>CP136062.1:152621592-155332310 GCA_032622095.1 Siphonodentalium dalli
TTCTGTCGTATGCTCATAATTCCTGAGCATCCCTCCCGACGAATAATACTCTTCCAATGTATAACTGAATCAGAGACTCCATTTAGTCTCCATAAGTTTCAAAAAATTGTGGCCCAATCCCTTTTGTATATTATGCAAATAAGATATGTTTTAAGTCAACCGACCTTGAGTTCTGGATCCTACGACGGCAGCTAACCAATCGAACATCTCCTGACTGGTCACCTCGAACAGATGAGCCCCTTCTGCTTCGCACAGAGCTTTGTTCTGACTCACTGTTTGGGCGTTGAACGCTCCAATCTTGTACCAGACACTAAACTGTTCATTGTATGTGTAACCTGGAACTGAAGGATACCGGGGTTATTTCATTAAATATACGCCATTATTTTTGTCAACAAACTCTAATGAATGACAAGTTTGAAAAGTTATTTTATTAAATATACGCCACTATATACGCCAGAGTCTTTTAATGCCTGGGACTATTTCTTTACGCAGGCAAACCACGCATACTGAAGTGAAATGTCATCGCAGATCTCATAGAAGCCGATGTTAGTTTCACGTCCCATTTGTTGATTTATGTATATGTTTTATCGAGGTTTTGGATCATATAATAATAATAGAATCTACAACTCGTCCCAAGTTTATAGCGGAATTATACCCGTCCAATAAATTAGGTCTGGGTCCCGCCATAGGCTCGGTCCATACCTAATTTGCTGAACTCGTTTTGTAAATTCCGCTATAAACTGGAGACTCGTTGTATTCTATTTATTTCACCTCGATAAAACAGACTTAATTCAAAAAAAATTGTTGAATTAAGTCTGTTTTTTTTCGAGGCTTTAATGGGACGTGACACTAACATTGGCTTCTACAACGATGACGTTACATGTAACTATATGTTGTTTGCCCGAAGAAATAGTCCCAGGTAAAGACTTTTTTTATGTATTTTATGGGCTAAATTTAAGAAAATAACTTCAAACTCTTCATTCATTAGTTTGCTGGAATTAATATTGGAAGCCATATTATTTTGAGACGTAGCGTATGAATGTAAACATACGATAAACCGGAAGTCTAATGTCACGTTTGCGCAAACATAATATATTGTGCCAAGACGGGGTACATATAACGTTCAGACAATCAAAACGATTTGATCATTTATTACAAACTGTTCAATAGAATAACTTCGGGTCGTTGGTATGGAATATCTTCGTTGGGTTCGTCTTCATGTCGTCTACGTGGATCGTGGGCTTCTATTATCTTCATAGGTTGAGTTCGTCGTCCTGTCGTCTGCGTGGATCGTGGGCTTCTATTATCTTCATAGGTTGAGTTCGTCTTCCTGTCGTCTACGTGTATCGGGGGCTTCTAGTATCTTCATAGGTTGAGTTCGTCTTCCTGTCGTCTGTGCGTCTCGTATGCTCCTCGTTTCGTCATAGGTTGAATTCGCTGTTCACTAGTTGAGCATATCGGCATGTCGTCTGCTGTCGTTGGGCGTGCCTCGTCGTCGATACATCGGGGATGCGTTGCTCGGAACTACAAGTATTTAGTTTACCTTGTATTCACGGCCATCTCGCCGCTTCAACAGCCTAAAATATCTTCGATCTGTCTCAATAGAACCATACACATATGGATATCATTGGAATCGGCTCCTTGACCACATTGTGATAGTTACAGTTATGCCCTGTGCCAATGCATTCTCTTATATATGCGAGTCGACCATAGGTCGCCTCGCATATATAAGAGAATGCATTGGCCTAAAAAAAATCTTTTTTTAACACTTTTTACCATTTTTTCTTACATTCTTTAACAATTTTATAATTTTTAATGTGTTAAGCCAATGCATTCTCTTATATATGCGAGGCGACCTATGGTCGACTCGCATATATAAGAGAATGCATTGGCACAGGGCCGTTCTGTTGGGTAAAGGGTTAATTAATGGCAGAACTATGAAATTAGTCCAGCGTCTATTCTTCTTGGTATATCTGCTGTCGTAATTGCCGAAACGTGCGTCGACTTCGAGAGTCTCAGTGGACATCTGATTCTTGGACTTCGTACTGACTTGAAAACTGTTTATTTATACACGTCTTCACTCTGGCGTGCTTCGGGGTTTTCTTTATGGTTGCTCGGCGGCCTGGCACGAATGCCGTCAGACGGTACAATCTTCGTGATTCTATCTGTAGATATGTACCAGGTGGTCACATGTGGTCAGCTTGTGGTAGGCTTGTCCATGCTATGTCGCCGAGTCCAAGATCCTATCTATAGATTGTTCGGTTCTGTCCACTTCGATGAGTATAGCTAATGGAAGGTTCTCTACTTTTTGTCAGGGGCATTGTATGTTCTTGTCTCCCCTATATTTGAGATGGTGTCGTCTTGTTCGTGCTGCATATTGTCACTATATTATTGTTCACCTGGCACTATTTCCTGTTATGCCACGAACATTGCATAACACAATTTATAGAATGGGTTTATTGAATGGAATAAGGGCAGGATCATGTAATACAATTCAAACGTTACCTGTATCAGGGCCGGGAACATAATTATCTCAAAAATGGCGGAAGATATCACGCATGGTAATTTCGGCATTCATTTTTCTATATTGTAACCTATTACACCAATGAGTTCCCCCAACAAATTATCGGATACTGTAAACACGGGATAACGAACATATTTTAAGCAGATATTGTCGTTCAGATGTCAGAAGTTCAAAAAATGTGACAGAATCACTTAACACTTATATCTTCTCAACAGTCATATCTATAATGCAAATAGATTCGTAGTGAGCTGGTAAAAATATATACGTATCAATTTTGAGTTATTTATTGAGAAATGTGGCAGCAATTTCGATACAACGATGACATTGATTCACGGTCTATGTATACAGCTCAAAACATTGGGTGTAACGCAATTGAATTGCGCTTATGTGCAATTATTTACGCTGAAGCACAGTTAGTTGTACTATAATTCAATTGAGATTAAGAACAATTCAATTACGCTTAAAGACACGGTTGGCCTTGGCGGTGGGTATCCTGTGAAAATATCCCCACCCGTCAAAAACCGCCACAAACAGAAAGATCATCAAAATGTAGATAGACTTTGTCCGTATACAAATAAGAAATATCGCATAAACAGTATGTTATGGTCATATGTTTGACCATTGTTATGTAAACAAAAGCATAAAAAGTTACTTTTCTGGTGTTTGTTTATATTATGATGGTAAACATAAAGAGCGTTCTTTGTTGGTGAATACCTGATATGGAACTAATAAAGAGCGTTTATGCCAGTTGTGTGTGATTAGCCAGTAGCATTGTGCTGTCTTCTGTAACACAATCAGGCTCTTGCTTAGGTAAAATATAGTAGGTCTTTGTGATAACATGCTGTTTATGCGATGGTCATGGTATATATGAACGGAACTGTATGCGTTTTAATGTTTTTCTGTTTACGGTGTTAGGAACCAAGATGAATATTTTCGACAATTAAGGCCGCACGTGCCTTTAAGCGCAATTCATTTAACATTATGTGGACAGCAATTCCGCTTAATCGCAACTAAACACTCTGTAATTTCAGCTATTGATCACCATAAACAAAACCCTGGCAAAACCTGATTATGAACCTCATTTGATCTTCGAGGGGGTGACAAAAACTTGTTATGGCTATTGTGCAATTAGATGGATATGTACGTAATTGCGTTTAAGCCCAATCTATATATATTATACTAGAAGGTGACCCGACTTCGTCCGGGCTTTGACCTTGAATTGTCTATTTTGAAGGCCAAGGTCAAGTGGGGTCACGATTTGACCCGTCCAAAACACTGCCCGAACAAAAGTACCCGACAAAAGTACCAGTCTAAATCCATCCGGTTTCATCCGATTTGACCTTGAATTGATCATTTTGAAGGTCAGGTCTGGGTCACGATTTGACCCATCCAAAACACCCAGTGGACAAAAGTAACCCTATGTATAAAATTTCGTCGAAATACCATCAAAATTGGCGATTTGACCTTGAATTGACCCTATTTCAAGGTCAAGGTCACGTCGCACAGGCAAATGAATATGCTTATGAGACTCCCCATACGAAAGTACCCCCACATACCAAGTTTCATCGAAATCCCGTGATATTCGGGCGTTTGACCTTGAAATGACCCGATTTCAAGGCCAAGGTCACGTCGCACGGGCAAATTAATATGCTTATGAGACTCCCCATACGAAAGTACCCCCACATACCAAGTTTCATTGAAATCCCGTGATATTCGGGCGTTTGACCTTGAAATTACCCGATTTCAAGGTCAAGGTCACGTCGCACTGGTAAATTAATAGGCCCATGTCACTCCCCAGCCGAAAATACCCACACATACCAAGTTTCATCGAAATCGGCTTGGCCGTTTTTGAGTCCATCGATTACAGACAGACACACACACACACCCAGATCTTCCAAAATATATAATAGACTAGCCGATGAGCCCGACGTTGTCCGGGCTATTCATAAACAAAATTTCAAGTCGATAGCTCTACCCGTTTCCGAGATCTGGTCTGCGCATGCGCGAAGCTGGCGTCGCACGGGCTCGGCGACCCGATAAAATTCGTATCCGGGGCAAGATACATTCACATAGCAAATTTCAAGTCGATAGCTCCACCCGTTTCCGAGATCTCGTCTGCGCATGCGCGAAGCTGGTGTCGAACGGGCTCGGCGACCCGATACAATTCGTATCCGGGGCAAGATACATTCACATAGCAAATTTCAAGTCGATAGCTCCACCCGTTTCCGAGATCTCGTCTGCGCATGCGCGAAGCGGGCGCCGCACGGGCTCGACAATACGACAACGTTCACCGCCCGGTCAAACTACACACACGTACCAAGTTTCGTCCCGATCGGTCGAGAATCGTAGATTTGTATAAATGACAGACAGACAAACAAACAAACAAACAAACATACATACAGACAGAGGTCTTCAAAATATATATGAGATAGACTAGCCGATGAGCCCGACGTTGTCCGGGCTATTCAAAAACCAAATTTCAAGTCGATAGCTCTACCCAGCCCGAAATTTCAAGTCGATAGCTCTACCCGTTTCCGAGATCTGGTCTGCGCATGCGCGAAGCTGGCGTCGCACGGGCTCGGCGACCCGATAAAATTCGTATCCGGGGCAAGATACATTCACATAGCAAATTTCAAGTCGATAGCTCCACCCGTTTCCGAGATCTCGTCTGCGCATGCGCGAAGCTGGTGTCGCACGGGCTCGGCGACCCGATAAAATTCGTATCCGGGGCAAGATACATTCACATAGCAAATTTCAAGTCGATAGCTCCACCCGTTTCCGAGATCTCGTCTGCGCATGCGCGAAGCGGGCGCCGCACGGGCTCGCCAATACGACAACGTTCACCGCCTGGTCAAACTACACACACGTACCAAGTTTCGTCCCGATCGGTCGAGAATCGTAGATTTGTATAAATGACAGACAGACAAACAAACAAACAAACAAACAAACATACATACAGACAGAGGTCTTCAAAATATATATGAGACTAGCCGATGAGCCCGACGTTGTCCGGGCTATTCATAAACAAAATTTCAAGTCGATAGCTCTACCCGTTTCCGAGATCTGGTCTGCGCATGCGCGAAGCTGGCGTCGCACGGGCTCGGCGACCCGATAAAATTCGTATCCGGGGCAAGATACATTCACATAGCAAATTTCAATTCGATAGCTCCACCCGTTTCCGAGATCTCGTCTGCGCATGTGCGAAGATGGTGTCGCACGGGCTCGGCGACCCGATACAATTCGTATCCGGGACAAGATACATTCACATAGCAAATATCAAGTCGATAGCTCCACCCGTTTCCGAGATCTCGTCTGCGCATGCGCGAAGCGGGCGCCGCACGGGCTCGACAACACGACAACGTTCACCGCCCGGTCAAACTACACACACGTACCAAGTTTCGTCCCGATCGGTCGAGAATCGTAGATTTGTATAAATGACAGACAGACAAACAAACAAACAAACAAACATACATACAGACAGAGGTCTTCAAAATATATATGAGACTAGCCGATGAGCCCGACGTTGTCCGGGCTATTCAAAAACCAAATTTCAAGTCGATAGCTCTACCCAGCCCGACGTTGTCCGGGCTATTCAAAAACCAAATTTCAAGTCGATAGCTCCACCCGTTTCCGAGATCTCGTCTGCGCATGCGCGAAGCTGGCGTCGCACGGGCTCGGCGACCCGATAAAATTCGTATCCGGGGCAAGATACATTCACATACCAAATTTCAAGTCGATAGCTCCACCCGTTTCCGAGATCTCGTCTGCGCATGCGCGAAGCTGACGTCGCACGGGCTCGGCGACCCGATAAAATTCGTATCCGGGGCAAGATACATTCACATAACAAATTTCAAGTCGATAGCTCCACCCGTTTCCGAGATCTCGTCTGCGCATGCGCGAAGCGGGCGCCGCACGGGGTCGCCAATACGACAACGTTCACCGCCTGGTCAAACTACACACACGTACCAAGTTTCGTCCCGATCGGTCAAGAATCGTAGATTTGTATTAATGACAGACAGACAAACAAACAAACAAACAAACATACATACAGACAGAGGTCTTCAAAATATATATGAGATAGCCGATGAGCCCGACGTTGTCCGGGCTATTCAAAAACCAAATTTCAAGTCGATAGCTCCACCCGTTTCCGAGATCTCGTCTGCGCATGCGCGAAGCTGGCGTCGCACGGGCTCGGCGACCCGATAAAATTCGTATCCGGGGCAAGATACATTCACATACCAAATTTCAAGTCGATAGCTCCACCCGTTTCCGAGATCTCGTCTGCGCATGCGCGAAGCTGGCGTCGCACGGGCTCGGCGACCCGATAAAATTCGTATCCGGGGCAAGATACATTCACATAGCAAATTTCAAGTCGATAGCTCCACCCGTCTCCGAGATCTGGTCTGCGCATGCGCGAAGCTGGCGTCGCACGGGCTCGGCGACCCGATAAAATTCGTATCCGGGGCAAGATACATTCACATAGCAAATTTCAAGTCGATAGCTCCACCCGTTTCTGAGATCTCGTCTGCGCATGCGCGAAGCGGGCGCCGCACGGGCTCGCCAATACGACAACGTTCACCGCGGTCAAACTACACACACGTACCAAGTTTCGTCCCGATCGGTCGAGAATCGTAGATTTGTATAAATGACAGACAGACAAACAGACAAACAAACAAACATACATACAGACAGAGGTCTTCAAAATATATATGAGACTAGCAGATTAGCCCGCCACTGGCGGGATTGGTCCCATGGCTTTGGTCGATCCATTAATTTTTGTTTTTCAAGGTAACCCCGTACAGGCACGCCGAAAAAAATATTCCCCGTCCAGAGTTGACAAATAATTATTTTGTTTTTATAAATTTTAAATTGCGGAAAAATTTACCCGATGAAATCCCCCCCTTCCTAGGAACGACAGACAACGCATTCTTTGTTTTTCTTTTTTTTTAACCTGCCCGTACCCGTCCTAATGTCAAGGTCAAGTCGGGTGACAATTTAACCCGTCCATGACACTTCCCGTAGACACCAAGTTTGAGCTCAATCGGTCCGAGTCTATAAAGGACACACACATATATATCATTTGTGGGTACCCGTTTCAAGGTGAAGATCACCTCGGGCGGAAAAACTTACCCGATAAAAATCTCCCCCGTTACTTGGAACTCCTAAGTACGAAATTATGTACGAAATTTCGCCTCGAGACGCTCAATGGAGCCGTATTTATACTCATCGTGTATATAGACGCTCAGTACGATAACATTGTATTGAACTGAAAACAAACGCTTCCCGTCCTGAAATCATCTCTCTGCATAATATTTCGAGGGATAAAATTGCATTGAATTGAAAACAAACGCCGGCTTCCCGTCGTGAAAATCTCTCTGCATAATATTTCTAGCGACAGGCTACAATCTCTCTGCAGATGCTAATAACGTTGAATGGTAAACAAAACGCTCTTTATAGCGATGTGTCAAAAACAAACGCTCATTAAATTATGACTTGATTAACGCCCGCCGTGCCTTTGCGGTGATTTGGGAGTGGATAAAGGGTGCTCTGAGCTTCTCCAAAACGCGACCAAGGCGGTGTCGGTGATATTCTACACTTACATACGAAATTTTAGCTCAATCTGTACACGCGTTTTGGATTCTATGAAGTACACACACACATATATACGAAGTCTCAAAATATATAGTATAGACAGATAAGAGTAGGATCTGTCCGTCCGTCTGCATTTTTCTCCCAGACTGCTGGTCCGTTTGATGTGATAGGTACCCTGGCGGAGGTTAGAACGGCGTTATTTAAAAAATTTGATTTAAAAGAAAACTTAAATAAATAACAACAAAACAAAACAAATACGCTCACTATGGGCCTATTTCAGCACCAGATACACGCTCTTTATAGATGGGTTTTCATCCAAAGGAATAAAACGTATGAGTCCACTATGGGCTTATATCAGAACCAAATGAGTCCAATATGAACCAATGTCAATATTTAGGTCCAATATGAACCTAAATATTTAGGTCCAATATGGACACTCGGGGGTGGGGGGCACAGGCCCCTAACGCACAAAGTGGCCACAGCTCCCCCCCCCCCCGACGCTGAATAAAGGCTCCCTTCGTGAGTTTGTTTCAGTTAGTTATTAATAAACCTGAAAACGGCCTCCCATATATACATATATATCAGAATGAATGTCATGGCGGCATGTGCGGATACATTGACTCTGACATAATATTATAAAACACTTTATTACATTATCCTCCCCTTATTCCATTCAATAAACCCATTCTATAAATTGTTATATGAAACGTTCGTTCGTTTCATAACAGTAAATAGTGCCATAGTCTGGTCGTTGAAGCATTTTACCTAGAACAAATTTATGACAAGCTGCTTTGGTTCATTCCGTCGGGCAGAGTCGGGGGGACAACATATCCAAAATCCGCTATAATCCGCTTTGGGGAAATTTTTTTAGAGCATTTTGAAAAAAGGTCCTATTAATTGTTTTTATGTATGATATACACTTGAATGGTTTTTATATTAAAGTTATACAGATGGCAGGAACGTGCAACATAAACATATTACCACTGTTGTCAAGACAGACTTGTCATTTCGTGTACAATTCGATTGTCAAAATTCAAAATGGCGGACAAAATGGCGAAAGTGGTAAAATTGACAAATTTCGCTAACTTTTACCCGATCGTTTCCATTTATACGAAATTTGGTTTAAATGTCAATTTGTGGCAAAAATATACCATTTTAATTCATTATCTGATAATTGTGAGCCATATCACGGGGGTTTGGGAATTTGGGCTCTTCAGTGTCCCTCAAATTCGAAATAGATGTACTAAATTTCGAAGAAAAATCTATTATTATTTTAATGCCCAAAATAACCACAAATCGAACACACCAGTGTACTGAATACTCATTATATGTCAGATATGAACCAATTGTGTCCATTTTAGCAGAAATGAGGCTATCACTTCCCAAAATAGGGACAAACTGGCTACCGAAAGTAGTAAAATTGGGAAATTTTCGCTAAAGTTTACCAGATTGTTTCCATTTAGACGAAAATTTTGATGTAATTACTAGCACCACACTAAATGATGTCGTATCCTAATCCGATAACAATGAGCTATATGTCGAGAATTTGTACCTATGTGTCGCAAAATGGCAGCGAAAATTGCGATCAAAAGTCAATTTTTTTTAATTTTGTCATTGATTTGTAACTAAATCTTCTCATATTGAATATAACTTGATGAGTGTCCAAGGCAACCGAACTAGTATCGAAATACATACAATGACTGTCCAAACCACTTAACGGGTGTCCCGAACCATCTGAGACGGGTAAAACCACGCAACGGGTGTCTCAACCACATTCTTAATAATAAAATAAATTAATCGGTGGCGTCCCAAATCAGCCAACTAGTGACAAAACAACATAATATGTATCATAGTCCACACAAATAGTGTCACAAACCATCCAAAGAGTGCCCAAACCAGTCCAATTTGTGTTCCATACCATCCAACGATTGCTATATGTCACCCATCGAATGTCCCAATTCATACACGTGCATGGTGTCCCAAACCATACAAATGGGTGTCTCAAGCCAACAGATGATTGTTCCTAATCATCCAAGGAGTGTTCCAAGCCACAAGCTGATTGTATCAGACCACCAGAAGTGTCTAAAACTTCCAACTAGTATCTCAAATCACCCGCTGAATGTCCCACATCATATGATCTAATGAGTGTCACAAACTAGTGTACAAAACCGTCCATCAAATATATCAAACCATGTTTTGGGAAACTCATTGGATGGTTTGATAAACTCACTTCATCGTCTTAAATACTCGATGGAGGGTTTTGTACACTACTGTGGATGTATTGAGATGGCAGATGGTAGTTGGATTATAACACATTTCCAGTTGGATGGACATGGAACTCATTGGATGGTTTGTGATGCTAGTTTTATGGTTTGGGTCACCCGCTGTGTGATTTGTGACTTCAGTTAGACGGTTTTGGGGCACAATTACAGTACAAATCCCGTGTTTTATTCAAAACCACGCGTGGCCAACGTTTTAATACGGAAAAAACACGGTAAAATCGCGCGTGGTCAACTTCAGAAAAATGACCAGCGTGTTCAAAAACAGTCTGAACACGGCGTGTACATGCCGTGGTCATCTGAGTGCACGCCGTGGTCATCCGTGTTGAAGTCGTGTTCATGTCGTGTTAATAGCGTGGTCAGCCGTGTTTACGGCGTGGTCTTCACCCCAGTGCAGAGCGGCATCTACTTTTTTCAGGGACAGTGCGGGAGGTGTGAATAATCCGCGACATCAAAGAGTTGCCGCAGTATTACTTGCGGTAGGATTTGTTCGGGTATATTTGGCCCCGATTGAGTTCGTCAATGAATAAAGAATTGTCAGATAAAATCTTTTATAATAAAAAACAATTGCATATATTGAATTATATATATATATATGCATATTTGTTAATCCCTGTCAAAGGCCTTTATGTCCGTGTCATGTTTTGTTGTCGCATTTTATTTTAGTTGGCATTACTATTTTCTTGTGTTTGTTCATATTACATGAACGAAAATGGTTTCGGTAGTTTGTGCGGCGATATCGTGTTCTAACAAATGGCTGAAAAATTGGATATAACATTACAAAAATTCATAAGCTAAAGACATATTATGCACTCTGAGTGCACTCCGTGGTCATCCGTGTTGAAGTCGTGGTCATCCATGTTAATAGCGTGGTCAGCAGTGTTTACCCCGTGGTCTGCATCCCAATGCAGAGAGGCACCTACTCTTTTCCGGGACAGTGCGGGAGATGTGAATAGTCCGCGACATCAAAGAGTTGCCGAAGTATTACTTGCGGTAGACTTTTTTAGGGTATATTTGGCCCGGATTGATTTCGTCAATGAATAAAGAATTGTCAGATAAAATCTTTTATAACAAAAAACAATTTCATATATTGAATTATATATATATATGCATATTTGTTTATCTGTGTCTATATGTCTTTATATCCGTGTCATGTTTTGTTGTCGCATTTTATTTTAGTTGGCATTACTATTTTCTTGTGTTTGTTCATATTACATGTACGCAAATGGTTTCGGTAGTTTGTGCGGCGATATCGTGTTCTAACAAATGGCTGAAAAATTGGATATAACATTAAAAAAATTCATAAGTTAAAGACATATTATGCACTTGTTCGGGCGCGTGAAACTGGGGGAATGTAGAATTCTACTAACATTGCCGAAAATCTCAAACAAATCGACCGTACCACTTCATAGAAAACATCGTCTGAACTACGCTCAATTGTAAATATTTACTTCCCGATTCGGGACGCAACTATCGGCGGTAAATTAACACAAATGATTTCGCCATCGGGGGGGGGGGGGTCACTGTATTTAATGAATATATAAGAATTGCGGTGTGTTTTGTCAATTTGGATATAATATTTGTAAAAATAACTACTTTCAGCACGATTATTCTCCATTTCTATTTGATCACCCTACCGGAGTGTTTCACATCATTTTAACATTTCGAATTTAATGTTCAAAACGTAACTAAAGTTTTAAATTTTAATTTTCATAAATTGTTTTGAAAACTCGGATCCAAATTTATAAATAAAATTTAGTTTTTCCAAATTTAATTTTAAATGCTCATTTTCAACAATTAATAAAATGTTCAAGAATTGTCAATATCAAAGTAATTTCATATATATGCACATATACATATTTGAGGACTCACAGCGAAAGGAGTACAGTTACAACGGCGGGGGTCCCAGTAAAAAGAAGGAATTGCCAATTTTAAACCAGACCGACCATATATAGACAGTATTTCAATAACGTCTGTTGATGTTTACAAGGCTCTAAAATTTCTGAAGGTCTCAAAATCATGTGGTCCAGATAAAATAAGTCCTAGATTACTCAAGCATTGTGCATCTTCTTTATGTGAACCACTTGCATCTTATTTCAAATTATTTATTGAAAACAATTATTACCCGCACCAATGGAAGATATCTAATGTGACCCCGATTTTTAAGGCAGGAGATCCCGGTATTACTTGTAACTATCGTCCAGTCTCCCTACTTAGCTGTGTATCAAAGGTGTTTGAGAAGTGTATATATACATGTAAATATCTCTGGGAATTTCTGGAAGTCAATAAACTACTATCAATTTATCAATCTGGATTTGTGAAAGGTGACTCAACTGTTTTTCAACTGACAGAAATATACGACAACATATGCAGGTCCCTAGATGATGGAAAGGAAATAAGATGTGTTTTCTGTGACGTTAGTAAAGCATTTGACAAGGTATGGCATCGCGGACTACTTTATAAACTAACGAAGATAGGAATTACGGGGGATTTACATAAACTGATTGAATCATATCTTGAACACCGACAACAACGTGTTATTATCGATGGATCAAGTTCTCAGTTGCAGAATGTTTCTGCGGGAGTTCCTCAAGGATCTATCTTAGGTCCTCTTTTTTTCTTGATATACATAAATGACATAACTGAATTCATAACATGCAAAATTCGTCTTTTCGCTGATAACACTTCGATTTTCCTAACCATTGAAGACCCCAATCTTGCCGCAAAAGTTATCAATGATGACTTAGAAACTTTAATGAAATGGTCGACTAAATGGCTTGTCAAATTTAATCCACTGAAGACAGAAACTCTCCATCAAACTTTTCAGCATCGCAGACTGACACTCCAGTCAGCATTAACTCCTCACAAATGCCATCTTTGGCTTCATCTCTACTTGAAATTCAGAAGGATATATTACTGATGAAGGAAGATCAAATCTCCACGACTCAGGCTGCACTGCGCGAGCTTCCACTTCTTAGAGGAATGATTACTAACTTTGAATCACGTTTAGTTTCCATAGAAAATAAGTTATCAACAGTCTCGTCGATCCCTGCTCTCGTGACGCGCGTGGATACTCTTGAAACCAAAGTCAATAACATTTTTGAAATATATGATGAACATTATAGATTCGCAAATGGAATTTCATCTGATTTGACCGATTTTAAAATGTGCAATAAACGTGATAACAAACATGTATCCAAGGATGTAACAGAGCTTGAGCTAAGGTGTAATGAGTTAGACAGGAAAATAGCCTGCCAATCTGGATCGATTGCTTCACTCAGTGACACAATGAAGAAAAAACTTACACCTACGGATAGAGCTACACAGGAAGCAACAAAGGAATTTCTCAAATTCACGGAAAAGGCCGTCGATGTTTTAAGTACAAAAACATTTAATAAAATGAGTGAATTCGCTGACTCGCTACAAAAGTCTTTGTTGTATATAAACCAATGTCAATCTGACATATCCCGTGGCATCTTGCAATTTTGTGACTCCTCTGCAAACAACACTTTTGATGGGAAATCACCTACTTCTCGGCAATCCCCGAAATCATCGCCTATCTCGGTAAAGGAAACAGCCTCTCAGACAGCTTATCGTAAGGAATCGTACTTGGAAGACATCACTGTTGAAGATTCCCCTGGTGAATCAAGGGGTGCTGCCACAAAATATCGCCACACCAATACAAGTAAACCTGAGGAAAACTTTGATCGACGACGACGTGCATCTGACAGCAGTGATCGTTCTCATTATTCTCATAATCAACGCTATCGGAAATTTATGCATCAAAAACATGATAATCCCATGAAGACAGCTCGTCTCTTTGTTACTAACCTGCCATTAAATTGTGATGCTAATGTTGTGAATTCCTATTTGGAAAAGTATGACATTCCGTACACCATCATCAGAATTTTCAGGACACGACGTTCTAGTTACACATCGGCAAGAATCAATGTGTGTGTAGATAACGTAGGTGACGTTCTGGAACCTCACTTTTGGCCCAACGACGTTCAATGTAAAGAGTGGGTCGAACACAAAGTTTATAAATCTACAACACAAAAGGGACAGTACTCTAGTTAACTCATTTACAGAATGGGGTTATCTCTCTTTTAACAGTTTCGCATTCCTCAGCGAGACATGAAGGCAAATAAGTGCAGAATTGTTACTTGGTTAATGTATTTGATATGTATTTTGTCGCTATTATTCTGTGTCTCACATTTTCAGTATTTATCAAAGAAGGATGAGCTTCCTGCGGTGGCTCAAATGTATGATTTTCCACTGGTGCAAAGTATCTTGATCCACAAAATGCTTTCCTTTGGCACATGGAACGCGACTGGTATTCTTTCGTCTGCGTGTTATCTCAGTAATTTTCTTGACAAACTGAACCTGGATATCTGTGGCATCAGCGAACATTGGTTATGTGATGCAGATTTACCTTACTTTCGCCACATTAACTCAAAATATGACTTTTTTGCTGTTAGCGATTTTTCTCAACGCCTCCCTTGGAAACGCGGGCGTTACTCTGGTGGCGTATGCCTCATGTGGAATCGCGATAGGCTCGGGAGCAGAGTAACCCCTCTTGATATAAATGATGATCGCATTATCGGCATACAAGTAAACATGGGAAGGAGATATATTTTCACATTCCAAGTTTATCTTCCGTCTACGAACTATACTGTTGCATTTTTCCGGGAGTACATCCAGAAGTTGATTGACCTCCGCGATACATATAGTGTTCTCGGCAAAGTAGTTTTTATGGGCGACTTCAATGCAAGCCTTCAGCGTGATGATGCGCGTGCCAAATCATTTAAGAAGTTTTTAGACAATAAGTTTATCTCTGTCAATGTCGTGTCTTTTCCCCTGAATATACCTGCAACACACGTTCCTGCCATGGGTTATCCTGGTTCAGTGATCGATCACATTGTCGTCAACAAAGACGACACTGATCTTATTTTTCATTGCGAAATTCTGGATGATGATGCAATCAATGTGTCCAACCATAGGCCCATTTACGTCATGATGAAGTACGATGACTATACATATACACCTCGAAGTAGTACAATTCCAAGCCATAGTACATGTAAGTTCAGTTGGAAGAAGTTTAAGCTAGACACTGTAATGCAATTGTCGTATCAGTCAGATTTAGCTACATCGTTACCACGCGATGACGTAAATAACAAATCTGAGTTGGATACATTTTATGAAAACATAGTTAACTCTATCACAGTTTCTGCTCAGAATAATATCCCAAAGAAACGTTTTAAGAAGTTTCTTAAACCTTACTGGTCGAAAGAATTAAGCTTACTTCACAAGAGTATGCGATATCACAGATCTGTTTGGATTTCGGTTGGTAGGCCAATTAATGATGCAACTGGTTTATATCGCTGTTATAAAGATGCCAAATGCTCTTTCAGGCGCGAATACCGGAGGGCATCAACTAATTTTCTTCGCTCTTTTAACGATGACATAGATAAAAGCGCTGAGTGTGATCAAGATACTTTCTTCAGACTCTTCAACGCGAAACGCAAATCATTAGGGACACTTGGTAGCACACACTTCTCCTTTCAAAATTCGATAGTACGAGAAACCCCAGATATTCTTGAAGCTTGGGCTGAGTACTATTATAACATTTTTTCCACACCGCTAACGGATCCCAAGTTTGACGAATCACATTTTAACCTAGTCAACCAATTTGTAGAGACCGAATCGATGAAAAATTCAACATGCCCATTAGACGGATTGTTAACTTTTCCAACTAATATGAAGGAAATCACATCTCTTTGTCGCACTTTAAACCTCAACAAAGCAGCTGGTACAGATGGTGTAAATTATGAGCATATTATTTTTGGTGGTGAGGCTCTTGCCCGCTGCATTGCTACCTTGTACAACTATTTCTTCCAATTTGAACATATACCACTTGGTGCTAAGCGTGGTTGTATAATATCTCTATATAAGGGACATCCTAAACCAAAAGATTCCTTTGATAGCTACAGAGCAATTACTCTGCTACCAGCAATATATAAACTTTTTGAGAAACTTTTATTATCGAGAATGGAGAAGTATACTGCCTTTGCAATTGAAGTTGATTCCTTGCAGAATGGGTTCCAGCGGGGCATAAGTTGCAACATGTCTTCTTTTCTTGTAACAGAAAGTATAGCGTATACATCCGAGAGACAGAGCAAACTGTTTGCCTGTTTCTTGGATGTATGGAAAGCTTTCGATAGTGTTTGGATAAACGGTTTATTGTATAAACTGCATAAGAGGCAATTACAGGGAAAAATTTGGAGGCTATTTTACCACTTGTTGAACAATATCAGCTGCTGCATTAAATACCAAGGTGGTTGCTCTAGGTGGATCCCAATGCTGCAAGGAACAAGGCAGGGAGGTACATTATCTCCCCTCTTTTATATAATATATATCAATGATCTTTTGTCAAATCTAAAGTCATCGGGATATGGCCTTTTGATGCAAGGTGCAAATTGCACATGTCCAACGCATGCCGATGACATGGCACTTTTCTCTTTAACTGCATATGGACTTCAGTCTCTTGTCGATATATGTGTCGAATATAGCTTGAAATGGCGTTATAGATACAACACAAACAAAACCCATGTCATTGTTTTCAATGAAAGTGCTAACGCAGCACTTAAACGTCATAAGAACTGGCACATGTCTTCTCATGTCCTAACAGAAACCGACAGTGTTACTCATTTAGGTATTCCGCTTGAGAAATATAATTTTCGCTCAAAACTTGTTGACAATATTTGTACAAAAACGAAGAATGCTTTCTTCTCTTTGGCTAATGCTGGCCTGCATGCAGGCGGTATTACCCCAGCGAGCTCTCTCAAGATTTACAAGTCCGTGGTCTTACCGCGAGGCTTATACGGTAGTGAATTTTTGTGTGGTCTCTCTCAATCGGACACTGTTCAACTAGAGAAAGCACATCGTATGTGCCTCAAACTTATACAAGGCCTCAAAACTAGGACTAGCACAGACATGGTCTTGGGTCTGCTTGGTATTCCTCCTTTAATCACATTCATTAATTGTAGAAAAGTGTCCTTGTTTTCGTCATTTTGTTTACTCGAGTCTAAAAAAACTGTTAAAGATGTATTTATTATCAGATTACTGAGCTTTTCATATGAATCCAACACTGCATCGAAGAATGTGTTTTTTCAGGACCTATCCAGTATTCTTGATAACTGGAGTTTGTCCTCCTATATGTCTCAATACATATCAACAGCTCTGTTTCCAGAGAAAACAGTTTGGAAAACCCTATCGAAACAGGGCAGTCATGTTTGGAAATCTGAATGGTCTCACAGGGTGCGCACGGAACCCACCTTTGATAGATTTCGTTTGGTTCACAGCAGTCCAGAATTATCGTTTTTATGGAAAGTCTGCCAAAAGTACCCAGATGAGAAGGAGTCATTTTTCATCGCGACACAGCTACTGTGTTACCGAAATTATGCTGGCGAAACTCAGTGCCTGTTATGTGCGCGAAGTTATATAGACCTACCGCAACACATTATAGCGGTTTGCCCAGAACTTGCAGCGTCGCGTAATCATTTTTGGTATCACTTTATAGATATGTTGCCTTTAGGGGCATTTCAACTTGTGGAGTCTTTTGATCAGCAGAGACTTATTGCCCTCTTTCTAGGCTATTTGCCTATTGAACTTTTGGACATTGCATGCATTCCACCTCAAACCATATTGAGATACTTCTTGAAGGCGACTAGGGCGCTGTGGTGCGAATGGAACCATCGTTCGTCATTGGCGTCATAATTGTTTGTCACTTATATGCATGTAGTCAGTGGGAGAAGAAAGTCACCATTGTTGGCAAATATAAATAATTGGTAGCCCTCTTATATACAATGGTGTTGTGTTGGGTCTACTATTTGTTTGTAATGTCCAACAACGGTGTCTGACAACTGTGATGTGAGCGAACATCTGGTCGTGTGGTCGGCTGGGTGCTACAGTTCTCCATGAATTTAGGATTATCTAGCTTCAATTAACCCCTCTCTGCTTCTCCCCACTTTTCTCTAACTTAACTCATTTCATTCTATTTTCCCATACTGTCTCTATCTGTATCCGGCGCTCTCTCTCTCTCTCTCTCTCTCTATCTCTCTCTGTCTTGTTCGTGTGCCCGGCCGATCTGTTTCCATCTATATTCGTTTTGCTTTGCACATACATAAAGTGTGTACATGTATATATGTTATGTTCTCGTTCCTATGTTCTATTGTTTTTGTATGTTCTTGTATTACATGTGTATATCATATCTTCATTTATATGGAGGAATTAAAGATATATATATATATGTCTTTATATCCGTGTCATGTTTTGTTGTCGCATTTTATTTTAGTTGGCATTACTATTTTCTTGTGTTTGTTCATATTACATGTACGCAAATGGTTTCGGTAGTTTGTGCGGCGATATCGTGTTCTAACAAATGGCTGAAAAATTGGATATAACATTAAAAAAATTCATAAGTTAAAGACATATTATGCACTTGTTCGGGCGCGTGAAACTGGGGGAATGTAGAATTCTACTAACATTGCCGAAAATCTCAAACAAATCGACCGTACCACTTCATAGAAAACATCGTCTGAACTACGCTCAATTGTAAATATTTACTTCCCGATTCGGGACGCAACTATCGGCGGTAAATTAACACAAATGATTTCGCCATCGGGGGGGGGGGGGGGTCACTGTATTTAATGAATATATAAGAATTGCGGTGTGTTTTGTCAATTTGGATATAATATTTGTAAAAATAACTACTTTCAGCACGATTATTCTCCATTTCTATTTGATCACCCTACCGGAGTGTTTCACATCATTTTAACATTTCGAATTTAATGTTCAAAACGTAACTAAAGTTTTAAATTTTAATTTTCATAAATTGTTTTGAAAACTCGGATCCAAATTTATAAATAAAATTTAGTTTTTCCAAATTTAATTTTAAATGCTCATTTTCAACAATTAATAAAATGTTCAAGAATTGTCAATATCAAAGTAATTTCATATATATGCACATATACATATTTGAGGACTCACAGCGAAAGGAGTACAGTTACAACGGCGGGGGTCCCAGTAAAAAGAAGGAATTGCCAATTTTAAACCAGACCGACCATATATAGACAGTATTTCAATAACGTCTGTTGATGTTTACAAGGCTCTAAAATTTCTGAAGGTCTCAAAATCATGTGGTCCAGATAAAATAAGTCCTAGATTACTCAAGCATTGTGCATCTTCTTTATGTGAACCACTTGCATCTTATT
This sequence comes from Siphonodentalium dalli, assembly GCA_032622095.1. Taxonomy (NCBI): domain Eukaryota; kingdom Metazoa; phylum Mollusca; class Scaphopoda; order Gadilida; family Siphonodentaliidae; genus Siphonodentalium; species Siphonodentalium dalli. The sequence continues at coordinate 152,641,260 of CP136062.1, forward strand.
TCAAATTATTTATTGAAAACAATTATTACCCGCACCAATGGAAGATATCTAATGTGACCCCGATTTTTAAGGCAGGAGATCCCGGTATTACTTGTAACTATCGTCCAGTCTCCCTACTTAGCTGTGTATCAAAGGTGTTTGAGAAGTGTATATATACATGTAAATATCTCTGGGAATTTCTGGAAGTCAATAAACTACTATCAATTTATCAATCTGGATTTGTGAAAGGTGACTCAACTGTTTTTCAACTGACAGAAATATACGACAACATATGCAGGTCCCTAGATGATGGAAAGGAAATAAGATGTGTTTTCTGTGACGTTAGTAAAGCATTTGACAAGGTATGGCATCGCGGACTACTTTATAAACTAACGAAGATAGGAATTACGGGGGATTTACATAAACTGATTGAATCATATCTTGAACACCGACAACAACGTGTTATTATCGATGGATCAAGTTCTCAGTTGCAGAATGTTTCTGCGGGAGTTCCTCAAGGATCTATCTTAGGTCCTCTTTTTTTCTTGATATACATAAATGACATAACTGAATTCATAACATGCAAAATTCGTCTTTTCGCTGATAACACTTCGATTTTCCTAACCATTGAAGACCCCAATCTTGCCGCAAAAGTTATCAATGATGACTTAGAAACTTTAATGAAATGGTCGACTAAATGGCTTGTCAAATTTAATCCACTGAAGACAGAAACTCTCCTGGTTTCTCGAAAAGATACACCCGTATTACACCCACCCTTGGCATTGGGTGATACAATAGTGACCGAAGTTGACACCCACACACACATTGGACTCAATTTTGATAACGAAGGCAGCTGGGAGATCCATATTCGCTCATTACTGGCTAAAGCCTGGGAACGAGTGTATTTGGTACGAAAACTAAGATATCGAGCAAGCAGATCAACACTGGAAAAAGTATATTTTTCTTTTATACGTCCCTTACTGGAGTATGCCTCACCTGTATGGGACAACATTCCCGATTTCTTATCATCAGACATAGAGAATGTTCAATACGAGATGGCTAGAATTGTAACAGGGGCAACAATTAGCGCAAATAAAGACCCCCTCCTATTGGACACAGGCTGGGAACTACTATCATCGCGACGGAAAAAACACAAACTCTGCCAATTTTTTAAAATGATCAAAGGAACAGCACCATCTATACTGAGAAATCTCGTACGCCCAGTTGATTCTTACGATACCGGTTATAACTTCCGTTTTGAGCACATAAGGTTGCCAACCGATAACTCATACAACTATTACATGAATTCATTTTTTGCCATCTGCTATAAGTGAGTGGAACTCTCTGCCTGACACAATACGCAATTGTAATACAATTGATGATTTCAAAAAATCACTAAACGCAAGCACACGGCGCCCCCCAACCTATTACTACCACAATAAGTGTCGCAGATCACATATACTCCACTCTCGCTTAAGATTAAAATGCAGTAGTTTGAACTCTGACTTATTGAGTAATCACATTAAAACGTCCCCTCTCTGTCAGTGTGGCAAAATAGAAACAGCACATCACTTCTTATTGGAATGTCCTGAATACAATGGCCAAAGGACTGAACTTATATGCGCCATACCGAATGTTATTTTATCAGAACATACTCTTTTGTGCGGATCACAGGAACTCAGTCATCGTGATAATATTAAAATATTTGACGCGGTCCAAAGATATATTTGATAACAAAGCGATTTTCATAAGAATATGATAGATACACACACTTCGTGAAAAGCATGGAATTACTGCTCAGCGCGAAACTTACCCGCCCCAGATCGTCTGACATCTCACGGCGACGGGCGTAGCAATGGCATAAACAACAGTATAGGTACAGCATTGTAACCAATCAGCTGCAACTGAATTACATCATCACTTTACCCAGACAGTCTCATTCTCCCCCTCTCCCCATCTCCCTCTCTCTCTCCCCCTCTCTCCCTCTCTCTCTCTCTCTCTCTCCTCTCTCTCCCCCTCTCTATCTCCCCCTAAATATCGAATAATTTCCCTATTATTTGGGTTCTGTGATGACGTAATTCATCAAAACCTAGGTGCGTGTGGTCCTTTTCCGGTATATGGGGCCAAGATATATCAGAAAAGCACAACTGTACCCCGATATTGCCCCCATGGGGCCTGTGAATTGACCTTGTCTCATACCATAGGGTAAATATCGAATATCATATAATTTCCCTAAATTTTGGGTTCCGTGATCACCTAGTTTATCAAAAGCCTTGCTGCGTGTGGTCCTTTTCCGGTATATGTGGCCAAGGTATATCAGAAAATCCCAACTGTGCCCCGATATTGCCCCCATGGGGCCTGTGAATTGACCTTGTTTCATACATAGGGTAAATATCAAATATCGAATAATTTCCCTATTATTTGGGTTCCGTGATGACGTAATTCATCAAAAGCCTAGCTGCGTGTGGTCCTTTTCCGGTATATGGGGCCAAGATATATCAGAAAAGCCCAACTGTACCCCGATATTGCCCCCATGGGGCCTGTGAATTGACCTTGTCTCATACCATAGGGTAAATATCGAATATCATATAATTTCCCTAAATTTTGGGTTCCGTGATCACCTAGTTTATCAAAAGCCTTGCTGCGTGTGGTCCTTTTCCGGTATATGTGGCCAAGGTATATCAGAAAATCCCAACTGTGCCCCGATATTGCCCCCATGGGGCCTGTGAATTGACCTTGTCTCATACCATAGGGTAAATATCGAATATCATATAATTTCCCTAAATTTTCGGGTCCGTGATGACCTAGTTTATCAAAAGCCTTGCTGCGTGTGGACCTTTTCCGGTATATGTGGCCCAGGTGTATCAGAAAAGCCCAACTATGCCTGGATGTGGCCCCCACGGGGCCTGTGAATTGACCTTGTCTCATAGCCTAGGGTAAATATCTAAAAATTTCCCTATTATTTGGGTTCCGTGATGACGTAATTCATCAAAAGCCTAGGTGCGTGTGGTACTTTTCCGGTATATGGGGCCCAGATATATCAGAAAAGCCCCGATATTGCCCCCATGGTGCCTGTGAATTGACCTTTTTTCATACATAGGGTAAATATCGAATATCATATAATTTCCCTAAATTTTTGGGTCCGTGATGACCTAGTTTATCAAAAGCCTTGCTGCGTGTGGTCCTTTTCCGGTATATGTGGCCCAGGTGTATCAGAAAAGCCCAACTCTGCCCCGATATTGCCCCCATGGGGCCTGTGAATTGACCTTGTTTCATACATAGGGTAAATATCGAATATCATATAATTTCCCAAAATTTTGGGGTCCGTGATGACCTAGTTTATCAAAAGCCTTGCTGCGTGTGGTCCTTTTCCGGTATATGTGGCCCAGGTGTATCAGAAAAGCCCAACTCTGCCCGGATATTGCCCCCATGGGGCCTGTGAATTGACCTTGTCTCATACCCTAGGGTAAATATCGAATATCAAATAATTTCCCTAAATTTTGGGGTCCGTGATGACCTAGTTTATCAAAATCCTTGCTGCGTGTGGTCCTTTTCCGGTATATGTGGCCCAGGTTTATCAGAAAAGCCCAACTATGCCTGTATGTGGCCCCCACGGGGCCTGTGAATTGACCTTGTCTCATAGCCTAGGGTAAATATCGAATAATGTCCCTATTATCTGGGTTCCGTGATGACGTAATTCATCAAAAGCCTAGCTGCGTGTGGTCCTTTTCCGGTATATGGGGCTAAGATATATCAGAAAAGCCCAACTGTGCCCCGATATTGCCTCCATGTGGCCTGTGAATTGACCTTGTTTCATACATAGGGTAAATATCGAATATCATATAATTTCCCTAAATTTTGGGGTCCGTGATGACCTAGTTTATCAAAAGCCTTGCTGCGTGTGGTACTTTTCCGGTATATGTGGCCAAGGTATATCAGAAAATCCCAACTGTGCTCCGATATTGCCCCCATGGGGCCTGTGAATTGACCTTGTCTCATACCCTAGGGTTTGTATCGAATATCATATAATTTCCCTAAATTTTCGGGTCCGTGATGACCTAATTTATCAAAAGCCTTGCTGCGTGTGGTCCTTTTCCGGTATATGTGGCCCAGGTGTATCAGAAAAGCCCAACTATGCCTGGATGTGGCCCCCACGGGGCCTGTGAATTGACCTTGTCTCATAGCCTAGGGTAGATATAGAATAATTTCCCTATTATTTGGGTTCCGTGATAACGTAATTCATCAAAACCTAGGTGCGTGTGGTCCTTTTCCGGTATATGGGGCCAATATATATCAGAAAAGCCCAACTGTGCCCCGATATTGCCCCCATGGGGCCTGTGAATTGACCTTGTTTCATACATAGGGTAAATATCAAATATCGAATAATTTCCCTATTATTTGGGTTCCGTGATGACGTAATTCATCAAAAGCATAGCTGCGTGTGGTCCTTTTCCAGTATATGGGGCCAAGGTATATCAGAAAAGCCCAACTCTGCCCCGATATTGCCCCCATGGGGCCTGTGAATTGACCTTGTTTCATACATAGGGTAAATATCAAATATCGAATAATTTCCCTATTATTTGGGTTCCGTGATGACGTAATTCATCAAAAGCCTAGCTGCGTGTGGTCCTTTTCCAGTATATGGGGCCAAGGTATATCAGAAAAGCCCAACTCTGCCCCGATATTGCCCCCATGGGGCCTGTGAATTGACCTTGTTTCATACATAGGGTAAATATCGAATATCATATAATTTCCCTAAATTTTGGGGTCCGTGATGACCTAGTTTATCAAAAGCCTTGCTGCGTGTGGTCCTTTTCCGGTATATGTGGCCCAGGTGTATCAGAAAAGACCAACTCTGCCCCGATATTGCCCCCATGGGGCCTGTGAATTGACCTTGTTTCATACATAGGGTAAATATCGAATATCATATAATTTCCCTAAATTTGGGGTTCCGTGATCACCTAGTTTATCAAAAGCCTTGCTGCGTGTGGTCCTTTTCCGGTATATGTGGCCAAGGTATATCAGAAAATCCCAACTGTGCCCCGATATTGCCCCCATGGGGCCTGTGAATTGACCTTCTCTCATACCATAGGGTAAATATCGAATATCATATAATTTCCCTAAATTTTCGGGTCCGTGATGACCTAGTTTATCAAAAGCCTTGCTGCGTGTGGACCTTTTCCGGTATATGTGGCCCAGGTGTATCAGAAAAGCCCAACTATGCCTGGATGTGGCCCCCACGGGGCCTGTGAATTGACCTTGTCTCATAGCCTAGGGTAAATATCTAATAATTTCCCTATTATTTGGGTTCCGTGATGACGTAATTCATCAAAAGCCTAGGTGCGTGTGGTACTTTTCCGGTATATGGGGCCCAGATATATCAGAAAAGCCCCGATATTGCCCCCATGGTGCCTGTGAATTGACCTGTTTTCATACATAGGGTAAATATCGAATATCATATAATTTCCCTAAATTTTTGGGTCCGTGATGACCTAGTTTATCAAAAGCCTTGCTGCGTGTGGTCCTTTTCCGGTATATGTGGCCCAGGTGTATCAGAAAAGCCCAACTCTGCCCCGATATTGCCCCCATGGGGCCTGTGAATTGACCTTGTTTCATACATAGGGTAAATATCGAATATCATATAATTTCCCAAAATTTTGGGGTCCGTGATGACCTAGTTTATCAAAAGCCTTGCTGCGTGTGGTCCTTTTCCGGTATATGTGGCCCAGGTGTATCAGAAAAGCCCAACTCTGCCCCGATATTGCCCCCATGGGGCCTGTGAATTGACCTTGTCTCATACCCTAGGGTAAATATCGAATATCAAATAATTTCCCTAAATTTTGGGGTCCGTGATGACCTAGTTTATCAAAATCCTTGCTGCGTGTGGTCCTTTTCCGGTATATGTGGCCCAGGTGTATCAGAAAAGCCCAACTATGCCTGTATGTGGTCCCCACGGGGCCTGTGAATTGACCTTGTCTCATAGCCTAGGGTAAATATCGAATAATGTCCCTATTATCTGGGTTCCGTGATGACGTAATTCATCAAAAGCCTAGCTGCGTGTGGTCCTTTTCCGGTATATGGGGCTAAGATATATCAGAAAAGCCCAACTGTGCCCCGATATTGCCTCCATGGGGCCTGTGAATTGACCTTGTTTCATACATAGGGTAAATATCGAATATCATATAATTTCCCTAAATTTTGGGGTCCGTGATGACCTAGTTTATCAAAAGCCTTGCTGCGTGTGGTACTTTTCCGGTATATGTGGCCAAGGTATATCAGAAAATCCCAACTGTGCTCCGATATTGCCCCCATGGGGCCTGTGAATTGACCTTGTCTCATACCCTAGGGTTTGTATCGAATATCATATAATTTCCCTAAATTTTCGGGTCCGTGATGACCTAGTTTATCAAAAGCCTTGCTGCGTGTGGTCCTTTTCCGGTATATGTGGCCCAGGTGTATCAGAAAAGCCCAACTATGCCTGGATGTGGCCCCCATGGGGCCTGTGAATTGACCTTGTCTCATAGCCTAGGGTAGATATAGAATAATTTCCCTATTATTTGGGTTCCGTGATAACGTAATTCATCAAAACCTAGGTGCGTGTGGTCCTTTTCCGGTATATGGGGCCAAGATATATCAGAAAAGCCCAACTGTGCCCCGATATTGCCCCCATGGGGCCTGTGAATTGACCTTGTTTCATACATAGGGTAAATATCAAATATCGAATAATTTCCCTATTATTTGGGTTCCGTGATGACGTAATTCATCAAAAGCCTAGCTGCGTGTGGTCCTTTTCCAGTATATGGGGCCAAGGTATATCAGAAAAGCCCAACTCTGCCCCGATATTGCCCCCATGGGGCCTGTGAGTTGACCTTGTTTCATACATAGGGTAAATATCGAATATCATATAATTTCCCTAAATTTTGGGGTCCGTGATGACCTAGTTTATCAAAAGCCTTGCTGCGTGTGGTCCTTTTCCGGTATATGTGGCCCAGGTGTATCAGAAAAGACCAACTCTGCCCCGATATTGCCCCCATGGGGCCTGTGAATTGACCTTGTTTCATACCATAGGGTAAATATCGAATATCATATAATTTCCCTAAATTTTGGGGTCCGTGATGACCTAGTTTATAAAAAGCCTTGCTGCATGTGGTCCTTTTCCGGTATATGTGGCCCAGGTGTATCAGAAAAGACCAACTCTGCCCCGATATTGCCCCCACGGGGCCTGTGAATTGACCTTGTTTCATACCCTAGGGTAAATATCGAATATCATATAATTTCCCTAAATTTTGGGGTCCGTGATGACCTAGTTTATAAAAAGCCTTGCTGCGTGTGGTCCTTTTCCGGTATTTGTGGCCCAGGTGTATCAGAAAAGCCCAAATATGCCTGTATGTGGCCCCCACGGGGCCTGTGAATTGACCCAAAAAGAAAAAATAGAACTCCTCTTACAACAACAACAGAATTCTCCACCCCCTTCAACTGAGAAACCAAACTCGAAGAAAAAGTGGAAAAAAACGATAAAGTTAAACATCATAAAATGCTTATTATTATTATTTTTTTTTTTTTTTCGATTCATCTCAATAAAGGCATTAAAATGAGGGGTTAAGGAGAGGTGTCACTCGGCCCTTTCGAGAATCCCGGGCCAGCCACCCAAACTACTATCTCTCTCCGGTGTGCCTACTGCTCCCGTGACCGGTTGATGGGAACGTGACTTCGTAGATAACTATCGATGGGATCCTCATATTGCGGCGAACATAGCAGGCAATTCTTCAAGGATTGGCCATTTATAAACGGACAATCCGTACCTAAAATGTTCGTTAATTAATGGACAATCCGACCACGCGTGGCACGCGAGCTTGGGATTATCCACTAAATGACGACATGTATAGCTAATCATGCATGTTAGCTTCATATTTAATATGAAGGGCAATAACTCTATAAAGAATGTTAATTTACTAAATAACGGCGATTTGTATGAGAAGAAGTGTTTTTGACGAAATAACGGAGATGTTTGAAAAAGAGTTTTTGACGAAATAACGGAAATATTCGATTCAATTCATTAGTATTCTGATCATCAAGGTAGATATAACAGAAACATGGATATTACAAATATCGATGCAAATATAAATTTGTTTTGCATGAATGCACATTTAGAATTTTATATATATAATATAGTTGTGTATACAATAGTGTCTTGATCTGTATATAATTTTTTTTTCTTTTTTTTTCTGATAGATTATTGTTATTAATTTCGGCGTATTGGTTACGAAGAAGTGTTTCTATATATCAATCACGTGCGTATATGTGCTCTCCTATTGAATTAGGACAATGATTATATAGTTTTCGGGTAGAGGTGTGAATAATCCTCTTAATGACTACTTAGGCCTTTCCTAGTTGGTTTGATTGGATTCGGTTTGTTTCTGTCAGCCCTTTTGATTATGAGAAAGAATGGAAGTTTGTGTTGGATTTATGAATGTTTATTAGTTATGGATAAAAAGACACATGCTAATTGATAACAAAAACATGAGGTACAAACACAAGTTGCCATATAGTCTGTAAACTGCGTTACCCTAGGATCGACTTTTTGGTCGTTGGTGAGAGATATTTCCTGCTCTTCGAGTGTGATGAACCAAGCATCGCTGATATTGTCAATTTGTCAACCGGCAGAAATGGAAACCCGATGGCTCTTCTTATTAATGGTTTCACGATTGCGTCGTTGTCGTCGAATTTCTTCATCCTTCATGTATTCGACGCATATTTCATTACAATCTGGCCGTAGTGGAAGAAGCACCCTTGATGATGGCTGTCAAGAAAGTCAATCGTATGGCATTCTGAGCAGCAGTTTCGTAGTCGGTGAAGACATGTGTCGGTGAAAGTTTGAAGCCCAGTTCTGCAGAATCTCGTGTATGTGTGTTGCGTCTTGTTCGGCACGGAACGGTAGAACGACGATTTCAAACTATAAAATGTTGGCACTTTGCTGATAAACATTGGGTCGGTTTTGTCGGTTCCAATAGAAGTCAGTTCTTCTTGGTAGATTGGTGAAACTATTTTACAATCATTTAGCACTGTCGATTTCATCTTGCTCGAAGTAGTTATTTTTGCTAATATATTTTTCATCCAAAATTACGACACATACCGTCATTCTTATATATTAGTTAAATGCAGAGATTCCCGAATGTGAAACCGGTTTCGTTAGTTTATCGTAGATAGTTGCGTCCCGAATCGAGAAGTAAATATTTAGAATTGATCGTAGTTTAGACGGTACGGTTGATTTTCTTGAGATTTTGGGCGATGCTACATTTCCCCAGTTGGCATAGTTCCTGGATATACTGACTTATCAGGTTATACGCACCAGAACAAGTCCATAATATAAGTTAGCCTGTGTCAGCGTTAACAAGATCTCATATTTGTAGTTTGAGATAAGTTATCCTTGCTTTAACAGCTATCTAGAACAGTGTTAACAATGTTAAATGGACAATAACTTTTAAATGTTCCGCAGTTCGGCATGTCTGGAAGTGGACAAAGAGACACATTTCTGGAAAAATATTGAAAATAAAATAAAAGTTACCTAATTATGAATTTTATCAATAATATACTAAAAGTATAATATAATGATATTATAAATGCGACATTACCCGCAAAACACTTTGTGTGAACCGAGCATTTCATTCAACACAGAAATCTTGAGTATTAGCGAGTGCTATAGCGGTGTGTTGTAAACAATATGGTGTCAATTTTAACCATGTTAAAGTAAACTTTAGAGTGAAATAAAAGTTGGAGTTCTAGTGACCCCATCCCCCACCCATCTCGTAGTACTATGTCAGTATATGTTTTGTTTTACTACTATGTATAGAATACTACATGTACATAATATACATACAAATTGAATAAATAATTCAATAAACCGTACGGTCTTGATAATAACATGCTATGTATGCGATATTTATGATTAATGATTTTACAAAATCTGTCTATAAATTTATATTCTTTCTGTGTATGGCGGTTTTAACCAATGCCACATTTTTAAACAGCAACACCCATCGCGAAGGCAATCCTTATATTTAAGTGTCAATCCTGTATACCACACTATAACCAGTTGCTGAAAGTTCCAGCATTCCATGAAGCAACCAAGTGTTGAGGTCGGTACAACCAATCTCATATATATTTGTGAAGACCTCTGTCTGTTTGTCTGTCTGTCTGTCTGTCTGTCTGTCCTTAATACAAATCTACGATTCTCGACCGATCGGGACGAAACTTGGTACGTGTTGTAGTTTGACCAGGCGGTGGTCGTTGTCGTATTGGCGAGCCCGTGCGACGCCCGTGCAGCGCATGCGCAGACGAGATCTCGAAACGGGTGGAGATATCGACTTGAAATTTGCTATGTGAATGTATCTTGCCCCGTATACGAATTTTATCGGGTCGCCGAGCCCATGCGACGCCAGCTTCGAGCATGCGCAGACGAGATCTCGGAAACGGGTGGAGCTATCGACTTGAAATTTGGTATGTGAATGTATCTTGCCCCGGATACGAATTTTATCGGGTCGCCGAGCCCGTGCGACGCCAGCTTCGCGCATGCGCAGACCAGATCTCGGAAACGGGTAGAGCTATCGACTTGAAATTTGGTTTTTGAATAGCCCGGACAACGTCGGGCTCATCGGCTAGTCTCATATATATTTTGAAGACCTCTGTCTGTCTGTCTGTTTGTCATTAATACAAATCTACGATTCTCGACCGATCGGGACGAAACTTGGTACGTGTGTGTAGTTTGACCAGGCGGTGGTCGTTGTCGTATTGGCGAGCCCGTGTGGCGCCCGCTTCGCGAATGCGCAGACGAGATATCGGAAACGGGTGGAGCTATCGACTTGAAATTTGCTATGTGAATGTGTCTTGCCCCGGATACGAATTTTATCGGGTCGCCGAGCCCGTGCGACGCCAGCTTCGCGCATGCGCAGACGAGATCTCGGAAACGGGTGGAGCTATCGACTTGAAATTTGGTATGTGAATGTATCTTGCCCCGGATACGAATTTTATCGGGTCGCCGAGCCCGTGCGACGCCAGCTTCGCGCATGCGCAGACCAGATCTCGGAAACGGGTGAAGCTATCGACTTGAAATTTTGTATTTGAATAGCCCGGACAACGTCGGGCTCATCGGCTAGTCTAGATATATATTGAGTTCATCCGTTGTGTGTTCTTAGTGTTTCAGCAATGTTTATTAGTTACTTGCACACTGCGCCGGGAGAAGATATTAAAGATAACGTACCTGTTGATGCATTTCATTTGAGACTGAACTGGCACCACACCATTAAAAACCCATATTGAACATTATTATTAATTATTAAAACAAAAAATAATGGCTTCGTTCTGAATGAATGCATGGACATATAAGATGCACCGATCGAGACACAAGTACAATCAGTTCTTTATTTCACGCTCGGAGTTCAGCCAGCGTCTTGTGGTCGATGAAGACGTAGGTAATGGACTATCGTTTGTTATTCATCAATAGATGCCACTCAAAAAGACGACAATTTCCCAGTCTATTAAATAAAACCCGATATATCAACCTTGAATTAACACGTCACGTCGTCTCTTTATATAGTCTCACTGAAGTGAAACGATTATAGTGTCGATTAGAAATAGTTTGAAAGGGAATAAAGGTAATCGAAGTGATGACTCGGGATCGTCCCGTTTTGCAGACTATTGTTTTCGGTAGGCTGTGGTTCTATCTTACCACACAACAGAAACTCCTGCCATGTGGTAGAGAACTAAGAGAAGTTCTATTGAGCACTATATATACCCGGATATCGAAATATTTCATCGCGAAAACAGTTGTATGAGGGTTAATTACTGCTAGCAGATGGCCATCTTTTAGATATCTAACAGGGCGGTTCTCAATTATTGTAAGGGTTGTCTAGATTATGTCGATAATAAGGTTTATACTCTAACTAAACAGTTGTAACATTTGTGAAACTGTTAAAAATGCCTAGTGGAGGAAAAACGTACCGGATTCATGCGATCGCACGTTCACGCAGTCCCCTGCCGCATGTCTACAAAGTGAGACCAACCCCTTATACTGTCGGAAGACTGACGACTTATATACATGTGTGTATGTCAAACATAATTAACCAGTAGGGATTTTGGAAGTTATTATATGAGTATATTCACTCAAAACACCAAAAGTCATTGCATAACAAATTTGTTCACGGTTGGGGGTTTCTTTCCATCAGTTTGACTGGACTAATAAGGAACTACAAAATTGACACACACACAAAGCAATAAATAGGACCGTATTTCAAAGTTACATGTATATAGACAATTTTCCCCAAAGCAAATGTTCTATATCTTGTTGCCCAGATTCTGCCCGACAAAATAACACCAAAAACAGTTTGTTACCAATTTAATATAGGCTCGCCTTAGAATCCGATTCTCAACCAGAAATTACAGTTTTACCATTTTTATTTTTTTTACATATTACTGACTTTTGACCCAAAAATGACTTTCCCACCCTGTGGTTCATGGGGATTTAGTATATGGGGTAGAGTCACATTCAAAGCACCAAATGACATTGCTTAGCAATTTGCACGGTATGGTATTTCTATTCATCAGATTGACTGGACTAATAAGGAACAGCAAAATTTACACAAAAAGCCATAAATACGACCCTATTTCAAAGAGCAGTATGATTTAAGTTTTATCGAGGTTTTGGATCACGTAATAAATATAATCTACAACTCGTCCCAAGTTTATAGCGGAATTATACTCGTGCAGTGAATTATGTCTGGAGTTTTTGTAAATTACGGTATAAACTGGGGACTCGTAGATCCTCTATATATTACACCCCTATTCATAGACTCACATGGTTAACGAGCCGTATTTACAAATCCGTATGACCCAAGTGGTCATACGCATTCCGTTGTCAATCACACGAATTCTCCTGCGTTTTGGTTCAACAGGAATTTTCTTTGTTGTAGATGTTGACATGTATTGTTCCTCCGGACATGTTCCGATGTTGTTCGTCATTTATATGACTGTAATTATTTATGGATGTTAGAATTCTGTATCCAGTGATCCGCATTTTTTTGAGTTGGAGGAATATCTGATTAACTGAGTTTCTGGATAAGATGTTTCGGGCACTGTGATTCGTCAGCCTCAAGTTTTCTCGGAAGACAGACCATTTGATTTTGCCATTCGTTTCATGAGTGAGGTGATTTTATTAACGCCAATTGGCTGTCATTTAAACCATTGGTCAGTTTGACCATGCTTGCCTTGACAAGTATGCGTCGCGATGTAGAAGGGGTCGGTTTGTTTGCAGTAGTCCCTTGATCTGAGTTCAGCAAATTTCTTGTATACAGAAACCGGACAACGATCTACATTTGAAATTGTCCACATTTTTGGTGTCATCGCCCTTACATCTCTGTGTTTTTGCGAAGCATTACATCATCACCCAACACATATCTCGATGCTCGGTTGGACCCCTGAAACCAAATTGTTGGGGGTTATAGAACCAAAGTGTATTTAATATTGATTCTGGTGATGATCAGGTCAGGCACATCCTGAATTTCACTATTATAGTGGTATTCCACTATTATAGTGGTATATGACCATTACCGTTTTGTGAATTTGATAAAAGAGGGATAATCCAAAATCATATTTCACACAAATTATTCGAAATCAGTGTCACACTAATTTGGTATCATAAATATGTTTTGTCCAGGAGAATGATTAATCGTGACGGCACCCGATAAGCAACTCAATTACTAAATTAGCATTCAATTAGTTTAAATTTTGTTATGAAGGAGCGATTGAGTCATCCGGTTATTGTCATTTAGAAAGGGATATATTGGTTATATTATTGAATAACAAAGCTGGCGCAAAAGATTGCACAATAAATTTTGTCAGAAGACTGTTCATTCACTGTGATATTGTTAAGAGTGAAATTTGGCTGTGCACTGGTATGCGCCATCTTCTATTGCCGACGCCAATAAAGGAAACATGAATATGTTATGGTCATATACCACTATAATAGTGGAATTCGGGATGTGCCTGATCTGATGATGTACCGATTAACGAACACTCCCACAATTTCTCTATTTCGTCATCATTTATTGGTTCCTGGCACCGTTACCTAAACCTTTTAAACTTTTCAATTCAGCCTTCAGCACTTCTCGAACATTCATGAATTATGTGCTTGTAGATATTTGGAAACCATAATCGCAGCGTTTCACTCTGTCAAAACGGGACATAAATCCACATACGGTTGATGGTTCATATTCTACCCCTCCTTGTTTCCATACACAGCTGATCTGGCGAAATTTCATGGATGGGTCTGCCAACATTAATCTGAGGAGTATGCATGAACGATTTCAGGAGTTCCATGTCATAATATGTTTTGAAAGAGTATTTTATGGCCATCTACACCATCGGAATGTCGGTACTAGGCACACGTTTACGTTTTGCGAGTTCACACGTGTCTGATTCTGATTGAGTAACAACCTGTCTTATTTTAAATTCACCGTGAATTCAATTCCATCTAATTTCACAACGTAAATGGCCCCATGTGTTGATTTAATAACACGTTCTATCTTCCCAAACGCACTCATTGTCTATTTTGTCTGACGACCCTACTGCATACAGGTTACACTGGTGTAGATGTGGTTCGGAGTGACATCTAGCGGATCCGGGAGGAATATATAGGAGAGAATAAAATAGATACTGGGCCCTGATTGTTCAATAGCCTTGTGTGCTTTTCACATAAAACAAATCATCACACCTCTTCCCTATGATTTCCCATAGGTAAAATAACCATTGGCACAGGAATTAACTCTTTATAGTGAAGTTTGAATTGTTTGGTGTGGTCTAAAATATGACAGATTGAAAGATTGAAAGGCGAATTCCCTGCTAGACAGACATGATTTTTGTGTGTAAAAAGTTTCCCAAAATGTCAATTTTTCAGATTTAAAGAAAATTTTGGACCCAACATTTATATTGCCAACACTTTACGCTAAAACGTTAGCACTGAGGCTTATGGAAAACATTTACACCAGTGTAACTTAAAGGGAAAACATAGCTTGTTGGCATTTTTGATTCCTGTGAGTCACTTTAAATAATTTTAATGCATTTTACAGAGCCTGGTCTTTCAGTCCAATGAATATCTCATGTAGGGTGTGGCTATTCTTGCTGCTGATATCTTCTTTCACTTACATCAGCCAAATAAATAGTAAGATTTTTCATTAAAAAATGCCAATTTTTCAAGGTATTTTCAAATGTTTTCAAGGTGGTAATAGTCACATGATAATGCAAATGACCCATAACATGAGCATGTCAACGACACATATATCAATTGTTATAAGAAGCTAATCTAACAAGTATTTTGGATTTCATAGCCAGTGATATACAGATATATATCATAAAAGTGTGTCATTTCCACTGATGGGTATGGTCATTTGAAGGTTAATAGCACTAAAACTTGGACACATTTAAGAAAATGCTTCAGCAATTCAAAGAGAGCATATCTTTATTCAACTAATTCAATATACACCCACATCCAGTTATCTTGGATCACCCTTGCAGACCTGAAAATGTCATATTTTGGTCTTCAATGTGCTGATATAGTCATGCGCTTGATTCTCAGCTGATCAGATCTGGACTCAATGACCTCACATCACCAGAAGTTCTCTCATGGAAATAATTTTGTACAGTCATCCATTATCCATAGCTGGTCCAAGTTTGCAACACCAGACCCCTAAAACTGAGTGAAAATGGGGCCTGAACATGACTGGTGGTGGAAAATTGTGCTTTTTTGATGAATAATTTGTTAAAGGGGTGGGGTTAAATTGTGTGTGATAAATAAAGAACCACAGAAGTGATATTGTTTGTGAACACATTTTTTTCATTGATGGGTAATTCTGAAGAAATGTAGGGAGTTACAATTATTCCGTGAAAAAGCGGGCTATCGCTTTAGGTTACACTGGTGTAAATAGGGTTCGGAGTGACATCTAGCGGATGCGGGAGGAATATATAGGAGAGAATAAAATAGACACTGGGCCCTGATTGGTCAATAGCCTTGTGTGCTTTTCACATAAAACAAATCATCACACCTCTTCCCTATGATTTCCCATAGGTAAAATAACCATTGGCACGGGAATTAACCCTTTGTAGTGAAGTTTGAATTTTTTAGTGTGGTCTAAAATATGACAGTATTTTTGTATGCGGATCTGACACTAGTTACAAAAACATAAGATTTAAAGGCGAATTCCCTGCTAGACAGATGTGCCCATTTTACGGATTATCTGACAGAAAACATGCAACGTTATGCACAGCTGTCCACCGTTGAATTAAAGTATCATAGTATGGTTCGCATGCATATGTGTTACACAGAAACAAAGTAATTGTACGACTCACCATATGCATTTGAGCTGCGGTAACCGGCATTTGAAATCACCATGGAGTTGACACTTGACGTGTAGCTACACTCGTTCTTCTTTTCGTCGAAGGAAAATTCGATGCACGAATCCCTTTCACAGATCCCAGCACAGTCAATTTCAGATACAGCCTTCCGTACTTGTCCCTGGGAGTTTGAGCCTTGTGGCTCAGATTCAGTAAATTTTATGAAAATCTCACAATTACATCCAAATGTGGAAAAGGACACGAACATTAGCAAGCGCGCGAAAAGAGACACTGCAACACACGAGTTTATAATTCGAGTCATCATCAGGTGCATATATGCTCACATCTCTATAAATTCATCATAGACCTGCATCGACCATGCAGCACTAAACGAGCAGGATGATTCTTAATTGACCATCGCCACGTATAGCCTGTATTTGGTTTGTGAGCTTGTTGTCCGACGCCGTCGTCAAGTCCCCGTATCGACTGATCGGGAATGACGCCGTGGGTTTGACACGTGATCTAACCAATTGTCATTGCAATAAGGTTCTCGTATTAATTGACTATGCTGTACGACAGTGATGAATCTATATCTGTATTTGCGGATGTATGTCTGTATAGCAATCGACGGACGACCATCTAGATGGTACCAAACGGGTCTAATGTGGGTATCTTTTTACGAAAATGATAATGGTGAGGATCAGAATTTTCTAATCTGACTTTAGTGCTGTCAGAGGCAAACAGTGTAGGGGCAGAACATTGTTTTTTCGCCGATTTCTAACAAACTTATACATAATCATCTACGTGATATGAGGAATCTAATGGTGTGGTTTAAAGATGTCAAACGTGGTGCCGTTCGTGTCGGGGGTGCACGGAAGGGGGAGCACCAAATTGATAAAAGATATTTTAGCGCCGATTCCCACCAAATTGATACATTCTTCTCCGTGATATAGGGCATCTAATCATATGATTTAAAGACGCCAAATTGGTGCCGTTTGGATGAGAGATGAGAGGGGGCACTAAATTTGATAAGAATTTGTTTAGTCGCCGATTACCACTAATGTTTTAAATAGTCAATCTTCATAATGAGTCTAATTGCGTGGTTTTAAGATGTCATGTCAAAAGTGGCACCACTTGAGTCAGGAATAGGGAGGGTGGGGTCACCAAAAACTAATATAAAAGTTTAGCGCAGATTTCCACCAAATTCATACACGTTCTTCTCCAATGATACGAGGAATCAATCGTGTGGGTTAAAACGCCACAGTTGGTGCCCATGTTTCCGAATTTCTGTCCGTTCTATATAATTTCACGGGGGACCAGGGTTGTCAAAGTACCGACGGTACCACAACTTTCGGTACCGGTTCCGTACTGATGTTCAGTACCGCAAACCGGGTCGGTATCGGTACTCATTGAGTGGACTTTTTTATACTGCAATTAACTTTGGTTTCGTGGGGTTCAATCATCAATTATACGTTAAGGTCGAGGTTTAGTCAAACAACGAAAATAAAAATCGCAACGACATTTACGATTCAGTTGTTTCCTGCGACGGTTTTCGGCAAGTCGCAAAGGGAGGATTTTTTAAAAGACGGAATACAGAGTGGAACAAATGTTGACTACTGCCTACTGGGCCGGCTAACATTGTAGGCTTGTATGGATACACGGTACACCATATTGTTTGTGTGGTAATTAATTAGAGAACTCACTAATCGGCCATATTACTAGCATGTTGTAATTTCATAAATGATGTCACCCAATGAAACCAAAGTCGTTTCCAGTAAGCCTAGCTGTAGTTGGCCAGTTCGAAAATTTGGAATAGATTTTGAGAGAAAATACTGACGCTCACACAATGCATGCATTCTGTCAATTTCATGACAAGTTGTCATAGTGTGGCATACTGGGCAATTGATGTTTGAATGTACTGACGATATCACGTTAACCCATCGCAGTTGTGTTTGGCGTTATGTTGAGCTGCTTAATTAACCCTTTATATTCATTAAGAGGTATATTAATAGAAATCAACAATCAGTACCGAGAACCGTCGGTAATCGACATCAGAACCGGTACCGATTTAATTCCTGATTACTTCCGGTACCGGTACCAGTACCAGTACCTATTGGCAACCCTGCGGGGGACCATCTAGATGGCACCAAATGAGAGTAACAGGCTGTAACATTTATGAGGATAATGGTGCGGGTTAACATTTTCAAAAGTGATGCTGTTGGTGTCAGGGGTAGAAAAAGGGGATGGGCAGCAAATATTATACATAATTATCTCCATGATTGGTCCGTTGGGGTGCACGGAGGGGCACCAAAATTGATAAGAAAATCACTATTTTTAGCATCGATTTCCACCAAGTTTGATACATTTTCTTCTCCATGATACGGGGAAACTAGTTGTGTGATTTAAAGACGCCAAATTGGTGCCGTTTGAGTTGGATATGGGACTAAATTTGATAAGTTGTTTAGTTGTCGATTACCACAAAACTTATAAATAATCATCTCCATGATATCAGGAGTCTAATGGACGAGCTTTCGCTGTGTCAAAGGTACGGCGTTCGATTCATGAATGGGGAGGGAACCCCAAAGCTGATACAAATATGTTTAGTACTAATTTCAGCCAAATTCATACACGTTCTTCTCCAAATTATGTGGGTTAAAGACGCCTCATTTGGTGCCGTTAGTGTCAGGGATGGAGATAGGAGGGGCACTAACATTGATAAGACTATTTTAGTTACCGATATCCCCCAAAGCTATAGTCATAATTCGTTCAAAGTAGTTTTTGGCGTTCTAATTGCACAACCTCGACAGATGGATGGTGACTGAATTAAGTCGCTTGAACAATTATATCGTCTCAACTGTAATATGGGGACGGGAATTCATATAGTAAGCTACAGCAAAAACAAAGCACTAAAAGTATATCTATCATTATCTTTAAAAGATTAACATATTCTTGCAAAATGGGAGACTTTGAACCGTCAGAGGATTGCATGTTAAAATGATTCATGTATTATATCAACCTTGAGTCCCATTGCATGTTAGAATGGCTCATGTGTATATTATAACAAAGTTGAGTATGTCCCATTCAAGATATTTTCCACACAAAAATATCCAATTTGACAAGAGATAAGATGTGTAGAAGGCCTCTTAAAAAATAGTGGTCACAGTGTGCAAACAAATATAGTATCTCCTGAGATAAAAGAAAACAATCAGTAGCACATGACTTTTCAGAATCCTCTAATGTTGGCATCTGACAAGGATACATATGCCAGTTACAGCTGATTTGTTTCCATTTTATTAGAACAGACTCATAGCAGAACATAAGCAACTTAAAATCTCGATGTGTCGGGCATATGTAACTGATAAATAGCAACATTGCATTTAAAGGCACGTGCGGCCTTAATTGTCGAAAATATCATATTTGTTCCAAACACCGTAAACAGAAAAACATTAAAACGCATACAGTTCCGTTCAAACATACCATGACCATCGCGTAAACAGCATGTTATCATAAAGACCTACTATATTTTACCTAAGAATGAGCCTGATTGTGTTACAGAAGACAGCACAATTCTACTGGCTAATCACACGCAAATGGCATAAACGCTCTTTATTAGTTCCATATCAGGTATTCACTAACAAAGAACGCTCTTTATGTTTACCATCACAATATAAACAAACACCAGAAAAGTTACTTTTCATGCTTTTGTTTACATAACAGTGGTCAAACATATGACCATAACATACTGTTTATGCGATATGTCTTATGTGTATACGGACAAAGTCTATCTACATTTTGATGTTCTTTCTGTTTGTGGCGGTTTTTGACGGGTGGAGATATTTTCACATGATACCCACCACCAAGGCCAACCGTGTCTTTAAACTAAGAATAATTAGCCAGAATAGCACCATGAACAGAAGAGCACCTGGACATTTCTTTAAAACATCTGTATCTTATTGGATATATGATAACCAGGTGTCCTCAAAATCTTAATATAACCCACTAGATTGATTTATAGACCTCTATGTAAAATCAAGTTGTCGTCTTAACTAATGTGTTCGTGATGTTCATGTTTTGATCCCAATAACAAATATTGTTTTAAAAATCAAACAAACGTACAAACAAACTTCAATTCCAACCAGATTGACTGCACGATTTACAAACTGATAACGTCTGAAGTACGTGCATATAAATAAATACTTCTTTATTTTGTGGGACGAATTAATCGTGATAAGCAAAATGACAATCACTCTGACAAGGTGAGCCATGCACTACTTATGATCCATGTACATAATGACATTGTGTGATGCCATTTGGATATACAATTTATGAGACTTCGTGTAACACTTTGAGCAAGAGTGTCCTCTATTCCCACATCTATATC
Organism: Siphonodentalium dalli; assembly: GCA_032622095.1. Lineage (NCBI taxonomy): Eukaryota > Metazoa > Mollusca > Scaphopoda > Gadilida > Siphonodentaliidae > Siphonodentalium > Siphonodentalium dalli. The sequence goes on from CP136062.1 coordinate 152,662,000, forward strand.
CACATCATGCAGAGGGTTTAACATCACTTTAACCTGGGCAACGCCTGGTAATCTTGCTAGTAAGATATGTACACACGTACCGTGGTGTACTCGTATTCATAGAGAAAGTTTCATTCTAATTTCGCCCATCAAGAAATATCAGACTCTGCTATTCGTCACGATGTGGCAGGACATCGGGACATAGAACAGCTACAAGTATAATCTATATAGTGGAGTAGATTAAGTCAAATGTTCAAGACAATTGTTCAAATGGTGACTAAAACATGAAACTTTGCACATATTCACATACTTATTGATATTAGATATGGAGCCACGCTATAATTTCACTTTAACTCATCTTTTAAGGTTTTTTTCTAAATTTGATAAGAATTTGTTTAGTCGCCGATTACCACCAAAATTATGCATAATAATATCCATGACATATGGAGACTAATGGTGTCGCTTAAATCTGCCGAGTGCCGTCATTCGAGTCAGTGGTGCACTGAATGTGAGGGGCACCACAATTGATAACAATTCATTTTAGCGCCGATTTACACATTCTTTTCCATGATATGAGGAATCTAATGGTGTGGTTTAAAGATGTGCAAAGTGGCACCTTTCGAGTCAGTGGTACATGGAAGGGAGACCCGGTAGAGGGACACCAAAATTTATTTTAAAAATATGTGTAGCGCCGATTTCTCCATGATACAATGAATCTAATATAATCGTGTTATTTAATGTCAAATCGGTGACGATTGGATGAGAGGGGGCACTAAATCTGATAAGATATTTTTAGCCGCCGATTACTACCAAACATATATAATCATTTCCATGATATCATGAGTCTAACTCTAATGGTGTGGCTTGAAGCCGTAAAAAGTGTCTTTCGAGTCATGTGTGCAATGAAGGGGGGAGGGTCACCAACAATTGATAAACTTATATTTAGCGCAAATTTTCACCTAATTGATACGCATTCTTCTCCGTGATATGAGGAATCGAATGGTGTGGTTTATAGATGTCAAAAGTGGCGTCGCTCGAGTCAAGGGTGTGCGGAAAGGGGAAGCATCATAATGTATAAAACATATTTTAGCGCCGATTCCTAACAAATTGATACAAATTCTTCTCCATGATACGAGGCATCAGTCGTATGATTTAAAGACGCCAAATTGGTTCCGCTCGGGTGAGAGATTGGGGGAGACACTAAATTTGATTAGTCGCCGATTGCCACCGAACGTACTTATACATAATCATCTCAATGATAGCATAAGTATAATTTGGTGGTTTAAAGATGTCAAAAGTGGCGCCGTTCGAGTCAGCGTGCACGGAAGGGGAGAGGATGCACCAAAAAATTGACAAACATATTTTTTGCGCCGATCCCCACCAAATTGATAGACTTCTCCATGATACGAAGATTCTAATCGTGTGATATAAAGGCGCCAAATTGGTGCCGTTAGTGTGAGAGATGGGGGAGGTTGCCACTAAATTTTATAAGTATTTGTTTAGTCGCCGATTGCCTCTAAACTTATACATAATTATCTCCATGGGATCAGGAGTCTAATGGTGTGGTTTTTAAGATGTCAAGAGTGGGTGCATGAAGGGGGAGACCCGGTAGAGAGACACCAAAATTAATCAAAATATGTTTAGAGCCGATCTCCACCAAATTGACACATTCTTCTCCATGATACAAAGAATCTCATCGGTTTATTTGAAGACGTCAAATTGGTGTCGTTTGGGTGAGAGACCGGCACACAACCTGATAATTATTTATTAATTATTTGTTTCGTTGCCGATTACCACCAAACATATACAAATTAATTTCCAAGATATCAGCTTGTCTAATGGTGCGGCTCAAAGCTGTAAAAAGTGTTGTTATTCCAGGCAGGGTTACAATGAAGGGGAGAGGGGCACCACAATTGATAAACATTTTTTTAGCGCCAATTTCCACCAAGTTGATAAACATTCTTCTCCGTGATATGAGGAAACTAATGCTGTGGTTTAAAGATGTCAAATGTAGCCCCTCCTGAGTCAGGGGTGCACAACAAATATTTTACAACAAATTGATACAAATATTTCTCCATGCTACGAGGAATCTTATCCTGTGGTTTAAAGACGCCAGATTGGTTCCGTTCGGGTGATAGAAGGGGGGTGCACTAAATTTGATAATAATTTGTTTAGTCGCCGATTGCCACCAAACTTTCACATAATAATATCCATGATATCGTGAGTCTAATTGTGTGGTTTAAAGATGTCCCAAGTGCCGAGTCAAAGGTTCACGGAGGGGGACACGGGAGAGGGAGACAAAAAATTAAAAAAAATATTTTTACCGCCGATGTCCACCAAATTTATACATATTCTTCTCCGTGATACGAGGAATCTAATCGTGTGATTTAAATACGCCAAATTGCTGCCGTTTGAGTCAGATGGGGGCGCTAAATTTGATACGAATTTGTTTAGTCGCCAATTTCCACTAATGTTTTAAATAGTCAATCTTCATAATGAGTCTAATTGCGTGGTTTTAAGATGTCATGTCAAAAGTGGCACCACTTGAGTCAGGAATAGGGAGGGTGGGGTCACCAAAAACTAATATAAAAGTTTAGCGCAGATTTCCACCAAATTCATACACGTTCTTCTCCAATGATACGAGGAATCAATCGTGTGGGTTAAAACGCCACAGTTGGTGCCCATGTTTCCGAATTTCTGTCCGTTCTATATAATTTCACGGGGGACCATCTAGATGGCACCAAATGAGTGTAACAGGCTGTAACATGTGTAACATTTATGAGGATAATGGTGTGGGTTAACATTTTCAAAAGTGATGCTGTTGGTGTCAGGGGTAGAAAAGGGGGATGGGCAGCAAATATTATACATAATTATCTCCATGATTGGTGCCGTTGGGGTGCACGGAGGGGCACCAAAATTGATAAGAAAATCACTATTTTTAGCATCGATTTCCACCAAATTTGATACATTTTCTTCTCCATGATACGGGGGAACTAGTTGTGTGATTTAAAGACGCCAAATTGGTGCCGTTTGAGTTGGATATGGGACTAAATTTGATAAGTTGTTTAGTTGTCGATTACCACAAAACTTATAAATAATCATCTCCGTGATATCAGGAGTCTAATGGACGAGCTTTGACTGTGTCAAAAGTACGGCCGTTCGATTCATGAATGGGGAGGGAACCCCAAAGCTGATACAAATATGTTTAGCACTAATTTCAGCCAAATTCGTACACGTTCTTCTCCAAATTATGTGGGTTAAAGACGCCTCATTTGGTGCCGTTAGTGGGCACTAACATTGATAAGACTATTTTAGTTACCGATATCCCCCAAAGCTATAGTCATAATTCGTTCAAAGTAGTTTTTGGCGTTCTAATTGCACAACCTCGACAGATGGATGGTGACTGAATTAAGTCGCTTGAACAATTATATCGTCTCAACTGTAATATGGGGACGGGAATTCATATAGTAAGCTACAGCAAAAACAAAGCACTAAAAGTATATCTATCATTATCTTTAAAAGATTAACATATTCTTGCAAAATGGGAGACTTTGAACCGTCAGAGGATTGCATGTTAAAATGATTCATGTATTATATCAACCTTGAGTCCCATTGCATGTTAGAATGGCTCATGTGTATATTATAACAAAGTTGAGTATGTCCCATTCAAGATATTTTCCACACAAAAATATACAATTTGACAAGAGATAAGATGTGTAGAAGGCCTGTTAAAAAATAGTGGTCACAGTGTGCAAACAAATATAGTATCTCCTGAGATAAAAGAAAACAATCAGTAGCACATGACTTTTCAGAATCCTCTAATGTTGGCATCTGACAAGGATACATATGCCAGTTACAGCTGATTGTTTTCCATTTTATTAGAACAGACTCATAGCAGAACATAAGCAACTTAAAATCTCGATGTGTCGGGCATATGTAACTGATAAATAGCAACATTGCATTTAAACTAAGAATAATTAGCCAGAATAGCACCATGAACAGAAGAGCACCTGGACATTTCTTTAAAGGCACGTGCGGCCTTAATTGTCGAAAATATTCATCTTGGTTCCTAACACGGTAAACAGAAAAACATTAAAACGCATACAGTTCCGTTCATATATACCATGACCATCGCATAAACAGCATGTTATCACAAAGACCTACTATATTTTACCTAAGCAAGAGCCTGATTGTGTTACAGAAGACAGCACAATGCTACTGGCTAATCACACACAAATGGCATAAACGCTCTTTATTAGTTCCATATCAGGTATTCACCAACAAAGAACGCTCTTTATGTTTACCATCATAATATAAACAAACACCAGAAAAGTAACTTTTTATGCTTTTGTTTACATAACAATGGTCAAACATATGACCATAACATACTGTTTATGCGATATTTCTTATTTGTATACGGACAAAGTCTATCTACATTTTGATGATCTTTCTGTTTGTGGCGGTTTTTGACGGGTGGGGATATTTTCACAGGATACCCACCGCCAAGGCCAACCGTGTCTTTAAAACATCTGTATCTTATTGGATATATGATAACCAGGTGTCCTCAAAATCTTAATATAACCCACTAGATTGATTTATAGACCTCTATGTAAAACCAAGTTGTCGTCTTAACTAATGTGTTCGTGATGTTCATGTTTTGATCCCAATAACAAATATTGTTTTAAAAATCAAACAAACGTACAAACAAACTTCAATTCCAACCAGATTGACTGCACGATTTACAAACTGATAACGTCTGAAGTACGTGCATAACTTTATAAATAAATACTTCTTTATTTGGTGGGACGAATTAATCGTGATAAGCAAAATGACAATCACTCTGACAAGGTGAGCCATGCACTACTTATGATCCATGTACATAATGACATTGTGTGATGCCATTTGGATATACAATTTATGAGACTTCGTGTAACACTTTGAGCAATGGTGTCCTCTATTCCCACCAAATATCCACATCATGCAGAGGGTTTAACATCACTTTAACCTGAGCAACGCCGGGTAATCTTGCTAGTAAGATATGTACACCCGTACCGTGGTGTACTCGTATTCATAGAGAAAGTTTCATTCTAATTTCGCCCATCAAGAAATATCAGACTCTGCTATTCGACACGATGTAGCAGGACATCGGGACATAGAACAGCTACAAGTATAATCTATATAGTGGAGTAGATTAAGACAATTGTTCAAATGGTGACTAAAACATGAAACTTTGCACATATTCACATACTTATTGATATTAGATATGGAGCCACGCTATAATTTCACTTTAACCCATCTTTTAAGGTTTTTTTCGAATTTAAACAGCGTTTCCTGATTATATAATATATTAAATGTCGCAATTAATCTTACCATGAAATATGCGATTTGAAATTAGGCATATACCGTAAGTATGACTGAGATATATAATGCCACATTAGGATAAAATTGGAACTCCACGTCAAGATGACAGTCAAAATGGCGACTGAAAGAGGAAAATTTACGTTTTTTCACTGTCTTCTAGATCAGGCTCTGCTGTATGGAACTGGTTCGGAAATGTGACTTAATTTCACCACAAATCAACGTTAACAAGACATTGACAGAACAGTGCAAATTAAGTGATGCATACAATTACTTATGAATATTTGAATTCAATGGAAAAATATTTTGTCTGAAAATGGCTGCCAAAATCTGGAAAATGGTAAATATTGCACCACCATGCCATGTAATCGCTTAAAAGTTGTGGTTGACGAATGCTATGCTGTCTTATATACATTAAATTCTAACTGATGCACATTGATTGGAATGTGACCACTGACATTACCAGAATTATTGTTTTTTTTATATCACAAACTTGACATCAGAATCGGCAAAAACTTACTTTCCAGGTTTGGACCATTTATTCAAATAAATGCAATTATCTTTAGTATCAAAGATGTTTATTGTTTTTGATCTGTCTAAAATGTGTCACACTAATTTGTTTTTAGACAACATTACACAAGATGGCTTTCAAAATCGTAACCACATTTGGTAAAATGTTGTTGTTTTTTTGCATATATTCCGAGCAGCTTTCTCTGTTCCCAAGAGTTAGCAAATTGTAACTCACTTGGTTATTAACCATGTTACTTACTCCACTGACTACTACAAGTTTCTTTCTCGTTGTCTGTGTACCTTCTGAGGCAAATTCATATTAAATGACGTACTGTAGGATGGAATTTTGACAAAATGTCTGTTGGGACTGGCCATATTTTTTAACGGAAATGGGCAGAACGTCCAAACGGAATTGAGTGAAACCATATTATATGGCTACTCTCGACCATTAGCATAACAGTCAACTTAACATATGATGTATGTCAAAAATGGCATAGATTTCTCATAGATGATGTGAATAGTTCTACATGGAGTTATTGTGTGGTCATGAATGGTGCGAAGGGATAGCCTATGTGGTGATGGGGTGGTGTGTCCATGGTGAGGTGTACAGCTTTACAAGGTGTGACTGTATGGTCATGTGTGGGGTGAATAGCTCTACAGTAATTATTGGTATGGTTATTGAAGTGGTGTGTCGGTATAATGATAGTAGCTCTATGTTCGTATGTGTGTTGTTTGTGTATATATAGCGACTATGTGGGTCGTGTGTGGGATATACATGCGTACCTTTGGTGGCTATTGTTATGGATGGGTCTATGCGTATACATATGTTGGCTGTATGATCACGTGTGGGACTGTGTGTGTATGAATAAATAGGGGGTGGTTGTATGCTTATGTGCAATGTATGTACGGTTACGATTGTTGTATTATCAGTGGTTGATGTATAGGTATATATATAGTAGCTGTATGATCATGGATGGGGTGTGTGAGTATATACATCGAGTGGCTGAATTGTCATGGGCGAGGTGTATATGCAAATCTGGAGTGTACGAATGGTCATGCGGGAATTTGGTATATCCATTAGTGAGTTGTATATGTATACACGAATTGACTCCATGGTCATGAGGGGTGTACGTGTATATCTTGAGTGAATATATGACCATATGTGTGAAGAAACGGTATACATGGCGTGACTGTATGACCAGTAGTGATGTGCTACGCGTTGTATTGCTATATCTAGAAGGTCTATGTGGTCAATGATGAGGTGTCGACGTATACCTGGAGTGATTATATAATAGGCATTGTATTGGTGGGGTGTATATGTACATTGTATATATTTATTGGCTGTATGTTAAGTGGGTGATCGTATGGCCAATGGTGAGGTGAATTGGTAAACAAGTGACATTTGTATATATACAAGGGTTGGGTGGCCATTGGTGAGGTGTATATGTATACCAGGAGGTACTCTATGGTTGTGGTTGCAGTGTGTATGTATATCTTGAGTGAATATATGGCCATAAATATGGCAACTAGATATACAGCGAGTGATTGTATGGCCAATGGTGAGGCGAATATGTATCAAGAAGTGACTGTATGATCACGAATGTACGACTATATGGGCATGGTGAAGTGTAGGAGTATACCTGGTGTACCTAAATGGTAGGATAGGATAGGATAGGATATTTTATTTCAATATACACATATTAATGAATAATACATTTGACAAATATTATATTGTATATTCGAGGGGGTGGCATAGTCAGACTAGACTGTCTTACTGCCATCCCCTTAAAGAAGAAAAGATGTTACGATAGGCGGTCAAGATTTCTTGTACAATGCACGGCTATATAATTATGTATCACACAATGGTTGCATTTAACTGGATTATATACATGGAGGGTATACGTCTAGATAAATCGCTTATTGGTTACTCGATGGTTTGTCTCTTTCTTGTCAGTGGGATGTTCCTTGTAAGTCGAGTAGGAATATGCTGAGTGAGGTTGATGATTGCGATATTGGGGAAGTCACTTATTGACGAGCTACCACACAGTCGGGACATCTTTGATTGTTGCATTTAATTGTTGCAGCATATTTTTTAATGCCATCGGCATGTAAACGCCGTTTGAATGTGTGTCTGGATTGGTATGATGTAAATTCGTTATCTAAATTGTTCCATATAGTTGGAAAAGAATGGAATGGTAGTTGTTGGGACCAAGATGTTCTTGGTTTTTTTAAAATAGTGGGTGCTTTTGCCGGGTTTCTGGTCCGGTTTTGCGTTTGGTAAACATGTCGGTGAATGATTCTATTAAGCGCATATGATACCAATCATGCATGAAAACAGCCGCTTGTACTTTGTGGATGTCGTAGATTTTGAGTATATTTTCTTTTTTAAAGAGAGGTTCTGTGTGGCTTCTATATTTCTTATTACATAAAACTCGCATCGCGCGTTTTTGAAGCATGAATTTTTTTTTTACCGCAGGGACATGTCCCCATATTTGAATACCGTAAACGAGATGGCTTTGTATTAGAGCATAATATAATGTTTTAAGTGCGCTACCAGGAAAGAAGTGTTTAACTTTATTGATGTGGTATATGGCATTCACCATTTTAGAACAAACAGAGGACACATGTTTTTTGAAAGTCAGGTTTTCATCTATATGGATTCCTAAGAATTTTGTGGAGGATTCGTGCTCAAGATTTCCTACCTTGTTTAGTTCTGTATTATTTAAGTAAACCTTTATAAAGTTCCATTTGTCATCATTGTTCTCTGGGTGTATTAGCATATAGTTGCTTTTTTTAGTATTGATCACTAACTTATTGCTACAGCACCAAGCAAATATGTTGCGTAACTCATTATGCACATAACTTTCTACAAGGATGCCTTCTTTTCCACCAGTTACTAGAGTCGTATCGTCCGCGTATGATAAGATATCCATGGTTGTCGAATTTGACATATCGTTAACGTATATTAAGAAAATTATCGGTCCCAGAATAGATCCCTGGGGCACTCCACACGTCACTTCCGTTAATTTAGATTTAATACCATTGAGTTCAACATATTGCCTTCTATTTTGCAGATAGCTCTGAAACCATGAGTATGCTGTGCCTCGTATACCATAGTGATCTAGTTTATGGAGTAAAATATCGTGATTTATCGTGTCAAATGCTTTTCAGAGGTCGAGAAATAGAGCTAAAGTGGAATCTCTTGTCATTTTGTCATTATTTGAGACAACTTGATCGAGGAGGTGTAATACAGGATGGAAGGTTGAATGATTAGGACGGAAGCCGTATTGGTGTTTATAGAGTATATTTTGTTCATTTAAGAAGTCTAATAATCGTTTATGCATTATTTTTTCGAGAAGTTTAGAGATAGCTGGAAGAATGCTGATAGGTCTGTAGTTCGAAATTTCATGAGTGATATTATTTTTTGGGATCGGGACTACTTTAGAAATTTTCATTTTGTTAGGGACTATTCCATGCTCTAAGGACAAGTTGAAAATATGCAATAATGCTGGGGCTATCACCTCAATTGTTTCCTTGATAAGTTTAGTTGATAGACCATTGAAATCCCTTGATACTTTCCCAGTCATAGAGAAACATGTGAGGATGATCTCCTGTATAGAGGTCGGAATTATTTTGAAATTGATGTCGTCTGGTTTGCGGTTATGAAGAAAATCTGTAAAATGAGAGTCATTTTCATTTTCATTGAGTTGGCTAGTTTCCCGCCCAATTTTGGAAAACAAGTCATTGAACTTTTCCGATATGAGTTTGGAATTTTCAAGTTCTATTCCGTTTTCAGTAAAGGTCTTTAGGCTATTATTTGTGTTTCCATTTATCTTCAATGCACCCTTAAGTATTTCCCATGTTTTCTTTAAGTTATTTTTATTTACTTCTAGAATATTTGTATAGTATATATGTTTACTCCTTCTGATTAGTTTATTATATAAGGTACGATAACTCAAATATTTATTTACGTTCGTTTCCGTGGGTTTATTCAATTTGCGTAAATATAGCTGGTTCTTAACAATACTAGACTTAATCAATCCAGATGTCATCCAAGGTTCGCGTTTTATGAATGTTTTGGGTATATGTCGACTTTTGATGGGGAAAGCTAGTTCATATGCATTCATATAGATATCTAAGAAGATTTCATATGCTTGGTCGACACTTCTACAAGATGTAACGGAGTCAAAGGTACAAGATTTTAAAAGATTTTTGAATCTAATTATGTTATCAGGACTAAAACTTCTTTGATTAGTGATAGTTTCGTTATTATTGGGGCTGTTTTGTCTCTTTTGGTTAGATTCTGAATAAAATATGCCGAAGTGATCGGATACATCGCATGTGATTATACCAGATTTACATTCGCCTTGTAGATTGTTGGTATATATATTATCGATAAGAGTTGCTGAATGATCAGTCATTCGAGTGGGTTTAGTTATCCTTGGCACGAATCCTCTTGTGAAAATGTTATTTATGAAATCATTCGTTTTTGTATGCGAGTTGAAATTGAGGAGGTCAATATTAAAGTCTCCTGATATATATGATTTGTGGTTATTAATTTTTTCTAGAATATCGTAAAATTTTTTCAAAAATTGATCAATGTTGGCCTTTGGTGCGGTATTTGGTCTGTAAACGCAGCCGATTATCCGAGAGTCATTTTTTCCTGGGTTAATTTCCACGAATATTGTTTCTATCACGTGTGGAATAAATTCACTAAGGTCGGGTCGATTTTTATAGTGGATTGATTCTTTTATGTAAAGGCATACACCACCTCTACCATCATCGTCATCATCTCTACACTTGAATTCCATAGGGTGATATCCCGGGATTTGAAAGTGTGATGCTTGCCGTATTTTGAATGTTTCCGTTAAAGCTATAACGTCGAATGAATTGTTATTCGACTTTAAGTCGCACAGGAGATTACACAATGAATCGAAATTCGCGTTAATGCTTCGACAGTTGAGGCTGAATATTGAAAATTTAGATTTTTTATTTGGTTGATCTATAGCATGTGATGGTGAAATGTATGCACATTCATTGCAGGTATTAATAGCAGAATTAAAATAATCGTCATGTTCCTGTTCCGTTTCGTTCCATTTCATTGTAAAGTTATATTCATCAGAATCCCGAACCTCACTCAGATTTACGTTATGTGTAGCCATGGATATGACCTATAATGGAATGAATGATATATATGCCCTCCACTTCAGAATGAATTAAAAATGCAAGTATGAATATGTATAGTCCGTGCATTGTTACAAGAGCTAACCGTAATATGAAGTACATATTATTTTAATGATGTGTTGTATTCGGCGGGTATATATGTTTCAAGTAAGTCCTCGAATACGATTCAGTCGACGGTTAATTAAAATTATAAGTTCCACGTGTTATTTTTTCATGTGAGTATTGCCAAAAAAAGCATATTTGTGACATGACGTGTAGTCTATCTTGACTCGCAACGAGGACTTACGGCATGATAGAAAGAGATAACTCCATAAAATGATAAAACATAGGCCTTTATGGCTAAATGCATGAGGGTATAAGCCAATATATTGAAAATACATAAACAAGAACGTATTAATACAGCACGAAAATGCATACATGAGTGTATGTACATGTATGATATACCGACTTCTGATTATCTTTGAAAAAGTCTATTTTGTCTTCAAAAGAAGTCTAAATTCGTTAATTAATTCGTCTTAATGGAGTGCACATAATTGTGCTCAGAATGTTTCGGACCTGACTGTACCACAACATGACATAGTTATTTCAATAACAATAAACGTCACAGCCTGCAGGTCAGATCGACGACCTCGCATTCGGGAATTCGCTGCGTTCTCTCGTGAGTCGTGTGCAAGGAAGACATCAAATTTGAGTTAATTTCTATTCTCGTTTGTTATATAAGTTATTCTGTGTTTACATTCATTCATTCATTCGGATTGAGGAAACGTGAAGCACTTGTTGATCAAAGACATGCCTTCAATGCTATACGAATGGATTCGACTAAAACACGTGGTACCGGCACAGGTACATGTAACAAATATTTTATTACTTACTATAAAAAAAGAAAGGTATGCCATTCTGGCGGCCAAATTTAAATTTGGTTTGCCGCCTTGGCCGGCGGGCGTTAATCTGCACCGATTTAATTCGGGTAAACGGCTAAATATACAATAACTTACGTATACATGCAGTACAATATGCGATTACCACTGCATATGTTGCTTATTTCCTTATTCCAATCAAAAGTGTATGTATTTGATATCTTAGATGATTTTATATAAGTGACAAGTCAATATTTTGTCCGTATATTCACAGTGAATTGTAGCTGGCCGCTGATTGGTTGAAATAAAAAAATACCTCTTTATTTTTTTTCCGTATGTCACATGACTTTTGTTGATACACAAAACGACATGCTGTCAAATATGGACGCTCGAAGTTGCAACCAGGAAGTAAGTTCAAATTTCCCGCAAATAATCCAGAAATAGCTCGGCCAATCGGTGAACATCAATAATTCACTGCGGGTTCAAGATGAAATACGGATGGATTCCCGATCAAGGTGCAATGTTTTATCGTTGTAAACAGTTAGTAATACCAAATATTGTAAAATTCAAGCAGAGAGGGCACAAGGTAGCACATTTCGTATACTAATGTGTTTTTTAACGTAAGTCATAACACATTTTGCCATTTACCCGAACAAAATCGGTGCACATTAACTCCTACACGGCCGAATCAACAATGGCTGCTCAATCTTGCCACCAGATTGTCAGGCCTTCTATGTATATAGTATATATATAAAAAAAAATTCACAAGCGCCTGTGGGTACCGGTAGCTACAATATGCATCCATTGCAGGTGGTTAACCCATTGACCCAGTATTGAGTTGACTGGCAAACATCATTAGTTGAAGGCGTACGTTTCAGTCATGTCCATTATGAACAAATGCAATGTACAATATGTAGGCTACCATAATGTGAAGTAAGTATTAATAATTAATAATTGATAATTACTATATATACCGGTATAGCCAATTTGAAGTTGTGTATGTTTATATACCTCTGTACATGCACATGAATGCATATATTCTGTTTTGTCCTTTTGACATATTATAATACATTATTTGTGGTTATCTATATAGTATATACAAAAATACAACAAGTAATGTGGAAAGATAATAATACTGACTGATATCATGATTCCAGTAAATACAAAGAGGTATACATTACATGTATGTGTAGGCCTATATGTATGTAGTAAGGCCAAGGGGTAAGGTGGCACATGGCATTTTTCTATATTAAAGCAGGGTTCTAAGTCTGACATAATGCTTTGAGTGTTATTCCAATTCAGTGACACATGTCATATATAAACTTTTATGACACATCATGGGATGTATGTGCTGGTTAATCCGCATATCTAAGGGTATTTAAAGTGGCCTACAATGCCCTACATGCATGCCATCATGAGACATTTTATCTATACATTGTAATCTAAACACCAGTAAATACAAACAAATTTGGTGCGTCAAATAATTTGTACATACATTAGTTATAGTACGTATGTGTCAATTCATTCATACATTCACAGTTAAAGTGGCACATTTCATATCATGGGTATTTTTTCTATAATAGAGCACCATCCAGTTTAAGTCTGGTATACATGGTGTGTTGTGTAATAGTCGAGTAAAACAAAAGATTTTGTGACCCATCATGGGATTTGTAATTATGTATATGTAGATTCATTTGTACTACGTACATGTAGATATACAAAGGTAATAAGCAGTGTATGCCATTCATCACGATTCATGAGTGTATAGTGGTAGGCCAATGTGGAAAATTCTAGATATCTAGTGCACGTATAAATAAAGAACCTATATATAAATTATAATAGAGCATTGAATATCATAGTTATGTATAAGTTCAAGGTAGTCAGATAAATGATCATCTTTTTCAAAAGTAATCGAATAATTTCATATTATAAAGAGAGCAAAAAACAAAACAAAAAACAAAAAAACAAAAATTAAATATTTTAAAATATTATTAAAAAATAAATAAATAAATAAATAAAATAATAATGATTATATATGTGCAAAGTGTTAAGGACCTGACTGTACCAAATCGACCATTGCAATAGACCTCGCAACCACAGCAGAACCACGAATGAGCAACCCCTCAGGACCCAGTCGGAAACATGGCCCGCCGCCACTCATCGGGAAGCTCTCAGCGAGAGCTTTCAGATGAATGGCAACAAGCCATACCCCCAACCAAATCACGTGAAGCCTCCCACAATTCTGCCGTGTCTATGGAGTCGATTAATTAGGGCATTACTGTATATGATGATTCATTCGAACCACCCATAACTCTGCCGTGGCTATGGAGTCGATTAATTAGGGCATTACTGTATTTGATGATTCATTCGAGTATCCAGGATTAAAATCGACGCATGGCATTCATAGAACTTTTTTCTATTTATGCGCAAGATCTTAAATGTCTGGAATGGTTCTCTGTGTATGATTCCAGCATTAAATTCATGTATATATTTTTTTCCATCTAGCACGAGCAACCCCTCAGGACCCAGTCGGAAACATGGCCCGCCGCCATTCATAGGGAAGCTCTCAGAAGAGCTTTCAGATGAATGGCAACAAGCCATACACCCAACCAAAGCCCGAGAAGCCACCCACAACTCTGCCGTGGCTATGGAGTCGATTAATTAGGGTATTACTGTATATGATGATTCATTCGAGTATCCAGGATTAAAGCGACGCATAGCATTCACAAAACCTTTTTCTATTGATGCGCAAAATCTTAAATGTCTGGAATGGTTCTCTGTGTATGATTCCAGCATTAAATACATGTATATGTTTTCTATCTAGCATTAAAGCGACGCATGTCATTCATATAACTTTTTTCAATTTTAATACAGAAATCTTAGACGTCTGGAATGGTATTTTGTGTCTGATTCCAGTTTTGAATACATGCATGTTTTTTTTATCATTTGCTCCTACAGCCTGGGTTAAAGCAGCACACGACATTCATAAAATAAAAAATAAAATAAATAAAATAATAATAATTAGATATGTGCAAAGTGTTAAGGACCCGACTGTACCAAATCGACCATTGCAATAGACCTCGCAACCACAGCAGAAGCACGAGCAACCGTCAGGACCCAGTCGGAAACATGGCCCGCCGCCACTCATCGGGAAGCTCTCATCGAGAGCTTTCAGATGAATGGCAACAAGCCATACTCCCAACCAAATCCCGAGAAGCCACCCACAACTCTGCCGTGGCTATGGAGCCGACTAATTAGGGCATTACTGTATATGATGATTCATTCGAGTATCCAGGATTAAAGCGACGCATTGCATTCACAAAACCTTTTTCTATTGATGCGCAAAATCTTAATTGTCTGGAATAGTTCTCTGTGTATGATTCCAGCATTAAATACATGTATATTTTTTCTATCTAGCATTAAAGCGACGCATGCCATTCATATAACTTTTTTCAATTTTAACGCAGAAATCTTAGACGTCTGTAATGGTATTCTGTGTATGATTCCAGTTTTGAATACATGCATGGTTTTTGTTATCATTTGCTCCTACAGCCTGGGTTAAAGCAGCACAAGACATTCATGAGACGATTTTTTATAATATTATTACATGCCATCTTAAGAAGCGTCTGGCTCGGAGCACTTTGCAAGATTCCAATAACACATATGTGTTATGCCATGATTCGCTTTGTATGATACGATAATTCATATGTGTTGATTCAATCTTGCATCAAAAATTAAAGTGACACATTCCATTCGTGAAACTTTTTTCTATTTTTAACGTATACAGGGTATGATATTAATTATTTTAAGGGAAAATATGGTATTTGAGGGGCGTGACATACTTGTAGCATGTGAAATACATTAAAGGGACATAAAGGGACAGGTCAAGCAATATGTAAGGACATATGCTATTTAAAGGAACTCACACAATCGTAGCCCATGTATGGTACTAATTTATAGGGTCATTGAACATGTGTGATTCCATTAATAAATACAATTTGATTTTTCATCATTCCTTCTTACTGGTAGGTTACTTAAAGCGGCATATGGCATTCATGAGGCAATTTTATTTAATAACGCGCCGTCTTAGGAAGCTTATGGCATGATTCGCTTTGTATAATTCTGATCATACATATGTGTAAATTCATTTGTGCATCAGGGATTAAAGTGACAAATTATATTTGGGAGACTTTTTCTATTTTAACGTATATGATATTTAAAGGAAAAATATCTTATTTGAGGGGCGTGACATACTTGTAGCATGGTTGACTCGTGGCTGTATAGTCATGCGTGTGGTTTACGGGTAAACCCAAATGTGGTGTTATGGTCATGTGTGAGGTGTATGTGTATAAAGCGAGTGGCTACTTGGTCATTGGTGAGGTGTTTATGTATATATAACATGATTGTATGGCCATGGGTGAGTTGTGCAGTTGGACCTTCGGTAGCTATCACTTTCCGTAATAACTGAAGTATATGTTAATTGATTGGGAGGTAATGTCTGAGAGTTCTTCATCTTAGTGGCATTTTATATGCACAATGGATGAAACGGTTTTCCTGACATTAGTCAATCAATCTTGATGTCAATTGCCCAGATTGATGTTATTAAGCATTTTGTTTTACTCCTCTCCTAGTTTGACTTTCTAAAAAGCCGTCTGGTCCACCTGCCGGTGCTTTACACTGGCTATTTGTGTCATTCTAGTGTACTATGTGTGAGAACGCCTACCACGATAGACGTGTTACCTGGTCTGACACACACCTATACCTTAGATGGTTGCACGTGTTATTGGGCCGGCGTAGGCACATAAGTATGCCCCTCTAAGTTCAGTTTCAGAGTTCTGCTCATTTCCATTCAAAATCATGGTCAGAATCCCATAAGAATATTTCGGCAACATTACATACTACATGATTTAAAATGAAATTGTCGTGTCGCATAAGGTACTGGGACAACCGGAATAGAACATATAGTTGTCAGTTGATTAAGGAACATGTTTAATATCCAGGTGAATTCCAAAGCCCTGTCTTTACAGAAGAGCAGATAATAATGTCCGGGATCTATCAACCTTTCTACCAAATGTTGTGGACATTTTCCAAGCCAGCTTGAGTAGATTTTTCTAAAACCACATAAGTGTGACGCATTTAAGACGGATCCAAACAATAAATAGAAAAGATAGTTTCATTTTAATTGAAAAAATTGTGCAATCCTGAAAGTTTTTTTGGCCGATTTTTAGAGAAAATTCCAATAATTATTGGTAATATAATAGTAAACTTATCCAAGATGCATCATACATGTTAGTATTCAATGTATATGTGACAGTTCAGCCAATGTTCTTCATCATCCACAACTTGTTAACGATTGCATGGCACGACGGGACAATATTTACATTTTTCCACATTTCGGGCGCCAATTTGACAGCTATTTTTAGCCAAAGTGACAATTTTGGTTCAATTGAGTTGACATATTCATAAGTAATGGTTTGCCTCAATGACTTTGCACTGTTCTGCTCATTTCTTGTTGAAATGTGACTAGTATCCCAATGTGATTTTTGGTGAAATTTCATACCGCGTTCTGTAAAATCAAATTATTGAGGGATCGGAAGGGGCTAGGATCCCAATAATGACATATTTCATTGCTCCAGCGATCAGTTAACATGATCAATAAAAATAAAGTCACATTTCCGAACCAGTTCCATACAGAAGAAACTGGTCTAGAAGATATTATTTAAATTAAGGTAAATTTTTCCACTTACGGTTGCCATTTTGAAGGTCATCTTGATGGGGGGCATATAGTTGCTTTTTTTAGTATTGATCACTAGCTTATTGCTACAGCACCAAGCACATATGTTGCGTAACTCATTATTCACATAACTTTCTACAGGCATGCCATTTTTTCACCAGTTACTAGAGTCGTATCGTCCGCGTATGATAAGATATCCATGGTTGTCGAATTTGACATATCGTTAACGTAAATTAAGAAACTTATCGGTCCGGGAATGGAGCTCTGGGGCACTCCACACGTCACTTCAGTTAAATTAGACTTGGTACCATAGAGTTCAACATATTGCCGTCTATTTTGCAGATAGCTCTGAAACCACGAGTATGCTGTGCCTCGTATGCCATAGTGATCTAGTTTATGAACTAAAATATCGTGATTTATCGTGTCAAATTATTGTGAGAGGTCAAGAAATAGAGCTAAAGTTGAGTCTCTTGTCATTTTGTCATTATTTGAGACAACTTGATCGAGGAGATATAATACAGGATGGAAAGTTGAATGATGAGGACGGAAGCCGTATTGGTGTTTATAGAGAATGTTTTGTTCATTTAAGAAGTTTAGTAATCGTTTATGCATTATTTTGTCTAGAAGTTTAGAGATAGCTGGAAGAATGCTGATATGTCTGTAGTTGGAAATATCATGAGTGGTAGTATTTTTGGGGATCGGGACTACTTTGGAATTTTTAATTTTGTTAGGGACTATTCCATGATCTAAAGACAAGTTTAAAATATGCAATAATGCTGGGGCTATTTCCTCAATTGTTTCCTTGATAAGTTTAGTTGATATACCATTGAAATCCCTTGATACTATCCCAGTCATAAAGAAACATGTAAGGATGATCTCCTGGATAGTGGTCGGGATTATTTTGAAATTGATGTCGTCTGGTTTGCGGTTATGGAGAAAATCTGTAAAATGAGAGTCAGATTCATGTTCATTGAGTTGGCTAGTTTCCCGCCCAATTTTTTTGAAAAAGTCATTATTTTCGAGTTCTATTCCGTTTTCGGTAAAGGTCTTGGGGTTATTTGTGTTTCCATTTATCTTCAATGCACCCTTAAGTATTTCCTATGTTTTCTTTTAGTTATTTTTATTTACTTCTAGAATATTTGTATAGTAAATATTTTTACTCCTTCTGATTAGTTTCTTATATAGGGTATGATAACTCAAATATTTATTTACGTTTGTTTCCGTTGGTTTATTCAATTTGCGTGAATATAACTGACTTTTGACAATAGTTTACTTAATCAATCCAGATGTCATCCAAAGTTCGCGTTTTATAAAGTTTTTGGGTATATGTCGACTTCTGATGGGGAAAGCTAGTTCATATGCATCCATGTAGATATCTAAGAAGTTTGCATATGCTTGGTCGACACTATTCAAACTGTGACGGAGTCAAATGTACAAGAATTTAAAAGATTTTTGAATCTAATTATGTTATCATGACTTAACCCTTTGAGTGCCAGGTCGATTTTTGTATCAACTCATATACCCTGTGCCAATGCATTCTCTTATATATGCGAGTCGACCATAGGTCGCCTCGCATATATAAGAGAATGCATTGGCCCAATTTTTTATTTTTTATTTTTTATTTTGTTTCAATTTTTTACAATTTTAATATATTTTATTATATTCTTTAACAGACTTATCGTGTAGGGTTAGGGTCGATTAGATCGGCCCCTGGCACTCAAAGGGTTAAACATCTTTGATTAGTGGTAGTTTCGTGATTATTGGTGTGTTTTTTTGTCTTTTTTGGTTAGATTCTGAATAAAATATGCCAAAATGATCGGATACATCGCATGTGATTATACCAGATTTACATTCGCCTTGTAGGTTATTGGTATATATATTATCGATAAGAGTTGCTGAATGGTCAGTCATTCGAGTAGGTTTAGTTATCCTTGGCACGAATCCTCTAGTGAAAATGTTATTTATTAAGTCATTCGTTTTTGTATGTGAGTTTAAATTGAGTAGGTCAATATTAAAGTCTCCTGATATATATGATTTGTGGTTATTAATTTTTTCTAGAATGTCGTCGAATATTTTCAAAAATTGATCGATGTTGGCCTTTGGTGCGGTATTTGGCCTATATACGCAGCCGATTATCCTAGAGTCATTTTTCCTGGGTTAATTTCCACGAATATTGTTTCTATTACGTGTGGAATAAATTCACTAAGGTCGGGTCGATATTTATAGTGAATGGATTCTTTTATGTAAAGACATACACCACCTTTACCATCATCGTCATCAGCTCTACACTTAAATTCCATAGGATGATATCCCGGTTTATGAAAGTGTGATGCTTGTCGTATTTTAAATGTTTCAGTTAAGGGTGCATTTACATTGCTATAGAACTGCACATAGATCTACACGCAGACTAGTGTAAACGGGCTGATATAGAAATTCACACAGAAAGAAAACGGTATTAGTTCGTGTGAGCAAAAATCGTGTCCGCTATACGTCACGGTCAACGCCGAAGCACTGCGACAGGCAAATCAGTTTTGATTAATTGTTACTCGGGCTTGGCGAATGTGTTTTAGTTTTCGTTGTCATTTCAACCCGTGTATTTCGAATATTGAACACGGACATGGACGTGGCAACTTTGGTCACAATTTTCAACAGTTGGAAATTTCATACCTGACACGACATTAGCTGTAATTTCCAAACCAACAATAGGTTGAAAATGATCTTGTAGTTTGATTTTCAAACATTTTATTGGGGGGGGGGAGTTATTGTTTTCGGACCAATATTTGCATAATCTCCTACTTTTTATCAAAAATTTGGGCTGGAATGGCCATCAGCTGGAAATTTTCCAACCTTATCATGGGGGCGGGTGTCAGGTTGGAAATTTCAGACAATTAGAAAGATTGTGTCCTGATCCCTCCCCGTGGCCTACATTTGGTCAACATTGTCATTGGAATTGTCGTCAGTTGGAAATATTCCAACCTAAGTGGGGGTGTAGGTTTGAAATTTCCAACTCTAGGAAGGCTTGAGGCTAGTTTATATGCTAGGATTTTGCGATTTTTCTAAATTTTCGCACACCGAACCGGTGTGTCATTGTCCCTCCCCGTGGCCAATACAAAACTGATAATTAGTTTAACAAAACAATATGTTACTACATTTGGTCAAACTTGTGGACTGAAATTGTCATCAGTTGGAATTTTTTATGTCTGGCCTAAACTGAAACGACTCGTAGTGAATTGTCAATTACCAGAGTACTGATCAGCGCGCGTTCACTATTAGTAATCATATTGTGATCCCAGTAATGCGCGACACGTGACTTCATACATATCTGTATACAGTTTTATATCAGTGTAAATGCACCCTAAAGACACGGTTGTCCTTGGTGGTGGGTATCCTGTGAAAATATCTTCACCCGTCCAAAACCGCCACAAACAGAAACTACATCAAAATATAGATAGACTTTGTCCGTATAATAATAATGTATATCATTTATATAGCGCTTAATCCCTGGTGTAGCTCTAAGCGCTCACATTATTACCCCAGCTGTTTTTTATGAGTAATGCCTGCTGCCATTTTACAGGCGCTTCACTAGACCGGCTTACGGATACCCAACAACCAGGTACCTATTTCGCGTCTAGGTACGACGAAGCGAGCACAGTACAAGTGACCTTTCCCAAGGGTCACAACCTGGCGCGAGATTTAAAACAGCTTGTGGCTATATATAAAACACACACCGCTCAATTCGGCCAAGCCACTGTTGTGGACACAATAGTCCACCGAGCGAGGCGCGAACTCACGCCGGTGCATTAACACCATTACAAGTCCGACACTCTACCCACTGGGCTACCACATCCATACATACAAATAAGAAATATCGCATAAGCAGTATGTTATGGTCATATGTTTGACCATTGTTATGTAAACAAAAGCGTAAAAAGTAACTTTTCTGGTGTTTGTTTATATTATGATGGTAAACATAAAGAGCGTTCTTTGTTGGAGAATACCTGATATGGAACTAATAAAGAGCGTTTATACCATATGTGTGTGATTAGCCAGTAGCATTGTGCTGTCTTCTGTAACACAATCAGGCTCTTGCTTAGGTAAACTTTACTAGGTCTTTATGATAACATGCTGTTTACGCGATGGTCATGGTATATATGAACGGAACTTTATGCGTTTTACTGTTTACGGTGTTTGGAACAAATATGAATATTTTCGACAATTAAGGCCGCACGTGCCTTTAAAGCAATAACGTCGAATGAATTATTATTCGACTTTTAGTCGCACAGGAGATTACGCAATGAATCGAAATTTGCATTGATACTTCGACAGTTGAGGCTGAATATTGAAAATTTAGGTTTTTTATTTGATTGATCTCTAGTGTGTGATGGTGAAATGTATCCACTCATTGCATGTACTAACAGCAGAATTTAAATAATCGTCATTTTCCTGTTCCGCTTCTTTCCATTTCAATGTAAAGTTATATTCATCAGAATCCCGAACCTCACTCAGATTTACGCTATATGTAGCCATGTGTACGATATATAACACAATGAATAAAATGTATGCCCTCCGCTTCAGAATGAATCAAAGATGCAAGCATGAATATGTATAGTCCGTGCATTGTTACTTAAGCTGACCGTAATATGAAATACTTATTATTTTAATGATGTGTTGTATTCGGCGGGTATGTGTTTCTGGTAAGTCCTCGAGTACGAGTCAATCGATAGTCAATTAAAATTCTATGTTCCGCTTGTTATTTTCTTATGAAAGTATTGCCAAAACAGTCAATATATGTGACTTGACGTGTAGGCTATCTAATTGACCCGCAACGAGGACTTACGTCATGGTAGAAAGAGATCACTCCATAATATACAGGGTATATAGACATATATGGATGAGTGTAGGCGAATATATTGAAAATACATAAAACAAGAACGTATAATTAATAAAGCATGAAAAATAATAAATGAATGTATGTACATGTATGGTACACCGACTTCCTGATTATATTTGACAAAGGATAATTTGTTTTCAAAAGAAATCTAAATTCATTAATTAATTCGTTTGAATCGGGTGTACTTAATTGTACTCAGAATGTTTCGGACCTGACTGTACTGTCACAACATGACATACTTATTTCAATAATAATAAATATCAAGGTCAGTTTGATGACATCGGATTCGTGAACTCGCGGAGTCGTCTCGTGTGCAAGAAACTTGAAGAACGACATCATATTTGGGCTAATTGCTATTCTTATTTCTTATAAAAGTTAATCCGTGTTTATGTTCATTCAATCGGATTGAGGAAATATGGGGCAATTGTTGCTCAAGACAGTTTATGGTGTCTTCAATGCTATAAGAATGGATTCGACTCAAACAGTGGTAGCTACAGTGTGCCTCAAATGCAGGCGATTAACCCATTGACCCAGTATTGAGCCATACCCCTTTGAATAACAAATGAATACAATGACCAAAATAGTAATTGTATATTGAAAGTTTATTAACTGTCAAGACGCCACGTAAAGATGGATTATCTCTTCTATGTTTTATATAGTTTCTAGGGTATAAAATAAGAATGAGTCAAAGAGACCTGTCCGGAACTATTTCTATCATTTATTACTGATTTCATATTGAAGTTTTCTTATATAAATTAAATGCGATAATCAATTGGGACATTTGTTTTTACTATGTTTACAACAGACCATGCTGAGACTTTCAGATATCTCAGATAGAGTTATCCCGCTTGCTACGCTCCAAACTATAAAATGAGCCAAATTGATCAATGTATTATACTAGAAAATTTGAAATAAAATGAATATTAATTGATAGAAGTGTTTCCAACAGGGGTCTTGTTATATGAAGAGATAGACCATAATTAACCAAGGTGATTATCAGAGCAAAATATAAATTGAAGCATATTATACTGTGTACTCCCATGTGCCTAATAATAGAGTCAGCATGATTAATTTTGAAGAAAATTCCCAAAAATTACTATTATTTGGCAGTGAAATTGGTCACTATTATTATAATTTCAGCCTAAATCCCCACCATAATTTCAGCCTAAATCCCCACCATCACTACTATTAGGCCATCATGATTATTAGGCAATTGAGAGTAATCCCATTCAATAATTTGTAAACATTACAACATAATTTGATATCAACAATTTTTTTCGGACGAGGCAACTGAGCATGCGATGAGGATTTGCGGACATAGAGACATACAACTGCCTGACACTTTGATATCAGGTTATTAGATTGTAAAATTTCTTAAAATTCTCTTCTTATGCAAACAAAAGAAGCCCATAGAGCTTCACCTTTTGATTAAATTACCTTTTCAGTGCGCACAGGCAAAACTAATAAAATAGTTTCTGAGACTGAAACCATACAATTTTAATTCCATGTTTTTATAGAAGTGACATGCAGACAGGCATTTGGCCATGCCACCCCTGTACAATATAATATTAATTTTTGATAATATAACAATAAAATGATTTTTCGGCCCTTATGGATTATGAACCCTTTCTATTGTCACATTAGTTATAAAAGTATACATTGGATTTGTCAATTATTCATAAGGAGGGATGTTCAGGTTATAAAAGCAGAAGACAGACAGACATAACTCTAATAAAAGTCCAGAAGGATTCATATTCTTTAGTGGAAAATGTCCAGATAATGAGTCCAACAAATGACCAAGGGTTGTCTGTTGAGCTTATTATTTGAACATTTCAAAAGAGAACTACTCGTCAATGAGTATTTAGTAAAGAAAATCTTAACCACCTGACACAGGAATGATTAACAGCTCGAGGACTTTTAATCCTTCTGAGAGGGCCTCTAATAAACCATAATGCCTGACAAAGTCATGTTATTATTATTGTCACAGACTTGTTCACTTGCAGAGCAGAGCATCTCATTATCAGCCCGTGGTTCGATGAATTTACACTATTTGACGTGCCCTGAAAAACTCTGTTAATGGACTGGAGAACACCTTATAAAGTGATAACAAATAATTGTTAATAGCTTATATATGTCTGCAAAAATAAAAAATGAATCAGTCAAACCATTATCACTATAACAAAAATGTGAAAAAGATCAACATTGTATTTATATTCATTAATCATTCATTATAAATGATATCCCAGTAACAAGGTTGCATGTTGAAACCATTGTTATGTAGACATTACTGCTAAAAATGAATCGAAGTGAAATTCATACATCCTGTTGTTAAAGTTCAAGTCTTTTAATAGAACAATGCAACTTTAAATAAATGAACAATATTCATTCTAAAAAGATTGGGTCAAGTGCGGCTTTGTTCGCAATTAAAGGGACACGAGGCTTTAGTAGTTGACATACTGTAAAAGTTTACATTGTGATAAATGTACTGAACAAAGGAATGCTTTTAAGAAACTTGACATTATTAACGTCAATGAGCTTATGGCCTCCACTTTAAACTTTTCATAAAATCATCCTAATTCCACAGACTAATTCCAGGAGCCTAATATGCAGTTGATTAGACAATGCTCAATTCTTTAATTGATAATTAGCAAATTACATATATATTTATCATATGTTCTTCTTCTCCAGACTTGCCTTAACCCTTTCATGATAAGAGTTGCACTGGTACAGCATTTAAGATCCTGTGCCATAAATGTATTCGAATGCCTTATTCTATAGCCTTATTCGCTGCCTTATTCGACCCATTTGATAAACAGTTATGGTTCTCCGCTGGCCTCATCCACATATTCATAGTCCACATGTTTGTACTTTATATATCACATTACAAACTTAGCAATGAACGACCAACGAATTATATTATTTATAAAAACAGACGTTTATATACCAATGTTTAGAGTTAACAAGACAAAACCTAGATAAAATCATTGTATTATTACATGTATAGTTATATTACTTTTCAACGGGGACGCCAGGTGGACAACCCTCTTGGTTATGCTGTCCCCGATGCATGTTATATTACACTGTGTAGATAACTGTATATATTATGAATGAGTTATGAATAAATAATCATAGTCATAGGGCATTCTCTTAAATATACATGTCTCCCCTAGGAAGACTTGCATATATCAGAGAATGCACTGGCTTACAAAGTCAACGCAAATATTGTTAGGCAAATGTATTCCCTTATATATGCAAGGCTCCCTATAGATGGGAGACTCGTATATATGAGAATTTATTGGCACAGGGTTTTTCGTAAAATTTCAGGAAGCTAGTCATGGAAGGGTTACACCCCTTCTGCTGTAATTACTAGACGGATAATAATTCAGAATGTGGTATTGAGTGCTGTTACTTATCTCTTTATTTCTATTTTGTATTGTACGTGGCAGACATCATTATCTTGATATTGATTTTAATAAAATGTTAATGTTTTTTACTTGTTTAGAATAGAATTACACCCTGTGTCTAAAAGTATACATATGGTTGCACAAATGCAAGTCAGATTCTTAAAGTAACGAGCACGAAGAGGCACATGGGCTGGTGTTATATGGTAACCATCCCTAGAAGCAAATCTCTATTAAATGCACACCTGGTTGTTTGAGCTATCACTTCAGACCACCTAAATCATATCATAATCCAAGCTTCCCAGGTGATTTTTATCTATGTTCAATCTCGATGATAAAAACCTAAACAGAACACAGATATATGCTATATGCTCTATTGAGAAGAATAGATAAACTATTTAATTAATTGTTTAATTAATTGTTATTAAACCTATCCAGTCCAATGATTAAACTTGGTATGGGGAAACTAAATAAATTACGTGCTTATACCTACTCATTCTTGAAATTTTGGGAACGGAAAACGATATTTTAAATTATGGTCTAATCCATCCTGTTGCCATTAAATTTCATTTTATCTTACTTTTTCTAACTGTATTACATTATATATATTTTTTCCAGTTCACGATATTGAAACAAGAATGAAAACACTTAGGACCCAGCTGGGCAAAGTGCTGAGAACAGGAACAAGTGGAAGTGCGGCACTAAGTGCAAATTACCCAGAAATCAAATGCAAAAAATGATGCAGTTCTTGAATCTCCTGCTGCCTTACATCACATCGAGACAGTCTACTTCAAATATTTCGGTGTGTAATAATTCTGCTATTCAGCTTTCTAATTGATATGAATGTTATTTAAGCCCTTTAGACCATGACCAACATAGTCAGTTTACTTGTAGAGGGTTAATTTCAATACGGAATTATGCAACTGCACATAAAATCTACCAAGCAACTGACAATCATACTCATATTGAGTACACTAATCATTAATAGGCCAAATAATTAAGCTTGTGTTTGGTGTATCCCTACATACTCTAAAACATCACCCCGACCCATAACATTTTTTCCATATTCATAAATGATGACTCAACTATCTACAGTTAACAAAAATCTACATAAGATTATTCTAACAGACTATGGTATTTCAATCTACAGTAATCCAGTGAATGACATGTTCTACTGGCATATACTGAACATTATATTAAACATAAATTGTTGATGTCATGTTTTCATACATACTGTTCTTTAAATATAAGTTTCAACAAATATCTAAGATTTCTTGCCCATGTCCCTACCTACCCTATTTTTTCAGAGAACGTTGCCCCAAACACAAGCTTTATTTTTTTAAGCCTTACTGACACACATCTTCAGTAACGAGATGCCGACAATGATCATCAGATGCTTAACCCATACCTTCAACCATACTAACTACAACAGTTGAAATCATCAATCTAGAACACAATATATAGATATTCACAAAAAGTGGAAATGACTGGAAAGTGACATTACATGGCATGAAACAAGAATCTATCCACTTGTGGGAAACATTATTCTGGATTCGAATTATGACAACGATTACAAGTCAGGGGTCTTTCATCATAAACTAGTTGTGCCATGAAATATAAACACCTTGAATGTCATCAGAAAACAAACTGCACATAAAAGTTATCGCATGACATAGAACATGTCTTTTGGTGGTTGGAAAGTGTTAATAATTTCTAAACCGATCAACCAATCGATACCAAAAACTATACAGGTGTGGGCAGGGACCAGCCTAGAAGTTTCAAATTGGGAGAAGTCACTTCTCACTGTTTAGTTATTAGGGAGAAATAAACTTATCAGGGAGAAGTAACAATGTCTGAAGTTCACTTTGCACCCTTTACAGCCCATTTATAAAACCTTTATAGTCAGAAAGGACACCATTATAATCAGTAAATATATTAAAAATATTCTGTTTGGTATATGAGAGAGAAATCACTTCTCCCGGGACAAAGTTAGGGAGAAGTGGTAAATTTTAAGGAGAAGATCTCTCCCAAGTCGCCCTCTAGGCTGGTTCCTGGGTGTGGGGTGCTTCACTATAAACATTGAACACGATCGGATAAAAAAATACTCTAGTTATTGCATCGGATAGCATGTGCATACAGACATACGAATGATGGATGGTTGATCCAGATGTCAGCATTATGTGTACCATCAAATGTGTTGATCATATCATGTCATCTTGCCATGGAACTGATCCCAGGGTTGAGTTGAAATAAAAGAATAGGTCTCTTTGTCATTTTGTTGTCTTCGCATTTCTGTTCTTAGTTGGTTGTAGATTTGTAAGCTGGTTACCCGTCCTCCAAACACCAGGAGTTACATTGTGGTGATCATCCTCCTGGTCACATATAATATATGATCCAGGCTGATGATCGATTAAAAAGTTGTGCAGCACACAAGCCAGCACAATGCTTTCCACCTCATCTGGCTCTAAATTTAAACTTGAAAGCGAAACCTGGAATCTCCAGGACAAAATGCCAAAAGCATCCTCAACAACCCGTCGAGCCCTACTCAATTTATAATTGAACACTTTGTTTGATCTTATTGAAGTACTCTGGGAGAATGGTTGTATGATATCGTTTCTGAGAGGAAATGCATCGTCTCCAATGATGTGTTAGTGTAATTCATTAGACGTACCATTTACATTTTCTGGTTTTGGGAGATTTAGTGAGCCTGTTTCCAAAGACTTGTTGAGTGTAGAATGCGCAAAAAAACCAGCATCGCCAAACCTGCTATTGGCACCAATGATTCCGATCACAGTAATTCACTATCGCCAAGGGATGGGTTAAACATTGTAATTTCTGAATATATGTATTCTCGATCTATAATAGATGTACTAACTAATGTTGGTATAACAACTTAAGAGCCACCGCAGACGTTGCGATTAAAATCGTAAGTGGGGAAAATTGCAGGTGGAGAATCCACTGCGCATGCCCGCGACAATGTCGCAGCCAAATCGTAGCGATCAAGCAATGTTTGATTTTTACCAGGAAAATCGTGGCGCGACCTTGGCAACACGCGCGATCGTAGCTGTCACATGACCATGTTCGCACTGGTCATGTTGCGAATACCACGAAAAGAAAAAAACTCCAAAATGGCGCAAAGTTCACTCTTTAAGTCATCTGAGGTCAACGGCATCTATCTCATACTTTACGATTCAATTTATCGCCATATTTAAATTTAATTGACCAGAGAGCAGCCATTTTGGTTATATAATTAATTATTTAATTGAATTTATTATTAGTGCCCTTTTAAGACATCTGATGTCAATGAAGCCTACCTAATAAGATCCCCCATCATGGGAATATTCAATGTCATCAATCGGCATAACTTCAGTTACGGGCGGCCTATCACAAAATCTTTTCGACAATGTGCTCAGTGGATTAGCAAAACCGGTGTGATCCTTTAAATAAACTTCTAGTCAAGTTCACGAACCATGTTATCAAATTGAATATCCCTTAGAAATGTTATAAACTTAACCTTATTCTATATTAAAATGTAACAAATTAATTTAATCACATTTCATTTATAACTTTAAAGTTTGTACATCTATTCATTATTATTGTTCATCAATCATTTGTGATTAACTGTGCTTTTCTTAACCAGATTATCAATCATGTATACATGTACAATATTTAATTTAATCTCACTCTTCTGAATACATATTTATTGTGCTGAATCTCAGATTTCCAGATAAAACAATTTGCATCATGTGGTATGGTATAGTTTGGCAAAGTGAAAAAATGTTAGATTGTTAGATTGTTAGATGTTAAAAATTATTATAATTGGGCCCGGAAGTTTTACCCCATCTTTAAAATATAAGATTACTTACTTATGTTAAATAGTACGTGCGGCATGTGCCTCTAATATGGATGCTTTGGATTTCACAATGGTGTTACCATCATTCTGTTTTGGAGCATGATATCCTGAAAAATGTACCGCAAAGGGCAAACTTGACAAAAGAGTCAAAAGTTCAACTTCTTTAAGTGATTATCTTACTTGAATAGACTTTGTTAAGATTGTCTGGCAACCTTTTATAAAGAGTGTTTAGTGATGTTCATTGCATTTACTGTTTTTCATATATCGCTTTTGTAGGGGCGTCGTTAATTCAGAAACAGTCGTAATATGTTATCATCCATTGCATAGACAGATCATAACGTGCAACTTAATAGATAATCTTTTTAGCGAATGACTTGTGTATGGTGCAAGCCTTGCAATGATATATTTTATGAGAGTGTAGCTCAAGCGAAATGTAAATATGATCCATCAATAGCAAGTTCGATAAAAATAATCAAGATTATGATGCATGTTGTGTTCTGTATTTATTCTACACCTTTGTGTCAGATAAGTTCAATCCATGACAATCCCTGTGATTGATACTATATATAGCTACCTTTATTGTAATTTTAGTATGAAGAATAACTGATCACTAGAAGCGGATCAATGTTCATCAATGTTCTTGGCGACAATGTCAACAGAAATATTTCCGGCTTATATTCCGCTAGAGGTATACAATATGTATTGAATGGCTGAGATTGCGTTGAATACATGTGCCTCGTGTCAATGGGCATTGAATACATTTGTTGATTATCAGCCAAAAATACAAGGTTGTTATGGAATCACAATGAGACAGTTACTCAATAACATAGTTATGATGTCCGAATACCTGTTAACTCTGCAACAAGGCTTGACACTTTCTTTCGTCTGCCACCTATTTTGAGGTTTTCATCATGATTATTTGTGGTCATGACTTTTTGTCCTTCTTTGACAAGTTCTTGTCGCGTGACATCAAGCCAGGCAGTACGCCATCTTTCACACCACCACTCATCTTGCAAATATTTCACATATTTTGAACCTTTCTGTGGTAGGTTCCTTGCAATTAGCTGCAAAATAGAACTGGAGAATCATTTGCAAATAAGAAATGCACTGTAAAGTTAAACCTTTTTATTACTAATTATTCATTGATAGGAATGTTCAGCTAATATGTTGTTCAACAAATAACCTTAGGCTATTTTGTGAACTTATTATAAGCCAGACCTTTCTATTGAGGGTAAATGTGCAACAAATATATAAGTATGTTAAAACATCACCAAGAAGATTATGCTGAAATAGATGAACTTTGTTCATTATTGACAGTTCTCCGATAACAAATTTAGCATTTTGAAACCATAGTAAACTAACAGTTACAGTGATTTATCAACAAACATCACTATTCGTGTACATAGTAAGTTCTAATATTTAATATTTGAATACGATTTCAGAATATTTTCAATGCTTTGACCATTTCCAATGTTTACTATCAAATTTTTATTGAACTCTTGTATCTTTGTTATTTCACTATTTGAACATTTACCGTTAATTCAAATATAACTAATGTTTACATAACAATAGTTTTGACATGAAAAATATCATTATTGCACATGTTCTGGCAGACACATAATTTACTTAATTAATTTGCCTTCATGAATAGTTGCCATCTTGTAATGGCCATATCCATGTCTGTTGATCTTGCTACAATCTTGGAGCTAAGGATGAGCAGATAGCTTGTCACAATGTCAATGTTCTTTTTTCGATTCCTCTCCATTATTGCTTTCACCACATGAAACTATCACATGATAACTTCCAATCCCAATTTTTCACATGCCTTTGCTGCCGTGTTTTGTCTCCCATCACATATGGGCGGTATGGTATGGTTGACGCGACGAACATGTTACTCTCTTGAAACCCCATTCTTCAGTAGAACTGTAGACACATTCATATTCACAACCTTCATCATTACAGGGAACATTTTCAAGAATAGATTTTAGAGCAGTCTCAATGCTAAGCTGTTCTCTCGGCTCATGATAGTGAAATTGACTGGACACCCAAACCCATCTTGGTGTTGAGTCACCGATGTCTATCAAACAGGCGCCATCATCTTGAAGCCCATATTTCCAATCTATTCCAAAAACTATTAATTTACTGATGACTGACAACATACTAATTTATGTTATTATTGACTTTGGGATTAGTATATAACAAGGAAATGAGGAATGGATGGATTATCTCATTTAGTTACTTAATTTCATAACATTATCAATGGAGCTACTCGCCAATGAGTATATAGTGAATACTGGATCTGTTCATGTATGTGCCACTAAATATAGGATTCCAGTCAAGATTACATATGGCCATTGTATCTCATCCTGTAACATGTTAAAGTATCTATCAAAAGATTAGTAACCAAAGTAGGCAAAATATATAACATTAACTTCTAGCCGAAGAGTGAAAATGGGAAACATCGCATCAAACATGTAATAATATTCATCTCACCCTTAAACCTCAGATTATTATTTATTAATCTCTTACCCAGCACGTGAGGATTGACTATGACTGTATTATTTATTAATCTCTTACACAACACGTGATGATTGGCTCTGACTATTATTTATTAATCTCTTACCCAACACGTGAGTATTGACTCTGACTGTATTATTTATTAATCTCTTACCCAGCCCGTGAGTATTGACTCTGACTGAATTATTTATTAATCTCTTACCCAACACGCGAGGATTGACTATGACTGTATTATTTATTAATCTCTTACCCAACACGTGAGGATTGACTCTGACTGTATTATTTATTAATCTCTTACCCAACACGTGACAATTGACTCTGACTGTATTATTTATTAATCTATTAACCAACACGTGAGGATTGATTCTGACTATTATTTATTAATCTCTTACCAACACGTGAGGATTGACCCTGACTGTATTATTTATTAATCTCTTACCCAACACTTGAGGATAGACTCTGACTGTATTATTTATTAATCTCTTACCCAGCACGTGAGGATTAACTCTGACTGTATTATTTATTAATCTCTTACCCAGCACGTGAGGATTGACTCTGACTGTATTATTTATTAATCTCTTACCCAGCACGTGAGGATAGACTCTGACTGTATTATTTATTAATCTCTTACCCAACACGTGAGGATTGACTCTGACTGTATTATTTATTAATCTCTTACCCAGCACGTGAGGATAGACTCTGACTGTATTATTTATTAATCTCTTAACCAACACGTGCGGATAGACTCTGACTGTATTATTTATTAACCTCTTACCCAGCACGTGAGGATTGACTCTGACTGTATTATTTATTAATCTCTTACCCAGCACGTGAGGATAGACTATGACTGTATTATTTATTAATCTCTTACCCAGCACGTGAGGATTGACTCTGACTGTATTATTTTTTAATCTCTTACCCAGCACGTGAGGATTGACTGTGACTGTATTATTTATTAATCTCTTACCCAACACGTGAGGATAGACTCTGACTGTATTATTTATTAATCTCTTACCCAGCACGTGAGGATTGACTCTGACTGTATTATTTATTAATCTCTTACCCAGCACGTGAGGATTGACTCTGACTGTATTATGTATTAATCTCTTACCCAGCACGTGAGGATAGACTCTGATTGTATTATTTATTAATCTCTTACCCAGCACGTGAGGATTGACTGTGACTGTATTATTTATTAATCTCTTACCCAGCACGTGAGGATTGAATCGGGCACTTTTCAATGATGTGTCATTAGATAGACTAAGAATAAATGTCTGTGTTTCATCCTTGCCTGGTTGATATAGCAGAACAATACCTGGAATTGATTCTCAATTTTTAATGTGAAACTTGAATAAATATACCAGTACAAATTAACAAATAAATTATTAATGATTGTGTTAGTTATATTACTTTTTAAGCTCAATTGCTGGCAACCATTTTGGATTTTACTCTTTTCATCGCTAAATACTTCAATATACCCATACAGCCAACATGTCACCATGAGAGACATGCATATATTTGTACATGTATACGAGTGTGCACAGGCACATTATCTTTAATGCTGCGCCAGTATGAAAGGGTTAAATGGCAAAAGTAGCTTGAGGGTGGAAGTGATCCAACATATCGCAGGTCAATTCAACCAGTCCCACACGATTTCATGTTCAAGTTCTTGTGTACTAATTTATAGCACAAACTCATTGACAGTTGATAGAAATACATGATTGTCAATCATTCATAATTTCACTCACCCTGCAGTGGGTAGACTATAGTGACTAGTGTTGTTATATATTCTGTCATATTTTCACAATAAAAGGTAAACTACCACCAGGAATGAAACTAAATTGCAATTCAAAATTCATAATTCTCATTTGCAGTAGCAGTAATTGAAATACATACAACTGATAAGATATATCACTTTAGGCAAATGCTTTAGAATTTCTACAGCAAGTCAGGAGCTTTTACAAGAATCAAAGTGCTGAAAATGAGTTAATGAAAATCATGAATAATGATTTTCATGTATTCTTGTCGGATTTAAAGGCATGCTACACATGTATCAAAATATTTCTGTCATTTGTTCAGTATAATGTCGGCATGATTGAGATTTCTTGTACTATAGTGGAATATAAGACAGGGAACGCTCAATGTTGGCTATATTTAGAGCGAAAATAAAGTAATAATTGGGCACTTCTCTCAGTCTAACACAAGGTTATAACTCTGGCAAAGGGCCATAACTCCGAAAAGAGTGCAGACCAAACTTGCGCTGTGAAGGACGTGGTCAAACGAAGGTCTCCACTATATACCTCTGAACCATCCGAATCCTCAATCACAAATTTCCAAGTCAACGAAGCGTTGTAACTGGCAAATATGAAACTGGTATGTGGGGATCCTTTCCACCAACCTATGCTCAACGTACAAGAACGCCATATAATTAATAACCCGAGTTACAAGCTTAAATATTCTTTCGGACACAAATTTCTAACTCAAATAAAAGGCCGTTCGGCCACAGTGTCCCCCGAACCGGTGGCTTCATTTGGAGCGGAGGCTTTGTAGAAGTATACTATATGGATAAGACACTTGTGCATTGTCTCATTACTGTCATGCATACAAATAACCAAATATTAAAAAAAACTCTTAAAGTCAAAATATAACCTCAAATTGGCACAAAATGAAGAAAATTACAAGAAAAATTGAATTTTCTAAGTCGAAAAGCCCATAACTCTGAGCAAAATTATCGGTTCAAACTCAAATTCGTCGAACTTGATCTGTCTTTTGTGCTAGTAAACCTACATATACCAAATTTAATTTCATACAGTACACATTTACTAAAGTTTTCATCCGGAAACCTCAAATTTGTTCAGTATAATGTCGGCAAATTAACAAATAAATTATTAATGATTGTGTTATATTACTTTTTAAGCTCAATTTTACAAAGTCAAGTTTGAGATATTGTCGGCCTTGGGTTGACATCTATGTATGTGTTTGTCCGTCCATCAACTATTTCCTTTAGCACACCCTCCAGCGACCATCTTGGATTTAACATTGAGAATTGTTTTGAAAATTTACTGAGGATGTTTAGAACCACTTCTAGATAAGAGCTATTGATTTTGAACGATTTTCGACGAAAACAGTTGCTGGCAACCATTTTGGATTTTACTCTTTTCATCGCTAAATACTTCAATCTACCCATAAAGCCAACATGTTCATCAAATTGATCCCAAACTGTATGCGGCTCTTCGGTATGACCTCTGGTATTGCTTTCCACATTCATTATCGTGCCATTGACTAATGTATTATACCCTATACAAGTTGAGCTACAGTCATTACAGTGACATTGACACTCTCATTGTTGTTGAAATGGATAGAAAAATCCAGAATATGGATCTGAGGCCATGGTAAGTTAATTACGAAAAAAATAACATAAACTTTGTCATGAATGTTAATAATGACATGTAGATGGGAACGACTCATTTTGGGGTCATTCGGCCGAAAACATGGCCGCCAGCAGCCATCTTGGATTTTACTTTTCTCTTCATGTCTATAAACTAGTATTAGACATTCAACTTTCCACATTCCTAATCGCTCCATTGACTGTAATACATTAAATTAGTCCCTTTCCAAGTTGAGGTACAGTGTCAGTATAATGCCAGCAGCCATCTTCGATTTAACTCTTTGTATGACTAAATTCTTTAGCATGGGCTACAGGTCGTACCTTTAGTCTGATCGTCATAAAATTTGTCATGGATGTTAACGATGACATGTAGATGGGAACGACTCATTTTGGGGTCATTCGGTCGAAAACATGGCCGCCATCAGCCATCTTGGATTTTACTTTTCTCTTCATGTCTATAAACTAGTATTAGACATTCAACTTTCCACATTCCTAATCGCTCCATTGGCTGTAATACATTAAATTAGTCCCTTTCCAAGTTGAGGTACAGTGTCATTGACACTTTCATTTATCTTCTTGTATGTTGGGGGGCCTTCGGGTATATATGGTTCATTATTCCGATGGTTAATTATTCTGAGGGTTCATTATTCCGCTTTTCCATGAGGGTTCATAATTCCGACTATTTCAATATTCCGCGGCCAAACGGCAAGTTCACTGCGACCAAAATGCAACTACCCTCGCAGTCGAATGGCATACACGTGTATGTACACCGTGGTTAGATTTCTGGTTTGTATTGTTTTTTTTCAGTTTGATGAAAGTACACCGTGGCAACTACACCATGCCGAATGGCAATTACACCACGGCCCAATTGTAGTTAGCCACTGGAGCCGCGGTGTAGTTGCATTTTGGCCACGGTGGCATCGCTAACCGCACCGCAGTTAAGTGGACACTTGTTTCGTCCAGCAGGGTACCAGAAAGTGGTAGACATGTAATTCACATTAAAAAGCTCAATCAGGCTACTGTATCATCCAACTATAAAAGACAAAACGAGCTACATACCGGTAGCCTGTTCTAGACATGTGCACGACTTGGCGAAGTTAGGAGTCTTAGTGTCGGCGCACACGATCCCGGTTGTCCCCGATTTATCCGGCTGCCGGATAAATCGGGGACAACCGGGATCGTGTACGCCTAACTTTGGGCCGGTTTTTTGTCGGATCCGTTTCCGGCTCGTGACGATGGCAACGCGAGTGTTTTGCTTGTCACATGACCAAAACATCATTCAAAATGTCGGAATATCAAGACTTCTGATCAATCGACAAGGAATAACGGGTGGTAGACCTATGGGCAGAAAATAGGTGCCCGTATATAATAATCGCAACAAGAGGGAGGCAGCTGTGGGAAGGTAGATTACGCCAATTTACGGCTATTGGCACTATTAACTGTATTGCCCGTGACCTCAATATATTATTATTAATATATTTATTTAGTTTATTATTAATAAATATTAGTCTTTAGAAATACATATTAATATAAATCACCATGCATGACTAGCTATAGTAAATGTCTAGATAGGCTGACCACACCAGTTGACTATTTACTACAGTGACATGCATAGCATGCATATGACCAGAGTGAAAATCGGACTCGTGCGCGCTGAACCCCCGATTTATCCGGCAACCGGATTTACCGGGCACAATCGGGATCGTGTGCGCCGACACTTAATTTTCAACACACAGTTGCTTCGATCAACGTATTTAGAACTTTTAGAAGTTTTAGTATCGCAATTCGCAATGCTGTTTGTGCATAGATAATTTTGTTTTTATTATTATTGTCACCTAGTCGGCACAGTATGGGATTAGATACAACGGCGCCCAATGGCATACCGATCTATTTCATCTGATTTTGCTAGAATCCATAATACCTTTTCACAAGAATACAGGGTAAATTGCGAGAATATTTGCGAGAATATTTGCGAGAATATTTACGAGAATCTAGATTTGGATTCTCGCCGAAATATAAGCACTGCGGTTTATGTTTTCAAAATGAGAGATAATTATAAGATGCCCGTTATTTCATTAAATATCACTTTTACGAAATAACGGCCATGTCTAAAGAGTTACACCATAAAGACACAAACTTTGCAAACTTATTGGATACTCAAAACTGCGATGACACATGGCTCATTGTATACGTCATACTGTATGTGCATAGCAACGGGAGCTCTTAGAAGGGGTCCGACTAGTCAACTAGTAGTCGATTACCGTACTGCACCCAGAATCCCAAGCCAGTCACACATCCAAGCGGCCTCGACGTTGCTTAACTTCGGTGATCACACAAAGCGTCTAACGACCGTGACCATAAAATCTAGACCTCTCGAGCAGAGAAGTCATCGGCCTTCTACATTTACAATGCGACAGCTACACACACAACTGCGATTACATTGCAATTGGAAGTATCCAAGGATAAGCCATGATTTTGAATCTAAAATCAAACAGTGCTTGATATTATTGATATTATTTTTTTACTTGCGATTTTGACGTTGAGCTACTTCCTACGATGGAAATTCTTCCACTTACGATTGAATCATGGTCGCCTTAGTGTACGTTCAGACGACCATGATTCAATTGTAAGTGGATGAATCGAGCCTGACGAGATCGTGGATACCGGTAGTTTGTTCAGCGGATTGCGATGTCGCGTACATTATGATATCATAGGTTGTTCCTAAAGCATGCGATTGACTACCCTTCGGTCATTTCCAGCTACGATTTTTACGTAGACAAGACTGCGATTACGCCGCAAGTGGAGGTAACCAAGAATACGCCACAAGTTCGCATCTAAAATCAAACAGAGCTTGATATTATTTTATGACCTACGATTTTGACGTGGGCATGCGTAGTCCAGTTACTTCCTACGACGGAAATCTGTCCACTTACGATTGTATCCTGGTCGTCTGAATGTACACTCAATGTTCACTTAGTGCAATGATTCATTGATTGTTGTTGGCATCTAATCAATGGTTGCTGATTGAATATCAGCAAAGAAAGATCACCATGTAGAACTGTGAACAGAATGACAATAACACATGCCATGGTCATGATGCGTTGATGGTGCATCGAATTTTCCAAGTGTTTCTGTTGTTTTCATTTGCAAAATTGTCATCGCGTTAAAAGTATCTATGCTTAGAATAATGGAGCTCACAAACATGCGCACAGAGCTTACCTGCTTTTCTCAGTTGTTGTGTTCAGTGTATGCTGATATTCCCATCACACTTGCATATTCTTCGACGTCGTATTCGCGAATTATTTCTGTGGCAGGACTATTTGTGTATTGTGATTTCGTACTAATTTATAGCACAAACTCGCATCTCTTCGTCCGTTGTTGTTAGAAATACAACAATTTATAACATTATCAAAACTTAATATAATTAAATAAATAGTTTGTTTCATACAATTGCAGAATATTATGGGTTTAAATGTTCAATACGTTTGGAACTATATGTTAACTTCCAATTTTATTTATCGATTTTATTTTTAGATTTTATCGGTGAACTTGGAGCACTCAATCGAAACAAGTTATAGTTAGCCTGGCCTAGGTTTGTCTGCGTCAAACTTTATGAATATTGCATCAATCTTTCAGGCTAAAATGCCGATAGAAAATTGAAGATATTCACTACATGTGCATTCATGTGGCTGGAATTGATTTTCTGGGCAAATGTTTTTAATATTTGTTTTTAATTTGTAAACAAAACTTTTTCATGCAATTTAATTCACGCTTTGTTTGAACTCTAGCGCTTTAATTTGATTTCTTTCCAAATATAATCCAATAGAGTGAATAGACCTGTTAGAAATGCATTATAAACTAGCTACTCGTCCTTATAAATATTAAACAAAAGACATCAATGATTGTATGACGTTTATATAAATATGAGAATGTTGCACATCGCCTGATTCGTGTTGGCCTCTTGACAGCCGATTACGACAAAAATGCTTTAGGCCCACCGATCCTATGTGCGACATTTGTGCTTTCCAAAATTCAAGGGTCGTATTACTTAAAAATTACTTAAAAATTGGTGACGTCACAAAATCAGATATAGCCTATATACGACTCGCATATAAAAGTGCACTGGTTTACAATGTTAAGGCAAATGTTGTTAGGCCAATGTATTTTATATATGCGAGGCTCCCAATGGGAGACTCCCATATATAAGTGTGCATTGGACGAAGTTTTTCGCAAAATGTCATGAAAAGGTTAATGGCATTTTTCTGATGTGCAGGGGTAGACATGCTTGAGACCCCGTCACAGTTTAATTCACACCATTTTCTCAGCTTCTGTTATTTTACGGAGTTCAAACTCATAGTCCTGATAGATGTACCGGGTACATGTACCGGTAGATGGTGATTTATGAGCTGAGTTTAGAACCACATAATTGGTGGGAGGGGTTCTGGTTTTGCC
This sequence comes from Siphonodentalium dalli, assembly GCA_032622095.1. Classification (NCBI taxonomy): domain Eukaryota; kingdom Metazoa; phylum Mollusca; class Scaphopoda; order Gadilida; family Siphonodentaliidae; genus Siphonodentalium; species Siphonodentalium dalli. The sequence goes on from CP136062.1 coordinate 152,702,124, forward strand.
CCCCCCCCTAACTTTGGTATTCAGTGGAAAATCTGTTGTAACTAGACCAACAAATGGCCACATTTAGAATATTTCTAAGTTTATGAAATTGAGGTACCAGTTGTAAAATGATTCAATCATGTGAGATTGAAGCCACAGGAATATCCATGTTGGTCGGTTGATAAAGGTTTATCGTCATTTCAGCCGCTATGCCATGTCACAACATCAGTTTTACTGGTTGAATGACCACATAAATAGTTAATCGCCCCACCCTACCAAACGGGCACCCATGTTGTTCAGCTTTGGTTCGTTAATTTAGCTAGCTTATGTTCATATTAAAATACTTAGAAAGTGCAGTTAGAATTTGTCCGCCAGTTTGGTACCGACAGGTCCATTTTTTGGGCTATTGGCTGAAGGACTAGCCCACATTCATTCAGTTTGTTTTGGGTGTTCCAATGCGAATTCTCAGGCTATTGATTAAAGGCCCAACTTAACTTATATCACGTATAATCACGTATTATCACGAGTCGGAAACGGGCCACAGAGCATGCATGATATATTGAACTGAAACTGATCGAACTTGGCCTGTATTTTGTGGTTCAGAAACACATATTAGCTAAATTATCTTGGTTAAGAGAAAAAAAACGAGTTATCCGCAGGGAAATGTTAACGATAACTTTGAATCCAATGTATGGGTCCCAAACACAAAACAACACTTTGCACAGCATGGAACAGAACAAGAGCGTTTCGTGTTAGTCTATCGTAATATGGTAGAAATAAAAAGCGTTTATTTCACTTTTGTGCAAAAACTTGAAAACAGCCAGCTGAAACAGCTGGAAAATAGTTATGACCGTGGAAAGTATTTTCATGAGCACATGTGGCCGGCATAATGCGTCAGTGTCGCCAGTTGTCTGGTATGAAATACTTCAACGTATCCCCGCGCATATACGCACATAATCGACCTATAATGTGAAAATAGGTTCATAATGTGATTAAATGATTCTGCAATAAGCACAAAATCGAGTCATATCCGTTATTTGTTTTTTATTTTGGAACACATGATAAAGAGCGTACACCTGAAAAGTCGTGAGTTGGTTTATTTGTGTCTTTATCCGTATATAATCTGCTTAGACTCGCCCCATTATGAGTCGACAATGTGACTAAAACGCTCTCATTTTCAGCACATATATTATGGACTCAAAATGAGGCGATTCTAAGCAGATTTATCAACATAAAATAAGTGCTATTATAAGCAGAAAATATGCGGGTTTTCGGGAGAACAGGCTGAATATTTACCAACATATATTTTGTTGTGTAATGACACCGAAGCGCGGATGTGTTTTGAGCGCGCCTGTGTCTTCTCACGACATGAATACCGTTGAGCGAAATAGGTAATTAACTTTCCCACCGCTGGGACCATGCATCACTGAACTTTGTTCAGCGTGCATGTCGGAATAGCCTGACCGCTGTACGTCAGTGTGCAAGTGATCTTTAACGCATTGTGTCTGATTAAACAACATATCATGCAATAAACCCGTCAAACTTTACTCAACAATACAGTGATCGTGAACGGTAAGATCTAGAACGTCCAACGAAATTATGAAACACACGAATTGGATAATCATATCAACTCTTTATTTATATGGTCGTTCACTTATTCCATGATAAAGTATTATGAATACTCGTAAAAATTGTAGAATAATGAGAATGAAAGTATTACGAAACGCATAGGCCTGAAGGTAAGTCACTTTTGAATACATGAAATTCATAATCTTACCCCTTTCCACAACATTATTGACCCAGGTACCGTTTCTGGGTGCCCAACTTTCAACTGGTGCCCAACCTCCTCGCCCGTTTAATTAAATATAAAACCCAACTCATTGCACGTCGAGGCATAGATAGAGAATACTCGATGAAAGGGCTGTCACAATCCCCTTAAACCACCCCGGCTAAACCCTGAGGTCCGAATCGGCATCTCCAGTTTAGACCTAGTCTAGTTTTTCTCCACCGCTGGGACGACATAGATTTGGTCGATTGCGTTACCTGTGGGCCTCACTTGTCCAATTGCAAGGATAGCAGGCGTGGTCTGTCTGTTGATTATTGTCAATTCATTGTCCGGTCACGCGACCTGGGGTCAATACTATGAACAATTTTATACCTGTAAATACAAATTGTATTTATTAATTTGTAATTACAAATTTGTGTTAACTATCAGATTGGTTTCATAGTACAGGGAAAATTTAGCCGTATTATTGTAATACCTTAGACTGGGCGAGAGGTGAAACCCCTAAAAGGCAGCTGTAAAACTTAAAAAAAAATAACTCCCCACTCTGCTCCCATGCACCTGTTATCAGTGTTATCTGAATACCAGTTGAAATTAGACGGACATGTATATAGAGCTAAAATAACTGACAACAATTTATATGGGGAAGTTACAATGCGTGCTATCATATTGTGATTAGAGAGAACGCCGGTACTATGAAACGATGAGCTAACAAAATCTCGCAAATTTCACAAAGATCTACTGTTGATTATTGTAGATTGCTTACGGACAAACCTTTGCCTGTGAGTGATTAGCAATATATTGAATCACGGCGGGCCAAAGTTACAAAAGAAATAACCAATCATAAGTTGAGAGGTGAACGCTTATCAGAGCTATCCAATCGGTTCACGGATTACTAAGTTGATGACCACATGTCTGCGCAAGTTAACAATTAAACGGTTCGTGTGTAGTGTGTGTATGTAAGTACAAGTCAGTGTAATAAAGAGTACTACAAACAATTTGGTATCATTTTTTTTACAAATTACAAATTTACAACCATTCAGTTTGTGAAAATAAAATATTATTTTGATGGTACAGCATTATATATATTGTGACCATTCTATTATTTAAAACTGATCCCTTACTGTTATCATAACACATCGAGGCAGTAACAAGGCTCCATTTTATCGGGAGGGGTGTATCGAAGCAGGGACGTGCTACTGGTCTCGGTTATAGGAGTGGTGCGGTAGAGTGCCAGTCGGTAGAATGCCAGGTGAATTACACCGTTACAGGCCGTCCAGCGCTGACGAAGCTGGTTCTAACCCCGTCATATGGAGGGTGACCGGAATCGTGTATTTGGGCAAGTTTGTCAGTTGCTTTCCGGGGGTCGGTGGTTTCTACACGCAGTGGGACGATTTCTCGGTGAAATCAAGCCTCTGCATGGTCTTTCCTTCACCCGTAAAATTGACAACGTCCTATGTGGCCTAGCGGCTAGAACGACGATAAACCCTAATAAACCAAACCAAACCAATAGGAGTGTCATTTTATAATTTCAAAATGCTCCGATATCTTATAATATATCTAGACAGTGACGTGGCTATATGGGGTCAGTTTGGCGACGGGGTGTCCATCCTATAATTTCCATATGCACCCTTTGAAAAAATATATGCCTATAAATTCCACATAACGATGGAATCGTGTATCAAGAGGAAAGTATTTTAATTTTTCTACGCTGATAACAAAACTTAGTCAATATGACTAACATATCTTAGTCAAACGTTTTTCCTCAGGATGACTAACTTAGTTCAGCCAACATGACTGAGGCATAACATTAATAAAAATTACTAGGGTGATTAACTTATATGCTCTGGTTTAAGGATGTGAAAATCGACAATTTATGTTTGACACCCTATATAGACACTCTAGACAAGTTCTTAACGTTGTAACTTACAGTAGTTACAAGGAACACATACTGCTACATCACATCCAAGCTGACACCCCATAAGGTTTGACAATTTCTAAATATAGGCCATTTCAATCCAAACTTTTGACAAAAGGAGGTAAATATGCAAATGTTGGTCTAAAACAAAACATACCCCCTAATAAATTTTTTGGAAAAAACAAAATAACAGAACAAGTTCAACCTATTGTTGTAAAATTTCCAATTCATGTTGTTTCAGGTATCAAATTTCCAGCTGTTGAACGTGTTGATAAAATGTTTGGAGCTAGAAACATAACCCAACCCCTTGTCGCGACGTCCCTGTGGGTTGTACTTGAAATTTCCAGCTGACAAAATATGTTCACGAGGGGGTGAATCGACCCCTTGTCGCCACGTCCATGCGTATCATAGATATATATATATATATATATATATATATATATATATATATATATATATTATATTATCCGGGTTAAGGGTGCGAAAACTGAAAAATTATGTTTCATAGTACTCGAACATTCTTTGTGATTGGAGATATTTGTAAATACAAAGAACACGTACTATTTGTGATTTATGTTTGTAATCGTAGGTTCATAGTATTGGCGGAATGATAAATTGTTATTTCTTACAAACAATTGTAGATTCTTACAAAGAAAAAGTTTCATAGTATTGACCCCTGTTGTCGCTATATAATCTCCTAATCAGGGGAATAACCCGTGCGCTTTGAGAAATCACGACGAATGCACGGTCTGTTGTATAACGGTTAGATATTATCTAATATCATGGACGAACGTGACTTTTGGAACTCAAAAATATCTCTTGAGGGCATGGGTGGGGCCCGCCACAAATACCCCATAGAAACACCACCACCCCGGGGGTACCATCCGGACGGGTGAAAATGGGGTATGGACCATTTTTGAGAACGGGAAGGATTTCGGCGAATTTGACGGCATGAATGGGTGGCTCGCCCATAATACCCGATAGAAACATCACCCCTCACCCCGGGATAACAGGGGTATGGACGGTAAGGAGTTAGGCTAATTAATTTGGCAGCAGGAGTGGGTGGCACGATCAAAATACACCATAGAACCACCCCTCACCGGGGGGGGGTCCCACCAGAGGAGGTGGAAATTGGGTACGCCCAAATACCGAATACAAACACCCCAACTCTCACCCCCCGGGAAGGGTACCTCAAATAACGCATATAAACACCCCACCCCTCACATCCGGGCGGGTGGGGTGGGTTACCACCCGAGGGGTGAAGATGGGATATGAACCATGTTCGAGAACGGTAAGGATTTCGGCCAATTTGACGACAGGGGTGTGTGGTCCGCTCCAAATATCCCATATAGACACCCTACCCTCATCCCTGGAGGGTACCACCCTGCTGGGGTGAAAATGGGGTATGGAGCATTTTATTCATTATTCGCAAAAACATGCCTCTGTTGGTCAATATTACGGCATGTGTAGGTGGCCCTCCCCAAATACCCCATAGAATGGGGTATGGACCGTTATCGAGAACGGTAAGGATTTCGGCCAATATGACGTCATTGGTGGGCACCGCCCTCAAATATAGTCATAGAAACACCCCCACCCTTACCGCGGTGTGGTGTTTCTATGGGGGGCATTTTGGGATGTGCCACCCACCGTTCTCGAAAATGGTCCATACCCCATTTCACCCCCTCGGGGTGGTACCTCCGGGTGAGGGTGGTTCTAGGGGGTAGTTGGAGCGGGCTACCCACACTGATGACGTCCAATTGACCGAAATCCTTACCGTTCTCGAAAATGGTCCATACCCCATTTTCACCTCCTGGGTGGTTCCCCCAGCGTTCAGGGGTGGGCTGTTTCTATGGGACATTTGAGCGGGCCACCCATCCATGCCGTCAATTGGCCGAAATCCTTACCAGTCTCGAAAATGGTCCATATCCCACGTTCACCCCATCGGTGGTACCCCCCCCCCGGATGTGAGGGGTGGGGTGTTTCTATGGGTTATTTGGGGCGAGCCACCCACCCATACTATCAAATTGGCCGAAATCCTTACAGTTCTCCAAAATAGTCCATACTCCACCCCCTCAGTGTGGCCGTTACCCTCCCCCGGTGAAGGCTGTGGTGTCTCTGATAGGTATTTGGGCGGGCCACCAACCCATGCGTCAAATTGACCGAAAGAGATCTTTTTGTGAATAAGGAATCAGTTTAAAAAGTCATGTTCGTGTCTAACGTGTCAATATGATCAGTCCGATCCCGCCATGCCCTCAGCCGCCAAATCGACATCCGAACGAGCGAATTGCAAACAGACATATATAGCAAGATATCATCCATCACACTGGCACATATTTTGTTAGAATTTATCTCATAAGTACCGACATCACCTCCCCGAATTCCACTAAGACTCTCCTGCATCTACACTGAGTGACAAACGCCCGCGCATAAACGCCTCCCCCAATTCAAAATAAACACTCCCATATTCACGAAGAAACAACATCAGTATTGGCCGAAAAATATCGGCCGAATAATTAAACCCAAAAAACTAGGTTTTAGTAAAACCTGGGGTAGGGTGGTTTAACTTTGAATTTTTTTCAAAGTATATTTAAAGGTGTATGTTCGAGGCGAGACTTATGGTACGTATACATCATATATACCTAAGCTTATACTGATGATTATATAGCCAATTCACCACAAACAATTAGTAATATTACCATAACTTTATCACGTTAATAAAACCTAGTTTCAACTTAAACTGAGTTTATCACAAAACTTGGTTTAAGTACGCTAAAACCCAGTTTTACTCCCATAAACCTGGTTTAACTACTGTAAAACCAAGTTTAAACCCTACTTAAATCTAGTTTAAACTGGACTTAAACCTGGTCTAGAATAAAACCTAGTCTAAACCAGAGATGCCGATTCGGACCTGAGAAACTTCATGGATTCGACTGTTCTTACTATTATCTCTGGTCTCAAATTTTGGGACATTTTCAACCTAAACCCCATTGTCAGCAATATTTCCACCCATGACCATTTTGTTGAAAACTAAAAACAAATATTGTATAATAAATAGTGGTTGGGAAATTAAACTATAGAAATTAACTCAAATCAAAATTGTTTTTGCATAATATATTAATATTAAATTATTGAAAATTCAAAATGTTGAAAAGTTTGACCAAATTTAGGGCGATGGTGGGAGTACACACCAACACCCGATCGCTTCATACCTATTATGCACACATTTTACCATATTTGCTCCAAATCACGTTATCTCAGGCTTGAAAATGCCACGACATTAATTGGCCAAACGTAGGCCTTTTCTCCATTCAGTATGTAGTGTGAATTATCTTGCTTTTATATGAAATGCTTAATGGTTCCCTTCAGTCCCGTCCAGTTTCACTGGATAACCGTATCCGGAATTGATACCACAGCCCCATTTTCCGTCCATGCATGTTTTGGTTGGTGTTCATATTCATAATTCTTAAAGATTCTTTTATGTCATTATCAAAGGAACGGCTAGACATTTCTTTCATACAAAGAAAGATCGCCAACAATATGTTTGGCATGGAGGGGTGGACGCTGAGTCATTTAACTATGGTGCATGATGTGTAGGTCTGGTCTGGGGAAGTGTGGACATTTTGGTGGTTGTATGATCAATGGGCATATGTTCGTTTCTATTGTACTTTTCTTTTTTTTTTATATCTTTGTGTTATGTTATTCATGTAATTCTTCATATGATTGAGGATAGAAATAAATATAAAAAAATTGTTATAAGCAAAATTTACTATCGTTCCAATGCAAAAGAAATTAAACCAATAAAACAGTATGTATAGTTCTAGTTTACCCCTACCCAAAACTGCCATTTTTGGGTGGTTCCATATTCTCAAGAGGATCCTCATTTCCAATTGTCCGCCTGTTCATATGTACCCAGATATTTTGTCTGGAAATTAAAGTGGGGGGGGGGTAACACCACCAAGTTGATCGCAACACACCCTTCTGTCCGACAGATGCCGTTTCCATTCCATCTGCATTCAGAACGTCGTCCACTGCAGAATGTCCATCTGCTATTAAGATATTCTACTTTTGGCCAAAAACAGAACTAATTCACACCAAGCGTAGATTGGAACAAGCATCAGAGCAACTCAGATGTGTCGCCGCAGTAATTGAAATTTCACACCTACAATATGTTGAACGTATTCTCGCATATTGATTTTCCAACGAGTTATTAGTGGGAAATTGTTATTTGTGTACCAACATAAATATATTTTCATGGTTTTGGTAAAAACTTGGACTGAAATTTTCTTTCCTTATGCGGTGCCAGGTCGAACATGTCCAACACTTTGAGAGCCTGGTGCCAGTCTAGATGCTAGAATTGTGCAAATTTTGCAGTTTTCAGGTTCAGATTTCAAACTTTACTCCCATTGTGGCTGAGGGGCCCTGACCACTCCCCAGTGGCCAGTAGAAAACTGCTAATCAATTAATAAATATAGGTCTGATTTTGTCTGGCGCCAGTTGGGAAATTTCATGCCAATAACGCGATCCTACAAAGTTGGGTGTCAAACACTCCACGCCAATTAACAAGTCTGCAATTTGTCCCACATTTGTCATTGCTAACTCGTATTTGTGTATCTAAGTATTGGCTATATTTGGCTGTGAGCTCGTTTAACTCGTTTAAATGTTATTGTTCACTGCCGGAGGCTTGTTCCACAGGTCAAGATACATGTGGAACATACCGGAACAATCAAGAATAAATAGATTTGATTGCTTAACGAGCCCCAAACCAAGTAATTCACATATATGAATACACGACACAGACAAAGGATGAGGTGGGTAAGTATAGTTAACATATCTAGTATTTCATGATCTTAATATTATAAAGTTGGTTATACAAATCTGAATTGGCAAACAGAAAAGGATCCCAGTTGCATATCAGATGAAATTATTAATTAGAAATTTATTTTTTCACACTCTATTTTCAAACAAATCCCAGAGTTGTATTGCATTTACTAAATACATTTTATACCATGTTTAGTGTTAAATAATGCTCTGGTCTTTTCAGCACACAACAATGTAATATAGAACATAGTTGCACAAAACTTGTATGCAGAATATCAAAAAAAACTAACCGTCGCTCCAAAATTGTGAACATTGACTTTGGGTTACTATTTTAGTTTTTAAAAAAAATATATTTTATTGAAATAAAATCAAGAACATCATAAACACATTATTTCACAAAAATAAAACATGACAATTGGGTTTTAAATGTATAAATCAATATGGTGGGTTAGACTAAAATATTGAGGACATCTGGTATCTGGTTAAACATAAGCACAGTAAGGGCTTATTTTGAACGTCCGTTTTAGGCCCACATAGAGCGTATATCAGGAAAATACTCTCTATATGGGCGTAAAATGTGTCGTTCAAAAGAAACCCATATAGAGCTTAATTAAATACGAAATTAACTAATATAGGCACTATTTAATCTATTATATTTGTTCATCGACACGAATTACCATTACAATGTTCTGCCTGCAATAAAATTCCATTAAACCCAAAGCACAATGGCCCTCGTATAGGCACCATTTGATCTACTATTTGTTCGACTCGAATTACCAGCTGAATGCTCTTTATGATGCGTGTTCACTGTGGCCCGCGCCATTCAACAGATTAACGGGTATAAGTTCTATTTGAGCTTATTTAATAATCAAATAAGTCTAATATGAACCTATGTGAATATTTAGGTCCTATATGAACCTGTTTTCAGGAGGATTTGTTGATCTTCAGATGTTTGTAAGAAATGTCCAGGTGCTCCTCTGTTCATGGTGTTATACTGGCTAATTATAATTAGTTTCAATGAAATGTTGTCATATATTAGCTACATGTGCCCAACACAGAGTGCGATTTTAAGTTGTTTCTGTTGGGCTAAGAATTTGTTCTAAAAGGAAAGAAACCTTCTGGCCGGATTCGTCAGCTCCGGTTTAAACCTGGTTTAAACCTACATTGGCGGTCCAGCCAAACCGGGTCTAATAGGGCGTTTTTATCGTTCAGTTGCCAGAAAATTGACAACTCGATTCGGTGATATGAGCATGAAGTCAAACTACCCTCTTATCAATCGGACCAAACGACTGGCCAATATAATGGTTATTGACACGTCACAAATTATCGCGAACGCGTGCACGCTCAATGGATTTATTCATTGAGAAACAAGTATCGCTCATGGACCATTACTCCGATCTCATTCAGGGATTAACTCTATCTGACAAAGGGCATGTCTCTCAAGACGAGTTTCACGCGCTGTTCGTCACGTTCGATAGATTTTCTACAAGAAACTTTACCCACAAAGAAAAAATTTGGTGTATGTACATGTATATCTGTATATATTAAAGGACATAAGAGCTTCTATCTGTATGTACGTTTTGTGTAACTGTTCTCCCATAACCCTGGACCGATTTAAAATAAATTAGGGGTGGTGTCTCGGATGGTGTAACGGCGTTAGGTTTTTTAAAAATTTATTTAAAACTAATACAAATTTCATTTTTTTAAAATAATAAATTGTGATGTTAAATTGATTAAGGAGTTGAATTTAACATGAAACAAATTTTAGAATTTAAATTGATATTAATTTGTTTTAAATTTATTTAAATTTATATTAAAATTAAAATATTCAAATGATCAAAATATACGCAAAGGTGTCGCAGGCCCCTATCGCACAAAGGGGCCACAGGTCCAACTGAGACTGAATAAAGGCTCCATAATCGAGTCAATACTGGACCAAGACGTCAGTCAAGTAAAGGCAATTTGCTTATGAGTGCACACCAGAAGCGGCATCTGAAATGTTGGAAGGGTGCAAACATGAAGAGGGGCAGCTTTTAATAAAGAAATATATTACATTCGTTGCTTTTTTTGAATGGCATAAATATCCCGTCATGCAGAAAATCAAAAAGTTCCCAGGTTTTGAACTGTTGGAATATTATGGGAATTTATGGGCGTAGCCAGAGCAGAGCTTTGTGGCATGATCTACATAAAAATATGTTATCAAATTTGACTCATATAGCGATATAAGTTTAGGATTGAAAACTATTTTTATATATCATATCTGGTCATGCAGTAGCATCGTTTTGTGTCAAAATAAAAACATTGAACCCTTCAAATGAATTCGTAGAAAACACCAGTATGTGTGGTTGCCACAAGCCCAAAAAAAACCCCACAGGATAGTTGTACAAATCACATTGAAGGAACATGTCCATATCTAAGCACAGCTCGCGAGCGAAAGAGTCAACTGTGGCATAGTAACACCAGTCGGCAGTCGCCACTGGGGCACTCCCTCACTCGAGATTATTTACAGCTCCACCCTTTGACTGATTGTTTGACAATTCTAAACGGCGATGAAGAAAAGACGGATTCGTCATCTCAAGTTTAGCCTCGTAAGGCTGGTTTAGATTTTTGAAATATGTTATGTTTCACCACCAGAATGTTTATTCCTCCAACACATGAATATTATATATATGAGTGAGTTGCAGTCATGCGCATGACAAATGACTATATATTATACATATTATACATACAATAATTATATACAGAAAGGGTATACATAAATGCTATGTGTTATTAATCATACATGGAGGTGTCAATTAAGCACAAAATACATATAAATGTGAGGCAATCCATGAAAAGAATTTCCTCGTCACATAATTGCATCATAATTGGGTGACTGGTGCTACCAGCTGCATATGTGAGAAATTCTTCTGGTGAGATTGTTTAACAATGTATATACTCGCACTCAGTGTTTGTTTCGAATTTTGTACCAGAAGGCGTTCATCGGTTCTTGAATGTGAAGGAGAAGCAGTGAAGGAACATATGTGACATCTGGCATGAATATGAAGAGTTGCAATGTTTGAAGTGAGGCTGAGGAGACCTTTTCAGTTTTATCCATAACTAACGGATATGCCTTTTCCGAAAATTTCATTTAGACAGATTGTGAATTAGAAAATCGTCCATTTATTTTTCATAGCAGCCAACCAAGAATAAAAACAAATCGCAGGTCCATATCATATGCATCAAAGATTGTTTCACAATATAGAACATGATTTTCTAGACGGATCAAAAGTGAAGGAGATATAAAAATAACTAGAGGCTTTCTGAGAATCTCGAACTGGACTAGTGCGGGCAAGAATATTCAATATTTCAAGGTATTCATATGCGTGTATGTTTATCTGTTCAATCTTCTTGTGTGCTGGGGGAGATTTTAGTGGCCAGAAAAGTACGGGTGTCTCACGATAACCCGAACACACACGGACGGGGACCGCAGCCACACAAAATTGCCGTCATTAACCTCCAACATGCAAGGATTACAATGTTCTGCCTGCAATAAAATTCCATTAAACCCAAACTACAATGGCCCCTCATATAGGCACTATTTAATCTACTATTGTTCATCGACACGAATTACCAACTGAATGCCCTTTATTGTGTATGTTCACTGCGGCCCGCGCCAGTCAGCGGATTAACGGTTATAAGTTCTATTTGAGCTTATTTCAGAATCAAATAAGTCCAATATGAACCAATGTCAATATTTAGGTCCTACATGAACCTATTTTCTGGAGGATATGTTGATCTTCAGATGTTTGTAAGAAATGTCCAGGTGCTCCTCTGTTCATGGTGTTATACTTGCTAATTATACTTAGTTTAAAAGAAATGTTGTCATATATCAGCTACATGTGGCCGCTCATAGATTGCGATTTTAAGTTGTTTCTGTTGGGCTAAGAATTCGGTCTAAAAAAGAAAGAAACCTTCTGTGTCAGGCAGATGTATCAAAAGTATCATTGTCGGATGCTGGTATTGGAGTATCTGAAACTTCATGTGCTACTTACTGTGTTTTCTTTTATCACAGAGGAAACTCTATTTGACTGCACGTTGGGTTGCTATTACTATCGGGTAAAGCGTCTAACGACGAGACAACTTTGGGTTACTATTAGTTGTCTCGTTGTTACACTCTCTACGTAATTCCCGACCAATTTATGTTTGATAGTGATTCGGAAGTACTTTACGATGAGGAATTCATTGGTCCAGGCAAAGATTTTTCTTATAAAGGGGCTCAATTCCTATTTTAGGGGCCAGAACCAAAGCCCTATTTTCGGAAATTCGGGTCCCTAAGTAAAACCTACTTTGATATATCTACATGGTAACCATATAAAGTCATCATTTATATTATTTGCTATAACATTATTAGCGACTACAAAATTGCCCAAAATCAACAATTTATGAGTCGTACCGAATATAAGATATGTGTTTGTGTGGAAACAACATTATTCTTCTGTGCCAGCGCAGTATTGTGACTGGTAGTTTACAGATACATAATCCGATTTATCGCACCTCTATTACTATTTCTCCTGCCTCGGGGGTGAAACAATATTTAAATTTTAGTCGAGGAACCCACCAGTCAAAGCTCAGAGTTATAATATTTCGATTTTGAATTATATTATGTTTCTCCACCTGAATGTTTATTCGTCCAACACATGAATATATTATATACACGAGTGAGTTGCAGTCATGCGCATGACAAATGACTATATTATACATATTATACATACAATAATTATATACCGACAGTGTATACATGAATGTTATGTGTTTTAATCACCGTGGGTGTGTCAATTAAGCACAAAATACATATGAATGTGAGGCAGTCCATGAAAAGAATTTCCTCGTCACATAATTGCACCATAATTGGGTGACTGGTGTAACCAGCTGCATATGTGAGAAATTCTTCTGGTGAGATTGTATAACAATATATATACTTGCACTCCGTGTTTGTTTCGAATTTTGTACCAGAAGGCTGCTCTCAGTTCTTGAATGTGCAGGAGAAGCAGTGTAGGCATCTGGCATGAATATGAAGAGTTGCAATGTTTGCAGTGAGGCTGGGGAGACAGATATACCCGTTCAGAAAATTTCATTTTGACAGATTGTGGATAAGAAAATCGTCAATTTGCAAGTTTTTTCCACAGCAGCCAACCAAGAATAAAAAATATCGCACGTCCATATCATGTGCACCAACGGTTGTTTCACAATATATGACACGATTTTCTAGACGGCTCAAAAGTGAAGGAGATCTAACAATAAATAAAGGCTTTCTGAGTATCTCTAACTGGACTAGTGAGTGCAATAATATTCAATAGTTCAAGGTACACTTATTCTTATACATTCTACATCGATGTTCTCTGATATTTCTAACACAAGAAATGCAATTTACCACACGAGTCATCTCTATTCAGCTCAAATCGATCAAGACTGATCAAAACTTTTGAACATTGTTTCAATATTTTCCAAGTTTTCAGAATTGGAGGAAAAAAGTAGATGCCCAATCAGATAATGATTAGATGTACACGAGCAGATTGGTATCATGGATTCGCCCACATTACAGTTTAGAGTATACATCGTTCGTATAGATTTGATTAACCGTGTAAAGAGAGGGGCGGAAAAAATAGGTAATATTGAATTCTTTCACACATTTCTGCTCGTTTCATAGTTAGAATACCAGAATAGGATTCACATAAAACATCAAAATCAATTTGTGTCAAATTGTACCGACATGGTAATAGCACAATGTCTGATGTACTTGAACAAGCAAAAATGCTAAGCGAAATGATACAAAACTTGATCAAGAACATATGATTAAGAGTATTCCATCATTCAATATCCGTTAAGTCAATTTGCTGGCCATCTTGCTAACGGTAGCAAACTATATATATAGACACACCATATCATGATAAATATGTATACATTTGCATATACGTTACTAAACATATTCTCTCTAAACTGCAGATACAATTTTACCAGAGCCAAATGTACAACGGCGGCCATGTTGGACACCATCTTGTATGTGGTGTCTACACCGCCACGCATTGTTCGTGCTATCATTCTTAAGGTGGTCATGGAATATAATGAGAAGAATATTTACAAAATATATACTCTCTATCCAATATACTCTCTTCAAATTAGACGAGGAAGTTGGCATACGCCGGAAAACAACTTAAATATCGACAAAAAAGTGAGAATTAGCACTTCTGAATGTTAAACATTAAATAGAACATTCTAGTTTGATTACTAAGTATTTTTAAGCACGGTGTGTAAACGTATATGTATTGAATAACGCACCCGTGTAGGTCGAACTGATCCGATAATGGTGTCGCCCTGCGATGGCGTTTTTCCCCGCCCGATAGGCGGAGGGTAATTTTGTTTACGGCTACCCATCAGGGTTGGGGCGATTACATACCAATGTAATCGATTACGATTACAATTACTTTTGATTTACATGATTACGATTACTGATTAAATTTTTTCCAATGTAATCGATTACGATTACAATTACTTTAGTAAATGTAATCGATTACTTTTTGATTACATCTGATTACAATTGTTGGTTTCCAACCATTTTGATCGCATATGAATAAATAATGAAATAATTCAAATTAACATGTCTAATATGATTGAATAAAGACATCTCTGCTTAACATGGAAACAAGAAACGACTGAAACAATAGAAAGATGCAAGCAAAAAACATAAAAACTTGTTTTTACATTTACATGTATTGGAAAGGTTTCATCATGAAGTTATGCACCAACTTATTGGGAATACATTATGTTTTATTTTTATTTATTTATGTAAATAATTTTTAAGATATTTTTTATTTTCTTACCTGCATTCAAACGAACGCATAATATTTATTAAAATATCACCAGAAACAATTATAAAATATGTGCATGTTCTGTTAGATTCCATACCCAACACAATGAAGATAACATTAAGATTTATTTGATGATCATCCGTTGTTAATCCTGATGAGGATTAAATTAGGCTTAACTAATGGGTGCAGTAAATGACAAACCAGCTAATTAGGTCTACCGATGTACTTCACACCTTCTTTGTTCAGTTAATTAGCCCTATTGTACCAGTGTGACTTTACAGCCATTGTCTGCAGCAATTCAATTTAATCTTAATTGAAGTTGGCTACCCTATTTATTCATATTAGAACATTTCCTTTGTCTGTATCACAAGTTTATTGCTATTTATGCTGTATTCAACAATTGTGTGTTGTTATCTGTGTCCACTGCCAGAATGTACATACACACACTGTACCACTAACATAAGACATGACAACATTGTATTAACTTTCTAATATGTTGTATGTATATTTGTACACTCCATAGTACCACAGTATGAGACTATGAGTATCCAATAGCCATCCATATGGATATTTTAGTAAAAGTAATCAAAAAGTAATCAAAATGTAATCATGATTACAGGTACATTTGAAAGTAATCGATTACGATTACGATTACTTGTAGTCAAGAAATGTCATGATTGATGATTACAGATGATTACTCCAAATTTTGTAATCGATTACTTTGATTACAATTACTGATTACGATTACCCCAACCCTGCTACCCATCATATCTCTATTTATTTAGCGAAGTGGTCGTAAACAATTTTAGTGTCGGTAGCAATCAAATTTGTCAATAATTCGCGTGGTTATGGTACGCTTTTCGCGCTCATATTTATTAAATGCGCTTGACGAAGAAAAAAATCAATAAATTTCATTCTATGACAACAATGATGATAATATATGATCAATCTCGGCTTATGGTGGTAACGAAAATAGACCACATAGAAAGTGATCACAGACAAAGCTCTTAAATATTATTCAGAATTGTAAGTTGATTAGTATCTGAACATTTCCCACAAATGAATAGGAATAATTTAATACAATTTGCCTGTATTTTCCGACATCATTTCATGCTCGGTCAAATAATAGGCCATTATGTGCCATTTACACTTTTATTACTGAATAGGAGCCCCGAATTGGTGCAGGGAATTTTAAACTCAGATTTGACAGACATAGGTGTGTATGAAGTTATGGTTGGCATATAACTGATCACAATCAAAGTCGTTCATTCGCCCTGGAGATCCCCCTGTATCTACTCTTATGGTGAGACAGTGCTGGCCCCCGTCATTGTCACCCGCTCCTCCGTTATTCGAGTTATCGCCACCGTTGAATCCTGGTGCAGTCCACAGGGGGGCACCATTTCTGTTCTTCCAGACGCCCTCTGCCACTTCATCTGATCCGTCAAGGTGATAAAACCATTTACCAGCGCCTGTCAATTCACGGAAGTTATTCACAGTTATGAAATGTTAATATTGCACTCTCCTCAAGTAGAATCAGAGAACAAGTAACACATTGTCTAGTCTAGAGCAAAAACCGATTGGTAAAGCACATATTAACATCTACAGTTGCAAGATACAAGATTATCAAATAATCCATTCTATCAAAAACAAAAAACTTGATGGCAACCAGCACATATATTTTAATAAAGGAATAACTGAAATGGGAAATAAATTTGAACTCAGAATCAAGATTGAAAACAGAGACACAGTTCTGAAGACTTTCAAAATTGAAAAACGGAACATATTTTCAATTAAAACAGAAAATTGAATTATTGGGGCGTAAAATTAATGAAAATATTCATATGAATTACGGGGAGTTAGAGTCAGATTGACTCGTCCCTTGAATAGATATGATGATGAAAAACAAAATTGTTAGCGGAAAGTTTATGTTCACTTCACGCTCGTTTATATGGATATGAATCGATCTGCATTGTATTGCCGACTATCGATATCTATATTCATAAGCAGATTGTTGAATAATCTATAAAATTTAGCGATATAACAAAGGTTAATCGAGGAAAAGTCTACTTGAGTGGAAACGAAAGTGTGTCAAACATTGACAATGCATTCACGAGTATCCTGTCGTTTCGCCGTGCGAAGGGTCAATACATACCTGAAAAGGTAACAAATGACCAATTCAGACGGCTACATTTTTATTGAAATTTATGTGCTGGTTAGACTTTTTGCAGGATGTATGCATTCGCGGATGTATCTTCGCGGATGTATCATTGTTGCAGTATGTATCTTTTATGACCGCCTTAGCTGCTTTCGATAATAAGGTGTGGACAATGGCTGCCATTGACTGGGCCACTCTTCTTTGCACTCTGTCGATTCCGCGGAATGTAAGCTCTGAAGCACACAGCGACATGATATTGCAAAATGCCGATCCCTTCTGAATATTCATATACTACCGATCGCTCATCTCCGATTGTGTGGTGGCGGTGACAATAAGTCTATTCGCCTATATTCATATATTTGGAGAGTGCTGGCGGCTTTACTTATTCCAAACATTTTCCGACTTTAATTTCGTCATTGTTGACTTTGGTATACACAATTCAATGCGCAAATACATCAGGCAATGAAGAGTGCTTCTTTAGCGATTGATGGTTCGTGTTACTGGTTGCCAACATGTATTTGCGCATTAACTTTAGCGGTATTTGTCTGCATTCTATTTTATTATCAATATAGTGGTTTGTAAAAATCGAAACAAAAATTAAATGAATGTTAGGAAATACATAAGTAAACATAATAATTCAACCTTCGCTTGTTGATGTTATCGTAACAGTTACTATACCAAGGACTACTTTTTTTCGGGGAAATAATTTTAGGTGCAAATTTGTCTCATTAATTATTCATCAGCTATCTACCAACAAGGTAGCTTGTTCTTTTGGTTGGCTCTCTAAATAATTAGTTCTTTAAAAACTGTTCGTCAACCTCCTCCACCCCACCACATTTGACAGCAAAGTTAGAAAACACAAATTTAATAATCAAACAAGAAAACCACAGTAAGAAATGGTAGCGCCCTCAAGATCATATTATTAGGCATATATAACATAAAATGTACTGGTTTCATGAATGCACCACCTCAGAATTCCGCCAAAAGAACTAATCCTTCAAAGTATTACAACAGCGTACGGCTTATCACGGAATGTTTCTCATTCATACCAGAAAGCCTCGAAATGCGGTCCAAAAATCTACTAATCGGATTAAATGCACCCCCGATACTTCGCAATACGACCTTTAGTCTACATTCCAACTGATACATACTTCATCAGCAATGTTAGCTGTTATATTATGCATTGTGTTCCCGCAATAAAATCTTCCAAGAGTGGCCCAGCAAAATATCGAAAGCAATTAACGCGGTCATAAAAGTTACATACTGCAACAATGAGACACCCGCGAAGTTACATACCGCCTGTAAAAAATCTAACCGGTACGCAATATAGCGAGTACATTTTTAATCATATTCATACCTCCATGGACACGACCAGATCAGCCTCGCAGTTTACACAATAGAGGGCGTAATAAAACAAAATTTTGTATATTTGTATGTTTGTTCTTTTGTCGTTAGTAGTAAGGGCGGCCACTCTAGGCCACTCTTGCTCGACTGGCACTCTGGCCCATGTGCCATAGTGTCAGTAGAGCAATTGGGCCCATAGTGGCCGAGGAGAGTGCCACAGAGTGCCATCGAGTCCAGGGGTTGGCCAGACTGACATCGAGGGAATGGGGCGGCCCAGAGCGGCCGCCGATGAGGTGTGTCGCCCCTCCTCGGTGGCCACTCTGGGCCAGAGTGTCAGTCGAACAAGGGGGTGACCAGAGTGGCATCGAGGGCATGGGGTGGCCCAGAGTGGCCACAGAGGAGGGGATGGACCAGAGTGGCCACGAGCCCACGGGCGTGGCCCAGAGTGACATCGAGGGCAGGGGTGGCCCAGAGTCATCACGAGCCCAGGGTTGGGCCAGATTCCACACAATAATGGTCTTAATCAAGGAAACAACTTCTATGAATTTTGCGATTTTATTTGTTTTTCTAAATCATTTGTGTTTTCTTTTTGTGTGAATTAAGATCTTCATCAACATTGCCGAAGATGATCATAAAAAGCAGACACTATTTTCAAGAACATAACTTTTATTGTGATTCAAGAATGGACATACTTTACAACTCATGGTGATATTAACATAATGTTTTACGATCAAAAGTTGGTAATTCTGTGAACATATATACAAAACAAATAATAGGTACTGCAATGAACATATTTGCATTGTTAATACATTTCATCAATAGCTAAGTTCACAATATGCTTTACAAGTTTGTGACGTACATGTTTTGGTTAATGTTTCTTCTTCTTTTCGTAAGGACTCATAGTTTCTTTGGAACCAATCGAGTATTTTCTTTCATTTTTGAAATAGTCGCAATCAAAATTAATTTCGACTATTATATTTATAGCGCAACCGCTTTTCAAGAAATGTAGAGCAAATATGCAATACATACCACACACGGTTGTTCCGTGGTGTTGAAGACGTCCGACGTTAATTTTACATTCGATAGCATTTCTTTGAATGAATGATTTGATATATTCATCAATAACTGGTAATCCAAACGAATCGAAATATGTTGCAATGAAGAAAATTGCACCCCAGTGTTCCCCTGGTTTTTCTGATGTATGCGTATTTACTATGTATGCTTTTACATGGTGAGGTTTTTCGTGTGGTAACTTATCTTTTGCACATACCACACCGTGCAATATCGTTTGCACATATCACACCCCCAGTTCTGGTAAAAACACAGACCCCACAGCTATGCAAGTGAGTCTGGGGTAAATGGGGGGATTTCTATTACCAACAGCATAATTACGTCAGTCTCACCCAATCACACCATCATCGAGAAAGCGATGTATCCTATCAGGCGATGGTTGGATTGCCTTTACAGTGGTAGATCCGTCACATTGCTTAAAATATCGCTTAAACATTGTCTCATACTGTCACACTGCATGATATCAATTATTTTTAGCCACATAGAGCTAACTCTTGCTGGTGGTAATAAATAACTACCCCAATTACCCCAGACTCACTTGCATAGCTGTTGAGTCTGTGTTTTAACCATAACTGATACCACACCGTGCAACGAGCAGAGGTAAGACGATGTGTCTAGTATATGCTGAAGTGCACTAGTGTTCATCTTCTTATAATTATTTCACTGTTTCAGATCACAAGTCAATAAAAGCTGAATTAAATTGGTTACAGTTTGCACTGACAGTTTCCTTTATATCTTTCCAATGTCTGAATGCTTCAAATTTCTCTTGCAGATATGTAAACGATTCTATTTCTGGATACCATTGTTCCATACTCGATAAATATCCAATTTGAGTATTTCTAAATCAATAAACATGTCCGCCCATTGCGTTGATGTTGTCCAAAGACAAAGTAAATGTCGAGTCTGACTTGGATGATCTATTAACATCGCTCAGAGTTGAGTTTTACTTCTTTTGAAATATGATTATGTATTTCATGAACGAAACATATCTCGAAAGTTTTCCGAACTTTGTCAAGGGTAGGAACAAAATATGGAATGAAATTGAGTCCTCCAACTTGTAGTCTCAATTTTTCTTCCAAACGCAATCCATCCATGTTTTTTTAATAATCTGTTATTATTTCTCGCAAACTGTTGATTTCAATTTGATTATCAAACTCAGTATACACTATCACGTTGGTCACCGAAGCTAGAGCTGTGGCAAACTGGAGCTCTAACCTTATGTTACCGTTTTTTATAGGATGCGAATATCCGTCCTTTGCTCCCAAGAAACAATAACCATTCATGTATTTTTCGAGATTCAAATCGAAGGAGTTGTTTTGCACAAACATGTCCGAAAACTGGTACAATGATAAATAAGATCTTAGGCATTGTTATGAAGCGAAGTTTGGTTCAAATTATCGGTTATGAATGGTATGCCCGTCCTGACTAACTTCAAGCTTTTTTCATAATGAAGTTTTGGAAATGGAATGGGTTCGTTTCAATATCTCCATTCATTTCTTTGTTTTGATACCATGTCTATGAAAAGTCTCTTTGGTTATTGTCCTTGAAAAAGGTGATCCTCAGTTGTTTATCTAAGTCCTGAACCAAAAGTGAATGTTTTTACTTCGACTCTCCTTATCGTTATTTTCACATTTCTCTGTATGATTGTTTGGCTCAGGTTATTTGATACTGCTGATATCAGCGTAATTGTACGACCATTTAAAACTGTCGATTCAAGCACTATTTTTCCATTTTCCATCTTCTTGGCCAATCAGGGAAAATTTTGAACTTGCTCTATTGAGACGGATTTTTATCTCAATTCCATTTGGTAAGTATTTCTCTTGAAGAAATATTTCTGTGTGTAAACGACCACACAATTCTATCGTTTTACTGTCTGCTATGATCGCTGGGCGAGATTTCAATCCACCATTATGACCAGCTTTAGTGTTTTCGGTTAACTGTTTAGCGGTATCAGGATACCACATTTCAAGTGCTGCAAGTTGATTTTCTTTGTATTCACCCGAATAAGACAAGATATTTTTCATGTAGGATCGATAAGGATAGGTATCTGAATTCGCCGTTACAAGTTTGTTATTTATGTAAATGTCGATACTACTGAATATGCTATGGAAAAGTTGTTAACAGGTGCAATTTCTGTGGCACCATCCAAGTTCGCTCCATCTTCTTTTGTAATTTTGAATTGTATATACAAATATGATTGATTCACATCTGTCCATTTTTCAGTTTGAGGTGGAATTATAAATTCTATTGGTGCGGAAATATTAAGAGAAGAAATCGGATGATGTTCTATCCATTGTGATTCCAAAATCGTTGGCATTGTTGGTGGAACATCAGACTCATCTAACTCGGACTTGCTGCATTCGCATGATCCATTTTGCATCATCATGATTAATGAAAAATATCGAGAAATCGTTTTGGTTTCTTCACATGTGCTCTATTCGACTTACTTCTAACTCGTTTGCGAGCAGAATGATTTGTCGAAGACTGTGGTGATCTATTTATGCGTTTTGATGATATGTTCTTTATAGTTTCCTTTCCAAAAGATTTCATTGCTTCTTTTCCTTGATTTAAAAATACTACTTTTGGACTTTTACCATGATGAATGATATCTTCGACTACAGCAAATCCATATTTGAGTAATTGTTGTTTAGCAATTGGTTTCAGAAACTGTACTACAGTTCTCACTGCAGATTTGAAAAGTGAACCAATTCCACTTCCATATTGTCGGACACACATCTATACACGGGGATCATCATAAGTACAAATTACTTCGGCGTCGGAAGTGCAACTTTACCACAGACTTTCCATCGACAGAGTGAATTGGTTTGCCAGTATCACCAGTTATATACACATTTATGCTATCGAAGTTAGACTTTGACTCTGGTACACAATGTAAGTTTTTGAATTCATGCCTAAAATGTTGACCATCGAGTATTATTTTACTCTCGAAAGATGTCACACGTAATATCGGTACCTCAGCATCACTAACAATTATACAATCAGCAACATCAGAATAAACAAACAAATGATTATGTTCAGCATTCAAATCAACTCCATATGGAATGCTATCGAAGGAGCAGCAAATGTTAGTGTTTGATTTTGTTCTGTAACCAAGTTTATCCAAAAGAGCTTTGGGGATACAATAGCTACTTTGGTAAAAATATTAACTCGTTGTACTTTGGAAAATCCGTATTCGAATTCGGGATCTGGAACCATTCTGCTTACTGTACTATCAAGCACACCTTGACTTGTTTCTGTCAAATGTGCTCCACCAGAATATGCACATGCTGGTATTTTCAATTCAATACCATTTTCTCTTTTTGAAATTACTACATCACTTATTGTTGGTTGTGCAGTTATGATACAATTATTGGAACAGAACTCTTCATTGTCATTATGCAAGCATCTCCAATAATGTTGTATGTTTCTGACGGTACAATTAGTTCCACCATTGCAGCTTCCCAAAGCTCTTTATCAATATGTATAATTTTGGTAGTTTCACTGTTTTGTGTTTATATTTTGTTTTGTGGCAATGTATTGTATCCATCGAATTGCTTTAATTGGAAATTTACACGCTTGTGGATATCCATCGTGTGGTATTATACCTAGAGTATTCTCTGGTAATGAGTTTTTTCCCTATGCTACGTTCCATGTTTGAGCTAATGTTGTTGCTACACGGAACTGGTCTGTTTGCGTTATGTATAACCTGAATTTACCACAGCCACGTCTTAAAATGTCCACGTCCGATTTACAATACCTTTCTATCTCTTTTTGAAAATAAAACATGTCCTCACCCCTAGCTTCATACCATTTTAGTATTTTCCTCCGACATTAAGTCAGGTTTATAGTACTTTTTGTCCAGATATGGTCCTACATATTTCTGAAAATCCTGCGTATTTGCCCAATGGGGAAAATGACCTTTTGCCGTGTTTTCAAGTTGAAATGTTTCTTGGAAATTTAGACAACGCCATAGGAATGAAACTCAATGAATCGATAACCCTAACACCATTGCATTGCAAGCTCTATATTTTGTTACTATTCATAAAAAAAACACTAAGCTTTGAATGTCCATTGTTTACCGAGTAATGTAAGAGAAATTGACTACCATAGACTGTTTCATTGTGAGCAATACATGTTGTACCTTTATGGGCATTTGTGTAAAACAACCATTTACAAAATCATTCTAATACATTTTCATCTAATACATGTCTCTTATCATTTTTTCTGATGATTTCCACCGCACACTTTCTACACATACGTATCGAATCACAAACGGATATGCTTTGTCCCGGTGAAATTTTCAAATGATTGTCGAAGCATCGTTGACATCTGAATGTCCTTTTACATTTTGCACAATATATTTGTTGTTCAATGGGACAGATCTGGCTCTCGAAACAGATACAGTTGTACGAGCATGGATGGTCACCTCTGTTACTCCAGCCGACATCACAGTGTTCGCAATAATATGTACATCCTAGAAATCCTGTGATAGTTGTGATCACTTCGTAGTGTTTATCTTTAAAAATACAAATGAACTTTACTTTCTTTTCTGACTATTGGTGGTTGGAAAAGCAGGCCTTCGTCATAAAATTGACAATGTATTTTGATGACATAGTCCGGGTAAAGTTGTCTTGTATGATCTTGTATTCCTCCAGTGCACAACTGCTGTCATGCGGATTACCAGCTTTATCAAGCGATATTTTTTCAGCTTCATGCTGAGGCGCTTTTGCTGGTCTTCTTATTCGTTTCCATTGCTGTTTCCATTCAATGGTATCATTTTAATCTGTATTGCACACACGAACAACGACAGCCCTCGCAAAACACATGTTATCTTCTGCATTCTGGATCAGAAGAATGCTTATCTTTGTTGTTTCCATGTTGTTTTTATCACCAAATGCTCCATAATGTAATGTATGTCTTGCTATTACGCTAACGTCCAGAGTTCTCGGTTTTTCTTCTAAATCAAGTGTGTACAGCGAATGGGAACGCCCTTCGCCTACCACACTGCCATCAGAAGCCGAGAATTTGGAATGTTCGCCAACAGTGACTTTTCTGTAAAAATAGATTGTCTGGTTTGTGAACTTCCTTGACTAAGACCCTGGCTCGTGGGGAATCTGACCCACCCTGGGATCGTGGTCACTCTGGACCACACCCTTGCTCCACTGGCACTCTGGCCCACCCCTTGCTCGACGGCCACCCTGGACACTCTGGTCCTGCCACTCGATGCCACCCCTTGCTCGACGGCCATTGACCCATGGCCCAGAGTGGCCGTCGAGCAAGGGGGTGGCCCAGAGTGGCAGCCCTTACCACTGTCGGTCCGGCTATATGGTACCAAACACTGGACCATCGAAGCAGAATATTTGTTTATAGGTGTAATTTAAATAGGGAAATTTGTATTAGATACACGTAGGCGACGTTAACCTCAGATGTCTTAAAAGGGCACTGATAGTTATTATATTTAAATATTTGTTCCCTTGAAGTTGAAACCCTGTACATATGATAAATTTGATCCGGTGAATCTTATTAGATATGTCCCGTTCACATCAATATTCTTAAAATAGCACTAATCATTGTTTTATTTTGGCTATATGCGACCAAGCGGCTGGACTATCGGAACTGAACATTTTACACAAGGTAACCCGATCAATGGAATATCATTGGAAGGCAACCTTGACCTCAGATGACTTAAACGGCACATTGAGGTAATTTGACACGGGGACATTCATAGAAACAATATCAGGTCTGATCATCTCTGGAAGGCAGTACACATTATATCCCTAAAACTTATCACCATGTAAATACGTTTGTACCATCATCTTGATCACATGTGTGTTATTCTATTGTCTTGGAAGAGGGGCTTCATAAGTTTCAAAACAGCGTGGCCCAATCCCTTTTGTATATTATGCAAATAAGATATGTTTCAAGTCAACCTACCTAGAGTTCTGGATCCTACGACGGCAGCTAACCAATCGAACATCTCCTGACTGGTCACCTCGAACAGATAAGCCCCTTCTGCTTCGCACAGAGCTTTGTTCTCATTCACTGTTTGGGCGTTGAACGCTCCTATCTTGTACCAGACACTAAACTGTTCATTGTATGTGTAACCTGGAACTGAAGTATACTGGGGTTATTTTCTCGCCAACAATGTCGTTGGCGTTCACGGTTTGGGGCACTGCCATATAGCTGCGTCAGTTAGCAGGAATTGTGGTGTGTAAGTTTAGACTTTAAAATCTGAATGTTTCGGCAATAGACTAAGATTTTCAGCCGTAACAAAAAATGTATACATCAGAAAATGTAAATTCTATATTTTTCGAGGTATTAGCAAGTTTTGGCTCAAAGGATTTAGCAGTTTGATATTGTGAATATTGATATAAAAATATACATATACAGATATATAAAAAATGTAGAGTTCCTCCTCTTGGATCGAGAGCGAATATCAATTAACCCCGAAGTGCCGATTGCGGTGATTTTGATGATTGGGAAGGGAGAGACGGTGCTCTGAGCTTCTCCAAAACGCGACCACGGCGGTGTCGGTGGGATTTTACACTTACATACGAAATTTGAGCTCAATCTGAACACGCGTTTTGGATTCCATGAAGTACACATATACACACATATATACACACATATATATATACGGAAGTCTCAAAATATATATATAGACTAGCAGGTTAGCCCGCCACCGGCGGCGTTGGTCCGAAACATGACATTTTTTTTCGCTTTTCAATGAGTTAATCGTGCCTTTTTAAGAGAAATTATTGTACCCACCCTAAAAGAGGTATGATTTAAGGTACATCGGGCGGAAAAAACTGACCCGATGATGTCGTTGTTGTTGGCATTCAGGGCTTCGGTCGTTGTTGTTGGCATCACGGCTAGGGGCTACCCGAAAAATCTCACATTGCCGTATAGGGAAAATAGGATTGCGTGTATTTAGTAATTTTAACTAATTATTTTCTCGCCAACAATGTCGTTGTTGTTGATATTTACGGCTTGGGGGCTATTTTCTCGCCAACAATGTCGTTGGCGTTCACGGTTTTGGGCAGTGGAAGTCCCGTCAGATTCGGGACGTATCGCAGTGCCTTGGATTGACTTAAAAAACTGACCCGATGATGTCGTTGTTGTTGGCATTCAGGGCTTCGGGTCGTTGTTGTTGGCATCACGGCTCCCCGAAAAATCTCACATTGCCGAAAACGTGTATTTAGTAATTTTAACAAATTATTTTCTCGCCAACAATATCGTTGTTGATATTTACGGCTTGGGGGCTATTTTCTCAAAAAACAATGTCTTTGGCGTTCACGGTTTGGGGCACTGGAAGTCCTGTCAGATTGCCTGGGATTCACTTAAATTTCAGCAACCATATAGCTGCGTCAGTTAGCAGGAAATGTGGTGTGTAAGTTTAGACTTTAAAATCTGAATGTTTCGGAAATAGACTAAGATTTTCAGCCGTAACAAAAAATGTATACATCAGAAAATGTAAATTCTATATTTTGCGAGGTATTAGCAAGTTTTGGCTCAACGGGTTTAGCAGTTTGAAGTGAATATGGATATAAAAATATACATATACAGATATAAAAAAATGTAGAGTTACTCCTCTTGGATCGCGAACGAATATCAATTAACCCCGAAGTGCCGATTGCGGTGATTTGGGATTGGAGAAACGGTGCTCTGAGCTTCTCCAAAACGGGACCACGGCCGTGTCGGTGGTATTTTACACTTACATACGAAATTTGAGCTCAATCTGTACACGCGTTTTGGATTCTATGAAGTACCCACATACACACATATATACGGAAGTCTCAAAATATATATATAGACTAGCAGGTTTGCCCGCCATTGGTGGCATTCGTCCCATGGCTTTGTTTCAGAAACATGACATTTTTTTAATTATTTTGTTTTTATTTATTTTTGTTTTTTATTTTTTAATATGAATTTAATGTTTTTTAAATTTAATATATTTTGTTTCTGAATTGTTTTTTTATTTTTAAATTTTTTTAATTTTAAATTGTTTTAATTCAATTTTAAATTGTTTTAATTCAATTTTTTGTTTCTGGTGGAAAAATCTACCCGTAGAAATCCCCCCCTTCCTAGGAACGACAGACAACGCATTCTTTGTTTCGTGAAATCTCTCTACGATAACATTGCATTGAATTGAAATTAAATTTTAAATTGTTTTAATTAATTTTTTTGTTTCTGGCGGAAAAAATTACCCGTAGAAATCCCCCCTTCCTATGAACGACAGACAAGGCATTCTTTGTTTCGTGAAATCTCTCTACGATAACATTGCATTGAATTGAAAACAAACGCTTCCCGTCGGGAAATCTGTCTGCATAATATTTCGAGTCTGCCGTACCCGTCGTAATGTCGTGAAATCTCTCTGCATAATATTTCGAGCGATAACATTGCATTGAATCTGTTGTTGGCATTCAGGGCTTCGGGTCGTTGTTGTTGGCATCACGGCTCCCCGGCTCACATTGCCGAAAACGTGTATTTAGTAATATCGTTGTTGTTGATATTTACGGCTTGGGGGCTATTTTCTCGCCAACAATGTTGTTCACGGTTTGGGGCAGTGTGTATAGCTGCGTCAGTTAGCAGGAATTGTGGTGTTTAAGTTTAGACTTTAAAATCTGAATGTTTCGGAAATAGACTAAGATTTTCAGCCGTAACAAAAAATGTATACATCAGAAAATGTAAATTCTATATTTTGCGAGGTATTAGCAAGTTTTGGCTCAACGGGTTTAGCAGTTTGAAGTGAATATGGATATAAAAATATACATATACAGATATAAACAAAATGTAGAGTTACTCCGCTTGGATCGCGAGCGAATATCAATTAACCCCGAAGTGCCGATTGCGGTGATTTTGATGATTGGAAAGGGAGAAGAGGTGCTCTGAGCTTCTCCAAAACGCGACCACGACAGTGTCCGTGAGATTTAACACTTATATACGAAATTTGAGCTCAATCTGAACACGCGTTTTGGATTCCATGAAGTACCCACATACATATATATATATATATACACAAACATATATACGTAGTTCTCAAAATATATATTAGACTAGCAGGGTAGCCCGCCACCGGCGGCTTGTCCGAAACATGACATTTTTTGCTTTTCAATGAGTTAATTGTGACATTTGTTTATATTTTTTTTTAATTTTTAGCTCCACGCGTTTCAATAAGAAAAAATTGTACCCGGTAGCTCCACCCGTTTCCGAGATCTGGTCTGCGCATGCGCGAAGCTGGCGTCGCACGGGCTCGGCGACCCGATCAAATTTGTACCCGGCCCAAGATACATTCACATAGCAAATTTCAAGTCGATAGCTCCACCCGTTTCCGAGATCTCGTCTGCGCATGCGCTGCACGGGCGTCGCATGGGCTCGGCGACCCGATAAAATTTGTACCCGGTGCAAGATACATTCACATAGCAAATTTCAGGTCGATAGCTCCACCCGTTTCCGAGATCTGCCTTTCTGCATAATATTTCGAGCGATAACATTGCATTGAAATGTCAGACTCCCATCGTGAACCTCAACACGAAGTAAACACGTGTTTCGAGCGATAACATTGCATTGAAATGACTCCCATCGTGAACCTCAAGACGACGTAAAACACGTGTTGCGTTCTAGGAAATGCACTCAATGCAGATGCTAATAACGTTGACTTCGTATATATATATATAATGACGTTATTAACCCCGGCCGTGCCGTTTGAGCTGATTTTTATGACTGGGAGTGGAGTACGGGTGTTCGGAGCTTCTGGAAAACGCGTGGACGACATCGTACGTCCTATTTTACCTTTAGATAGGAAGTTTGAGCTCAATCTGTCCAGCCGTTCCCGTCCTAATGTACTATTTCGAGCGATAACAATTGTCAGACTCCCATCGTGAACCTCAACACGAAGTAAACACGTGTTTCGAGCGATAACATTGCATTGAAGTCAGACGCCCATCGTGGACCCCCAAGACGACGTAAACACGTGTTTGTTCCGGTATAACTTTGGAGACTCTGACTTCATATATATATATAATGACGTTATTAACCCCGTCCGTGCCGTTTGAGCTGATTTCGA
The DNA here is from genome assembly GCA_032622095.1 of Siphonodentalium dalli. Taxonomy (NCBI): domain Eukaryota; kingdom Metazoa; phylum Mollusca; class Scaphopoda; order Gadilida; family Siphonodentaliidae; genus Siphonodentalium; species Siphonodentalium dalli. The sequence goes on from CP136062.1 coordinate 152,732,106, forward strand.
TGACTGGGAGTGGATAAAGGGTGCTCAGAGCTTCTCGAAAACACGATTACGGCGGTGTCGGTGGGATTTTACACTTACATACGAAATTTGATCTCAATCTGTACACGCGTTTTGGATTCTATGAAGTACACACACACACACACACACACATATATACGAAGTCTCAAAATATATAGTATAGATAGATATGTATGTGTGTGTACTTTATAGAATCGAAAACGACTGGTTGGATCGAGCTCAAACTTCGTATATAAGGGTAAAATCCCACGGGGATCGTCCACGTAGCATTTTGGACAAGCTCTGAGCACTGATTCTCCACTCCCAATCATCAAAATCACCGCAAACGCCACTTCGGGGGTTAAGGCATCAACGATCTTTATATTGACCATATACGGAGTTGTTAACAACGAACGTTCTTTATTGCAATCGACATAGCTAAACAACTACCCCCATGCGTAAAATACGGATGCGGGACCAAATGTTTTTATCTCGATTAAAAAGGCAGAATTGATCTAAGAGACGTAACTCTACATTCTGGTTCACGACGGGATTAATTGACTGTCCGTTCTTTGCGGGGGTATCATAATTTCTCTTGATTAAAAAGTCTGTTGTTCCTAGGAACGGGGAAGTTTAGGACGGGTACCATGAATTAACTCAGCTAACATTTCGTATATAAGTGTAAAAACCCACGGGGATCGGGAAGTTTAGGACGGGTACCACGAATTAACTCATTGAATCGACATAGCTAAACGACTGCCCACATTCGTAAAATACGTATGCGGGACGAAATGAATTTATCTCGATTAAAAAGGCAGAATTGATCTAAGAGGCGTAACTCTACATTCTGGTTAATTGACTGTCCACTCTTTGCGGGAGGTATAATAATTTCTCTTGATTAAAAAGTCTGTTGTTCCTAGGAACGGGTAAGTTTAGGACGGGTACCATGAATTAACTCATTGAAAAACAAAGAATGCGTTGTCTGTCGTTCCTAGGAAGGGGGGATTTCATCGGGTCAATTTTTCCGCCAGAAAAAGGCACAATTAAGTCATTGAAAAACAAAGAATTAAATTCAAAAATTCAAAAAAACATAAAATAAATTTAAAAAACATTAAATTAATATTAAAACAAAAATAATAATAATAATAATTTAAAAAATGGCATGTTTCTGACCAACCACGCCAGTGGCGGGCTAACCTGCTAGTCTCTTATATATTTTGGAACTTCTGTCTGTATGTATGTTTGTTATAGACTCGAAAACTGCTTGATCGATCCGACTCAAAATTGGTATGTAGTCCTACATTGATCCTGGGAACAGTATGGGCGGGTCCAATTCCACCTGCGACCGTGTCCTTGACATTGACCTGTGTCATATACGCTCATATACGGATGTTTCTTTAACTCGACCGATCCGACTCAAATTTGGTATCTAGGCCTCCTTTGATCCCGGGAACAATATGGGCGGGTCCAATTTCATGTGCGACCGTGTCCTTGAACTCACTCATATACGCTCATATAAGCATGTTTCTGGACTGATCGAACAATAGTTTTTTTCTGTCTCCACAGACGGAGAGACGATCACAATGAAATCCTTAAATAGCCAGGACGAAGTCGCGCACACCAGCTAGTTATTAACAAACGTGAAAATTGTCTCCCATATGTATATATCCAAATGAATGTCATGGCGGCATGTGCGGATACATTGACTCTGACATAATATTATAAATAGAGGATCTCACATGAGTTTCTATTTTATACGGAATTTATCAACCGAGTCCACTAAATTCGATTTGAGCCGAGGTTTACCGAGGCTCAAATAGAATTTAGAGGACGAGGTTGATAAATTACGTATAAAATAGGACGAGTGTGAGATACCTTTTATCACATGATCAAATAAACCCGAAGCAACGCGAAATATTCATCGAAAACAACAATCATAAACTACAGCGATCGCAAGTGATTTGAAGAACGCCGTGACGTCATCGCACGCGCTGATATTAAACGTGTCTATTACCGATAATTATGAAACTGCTTGTATGGCCAAATTATGTGATAAAACACTTTATTACATGATCCTACCCTTATTCCATTCAATAAACACATTCTATAAATTTAGAGATTAATGTTCGTATCGTAACAGGACATAGTGCCAGGTGTACCAAAATGTATTAGTGTTGCGCGAACTTGACATTTGACTTCCGATTTTTCGTCTGTTTACATTCCATGTGCTACGTCTCAAAAATACTATGGCTTCGAATATTTTTTTCCAACAAACTCTAATGAATGACACGTCTGAAATGTAATTTTATTAAATATACGCCATTATATACGCCAAGGGGTCTTTAATTATCTGGGACTATTTCTTTGCGCACGCAAACAACGCATAGTTAAGTGAAACGCAAGCGTATGCCTTATGGAAGCCGATGTTAGTTTCACGTCCCATTTGTTGATTTACATATATGTATGTTTTATCGAGGTTTTGGATCATGTAATAAACAGAATCTACAACTTGTCCCAAATTTATAGCGGAATTATATTTGTGCAGTAAATTAGGTCTGGACTCGTTTTATAAAACTGGGGACTCCAAGTGGGTCATACGCGTTCCGTTCACATCGTGACGTAAATGACGTTCGCCCCAACCATGCATGGAAGCGGAGCAATCTAATACACATGACAAAAATAAGCCCTGTGTGCGCCTGAATAAACAATGTAATTGTTTTAACTCTTGGATTCGAGGATGGTTGGCGTGTAATAAATTCAGAAGGACGCGTCTTTTAATTGGTTTGACGATAGGACAACTGTTGTCTTGAAAAATAGTATTTAACCATGCATATCGTTATGTTATAGGTGCCGTTTTTATCTGTTTTAGTACACCGTGGTTGTATATATTCTTGTATGTATCATGATACTTGCATGCGCGCATTCTGCTTTGTTATTTCAGCCTTTTGTGGGTTAACTGAAATGTGTGTCAGTGTGTATGCGCGTGAGAGTATGAACGATAGTGTCGCCTGCACTCTGATTAACACTCACCTGTTACTGGCGGGAAAATTAGCGCGGTCTGGGGGGCAGTCACTAATTAGTTTTCGAAATGGTCAGACGTCGTATTCTGGATTATCAATTCTAGATATATATAATGAAATGCAGATTTCATTTTTGGAGTATCTTTAATGGTTTTTAATACTGACTGCTATGATATGATTATTATGTTGACGCCTTTATTTTAAATACACTTTATTAACCCTTTAATTTGTGTGTTGGAGTTACTATATCTACGTTAAATCCAGCCGTACAACACACTTGGCGCCCGATATGGGACTAATAAAGTGTGATCCAGCGGCGATTCCAGAGAACGAGATGGTGCCCGATTTTCTTCGCAGAAAATCACCACGGGGTTAACACCATCGCGGGAGGAATCGACCATCTGGACTCTTGTGTGTCGCTGTTCGTGTAACCTACACAGTCGCAAGCTACGTGTGACCTTGGGATTCTCCGGTTTTTCTAAGGAATCGTGGTAACGATGTGTTTAAGAGATTGGGAATCAGAGACCATTGAGGTAGGGCAAAGTTTTCATACACCCCCCTCCCACTGACTGAGAAGCCCGGACCTTATTTCTTGGACACCGGTGGCGAGTGACGTCACATCTTATTTTCTATAAATAAATTGGGTTTCCCTGATTTGAAGTGATCAGCGAAAAAGATGTCAACACAATTTGTGTCACTTGAAAATCAACTATTTATTCAAGTTTAAAACTGTATAATACTATCAGTGCATTGGTGAGTTATTCGTTATAGCCGATTGCGCGTTAAAACTGTTGCGTAGGCCTACCATTCGCGTTCGCGACCGTCAAAACGTGGAACTTCGATCTATAAACTTTGGGATACCGTCGCTTGTCGATTCATTGCGATTTGTTCGTCGTTGGAAACTGTTGACTTTCGTTTCCGTGACAATATTTCTGTCAGTTTATAGGTGCTATGAAATAGACACTAAATAATCTTGACTAATTATATTCAAATGTATTTATGATAGTTATTCCATTGATGTGATATGACAGTCGACATTTTATGAATGTCATTGTCTGTCTTAAAGTGACATTTCATATTTGTATGGTGATTTGTTATATGGTGCTAAGTTCCATTCATGGAATTTTTTATATACTATATTGTTGATGTTATTCAGGTAGGCGATCTGTGCGTCTGACCAACTTATCATTAGGAATAGTATATATAGGTTTCAATTAACAAAATTGTCCACATATTTTGGATTTTGCTATTTTTTGCCCTCTTTTTTCCGCACCAACTAACATGGGTCTCGTGTAATTTAGCTCCACTTTCTCTTATGTAGTGTGGTAATGTTGGGTGATTTCACCCACTTGTTAACAAGTCTTACCTGTAAGGTGTCTTTTCACTAAAGGCCCATTAATGGTGAGCTGGTCACCACTTCAACTTTGGACTGATCCAATGTGTGCAAAGGGGCAGTGGTTCTGATTCGTCGATTTGAGCGGTGACCTCCGATTGGTCGGCCAATACGATCTCCCGATCCGCTCAAATCGTATAAAAAGGCCACTGTTTCTTGCAACATTGGTTCAGTCAGAATTATCCTGAGTATGGTCACCATCTCTTACTAATAGCTCTGACTACCCAGCCAAAGGCAACAGTTTTGGGGGACATTATAATTAACACGAAATTGGGGAAGATAATAATTACCGGAAGTTGTATTCTCTGGCTGCTTACACTGTCCGCTAATACTTAATTGCCGGAAGTAGATTTCTCCGTCCACTTTCTGAACCGGAAGTGGCGTATTCTGACAGTTTAACAGGTTATATATGGTATATGACCGGAAGTAGGTTATTTTGGACACTGTCTGTACCGGAAGTGACGTATTCTGACAGTTTAACCGGTTCTATATGGTATATGCCCGGAAGTAGGTTATTTTGGACACTTTCTGTACCGGAAGTGACGTGTTCTGACAGTTTACCCGGTTCTCTCATATATATGACCGGAAGTAGGTTATTAGGACATTTATTGTACTAGAAGTTGAGATAATATATATAGAACCAATAATTGTATTTGAACTTGTCAAACATATCAAACTTAGATATTCAACATATAGCCATATAGATGATATTGATGAATAAACTCATGATACCTCACTATTCTATTCTATTAAACTGGCCCGGGGAGTGTGGAAACAATAAGACTTGGGAACCTGCGCCCACTAAGTAGTGTCCACAGCCCCTCCCCGCTTATGGGAACCCCCAGTTGACTACAGTAGGTTAGCAGTTTTCTTTAACCTTGTTCAGTATGTGCACTTGTGAGTGTGTTTGGTGTAAGTAGTCGCTAGGCGTTTGAAAATCTGTGTGCATTAGGCTCTCACCCCTGCAATTTTTCTTGCACTTGGGCGTGTGTTTATTCGAGAATTGCATGATTGTGTTTTGAGTTATTTTATTTCAGCTGCGCTTGCGTCTTTGAAAACCTCCAGAACTATTTTCAATGGTGACGATAGTTCTCACTACTAAATATTTATAACTCAGTTCTCGTTAATTTTGTTTTATATTTATTGTCCTTGGCCGCAGTACCTTGAGAATAGGAAACTTGTTTCAACTTTGAACATTTTCAGATTATTATACATCGGAGTTAGACAACTTTTTTCATCTTTATAATCTTTCAGATTTGTCCGAAGTTGTTATACATCGGAATTAGGCAACTTGTTTCAACTTTAAAAATTTCAGATTTTCCACAGTTAATTATTATACATCGGAATTAGGCAGCTTTTTTCAACATAGAATATTTTCAGCACATATTGTTTGGACTTTGAAAATATTTTGTGTGGTCCACATTTATTATTGAAATTAGGTGACTAGTTTCGACTTAGAATATTTTCAGCATATATCGTCAATATTTATTGCCGACTCTGGACATGCTATTTGGTGATGTTTAAATCAATTGCAATTACTCCGTAGTCGGACTTAGAATATTTCTATTTCAGCTTACGCTCATGTGTACTTGTATCAGACTTAGTCCGAATTTCAAATATTTCAGTTTCTGCAGCCAACTTTGTCTGAAATTACTTTACATTTTCTCCATGTTTAGCTGATATAACTTTTTTTCAGCTGACTCAGTCTCAGTTACTCCGTGATTGGTAAATTTAGTTAATATTTACTTATTAAAGGCATGACTTTAAAGCCCAGCGAGAAGAATTATCCAGCCCATAAATTGGAGTTCCTGTGTCTGAAATGGGCTGTCACAGACAAATTACATGACTACTTGTATGGAAATACTTTCAAGGTTGTTACAGATAACAATCCTGTGACATATGTTCTAACAACTGCCACGTTGGATGCCACTGGTCATCGTTGGGTTGCCAATTTCATATATATATATAATGAAATGCAGATTTCAATTTATGGAGTATCTTTAATGGTTTTTAATACTGACTGCTGTGATATGATTATTATGTTGATGCCTTTATTTTAAATACACTTTACTAACCCTTTAATTTGTGTGTTGGACTTACTATACCTACGTTAAATCCAGCCGTACAACAGTCAGAAAGCTATAATAAAAATAACGTTTTCTTGCAAAGCGCCAAATCCCAATTGGATCAAGGCACTTCACATACCATGTCAGAGGAAACTTACCGCGCATTATATATAGAGGATCTCTAATGAGTCGAAATTATATACGAAATTTATTAACCGAGTGCACTCAGATCGAATCGAATTTAGTGCCCGAAATTTAAATTTCGTATAGAATTGCGACGATTTTTAAATCCTTTTTGTCACATCGCATATTAAAAAGAAAAAACGATCTCGGAACGGCTGGGGTTGAAACTATTAATATCGATTTCCTTATCACAAAGAATTAAAGACACCTTCGAGAAAAAATATAGTTCCATTTTAAATGTGTCTTTTCATGTTGACAAAATTATTCAACCATCCTTATCACCCATGTTTATATCACAGTCAACATAAAATAACCCAATACAAATGTAATATCTCAATTAAACTGTAATTAACACAATAATAACATTGATAAGTTTATGAACTGTGTCATCACCGTCGGTGCCCCTGTCTGGAAGTTAGGTCATGACGCCATTGTCTATTATCGGAATGGCTTTCAATCAAACGAATTCTCCTGCGTTTTGGTGCAACGGGAATTTTCTTTCGTGAAACTATCATTGCTCAGATGCTCAAATCTTTGAGATGTTCCGATGTTGTTCGTCATTTATATGACTAATTATTTATGGATGTTAGACTTTTGTATCCAGTGATCCGCATTATTTGAGTTGGAGGAATATTTGATTCACAGTGTTTCTGGACAAGATGTTTTCGGGCACTGTAATTCGTCAGCCTTTTCTCGGAAGACAGACCAGCTAATTTCGCCATTTGTTTCATGAGTGAGGTGAGTTTATTAACGCTGTCGTTTAAACCATTGGTCAGTTTCACCAAGCTTGCCTTGACAAGTATGCGTCGCGATGTAGAAGGGGTCGGTTGGTTTGCAGTAGTCCTATGGTCTGAGTTCAGCAAATTTCTTGTAAACAGAAATAGGACAACGGTCTAAATTTGAAATTGCCCACCTTTTTGGTCTCACCGCCCTTACAACTCTAGGATTTTGCAAAACATTACATCACCCCAACATATCTCGATGCTCGTCGGACCCCTGAGACCAAATTATTGCGTGTTATAGAACCAAAGTGTGTTTAACATTGATTCTCATGATATACCGAAACACGAAGACTCCCGCAGTTTCTCTATTTCATCATAATTTATTGGGTCAGATTTCCTGGCACGGTTACCTTAACCTTGACCTATAAACTTTTATATTTAGCCTTCAACACTTCTCGAACTTTCGTGAATTCTGTGCTTGTAGATATTTGGAAACCATGAACACAGCGTTTCAACTCGGTCAAAACGGGACATAAATCCACATAATAATGATGGTTCATATTCGGCCCTCCTTGTTTCCTGACCTCTAGAATGAACTTGCTCGAAATAAGGCTGACCTGGCGAAATTTTATGGATGGGTATGCCAACATTAATCTGAGGAGTATGCATGAACGATTTCAGGAGTTCCATATCATAATATGTTTTTGAAAGAGTATTCTTATGGCCTGATCGTCTACATCATCTTGAATATCGGTACTAGGAACAAATATAAATCTTTCATCACTTTTTACGTTTTGCGAGTTCATACGTGTCACATGTGATTTTGTCTTTTAAATTCACCGTTAAGTCAATTCCATCTAATTTCACAACGTAAATGGATCCATGTGTTGATTGAATAACACGTTCTATCTTCCCAACGCATTCATTGTCTATTTTGACTGACGATCCTACTGCGTACATATTAACATCGGAATTTGGTTCACCTGTCGATATTTTTATTGTGCAAACAACAGAAATAGTTCCGGCATTGACATCGATATCATTGCGCTAAGCTTTGCGCGTGCTATCGCGTGGCGATAATACACGAGTGTCTTACTCACAATTATGAGGCCTGATTTAGGGGCTAACTATATGATAAGTACAAATAAATACATATATAAAAGGTCACTGTCATGATGTAAGAGGAAACCAATACATATATATAAGGTCACTGCCATGACGTCTGAAGAAATAGCGCACATACTATATAAAGTAAAATAGACATCTATAATAACACTGCATGATGTCAGAGGTAAACGTCCCGCAATTCACAGCGTCCAAAAACATATTCACAATCTCTGAAATGAGATGGAGAGCCTTTGATATATTGCGGATGGGAATTTCTTAATATGGGAACTTGGTTGGGAAAAGATACTATCGCCACATGTTTTCTAATTTATCATGGGTAAGACAAAATTGTTCTTTTTCATCAATATGAGATTGCATTGTGGGTTATGTTTGTCGAGAATACCATTCATGCAGGCAGGAATGGTGATGCATGAACCCATGTATCGATATCTGAATGTAGCCAGTTTATATGTGATACGTTGTTTAAATGTTTTCCATAAATTAAGTAGAGATTATTCAAGTCTTCTGTTATGTGGTAATATTTACGCCGCCGGCACGCCACAACAGCACTGTGCAACGTGTGTTGCACTCTGTTACGGTGAATGCTATGCAACATCAAGAAGGCTGTGCCGATAGTCACGACGTGACGAAACAAGTGAAGATGTCAGTCTGTTTGCTGCGTCCTCTGTCAGAAACAGTTGTCGATTTACTAATTGCGGATATGGTAAACTGACAACTGATAGAAAGAGCGCACACTAGATTGACGTACATGTAGTATCCTATTCATAATTCTTATCAGTTGTAGTTCATTACGCGAAAGGTGCCTATTTTACGGATTATCTGACAGAAAACATGCAATGTTATGCATATCTGCCGACCGTTCAAGTAAGGTATGTTTCGCATGCATATTTCTCACACAGAAACAGAGTAATTGTACGACTCACCATTTAAGCTGCGGTAACCGGCATTTGAAATCACCATGGAGTTGACACTTGACGTGTAGCTACACTCGTTCTTCTTCTCGTCGTAGGAAAATTCGATGCACGAATCCCTTTCACAGATCCGAGCACACTGAATCTCAGTTAGAGCCTTCCGTACTTGTACCTGGGAGTTTGAGCCTTGTGGCTCAGATTCAGTAAGTTTTATGAAAATCTCACAATTACATCCAAATGTGAAAAAGGACACGAACATTAGCGAGCGAGCGAAAAGAGACACCACATCACACGAGTTTTTAATTCGAGTCATCATCAGGTGCATATATGGTCACATCTCTATAAGATCAGCACCAATCGAGCAGGGTGATTCTTAATTCACCATCGCCACGTATAGCCTGTATTTGGTTTGTGAGCTTGTTGTCCGACGCCGTCGTCAAGCCCCCGTATCGACTGATCGGGAATGAAGCGTTTGACACACGTGGTCTAACCGATTGTCATTGCTGTAAGGTTCTCGCATTAATTGACTATGCTGTGCGACAGTGATGAATCTATATTTATATCTAAGGAATGTGCCTGTGTTCTATAGAAATTCACGGACGACCATATAGATGGTACCAAGGGGTTTACTTTTTACGAAAAAAATAGTGGTGAGGTTTATAATTTTCTAAACTGACGTTATTGCTGTGAAGGGCAAAAAATTGTATTTTCGCCGATTTCCACCAAAATTATACATAATCATTTACATGATAAGCGGAATCTAATGGTGTGGTTTCAAGATGTCAAACGTGGTGCCGTTCGTGTCAGGTGTGCACGGAAGGGGAGGGGCACGACATATGATAAAAATAGTTTTAGCGCCGAAGTCCAACAAATTGATACACGTTCTTCTTCGTGATATAGCGAATCTAATCGTGTGATTTAAAGACTCCAAATTGGTGCCGTTTGGGTGAGATTGGGGCACTAAATTTGATAAGAATTTGTTTATTACCACGATTACCACCAAACTTATACATAAAATAATCTTCATGATATCTGGAGTCTAATGATGTGGCTTAAATCTGTCAAGAGTGACGTCATTCGAGTCAGTGGTGCACTGAAGGGAGGGGCTTCACAATTGAAAACAATTCATTTTAGCACAGATTTCCACCAAATTGATACACATTCTTCTCCATATGAGGAATCTAACTGTGTGGTTTAAGGATTGCAAAGTGGCGCTGTTCGACTCGGGGTCAGACGTGCATGGAGGGGCGGCCTGGTAGAGGGACACCATAATTGATCAAACATATAACCTGTTTAGCGTCTATTTCCACCAAATAATACACATTCTTTTTCCATGGTATAATGAATCTAATCGTGTTATTTAAAGAAGTCAAATTGGTGCCGATTAAATGAGGGGGCACTAAATCTGATAATAATTTTTAGTCGCGGATTACCACCAAACGTATACATAATCATCTCCATGATATCACGAGTCTAACTCTAATGGTGTGGTTTAAAGCCGTAAAAAGTGTCGTTATTCGAGCCATCTGTGCAACGAAGGGGAGAGGGTCACCAACAATTGATAAACTTATTTTTAGAGCAAATTTTCATCACATTGAATGAGGAATCTAATGGTGTGGTCTATATATGTAAAAAGTGGCGCCGCTCGAGTTAGGGGTGCACGGAAGGGGAGGTGAGCATCAAAATTGATAAAACATATTTTAGCGCCCATTCCCACCAAATTGTGCAAATTCTTGTCCATGATACGAGGAATATAATCGTGTTATTTAAAAGCACCAAATTGGTTCCGCTCGGGCAAGATATTGTGGGGGGGGGGGGGTGATAAACAAAATTTAGTCGGCGATTGGCACCGAACTTATACATAATCATCTCCATGATATCATAAGTATAATTGGGTGGTTTAAAGAAGTCAAAAGTGGAGCCGTTCGAGTCAGAAGTGCATGGAAGGGGAGAGGATGCACCAAAAAATTGATAAACATATTTTTAGCGCCGATTTCCGCCATATTGATAGACTTCTTCTCCATGATACAAGATTCTAATCGTGTGATATAAAGGCGCCAAATTGGTGTCGTTTGGGTGAGAGATGGGGGAGGGTGACATTAAATTTATAAGAATTTGTTTAGTCGCTTATTGCAACCAAACTTATACATAACCATCTCCATGGTATCAGAAGTCTCATGGCGTGGTTTAAAGATGTCAAAAGTGGCGCCGTTCGAGTCAGGGGTGCATGAAGGGGGAGACCCGGGAGACGAACACCAAAATTGATCAAAAATATGTTTAGCGCCGATTTCCACCAAACTGACATTCTTCTTCATGATACAAGGAATATCATCGTGTTATTTGAAGACGTAAAATTGGTGCCGGGGGGAGGGAGCACTCAATCCGATAATAATTTGTTTAGTCGCCGATTACCACCAAACTTATACAGAATCATCTCCACATCAGTTTGTCAAATGGTGTGGCTTCACGCTGTAAAAAATGTCGTTATTCCAGGCAGGGGTACAATGAAAGGGAGAGGGGCACCACAGTTGATAAGCATTTTAGCGCCGATATGGGGAAATTAATGCTGTGTTTTAAAGATGTCAAATGTACCACCGCCCGAGTCAGGGGTGCTCGGAATGCCATGTGAGAAGTGCACTAAAACTGATAAATATTTTTAGCGCCGATTTAACCAAATTGATACAAATTGTTTTTCTCCATGATACGTGGAATCTAATCCTGTGATTTAAAGATAATTTATAAAGTAAATCATTTTATGCCAGTTACAGCCCTCAATATTAACACAGCACTAATTAATAACATACTGTTTACAGTATGAAAGGTTCCCGCCCGGCTATAGCCTTGCACATTCTAAGAAATTTAATACCTCGCGGGATTACCTCATGTTATTGGTGTGGGAACCAATAGCTATGAAGCAGTTATAGATCTAGCCAATCAGCAGCCCGCAGATTCTGAGAATAATTTGCGCGGCAATTTAGTGTCTTGGAATCAGTCGCCATTCTTCTATAACGGAATAAAGACATGTGTTCCAGACATCAGAAATATTTTAACCCTCCCACCCGACCCTTATCATATTGAGCTTGCAAGGAGGAGATATTCATGAAGATGGCAGGGATGTGAGAAATTGATGTGCGTCAATAATCGAGCATCTGTCTTCAATCAAACTACAATCATGTCAATATCATGAAAATGTGCAGTCTAAACTTTGGATGAACACAATCTTTCCAAAGTATAGATGGCGGGAAGCTCCTTCAGATCTCCATGTTTGGTCCTTGATAGTCATAGATTTCCCTGCTACAAAATATACATAAAGGGTCCTCAGGGTTTTGTAGCTGTGACTATATGCTTGCTTTTGGCGCTTTACACCCACGCATCGTATTTCACTAAAAAAAATTATCAAGGTCTTCACCTAATGGATATTTAGATTTTTCAAAAATATTACCATGATTAATTCGTAGCCAGCAACAAGGACTTTTAATCAATTGACACCTTTGAGTGATTTTGGCGAATAAAATATTTTGTCGGACCGCATACACTAGTTTATTAGTTTCTTCACTCCTCGGGGTATATTAGGTTCTTCAAATGAAAACCATCATTTAGTAGGGAAGGGAGTGGCATAAAGACGCCAGATTAGTTCCGATCGGGTGATATAAGACGGTGTACTAAATTTAATAAGAATTTGTTTAGTCGCTGATTGCCACCAAACTTATGATGATATCCATGATATATTTAATTGCATTTAATTGTGTGGTTTAAAGCTGTCCTAGGTTCATATCATGGAGGGCGGGCGACCCGTGAGAGTGACACCAAAATTTATAAACAAATATTTTTAGCGCCGATTTCTACCTAAATTTGAAATATCTGACCAGGTAGATTTCACTATGCAGTTACTCAGTATTACGTCCTGCTAAATATCATTCTGTTGATTAGACTTATTATTAAATATGAATATGTTTCATACATTAAAAATGGCCACCAGACGATGAAAATATGACGCCTTTTCACTAATATCTTCTATATCAGTTTCTGCTGGTTGAGAATTGGGGCAATGATATAGAAACATTTATTTGGGTGCTAGCCCCTTCCGATCCCTCAAAAATTTGGTTTTACACAACGCGGTATAAAATTTTCCAAAAAAAAAAAACACAATTTGGATTCTAGTCTTATTTCAACAAGGGATGAGCATAACTGTGTTATGTGAGTGAGGCAAGTTATTAGAATCAAAACTGTTACTTTGGTTCAAAATGGCCGCTAAAATATGGAAAATTATAAATACTTCCCCAGCGTTCCCTGCAATCGCATACATGTTCTGGTTGATGAATATAATGGGCTATTCTGCCTTATATCTATTGACCTAACATGTCTGATACACCTTGGTTTATTGTTAGTATTGTAACCACTGACATTACCAAAAATATTGGATTTTAGTCTCACAAACTTGACACAAATATCGGCAAAAATTATATTTTTAGGTTTGGACCATTTAAAAAAAAAACTTAACTAACTTTGGTATGAAAGGTGTTAGTTCTTTTGATTTATTTTAAAAGTGTCACACTAAGGTGTTCGTAGACCAAATTACTCAAGATTGCTTCCAAACTGGCAACCAACTTGGGTAAAAAGTTCATTTCAGATAGATGAAAATAATAAACGCTTTGTGTACCAAAGATAGTCACATTTTACTTGAAAAAATGGTTCAAACATGAGAAGAGATTTTTTTTGCTGATATTTATGTAAAGTTAGTGAGAGTAAAATGCATTAGTTCTGTGATTTCTTTGTTACAATAGTAACAATTAACCAAAGTGCCCCAGACATTTTAGTATTCAATTATAGAAAGCAGAATAGCCAATTGTATTCATCAACCACAACTTGTAAGCGATTGCTGGGCAAACTGGGGCAATATCTACCATTTACCATATTTTGGCGGCCTTTTTGGTGGCAATTTCAGACAAAGTAACAACTTTTGTTCCTATGAGTTGGAATATCCATGGGTAATAATGATATGCCTCACTACATTCCACAGTTATGTTCATACCTTGTTGAAACATGACCAGAAAGCCAATAGTGATTTTTTGGTGAAATTTTATACTGCGTTCGGTAAAATCAAAATTGTGAGGGATCGGAAGAGGCTAGGACGCCAATGATAGCTTTCTTCATTACCCCAATGATCAGTTAATATAAAAATACAAATATAAGGTCACAATCCTCAACCAGTTCCAAACAGCAGAAAAGAAGATATTAGTGAAAAAGCGTCATATAATCCACTTCCAGTAGGACATTTTGGCGTCCATTTTGAATAAGCGACCTGCCAATCTCGACCGGAAGCGCCGCCATTTTGATATGACGTGTTTGTCCCCGCATGCTTTTCCAGCGTCATTATCTATTTTCGATTCGCAATCCCTGCGTTTTGTTAAGATCTTATTTGTCCTTGTGAGATAAATAGTCCCTGTGTGTTGACAATAATTTGGTGGTTATTTTAAAATTGCATCTATAGTACAAGGGGGGGGGGTAGACAGGAACATAATAATAATATAATAATAAATAGCCTACATATGGTAGTAAACTGTACGATTGTCTGTTCCAAAGCATGCATGTGCTGAATAATATATTTATCTCTCTCTTAAAGCATATATGAATGGTCGACAACTATTATACCATGTCGTTAATATATACTCTGGCTACGCACGTAGAGATTATATTCCACCCGTTTAAAATATGGGAACTTTGTTATGTTCTGACGGGGAACTAATTCATAGCATTCAACACACAAAGCAGGGTATATATTTCTTTGTTCGTTAATAATCTATTTCACAGTAGGGGCCATGGTACCAATTCCAGATTGCATGATGTTTTGCCACGTTTGTGTGTCGATATCACAACAAACATTGCATTGATTACCCGGAAAAATTCCACGATTGTATGGGATGCAAATCAGACTTGGCTCAATAATTTGATATAGTTCATGCATGCAATATCGAGCTGGGACCAACACTTACTGTGGAATACCGGTACATTATTATTACCGAGGACCTGTTATTACCAAAGAAATATATTATAGCTGCAATGTTTTTATCAATATTATAAACTTCCCTGTCAGAACATGAACATGATTTGAACTGGTGAATTATGATCTCTATATATACGGACGTAGTCAGAGTAGAGATTCGTGACATGCATGATCTAGCCAAATATATAACCTCCCTGGCAAGGGGGCGGTCTGCAGAATTTTTTTCCAGGCACAAGGCGGGAGGGTGGGTGGGTGTGTCGGGGCCGGAAAAGGTGAGTAGTGCAATTTTGTTCCTGCGCTGAAATTTACTCATGCTGTCCTTTATTAATGGTATATACTCTTATATACATGAATATTTATCATTTAGAGCATATTTAACTGCATGTTGGAGGTCTATATATGGCCTGAGGATCTAATAGCGGTACAAATGCAACCAGGGTCCCTGGTCTGCATTTACACCGTTCATTGAACTGTGTTTCTGAAAGTCTGCGGCCATCATATTTGTTTTCAATTGATTTTAATGTTCATTGGAACGTAACAATTAATTACAAGTTAGGTAACTTAGATATCTATTGAATATAGAGGTATCAATTCGACCCCATAACTTACTCTATAAAACCTTCACTCATTCTGACTCATGTTTGAATTTTCGATCTGCCCGATAATCTTCCCATGAATGTTGACCACGATATCGAGTTTTAATGAGGTCAAATCTATAATTAACCCCGAAACAGGTTGGACACATTGCCAGGAGCACTGTAATGACGTAACTGTAATCTTACTATTATAAGTGGGGTATAAAATATAATTTTGTTTTGTTTTGTGTAATCATTGAGCCCAATGACTGACAACATACATAGACACGATAATGCCGACATAATATTGCTTTAGTCACGTATAACGGTTAGCCCATGTTGTTAACAGTGGCAGCTAGTACACTAACGAAATAACACAAACATGTACAGGCAAACGCACTTTATCAAGTGATATAGCAAGCACAAACTTGACAACATCGAGTTTTGTTTGCCAGAATGCTTGCATTTATACCGCTATTGGAACCTCAGACCATATATAAACCCCGGCCCACATGGAGTTAAATGTGTTCTAAATGATATAGATATGAGTCTGTTATAAGATTAATAAGGGACGTCAGTAAATTTCAGTGTAGGTAGAACAAATCATTACCCATTTTCCGGCCCGACACATCCATATTCACCCCCCCCACATTGTTGGTAAAATGCATTTCATGAATCTCTACTCTGATTATGTCCGTATAGAGATCATAATCCACCACTTCAAATAATGGGAACGTGTTCATGTCCTGTCAGGGAAGTATATAACATTGACACAAACATTGCAGCTATAATATATTTCTTGAGTAATACCTGTTCCTCGGTAATAATTATGTGCCGATATTGAATGATATTCCACAGTAAGTGTATAGGTCCCAGCTCGAGATTGCATGCATGAAATATGTCAAATTGCCAAGTCTGATTTGCATCCCTTACAGTCGTTGCATTTCTTCCGGGTACCATGGCCCCTACTGTTAAATAGATTATTAAAGAACATGTACACTATATAACAAAGAAATATATCCCCTGCTTTGTTTGTTGAATGCTATGAAGTTCCCCATCAGAACATAACACAGTTCACACATTTTAAACGGGTGGAATATAATCTATACGTGCGTAGCCAGAGTAGAAATTATCGACATGGACTAATAGTCGTCGACCATTCCTATATATTCAGCACATGCTTTGGAAACAGACAATCGTACATTTTACTACCATATATAGGCTTGAAATACAAAGCATCTCAACATAATTAGTTATTATATTATTATTATTATGTTCCTATCTAAACCCCCTTGTACTATAGATGCAATTTTGACCATTGTTCTCACAGGGACAAATAAGATATAACAGAAACGCAGGCATCGCGAATCAAAAATAGATAACGACGCTGGAAAAGCATGAGGGACAAATATGTCATATCAAAATGGCTGCGCTTCCGGTCGAGATTGGCAGGTCGCTTATATATGAAATTTGTTCATACTATGAATAAGGAGTACTCAATTATCAATAGAATGACATATCGCACGATTTAATACCTCATAAACTCCCTGAGTAATTGCGATTTAAAATTTACCAGGTCAGATATCAAGTTCCGTTTTTGGCGGCCATCTTGGATTCAATGGCCTCGATACATGTGAACAATAACTACCTATATACGTCCATTTGCTAAAATTCTTTGAAAAACAATTGACTATAGGTTTTCGTAATAAATCAAAAACTAAATATAATTCCTTCAATTTCGCGACCATGTATGCGATGAAAATGTTATGATTATTGTTATCACCCAACCTTGTATGGGAGGGCGCTTACATATTTAATAGATAATTGGGCTTAAGCGCAATTTAATTGCACTTAAGCGCAATACAATTGCACTTAAGCGCAATTCAATTATGATTAAGCGCAATTCAATTATGTACATCTTTATCCAATTACGCTTAAGTACAATTGAATTAAGCTTAAGCGCAATTGAATTAAGCTGTAGCGCAATAGCCATAGCAAGTTTTCACCCCTCGAAGATCAAATAAGGTTCATTATAAGGATACGGGGTTTTGTTTATGATCAATAATTGCGCTTGAATTTAGTATTTTTTTAGTTGCGCTTAAGCGCAATTGCTGCCCACATAATATTAAATGAATGCTTATGCGCAATTAATTGTACCTAAGCGCAATTAATGGCGCTTAATCGCAATTCAATTGCGCTTATGTCCAATTATTTAATAAATGTGAAAACGGCCTCCCACATCCTTGCAGGTTATTGTCTTGATAGGAAATGCACAAAGTATGTATAACATAGGTTTGATAAATGCACGAAATATAAATACCGGCTTCATTTGCTCATGAAACATATTTTCCACCGTCGCAACCATTTTCCAGCAGTCTCCAAGTGTTCTCACGATAGTGATTCAAGCTCTCTTCATTTCTACCATATTAGGAATAGACTAACGCAGAACGCTCTGTATTGTTCAATACCGTGCAAATGGTTGTTATCCGTTTGTGACCGAAACATCGTGTTCAAAGTTTTGATATCCGTTGGATATTTTCTTAACCAAAGCTGCTATGTGCTTCTCAGCCAACACAAATATACAGGCCAAGTTAGATTACCTAAATTTGATATTTTTGTTTTGTTTTATGCGTGATATAGTTAAGTATAATATGTTTGTCTTTTAAATGACTTATCTTGGAAATGTTTTAGAAGTGTCTTGCCAAGTTAAACAATAATCCATTTATATTTTCATGGCCAAGAAATTGCGAATGGTTCGTAATATGTTCAATATGTTCATTTAGTATGTGATACATGCATCCAGGGCCCAAACAACTATCTTGTTTATCAGCGGATTATCATAATTTTTACTCCAGAGTTAGATCACCCTGACCAACATTTAGAGAACAACTCTGCCGATATTTTCAGTAATACATGCAGATGTGGTCCACATTGTAATCAGTTATTGTTTTATCAATGTCTTCACCTAATGGATATTTAGATTTTTCTAAAATATTACCATGATTAATTCGTAGCCAGCAACAAGGACTTTTAATCAATTGACACCTTTGAGTGATTTTGGCGAATAAAATATTTTGTCGGACCGCATACACTAGTTTATTAGTTTCTTCACTCCTCGGGGTATATTAGGTTCTTCTAATGAAAACCATCATTTAGTAGGGAAGGGAGTGGCATAAAGACGCCAGATTAGTTCCGATCGGGTGATATAAGACGGTGTACTAAATTTAATAAGAATTTGTTTAGTCATAATTTTTACTCCAGAGTTAGATCACCCTGACCAACATTTAGAGAACAACTCTGCCGATATTTTCAGTAATACATGCAGATGTGGTCCACATTGTAATCAGTTATTGTTTTAGTGTTGCCATAGGAATCGCCCATAATGATACTGTCTCCCAATTTTGAATATTGTGCAACGTCATCGTGTATACCAGCTAGCTAGGGCATTAGTTTCAGCAGTATATCTTGAATTTTTTGGGCTATCACCAGCAAATCATGAATTCGAACTGGTCATCAATGGTGCCAAGGAAATTCTTGTTTAATTTCAGTCATTGATATTCAGGGGTGGTATTTTTCAGGTACCGGTACTAGTACTTCACCCCATATTTAATACATTTTTAATGAATAGAACACATGTCTTATACATGGATGGGTGGTTACTGTCCGATGTGGATAGCGACTGCATATGGGCGGTTAATGGACGTTACAATAAGTACCGTACGTCTCACATTCACTTTATATCGAGTGCATAGCTTATAACTAGAAATATGGAAGACGCAGCAGATCTTAATTGTGAGGAACTTATTCATGAATCAATTTTAAAAGATGCCAAATCATTCTCTTAATTGAGACAAACTGATGATAAAGAAAATTAACTTTTCTGATGTTATAATAGAATCTGAACAGAAAGATAGCAGACAGAGTGTCACAATTGTATTGGATGTTAGATTTGTGGACAGATGCTGGATTAGTTCGACGAAAACGGGAAAGAATGATGATTTATGAAAAGTTGTGACAGATACGAATGGTATAACGGTTGGAGACTTGCTAACAATAAATGACAAAATGTCAAAAAGAAAAGTAACAGTTCACATATATAAAACGAGGAACAGAGTGATGATACAACGATCAAAGTTAAGTATGGATTGATGGCTAGATACTAAGCTCCCCGTGCTCATCATTGTGATAGCAATGAGGAATTTGTCATGAACACCCAATGACTTGACATATCGGTTCAACAAGACCTTGGGATGAACTGACGAAGTCTAAAATGTACCCTTCTGTGTCTGCGCTCTTGACAGCAATTCCGGTATCTCAGAAAGGTCACCTCTCCTTATAGCAAGCGCGAAACGGATATCGCACACGGAGACGCTTCAGCATCATTACGAATGAAGATGACCGTTTCCGAGCTACAATCTCCCATCGAGGAAATTAAAATGCATCATTTGAGTGTAGAATCACGCCTTAATGAGAGAATAGATATTCTGGAGACTGAAATAAAAACCATTTACGTGGGCAAAATGCAAAGTTGACATATAAAGCAGAGGAGGAAGCATTAAATATGTTAAAGACACGGTTGGCCTTGGCGGTGGGTATCCTGTGAAAATATCCCCACCCGTCAAAAACCGCCACAAACAGAAAGATCATCAAAATGTAGATAGACTTTGTCCGTATACAAATAAGAAATATCGCATAAACAGTATGTTATGGTCATATGTTTGACCATTGTTATGTAAACAAAAGCATAAAAAGTTACTTTTCTGGTGTTTGTTTATATTATGATGGTAAACATAAAGAGCGTTCTTTGTTGGTGAATACCTGATATGGAACTAATAAAGAGCGTTTATGTCATGTGTGTGTGATTAGCCAGTAGCATTGTGCTGTCTTCTGTAACACAATCAGGCTCTTGCTTAGGTAAAATATAGTAGGTCTTTGTGATAACATGCTGTTTATGCGATGGTCATGGTATATATGAACGGAACTGTATGCGTTTTAATGTTTTTCTGTTTACGGTGTTAGGAACCAAGATGAATATTTTCGACAATTAAGGCCGCACGTGCCTTTAAGAGAGACAAACGATACACACAAATGTACACAACGGAAATAAGTCATATCGTCAACAACAACAAAAAAGAAAGACAACATGCAAATCAACACAAACTTAAAGTAATCTTGTTAATTATTCTCAAACTACAATCAATCGGGAATAATGGCGCGTGTGAGCGACAAGATGAAGTCACCATAAATGTTAAAATTTCAAACAATTTTGACGTTTTGGATTGTAAATTGAAGACGATGGAAACCAACGTAAAACTGCCGAGTCAGGAGATGGGCAAGACAAAGTAGAGTTTACTGTTAGTAATACAAACTTGGCGCAGAGTGACATACGGCCTACATCTATTAATGACACCCAATAGTTTGGAATCTTCCTATTCGCGACCGCAGAAGAAAGTTCACCTGCTATTTGGCGATTCGGTTAATGCGAGACTATTAGCAAATCGAGACCGATATGTGAAAATAGTATCGATATGCGGTCCCTGTAATGTTATTAGATGAGAAACTTTAGGGCGCATCGTGAGGGAGTACGATGGTTGAAAACAGGTACCTATATGTTTATTTAATTTGTATATATAGACATGTTTCTGTTCTATTTCTGTATCTTTTACGTCCGAGAATTCACTGGTTTTCATAGTACGTTGAATCCCGCTGAAAAAATAAGATAAGCAAAGTTATTAGATGAGAAACTGAATGTACAAATTAATGAGACATCTAAATACTTTCGCGCTACATTGTCATTGACAGAAATTATTTGCCCACGATACTGAGCGCGGTGTGACTGGAAGTCCGATCGAACACACCGAATGTTTAAAAATTGTTCGCCAAAAATGCTCGATAAATGTCTCTTTTTTTTTTAAAGGAAGGTGAAAGGTATGTCAGGGTGACGCATTAGTATATGTATTGCCCGGGGAACATCGCGGTTTGGTTGTGTCTTGCGTCATGTTATTCCTTTCCGGAATTGAAGCAAAAGCTCCGTTGCCAGCGGTAGGGAAAGTTGGACTATACAATCATAGTCAATTTGGACTAATACGTAGCCAGCTTTTCAATGGCACATGTAGCCAGCTTTTCATATTCATGTGGGTCTAATGAACGAGACTAATTGAGTAGATGAATGAAAAACAATTTACAAGGGAGGTAATAAACTAAATATTAAGTAATCATTTATATACCAATGTTATGAAATTGCTCGAGTTCTATTCATATGATTTAAAAACACATGGCGGTTTGCGCTCCAAAATACACATAATATTATGAGCTTTTGAAGTTTTCTCAGTATCGAAATAGGTCGATAAATATCTGATCCACCTCTCTACGAGCATTCTGTTACTCAAAAAGACGCATTGAAGTAATGAAAAATACAACTGTGAATACGGTGTTTGGGTCCCAAACACAAAACAGCCATTTGCGCGTTTCGTGGCAGTCTATTCCTGATATGGTAACAATAAAGAGCGTTTGTCTGACTTCTGGCGAAAAATTGAAAAATGGCTGTGACTGTCTTTGGCAAGTGTTTACATAGCATATGAAGCCGGTATATCAATCGTTCGTTTATTTATCGACCTATCGCATCTGTAGAAGAAGAAAATTGGAGTTTCGAATGAGCCATGTCCGTTTAATAAAAGAACCCAGGTTTGGAGCATGATGTCGCCATTTTGGTCGCGTGTTCATGCGATGACATCATACATTGCGTCATAAATACATTTGTGATCAATTTGAAATGTAGCTTTGCATGTGAACGATGCTTTGTGACAAGGACCCAACCGGCAGCAATTAGTGTGTTCTCACGATCTTTAATGTATCGGAACAGTACCATGAGGAGTGAACAGACTCGATTATCATTATACAACGCTGGTACTTAGCAAGACACTGGGTATCTACTCCCCATCCATTAGTACAGCTACGGGGGGGTGGTGAGGGATTTCAACCTCGGGTAAACGACTTTAAAATGTTTTTAAATAGTTCGTTGTCAAAGCAAAAACGCGCAGCAATGTGCAGTACAATTCCATCGATATATATGAAGTATCGTGTGTAATGGCAATACATTTACCAACATTCATCGAACCCGTGTGCTAACAGTGGGTTGGCTAATGGTCGGTAATTGGATGGCACTGTTAACGGCATGTGGTCACAGTGTGCATTCAACTAATATGATTACGTCAGTACGCATTGGCAACCCACGACACGCCCATCAATAAACTGATAAATGTATGCATGTTTCATAGGAGCGCCTATATATGCAAATACGAATGGAATTGTTGTTGTTGTTGACTTCCGTTTTTCACTGTATGTTGAATGAGAGCTCTGGTACTGGAATAAAATTGAGACACGTCTTTGTTAATTTTGGTGCTTGCCCCCCTCCCCCCCCCCCCCGGTTTCGCGGTGCTTTGGCAACTTTGCACAAAATAATTACATTTCTCATAGCACGGAGATGTCGGTCTATATGTACATTTATATACAACTTTGGACAACATAATTATAGTCATCATATCAAGGATTTGCCCGTATATATATACAAAACAAATATCTTTGTACAAAAAAAGTTCCCCGGCTGAGTCGTTACTGATCCACATGTAATCTTGATCTCTTATCACTGAATAACAGTGACATCATTACTTTACGTTAAAGATATATGATCTCTTCTGCAACATAATTTATATATAGGTTCCGAACTTCCTGGGTTAAAGTGATGTTAACCACTCCGGTAGGGTGACCAATTAGAAATGGTGAATAACCTTCCTCAAAGTAGTTATATTTTACAAATATTATATCCAAATTGACAACACACCGCCTTTCTCATACATGTATATTAATGAAATGCAGTGACTCTCGGTCGTAAGTTTACCGCCGATAGTTGCGTCCGAATTTGGAAGATTTTTTTTTATTTACATACAAATTTTGAAAAACTAACGCCATTATATCCTCCGCTAGGGTACCCCGAGTCAACACACCAAATTCCATTGGAATCGGACCAGCAGTATGGGAGAAAATACGGACACACAGACCCTATTCTTATATACTCACATATATATATATTTAAGAGTATGATCTGACCGTAAGTTTCTCTCAGACACCTGAACAGTTTTTAACCAAATTTGGTGTGGTGATACGTAGTTCCCTGGCGGGGGTCACAACAGCGTTAGTTTTTCTCAATATATATAATTTAAATACAAACTAATAATATTAAGCTCACTATGGGCCTTTTTCAGAATCAAATAAGTCCAATATGAACCTATGTGAATATTTAGGTCTAATATGAACATATTTGCACGAGCATATATTGCAGCACCAGATGCAGGGGACGGTGGGGCACAGTTAGACATGGGGCACAGTTAGACATGGGACAGAGTGAGACATTGCCTCTAACATTTTTTTTCTAATTTCCAGACCAATATCCACATGTTTACTATAGCTGGTCAAAATGGCTATCATCTGGTGAGGCCCGTTGAATCTAGCTCAGCGACAAATTTCAAGACAACATTAATGAATTTAATTCGTGCATATTTCACATAGCCACATCTGATTTATTTATAGAAATTTATGTATGCTTGAATTTCAGCGAGTTATATGGGGTGGAGCACAATGACTCAATGAGACACAATTTCGGGCCTGTGGTAGGATCCACCTTCAGTAGATGATAGGCACTTCGAAAAGGAATGACAGCATTTGCCAAATGACTATTGTTTTGGGGCTGGAGTAGATAAACAACTTAGATCAAACAAAATGATGTCATAGTACAATAGTGGTATTTTCGTGGCGTTTCCTATACGGTTACTACTCATTAATCAGACGCGCATATATGCAAGTTTATGGAGTTCACCATAAAAGCCAGGTCATGGCATATTAAAGACAATGTCATGTGCAGCGATACTATATTTCGATAAATAACAGACTATCGAACCACAAAAAATACTAGATCATGTCACGAATCTCTACACTAGCTATGACCGTATAGATTACTATAGACCATATTACACCAATTCCACTGTACAAAAAACCTGGGACATTTTTTATGTTCTGACAGCGAACTTTATAACATTAAATAAACAAGCAGGGAATATATTTCCCGTTATTGTTAATACTTGTTTCTCAATAATCTACTTCACAGAAGGGGTGGTCCCAGTTCGAGATTGCATGCTTGTTTGTGACTTTTGTGAGCTGATATCGTACTCTCAAGTGTCTTATCATTGTGATGGTCAATAATAGTAACAGTGGAGACTTAGGCTGAAATTAATAATAGTGATGGAAATTTAATTCTATTTTAATTTAATTTATATATATGTCTCTATGCCAAATAATTTAATGGTCGTTGAGAATTTTATCCATAATTACTAATCATGCGGCCATGCTGACACTATTGTTAGGCATCTGATAGTATATAAACATTTTAATAATTGTCGTGGAGGAATTACATGAGTGTAAGGGACGCAAAGCAAAATTAACCACAAAGTCACTTAAATCTTGCAATTTCAAAGTTGGACCGTCACATTCTATGACACACGTTATTAAGGAACAGGTATTTCCTACTTTATTACCTGTACTGTTTTTTCTTTATTACAAACGTCCCTATCACAACAGCAAAAAGTTTGTTATGGAATATATAATTCTCGACGGGCATAGATACTAGCTAGAATAGAGATTCAATGCATGGTCTAAGAAAATGCTACCAGATTAAACATATATATGACCATCTGGGATTGCCTCACCAAGAGTCATGTAGAACTAGAAGGTCATGACAGTTCGACCAGCTTGGCCTGGAATTATTATGTTTAGCATACAATTAAATGATTCCAATATGTCAAGTCGACAATAGCAAGTACGCAGTGCTATAAATGCTTAAGGTTTAAACTGAGAACACAGTGTTAGAATCATGAAATATTTAATGTGACTGGGAATGCTAAAACAAATCACTGTTAATGGCGTTATTAATGGTGCAATATAATTATTATATTTAACTCTGTCCATAACAGGAAACATAATTCATAGATGGAAAGTTGGAAGCATATCCTCTCACCAGTCACTA
Source organism: Siphonodentalium dalli (assembly GCA_032622095.1). Classification (NCBI taxonomy): domain Eukaryota; kingdom Metazoa; phylum Mollusca; class Scaphopoda; order Gadilida; family Siphonodentaliidae; genus Siphonodentalium; species Siphonodentalium dalli. The sequence goes on from CP136062.1 coordinate 152,758,180, forward strand.
CACTCTGTGGTGTGCCGACTCGGAGACCAAATGGGAGATGTTCTTCTTTTCCTTCACTCACCAAGTTAATTGACTCACTTTATCAGTCAACAGTTCACTGGGTTTGTCACATATGTGTGTCGACTGTGCTGTGTAGATGGCTAGAATTGTATTTTGACCCGAGTCACTCACATTGAGTGGGTGAGGCTGAGTCTGAAGTCGTTGAAAACTAAATTTACTAATCTGTAATCACTAGTACAATAGTACTAATAGTAATAGACTAGTAAATGAGTAAATCAGTCAGTTCTAAAATGTCCATTTTCTTATTTCATTGACCAGACAGTGTCAGCTAGTAGAAGTAGAAGGCACAATTTTCCGCTTGCAACAATAACCAGTGCAGGTGAAAACATACTTAAAATTTAACAGAACAAGTGAAATCACCATGGTGACCACAGACCAGTCCACCGTCCACTCCAGTCAACGACCAGTGACCTTCATTTTCATATTTTATTCAGTCACAGATTCGTCATTCAGTTTCTTTCCGACTGACTGAGTTTCACTTTCGCTGTTAAAACTTCAGAAGTCTGAAGGATCAACACACAATTTAGCCCAATCGATGGCTTCTAGCAAAATAACCTTCAGCACGCGAGCGGAGAATAATTTGAATCGCATTCGCCAATAACTTAACAGGGCGCCGCCTATTCTAACGAAAATTACGTCAACATTTGCAACGTTGCGATGGGCCAGGGGACGTAATTTCAAACTGATAAGGTACGGAATCTGACGATGTTTGAATTATATGCGCCTATTCCAGCCAAATCCACATTAATCACTTAATTTTGAATAAGGGTGCTTGTGTTTTTCAAATTTAATAGTGTTGCTATGGGAAGGCTGATAAATTTTAGAAGAAAAACAAATTCGTTTTGTTAGTTTGTCAATTCATTTTACAGGCTGGTTCGAGGTTATTCCCACATGGCGGTCCACATAGGGGCCCATAGCTCCGAATCGCCCGGATGTACAAAAAATGACTTTCCACGACCCTCCAATACTGCACGATACAGAGGATTTCAATCATGTTTTAAACAGACTCATATCCTAACATAAACAACTTAAATCTAGCTCTGTGTCCGGCACATGTAGCTGATATATAGCATGTATGTAGCAAAATTCCTTTTAAACTGAGAATAATTAGACAGTATAGCATCTTGCATAGACATAGGCACCTGGACATTTATTTAAAACATCTGTATCTTCATGGTGATGACAACCAGGTGTCCCCAAAAACCATTTAATTTATACATTTCCGTGTAAAACCCAATTGTCGTCTTTTATTTTTCGAACAAATGTGTTTATGATGTTCGTGTTTTGATATTCCAACCACGTCGACTGTACGAATTTAAAAATGATAACATATGAAGTACGAGTAGTTGTAAATAAATAAATACCTCTTTATTGGTGGGACGAATTAATCGCGAAATTCAAAATGACAATCGCTGCGACAAGGTGAACCACTAATTATAATCCATAAGAATCACGTTTTGTGATGCCATTTGAAAATACAATTTATGAGAACACGTATCCTCTATTCCCACCACATATCCACAGGAGATTGGTACACATCACTTTAACCCTGCTAATAATGATATGAACTGTTCATTGGTCCGACTTGCAAACGGTTCAATTTTATCATCAAGGACAATTCTATATTATTGAACATTTCGAACACCGGACGCCTTGTCGATACCGCGCGACAATCTAGATCAAATCATGTTGATTGCAAAATCATTCATACACTTCGAAATCACCTATTCTGATATTAGAACTGAAATATACTATCTCAACTACCAGCTTGTTCGAGGATTCACATTTTCAGAAAAACTGACCACTCTGAATATCGCTGGATGTGACGTAACCACATTGTGTTTCCTACCTGATTTGAAGACTTGGATTTTTGGACGTATCTGAGTGTAAATATATTGAATTGAATTGTTTAATGCATAAAGCCACCATTTAAGGTGGAACATACACGAACATATATATTCACTATATACATAAGATATTTCAATAAGCATTTTGGCAGCATACTACATATGGATTATATAAGTAATAAATTCATTATTAAAATCACGAGTCTATCTGTCGATCGACTCACGCAAATAGTGATATACATACATATACATATATATACATATATATAGCCATATATATATACATATATATATATACTAGAAGGTGACCCGACTTCGTCCGGGCTTTGACCTTGAATTGACCATTTTGAAGGTCAATGTCAGGTGGGGTCGTGGAAATCGGCCCAGCGGATACCGGGAAATCGGCCCAGCGGATACCGAGATACCCTATGCATCAAATTTCGTCCGTAAAAATCCGCCAGTTTAACCCGATTTGATTTCCACTCAAGTATATAAACGCGCCTCATACACACACGCTCATTAATTATCAAGTTTCAACGTAAAGATAAATTACCATCGGTGCCCGAGATATCGCCAAGACGTCTGAAACAGTCAAATGCATCGGCCGGTTAAGCGTTAACGTGATCTAACGGTATGACCTCTAACGACGTCATAGAAGTTACGCATTGTTTTTATCCTGATGGAAGATAGTACCACTTCTTCTTGATAATTGAGGCAGATAACTAAAACGGATACATACGCATTATATATCGTTGGAAAGAGGAAACACGAAAGATTCTCACAGTGTCATTATTATGACTGGCATTTTATTATTCGCGCTGTTTCGAATCGATTTGTAAGCACCGAACTCAAATGAAAGTCCCGTAACACAGCGTAAAAACAGATTTGACCTCGGCACGTGAAAAGTTTACCTCGGATCTGAAAATCAATAGGCCTATGTTACTCCTGACCATAAAATGCCCCCACATACCAAGTTTCATCGAAATCGGGTCGGCCGTTTTCGAGTTCATCGATTACACACAAACAAACAAACAAACAAACAAACAGATCTTCCAAAATATATAATAGACTAGAAGGTGACCCGACTTCGTCCGGGCTTTGACCTTGAATTGTCTATTTTGAAGGCCAAGGTCAAGTGGGGTCACAATTTGACCCGTCCAAAACACAGTGCCCGAACAAAAGTACCCGACAAAAGTACCCGTCGAAATCCATCCGGTTTTACCAGATTTGACCTTGAATTGACCATTTTGAAGGTCAAGGTCAGGTGGGGTCAAACACCAACACCCCAAAAATGGTGGAAATCGGCCCAGCGGATACCGGGAAATCGGCCCAGCGGATACCGAGATACCCTATGCATCAAATTTCGTCCGTAAAAATCCGCCAGTTTAACCAGATTTGATTTCCACTCAAGTATATAAACGCGCCTCATATACACACGCTCATTAATTATCAAGTTTCAACGTAAAGATAAATTACCATCGGTGCCCGAGATATCGCCAAGACGTCTGAAACAGTCAAATGCATCGGCCGGTTAAGCGTTAACGTGATCTAACGTTATGACCTCTAACGACGTCATAGAAGTTACGCATTGTTTTTATCCTGATGGAAGATAGTACCACTTCTTCTTGATAATTGAGGCAGATAACTAAAACGGATACATACGCATTATATATCGTTGGAAAGAGGAAACACGAAAGATTCTCACAGTGTCATTATTATGACTGGCATTTTATTATTCGCGCTGTTTCGAATCGATTTGTAAGCACCGAACTCAAATGAAAGTCCCGTAACATAGCGTAAAAACAGATTTGACCTCGGCACGTGAAAAGTTGACCTCGGATCTGAAAATCAATAGGCCTATGTTACTCCTGACCCGAAAATACCCCCACATACCAAGTTTCATCGAAATCGGGTCGGCCGTTTTCGAGTTCATCGATTACACACACACAAACAAACAAACAAACAGATCTTCCAAAATATATAATAGACTAGAAGGTGACCCGACTTCGTCCGGGCTATTCAAAAACCAAATTTCAAGTCGATAGCTCCACCCGTTTCCGAGATCTGGTCTGCGCATGCGTGAAGCTGGCGTCCCACGGGTTCGGCGACCAGATAAAATTCGTATCCGGGGCAAGATACATTCACATACCAAATTTCAAGTCGATAGCTCCACCCGTTTTCGAGATATATAGCCCAATAACATTTGCGGATACCTCGGCCGGTGATGAGTTAACGCGACATCGGCCGGTTATGAGTTAAACGCGATCACGTCACGATCCATGTTGACGGCGTAATATATTTACGCAATGTTTTTCGATGAGCGAAGCATGGTCCTGCGTTCTTCCCGATAATTAAGGTAGAAACGTTAAACGTACACAGGCATGTGATACATCATTGGAAAGATGAAGCGCCACAGGTTCTAACAGTGCAAATTATATGACTGGCAATTTATTATTCGCGCTATATCGAATCGATTTGTGAGCACCGAACTGAAATATATTAGCGCAAAACGGCGTAAAAACAGATTTGACCTCGGCACGTGAAAAGTTGACATCGGATCTGAAAATCAATAGGCCTATGTTACTCCTGACCCGAAAATACCCCCACATACCAAGTTTCATCGAAATCGGGTCGGCCGTTTTCGAGTTCATCGATTACACACACACACACAAACAAACAGATCTTCCAAAATATATAATAGATATATATACATACATATACATACACATACACACACATATATATATATTATATGAGTAATTACATATAGATGTAATTACATCTATGAGTAATTACATATTGATGTAAATGCTGTTAATGCCAGATCATCAGTATGGTTGTAAGTTATTATTTCAATTTTCTGAAGGCTAGTTTTAGAAATATACTCACCCTCTTCAGGAGCGATATATTAGCTATAGATATCAAACCATAAAACTTTTACTGGTGTGTGTTTCATATCGATAAGGGAATGGCATTATGTATATCCTACACAAAGGTGTCACGTACTACTCTCATCTGTAACTGAGGAATTGAAATGTGTGGAATTATTCGACATATCTGGGATTGCTGTTTCGCTTCGACATTGTTTCCTGTTGGAACAATTTATCTAACTCCTTGGCTTATATGCAGCTAACTATGGGTCACGAGTCACGACACACATCGGTATATGTTCTGGAGAAAGGTCGAAACTGTATACACAAACTGTTACTTCCAGTTGATTGGAAATATATGTTGATAAAGCGCTTGTTCTTTTTGATGAGATGGATTAGGAACCTGAATGATTGGATGATGAACAGGATGTTATATCGGTCGAGCACGTGATGTCTTTCCTGGAAGCGGATTCGTCCAAGTTATATATCCTGATCAGTCAGCTCTGTTATAAATATCCATAGGATAGGATAGAATAGGATATTTTATTTCAATATACACATATTAATACATAATACATTTTACAGATATTGTATTGTATATTCGAGGGGTGGCATAGTAAGGCTAGACTGTCTTACTGCCATCCCTTAAAGATGAATAGATGTTATGATAGGCGGTCACGATTTATTGTACAATGCACGGCTATATAAGTATGTATCGCATAATGGTTGCATTTAAAGACACGGTTGGCCTTGGCGATGGGTATCCTGTGAAAATATCTCCACCCGTCAAAAACCGCCACAAACAGAAAGAACATCAAAATGTAGATAGACTTTATCCGTATATAAATCAGAAATATCGCATAAACAGTATGTTATGGTCATTTGTTTGACCATTGTTATGTAAACAAAAGCATAAAAAGTTACTTTTCTGGTGTTTGTTTATATTATGATGGTAAACATAAAGAGCGTTCTTTGTTGGTGAATACCTGATATGGAACTAATAGAGAGCGTTTATGCCATTTGTGTGTGATTAGCCAGTAGCATTGTGCTGTCTTCTGTAACACAATCAGGCTCTTGCTTAGGTAAAATATAGTAGGTCTTTATGATAACATGCTGTTTACGCGATGGTCATGGTATATATGAACGGAACTGTATGCGTTTTAATGTTTTTCTGTTTACGGTGTTTGGAACAAATATGAATATTTTCGACAATTCTATGCATGGAGGGTATACGTAATGATAAATCGATTATATGCATGGAGTGTATACGTAATGATAAATGGATTATATGCATGGAGGGTATACGTAATGATAAATCGATTATGGGCTACTTGATGGTTTGTCTCTTTCTAGTTGGTGGCAATATATGTTCCTTGAAAGTTGAGCAGGAATGTTCTGAGTGAGGTTGTGGATTGCGATGTAGGGGATGTCCCTTATTGAGCCGAGCTGACCACACAGTCGGGACATCTTTTATTGTTGCATTTAATAGTTGCATAATACTTTTTAACACAATCGTCATGCAATTACGCCGTTTGAATGTGTGTCTGGTTTGGCATGATGTAAATTATCGTTATCTAAGTTGTTCCATATAGTTGGGTAAGAATGAAATGGTAGTTGTTGGGACCAAGATGTTCTTGGTGTTTTTTAAAATAGTGGGTGCTTTTGCCGGGTGTCTGGTCCGGTTTTGCGTTTGGTAAACATGTCGGCGAATGATTCTATTAAGCGCATATAATACCAATCCTGCATGAAAACAGCAGTTTGGACTTTGTGGATATCATATATTTTGAGTATATTTTCTTTTTCAAAAAGAGGTTCTGTGTGGCTTCTATATTTCTTATTACATAAAACTCGTATCGCGCGTTTTTGAAGCATGAAACCTTTTTTGACCGCAGGGACGTGTCCCCATATTTGAAAACCGTAGACAAGATGGCTTTGTATTAGAGCATAATATAATGTTTTAAGTGCGCTACCAGGAAAGAAGTGCTTTACTTTATTGATGTGGTATATGGCATTCACCATTTTATAACAAACAGAAAACACATGTTTTTTGAAAGTCAGGTTTTCATCTATATGGATTCCTAAGAATTTTGTGGAGGATTCGTGCTCAAGATTTCCTATCTTGTTTAGTTCCGTGTTATTGAAGTAAACCTTTATAAAGTTCCATTTGTCATCATTGTTCTCTGTGTGTATTATCATATAGTTGCTTTTTTTAGTATTGATCACTAGCTTATTGCTACAGCACCAAGCATATATGTTGCGTAACTCATTATTCACATAACTTTCTACAAGCATGCCATTTTTTTCACCAGTTACTAGAGTCGTATCGTCCGCGTATGATAAGATATCCATGGTTGTCGAATTTGACATATCGTTAACGTAAATTAAGAAAATTATCGGTCCGGGAATGGAGCCCTGTGGCACTCCACACGTCACTTCCGTTAAATTAGACTTGGTACCATAGAGTTCAACATATTGCCGTCTATTTTGCAGATAGCTCTGAAACCACGAGTATGCTGTGCCTCGTATGCCATAGTGATCTAGTTTATGAACTAAAATATCGTGATTTATCGTGTCAAATTCTTGTGAGAGGTCAAGAAATAGAGCTAAAGTTGAGTCTCTTATTATTTTGTCATTATTTGAGACAACTTGATCGAGGAGATATAATACAGGATGGAAAGTTGAATGATGAGAGGACGGAAGCCGTATTGGTGTTTATAGAGAACTAGCAGGGTTACCCGGCGTTGCCCAGGTTAATGTATGCTGTGGATATTTGTTGGGAATAGATGTGACGGTGTAATTTAGCCCTAGTTTATATACAACTAATACAAGTTAATACTGACAACTAGCAGCTAACATATTCATCCATATCACCGGTATTTACGACATCCCGTTTACCCTCTCAACTTTGCTGTATTCGATCCGTCCCTGTCTTATCACTGTCACTTCAGCCCAATGCTAAACGCTCTAGTACCGCCACTTCAAATAATACAGGTAAGCTCGCAGCTGATTGGATGACACATGGTCGCGCGTAAAGTTGTCAAAGGTTAAACAGTTTCGCGGGGTTTTAGATTAGTTTGTCAGAAAGTAAAGTTGTCTTCGGAAAGTTATTGTTTTAAAGTCTTAGTTTATTTTGTCGTCAAGATGTCGTCAAGTTGTTTAGACTATCGTTGTATACAGATCCTGACATAGTGGCCTATGTCTCATTGAACTGGTATGTTCACAGTTTCTATATTTTATCGTTATAACATGTTTTTATTAATACTTTTGTCTTCAAGTAAATCACCATAGAGTTTGTCCATTTTGACATAAAGTATATTTCCTATTTTAATTATATTTTAATGTGATTACTTTTGTGAGGTTATCTCCCGATAACCTGAGATGCCAGTTTGTAGATATCTCAATTAGATAGATTGGATATCTGGCATTTCTTGTATTTTCAGGAACTCCTCAAGTTCCTTTAACATATATTTGTGTATGCACATATGCGTGCTTATCATGCAAATGGTAATATATTTGCATTTGGTTGCAGGGCCTATTCTATGCCTATAGTGATGTATGATAACACTCTCTGTGTTATGTGAACAGACTATGCCAGTCTGTGGATGATGTTTGATTGTATGTGTTGGTGGTGATGATGATGATAATCAAGATGTGTTATTAAGATGAATAAATGCTATTGAAGACTACAAAAGGTAATATGAACTTTCCATAGACCCTGCCCACCAAGACTGAGAATTAATTGACGGAGCCCATACTGCCAAGGCTAACTTTATAAATTTAATGTCAAAGGCTCAAGGACATTTAATAATATAAATGGACCCATAGTAACCCTATGACATAGAGAATGCTCTTGCTTAAAGTGTTATACGTTTTCTCATAAATTGTATATTCAAATAGCATCACAACACATGATTATTACAGTCATGGAATATAAGTAGTGGCTCACCTTGTCAATTGTCATTCTGTTTATCTAATCGCGATTAATCCGTTCCACCAATAATGAAGTATTTATTTATTTACAACTGCGTATACATTAGACGTTATAATATGATACATGAACATCATAAACACATTAGTTCGATAAAAGATGATAATTGGGTTTTACATATTGAGATGTATCAATCAATCTAGTGGGTTGAACTAAGATCTCGATGACACCTGGCTATCATATCTCCACGAAGATACAGATGTTTCAAAGAAATTCCCAGGTGCTCATCTGTTCATGGTGCTATATATTGGCTAAATATTCTTAGTTTAAACGAAATGTTGCTTCACACATATATCAGCTACATGTGCCAGGCACAGAGCGATATTTTGAGTTGTTTATGTCAGTCGATGAGTCTGTTCTAAAACCCTTGTCAGATGTCAGTATTGGTAGGATCCTGAAAAGTCTTGTGATACTAACTGCATTTTCTTGTATATCAGAAGAAACTATATTTGACTGCACACTGTGACCACTATTTTTGAACAGGCCTTCCATGTCTGTTGACAAATTGTAACTTTTTGTGGAAACTGTATTGAATGGAACACACTAAATTTTGTTATTATATATATGCAATCCTCTGACGGTTCGAGGTCTCTCAGTTTGCACGAATATATGTATCTCTTCAATAGAATGATACATATACGTTTAATGCTTCTTCTAGTTATCTCTTTTTGCTAGCTCATTGTGTGAATGCCTTGATTGCCATTCCCATATAAATATGACTGTTAAGAAGATATAATTGTTCAAGTGACTTATGTGGGTCACCATATGTCGGGATTGTGAAATGTGAACGCCCAACTACTTAAAATGATATGGAGATGGCCTGGTGACTGTATATATCTTATATGTGGATATCTGCGAATAGCAAGAATTATCAATGATAGTGCATATCCGCTCGCCATCCGTGATGCAAACGACACCAAATGTGATTTAATTCATGGTATATCATTAGAGAAAAAAGTGTATGAATTTGGTGGAATTAGGTTTATTAAATCAATTGTTGATGCAACGCTGACTCGAACAACACCATATTGGGAAGATGATTATGTATTCGTTTGGTGGAAATCAGCGACAAAACTATTTCACCATATTTTTTTAATTTCCCATCCCACCAACAGCGTCATTTTAGAAAATTTTAACCCGCACCATTATCTTCCTTGTTAAAAATTACCCCTCTTAGAACGCCTTGGTGCCATTCGATTGTACCGCGAGAAGTTATATATAGAACGCACACAGACAGACAAAAAGACAGACAGAGACAGACAGCACGCTTTTATTTCTTGTATCATTTGAGAAGAACGTGTCTGAATTTGATGGTAATTGGTACTAAAAATATTTTGTATCAGTTTTGGTGACCCTCCCGTCCCTATTTCGGACTCAAGCTACACACACTAAGACTCATTAGAGATTAGAGATGCATATATATGAAATTGGTGAAAATTGGCGAGTATACAAATTCGTATCAAAATTAAGGTCCCCATATATCTCACCCATAGGGCACCAATTTGGTGTATCTAAACCACACGATAAGATTCCTCGTATCACGGAGAAGAATATGTATCAATCTGGTGGAAATCGGCACTAAACATATAGATTTTTTTTTTTTGTGTCCCTCTCATCTTTATAGGCCACTGACTCGAATGGCCCCACTTGTGACATCCTAAAACCACACGATTACACTCCTGATATCATGGAGATGATTGTTTATAAGTTTGGTGATAATCGGCGACTAAACAATTTTTTTTATCAAATTTGGTACCAATCCCTCCCCTCCCCATCTCTCACACAAACAGCACCACTATGGCGTCTTTAAGTCACGATTAGATTCCTCGTATCATGGATAAGAACGTGTATCAATTTGGTGGAAATTGGCGCTAAAAAAATTGTGCATCAATTTTGGTGCCCCTGTCCCTTTCAATGCAACCCTGACTCGAATGAGGCCACATTTGACAGATAAAAGCCACACCATTAGACTCCTCATACCATGGGGGTGATTTTGTATAAGTGTGGTGGCAATCGGCGACTTATTATCAAAATTAGTGCCCACCCCCTCCCAATCTCTCATCCAAAAACAACAATTTGGCGTTGTTAAATCGCACAATTAGATTTCTTGTATCATGAAGAAGAATATATATAAATTTGGTGGAAATCGGCGCTAAAATTAGTTTTATCAATTTTGGTGCCCCTCTCCCCTTCCGTTCATCCCTGGCTCAAACGACGCCACTTTTGACAAATTTAAACCACACCGTTGATTTTTCATATCATGGGGATGATTATATGTAAGTTTCGTGGCAATCGGCGAGAGAAAAAAAATCTGCCCCCCCCCCTTCCGGGCACCCCTGACGCGAACGGCGCGACTTTTGCCATATTTAAACCACGCCATTATATTCCTCATATTATGGGGATGATTATATATAAGTTTGGTGGCAATCGGCGACAAATTTTTTTTCTGCCCCTCCCCCTTTTCTGCCCCTGACAACAACGGCGTCACTTTAGAAAATTCTAACCCCGACCATTATCTTTCTCGTAAAAAGCTACCCCTAGTAGACCCCTTTGGCATCATCTAGATGGTCCCCTGTGAATTTCTATAGAACACAGACAGACAGACAGACAGACAGACAGACAGACAGACACTCCTTGGCTTATATGCAGCTAACTATGGGTCACGAGTCACGACACACATCGGTATATGTTCTGGAGAAAGGTCGAAACTGTATACACAAACTGTTACTTCCAGTTGATTGGAAATATATGTTGATAAAGCGCTTGTTCTTTTTGATGAGATGGATTAGGAACCTGAATGATTGGATGATGAACAGGATGTTATATCGGTCGAGCACGTGATGTCTTTCCTGGAAGCGGATTCGTCCAAGTTATATATCCTGATTTGAATAACATCAGTCAGCTCTGTTATAAATATCCATAGGATAGGATAGAATAGGATATTTTATTTCAATATACACATATTAATACATAATACATTTTACAGATATTGTATTGTATATTCGAGGGGTGGCATAGTAAGGCTAGACTGTCTTACTGCCACCCCTTAAAGATGAATAGATGTTATGATAGGCGGTCACGATTTATTGTACAATGCACGGCTATATAAGTATGTATCGCATAATGGTTGCATTTAAAGACACGGTTGGCCTTGGCGATGGGTATCCTGTGAAAATATCTCCACCCGTCAAAAATCGCCACAAACAGAAAGAACATCAAAATGTAGATAGACTTTGTCCGTATATAAATCAGAAATATCGCATAAACAGTATGTTATGGTCATTTGTTTGACCATTGTTATGTAAACAAAAGCATAAAAAGTTACTTTTCTGGTGTTTGTTTATATTATGATGGTAAACATAAAGAGCGTTCTTTGTTGGTGAATACCTGATATGGAACTAATAGAGAGCGTTTATGCCATTTGTGTGTGATTAGCCAGTAGCATTGTGCTGTCTTCTGTAACACAATCAGGCTCTTGCTTAGGTAAAATATAGTAGGTCTTTATGATAACATGCTGTTTACGCGATGGTCATGGTATATATGAACGGAACTGTATGCGTTTTAATGTTTTTCTGTTTACGGTGTTTGGAACAAATATGAATATTTTCGACAATTCTATGCATGGAGGGTATACGTAATGATAAATCGATTATATGCATGGAGTGTATACGTAATGATAAATGGATTATATGCATGGAGGGTATACGTAATGATAAATCGATTATGGGCTACTTGATGGTTTGTCTCTTTCTAGTTGGTGGCAATATATGTTCCTTGAAAGTTGAGCAGGAATGTTCTGAGTGAGGTTGTGGATTGCGATGTAGGGGATGTCCCTTATTGAGCCGAGCTGACCACACAGTCGGGACATCTTTTATTGTTGCATTTAATAGTTGCATAATACTTTTTAACACAATCGTCATGCAATTACGCCGTTTGAATGTGTGTCTGGTTTGGCATGATGTAAATTATCGTTATCTAAGTTGTTCCATATAGTTGGGTAAGAATGAAATGGTAGTTGTTGGGACCAAGATGTTCTTGGTGTTTTTAAAAATAGTTGGTGCCTTTTGCCGGGGGTCTGGTCCGGTTTTGCGTTTGGTAAACATGTCGGCGAATGATTCTATTAAGCGTATATAATACCAATCATGCATGAAAACAGCAGCTTGGACTTTGTGGATATCATATATTTTGAGTATATTTTCTTTTTCAAAAAGAGGTTCTGTGTGGCTTCTATATTTCTTATTACATAAAACTCGTATCGCGCGTTTTTGAAGCATGAAACCTTTTTTGACCGTAGACCGTAGACACCGTAGACACCGTAGACAAGATGGCTTTTCAGTGCGCTACCAGGAAAGAAGTGCTTAACTTTATTGGTGTGGTATATGGCATTCACCATTTTAGAACAAACAGAAAACACATGTTTTTTTAAAGTCAGTTTTTCATCTATATGGATTCCTAAGAATTTTGTGGAGGATTCGTGCTCAATATTTCCTATCTTGTTTAGTTCCGTGTTATTGAAGTAAACCTTTATAAAGTTCCATTTGTCATCATTGTTCTCTTGGTGTATTATCATATAGTTGCTTTTTTTAGTATTGATCACTAGCTTATTGCTACAGCACCAAGCACATATGTTGCGTAACTCATTATTCACATAACTTTCTACAAGCATGCCATTTTTTTCACCAGTTACTAGAGTCGTATCGTCCGCGTATGATAAGATATCCATGGTTGTCGAATTTGACATATCGTTAACGTAAATTAAGAAAATTATCGGTCCGGCAATGGAGCCCTGTGGCACTCCACACGTCACTTCCGTTAAATTAGACTTGGTACCATAGAGTTCAACATATTGCCGTCTATTTTGCAGATAGCTCTGAAACCACGAGTATGATGTGCCCCGTATGCCATAGTGATCTAGTTTATGAACTAAAATATCGTGATTTATCGTGTAAAATTCTTGTGAGAGGTCAAGAAATAGAGCTAAAGTTGAGTCTCTTATTATTTTGTCATTTGAGACAACTTGATCGAGGAGATATAATACATGATGGAAAGTTGAATGATGAGGGCGGAAGCCGTATTGGTGTTTATAGAGAATGTTTTGTTCATTTAAGAAGTTTAGTAATCGTTTATGCATTATTTTGTCTAGAAGTTTAGAGATAGCTGGAAGAATGCTGATATGTCTGTAGTTGGAAATATCATGAGTGGTAGTATTTTTTGGGATCGGGACTGCTTTGGAATTTTTAATTTTGTTAGGGACTATTCCATGATCTAAAGACAAATTAAAAATCTGCAATAATGCTGGGGCTATTTCCTCAATTGTTTCCTTGATAAGTTTAGTTGATATACCATTGAAATCTCTTGATACCTTCCCAGTCATAGAGAAACATGTAAGGATGATATCCTGGATAGAGGTCGGGATTATTTTGAAATTGATGTCGTCTGGTTTGCGGTTATGGAGAAAATCTGTAAAATGAGAGTCAGATTCATGTTCATTGAGTTGGCTAGTTTCCCGCCCAATTTTTGAGAAAAAGTCATTATTTTCGAGTTCTATTCCGTTTTCGGTAAAGGTCTTGGGGTTATTTGTGTTTCCATTTATCTTCAATGCACCCTTAAGTATTTCCCATGTTTTCTTTTAGTTATTTTTATTTACTTCTAGAATATTTGTATAGTATATATTTTTACTCCTTCTGTTTAGTTTATTATATAGGGTATGATAACTCACATATTTATTTACGTTTGTTTCCGTTGGTTTATTCAATTTGCGTGAATATAACTGACTTTTGACAATAGTTTACTTAATCAATCCAGATGTCATCCAAGGTTCGCGTTTTATTAATTTTTTGGGTATATGTCGACTTTTGATGGGGAAAGCTAGTTCATATGCATCCATGTAGATATCTAAGAAGTTTTCATATGCTTGGTCGACACTTCTACAAACTGTGACGGAGTCAAATGCACAAGAATTTAAAAGATTTTTGAATCTAATTATGTTATCATGACTTAGCCCTTTGAGTGCCAGGTCGATTTTTGTATCAACCCATATACCCTGTGCCAATGCATTCTCTTATATATGCGAGTCGACCATAGGTCGCCTCGCATATATAAGAGAATGCATTGGCCTAACAATTTTATTATATTCTTTAACATACTTATTGTGTAGGGTTAGGGCCGATTAGATCGGCCCCTGGCACTCAAAGGGTTAAACATCTTTGATTAGTTGTAGTTTCGTGATTATTGGTGTGTTTTTTTGTCTGTTTTGTGTAGATTCTGAATAAAATATGCCAAAATGATCGGATACATCGCATGTGATTATACCAGATTTACATTCGCCTTGTAGGTTATTGGTATATATATTATCGATAAGAGTTGCTGAGTGGTCAGTCATTCGAGTAGGATTAGTTATCCTTGGCACGAATCCTCTAGTGAAAATGTTATTTATTAAGTCATTCGTTTTTGTATGTGAGTTTAAATTGAGTAGGTCAATATTAAAGTCTCCTGATATATATGATTTGTGGTTATTAATTTTTTCTAGAATGTCGTCGAATTTTTTCAAAAATTGATCGATGTTGGCCTTTTGTGCGGTATTTGGCCTATATACGCAGCCGATTATCCTAGCGTCATTTTTCCTGGGTTAATTTCCACGAATATTGTTTCTATTACGTGTGGAATAAATTCACTAAGGTCGGGTCGATATTTAGAGTGAATGGATTCTTTTATGTAAAGGCACACACCACCTCTACCATCATCGTCATCAGCTCTACACTTAAATTCCATAGGATGTTATCCCGGTATATGAAAGTGTGATGCTTGTCGTATTTTAAATGTTTCAGTTAAAGCAATAACGTCGAATGAATTATTATTCGACTTTAAGTCGCACAGGAGATTACGCAATGAATCGAAAATTGCGTTGATAGTTCGACAGTTGAGGCTGAATATTGAAAATGTAGGTTTTTTATTTGATTGATCTATAGTATGTGATGGTGAAATGTATCCACACTCATTGCATGTACTAACAGCAGAATTTAAATAATCGTCATTTTCCTGTTCCGCTTCGTTACATTTAAATGTAAAGTTATATTCATCAGAATCCCGAACCTCACTCAGATTTACACTATATGTAGCCATGTGTACGATATATAACACAATGAATAAAATGTATGCCCTCCGCTTCAAAATGAATCAAAGATGCAAGCATGAATATGTATAGTCCGTGCATTGTTACTTGAGCTGACCGTAATATGATATACATATTATTTTAATGATGTGTTGTATTCGGCGGGTATGTGTTTCTGGTAAGTCCTCGAGTACGAGTCAATCGATAGTCAATTAAAATTCTATGTTCCGGTTGTTATTTTCTTATGAAAGTATTGCCAAAAAAGTCAATATCTGTGACTTGACGTGTAGGCTATCTAATTGACCCGCAACGAGGACTTACGTCATGGTAGAAAGAGATCACTCCATAATATACAGGGTATATAGACATATATGGATGAGTGTAGGCCAATATAGTGAAAATACATAAAACAAGAACGTATAATTAATAAAGCATGAAAAATCATAAATGAATGCATGTACATGTATGGTACTCCGAATTCTGATTATATTTGACAAAGGATAATTTGTTTTCAAAAGAAATCTACATTCATTAATTAATTCGTTTTAATCGGGTGTACTTAATTGTACTCAGAATGTTTCGGACCTGACTGTACTGTCACAACATGACATAATTATTTCAATAGTAATAAATGTCAAGGTCAGTTTGATGACATCGGATTCGTGAACTCGCGGAGTCGTATCGTGTGCAAGAAACTTGAAGAACGACATCATATTTGGGCTAATTGCTATTCTTATTTCTTATAAAAGTTAATCCGTGTTTATGTTCATTCAATCGGATTGAGGAAATATGGGGAAATTGTTGGTCAAGACTGTATGGTGTCTTAAATTATATAAGAATGGATATAGAACTTTGTGCATTTCTACTCGGCACCGACGTCATGCAGTACCCGGTGGAAATAGAACAACACATGGACAAAATAATTATCGACACTGCTACATTTCTGTTCATCTTGTGCCAAGTGATTCGAGGACAATAATCACATTATCAACCCACGACTTTGTATATTGTTGTTATATTTACATGAACTATACATATTCTTCTCCAAACTGGAGGTCCACAATAAATATATATTGACCCAGTATTGAGTCATACCCCTTTGAATAACAAATGAATAAAAATGACCAAAATAGTAATTGTATATTGAAAGTTTATTAATTGTCAAGACACCACGTAAAGA
This sequence comes from Siphonodentalium dalli, assembly GCA_032622095.1. Classification (NCBI taxonomy): domain Eukaryota; kingdom Metazoa; phylum Mollusca; class Scaphopoda; order Gadilida; family Siphonodentaliidae; genus Siphonodentalium; species Siphonodentalium dalli. The sequence goes on from CP136062.1 coordinate 152,775,236, forward strand.
TGGATTATCTCTTCTATGTTTTATATAGTTTCTAGGGTATAAAATAAGAATGAGTCAAAGAGACCTGCCCGGAACTATTTCTATCATTTATTACTGATTTCATATTGAAGTTTTCTTATATAAATTAATGCGATAATCAATTGGGACATTTTTTGTTACTATGTTTACAACAGACCATGATAGACTTTCAGATATCTCAGATAGAATTATCCCGCTTGCTACGCTCCAAACTATAAAATGAGCCAAATTGATCAATGTATTATACTAGAAAATTAAAATAAAATCAATATTAATTGATAGAAGTGTTTCCAACAGGGGTCTTCGGTTCATATTAATTATTTTATACCAAGGAAATTATATAAAACTTGTTATATGAAGAGACAGACCAAGGTGATTATCAGAGCAAAATATAAATTGAAGCATATACTGTGTACTCCCAGGTGCCTATTAATAGAGTCAGCATGATTTTAATTGTGGAGAAAATTCCCAAAAATCACTATTATTTGGCAGTGAAATTGGTCACTATTATTATAATTTCAGCCTAAATCCCCACCATCACTATTATTTGGCCATCATGATTATTAGGCAATTGAGAGTAATCCCATTCAATAATTTGTAAACATTACAACATAATTTGATTTCGGACGAGGCAACTGAGCATGCGAGACAGAGAGACATACAACTGCCTGACACTTTGGTATCAGGTTATTACATTGTAAAATTTCTTTAAATTCTCTTATGCAAACAAAAGAAGCTCATAGAGCTTCACCTTTTGATTAATTGACCTTTGCAGTGAGCACAGGCAAAACTAATAAAAGAGTTTCTGAGACTGAAACCATACTATTTTAATTCCATCTTTGTATAGAAGTGACATGCAGACAGACATTAGGCCATGCCACCCCTATACAATATAATATTTATTTTTGATTGTATCACAATAACATGATTTTTTGGCCCTTATGGATTATGAACCCTTTCTATTATCACATTGTTTATAAAAGTATACATTGGATTTGTCTATTATTCACATGGAGGGATGTTCAGGTTATAAAAGCGGAAGACAGACCGACATAAAGCTAATAAAAGTCCAGAAGGATTCATATTCTTTGGTGGAAAAAGTCCAGATAATGAGTCCAACAAATGACCAAGGGTTGTCTGTTGAGCTTATTATTTTAAAAATTCAAAAGAGAGCTTTTAATCCTTCTGAGGGGGCCTTTGATAAACAATAATGCCTGACAAAGCCATGTTATTATTATTGTCACAGGCTTGTTCACTTGCAGAGCAGATAATGAGCAGAGCATCTCATCAGCCCGTGGTTCGATGAATTTACACTATTTGACGTGCCCTGAAAAATTCTTGTTAATGGACTGGAGAACACCTTATAAAGTGATAAAAAATAATTGTTAATAGCTTATATATGAATCAGTCAAACCATTATCACTATAAAAATTGTGAAAAAGATCAACATTGTATTTATATTCATTAATCATTCATTATAAATGATATCCCAGTAACAAGGTTGCACATTGAAACCATTGCTGTGTAGACATTACTGCTAAAAATGAATCGATGTGAAATTTCATACATCCTGTTGTTCAATTTCAAGTCTTTTAATAGAACAATGCAACTTTAAATAAATGAACAATATTCATTCTAAAATGATTTGGGTCAAGTGCTGCTTTGTTCGCAATTAAAGGGACACGAGGCTTTAGTGGTTGACATACTAATAAAACTGTAAAAGTCTACATTGTGATAAATTTACTGAACAAAGGAATGCTTTTAAGAAACTTGAAATTATTAACGTCAATGAGCTCATGGCCTCCACTTTAAACTTTTCTTAAAATCATCCTAATTCCACAGACTAATTCCAGGAGCCTAATATGCAGTTGATTAGACAATGCTCAATTCTTTAATTGATAATTAGCAAATTACATATATATTTATCATATATTCTTCTTCTCCAGACTTGACTTTACCCTTTCATGACAAGAGTTGCACGGGTGCAGCATTTAAGATCCTGTGCCATAAATGTATTCGAATGCCTTATTCGATAGCCTTATTCGCTGCCTTATTCGACCCATTTGATAAACAGTTATGGTTCTCCGCTGGCCTCATCCACATATTCATATTCCACATGTTTGTACTTTATATATCACATTACAAACTTAGCAATGAACGACTAACGAATTATATTATTTATAAAAAGAGACGTTTATATACCAATGTTTACAGTTAACAAGACAAAACCTAGATAAAATCATTGTATTATTACATGTATAGTTATATTACTTTTCAACGGGGACGCCAGGTAGACAACCCTCTTGGTTATGCTGTCCCCGATGCATGTTATATTACACTGTAGATAATTTTATATATTATGAATGAGTTATGAATAAATAATCATAGTCATAGGGAATTCTCTTAAATATACATGTCTCCCCTAGGAAGACTTGCATATATCAGCGAATGCACTGGCTTACAAGGTCAACCCATATATTGTTAGGCAAATGTATTTCCTTATATATGCAAAGCTCCCTATAGATGGGAGAGTCGTATATATAAGAGAATTTATTGGCACAGGGTTTTTCGCAAAATTTCAGGAAGCTAGTCATGGAAGGGTTACACCCCTTCTCATGTAATTACTAGACAGATAATAATTCAGAATGTGGTATTGAGTGCTTTTACTTATCTCTTTATTTCTATTTTGTATTGTACGTGGCAGACATCACTATCTTGATATTGCTTTTAATAAAATGTTAATGTTATCCCAGGGTTGAGCTTGAATTAAAAGGATAATAGGTCTCTTTGTGATTTTGCTGTTGTCTTCGCATTTCTGTTCTTAGTTTGTTGTAGATTTGTAAGCTGATTACCCGTCCTCCAAACACCATGAGTTGCATTGTGGTGATCATCCTCCTGGTCACACAGAATATGTTATCCCGGCTGATGATCGATTAAAATGTTGTGCAGCACAAAACAAACCCGTACAGTGCTTTCCACCTCATCTGGCTCTAAACGTAAACTTGAAAGCGAAACCTGGAATCTCCAGGACAAAATGCCAAAAGCATTCTCAACAAACCATCGAGTCCTACTCAATTTATAATTGAACACTTTGTTTGATCTTATTGAAGTGGTCTGGGAAAATGGTTTGATGATATCTTTCTGAGAGGAAAGGCATCGTCTCCAATGATGTGGTGGTGTAATTCATTAGACGTACCATTTAAATGGTCTGGTTTTGGGAGATTTGGTGAACCTGCTTCCAAAGCCTTGTTGAGTGTAGAATGCGCAAAAACACCAGCATATCCGACCCTGCCATTGGAATAATATGACCATATATAAACCTGTAATCAGCTCCAACTAAAGCCATCAAAATAAGGCTAAACAATTTCTTATAATTGAAATAAACTGATCCGCTGTTTGATGGCTGTTTGATTGCAATATGTTTGCCACAAATGGCCCCAAGACAAAGGGAATAATTCCACTTGTTTTCGAAATCTTTGGCGATCTCTCGCCACTCATCTTCGGTGGAATGGCGTCGAAAAGAAAAATGGAAAATTACATACCATGACGCGAACATGGCGTTAAAAATCTGAAGTGGGGTACCCCACTAGACAAGATAATTAATATTTAGCGTTGAATTAGTCGACCCGCGCGCAATTTATCAGTTGTCTTTGACGAAAATATCCATGGGAGTGCTGCTGTCACGACTTGGGGTATTAGTTGTCCACGGCCGGTTTATATTAACCCATTAATAACGATACATTGTATTGCGATTTCCAATTAGTATAGCCACGACTGCCGAGGCGCCCCACGGACCCGTATGCAGGTATTTTGTATATCTTGCAGTTGCTTGAAGTTGACCAAGTGGGGTGAAGGAGAAGATCACTCGATCTTTTCGACCATCCCGGGCGCTTCGCGCCCATCTACTCACTCTCTCTTGACCAAGTGTGTCCTGTGCGAATCGACTTTCTGTGTCGTTCAAGGCAGGTTTTATTAACCCCTTGAATGCACATATTGGTTACAGCTATATAGTGACGCGCGTTTGTCCAAGTCTGTCTGAGACTGGCCAAGCAGTTCCTCGTCACGGTGTCAGTGGCCGGGAATGTTTTTTTTTTATTTCGTCCAGTTGCGGGACGATAACAGGGTGTATTCTGTGAAAATTGACTGGTTTCATTAACTCCTTCAATACCGATATTAGCTATATGGTGTGGCACGGGCCAATATAGTCATATATGCCTATAACGTAATAGATACAACTACACTAACGCATGGTGGACCCCCCCCCCCCCCTTCGGGGAGATATGCAATGGTCAGACCAGAAGCTATAGCCCCCCCCCCCCAATTGGGGGATCGTATCCCATGCGTTACGTCGCCAAATGGCCGAGAACCCCATGCATCCGTCCACCCAATTCTGATAGTTTTCAACTGATCACCCCTACGTGTAGCCTAAATAAAACCATACGAATGGGGAATATATACCCCTACCTATGTTATACCAATTATCAAACTATACTGTCGGATAAAGTTGGTACAGGTTGTCATATATAATGATATATATATATGCTAATATTTTACTTTTATGTCGTGAACCCATCAGTTCCCGCTAATCGAAAATTCTACCTAGATCTACAAATTTGGCATGCATATTCTTAATGACAGTATTAAAGGGGCACAAAGCATTTAGCATATTGCTATAAACTGTAAGAAACGTAAATTCGCCTCAAAATAATACTCCACGTCCCGTGAACAGTCCAATAACTTCAAATGAAGATGAAACATATGACTAAAGCTCATTGTTTTATTGAACAACACCGCAGCACAGTAAACAGTTAACAATAATATACTGTACTTTGTTCACATTGAGGAGACGTTTGATGTTATAGAACGTGCTCAGTTATCCACAATGTCACTGGCCACGGCGGTCGTGATCGAATGTTAAACACATATTATGGACCTTTTCAGGTGTGTTAAACTGTTAAGTTAGTATTGAGGCACTAGGTCAACTGGAGGAATGTAGCATTCTACTACATCGCCGAAAATATAAAACAAATCTACCGTACCACTCCATAGAGAACATCATCTGAACTACTCTCAATTGTAAATATTTACTTCGCGATTCGGGACGCAACTATCGGCGATAAAGTAACGAAAATGATTTAGCCATCGAGAGTCACTGAATTTAATTAATATATAATAATGACGGTTCTTAGTCAGTTTGGATTTAATATTTGTAAACAATAACTGCTTTGAGCAATATTATCATCCATTTCTACTTGATCACCCTACCGGAGTGTTTCACGTCACTTTAAATGAATTACAGAAGAAATGTTCAAACATGACCAGAGACGCAGTGAACTGTTCAAGACAGTGTGCGTTGATTAGCGGAAACGTGTTAGGCCTGCAACCAAAGGTGTGGTGGTCAGGCCAATCTTATCTAAAGATTATTTTATCTCGTGGCCTAGCTAGTTGACCTTATCGACATGCAGTTGCTACCACATTGTTCTTGTAAGTGGATAATGGTGTATCAGGACCATCTAATAACATTCTGCATAGGCCGTCCGTTGACATCGAAAAGAGCTTGTGATGTTGCGTATCAACTTGGATATATTTCTTCTGTTCGGCGCGCCACAGCGTGACAATGGTTCAGAAGTCACTGGTAAAATAATGTCTGAATTAAAGCAGTTTGTCAGAGCTTGTGGTATATAGTGCATGGGAAATCTCGCCATCCACAGAGTCAATTATCTATTGAGCGTGCAAGCTATGACATTGAAGACATGCTTGTTGCATGGGTGAGTGATAACGATACTTCGGACTGGACTATGGTGTACGAAATATATGAGAGTTCTAACTAGAACGTAGGCATTAAAGGCACGTGCGGCCTTAATTGTCGAAAATATTCATATTTGTTCCAAACACCGTAAACAGAAAAACAGTAAAACGCATACAGTTCCGTTCATATATACCATGACCATCGCGTAAACAGCATGTTATCATAAAGATCTACTATATTTTACCTAAGCAAGAGCCTGATTGTGTTACAGAAGACAGCACAATGCTACTGGCTAATCACACATAAATGGCATAAACGCTCTTTATTAGTTCCATATCAGGTATTCACCAACAAAGAACGCTCTTTGTGTTTACCATCATAATATAAACAAACACCAGAAAAAGTTACTTTTTACGCTTTTGTTTACAAAACAATGGTCAAACATATGATCATAACATACTGTTTATGCGATATTTCTTATTTGTATACGGACAACGTCTATCTACATTTTGATGTTCTTTCTGTTTGTGGCGGTTTTTGACGGGTGGAGATATTTTCATAGGATACCCACCGCCAAGGCCAACCGTGTCTTTAAACTATCACCATCGCCACATCGTCACATCTTCATCGCTACCCCATGCTGTGATCCAAAAGTGTCGGCGACAATGTGACGGTGCCCATTCCATCTGTTGACAGAGGACGCGGAGATCAATGAAACATTTTCGGTGCTATACAGCTGTGGAAAACTGATAATATACGATCGGCTACCATTCTGGTGTGCTTACAACATAACATGTAATTGCGGTGGATCTAAGAGATGCAAGATCAAGCGATGTCTTTGCTATAAAATATGTGTTCTGTAAAAGTAGATGTCACTCATGTACGAATTATTGAAACAAATTTATGAGTTACCGCATATAATTGTGTATGCTGTGTTACTGTATGTTAGATACCTATAATTTCATAAAAAATGTATATCTTAATCCTTAATATATATGTATTAAATAGGCATTTGGCACTAAAATTCAGTCAGAAGTTTTAGTCATTTGGTCAAAATGACTGGTTTGACAGATTGACTGCAACATATACAAAACAACAAATTACGCAAATGCGCTAACATGCAAACGGAGTCTCGGGATCATATATCCTAATAATGGTTAACCAACTGTTGTTTGATTATCACGCGCACAGCAGAAGCGACGGAAAATTCTGCATATTGATCGGCTTAGAGTGCATGGGACTTTATTTTGTCCACTATAGTAATAAATTTGTAGTCGTCAATGCTTCGCAAATGCTGGACAATTGTCAATCATCGATTCGAAAAGTTCGCTTCGTAGTTGTGTATACTGAATAAGGAAATGTTCTTCATCTTGTATGAAATCATCACAACAAAACACGCACTTAAATTTCTCTCTTCTAATGTTACTTGGGGCTGAAGATGTTGCTCCTCCCATATAAAAATGTACCTGGGTAAATCTTGGTGTTTACCTAGGTATACCCCGGTACATATAGGTTTTACCCTGGTTCCACCCAGGTCACACCCAGGTTACACCCAGGTAAATCAGGGATTTATATAGATTTACCCAGGTGTTTTCTATATATGTTAGGTATAAACCCCAGTTTACCCGGGTTTTTACGGATTTACACCCAGGTATTTACACCAGGTATTTACACCCAGGTATTTACACCAGGGTTTCGCCCAGGTATTTACTACAGTGTTCACCCGGATATATACACCTGTGGTATTTTGTTAAACTGTATAATCTGCATTGAAGTCACCTTATTAACCCTTTCTATATTACAGCACCATTGGCGTGTAGTTACCTTATTAACCATTCTATATTAAATCATTAATTGACAGGTAGTTACCTTATTAACCCTTTCTATACTAAGTAACATTGGTGAGTAGTTACATTATTAACCCTTTCTATATTAAAGCACCATTGATGTGAAGTTACCTTATTAACCCTTTCTTTATTAAAGCATCATTGACGCGTAGTTACCTTATTAACCCTTTCTATATTAAAATATCATTGATGTGTAGTTACAATGTTAACCCTTTCTATAGTATAGCATCATTGGCGGGTAGTTGGCTCCTTAACTCTGTATATACCAAAGTATCATTGTCGTATATAGTTACCTTATTAACCCTTTCTATACTAAGTACCGTTGGCGTGTAGTTGCCTTATTAACCCTTTCTATATTAAAGCATTAATTGACTGGTAGTTACCTTATTAACCCTTTCTATACTAAGTATCATTGGTGAGTAGTTGCATTATTAACCCTTTCTATATTAAAGCGCCATTGGCGGGTAGTTACCTTATTAACCATTTATGTATTAAAGCATCATTGACGTATAGTTACCTTATTATAACCCTCTCTATATTAAAGCATCATTATTGCTGGGTAGTTATCTTATTAACCCGTTCTATACTAAGTATCATTGGTGAATAGTTACAGTATTAACCCTTTCTATATTAAAGCATCATTGACGTGAAGTTACCTTATTAACCATTTCTGTATTAAAGCAGCATTGACATGTAGTTGTTAACCCTTTCTATATTAAAGCATCGTTGACGGGTAGTTGCCTAATTAACCCTCTATATACTAAAGTATCATTGTCGTGTAGTTACCTTACCAACCCTTTCTATACTAAGTATCATTGGCGTGTAGTTACCTTATTAACCTTTTCTATATTAAAGCATTAATTGACAGGTAGTTACATTAAACAACCCTTTCTATACTAAGTATCATTGGTGAGTAGTTACATTATAAACCATTTCTATATTAAAGCGCCATTGACAGGTAATTACCTTATTAACCATTTTTGTATCAAAGCATCATTGACGTGCAGTTACCATATTATAACACTTTCTATATTAAAGCATCATTGACTGATAGTTACCATATTAACCCTTTCTATATTAAAGCACCATTGGCGTGTAATTACCTTATTAACCCTTTCTACGTTGAAGCAATAATTGACAGGCAGTTACCTTATTAACCCTTTTTATAATGAGTATCATTGGTGATTAGTTACATTATTAACCCTTTCTACAATAAAGCATCATTGACATGTAGTTATCATAGTAGCCAGTTATATATTAAAGCATCATGGACGGTAGTTACCATATTAACCCTTTCTATATTAAAGCACCATTGGCGTGTAATTACCATATTAACCCTTTCTATATTAAAACATCATTGACGTGTAGTTACCCTATTAGCCCTTTCTATATTTAAGCATCATTGACGTGTAGAACTTTATCTTATTAACCCTTTCTTTATTAAAGCATCATTGACATGTAGTTACATTAGTAACCATTTCTACACTAAAGCATTATTGACGGGTAGTTACCTTATTAACCCTTTCTATATTAAAGCATCATTGACAAGAAGTTAAATTATTAACCTTCTATAATAAGTATCATTGCCGTGTAGTTAGTTACCTTATAAAACCTTTCTATATTAAGACGTCGATCATTGACGGGTAGTTGTTACCTTATTAATCATTTATGTATTCAAGCATCATTGACGAGTAGTTACCTTATTACTTGAAGTTTATTATGACAGTATGACAATACACTACCCCGGACAAATGAAGCAATATCATACTTTATCTAACAGCCTAGCTATAATTAGTGAACATTAAACTGACAAACAGACAATTTTCAGGGCCATTATTTAATATTAAAGGGATACAAAATAAAGAGATTTCTAATTATCAGTAAGAATTATTCTCTAAGTGATACTTATTATTTCAAATAAATGATTGCATATACTATAGTAGACCATATACCAACAGGAAAATATTAGTGAATACAATTATTGTGTTTCAAAATTCGTTTCGTTTCGTTTCTGCAGCCAAATTACAATCTTAACTTTTAGTTATCGTTCTTCAAAATGGAGCGCGGATAATTCCTTGTGGTATTTTGAGTTAACTTTGTCGCGAATCAACGCGGATTGACAGAAGGAAATGGTGTATTGGCTACAAACGGATAAACTGTGGACTTATATATAAGATTCGCCGATTTCTCCCCATGGATGTGCGCAAATATCGAAAAAGACTGAATTTCATGTGACAAAAAATATTTCAATTCCCGGAACAGTAAGAATTAAGCTGCGATAACGAAACGGATCAACTATAGTATTGAACAGTACCTCAGCTACCTGGCCATAACCAGAATATTTTCTCAAAATTGAATTTGTGGTACCGGTACAATCATGATGTAGTGCCAGTGGCCTGCTCATAATGCACCTGTCCAGAAGAAGAAGAATTGAGAAGTTTGAAGATCATCATCATGGACTACGCAGACACCATCTGGGACCCCTACCAACAAAATCACATCGACAAGCTGGAAAGAATCCAGCGTAGAGCAGCCCGTTTCATTAAAAGAGACTATAAGAGCAAAGAAGATGGATATATGACCAAGATCCTCTACGAGCTAGATTTACCAACATTGCAGAAACGGCGGAAAATAAATCGGCTGGGATTCATGAGTAAGGTGGTGGGTGGATTGGTCCCGGCTATACCGCCTTATCAATACTTTACACCCGAAACAAGGCGTCTTAGATCGCAGAGCAAAGTTCTGACAGGCTACGTCACCAGCCAAATTCCTCGGCACCTAATTTAAAGGAACAACAGTCAGTGCTACGAGGCTATACCATACGTGTCAGCTCAGTTCGCTAATTCCACATTTGTTCGAACTATATGCGACTGGAATCAGCTGGAGGAATCCTTAATCCTACAACAACAGCCTGTGGATTCCTTCAAGAGTGCGCTGAAGGAAAAGATCTGAGACTCTCTCGCCCGCTGCGAAATTACCATAATTGGGATCTGCAGCGTAACCATTCAGATTCAGATTGATCCACGATAGTAAGGGGTCAGTACATGTAGTAAGTACTGATAGTGATAAGCCTGCTGTACAATAATACTACTTTTGCTGTTTTACTGGTCTTAACTGAGTACTGTGTCAATGTGACATTGTTAATTCAGTTCCACTCTAATGTACATTAACTGGCAATGATGCATCTGACGCTATTAAAGGCACCGGTAATCCCTAAATACCAGGAGGACGCGGCGTAGAAACTTGGTACAACAGTTGTTACACGACAAAGAAAATTATCAACAAGCTTAGTGAGCGTCATCATCAAAATTGCAAATTAAAACACGGCAATGGTAAATTGGTAATCCCTACATACCAGGAGGACAAGGCATTGAAACTTGGGACAACAGTTGTTACACGGCAAAGAAATTTAAAACACACTGTGCACAGATGAATGTTTATACATGTACTGTGCAGTCGAGATCACCTGGACTACAAATATTTGAGGATTATACTATTTGATGAGTAGATGCGTGACTGATAAAAGAATTAGAGACTCCATATTTACTCGGAAGATAACAGTATACGAATCATACGATGCCATACAGTTGTTCCATAACACCTCAACCTTTGGTGGATATTAACAGTAAAACTAATGAAAATGATGAAAGCCAGACTCAACATCAAGACAACATGTGCATGCATAAGTGACGGTTCAATGATTTTGACTCCATCAGATGATATTTAAGCGACACCAATTTTTAAGTCTGGTTTACGATGTGGGGAGAGAAAAAAGTAGATGCAGGAGGGAAAAAAATAAAAATAAAAAAGATTGTCCCCCCAATTTATATCAAGTAAATCGTGGAATTTTACATAAATTTTACAAAAATTGTGAAAAAATGTTTTTGAATGAAATTCTGTTCAAACCAAACAAGACATATCTTGTCATGAAATACATGAAAATATGGATCTGTAAATGATCATAAGCAGAACCGGATGCGACAGCACATGAAAATCAGTACGCGTGTAAAATATTTTGGGACAAAAAAATTAAAAAAAAATATTCATGAAATGGAAACAAAGTTGTAGGAGGTGTTCGTAAACCAGACTTAAAAATTGGTGTCGCCTTAGGCTCATGTTAACACAGGATCACATATTCTCAAAATAATTGTCTCCCTCAAGTTGGCCTCAACCATACTAGTATTTATATTTGATAGAACCTCAGTGAGACCATGTTGAAAATTACCATCAATGCAGTTCCAGTGTTGACGCAACGCGGTCATGTTACTTCAAACCAGTTGCAATGTTCCTTAGGCCAAAGAAAAAAGATACTATGTTTCCGTACATCGACCGACCCTAAAAATAACCCGCCGACCCTAAACTTTTTATTGATATTTTGAGAAAAAGTCAAAATTTTCGCAATTTTAATTTCCTGAGAGTGGATCTCCTGCCTGCTTTATGTCTTGTTTGGGACTTATGGAACACTATCAACAGACATGGTGGGTGTGTATCTGTATATATACATGTACAGAGGTTATCACTGCATATATTAGGTGTATACATGTACTAGTAGCTACTGTTTCCAAAAACCAGGCATGCTCGGTGGGTGTACTGGCTACCCCCAGACAATGGGATGTAATCGTCACAATACATGTACGGTATAATGGCGGTATTATTGGTAAAATTCTTATAAAAAGTTAGTGACATCAATTTTGTACCAAGTTTATAGCCAAATTTATGAAAATGTGGTATTAGATATAATAAAAAACATACGTAAGCATGAAGTAAGTTTGATTTTTTATCAATCTTAATGTATATTTCCACTGTGTTGATCAAGTAATACTTTCCCCATGGCACGGGTTGGCATTTTATGTCACTTTGGTCGAGGTAGTTCAATATTTCTGCAGCTGGATAAAAAATATCAAAATAAAATAAAATAAAATAAAAAAAATTCCCTACCTACCTACCCTAAATTTTTTTACCGGAAACATACAATCTTTTTTCTTTGGCCTTTAGCATGGTAATTCGTGAAAATAAATGTCAATGCAACTTACTCTCAGGCTCCAAATAAAAGTGCAGGCCCAAATAATAGTGCGGGGGGGGGGGGGAAATTCCATTGAAAGTTAATAAAAGTACAGACCCAAATAATAGTGCAGGGGGAACTCTGAGCAAAACATCAACTGTGGTTAACCAAATAATTTTTATAGCAGGTTCAGGTATACGAGTCAACATGTAGTACAGGTACATGTATGTATCATGTGGTGTTTTTTTGGTTTGCCACATACTTGAATATGTACTACTCTTGAGTGCCTAATGTACGATTATTAAAATCGAGGTAAAATTCCCACCTGTACGATCGTTATTTGGTCCTGTACGTTTATTAAATTAACCAAAAGAAATAATTCACCAATCTTAAATTGTGTTATTCATATAAGAAATGAACGGCGGTTTCAATGCGGTCATGGGGTTTTGACCGCGAGAAAAAATCAGCAAACTTCGGGGTTCATGCAGAGTTTGCTGATTTTTTAACACGGTCAAAACCCATGACCACGTTGAATCCGCCGTTTATTATTTATATTTATATACTTAAATTCATTATGAACTAGGATTGTATGTCTTTCCCATTATTTATTCATCTATTTAAACAAACGCATGGAGTTCAGTTCAGACAGTTCGAATCCTTGTTTTTTGGAAAACCAAACATTTTGAGAATCCGTTCATGGAGAACGGAAGAAACGCAATTTCACAGTAAAGTATAAACATATGACAAAATGTCTTGTTTAGCTAGTAACTAATGTAGACGTGTTGATCATTTTTACATCTGAATCATATAGAAATCTTGAATTTGTGCTGATTTAAATTTTCATAGCTTCAAAATATTAATAAACGTGCAGACCCAAATAAGCACTGTGCAAGGGGGGGGATTTCCCAAGAAAAATAATAAACGTGGATGCAGCTGGTGCATGCATATTTATTTGGAGCCCAAGAGTAAAGAGGTGGAGGTGAATGTTACATGTAAGTTGTTATTAACGAAATGGAACGATGCCTTTAATAGGTTCCACCAGCAATAAGTCGCGACTTCTTTATATTGGCCTGACAGATTGGTTTTTGTTGGCGTCATGCCTGTCGACCATTATGATGGCCACATATATTGTCATATAACAGCGATTTACGATCTGTCTTGTTGGCTCATAATATAAATTAAGAAAGTGGCCTTGTGTTCGTTCCTTGCGTAAAAAAATATTTTTTAGTACAAACGTCCTCATTGATTGTGTCCCTCGACTCCTTGTGTAATTGGTCAAGTAACTTACATGTATGTGCATGTACAGACCACTCACAAATTTCTTAGAAAAGCGACCACATGTTCGAATCTACTTTGCGATTTTGGAGCAACGCATTTGTAAATGCGTTCATATTTTAACACATTTACCTTGATTTATTCACAAACAAATGTCTTGATGCAGGCCTTAAAATCCATCAGATTTTTGGCAATAATCAAAATGTTAGTGTTTCACTTTCTACAGGGAATCAAGACTTTTTACTAGAATCAAAATGAGAATCATGATTCTCAGATTCTGATTATAAAACAATTAATGTCAACAGTGTTTATTTATGTTTATTCCATTTTGAATGGAAAACTACATCATGAATGTCCGATTCCGAACATATACATGTACACCAGGAGTGGGAAAATAACACAGAATTATTCAGATGTGAATTTAAATTAAACTAAAATTGCAAAATACACTATCGTATCGTTATTTGGGTGTTCATACTAGTATACTTTTTCGGCGCAATGATCGGTAATTTCAATGCGACTGCGATTATTCCCAATGCAGTGCATTTAATTTAAATGCTGTCATTAAGGCATTTACAAAGTGGCGTGACACAATGCACCCTCAATGCATTTTAAATTCAACAACCGCATTTCATTGATCCACGTTGTAAAGGACATTTATTTTTAGAATACATGTATGTACGTGTATATAACCACAAGAATAAAGAACAAATCAAATGTTTTTATTACTTTGTAAACCTCTGATGTTTCCCATACAGTATACATTTGTATATTATAAACCATGTTACAGTAATTCTAGAGCTAATTAATCGACTCCTTAACTACAGCAGAATTATGGGTAACTTTTCAGGATTTAGTCCGAAATATGGCTTGTTGCCATTCATCGGAAAGCTCTCACCGAGAGCTCCGATGAATGGCATCAACCCATATTTCCGACTAAATCCTGAAAAGTTACCCATAATTCTGCTGTATTTAAGGAGTCGATTAATTAGAGCATTACTGTATATCCTCTATAACTGTTTATTCAACATCACGTGCTGCAATCCATAAATGCGGTTCAGATTTCGATGTCCGGTTCAACATTATTATCATATGGTTTGATAGCAGAAATACTCAGTTTGGAATGTTATACCATACGAGTTTTACGAGTTGCTCTTGCTCAAGAATGGATAAATTTATAAACCTGATTTTTGGCGCATTAGTTAGAATTATATTTTTGCACAAGAACACACCACAAATATCGAACTGGACATCAAAAGCAGAACCGGATTGTATCGATTGCATAAACATAAGAAGTTGGTCACTGACCGACAATTGCTATTCTCTGGTGTGGTTTATAGGACTACCGTACGCAATGCCGACTTAAAAATAAAAATTCACATAAACATCGCATGAAGCGGTCTATCCACAAACTCAGGTATTCGGTAATTCCAAATGTATGAACTATCACCATGATATCCCGGTATATCATTGTCAGGACTGTTTGTACAAAAGGTTGTTATTCTACTATGCATAATTTTGCTATATCATTGTACTCGGACTGTATTGCAATGTAATATATCAGTACATGTACCGGTATACTGGGTGCACATTATATACATGTAGGCCTACTTTCACTTTAGTACATGTATGTGTCATAAAAGACTCATGTTGTTAAATTGAAAAAAAACATGTGTGAAAACAGAGAGAATACATGTACATGTGCCGGTACTATATACCTCTTTGTGTGCTGTACTACCGGTACTATTCATGTACATGTACTACACTACAATAAGAGAAATTTTAATTGATTCTGCTGCCCTTGTGCCACAGGCCTCAAACACGCCAAACAAGTATCTGTAGCCAGGCCCACCAGTACCAGGCTACTAGTAAATGAAGTACTGAAAGTGTCACATCATTAATCGAGCCCAATCTTAGTTATACTAGTCTCTTGTGTAGTTTGGGTTACTATTAATAAGATATTTAATGAATGTTTGGAATGTATGCATGGTAGCATTCTTACCTGGATCAACATATGCCATGCACAACGCTGGTCATCATATCATCACCGCTGTTGGCAGTAAACCGCTCATCGGGCTATAACAGTTAGAGTTTTCCAAACCAGGGCTAATCTAATCAGTTAAAATTAGTCATTTTAGAGGGAATACCAACCAGTGGAAGACGTATAAAAAGTCATGTATATTCAGATATCAGTTTTCGAGAAAAAACCCATCTTAGTCGAGCGGACTTAGAATATCGGGGTAAACTTAAATTTCATTCAGCAACACTTTCACAGCAGAATATAAAAATAGTACATTATAATCACTTACAGTACATGTACATGTAGCCCAAGTGCAGTGCTAGCCTATATTATATACTACCAAAACTTTTGGTCAGTTTCTCGATGACTGACACTTGTAAACGCTTGAACGGGTACTATATAGTACATGTACATGTACATGTGTACCATATGTGAATTAAAGATCTTATTAGTGACACAACAGGAGGCTAGACATACATTTGTAACTACAGTAATGCTCTAATTAATCGACTCCTTAACCACAGCAGAATTACGGGTATTAAACTCGGGGAGAGCTTTCCGATGAATGGCAACAAGCCATATATCCGACTAAATCCTGAAAGTTACACATAATTCTGCTGTGGTTAAGGGGTCGATTTCTTAGGGCACTACTGTATCTGTTTTAGTGCACATCAAATGTATTTGTTGTCTTTCCTCTTGTAATTTGTCTTTGGTTGTGTTCGCCATTTCGATGGACAACTACATGTACTGACATCAAATGACTGAAATGAGTCAAAATTTAGCAGTGCAGCCAATTATGTAGATAAACAGAATTAAATAGCATCCAAATTCCAAATGAGCATAAATGATAAAACAAACTTTATTGAGCACTCTTTTAATACTAGTAATTACAGCTACAATGAAAGCACCTAATAACAATTCTAAGTTTGGTAAAACTGTCTGTATACAAAGTTTATCTGGTCGTGATGAATAAAACTTATAAATGGGATCATATACATGTATGTTAGATATCATTACATGATTATTTGAAAACACGTATCCGTATGGAAAACAAACTATTTTACCACTGGCCAAGTGGTCCTGCTAATATGCTATGATGCTGGTGGTCCTGCTGAATTGCTATGATGCGGGTAGTGCAATTCATAGCAATTAAGCAGGACCCAACCGCATCATAGCACATTAGCAGGAACACTTGAACAGGGTATATTTACAGTGTCAAATCGAATGGGCATCTTTTAACAATATTTTTGAACAATTTCCTAGAAGTGTTCGAAAATTGAGAACTGAATTTCCATTTTTTTTTATGAGGTTTCGATTGAAAAATTTCTAACTTAGCTCATCAGGATTAACATTGTCGCACAGCTATATTCTCTTTCCCAACAAAGTCTATAGAACATACATGTAAAATTACAGCTATGCTTTAATTAATCAACCCGCCTTATATTACTCGGGTATTACTGCAGTATTCAGGCGTGTTCATGCGATCAACCGCAGTCAGTTATACCGCCGCAGAATGTGGTCCACCTCACATTTGCAGTTAGGCTGTATTTTTCATGCGATGTTAATATGAATTTTGTTTTAAAGTTGACATTGTAATCACACCAGAATTTTTTTTTTATTGTTTCAAAATGTCTAGATAGAATTCAGAATTTTTGTGGTAAAAACAATTAACTTGGTTATCACAGTTAACACATATTACTGTGGTAAGATTACCAGCGGATACCGCATGTCAACAGGGACTGCATGCTCTAATTAATTATCAGGTTTAACATGTTTATACTGGATACAGTTCATTTTAAAGGTACTCAATCGGTTCGATGATACCCATATAATCAGATTCCAACATCATACATTTGTATTTAGAAAGGCTGCTTCAGTTACGTTATCAGAATTGATTAATTGCCCTAAAATAATGCTAACCACTGTCAACTAAAGTATACAATTGCCTGACATATGTTATTTATCAACATGTTGTTCTACAAAATTTGGCCTTATTATCAACAGAAAGCCTCTTGATTTTAGAGTTATCCATCTTCATCTGAAATTTGGTCCGAGACCGTGGGCCACTATTAATTCTTGATCGTGAAAAATAGTATATTTCAAAAATTGATATCTAATAACTCTGAGCTTTGATAGGTGGTGGGTTCCTCGACTCGTACCAAATATCTTTTACCCCCCAAGTCCAAATAAAGAGTAATGTGCGAGCATTAATTCAGGGGGCCCTTAATCATCAGATTATGCATCTTTAAATTCAAATACAGTTTAAAGATGCATAATCCGATTAAGTGCCCCTCATTTGCTATTTACATATACATGTATATGGAACCGGGGGGGGGGGGTAAAAATATTTTAATCAAGTCGAGGGACCCACCTACATGTATCAAAGCTCAGAGTTATTAGATATCAATTTTTGAAATTTTAATATTTATCACCATCGATACTTAATAGTGGCCCAGAAAAATTTGACGAGCCGACGGTCTCAGACCAAATTGCGGATGAAGATGGATAACTCTAAAATGAAGAGGCTTTGTGTTGATAATAAGGTCAAACTTCGTCGAACAGCATGTTGATAAATATAACGTATCAGGCGATTTTATACTATACATGTACTAGTAGTTGACAGTGGTTAGCATTATTTTTGGGCAATTAATCGATTCTGATATTACTGAAGCAGCATTTCTAAAAAAAATGTTGTTGTTGGAATCTAATTATATGGGGACCATCGAATCTGATTGAGCACCTTTAATAGTTAGCTATATGAGTTATATACACATAAGGCGACACCAATTTTTAAGTCCGGTTTACGAACACCTCCTACAACTTTTTTTCCATTTCATGAATTTTTTTTTTAATTTTTTGTCCCAATTTTTTTTACACGCGTACTGATTTTCATGTGCTGTCGCATTCGGTTCTGCTTATGATCATTTGCAGATCCATATTTTCATGACAAGAAATGTCTTGTTTGGTTCAGAATTTCATTCGAAAAGTTTTTTTTCACAATTTTTGTAAAATTTATGTAAAATTTCAAGATTTACTGGATATAAATTGGGGGGGACAATTTTTTTTATTTTTATTTTTTTCCCCTCCTGCATCTACTTTTTTTCTCCCCACATCAGCCCACATGTTCGTAAACCAGACTTAAAAATTGGTGTCGCCTAATAGACATTTAAACTTTGAAAATTGTAGGTTTCCGGATGATAACTTCAGTTTGTGTGATCATATCTGAACCAAATGTGGTATGTAAGTTTATCAGACCAAAATACAGGTCAAGTTCGAATATAGGTGTGCTCCGCTCATTTTTGCGAGAGTTATGGCCCTTTTTCGACTTAGAATCGTGTTAATTTCTGGTTTCCGCATCATAATTTTAGTTTGTGTGATCAAATCTGAATCAAATTTGGTATGATAGTTTATTATCCACCATTTCATGGGACACTGGTTGGATTGTTCTGAAATGTAGTATCGGATTTAGGGGACCTTGATATATTTTTCAGACAAGCTGATGCCCCAAAGAAGCCACTTTTTCTCACATTTGCTGAAATAGTATCCAAAACATCAACATATCAAGAGCCATTAGACTGAATTAGATAAAAATATATCACTTGGGTCTGTTTAAGCTGGAAAATACTCAAAAATTTTATAATTTTCTGCTATTATATCTGCATACTAGCCTTTTTGCTGAATCGTGAATGCCGGTTATATTGCCGTGTGAAATCCTAGTACCAGATAACATTGGGTATGTACATGTATATAGCATACCACCTGAAAATGGCTTGAATATCACATACCAAAGCGGGGTGGGGTGTGTGTGACACCCTCCTTGATCATAGTCTGTATTCTACAGGGTATGTTAACTGTTTCGAGTTGGTGCAATTAATGTGATTGTTTAATCTCTACCATCTGAAATCTATTTATAGCATATTTTGCTATCTGATCAATATTGCTACTTAGTACTGATATAAAACAGGATAAAGATGGTGTGTCTCTTTCCTGAATGTTCTGTTTACATGTACATTTGGGGGTTTATGAGTCAAATAATATCAGACAACATGTCCTTCTAACACTAAGAAATAATATGTTCTTATCAACCAGGACAAAATATGACTATTTCTGGAGCATTACAGCACATTATTACAAATCTATATTTGTAAGCAGTAAGATAATGACAGGAAACATGTCCTCAGACTAAGAAATAATTTTTTGGTGTGTATTTCACACCACAGCTCATGTGTATACTCACATTAGTTTATGTCATTCAAAGGGAGAAACCCATTTAGAAAGTTTAAATGAGACAAAACTACCTCACTGTAGATGTAGTTGCAAGGTACAACATGTACATGTATTCTGGTAAATGACATTGGAACTAAAATAATGATTTTTGTGTCCACCGGTATGTCATGTACCGGTACTAGTATACATTGCAACTACATGTACATGTAACTTGCCTAACATACCATATACATGTATGAAGAGGGACTTTGCAAGTGTTTTTTAATCAAAATTTTAACCCAACTCTTGTTGTCAGTAAGTTTTAACCCATGCAGTTTAATGAGTTTATATATTTATATATTGCATGTGTTTCTATACATGTATTTTATCTTTAGTTAGTTTGTTGTCCTTGAATAAACTTGTATTGCTGCACAATCAGTTTCCTTAATGTTCTATTATACTAAAACAACTCCATTGATAACAATACCCCTGCATCCCATCAAAATCTACTTCATTGCCATCCTCATCATTTCACTTTGGTATCCCCACCCAGGTGTACCTTGGTGTTATTCACCCAGGTGTTCCTTGGTGTTTCCTACCCATGTGTACCTTGGTGTTTTCTTACCCAGGTGTACCTTGGTGTTTTCTTACCCAGGTGTACCTTGGTGTTTTCTTACCCAGGTGTACCTTGGTGTTTTCCTGCCCAGGTGTACCTTGGTGTTTCCTTACCTGGGTGTACCTTGGGGTTTTCTAACCCAGGTGCATCTCAATGGGAAATCCACCTGGGTAAGAAAACACCAAGGTACACCGGCGTAAAAAAAAAACACCAAGGTATACCTGGGTTGGAAACATCAAGGTACACCTGGGTGGGGAACACCCAGGTAGGAAACACCAGGGTACGCCTGGGTGAATAACACCAAGGTACACCTGGGTGGGAAACACCCAGGTAGGAAACACCAGGGTACACCTGGGTGAATAACACCAAGGTACACCTGGGTGGGAAACACCCAGGTAGGAAACACCAGGGTACACCTGGGTGAATAACACCTAGGTAACCTGGATGGGAAACACCCAGGTAGGAAACACCAGGGTACACCTGGGTAAATAACACCATGGTACACCTGGGTGGGGAAACACCCAGGTAGGAAACACCAGGGTAGACCTGGGTGGGAAACACCCAGGTAGGGTACACCTGGGTGTGGTCACCTGGGTAATTACACCCAGGTTTACCCATACCAGGGTTTTTATCCAGTTTCAGGTGGGTAAATCATGGTAAAACCCAGGTTTCGCGGGGTCTTGATGGTTGGTGGATGTCTTGGTAGATAGATTTTTACCTGGGTTTCGGCCCAAAAAACCTGGGTGGATTTACCCAGGTACATTTTTATATGGGCTTCTCTATATATATCAGTGAATGGTTACTGATAGTGAATCTGGTGAAAGCTATTCTGTCTTCGATGTGGTTAAAGTCTATATTATTTATTGAAAAGACGATGCTTATTGTATGTATGTTCAAAGCATGTGATGTTTTCACCATTATTGTGGATCTGCGTTTGGTGCCAGATATCTTACCCGCGGACAGAATACGAGTACACTATATAAATTGTTCGAATTCAAAAACAATACACAAAGAAATCTCCCGAACAGTATTGATAGTGGCAGAGATAAACTCGCCATTATCGAGTCGGGGCTTCCATTACAAATGTCGATGTATGACCTTTCAAAAGCTTCAACCCATAGATTTGAGGCGAGACGCTAAACTGCATGGGAAGTTGACGTAAAGACTGAAAAGAAATTTTCAGAGTCAGAAGGGCATTTAAAGGTCTATTATATATAGTTTGATAAGAGTATAGAAGATGCATTAGATATTTGTGTTGTAACAATATAGTGCCCGACAGTATGAATATGTGTTTCCGATTGAAACTTTTCCGGCATACATCACCAAAGACACACCAACTGTTCGGGCTTCTTTGTGCACGCAAGTCGACTCTGGTATTTCTAAAGCTTTAACCATCACACTGGCATATCACTTCTATTCAAAGCAAGTACAAAGATGTACAGCATGGCCATTGTCGAGACGTTGCTCCAATCGCTCACGCCAACGTAGGACCTTTCAAAAAAACTTTACTGTCAATCTTTGTTGAGAGCTCGATTGTTTACCAGTGGCTGAACACAGGGGGTCCGGGAACTTTAATTTGTTCTGTTATGTATTACAAGAAGGCCCCGGATCGATTTTCGGGAAAATCACACCAATGGTGTGGAAATGGCTTCAAAATCACATTTTCTTTTTCAAACTACCAATTTTGTTAACAGGATTATATCCTTCAGTAGACTCTGTTCTTTAAAACTAACATCCACAAAATATGATAAATCAAAACTTGTTTGATAAAATCCGATCCCAAATTCAAAATCTGATACCAATATCTTCATATAGGGAAATGCGTATTATTTGACGATAATGTTATCGAATTCGACTGGCAGGATATTGACATTTTAGACACTGTTGTCAAATCTATCAGGGTTTGAATATGCGTTTGGATTTTCTAAAACTTGTATATCGCCTTATCGTATTTCATGCATGCTAACTTCAAAGAATAAACGTCTAACGAATGTGTATAGAGCTGTTACCAATTAAAAAAATATTTTCATAGGATACCCACCGCCAAGGCCAACCGTGTCTTTAAACTATCACCATCGCCACATCGTCACATCTTCATCGCTACCCCATGCTGTGATCCAAAAGTGTCGGCGACAATGTGACGGTGCCCATTCCATCTGTTACATTTATTTTCAATACCTCCATTTATGGAGAAGAATATTTACAGCAAGGTATTTACGATTGTGTACATAACAAGTGTGAACAATGTACAATCTATAAGATGAGTGGCAGGGCATGTAACAGTTGGGTAAGTTGCGGTTGATGCCTGACATATGACGGCGTGTGGAATCATCTACGGCTGGTGGTCATAGGTTATCCTCTAATCAGGGAGCACACGGCAAGAAGATACGCAGCGGAGAACAGAATTATTGTATGCTTGTTCTCGATTAGATGGTGTGGTTGTCCTGGAATGTTCCCTCCAAGAATCAGTGCTGAAAGTTCTTCGTCGCTCAAAGAATCGTGCATGAAGATAAATACAGACACTCCATAGTGGTTGAGAATAGTCTCCCAGTAGCTATTACGTAATGAAAGAATAACTTCCGAAGAGCAATACCTCATTGCGTGGAGAAGTTCGTTGTTGTACTGCTGATCACAGGCACGGCATGTCAGATGGTTAATATACGTCGTCTTATTGAGTAGAATAGCAAGATTCCGAAGTTGAACTGAGCAATTTGGGTACTGTCTAAGAAGTGTCCAAATCGACCAGGGAGTCATAGGATATGTGTGAACTAGTTGAAATGTGGTCAGTGATGGGTTGTTGGCAACGGATGAAGTCCAGAATGAGAAATAATGGTCCCGAACAGCTTTCTTGTAAATTGTTTTCCATGCAGAGTCTGACGGAAAATGTCCGGTTTGTGTGAAGATGTCAAGGTAATCGTAGAGTTTATATTGCTGAAGAATAGGAACAATGTCTGACACAAATCCAGTTGTATGTCTATTAAACAGAGTGAATTTAAAGAATCGTAAGAGGAATATCTTTAACGGCACCTGATGTCCTTGAGGAAGGTGAATCAGATGGCCGAGGAAGTTCAACTTTTTGATGTGGATTTCGGACTCAAGAGGCAGGAGTCCCAACAAGCTGAGAGCGACGTCTGTTGATGTGCGTCCAGGAAGAGTTTCTATGTGTTTAACACAGCATCGGAAAGCTCGTTCTAGTGAGATGTGTATAGAACGTGTACTGACTTGTGTGAGCTCGCATCCATATAACGCCCTAGGAAGGACAACATACTTTAGCATAAACCCCATCGTCAGGGGAGAGCACGATTTGAAGGGCTGCTTTCCAGCTAAGACGAAGTAAGTTTTTCGCAGTTTCGTGGTTAACTCATTGGCTCGGTTGGAGTCATTTTGATACTTGTTGTGTGGAATTCCGAGATGAACACACGAGGAAGTTTCTGATATTATTTGATCTCCCAAGTACCATTTCCTGTCGTGATTTTCGTCTTGACGCTTCGTCTCATTAAAAACGACGACCACACTTTTTGTTTCTGAGAAATTAAAGCGCCATAGTCGGCTGTATCTGCAACATATATCTAGAAGACTGTCCATTCCATATTTTGATAATGATAGCAGAGCAATGTCGTCTGCTGCTGTCGGTGCGACACAATGTACAGATCCAATTGAGAAACCGCAGTTCGAAGAATTCAATTGATTCAGCAAGTCATTTATGTACACTAAGTAGAAAAAAGGGGAACACACTGCCCCCTGCCTTGTTCCTTGTTTAACTGAGAGTGTATTCGAGAGAGCCTTGTTATACAATACGCGACTTGAGCAGTCAGAGTACATGTTAGTCACGACACGTAGTATCCTACCACAGAAGCCTAGTTGGTGAAGTTTCACAAAGAGACCTTCATGCCAGACACGATCGAAGGCTTTTGCCGAGTCCAAAAAGCACACAAAAGCACGAGAATTGTGATCACCAGTATAGTTGATGAATTCTTGGACAAGAAAGGCAGACATTTGGCAGCTAACTCCTTTCTGGAAACCGTGCTGCAACTCATGTGGGAACATTGCGATGTCGGGATCACCAAGAAATCTATTGAGAAGGATATGTTCGAAAACTTTATAAATTACAGGCAATAAGGTTATGGCTCTGTAGCTGTCAGGTAGATGCTTCGGTTTGGGATCACCCTTGTGTAATGGCACGATTATTCCAGTTTTAAGAGATGGTGGTATCCATTCCAGTTGAATAAGTCCGTTGAACAGGCGACAAAGAGCATTAACAAGGGATGCACTTCCGTGAATTAGATGGTCGTTTGTGATCTGGTCGATGCCGCCTGATTTGTTCCGCTTCAGTCGTCGTAAAACCGAAAACACTTCGCTATTACTTATTGGCTCGCAGAACACATTACAATCGAATTGAGGATGAGATTCATCAAGCAGCGAATGCAGTTGTCTGTATATGCTTTCTTCGAACTCTGTGTCAGAATGAATAGCCGGGGTGTACAGTTTTTCGAAATATACACGCCATGCTTCAAGAATATCGCCGCGATCTCTGAGTGCTCTACCTTCGAAGTTCATAACGGAACCGAAACTGTCAGTGTGTTGAGAATCATCAGATGTTCGCAGCATTTTCCAGAATTGCGTCTGGTCCTTGCTGGCACATGATTCGAGGATTTCATATTTGCGATGCTCTTGTGAACGAATTGCAGAGCGCACTGATCGTCTGAAGGAACGTTTGGATTCTTTGTACTGGATGTATTCTTCATGATCGTATGAGTGAGGCCTACCAACCATTATCCACACGGTACGTTTCTGTTTGACATCGACATGAAGTGACCGTAATTCATCGTTCCAGAAAGATTTCCTGGACCTATGGCGTGGTGCTGATGGCGACGCCATCGAGGAAGCGTGCAGTATTGCTTTAACAATATCTGTATACAATTTGTCTAGATTATCTCGTGTTTTGAGAGAGTGGCACAAAGTCATGGTGAGAAGTTCATCAAGTGAAGCCTGGTATAAGGCAGTGTCCATTTTATCCCAATTGAGGGATAACCTCGTGAATAGAACTGGTGCAGTGGTCTCTGAAACTGGTATCTCAAAGCTGCACGACACTGGTAAGTGATTCGATGTATTCAATTCGTGGTCATCGAGTATGGCGCTTTTAACAATTAGATCCGCCATCGTATCCGGCACAATGATGTGGTCTATACGTGAAGGTGATGCGACTGTACAGAATGGGTAGTATGAGAATGGGGGACCAGTGCATGAATCCAGACATGTAACTGAATAGGATTGTGTCCGAGTTAGCATAGCATTAATGAGTTGCGATCTACTTTCGTGACCAGTCGGGAGATGCTCCCCCCTGGTTCCAGTCAAATGGGCATTTATGTCGCCCATAACAATCACAGGGCCTCTTGGCGAATAGTTATCTATTAGATCGTTCAGAGAATCCAGGCATTCTGCATAATAATTGTCACTGTGTGAAGTGCTTGGGAGGTAAACTTGGAGAACACTAATATATTCTGACGATCTCACTTTCAGTTGCAATCCAACAATCCTGTCTGTTCCAGTATCAAGAATAATACACTGATTTGCCAGATGCTTCCTTATTAGGATGGCCACGCCGTCGCGCGTGAAACTACCACCGGTCCTTGTTGTGATTGTTCTCCCGTGTTTGGCTAAACAACAGTATGAGTCGTGAAACGATTGGAGAAAGTGAAGGTTCTCATCATTGAGCCAATGCTCAGAAATACCAACAAAGTCGTACAGTTGTCCTTTCAGCAGGACAGAAAGGTAGTCGGATGTGGGCACAACACCACTAGCATTCCACGCGACGAGATGAATAGTTAGTTTATCCGCCATAATTGCGTTTGGGTGGTTCGTTCTTCCAGAGTCTAAAATTCACACCACGAGGCCAGAAACCGTCACTGTGGATTGAATCAATATCATTAGCGTAGATATGAATTCTGGCAGACTGTGTCCCTCTGCGCGAACTTGACATCAGTCGCACAAACGTTGGAGAGACGCCTTTGCCTTCCAAGAACGCCCAAATATTGTCGTCACTGGTCTTCATCGATATTCCACTCACAAATAGTTTACGTGTGCGTTTACGAGAATATGGAACTCCTACGAAACCATCTGATTCATCGACTCCGTCACCGATATCATCGCCGTGAGTAGGTAGATCACTTAAGTTACGTGTTCGACCCGTATGAGCACTCAACGATTCAGGCGAGAAGGCAGGAACACTGTTAATATCGTTTTCAGATGAATGTGTGTGATCCGGACGACACATACCGGACGAGCCAGACGAGGAAGCAGGAACAATGTTGCTAGCACTTTCAAATGACTGTGTTTTACACAGACGGAGGGCACCATGCGAGCCAGGCGATGCGACGGGAACACTGTCAATAGCACTTTCAGGCGAACGAGATTGATGTGGTAGCGATATTGTTGTATAGTGCTCAGGCTCCGCGTGTTGTATATAACCTGAGTTTTCTGAGTTATTTGGTACATCTATTGGTGATTGTGGAGGGCGCTGCTGTTTCACCAAGCGTGGTTTGAATTTTGGTTGCAGCGGGGTTGAAGACGAGAGAGACTGATTGGTGACCTCGGGAGTAACCGAGAGCGACAAATGAACGCTGGGATCCATCGAATGAACACTAGCCGACGGGGGCGTTTGTGGAAGCAGATACTTTTGGAAGTTTTGGACAGTCGCACACATATCATTGAACTTTTCAGTGACATCTCTAGCGAATAATTCGAACATCGTGCTGAATTTCCTTTCTATGCTTTCTAGTATGTCGTCCGATTCTTTTAGTGACTCTTTGAGTTCCTTTTTCATGCCATTCAGTTTACCTTTCAGTGTCTCTGTTCGAACAAACGTTTTGTCGAGATCCTTCTCCTTCTCATTGAACAGTTTAGTAATATGGTCGTTGCTGTCAGTGCTGTATTTTAACTCATCCTCGATTAGTTTGATACGGTTCTTTAAGCTCACAACACCGGTGCACTTATCATCGTTCATACGTGTTATGGTTTCACCTAATGTTGTGCATCTGCCTATAGTGTTGCCGATTGAAGACACGTTCGATTTGCATTTTATTTCTAGTTCCGTGTAAGCTTTCTCCAATTTAACAACACGCGAGCTGATGTCATTTTGTCCGTCCAACATGGAATTAATGTCACGCTGAAAATTGTCTGTTGTGATTTTATTGTTAGATTTCAGCAATGTCAGCTCTGTTAGGACTTCAGCAAGCTTGTCCTGGATGCACATTGAGTTGCACTGGCACGTTTGTGTTGGGTCGGTCGGTTTCTTGTCGTCTTGGGACAATTTCTTCGTTTGAATCCTCGTAATGCAGTCACGAATATCGTCGAACGAACCTCCGTGAAGAAATTGCACTATGTTGTAGATGTCCTTAACCAGACGACTGCTGACAGGAAGACCTCCGAGTTCCGGATCACGCTGGATGCGACTTTTCAGGCAGTAATCTGAGAGGTCACTGCAAATGTTCTGGGCATCAACGAAAAAGTTCGTGCGAATATTACGTAGGTCAGAGTCATTTGGCACGGCGTGGAGCAGTCCTGCGATGAATTTATCCTTTGGGTGTTTTAGGATCTCATCCAGATCCGGGTAACGACTGTCAGAGAAATAATCAGGCAGTGTGGAATTAACATCTGGTTGTGTTTGAAGAGTTTGTCTATTGAACATATGGCTGGACGGAACAGGACGTTCCGATTCTTCATATAGAACAGGCATATGAGAGTTCTAACTAGAACGTAGGCATTAAAGGCACGTGCGGCCTTAATTGTCGAAAATATTCATATTTGTTCCAAACACCGTAAACAGAAAAACAGTAAAACGCATACAGTTCCGTTCATATATACCATGACCATCGCGTAAACAGCATGTTATCATAAAGATCTGCTATATTTTACCTAAGCAAGAGCCTGATTGTGTTACAGAAGACAGCACAATGCTACTGGCTAATCACACATAAATGGCATAAACGCTCTTTATTAGTTCCATATCAGGTATTCACCAACAAAGAACGCTCTTTGTGTTTACCATCATAATATAAACAAACACCAGAAAAAGTTACTTTTTACGCTTTTGTTTACAAAACAATGGTCAAACATATGATCATAACATACTGTTTATGCGATATTTCTTATTTGTATACGGACAACGTCTATCTACATTTTGATGTTCTTTCTGTTTGTGGCGGTTTTTGACGGGTGGGGATATTTTCATAGGATACCCACCGCCAAGGCCAACCGTGTCTTTAAACTATCACCATCGCCACATCGTCACATCTTCATCGCTACCCCATGCTGTGATCCAAAAGTGTCGGCGACAATGTGACGGTGCCCATTCCATCTGTTGACAGAGGACGCGGAGATCAATGAAACATTTTCGGTGCTATACAGCTGTGGAAAACTGATAATATACGATCGGCTACCATTCTGGTGTGCTTACAACATAACATGTAATTGCGGTGGATCTAAAGAGATGCAAGATCAAGCGATTTCTTTGCTATAAAATATGTGTTCTGTAAAAGTAGATGTCACTCATGTACGAATTATTGAAACAAATTTATGAGTTACCGCATATAATTGTGTATGCTGTGTTACTGTATGTTAGATACCTATAATTTCATAAAAAATGTATATCTTAATCCTTAATATATATGTATTAAATAGGCATTTGGCACTAAAATTCAGTCAGAAGTTTTAGTCATTTGGTCAAAATGACTGGTTTGACAGATTGACTGCAACATATACAAAACAACAAATTACGCAAATGCGCTAACATGCAAACGGAGTCTCGGGATCATATATCCTAATAATGGTTAACCAACTGTTGTTTGATTATCACGCGCACAGCAGAAGCGACGGAAAATTCTGCATATTGATCGGCTTAGAGTGCATGGGACTTTATTTTGTCCACTATAGTAATAAATTTGTAGTCGTCAATGCTTCGCAAATGCTGGACAATTGTCAATCATCGATTCGAAAAGTTCGCTTCGTAGTTGTGTATACTGAATAAGGAAATGTTCTTCATCTTGTATGAAATCATCACAACAAAACACGCACTTAAATTTCTCTCTTCTAATGTTACTTGGGGCTGAAGATGTTGCTCCTTCTCTATATATATCAGTGAATGGTTACTGATAGTGAATCTGGTGAAAGCTATTCTGTCTTCGATGTGGTTAAAGTCTATATTATTTATTGAAAAGACGATGCTTATTGTATGTATGTTCAAAGCATGTGATGTTTTCACCATTATTGTGGATCTGCGTTTGGTGCCAGATATCTTACCCGCGGACAGAATACGAGTACACTATATAAATTGTTCGAATTCAAAAACAATACACAAAGAAATCTCCCGAACAGTATTGATAGTGGCAGAGATAAACTCGCCATTATCGAGTCGGGGCTTCCATTACAAATGTCGATGTATGACCTTTCAAAAGCTTCAACCCATAGATTTGAGGCGAGACGCTAAACTGCATGGGAAGTTGACGTAAAGACTGAAAAGAAATTTTCAGAGTCAGAAGGGCATTTAAAGGTCTATTATATATAGTTTGATAAGAGTATAGAAGATGCATTAGATATTTGTGTTGTAACAATATAGTGCCCGACAGTATGAATATGTGTTTCCGATTGAAACTTTTCCGGCATACATCACCAAAGACACACCAACTGTTCGGGCTTCTTTGTGCACGCAAGTCGACTCTGGTATTTCTAAAGCTTTAACCATCACACTGGCATATCACTTCTATTCAAAGCAAGTACAAAGATGTACAGCATGGCCATTGTCGAGACGTTGCTCCAATCGCTCACGCCAACGTAGGACCTTTCAAAAAAACTTTACTGTCAATCTTTGTTGAGAGCTCGATTGTTTACCAGTGGCTGAACACAGGGGGTCCGGGAACTTTAATTTGTTCTGTTATGTATTACAAGAAGGCCCCGGATCGATTTTCGGGAAAATCACACCAATGGTGGGGAAATGGCTTCAAAATCACATTTTCTTTTTCAAACTACCAATTTTGTTAACAGGATTATATCCTTCAGTAGACTCTGTTCTTTAAAACTAACATCCACAAAATATGATAAATCAAAACTTGTTTGATAAAATCCGATCCCAAATTCAAAATCTGATACCAATATCTTCATATAGGGAAATGCGTATTATTTGACGATAATGTTATCGAATTCGACTGGCAGGATATTGACATTTTAGACACTGTTGTCAAATCTATCAGGGTTTGAATATGCGTTTGGATTTTCTAAAACTTGTATATCGCCTTATCGTATTTCATGCATGCTAACTTCAAAGAATAAACGTCTAACGAATGTGTATAGAGCTGTTACCAATTAAAAAAAGGTGCATTTGGATAAATTTGCCTCAGACTGCGTGTGATTTCCTGGGCAATCGACCTGTGACTATTTTAGAAATGTGTCCCGACCCCTGTGTGGCAGAACGATCCGAGAACACAAAATGTGTAATTCTATAATGCGTTATTTTCACACGGAATTGTTTCAATAGAATAGTGGTGGTTTGCTTCCTGTTAACACGTTAGTATTAAAGCATTGGTGTACCCATAGATTCGATGTCGATGACTATATAGAAAGAAATATGAAGATTCAGAAAGGCAAATAAGACCTGTATATTCTCATATACGAGCATTATATTCTGTGGATGAGTAAGACTTTTGCTAACAATAGGACGTGTTCTTTATGCAGGATCGTGAGAATGTACGTCGATTTAGACTTTTCTGTCAGACTTCCATTTATTTTCCAGCTGTAAAGGTGTATAATGTAACACTGGAACCTCATTTCTATTCACGGTAAAATACAAAGACGCGTCAACGTCATTGTCGAGACTTCTTTGCACGTACGTCGACACTGATCCTTCAAAAGATTCAACCGTCGTAAAACACAAAGAATATCGGATACAATTTAAGATCAAGAAATTTTATTTGGACAACTGTGAAATGTCTCTTTGTACATTATTTCAACATCTCGTTTTTTGTGGAACTATTATAACGCCGTCGGATGATTAAAGTTATCACCAAAGGTCGTTCAGTGCAGGCTTTCAACAATCTGATGACTACTGGCATATAAACCGGTTTAACCACATGAAGAATAGTTATTCTGATATGGCTGTTAGGCGGCCGCCGTTGTCTAATTACATACGGCTATAGTGTATTGATAGTACTCATAGTTTGTTGATTCCGGCGTTGACAGTACACTACCAATATGCTGTGTACTGTCATAGCTATAGCTAAGGTATTACCATCGTCACCTGTATACAGTCCAATTAGTGGCTTGTCTATATCCCCGCCTACTTGTAACTGTGTTTCGCGTTCCCAAAAGTTTTCAAACACATGCGAATTTCGGATGCCTGTGTAGATGAAATGTTCAGAAAAAACATCCTATATATTGTATAGCACTTTGCATGACTACAAATGAAATATGTTCTGCTAACAATAATATGTAACTATATATATTATTAATGCTGGAGTTAATAATAATAGCTATATCACTTATGACACAATTTTTCCAGTTCCTCAAAACCAGTTGTAAACTTTACGACATCTGCATGGAACTAGAAATATATTGGTAGAAAGGTTGGCTGTGTTTGAATTCCTATCGGCGGATTTCTATAAATATTTTTAACGGCAACCTTTTGCATGTTGCAAGTTAAATCTTTTATCAATTCGTGGATACCAAATTTATTACGATTGGACTTCGGGAACTTAACGTATTAATTGAAATAATCTCGAGGGGTATAAACCCAAATAATCCCACTATATAGAGATATTTTGGAAGACAGTTTATTGTCGGAGTTTTCATATTAATCGATATAAACCCACACTAGAAATATATTGGTCGAAAGTTTGGCTGTGTTTGAATGTCTGTTGTCGGATTTCTGCAAATAGTTTTAACGGCAACCGTTTATTTTTTATTCCTATATAACTAATTTTAACGGCAACCTTCTGCTTGTTGCAAGTTCAGTCTTTTACTAATTCGTCGATACCAAATGTATTACCATTGGAGTGATTGGGCGTCAGGAACATGACGTACTAATTGAAATAATATCGAGGGGTATAAACTCCAAATAACCCCACTAGTTAGAGATATTTTGGAAGACAGTTTATTGTCGGAGTTTATCATTGCGTACTATATGACGGGCTGCGTTTAGGTGACTTTTGTGGGTTTTCTATACATATTTTAGCGACAAATTTGTGCATGTTGCAAGTTCAGTCACTGGCCGATTCATGGGTATGAAATTTATTACGATCGGACATCGATGGGTATAAACCCCAAATAACCCCACTATAGAGATATTTTGGAAGACATTTTATTGTCGGAGTTTATCATTGCGCACTATATGACGGGCTGCGTTTAGGTGACTTTTGTGGGTTTTCTGTAAATATTTTTAGGACAAATGTTTGCATGTTGCAAGTTCAGTCTCTGGCCAATTTATGGGTATCAATTTTATTACGATCGGACATCTGGAACTTGAGAATTCAGTGGGAACAAAATTTCAATTGAATATAAACTATCTCGGGCAGAAATTGAATAAAGACTCAAATACATTAGAATAATAATATAATTCATGCACAAATTATCACACGGTGTTGTAGTCAATACCTTTTACGAACAAACCCGTCGTTGACAACAGAATCGACGCGGCAGTTAGTGTAATTAGCTTGAAACTTCTAGTGGGGTAGATTTTTTTTATTACTCTTTTCATCGACAAGATATATGAGCATGAACAAAATGAATTAAACCTATATAAGTTAAATTATGCACATACGCGAAGATAACAACATGAATGAATGTGACATGTTCCGAGTATATCTCTCTCAGTATAATTGTCTTATTATAGTCCTTTTGGGTTATCGGGTGTGGTGGGGTTGGGTGGGGGTGGGGCTTTGGATAATAATCATACACATTGTTAATCATATATAGTATACCTTAGGTCATTCTATTATGTATGGGCATTTCCTGCATGGGCGATTTTTCTGTCGCTTTTATACAAGGTGTTGTGTCTATGTGGGGTGGGCACTTCTAGTTTAATGCCTCAGGGGCTCCTATCTGAAAGAGGGCTTCGCGGATGAATATCGATAGGTTCGTAAGGGTTTTCCTATTGCTTGTTTTGAACAGGCTGTTCAGTTTCCATGGATTGGGTCGGGTGTAATAATATGGTTTAATGTATTTTTTCTTGATATCAGTAAGTTTGGTGCACTTCAAAATAATGTGATATTCGTCTCCAATGCCGTTGTTACATAATTTACACTTTCTATCTTCGTGAACTTGTCCAACCCAGGAGCCTGTCTCGATGGCAACTCGGTGATTCCTAGTACGGAATTTCATCAGGCGTGAAACGACATTATTGTTGGTGTGTGAAAGAGAGAGCCTGCATGCGTTTCACCACCGCGTTAAAAATATCACGAGAGGGTGTACTTTATTGATACCCCTCTAGCGCTCTATACAGAGGGGTATCGCGTTTTAACGCAATGTTCGCGTCATGGCATTAGTTGAAGGTGTACATCGATTTATATGTTTTGCATAATATGAAAAGTCTGAAATACCATTATGATTTAAGGCGAGTATTATCGTGCACCTGTTACTTCTCAAACATGAATGTTCATCTTTCAATTAAATATTTAGATATTTTTAAAACTATTTTGAAAATTCAGTGTAGTTGGAAATTTCAAGATGGACACCCCTCAAAAACTTTAGACTCGAGCATGTTTCCGAACGCACAGTAGCTCATCCATTAACCCTGACTTAAGTATCTGCTTTTTTGGATAACCAGGACCCTAATTGTCCTCAAAACATGGCTATGGTGTCATCTTTGTTTATCAATTCATACCAGTAGTTTATATGACACTGGATGGCTATTGTTGAGACCGTACTTCATTTTACAAACAACAATCCATTATTTTAATAACAGACACCCAATATTCATATTAAATTATCAGTGTTATTTAACTGTGAACAATTTAATTTAAAATGACTTGCATATATGATACCATAATATTTTGTCATGCTAACAAAGTAACTAACTTACAGTACATATATACTGATGGATGACTGTGATAGGAGTCTATGTACCTCTTAGCCGTTAACTGCCCTCTGTGGTGATGTCAGCTGGTTTTTCTGAACAATATAACCGCACGACTGATGACAATTGTACAATGCAGTAATTCTTTACAGGCGTCAATAATGACTGCATGATCATGTGGGCTATTAGCCAGGAACTGCTACTACCAATGCATCCTGGCGGCTCCAGCTGGGGCTAAATCAATACTATCTGGTGTGAACTGATAATGTGCATTTAAGTGTACCCATACCATGTACGGTATATATAATGCCAAGTCAGGATAAACCACTGTTTGTCTAGGCGTCCGTATTAGATAGGTGCATGCCAGAGAAAATCTAAAAAAAATTGCTGTCAAACTTTTGAGAACGTTTTTGCATAGAATGATCATTACAATTCAAAATAAAAAAATGGGCCACCTTGAAAATGGCCGCCATAAGGCCAATTTTCTTATCATGTGTCGCATTGATGGTGTTGAAGTTTAGTTTCATCACCATGAAACCTTGATATATGCATGACTAAACTGTTGTCAGGTGATGTCTTGATAAAAACACTAACAAACCAACCATATTGATGATGATTTTGATCCAAAATGGCCACCAAAATCCAAAATGGCTGCCATAAGACCAATTTTCCTATCATGTGTAATGTTGCTGGGACTGAAAGTTAGTCTTATCAGCATAAAACATTTATGTATGTATGTCTTAATTGTTCTTAAATGATCAGTTAATAAAATAACTAATAACTTTACCAAATTAAGGTTGGATGTTATTTCAAAATGGCCGCCAAAATACAAAATGGCCACCATATGGTCAATATTTCAATCATGTGTAATGTTTCTGCAACTGAAATTAGTCTTGGCAACATGAAACATTGATGTAAGTATGTATGTATTAATAGTTCTTAGATGATGAATTATTGAAAACAAGTAATAAATTGACCACAAAAAGGATGAATGTTATTTCAAAATGGCCGACAATCCTAAATGGACGCCATATGGTAAATTTTCCTATCATTTGTTATGTTGCTGGGACTGAATGTTAGTCTTAGTGGCATGAAACATTGATGTATGTATGTTTTAATTTTTCTTAAATGATGAAATAATAAAATAACTAATAAATTGACCACATTAAGGATTGATGTTATTTCAAAATGGCCGCCAAAGTCCAAAATGGCCGCAATATGGCCAATTTTTTCAATTCTGTGAAATGCTGCTGCGACTGGAAGTTAGTCTTGTCAGCGTGAAACATTGATGTTGTATGTCTAAATTGTTATTAGATGATGACTTGAAAAAAAAACTAAAGGATGAATGTTATTTCAAAATGGCAGCTAAAATCCAAAACGGACGCCATATGGTCAATTGTCCAATCGTGTGTTATGTTGCTGGGACTGAAAGTTAGTCTTAGCAGCATGAAACATTGATGCATGTATGTCTTCATTGTTCTTAGATGATGAATTGATAAAAAAAAACTAATAAATTGACCAAAAAAGGATGAATGTTATTTCAAAATGACAGCTAAAATTCAAAATGGCCACCATAAGGCCAATTTTGTATGTCTAAATTGTTCTCAGATGATGAATTTAATTTAATAAAACATAATCAAATGACCGCATTAATAATGAATATTATTTCAAAATGGCCACCAATATCCCAAATGGGAACCATGTGGTCAATTTGTTCTAACAAGTGTAATGTTGCTGGAACTGAAAAGTAGTCTTATCAGCATGCCACTTTGATGGATGTATGTCTTAATTGTTTTTGGATTATGAATAATCCAAGTTGGCCACCATAAGGCTACGTCATTGCTGCATTTGTGATTGAAAACCCATGTAATCGTGATTAAAAATACACCAATGATGGCCACTCATACATTATGTGGAAACTAGTAAGTGACAATCTGTTGTAGAAAACATCTCGTGAACACCGATACATGGTAATACATAATGAAATACACTTTGTACTGACTGCATGGTCGTCATATATAAAACAAGAAAACCATAGTCAGAAATGGTAACGCCACCAAGATCATATTAGCCATAAATATAAATTATAATATAAATATAATATAAAATATTATTCATTAGTTAGCGCCTATATTAGCGCTTGTCAAATACCATCTAATAAATATTCATCTTATTCACAACTTTAAGGAGTCCTTCTGGCACACGAGAATATTTATCGCCGTTTGATTTGCACCAAGTGAACTCGGCGCATATATAATTGATAGAACTGACCTTTATTATTATGATCGTGTCGTTATTTGTTTAAGATACGTATCAATTGACATATACGCACCGTTCCCTATTAAAATCTATATATATCGCCCATTTTAGGGGACCTCCGCGAATTCGGGGACTTCCGCAAAGTGATCTCCACAAATCGGGACCCATTGCAAATCGTCGCACCCAATGCAATTTGTAAACAAATACGATTGACATGCGTTTAAACGAGGTGAGCTTTAATTAAACGAAAGAATTAGCATTCTACATAAACTATTTGTCAGGGACTCAGCCAGTGTGCCATATATATGTGTCAACTAAGGTCGCTTTGCGTGGTAAAAGTGAAAAGTGAAAGTGGAAAATCCTATTGAAAATGAAACTGAAAGTAGCCTACAATTTTGGGAAATTCCGCGGCAGATTGCAGTGAATCTATACTATTATACTATTGGAAGTGAATGTACAATTCCTGGAATTCTATCAGATATCCCGACTCTGCTCGTTTTCGTGATCATAGGTTATATAGGCCCTATATGACCACGAAAACGAGTCGAGTCGCGATACATCCATCGGTACAAACACATTGTGTATACGATACAATTTTGACTTGATGACTAGAAAATAAAAGATCGCGGTTAATCCAAGTCTCCAACAGAACAGACATGCGCGCTCCAATTAAAATTACCCACAATTCACTTCACTACACAGGGGTTCCCAAAGGGTTATACATTATTTTCAGGCTATCAGAGTATTTATATTTTCAACAACATATTATTACACCAGTGACTTTAAGTTTACAATTTCAGCATGTCCTGACCCTATGGATACGATTTATCATATTTTTAAAAACGTATTATACACCGGTGCCGTTAACTTTACAATTTCAGCATATACGTGATTCTATTGGTACGATTGAGTAAGGTACAAAAAAACATATCCAAGAATATATTTCTCCATTCGACCATGAGTCTATACATATCTGTACACTAGTGTCCATCCACTTCGTGGCGGGAATAACCTTAAAAATTCGCAACTGAAGACCGTCTACTACTATAGCTCATGTATTAAATCAACCCCCACCTGCCCCCTGTGCATAATAACTGTTTCATTTGTACCGCGCACTTCCGCGTAGTTCTGCGCAGTTCCGCGCACTGTTTCGAGGTTCCGGTACTACGGGTTTATCGAGTACGCTAGTTTATAAACAAACTTTTGTCAATAGCCGTTTTGGTCAAACTAAACCTTTTTCGACCGTGACAGCAGATCCGAATAGTAGCTAAGATGTATTTAGATAGAATTATCAAAAGAATTTGACCGATTAGGGTGCATTTTAAAAGAATCGAGTGGAGAAATCTTGCTGACATTTTCATAAAACACGCCGAAGATAAAAGATGGCGGTTATCACAATAGAACAGGCATAATATTACCCATAATTCACCTCACTATACCAGGGGGCTCCCAATGGGTTATATATTATTTTCAGGCTATCAGATTATTTATATTTTCAACAACATATTATTACACCGGTGACTTTAAGATTACAATATCAGCCTGTCCTGACTATCGATACGATTGAGTCATATTTTCAAAAACATATTATACACCGGTGGCGTTAACTTTACAATTTCAGCATCTACGTGATTCTATCGGTACGATTTGAGTAAGGTACAAAAACAAAAATCTTCGCCCACTCGACCACAGAATTGGAGACTACCACTGAATATGAAAAACAGCCACATTAGAAACACCACAGGTGGCGTAATTATTTGACAAGTGGAATGTGGTTGTCTAAGTAATTTCTTTCACTTCCATCCTATGCCATGCCAGTTATAATGCGTTTATATGTGTAGAATCAGAGAACAATCACCTCCCTTTTGGAAAAGAAACTGCTTAAGGGTGGAGACACACTTGCATGTAATTTCTGTATGTAAAATTCATGTATTCCATGTATTTTACATGGTCACACTAAACATTGATAGCATTAGTCTCCTGCGCGCGATCGGACAATTCCAATAGGCGAGACCAGTGAGCACTTATAAGCCATTATCAAACTAACTGCTATCAAGAAATTTCAGGCCAGTCATAAACATGTCTTCTTTCATGGATGCCGAAATCC
Source organism: Siphonodentalium dalli (assembly GCA_032622095.1). Lineage (NCBI taxonomy): Eukaryota > Metazoa > Mollusca > Scaphopoda > Gadilida > Siphonodentaliidae > Siphonodentalium > Siphonodentalium dalli. Next base: position 152,814,394 of record CP136062.1, read on the forward strand.
TGTCTGATATATGTTGCTGTTTTTCACGAGTTTTAATTCATTTCGAACAGTGGATTTGAGTCCGTCGATTTTATACTTTATTTGTTTCACGTCATTTCGTGGAAACAGGGTCATCCAAAATAAAAATAAAATGTGCAAAATTTGAAGCTCTTTTAGGAATATTGTGATGAACGATTGTTTAATGTCCTACTCACTGACTCCCAATTTGATCTCGTACAGCAAAACCCGAACGGCTCTCTGGCTCAACATTTTGGAAGCGCTATATCAATGCACATGGAGATCGACTAACTCATCCATGGTGTATGAGCGTTTGGGCACCGCAGATATCAGAACAGGTTATCTTCGAGGAACAAAGGGTTTTTTATTAACAGTCCAATTTTCTTATGACTGATTTCTTCAGATAATTCATTTTCTGGATTATATTGTAGAAGCTGCTGACATAACGCATGTGGTTAACCTTCGTCCACCATGTCTGAGACGGCCTAATAAGCCTTTGCACTGGGTCATGGTCGTATTGGATCCATACAGCCCGTTCCGTTTGTTTTTAGTGCTACAGGTCAAAGTTCTGGAGTAGCATTCCATCGATGGAGCTTTTGAATTTTCATGAATTCCAAACATGGAATGCTACTCCAGAACTTTGACATGTAGCACTAAAAATGGAACGGGGCTGGATGGATGGATCCAATAAGGCTGTGAGTCAGTGATAAGGCGTATTTGAGCGAAGGCGCATATCAGAAGGATCAATCTCATACTATGTTCCATGCTCTATCCATGACATTATCAGAAGTTTGCTGTTGATGGCCTCTTCAGCACGAACGAAGATGTGCTGCAATTCAAGGATGCCAATTATCGCCAACATTCTCTCCCTATAGGACTTGATCACACTGCCATTTTTGGGAAGGGGTATGGCGGGTAAAGTGGTGTTCTCAATGAATATTGTCGTCATAATTGCTTTAGTCTCTGATCCAATTTGACACGAGAAAATGAAATTAAATACAAAAGATAGATAGAATGAAGAAATTTTTAATGTACAAAATATACATGTACAGCGAGCGCCATAATGAATGTTTTCATCATCACCGTGATCATCACCAATTTCATTGTCATAATAATAATCATCGGTATCATCATCATCATCATCTCCACCACATATAATCAATGTCGTCGCCATCTTCATCATATCGTCATCGTAACAGTCCATGAAGCAGCAGGCGACAATTCGGTAGAACTGTCTGGTATATATTTCGCTAAACATTTACTCCCCTCTGCACAAATCACCAAACTTCATTGAAGCTGTAATATTTTTTATGAATTTCAATGAAAAATATGGCCGCCAACAGCAATCTTTGATATTACTTTTTCCATGACTAAATCCCTCGGCTTGCCCTATACAGCCAACATTATTTTTTTTACATCCGATTGAGCTTCAGATGTCGCTCTTGTTTGACATCTAGTATACTAGTAACTTAAACATTTAAACTTTCCACATTCCTTATCGCTCCATTGACTGTAAGATATGACATTATCCCCTCTCCGCGTTGAGCTACAGTGTCATTGACACTTTCATTTTATTAACTCGTTGTCTAAGAACAATTAAAGATGGTCTATCTCTTTGTAAGCACGTGGTATATAGTTTCCATGGTATAATATATTATATATGTATTGAAGATCCACTCTTCTATCGATTAATATTCATTATATTTTTATCATGTTCTGGTATAAACTGATAATAAACATGTGTGATCGTTTATCTAACCACCAATAGTTACTGTTAACAGAGACCAGAAATGGCATTGTGTAATTTTGTCATAAATAAACGTTAATTAGACTCATTATCGCATATAGATATGGAATACAACAAACAATCAATCTGGGACATTTGACGTTCGGTGCAATGGCTAAACTCGAATAATCGCTACCTGATATCGTCTGAACGGTCTGTTCTAAAATAGTAACAAATGTATGTCCCATTTAATCATCGCATAACAAATTATTACAAATAAAATCAAAATCAATTGATAGTTCTATACATTTCCGAACAGATGTGTTATATTCATATTTATTATTTTATACCCATGAAACTATATAAAACCTGTTATATGAAGAGATAGACCATCGTTGAGATATACATACATCAATATTTCATGCTGATAAGACTAAATTTAAGTTCCAACAACATAACACATGATAGGAAAATTTACCATATGGTGTCCGTTTTGGATTTTGGCAGCCATTTTGAAATAACACCAATCCTTAATGTGGTCAATTTATTAGTTGTTTTTATTAATTCATCATTTGGGATTTTTGCAGCCATTTTGAAATAAAATTCATTATTAATGTGATAAAAAAAATTTGTTAATTAATAATTTAAGAACAATTAAGACATACATATATACATTTTTCATACTGATAAGACTAATTTTCAGTCACAGCAATATTATACATGTTAGGAATATTGAACATATAGCGACCATTTTGGATTTTGGCGGCCATTTCGAAATAATATTTATTATCAATGTGGTCATTTTATTAGGTTTTTTATATTAATTCACCATCTAAGAACTTAAAACATACATACATCAAGGTTTCATGCTGACAAGGCCAACTTTCAGTCCCAGCATTTACACATGATAGGAAAATTTAACAAATTGCGGCCATTTTGGATTTGGTGGGAATTTTGAAATAACATTCATTATCATTGTGGTCAACTTTTTAGTTTTGTTATGAATTGATCATGTAAGAACAATAAAGACATACACACATCACTGTTTCATGCTGCTAAGACTAACTTTCAGTCACAGCAACATTACACATGACAGGAAAATTGGCCTTATGGTGGCCATTTTGGATGTTGGTGGCCATTTTGAACTAACATTCATCATTAATATTGTTAATTTATTAGTATCAGTTATTAATTCATCATCTAAGAACAATTAAGACGTACATACATCAATGTTTCATGCTGACAAGACTAACTTTCCGACACAGCAACATATGCAACAATGATAGGAAAATTGGCCTTATGGCCTGTTATGGCGACCATTTTGGATTTTGGTGGCCATTTTGAAATAACATTCATCATTAATGGTGGTTATTATATTAGTTTTTTTATTATTAATTCATCATCTAAGAATAATTAAGACGTACACATATCAATGTTTTATGCTGATAAGACTATCAGTCCCAGCAACATTACACATGCTAGGAAAATTGGCCTTATATATGGTGGCCATTTTGGATTGTGGTGGCCATTTTTGATCAAAATCATCATCAATATGGTTGTTTTGTTAGTGATTTTATCAAGTTATCATCTGACAACAGTTTAGTCATGCATATATTAAGGTTTCATGCTGATAAAACCTAAATTCAGCACCATCAATGTGATACAAGATAGGAAAATTGGCCTTATGGCAGCCATTTGGGATTTTGGCGGCCATTTTGAAATAAATTCATCATTAATGTGGTTAATATATTAGTTTTTTTGATTAATTCATCATCTAAGAATAATTAAGATGTACATACATCAATGTTTCATGCTGATAAGACTAACTTTCAGTCCCAGCAACATTACACATGAAAGGAAATTGGCCTTATGGTGGCCATTTTGGATTTTGGCTGCCATTTTGGATCAAAATCATCACCAATATGGTTGGTTTGTCAGGTTTGTTAGTGTTTTTATCAAGTTATCATCTGACAACAGTTTAGTCATGCATATATTAAGGTTTCATGCTGATAAAACCTAAATTCAGCACCATCAATGTGATACAAGATAGGAAAATTGGCCTTATGGCAGCCATTTTGGATTTTTGCGGCCATTTTGAAATAAATTCATCATTAATGTGGTTAATATATTAGTTTTTTTTATTAATTCATCATCTAAGAATAATTATTATGTACATACGTCAATGTTTCGTGCTGATAAGACTAACTTTCAGTCCCAGCAACATTACACATGATAGGAAACTTACACATGATAGGAAACTTGGCCTCATCAATATGGTTGGATTGTTTGTGTTTTTATCAGACTATTATCTGACAACAGTTTAGTCATGCACATATTAAGGTTTCATGCTGATAAAACCTAAATTCAGCACCATCAGTGTGATACAAGATATGAAAATTGGCATTATGGCGGCCATCTTGGATTTTGGCAGCCATCTTGGATTCAAGGACATTTTCAAGGTGGCCCATTGTTTTATTTTGAAGAGTAATGATCATTATATCCATAAACATTCTGAAAAGTTTGACAGCAATTTTTTTTAGATTGTTCTTGACTCGCACCAGTCTATATGAATGTTTGTAGACATATGCTATCCAACGCGATAACACAAGTATTTTAAATAACTGATACCTCTCTGGTATTTATTGATGAGGTCATTTTTTGAATATCTAGGACCCTAATTGGATTTAAATAACTAATACATGCCTGGTATGTACTGATAATATACTTTTTGGAATCTCCATGGCCCTTAATTGGCTTTAAGTAACTTATACATGTCAGTAAATGTGCATTGTATGTGTACCCATATGTATGGCACATATAGTGACGACGTCCGGATCAACCGCCGTTCGTCTCTCCGAAGTCATGCTATAACTCAAGTATTTTAAATTACTGAATCCCTAGGACCCCAGTTGGCAGGTACATATCCCGTATGTTCTGATGAGGTACTTAAAAAAAACAGACCTTAATTGGCTTTAAATAACTGATAGCTATCTGGTATGATCCGATTATGTACAATTTTAAATACATGGTACCATAATTAGATTTAAATAACTTATCACTATCTGGTACTGCTCATGTACTTTTAGCTCACCTGAGACGAAGTCTCCGGTAGAGCTAGTCATCAGTCTTCATCTGTTGTCCATCCGTCTGTCTGTCCATCCACCCGTCTGTCTGTTCATCCATAATTCTTTAAACATCTTCTCCCGAACCATAATACCGTTTGGGTTCATATTTGGTGTGGACGTCCCCTTGGTGATTCACATTCAGATTTGTTAAAATGAGGTCACCGAGTCAAATAGTTGCGAAGCCAGGGCCATAGCTCTTTCCCTTCTCAAGTACCACCGAGCTGAATGCTTTCATATTTGGTATGAAGGGTTCTTGTGTGACTGGGTTCAGATCTGTGCAAATGAGGCCACTGGGTCAAATGTTAGCGGAGCCAGCGACATAACTCAAAAAACAATGAAAATCCTTCCTTTTTTTTACTATATTTTAAAATTTGGACAGAGCCTTCGGTCACTATTTACATATTTTAAGTTGTAAATATCCTCGGGAATCTATATACATATTTTAAAATTTGGACAGAGCATCCGGCCACTATGTATCCTGATAAACTTTCAAACGATACGTGTATCGTGTCATGTGTATCGCGATACAGGAAATCAAATAATGTCTGAAGATGGGCTAGTGTAAAAAGGTAAAACCTGCAATAATCTCACGTCTACATGTATACTATGCATATTTGACTCATCTAGCCAAAAACTAACCTCCATTTTAGTTTAAAATGAACTATATCTCCAGTTATATACTTGTTTGTGATAATTCAGGCGGTATTCATTTGGAAACACCAATTTACTGAATTTAGTGTAATGTATCGTATCGTTGATCGTGAATCTGATTCGTATCGTATCGTGACCAAGTGTATCATTGCAGCACAACTATTTACACATTTTAAAATTTGGACACAGCCTCCGCCACTATTTACATACATGAATTTTAAAATTTGGACAGAGCCTACAGCCATTATTTACAATTTTTTAATTTGGACAGAGTCTCCGGTCACTATTTACAATAGCATATTGTATTTAGGTTGTCGCCAAGACAGTGTAGAGCTCTCATTGCAATATTATGGCGATGCTATTTCCGACCCTAAAATTTCAGAGTTTAGAAAGTAACAAATTCAAATTCAACCCAGTCTATGTTTCCGCCTTCTCAAACTAATGATATTCTTTATGGAGAATATAGGTGTAAAATCTTGAACTTAGGCCACAAAATGCAAGCCTAACACAATCCTCTGGTTGTATTTTGGAATCATCTACTCCGATGTGGGTGTCGTGCTGCAACTTGCAAACATATTATTGTTTGCACACATATTCCAAACTATTATTATCAGTTTGGACTGACACTAGTGACAGTTATATAATCAAATATTGTCGAATCGGACACAGTGAAAATTAATAAACGTACAGAGCCAAACAAGGATCGTACAGGTGTGAATTTCAACTGCAAAATAAATAAGCATTCATGTACGACTATTAGGCACTAGGGAGTAGTCAGCTAGAATTGAGGATGTAATATTAAAATGCTCTCGCTGTGTTTTCGTCGTGGGAATGACTGGTTATCGCACTGAAATTGAAAACGTGACGAGCATATAGGATTACTGAAGTTGATTGAGAATTTGGAAAGTTGTGTAAATACACCATTGATATATGTAAGTACGCATAAATTAAATACTAAAATAGTCGAGCAACATCACAACAACAACGTACAGAAATTTCATTCTGAACTGTGCAATGTGGAAATTGCCTGTAGCCAGGAAACGCAGGGTGATATGGAGGCGTTCCCTGGGTGTGATCGCCATACGCATTATGGTGTCTTGGCGGACAATACTGCTTTCTAACAGAGATAAATTAAAATTTGTTACCGTCATCCTGGTAAACTATCTAAAGTAGTCATCATCTTCGGTTTGCAATTCTGAAATTAAACGGTTACAATAACCCAACTCCTGTCGCCTGGTTATCTGTCGCCTGGTTATCCAGGAGCGTATCCACATGGTTCGATGCCGCATTGCTCTTCTGCGTCTGCGACGCTTTTAATATTAATAAAATCAGTGTAATTTTCCGCCGTTTATTCAGTCCCGCCATTTTTGATTGTTTTGCTGGACTGATCACATGATAGGATGATCACATGACAACCAGATCGTACGATCGGATCGCATCGTGTGCGATGGAATATCGTAGTCATATGGTAGTGATAAAAACAAGTCGCACGACTAAAATCGCGCCGTGTGCGCACACCGATCTTACATCGCAAGGGCCTGCGACAAATATTGTGCAACATATATCGCATCGTGTACGGCGGCCTTGAAGGGTACACAGGGTTTGTTAAATGTGCTGAAGGGTACACAGGATTTGAAATCTCGTTCCGATGTCACGTGACACTGATCTGATCATGTGACGTGATCAATCAATTTCATCAAAATGTCGACCTCCAGAGCGAGTTCAGAGGATTTGGCCTCGAAATTCCGTTCTTTTCGCTCGCCAGTATGGTCCGCGGCGGACGCTCTGCCAAAATGATTTGGTGGAGGTGCGTCGCGGACCATCTGGGTTTTTTTCGGACAAATTTCTCAAGAAATCGAGTCACAAAAACACAAAGCTGGGCACAAAATGGGTTGATCGAGAGACCCTGTTTTGTGAATGGAGAAGCAATTGTTTCCGGGGCTGTGGTGTCTTCGGAAAGTGTGTGGAAGGTAAGAAAGAGCAAACGATATATGTTTTCATGTCATTTATTTCTGTATTTTAGGGCTATAAATTAAACAGTTCTGCGAAAATGTTTCAAAATATACAGATTATGGAAAACTAGACTGCTTCGGTTTTGTCAGTAAATTGCTAAACACTGGTAAACAGGTATGGATGGGAATTAAACTATTAGCTATTATGGTTATATTTGATCTATTATTATACTTCCATGTTTTAACATGGAAGGATATTGTAATTCTTCTGGCTTTTATTATTTTTTCTTATTATTATTATTCCAATAACATGCTTATATCTCAAGAACGACTGGACCGATTCACCTGCTGTTTTCGGCTTCAGTATATAACTTTGGAATATCTGCGAAAATGGCCTATTGAGAATTTCGTCCGACCTTGACCATCGGAGTTATCGCCATTTTCTTGATATTTTGGGAGTTTTCTTGCCGCTAAAATGACTTGCAACATCTAGGTTTGATCTCTTATATCTTCAAAACAGCTTGGCCGATTGATTTGAAATTTGATACCTGCATAGCCATTGAGTATACGCAGTCGATGCACAAATAAGAAATTTCGTCTGACCTTGACCTTTGGAAACAACGCTCTTTATCTGTTTTATAGTTGTTAGCGTATCTCCTCCGAAACAGCTAGAGATATCGAGTTCGGACCTTTTTCGTTATTTGCACATATATATGTGTTCTAAAATACAGAAAAATGATAGGGTTTAAAAGTTCGCCACTGGTCAAATACTAAAACAACGCTCTTTATACAAACTCCAGAAGGGCTTGAGATATTGAGTTGGGACTTTTTGCATTGTGTGCACCAACCGCTGCGCTCTATAACGATATATAAAGTTTACGGATTTCACTTCCGGTTTGAGAGAACGGGCGTGTGGGTATGTATCTCAAAACTATTTTGACGCCGATTTTAATGAAATTTGGTGAACATCATCACTAGGTGCCACTGATTACTATGCCACTCAAATTTTTAAAATGGCTGCTTGAATACCTGATTTTTATGGGGTTTTCATGCCCCTAAAATGGCTTGTATAATTGCAAAATCGACGTTTGATTACTTTTGTCGTCGAAACGGCTTTGCCAATTGATTTGATATTCTTTATCTGCCTGGGCATTGGGCATATGCAGTCGATGCACTGATAGGGAATTTTATCTGACCTTGACGTTTGAAAATAACGCTCTTTATGTGTTTTATTGTAGGTAGCGTATCTCCTCCAAAACAGCTGTAGATATTGGGTTCGGACTTTTTACATTGTTTGCGCATTTATGTGTGTTCTAAAATACTGAAAAATGATAGGGTTCGGAATTCCGGTTTAAATGTTGGGCTACTGGTCGAAGAATAAAACACGCTCTTTATACGAAATCCATAAGGGCTTAAGCTATTGAGTTGGAACTTTTTACACTATGTGCACTATGTGCGCTCTACAATGATATATATGGGTTACGGATTTGACTTCGTTGGTATGTATCACAAATTGTTTTGGTGCAGGTTTGATGGAATTTGGTGGATAGCATATGTGGTTGCAGAGTATTACTACGAGCTACAGTATATGTGTCTTCTGAAAACAGACGCTTTATCAGATGACAGAATTTCCGTCATTGGTGAACATGGAAGTATCGAAATTGCTGTGCAATTTCAGTTTCATTCTAGTTATTAATATAATTGGTCAATTTAAACTATAATTAGGGGATAACAGTGTGGGTTTTTTTTGTGATTTCAGAAAGGTACAGGGCGAATATACTGTGGCATATTTAGTTAACGGGCGACGGGGGAGCTGATGCCCATTAACGGCGCGGGTATTTGCCACAGTATATTCACCCTGGTTTGTTTATATAGCAAGAGCTGGTAGTCAGCCAACCCTGTGCATCTACTCTGTAACATTGTCGACGTGTATTGCATAAGGGTGACGTTATGGAGCGAAACAGAACGGAGCTGGATTGGTCATGGACTGATGTCAATATTGGCATGTAGGAATATCTAAGATTGAAGTGGTGTGTCATGTTTCAGGGGGTATATTGGCATAAGTGCATTAGAGTAGTAAATATTTTAGATGAAATTGACAACTAAATCAACATAAATTATCTTGGTAATGATATAAAAAGCTGTAAAAGCCAATACAGAATCCAATGCAATTCTAAAGCAATAACATAGAACAAAAATGCTAAATCGAAGGGTTGTATTTAGAAATTAGACCCAAATGAATCTAATCATTTGCATGGATTGCGGCTTGTGAACAAACATGGTACCGAATTAGTGCGACACTGATTTTAAATCACGTTTCTGTCTTTCTGGTAGATGACTTTTATTAAATTCAGAAAATCCAATAACTCTATTAAGCTATTATATATAATAGACTAGCCGATGAGCCCGACTTTGTCCGGGCTATTCAAAAACCAAATTTCAAGTCGATAGCTCTGCCCAGCCCGACGTTGTCCGGACTATTCAAAAACCAAATTTCAAGTCGATAGCTCTATCCGTTTCCGAGATCTGGTCTGCGCATGCGCGAAGCTGGCGTCGCACGGGCTCGGCGACCCGATAAAATTCGTATCCGGGGCTAGATACATTCACATACCAAATTTCAAGTCGATAGCTCCACCCGTTTCCGAGATCTCGTCTGCGCATATTGTTCTGATTACATAAAGTCTTTTGTCTTTTCGTGCATGTATCGTGAATGATGACGGCACAATTTCGTTATTATTTTGATAACTCGTGAATGATGACGGCACAATTTCGTTATTATTGACCAGTTGATAACATAAAGTCTTGTGTCTTTTCGTGCATGTATCGAGGGCTGCGCGAAGCTGGCGTCGCACGGATACATTCACATACAAAATGTCCGAGATCTGGTCTGCGCATGCGCGAAGCTGGCGTCGCACGGGCTCAGCGAACCGATAAAATTCGTATCCGGGGCAAGATACATTCACATACCAAATTTCAAGTCGATAGATCCACCCGTTTCCGAGATCTCGTCTGCGCGTGCGCGAAGCTGGCGTCGCACGGGCTCGGCGACACGATAAAATTCGTATCCGGGGCAAGGTACATTCACATAGCAAATTTCAAGTCGATAGATCCACCCGTTTCCGAGATCTCGTCTGCGCATGCGCGAAGCGGGCGCCGCACGGGCTCGCCAATAAGACAACGTCGACCGCCTGGTCAAACTACACACACGTACCAAGTTTCGTCCTGATCGGTCGAGAATCGTATATTTGTATAAATGACAGACAAACAGACAAACAGACAGACAAAGAGACAGAGGTCTTCAAAATATAATAGTTAAATCTCACTATGATAATTGAATTCTGAATAAGCCCGTTGGTAAACAGGTAAATCACATATTCAATCAAACTTTTGTTTAAGACATGTTACACAGGAGCGCACAGGAGACTGATATTTGTCATATTATTTGTGTAGTGTCAGAACTAAATGTGTGCGGTACTAGTACCCAGTAAAATTGTTTTATATTCTATGGTGACCATGAATAACATTACTGGTAGTGACTACCGGTTATTCATGATCGGCATATAATATAAAAAAAAAAAATTTAATGGTAGCATCCTTTGATTTAATATTATAACTAGATAACTTAAATAAATGATTGTCTTGTATGTTATCAATTTTGATTGAGCAGAGGACAAATGCCATGTTTTATTACACACTTGTTTCTAGAATTATAGTGTTCTTGCTGTTCCAACAGTTACAAATGACGTTCAAACCGAACTTTAAAATAAAAGCATCATCATACACGATAAACAAGCCTGGTGTGTGCCTGAATAAACCTTGTAATCCTGTATTTTTATTCATTGATTCCAGGCTGAGTGGTATGTAATAAACACGGAATGAAACAATGTGCTAATGGGGTTTGTTGGTATGGCAAACAAAAATTAAACACATAATGACACATTTCTTAATATAACAGGTTGGGCAGTACAGCACTTGTGGCATCGCATTGGAACTCATGCTATCCTTCTGCACTAGCACTCATGCCGTATCAAGCTAATCAACAAACCCATTAACACACATTTCGATATCGTGCTGTGTTTATTACATGAAACTCATCCTGGAATCTGACCTCGTAACCATATATGTACATGTATGGTGTATACCAAGTTATACATGTAGGAATTAGAAATGTAAACCTAAGGCCAATATAAATTAATTGTTAGATTTGCATCAAACCTTTTCAGAAAAATAGGGCGGGACAGTGAATTTTATGTTATTCTTCCTGACATAAATGGTCATGGACAGTTCTAGCTATTGAAGCAATATCCTATCTTATATAATACAAGGTTACTTAGATTGTCCAATTGGATCAAGATATAGTGAATAATGGGTCATTGAAATGTGATGTGACTGCTAAGGCATGAGAAAAGTTTCCATAAACGATATCCAAATGAAAAAAATAAGGGCTAAAAATAGGGTCGGGAGGGTATGTGCACCAAGCAATGTTTTTATATTGGGCTAAATAAGATTTTTTTTGGAATTTGTCATGGATGCCCTGTAGGACACGCCTAAGCTGACAAAGATAAGAATAGAATATGACTTATTGATTGACTCAAAAACAGAGTATTATCAAATTTTCATAACATTTTGTGATAACAGTAAATTGAAACGTGAAAAATGAGTGTTTAGCGAAAGAAAAGTTAGGTATTGAATAATGGTGAAAAGTGAAAATATGAATGTTTAGGAAAAGAAAAATTAAGTATTGGATAATAGTGAGAAATGTCAGCCTGGATATGTTTACAGACCGGTTTATATAATAAATACTCTTGTAACCAACAAGACAGACTAATGAGTAATGTGGCATATGATTTTATCAAATGTTTATAAATCAGTTTAATTACATTAACATGGTTTTCTCTTACAGTAACAAATATTTCATTAACTTCGGAAAGTAATCGACCAAGCAATTCCTTAACAGGAGAGTTTTCCCTGAACTGATGTAAATTACTGGCATTCTTTGAATGTATTGCCATCTATAAGAGACCATTTAGTGATGTGGGGCATAATCCATCACGGACTGTAAAATCTCTGCCTTCAATATATGTTGAGATGTCAAATTCTATTTTACCTGTATACTGGTCAGTCATTCAACAATTTGTCAACCATTTGTAGAAGGTGACATCCCTAGATTAGGCTCATTTATGGTGACAATACCATTGTCAAAGTCACACACGTTTCAAGTATAGATCCACGTACTCCACTAGCATTTTGCTTTAGAATGGAATGCTACTTCAAAAAAAAAATTCGACTGTAGACACAGATATTTCTTTTTTGTTCAATGGGAAGGATATCGAAAGGTATCTTAACCATTTCCAAAGCTCTCCTACAAAAACGTTTAGACGTTTTATTAGTCTAGTGCTCTGACTAATTCAAGATAACAATATTTAGTTTTGAACCGTTCAATTTTATCTGAATTGAAAGCTTTCTAGATTAAATTGTCAATGACCCAATGGAATTCAGAATAAAAATATTATAAAAATTCCCAACCTACATACCCTAATTATTTTTAGACCATGCAACCATTCACACAGGTATCATTTTTTGGCCTAAAAAATATTTAATTCCGAAGTATTAGCTTGCTGAATTATGCAAATGGCAGGCGAATGTGAGCCTGTGTGAATGGCATTTTTTCATGAAGTTTATTTGATATCTTATTATTAGTTGAAATCACATCAAGTTAAAATATATTATTGGACTAGTATCAAGTATTGGGATGTGCTAGTTGGCACAAACATGTAATATGCACCATACATGTATTTCTGAGGCTTGTCCCTATTTTCATATTTAAATAAGCATCCAGATCAAATTTGAATTACATATATTAAAGGGACAGACCTGGTTTTGGGTCACAATTAAATTTATGAATATCACAAACTATCATATTACAGTCAGAACCCTTATCTGAAAGCTATGCCATATGGCCAGGCCAGGTTATAGATATTAAAAACATTCAAATTTACACTGCCAGTCTTCGGTCCTTCAGAAGATTCTTAGTAATTTAAATTATGGCCTGCCCTTTTAACTCGAAGGTCAATGGTTTCAACCATTGTCTTCTATGCATCTGATGTGATCTCAATTATTTGTTGAATATTATACATTTAGTTTTCCAATCATGTAATTGTTCTTAATCTGTTACAGTTCGAACTTTACTTGATTGCATGGATTTACCGCTCAGTGGCCAGACGGATGACTGCAAGCATCTATAGCAAAGTTTAGGACTTGAATAGGGAGTATTATTTTGATACGAAGCTTATTTGCATTCTCTTTAACAATTAATATACATGTAGGTCTTATTCTATTTTAATTTCATCAGGATTGTCTGGGATTACCATATTCATATTGGAAAGGGACCAATCCCTGTTCACTGGTAAAATGATTATAATGATGGTATTAAAGCCACGAATACAGTGCATTATGATATTGTGATAATAATAAAATATCTGTATTATTGGTATTTGAGTGACAAATGTCATGCATGGAACAATTTTTAGAACTAACAAATTAACAACCATTGATTCTGTGGTATGGAATTGAGGACTGTTTGAAAAAAACTGAACGTATGTTTTTGTTCGTCCGTCAATAAGATGTAAATTCATTTATTAAATGTCAGACTTATTGTTCTCTGCTGCAAAGTCTTTTTTCAGACTGTCCAAAAAAAGAGCAACTGATGGGTGTGAAGACAAGCGTCCGGGCAAAATCAGGCCATTTGTGCCAGTTTAGTGTGCATTTGAAAATGCCAGTCGATTCAATTGGGACATGGCAGGTGTCTGTTGAATGTTACCATGTCCCCAACACATTTGTTTGGCAAGCTCCCAATAAGAATGGTCTCCTGGGTGAGCCTGTAAGTATAAAGTGATATAATTGTAGGTTACATTATTATACCCGATGACCAAAGGAACGGGTGGGTACCGGTATACTGGATTACATGTGTAATCCTGTCTGTTCATCTGGGCAGATATTTGAACCACCAATGAGATTTAGTATGGATGTTCACTACTATGAGGACTATAAGTTAAAATAATGTTTATTTGAATTAAATATATGACGTTTTTTTGAAGTTATGACCATTATGTCTGGTAATGTTCCAACTTTGAATATTAGTTCACTATAATAGGCTGCAATTGTTACAAAACTAAAGTCCTATTTGAGGCCTGCATATTATGTGTCACCTTATATTCACCATACACACATATTTTTCGATTTAAACACTTAAATTCATTTATTTTTGTTAAAGGACAAAGAAGCAGCAATGCAGTGAGCACGGGAATGCTAAAAACAAAACAAATCCAGTGTTTATTCAGTGAGTCGTCTAGGCCAACCAAAGGTCAAGTTCGGTATTTTCTTGATGAGTTTCCAGTGCTATAAAAAACAGCTTGTTCAAATCCTGTAACTGTTTGAGCTTACCACCATATTTTTAAAATTCACCCTTTTATTAACCCATTCTGTACTGAATAGCTTTTGTTCAGGTAATATAAAAAGGATGTCAGGTACGAAAAGATAATACAAGTGCAGAATGATTCATATTTTTCGGTGGGAAATGTTCAGATAATAAGTTATCTGAACATTTGCTTTGGCAGCTGCTAGTAGTTTGTTAATAACTATTTAGTACAGAAAGACTTAACATAAACAGTCTAAATCACATAAGCTAAACTCATCAGATGTAGTCAGATCCATATGTTTTCGGTTTTCTTGTCCTGCCATATCGTGATTCACTCACATTTGGAACCTTCAATTTTCCACTTGCTGAAATTAATACACTGTTAATACATCATGTATTAATAGAGGCAATTTTTATGTTTACCCATACCATAGTATGGTAAACAGTGTTGACTCGTACAGCATTACAGATCATGTGCCAGTGCATTCTCTTACCGGTATATATGTGAGTGACCCATAAATTCCAATAATATGTTTTATGTACAGTTGTCAATAATAGTACACAACTGTATACTCTATAATAACTCTAAGTTATGATTCCGATCACAGTAATTTACTATCGCCAATGGATGGGTTAAACATTGTAATTTCTAAATAATTGTATTCTAGATCTATACTACATATACTAATGTTGGTATAACAACTTAAGAGCCACCGCAGACGCTGCGATTAAAATCGTAAGTGGGGGAAATCGCAGGTGGATAATCTCTCTCGCAGCCAAATCGTAGCGATCAAGCCATGTATAATTTTGACCAGGAAAATCGTGGTGTGACCTTGGTAACACGCGCGATCGTAGCTGTCACATGGCCATGGTCGCACTGGTCATGTTGTAAATACCACGAAAAGAAATAATTCAAAAATGGCGCAAAGTTCACATACTTCTTGGACTTACAAAAACGAGGCCAAATTGTTGGAGATGTGGCACGACAGGGAGTGCAGGCCTATACCACATGTCATCCATCTGCTATGCAGACAAGGAGAAGACGGTTGGCGCAATTGTTGAAATTGTGGCAGCTGTGGAGTTGACAGGTACAAAAATGTCAAAATAAAACATTATTCAACTTCACTTGAACTTTCAAGTTCAACTTGTTAGTTTAGAAAATTGAGATACATGCCATGTATACGTATATAATTGCATAATGCGGAGAGTGTGATATAACATTTTGCTATCATGTGATCGATCACGTGGATAAAATCGTAGCGGCATACATCGCAAGTCGCAAGTCATTTTTCCTCACTATTATTTTAATCCCAGCTTCTGCGGTGGCACTAAATTGTTGGAAAATCAACAAACAAATTAAAAATATTATTGCTTATGTGAAATTCACAACTTATGACTAATGTTGCATCAGGTTTTAAAATTCCGACTGCTAAATGTTTTTAAGAAAGTAGAGACACCCCCCTATCGGTATGAAGTTTGACAATCAGATGAGGGATGTGGTCTGTATTGTTTGCCACGATGATGGTGTATAGTTATGTAATTGACAATAATTGTAGGACATTTTATGATACTCATGAGCCGGTAATCTGCACTTTCCCATGTACTTTTTGGAGAGACAGCGAGACACATTCCACCATGGCCATTATCTGGCTTCATACTTCGCATGGCTTCTTTTTGGAAGCCAAAATGTCTCTTTTTGATTGAATCCATACCTCTCTTTTGTGTTCCATTCTAACCAGTTCTAATATGAGTATAAGAATTATAGGTCAAATACACTTGATAACTCATGCTTCATAATGTCTGTGCTTTCAGCGAAGTAAGAAGAGCAACAACAGTGCCACTGTACCAAACAATTGTTAAGCATGGAACATCCAGATTTTGGTCAAATAATATCAAAATATAGGTATACTCAAAGAATAATCTTCATTTCCTGATGTAATTTCACTGAATAAATTCATTTGAACTGGTCACAAATATATCTTGCAAATGTATTATTACCCCACCCCCCCCCCTGTAACAAGTTATGGGGTATGTGGGTTTCGGTCTGTCCGTCCATCTGTCCATGCGGGCGTAGATGCAACGTTATCAAAGTTTGTATTCCCATATTTGTTCGGTCAATTAACAGTATTTAGTACCGTGGGAATATGTGCAGTGTGCACCTGCGATTTTGAGGTTGTTCGACTTTTATTCGGTGGAGTTATCACTCTTTTTACTTATAAAATTTTCACAACGTGCAGAACTTTGTCTGGACTTGTATTCTTACATTTTCCAGTAAATAGTTTTAAAACTTGGCACAGAGGCCAATTGGGATTTTTTGTTGTTGCAGTTGTTCTCAACTGCCAGAGAACAACTGTCATGGGGGTATTCTTAGTCATATTGGGACAGTCCACCTCTACATGTAGTTTATGGTCAGTACAAATGTATTTATACTGTGTAATTATATCATAAATGAAGATTATTGTTTATAATTACATTTAATATCAGAAAATCTCGGCATTATAATGTAACGCACCCGTGTGAACTGTTCAATGCAGACAACAGATCGTGTCATCAGAAGGGCCAACGCAACACAGTCTTACAGAATGCTTCTTTACAGGCATATAGATGAAATGGGATTGACCAGTTGCCTGTAATCCAGTATACCTAACCATTCACCTCAAGATATATAAATTCAAACTTTACTATCAGGTATACCAATAGGTGATGACATGTTGCAGTATTACTCAATCATTGAAGGTGTATTCAAGGTTCCATACTATGTTTTACAACATATTTCACTTGTCATAGATTCGTGTCTATCATTGAGAGGAGCATGTTCTGTTAGATATATACATCATTTCTCTATCCATTTATCCTACATATTTTCGATGATTGTGTAAGTTTAGATTTTAAGAAAAGTTAAAGGTGATTTACTGTAGGTCTGGAATCCCGAAACCCTGAATACATCTTTCTAAAAGTACTTCTAGCATGAGTCACCTGTTGATTTTCTTGTAACTGTAACATGTGCCTCTAACTGCTTCTTCCGTTGTACTGTTTCTTGGGACTTCTGTTTCTTTGTTTCTTTTCTATATTGATGGTCTTTTGCTTTTGCAACTGTAAAAGATAACCGTTTACTCACCACATGGAACATAATCTGGCGAAGTGACAAGATTTTTGTAACATGTTCTTGTAATTGAAATGATAAAATTCTTTGGAAAACTTAAAATGTAAATTAGCATTGAGCGTGATATCAACTAACAAGACTAAATTCAGCTAAAAGAAGTAAGAAATCTGAGAAATATAGTATTCTTGAAATTTAGTTGACTCAACTATATTTTATCATACAAATTTTCAAATGAACCAACTCCTTGCATAACACATCAATATACCTAGTTTAGCAGCTGTTCTTCTACCTGAATTTCTGGCTCTCTTCACATGGCATGTGGGATGCTCCTCGTGTTCTGGTATTGCAGCCATTGTAAATTCCTGGAAGAATATTTGTTATGGAAGTCATTACTCAGTATTTTTGTCCCCCGAATTTTTTTTTTTCGGGTGACTATTAAAATAGCCGGTGTCCGTCAGTCCGTGCGTGTGTGCGTCCGGAAATGGTGAGTTTATCAGACCAACCAAAATACAGGTCAAGTTCGAATATGGGTTTGCTCCGCCCATTTTTGTGAGAGTTATGGCCCTTTTACGACTTAGAATCCTGTCAATTTCTGGTTTCCGGATGATAACTTTAGTTTGTGTGATCATATCTGAATCAAATTTAGTATGTTAGTTTATCAGCCCAAAATACAGGTCGGGTTCGAATATGGGTTTGCTCTGTCCATTGTTGTGAGAGTTATGGCTCTTTTACGACTTAGAATCCTGTCAATTTCTGGTTTCCGGATGATAACTTTAGTTTGTGTGATCATATCTGAATCAAATTTGGTATATGAGTTTATCAGCTCGAAATACAGATCAAGTTCGAATATGGGTACGATCCTCCCATTTTTGTCTGGTTGCTTCGGATTTAGGGTCCTTATTATTTTTTTCAGAAAAGCTGATGCCCCCAATGAAGCCACCTGTTCGGGGGACACTGTGGCCGAACGGCCTTTTATTGCAGCATAATGTGATATGTAATATTTGTCTATGATTTTATGTGTACCCATACCATAGTATGGTACACATAGCGGCGACGTCCGGATTGACCACTCATCGTTCGCCTGTCCGTCGGTCCATATGAGTACGTAACAGTATACTCTATAATTCAACATCAAATCTCTAGTTAGCTATCATGTATTAAAGATACGGGCGGCGATGGCGGTGGATATGCTGTTAAAATATTCAACTCCGTTAAAAACCGCCACAAACATAAAGAATAGTAAAATATAGACATACCTTGTTCTTATACCAATCAGAAATATGACATAAACAGTATGTTATTGTCAATTTTTTTCCTTTGTTATGTAAACAAAAGCACAAAACGTTACGTTACCTGGCTTTTGTTTCGATCCGGATATGGTAAACATAAAGATAGTTATTTGTTACTGTTTTCCTGATATGGAAATAATAAAGAGCGTATATCATTTGTGTGTGATTAACCAATAGAATTGCGCTGTGTTATGTAAACAGAAGCACAACATCTGTAACAATAGCAGGCTCTTGTTTACGTACACCATCGAACGTCTTGACGACAATATAGTATTTACGCGCTGATTATTTTTGGCATATGAACAAAACTATATATATTTTAATATTCCTTCTGTTGATGGCGATTTGAACAAATATGAATATTTATGCAACGAACGCCGCCAGTGCCTTTAAATTGCTATATACCATGTACTATATTTGCTATTATGCATTGCTATAGTACCTAGTTGTGATTTGTTCATATGGTCATGGTTGGGTGAATTTAGGGGGCACCGATTCAGAAGATTAACATTGATGGATATTGGGGTTTCATGGATTTCAACTCGAGAACATAAATCAATGCTGTTCAATGTATGAAAAAATCTATTGAGTACTTTTGAACATTGAATATTAACATTGAATGCTATGAATTTTAGTGTACAAGCTGAAAATAGCCAATCACTATCGAAAAGGTGTGGGTTAAATATCTGCCGATCGTGATCGACCTGTCGATAGTTAAAACGATCTGAAAAACGGATTATTTATGCCTAGTCAGTGTATTTTCATGACTTGTTTCCACTCATGGAATTTTGGCTGGTTGGACGAAATCGTGGTCAATAGAATTTAGAGAATTAATTTGTTTAAATCAGTAAATGATCTAAACTCTTAAACCATACAAAACACTTATTTCCATTAAAATGTCAATCTGAAAAAAGGCAGACCCTTAAACTGAAAGTAGACTATCATAATTAATGTATGTGGCATATTTCAACTTGCAGACTCCATAATAAGACTAATTATTATCAATAGTTAATGTTTGTTTAATCAGTAAACGCTCTTTATATTCTTAAAACCATCCAAAAACACCTGTTTCCACTCATATTTAAGACTTAAAGACACGGTTGGCCTTGGTGGTGGGTATCATGTGAAAATATCTCCACCCGTCAAAAACCGCCACAAACAGAAAGAACATCAAAATGTAGATAGACTTTGTCCGTATACAAATAAGAAATATCGCATAAACAGTATGTTATGGTCATATGTTTGACCATTGTTATGTAAACAAAAGCATAAAAAGTAACTTTTCTGGTGTTTGTTTATATTGTGATGGTAAACATAAAGAGCGTTCTTTGTTAGTGAATACCTGATATGGAACTAATAAAGAGCGTTTATGCCATTTGTGTGTGATTAGCCAGTAGCATTGTGCTGTCTTCTGTAACACAATCAGGCTCATGCTTAGGTAAAATATAGTATGTCTTTATGATAACATGCTGTTTACGCGATGGTCATGGTATATATGAACGGAACTGTATGCGTTTTAATGTTTTTCTGTTTACGGTGTTTGGAACAAATATGAATATTTTCGACAATTAAGGCCGCATGTGCCTTTAAAACAGACTGCCTCTGATAGTAAACAGTCATAATTGATGTATGTCGTACATTTAAACTTGCACAGTCCATAATAAGACTAATTATGATAGTTAATTTTTTCCACTAAAATTTTAGACTGAAAATGGTTAGACACTAATAGGAGACATTTAGTGATATAGAAACCGTTCTCATGTTGTGTTTACAATTAAAAATTGTGTGACCGCTAGTTTTTACATAATGAATCATACTGAATATAGGAAAGGAAACAAGAACATACACACAGTTTCTCTTTCTTTTGAATGCATTGGCAGGACGTGCCGTAGCATTCCTGTTTTCTCATCAGCCGGCAGTCCAAATTGCCTGTGTTCACTTTTTGTTCTGTGATTGTATTCTATGAGCCAAAACCTCCCATGTATTTTCTTTATGTTCCTCTTTTTACTTCAAGAACGGATTGAAGACAACATGAAGTGTTTGTACAAACAATATGACTGTTTCAATATCTGGTGCATAAAAATGATGGACAATTCCTACAATCTTCTTTTTTTTCAAAATATAATTTGTGTTGGCCCGATAACTTCAATTAGTGCTCGTAAGATTCTGTTGATCTTTAAAGGCACGTGCGGCCTTAATTGTCGAAAATATTCATATTTGTTCCTAACACCGTAAACAGAAAAACATTAAAACGCATACAGTTCCGTTTATATATACCATGACCATCGCATAAACAGCATGTTATCACAAAGACCTACTATATTTTACCTAAGCAAGAGCCTGATTGTGTTACAGAAGACAGCACAATGCTACTGGCTAATAACACACAAATGGCATAAACGCTCTTTATTAGTTCCATATCAGGTATTCACCAACAAAGAACGCTCTTTATGTTTACCATCATAATATAAACAAACACCAGAAAAGTAACTTTTTATGCTTTTGTTTACATAACAATGGTCAAACATATGACCATAACATACTGTTTATGCGATATTTCTTATTTGTATACGGACAAAGTCTATCTACATGTTGATGATCTTTCTGTTTGTGGCGGTTTTTGACGGGTGGGGATATTTTCACAGGATACCCACCGCCAAGACCAACCGTGTCTTTAAGATTTGCTTACTTCTCAAAAACAATGGAGGTAAATTTGAAATTTATTGTCCCTTATTGTATCAGTAAATGCTGTTTTTTATCAGAGTTATGGTCCTTGCCAACTTAAAATTTGCTGATTATTTTGGTGCCTGGCCAATAACTTTTGTTTCAGTTATCCAATTGTTTTCAAATTTGATAAATGGATTACTCACATGTAAATACAGATCAAGTTTGAGTTTGCTGTGATATAATAAAACAGTTAGTTATGGAACTGTTTAAGCAAATGATGTTTAGCATTATTTACCTCATCATACTTGGAGACAAGCATGTTATGTCTTCCGTCTTTTGGTTTTGCCTTCATTTTCCGGCGAATAAATGAGCAAAATTCAGCTGTAGCTGTTTCCTTATCACCTGTCGGAGTACTTTTGAATAGTGTAGCTGCATACTGGTGCCGACGCCGATCTCTGAGACTATTTCTCCACAGATTGTCTTGGCAGGTGCAGGTTCTTAACACCAGGTCGACATATACACTGTGTGTAGGAATAGTCATTCCAATGTCCTGTGGTGTCAGTTCCTTGAAAAGTGGTTATAAAATTCTCAGCTTTTGCTTGGAAACAGTGACACAGCTTCCTGTTCTATCTCTGAAACTGAAAATGATACAGTGATATGCCTCGTTTTAGTTTAAATTTTATAGGGAGACTTGACCTAAATCCAGCCATTATTGGGGCCACCTACCTAATACACTGAACATAAACTATCCAATAAAAGAATTAATATGAATCAAGTATGAGAGTTATATACACTCACGAACAAAAGAACCACATATAACTACCTGGTATTAAATTATAATGAAAACAAGTAAAAGGTTTTAAAGACACGGTTGGCCTTGGCGGTGGGTATCCTGTGAAAATATTTCCACCCGTCAAATAACGCCACAAACAGAAAGAACAACAAAATGTAGACAGACTTTGTCCGTATACAAATAAGAAATATCGCATAAACAGTATGTTATTGTCATATCTTTGACCATTGTTATGTAAACAAAAGCATAAAAAGTTACTTTTCTGGTGTTTGTTTATATTATGATGTTAAAAATAAAGAGCGTTCTTTGTTGGTGAATTCCTGATATGGAACGAATAAAGAGCGTGTATGCCATTTGTGTGTGATTAGCCAGCAGCACTGTGCTGTCTTCTGTAACACAATCTTGCTCTTGCTTAGGTAAAATATAGTAAATCTTTATGATAACATGCTGTTTACGCGATGGTCATGGTATATATGAACGAAACTGTATGCGTTTTAATGTTTTTCTGTTTACGGTGATTGGAACAAATATGAATATTTTCGACAACTAAGGCCTCACGTGCCTTTAAGCCATTTACTAATTTTCATTGAAATTAACATGTTGTTTAACATCGTTCAAAGAGTACATTAATTTTATTTCATTTGTTGCATTTTTCTGTTGAATATACTAGGGGATGGTCCCAAAATGGCTGGAATTAGGTAGTGTCTCTTTAATGATAATATGCAACATATACAGCTGGTTTTTTAAAGGAATTATGCCCATTTAAAAAATATTGTAAATCTTAAAGTGATGTGAAACTCTCCAGTAGGGTGATCAAATATAAATGGAGAATACTCTTTCTCAAATTATTTATTTTTTAGGAATATTAATCCAAATTGACAACACACACAATCATACTGATACCTTAATTAAATGCAATGACTGTCGATGGCGAAATCAGTTGCGTAATATCATCGATAGTTGCATATTAGAGATAATTAATTTTTTCCATTGTTCAGATGATAAATTGAACAATTTCTTGTGTTTCGCAAATGGTTTACAGATCAGAAAACACAAGTCAAGTTCGAATTTTGTCATGGTCCAATTTCTTGTGTTTCGAAAATGGTTTACAGATCAGAAAGCACAAGTCAAGTTCGAATTTTGTCATGGTCCAATTAGTTATGATTACTTTTGTGCCTTTGTTTGACTTACAAATCATAATATTTGCGTTCACCTTCGAGAACATGCAGGTCATCGTCAAATTGGAGTAACATTTTTGACAGCGGCCTTTCGGTAGAGTCTGTATGACCCAATTTGTTTAATTCTCCTATTTACATGTGCGTGTTTGTTTATATCCTTACCATGTTTGTCTCTTATCTGATGATTTGATGACGAATCTATCTTCATTTTCATCATCACTGTTTGTCACCTTAGAGACTTTATCCTCCAGATAGATCAAGCGTCCTTGATTTAACCGCTGTGTTGTGTCCCTTGGTGTGCATGATTTTTCTCCCAAGACTGGATAGAAGTGGACAGAAATTAGTCATTAAAAATAAAACCTTTTATGGTAAGTGTGAGACCTTCTTGCACATATATTCATGTCTTAAAAGGGA
This sequence comes from Siphonodentalium dalli, assembly GCA_032622095.1. Lineage (NCBI taxonomy): Eukaryota > Metazoa > Mollusca > Scaphopoda > Gadilida > Siphonodentaliidae > Siphonodentalium > Siphonodentalium dalli. The sequence continues at coordinate 152,838,706 of CP136062.1, forward strand.
ACTACTAATTAATTCAATTAAATCATTAATTATATACCCAAAATTGTTGCAATCTAGTTGGTGAAAATTGAAACACGGATAAATGTATCCGTATAGTGTCGTGAGATAGATGTTGTCGACCTCAGATGACTTAAAGGGGAAAATATGAGCAATAAAATATGAGCAATAAATTTGTACAGATGGATCACCTGACCAGGGTATGGCATGGGATAGGCGCATGACGAATGCTCTTCATAGCATACACTGGTTTTACCACCAATGTCCCACATATCTTCTATCTCTTTATTGATAATTTATTATTCCTCATCTGGGGTCAAAGGTAAGTAACAAATGCTTTATTCTCAGTCAATATTCATGGGACATGGGAAGATGCGCCTATATCATGACATTCCCCCTGGTCAGTTGACCATCGTTACCAATATTTCTACAAAAGGAACTCTCTTTATTGATCATATTTGCCCCTTTAAGTCTTCTGAGGTCAATATCATCTATCTCATTATACGCTACGATTCAATTTATCCCCATGTTTAAATTTAATTGACCAGATAGCAGCCATTTTGGTTATGTAATTAATTATTTAATTGAATTTATGATTAGTGCCCTTTTAAGACAGTCAATGGAGCCTACCTAATAAGATCCTCCATCAAGGGAATATTCAATTTGATCAATCGGCATAACTTCAGTTACGGGCGGCCTATCACAAAAATCTGTTCGGCAATGTGCTGTGGATTAGCAGGCATCGATACTGAGAAAAGATAATCCTTTAAATATTTGCCTTAGGGTGCATTTACATTGCTATAGAACTGTACACAGATCTACACGCAGACTAGTGTAACGGGTTGATATAGAAATGCACACAGAATGAAAACGGTATTAGTTCGTGTGAGTAAAAATCGTGTCCGCTATACGTCACGGTCAACGCCGAATCATTGTGACAGGCAAATCTGTTTTGATTAATTGTTACTCGGGCTTGGCGAATGTGTTTTAGCGTTCGTTGTCATTTCAACCCGTGTATTTCGAATATTGAACACGGACAGGGACGTGGCAACTTTGGTCAAAATTTTCAACAGTTGGAAATTTCATACCTGACATAACATTAGTTGTAATTTCCAAACCAACAATGGGTTTAAAATTATCTTGTAGTTTGATTTTCAAACATTATATTGGGGGGTATTGTTTTCGGACCAATATTTGCATAATTTCCTACTTTTTATCAAAATTTTGGGCTGGAATGGCCATCAGCTGGAAGTTTTCCAACCTTATGGGGGCGGGTGTCAGGTTAGAATTTCCAACACTTGGAAAGATTGTGTCCTGGTCCCTCCCCGTGGCCAGTCAAAAACTGCTAGTTAATTTAAGAAAAAAATATTGTCCTACATTTGGTCAACATTGCCATTGGAATTGTCATCAGTTGGAATTTCTACTACATTTGGTCAAATAAAGGGTGTTGTAGGGTGGATACCCATTTCATACAGATCCAAAATGGCCACCGCCCAGATGGTGTCAAACAGGAGACCTATAGATATATAGATTATCACCTGAAATCCTAAATATTGGTGGAATCGCCATCTAAAGTTGCATGTATGGGTGCTCTCTATAGCCTCTCTATTTGTGCACATGTGCACGGTTGTTTGTTGTGTATTCCTATGCGATTTTCATTCTTTCTTCGAACCATTATCAAGTGGTATAAGGATACACTTTAAATACATGCGGCACATACCAAATCGCTGTTGTCTGCTGATAGTTGATCCATTTTTATGTCTGGCCTAAATTGACACGACTCGTAATGAATTGTCAATTACCAGAGTGCTGATCAGCGCGCGTTCACTATTAGTAATTATGTTGTGATCACAGTAATGCGCGACACGTGACTTCATACAGATCTGTACACAGTTCTATATCAGTGTAAATGCACCCTTAGAAATGTTATAAACTTAACCTTATTCTACATTAAAATGTAACAAATTAATTTAATAACATTTCATTTATAACTTAAAAGTTTGTACATCATGTTTACTATCCATTATTATTGTTCATCAATCATCTTTTATTAACTGTGCTTTTCTTAACCAGATTATCAATCATGTATGCATGTACAATATTTAATTTATCTCACTCTTCTGAATAAATATGTATTGCGCTGAAGATCAGATTTCCTGATAAAACCATTTGAATCATGTGGTATGGTATAGTTGGGCAAAGTGAAAAAATGTTAGATTGTTAGATGTTAAAAATTATGTTAATTGGGCCCGGAAGATTTACCCCATCTTTAAAATATAATACTTACTTATGTAAAATAGTACGTGCGGAATGTGCCTCTAATGGATGCTTTGGATTTCACAATGGTGTTACCATCTTTCTCTTTTGGAGCATATCCTGAAAAATGTACAGCAAAGGGAAAAATTGACAAAAGAGTAAGAGTCAAAAGTTCAACTTCTTTGAGTGATTATCTTACTTTAATAAACTTTGCTGTTAAGATTGTCTGGCAACCTTTGCTAAAGAGTGTTTAGTGATGTTCATTGCATTTACTGTTTTTCAGATATCCCTATTGTAGGGGCGTCGTTAATTCAGAAACATTCGTAATATGTTATCATCCATTACATAGACAGAACATAACGTGCATCTTAATATCGAATGGGTTGTGTATGGTGCAAGCCTTGCACGGAAATATTTTATGAGAGTGTAGCTCAAGCGAAATGTAAATATGCGCCATCAATAGCGAGTTATAAAAGAATCAAGATTATGATGCATGGTGTGCTCTGTATTTATTCTACACCTTTGTGTCAGATAAGTTCAATCCATGACAATCCCTGTCATTGATACTATAAAGAACCTCGTGAAATCAAAAGTTAAAAACTGATATCGGGCAAATTGGTCGGAATCTGTTGCCAATGATCTAAGTTTCTTCTATAGCTACCTTTATTGTAATTTAAGTCTGATGAATAACTGATCACTGGAAGCGGATCAATGCTCATCAATGTTCTTGGCGACAATGTCAACATAAATATTTCCGGCTTATATTCCACTAGAGGTATACAATATGTATTCAATGGCTGAGATTGCGTTGAATACATGTGCCTCGTGTCAATTGATATTGAATACATTTGTTGTTTCTCAGCCAAAAATACAAGGTTGTTATGGAATCACAATGAGACAGTTACTCAATAACATAGTTATGATGTCCTAATACCTGTTAACTCTGCAACAAGGCTTGACACTTTCTTTCGTCTGCCACCAACAGTCAGCTATTTTGAGGGTTAGGTTTTCATCATGATTATTTGTGGTCTTATCATGACTTTTTGGCCTTCTTTGACAAGTTCTTGTCGTGTGACATCAAGTCACTGTAAAGTTAAAGATACGGGCGGCGTTGGTGGTGGGTATGCTGTTAAAATATTCACCTCCGTCAAAAACCGCCACTTTCATTTTTGTTGGAATGGATAGAAAAATCCAGAATATGGATCTGAGGCCATGGTTAATTAATTTCATGGTATCACCGCTTTTCCTTTTTTATTTTTGGCAGAAAATAAAAAGGAATTTAATATATATTGGCAAATTCAGAATTCCATTGTCCCATTAATAAGAGTGTCCCTTGTAAAGATTCAGTCAGGAACATTTACTCTTAGTCCCTAGACAGACGCTTCATTTACTTAAATTGAATATAAACAATATTGATGTTAATATCTGTTATATTACAATTTGTGAATAATTTAATAATAATGAATTAACCCTTTACCCAACAAACCGGCCAAAAACGGCCAAATAAAGCTTCAACAGCCTAAATTATCTTGGGTCTGTCTCAATAAAACCATACAAATATGGATATCATTGGAACCGGCTCATTGACCACATTGTAATGGTTACAGTTATTCCCTGTGCCAATGCATTCTCTTATATATGCGAGTCGACCATAGGTCGCCTCGCATATATAAGAGAATGCATTGGCCTAAAAAAATCTGTTTTTAACACTTTTTACCATTTTTTCTTACATTCTTTAACAATTTTATAATTTTTAATGTTTTAAGCCAATGCATTCTCTTATATATGCGAGGCGACTCGCATATATAAGAGAATGCATTGGCACAGGGCCCTTCTGTTGGGTAAAGTGTTAAAAGCTTTCTAGTAGTCCTAGATGTAAGGGATCTACTTAGAAATAAACAGGAACATGGTGCCCCCAATTGGCTTTCTAATCTGTTTGGTGATATTAAATTATGATGAGAATAAACAGGCACAAAATATTAAGGGAACAATATGAACTAGAAAATCGTAGCTAGGTATTCACCCTTGTCTTTGAGTGTTGTTGAAGCAACCTGGACTGTTGATGTCCACTGGCCACCTGAGAAACTATGCCGCTTTTCTGTGTTTCTGATTAGGTTCACAATTCTACTTTCAATGGGATGATTTTAGTATCCTTGAGGGTTGTATCAAAATCTTTCTTCTAACCCAGCAATCTGTCTCCTGTATATATCAAATGTTTTCAAACCGATAGCACGTTGCATGAGGATGGAATCTTTCACTCTCTCAGAGATCAATTATGGCTTGCCATTGATCACCTCACCATGATCACCTTTGATGGAAACTCTCCATTTTGTGACATCAGATAAATGTATCTTCGCTGTGATAACTGGGCAATTATGCAATCGTTTCTTGCTGTCAGTACAACCTGAATGACACAAAACACAAATTGTCTGAGATGCATGTAAATGAACAGATTTGTAAGCGGTGTACAGTCACACAAATGTTTGGGGTATTTCTATTTATCAATCTATACTAATCTAATAAAATTCAGTTTTGTTTGCTTGTATGTTTGTTTATTTATCTGTCCGGTTATAGACGACCAAACGGCTGGACCGTCGGAGCTGAAAATTTGTGGGATGCATCATAGGATGGTGCAGTTCTATTAACAGGGCACTAATAATTAATTTAACAAAATAAATAATTATATACTCAAAATAGTTTGAATCTGGTTGTTGGAAATTGATTGATAGGGTAAATTGACCAAAGGAGTGTCATCGGATAGCTGTCGTTAACATCAGACAACTTAAAGGGGCACTAATAAACACATAGGAGTAATAAAGAGTGTTCCCGATCAGCATGGGTGATATGTAGGACAATTTGTCATTTCATCCAACTAAAATATATTTATTGTTATTACCTTTTGTTATATCTTAGAGATAATTGAGTTTGAAGAAGCTCATCATAGCGAATATGTTTCAAATCTTTATAAGCATGGGTCAACTCACATTTATTGCACAACAGTACAAAACAGGTACCCTCCTGGTTTTTTACAATGTGGCCATATATGGTGAATATTGGTACATAATGTCACAGGAGTGACAGTAACAGGAGTGACATATTTGGCAGTTGATGAACAATATATATTCACCCATTAGCATGTGATCAACAGTGTTTATTATAAGCTCAGAAGATATGTGAGGAAATTGGCACACATAGGTAATTTTACATGGAGTAGGTGCCATTGATATCATATGACTTAAAGAGGCACTACCAATTGGCAATAATAATTGATAATTTTCATACCTGAGTTACATTGACCAACTCCACCACATTTTCTTGTACAGTTGCTGTAGCCAGAGCAGTAAAGAACAACAGTTACCACTGCAATATCCGTGCCATTAAAACCCGTAGATAAAATTCTCTTTGTCGTTCTTTCCCAGCTTCAGTCAATGTGAATACATCACTGAATTTGTTTCTCGAGTGAAGAACATGTTCATTTCCTTTCTTCTTCTGATAGAACTTTAAGTCTTTATTGTCCACTAATGTTACAAGTTCTTTTCGCACGTTTCTCTTCAATCTATTGAGATTATAATTCTCTATCAGGGGATGTGAAGAGAGGAACTCTTCAAGAGATTCAGCCCCACATTACAAATTAACGCATCACTTGATTGATCTCCGTCCATTACCTCTATAAATTATTATTTAAGGAACAGTTGTTAACCCTTTACCCAACAAACCGGCCAAAAACGGCCAAATAAAGCTTCAACAGCCTAAAATATCTTCGGTCTGTCTCAATAGAACCATACAAATATGGATATCATTGGAACCGGCTCCTTGACCACATTGTGATAGTTACAGTTATGCCCTGTGCCAATGCATTCTCTTATATATGCGAGTCGACCATATGTCGCCTCGCATATATAAGAGAATGCATTGGCCTAAATAAAATCTTTTTTTAACACTTTTTACCATTTTTTCTTACATTCTTTAACAATTTTATAATTTTTAATGTGTTAAGCCAATGCATTCTCTTATATATGCGAGGCGACCTATGGTCGACTCGCATATATAAGAGAATGCATTGGCACAGGGCCCTTCTGTTGGGTAAAGGGTTAAGATAATCATAACTATGCCATATAGTGAACATTTTACTCATACTCTAGGGATTCCAATAAACATATGGGGTGGAATAATTAATAGTATGGGGGAATTTTCTCAAATGTAAACAATAGTACAGGGGTGAAATAATAGGGTCATTTCCCAACATTCTTTGTTTAGAACCAAGAGCAGTTGTGTTAACTAACCCTTGTCTGATTCTTAATAATAATTTTACCTTGAAGTGGCTGTTGTATGAAAATAATTGTTTAGGGACCAAATGAGCAGCATATAGGCAGAAACAGGGGGGATTTTACTTGAAATTTAATAAGAATGCCCATATGTTTATTTGGATCCGGGAATAAAATTCCCACCTTGGGTATCCCCCCATGACAAATATGTTTTTATATCTTGTTCGTAATCAATAAATAGCTGTAGGAAACACTTGACTGTGCGTCATAACAGTACATAATTCCGGTTGTTGCGGATGAGACGGGTGGGGGTACCCGGCTCTGGCCAAAAATAAAAAAGACCAACCCCTGGCATACCCCCACCACTATCGTTGACCACATAGCACTGGGGTTCAGAATATGCTTTCAGTACTGTTTGATTTTGTGTGATTATGGAAAAAGATCAGAATTTAAGGATTTTTCTGCTACAGCCTACAGGGTAAACCATTGTGGAACTATATACCCATGCAAGGGTTGGTGGGGTAAGCACCGAGAATTATATGAAAATGTTTTCCCACATAATTCAAGTGATAATGAACAAGATCAGATAAACAGACTGGTACTAAGCTTCTGTGCTTGGGCAGTATATACACCCCTTCCACTGCATGGTATACATCCTCCCCAACATACACACACAAGCTTGCACACCACATCCATGCATTGACAGACAGATAGGCAACTCTTGGTATGGAGGATGAAATATATATCTGTACAGAAACTCGATAAAGTCTTTTATACGGAACATTGTTTTCAATTTGGGTGATTTGGACTGAGAACAAGTTAACAATAATACTCTCTTTTTTATTACATTGAGATTCGAATGGATGTGGACTCGAGCATGCTTTCGAATACCGACCGCTTCGAGAGATAGATATCGTACGCGATCCATTCCAATGTGAATGAGTGGTTGGGGGGGGGGGGCTAGCCCGGGATTGTCGGAAGGACCGAATGGTCATCCCCTTATTCCCTAATTACGCTATCCGATACTGTATTATACTTGAGGTTTGTTAACGAAATGTGGTGTCAAACTGTCTTTCACAATAAGTGTCAGTGTTGTCCGTTATTTGCTATACTCTTATCTTTTAAATTCATATCACGTTGATAAAGTTGCAAACACTGATTGACCATTGCCATTACCAATACACAAGTTTTTAACGAAATTTTCAGATAACGGATAATTTTTTACTTTTATAGACAACAACAAAATAACATCGAGGGTTGTTTACAAGAAAAGAGTTATCTGCCCAAGCTCAATTATACCGGTAGCTGTCACACAGAATATGTGACACAATCATCATGATAATGCCGGACAATGATGCTTCCCTTCAACTTGATCAAGCCTTCAATGCCAAGTTGCAATGATGATAAATACAAGCTTGCAAGTTGCCAAAGGAAAGTTAGTTAGAATACGCTCTAACATTAAATTATTAAAACCACTTATAGTATCATTAATATCATTATAAATTGTTTGTTTTAGGATACGACTATCGGTCATCTGCGTTGACCATGTTACTGTAGGACTGTTTTTTGCTGAATTCTATCCACATATTTATCAAATAATATAATAAAATTCTGGAAATTATTGTGGGGGTGGCGCCACCTTGCCCCCCCCCCCCCACCAGTTCGTACGTGCCTGTTCCAATTAAGCACCTGCATGTGCTTTCGTTTCAGATCTCAAACCGGGACTGCCAGTTTAATTGTGGGACTAATGAATGGAGGTCATGTGACTTCTGAGGAAGCCATTTTATTTTGTGTTGGCATCTTGCGACTTCCGGGAGATGTCAAACCTTTAAATGTCGCCTTCCTTGTTGCTGAGCAGAACGAAACGGTATAATTATCATACCGAATGAAATGAAATTGTTACAATTATAATTTATAGTGGTTAAATATATTCGCACGATATCTTGCTTAAGAATTTAACGCATCACCTTATTTCGAGGTGTTTTTGTAATTGTATCCACAATTCCAGGATTCCGACCAATGCAAAACTCGATTCACCTCTCGCTTCACCTAGCCTCCTAGGCCTATCCTTCCTGACCTGAGGTTTCTCTAACCTCTCCATCATTCTGTAAGTGTAATTTGTAAAGGCCAACTTAAGGTGTAATCTGTTAGTAATTGTTAATAACTTTATCCTGAAATTGCGCAAGCTTTAGGCTACTGTTAGGAAAAGCAGTTCGTTATTGATTATCCGGGGCATGCATGGCGAATCCTGTAGGTTAGAAGGAACTGCATATGTACTCTGTGTACTAGTAGACTTAACCATGTGAGTGAGTTTATTCAACCCTACAGTCATCCAGGCAGTAACGGGTCACATACAGTAACGTGTCAATTGCTGTTTATCAATCATTTAATATGGCAAAAGCCGGAGATGCACTTGATCTTCCAAAATCCTAATATTGATTCTTGAGAATGAATGCTAGTTAATGTGTTGGAGATCATGTGCAATTTGTGGCAAGTTCTGATGGTAATTTCCGATTTGATTCATTCTTTCTGATGGCTGGTGGAAATGCATCGGAAGAAAGTAGGTAAATAAAATATGTCAAGTTTTAGATCGGTGGTTGACAAAAACAAAACAGAATAAAATACACCCAAACTAACCACTGTAAAATATTAACAAACTATTGCTTTTTCAACTCCCAGACCCGCATAAAAGTTAAATGTGTAAAATTTTAATTTGTTTCGACCTACTACTGTCATCAACAGCAGGTCACATGTTTTTGTTGACAATCAATCGCTTGTGCAATCACGAACTGAATAAAAAGGTGTCAATTGAATTCTAATTATTAGCATACCTTGGAAAAATAATTTAATAAAACATAGTATTACAATAGTAATTATCCTACCCTTATTCCATTCTATAAATTGTGAAAAGAAAACATCAAAACCCTTCTGGAGCTACATGAAGGCCCGAAAATAAGAAAGAACAGGTACGCCACCGCTAAAAACAGGAACATCACTCACAAACGATGCAAAAGAGAAAGCGGGGGTTACTAAATAAGCAATTCCAGTCGGTATTCACCATAGACACTAACGAAGACGTCGAAGAGCTACCATCCATACCACAAAACAGTGTAAACATCAAACCACTGGAAATCACAGAAGAAGGAATAAAGAAACTCCTGGAAGATATAAAACCATCAAAGGCACCAGGTCCAGACAACATCCCTAACAAAGTACTCAAATTACTGGCCAACATACTAGCGAAACCCATCACCACCATATTCAACAAATCTATAGAGACCGGCACCCTTCCAGAAGACTGGCTGAACACAAACATAACACCAGTTTATAAGAAAGGAGAAGTTCACCAACCATCCAACTACAGACCAGTATCACTCACTTCAACATGCTGTAAGCTACTAGAGCACGTCCTGTGTAGACACATCCGCGACCACCTGGAACTCTGCAACCTACTGACTGATAGAAACCACGGATTTAGATCTGGCCACTCATGTGTAACCCAGCTTGTAAACACCACACAAGATCTACTATCGTCCTTTGACTCGGAGAAACAAACCGATATGGCAATCCTCGATTTTTCCAAAGCATTTGACACGGTACCACACCAGAGTCTACTATACAAACTGAAATCATACGGAATCACAGAACCAATACACACCTGGCTGACAAGCTTCCTAACAAAAAGGCATATGAGAGTAGTGTTGGAAGGAGAAACATCCAAAAGTGTTTCAGTGGGATCGGGAGTACCCCAAGGCACAGTACTAGGACCTCTACTATTCCTCTGCCACATCAATGACCTTCCACAATCAGTCAAATCAGAAGTAAGACTCTTTTCTGATGACTGCATACTATACCGCCAGATAAATGGCCACCAAGACCACATCCAACTACAACAGGATTTGACATCACTAGAAGAATGGGCGAAAACCTGGGGGATGAGATTCAATGCTGGAAAATGCTCCATAATGTCCATGAAGAACAAGGACAAGAACAAAACATCGTTCATCTACCAGCTTGACCATCAAATTCTGCAATCAGCCAAACAAAGTGTCTACCTTGGACTGACCATCACAGACGACCTAAAATGGTCAATGCACATATCCAAGATCACTGGAAGGGCCAATAGCACCTTAGGCTTCCTACGCAGAAACTTACGAAGAGCGGACAGTAAATCCAGAGAGACCGCATATAGAGCTATGGTGAGAACATCACTCGAATATGGAGCAGAAATATGGGACCCCGCCGCAGTAGGAGAAATAGAGAAGTTAGAGAAAGTGCAGAGAAGAGCTGCAAGATTCATCACCAACAACTATAGAGACCGGGAAAAAGGCGCAGTAACCAGCATGATTGATGGCCTACGGTTAGACTCACTAGAGATCCGCAGAAAGATGAATCTTGAGAATAGAACTCTTCGGCAAGGTGGTTGAGGGGATAATCCCAGCCATACACACACATGATTTACTAAAGGATAAGAAAGGAAGAAAAATTCGAGCAAAAAAGTTTCCAGACCACAAAAGTGATAACATAATTTCGAGCCAAGAGTGTATCAACTCACGATCGTTCGAACCAATAAGAGCTAACACGGAGCAATATAAACATTCATTCTTCGTGAGAACGATCAGGGACTGGAACAGTATTGAAGATTACACATGCTCGGGGAATACAACAGGAGAAACACCAGAGTAGTAGCAACGACACGACAACAGCCGAGAGGCTCCTGCACCGAAATAATACAGATACAGTGATATTAAACGTTGGTTTAATAACAGGAAATAGTGGCAGGTGACCTTTGACTTTTGGTTTGTCGTCTGTTTACATTCCGTAAATATTCTTCTCAAAATACTATGGCTTCCAATATTTTTCCAACAAAACTCTAACGAATGAAGAGGTTGAAAAGTTGTTTCATTAAATGTACGCCATTAAAGTCTTTATTTATCTGGGACTATTTCTTTATGTGGGCAAACAATGCATAGTTATGTGAAACGTCGTCGCAGGCCTTATAGAGCCGATGTTAGTTTGCACGTCCCATTTGTTGATTTAAGTATGTTTTGTCGAGGTTTTGGATCATGCAATAAATAGAATCTACAACTCGTCCCCAGTTTATAGTGGTATTTAGGGCTGGGCGATATTGGCCCCAAACAATATCGCGATATTATGGTGATATTATTTTGGTATATAACAATTGGTAAGTACAATGTATAATATATGCAATATTTCATGAATAAAGTTAGCACAATACATCCTTACATTTTATTTACGATTTGTGGGTCATGCGAGGTTGTGTAAATGTGTATTGAACAATTATCAGTAACATCACAGTATATATCATGACCACTCGTCTGCAACAATTGACAGTTTGCCGACAGAGAAAACAATAACGTTAAAACAAAGGGATATAATCATATAACAAGGCCCACATGAGTTTTCGCATAAATTTTTAGAGTTATATCCCTTCGACCATAGCGCTCAACACCACACATTAAGCACCGCATTCGGTTTCAAATTTCAAATTTATTTATTCGTGAGGAATTGGTTGTTTGTGAGACTATTTATTAGTGGTAATTGGTAGCACCGTTAGACTTCAATGTACATATACGGCAGCCCTGGGAATTAGCGTAGACAATGGGCAGTGCCGAGGCAAAAGCCGACGTGAAATGAATTTGCGTCAGCATTTTTATAGCCGAGGAAAATAAAATAGACATGTTCAATTAGTTTGTGAATTTGACGTTCGTTGAAGCGATAGCAATGCCATGATCCGTACGGCACATGTCCACAAAATAATTTTACTCGCAATTTGCACGATCAGCTAGTGTGGTCAATATAAAATCTGACATCGTAATCCGTCTCCAAGCAACCGTTTGGAGCAAGTTGCACCAACTTGAAAGGAGGTCATTGTGCCAGTCGCATGTGTGCCACATACCAATCTCACAATGTAGCCAACTGATGCTAGCGCTTTGATGTTTCCGATGAAGTATATCCAACTGGACAAGCACGTGCTCCGTTGTTTTTAAACTTTTTCGACTGTGTATTTCTTGGAAGTTTGGGACTATTATAGTTACTCTAACTTCCATGTTTGTTGGGACCATATGATGGGTTTTAACCTACATGGAGAATATTATAACTTGGGACATATTACGATATTTTTATTTAAGACAATATTATTGACGATATCAAAATTAAAACCGGCTATACCCGATATATCGTCATATCGCCCAGCACTAGTGGTATTTACAAAACTCGTCCAGTAAATTAGGTGTGGACCTCGGGAAAGGCTTGGTCCAGACCTAATTTACTGTACTCATTTCCAACTATACACGGTGCCAGATTGGAAACAGCTGACCTCATTACATTGTAGTGTCCTGTCGAGCATGTGCCATGTGACATCATATGCTGTGTCAATAATAAGCACACACTGACTGAATTAGTACAGTCGCGATCAGAACTATCTTCAATAGCGACCAACGTGAGCGGGCATTGCATAATGTCCAAAATGAGGGCTTTTTGGAAGTATGGTTATAATTATAAAACATTAAACACAAATTTTAAAGGAATATACTTTGAAGACTCCAAATACATTTAAAGGAACATACGGTATAGCTGATGCATGTCAGACTGTGATGACACCATGCAAAACTCCCATACTGTCACTGTGGCTCAGTATACTCCAAGTCTATATGACAGCAATTATTATCCATCAATCTAAATAATCATCGCCATTCCATAATTTGTCGCAACTTCAATCACAAATCAAAAACTTTTACACTGCGTGCACTTGTTTCACGCATGGTTACTCGGTAGTCACCTCCCTGAGTCGTCACCTTTGATCTCTTTGTCAAAACAACTACTGGCATACTAGTACATCAAAGGCAGCGCAAAGCTGACATTGGCAGAAATACTTTCGCGACAGTGTGAATATACATTTCTTTGATGTATTTGGCTTTAGAAATATTCAAATATACCGCAATAGGGAGTGCAATTGGTGTATATGGGAACAAATTCCCAATATATATAAACAACGGAATAAGAATTGGAAATCGTTCGATTGTGCCTCCAGCTATTGGAAATCAGACCGATGGGCTTTTACATTATAGGAACATCACTAATGGTGTGATTATAATTTATTAATTCCCACAACAATAAACCAAATTGTTTTTGTTATATCGCATTACGATAAATTAAAACAAAATGCTCTTTATTGCCACACGACTAAGGGCATCTGGAAACTGAAATGTTTTCGAGATGATCATTGTCTATTATATATAATTGTGCGAGACTTTGCATATATGCATTCTTTATACGAATATATAATATATATACTATAACTTGGACTATTGCAGTAACAAAAAGACGAGAAACACAAGCACATGTTTACAGGGAAGAATCCAGAGATAATTTGGGGACACCTGTTTCCAGCAGGGGATACATTTATTCCCATATATGACTTAATAAGGCTTCTGCGCTGAACCAACACAGATACATTTACATATACATGTATTATAAATATGACATAATATTTCTGATTTTAAAATTAAACATTCAAATAATTAAAGGCTTTATTGCAACTGGAGATTTTTTATTTACATAGCATATTGTTGAATTGCCTTGGAAAATTCAGGTTGACTCAATACAGTCCACAAGGAATTTGGGGACATTTGGGCTTCTCGAGTTTGGGCGCCCATACCTGTAACAGACCTGTATCAAAACAGCTCTAGAAATTTCCCTGCATGTTTATATAGAAAACTGTGTGTAAAACCGAAATAATATACGATAATTTATTAATACATCATGGTAGAATATCGTTATAATATTCCAAAGTCTTTTCATCTGTGATTTCTTTTATGAGAACAGTTATAGGTCCTACGCAAAATGCGGGCATGGCTTTATAATAACAACACATCACGATACATATAATAATAACATGCTAAAGACCTTTAATTATGAGAACTGCCATGTATTTCGGCAAATTTGCATTCGCAGTATTTCATCATAAAGCGGAAAACTTCAAAAGCCGCAATCAAATTCATGATAGCTTACGCGAAAACTTTAATATGCTATTGTTACGTATCTAATACTATCTATGCATTGTAAATGAGTTACCACATGATCGATCATGTTACTATGCTTCTGTTTACATGTGAAAATCATAATCACGTGACTTCGTCTACAACACAAAATCTTTGGCTAACTTCTGAATTTTTTGTAATCATTATAAAAATAAGATTAGCGGCCGAATATTAGTTAATATGTGCATAATGGACATTATATATATTATTGGTATATTGAAAGAAAATACTAATATTTTTTTCAGGATCATATTCCTTTAAAAAGCAGAAACTTAGTTTAAAATAAGTAAAAACGAACAGAGTTACACCGGTTACAAACGGACATGCATGAAACCCAAAGTACAAAATAGACCTATCTAACAGTTTTACCCACAAACGAAATGGACACATTCTCTTCTCATGCTTTGTGACTTGGTCGTTATTTAACATCTGTGTGATTATCGGTATGTGTCAGTCTGGAGGCCATTAACAAATAGGTCTATTGAAATAAAGTAGATGCATCATAGCATGACTGCATATTTGTTTTGACAAACGCTTGAACTTATAATTCATCATCATCATGGGGTACATGTACTACAGTGTACATGTCAAGTTTGAATTCAGGTTCTGCCCACCAATTTTCACCGGGGTTACAGACCTTTTTTTGGAATTTGGCAATTTGCACTCATTTTCGTTTCTGGATGATAACTTATGTAAGTCTGAATGGAATGGAATGAAAGTTGGTATGTGAGTTTACTGGCCCAAAATACAGGTCAAGTTCGAATTTGGGTTCCGCCTGCCAATTTTCACCCGAGTTATGGCCCATTGTTGAAATTACCATGGGCGAATTTGCCATGCCCTACCGATGCTCTTGTTTCAGATTTCATATATCCTAGTGGTGAATATGTATATTGACTTAATATAACTAACTACTTGCACCTATTCAACTATTTCAGAATTAACTCCTTTTAATTTTATTTTTCAGATACATGAATTCCCATAGGTTAGAGATACCAACAGCATCAAATAATGTCAGATATTGATCCAGAGAATGGAGATATCATTGAAAATCCCAATCCGGAAGCGGATGCCGAATCTGTTGAACCTGAATCGGATGCGGCATTGAGTTTAGAAGAGGCTGCAGCATCTAATGAAACTGATGTGAACACAGGACAACAAGAGGAGTGTCCAGAGGCAGAGTCACAGGGGTGCCCAGAGGCTGAATCACGGGTGCAAAGTCCCCAAACAAACAGTAATAACAGCCATTATGTTAATGAGGGACGCAGAGCCAATGCAGATGAGGTTGTAAATCATGTGGACGCTTGTGGAAGTGTAAGTGATCAGCCTGAATGTGAGGTAAATTTATCACACACCTCTCGTCAAAATGACAGTTCCATCAGTCAGGGCATCAGTCAGAGTGCAATTTTGGAGGATCCCGAATCTGCTAGAAATTTGTGTACTGAAGATGCTGCAGCTTTTGTTTCTCCCTCTATAGATGTCACGGTAAGGCCGGAAAATATTTCAGCTTGCGCTGCAAGCGATGACCCAGAAGCGTATGGGCAGGGAAGTTTAGATGGACATGGGGCTGTTCACGGTGAATTTCAAGGGGCAGATATTTCTGACAATAGAGGGAATTTTTTAGTTTGTGCAAGCGGTGAAGAACCGGAGTCACAAAGTCATGGTTATGACGATGGTGGGGCTGCTATAAGTGGGCCTGCGGCAGCCGATGCTCCAACAATGAATGGTCAAGATATTGCAGAAGCAGATGTAGGTGCTTGTGCAAGTGCCTCTGTTAATTGTGAAAACAACGAAGAACCAGAGTCTTACTCTTCACAGGCTTCTGTTGTTGCTGAAGAAATTCCTGATAATAGCGTATCCACTGAGCATATCAATGGTGTTCAGTCACCAGCAAACTCTGCGCCAGAATCATATGGTCAAGATTTTATGAACAATGATAGGGCTGCCAGTGATTCTGATAGGGAAAGATCTGTCAGTCCGCGTTCCAACGAGTCGTGTGACAATCTGTCCACAGCAGAATGTGATAATATCTGCACGAGAGGAGAGGAAAGCTCAGACGATGCAGCTCAGTTGTCAGCAAATTCAAATCTCATTCAAGATTCAGATAATCATATGGCTGAATGCCAGCATGTGCAAGAAAGCAGATCTGTGATAATTAACGATGGCGTGAGTTCTGTTCCGACTGCCAGTTCCTGTGATTCTAATTTCTCAGCAGAGGATGGAAATAGTGCTGGTGTGTTCAGGCCTGAATGTGATCAAGTCTCTGAAAGTAAACTCACATCGTCGACGTCTGCAGCAAATTCATGTCTTCATGAACTTCGAAATTCATCAGAAAATGTTAGTGAGCCAGATGAGATAACTCATGCGGAAACAGCAGACTTGGGCATTTGCCTGGTTTCAGATGCAACCAATTCTCCTCTAATTTCTTCTACGGTGTCCGAGAGCAATGACCAATTTTCTTCTACTGTTTCCAATGGCAGAGAAAACCAGCTTTCAAACCTAGAAGACAGATCTAACATGGTGGTGAAATCAAATTCGTGCACAAACCAATCTCAATCTTCTAATTCTTTTTCCGAGGAACATTCAGAGAATCAGATTTCTTCAAATTCTGTTCAAACTCATTGTCAAAATGTTACCTCAGTGACGTATAGTGGAGCCTCAGTGACGTATAGTGGAGATGAGTCTTCTTTACGGAATTGTTCTCTTGATCATAACAATCGTGATTCTAGTCTTAGTGCCAATAATATGGTGGAAAATGGAACGACAGATCAAAGTAATGTTTTGCCAAATCGTAGCCATAGTGATGACGATCTTCTGTCTGAACTTGATTCGGAACTACAGTGTGATAGTAGTTCCTCGCATAAAATGGCAACAGCGGAATCTGAGGTTCCTAATGGCTTGTTGACTTTCAATGCGAATATAGAAGATTTGATGAATCAGATGGAGGGAATGACTCAACAAATTAATGAGAAAAATAACGAAATTACAAGGTTTGTATCTCATTTTGCTTGTCTTTGTCCTACATTTTGCACACTTTACCCATGTGGTTATAATGCCGACATAAAAACATCGCATGAAGAATACGGTGGTCTGACCGCAAACGCGAGGTGGTAACGCGGTCGGCCATGGAATAATTGACTGCGGTTGATCGCAAGAACGCAGTAATACCGGTTGTCAACCTTGTTAAAGTTGGTTGATTAATTAGAGCATTAGTTGGTAAAACCTTGCAAAATATATAGTTGATTTTTTCTCAACATTGATACCACCTACATTGTAACATAACTGTACTCCCCAGCGGTATTCAGCGTTTTGTCGAAAGTGCTGAGCTTTGGCTCATGAATAAAGTATGTGATGTTGTTTTAAAAACATGTGGTTACATGTAATAAATTTATTAACTTACACACATTAAATCATCAAAAAATTACATTATTAAAGCATTTTATCAGTGTATAATATATAAATAAGTGCTAGTCATGACAGGTACGATCGATCGTGCACTGGTCTCGTTGGCCGGTCATTGACCATGACCTGAATCTTATTTGCAGGCTTTCCCTCAAGTGTAACCTTTTGCTGAACACAGTATTTGCTTTAGGGCTGTAATGATTCATCGTGAATTCAGTGTATAACAAATTATTCACAATACACTTTCAAGCACTGCATGTATCGTATTGTGTTAACATGTACATGTGTATATTGATATAGGAAATCATGTACATGTAATTACTGAAGATGGGCATGTGTAAAACAGCAATGTTCTCTCAAGTTTACATGTCTTATTATGTTTATTTGACACATATACCGTAGCTGACTATTAAAGTGATGTGAAACACTCCGATAGGGTGATCAAATATAAATGGAGAATAATCTTGTTCAAAGTAGTAATTTTTACAAATATTATATCCTAATTGACCACACACACCGTCATTCTTATATATTAATTAAATGCAGTGACTCTTGATGGTGAAATCGTTTTCGTTAGTTTATCGCTGATAGATGCATCCCGAATCGAGTAGTAAATATTTACAATTGAGCATAGTTCAGATGATATTTTCTATGGAGTGGTAAGGTTGATTTGCTTGAGATTTTCGGAGATGTTAGTAGAATGCTATGTTCCTCCAGTTGGCATAGTGCCTGGATACTAACTGATCAGTTTCACGTACTCGAACAAGTACATAATATGTCTTCAAACTGCATTTTAGATTAAATTGAACTCTATCTCCAGTTATAAATTGTCAATTCTGATATTTCAGATGTTAAATCATTTGAGAACACTATTTAGCGTATTGTGTATCGTGATTCGTATTATAACCAATATTATATTATATCGTTAATTTATTGGCATTGGATATGACTGTTTGTGTAAGATCTTTTTGGGAAGTGATTACTCACAACCAGCATTGACCAACATTATATTCCTCTTCAGGCTGAAGAGTATAAACACCAGGGGAGCTGAAGGTTATGATGTCCTTCTCAAAGAACGGGACACCCTGAAGATAGAGGTTGATGCACTAAGAGATAATAACTCTGATGATCTCTATCTGCCGCAAATCAAGGAGGTAAAGTAATGCCCTAAATAATCGACTCCTTAACCACAGCAGAATTATGGGTAACTTTTCAGGATTTAGTCGGAAAAACATGTATGTCTTTCCGATGATTGGCAACAAGCCATATTTCCGACTAAATCCTGAAAAGTTATCCATAATTACTAATATATATATATACATGTATATAATATTGATCAATAAAAACTTGAAAAAAGAATAAGAAAAAAGTTTATTGAATGGACATACAGTTGTGATGTTATCACCTGACGGCCCTTTTAATTAGCATCTGCCTTGTTAATCCTTTTATGATGGGAGTTACGATGGTGCAGCATTAAAGATCCTGTGCCAGTGCATTCTCTTATATATGCGAGTCTCCCTATGGGAGACTCGCATAAAGTTTCATAAAATCTTATATCCCAACATTTCTAACGAGTTGGAAGATCTTGTATATCACATGGAAACAAACTAGAGCTTTATGCCTTTTTAACAAATCAAAATCCTTAAAGGGGTACTGTACGCCATTTTCAATAAATTCCCGGTGATAACAACGATCTATTATCGATACTATATAGAAATATAAGTAATTTGAGTCGAAGATGTATTCTGTAAACGCTCAGGTTAATAGGCTATCTTAAAATTTAATAATTTAAAAGTTAATAATTTAATATAAATTGATTTTATGGCTCCAGCCATAAAATGGCGTCTCTTAAAATTCGAATTTCCGTGTACAAAACGTAATCAAATTATAATTGAGGGATACTGGATTAGGAAAACAATTGCACACACGATCGTTTGAAACATTATGCTTATACGGGGAGAAAACCCAAGCCACTCATTGACTAGTGACGGTACACTAACTTAAATGAGTATATGGGACTACTAAGCATATAATATAATGTTTATTTGATTCATTTGGTTGAAAACTTTACAAAAATTACTCGACAACGACAATTTGTATTTTTGCATTCCGGTAAATTTGCCATCCGTAACAATACTTCGTACTCAACAGACTTTCAAAAAATGGAAAAGTTGTTAACTTATTCTCCGACTCGGGGATTATAGAAACCAACAACAACATCTTGGGTACAGTACCCCTTTAACAGTAGTTTAAAAATGCACAATTTACATTGTTGGCTGCGACGCTTCACAACCCTATACAACAGTATTGCGTGCTCGAGCTGCCGACAGAAAACATAGTCCCCCAATTTGCTTCTTTGTTTTTGTGTCTATTTTCGTTAGTGCAATGAAGTTGGACAAGAGTTTAACTTTAATGAAAAAAGAAATAATTTTGAATTTTCTGGTGTTGTAACTGATGTTGTCATGTGCGGCTTTACGAAATAGCATTAATCCATCTGATTCAATATAAAGTCATTCTGTTGGCGCAATGCCAAGTTGGTGGGAGCACATTCCTATTCTTCCCTAGTTAGAGATCAGGAAATATGTAATGGCTTTTTTAATGATATAATATGGGTTTCATGTGATATATATATATATATTTGGACCCCGAGAGTAGAGAAACACTATATGCATGTAGAATGATATTCCGAAATCATTCCATATAATAGTTAGTTATAACCTCGTAAATAGCATTTCTAATTTTACACATGTATTAAATTTGTTTACAGTAAAAGGGAATTTTCCTTGAAAACTCAGTGGATCCCCCATGTAAAGACTTGATACTCCGGGATCAAAGAATTAGCATAGTTTGGTGGCTTGGTTCTTTGGTGACAACACACAAATCCTGATACCCAGAGATCAGTATTTTCATTTTCGAATGATCACCACTCTCAATTCAAATTTTTGGCTTCGGCATCTGCTATGGGAACCCTTTGCTGTGGCCCAGTTTGCTTCGGCAAATGGCTTTGGCATTGCTGATTGCTATAGCCAATTTCATGTATTGGATGACCAACTTCAATCAACACATATGTCTCTGTGTCTTATTCCATACCTAATTTACATGTCATGTTATGATATGTGACAACAAATGTGATTGAAATGTGTGTCATTAACCCTTTCATGACGGGAGCTTCCTGAATTTTTTGAAAACCCTGTGCCAATGCATTCTCTTATATATGCGAGTCGACCATAGATTTTATAATTGTTAAAAATGTAAGAAAAAATTTACAAAATGATATAAAATTGTTAAAGATTGTGCACAATCCGATTCGATGGTCCCCTTATCATCAGATACCATTATCAACAACAACAACATTCTTCAAAAGAGGCTTTAAATTTAATATCAGAATCTATTAATTACCCAAAAATAATGCTATGAGTATAACAATTTTCCAAAACGTGTTATACATAAACATTTTGTTCAATCCAATTTGGTATCAAGAATATATTGGTCGGCTCGCCAAATATTCACTCACTTTCTGTTATATCCCTCCTATAGGTCTATCATCCTTTTCCCCCCACACCCCCCCCCCCCCCCACTTTTTTTTCTTTTTCTTTTATTTATTATTCTATTTTTTTTCTCTCCCTTTAGTTTATTTTTTCTTCTCTTTTTACTCAAATTAGGCGCCTTGAAATGATTAAATTGCTACTACATGTGTTTCACACTATTGTGTCTTTTGAGATAATTTTGGGACGGGACATTAAAATATTAAAAAAATATATATATATATTTCAGGTGGTGAAAAATAACAGATTACAAATATTTATATCTGATAACTCTGAGCTTTGATTGGGGGGGGGGGGGGGTTGATTGGGTTCCTCGACTCAAAATCAAATATATTTTACCCCCCAAGCCAAAGAAATAGTAATTTAAAAGCGTTAATTTGGATTATGTATGATTAACAGATGGAGAATACAATTGCCCAGCAGCAAAAGGATATCACCACCCTGAAGGATAAGTTGATCTCACATGATACCTCAGCAAAGGCGGTTATAACCTCGCTTCAATCTGAAATGAAGACAAGAGTTGAACAGGTTAGTCAGAATTGTTATTCAATCATAATTACAGCATATCAAGGCAGGGAAGAATCCATAAATTTTAAGGGACAGCTGCGACAAGCCGAGATGAGGTCCCCAGAGGGTGAATTTAGTGACACTACCTTGCACAGTTACTTTTTTATACGCCCTTTTGAAAAAAAGGCCGTATTATAGTATTGGTCTGTCGTCTGGGCGGGCGGGCGTCCGGGCGTCCGTCCGTTAACCTGTTGTCCGGATGATAACTTTAGTTAGAGTGAACCAAAATTAGTAAAATTTGGTATGTGGGTTTATTAGCCGAAAAGTAAGTTCAAGTTCGAATTTGGGTTCCGCCCGCAAATTTTCACCGGAGTTATGCCCCTTATTTAACGTTTTTAGTTTTTTGACTTAGAAAATCCTTGAAATTTGTTGTCCGGATGATAACTTTAGTATAGTTTATCGGAATGAATCCAAATTTGGTATATTACTTTCTCCCACCAAAACACAGGTCAAGTTCGAACTTGGGTTCTGTCCGACCATTTTTGGCAGAGTTATCAGGGGTTATGCCCATTTTTCGACTAAGAAAATTCAGTTTTTCTTATGTTTTTTTGGTTTCCGGATGATTTTGGAATGTTTATACGCAAAACCCATTTTTTTGTGGATTACATATATCAAAATACAGCTCAAATCCGAATTTCGTTTTAATCCGATAATTTTTGCGAGAGTTATGGCCCCTTTTTTGACGTAATTTGACTTAGAAAATCCCTGAAATTTGTTGTCCGGATGATAACTTTAGTTAGAGTGAACCGATTTCAATCAAATTTGGTATGTGGGTTTATTAGGAGAAAAGACAGCTCAAGTTCGAATTTGGGTTCCGTCCGCCAATTTTCACCGGAGTTATGCCCCTTATTTGACTTAGAAAATCTCTGAAATTTGTTGTCCGGATGATAACTTTACTAGAGCTTATCGGATTCAATGATAATTTGGTATATTACTTTCTCCCACCAAAACACAGGTCAAGTTCAAATTTGAGTTCCCTCCGCCAATTTTTACCAGAGTTATGCCCCTTTTTTACCAGTTTCTGCCGACCCAAGAGAGGGCGTATATTGCACGCCCAGCGTAGCTCTTGTCTCTTCTGCTCAGTTTCTATGTTCCCTAATTTGCAGAAGATAAAATGCATAATCGAGGTGACTAATGGGCAATCCTCATAATTGGCTACGGCAATCAGTAATGCCGAAGCAATTGCGGAAGCAAACTGGGCCACGGCAAATCTGAATTATAACTTGAATATTGGTTAGGCCAAAAAAAAAAACATGTCTGTTTCCGATAACATGGGGAAAATTTTCCAGGTAGGCAGGCAGGTTTTTTTTTTTTTTTTACACTATTTTTTTTTTTTAACCGGCCATTTCAAAGTGATAAAATAGTGTAGTACACCCTTTTAACATGTATTATAAAATTGGCATGCTTTTATACATGCTAACTGGTAATATATTATGCAGCTTGCTGGACTATTATGTCATGTATTAGGTGTTAAAGATATTTTCTAGCTCTATTTATGTGCTCCAGTGTGAAAATTCAATGTATTAGGCTATGGCCATGGGTTTAGAGTTATTCCTCTTACATACATGTAGTCCATGCATCTACCAGCCCACAATGCAACAGTAGCATCTGATACCTTTATTTACAAATTACATGTGACCAGAACAATGTTACTGACTGTTCTTGGATATGCAGGAATAAACATGTTTTGTTCCAATCTTCCCCTGAATATCTCTGGTGTAGATTGGGCCTGAGGTTACACATTTTATGCGATTTGTATTCATCACTGCCGACACAATTTTACAGGTGTTGGTGTTGACAGAGATCGTTTTATGGAATAAATACTTGCCATTTCAATAAAACCTATTGTATTTTCATCCCCTCTTATTTCTCTTCATAGATGATCATTATTTTTCAGTGACAACTTGTCCATATTACCAAATCACTAACTAGTATTGTGGTTTAAAGTCACCTATTTCCGACTTATTTTGTTTCAATCCCGGAAAGTTTTAAATAGCAGAATTGATTACCTGCCAACTTTCAGTGTAATTAACAGCAAGTTATCAAATAATCCTTACATGCAGTACATGTATGCACATCAGATGATCAGAAATGTGTGTTTAATACTTTCATACAGTGCGAGTTGTTTATTCAGTGGTATCTGCTGCTTGGTCGGAAAACATCAAAGAGAGTCTGTCGTAAATAGTTACACAGAGTTTATTCTCGTGACCCACTGATGCGTTTGGTTGGTGACACAGTGACCCAGTTGTTGTGTCATTCATAACAGACAGTTGTTTATTTAAAGTGGGTTAAAATCGGGTTTATGTGAATATTCAAGGATGCCTATGCATTTTAATCTTTGATGACGATTTCGTCTTGTCAATGGTGATGGTGATTTCGGCTTTTGATGACGCTAATTTCCAGGATTGATAACGTAATACGGACTGTCATTTTCCCGCCAAAAACGCACATGCTTTTCACTGTTTAATTTTGTCGCGAACAGATGGTCTTTCAGGCAAGTTTTGCCCCCAATTAGGCGAAGGAAGTTAAGGGAGCTACCGGTATAATTAATACAATGTACTTTTTAAAATACACAGCAGTGTACACAGCCCACAAAAGACGGGGGATTTCCGTAGTGACTGTCAGGGTAGAGTTTGATTTACGCGACGGTATTCACTGCGTAGCATGGCCGACCTATAGTTGTCTTATTTTTTATCAAGAATGCGCGATCGCGCACATGGCCTACACATGCGCCAGGTGTGTATGCGATTGGTGGTTAGTTCTGCTGTTGGTATTGGGGGAAACCATAGCCATTAACTCAGACAGACAGGTTACTATGGACTTCGTGAAAAAAAAAAAAAAATTGAGGCCGGCAAGAAAATCTCAGCCAGGCCGGGTACCGGAAACAGAGACGTTTTTTTTTTTGGCCTTACACCAATTATAACGAAGCCAAACAATCTGAATTAAGAGGGCTGCTACTGGATGAATATCACCAACTTCAACTGGAGAACTTCAATCTGATCCTAGGTGTCCCATAGCAGTTGAGGCCTCAGCAGAATGAGGTCCCCAGAGGGTGAATTTGGTGATGCTAGCCCCGATAGATAAGGCTTGTGCAGAATGTTCTCCCATTTTAGTCTTTATCATGTACTATTGAGATAGCATAATATTGATAGTTCACTTGTGCAGCAGATTGATGATCTAAACCACATGGGGCAAGAATCTTTTATTATGGATAATTATATAATTCTTGGGAAAGGGACACATCTTCTTAAAATGATAGATTCAGGATAAGAATTGCCTTTAATAAAATAAAAATATTCACTATTTGTCATCATCCATCACTCCCCAAGAGGCTACTCTATGCATAGAAACAAACCCCATCCCAATCGGACATATAATTTGAAAGAAATTCGTCATCAAAATTTCATCGACTTAAGTTGTCACAAATTCTGGTAGAGTTATGCCCCTTTAGAATTTGCTGATTATTTTGTTGTCCGGACTGTAACTCAAGTTCTTATTATACAGTAGTTTTGAAATTTAGTATGTGTATTTATCACATGAAAATAGTGGTCAAGTTCGAATTTGTGTTTGGTCCGACCATTATTGATGGAATTATGCCCCTTTTTCGACTTATTGTGTTGTACGTTACCTCCGGCGAAGGTTCGAGACTCTATTCGAAATCATCCATCTGATTCGATTCGATTCAAAAGCTATCTGAAGATTCGTTTACAATTTGAATATTGGTTACACCATTTATTGCCTCGTTTTATTTCTTGAAAATTTAGCAGAATTAAGCAAATATGTGCGTATTGTCACGTAATACTCCAGTCAATACCCAAACACATGGCAAACTTCACAAGTTAAGGTAATAGAGTATTAAATAGAGTTTAAATAGAGTTATGATGCTTCCAAAAAATACTTTCGTATTTACAGTGCTGTGAATACGATCTGGTGGTCACAATCAGTAACACAGGATTTTGCATGTGTTTCGAGTATCAAATCTATCTATTTCCACCAACTGTACAAAACAGTATGATTACATTACTTAGAACTTTATATTTTTGTCTCTGTAAATTCTTCGGAAGTTCAGAGACAAAAATATAACGATCTAATTAATAAAATTGTACAATTTGCAGTCAGCGCATATGAAACAGGGTAATGTCAAAATGTCGGCCGGTTGTATACCTAATATGGTAATACCTATCCCGGTCCTTTTTCGACTCAGAAATAATAATTTTTTGGGTTGTCCGGATGATAATTTAGACAATATTTAACAGAATTTCTTGACATTTGTGAATGCTTTACAGATTAGAAAACACAGGTCAAGTTGAAATTTGATCATGGTCCAATAATCTTTGATGGATTTTTATGTGCCTTTGTTCGACTTAGAAATCATAATTTTGTCTAAATGATAGCTTGAGTAATCTTTAAAAGAATCTGATATTTGGTACATGTACATGTATGTGGTGCTGTTGACCTTTGAGAATATGCAGAACACATAGCAAACTAATGCCATTAAAAAAACATGTTTGTGAGTGACATGTACAGGTTTACTGTGATGGCAGTTGCATTTTAAAGTCAACACTTGTACAACCTGTAAACATTAGCATACTTATTCCATCAGCCCTATTAGCTGGATTTAGTCAAATTGAGGCCAGAGAAGTTCTGTTCGGTGGTAAATGAAAGAATTTTTTATTTCATCTTATCTGTTGATCAGTATTTTTATAGGCTAAACATTGTTATAATAACCCTTCCATGGCTGGAGCTTCCTGAAATTTTGCTTTAATCCTGTGCCAACGTATTCTCTTATATATGCAAGTCTCCCATAGGGAGCCTCACATATATGAGAACACATTTGCCTAACAATGTTTACCTTGACCTTGTAAGCCAGTGCAATCTCTTATATATGCGAGGCTCCCTATTGGAAACTCAGATATATACTCGAGAATGCACTGGCATAGGATCTTTAATGCTGCACCAGCGCAGCAACCATCATGAAAGGGATAATCATGTCAAACACTATGTGCAGCTTTGAATCAACACAAGGAATAATACTTTTGCAGGCAATGAATAAAATGGATGAAGCTACACGAGAGAAGGAGTCGATGGTGATAAAGTTTGCGCAATCCGAGCAGAGAAATCTCGAGACGATGAGGCAGGTGGAAAAGCATGAAAACAAACTACGAGATGCATATAAGGAGCGAGAAAGCTTCTCACACAAACTCAAAGCAATGAAAACTGAAAAACAACGGCTCTCGTCTGAACTCAGTACCAAGGTATATAAACAAGTTCAATAATTTAGTAAACTATGATACACGTTCAAAGAGGGGGAAAGCCTCAAGCACAATCTCAAAACTATGAAAACGGAAAAACAACGGGTCTCTTCAGAACTCAGTACCAATGTATATAAACATGTTCAATAATTTAGCAAACTACAAGACGCATTCAAAGTGGGTGAAAGCCTCTCTCACAAACTCGAAACTATGAAAATGAAAAAACAGAGGCTCTCGTCGGTGCCAAGTTATATTGATCCCTTAATTACTAAATGGATTCTTCCATTTATTTCTAAAAGTATACAACATACAGATAGAGATACACTGCATTCATTTTCTGGATCTTCCACCAAAGTTAAATTCATAATAAATATATCGGTTGGGCTGGAAATTTAACAGTTATGTCTGACTCCATTTTTATGCCGTCAATCTGAATATTTTGTTTACAGAATGGAGAATTGAACAACACATTTCGAGAACTTGAGAAAATGAGAGAATCTTATTCTTCAATGGATGTGAAGGTCAAGTGGGCTGATAATAAACTGAAAGCAGAATTGGAAGCGCACAAGGTAAGGCAAAAATAAATAGATAGCACAAGTGTGTGAACTGGTTAATGTTATTGCACGAGTTTTTTGTGACATGATGGTAAAAAGACATCCATATAGGTTCGAGTTTTAGCTCCTAACACGACAAACGCATGTAATAGTGTTAACAAGTTCACAAAACTTTGTTATTATATGTTCATTGCACACTCTGAAGATGGCAGCTTGTGGTATACTGAAATTTAGATTGTTATTGCTTCATTTAAAGACATATTATGGATTATGCGATTACGTCGCAAGTGGAGGTAACCAAGGATACGCCACGATTTCACATCTAAAATCAAACAGTGCTTGATATTATTTTTTTACCTTCGATTTTGACGTGAGTATGCGCAGTCCAACTACCGGTTACTTCCTACGATGGAAATCTTTCCACTTACGATTGTATCGTGGTCGTCTGAACGTTCACTTTGGCCAAATAAATACAAATTCTCAGGCACCTCCCTCGTCACTCAGCCACCTCCCTCGTCACTCAGGCACCTCCCTCGTCACTCAGGCACCTCCCTCGTCACCCAGGCACCTCCCTCGTCACTCAGGCACATCCCTCGTAACTCAGGCACCTCTCTCGTCACTCAGTCATCTCCCTC
This sequence comes from Siphonodentalium dalli, assembly GCA_032622095.1. Classification (NCBI taxonomy): domain Eukaryota; kingdom Metazoa; phylum Mollusca; class Scaphopoda; order Gadilida; family Siphonodentaliidae; genus Siphonodentalium; species Siphonodentalium dalli. The sequence goes on from CP136062.1 coordinate 152,867,239, forward strand.
ATCACTCATGTGCCTCCCTCGTCGCTCAGGCAACTCCCTCGTCGCTCAGGCACCTCCCTCGTCACTCAGTCACCTCCCTCATCACTCACGTGTCTCCCTCGTCGCTCAGGCAACTCCCTCGTCACCCAGGCACATCCCTCATAACTCAGGCACATACCTCGTAACTCAGGCACCTCTCTCGTCACTCAGTCATCTCCCTCATCACTCAGCTGCCTCCATCATCACTCAGGCTCTCTTATCACTCTGGCGCCTCCCTCATCACCCAGGCACCTCCCTCGTCACTCATGCACTAGAGCTGAAACGGTTAGACGGTTAACCGGTTAGCATCCGGTTAGCGACGTAACCGGTTAGAAAAAAATGAACCGGAAGTAACCGCATCCCGTTGTCAGTTGAATGTGAACGTGAATAATCCTCAAAATATTAGGTTAAATGATGCAAAACTAATACTAAATCCTGTGTCACCGATGGTAGAGTGCAATGCAAGCATTAATTGGTATACGCGGTAGTATCAGATACTTAGTAGCAATTCTCGAACTGTCTGGAAGTGTCGGCCATCTTCAACCAATTCCGACCCTTTGAAGTTTTCTCTGATCTTCCGACAAAAGCATGTGTGCAGTCACTGTGTATCAAGTCTGAATGCACACAAGGAAGTGACAACGTAAAAGTGGCGTTGTGTGGCAATGCGTGCTTTCGTAACTTAATAGTTAATACTGCACGAAGCAACATGGATTCAAATTGGAATCACACCACGACATACTAAAACAGATTTACAGTGGGGTTTATAAAAACTATGTAAGTCTACAAAGTTTGATGATTGAGATCAGCTGCACAATGTCTTCACTCTTCCCGTTCTTCCTCCCTGTTGTGATCTAATATGATCAATTCAATTGAGTGACCAAACAGACATCGTAGTTGAGGCAACCCAAAACCTCTTTAACTTCTTCAATGATCTTCCCTTATATCAAGGAAATTGATGCTCCATGCTACTCTGTAACTGGTTGTGCCTGTGGGACTAATTGACACTCAATTTGGCAGTAATTTCTATATGTTAAGTGATTGCATACCGAAACCGAGGTTTTTTTTTACCAAAAAAACGAAACCGAAACGTAAATTCTATAACCTTCCAACACTAGTGTCCGCGATCATGATACCGACGAATAGCTCGAATACTGAATAGGACTGCGAGTCTGACCTAACTGACCTTCCTTTTTGTTCTATAGTTATTACTTTCTTGTCTTTATATATAATTCATTGGAGGATATACCAATGATAATGATATATTACAGATCTTTAATATATAGTTTTGTTACTCGTTTTACCAATACCCATACTATTGTTACTCGTTTTACAAATGCCCAAACATATGCTGATCATGGCAAATAAGCGATCCCCCCTGCCATTCACAAATTTCACTTGCTCATTCCCCATCACGAGAGCCAGCAAAAGAACAGTGAATGCGTGTTTTTGAATATCGTTAAATGCCGTGAATAAGGTCTTTATTTCAGCTACTATTTCTCACCTAGGTTTGTCCCTGGAGCATGGCATAATGTCGACATAATTAGTGTGAGAGAAGTCCGCTAGAAATTAGCGGTTAACCGGTTGAAATCCGGCTAACCCCGATGGTTAACCGGTTAGAAGAATGGGTCAACCGTTTCAGCTCTATCATGCACCTCCCTCTTCACTCAGGCACCTCCCTCATGACTCAGGCACCTCCCTCATCGCTCAGGCACCTCCCTCATCACTCAGGCACCTCCCTTGTCATTCAGGCACCTCCCTTCTCACTCAAGCACTCCCCTCGTCACTGAAAAGTTATTTTAAAAAGCCTGCTCAAATTTTTTTTTCAATATTTTCTTTTAGAAACAAAAATTTGCAGATGTGAGTTTTGTTTCAGGGCGGAAAAATTGGTCATCTCAGCGACAACTTAATATATGCTAGTTTCCCATTGGGAGCCTCGCATATATAAGAGAATACATTGGCACCTAACAATATTTACCTTGACCTTGTAATCCAAAGCAGAATGATCTTTAACCCTTTCATGACATGAGCTGTGCTGGTGCAGCACTAAAGATCCTGTGCCCATGCATTCTCTTATATATGTGAGTCTCCGATAGGGAGTCTTGCATATGTAAGAGCATGCAAGGATTACAAGGTCAAGGTAAATATATATATGCGATATATATGGGAGACTCGCTTACATAAGAGAATGTATTGTCACAGGCTTTCCACAAAATTTCAGTCTGCTGTCATGGAAGGGTTAATAAGTTATGATGATCAATGCATAACATGTGCTATATCTGTTCCAGGAATCTAAAGCAACATTAGAAAAAGCTTATCTAAAAATCAAGGACAAACAACAAGAGGCTGATCAACTGCGGCGAGATTGTCAGAAAATGATCCAACAATATCAGGTTAGTACATATTCACAACATTTAAAATAATAAATATTTACAGCTACAACAAATTTTGGGGTGATGGGGGACATTGTGATTTTAAAAACATTGCGTTGTAGCCAATCCGAATGCTAGTTACAATCGTATGTGGGGACAAGAGATCATATTTATCAAATCCAACTAATTTTCATACATCTATGCATTGTTGAACAATATGACTCTTGAATTTAAATCACAACATGTTACACAACATTATTATATAAATTTGAGAAGAATTAAAAGTGTAACAGTAACATTAATAGCATTTTGTGACTAACATAATCTTCATGGGTAAGAGCGAGGTAAAGTGGCAACATTTAAATTGGGAATTCAGTTTTAATTTTCAAGACAAGCTTACTTGATAATTACAAACTGTAGAATAACACTTCAGGTATTGTTGGAATATTTGAGCATACCATATATCTAGTGACAACGCAAGGCAGAGTTTTCATTTTATGTTTGTTTTGTGACATTTGATGGAAATATTATAAACAATGATAAACAATGGTGACCTACTTTTTCATAATATCCAATAATATCTAACCTGGGATGAAAATGAAAATTGCGCTTCGTGTTGTCACTAGATAAGTCTTCAAACTTTCCAAAAAGGTATGATATGGTCACCTGCGATTTGTAAGGTTTGATCAAACTTTTCTCATAAATTATACTGAATTCCCCATTCAAATGTTGCCACTTTACCTCCCTCTTAATATGATGTCGTTGCAGAACTCGGAAGAATTTAAATCTAATAGTTTGGATATCGAGCTAAAGAAAAAGAACTTTGAACTACAGCAGCAAATACAGGAGAAGAGTGATCAGGAGGAGGTTTGTTTCCTTAAGCAACATAAAATAATACCTGTGTTTAGGGTAAACCACCCCCCCCCCCCCCCAAACCTCCTCACCATTTAATTATTTCCTTAACCCTTTACCCAACAAACCGGCCAAAAATGCCCAAATAAAGCTTCAACAGTCTAAAATATCTTCGGTCTGTCTCAATAACACCATACAAATATGGATATCATTGGAACCGGTTCATTGACCACATTGTGATGGTTACAGTTATGCCCTGTGCCAATGCGTTCTCTTATATATGCGAGTCGACCATCTCTTATATATGCGAGTCGAGAATGCATTGGCCTAAAAAAAATTTTTTTTAACACTTTTTACCATTTTTTCTTACATTCTTTAATAATTTTATAATTTTTTCTTACATTTTTTAACAATTTTTATAATATTTTTCTACATTCTTTGACAATTTTATCATTTTTAATATGTGTTAAGCCAATGCATTCTCTTATATATGCGAGGCGACCTATGGTCGACTCGCATATATATGAGAATACATTGGCACAGGGCCGTTCTGTTGGGTAAATGGTTAAAGGGATACTGTTCTCAAATGTTGTTGTTGGTTTCTATTGTCTCTGAGTCGAAGAATAAGGTAACCAGATTTCCAAGGCTCAAAATAATTTTGTTTCTACTGACTGTCAAAATGACAGGCACCAAATGGATGGTGTTGGTCATTTCAAAATTGTGCCTGTCAAATTTTGAGATGTACTGAATGAGACCGTATTTAAATTTCCAATCAACTTATTATTCGTCAATGAGTGAGTTAGTGAGCATCCAATCGCCACCCAGGAAAAACCCAAGTTATTTTTGTTTTCAAAAGTTAAAAAACGTTCCCGTCGATTAATACATACAAATGCACTTCACAAAAGAGATAATTGCATTAACTCTGAATTGATCTGAAATTAAAAAAGAACTATTTTTTACTTTCAATGTCTGATTTGGCCAGTAATGGCTTCTTGGATGTACCCAAACTAGTGTTGAAACGATTAATCGACTAATCGAAATCGACGCGATTATTAAATTAGTCGATTCCGAAATCGGCCAGTCGACTAGTCGGGACACACCCACCATCATTATGCCATCGCGAAAGCAGTGCCGTTGCCGACTTACTGGACAATTTAAACAATCAGGCTATCGAAATACACAATCACAATTAGCTTTCTAAACCCTTCTTTGTTGTCCCTTTGATGCGATAACTGCTTTCAGTATTTGGTGGTCATGCACGAACGCGAAACACAATGACCTCAACTCAATGTATTTGTCGGCGCTGCGCCGGCTTATTCTTTGAAGTTGAGACGACTGGCTTTGATAATCAACTTCAAAGAATCAGCGCCTATCGCAACTGTGTCTATTTCGGCGTGACGGAATTGATCTGAGTGATAACTGGTCAACGTGTTTGCAGGTGTGCAGGACTCAACTTCAATCAAGTTAGTTGCGAGGTGACATTATTAAGTTTTAAGTTTAATAACAAATCCAATATATTATAGTTTATTGAAGCACTATGTCAGTATACCTTTAAAGTTTATTTGTAAAATTGTGTGATATTTTTTACAACCACCACATGCATCAACTGACGCATGGGCGAGCGTATACGATCGCACGTTCTAGATATATTGTATTATAGATATAAATATAAAGCCAACCCGCGGTCGGCCATGCTATGCATCGAATAGCGTCGCATATTTCGAACTAAACTGGCGAGTCACTTCGGAAATCCCACGTCGTTTATGGGCTGTGTTTGTGAAAACTTACAATGTATTTTAGCACCTCAAACTTAAATCCTTCGTGGAATTGGGCGGTGACAAAGCTGTTCCCAGAAACGTAATCTGGATGACGCAAATTCCTGGAATCGGGCTAAATATAGAACTTACGACATCGCATTGAAATGTACTATTAACATCGCCGGTCTGCGCAGTTTTATTTCTGAAACTGACACGATCGATTGTGTATTCGGGGACTCGCGAGTAAAATTGTATATATATTTACAATGTACCATGCACGAGAGACAATTATGTACGCGATCAAATCAAACAGTGAAAACACGTGCGTTTTGGCGGGAAAATGACTGTCCGTGATTAAGCTATGTCATATCGTGACCTTGCAATGAATACAAGGAACAACATTATGTACGCAATGCATGGCCCATTTTTAATATATGCGGACTATATATTTACAGGGAACTTTACCACATTCCGTGTCCGATATATGTACATGACATCTGCGAGCATAAAATGCTTGTACGCACTACAGCTGTTATAACATTTATATTGTAACTTTTGTTTGACTCTGTCGGAGATGAAGTTCGTTTCTCAAAATATCTTGCATTTCTTCATGTACGCCCGTTTGTGAAGTCAATCGGTGACAAGCACACTGGGCAAGTTCGATAACAACGATGTTCGATTGTATGTAAGTACCGGTACGGCCCGGTATACCATACCAATGATACCATATCAATTTTAAAGGAACATTTTTACACAAAACATATAGAATAATGCACCGGTTTCTGATTGTTGCACGCGCTTCCACTCCGTAATCCGTATCGTTTCCGCGATCGATCAGGTGTTGTCACCACCGTTTAGATACATACATCAACTGGATGGTAATTTGATTGTCATAAAACATCATATACCTGGGACAAATTAATTACCTATTAACCTTCAGTGATATTAAGCCAAACAATCACGACAAATAGTGTTTAATCACGTCTTGCTTTATGTTCGAAAATGCAAAGTTAGTTACTGGTACTCAAAACAAACGGCAAATTATATACGTATATGAGCACAAAACGGTAAGTTTCTAGTCGACTAGTAGTCGATTCCCTCTGGCGACTAGTCGATTCCTCAAAACCACTAATCGTTTCAACACTAACCCAAACAGATACAGATTGTTTTAAAATTTGCATTGGACAAAATGTCCGACAGATACAGAAGTGCACTGGACATAAGCTATTTTTCTTCGGACAATGACCGTGACCGGCCACTTATTTTGAATCTTGCAGATTTCCATTATTAGCTCAACTTACTTTGTAAGTTTGAGCTATTGCCATGGGTTGGCGTCCGTCGTCCGTGTGTGCATGGAGCCGTGTGTCCGTCAACAATTTCCTTTGGCGCGGGCTACAGGTCGAACCTTTGGTCTGATCTTTATGAAATTTGTCAGGAATGTTGACATTGACATGTAGATGGGAACGAGTCATTTTGGGGTCATTCAGCAAAAAAACAAGGCCTCCAGTGGCCATTTTGGATTTCAAAATTCAATCCATTGGCACGGGCTACAGGTCATATTGCTCGTCTGATCATCATGAAATTTTTCATGGATGTTAATATTGACATGTAGATGGGAACGAGTCATTTTGGGTTCGTTCGGCCAAAAAACATGGCCGCCAGCAGCCATCTTGGATTTTACTCTTTGCATGACTAAATCCATTGGCACGGGCTACAGGTCGTACCTTTGGTCTGATCTTTATGAAATTTGTCATGAATATTGACATTGACATGTAGATGGGAACGATTCATTTTGGGGCCATTCGGCAAAATAACATGGCAGCCAGCGACCATCTTGGATTTCAAAATTCAATTCCATTGGCGCGGGCTACAGGTCGTACTGCTTGTCTGATCATCATGAAATTTTTCATGGATGTTAATATTGACATGTACATGGAAACGAGTCATTTTGGGGTCGTTCGGCCAAAAAACATGGCCGCCAGCAGCCATCTTGTATTTTACTCTTTGCATGACTAAATCCTTTGGCGCGGACTACAGGTCGTAGCTTTGGTCAGATCTTCATGAAATTTGTCATGGATGTTAACAATGACATGTATATGGGAACAAGTCGTTTTGGGGTCATTCGACCAAAAAACATAGACGCCAGCAACCATCTTGGATTTTACTCTTTGCATGACTAAATCCTTTGGCACAGGCTAAAGGTTTTACCTTTGGTCAGATAATTATGAGATTTGTCATGGCTGTTGACATTGACATGTAGATGGGAACAAGTCATTTTGGGGTCATTCGGCAAAAAAACATGGCTGCCAGCAGCCATCTTGGATTTTACTCTTTGCATGACTAAATCCTTTGGCGTGGGCTACAGGTCGTAGCTTTGCTCTGATCATCATGTTAATATTGACATGTAGATGGGGACGAGTCATTTTGGGGTCGTTCGGCCAAAAAACATGGCCACCAGCAGCCATCTTGGATTTTACTCTTTGTATGACTAAATCCTTTGGCACGAGCTACAGGTCCTACCTTTGGTCGGATCATAATGCAGGGTTTCCGCGAGGGGAAAATTGATGAGTCCGTATTGGGGAAACACATAACGCGACGGGACGACCATGGTTCGTCCCGTCGGGCGAAACTTTTGTTATTTGACACTGAAAAGTAGCAATTTCCTTGCACATAAGAGTCTCACAAAGCAACCAAAGCTACGTATATATTACGCAAGTCAATCATTTCCGTGGGTGCATTAATTCTGTTGATGGTATCCAGATAATCAATCAACTAATTACGCACATAAGACTGCCGTCTGATTGAAGATTATATATAAATGAACAAGCTACTAGTTATTGTTTACAAATTTATACAATAAGATTCCGATGAATCTAAACACTACAAAACATCTATGCATTGACCAATAATAGATAGCAAGGAGAATTGAATAAAGTATTTCCTAGAATTGCAAGCAGCTTCTGTGAAAATGAAACTGACATGATATATGCTGTCAATCGTAAAACTATTTGTGCGCTGTGACGTCATACTGCAGGAGCTATTTATAGCGGCAAAATACGAATGGTAGCGACACAGGTATTTGGCACCAAAAAAAATTAATAAAAAGAGATTTTTATTAAATTTAAAAACAAAATTGTGCCTAATACCTGTGGGTAGGGACATCTTTCACTCGGAACGCGTAGCTTGTTCACTAGTCTCTATATATTAGTCCATAAACTGACGACCGCAATTGCTTATTATGCGCATAGTCAAAAAAATCCCAACGTGATTTATTTCACAGTAAAACGGAACCTGTCCCGAAATCAGTCTTTATAGTGGGAATTCATAGTGACAAGTTAACAACACCATTCATTTGAACCATATTACATACATGGGTGATAAAGACAAACACATACCCCCTCCCCAATATGGAGATAATGTCAAAGGACGGTAAATAATAGTTGCGTTGTCCCCAAGCACAATCAACGACGCACGTGTTCACATCTCCCGCCAAATTATATTTTATAACACGTTGGCTAAAACTCCGTTCTATACCTCATGGACTCTGCAGGGGGACCCATTTATTATGTACCACCGTACGATAGCACGGGATCTCGGAGAGGAGCAGTTTCATTCATGAAAATCCCGTGCATAAAAATGTCCCGACTAAGAAATTCGGCGTTCTTTGATCAAATTATGTAATCCTACGATATCACGGGATTTTCGAGCATGAGCATGCATATTCAGCAGTCCGACATTTTTTGATGTTACCGCGACATGCATTACGCTGTATCTAACGTCGCTATTTGACCCGCTTTTTCACCAGTATTCTATTTAACACCCGAACTCCCGTTGTAACCGGATTTGTTTACGACATTGCGACTGACATTTGGTATATGTATGAACCAAACAGATAATATGCGAGGGGAATGAGGCCGTCCTACGGACGCTGAGCCGTACTAACGGAAACCCTGCATAATGAAATTTGTAACGGCTGTTGACATTGACATGTAGATGGGAACGAGTCATTTTGGGGTCATTCGGCAAAAAAACATGGCCGCCAGTGGCATCTTGGATTTCAAAATTCAGTCTATTAGCATGGGCTACAGGTCGTACTGTTCGTCTGATCATCATGAAATTTTAATATTGACATGTAGATGGGAACGAGTAATTTTGGGATCGATCGGCCAAAAAACATGGCCGCCAGCAGCCATCTTGGATTTTATTCTTTACATGACTAAATCCTTTGACACAGGCTACAGGTCGTATCTTTTGTCGGATCATCATGAAATTTGTAATGGATGTTAACAATGACATGTAAATGGGAACGAGTCTTTTTGGGGTCATTCGGCAAAAAAACATGGCTGCCAGCCGCCATCTTGGATTTTACTCTTTCCATAACTAGGCCTTTCAACTTTCCACATTCCTAATCACTCCATTGACTGTAACACATGAATTTTTTTCTTTCCAAGTTGAGCTACAGTGTCATTGACACTTTCATTTGAAAGTCTGTTGAGTACGAAGTAATGTTACGGATGGCAGATTAGCCGGAATGCGAGTATCGTTATCGATTAATTTTTCAAGCAAATGTACCAAATAAATGTTATATTATATTCATACTGGTCCCATATACTCATTTAAGTTATTGTATAGTTACTAGTCAGTGAGAGGCTTGAGTTTATGCCCCATGTCAACATAATTTTTTACACGATTCAAATTTTCCTCGTGCTCATTTTTTCACTTAAAATACGCGACCGGAAAGTAGCGACCAGAATAAACTGTTGCTTCAAAGAGAGTTAACAACAGTTATTATTTTGTCATGTTATGCAGCTGAATTCCATAAATTGGCAAAAGACCATACCGAAACCAAAACCGAAATGAAATTTCAAAACTACACGTCAATAGTTCAGCACCTGTACTAGTACCCTCTTAACACCCAGAACAAAATGTTTGCTTTCCAACAGTCCCCAAACAAAAATAAAATGAAAAAATAAAATAACAGGTCGATTACAGAAGTAAACTGATTATTAGATCTGGTAATGTTTTCCAACATTTATTGTACAGTGGACACTGAAAAAAATTATGATGTGCATCTTCACATTTGTGATCACACTGGCAAATAAATTCTGAAAAAGTGTCGGGGGTATAGTAGACATTAAAATAATAATTTTTCCACATGGCTCATTTCAGCTTCACACACGAACACGGAGAGAGCTCGAATCTTTGAAAATGAAGCACAAGGATTCCTTCGCAGAACTTACTACACTGAAAGATAAGGTAAATTTAGGTTCTATTAATAGTAATCTGTGATGTCATCAGGGATTCACTCACATAACTCACTAAACTGAAAGATAAGGTAAATTCAGGTTCTATTGATAGTAATCTGTGATGATGTCAACAACGATAAGCTAATTACAGGATACTGTTCTATTGATAGCGATCTATGCTATGTCACAACATGCAATATGTATGAAAATATTTGTTTTTAACATTTTATTGCATGCTTGTTCTGGAATTAGTTTTATTACACGCTTGTTCCTTGTAGTACAGTGTTATTGCCATTCCATATTTAAAAAATCTGCATCTCATTGACGTAGAATGACGTACATGACGTTCGCCTCAACCATGAAACTGGAAGTATTTAAATAAAAGAATCATAACACATGACAAACACGCCCTGTATGCGCCTAAATAAACCTTCTAATCCTGTATTTTCAATGCACGGTTTCTAGGACGCAAAGCGTGTAATAAACACAGAACGACACAATGTGTAAATGGGTTTGTCGATACGGCACTCGTGCTGAAGATTATTAGGCTGTTATTCCTCATATACATGCCTAATCAATCAACTTGTGTTGTACTCTATATAATATTTCAGACCAGGTGTTTGGAAGAAGAGCGATTACAAAATGAGGATACTCTCAAACGATTCAAAGAAATTATGCAAAAACAGAAACATGATAACAAAGAGCTGCAAGATAAAGTGGATAAATTATCATTAGTTCAGGATGACTTCCACAGGTAAAATTGTCAGCTCAATACTCAGGTTATATATAAATGGATTATCCCAGTCAGTTATAAAGTGTTCATTGGAATGGTCTATTATCCATTTGGAGGGATATTAAGCTGATAAAAGCAGATGACATAAATAAAAGTGCAGAAGGAGCCTTATTCGTTTGTTGAACTTTTATCTGAACATTTCCTATGGGATAACTACTCACCAATGATGCTTTAGTATAGAGAGGGTTAAACTTATTATTTGAACATTTCCTATGGGATAACTACTTGTCAGTGATGCTTTAGTATAGAAAGGGTTAAAGTGATTTGAAACACTCTTTTGCGGCTCATAGCGAATAAACTTGCTCAATGCAGGTATTTTAATAAACTTGCTCAATGCAGGTATTTTAATAAACTTGCTCAATGCAAATATTTTAATAAACTTGCTCAATGCAGGTATTTTAATAAACTTGCTCAATGCAGGTATTTTAATAAACTTGCTCAATGCAGGTATTTTAATAAACTTGCTCAATGCAGGTATTTTAATAAACTTGCTCAATGCAGGTATTTTAATAAACTTGCTCAATGCAGGTATTTTAATAAATTTTGTATCAAAATTGCCAGCACGCAATAAATTGTATAAATTGAATAAAGTGACTCTTGTTGGCTAAATCATTCTAGTTTTGTTGGGGCTTAAGCAGAATAAGGTTCACAGAGGGTGAATTTGGTGATACTAGCCCTCCGTGCGGAGTAGCATCACTAAATTCACCCTCTGGGGACCTCATTCTGCAATGTCAGACACATTATACTCAACCTTGGAGATAATCCTGATAGACATGTATATTAGTCCCCTGCGAATACTGGGTTTTTTATTGAATCTAATTTCGAATTGAATAGCTCTGGAAAAAATTTAAAACGGATCAAATTATTTCACAATATTGACAAAGATATGTCTGTATGACTAAAATTGGGAATTCCTATAACATTAAGCTATATATGAACAAGCAATGTTATTGTGTAAATGAATGCAAATAAACCACGTATAAGCTTGCATAGATTCATTAACAATTGAACCAACACTTACACTAACACATTGTCTATTCTCACAATGAACAACTTCATTTAAAATGATCAAATATCATTTGAAAAAGAATATATTACAATTTAACTGATTGTTGGATAACACAATTAACAGTATCATTAAACACAACTGAACATATGTACTACTCCAACTTCACAACTTAACTACAAGTTTCTTTTCTACTTTTTTTTTGGAATTGGAATTTTTAGGGTCAGAAATTGGGGAAAAAACATGCCTATAACGGCCCCTTGGTACTACCCAGAATTATCCCTGCCATTCGTTATTTCAAAGTCAAATCAATGTCGAATCGAATAACAAAATGAATACTGATACTCACTGGGGCCTAATGTGTATATTCTTCTTTCTTAATTCTAGAGCTCAAGACATGATAAAGTCACTAGACAAGGAAATAGCTGATACAAAAATTCATAACAAAGATCTGCAACAAGACATGGAGTCGTGTCACAAACGCGAATCGGAAATCCTTGATTTAACGGAGAAACTGAGCAAGAAAAATGCAGAGTTGCAGTCCGAAAATTCACAGCTAAACACCAAGGTTAGAATTTCATGTTCATTTGTTTTCAGCAAGGATTTTTGAATTTAATAGTTTTTGTAAGATTTCATGATCAATTATGTTTTAAACATAATCATTTTTATTATATGCTTGCCTTTAAAATAGGGGGTAAATACCAAAATGTAGATCTCTGTATGTATCTCTTGGAAGGTTTCGTTATATTTCACTGTAGCCTGCAGGTGGTTTACGCGAGCGAAAAATTTGAAGACAAGTTCTATAACAATGCATTATTAGCTAAACTTAACTTTGTAAAGTTTGAGCTATTGCCATGGCTTGGTATCCGTCGTCCGTGTGTGTGTGTAGGTGTGTGTGTGCGTGATTCGTCAACAATTTCCTTTAGCACGGGCTATAGGTCGTACCTTTGGTTGGATCATTATGAAATTTGTCATGGGCATTGAAATTGACATGTAGATGGGAACGAGTCAATTTGGGATCATTCGGCAAAAAACATGGCCGCCAGCGGCCATCTTTTATTTCAAAATTAAATCCATTAGCACGGGCTACAGGTCGGAGTGTTCGTCTGATCATCATGTAATTTGTAGTGGAAGTTAATATTGACATGTAGATGGGAACGAGTAATTTTGGGGTCGTTCGGCCAAAAAACATGGCCGCCAGTAGCCATCTTGGATTTTACTCTTTGCATGACTAAATTCTTTGGCATGGGCTACAGGTCGTACCTTTTGTCAGATCATCATGCAATTTGTCATGGATGTTGACAATGACATGTAGATGGGAACGAGTTAGTTTGGGGTCATTCGGCCAAAAAACATGGCTGCCAGCAGCCATCTTGGATATTACTCTTTGCATGACTAAATCTTTCGGCACAGGCTACAGGTCGTACCTTTGGTCGGATCATTATGAAATTTGTCATGGCTGTTGACATTGACATATAGATGGGAACAAGTCATTTTGGGGTCGTTCGGCAATAAAACATGGCCACCTGCAGCCATCTTAGATTTTACTCTTTGTATGACTAAATTCTTTGACACAGGCTACAGGTCGTATCTTTGGTCGGATCATCATGAAATTTGTCATGGATGTTAACATTGACATGTAAATGGGAACGAGTCATTTTGGGCTCATTCTGCAAAAAAACATGGTGGCCATCTTAGAAATAAAAATTCAATCCATTAGCATGGGCTACAGGCCATACTGTCATCATGAAATTTGTCATTTAGGTTAATATTGACATACAGATGGGCACGAGTCATTTTGGGGTCATTCGGCCAAAAAACATGGCCGCAGCAGCCATCTTGGATTTTACTCTTTGCATGACCAAATCCTTTGGCATGGGATACAGGTCGTACCATTGATCTGATCATCATGACATTTGTCATGAATGTTAATATTGACATGTAGATGGGAACGAGTCATTTTGGGGTCATTCAGCCACAAAACATGGCCACCAGCAGCCATCTTGGATTTTACTCTTTGAATGACTAAATCCTTTGGCACACCCTACAGTCCACTTCCCTTATCCGATCATCACCAAACTTCATGTTAATCTTGATATTGATTTAGTAGATGGAAGCTATCAAATGTTTTTGAATTTCATTGGAAAACATAGTCATCAGCAACCATCTTGGATTTTACTTTATATATATCTCTTCATGTTGATAATCTAGTATTACTTAGACCTTTCAACTTCCGCATTCCTAATCGCTCCATTGACAGTAACATGAAATTATTCCCTTTCCAAGTTGAGCTACAGTGTCATTGACACTTTCATAGTAAAGTATCTGCAAACCTAAAACAAAAACTGTAGATATTCTCTATGTAGTCATTACCAATGATCTTTTCACACTAATAATATAAAAGAATATGATTCCAGTCAGCGAAAATATATGAAACAACGATGTAAACAACATTAATAATATAACAGAATATGATTCCAGTCAGCGAAAATATATGAAAAATGATTGGCCACATTCCTTGATTGTTGCTGATTTATAATAGAAACCAATGTTACTAAAAATGCATTAATACGAAAATAATTCATGTCAGTTAAAGAGGTACTGTACACTAAATCCGGCCATTTATGGGACCATCTCCTATTATACTCAACAGAAATAAACATGAGCAACAAATGAATGAATTTGTGCCATGTATTCGTGCAAAATAGATTCATGTGCTCTTTGAACGATGTAAGCAACATGGTAATTATAATGAAAATGAGTTTATTATTCATGGTCAGAAATGGTAGGGGGTGGGGACCTGCGTGGAAGTGCGAACGGAATGTCCCATGTAATTTGTATGTTTCACAATAAGTTTTATCCACACTATTTTACACCTGATTTAGTAGAGTAGGAAGTTCCGAACATGTGTTGTCTGGCCTCTCATGTGACTGGATGGCACCGGGGACCATAATGATACAAATAAATGGGCTCTGTGCTGCTTATTATGTTACCCCGATAACTTTCAGTCACATGACAATGCACCCAACTGATTTTCTATACTAATGCTTTTATCCATCACAGCTTTAAACGAGATTATAATAATAATAATATATATTATACATAATAATATAACATATAGAAAGTTTGAAACCGATTTTGCTTGTGTTATACATACAGTTTATAGACACATAATGTTATAATATTTTCTGTAACATTGCTCTGTCAATATGTACATGAATGTTATCAAATTTTAATCTAATCCAGTCATTCCCAGGAGACGGGAGCGATTGCTCTTGCACCCGTATGCACTCGCATTTTCTTATTCACGGGTGCTAAAATTCTCACTCATCAAAATATTTATGGTCACCGTAATCGTTGATTCAATATTGAATTATTTTTAGGTCTATTTAGAACCTTTCCCATCTCAGTTAACCCTTTACCCAACAGAAGGGCCCTGTGCCAATGCATTCTCTTATATATGCGAGTCGACCATAGGTCGCCTCGCATATATAAGAGAATGCATTGGCTTAACACATTAAAAATTATAAAATTGTTAAAGAATGTAAGAAAAAATGGTAAAAAGTGTTAAAAAAAGATTTTTTTTAGGCCAATGCATTCTCTTATATATGCGAGGCGACCTATGGTCGACTCGCATATATAAGAGAATGCATTGGCCCAGGGCATAACTGTAACTATCACAATGTGGTCAAGGAGCCGGTTCCAATGATATCCATATTTGTATGGTTTTATTGAGACAGACCCAAGATATTTTAGGCTGTTGAAGCTTTATTTGGCCGCTTTTGGCCGGTTTGTTGGGTAAAGGGTTAAATTATGGGTATGTGAAAATGTAACTGGAAATATTCTATCCCACAATGACATTTTGTTTGAGACAACCCCAACTTAACTAATCTAATCATGCATTCCATTAAAACTATTTAATATGTTCTCATTATTTTTTGCTCACCAATAAACTACTATTATCTCATTTTCAGAATTTGTCTTTGATATCTGAAGTAGAGAATTACAAAGCAGAGGCAGCATTTGTGGACTCAAGCAGGAAAGATGTGGTCAGTACAGTATTTTAGCCCTTTTTATTCTGAATGGATTCTCCCATTCAGTTATAAAATTATACATTGGAACAATCTATTATTCATTTAATTATTTCATTGCTCACTTACTGCACCTCTTGTTATAATCCAGTTGAAAGCGTTCGCCGAACAAAGATACACTAATTAAATCCGGTGGTACGCTTATTTAACAGTACCGGTACATGTATTATGTCTTATTAAAGATACGGGTGGCGTTGGCGGTGGTTATGCTGTTAATATATTCACGACGAAAATGAAAGTAACTAATTCACAACTTACGAAGAATTCACATGTGACTTAGGTCCATTAATTTCAATTAGACCAAATTTCTTTAGTTAGCTTAATGCAAACGAAAAATGAAGACGTCATGACATGGTTTCTGACGTCATTTTGGATTTGTGGGCCAGAATCCAGACAAGATTGCACAATCCACGACATGTTTTGGCATGTCATCTCTGTCGTGATCACTGCGTGATGTTACATAAAGGGCCATGTCGCCGATAAAAGGCAAATTTGAGGCACAGCATGTGTGGTTGCTCCACTACGTGTCACGTACGATTCATATTAGCACCATTCATCTAGACCTGTATGACAGTATGTCCTTTTTAGGACCTAACTAACGGTATGTTATTTGATACTGCAACAGCCTAAATTATCTTGGGTCTGTCTCAATAGAACCATACAAATATGGATATCATTGGAACCGGTTTATTGACCACATTGTGATAGTTACAGTTATGCCCTGTGCCAATGAATTCTCTTATATATGCGAGTCGACCATAGGTCGCCTCGCATATATAAGAGAATGCATTGGCCTAAACAAATTTCATTTTTTAATACTTTTGGGTGTTTTCTGTTGCTATTCCCCAATTTAAATTATGTTGTTGTTTTTGCTAATTGTAAGTGATTTGAAATAAAATGTTTGAAGCTCTCGAACGACCAATCAGGAAAAATCATAGGACTAGTGTTGAAACGATTAGTCGACGTCGACTAGAATTTTGGCAATAATCAATTAGCAAACTCCTAGTCGACTAATCCCCGTATTTCCCAGAAAGGTATAGATAAACATTTCATTGGCAGCAATCATTGATACATGCACTATACTTGCATATTTATCATCGCCCGTGTGTATAAAGCACAAACGATTGTGATAGAATCCAAATACGACCACCTAGTTGCAGTTATGGTATTATAAAAACATGTTTCTGATCTATCGAGGGATAGCGCCTGTTATTGTATGTTATTTTCCAGAAAAACGGGACACTTTTGATGTTTCTTCGATTGGAACAATTATTGTTAGCTAAGTCGCAACAGCAGATTTAGTGTACACATTCACATATTCAAAATGCGGCACATTTGATCTACGATATTCTACGTCCGATGTTGAAACAGATATGATGTTTTGACAATGCGGTGACTGATGCAAGTTCAAACCAATTCCGACGTGACCACGTGTTCACTTCACTCTGGACTGGGCGCTGGTATAATTATGTTTATATTGTGCTGGATTATGCCAATATATAAGTCAGATTTCTAATCAAGTCATTGACTCATTGTCATACAACCACAAAACCCCTAAAGTAGACCAACAGTTACTTTGTATAGCGGAATAGCTTGTTGAACATTGCTTAAAATGTTACAGTTGTGATATCATCGGGGGAAATATAGACTGCGCATGCACCGGAAGTTAGGAAGCTTGTTGCATCCAGCTGTTTTGAGGTCTCTCTCTAGTATTTTATGACTGTCACTTTATCGGGATCGCACGCGAACATAACTTCAACACTGAAGTTTACCCCAATATTATATGATATGAGTGTCACTATTGGTTGTCAACATATATAAGTATAATGGAAAATATGCATGTTTTAATAAATTTATGATGACAAGCCGCTGTGAAATAGGCAGATATTCGATGCATAAAAAATAGTAGGTGTAAACTAGTCGACTAAGGGTCATCGACAATGAAATACCCTAGTCGTTTCAACACTACACAGGACTATTTTCATAATTGTTTCCTGAAATTTTCGCAAGACTAAATTGTAATCAGCAGATGTCCTTGTGTCTGTCTCATTCCTTGTCCGGACGTTAACTCCAGTTCAAATTATCTGATCGAAACGAAACTTGGCATGAGTTATAACCATCACATTATTGAGGTCAATTTTGATATTGGTTGCGGTCCGATTATTTTTTACATAGATATCACTCCACATTTATAATATATATTACTGAGATATCATTAATTTGAATGCAAAGATGTAATATTTTTTTAGTCTAAATTTATACATTTTCTCTTACTTGGCCAAACCTGATTTGTCCAGATGTGCCCAACTTATACCAATCTAAAGAACTGCACCCTTCTTCACTCTTCCATTTCCTTCATCAATGATACATATCCATTGCCCAATGTTTTGTAACAGGTTTGATCGCCTTATTCTCTATGTTTAAATAATGCTCCATATGGCATTTGATTTAACCCTTCCATGACTGGAGATTCCGGAAATTTTGCGAAAACCCTGTGCCAATGCATTCTTTTATATATGCGAGTATCCCATATGGAGCCTCACATATTTAATAAAATACATTGGCCTAACAATATTTACCTTGACCTAAAAGCCAGTGCATTCTCTTATATATGTGAGGCTATGGGAGACTCGAATATATAAGAGAATGCAATGGCACATGATATGTAATGCTGCACCAGCTCAGCTCCCATCATGAAAGGGTTAAACATGTTGTGTGTTATCAATTCGCAGGAAGACAAGTTGTCAAAAGTTCTCAAAGAGAAGACAGAAGAGCTTGAGAAAACAAAAGCTGCTCTTGCAGCCAAAACAAAGGCTGGTAAGTCATAGCCAAGCCCTCTAAGAGAGCTCGGTAGCTCTACGGTTATAGTTTTTTACTTTAATTCACTGTCTACGCAGAGATTGTGAGTTTGAGCCTTGTCGGTGGACTGCTGGGCTACATAATAGTGGCTTTTATTGTCTTGTGGCAGAACCTACATTTGAGATAGGTCCTCTGGGCTTCATGTTGTGTTCTTTTTTGTTTTGTCACGACAAATCATAGGTTGTTGATTTCTTTATTTGAACATAGCTTCGCTAGGCAGTACTAAATAGCCAGTGCTGGCTTCTCAGCTCTTCTTTATTTGGGATCAGTTAGTTATCAATAGAGTGTAATCATATTGGAACTTTGATGACTTAATGATGAGAGAAAAACGCTCATCGCTTAAATTGGATAATGGTGACCTGCTTTTCCAAAATCATGTGACGATGTTATTGGCCAGGTTGTCAATGGCTCGTCACTAAAGGTAGTTTTCATATATCATCACCAGTGCAGTGTACCAAAACAAACTATAAACTTTATATCACTGCACTGGTTTGACTGCGAGTTTTCTTGAGAACCAGCATCGAATGATCTCGTCAGCATGCTAAGTACGACTGTACGACAAACAAATCATGCCTGTTTTTCGTGCATCGCATGAAGAAATAATATCTGATGCAATACTGAAGCCAGGTTTGGGCGCACATCATTCTGTTACAGTCTATTTGTTCTAGAACAATCACCCCTTTACCATTATTTGAATTAAAAAGATGTAAGTTAAAAAGTTGGAATCAGAGACATAATAGTAAATTTGCTCCGCATGGGGAATTTCCATAATTATTTTTAGTGCCGATTATTGGACCTGGAATTGGATTACAGTAACTTCAGTTTGCTTATGATAACTTAACTAAAGCCAATTGTTTTTATATTACTTTAACCCATTCATCACGGAGCTGCGCTGGTGCAGCATTAAAGACCATGTGCCAGCGCATACTGATATATGCGAGTTTCCCATTGGGAGCTTCGCATATATAAGAGAATGTACTGGCTTACATGGTCATGGTAATTTTTTTTACGCCAATGTATTCTCTTATATATGCAAGGTTTCCTATGGGAGACTCGCATATACAATAGAATGCATTGGCAAAGGGTTTTCGGAAAATTTCAGGAAGCTCCAGTCATGGAAGGGTTAACCTCAATTTAGTACTGGTACTCAGGAAGAAATATCTGACCGAAACGAAAATGTGACTCATATATGGAATGTTATAACAATATTGAGCCGGTCTTTGACAGTGTCCACACACTTATTTCGCGCCTTTGTTCAATGAAGGTATACACCGCCTTTTAGTCTATCATAATTATGTTATGTATTCTAATTAATTATTAGACTCGACTCACTGTGTGTTAGTTATGAATTTCAAAGAACGAAGTCAAATACTTTTTTGTCATTGTGTTGATATTTTTGACTGACCCGTGATTTCTTACTGTTATAATTCATTAACATTATTTGTTGATATTTTCGACTGACCACTGATTTCTATTGTTATGATTCATTACCATTATTTGTTGATATTTTCGACTGACCGGTGATTTCTTTGTGTTATGATTCATAAATATTATTTGTTGATATTTTCAGTCGGTGAACTAACTCAGTTACTCGATGATGAGAGAGATGAAATCAAAACATTAAAGAGACGACATGCAAGTAATATAAAGGTGTGTTTCTATGTTTTTTATGCTGTATTAGTGATGAACCGATATGGGGAATCCACCATTGGACGATTCCCAGTTGGTAAAATTTAGTAATCGGCCGATGCCGATATATATATCCATAACAAGTTACTCTTTGACTTTGTGTTTTATGCGGTATTCAACTATTCATAGTACGTGTATCACAACAGAAATCTTCCCCGTTATACGCGGTAACATATATAGTCAGCCAGACATGGTGTCATCAAGTACATTTCAGGGATTTCCCAGGCATAAAATATGACGTCGGTCAAAATTGCTACATGTTTGTGAACGTTGTCTGATATTTTAGTCAAGTTGATCATGGTGTAGCAAAGTTGGAAGTCGATGTTAGTTACATTAATGGAAGGTCATGGTCATTTGAAGTTTGAAATGGCCACAATTAATTGCCTGATGGAAATAGTTTCAGTGATTCACAATTTCACAGCCACGTGTTCACAATTTCACAGCCACGTGTTATATGCTTTATGCATATATAAAAATTATACAGCTCCCAATCGTTTATGACTGGTTCAATTATTCTGATTTGTCAATGATTCTAAAACTTACGTTGAACGATATGGTCGTGCGCTCTATAAAAAATTATTTTATTTTAAATATTCAGACTAGTGAGAATACAACGGTAAGAGTTAATACACTAGACAAGTTTTCATTTTCGGTATCTATAATCTATTCTGTTCCGGGTTTTCACCACGTGGCCGTGAATTTATTCCCGATTTTGCAATTTCCCATTTTTTGTAAATAAAACGGCGAAGGCAATCAACTATTTTCGGTACACACTATAACTTAATTATTTCATAGTCACCCAATTTATGGTTTGTTGGTTACGTTTTGATGTTTAATCACTGTATTAGCCACCATGTACTGTTTTAAATATAATAGACTGACCATACTTACCAATACTTACCATACAACACATAAAACAACTGTTCATTTGAATGTTTATTTATTTTTTACTCGGAAACAATTGGAATGCCATAATAATGGCAGGATATTTTTGCGATGCCGATTGTAAACAGATAACATGAATATCGGCCGATGCTGACTGCCGTTCCAGTTAATCTGTTCATCTTTATGCTTTATTTATCGGCAAGCCTTGAAATAGTGTGTCTCATTTGCAGAATGAGGTCCCCAGAGGGTGCCATTCTGCTGAGGCCTCAACTGCTATGGGAAACCTAGGATCAAATTGAAGTTACCCAGGTAGTTGAAGGTGGTGATGTTCACCCATTAGTCACCTTGATTATACATTTTATCTTCTGCAAATTAGGGGATATAGAAACTGAATAGAACAACAGAAGGGAAACAACTAACTAATAACAATGTTAACCCTTTACCCAACAGAAGGGCCCTGTGCCAATGCAGTCTCTAATATATGCGAGTCGACCATAGGTCGCCTCGCATATATAAGAGAATGCATTGGCTTAACACATTAAAAATTATAAAATTGTTAAAGAATGTAAGAAAAAATGGTTAAAAGTGTTAAAAAAAGTTTTTTTTTAGGCCAATGCATTCTCTTATATATGCGAGGCGACCTATGGTCGACTCGCATATATAAGAGAATGCATTGGCACAGGGCATAACTGTAACTATCACAATGTGGTCAAGGAGCCGGTTCCAATGATATCCATATTTGTATGGTTCTATTGAGACAGACCGAAGATATTTTAGGCTGTTGAAGCTTTATTTGGCCGGTTTTGGCCGTTTTGTTGGGTAAAGGGTTAATCTGAGTCTAAATGAGGCCTAAGCAGAATGAGCCCCCAGAGGGTGAATTTAGTGATGCTAGCCCACTGTGCGAGGTAGCGACAATAAATTCACGCTCTGGGGACCTCCTTCTGCAAATGACTGATACACTATTTCAAGCCTTGTTTATGCTGTATTCATTGGTGTATATATGGGTATTGTTTGTAGGGAAATAATAATAATGAAAAACTACATGCATGATGTTTGCATTAAAAGGATTCGAGGCCTTTGACGTGGGTTCATAACTTTTATAAAAGTCTGTAAAACAACTGTCATTAAGTACATGAAAACATTTATTATTTTCATTATTAATAACTCTCCAATAATGCACATTTAGCCACTGTGATGCCTTGGGTCTCTTTAACCTCTTCGCTGCTATGACGTCTGCAACTATTATGGATGTAAAAGTGCACATTGTGTGATATATGATCCGTAGGTACTACAGACCTACTTCAGCACACTAGCAGTAGGCCATTTTTCATAACTGGAACTCAGAGTTTGGTGCATCGGAATAACTGTATCTCAAAGTTTCGAACAGTGTATCATGTTCCACGATTGTGAACGATAACCTTTCAACATCATAACGTCATTTAGCAGCGAAGAGGTTAACATTTGAAACGAAATGTGACAACCTGTCATTGGTTGGCTATAGTATTTTTTTGATGATACTGATGTAAACCAAATTTTCAGATCACATGAAACTTACGATTATAGGCTTATTCTTCTGGGAACAAAACTATGATCTCCAGAAACATCGAGGGGACATAGATATTTGATTTCTTGGTATCTTGAGGTTCCCAGAGGGTGAATTTGGTGAAGTTAGCCCACCATGTGGGATAGCATGACTAAATTCACACTCTGGTGACCTCATTCTACAGTGGGGTGTTTCACATCACTCTAAACACCGGGAGAATTATTTGCTAATCCATCTATATTTCTCTCACATGACAGGACCTAACACGTCAGCTGCAGCAGGTCAGAAGAAGACTGGATACGTATGAGTCCACTGGAGAAAGAGATGCCACCAGTCTAGGATCCCGCACGAGTTCCACGGGTTCTATAAATACTCTCGACAATCATGCAAACAGCCATCAACCTTCAGGAGGTAGCAGCAGTGGCTCGGGTCAAAGTTCAAGGGCACCAAGTCAGGAAGTAGTTAGTACCAATTTTAATTTAGTTGTTGCTTTGAACTAATAGCTGTATATATTGTTAGGGTCCTGCAAATATGCGATGTTCGATTCGATATTCATGTGGGGTTTCCAATAATCATAGTCCAGGAGCTATGTGATTCAGGTTGTCACACCTGGATTTCAGGCTAAGTACAGGTGAGAAAAGGTTTTAAATATTGGTATCGGGGTGTACAGTTAACATATGTTCTGTAATTGAATGTGTTTGTCTCCATTCTTATGATCTCTACATATACTGTGGGTGATTGTTCTAGTTACATGTTACAGGTGAGATTATACAGGTAGGTTTGCAGACATGCTTGCCTTTGCTGAATATATTTCTATAATATATGCCTATATATTGCTTATGTATATATACGGATTTCTGTATATGCTTATAACATTTAATATATTGATATTAAAACATAATATTGATACCTTTATTGTCATGGTAGGTCTTTAATTTGTTTTGTGTTTGACAGGAGTATCCTATAACGGAGCAGATTGAAGTCAATCAGAGAGTGGTGTTTAAATATATGTTCTCACTTAGTTTTAATATTCTTTGTTTTGTGTTTGACAGGAGTACCCTGTGATAACAAGCAGATCGAGGTCAATCAGTGAGTGTTGTTTGAATATTTGTTCTCACTATTATTCGGAGAGTGTTATTTGGATATATGTTCTCACTCAGTTTCAATATTCTTTATTTTGTGTTCGATAGGAGTACCCTGTGATAACGGAGCAGATCGAGGTTGATCAGCGAGTGTTGTTTGATCGCATCATGAAGCTTCAGAAATCACAGGCTCGCAAGTGTGAGAAAATAGAGTTTATGGAGGATCAGAATCACCAACTACTGCACGAAATACAGAGGAAAAACAAGTGAGAGTTTGTTAATTTAGACAAGCTTTGTAATAGTGTGTCTGTTATTTGCAGAATGAGGTCCCCAGAGGGTTAATTTAGTGACACTATTCCACATGGCGGGATTGCATCACCAAATTCACCCTCTGGGAACCTCATTCTACTGAGGTCTCAACTGCAATGGGAGACATAGGATCAGATTGAAGTATCCCAGTTGAAGTTGATGATGTTCACCCATTAGTTACCTCGTAACCTCGATTATGCATTTTATCTACTTCAAAATACTTGATATACAAACTGAACAGAAGAGGAAAAGTAACTAAAACAATGTTAATTTGAGACTATAGATACTTCACAGAAGATTGAGGCCTAACCAGAATGAGGTCCCCAGAGGATGAATTTGGTGATGCTAGCCCACTGTGCAGGGTAGCGTTACTAAATTCACCTTCTGGGGACAGTCACCACGACTGATACATACAGTCACAATATACATTTTGACAAGAGGGACAAGTGAACATTTTAGCACCTGTGAATTGAAAATTGCGAGCGCGTACAGATGCGAGAACAATCACCAATGTCTCCTTGGTAGACTGATTCTGTGATTGAATAAAGACTGTGATTGAATTTCACACTAGCTTTCATACCAATTTATATCTGTTTGCTGCCGAGGGTAAACATTTGTGACCCGCCTTATCAAATCCAGTTGTAAGTCGTGATTTTTTTACCCTGTGCCAATGCATTCTCTTATATTTGCGAGTCGACCATAGGTCGCCTCGCATATATAAGAGAATGCATTGGCCTAACAATTTTTTACAATTTTAATAATTTTTTCTTGTATTCTTTAACAATTTTATAATTTCACCCATACAGAGCCCCAGACAAACATTCTATATGCTTCTATATATGTGTGGGGCTCCCTGCAGGATAATGGATGTTTTTTATTTTATGTCCTAAAAATTGTAAGAAACATTTATTTTAAAAAAATGATAAGAGAATGCATTAGCACAGGGTAAAAAAATCCCGACTTACGACTGGATTTGATATGGCGTGTAAACATTTTATCTTTATTCCACAGAGTTATACAGAGCTATATCCTACGAGAAGAAACAGGTGCCCTCTCTCCCGACTACATGGATGCCAACAAAGTAAGCTCAGTTACTGAACCGAAAATATCCTTTGCAATCTGATTATGCCACGCAATGTCAATTTCCTGTTTCCCAGGTCCATGTGCATGATCCTGAAACCCCGCATGTACAACCTTTTTATTTGTATTTTATATGTCTGGGGGAGAAGTTATAATCGATATAAAATTATTTCGGTATATTTTTATAAATTTGCTCCAAGCTGAGATCGAATATACCCATTTCCCATCGGAAAATTTAATACACGACAGTCGTCAAGCCTTGAAATAGTGTATCTCCGTCAAAGTTATCTTGATTCGAGTTATATGATCATTTGGAGATGACGTCATCAGAGGTTACAGGTCATGAAACATGATAAAAATGTACCATAGAATTTTCGTACCGTTTTCAACGCGGGTTTTTTTAACCCTTCCTTATTAATATTTGGGAATATACCATATAGTTCAGTGGGAAAGATACTTCTAGGAGATATATATTTTACTTATTTTGAAAAATATTGTGTCTGTCATTTGCAGAATGAGGTCCCCCAGAGGGTGAATTTAGTGATGCTATACCGCATAGCGGGCTAGCATCACCAAATTTACCCTCTGGGAACCTCATTCTGCTGAGGAGTAAGCAGAATGAGGTCCCCAGAGGGTGAATTTGGTGATGCTAGCCTGCTATGCGGGATAGCATCACTAAATTCACCCTCTGGGGGACCTCATTCTGCAAATGACAGACACACTATTCTCAGTAAAACTGTGTCAATGATACTTTATTCGGTGATTTTTTTATGAAATAACATACATGGAATCTTATGAACTAATTTTTATGGACATTGTAGCTCCAGAAATAAAATATTTATTAAAAATCAAGGTTTTCGCATACTTTTCAATATTTTTTTGGCATGAGAAATGGGAAATTGACTTTGTATGGCGTTGAATGTGTTTGTGCTATTATTATATATTAAGCATGTGGTCATCCTTTACACTTTCATTTACTGTCCATGCCTGAGTATATGGTGCTGGACATTTGCTGAATGAGGTCTCTAAAGGGTGAAATTAGTGACGCTACCCCACATAGCGGGCTAGCATCATCAAATTCATCCTCTGAGGACCTCATTCTGCATAGCCTCATTTGCTTTGGGAGACCTAGACTCAGATTTAAGTTCCCAGATGGTGAATAATGTGATGTACACCTTGTGTACACCCATTGGGCACCTGAATTTGCAATATGTCGTCTGCCAATTTGTGGATATAGAGAAACTGAACAAGAAAAAGAATCTTTGTGAAGAAGTTTCTAAAAAACTTGTTAATTTGATAATAAAGATACTTCCCAGAGAAGATGAGACCTGAGTAAAATGAGGTCCCCAGAGGGTGAATTTAGTGATGCTATCTCACTTTGCAGGCTAGCTTCACTAAATTCACCCTCTGGGGACCTTATTCTGCAAATGTCCAGCACCGTATTCTCAGTCCTGGTCCTGTCCACTAACAATAGCCCTAACTAACCACATTGTGCTGCATTTGTGTGCACTTTCTCTGTAAAGTTATGTTGTAGTCACACATGTAATTCATTAGATAATTCCTTTACACAACTTGTTTGTAGTTATGCAGAAAGTGAAACATTCCCAGGGGTAGATGTAGATGGGTTGAAAGTAAAGTTTTTCAGTTCAAGTTTCTTCCTCGTTAGTTAAAAGTGCCAACAAGATGACATTTTCAAAATTTTATTAGCATTTAGCATCCTCTAAGTAGTTTTGTATTGCCTTCCCTTTGAAGTTGTTAGCTAATTCAAAATTGCTTATGAAAAGATGTCCTAGAGCCCAAGACATGATAAGCAATTACTGTAACAATAAACTATATATTAAACAAGTCCGAATTTACATAATTCATAGCTTTAATTACCTAACTTATTTGACTTGACATGCATATGATGCAATGAAAAAAACCACATTGTCTAAATAAACAATTCTTGATGAAATTTTTGCCACTGTCATTTTCATGCTGTCAACAAGCCTTGAAATAGGGTGCCTGTCATTTGCAGAATGAGGTTCCCAGAGTGTGAATTTAGTGATGCTACCCCGCATAGCGGGCTAGCATCACCAAATTCACCCTCTGGGAACCTCATTCTGCTGAGGTGTAAGCAGAATGAGGTCCACAGAGGGTGAATTTGGTGATGATAGCCTGCTATGCGGGGTAGCATCACTAAATTCACCCTCTGGGGACCTCATTCTGTGAGGCTCACTATGGGAGACTCTCATATATACGAGAATGCATTGGCACAGGGTATTCACAAAATTTCAGGAAGCTCCAGTCATGGAAGGATTAAACTACCCTTATGGAGCCCTTCGCAGACGTGAGCAGACGACAGTCAGCAATACAAGCTGCCACCTGTATGGGGCTCCCTACAGGAAGCTCCAGTCTTGAAAGGATTAATAGCTGTGCAGACAGGCCTGCAAATATGGTGTTGGACATTTGCAGAATGAGGTCCCCAGAGAGTGAATTTAGTGATGACAGCCAGCTAGCACCGCCAAATTCATCCTCTGGGGGACCTCATTCTACATGGCCTCATCTGCTATGTGAGACCTAGACTTAGATTTAAATTCCCAGTTGATCAAGATGGTGATGTGCACCCATTGAGCACCCGATCGATTTTACATTGTGTCGTCTGCCAAGTTTGGGATAGAGAGAAACTAAACTAAAAAATATAAAGAATCTTTCTAAAGAAGTTTCTAAAGGAATTATAAAAGTTGATAAAGAAAAAAGATAGAGATACTTTTCAAAAAAAATGAGGCCTCAGCAGAATGATGTCCACAGAGGGTGAATTTAGTGATGCTAGCCTCTGTACTTGTGTGGCATAGCATCACTAAATTTACCCTCTGGGGACCTCATTCTGTATATGTCCAGCACCATATTTTCAGGCATACGTGCAGATCTCGAGTTACTTGTGAGTTGAACTGAAGTGATATATACGACGATTATACATTTTTCATGACTAATTCTGTTCGACAACATTCCTCCAGATTCTCAACTTTATTAAGGGGACCCAGGTTGCTTAGTCAGAATTTCAGTTACCAAAGTTGATATATTTTAATAACAAAAAGGAGAATGAAATATGTTCTGCTAGTCAATGTTCCTTGGAAATAAAATTAAAAAACATCAACGTTTTGCTCTTGGTATTCTTACCTCCATGCCTGGCTTCACCTGTTACTCGCCACTTGAATTGCCGAGATCGATGCACAAATTTTTCATATCTTTATGCTGTCATTTACACCTGTCACTTCCTTCTTCTTCACAAAATCTGCCACACTCTTACGTCACCTCTAAGTCTCTCAGAAAGAATAACTCTATTTACACTGTAATCCCAAGAAGTACAACTCTCAACTCCAGCCACTCTCACATTAACAATACTGTCTGATTTAATAGTGCTTGTGACAACACTTTTCAGCTTTGTGGAGGAACAATAATATTACATTAAGCACTATCTGTTAGAACCCACCTTAGGTATAATGTACTAATAAAAATTTGATGTTAATTACACTCCTGTATGACTATATTTTACGTATAAATTTTATTGGAAGTTTGAAAGTCAGGTTATTAAAAAGGTTCATCGATAGAGAGAAGTTTTTATGTTTTTATTAGCTCAATGCTTCACATTATTCATGAAACGTTGTTCCCTTTTTATACGGGGCGTAATATTTTATTGATCCATCCATCCAACTGTCCGTCCATTATTTTGCTTTTGGTTTCCGGATGACAACTTTAGATAGTCGGTACTGAATGGAATGAAATTTTGTATGCGGGTTTACTAGCACAAAATACAGTTCAAGTTTGGATTCTGGGTTCTGTCCGCCAATTTTCACCAGAGTTTTAACAATTTTTCGTTTTTTAGATGACAACATTAGTAAGACTGAACTAAATGGAATGAAAGTCAGAATGTTGAGATTTCTAATTTTGATAAACTAATGCCATTATAACATCCACCAAGGTACCCGAGTCACCGACTCACCACACCAAATTTTGTTGAAATCGGTCCAGGGATCTGGGAGAAAAATCACAAACAGACTGATGGACGGACAGACAGATCATACTCTTTTATATAAATAGATGTCATTATTTGTTTCAGAACTGAAAATATTGAGTGTTGTTCTTTATGTATCGACATTCTCTATTCATTCTTTGTCATTCTGCCTTCTATATCTTTCTCGTTTTTAATAACTTGCTATACTCCAAAATTATTGCAATCTTGATCCATTAATACAAACCCTAAATATGGACTTTATTTATTTTATTGTTAGCAATGTTTATATTTGGTGATATCATTTAACCCTTTGAGTGCCAGGTCCGATTTTTGTATCAACCCATATACCCTGTGCCAATGCATTCTCTTATATATGCGAGTCGACCATAGGTCGCCTCGCATATATAAGAGAATGCATTGGCCTAACAATTTTTTTTGTTTTTTTTACAATTTTTTACAATTTTAATCATTTATTCTTATATTCTTTAACAGACTTATTTTGTAGGTTTAGGGGCGATGAGATCGGCCCCTGACTCAAAGGGTTAACCTAAACCCTAAACCTACAAAATAAGTCTGTTAAAGAATATAAGAATAAATTATTAAAATTGTAAAAAAAAAAAAAAAAAAACATTGTTAGGCCAATGCATTCTCTTATATATGCGAGGCGACCTATGGTCGACTCGCATATATACGAGAATGCATTGGCACAGGGCCCTTCTGTTGGGTAAAGTGTTAACCATGGCACTGGAAATACAGTCACTAATTTTACCTTCTGGGGACCTCATTTTGTAAATGTCCGTATTTTCAGGCCTAATTGTCACACAACATTAAAAAGTTGAGCAGGATATTTTTGTCTATTATTGACTTGTTTACATAACGTGTTATAATCACCATTTATCAAACAAGATTATCTTTCACTTGAGTTCTCTCAGGATTTTATGACATTCCAGGAGGAGGATGTCAACCAATTATTATACACCCATTTTGAAGATGATAACTTTTGTAAGTCTCAATGAAATGAAATGAAATTTGGTAGAGAGAGATAATTTATTGACAAAGAGCAACTCCCAACAAAATATGCACAAATGATAGTGAAAATAATAATTTTCATACAGATTAAAAGAGAAAAAACAACAAAATCTATACTAACCCATCTGGGATAACTATCCACCAGATGGGCTGAGTGCTCCTTGCCTGGAGAGGGCATATCCATGAATTGGCTGTCTTACTGCCCACCCCAATTAGTCATTAAAATAACACTCTGCTCTGCCTGGAAACATGGTCATTGGTATATTATATAGAATAACTGTGGTCAATTATAAAATATACATTTCTATGTATAGAATAATTTGGAAATGAATTCGGAATCAAGGGAGCATACGGATGAGTGACCACGCGAGTTTAACCTATATATTTATATGTAATGATCGATTTGTCATATCACTTTTTATTTACAATCAATAATTAGAAGAGCCAGGGTCATAAAATTAGGTGAATAACTCGCGAGGTTCCATTGGATTGAGATCCAGTTAGAACGTCATACTTTAGCTGGAGCAATGTACGACTGGAAATGTCTTTGGCATAGTTGAATACTATATGCCACGAGAGCCATATATATTTATATAAAATATATAATAGATGGGGATAGTATTATGGGCATTCCGGGCAATATGGATTTGTACAAGTTACTTCAGTGGGATAGGAACTAATACATTCACTAATAAACCTTCTCCTGAATATCTTCCGAAAGGGCTCTTCTCGAAGCTTTTTGTTTAAGTCATTCCATATGGCAGGAAATTTAAAAGTTGGAAAAGAGTCAAGCGACTTTATATATGAACCCTTCAGATATGATTCTACCGTTCTGCCAGCGATAGGTATATTGGAAGATACACGACTGCCCACATCTGCGAAAAAATTATTAAATTCTTTAGTAATATCCTGGGCATTAGTTATATCAACTCCATTAACAGATATAATACTCGGCATGCTTTGCTTTCATCCACGTTTAATAACTGTATTTAAAATTTCCCAGGTTTTCTTCATATTGCACCTATTACATGTATATTCCAAAATCCGCTTATAATAAGTTAATTTACAGTAACGTTTTGCTTTATTGAACACTTCACAGTATTTTTTGTATGTTTCTCTGTTCGTGCTACATGTATTTGGTGATTTAAGATACTTTTTATACAAACGATGTTTCCTATCTGATTAGGCTATTAAAAAGACAATTTGTCATCCATTTATGCTTCTTAACATGCTTCTTTGTATTATTGGAAATTAATGGAAAGGATTTCTGAAATGCAGTCTGGACTATCCCAGAAAATTTAGTATATGAATAATTTGGATCGAGTTCATTAAGTATTGGAGAAAAGTCGGCAACAAGCAAGCAGCGTTTGGTATGTGGGTTTACTAGCACAAAATACAGGTCAAGTTCGAATTTGACTTCCGCCCACCAATTTTCACCTGAGTTATGGCCCTTTTTTGTTTCTTTAGTAAGTCTGCACTGAACTGAATGAAATTTTATATGCGAGTTTGCTAGCCCAAAATACGGGTCAAGTCTGAATTTGGCTTCAGTCTGCAAATTTTCACCAGAGTTATGGCCTTTGTTGAAATTACGACAGACATTATTTTTCTACAGCCTGGCGATGCTCTTGTTTCCAAGTGCATATGAGGGGGTGGGTGGGAGGTCAAGAGGACCCAAAAGTCGTTTTTTTCCGCAGCTCAAAAAACAATTTCCTCCATATTTTTCAGCTATTTTTACCTTAAAACTTAGAGATAATGTAATATTAAAGACTTATTATGGACTTATTCGGTTGCATGATACTGATAAGTTAGTATTCAGGTGCTATGCAAATGTAGCATTCTACTAACATCACCAAAAATCTCAAGCAAATCAACCGTAACACTCCATAGAAAACATCGTCTGAACTACACACAATTGTAAATATTTACTTCTCAATTCAGGACGCAACTACCAGCGATAAACTATGGAAAACTATTTCACTATCGAGAGTCGCTACATTTAATTAATATACCAGAATGACGGTGTGTCATATAAATTTAGATATAATATTTGTATAATATAACAGGGTTTCCGCTAGGGGTAGGGGAATGGGGCCAGTTTGTAGATAGGGGAAAACACGAACACCTGCTTCGAAAATTTTGAAAAGTGCAACACTAGAAATGCATTGTCCAGCACGCCCAGAACGCGAATTACGATTATAATTCTGGTATGTATACATTCTCAAAATTAAAACAAGAAATGTAACAATTGACATCGTTTATGTAATACAACAGCCAGTCAGTTAACCACACTATTGTGATTGAACTGAGTGAAATAAAAACGAACTTTTAACTGAGACTAGCTTCAGATTTATTCTTAATTTCCGGTGGGTAGAATAATTAAATGTACTATGATATTTCGTACCAGTTAAAATTCAACTATACTCTTGAGGAGGTGCCTCGCCAAATCATCAAGGGAAGTTCATGACCAACAGTAACATTCACTCGTCTTTTAAAAAATAATTTGATCTACGAACACTGGTTTAAAAAGCTCGGAACTATTTTGTTGTCGCATTCAATCATTTGGGGTCACACAATTGAAATTGACTCGAGAGTATTGCTATCGGCGGGAAAGATATATACTTGGTAACCAATGAAGCTATGACGCTTCATTGGTAGAGTTACGTCACAAATATCGCATCTGCATCGTACACAAAATATATCGTTTCCGGCTATATATTACGAATCGATATACTGAGGGGTTTACAGTTACACGAAAATCCAGGGTTTTCAAGGAGTTTGCATTAAAACAAGGGGTTCAAGGGCCCTGGGAGGGGAATGCGTCAGGGGAAACTCAGAGGAAAACTTGGCTAGGGGAAAACTTGGCTAGGGGAACGGGGCCGTCAAAGGGACCCCCTGCCGGTATAGCGGAATCCCTGAATATAACTACTTTTAGCAAGATTATTCTCCATTTCTATTTGATCACCCTACCGGAGTGTTTCACATCACTTTAACCTCAAAACTGCCTTTAGACAGTCAGTATCGATTGTTTCTTGTAAAATTAAATATATATGTCAGTCTGCATGTTGGTCTCCACAAATCACATACACCAACCTGAAATAGATTGTTGATAGGAAATGGATATTAAGTGGTGAAAAGTTTTGATTTTCATTGTTTCTAGCATGGTAGGTGTCGAAAAATGGTCAGAAAAAAATTTCTAAAGCAGAAAACAAATTAGGGTTGAGAAGTAGTGGGTCCTAAAAATGCCAAAGGTAAAAAAGTATCATACATGTCTGAAATTTTAATTTGTTGAATCACCACCTGGGCCCACCCCACCCTCCCCCCCCCCTTGAAAAATTGTAATGGCATAATTTTGCATGCATCATTGTTATTGGTTCGAAAGAAATTATGCATTCAGTGGGCATTAAAAAAGAACAATTCGCTGGATTGCAATACCTGTATTATGTGCTTGCATTGAGTTTATGCTTGTCTGATATTCAAGTCTATATATAATGTGTCTGACATTTGCAGCATGAGGTCCCCAGAGGGAGGGTGAATCTAGTGATGCTATCCCACACTGTGGGCTAGCAGCACCAAATTCTACCTCTGGGAACTTCATTCTATAATTCTACTTAGGCCTCAACCGCTATGGGAGACCTAGGATCAGATTGAAGTTCTCCAGTTGGTGAAGTTCACCCATTAGTCACTTTGTGCATTTTGTCTTCTGCAAATTAGGTGATATAGAAACTGCAAATTAGGTGATATAGAAACTGAATAAAAGGGGAAAAGTAACTTAACCCTTCCATGACTGGTGCTTCCTGAAATTTTTTGAAAAACTATGTGCCAATGCATTCTCTTATATATGCGAGGGTTTTGTGTTGAATTTGTTTTGGGTATGCTTAAGCATGCTATAGCGAATTTTTTTTTAAACTGGATAAAACCTTAGGAGCATGTTATAACTCAAAACTATCACCAAGTATTCATAGTAATAATTTTGATGCCCATGAAAAACGTAAGATTCCCTGGCATAACATAATAACAAATGATGAAAAATTGTTAGGCCAATGCATTCTCTAATATAAGAGAATGCATTGGCACAGGGTATATGGGTTGATACAAAAATCGGATCAGGCACTGAAAGGGTTAATGCTTAACCAGCGCAGCTCCCATCATGAAAGGGTTGAAGCAATGTTAATTTAAGATTATAGATACTTCCCAGAAGATGAGGCCTAAGCAGAGGGTGACCTCATAATACAAATGTGACACACTATATCCAGACTTGCTGCACTGAGTTTATGCTTGTGTGATGTTCTCATTTATTTCACATGCTTTCGTTTGTTTTTAGTCTCAAGTTAGAACAGAAATGAAGGTAATATTGTAGTGTTAAACTCACACTTCTGTTCTCTGTTCAGTGTGTCTTGTTAATGTATTTTTATGGCTTTGTTTTCTGCCTTTATATTTCATGTTATATAAAAGTTACATTATTCAGAGCGATAATTAATATTACATTCCTATGTGTGATTTACCTTGATTTCTCGAGCGATTACAAATGATTATTTCACTAGTGAATTATGTCACTTTAACTAGAGCATTTTATATTCATATGATCTATGAAAATTTATAGGTTTTGGGTATGATTCGGATTTCTTGCAAATCAGATGTTTATAGTGGAATATAATAAACCATGGAAACTTCTATACATACTTCTATACATACTTCTATACATACTTCTATACATACTTGTTTTAGTATGAAAAGACTTGTCAATTTGATTATGTTTATTCTACACGGACCTGAGAAAAACTCTTTTTATTTTTAGAAATTTTTACCATATGTAGGAAAAAGTTACATTTTAATATTTCTCTTTATTGCTAGATGATACAGAGGCAATGAGACCCATTTTCTATTTTCAGGCAATAATTTCTATTACATCCATAAGTCTTTCTGATGCATATAACAGTATTCAGTGTATATATTAATGGGTTTAATTCAGTGTATATATTAATGGGTTTAATTCAGTGTATATATTAATGGGTTTAATTCAGTGTATATATTAATGGGTTTAATTCAGTGTATATATTAATGGGTTTAATTCAGTGTATGTATTAATGGGTTTAATTGAGTGTATGTATTAATGGGTTTAATTCAGTGTATGTATTAATGGGTTTAATTCAGTGTATATATTAATGGGTTTAATTCAGTGTATATATTAATGGGTTTAATTCAGTGTATATATTAATGGGTTTAATTCAGTGTATATATTAATGGGTTTAATTCAGTGTATATATTAATGGGTTTAATTCAGTGTATATATTAATGGGTTTAATTCAGTGTATATATTAATGGGTTTAATTGAGACTTAAAGATTATTTGCTGCTTAATCATTTCATGACTGGGGCTTCCTGAAATTTTACAAAAACCTTGCGCCAATGCATCTCTTATATATATGCAAGTCTTCCATAGGGAGCCTCGCATATATAAGAGATTTCTTTGGCATAACAATATTTACTTTCACCTTTTAAGCCATGCATTCTCTTATATATGTGAGGCACCCTATGGGAGACTCGCATATATAAGAGAACGCGCTGCCAGCCTGCCACAGGATCTTTAATGCTGCACCAGCGCAGCTCCCGTCATGCAAGGGTTAAGCTGAATGTTTACAGAAGACATCTTCGACTAAAGTTAATTATTTTTCTATGTATTATCGAAATAAGATCTTGTTATTACCAGGAATTTATTTAAATTGACGTACAATCTCCCTTTATTACTCAACATGATGAATATCTGATGGCTGTTGGTATTCTCTGTCTCCTTATTTATAGGTGATACAATAACCAGTGTATTAACCCTTTGGCGAGTAGAATGACATATATGTCGTCTATCGGTTGAGGAGTAGAACGACATATATGTCGTTTCAGGAAGTGTTATTTTATGTAGACATAACTTCAATAAATCATCTGATTTATAAATGATTTGTATAGGAGTTATTTTGATTAATATAATGTCCCAAATGTATAAGTGCAATCGATTATGATAACACACGTTAACAAAAAATGCACATAAATTAAAACGAATTATTGGACCCTTTTGACCCGAACTTGTTAATAATTATTGCTATGATGTTGACGTTAATTGTACCGCAATTTTATCATACCGATAAGTTTTCCAACATATAATAACGCGAATAAAAAGGTTGCATACACAGGGTTTCAGGATCATGTGCGCTGGCCTGAGAAACAGGTAATTTACATTGCATGGCCTAAAAGCTATTTTTTAAAGGTAAAATTTAAGTATTTAGGCTCCCCTTACTAGAATCTTTGATGTAACTTTTTGCAGTTTCCAAATAAGTTAGTTTTATAATCAGAAAACCATGCATGAATTAGATAATCAATTGTTAGATATTTCTTAATCACAACTTCTCTTCCATTCAGATTAACATTTTAATTTTATTGATTAACTAATTTTAATTAACTTTTTTTGGTTTCTGGGATTTTCCCACTTTTTGGTTATTGGGATTCTTGATATGACTGTCATAAGTCAATTATTTCACCTTCTAGCTGTTTTGCATCATTCTGCTAAAAAAACGGAATATTTATGTGGACTTTTCCAACCTTTCGATTCTTAAAATTATTTCAAGAGGGATATAATGGAATTGTCCATTCTTAATTGTAGAAATTTCCAGCTAATAAATTCAACAAACAGCATGTAGCTTATTATATGAACTTTCCTACAAATGAATTGAGTTCCTTCTATTCAACCCAAAGTATTCAGTTATCAAAGCACTAATCAAAGTCCAAGTTTTCTCGGTCCATTACAGCTTGGGATATCTGTTGGGTTGACGCTGTTTTTGGACCGAGTCCCGCCCCATTGCTCTTCTATAACTGACTTTCATTCAGATGACGTACAGTAATGCCCTAAGTAATCGACTCCTTAAATACAGCAGAATTATGGTTAACTTTTCAGTTCAGGATTTAGTCGGAAATATGGCTTGTTGCCATTCATCGGAAAGCTCCCATATTTCCGACTAAATCCTGAAAAGTTACCCATAATTCTGCTGTGTTTAACCCTTTGAACCCTGGTGCCCCACAGTGATCGACACCCTGACCCGGGGCTCCCAGTGGTATGTCCGTTTAAATTAGACAGTGTCTAGTAGCATGGTGTTGATTATGTTCAAATTGCGACACCGGTCTGAAAATTTCAAAATTTGTCCCCCATGGATCAGCGATCATTATAAGATCGCGAGACTTTGCCTCGCGGCAACTCCTTGGTAACGGTTGCTAGGCAACTACCCGGAATTCACTGGAAAATGTAATTATAGCGTCGTAATTCAACCTCAGTGATAGCGTTTTTTGATGCAGCTACTACCCTAACGTGAAATTTGAGATATACCCGACCAGAATAGTGAACCAAATATCCCATTTAAGGGTAGCAACGGTTGCTAAGCAAATACCACAACTGATCGAATGACATAATTGCACTAACCATTCAGTGGTATGTTTTGCCTTAATTTAGACAGTGTCTAGTCGCATGGTGTTGGTTATGTTGAAAGGGGACACCTACCTGAAACTGTGCAGGCATGATATATACATGCACGGACCACTGATCATTGTAAGATCGGGATACTTTGCCACCCGATCTCGCCTTAGAAACGGTTACTAGGCAACTACCTGAAATTTGCAGGATAAACGAATTCTAGCTTATAACGTTGTAATTATACATCAGCGAATTGCGTTTCGATGCAACCAATATCCTAATGTGAAATTAAGACATGCCTGACCATGCGCGAGTAAGTCAACTTGATATGCGATAGACTTTTTGCTGCATGTGGCACAACAGAGACTGACATTACAGAGACCAGAAACAACGTAATTTCCCGTAGCATATCGTGGCCCCATTGTTCAAGTAAGCTGTCTAGATTGTGTCTACTGTACTAGCATGTGAAACATGCAACAAAATGTCATATACAGCGCCACATTTCACTTAAACGCATTTAAAAAAATGAATTATAGCCTCCGCCCATGCGCATATTTTCCTAGCCGTTTCTAGCGGGCAGCCAATCCATATAGACACCTTTGCCAGCGCTGACTTCAATAGGCCAATTTAAATATATATATTAGTGGGTATGTCGTGTATAAGTACGTTATAACCCCATTTATTTGTCATTGCGCTAGTCTGCGCATGCGCGAATAAATCAACTTCATATGCGATAGACCCTTCCCCATATGTAGCAGAACACTGGTTAATATACGCGAGGGTAATTTAAACTGAAATTGTGTGTCTAAATTATGTCTGTTCTGTACACACACGGGGAACACGAAATTATATGCCGTAAATATAGCGCCACAGTTCGCTTAAAATATCGTATGTTTTTGTAGATTATATGCTGTGCGCATGCGCATATATTTCTACCCGATACTAGCGGTCAACCATTCCATACGCACCATGGGCGCCGCTGACATATGTTGGGGCTATTTAAATATAAATCAGTGGGTCAGACGCTCGTTATACTATATATAAATTTGCTACCGAATCATGTCGTCGCTGCACCGAAATATCGGTGTTACGGGATATAGTCACGGTTCGTTTGCACCTAAATATCTGTGTTACGGGTTCAAAGGGTTAAGGAGTCAATTACTTAGGGCATTACTGTACTACATCCCGGGCATTCACGTAAATCCCTGAATGTGATTAATCATCTGACATGTTCTCGATTAATCTGTCTTCAAAATAATATGTGTGATAGACAAAGGTATAGTGATGATACGATCATTTAATGTATTGGTTACAAACATTTTCTGATAGCACAACAAATCAAAATTCTCTAAAATACAAGGCTTGTTTGCTTATAAATCTTGTTGCTTTGACATCTAACGGACCTCTGATATATGCATGTTTGATATAATCATTCTTGGGAAAGGCTTCCCTCTATGTTCAAACAAGCAAATCTTCCATTTTACCTAATCCAAAGACATACAAGCAAGATACATGTAACTCCCGCCCACGATAAAGTCCGTTATAGAAGAGAAACAGCAACATTTAATACTGTTGCATGTTAGATTGCTCATGTTGTCACGGCGTTTACCACGGCATTGCTTATTGCTGTGGTCAATTCCGAGGACTGCTGCATCCATATATGATAACTCAGATTTACCACAGTTCTTAGTCTTATTCAGTGGCAAAGTTGGTCAGATTTTTTATAAGCTGATGTTTTATCCATGCAAAGTTAACCATTTCTATACTAAATGGTTTGTCCCATTCAGTTATAAAGGTATACATTGGAATGGTCTGTTATTCATTTGGAGGGGTGTTCAGGGTAAATTAGCAGTCGACAGTCAGACAAAAAGATAACATGCTGAATGATTCATATTAATTGGTGGGAAATGTTCAGATGATAAGTTGCCGTTTATTGACTTATCATCTGAGCATTTTCTAAGGGACATACAGTAATGCCCTAATTAATCGACTCTCTAACCACAGCAGAATTATGGGTAACTTTTCAGGATTTAGTCGAAAATATGGCTTGTTGCCATTCATTGGAAAGCTCTCGGCGAGAGCTTTCCGATGAATGGCAACAAGCCATATTTCCGACTAAATCCTGAAAAGTTACCCATAATTCTGCTGTGGTTAGAGAGTCGATTAATTAGGGCATTACTGTACGTAAACGTCTGAGTATTTAGTAAAGTAAGGGTTAACCCTTCCATGACTGGAGCTTCCTGAAGTTTTGCTAAAACCCTGTGCCAATGCATTCTCTCTCTTATATATGTGAGTCTCCCATAGGGCGCCTTGCATAATAAGAGAAAGTCATTGGCCTAACAATATTTAACTTAATCTTGTAAGCCAGTGCATTCTCTTATATATGCGAGGCTCCCTATGGCATACTTACATATATAAGAGAATGCACTGGAGGGTCTTTAATGCTGCACCAGCTTAGCTCCCGTCATGAAAGGCTAAAGGTATCCTGATTCCTGTACATATCAGTTGCATAGCAGGGGGTTAGTAGTTTGTGCATGCAGTGGAGTGATTTATCATGTTAACCCTTTCCCGACTTAAATGGATTCTCCCATCAGTTATAAAAGTATACATTGGAATGGTCTATTATTTATTTGAAGGGGTGTTGTGGAAATATGTGCATACGACAGATAATATTCAACTACAGAAGGAGTCCTATTTATTGGTTGGAAATTTTCAGATATAAATTTGTTCCACAAAAAAATGCCCTATGGCCGTTTGTTGAACTTATTATCTAAACACTTCCTATGTGAACTATTCATCAATGAGTGTATTTAGTATAGAATGGGTTAAATACCACATGGAATCATAAAAGGTTCTGTTGATGTGTTTTAAGCATAAGGACCACGATAGAATTTTGTCGTCGATGAATCAGTTTGGAAATTCATGCCGAACAAGCTTTGTGTATTCTTTATGCCAAGTTTTAAGAGAATTTTTTGGAAATACAGTAATGCCCTAAATAATCGACTTCTTAACCACAGCAGAATTATGGGTAATTTTTCAGGATTTAGTCTGAAATATGGCTTGTTGCCATTCATCGGAAAGCTCTCAGTGAGAGCTTTCCGATGAATGGCAACAAGCCATATTTCCGACTAAATCCTGAAAAGTTACCCATAATTCTGCTGTGGTTAAGGAGTCGATTATATAAGGCATTACTGTAGAACATACACAAGATTGCTGAGAAATTAAGCTGATAATTATATTATGTTGTGAACATATTGTAAAGTAGGTTTGTGTTTTGATAAGCTGTGCCCATTGCTTACACAAGCCTTGAAATAGTGTCTGTCATTGGCAGAATGAGGTCCCTAGAGGGTGAATTAATGACACTACCCTGCAAACCGGGCTAGCATCACTAAATTCACCCTCTGTGGACCTCATTCTGGATAGGCCTCTTCTTCTGGGATGTATCTATAGTCTAAAATTAACATGGTTTTTAGTTACTTTTTCCCTTCTCTTCAGTTTCTATATCCCCTAATTCGCTGAATATAAAATTCATAATTGAGGTGACTAACTTCAACTTGGGAACTTCAATCTGATCCTAGGTCTCCCATAGCACTTGAGTTCTCAGCAGAATTCCCATGCGGGATAGCGTCACCAAATTCACCCTCTGGGGACCTCATTCTGCAAATGACAGACATACTATTGCAAGGTTTATGCTTAATGTTGGGTTGTATCTGTCATATCCCTGGATGTAGTGACAATTTCACTATCATTCATATTACGACCGCTATAAATAGGCATTGCCTGCAGTACGATGTCACAGCGCACAAATAGTTTGACAATTGACAGATATCTCCTTTTGGTTTTGTTTTTGCGAATAACAAAACCTCATTGTCAACGTAACCATGTGTGTATTGTCCAAGGACAATTTTTTTTTTTTATTGAACATTTTTAAGTCGTCTGTATTTTGCTGTATTTCGCAAAAATAAACAAAAGGTGTGCAATAAATAATAACACACTCTGCAACTGAAGCTTTTAACCATTGTCAACAATCTTTGTACAACATACAGTAATGCCCTAAATAATCGATTCCTTAACCACAGCAGAATTATGGGTAATTTGTCAGGTTTTAGATCGAAATATGGCTTGTTGCCATTCACTGATAGCTTTCCGATGAATGGCAACAAGCCATATTTCCGACTAAATCCTAAAAAGTTACCCATAATTCTGCTGTGGTTAAGGAGTCGATTATTTAGTGATGCTACTGTCACTAAATTCACCCTCTGGTGACCTCATTCTGCAAATGCCCAGCATGTCATATTTTGAGGCCTGCTCGCTACCAGTCACACAATTATATCGGCATATTGCTTCTTCACTTTTAAACAGCACTGATTTAGCTCAGATTGATGCCTTTCTATAATGCAGTCACTATTAACTACAGATAGGACATCATGATACATGTTAACCTTTTCTATACTAAAGCATCATTGATGAGGCCAAAATAAAAAAAGACCTGCATTTCTGGTGATCCGCCGCCCCTATTCCCGCGCCCCTGACCGCTTTCATTTTATTGATTTTGCAAATTAATAATAGATCATTCCAATGTACACTTTATAACTGACTGGGAGAATCCATTTGGTATAGAAAGGGATAATAGCACCCATTCAGCTTATTTTATAGCTTTTGTAGATTTTTTTCTAGTTTTTCAGGCACCTTTAATGATTAAGGGGAAAGGCAGTCTCAATTAAAAGCCAGCGATAATCTTGTCAGAATTACATCTCGGAAACTCGACTCATATTTATTTCTATGATGACTCAGCTTTCTCATGATGAAGTAATAAATTGTTTCCAAATATGGAGTGCCTGCAGGGATGTGCCAATCCCCAAAATAGTCCCGGGCGGGAGGGTCATCGGTTC
The DNA here is from genome assembly GCA_032622095.1 of Siphonodentalium dalli. Taxonomy (NCBI): domain Eukaryota; kingdom Metazoa; phylum Mollusca; class Scaphopoda; order Gadilida; family Siphonodentaliidae; genus Siphonodentalium; species Siphonodentalium dalli. Next base: position 152,910,182 of record CP136062.1, read on the forward strand.
GATTGGGCGACCATGTTTCGCCCAATCCGAAGAAAATTTGGATTATTAGCGCCCGCAAACGCGTTTTCCTTGCATTTCAGGTGTAAAATACACCACAAGGTCTCTGACAAATTATCATAAAATAGGGACATTTCATATTTAAAATTTGGGCGAACATAATTTGAAAGTCAGTGTAACTCACCCGGTATAAGTATCCTCTGCATATTCTTTATATAAATCCAATTATTTAACAAGTTAATCCGGTACAGTAAACTGAAACGGCGGCATTATATCAAAGGCTGTCTGGGAGAGAACTAACAACAGCGTCACACGAACACGTGCCAATCATCGCCTGAGTACTAATCGCGTCATGTCATATTTCCCACGTGATTTCCTTCTTTTTTCTATACACAGTGACGTATATTTACAATGTTTATACAACTTCTGTTACGTCACACTTTCATGGAATGGACTTTTAATCGCCTATTCTTTCCGTCTCCTTCAATAACTATACGCATGACCGCGTCTAACGTTTCCTCCACCATGCGGTTTCTGAGACATGATTTGAGCTTTTTACTTTTCGAAGTTTGAGTGAAAAATTTCAATAACGACATCGTTTTGGCTTCGGATCATTGAAACTGAGTTTCCAAATTCAACCCGGGACTTTTAACTCCAGTGCGTGACTTCAGGTCAGCACGCGCGGAAAGTATTTGATTATGTCGGCTCTTTGTAATAAAATTCACCGATCATCGCAGACCTTTTGACACCTCATTAGTCAAGGCTCCCCACGTGCTTTATAGGAGGCATTAAAATGCCACAGACGGCAACATGTCGTCGCTATCAGACATGCAAGATGTCGTTTTCATCAAGAGAACTCGGCACAATTTACAATGCGAGTACAGTTGTGATCGTAAAAATGTGCCGGGCGCACCGGTTTGAAAACGTAGTCACTCCCGGGCGATCGTTTTGAGTGGTGGGCGCCCCCGCCCGGCGCCGCCCGGCGTGAGCACATCCCTGTGCCTGCTTGATGTAGTAAATATGGAGTGCCTGCTTGATGTAGTAAATATGGAGTGCCTGCTTGATGTAGTAAATATGGAGTGCCTGCTTGATGTAGTAAAAGTTTGTGAGAATCGTTGTATTCAGCGGTAGTTATTAAACATCAAGATCCGAACATAATCAATAATAAATATCGATGACTGATCAAAACTCGAAAATGTTGTCTACTAGATTGCGATGCGTACAATGATTTATGAATATGTCGCCTGTATTCTGTATTATAAAAAATTTTGTGTTTCGCTATCATGGGAAATTTGTCAGCATGTCACTGACCTCCAATCTCGCAATTTAAATATAACCAAACATAAAGCAGTGTTTGTTATTGTTATTGGCCTTTAATAGAGACTGGATTCTACCTTGCAATGAGCTGTTGCAGCAAAACCAATGAAATAAACTCAGTGGAATAGAGGAAATCCCATCAATACATAAATGAAATCTGGAGCTTTTAAAGGAGACTGCGGGGGAGGCATTATTTACATTGGTTAACACTTCCATGACTGGAGCTTCCTGAAATTTTGTGAAAACCCTCTTCCAATATATTCTCTTATATATGCGATTCTCCCAAAGGGATCCTCGCATATATGAGAATACTTTGACCTATCAATATTTACCTTGACCTTGTAAGCCAGTGCATTCTCTTATATATGCGAGGCTCCCTATGGAAGACTCACATATATATAAGAGAATGCACTGCCACAGGGTCTTTAATGCTTCACCAGTGCAGCTCCCGCCATGAAAGTGTTAACCCCACCAATACAGCTTACTTTATAGCTATTATGGAAGCACTTTTAGCCATGAAGAGAGCCGGGATCTGTCAGTGACATTGGTTAACCCTTTACCCAACAGAAGGGCCCTGTGCCAATGCATTCTCTTATATATGCGAGTCGACCATAGGTCGCCTCGCATATATAAGAGAATGCATTGGCTTAACACATTAAAAATTATAAAATTGTTAAAGAATGTAAGAAAAAATGGTAAAAAGTGTTAAAAAAAGATTTTTTTAGGCCAATGCATTCTCCTATATATGCGAGGCGACCTATTAAGTAGTTTACTATTTTATATTCATTTTAGTCTATATAATTAATTTTGAGAAAACAAATTACATCTCATCAATCTCAATACCAATCTCACACCCGAGGTTAGCAAATGATGATCATATCAAACAATCGCGACGTATAGCAGATATCATGACTCAGCAATAAAAAACATTAATCTCATACCAATCTAACACCCGAGGTTAGCAAATGACGATCATATCAAACAATCGCGACGTGTAGCAGATATCATGACTCAGGGATCTGTCAGTGACATTGGTTAACCGCATCATATAAGCGTATTTTATAAAGTATTTTATAATTGCAGGCACTGTTAGCTAAGAAGGGGGGCATCATGGCTTCAGTGTATAACACACACCCGTCTGATGGACATATGACTCTGGATCTCTCACTCCAGATTAACAAGAAGCTACAGGCAGTATTAGAGGATACACTCCTCAAGAACATCACTCTCAAGGTAAGAGCATGAGCCGAAACGTAATGTGACATGCGCTTAGTATAGCAAGGTAAGAGCATGAGCCGAAACGTAATGTGACATGCGCTTAGTATGGCAAGGTAGGATCACGGGCCGAAACTTAATGTGACATGCGCTTAGTATAGCAAGGTAGGATCACGGGCCGAAACGTAATGTGACATGCGCTTAGTATGGCAAGGTAAGAGCATGAGCCGAAACGTAATGTGACATGCGCTTAGTATGGTAAGGTAGGATCACGGGCCGAAACTTAATGTGACATGCGCTTAGTATAGCAAGGTAGGATCACGGGCCGAAACGTAATGTGACATGCGCTTAGTATGGCAAGGTAGGATCATGGGCCGAAACTTAATGTGACATGCGCTTAGTATGGCAAGGTAGGATCACGGGCTGAAACTTAATGTGACATGCGCTTAGTATGGCAAGGTAGGATCACGGGCCGAAACGTAATGTGACATGCGCTTAGTATGGCAAGGTAGGATCACGGGCCGAAACGTAATGTGACATGCGCTTAGTATAGCAAGGTAGGATCACGGGCTGAAACGTAATGTGACATGCGCTTAGTATATGGCAAGGTAGGATCACGGGCCGAAACTTAATGTGACATGCGCTTAGTATGGCAAGGTAGGATCACGGGTCGAAACGTAATGTGACATGCGCTTAGTATGGCAAGGTAGGATCACGGGCCGAAACGTAATGTGACATGCGCTTAGTATGGCAAGGTAGGATCACGGGCCGAAACGTAATGTGACATCTGCAACTGATGGTGATTCTATCAAAATGTATAAATTCTACTTTTGACATAATATAAAGCTGTTTTTGGGAGTACGTTCTAAAACTATTTTCTACATTCATTAAACTGGTCCAGGATCCAGCTTCCACCTCAAAATTCATGTCATTAGAATGAGGAGCAATTTCTCTGCAATAAAGTGGGACCTTGGTCATTATTATATTTAGCAATGAATCTTCTTTAATATGCTTAGCAGACATCCTCCTCTATCTTTTGACATCCATACATTTATGTACCACCTTCATTATATGGGTAGATTATATGATGGATAGGCTGTAAGCCATTATTTCTTTCACTATGCTTATGTTGACAAACGAAAAGACTTTATAGTTCGTCAACCAGTCCTCCATTCTGACTTGTTATTGTCATTCCGGAGGACGAGGTGTGATTTTCGCTGACTCTCACATACATGTATGTGTCACCTTGTCAGACATCCACTTACCTGTATTGGTTAAACTATTAAACAAGCAGTATTAGAGGATACACTCCTCCTCAAGAACTGAAAAATCACTCTCAAGGTAAGATCAGGGTTCCCACGGCACTCCCTCATAATATCATAACTGTTTACACTCTATATGTAAACAGAGTTTATTTAGCTTTAATTTGTTTTTATGTCCAATCTGGTATCATCTAATTGTTTTAGTTCGCACAAAATTCAAAAGTCCTAATCATTAATAAAATTTATTACATGATCAGACACCTATTACATACATCAAATCCATTCTATATTAATGATATACATGTACAACGGTCATTGTATGACAGCAAATACCCAAATGTACCCAAATGTATTATTTTTTCAAGAGTAAACTTGACTAAATCAAAGTTAGTGAATATTGTTGATTTAACTTGAACAAATATTTCATTAAATTTGCACCATTAAATACGTCAAAGAGTTTTATTTATCTGAGAATCTACAACTCGTCCCAGTTTATAGTGAAATTGACAAAATCTTCCAGTGAATTTGGTCTGGACCTCGTCAAAGACTCGGTCCAGACCTACTGGGGACTCGTTGTAGATCCTCTATGACCATGTGCATTTATATTCATTAATTTTGTAATTTGGCATTAACTTTGTGGATTCCAGGAAAGCCTTGACACCTTGGGCCAAGAGATCTCACGTCTTTCACAAGAAAACAGAAGTCTTCAGCTAAAGATGCAACAGATGTAATGCTGGAACATTCCGATTGAATGAAGTGTGTGCGCTACAGTAATGCCCTAAGTAATCGACCTCTTAACCACAGCAGAATTATGGGTAACTTTTCAGGATTTAGTCGGAAATATGGCTTGTTGCCATTCATCTGAAAGCTCTCCCCGAGAGCTTTCCGATGAATGGCAACAAGCCATATTTCCGACTAAATCCTGAAAAGTTACCCATAATTCTGCTGTGGTTAAGAGGTCGATTACTTAGGGCATTACTGCATCATCAGGGCCATGCAAAGTCAATTTCCCATTTCTCAGGTCCGCCCGTCCGTCTGTCCATCCATCTGTCTGTTTGCATTTTTTCAATTCCAGATGATAACTTTAGTAAGTTTAAACTGAATGGAATGAAATTTGGTATGAGCTTACAATCCTAAAATGTAGGTCAAGTTAGAATTTTGGTTCCGCCTGCCAATTTTCACAAGAGTTATAGCCGTTTGTTGGAATTACCATTGGCATGTTTTACCACGCCATAGCGATGTTCTTTTTATTTATGGGCACACTGAAGTATTCCACCCCTGCATCAGCTAGCTCTGGGTTAAATTGCAGTTGCCCTCGGCCATTATTTCCTGAAAATATGTCTATAAAAAGTTAGTTGACAGATTCTATGTAATTTATTTCATCAAAAATCATTCACTAAAGTATCATTGACACGATTTGTATTGAGTATGTCAGACACAATATATCATGTATTTAACACATGGTTACAAATTACAGTAATGAATCGGACATTTGAATTGGGGGGATGGGAACGGGTCTCTGTTCCTTCCAAATTTGTATAAATACTTAATGCAATTATTTCATACAGATTTATAATTTTTTTCCGAAATGTTAAACTCAAATAAAAAGGTTGCATGCACGGGGTATCGGGACCATGCATGAAGGGCTGAGAAAATGGAAAATTTACTTTGCGTGAAACCAGAATGTGATGAATTACATGTGATTTTTATAATGCTCTGCTGTAGTAATCCCAGCACAGAAAAATTAATGTTGGCATTAGGGATATTCCTATGTTGATAGAGTTGTTTCAAATTTCTTCATCGTAATTTGGTATTATTCCCATATAAAGGACAAAAATAATTCATTAATTGCTAGTCCATCACTCATACCTTCTAATCTAAGCACTGTTGGTGTTTCTTCCTAATTATATTATTCCAATTAATTGCATACTCAAGTACATTTTTTCTTCAAACTCATGAAAAAATGCAATCCTTCTTTGTCAACTTCTAGTTAATTCGAAGCTTGGGATATCGGTTGGGTTGATGCTGTTTTGGACAGAGTCCCATCCTGTCACTCTTCTATAATGGACTTATAGTAAAAAGTTATCTATAATGGACTTATAGTAAAAAGTTAAACTATATTTACACTTGGGATTCGGGCATTCATGTGAACCCCTGAATGTGATTAATCATTTGACATGTCTGCAATTAATCTGTCTTCAAAATGGTATATCATTTACCGTGATAGAAAAATGGTAAAGTGATGATATGATTGTTTAATATATTGTTTACATACATTTTCTGATAGCGCGACAAATCAAAATGCTATGGAAAACAAGGCTTTGTTTACTTATAAATCTTGTTGCTTTGACATTCAACAGACCTCTGATATACACATGTTTGATATCTTTGACATTCAACAGACCTCTGATATTCACATGTTTGATATCGTTCATGCTTGAGGACAGCTGCCCTCAATGTTCATATATGCAAACCATCCATTCGAAGCATCCGAAGACATACAAGCAAAATAACTCCCGCTCATAATTCTGGGCTTAAAGTCAGTTATAGAAGACTATCGGGGTGGGACTCGGCCCAAAACAGCATCAAACCAACCGATATCCCAAACTGTTGTGGACCGAGTAGACTTGGTCTTGATTATACTTAGTTACAAGCCTTGAAATAGTGTGCCTGTCATTTGCAGAATGAAGTTCCCAGAGGGTGAATTTAGTGATGCTACCCCGCATAGTGGGCTAACATCACCAAATTCACCCTCTGGGTACCTCAATCTGCTTACACCTCAACAGAATGAGGTCCCCAGAGGGTGAATTTGGTGATGATAGCCCGCTATGCGGGGTAGCATCACTAAATTCACCCTCTGGGAACCTCATTCTGCAAATGACAGACACACTATTTCAAGGCATGCTTAGTTACCTGCACTCTGTGAGTAGTTTATGCACACCCATCCGCACCCACTACCCACCACTTTTCATCATCTCAGGTGTAATCTGCATTTAATTATATTCTTGAGAACAGGGATTTGGATGATTTCTCTTAAATCTATTTAATACATTATTCTCCCTCAAATTTTACACCTCAAACTCAGCATTAATTTTACTAAATTTCATATATCGATTCACCAAAACTTCAAATTATTAACCCTTCCATGACTGGAGATTCCTGAAATTTTGCGAAAACCCTTTGTCAATGCATTGTCTTATATATGTGAGTCTCCCATCGGGAGCCTCGCAAATATAAGTGAATAAATTTGCCTAACAATATTTACCTTGACCTTGTAAGCCATGTATTCTCTTGTATATGTAAGGCTCCCTATGGGAGACTCATATATAAGACAATGCACTTGCGCATGATCCTTAATGCTGCACCAGCACAGCTCCCGTCATGAAAGGGTTAAATTCTAAAACATGCTGAATGAACTCTTTCATTACTGAATGGATTCTCAGGCCACATTTAAAAATATCTTTGTTTTACCAGACCATACCAAACATTTCAAGAATGAGATAGATAATTAATTTATTTACAATTACAAGTTATAACTGGACTGGAGCATAGGTTTAACCATTTCATGATGGGTGTTGCGTTGGTGCAGCATTAAAGATATTGTGCCTGTGCATTCTCATATATGCGAGTCTCCCATAGGGAACCTCTCATATGCACTGCTCACACTGTCGAGGTAAATATTGTTAGGCCAATGTATTCTCCTATATATGCGAGGCTCCCTATGGGAGACTCGCATATATAAGAGAATGCATTGGCACAGTGTTTTTGCAAAATTTCACGAAGCTCCAGTCATGGAAGGGTTAAACTACCCTTATGGAGTCCCTCACAGACATGAGCAGACGACACTCAGCAATACAAGCTGCCACCTGTATGGGGCTCCCTACAGGAAGCTCCAATCAAATATTTTGAGTTGGGAGGTATTATTGTAGAGTAGATAGGGTGTCTGGGGAAACAAAAAAATTATAATTTTGGCCCCAGTTATAAAATAATACACTGGTTTATTCTTCACTAATAAGTCAAGCAAACGACTTAAGAAACTACAACCAGAAATTCCATCCAAAGAATCAATGGGAATTAATTAACCCACCATTGCATATTCAGTTATCAAATGGTATCTTAGACTTTTTGTGTTTTAAAGGATAGAAGATATACAAATGGAAAGTATATGGTGTAGAATCATATTGTGGTTCTTTAGTAATTCTTCACATATCATCGTTGTGCTCAGTGTTCACGCTGTCGGTAGCCAAATTAGCCAATGGCTAATCTTTTTCGAATTTGGCTAATAAAAATTTCATTTGGCTAAACTTTTGGCTAATCTTTTTTTTACACCAAATGGATACTGAAAGCATGGAGTCAGAAAGCTAATTCACAAAAGCGCTCAATAGATCGACATTCAAGACGAAGTTAGGTGACGAAAGTATTTAATTAATTTCGTACTTATGAAATATCGTTCCGTAACAGCAAAAGGTAAGCTCTAACATTTAGTGTACAGTAAACATATTTTTATTTCCAAATCTAACATAAATGTTTACAAGTGGGTTTTCAATTCTGTGATGTGAACGATTTAGTCCGAAAATATCGAAAGTGGGGAATATATTGCAGACTGTACAAAGGGAAACCCGATCGCGGACAGTACAAAGGGAAACCCGATCGACAACGCTATCAACCAAGCGATCACACAGTGATATGCAATCATCTTTAGTTTTCACAAGACGGACATTCAAAGAATGCATGGACATTAAACCGACCGTGGTTGAATCATGACAATGTGAAGAAAGCAATATTTTGTAAAGTGTGCATTGACGCTGGTATATAAGCAATTTGTTCGTAACAGGCTGTTTTAATCTGGAGAAAAATTACGTCATTCTGCACGAAACAGCAAAAGGTTAATATTTTACATTTAATCCCCTAATCCCCCATTGTCTGTCTGATCACTCACGGGACTCCCGCACAATGCATGTTATGATGACATTGTATTTATGTCGGTCGAGGTTTATGAGCACCAAGTGTAAGACAATAGCTTAATCAGCCAAATGTGAATCACGACAGATATTTCGTGGCTATTTGTCGTCAATACCGATACGGACAAAATAATATGCATGTTTTTATGACAGATTGTAATTTTGATAATGGCGTAACAATATTAAGTTATTAGTTTCCAGATGTCACTTAGATATTTTCGCAAGGATAAATATTTAATGATTTAAAAAAAGATATTGATATAAAACTAAAAAATAATGACATTAAGAAGGACAATCCCGGGTTACCCCCCCCCCCCCCCCCCCCCCCCCCCCCAATCACTCTTCACATAAAGATTAATAAATTTTTAATAAATGATATATATAAAAATACTTCTAGTTCATAAAAATTATTTAAATTATTGTGTATTTTACCTGTGTCTGTTAGATTTTACGTTTTAGTCATTAATTGTGAACCGACCAGAAAACGATGATTTAATTTGGCCAAAGTTTTTTTTAATTTGGCCAAAAAACATTTGGCTAAAGTTTTTTTCATTTGGCTAATAAAATTTTCATTTGGCTAAAATTTTGGCTAAAGTTTTTTTCGGTCCAGCGTGAACACTGGTTGTGCTGTTCATTCACTATCATCCAATTAGTGCTCATATATATTATTCTCAATTAGATTGAATCTTTTAACCCTTTACCCAACAGAAGGGCCCTGTGCCAATGCATTCTCTTATATATGCGAGTCGACCATAGGTCGCCTCGCATATATAAGAGAATGCATTGGCTTAACACATATTAAAAATGATAAAATTGTCAAAGAATGTAGAAAAATATTATAAAAATTGTTAAAAAATGTAAGAAAAAATTATAAAATTGTTAAAGAATGTAAGAAAAAATGGTAAAAAGTGTTAAAAAAAAGACTTTTTTTAGGCCAATGCATTCTCTTATATATGCGAGGCGACCTATGGTAGCTTTATTTGGCCGGTTTTGACCGGTTTTGGCCGGTTTGTTGGGTAAAGGGTTAACTGTCTCAGATAAATTATAGTACACCAGTTGCAACCCAAAATAAAAGCGAAGACCTCATTGATTTTCTCTCACTAATAAGTTAGTATCCAAACACTAACACTGATGGGGTCATTGTCACAAGGCATCGATCACATTCGTAGCGGGCTTTCAAATTGATCACAAATGTAACCAGCTTTTTACAGGCAATCACATTGTAGCTAGTTTTCAAATTATATCGTTTTATGATGCAATATGTGATGCCAGAACACGCAACTAAAATGGCGACATCATGATTCAAAACTGGGTTCTTTTATTAAGTAATAGGAAAAAAACTGAGAAATTTCATAACATTCGGTATAGAAATGATTAACTAATATATTATTTATTTCCATCTGGCTACATTTGTGATCGATTTGAATAGCTAGCTATGTACACTAATGCCCTAAATAATCGACTCCTTAACCACAGCAGAATTATGGGTAATTTTTCAGGATTTAGTCGGAAATATGGCTTGTTGCCATTCATTGGAAAGCTCTCATGACATAACATTTCAGAGAAAACAACAGTTGAACTGCACATAAATGTAAATATTTACTACTTTATTCAGGATGAATTTGGTGATGCTAGCCCACTGCGTGTGGTACTAAATTCACCCTCTGGCTACCTCATTCTGTAAATGTCTGGCACTGTATCTGCAGGCCTGCTCCTCGGTCCTACAACATGTAAACAGCCCAATCTCAATCTGAATTTTGAATCTCAACAGTGTTTCCTTTATACCAAAAACAACAGGACAAGCATTAACACTTTCAATACGGGAGCTGCGCTTGTGCAGTATTAAAGACCCTGAAATATTGCGAAAACCCTGTGCCAATGTATTCCATTATATAGGATATAAGAGGATGCATTGGCACAGGGTTTTTGCAATATTTCAGGAAGCTCCAGTCATGGAAGTGTTAAGCATTCTATTACAACGAAATTTATCTGAGACTGTTTCTTACAGTAATTCCCTAATTAATCGACTCCATAACCACAGCAGAATTATGGGTAACTTTTCAGGATTTAGTCGGAAATATGGCTTGTTGCCATTCATTGGAAAGCTCTCCCCGAGAGCTTTCCGATGAATGGCAACAAGCCATATTTCCGACTAAATCCAGAAAAGTTACCCATAATTCTGCTGTGGTTATGGAGTCGATTAATTTAATTAGGGCATTACGGTAGTTCTAATTTACTATACTCGATTTTGTGGTTATGAATTATAATAATTTTCATCTGCATTTAATTCACATGTGCAATGTCTCATCTCATGTATTCCCTCATCATGCATCATGGTTGGACTGGGCTATGTAACCCCCCACATCATTCTGCATCATGGTTAGTCTGGGCTATGTAACCCCCACATCACCCTGCATTATGGTTAGTCTGAGCTTTGTAACCCCACATCATCCTGCATCATGGTTAGTCCGGGCTATGTAACCTTCCATAATGTTGTATGATAGATAGTTGTTGAATTATATATCGTTTTGATGATTGCTGAATTGAGTGACACTGAGTTAGGTGGGATATGTCTCATATACTCTTTAACCTTTCTTTACTAAATGGACCCTTTCATTCAGTTATAAAAGTCTACCTTGTAATGGTCTATTATTCATTAGGAAGGGGTGATCAGGAAAAATGATCAGATGACAAACAGACGAAAAGATAGTACAAGTGCAAAAGGATTCATATTCATTGGTGGGAAATGTTCATTTTCCTAAGGGAACTACTCGTCAAAGAGTATTTAGTATAGTTAAGTGTAGGTTGGATAAAGATACAGATGCCCTTTGTGGCGGGTATTGCTGTTAAAATAGGTCACATCCGCTAAAACTGCCATATACAGAAAAAATATTAAAATATAGACATACTTTGTTCTTGTAGCATCATAAATATCGCGTAAATAGTATGCTATCATCAAGTTTGTATGCTGTGTTAGTAAACAAAAACCATGTTATGTTACAGTACAATATGTAAAGAGTATGCGATAAATAAAATACTCAACACCAAGGAGACCCCACTAATGGAACTTCGGTTAAAATTGTTACCAAGTTGTTTACAAGAAACTGGCATAGCGCTTGCTTAGGCTAAAACAATATAATCCTGTGTTTCTAGTGACATGCAAGAAAAAAATAGGGGCGGGCGGGTGGCTTTTCATTTTTTTTTTTTTTTCATTTTATTTTCACCTTTGCTCAAAATGTAAATATGGATACTATCCTAGGCTGCTTCTCCTTGTTTTTAATGTACTATGAAATAAATAAAACTTAAGTACATAATAATAGAATATAGTGTAATTTATTGTTTTATTGAATAACACATGAAAAATAAGTTTAATTTGGCTGTGACCTAATTGAAGTGTGGTATAATTTCCGGTTTAACAGTACACATGATGTGTCCATTTTACATGGAAATCAATCGGTTTACACAGGGGGGGGTCGGAAAAAAATTTCAGGCACGTATGGCATTTTTTCCCTTTCAATCATTTTTTGTACCCACCCACCCCCACCGCCAAATTTTTTTCCGTTTTCGGCAGTTTTTTCCGACCATTTTTTGACACCCACCCCACCTTTTAACACTAAAACAGAGATTTGCGGGGGGAAATTCACTGTAAACAGCTGTATATGAATTTCTGTGCATACTATTTATCATGGATGTTAACATGGACATGTAAATAGGAATGAGTAATTTTGAGGTCATTCGGCCAAAAAAACATGGCTGCCAGCGGCCATCTTGGATTTCAAAATTTGCAACAAAATACAACACGATAACTGCCTGCAGTCAGTTTACCAGTTAGAATTACATTATTTGTCTCATTCAAACTGATTCAAAGTGGTTTTGAAGCCCAACTCATTGCCAAAACACTAAAAACAAGCAGGAATTTTTTTTTTTAGTTGCGGAAAAAATTGCTTGTTGGTGGCTTTGACCACCCACCCACCCCGGCATACGTGCCGGAAGAAATTTTTTCACCCCCCCCTGGTTTACACGGAAAATCAAATCAAAATGCGTACTAATTTTGCAAAATCAATAAAATGAAAACGTTCGGGGGCACTGGTATAGGGGCGGGTGGGTCACCAGAAACACAGGTCAATTTTATTTTGGCCTTATCACTCTCCTAAAAAATTGTCACCGTTTTGGGTGTTTTACTTATCGCTCACTCTTTACGTGCTGTATATAAACAAACTCTCGGTGACACAAAGTGTGTTTTGTGGTAGTCGAAAATCTACAGGATAAAGATATCACGTCGAAATTTCCACAATACCTGTAATGGAGAGGTCGCTTCAAGTCTGGAAAGGAAGAATATGGCACAAGACACGACCAAACCATGATATTCCCCCGACAATACATATACCAATGCTTCACCTTGCCATTAAGTTAGCCACTAACTGCCATATCGATTTTGCCGAATTTCTTGCCATTTGACTCTATTATGATTGATGAACATTGCGAACAAAAAATCATTCACATCTGTTGCAATATGTAAGAATATACAGAACAATTGTTTATTGAAGAACTTTTTTTCAATCTGTTAAGACGAAATTTGCAATTGATATCAGAATATTTTGTAAATGAACAGACACAAAAGTTTCTAGCTTTAAAAATACATTTCATAATGTGCATTAAAGAACCTCGCTATGTGTTTCATATTCATCTGAAAACATTAAATTGTGGCATGGTAATAATCTTTATTTTATTTTTATTGTGATAATAACAAAACAGGACGAAGTGACTTCTGCCAATTTGAAACCTGTCGGCTGGGGTCCCTGAGTACCAGTAAAGGTGGATTATCTCTTTGTAAACATGTATTATATAGTTACCGGGGTAGAAAATATTAGATATGGATCGAAGACTCCTGTCCAGAAATGCTTCTATCGATTAATATTGATTTTATTTCAAATATTTTTCTGGTCTAAAAAGGTGTGGTTGTCTAGCTAACGAACAATAGCAGTTACTATTAACAGAGACCAGAAATTTTATTGTGTATTTTTGTCACAAATAAAGGTTAATTAGACTCATTATCGCTTATAACTATGGAATAAAACAATACAAACAATCAATCTGGGACATTTAACATTCGGTACATAGCTATAGGAACAGCCTAATGCTCTCTATTGATATATGGTATCGCCGAATGGTCTGTTCTAAAAATAGACCAATAAAGTGTCCCAATAAATCATCTCATTTCAAAATAAAATATTCAAAATAAAATCAATATTAATTGACAGAAGCCTTTCCAGACAGGGGTCGTCAATTCATTATTATTTTATACCCACGCAACTATTTCAAATTTGTTATTTAAAGAGATAATCCATCTTTAAGATATTACAGATGTCAGTCGGGTAAATTAAATGCTCATTCACATTCGGAAATAGTCCTGGTCAATTTGAGGTTACTCACTTAGAAAGGGAGGTTTTCAACTGTGAACTCATAGTATTGATTGTGAATTATGAATCGTGTATTGAATAAATGAAATATAAATAATATTGTATGTGATTATCATGCTAATTGTGAAGGAAAATTTTAAGTCATATCACGTTCCATTTTAATTTATCCTGTAATTTATATATGTTGATTAATTCACCTTCATGTCTTTACATTTCAGGCCTGAGAATAAGGTCCCTGTCATTTGTAGAATGAGGTCCCCAGAGGGTGAATTTAGAGATGTTATCCCACATAGTGCGGTAGCATCAACAAATTCACCCTCTAGGGACCTCATTCTGCATGACAATATCTGCTTTGGGAGACATAGACTCAGATTGAAGTTCCCAAATGGTGAATACTAATATTGTGATGTACACCCATTGGGAACCTAAATTATGCAATGTGTCATCTGCCAGTTTGGGGATATTGAGAAATAGAATCTATGTGAAGAAGTTTCTACAGAAATTTGGGGACCTCATTCTGCTTAGGTCTCATCTTCTAGGAAGTATCTATAGTCTCAAGTTAACATTGTTTTTAGATACATTTTCCGTTATATTCAGTTTCTATATCCCCTAATTGCAGTAGATAAATGCATAATCGAGGTGACTAATGGGTGAACATCACCAACTTCAACTGGAGAACTGATCCTAGGTCTCCCATAGTAGTTGAGGCCTCAGCAGAATGAGGTACCCAGAGGGTGAATTTTGTGAAGCTAGCCCACCATGCCAGATAGTGTCACTAAATTCAACCTCGGGCAACATTCTGCAAATGACAGGCAAACAGGCTTTGTCATTTGTATAAACACATTTGCAAACAGTAGCTCCAGTATTCTATGCATTGATGAAATCATTTCCTTAGCAAGCCTTGAAATAGTGTGTCTGTCATTTTCAGAATGACAGCATGCTAGAATCACCAAATTCACCCAAGGGGTCAATTTGTTGAATTCTGCAAATGACAGACACACTATTTCAAGGCTTGAAAATATGTGCATATGGTTGTAAATGATGGATATCGAAGGAAGAGCTCAAAGAGATAATAAAATCTCCCCCTCCCTGAATTTGGTCAAATTTTTCGACCGTTGGAAATGTCACGCCTGGCATAACATAAGTTGGAAATTTCACACCGAAAATACATTGATATTGATCTCTTGGTGTGCTATTACAACCAGAAATTAGTGGGAATTTTGTTGTTTGTAGACCACAATTTGTATTTTTTCTCTATTTTCGATCACAGTTTTGGACTCAAATGAACATCAGTTGGAACATTTCCAACATTATGAACTTCGCTAACTTGGGAGTTTGGTCTGATTCAAAGGGGTGGTTCAGTTTCAAATTCCAACATCAGCATCCCACAAGGTACATCCTCTATCCACATTCCTGGGCTGGGAAAGATGTCTGATTATTTCTTTTAGATATGTATAAAGTTATAGCAATTTACCTCGACATAAGGGCTAAGTAAAACATTGCGCCGATTTAGTATATTTTCATGGCATTGAATTGATATGAATTGAATCTCGGACGTAGTTCGTACCTAACATGCTCATGTTTTCCCGGAATGGGACACAGAAAAGTGACAATTACCCACAGATTGAAATTGATCTCATGGCATGATATTCCAACTGGAAATTAGTGGGGAGCAACATATGTTTCTACTTTTGGTCATAATTTTGGTCTCAGTTGGCCATCAGTTGGAAATTTTCATCCTTAGAGGGGGGGGGGGGGGCAGGGGGGTGTCAGGTCGGAAATTTTCAAAAGTTGGAAAGCTTGAGGTACCAGTTGGAAAATTCTAACCCAATTGCAAGGAGGGGGTGCAAGGGGGTGCAAATGGATCAGTCTGCTTCAACTTCAATGCATGCCCCCCCCCCCCCAAACAGAGACCCTCTAGCCACGTCCCTGCATACATGTAATCTGTTTTGGGGCGAAACATTTCAAGCTCAACAAATAAAAAGCTCATTTGATCCCATAACATACTATTAAAGGCACGGATGGCCTTCGTATTGTTTATGCTGTTAAAATAGTCACATCCGTTAAGAATATTAAAATATAGACATATTTTGTTCTTACATTGTATACCAATCATAAATATCGCATAAATAATATGTTATCGTCAAAAGCCAGGTTCTGTAACGTTTTTTGGCTTTTGTTTACATAACAAAGCATACTAATTTGACAATAACATTCTATTTACGCAATATTTATTATTGGTATAAGAAAAAAATCTCTATATTTAATATTCTTTCTGTTCATGGTCGTTTTAATGGATGTGACAGCAATACCCACCATGAAGGCCATCAGTGCCACCGCGGGTGCAGATCTTGGTGGTAGTAGCAAATATTCAAATTCCTCCACGCCTGCATCACCTTCAAACTTTCTCCATATAAATCAACCATTTATAAATGTCATAACTTACATATTTCTGTCGATCTTTCATTTGATTGTGTGTTAGGCTGAATGTTATATTATGAATATATATGGGAGTTATTGTAATGACAATAAAAAAGTTATTGTTACCATATCATTCTATGTTGTTATTTACAAAAGCTGTAGTGGCGTTGCCAAATTCATAACTGATATTTAACTCTGAGGTTAATGGTGGGAGCTGAGCTGGTGCAGCATTAACGACCCTGTGCCAGTGAATTCTCTTATATATATTCGAGTCTCCCATAGGGAGCCTTGCATATATAAGAGAATGCACTGGCTTACAAGGTCAAGGTAAATATTGTTAGGCCATTGTATTCTCTTATATATGCAAGGTGCTCTATGGGAGACTCGCATATATAAGAGAATGCATTTGGCACAGGGTTTTCTTAAATTTTCAGGAAGCTCCACTCATGTAAGGGTTAAAAAATGTATGCTCGCTCATAGTTATAAAGTTATTCACAATATAGACCAGCAACTCTACTTTGTGTTATAGACTACTATGAATTTGAAGTTTATAGAGTTATTCCTCCTTGTTGAAAGCTGTCTTTCTTTGGGGAAAAATGCATACCCCAGCCAATTTAGGTTCTCTAATATTATATTGGTTCTTAGAACAGGAATATTAAAGTTAAAGGGGTATTTCGGTCTGGGCTCAATTAATTAAAGATGGTCTATCTCTCCCTATAACAGGTTATATATAGTTTCCTGGGTATAAAATAATAAATATAAATCGAAGACTTCTGTCCAGAAATGCTTCTATTAATTAATATTGATTTTTTAGTCGAGTTTTTTTCCAAAACTCTACTTATAGTTTGATGAGGGACGGTGGGGCGGGCGGGCGGCGTGTTTTGCTTATAACTCAACCGTTTATTGACGGATTAAAAAAAAATTTGGTGTGTGAGTACATATCCATGCACGTAAGCTGCAGACAAAACATCGGGTTTGTCGGAAACTTTGTCCGCACATTTATTACAGAGTTATGGCCCTTTGCCATTTTTCACTGATTTTAGGCTCGTTAGCGCAACAACTTCAACAAACGTTATCTGATTCGATTGAAATTTGGGATATAGGTGTCTCCCAAGTATATCTCGGACGAGTTCGAAAACCGGCCTGGTCCGATCAAATTTGATAGAGTTATGGTGTCCTTAAGTAGTCATTTTGTATGAATTTTGAGCTCGTTAGCGCGATAACTTCAACAAACGTCATCCGATTCAACTAAAATTTGGTATATAAGTGTCTTCCAATAATATCCTGGACAAGTTCGAAAACCAGCCTGGCCCGATAAAATTTGATAGAGTTATGGCCCCTAATTAGTCATTTTTCGATTTTACCTATTAATTAGTCTACCGATACTGATGCACACCAATTGGCGGTAGCCACCGGCGGTAAGCCACCGAAAACGAGACACAGCATCTCTGATGCCACCTCTTGTTTATTATATGCTAAGCTATCAAATAGTAGTATATTTGCATCAGATAAAACCATTATCAAGATATCGATATCTCACTCTTATCCATCCATGCTAAAATTAAAAGTGATTCGATACTAGATGATTTGGTTAAAATTAAAAGTGATTCGGTTCTTGGTGGAAGACTGCTGAAAGTCCCTGAGTGTTCGGGTTGAAAAATTGTAATATGTGATCAATTAAATTTTTTATTAAACATGCTATGATGTTAGCCCCTTTAATATCCCTCAACAATCTGTCTTAAATTTTTTTAACTATTTTTATATGCACAAGCTCATTACCATGGCTGTGCTTGTGTATACAAATTTTAACTTTTTAGCTCAACTTTACTTTGTAAAGTTGAGCTATTGCCATGGCTTTGTCGTCCGTCGTCCATGTGTGCGTGTGTATGTGATGCGTCAACAATACAGGCTACAGGTCGTACCTTTGATTGGATCATTGTGAAATTTGTCATAGCTGTTGACATTAACATTTAGACCGGAATGATTCATTTTGGGGTCATTCGGAAAAAAAACATGGCCGCCAGAGGCCATCTTGGATTTCAAAATTCAATCCATTAGCACGGGCTACAGGCCGTACTGATCGTCATGAAATTTGTCATGGATGTTAACAATGACATGTAGATGGGAACGAGTCATTTTTGGGTCATTCGGGCAAAAAACATGGCCGCCAGCAGCCATCTTGGATTTTACTCTTTGTATGACTAAATCCTTTAGCACAGGCTACAGGTCGTACCTTTATTCTGATCATCATGAAATTTTTCATGACTGTTGAAATTGGAATGTAGATGGGAACGAGTCATTTTGGGGTCATTCGAACAAAAAACATGGCCGCCAGTGGCCATCTTTGATTTCAAAATTAAATGCATTAGCACAGGCTACAGGTCGTACTGTTCGTCTGATCATCATGAAATTTGTCATGGATGTTAATATTGACATGTAGATGTGAACTATTAATTTTGGGGTCATTCGGCCAAAAAACATGGCCGCCAGCAGCCATCTTGGATTTTACTCTTTGTATGACTAAATCCTTTAGCACGGGCTACAGGTCGTACCTTTAGTCTGATCATCATAAAATTTGGCATGTATGTTAATATTGACATGTAGATGGGAACGAGTCATTCGGCCAAAAAACATGGCCGCCAGCAGCCATCTTGGATTTTACTCTTGGTATGACTAAATCCTTTAGCACGGGCTACAGGTCGTACCTTTATTCTGATCATCATGAAATTTGTCATGACTGTTGAAATTGGAATGTAGATGGGAACGAGTCATTTTGGGGTCATTCGGGCAAAAACCATGGCCGCCAGCGGCCATCTTTGATTTCAAAATTCAATGCATTAGCACGGGCTGATCGTCTGATCATCATGATATTTGTCATGGATGTTAATATTGACATGTAGATGGGAACGATTACTTTTGGGGTCAATCGGCCAAAAAACATGGCCGCCAGCAGCCATCTTGGATTTTACTCTTTGTATGACTAAATCCTTTAGCACAGGCTACAGGTCGTACCTTTAGTCTGATCATCATAAAATTTGTGATTGATGTTAACAATAACATGTAGATGGGAACGAGTCATTTTGGGGTCATTCGGCTAAAAAACATGGCCATGTGTATTACTCTGTGTGTGACTAAATCCTTTACTGCTCATTTTACACTCCTTTTTAATCTCTATATTCATTGCTCATCACGGAAAAATTACCTTCTTTACAAAGTTGAGCTACAGTGTCATTGACACTTTCATTACTCTTCTTTCGAGTTGAGCCAACTGATCGGAGCATATAATAAGCAACACATCTACACTTTTTGGTTGGATATGGTAATTATCTCATTCGTGATGACAAAAAATATGAATTTTCACTCATGGCAGAGCCACTCGTGGAAATTCATTTTTTGTCATCACTCATGAGATAATTCCCATATCCAACCAAAAAGTATATATTTTTTATCAGTATTTTTAAAATTTAATTAGTTATCCCGCATGGTAATCTCCAAACAATCGCGAGCCGTAAAATGTCCCAAATTGATTGTAGGTATATTATAGTAATTCGACTCATATTTGTTATGTTATACCCAGGAAACTATATAAAACTTGTTTTAGGAAGCGATAGCACATCTTTAAAGCAACAATGATGGTAGGACACCCATCACCCACATTACCAGGGTGGATGAAAGCCAAAATAAGCACAAACACTATGGTGAACAAGATGTTCAAAAGAGTACGATTTATGGGGGACCATAAATTATAATAACAAAAATAACTGATGCCACAGTGACTTCTAACTATAGCAAAGTGAGTAATTGCACAATAGTCTTGAACCCTTTGAAATTCAGTCTTCACTAAATCAGCAGGAAATATCGTGAATATCTAAAAGATGGTCCATCTCTTGCTATACCAAGTTTTATATATAAATATGAATTAAAGATTCCTATCCGGAAACGCTTCTATCAATTATTATTGATTTTATATTGAATTTTCTAGTATAATACATAGATCACTTTGGAACATTTTAGGACTGAGGGGGTGGGTTTGGAGCGTAGCAAGCGGGATAACTTTATATCTGACATCACCTGAACGTTTCATAAAATGTCCCAGCGTTTCTGGACAGATGTCTTGTATGCTTATGATGATTGGTTTATACCCCGAAAGCGTATAAAACGTCTTAAGCAAGAAATAGTCCATCTTTAATATCAGTGGTTTTAGAAATGAATATTCGATGCCAACTTAAACGCTGGCCATCCTATAACCCCCAACTGCGGTCAGTAAACCGGCGCGCGGGCGTCAGTAAACCGCACATCGGGCTAAAAGAGTTTTCCATATCAGGGCTAGTATAATTAGTTAAATGTATACAATTTCGAAATTATATATACCAACCAATGGAAGACGTTTATGATTTACAATGTATGCCTATATATTTATGCTGCTCTGATATCAGTTCTTGTGAAAAACACAATCTTAGTCGAGCGCATTCGGAATTTCGGGGTAAATTTAAGTTTTATTCAACAAAACTTTCATTGCAGACACTTCTCGAGAATTGATTTGAACACGATGAACAATCTATATATTGAACACTCATCCATTGACGTGTTTGATACTAAAAATCCCAAATTCATATCCAGTAACTCGAATAAAGACATCTTTCCAAACATATCGTACATTGATACAGTATATAAAGCGGAATGCGGACAGGAGTAAACCGCGATGCGGGCAATACTAACTTATCAGTTTCACGCATCCGAACAAGTACATAATATGTCATTAAGTTCGGTCGAAAATGCGTCAGCCTCGTTACAAATCGGCAAAGAAAGTTAATGAAGCGAAAGGCGTTAAGTTCGTAGGTTTTTCTTTGGAATCGCGATTACTTCAAAATACCAATTTCAATGAAAAGAGTGGTGCATGCATATCCATAGAATGAGATAAACTATGTCTTTATGCTATGATATATAAATGTAAGCAAGTTTCTTACCAATATTTTGCAAGTGCGGACAATGACAACTCCATATCGGACAACCCAAGCTGTCGTTGTGGTCATCCGGCAGAAGAAGCAAATCATTATTTTTGTTGTTTGTCTATTTTATATAGATCAACGATGTTTTTTGTTTCACCAACTTGCTACCCTGGATGTAAAAAATATTAATCTCGAGATACTCCTTCCTGGAGATACTACTTTGAATAATACAAAAAACGGAACATATTTGGGGCTAGCTGTCCAATTATACATAACCACGACTCGCGGTTTAAGCTTTAATTAAGCACCTTAATGTGCATACAGATCGTATCCCGAAGAGTCACATGACGGTTTCAACGTCAACACAACCAAACGAATCAGTAGTCCCTGTACCCTCATCCGCCAAAAATACTATCCACTCATCTGAATATATTTACACACTAAGTGTTGTCATCACTAAATCCAGCATTCTGATTGGTCGGCGCCCACGTGGCTAGTTGCAGTTATTTCTCGGTGAATGCGCAACGCCTCATAACACCAAGCTAATAACACCATCGATACGTCATTAGGTTTGGAAAGACGAACGCGTAATGCTTTGGGCGCATTTTGACTCGCGCAGGATTGACTTAATACATCATCGGGTTTCAACATGAAGAGAAATTGTTCCTATTAACTTTTGCCAAGGGTGCTATTGGGTATTTTGGGCTGATTTTGTCACGATACACTTTTCGATTTAAATATATTTACAAAAGTGGCTTTTTCGCTAAATGTATATAAATATAAGGATTAACTGTCATGTGGACTATTTTTATGGAGATGTAACGGTGAGGTAAGTGGACATAACTTGTATGTAAAACCCTTCGGGTTTTACACAAGTTGTGTCCACTTACCTCACCGTTACATCTCCATAAAAACAGTCCACATGACAGTTAATCCTTATTTGAACCATACACATGATATTGAACAGCCCTCGGGTAGTATCCAATTTCACACACTCTTTAACTAAGCCCTAAACTTATAAATTACATATACACAATATGTGCACGGCTCACCCGAAGCCATCTTACTATTGTTATTAATTTCTATATTCACCACACTGGGGATGGCAGGAAGACAGTCTTGCCAGACTATGCCATCCCCCACAATATACGACATAATTTTCCATAATTTTCGCCACTATTATGTAATAGATATGTGTATTGCAAATAAAATATCCTATCCTATCCTATCCTACCTCTGCCGCAAAACAAAAGTAACTATACATGTTATAGTATCACTACATAGAAGGCGACAATTCACCTGTACCACCAATAATACCAATATACGATATGACCCCCCCCCCCCCCCATAAAGTGAAATAACCACCGTTATGGTCACTCTCAAGATTATCTCATATATCGCTATAAATGAAACGATGTTATACATATGAATTTTCATGTTTGTGTGTAATTTGTATTTTATGTTCGTTGTGTGTAAAACAATTATGTGGGGAGAGAGAGAGACCCTTTGTAAGTTGCAAAATTTGTGTCTCAATCCCGTTGCGTTATTGTGTAATAAAATATGTTTACACTAAGTGTGGACAGATTAAAATATGTTTTAAAAAACCTAAGAACGTCAACTCATGAAAAACCTATACGAAACGTACACCTTCCGCGTTAATGAATAGCTTAAGTTTCATTTTATTCTAAAAAGATTGGCTAAATGTTCACCCATTGCTGTATGATATACCCGCGTCTTCAAATAATTTTAAGTTTCGAATATTGTGGCGGGTTTTAACTATATATACCTATTGGGTGCCATAGATAGATAGATAGATAGATAGATAATGATTTGATTTTATTGGCAAAAAAAATCCACACGAGGACAGTTTGCTAATACAATGGATAATAGTATATGCAAAAACGTGTGATAATAAGATATATTTACGTCATCACTAAATCCACCATTCTGATTGGTCGGCGCCCACGTGGCTAGTTGCAGTTATTTCTCGGTGAATGCGCAATGCCTCATAACACCAAGCTAATAACACAATCGATACGTCATTAGGTTTGGAAAGACGAACGCGTAATGTGTTGGGCGCATTTGGACTCGCGCATGATTGACTTAATACATCATCGGGTTTCAATATGAAGAGAAATTGTTCCTATTAACTTTTGCCAAGGGTGCTATTGGGTATTTTGGGCTGATTTTGTCACGATACACTTTTCGATTTAAATATATTTACAAAAGTAGCTTTTTCGCTAAATGTATATAAATATAAGGATTAACTGTCATGTGGACTATTTTTATGGAGATGTAACGGTGAGGTAAGTGGTCATAACTTGTATGTAAAACCCTTCGGGTTTTACACAAGTTATGTCCTCTTACCTCACCGTTACATCTCCATAAAAACAGTCCACATGACAGTTAATCCTTATATATAAGAACAAAATTACATGGTGAGATGTACAAGGAGTCTCGGTATCATGTATTATATTTATGCATTGTTACCTAACTGTTATTTGCTCAGTACGAGCATCGAAGAAGCGACGGATCAGTTTACATATTATTCGTGTTAGAGTGGGACAGTCATTTGTCAATATAGTAATAAATTGATCGTTTACGTTAATGCGTGGACAATTTGGATTATGGTTGACGCGAGAAGTTCTTTTCGCAGTTGTGAATATACAGTGCATTCCATAAGGTAATGTATTTCATCTTCTACGACATCATCAGAGCAGAACACACATATGTAGTCGGAGTCATTTTCGGTACAATCCATATTTGTTTAAATGTTTAACCTGTTTTGGAGCAGAACGAATCGTCGATGCCAACAAATGTCATGATATTCCTCATCCATAAATGTGGTCTCTGCTGACAGGAATCTCACTAGAGACCACCTTTCCGCTCCATAAACATCTGACTCATTATGGTTCATCGTAGGCGTCAGCAGCGACACTTCCAATTATCGCTATTCGATAGTGAGTAAATGGACAAGATACTTGAACTCTTTGAACAGTGATGGTTAATATTCGGTTGAAAAAATGCGTCAGCCTCATTACAAATAGGCAAACAAAGTTAATGAATAGCTTATTTTTCATTTTATTCTGAAACGAATTGGCTAAACGCTCATCAATTGCTGTATGATACACACGTCTTCAAATTATTTTAAGTTTCGAATACTGAGGCGGTTTAAACTATGCATATTGGACGCCATATGTAGTTGCAGTCATTTTTTAGTATAATCCATTTTTTTTAAATGTTGACATATTTTGGGAGCAGAACGAATCTTTGATGCCAACAAATGTCATGATATTCCTCATCCATAACTGTGGTCTCTGCTGACAGGAATCTCACTAGAGACCACCTTTCCCCTCCCCAAACACCCGACTCATTATGGTTCATCGTAGGCGTCAGCAGTGACACTTCCAATTATCTCATCCATTAATGAAGAGGAAGGCTCTGTCGTGCAAGTGATTAATTCATCTGGTACGGGCTACTGACGGGCCTCAACGTAAACACTCTAAACGCTTCGAGTAAGATGTTTTATAAGAAACAGACCAATTGATTAGGGGATGCTGGATACGAATTGGTAGGTATTACACTGATGAATTGGTTCGGGGCATATGGGTATTTAATGGGGAAATTAAAATATCGGTAGTGATTACAATCGGCGGTATGTATGCTCATTTGTTTATAACTCGCCATATAAATTTGTTTACAACATATTTAGAGTGAAGCGCAAGTCACTTGAGGTTCGCGTTTTGACGGGCAATTATGGTGTCTATTTCCATCTGAAATCCATTCGTTGTTCGAGTCAAAGAGTTCGCGGGTGAGCTAAATGGATGGTGTGCGGGTAGGTTACCCGTTCAATTGCCGATAATCTATGACTCAGACATCTGTATCTTCAGTTCGTTAAATGTCTTAAAGGGAATGAAAGCCTTCGCGGTGGGTACACGTGAAAAGTCATAAACGTATGTAAAACAACTACCATCAACAAGTACATATAAAATATATCGCTCTTGTTTTCATAACTTAACATTAATATCAACATGTACATGTAAACATATAAATGTGTTCTTATTCTCATTATTAATAACTTAAACATTAATATCAACAAGTACTTGTAAACATGTAAATGTGCTCTTATTTTCATTATTAATAACTTAAACATTAATATCAACAAGTACTTGTAAACATGTAAATGTGCTCTTATTTTCATTATTAATAACTTAAACATTAATATCAACAAATACTTGTAAACATGTAAATGTGTTCTTATTCTCATTATTAATAACTTAAACATTAATATCAACAAGTACTTGTAAACATGTAAATGTGCTCTTATTTTCATTATTAATAACTTAAACATTAATATCAACAAATACTTGTAAACATGTAAATGTGCTCTTATTTTCATTATTAATAACTTAAACATTAATATCAACAAATACTTGTAAACATGTAAATGTGTTCTTATTCTCATTATTAATAACTTAAACATTAATATCAACAAGTACTTGTAAACATGTAAATGTGCTCTTATTTTCATTATTAATAACTTAAACATTAATATCAACAAATACTTGTAAACATGTAAATGTGCTCTTATTTTCATTATTAATAACTTAAACATTAATATCAACAAATACTTGTAAACATGTAAATGTGCTCTTATTTTCATTATTAATAACTCTCCAGTAAAGATAATTTTGCATAACTAAACATTACTGTTATCGTGGCATTACCGATACAAAATTTTAACCTAAACTTGGTGACAAACATTGGCAATGATGATGCTGGTGCTGATGATGGGGTTCATGATTGTGACGATGATGATGACGATAACAATGATAATGACGACGATGATGATAATTATGATGAGAATGATATGATGATGATGATGATGATGATGGTGGTGGTGGTGGTGGTGGTGACGACGACGATGATTGCGACGAAGGTGACGACGACGACGGACACTTATAGGCCACGACCGCCAAACGCAACGGCCATACTAATACTTTGTACATATAGCTCTGTATATATACGTTTTGACTGTATTTCATAACAATTATGATTCAGTGACATAAAGCAATTGAATTCAGCAATTATTTGTTAAAAATATAACTCAAAACTTTGAAGTACAGACATCAATATGCGGGAATTATGTTGCCTAGAAGACGTGTTTTCCAAATGATAAAAAAAAGCGCACAAGACATTCCCATTTCTCACACAATGCATTGCGCGGCGCTTAAATTCAAAATTCGCAAAATTTCCGGAAACTCCAGCCATGGAAGGGATACGACGTTTTGCATTCTCACAAAATTCCATATACGCAACCAATGAAACGATTGCCATTGGTAAATCTATTGGACACTGAAGTCTGACCAGATGTAAAGTGACGTGAAACACACCGGTTGAGTTATCACAGAGAAATGGAGAATAATCTTGCTCAAAGTAGTTATTTTTACGAATATTAATCCAAATTTACAGCACACACACCGTCATTCTTATATATTAATTCAATGTAATGAGTCTCGATGGCGAAATCATTTGCGTTAGTTTACTGCCGATTGTTGAGTCCCGAATCGA
This sequence comes from Siphonodentalium dalli, assembly GCA_032622095.1. Taxonomy (NCBI): domain Eukaryota; kingdom Metazoa; phylum Mollusca; class Scaphopoda; order Gadilida; family Siphonodentaliidae; genus Siphonodentalium; species Siphonodentalium dalli. The sequence continues at coordinate 152,937,295 of CP136062.1, forward strand.
GATGTAAATATTTACAATTAAGCGTAGTTCAGACGGTGATATCTATGGAATGGTACGGTCGATTTCTTCGAGATTTTGGGCGATGTTAGTATAGAATGCTACATTCCCACAAGTGGCATAGCTCATGCGTACCAACTTATCAGTTTCACGCACCCGAACAAGTCCATAATATGTCTTTAATGTCCAGCGTTATGGCCTCCGTGTTGTATTAATTATTTCGGATGATTCAGGAATTATATAACAAATTCACAACAGTTATACTGTCGTATAATTATGGTGAATATGCCTTCTTCTGGGTGCCAATGTACGCAATGCTATGAAGATCGCATTTATATCGTACAATTATCTGATGAATATGTGCCAACTTCCATTGGATTATATCCATTAGAACCGGAAAAACCGCGGGCGATCAGAAAATAAATTAGCTAAAGCTGGGCCACATGCATCTCTATATAACTTGTGGAACATATGCAGTGTAATTACCATCTCTATATAACTTGTGGAACATATGCAATGTAATTACCACCGAACATTGGTGGTCAAGTCGGTCTGGTTAAGGGTACGTTCTTACACTGGTACGTTTGCACGGCATTTTTTGCAGGCATTTTCTTATAGAATTCCGTATTGTGCCATAATATGAACGGAAACGTGCATATAAAATGCTTAATTACCAAAGCTAACGACATGCGAAATAAGATTTCGGTAGTTCCACATTTAACGGTTCTATTTAAGAAATGGATGTTGATTTGCTTGCGTTACATAGAGTATGGATGCAAGTTGGTCTGACATTTTGTGTGGAACGCGAAAACACATGAAAAAGTCAGACCAAATTGCATCCATACTCTATATGGAACGCAACAAAATCAACATTCATTACTTATATTTACACTCAAATGACATATTAAATATAGAATATTTACACTCACACATGCACTCGTATATTGTGGTACATGAATGTAGGACGTTGGTTGTTCGATATTACGTCACATGACGTCGCGCGCTGACCCCAACATCCATTTTTGTGTAGACGCAACTTGCACTGAGCCACGATATTAACGTTGGAAATGGACACTTAAAACTCCTTTATACCACGATCGCCTATCTTACTATATAAATAAAGCCATCTGTTTAAATTTTACATTTAATCAACACCTGTTGATTAAACGTGCCTACTGTTGGTTAAACTTCGCAGAGTGGATTAAACTTTCTCCATATAATTTGAACGGAAAAGTGTTTATCCATCGCATTGTAAAGATCGTGTCATAAACTTCGCAGAGTGGATTAAACTTTCTCCATATAATTTGAACGGAAAAGTGTTTATCCATCGCATTGTAAAGATCGTGGGATAAACAAAATATACGCATAGTGTTTCTGAATAACAACTTTAATCCACTCGTGGGATTGGCGATTTACACCACTCGCTGAAGCTCGTGGTGTAAATCGCCAATCCCACTCGTGGATTAAATTTGTTATTCAGAAACACTATGCGTATATTTAAGAAATGGATGTTGATTTGCTTGCGTTCCATAGAGTATGGATGCAAGTTGGTCTGACATTTTGTGTGGAACGCGAAAGCGTTCCACACATAAAAATGTCAAACCAACTTGCATCCATACGCGTTCATCGACAGAACATCTTCGCACTCCCCTATGTCCGGAGCTTCTTGAAAGATGCACGTGAACAGAACGGCCAATATATCGTATTCAAATTGGAAATGAATGGCAAATCTTTAGGGTATGTTAACATTACTTATATTTCCACTCCACCGAGTCAACTGGCATATTAGAAGAGCATTAGGAGCCCATGCCCAACGTTGTTCTCGTGTCGTGGTGCAAGTTGCATCTACTTAAGAAATGGATGTTGATTTTGTTGCGTTCCATAGAGTATGGATGCAAGTTGGTCTGACATTTTGTGTCGGACATTCATTACTTATATTTACACTCAATCGAGTCAACTGCATGGCAGATTAAAAGAGTTTTAAGCGTCTATTTCCAACGTTATTATCGTGGCTCGGAGCAAGTTGCGTCTACACTAAAATGGATGCAAGTTGGGGTCAGCGCGCGACGTCATGTGACGTAATTTCGACCAACCAACGTTCTGCATTCATGTTCCACAACGCGAATGCATATAGTTAGCTGTGGTACAGATCATTTTATACGCATTTTTGTATTCGGTTTCTGGCACATTTTAGCTTTCTACACCAAAATGCTTCAACGTAGCCTAAATAGCGACCATGCTGAGAAACTACATCAGCGGAAATATTGTCACAATGTGACCAATTCAGGGTCAACTCTTGTCCTGATGTAGTTTTATCATGCTGTTGATTTAGCTATATGTTGATGGCAAAGGTGGGGTAACGATGCAATTAATAAAAGTACCGTTTATTTTTTCGGGGCCATTGTCATGTTCGAACTTTATGATCAAGAGATATCTATAATATAACATTTTAACAATGGTCGTGTTAGTTATTGAAAACAAACGGACGAGTAATCTTGATTGGGGTAGCTTTGTAATTATATGCGCATACATTTATTGTTAATAATTATATATGAAATATGTTTTGTAGACGGATCCAATTCAATTCTTTAATCTCAATAAACCAATACATTATAGGTATGTGAGATTTACATATTCAAATACAAAAACATGGCAAAAGAACATTTAACTGATACAATAATTATAAGTATATGTAATAGTAATATATCAATTTCATTCTGGGCACATCCACATCCAGAATTTATGTCATGAAACCATCTAGTGTGAGAGAAAATAAATAGTTATAATAATTTCGTGTTAATGTGTCGATTGCGATATGTTCTAAATTATTACATGTATACTACAAGTAGTCGTATTATATCGCTCATGTCGGTGAATTATTTGGGAAGTACGAGAGAAAAATATTAATAAAAAACAATAATAATAAATAAATAAATAATAATAATAATGAAGAGCAAGCCAGTGTGGATGTGCCCGTTACTATATGTATATAGAAACTATTTATTTATTTGATAACCTCTGTCATTCACACGGGACTGCTGTCGTCGCGACATGCATAACATACATGTAGATGGTTACTTGAATCCATGGGTCACACGGGATCCCAACTATAGGCATATATATTGCCCACTGACAGCTTGCAGACGCGGTAAATGCAAATATTTTTCCTATATAATTTGGAGGAGAAACGCCATTGTACATCGACTTTGTAGACTTGTTATGTAACGATGCAATTAATAACTGTACCGGTATATATCTTTTATTTTTTCGGGGGCATTATGAAATTCGAACATTATGGAGGGAAGCAACTATATGTATTGAACGATCAAGCACATAGCTATCTAAGAATATCTTAACAATTGTCATTTTGCATGGTTATTGAAAACAAACGGACGAATAATCTTGACTGGGGTAGATTTACAATTATCTGTACATCCACTGTAAAAAATATAAGAAGTACTTTCAAATGTATATGTAATACGACGACCTGTTTCTTGAATTATATGCAAATAACTTTCATATTATTATTAAATTTTGCGAAGTTACATGGCAACCACGGGAATAGGGGAGCCTATATATTGCCAAGTCTCTCGCCGTCGCTATACTGACAGTCTGACACCAAGCATGCAGGCTCGATACATGCATATATCGTACATAGAAATTCAAGAAGAAAGGCCATTGTACTTCGATTTTGTAGACGGATCCCAAGGGGCCTATACATTGCCCAGTCCATCACTGTCGCTGACAGCTTGCAGACACGGTAAATGCACATTTCTTCCGTAGAACTTCGAGAAGAAAGGCCATTGTACTTCGATCTTGTAGACATTTTATTCTCGAACAATGCCAAGGGGCCTATAGTAATACATTGCCCAGTCCCTCACTGTCGCTGACAGCTTGCATATACACGGTAAATGCACAATTCTTCTATAGAACTTCGAGAAGAAAGGCCATTGTACTTCGATTTTGTAGACGGATCCCAAGGGGCCTATACATTGCCCAGTCCCTCACTGTCGCTGACAGCTTGCAGACACGGTAAATGCACATTTCTTCCGTAGAATTTCGAGAAGAAAGGCCATTGTACTTCGATCTTGTAGACGTTTTATTCTCGAACAATGCCAAGGGGCCTATAGTATATACATTGCCCAGTCCCTCACTGTCGCTGACAGCTTGCATATACACGGTAAATGCACAATTCTTCTATAGAACTTCGAGAAGAAAGGCCATTGTACTTCGATTTTGAAGACGGATCCCAAGGGGCCTATACATTGCCCAGTCCCTCACTGTCGCTGACAGCTTGCAGACACGGTAAATGCACATTTCTTCCATAGAACTTCGAGAAGAAAGGCCATTGTACTTCGATCTTGTAGACGTTTTATTCTCGAACAATGCCAAGGGGCCTATAGTAATACATTGCCCAGTCCCTTACTGTCGCTGACAGCTTCCATATACACGGTATAAATGCACAATTCTTCTATAGAACTTCGAGAAGAAAGGCCATTGTACTTCGATTTTGTAGACGGATCCCAAGGGGCCTATACATTGCCCAGTCCCTCACTGTCGCTGACAGCTTGCAGACACGGTAAATGCACATTTCTTCCGTAGAACTTCGAGAAGAAAGGCCATTGTACTTCGATCTTGTAGACGTTTTATTCTCGAACAATGCCAAGGGGCCTATAGTAATACATTGCCCAGTCCCTCACTGTCGCTGACAGCTTGCATATACACGGTAAATGCACAATTCTTCTATAGAACTTCGAGAAGAAAGGCCATTGTACTTCGATTTTGTAGACGGATCCCAAGGGGCCTATACATTGCCCAGTCCCTCACTGTCGCTGACAGCTTGCAGACACGGTAAATACACATTTCTTCCGTAGAACTTCGAGAAGAAAGGCCATTGTACTTCGATCTTGTAGACGTTTTATTCTCGAACAATGCCAAGGGGCCTATAGTAATACATTGCCCAGTCCCTCACTGTCGCTGACAGCTTGCAGACACGGTAAATGCACATTTCTTCCGTAGAACTTCGAGAAGAAAGGCCATTGTACTTCGATCTTGTAGACGTTTTATTTTCGAACAATGCCAAGGGGCCTATAGTATAATACATTGCCCAGTCCCTCACTGTCGCTGACAGCTTGCATATACACGGTAAATGCACAATTCTTCTATAGAACTTCGAGAAGAAAGGCCATTGTACTTCGATTTTGTAGACGGATCCCAAGGGGCCTATACATTGCCCAGTCCCTCACTGTCGCTGACAGCTTGCAGACACGGTAAATGCACATTTCTTCCGTAGAACTTCGAGAAGAAAGGCCATTGTACTTCGATCTTGTAGACGTTTTATTCTCGAACAATGCCAAGGGGCCTATAGTAATACATTGCCCAGTCCCTCACTGTCGCTGACAGCTTGCAAACACGGTAAATGCACATTTCTTCCGTAGAACTTCGAGAAGAAAGGCCATTGTACTTCGATCTTGTAGACGTTTTATTCTCGAACAATGCCAAGGGGCCTATAGTAATACATTGCCCAGTCCCTCACTGTCGCTGACAGCTTGCAGACACGGTAAATGCACATTTCTTCCGTAGAACTTCGAGAAGAAAGGCCATTGTACTTCGATCTTGTAGACGTTTTATTCTCGAACAATGCCAAGGGACCTATAGTAATACATTGCCCAGTCCCTCACTGTCGCTGACAGCTTGCAGACACGGTAAATGCACATTTCTTCCGTAGAACTTCGAGAAGAAAGGCCATTGTACTTCGATCTTGTAGACGTTTTATTCTCGAACGATGCCAAGGGGCCTATACATTGCCCAGTCCCTCACTGTCGCTGACAGCTTGCAGACACGGTAAATGCACATTTCTTCTATAGAACTTTGAGAAGAAAGGCCATTGTACTTCGATCTTGTAGACGTTTTATTCTCGAACGTTGCAGCCACGTGCGTCATGTGGCTCAATAGCATTTGTGTAAGTCGAGAGATTAGCACCACGGTAGCGCCAGAGGAAGCTAGAAGCATCGAAATCTTGCACAAATAAACAAATTGCGACATGAGTAATTCCTGTTAGATTGATTTACAGTTCTCCGCTTCATCATGGTGGGAGGTAGTCGTTATGGTTCTAACTCACGTTTATTTTCCGAAGACTGACTCTGGCCGACGGCAGTGTAGGTTCTATGCCAAATCCAAAGACCCACTTGTGGCATCAAACGCCGAATTGTCTTGAGATTTGATAGAATTCGGATTGCATATCCCCGCTGTTTGGCGTTATATCCAGAGGCAACGCAGACTTTATGAAATCCCTTCTTGTTTCAAGAATTCTGTCGAAATTTGCTCCACTTCGGTTTTAATGGTGGCCTATTGTCCCAAAACAGAGTACTCAACATATATCAGCAGATGTTATAGGGCTACATTTGTAAAACACAACGGTATATTATGTAAGTACACTGACTCCATGGCTAAACCCACAATGAATATTCTCCCAATGTAAAAATAAAACGTATTGTATTCGACTTGTATATATTGGAACACATGAGAAGTAACACCTGTATGTATAGTTCCACTACAGTAGCGATACTATCGACATTTGCCTGTAAATATCATGCAATTATATCGCAAGAATCAATCATATATACATGCAGGTCTTTTAAGGCAATGTGTTAGTATAGAACCGTTGTACATGTGGAACTACCAACATTTTACTTCTCATGTCGTTCGCTTTGGTATTGGTAAATATGCATTTTTTATATACATGTTGCCGTTCATATACATGTGCTAACACCATAGGGATTTCTGCGAGAAAATGCCTACAAATGTATGTATGAACTTACCCTAACGGCAAGAATATGTTTGCTCCATGCAGCTGTGCATGGGATCTGCGATTTATTTCTGGATAGAACATTTGGTCAGTTCGGCGCCACCGTAAGAGGGATGTTTACGTTTCGTAGATGTAACTGCATGCCATTCTGGGACACGTTTCAGTTATTGCTGCCATTAGAAGATCATCGTCTAAGAGAAATTACCGGCGGTGCAGAGAAAAACAAGCGAATCAACAGATAAACATATATATATATCATGCAGCCAAGGATGCCAAATTGTATAGGTGTTGATACGCTGTATAGAAAATGTTTCCCACTATAGTTTTTGAATGCCATCTTTACTTTCAAGAAAGAATTGCACGCCGCAATAATCTCCTGCGTTTCAATATACATTCAGTTAAGACATTATTATTTGAGGGCCCGTATCTTAAAAAACAGCGAAAACGAAGGTATCTTTAAAGCTGTACAAAATTACTTACGAAATACATGTACAACACATGGAGATAACCCAACAAAGTTATATTAAGTCGTTCGCTTCAAAATACAAATTGGAAAACCATGCCCAATGAGGTATCTCATTTATGACAGCTGGCCGATAAACGTAATTGGATTAAGAAGAACTGGTGGGATGGTGAGACTACGCGTTATCTACAATGATATATAATTATGTAATATGTTATACATTATGATATTTATATAGCCTGCCTGTGTTACTTTAAATCCTGTTTGGTGGTTGGTCAACTACCAATTGGGTTACCCGGTTTACACCACAATAATGCAGAGATCTTTCGAGTGTAACACGAACAGTGAGTCACAAATTGTTGACCTAATCTGACCTAATCACTAAAAGCGACCAGCAGAATAATTGGGCGTGCTTTTCAAAGTTCAGCCGAATTGCATCTGAAGCCAGTTATTAATATAGATCACGTTATCGTCTCTAAGAGATTGGAAATCTTATATCCTATGACTTAATGTGCTGCATGGGCTAGTCTAAAATTAACGGTCATTTTGGGAAAATAAATAAGAATACACTCAGCTTTTTTATGGGAATAAATAATCAAAAAGCTATATAAAATATAAGAAATAAATGTAGTTGGTGTGTGTGTTATTGGTGGATACGGGGCAGTGGTCGTTAGGTGCACATTTAGTGTAAACCGCTTCGCACCCACTACATTCATTTCTTAATTACTTATTGTGTTGACAATCCAAATTATTATCAGTATTATAAAGGCAATTGGGTGGTTAAATACACTGATCAGAAAAAAATATTTGAACAGAGACGGAATACCTGTATACAAGTTGCACACATATTGAGGGACCAGTTTATTCAAGGGTTGTATATTGATATCAGTTTATCACGTACAGGTCAATTTTATTCCATCATAAAAGATTAATTCATTTTCGAAAATTACCTGTACGTAGAAAGTCAGAAAGTTATATATACGCTCGCAAGATTTAGAACACGAAACCATGCACAATTTACCCACTGAATCAGGTTGTTGGAATAACATCCATAAAGATAAACGTTTATGCTCAGAATGCGACAAAAATGAGATTGGAGATGAACACACTATTTAATAGATTGCCAGTGTCTTATCCAGTCAAGATAATTATTATTCCCAGTATTTTCTAGAACCGAATATAGCATGATAAAATTGAAAATGCTTCTAACAAATTCGAGACCATCAGTTATGAAAAAACATGCAGGATGATCAGATATATCTTATCAACGGCTATACCTGATGTTCTCCAGATTGAAAGAGGAACAGGTATAGCAACCACCTGTCATGGGGTAGCCTGATAAATCTGCCATAACCCATACACTCCTTATGATTTTTTGTCAAATCCCATGTCACGTCCTGATAACAAATACATGCATACTTTATGGAGCATATGCAACGAATGGTCTAAAAATAATGTACATATCAAGTAGATATGCTTTAAAATTTAACATAAATTGTTATAAGCATTTTACAGGGGATAGGTATTGTTATTGTAACCTGCTCTGTCTCTGTATACCATATATGTTGGACGAGAGAATAAACATATCTGAATATACATAAGTGGATCGCACTTGTCCTCCAATCACATTGTCGATTAGTATTGTTATACATTTATTGGTAATAAATATGTTCAAACCAAAAACAAGGGAACATCATCCATTCACGGTAAAACAAGACGAATGCCATCAGATTATAGGAATCAACTAAAGATAGATTGAATTTAGCATTCTAGAAACTTTTGTGCCCAAATACATGTCAATGTTGACTCATTAATTATACCACTTTAAACCCCAAACAACACTTATATATATACTTAAAAAAAACTTCGCTATAAATCATTGGCATCCTGCAAGCCTTCTGAATTTACATTGTGACGAGCTGAGCTTTCTGTAATTGATATATAGATATATAACATTATTGCAATAACAAAATAAATTTGAATTTGTCAATTTTATTCCACTGTAAAAATCCGGGTTTATATCATTCTAACTGTGAATACAGATCCTATCTTATCGACTTGTATGCGATCCATTTGGTGATCAAGTTTCTCTCATGTGACGATCGATCATTGGTTACTTCGGCGCCATCTTAAGAGGCATGTTTATATTTCGTAGATGTAACTGCCTGAAATACTGGGATACGTTTCAGTTATTGCTGCCATTCGAAGAGTTTCGCGAACCAAACGACCATCATCTAAGAGAAATTACCGACGGTGCCGAGAACGAACAAGCGAACATCGTCCATTGGTCGTAAAACAAGGAGAATGCCATCGCGAGCGGGTTTTAACGACACAGGGTACCATAGTTCCCGTCACGCCCTGATATCTTAGATGTAATTATGCAAACCGTGGATAAATAAATCTCTTGATATCACCGTTTAATATCAGTTTGTGACTTTGATAAGTTAACGGATCTGTGTGTGGTATAGATTTCTGGGGTTGAGCGATATATATAGTTATCTTAAAGGTCTCTGTTTTCTCGCTGATAATCATGGATATATATACGTTCCGAATGATATACGTTTCCAATTTCTTAGTCCATATTAGAATAACTTTTTCAACAAAGATTATGGATTGAGCTAATTACGCTAATTGTCGTTGTTTTTGCTCACTGACATCGCTAATTATAAGATAATATAAACATTAGAAGTAAAATTATTGTATAGTTCCATATATATTTGTGGCGGTGCTACTGACATTTGCCTTCACATGCCTGTATATGATTGATTCTTGCGAAATAGTTGAATGAATATTATATGCTATACTTATACTTGCAGGCAAATTTCAACAGTAACGTTTATCGTCTACACAAAAAATGCCAGGCAAATGTGTTAATGTAGTCGGTAACAGAATCAAATGTTCTACACATATGATGGTCGTTTTGTTGGCGAAACTCTCCGAGCAACAGCAATAACTGAAAGGGACCCCAGTATTTAAGGCAGTAATGCATCTACGAAATTTAAACACGCCTCTTATATATATAGGTTGGCGCCAAAATAACCAAGATACTCTCTCAGAAATCTGAGTTCCCCATATAATAGCTGGAAATTCTAAATCTTTGATGCCACTCATATGTGCATTCACAGCGAAGTCAATGCCGAAGTTGACTTATAGACCAGGCTGGCTATGGATGCAGTATATATATATATGTCCATGGCACAGGAGAGCGGTGAACGTGCGACTGGTATTTTCGTATGTGTATATATGTTCTCGATGGATTAGACTGGTATTTTCTTATGAGTATATATGCTCTCGGTGGATTAGACTGGTATTTTCTTATGAGTATATATGCTCTCGGTGGATTAGAAAAGTGATGATAAACGACGATCGGTCGAGAAATATAAAGTATTGGAACATATTCCACAATCTACATGTATATCTAAAAGGTTTGCCGAAAATATTTAAATGTAAAAAAATCGAAATAAATTCACACATGCACGATGTTTGTTATTGATTTCCTTATCACAACCAAAGAGGAAGTAAAGGTACCTTCAAGAAAAAATATAGTTCCATTTTAAATACCCATGTTTATATCACAGTCAAACCGCCCTCGCGGGAAACGCGTCCGAGGTTTCCCACTCTTTAGGCGAAAAGCGGGAACGGGAAATCTCCCGTCGGGGAGTGAAAATGGTGAGTCAGGCCTCCGAGGCGAACAGTCGAAACTAAATAACCCTGCACAAATTGAATATAATATATTATTCTAATTAACATAACAATAAAATTGATAGATACCATTGCGTTCTTGCGTCGTTGCGCATGTAAAAAATACATGATTATTTGTCTTACTGAAAAAAATGAGCCGGGTTTAGAGGCTAATTGTGTGATAAAGGGAGATAATCGACGAGTATATATATATATTATCATCATCATCCATCATCACCGCCGTCGTGGCATTATCGCCAATTGTCTTCAACAACATCCAACTCTAGCACCATTTCTGCATGCTATTTCAACAAATCCTCATGCAAATATAGTTTCATATTGGACGTAAATATTCACATATATGTTCATATGATATTGGACGGATTTTATTCTGAAATAAGCCCACAGTGAACGTATACCCGTTATTTAATGGTGCGGGGCGCAGTGAAATACATATTGGCTTATTTCATATGGAAATAGTCTCATACTGGACTGTTTAAAACGCATTTTACTTCCATACCTATAGTGCGTATATTGAGTTTAAATAATGCCAATATGAGCGTATTTCGTATGGAAATATATGGACTGTTTTACGTCCATATAGAGCGTATATTGAGATTAAATAATGCCAATATGAACGTATTTCGTTCATTAAAATAAGCCCGTTATGTGCTTATTTTCATGAGAACAGGCTGGCTATTTCGCCTCCAGAACAAAGGCGAACATATTTAAGGCTTATGGTTCATTGTGAATATTATATGTCAGTTTACGGCCTAATAATGCTTTATTCTCTTAGGTTACGTTTATGCGCTGGCAAGTTTGCACGGTACGGTTTGCAGGCATTTCGGCGTAGAAAACGATATGGTGCCATCATATTAACGGAAACAAGCATATAAAATGCATTTGCACCACAGCTAACTATATATATGTATACATGAGAAGTAAAATCTCTGTAGTTCCACATGTATCGATGCTACCGGAATTTGCCTGTAAATATCATGCAATTATCTCGCAAGAATCAATCATACAGGTATTTGCAGGCAAATGTCAGTTGCGCCGTTACAAGTGGAACTACAGAAATATTACTTCTCATGTCGTTCGCTTTGGTAAAGATGCATATTATATGCACGTTTACTTTCATAGTATGGCACCATGTGGTTTTCTATGATGAAATGCCTGTAAAACATACCGTGCAAACTTGCCAGCATATGAACGCACCCTTATCAACGGTCACATAGACATAAATATGGAAATCGTACCTCTATATAATAATTCATAGCGGCTCGACCTGCATGCTGGTAATTGTCAAATGTTCTCCGATATTAGAGGAGCCAGAGATCCTGGTCATCATATAACTTTTTGTTTTGATAACATTTATAAGCAATAGATATGAGATCAGGTCAATTATGTTCCCTCAAATCTCGGAGAAGATATTGTCTCTCGTGGGTATAGGTTACGTGGTTAGCTGATGATCTAGCGAGATTACATTTTGCACAACGGAAATGATAGAAAGCATACCGGGGGATGAGATTGCAAGTCTTTAGTTGAGGGAAATCAGGGTAAGGTGAACAGAAAGTTAAACACCTGTCGTAACAAAATAATGGGATTGAGTATAATACACTAGTTTAATGTATTATGATTGAAAAAAAAATTTCAATTCAAATTAAACTTTCGTTTGTCTTCATACATGTTTTGACAAAAAGACAACCCATATACATTTAATAATCAACATAGTTATATGTGTAGACATGAAACAGTCTCGAGCAGTCTGGCCCTCAGTATATAATCATTTTATAAATATGCATTAATATTAAAATCATATTCTATGTTCATTACGCCTATTATCGTGGATATTGGCAAGCAGATCTGGCCCTGCCGTAGGAGGTGATGGACTAAATGTGATTAAAAACGTACTCGGTATTTGCGTACTTGAACGGGTGTGTGGTTATTGGTGTATCAATGCTATGGGTGTTGCCTGTTAACCGATGAACCTTTTAGCCAATTGGAACGTATGCCCTCTTTGTGAACATATCTTATACGGGACGCATGCTGTGTAAATATTTCATAATTGTCATATAACTTTCGTTTGACATGTCCGATTTTAAAAATGTTTTACAAGCTTCATTGCCAAGCGCACACCATACACATATACGAAAAATGTACATATTATAGCACCAATATATTTATATATATATGCCTAATAATGTTACCATTTCTGACTACTAGTATATGGTTTTCTGGTATATTATTGTTCCGCTCATGCATGGGCACTGCTGAATGATTTTATAAATAGAAAAGTTTTCACTGCACGGGCGGAGCGAGATATTTGTCATAATCTAAAAGGAAAGCATGAGAGCATCATCGATATAGGTCCTTATATTGAAGAGGGTTTGTCTCGATGTTTACTGGGCCCTCGTCAGAAACAAATTGGTAGTAGTTGCTTAATGCATGTCTTGAATACAAATACGGTTCCCTCTTACAATCTGCCTTGTGACGTCATCGATACATAACACGATTTTTTTTAATATGTTCGATTTTGAATGAGTTCTTGTTGCCTTCGCGGTGGGTATGCTGTTAAATAGTCACATCCATGAAAACTGCCATGAACAGAAAGACATATTTTGTTCTTATACTAATCATAAATATCGCGTAAATAGTATGATATTGTCGAGTTCGTAAATTGTGTAATAATCCAGGTTAAAAGCCAAACATTTTTGGCGTTTTTTATATTAAAAAGCGTACGAACTTGACAATAACATACTATTTACGCGATATTTATGATTGGTATAAGAACAAAGTCTGTCTATATTTTAATATTCTTTCTGTTTATGGCGGTTATATACCCACCACGAAGACCATCCGTGCATTTAAGTCATAAAAGTATAGAAAATGAATGTACTTATTTCCAATTGATTGGAGACTTCATAGTTGATGTGTACAGTGTACCAATATCCAAGTTGTTCGTCAAACAGATCTTGAGACAATTTGTTTTCGAAATATTATATTTCGTTATGTGCGTGCATCCATATGCCTTAAGAACTCAGGTTTTGATCTTTCTAAAAGTGAGTCTATATGACGGCTCTGGTGGCGTTTTCCCCCAGAAGACGACCAAACGTCTGGACACCACAATATAATTGGCATTGTTTGGCCGCCCATGTCCACACAATCCCACCACGCACTCATCGGTGCCAATAGAGTATATATCCACAAGACCACTATATAGAATATACGTATCATCCGCCAGAAAAAAACTCTCCCCGCTGAAGATGTCAAATTCGAGTTCGCTTGCAGCAAATCGACGTGTTATCAGCTTCCCGCTATGCAATTCGCGTAAGTTTTGACATTATCTCAAAGACCTGGTTCGGTTTTTACTTCATGCTGTGTGGTCACACGAAGAGCGTTCTGATGCAGCTAGTAGGATCTCTGACGATAAAACCAGCATTTTATATCTAAATTTCATTTAAGTGGCAGGCAATTTCGGATTCTGACAATAATAGCCCAATTAATCCCAATTCTATGCTTGTTAGGAATCTGGCACCACGCGGTGAAATTGTAAGTCAGCCCAGAGATAAGGTTTGCACCGAATGCTTCGTCTGAACCAGCTGTAAGATAGAGTAGCACGCGTACAAAAGCATTACACAAACCAAGTGTAAATTGTTTACTGGTTCAACACACACTGTACAATATACTGAACAACAGAATTTTGGTAAACGATTGTGCAGCCAGTCCAGCCCACAGTAAAGTTTTGTCAGCGATATAGTCTAAGATTTGCGATATCTTAGCATATGCTAAACAACATTGAATCAACTTCTTTGTAGTATACTGATCAGTCTAACAGAGCCGACATAACATTTTGACATAATGTTGTTTTGAAATTTGTCTGTCTGTAAGATGTGATCAGTGAACTTATTGCGTGATAGTTAGTCGTACGAACCACTTTTTCAGATCCCACATCACAGCTCACAGCATGGAATTGTTGTTGCCGTAATTATACATGTAACATCATTATAGGTCCGTATTCTCTGTCACCGTAAACGGACTCACAGAGACACTCACTACGCGCGCCGTGTGTATACTGTCCTAGAGATTCTAGATAGCTATGGTTCGCTGGGCGTTTTATTTATAGATGATGGAAATTTATGGGAGGATTAAAAGTCGAACTGCCAACCGGAGGCCGAGTCCGGTAAAAGGTGTAGTTGGGAATTTCGTTTATTGTCCTTTACATTATTATGTCAATGATGTTGATTTTTGGTTTGTGACAAGCTATGTCAATTACAAATAACAGAAATGAAAAAGATAATTTGTAAGTCTTATATTTCAACTTTTAAAGACAATTTTCGATCTGCAGCCCACTGGGGGTTGTGGTCGGAGACGGCCGATTCGGCCGCCGGTGCTGGTTGTTATTTTAACGGAATTCTGAGTTGGTCATTCGCGAAACCAATATCAATGATTTTATATTGTATAATTACAATCATGGGTATATAATATATTATCTTGAGCGCGTTACGATTTCTGACATTGGTTTTCTTGTATGCTATATGTTGCTCAGTTTGAATTTGAAGACGCACCTTCCCATATTACTGTTCAGTTTCTAACCTGGGAAATAATGATTTTTGTAAGCCATATTGTCTAAGATTTCTGATATCTCCAACATTTGCTAAACAGCATTGAAATAACTTCTTTGTAATTATATCAGTCTTACGGAGCCGACACAACATTTTGACATATTGTTGTTTTGAAAAATTTCTGTCTGTACAGTGTGATCGGTGAACTTAATGCGTGACAGTTGGTCGAACCATTTTTTTCAGATCCCACATTTGGATCACGGCATGGAATTTTTGTTGCCATAACCAGGTCAAGCAGATCCTGAATTAAACTATTACAGTTATATTTAAGTCAGTCTGAGTGTATTTAAGTATAATAGTTTAATTTGACAGTGCTAAATGTACATTTTCCATGTTTTGGGAGATACAGTGAGAAACTTTGGGATCGCCCCTGCCAGTGAGAAACTTTGGGATCGCCCCTGCCAGTGAGAAACTTTGGGATCGCCCCTGCCAGTGAGAAACTTTGGGATCGCCCCCCCCCCCCATGCCAGTGCACAATCTAATTGCCCTCTTAACAACATTACATCAAATGAACAATCCTTTTGCGCCCGTTTATTTCCTTGAATAATGCCACAAGTATGCCTCTCTAGATGACGTTAACATTCATAACAATATTTATACCTATTCAATTGTAATTGACTGCACGATCATGGGCCATCAAGATTAATCATTCGGCATGATTCGCGTGGATCAAGTCGTGTTATTTCATCACAACAAGAAACATGGTACTGGGTTATATAGGAATCAGGGAGCTAAATGTGTTCCAGAGTCGGGGAGCGAGTACACCGTAGAATAAAGTTGAAGGTAACTGCACGAAGAATGACCTTCACCTGATACATGAGACACGTTATTAAAGGATGACATCGTGTTTATTTGATTTGTACATCATATCTAAATAATTTAAACTGGTGAATTAATTGGGGAATGGATTTTTGTGAGTGGGGAAATTGATTTAACTAGCTGCTGTAGTTCTGAGTTTTTCCAGACCAAATTTGGCTGTAGGATAGCCCTGTCGTACACTTGGGGATTTATTTTAAAAAGTAAACACATGGCCTATGATTTTTCTTTCATTTTCGTGATCAACTGGTGTCAATCTAGCAGGGTAAACACCACTGGAATAGCCCGTAGGCTTCAATTCAGAGAATTCGGTCGAAACGTTAACACTGTCGCCTATGGGAAACAATTTAGTTCAGTGATTCCTATAAGAAAAATTTGAATTTTAAGAATTTCACGTCTCGTCATGACAAGTTGTTAATTTCATATTTTCTTATTTTCAATGATAATGGCGACATGTTGGACAGATGTAAAGAAGAAACTATGTAGATAGTAAACAAAGTGACAAATCTGGGAATTAGGCATGGGCATTAGGTACCATGAGGGGGTCAGGGGTTCTAAAGCCCCCCCCCCAGTTCGAGGTATGCTAGCCCCCCCCCCCCCCCATTGGGGAAAGCTGACAATGGTTGACCTGACAGCTTCCGGCACCCAGTAGCCCCTATCGGGGATCGTAGCCCCACCCCAAGTTGGGGGGGGGGGGGTGATGGCATCAACACTATAGAGTTACTGCCGTGCAAGACTGTCATGGGCAGGTCTGTTAAACAGACATTATGTTCTGCCATCTGGTAAAATTGCATGCCTGGGGCTTTGTTTGATGTTGTGTCATTATGTTAGATATTTCAATTGACTTATGGTTGCTTCATATTGCTATTAAAATATTTTTAATTAAAATTTTCTGTTAATTTTGGTAAATTTGTATTATAAATTGCCAAATTCTGTACGAAAAGGATTAAAATTGGAAAAGATATCACTCCCAAAATGCAGACTAACATTTCCTCTTCAATTTAGTAATATTGTGGTGTATAAGGGCATATTTCAGTTTGTACGAGATACATCAGCTAGTAAAATTGAAAAAAAGATCTAAATTTTTTGGTTTTATTTTGACGATTGACACTAATTTTCAGGAGCCCTCATATTGAAAAAATAAAACCAATACTACCCGATATAACCCATTTTTTGTTTCAGTAAGGTCTATATTTGGATAAAATACTATAAGAAACGCTGTGTGGTACACATATACATATATATATATGAATCAGGGAGCTAAATGTGTTCCAGAGTCGGGGAGCGAGTACACCGCTAAAGGTGAAGGTAACTGAAGAATGACCTTCACCTGATACATGTTACACGTTATTAAAGGATGACATAGCTGGGTAAACACCACTGGAATAGCAATGGTTGACCTGACTGCTTCCGGCACCCAGTAGCCCCTATCGGGGATCGTAGCCCTACCCCAAGTGGGGGGGGGGTGGGTGATGGCATCAACACTAGAGTTACTAGTTCCTATAGTGGGGCATTGATTTTGAATATTTTTTTTGTGAAATATGATTTTGGATTATCCCTCTTTTATCGAATTCACAAAACGACAATATCCATATTCAACTATTATAGCTGAGTTAACCCTTTACTCAACAAAACGGCCAAACCCGGCCAAATAAAGCTTCAACAGTCTAAAATATCTTCGGTCTGTCTCAATAGAACCATACAAAACATAGTCGTATAAGAGCGACGTATTTTATCCAAAAGGGTTAAACAGATGCGGAGATTTAAACCAGAAACTTTTAGAAACGCAAACATGTTCGGTAGCGAAATATTTCACCGATAGATCACTACGCTACCAATACGCCATACCGCATGGAATTCCAAAGAAGTAAGCAATAAAATAAAGCGACAAAGTATTTGGACAAATTGACAACATAATCATGAATCGCGAGAGTTTGGGGAAAATGTTAATTAGGCCACGAAGCGATTGGGATAACTCTTGAGGAGGAATGGGGAGAACTATATTTTTACACGTAGGGGTGAGCGGCGCGGTCGGTGTCAACTTTCTTTCCAACTTATCGATCGAAGAAGACGGTCACCAATTTTTGAAAACCCTCCCTCCCTCCCATTTTTCGTGGTTGTTGGAGAGCACACAGGGTTGATGTCTTTGCCCCCCCCCCACCTTTCGGGGTTTGTTTTTGATGGCGGCGGTTATTGCGCCTCAAAAATTGTTAATTGTTTTTATTATTATTCATGTATCGGCTTCCTGTAATTATGTTTTGCTAAACAGGTAGCTAAAACCGCATTCCATTGTTTGTCTTTATTTTAACCCTGTGGGATAAATATGGATATCATTGGAACCGGCTCCTTGACCACATTGTGATAGTTACAGTTATGCCCTGTGCCAATGCATTCTCTTATATATGCGAGTCGACCATAGGTCGCCTCGCATATATAAGAGAATGCATTGGCCTAAAAAAAACTCTTTTTTTAACACTTTTTACCATTTTTTCTTACATTCTTTAACAATTTTATAATTTTTAATGTGTTAAGCCAATGCATTCTCTTATATATGCGAGGCGACCTATGGTCGACTCGCATATATAAGAGAATGCATTGGCACAGGGCCCTTCTGTTTGGGTAAAGGGTTAAGATGTGTCTGGTATGATAACATCATTATAGGACCATATTCTCTGTCACCGTAAGCGGACATGCAGAGACACTCATACATTATGCTAATATTCAGTTTCTAAACCGGGAAATAATGATATCGTAGAGTTTTGTTCGCGATCATGTCTAAGATTTGCAATATCTCCAACATTTGCTAAACACCATTGTAACAACTTCGTTGTAATACTGATCAGTCTTGCAGAGCCGACATAACATTTTGACATATCGTTGTTTTGAAATTCGTATGTCTGTAAGATGCGATCAGTGAAGTTATTACGTAACAGTTGGTCGCATGAACCACTTTTTTCCAGATCCTACATTTGGATCATGGCATGCACGAAATCGGAATTGTTGTTGCCATAACATCATTATAGGAACGTATATTCTCTGTCGCCGAAAACGGACTCGCAGAAACAAGCATATGTTATGCTAATGAGTTTGAATTTGAAGATGCCCCACCCACATACTATTGTAAAATTTTATAAACCAGGAACTAATTATATCGTAAAGTTTTGTAAGTCGAAAAGTCTAACATTTGCGATATCTTAACATATGCTAAACAATATTGAAATAACTGTATATATAGTACTGATCAGTCTGATTCAGAGCCGATATAACCGATAGTTTTACATTATACGTTGTTTTTAAATGTGTCTGTCTGTAAGATGTGATATAATAACGGTCAGTCGCATTCATCATCCGATCAGATCCCACATGCGAAGACAGTGACTCTGGCTGAGCGTTTGCGGGCAAACGCCCCCCTTGTAGACAATGCACTCTATATAAGTATGGTATGCTGGCTAAATGTACGTCAAACTCTGGGTGTGGTTACAATATGCGAATTTGCAAGTTAGCCTCATTTGAAATTTATTTGCAAGTAGAACCGAGCGTGATGTCTGCATACCCGAAACTATATGGACCATGTCTTCTCGGTTCACAACAGCTTGGGATATCGGTTGCGATGAAATCATGATCGGAACTGATGTTATGGAACAATAAGTCTTTATTGTATTGCAGTATTTGAATTTGAACGTTTTAGACTTATTGAATTGTTCAAACTGTTCAAACTAGACTCGACTGATACGATCATTCAGCATGACATGCCTGCTGAATATATGTAGTGGCAGGGCTGGTAAACTGGAGTGGAAATGATTAGATGTATAGTATTCAACCATATAACTGTATCCCCTCAATACCGAAGACTGAGTATTCCGACGACCCGATACACCGAAGTTCTGATTCTACCAAAATCCAATTATCTGAAGTTCTGGTTCTATCAATTAAGATCTAATTATCTGAAGTTATGGTTCTACCAAGGTCCAATTCTCTGAAGTTCTGGTTCTATTATACCAAGATCCAATTCTCTCTGAAGTTCTGGTTCTACCAAGGTCCAATTCTCTGAAGTTCTGGTTCTATTATACCAAGATCCAATTCTCTGAAGTTCGGATCCCCCGATGCTCCGGGTGGTCCGATGGGCGCCCATGCACTACCACGAAGGTTCAATTATTCACTTCACGAGTGTCATATATATATAGGTTGAAGGCCCAATCGCCGAAGCCCGAATTCTCCGAATGCGCAATATTCTAAAGCTTACGACACATATATATACGCCTGCTACTTCAGATATTCCCAATACGTATACATATATAAGCTGAACACACGTATACATGCACATTCGCAGATACCATATATATCCGCGTATGAACTACCAGTAATTTGAACTTGAAAGCTCGGACGATTCCATCCGTTCAGTGATATATAGGCCCATGCAGGGAGTAGTTTATGATGACTTATTTGGAACCTATCTGATCGCCTGGTCGCCCATCTCGCGAAGGAGTCATCTTAATTATACCACATGCATTTAGTGTTCTGAGTTCATTCGATTTGTGTTGATTTGTATATTTGTATATATGGTTGCACGTATATTGGGTAACGATATGTGCTATATATTATATAAAGACTCTGCATGTTGGATGTTCAGGAAATAACAAACATCGGATCGAACCCGCGGGAGACAGATATGGACGTATATACATGCATATAAACGCAGGAATGTTATAAACTCAGAGATCTCGGGTCTAGATCAGGGTTTATTTCTTGTATTCACAATTAAATTCCCAGTTAACTCGTCGGTGCTTAATTAACACTTTCATTACGGGAGCTTCCTGCAATTTTGCTAAAACCCTGTGCCAGTGCATTCTCTTATATATGCTATAGTCTTCCACATGGACTCTAGCATATAAGAGAATATATTGTCTTAACAATAGTTACCTTGACCTTGTACGTCAGACCAGGGATGTGGCTAGAGGGTCTCCGCTGGGGGGGGGGTGTCCACCTAGGGAATTTCCAACTGCACCCCCCCCCCCCACTTGAGTCGGAATCGCACCAACACAACTTTTTGCATAATTCCATTTGCACCCCTCTTGTACTTCATGCTCAGGCCTAATTTCCTATATATTCATAAGCCATGCTTCTATTTTCCCAGTATGAGAACATTAAGATATTTTAACCTGAAAATTGCCCCCAAAAAAACAACTAGTGATCTAATTCCAGACAAATGCACACAGCTACCGACAACAGACCAGGAAACACCAGGCCGACCATGGTTGTTCGGCCCGGTGTGAGAAAATTTTGAAAACTATACAAGAAAATCACAAATCCTAGCATCTAGACTGGCCTCAACTGAAGCTTTCCTAGTGTTGGAAATTTCAAACCTCATGCTCCCCCTCAGGTTGGAAAATTCTTCAACTGATGACCATTTATGTCTACAAGTTTGACCAAATGTAGTAAAATATCTTTTGCTAAACTAATTAGCAGTTTTGTATTGGCCATGTGGATGGGGCAATGACACACCGGGCCGACCATGGTTCGGCCCGGTGTGCGAAAATTTTGAAATCTGAACAAGAAAATCGCAAAATCCTAACATCTAGACTAGCCTCAAGCCTTCCTACTGTTGGAAATTTCAAACCCTACACCCCCACTTAGGTTGGAAAATTTCCAACTGATGACAATTCCAATGACAATGTTGAACAATTGTATGACAATATTGTTTTCTTAAATTAACTAGAAGTTTTTGACTGGCCACGGGGGAGGGACCAGGACACAAGCTTTCCAAGTGTTGGAAATTTCCAACCTGTCACCCCCTTAAGGTTGGAAAATTTCCAACTGATGTCCATTTCTGTCAACATTTTTGACCAAAAATAGGAACATATGCAAATATTGGTCGAAAAACAATAAATTCCCCCCAATAAATTGTTTTATAATCAAACTACAAGAACATTTTCAACCTATTGTTGGTGTGAAATTTCGTTGTGGCAGGTATGAAATTTCCAACTATTGAAAATATAGCTCTCTGCTGGGGGGTGAGACACCCCCCACACCCCCCCCTCTAGCAACACCCCTGCGTCAGACTTTAGTCAGTGCATTCTCTTATATATGTGCGAGGCTCCCTGTCGAGGGCTCGCAATATATAAAGTAATGCACTGGCACAGTATATTTAATGCTGCATCAGCGCAGCTCCCGTCACGAATTTCATGAAAGGGATAATTTTTATCAGAATCAACCCACAGTCAATAAATCGATTTCAAGCTCATTCAAATTAAGTATTCAGGTTTGTTGTGGCACTAGACAAAGAAATGTCACGACTGAGCCAATGTGGTCCTGAATGTGTTGCTGAATTGTTTCACACTGGACACCCTCCAGTTTCGGAATTCGCTTGAAGTATACATATATACAGATGTGGCATAAGGGATTTAACCGAGGAGTTTAGCAAGATCTGTGGGTCTTTTTGAATTAGAAATTTTGTGTTCTCAACCGACCTTGACATGACTGTGACTGAATTGGTTCAAAGAACAATTAGGAGATAAAAGTACTCTGTTGAGTTATAATGAAAATGACTCCAGTCATAAATTCATTTCCATTATAATTACCATATTGTTTGCATCGTTCACAAGTGTATTTTGAACTAACCCATGGCTCAAATTCATTCATGTGTTGCATATATTCTTTTGAATAGTCCCGTAAGGAGTATAGATACTCAAGTTATAGAGAAGAAAGTAGTGGCATGCCTTGAAAACTAACAACACAATATTGTTTACTGCATAGTTCTCTTCTTAAAGAAATGAACAGTAAAATATTTAATTTTATCATAATTAGTACTTAGACTTCCTCCGTAGAAAAAACATTTTTGTTAATCAAAAAGATTTTACACCTGAGCCCACGCCTGTTTACCTCAGAGTTAGGCAACTTGAAATAATTGGAGACTGCTGATTTGGGCATAAAGGTTCAGTTTTCTTGAGAAAAATTATCAAAATTGATATTATTTAGTCTAAATGCACGTATTAGTGATGGTTATTAAGGCACATATTAGAGATGGTTATTAAGGCACATATTAGAGATGGTTATTAAGGCACATATTAGAGATGGTTATTAAGGCATATATTAGAGATGGTTATTAAGGCACATATTAGAGATGGTTATTAAGGCACATATTAGAGATGGTTATTAAGGCACATATTAGAGATGGTTATTAAGGCACATATTAGAGATGGTGGTTAAGGCACATATTAGAGATGGTTATTAAGGCACATATTAGAGATGGTTATTAAGGCACATATTAGAGATGGTTATTAAGGCACATATTAGAGATGGTTATTACGGCACATATTAGAGATGGTTATTAAGGCACATATTAGAGATGGTTATTAAGGCACATATTAGAGATGGTTATTAAGGCACATATTAGAGATGGTTATTAAGGCACATATTAGAGATCGTTATTTCCATTTGTTTTTACATTGACATTTATTCAGTATTTCCCATAACTTGAGTATCTATATATAGTCCTTAATAGACCTTTCGCGGAAATTTCTAACTGTTCGCCCAATGAACGAATGTGTGTGCATGGGTATGGAATACATGTAACTGTATTGGTCACTGGTGCGTGTGACGAAGAGCTTGGTTCCACAGGATCCCCCTTACGAGGATTAGGTTTCCAGTATATCCGGAAAGGATTACGCTACACGGCATATCACAATCTCAAGAACAAAGCACTTTTATAACTGAGGTCTTTTTTATTATCTTTCACTGACCAGATTAATGAATGCTTTCCCAATTAAGGTCCCACTTCCAAAAATATTTTTCTTCGGTAGAAAAAATATCTTTGAAACAAGAAAACATTTCTTGTATCAGGAAACTTTATTTCTTGTGTTTAAGACAAATATTCTATACCTAGAACGTTTCTCTTGGGAGTACTAACACGTTGAAATGGGTTGACTATTTTTTAACCAGATATTATTTCTTACCGCTTTCTAGATAATGAGAAAATGATTTTCTAGGACAAGAAATTATTTCTAACTTTTAAGAAATCATGAGAATTATTGAACCTTTCTTGGAAAATAGAAAGAAAAATATTCTCATAGTTAGAATTTGAATTTCTATAATGGATTTATTTTTCTAACTATTAGAAAATATAATGCAATAAAAATTTCTGAGTATAGTTCCAAGATAGTACTTCTTGTTTTTTTTTTCTTTTTTTCTCAACATAGGAAAATCCTTTTTGGCAATGTGACCCCTATATTTACCATGACATTGCGTAAATTCTTTGGACCACATGGGAGTTGTTTTTCCAAAAAATGTGTCTTTGCATTGCGTTGTGAATGATTGATTTTGGCAAATATATAAACTCCGCAGTGCAAAGCTGCAACATGTGATGAATTCTCAATGCATGAGTGAATTCCTAGCAAAATAATTAACGACTGGGATCCCAAGAGCCGTAAGTTAACAATAACTTACAGCGGGACTTCAGTTGGCCAAGATTGAAAAGAACGCAGTTGTCCATTTTTTTTATTTTGGCAGATCAAATTGTTATAAATACACCGCCATTTTGGTTGTTAACCCGTTCTATACTAAATACTCAATGACATAACAAACTACCATAAAATTCCCTCCGACAAATAAGATTCCATCTGAAATGTTATTTATCTGTCGTCTGCTTATATTTCCTTAACACCCCTCGAGATGAATAATAGACCATTCCAATGTATATTTTTTATAACTGGGTGGGATAGTCCATTTAGTACAGAAGGGTTAAATTATAAATCAATTGAATTGTGTTGATGTGTAGTCTAATCCCAAATTCGGATAAGCTGGGTAGCTGGGAAGTCTCAAATATCCTGACTAATCTAATCATCGGAGTCATTCGAAAATGCCTTAAATACAGATAAGGGCACATGCATAGATATATAGGGTATATCTCAATTCAATTCAATTCAATTTATTGTATAACAAATCACATAGAGAGTGATATAATTAATACAATTCAAATATTCTAAATTATTGCATGGTACATGCTTGGTGTTCATTTAGAAATATTAGTTTAGAGTCTTATTATTATATTATTATTATATATATATATATATATATATATATATATATATATATATATATATATATATATATATATACATGTGTGTGTATATAATAATTATATGAGTACGACAAAGATAGTCATTTCAATTTGTTTCTTAGTTTTAAGCCTTTCAGTGCCAAGTCCGATTTTTGTATCAACCCATATTACCTTGATCATTTTTCAAATATATTGATTATAATAATGTGATACATTGATAGAAAGAGCTCTTAGAGCTCTTTCCATCAATGTATCACATTATTATAAAATGTTTAAATTTGAAAAAATTATCAAGGAAATATGGGTTGATACAAAACTCGGACTTGGCACTGAAAGGGTTAAATCGGGGAGGGGTCAGGATAAAGAAACAAATAATAATGGGCGTGATGAATTGTGAGCTGATACACCATTGATAGGATTTATTAAATAAAAATATTATATACAGAATATATACATATTTGGGTATCACGTATATACAACACAGCACGTAATGGGCACACGATCAGATAGCGAAATATACTTAATAGGGGTACATGATTACATACAGATTGATATTCAATTGGAGTAACAAATGCCATGCGAGGATTATATTTCGAAATGAGCATCCTGAGTTAAACGGAAGGATGATAAC
The DNA here is from genome assembly GCA_032622095.1 of Siphonodentalium dalli. Lineage (NCBI taxonomy): Eukaryota > Metazoa > Mollusca > Scaphopoda > Gadilida > Siphonodentaliidae > Siphonodentalium > Siphonodentalium dalli. The sequence continues at coordinate 152,963,371 of CP136062.1, forward strand.
TCTATATATAACGTACTTTGACAAGGTAACGGCGATTTGTATGATATAATTTACAACACCACAAATGATAAAAATTTGGTCGCACATAAGTCAAATTCTCCTATATTGGTTGTTGTGTTTGAGGGAGGTTTATGGTTCCTTCTTTAAACGCACTTTTTTCATATAACTCCGTCATTTCGTCAATCCTAACCTCCTAATCCTGACCTCGCGTGGCATGTGTTACTCAGACTGCATAGCAATCGCTATCTAATCGTAAAGCCCGATTAAGTACTTATTCGCTATTTAATCGTGTGCGTATTGAACACAGATATGTGTGAGCACCAATATTCTTTGAAATTCGTTGTTTCCACTTTCCGGAATTCCATAAAGGCGCATCGGAAGAACACGTGACAGACACGGCGTGTGTACGTTTATATTCGTGAACGTATAAACGTCGTGGGTCATCGTTTCGCGATCTCCAGTGTGTGTTCATAGCCAATCGAAACAAATCCACATGAACGAACGCATGTCAGTGACCAATCACGTTCAATCAGGCCATGTGATTTTTCTCATCGGTGACGTTTTCATCATCTTCAGGTGGCATATGTTGGGAAGTAGGGTGGTCTCGGTAGAGAACTGCTTGGCCCTATTTGATCAGCACAGTAAGGGGTGTAACTCTTTCTGTCTATAGTTGCAGAGCTGTCTGCGTACTGCTGTGCTGTGAAAGGCATTCCTGGAAAGAGAGAATAAATAAATATGAGTGATTGATGGTGGTATACATGTACGGTTGTTTTGTAGGTATTTCTTCGTAGAAAACCAAATCGTACCAGCATTTGATCGGAACACTTGCGTATCAAGTGCATCTTTATCAAAGCTAACGACAAGAGAAGTAAAATTCATGTAGTTCCACGTGTAAAAGTGCCAGTGACATTGGCCTTCAAATATATATACCTGTATCATTGATTCTTGCGAAATAATTGCATGAAATTTACAGGTAAATTTCGTTAACCTCGCTATAAGGCGATACGAATGAATTATTACTTCTGAAGTAGTTATATCTGCATAGTACAGACTCATTTACAAGCATTTTTGAGTTCGTTTTCTGTCATATTATAGCTTTCTGTATCGAAATGCCTGAAACTAAATACCGTGCAACTTGCCAGTAACTGCATATCAGAAAACACCCATAAATTTCCGAAACTGGGTTCGCTATAATAACACATGCATGCAGTGGGCGCAATCTGTCACTATAGTGGCGCACTAAATTTATTAAAACGCGTTAAATGTCCCCAGATCCAAAGTAAAACATGCATTTAATTCAGTTTGCAGAAGTGCTAGATTTATCAAGTTATAAATTTTATTATCCAGGTGTATATTGTTTCCCCTCTCTGGTTAGTTAATGTTTCCCCTCTCTGGTTAGTTAATGTTTCCCCTCTCTGGTTAGTTAATATTGTTTCCCCTCTCTGGTTAGTTAATATTGTTTCCCCTCTCTGGTTAGTTAATCTTTCCCCTCTCTGGTTTGTTAATCTTTCCCCTCTCTGGTTAGTTAATCTTTCCCCTCTCTGGTTAGTTAATCTTTCCCCTCTCTGGTTAGTTAATTTTTTTTATACTTTTACATGAGGTCGCTGCCCCAACAGCGTTAATTTCTCATGAATTTACTTTGCATTCAGACAGACCAGTAAAGCGAAAAAAGACCCCATGCATGCACGCGATAACAGTGATTTAACGAACGCAATAATATCCTTCTTTCATATGGTCAAACTTTCTTATAACACTTCTTATCATTTTGTCGACTAAACGTTTTGTTTGTTTGCGTAATTATCACAAAATGCTATAATTCTGACACAATTGGTCCCGCTCTCCAGGTTTTGATATTTGTTAGCTTCCATTATAATTGAACCTGTCATCAAACATGTCTGTTTTTTGTCTGGCCGATGGGTAAAACATGCGAAATCAGTCGCCTGTTGACAAGACGGAAGAAACATTTCAAAAGAACAATTCCTCGGGTTTGGCTAAACTCTGGGATGAGGTGTGTTCTTGTTTGAGTCAAAGAGTGAACAGTGCCTCCCGCAAGAAACGGAACTGGTAATAACCTTTTGTTTTGAGGACACCAGACATCGAGACGACTACGGAGAGCTCACGTAGATTTAAATAAGGTAAACGAGAGAGGTCATATGCATAATGTGATTACAGAGAATATTAATACATGTATCTTAGGCTAATAGTTAAACATTTAAATAAGACAGTCATGGATTGCCAACAACAGTATCACACACTGAATGCAAAACAAAAATATGAGCATGACACGACGTATATATATATATATACATCCAGACCACCCCAACTCCTCGATATTGTGAAAACATAAGATAAGATAAGATAAGATGATTTATTGCAATACACCAAATGGAGGCAGTTGCAAATAACAGTTAATACATGAAAAGTTACACATTAAAATAAAATACATGTAATTATGCATATGTACGATAAATGATCATTAGTATTATAAATTAATACTTTCAACTTTTATTTCCCCATATTGACATTCTGTCTTTTTAGAAAGAATAACCGGATCATGTTGCACACGGAATTGATTATTTGTTTGTCTTTGTTTTTCATTATAAAGATGAACTTATTTTCATCACTCATGTTTATGAAATCTATGCTATACTTTTGAGCAATATTAAACAAGTCTTTTCTAGAGTCAGCGTACGCACTGCATTCCATAATAAAATGTTTTTCTGTTTCAAATTTACGTTCATTACACATGTGACAAATTCATATGATCGGTCGCTGATGTCGTTGTTAACATCATGAACGTGCAATGTTTTCGAAACTTCCATATGCCACATTTTGATATATCGTTTTGCTGACTTTAATTTTGTCGGTTGCTTTTTTTGCAAGATTCATAGAAAACACTTCAATTGCGATATCATTGGTCCCACTATCCTGGTTTGACATTTCTAAGCTTTCGTTATAATGCAACCTGTTATCTGGAACACACACCAAGAGTGTCCGTTTTTATCGATTCGCCGGCGGGTAAAAAACGCGAAATCAGTGGCCTGTTGACAAGACGGAATCAAAATTTCAAAAGAACAATTCGTCGCTTTTGGCTAAACTCTGGGACGAGTTGTGTGCTCGTTTGAGTCAAAGAGTGAACAGTGCCTCCCGCAAGAAACGGAACTTATAATAACCTTTTGTTTTGAGGACACCAGACATCGAGACGGCTACGACGAGCTCACGTCGATTTAAATTTACGAGATTTTCTCACGCGCACGCTGGCCATATGTAACGTTTAGTTATGGCGCTATCGTCGAATCTCGACACCGGCCCGGGTACTTAGTTTTATCGCGAGACGTCCATATCACGTATGTTATTTCAAACAACAATTAATTACTCGACATATTGGACGATAGTGAAAAGAAATCTGGTCATTCCTGAAAACGGATGCGCGGTGAGATATCCCCGGATATCTGAAGATTGAAGCGATATTATCGACAGGGGGAATAAGTGACACCAGGAACAATTACTCGCTTTACGGTGGCAGAGGTCACGTCAGACAAGTCCAGCTGATTTTGACGTTGGCAAATTGTCTTGAGGAATTTATGGCCTCCAACTCCCACAGTGTGGGGTTCATATATTGCGTGCGGTGGCAGAACATGCCACCTGATTGGCTAAAACCTCATGATTGGGTGGGTTGTCGGTTGCCAACCGGACATCAACATCGCGAGAATTTAAATCAGATGTGAGTAAATCGTAGTCGAAAAATACGTAAACCACCAATAGTCAAAGTAATTAATGACCAGGCTCAAAATATGGTGCTGAACATTTTCAGAATAATGGTCCCCCAGAGGGTGAATTTAGCAGAGCGGGCTAGCATCACCAAATTCATCATCTGCGGACCTGATTCTTCATGGCCTCATCTCCTACGGGATACCTATAAACATATTTAAGTTGCCAGCCAGTGAAGACGGTGATGTGCATCTCGATTGTGCATAAAGTGTCGTCTTCCAATCTGAGGATACATGAATACTATTTGCGAGGATATGTTGACTTGTGAGAGTTGGTCTGAGGAAAATTCTTTTTTAAATTGAGTTTGAAAGCTTTATGGGGCATATATATGCTAATCTGGCTATAATATGACAACATTGGTTTGAAAGAGAGACCAACCATAGTTCATGTTGCCGTGCTTCAATTTATTGGATAACATTGCGATCACCCAAATGAATATTACGGTCAACAGCAAATTCGCGGAAATTAGCAGAAGCGATTATATATAGAAGCGGCCACATTGCCTGAGATAAATCTATTCACAGCCGCAGTTTCGGATGTTCTCGTTTAGTTATATCTGCGAAAATCAGCACGCGAAAATTGATACACCGATAGAATAAATTACAATCGACGGGTAAGAAGCCTCGGACAAATTACCCAAAGATGTGATGATAACAAGATGAAAGGCATGGGGCCCATCGTTGATTATTTACCTTTCTTTTAACGAAATAAGACATAGTGCCGGTAATGTTCCATGCCGATATTACGAAACTACCATTATGGAGAAGATAACGGCACCATATTGTTCTGATACTTCCTATCATGACTATTATCAAGCGATATAAATAGGCCGCTCTTTGTACCCAAAGGTCCAAATCACATTATTAGCGCGTTTGATTATATTACTTGGTCTTTGTTCATTTTGGATTTAAGGGTGTAATTTCATCACTTGCTGATGTACAGTACTCTAATTTCAAGCGTAAAAGTTATTATTGTCTTTTGCTGGTTTTGTATAATAGTCCTGGTCCACCTTCTCCATCGTTTTGTTTATGAGAGAGCTCTCATATCATTGCTAACCTCTCTCACGTTATAGACGCTGTCCAAGTACCAGAATTTACAAGATTCTTGTAAATTGGGGAAAATACGTTTCAATAATAATGTTGTTGCCGTCAATACAGACTGATCACATAATACCAGAATCCCAGAATTTCCCAAATAATTGTCAGATTTGTGTTCTGTCTACTTATACCATAGTATTATATCTCCTATTGCAATTGGCATGTGAATGACATGTTCCCCTATATGTGTTGTCAGTAAGAGACACCACTGGTAGATATTGATTTATGATTAAAATGAATTTTATTGACTGCCACACATGAAATCGAAGGAATACATGACCAAATTGAAAGTTAAAGCCAATGTATCTCATGCCAGAGTAACATGATAGGTTCACATTGGACCTACATATTCACATATAGGTTCATATTTGACTGAAATAAGCCCATTGTGGATTTATACCATGCATTTATTCCGTTTTAGGGCGCGGGCCGAAGTCAAAACACATTATAAAGAGCGGAATTCTGGTTAGTTGCGTCGATGAAAACAGGTAGATTAAATAATGTTTATTTCGTATGTGAATAGTCCTATAATGGACTGTTTTAAAAACCGAGTTTTAGGCCCACATAGAGCGTATATTGAGATTAAATAATGTCAATAATTGTGAGCTTATTTCGCTCATTAAAATAAGCCCATTATTTGTGCTTATTTTCAGGAGAACAGGCTTGTATAATCTCGACCAAACCATTATATAATCTGTAATGCCTCCGCATGGGAGAGTTATATACACATACCAGTCATACCTATACGTATACATATATGATGCTGGTATGGGTGTTGGGGGTGGAGAAATATAGAGGAAGAGAGATGAAGAGATAGAGTGTGTGGGTGTAATATAATTTTCCAACATATATCACACTAACAAATTATATATATTTCAGTAGAAATATTTCCTTAAAATATAGTTTTGGGAAAAACTAAATAGTTTATTTTTTATTGTTGATAAATACATGTCAAATGCGCTCTGTCTCTTATGTGTTCATAATTTTTTATTTTTTGCAGTACCAATCAATCAATCAATCAATCAATATGTTTATGTCCCTCCTTCCATATCTTGAAACATAGTGTATAACATAGATGTAAACATCAATATAAAGTAATGTAATGAACCAATAATGTATTTGGTAAAATGCGAAGTCATTGGGGTGTGTGGGAGGGTAACTGAGTGATCGCGCTATATATCTCGGTATATCGATGTACTACGTACTTAAAGAAGTAGTTGTAAAAATTATTGTGCAGTTTTGTCTTGTTTGTTTTGTTGAATAATGCAACTAGTTTATCTCTTGTTGGGTGGGTGTGAAAATAGTGGTTTATGTTGGTGCGACGTACTGATTCTAACGAACTGCAGACAAGTCTATAATGGTATTCATCTCCCGCATCTTGTTTACCACAAAAATGACAGGTTTCCCAGGTTTCTGAGTTTTTCCAGCTTGACACTTCTATGGGGAGTCGGTTTTTTTCTTTTTCAACATGAAATAGTATAATTTTCAATTGTATCTATATATATATATATCACCAACCGCATAAGTAATATACTTTTCATGCAATATTTGGACAATAAGTTGATTTTTTTAATTTTACAAATTGGAAATTCATTACTTCTGATGGAGGAATTTCTACTTGCCTTTCTCTAAGTGTCGAATTTCAACCCATATTTATAAGCACGCTGCGAACGCATTAGTGTCTTATCGCGTTACGTAACGTGGCAGTAAAACCATTGGATGGATGACCAAGAAGTCATGACGTCAGGGCCAAGTTTTTATAATCCTATCAGTTTGACACCAGCGAAGGCGCCCCCTGGGGAGCAACCAAGCAAAGGGGCCACCCTGGGTGTGGACAGTCAATAACGTCAGGGAGAACGTTTTTTTAAAATATAATTCTATCCAAATGACAATATTGATCACTGATTTAACCCTTTACCCAACAAACCGGCCAAAACCGGCCAAATAAAGCTTCAACGGCCTAAAATATCTTCGGTCTGTCTCAATAGAACCATACAAATATGGATATCATTGGAACCGGCTCCTTAACCACATTGTGATAGTTACAGTTAGCCCTGTGCCAATGCATTCTCTTATATATGCGAGTCGACCATAGGTCGCCTCGCATATATAAGAGAATGCATTGGCCTAAAACAAATCTTTTTTTAACACTTTTTACCATTTTTTCTTACATTCTTTAACAATTTTATAATTTTTAATGTGTTAAGCCAATGCATTCTCTTATATATGCGAGGCGACCTATGGTCGACTCGCATATATAAGAGAATGCATTGGCACAGGGCCGTTCTGTTGGGTAAAGGGTTAACCCTTTCTATACTAAATGGATTCTCCCAGTTAGTTTAAACGTGTATATCGAAAATTCAGAATGGTCTATTATTTATTTGGAGGTATTTACAGGTAACCGAAGCAGACGACAGACGGATTAATATAGTAAATACAGAAGGAGTCCTATTTGTTGAGGGAGATGTTTAGATAATAAGTTCACCATTTTGTTGAACTTATTATATGAACATTTCCTAAGGGATAATTACTCATCAATGAGTGTTCACTATATAGAAAGGATTCAACAACTCGATTTCCCATGTTACAAATCAGCGAGATCATTCTGGAAATATCCCGATTACGTTAATCGAAAATAAATTCTTGTATAGAATAATACGTTCGCCGCGAATTTGAATCTGAGCGAAAAATAATATCATATAGCATCATTATAGTTTCATAAAGAATTACATAAATTCGCAGAGAACTAAGATTGTTATATGTTAGATGTTTTATACGTGAAGTGTTATATGGACGCGAACGATCAATCGCAACTACAATACAATGTACATCTACTAAACTATGAACAATTGTTAAAATATGTATTTATTTCAGATTTAAACGGTCATGGCTCATTCGAGCTTTCAAATGTTGTCTACGTATTTTGGAAAGAGATATAAGATAGGTTGAAAAATACACGAACTATTGATATACCGCCTTTATGTGCTCTCAAAAATGGCTGTGACAATGACAAGTATTTTTCAGAGCACATAAAGGCGGTATATCAATAGTTCGTGTATTTTTCAACCTATCTGATATCTCTTTCCAAAATACGTAGACAACATTTGAAAGCTCGAATGAGCCATGACCGTTTAAATCTTAAATAAATACATATGTTTTCAATTTTTCGCGCAGAAGTGAAACAAACGCTCTTTATTTCTACCATATCAGGAATAAACTAACACGAAACGCTCTTTTCCGTGTCATGTCCTGCGCATGGTTGTTGCTTGTTTGGGACCCAAACACCGTTTTCAGCGTTTTATTTTTATGACTTCAATGATTATTTCTGGGACATATAATTCCCGCAGAAAGGTAGTTTAGGTCGTATATTTATCGACCTATATCGATATCGGGGAGAATTCAAAAGCGCATATTATTAGGTTATTTTGGAGCGCAAACCGCCATGTGGCTTTAAAGTAAAATCACACCCCAAGTTCCCAACATATGGGAGCCGGGAAATTTACGTCCATAAATATTCAAATACAAAATATTTTTAACAGGTATATAAGTATCTATGTCCATATCAAACAGTTGTCATCTGGGGAATGTTAATAATCAGCGTTATATATATATTAATCCATATTATTTAATATATACTATTTAGTTATAGTTATTATAATGTTTATACTCGAAGTCGATAGATATTTTGTCAACAAGGACCGACGCATGCAATTGTTTATATTTGGACCGACCCCCACTTTCTATGCTGTTCTATAAGTATATATACATGTGATCATTATCCTTCAAATTTCGATGTAATGCTTGTAATGATTAAATGAGGGTTTAGTTAAATGTGAACCAGGGTCGGTCTGTCTATATATGTACTTTCTTTATATCATACGATGTATGATTTATGAGAAATAAACTATTGATTGAGTTTTATTTACAATTTTGCATAGCAATGGTCTTGAAATTTACTTTAACAAACACGAATAGAACCTGCCATCGGATGCCAGACGTTTATGGATATAACTGTCGCAGTTGAAAATATCTTTGAATAACAGTCAATATAATTGTTATGTTACCTATCAGATTAGCATACCTTTGACGGAATATTTGGATAATATATAACCTTTGTCTTTTCTCTTTTTGACTAAAAAGTGGGAAATTCATGCATCTGATGCCTAAATGCTACCTGCCTATCTCTAAGTGTCGAATTTCAACTAACATTTATAAGCACGCGGCGAACGCATTAGTGTCTAATCGCGTTACGTAACGCGGCAGTAAAACCATCGGAGGGATGACCGAGAAGTCATAAAGTGAGGGCAAAGTTTTTATAATCCTATAAGTTTGACATCAGCGAAGGCGCCCCCATGGGGAGCAAGCAAGCAAGGGGGACCATCCTGGATGTGGACAGTCAATACTAAACGAATCGGATTAATTGCTCTAATTGACCGTTTAATTATGAAACCGATTTGTAATTAATGGCACTAACGACTCTGGAGGGAATTTGTTTTGACACTTCCACGTGGGGTGGGTCTCACATATCCACACACACTTCCACGTGGGGTAGGTCTCACATATCCACACAGATGGGTGAACGACATTAGAACTTAAACTCATGATTTTTACATCGATCTGAAGCATCCACTGAAGCATAACTCTTTTGTTTCGCATAGCAAAATGTTATGCACATTAGAAAATTGAATAGAGACTCAGCCACATTGAATGGGCATTTTTTATCTCCTAAGTTATGCTTTTAGCAGGAAGTGGGGGTTTCCGTGACATTTACATTCAAAATCGAAGTGATTGATGCAGGCTGATTAAAAAAAAATAATCCTGCACCCTATTAAAATAGCATATTAAGTCTTAAAGGGAGAATGTACACTAAATTCTGCCAATTATTGGACATCTCCTTGTATACACCACAGAATATATGATATATGCAACAAATGAATTAATTTGAGCCATGGATCTGTTCAAAACACTCCCATGTGCTCTATGAACGATGCAGACAACATGGTAATTATAATGAAAATGAATGTATGACTCCGGTCATTAATTCATTTTTATTATTATTACCATGTTGTTTTCTTTCATGGAGCACATGGGTGTAATTTGCACTAATTCATGGCTCATATTAAGTAATATGTTGCATATTTTCTGTTGAGTATAAAAGGAGATGGTCCCATAAATGGTCAGATTTAGTGTACAGTACCCCTTTGAAGTGCGTTTGAATTAATTTATTTTGAAGATAATTCCAAAGTACCATCTCTTCTATCCAATCCAACCTCCATGCAAGTACATGTGTATACTAGATGAACCGACAAGGTTGGCTGGAAATGTAAGCGGAAAGAACCTACATGTAACTTGATCCAGTTCGTTGTGCAATGGTGATAGCAAAATGCTATAGGAAATATTAAATTGTATAACATTTTATAATATTTGATTAGCAAAATGCTACGCTATGCCAGTTATTTCACTCCCTGATATACAGTAATGCTCTAATTAATCGACTCGGGGAGAGCTTTCCTATGAATGGCAACAAGCCATATTTCCAACTAAATCCTGAAAAGTTACTCATAATTCTGCTGTGTTTAAGGAGTCGATTAATTAGAGCATTACTGTACCTATACAACCCGATACCATCTTCCATATATCCACCGACCTACCAACATGCGAGTATTTTCAGAGATGTAATATAAGCACACCGCAAGAAGCAAATTCCTTGTTTTGGTGGGGGTGCAGTCTGAGGACACTGGCAAGTTAGCACTGCATTTTTTGCAGGCATTTCTCATATAAAACCACTTGGTGCCATAATTAATATGAACGGAAAGATGCATATACGATGCACATTGACCAAAGCTAACGACACGAGAAGTAAAATTTCGATAGTTCCACATGTAACAGTGCTACTAACACATTGCCTTAAAGTACTTGTATGATTGATTCTCACGAACTAATTGCATGCTATTTACAGGAAAAATGTTCATTACCATCACTATTAGTGGACTACAAGCTATAGTAGCGGTGTCAGAATAAAACTCAGAATATACTCATCGCATTTCAACATGCCATCGACCCGGAACCATATGTATATTATATTGTATATATTGCTGCATGTCTATTGTGTATATACTTCTAGTTATATATCATTTATGTAATACATGTATTAACTTAGATGAGAGAATAAAGCATACATAGTTTTTACTTCTCATGTAGTATATTTGTGGTACATATCCGTTTTATAAGCATTTTTGCATTCGGTTTCTGGCACATTATGGCTTTTTTATTTCACCGAAATTCCTACAAAAGAATGCCTGGCAAATTTGCGACTGCATATTCGTTCCATTACATAAGTCGCTTGGCTTCCTCAGTTCACGTTTCGTGTCATTGTGTTGATTATGTAATCCTAAATATGTGAATTTCTATATTTTTAATTCTGAAATTTAAACCAGAAACCAAATGATACAATTTTGCCAACCGATTTTCTTTGGGTATTTCAGCATTTATTAACATATATGTGTGGTTAATTGTGCATGTGTCTGAGTGTATTGGGAGATGGGCCTCATAAGTTGATATATTTTTTCCCAATCCCTTTCGATTTTTTATGCAAACAAAATATGTTCTAAGCAAAGGGTATTTCAGCATTTATATAGCACAGTTTACTGAAAATATTGGACAATTCAGGAGTATATATAGAGTATATTGTCGAGTCCGTCACATTAATTCTTTAAAATTTGCCCATTCATTTTTCAAACAGCCGTTTTTGTTATTACATGGATATTGTCTTATTCCGTATTGGTGGAAAACTACCCATAATGTTTTAAGTGGTTCATAATGATGAAGCATCATTTTTTTTATTTCATCATATCATCGCATTCTGGGTATCAAAATATGTTTATAAATTAATAACTTTTTGTTACATGTAAAAACGTGATACTTTTTTGTCTCTTTGACAAATCGCATTCTGGGTATCAAAATATGTTTATAAATTAATAACTTTTTGTTACATGTAAAAACGTGATACTTTTTTGTCTCTTTGACAAATCGCAGGTTAGAAATTATGCTTTCGTCTATTAGATCCCGGTCCGATTCCAGGAATCAAAATATATCGATAACTACATTAAATGCTTGTCTTTGGCCACATGTCATATATATTGGATTTATAATAGATGATTCAAGTGTTATTTATGTATGTATTATATCTATATATACATGCTTTATACTTTTATCGCATGTTTTAAACATCGCGTGTTTTAAACCTAAAAAGGACACATTTTACTCTAAATATTGTTTTAAAGAAACTTAGCGGTTTGCGCTCCAAAATATACCTAATAATATTCGCTTTTGAATTTTACCCGGTATCGAAATAGGTCGATAAATACTTGAACTACCTTCTTACGAGATTGTATGTCATAGAAAGACGCATTGAAGTCATAACAAATACAAACTTGAACACGGTGTTTGGGTTCCAAACAAGAACAGCCATTTGCACGGCATTGCTTTTATTATAGAAAGTTGTTTTTAATTTATAATAATTTGTTTGTTTATTTAAGTTCGAATATTTCTTTCATTGCATGTCTTGTTTTTGAAAATTGATATTAATCCTCCGATATCGATATATATATCAAACATATCCGCTTGTTTTTTATGCTATGAATCTCTATTATGCAGGGCTAACGCCCGTATACAGAGCTGATATCCCAACAGTACAAAACCTTGGAACTTTTTGAAGTTTTAACAGGGAAACTTATAAAGTCGAAACAATAAATGAAGCATATATTTCTTAGTTATTATATTTCCTTAATAATGTACTTCACTGAAGGTGAAGGTTTCCAACTCGAAATTGCATGCTTATCGGTGACTTTTGCTAGCCGATATCTCAATACAAATTGAATTAATTACCCATGCAGGAGAAATTCCATAATTGTAAATATCGCAAAGAAAATCGCTCACAAAGTCACTTAATTCGTGAATTTTCGAGTTAGGACCCTCACTTACAGAGAAGTACATTATTAAGGAACAGATAATAACTAAGAAATATTTTCCCCGCGTTATTTTTTCAACTTCATAAGGTTTCCTGTCCAAACTTCAAAAAGTGCCAAGGTTTTGTACTGCATGGTGGATTACCATATCTACGGGCGTTAGCCGGAGTAGAGATTCATGGGATGAGCTTACGGAATATTATTCTTGTATCAGTTACATACTATCTGGCACTGCCGCTCCCTGCCGAGAATTGTGATGTAACAGTACCAATGATGGCACAAACGTTAACATTGAATAATAAAACAACCAAAAACACATGTACAGAGAATAGATACACCGCTATCAGTTTCAATGGAATTCCGTATGTTGTTGTGGGGATGTTTTGATAAAGTTGTCAAGTGTGGCATTATCCCTTCTTTAAATTGTTCCCATCGCGCTTTTGTTAAAGAACACCGCGTTTTACATGTTATAACGACCGACGGGTTTCCAGCTGTCAATTTATTGTATTTCATTGTATTCCGTATCTTGGTGTTGAGAATAAACATTTGAATTTGACTTTGTTCAATTCTTTCTGACTTTCTGGCTCACAATTAGCTAGAAGAAAGTTATGAGAATAATCACAGAAAAGTGAGAATTGTACAGCAATCGTCATACCTTCATTCGCATTATTTTAAAATAAAAAAAAAAGCAGAAGACAACTTTTATGTTTCAGTTGTATATTGTCGAATAAAAAATAAAACAAATGATTCAATTAGAAATTTTGATGCAGGGTCAATCGAAAAATATTTCCCATTAATTCGTGTCAAGTCTTTGGACTTCTCGATGAGACGAGAAGCCGATAACAGAATCAATATTTATACGAAAAATAATCTACCCGTGATTTGTGACGAAACAGTACCATCGATGACGCAAACGTTAATTTGAATAATAAAGACATAAAAAACAGATTTATGGAAAATAGATACACCGCTATTAATTTCAATGGAATTCCGTATGTTGTTATGGGAATGTTTTGATAAAGTTGACAAGTGTGGTATTATTTCTTCTTCGAACTGTTCCCATCACACCCTTGTTAAAGAATAACCCCAATCGAGTATAACAATATGAGATTAACTGTAGAAATTGTGAATTGTAAAATTTGGTGCCTAAATAATTTGAACTTGGGTATAGGCGTCCTATACACTTATTGAGATTTTTATTGACAAGACCATATGCAGAATAAATATTTGAAATAAAAAATCAATTTATTTTCGAAATTTAATGTATGCGTTGAATTCTTTGTGGTTCATTGTATTGAATAATATGCATCGATGGAACAATTATACTTAAAATTTCCCGGTCGGTGTTCGATTTGTCGTTGAAATGATAGAAAAGTTCACTATTATATCATATAAGCCACAGGCAAATAGACAAGTGCGACAAGAGGGATCTAAAATACAGAGAGGATTATAACTATGAAATCAAACGATCTAGCAAAGAGGGCGAGACAAACGCTCTTTAACATTTACTACTTTCATGAACAAAAGAGAAACGCTCTTTACGAAAATTTATGGAAATAGTAAATAATTGCCCATGTTAACCCTTTCTATACTAAATACTCAATGGCGAGTAGTTTCATTATTGTTCAAATAATAAGTTGAATAAACGACCATACTAACTTATTATCTGAACATTTTTCACTATTCTGCTCTTATAGTATGTTTTTATGTCTGTCGTCTGCATTTATTACATGAACAACCCTCTAAATAAATAATAGACTGTTCCAGTGTATACTTTTATAATTGAATGGGAGAATCCATTCAGCATAGAACGGTTTAAATATTTTAGGATATATGCTAAGATGCGTTTCCGTGTAAAGGATACACATATATAGGCTTCACGTTGACGGAGAGTATCTAATTTCGTTAGTTTACAATATTAACGCTCTCTAAAGTGGCGGGTGGGCTTACATAGGTCACAGTTATAACTGTATTAAACCTTCGCTTCTATTGGAACAAAGTCTACTTATCACCTCAATGGAAACGGGTATCGAATTCTAAAATCACAGCGAAAACATAGGAGGCTTAATATTATATGCAGGAAAACAATCGGTGTCTGTGGCTCTCAGAATACTTTATAGATGGGAGAGAACAAATAAGTCAATAAAGAGGCGGAACAATATGTTGTCATCGTACGGACATGTGTAATGAAACCAGATGTATGGCGCATACATCGATTATGTGTTTATTTGGGCTATCAACAAACTATTGATATTATTTACCATAATAATATTCTATAACGATATAATGGTGAAGAAAAAATAAGGAATTTGTATTTCTCTGATGCTGGGGAAAAGAGAAATTTTAATTATTTCTGAAGATCAGCTGTAAATGGGGCCATTTATGGAACCATCTCATTTTATACTCAACAAAATATATGCAACAATTGAATTAATTTTAGTCATGGATGGGTGCAAAATACACTCATGTGCTCTATGGACGATGCAACTAACATGGTAATTATAATGAAACTGAATAAATAGCTGGAGTCATAAATTCATGTTCATTTTATTACCATGTTGTTTGAATCGTTCATAGGGCACACGAGTGTATTTTCCCACTAGTCCATGGCTCAAATCCATTCATCTGTTGCATACATTATGTTGATTATAAAAGGAGATGGTCCCATAAATGGCTGGATTTAGTGTACAGTCCCGTTTAAATATGAACGATATACTACACTGTTTTGTAAAGATGTCTCATCGATTTGACCCAATACAACAATTGGTACAAAGGTTTTCCATGTCAGAAATTAATACGATCAAACATAGGGACCCATTCATTTTCACTTTCGACTTTCAAAGGATGTGCCATTTTATCAGGTTTCTGAATTTTATAACCTCGTAACCTCTCCAACACAAATAAAAAAGATCACCTCATATAGAGAGCGTTTATACTTTTATTGCAATGCATATTACAAAGCGTTTTACTTACAAGCTTTTATTCTTAATTTTCCATTTATTAATTTCAGATGCGTTTGAGGTTTCGTGATGTGTTTGTGCTTTACGGATAATGGTCATAGGAGGCAATCATTTTAATATGCTTAGCAGCGTGATTGGCCGATCGGCTTATGGAAGTTTGACCACCATTGTGTCTAATGGGATGGGTGATCCACAATACGATGACAATAATCGTTCAAGCAACTACTCTCATGTATTAATCACTATCAAGTAACGAAAGCATCAATGTATTTTACAATAAACGTAATAAATTATATTCTGCACGGACCCACCCCCCCCCCCCCACAAAATAACGGTACTTTTTGGTAAAAATGCCTCATCCGATTTTACATACATTTTCTATACCTTAAACTAATTATATCTAACGTGCGAGCAGTTTCACCACGATTTGACATTTTGGTACATGTATGCCATTATGATGTCGGAAAATCAGAACATCACTTGCGATAAAGAGCGTGAACATTCTTTGATACAATATTAACAAGCTTTCTTCAACATGGGGCAAAACTATAACAATTGGTTACATTTTTAATATTTTGTTACTGGTAATTAATGTAATATATTTACAAATATATTGCCATCGTATTATTCTTTAATAATCGTGTTGGTGTTCGTGGTTGCTGCGGGCTACAAATGACATTGATTTAAAGAATTTTTCATAGATTATTTTTTTAATATATGAGTTGTTTAGTGAGAGGATATTTTCTTTTAGAATATGTTTTGATAACTTTGCACGGAATCAGCAAAAAAATGTCATTTAGTATTTTAGATCAACTACTGTATATAAAATCACTAAATTGGAAGGTGATGATGATTATTATAATACTCATATTGAGGTTGCTCGTAAAGGGCGTAGAGAAGAAGAAGAAAGAAAGAAAGATAGTAGCAACAACGGAAGCTTACGGGGTAAATAAACCGGACACACTCACGTCACAACCTGTAAAACCAAATAATTCGGTAAGAAATGCAATATACTAACCAGTGAAAGACATGTCTTGAAGGGTGCTGTACTGGTTGGTTGATTCCGAAATCGGTGAAGAATTCGAACTTGGTACTGAACTAGCACCGCTGTCCGCTGGACTTGTGGATTGGGATTTAGGATATTCCACCGGCCACGAATACTGTCCAGTCATATCTCTGGAAATGTTTGAAAAGTCATTAGCAAGATATGCAAAACTGTTCTTAATTGTAGAAAGAGCACAACTGGATGGGTATTTAGAATAAAATCCACAACTTGAAAAGTCGTTTTGTTGCATTTGGTTGTGCGCGACATCGTATGCACCTTGGATTGCACTGTTGGGTAGATTGCACGGGTAGTTCGGCATAGGTCCATTGAGGTAAGCTTTATCTGGAGACTGGTTTAAAAGTTCGTATTGTTGATTTGAAACTAATTCGTTATGAGCGGCGGCGTTATTCATCAACCCGAAAGATCGCATCCCTTGACATTTCCTTCGGAATCCTCTCGGTCGTCGTCGGAAAGACCCTTCTTCAAACATAAATTCAGCAGTAGGATCGATGGTCCAATAGTGTCCCTTTCCTGGTCGTCCCAATCCTTTCGGAAGCTTTATGAAGCACTCATTCAGCGATAAATTATGCCGGACGGAATTTTTCCAACCATTGTAGGATCCGCGGAAGAATGGAAATCTCGTTTGAAGAAAATGATAAATCTCGTTGAGTGTACATCTTTTCGTCGGACATGACTGGATAGCCATGACTATAAGCGCGATGTAAGAATAAGGTGGTTTCTCTGGTCTTCTTGCGGCACCTCCGACCTTCTTTTTCGGTGATGGCGATTCTGGTGTCGTTGATGTCGCATCCTCTTGATTGACTTCAGCACTTGGCGCAACAGGCTCTTGTTTAATTTGCGTAGCAAGATCCTTTTCCTTGTCAAACTCCGGTGTATCTAACGAAAGTTTTGTGCATTCCGTATATTTAGGATGTTCCTCCATTATATTTGTAAACTTTGATCTAATTGTAAACGTTTTCCAAAAGAAAAATAAAGGAAGACGCACCGAGACAGAGAGTAACAATAAACTGAGTTGCTGTCCGTCTTTCGATTTGGTATATTTGTTTTAAACAGATTAAACCGTGTGCCCATTAGTTAAAATTATTTCCGCGTGATTATTCCATTTGATTTGGGAGGGATGTGAGGTAGATTCCTCCGTGTCGTGCCATACGGTAACTCTACAGAATCACATGTCAGTTCACCACGGGAGCCCACCTTGAGACGACTTAGATTACGCCCCACCAGACCTCTCGGCGTATAGAAATGCATAGCAGATAATCTCCCAGAACAGTTATCTGAGATAAGAAATTAATTGCAGAACAAGCGATTTGGCGAGGTTCTCTACCTACCTTGTACACCATTGACTCTCCTGTAAATTTTTGTGGGAAATATGTTTTACGCTATACAAAATGGGGTTAACTTGAATGCACAAGTTCAATAACTTCGGCCATCCAAGTTTTCTATCTGCAGATTTTTATTTCTAACAATTTGGTTTAAACTATACAATATTTGGTTCAGATAATGAACTTGAGTGCACTTATTCAACAATTTCGGCCATCAAATTTTTCTTTCTGCAGACGTTTTGGACAATTTATTGTTCACTATAGATACTTTAGAAATTCATAGCAGATATCGCCCAGAACAGTTATCTGATATAAGAAATTAATTGCAGAACAAGCGATTTGGCGAGGTTCTCTACCTTGTACCAAACGTGAGAGGTGGTGAGACGGCGTCAACGTTAGTAAAAAGGAAGTAAAGTGGATTGAAAACTACGGAATATAACCACCAGGAACATTTTACAAAACCAGTGGATGCTATCAAATCACATTGTTATTGGAGCCTTTGAAGAGAAGTCTATCATTTGACATTTTTACACCAATTTCAATTTGTTGTTGGAAATATGATTTACGCTACACAAAATGTGGTTCAGAGAATCAACTTGAATGCACATGCTCAATAACTTTGGCAATCAAAGTTTTTTTGTCTGCAAATTTTTGTTTCTGGCAATTTGGTTTAGACTATACAAAATATATGGTACAGAGAATGAACTTGAATGCACATATTCAACAATTTCGGCTATCAAAATTTTCCGACACTATATATTGAGAGCAAAACTGTTTGTAGATATTATAACTCAGAGTTTTAATATAGGCTGTTGAACAATATAATATTGATGTAAAAGGAAACTATCTCTAAATTTCGTATACCAATTTCAGGAATGAAAAATATTTGTTAGATCTTCAATTCTATGTATTGGGATAAAGCAGTGAAAGTTAGTAAATTGGGTTGAAATTTACGGAAACATAACCACCAGGAACATTCTACAAATCCAGTAGATGCTTCAAAATCACATTGTTATTGGGGCCTTTGACAAGAAGTCAATTATTTTTATAGTTTTACACCAAACAATTGTAAAATTGGGTGAGTTATGCGAGATATTGCGCGCAGAATATACGGTTTGGTGATGTTCTCCCAACTTTCTAGTCTTTACTCTCCTGCAGGTTGTGATAATACATTTTATACTAAATATAATATAGTTCCGAGAATGCACATATTTAACAATTCGACCATCATACTTTTCTCATATTGTTTTGACAATTTGCTGTCGGCTATAGATACTATGATGATAATAATAATAATGCTTATATGAATTATATGAATATGATAATACAGAGAATGAAGTTATTCAACAATTTTGGCCACCACAGTTTTCTCTCTAGATATTATTTTCTATCTTACAACAATCGGTTTTAAAGATACGGGCGGCGTTGGCGGTGGGTATGATGTTAAAATATTCACCTTTGTCAAAAACCACCATAAACAGAAGGAATAGTGAGATATAGACTTTGTTCTTATGCCAGTCAGAAATATGGCACAAACAGTATGTTATTGTCAATTCCCCCCCCCCCTTGTTACGTAAATAAAATTTAAAAAACGTTACGTTTCCTGGCTTTTGTTTAGATCCGGATATGGTAAACATAAAGAGCTTTATTTGTTACTATTTTCCTGATATGGAAATAATAAAGAGCGTTTATATCATGTTTGAATAGAATTGCGCTGTGTTATGTAAACAGAAGCACAACTTCTGTAACACGAGCAGTCTCTTGTTTAAGTACACCATCATACGTCTTGACGACAATATACTATTTACACGCTAATTGTGTTTGGCATATGAGCGGAACTGTATATATTTTGGTGTTCCTTCTGTTGATGGCGATTTGAAAAATATAAATATTTCTGCAACGAACGCCGCACGTGCCTTTAAATGGAGAGTGTACCTAAATCCAGCTATTTATGGGCCATCTCCTACTATATACTCAGCAGGAAATATCCAATAAAGAAATTAATACGAGTCAAGAATGAGAGTTAAATACACTCACGTATATAAAGAACCATGCATAACAACAACCTGATACATATAACGAAAATGAGTAAACGGCTTAAAGGCACGGTTGGCCTTAATTGTCGAAAATATTCATATTTGTTCCAAACACCGTAAACAGAAAAACATTAAAACGCATACAGTTTCGTTCATATATACCATGACCATCGCGTAAACAGCATGCTGTCATAAAGACTTACTATATTTTACATAAGCAAGAGCCTGATTGTGTTACAGAAAACAGCACAGTGTCACTGGCTAATCACACACAAATGATATAAACGCTCTTTATTAGTTCCATATCAGGAATTCAGCAACAAAGAACGCTCTTTATGTTTACCATCATAATATAAACAAACACCAGAAAAGTAACTTTTTATGCTTTTGTTAACATAACAATGGTCAAACAAATGACAATAACATATTGTTTATGCGATATTTCTTATTTGTATACGGACAAAGTCTGTCTACATTTTGATGTTCTTTCTGTTTGTGGCGGATTTTGATGGGTGGAAATATTTTCACAGGATACCCACCGCCAAGGCCAACCGTACCTTTAAGGGGGAGGTCAAGTGAACAATTGTTCACTTGACCTCCCCCTTAAGCCATTTACTATTTTCATTATAATTACCATGTTGTTTTACGTCGTTCATGGAGTATATTAATGTATTTTACGTTCATCCCTGACCTAAATTCATTAACTTTTTGCATATTATCGCTCATCCGATTTAGAAACATAGGATCCAGAATGTTCTTCAGCGTGGAAGAATAAAGAGCTTTACCTGTTAGTCTGTTCCTGAAATGGTACAATTAAAGAGCGTTTGTCTGCGTGAGGTTTTGTTCAGAGTATATTTATAGCCTGCATCGATATTTTGTATATATATATGTGACCCGCCATATCAAATCAAGTCGGAAGTCGGGATTTGTTTTACCCTGTGCCAATGCATTCTATTATATATGCGAGTCGACCATAGGTCGCCTCGCATATATAAGAGAATGCATTGGCCTAACAATTTTTTATCATGTTTTTTAAATAAATGTTTCTTACAATTTTTAGGACATAAAATAAAAAACATCCATTACACTACAGGGAGCCCCACAAATAAATAGAAGCATATAGAAGAGTGTCGTCTGCTCATGTTTGTCTGAGGCTCTGTATGGGTGAAATTGTTAAAGAATACAAGAACAAATTATTAAAATTGTAAAAAATTGTTAGGCCAATGCATTTTCTTATATAGGCGAGGCGACCTATGGTCGACTCGCATATATAAGAGAATGCATTGGCACAGGGTAAAAAAAATCCCGACTTCCGACTGGATTTGATATGGCGGGTCACATATCGGCCTATTTTAGTCTTCCTTACACATTACGTCGACATTATTGGGAGGATCATATCACCCATGTCCGTTTATAACCCATTCCTTGACTGGAACTTCCTGCAATTTTGCGAAAACCCTGTGCATGCATTCTCTTATATACGCGAGTCTCGCATATATAAGAGAATACATTGGCCTAACAATATTTGCCTTGACCTTGTAATCCAGTGCATTCTCTTATATATGCGAGGCTTCCTATGGGAGACCTGCACATAAAAGAGAATGAACTGGCACATGATCTTTAATGTTGCACCAGCGCAGCTCCCATCATGAAAGGGTTAAATATATTGTTTTGGGGTAAATAAGCAAACGTTAATACACGATGGCGTTAGTTGGGGTGAAAACTACGACAATTTAACCAGGAACAGTTTACAAAGTCTTTGGATGGTTCCAAAATCACCGAGTTATTCTACATGTATCCTGTAGCAGCGTTTGATTAGGCTCTAATAATTTACAAATCTACGCCATACATGTGTAAAACGAAATCAGGAAATGTATACCAATAATTCCTGGCTTACGAGTGGATATGATTGGCTTGGTATTGTTCACCACAAGCAAACAAAAACAAAACCAAAAATCTAAATCAAATAACTAACTAATTTAAAAAAACAAACAAACAAACGAATAAAAACGAAACAAACAACCGAAGATACAACACAAAAGCAAAAAAAAAAAATAGAAAGCAAATTAATAAGCTAGCTATAGTGGTATGCACTTCGCGGCCTTATGACACACACATTTTAAATCCTTTTCAAAATTTCTGGCATGATATGGGTATCGAAGATATATGACACATTATCTCTCGCAGAGATACCAATGATATCGACGACCGCTACTGAAACAACGGATTGTGCAACCAGAAAAAATAATCACCGATATGTCAATCTCTCAAATTTCCTCCGCCATCGTGGTGAATGGGAAACGATATCCGGTCTTATCGTCTCGCGGTCCCTCTCACAGTGGCACGCCGTTCCACCTCCCACATTGTGCACGTTTTTATCGCCGTTTCGTGGGTTCTGTGATAACCGTTCTACTAAACCCAGTGATATATGTAGTCTAATGAAATTGTGAACGGGGCAGTGCCATCAATCACCCAGGAGGGAGAAAACATATTGTGGTATATAGTATTTAGATCACACAAAAGTGTTGATTAAAGATGTTCCTTCAATCCTGTTTGACACCGAATATAGTCCAAACTATTATAGACGAAATTCTGCGTAACACGATTGAAAACTACGACCATGAGTACCAACAAAGGCATTACAATACGGCGACGGGAATACAACAGCAAAAACTTCAAAGGACATGGCTCATTCGAATCTCCATTTTTTTTCCTGCGTAAATTGGAGCGACGGATACGATAGGTCGATAAATATACGAACTATTGATATACCGGCTTCATATACTCCGAAAAACACTTGCCAAGGTCACAGTCATTTTTCAGCAGTTTTCAACTTTTCGCCAGAAGTCAGATAAACGCTCTTTATTGCTACTATATCAGGAATAGACTACAACAGAACGCTCTTTTCTGTTCCATGTTGCGAAAATGGCTGTTTTGTGTTTGGGACCCTAAACACTGTATTCATAGTTGTATTTTTCATTACTTCAATGCGTCTTTTGGGGATACATGATGCTCGTAGAAAGGTTGTTCAGATATTTAGCGACCTATTTCGATACTGATAAAAATTAAAAAGCGAATAATATTATGTGTATTTTGGAGCGCAACCCGCCATGTGGCTTTCATATATGGAAGCAAGAACATGTCGTATAATCTTCCTGGGATGATCATCAAGATGGCGACACTGTGGATTTGCCTGACAGGTTCCCCCGGTGTGTGAACACAGCCCGACCTATAGTTTCTTGGATTGTATATGTAAGTTATGTATGTAAGCTGCATGGTATGTTTGAAGAGTGCGCAAGATAGAGCGAAAGGAGCGTGTATGTTTAACAATAAATTGTATATATTTTCTTCTGTATTCGTATATATACTATGTTCCATTGTTATTCAACTCAAATAAAAAAAAGAATATCAGTGCATGGTTGGTTGCCATGTCTTTACTTATATTCAGAGATTGTGGTAATACATATAACCAGGGACAAAATACGTCAGTCCCAAAACAAAGACGTAAATAGTATGCATAAAATCACAGCAGCCCATTGGAAAGCAGTAAGTTGGCTCTATATGTGTTGATCAGTTCACATTGTTTTAATTGCTGGACAGGCTTGTCAAATCGTTATATGAACTTCTTACTTCCAACGGCACAGTGCAATTTGACATGATACTTTAGATGCTTTAGATTCGGTGTACATTCCGAGAATGCACATTGTGATTTATGCTATATGGTGAGAACACATTGTTTTACATCCTCAACATGACGTAACGTGACGTGGTGTTCGATATTTGTCTCCAGTATGACCCCCCCCCATTATATAACGTCGGGCAATATGACGGAGACGTCGGACAATTGGACATTACCCCCCGCCCCAGTTACGGGACTGCATACACCATTGGTAATGTAGAGACTATATTGGCATATACCACTGGTAATTTACTGTTGGAAGAAAGAGTCGGTAATTGATATCTCGAAAAAAATATTCACCCTTATTCACCAATTGTCACAATATCACAAAGACACCAACCCAGATAACATCCATTTGAACAATTTTATACATTGGAATGGTCTATTATTCATTTGGAGGGGTGATTCGTATTCATTTGTGGGGAAATGGCCTATGCATTGTCGTTTGTTGAACTTATTATCTGAACATTTCCTAAGGGAATAACTCGCCAATGAGTATTTAGTGTAGCAAGGGTTAATGCAGCCCTTTCTCGTCGAAATTGGAGTCCGTGTCAATGAACATAACTGACTGAACCACCGAAGCCTTTAAAGTGGTCTTGTTGATATTGGCGTTGAAATCAGCTACGACAACGCCGTTGACGTTGACGATGGACGCGGATTTTTCGTAAACAAATTTAAAGCTTGTAAAATTTAAATCCCTATATACAATATGGATATATATTATATAGAGCCGAACACATTATTCACATAGCACCATCGAAGCCAGCTCGGACACTAGCCATGGCGCCTATGATTAGCAGTCGTTCTCTGCTGGACATACTCAGCAAGACACACGCACCTTGTTCCGTCACAATGACATGCAGTTGAAGGAGTGCAAACTGGCCAATCAAGACGCAGCAGTGCATGTTGACCGTACACAGCGAAGCTAATAAAAAACCAGGCTAATTTATCCAGCGAAAGCTTTAATATTTAGAATGTGAAAGGTTGGTTGATGTATATATATATAATTAGGACAATGATGTGAGCCTCATATAGATATACCCTTCCACAATTAAAACCAGGAACGTAGGGTGGCATGGCATGATATCTACATGAGAGGATCACGTGACGGTAATCAGTTATCACCGGTCCAATCATCACCAATATTCTTATTTGAAGATGCGGGCGGCGTTGGCGGTGGGTATGCTGTTAAAATATTCACCTCCGTCAAAAACCGCCATAAACAGAAAGAATAGTAAAATATAGACAGGCTTTGTTCTTGTATACCAATCAGAAATATGGCATAAACAGTATGTTATCGTCAAATGTTTTTCGTTTGTTATGTAAACAAAAGCAAAAAAACGTTACAGAGCCTGGCTTTTGTTTAGGTCCGGATATGGTAAACATAAAGAGCGTTATTTGTTGCTGTTTTCCTGATATGGAAATAACAAAGAGCGTCGGTATTATTTGTGTGTGTTTAACCAATAGAATTGCGCGGTGTTATGTAAACAGAAGCAACACTTCTGTAACACGATCATGCTCTTGTTTACGTACACCACCGTCTACGTCTTAACGACAATATACTATTTACGCGCTGATTATGTTTGGCATATGAACAAAACTATATATATTTAATATTCCTTCTGTTGATGGCGATTTGAAAAAATATGAATATTTCTGCAACGAACGCCACCCGTGCCTTTAATGTACAATAATTCTGTTATCTTGGTTAAACTTGTGTATATATTGTTGGGAAAGGGGCTACAGTAAGTTGATATAACTTGTGCCATAATTCATTGTAACATTTGCTACAATATATGTTTAAACCAAAGTGGCGACAGTGGGCTTTGAGGGGCATTGTTAAACAAACATCAAACTTGACACATCAGTTGATCATTTTAGACCAAAAGTAGGTCAACATTGTTCTAATAGCTAGAATCTCCAACCAAGATATTTAAAGTGATATATATTGATTGGTTTAGGCCAAAATCAATTTTCCAACTTTTGGTAACTTAAGGATTGAAATGGGCGTCAACTGGAAAACATTCAAACCATTGAAACCATCTTGCATGGGGGCATGTTGGGTTGGAAACAGCAGCACGAGTGGAAAACGTGACGTATACCAGTTCGGAAATTCTGACCATGAGATGCAAATAGGATTTCCTGGAAATGGCAATTCGGTCTTGTTTAATGGGTGCCGTTGGATTCTGCCACTGGATATATAATAAAAATGAGATACATCCCGGATAACTTTTGACAAGAACCATATATAGGACTCGATTTTATATTTTACTCGGTAGCGAAACCCAGCAATACAAATAAGCGATATATGTGTTAAGGCTCGTGCGAAGATCCACGAAAAATCAAGAGATGAATTAACACGATTTGATTAACTACATGTACACATGCTATATATTTATTGTGTGCCTCCTATGTGGAGAAGAATATATATAAAGGTTACAATATGGTATATACATGTATATGGTTATCACAACGTCGTTGAAAACACACCAACACAGAGCTGTAGCATATTGTTTTAACGTAGCCATATGCGTGTGAGTTGAGAGTGTATGTTTATACAGTATTAGTTATAACATGGTATATGCGAGCGATGATCGATACCATGGCGTGTATCAATGACAACAATATACTGGCTACTCTAATATAAATTTGAGTTCCCGCGAATAAAGCGACACATGGTGAGCAAGTAAGTTGATGAGTCCAGAATAATAAGCTCCATTTGATGCAACACTTCGTCGGGAATGGTAACTACCTCTGTTCCAAGAAGAAAAGCACATAGTGTAGAGTCACTGATTGTGTCCAGATATAGGTATGGTTCTATCCCATAGTGGTTGAGTATATGGTCGTAATAACCATTCCTCATGCAGGTGATGTGATCGGAAGTACATCAGACATATACCTATCCTACAAATTGGGGCAAAATGACGGCGATTTTGACGATGACGATAAGAGTTTGAAGAGAATTACGATGATATATATAGGTGCAACAACGAGCGTTGATGACGTCAGCGATCGTGGTGGAGACAATGCATGGAAATGACGATGATGATGACGATGGCGATTATGATGATGCCGATGATAATGATGACGATGATTGTGATCACGACGATAATGATGGCGGTGACGATGACAATGATGATGATTATAACTACGTTGATGGTGATAATGATGATGATGACGACCATACGGCGGCGAATGATGGTATGTAAGTGACCCCATTGTATATATATATATATTCATGTTCTGCATTAATTTGTATCTTTGGCAATTAAAGCATAGCATAGACTATAAGGTAAGATAATGTAATATTTCAAGAGTTCGTGTGGTATCATTATGCCGTTTTGGTTTACATGTTTAAGCATTTTGATTCCGTGAAAGCATGGGTTGAAGCTTTCCATGCCATGAACGCAACTGGTCTATTCAAGATATTCCGCATATCTGAAAGGGGAAGAAAGATGGACAACCACCTAGGTAAAACAATGATCAAGACCATTCAACAAATACAACGTATTGTGAACAAACAGGAAGTCATTGGAAATGCACTCATAGTTATTCGATGTACATAACCTAAAAGAACTTGTTCCAGATAGACACGGACAAGATCAGTGAAATCTCGACATGCGTTCTCTGAGTTGGACCAGTTAATCACCTCATGCCTGCCTTATCTCCAGCGGCAACGGCGATCCTCCAGCTGAGATATCAGCGTCATTGACAATTCCTATTGGCCATTCCTACCACTCTGCCTGCTGAGGGGGCTTCTGATTGGCTGTATAATTTCACCGTGTCAATGGGGTAATTGTGGGGCTGTCTGGGGTGAATGAGTGCAGAATAGTTTTATTCGCATTATTAAACAAGAATAACAAGACACTATAGTTCTAGGTGCAAGAAAACTCCATGGTGTCTTGAATAGTACACATTTACTATGAGATCAATGGTGAAAGTGTCTAACAGACTTCTCACTACACCTAGATCATGCCATTAAAGACATATTATGGACTTGTTTGGGTGCGTGAAATTCACCAGTTAGTACTTAGGTGCTATGCCAACCTGTGGAATGTAGCATTCTGCTAACATCGCCGAAAATGTCAAAGAAATCGACTACACAACTCCATAGAAAACATCGTCTGAACTACGCCTAATTGTAAATATTTACATCTCGATTCGGGACGCAACTATTGGCGATAATCAAACACAAATGATTTTGCCATCGATAGTCATTGCGTTTAATTAATATATGAGAATGACAGTTTGTATCGTCAATTTTAATTAATATTCGTAACAAATAACTACTTTGAACAAGATTATTCTCAATTTTTATTTGATCACCCTACCAGAGTGTTTCACATCACTTTAACCCTTTACCCAACAAAACGGCCAAAACCGGCCAAATAAAGCTTCAACAGCCTAAAATATCTTCGGTCTGTCTCAATAGAACCATACAAATATGGATATCATTGGAACCGGCTCCTTGACCACATTGTGATAGTTACAGTTATGCCCTGTGCCAATGCATTCTCTTATATATGCGAGTCGACCATAGGTCGCCTCGCATATATAAGAGAATGCATTGGCCTTTTTTAAAACACTTTTTACATTTTTTCTTACATTCTTTAACAATTTTATAATTTTGAATGTGTTAAGCCAATGCATTCTCTTATATATGCGAGGCGACCTATGGTCGACTCGCATATATAAGAGAATGCATTGGCACAGGGCCCTTCTGTTGGGTAAAGGGTTAACCTCTACTCTGGCTAACTCCCTTAAAGATCGTATTACACCAGTACAAAACCTTGGAACCTTTTGAAGTTTTGACAGGGAACCTTATAAAGTCGAAAAGATAACGCGGGGAATATATTTCTTAGTTGTTATCTTTTCCTTAATAATATTCACTGTAGGTGAAGGTCCCATCTCAAAATTGTATACTTTTTTCTGACTGTGAGTCGATATCGCAAGAAACATCGAATTAATTATCCAGGAGAAATTCCATAATTGTAAGCGACGCAAAGCAAAATCGTTCACAAATTCACTTAAATCGTGAAATTTTGAGTTGGGACCTTAACCTATACAGTAAAGTACATTATTAAGTAATAATAGCTAAGAAATATATTCCCCGCCGTATTTGTTCGACTTTATGTTCCCTGTCAAAACTGCAAAAAGTTCCAATGTTTTGTAATGGTGGAATATGATCTCCTCTACAGGCGTTATACAGAGTAGAGATTCATGACTTGATCTACTCTACACCTATATATAGCCATATTCAGGCATTCAGCTCTCGTCACAATGGGTAATTTTACGAATACAATATTTGAACAATTTCTATATATCGTCAATTAGGCACCAGATATTCAACAAATTACAATTGATTGCATCACGAAATGCATGTTTCGTCGCATCCGCTTTGCGTGCTAACAATTGAAAACAGCTTGGAAAATTATAATGGCTGTGACTATGGAAAGTATTTTTCAGAGCATATGAAACCGGTATATCAATATTTCGTGTATTTGTCAACCTATATATAGTTTATGCCTACTTCTAAATTACGTAGAGATAATTTGGAAGCTCGAACGAGCCATGTCGATCTGTTTAAGATTTGAACCATCTTTTCAACAAAGGAATCTGTAACTTGAGGCATTTCCTGACAATTCGTACGGAGATGGCGATCTTCAATCTATGTCTGTGATCGGTGCCACAGAAGTGCAATCTAAATAAATAAACTGATCGAGGGGGAATGACTTATTAATGAAGGCATTTGTCCAGAACACTGGCTACAACTCTACGCCAAAGTGCAAAGTAGGTTGGTGAATACTTAAATTCTCTTTTCGACCTTTATTATATGCTACGGAAAAACTTATTCATGTCATAGAAATTAGAAAAATCGGGTTCAAACTTTTCATTATAGCTTGGCAGGACAAAGAGCCTCTATTGTATGACATTTTTATTCTATATTCATGATATGGTAAAAATAAACAACATAAATAGTCTCTTCTCTGTGAACATGTCTATAACTTTGTGAAGTTTTGACAGAATTCATAGTCTGTATATATGTCGTGAATGTATACTACCAACCTTCCAAATAATGTATATTTAATTTAATTTAATTAAAGTCCGTTTAAAGTGATGTGAAACACTCAAAATAAATTGAGAAGAATGTTGCTCAAAGTAATTATATTTTTTACGAATATTAATCAAAATTGACAGCGCACATTGTCATTCTTATATATAAATTAAATACAATGACCCTCGATGGCGAAACAATTTGTGTTAGTTGTCGATAGTTGCGTCCACGTAGTTAATATTTACCATCGAGCGTAGTTCATACGATGTTTTCTATGGAGTGATATGGTCGATTTCTTTGAAATTTTCGGCGATGTTAGTAGAATGCTACATTCCCAAGGTTGGCATAGCTCCTGAGTACTAATTTATCAATTTCTCGCACACCCGAACAAATCCATGATATCTCTTTAAAGGCACGTGCGGCCTTAATTGTCGAAAATATTCATATTTGTTCCAAACACCGTAAACAGAAAAACATTAAAACGCATACAGTTCCGTTCATATATGCCATGACCATCGCGTAAACAGCATGTTATCATAAAGACCTACTATATTTTACCTAAGCATGAGCCTGATTGTGTTACAGAAGATAGCACAATGCTACTGGCTAATCACACACAAATGGCATAAACGCTCTTTATTAGTTCCATATCAGGTATTCACTAACAAAGAACGCTCTTTATGTTTACCATCAAAATATAAACAAACACCAGAAAAGTAACTTTTCATGCGTTTGTTTACATAACAATGGTCAAACATATGACCATAACATACTGTTTATGCGATATTTCTTATTTGTATACGGACAAAGTCTATCTACATTTTGATGTTCTTTCTGTTTGTGGCGGTTTTTGACGGGTGGAGATATTTTCACAGGATACCCACCGCCAAGGCCAACCGTGTCTTTAAGCGTTGAACAATCTTAGCAACAAAAGACGCCGTGCCGTGAGGCATTTCCTGGTCATATATATATATGGAAACGGCGATCTACCATGCATGTCTGTGATCGTTACCACGAACATGCAAGCTATAAATCGTGCCAAACAATAAATTGATAGAGATAAATGCCTTATACCAGTATATTCCCTCCTTTCAGAGATGTAAAGGGAGAGGGCTTCAAATAAGCCAATGGCTTGTTGCCTAATCCCATTTTTTCATGAATGTTCATAGTGGGAAAATAATTACTGTTTAAACTAAATTATATATATGTATATATTTGGAGATTCAAACGAGTCAATGGCCGTTTATGTTTTAGTCGTCGTTTCAACAAAGGAAGCTGTGTCTTGAGACATTTCCACAGATTAGGCGGAGATGTCGATCAACCATCCATGTCTGTGATCGGTGCCACAAACCTGCAAGCTATAAATCGTGCCATACGATAAACTGATAGAGTGAAATGCCTTATTAATGAACAATTCAGAAGGCATTTGTTCCGAATACTGGTTATATATATATACAGCTCTCAGCTCAAGTTGATAAATAGTCCATAGCCGTACGAGCGCCCAAATTGTTAGGGGGCTGAGACTTTTTGCCCGAATTTTTTTACAATGATATATTCATGGTTGTAACATAGTTTTTGTAGAATATTCCTTGAATAATATGAATCGTACGTGACACGTAGTGGAGCAACAACACATGATGTGCCTCACTTTTTCAAATTTGCCTTTTTCGGCGACATAACGCTAAGAATTTTTTATGTAACATCATGCAGTGGTCACGACAGACACGACATGCCAAATTGACAAGACGTGTCGTGGATTGCAAAATCTTGTCTGGATTATCGTCATGGCTTCTTCATTTTTCGTTTTCATTAAGCTGACCAACGAAATTGGTCTCAATGAAATTAATAGACTTAAATCACATGTGAATTCTTCGTAAGTTGTGAAGTAGTTACTTTAATTTTTATCGCGATGGTTCATTTCCAATTCGGCGTTTTTTGCAATCTCCACACGGTTGCTAACCGGAAGTCACGTGACAATTTCTCCAAAATCTATACCCGCGATCTTGAAAAATGACTGATGGATATAGAACAAATTATATGACGTCATGCACCTGCCTTAGGTATAAGCACCCTTGGTGGTTGCTATTATACACATAAATATAACGAAATAGATTCAAATTAACCTTAATATGCATAATTCTGGCAGAAATGTTAAAAATACTGTAATTTGCCATCAGTTGCCCTGAACTACCATTCAGTTTGCCCGAACATTTCCCGAAAATATATCAAATTTGCGCGAAATTTTCCCGAATGTTGAGCTTTCAGTACGTTTGGAGGGCTGCAGCCTGTGAAATGTAGGAAAGTTTCTATGACTTTGGGAAGTTTTGTCAGGGTACATAGCCTGTAGCCTGCAGATCGACATTTCGTATATTTATCGACCTATATTATCCCTCATTTAAAATTATGTATATTTAATTTGGAGATTCAAAAGAGGCAATGGCCGTTTATGTTTGAATCGTCTTTTCAACAAAGGAAGCTGTGTCTTGAGACATTTCCACAGATTAGGCGGAGATGTCGATCAACCATGTCTGTGATCGGTGCCACAAACCTGCAAGCTATAAATCGTGCCATACAATAAACTGATAGAGGGAAATGCCTTATTAATGAACAATTCAGAAGGCATTTGTTCGGAACACTGGCTCCAGTCCTACCCATTCACGTAGATTGTGCATCAATCTTTTTCGCAGTTTTGTTTATAGAGCGAGCTCTGATTAATTTTCTCGAGCTTGGAACCGCCAGAAATGGCACGTCGGTCTACCCGTGGGAGACACGGACCAATTAGTACTCTGTGCTCGTATCTTAATACCTCCGATCCTTCGTGCTGATGGGAATTTAATTACACCCGTAATATCGCACGTCGCCATACAGAATTTCCAGGTAGATTAAGAGGGAACTCTGGTCACCAATTTCGGCGATATTATGCTGTACATCCGTCCTGTCGTCGCCCATTTTTTCAGTTTTCTTTTTCAAAGTGAGTTAACTCTTAACATTATAAATGATTGCGGTGTATTGACACATGGTGTGCCATGGGCGGCTTTTAGCCTATACGTTCAACCTCGTCGTGAAACAATCCACCATAATAACATATGTTCTGCCGACAGTGATTCATAGAAATTTGACATTTATTCCGAAGAATGATCAGCTCAAAATGCGCCATGTCCGTTTAAATTCACATCAACAAAATTAGATAATGAGATAAACCTGGCAAGGTGGGTACGAGTTAGAATGGTGTTTTTTTTTTACATAGAATCGCAACTCACTGATAATCTAAGGAACAGAAGTTGCACTGGCAAGTGCACCCGAGTGTGACTTGTGACGAGTGTGACTCCCAGTTGAGGTGGGTAGATGGCAAGACATTGATATCGAAGATCGTATCTGCACGCTATGCTATTCGTCAAGCGTTTGCGACGAATTCCACTACTTGCTTAAGGGTGAAACATTTAATTTACTTAGAAATCGCCTACTGCCGAAAGAATTCACAAAAAGGCCATATTTATAGTCATGCTATTTCCGATATGAACTCTTCAACTGTTGAATGTTTGTTACCAAAACCCAACGCTGTGTTGCCACGTGCTTGACAACAATATTCATCTTAGAATAAAGATCAATTTCCGATTATCGTCGTAGCCGGATTCTCTCTTGCTTATTGTCACGTGGTTCAACGTGTAGCGAATTAGGGGAACAGCCATAATACATCTCTGTATATAGCGATCTGAAACACGCCTCTATGATCACGAAGGAGGCTACCACATAGTGTACCATTAAAGATAAAAACATTCAGATCAAGGAATTTCACCCCCCCCCACAGTTGATCTGATACCTTGAACTCTCCAACTGGTTGCACAACCTTATACATCTCTTATCGCTGAAATAGTCCAACTGATGTCCATTTTAGTGTAAAATTCGACTGGATATAGTAATATTCGATTCTTTGTTTTACCTAAAAACATAAAACAGACTAATTTTTCGCTTAACAATTGGTTAATTATTCTTATTTCTAAATATCAGGACAGTATTTGTCGTTTCCGACATGAACTATCCAACTGTTGAATTGTTGTTACCAAAGATGGGGCTAGACACACCCAACCTCATGTCGTCCGTCCCTGATCCAACCCCATGTCGTCACGTCCCTGGTCCAACCCCATGTCGCCTCGTTCCTGACCCAACCTCATGTCGTCACGTCCCTGATCCAACCCCATGTCGTCACGTCCCTGATCCAACCCCGTGTCGTCACGTCCCTGGTCCAACCTCATGTGACATCCCTGACCCAACCTCATGTCGTCCGTCCCTGATCCAATCCCATGTCGTCACGTCCCTAATCCAATCCCGTGTCGTCACTTCTCTGATCCAACCCCCATGTCGCCACGTCCCTGATCCCCAACCCCATGTCATCACGTCCCTGATCCAACCTCATGTCGTCACGTCCCTGATCAAACCCCGTGTCGTCAAGTCCCTGGTCCAACCCCATGTCGCCACGTCCCTGATCAAACCCCATGTCGCCACGTCCCTGACCCAACCTCATGTCGTCACGTCCCTGACCCCCAACCCCATGTCATCACGTCCCTGACCCAACCTCATGTCGTCAAGTCCCTGATCCAACCCCATGTCGTCACGTCCCTGATCCCCAACCCCATGTCATCACGTCCCTGACCCAACCTCATGTCGCCACGTCCCTGACCCAACCTCATGTCGTCACGTCCCTGATCCCCAACCCCATGTCATCACGTCCCTGATCCAACCCCATGTCACGTCCCTGATCAAACCCCGTGTCGTCACGTCCCTGATCCAACCCCATGTCACGTCCCTGATCAAACCCCGTGTCGTCACGTCCCTGATCCAACCCCATGTCACGTCCCTGATCAAACCCCGTGTCGTCACGTCCCTGATCAAACCCCGTGTCGTCACGTCCCTGACCCAACCCCATGTCGTCAAGTCCCTGATCCCCAACCCCATGTCATCACGTCCCTGATCCAACCCCATGTCACGTCCCTGATCAAACCCCGTGTCGTCACGTCCCTGATCCAACCCCATGTCACGTCCCTGATCAAACCCCGTGTCGTCACGTCCCTGATCAAACCCCGTGTCGTCACGTCCCTGATCCAACCCCTTGTCGTCACGTCCCTGACAACAATATTCATCGTAGAATAAAGATCAATTTCCGATTGTCGTCATAACGAGATTCTCTCTTGCATATCGTCACGTGGTTAAATGTGTAGCGAATTAGTGGAACAGCCATAATACATCTCTGTAAACAGGGATTTGATCTGAAACACGCATCTATGGTGTAGATGGCCAGGAGGGTGGCATACCACACAGTGTAGCATAGAAATCCTCCCCCAGTTGTTACAACAAGAACATCAACTGTTACGAGTGGCTCGCGATGCCTCCATGCTTGGAATAACCTCAGTCTCTGAGCCACAGACTGGGATATCGCGCAGCTGTTTATCACCAAGGCACACACCTGTGAGCCACACGGCCCACACCGGAATTATGTATTGGATGTTGCATGTATGTTATAAGCTGGTCTGGGAAATCTTGAATTCAACTTTATTATAGTCGTTTATATAGTGTTGCTACATTTGGCAGTGTCAAATCCAAGTTGTTGGCCTTTGTCGGAAGTATATTACGTGTATGAGATGTATTTATTTATCACGTAATTAGCCCCTAAATCCGACCTCATATTTGTTGTAGTAAGACACACGTGTATTATCGGCACGCGCAGTGACGTAAGAGATTACCGTAATGCTACCGATGTCAGTGTCGGAACTTTAATATTATGTTAATTAGAATATAATTATGATATCCAATTTGTGTTGGGTTTATTTAGTGTTGAATGTGAGATAAACATGGGTGATAAACAGGGTGTGAGATAAACATGAATGATAAAGGTGTTTGAATAATGTTTTCAACATGAAAAGATACATTTAAAATGGAACTATATTTTTTCTTGAATGTTTCTTTACTTCCTCTTTGGTTGTGATAATGAAATCAATATTAATTTTGTTTAACCCCAGCTAAAATGTGATTATGTGATAAAATTGATCTCAATTGAGTCGCAATTCTAAACTAAATTTATTAACCCCATCCACTAAATTCCATATAGAATTGCGACTCATTTAAAATCCTCTATATAATTATGCATATATAAACACAGCCACATATGTTGGTCACTAGGGCAAAAACAATCACAAGGCTAGTTTTGAAGACCCGAAGACAACGTTTCGCTGTAAATGATATAGTGAGCATATTGGATAGGTGTTCGGTAATTTCTACAGGCAGTGGAGTTATTTCTCGGCGAAATCAATCTCCTTTTCTTCAGAAATAAAGCTGAAAAAATCGTGGTATGGCCTACACGACTAAAACAGCGATAATCCCAATAAAACCAAACCCAAATGGATCAAATGATACCGATGACCACCGGTTATCGCTTCCACGCCGCGGTCCAAAGCTAGGTTGCGGTTGACCAGGAATAACGGCATGGGTTATCTTTATTTTGTAACATGTGGTTCGTACGTAGCTGATTGATTATTAAGTCGGGATGTGCCCCGATCCAGTCTATCGTGTTATATAATTATGTAAGTTCTAAATATATGCTGATATGTGACCCGCCATATCAAATCCAGTCGTAAGTCGGGATTTTTTGTATATGAATATACAAATTTGTGTCTTACGCTTTTGATCCAGTCAGGGCTACCTGTCCTCAGGGATTTTACTCGTCTTTTACAAAGTTTTAGCTAATATACATGTAATTTATTTTTCAGATAGGTTGTGTTTTATTCACGTTACTGTGTATGTACATATTCATTGTTTTACAAGTCAGTTAAGAGCTTAATGGTCATGTTTGTAATTTAAAATGCCTGACTTTATAAATAAAGCTTTTGAACTTTTGAACTTTTTGAACCCTGTGCCAATGCATTCTCTTATATATGCGAGTCGACCATAGGTCGCCTCGCATATATAAGAGAATGCATTGGCCTAACAATTTTTTACAATTTAATAAATTTTTCTTGTATTCGTTAACAATTTTATAATTTCACCCATATACAGAGCCCCAGACAAACATGAGCAGACGACACTCTTATATATGCTTCTATATATGTGTGGGGCTCCCTGCAGGGTAATGGATGTTTTTTATTTTATGTCCTAAAAATTGTAAGAAACATTTATTTAAAAAAAATGATAAAAAATTGTTAGGCCAATGCATTCTCTTATATATGCGAGGCGACCTTTGGTCGACTCGCATATATAAGAGAAAGCATTTGCACAGGGTAAAAAAAATCCCGACTTACGACTGGATTTGTTATGGCGGGGTCATATATTCCTAGACAACGAATACAATTCAGAGAACAGAAATACCTCATATAAATTTAATATCATAGAATCAGCATCATCTATTTCAACCTTTCGTAGACTTGAAAACATCATATGGCAATTACCCATCATGAACTCAATATTTCCATCCAATGTACAAATTTATTTGTGGTTATTATGTAATCAATTTTGTACATTGTATTCTCATATTTCGTTGCCAAATAAAAATCAAATCAAATAAAAAATCAAAACTTGCTATTTTTCTGATATATCAAGAATAAATTTCGTGTATTCATTCGAGGCTTCGTGGCCGCCTACCGTCGATATTGTGACGTCATGTTAGCACATTGGCGCTAGCGATATCAAGCACAGACGGACGAGATGGCCTCCAGTAGTATGGCAATTAGTGGGCAATTAACGTGATTAGCCCAACGAGGGGTCTGCAGTGGTCTCTGCGCCGGGCTGGCACAATTGCCCAGCCATTCTGCACGGTGCAGATCATACTGGTGAATTCTGAGGTTAACGAGAGATGTCACTATTGAGTGGCTGTTTTCGCACCACGCGGCTCCTGGAAGGAGGGCGACACACTGGGAATAAAACGTAGATATTTCGTACGTTCCATGAGGAAAACGTTCATATCATTGTACATTTGCAAGAAAAAAAATCATGGCTATCGAGGCGTCCGATCTAGGCGGAGTACAATAATCCTTTAATAACTAAATACGCACACCGATGAGTAGATATCACTTATATAGGAAATGTTCAGATAATATACGTTCAACAAACGACCATGTTGCACTTAATATCTGAACAGTGAACATTTCCCTCCAAAAATAGGTCTCCTTCTGTCATCTGCTTATTTTTCCTGAGCACCCCTCTATATATGAATAATAGACCATTCCAACGTATACTGCTATAACTGAGTGTGAGAATCCATTCAGTAGAGAAAGTGCTAAAAGAACGAAATTATACAAACACACTTGGCTCATTTAAACCTAAAAAACAGCTTTTTTCATGTTTGTGTATATTAATGGTTAAAGGCCCACTTAATATTCGAATCACCAGATCACATTTTATGACATGGTTCTACCAATATTCCATTCAATAAACCCATTCTATAAATTGTGATATGCAACATGAAATAGTGCCAGATGTACCAAAATGTATTATTGTTGCGCAAACGTGACCGTTGACTTCCGGTTTGGCTATGCGTCTCAAAATACCAATATTTTCCCAACAAAATCTAATGAATGAAGAGTTATTTCATTACATTTACGCAATTAAATACGTCAAAGAATATTTATCTGGGACTATTTCTTTACGCGGGCAAAAACGCAGTTACCTGAAAAGTCATCACATTCATTATAGACGCCGATGTTAGTTTCACGTTCCATTTGTTGATTAAAGTATGTTTTATCAAGATTTTGGATCATGTAATAAATATAATCTACAACTCAAATTTACAAAACTCGCCAAAGGCTCGGTCCAGACCTAATTTACTGGACGAGTTTTGTAAATTCCGCTATAAACTGGGGACTCGTTGTAGATCATCTGTATATACAACATATTACATATTATATACCATTTGAAAGAGGAAGCTCCAACACATTGTATCAACTTAGCCGGTCGAATAAACTGTGAACATATTATTTTTGTCAAGGTACCGACTTGTGTTCTGTGCTTAATTTCTGTCTGGTCTGCACTGCAAGTTTATTATTCTCAATGAAAGAGGAATAACGTGGTGTGAATTATGATGCATTCTGGGGTAAATAACGGGGGCAGTCATGGGGTGAATCGGATAATCTCCATTATTCGGTGGACACCCCTGGGCCACAGCTGCATGTTCGTATTATTGTGGAATATATATATATGTTTGCTTCCTCTTCCAAATAGAATATAATATTGAATAGGTTGTGTTTAATGTGATCTGGGCTTTCGAAAATTAAGTGGACATTTAAAGCCACATGGCACTTTGCGCTCCAAAATGCATCTTATAATTTTCGCTTTTGATTTGTTCTCGGTATCGAAATATATATAGGTGGATAAATACGTGAACTAGCATTATAGAATAGAATATAATTTATTAAGCAAAATACGTCCCTGGGTTGGGACAGGTTGCCATACATAGATATAATATTACTACGATACATGAACACACATCACATGGATAATAATAACATCACTCAGTCATGTAACTTAATAAACATTATATAATAATATTTATGTATTGTTCAATCTGCACTCGAAAAACCTCCCACGCCCCATGCATGTATAACAGGCATTGAAAACATAAAAATAAACGAACATTAAAATCTCTCCTGTATATTTAAGACGTGTAATTCATATTGTTTACACGAATTCCCTCATTTCACTGTTTAATCGTATAAGATGGGCTCTTCGAATTGCCCTGTTGCGAAAGATATCCCTTTAATTGGTTTGAATTTACTGCACTATGAAATGGTCACATATATTTAATATTGTCTTGAAACTGGATCTCATTCCCTTTTTAAAGGCGGATTCCGGATTCCAGGGGGACATAGTTGATGTTCGATCTTTTTATTATATAGAATTTACTATAAATATATAGTATAGATTTATGGTGTCAAATCGTAGGTGGCACCTACCGTGCATTGATATAGCGTACGAGGGATGAGTTTCCATACATAGCCGCACGGGCGCCCGAAGTTTTAGGGGAGGGGGAGACTTTTTGCCCGATTTATTTTACAATGATTTAGGCTGTGGACACACGTACCACAGTTGCGATGGCATAGTAGGTATGACAATTTATTTTGGTGACAATTGCTCGTCATATTTCTGAGCCATAGCTAGCGTGTCGCCCGCTGAGTTTCCGCACAATGAGTTGACTCGACCAATTAACCCATGGCGTTTCACCAAGGATGATCTCTACTCAATACGTTTATCTATACACTGTGTTCTCTACGATATATATAATTGCAAGATCGATTTCCAGAATTGTGTTTGGCCGTGACAATCCCTCATTCACTCACATATCATGATGCATGCAGTAAGTTTTGTTGATATGATCTCAATTCATGTTTATCCACTTATATACATTGCATGCGTATTAAGACATTTCCCCAATTCGCTTTTTATTTTGCGACGTTTAGTTCTCCGCACAATTCCGCTAATGTTATCACATGCATGGGCCAATTAAGCTGTGTCGGAACTTTTGGGGAACTGCAGCTGCGAGACTGTATTTGGAATAAACAAAGCGAACTATACAAGGACCAAAAACAAGAAAAAGACTGATTATAACGAACTTTGGAGGACTCATTATGCGAATATACAGCGGGCGACATTGCTCGCGCGCAATGGCATATTAACTATGACAACCAATTGTTACCAAACTTCACCATATATAATTGTCACACCTACTATGCCATCGCTACTGTGATACGTGTGTCCACAATTCAATTCATTTATTCTGGTCATCGATACGATACGATTTTATTAGCTAAAGTTATCATGAATATTATGATGTTGAAGCTATATAATACAGAATATGGTAATACATAAAATACGTGAAGCATGCGCGAGTTGTGGGAGGGGTGGGAGTAGCTATGTAATTTCAGTGGGAATTGTGGCGTGGTGTTATGGTGGTTCTAATGAGGTTTCCTTTAGCAGAATTGGCGAAATCTAGAGTAAAGCCGCATGAAAATTACTAGGGGTGGGTGTTGTATCATAGGGGTGGGGTGAGGGATTGTGGTTCCAATGAAGTTTCATTTTGAAATCAGGGGCAAAATCTAGAGTGGTACCACATCCATAGGGAGGGGTTGGGGTATATAGTATGTCCATATTGTAGGATTGTTCAGCTTGGCCCATAGTTAAGCCCCAGGGTGTTCTTGGCAAAATTTGAGGGCTTTTTGGATAAAGAAAGTCAAATGGGCCAATATTCTACTTTTCCTAGTGTTGAAAAGTGCGTTCAGTTTCATCGTGTTTGGCCTGATATAGTAGTATGGTTCGATGTGTCTCTTCCTGATATCATTCAATTTTTGACATTTAAGGATAATGTGGAATTCGTCTCCTATTTCCAGGTTACATAGCTTGCATTTACGGTCGGTATACTCTGTGTTTGTCCAGGAACCCGTTTCAATTGGTAAATGATGATTTCTCGTTCTAAATTTCACTAATCGTGAGACGGTGCATTGATTCCTGGATAGGATGTACGGTTCTTTGCCAAAGTTAGTTTTTACTATTCTGTAGAATCCGTATTTGCTGGACGATGATATAGAACCCCTCCATTCTTGAATAAATATGTCGTGTAGTCTTTCTGTTATATTATAGTAATATTACAGATGGGATGTTTTGAAATACATAATCAGATACATAATATATATATGCATGCACATGCGTTATAATATATATATATAGAGCACATTTATACGAAAATATGGTAATGTTTATGCTTGTGTTGCTTTTAGATGGTAATAATTTTAATAATAATAATAGATTTGATCAATGTGGTCCAGTTAGTGGGGTTTGTGTTATGGATGCTACTCATGGTTGTAACGCAGTTTTTGTAGAATATACCTTCTATATACACAGAAATATTTAAAAAAAAAACATATATATGTTCGCGCAGAATTTTGAAAAATGCTGCAATTTGCCACAATTTGCCCCTGAATTACCATTGAAATTACCCGAAAATATCTGCAATTTGCCCGAAATTTCCCGAAGCTTTCAAAACGTTTAGGAGGGCTGCAACCCTCCCAGTCCCCTGTCACATACGGCTATGCACATGAGTCCTGGGTATGGCGTATGAGACGGACGATTCCACATTGTGCGACATCCTGCCCATATGGTGGCGCTGGCCCTCCGTAAATCTTCCAATAATATCTCACAAGCTGACACTCAATTGATATCTCATTTCACGGAGATTCGATGTGGGGGGTGCGACGAGTTGCGAGGATTTTATTCACGAATCTTCGACTGACATCGCTCTTGGGGGAACACTCCTGCTGTCTTTGAATATAAAAGTCGTATCGAGTGATCACATCCCACGACTTAGTGTAGCTTGAGGGCGGTCTAGGTTACAATCCGCTATCCAATATATCAACGTGTCATTCTCCTCAAGATAAGACCCGGAGCCCCTATTGGGATGAAATTTGGCTTATTCCAATAGGACTTTTCTAGGTTGGTGTATATCAATTTAAAGTGACATATAATGCTCGGACATCAAATCAAACCAACAAATGTAATTGATCCCTTTTCTCACAATAATAATATATATATCTGTATTGCCTCCTATATGAAGAGATTATACATACATTATATTACACAACATAAAAATTAAAGGAGAAACAATAAATAAATATTGAATAAATATTGTGTTAACTAATTTTAATTATACATACCATGTTGTTTATATCGTTCATACTATAGAGCACATGAGTGTATTTTGCATTAACCCATGGCTCAAATCCATTCATTTGTTGCATATATTATCTGTTGAGTATAAAAGAAGATAAATGAAATAGTAAATCGTGTTTCTGGTCGATTATCAATGCTTAGAAAAATGAAATATAAACTTAGCCGCAAATCCCTAAATTTAATGTACATATCTTACATTCTTCCTCTTATGGAATATGGAGATATTATCTGGGACTGTGCCCCCGATTCTCTTCTAAATACATTAGACAAATTGCAAATAGAAGCGGCTCGAATAATGTCGGGCTTAACTCGCTCATGTCCCACATATAGACTATTTATAGAATTGGGTTGGCAATCACTGCAAGATCGAAGTAAATATCGTAAATTAAAAATGTTCAACCGAATCCAAGCTGGAAGTGCTCCGAAATATTTGACTGATATATTACCTCCTCGTTACGGGGACAACACTAATTACCCTTCCCGATATCCCTACCGATTTAACTCTTTATCCCGAAAGACTGAATATTATAACAAATCATTCTTTCCCTCTATGATTGTCCAGTGGAACAAATTTCTTGATAACATCGCGAAAAGTGAAAATAATAATAATAAAGACAATAAGATGAACATAGACAAAGAGACCATAGAGCAAAAACCAGTCGCGATGAAAGTTGTACCGAAACCTCCTCCCTTCTACCTCGTCGGAAGCCGGGAGAGGAACATACTGCACGCTAAACTGCGAAACAATTGTAGTAATCTTAATTTTGACAAACATATTAATCATATTGCCGATTCGCCGAGATGTTGTTGTGGTGCACCCGAGGAAACGGCATACCATTTCTTTTTCGAATGCCCTTACTTTATTTACGAAGAC
Source organism: Siphonodentalium dalli (assembly GCA_032622095.1). Taxonomy (NCBI): domain Eukaryota; kingdom Metazoa; phylum Mollusca; class Scaphopoda; order Gadilida; family Siphonodentaliidae; genus Siphonodentalium; species Siphonodentalium dalli. The sequence continues at coordinate 153,006,900 of CP136062.1, forward strand.
AAAAACTTCTCGATAGTATATCTAGACTGGGCATTCTACATCTGACCAATGGAAATATTCTATTCGGCTCCACCCATGAGGCTGAGCAAATAAATTACAAGCTATTCATTGCTGCCCAAAAGTATATTATGGAAACACCGATTTAATGATTAATAATATATAAAAACGAGCGAAAGATTGAACATATACTTATAAGACAAATATCACATCATCGATCGACGGTTCACATCTCATACCCTCCCATACTGACGCAAGCAATACACATATCCTTTGACATCCTAATGTGTATCCCCGATTTTATCTTAATTAATATATCATACAAGTGTTCTTTGTATACCTATATATTATACTAGCCGATGAGCCCGACGTTGTCCGGGCTATTAAAAAACCAAATTTCAAGTCGATAGCTCCACCCGTTTCCGAGATCTGGTCTGCGCATGCGCGAAGCTGGCGTCGCACGGGCTCGGCGACCCGATAAAATTCGTATCCGGGGCAAGATACATTCACATAGCAAATTTCAAGTCGATAGCTCCACCCGTTTCCGAGATCGGGTCTGCGCATGCGCTGCACGGGCGTCGCACGGGCTCGCCAATACGACAACGACCGTGTCCGTTGGATTTTACCCCTAGATAGGAAGTTTGGTCTCGATCGGTGGAGAATCGTAGATTTGTATAAATGACAGACAGACAAACAGATAGATTGTATCAAAATATATAAGAGAGATATGTAAATTATCTACACACCATTACTGGTGTTTGTCAAAGTTTAGTGGGGTATATCAATACTCATTCACGATCATATCATTGAGGTCCGGAGGATGTGGGTTATCTCTCGAATACAGATTGTATCAAAATATATAGGAGAGAAGAAGAAGATGTATTGCAGGCAGGAAGCCTAACTCCTTTTGTTAATTGCCAATTGTTTGTTGGAACGGGGCGTCATTAAGTTAGCAATAACTTGTGCCCCAATCCAATTAGCTATTTTTGCTAATAAAATATGTTGAAACTAAAGAAGATGGTCCAATAAAGGGCCGGATTTAGTGTACAGTACCCCTTTAACGACACGAGAAGTATAATTTATGTAGTTCCACACAGGGGGCTCCTGAAGAAAAATACGAAAATAACAATGTAGACTTTTCATGTTACTGGTATAATCTATATTGGTATCCCCCCAGGAGCCTGTTAACATGTCTAAATATCGACATAATTTATTCTTGGTAGATATAGTTGAATGCAGTGTGAAGACAAATTCAGGCAGCATCGATAGATTCGATACAGGTGGAACTATAGAGTTATTACTTCTCACGTAGTTATAGATGTGGTACATGGATGCAATTTATAATGGTTTTTGCGTTCGTTGTCTTGCACTTTATGGGCACGTTCGCGTGCATACAATGACATTTTTTGCAGGCATTTTATCATAGAAAACCCTATGGTGCCAATATATGAACGACAACATGCATATAAAATGCATATATACCAAACCTTAACGACACATGAGAAGTAAAATTTCAATAGATCCACATGTAACTGTGCTTCTGGCACGTTGCCTTAAATTATAGCTACATGTGCATGCTTGATTCATGCGAGATAATTGCATGTTATTTGCAGGCAAATTTCGATAGCATCCTTATTTGTGGAACTACACAGTTTTTACTTCTAATGTAGTTAGCTGTGGTACAGATGCATTTAATAAGCATTTTCGCATTCAGGGGTCAATACTATGAAACTTTTTCTTTGTAAGAATCTACAATTGTTTGTAAGAAATAACAATTATCATTCCGCCAATACTATGAACCTACGATTACAAACATAAATCACAAATAGTACGTGTTCTTTGTATTTACAAATATCTCCAATCACAAAGAATGTTCGAGTACTATGAAACATAATTTTTCAGTTTTCGCACCCTTAACACGGATAATATATATATATATGATACGCAGGGACGTGGCGACAAGGGGTCGATTCACCCCCTCGGGAAAATATTTTGTCAGCTGGAAATTTCAAGTACAACCCACAGGGACGTCGCGACAAGGGGGTTGGGTTATGTTTCTCGCTCCAAACATTTTATCAACACGTTCAACAGCTGGAAATTTGATACCTGAAACAACATGAATTGGAAATTTTACAACAACAATAGGTTGAACTTGTTCTGTTATTTTGTTTTTTCCAACAATTTATTAGGGGGTATGTTTTGTTTTAGACCAACATTTGCATATTTACCTCCTTTGGTCAAAAGTTTGGATTGAAATGGCTTATATTTAGAAATTGTCAAACCTTATGGGGTGTCAGCTTGGATGTGATGTAGCAGTATGTGTTCCTTGTAACTACTGAAATTACCCAATTTATTGAAAGTTACAACGTTAACACTTGTCTAGAATGTCTATATAGGGTGTCAAACATAAATTGTCGATTTTCACATCCTTAAACCAGAGCATGTAACCATCTGATTCGCAGGGATGTAGCCCCCTGTGTTATCAATGGAAATCTCATAAACATGGACATGGCGATAGTGGTCTTGGGAACACGATGCCTGGCACATTACAGCTGTTCAGAATAGGATGGGGCGAGTAGCCGCCAAATCGTATGAGTCACAACATCTCTGACACAAGTTAGTGATTAATACAAATAGTGAGTGATACTTGCGGATTATAGCCAACATTAGCATGTAACATGTACTTACCATAATCAATGATATATCCAAGAATGGATAAAAATGACGCGTGTTCCCAATGTGAGTATGATTTTTCGCTCAAGAATGCATTGCGGATTATCCTTTGAGTTTCAATCGTCGACGCGAATGCATTTGGTCACGGTAAAGGACACGAATACCAAGATGCAAGCACAGTTTTCATAAATGACTAGAGCATAAATGCAGTGACGTGGCAAGATGCTTTTTTTTCTTTTTCGAAACGTCGATATCCAAATGTATCCCCACCCCTCATTTATAAACAATTATAAAATTGTTTACCCCGGCTGGCTTCTGATTTTCAAGCTGTAACAGTAAGTTGTGCACCCCCGCCCCTTGGATTGGACATATTGACTAAATATGACTAACTTAGTGTTAGTCACAAACGTTTTGAGTAACTTTGGTCAATTATTGGAATTATTTGCACATAATTCAGCAACTTTAATTTACGCCTTCCAATTGACTAAGAAAAGTCCCCATTTCTTAGTCGTTATGACTAACATCACCCTAGTAATTTTGATTAATGTTATGCCTCAGTCATGTTGGCTGAACTAAGTCAGTCATCCTGAGGAAAAACGTTTGACTAACATATGTTAGTCATATTGACTAAGTTTTGTTATCAGCGTAGAAAAATTTAAATACTTTCCTCTTGATATACGATTCCATCTTTATGTGGAATTTATCGGCATTTTTTTGTTCAAAGGGTGCATATGGAAATTATAGGATGGACACCCCGTCGCCAAACTGAGCCCATATAGCCACGTCCCTATCTAGATATATTATAAGATATCGGAGCAGTTTGAAATTATAAAATGACACTCCTATTGGTTTGGTTTGGTTTATTAGGGTTTATCGACGTTCTAGCCGCTATGCCACACACGGCGTTGTCAATTTTACGGGTGGAGGAAAGACCACGCAGAGGCTCGATTTCACCGAGAAATCGTCCCACTGCGTGTAGAACCACCGACCCCCGGAAAGCAACTGACAAACTTGCCCAGATACACGATTCCGGTCACCCTCCATATGACGGGGTTAGAACCAGCTTCGTCAGTGCTGGACGGCATGTAACGGTGTAGTGCACCTGTCAATCTACCGACTGGCACTCTACCGCACCACTCCTATAACCGAGACCATTAGCACGTCCCTGCCTCGATACACCCCTCCCGATAAAATGGAGCCACGTTACTGTCTCGATGTGTTATGATAAGAGTAGCGGATCAGTTTGAAATAATAGGATGGTCACAATATATATAATGCTATACCATCAAAATAATATTTTATTTTCACAAACTGAATGGTTGTAAATTTGTAATTTGTAAAAACAATGATACCAAAATGTTTGTAGTACTCGGTATTACACGGACTTGTACTTACATACACACACTACACACGAACCGTTTAATTGTTAACTTGCGCAGACAAGTGGTCATCAACTTAGCAATCCGTGAACCGATTGGATAGCTCTGATAAGCGTTCACCTCTCAACTTATGATTGGTTATTTCTTTTGTAACTTTGGCCCGCCGTGATTCAATATATTGTTAATCACTCACAGGCAAATGTTTGTCCGTAAGCAATCTACAATAATCAACAGTAGATCTTTGTGAAATTTGCGAGATTTTGTTAGCTCATTGTTTCATAGTACCGGCGTTCTCACTAATCACAATATGATAGCACGCATTGTAACTTCCCCATATAAATTGTTGTCAGTTATTTTAGCTCTATAATACATGTCCGTCTAATTTGAACTGGTATTCAGATAACACTGATAACATGTGCATGGGAGCAGAGTGGGGAGTTAGTTTTTTCTAAGTTTTACAGCTGTCTTTTAGGGGTTTCACCTCTCGCCCAGTCTAAGGTATTACAATAATACGGCTAAATTTTCCCTGTACTATGAAACCACTGTGATAGTTAACACAAATTTGTAATTACAAATTAATAAATACAATTTGTATTTACAGGTATAAAATTGTTCATAGTATTGACCCCAGTTCCTGTCACATTGTAGCTTTCTATATAGAAATGCCTGCCAAAATATGTCTGGCAAATTTGTGAATGTATGAACGCACCCAACTTTCTGTATAAAAATGCCTGGAAAAAAATCCAGGTAAATTTGCCAGTATATCACACCTGGTTCAGTGGTCATGCTGATGTGCTATGACGCTGAATTACTATGATGGTATAGGGTAAAACAAAAGGTACCGTTATATTTTATTAATTTGTCTTTTTCGCTGTGTTCCGATAATCTTAACATATCCAGGGAAAGCCACCATGCGTAAAAAACATTCAAAAGCATATTTATAGAGAAATAATTTTAATACTGATTGTATTAGTTGTTGAATATCGACTATAATCAAGATGATTATTCACGTCGTTTTAGAAACACCATCGCAGGCATTATTATATATTTTCTAAACAATATGTGTTCTTAATTGAATGTTCATACACACATTGGTTTTTTCTCAAATCGCTGGGATTAGCCAAACATCGCGATAATGACAACTTTAGAAAATATAACGGTACGCTTTCGTAACGGCATCAGATTGCACTATCCGCATCATAGCAATTCAGCAGGACCACCAGCATCATAACATATTAGCAGGACCACTTGACCAGGGGTGGGTATGTGCACGCGGTCTCAGGAGAGATTCTCGCATTATTTTGTTTGACATAACAGCGGGGTGTGTTCTCTTACTTTTCAGTGGCACCGATTAAATTCATTGTAAGTTTTATTGCTGCCCAGCATAACGGTGTCAACAATGTTTGTATATATAGGGTGATTATGTGGTCATTGATGCATTAATTAGAACCGGAAAACACTCACAATGCGAAACACCGTTGATTAAATAGAGAGGTTAGCGGGGGGGGGGGCAGTAAAAAAAATGCAGGAAGGTATACCGGGTGGGTGGGTGATCCGAATGGCAAAAGCGCATGTTTACGACCTGAAGCATTTTATTTACTAGAGACTTTTGTGCCCATAATTTACATTAGTAAGAGTTTAAAACATATAATTATAACGGCAAAAACACCATACGTTAAAGGCACGTGAGGCCTTAGTTGTCGAAATATTCATATTTGTTCCAATCACCGTAAACAGAAAAACATTAAAACGCATACAGTTTCGTTCATATATACCATGACCATCGCGTAAACAGCATGTTATCATAAAGATTTACTATATTTTACCTAAGCAAGAGCAAGATTGTGTTACAGAAGACAGCACAGTGCTGCTGGCTAATCACACACAAATGGCATAAACGCTCTTTATTCGTTCCATATCAGGAATTCACCAACAAAGAACGCTCTTTATTTTTAACATCATAATATAAACAAACACCAGAAAAGTAACTTTTTATGCTTTTGTTTACATAACAATGGTCAAAGATATGACAATAACATACTGTTTATGCGATATTTCTTATTTGTATACGGACAAAGTCTGTCTACATTTTGTTGTTCTTTCTGTTTGTGGCGTTATTTGACGGGTGGAAATATTTTCACAGGATACCCACCGCCAAGGCCAACCGTACCTTTAATGGGACCTCATATGGGCTTTAGTGGAGATGACATTAAGCAATATCATATGGGACGGTGAGGTGGAAAACTTCCTTCATGACACCCTTCGGAAAAAAAAACTCGGCATGGACAATTTTAGAAGAAAAACATTTGTGAAATCTTAAATCATATATTTTCATTAAAATTTAAAGTAAAAATAGGATGGAGACCTTCAAAAACCTGTAAATAAAACAGTTCAGAAAATGTATAATTAAAATAAATTATGGGCTTTCTTCATGAACTTATGAAACAACATTGAGATTAGAAACGTCAACAGTCATGTACAAATAAATAACTTTAAAATGCAAACTATATAAAATAAACTTAGATCTTTCTTGATAGAACTTAACTATTATAAAACAGCCAATAATAAATAAAAGAGAATATAAACTTCAACAGTCTTGTAAACATAAAAAGCTTCGGGATAAGTAAAACTGAAAAAATAAACATGTCCTGATGCAACAAAGACCTTTGAGCGTATATCATTGTGTGCATGGAAAAAGAGCGAGCAACTGTCTCAAACATTAATATGTCCTTGATTTGATTTCTGGAACACACAAGGCACAAGAAATGGGTGGTCATAGTAAGCTGAATATATACATGTATATATGATGTTACATTCAATTATGTATTAATGCATTTGTGTTATTATACTTACATTAGGCACTTGATTATGTAAACTCTCTTATCACAAATGTGAAGAGAGAGATATAATGAATGATTAAAACTTGAAGAAACCAAGACAGTCGGGTACCTACATAGATCAATGACCTAAGATGATCCAAGTTGATCATTTAACCATGTTTTCGATTAAAGTGATTTGAAACACTCCGGTAGGGCGATCAAATAGAAATGGATAATCATCTTGCTCAAAGTAGTAATTATTACAAATATTATATCCAAATTGACAACAAACACCGTCATTCTTGTATATTATTTAAATACAATGACTCTCGATGGCTAAATCGTTTTTGTTAGCTTAGGATACGTTTATACGCTGGCAAGTTTGCACTGTATGTTTTTGCAGGCATTTCGTCATAGAAAACCACATGGTGGCAGAATACGAACAGAAACATGCACATAACATCCATCCTTACCAAAGCTGACGACATGAGAAGTAAAATTTATGTAGTTCCTCTTGTAACGGTGCTACTGTAATTTACCTTCAAATACCTGTATGATTGATTCTCGCTAGATAATTGCATGCTATTTACAGGCAAATTCCGGTAGCATCGTTACAGGCGGAACTACAGAGATTTTACTTCGCGCGTAGTTAGCTGTGATACAGTTGCATCTATATGCTTGTTTCCGTCAATATTTTGGCACCATATCGTTTTCTACGACAAAATGCCTGCAAACAATACCGTGCAAACTTGTCAGTGTGTGAACGTACCCTTATCACAGATAGTTGCGTCCCGAATAGAGAATTAAATATTTACAATTGCGCGTAGTTCAGACGATGTTTTCTATGGAGTGGTACGGTCGATTTGTTTGAAATTTTCGGTGATATTACCAGAATGCTATATTCCTCCAGTTGGCATAGTGCCTGAATACTAAATTATTTTCACGCACCCGAATAAGTACACAATATGTCTTTAAAACAGCTAATGGAACAGGTTAACTGTCATTTGAACTAAGGGAAATAATTGTTTAGTCATATGAATGATACCAGTACGGTTTTATGCGGTTTTAGACCAAAATTATTGAACTTTGGGGGTGGTGGGTGTAAAACAAATTGGGAGTAAACAAATATTTTTTTTTGCAGGTTTGGGGGATGCTCGAAATGTCAGCTGCAAAAAACCTGCACACATTCCTGCAAATGTGTTACAACCCCTCCCCTTGGATATTGGAGATTTAATTTAATAGGCCATTGTGATACGAATGGGATTGGAAATAAGAAATTTCCTCATATCGGAATTTGGAATGATATAAATATATCTTCATCTGATAGAAAACCATATATATACTATTTGTAAATTTCCATACAAAATGGTGTCTCCCATTCAGTTAAAAGGGTATACATTGGAATGGTCTATAATTTAATTGGAGGGGGTTCAGGATAAATTATTAAATGACAGTCGGACGAAAATATAATACAAGTGCTGAAGGATTCATATTCATTGGCGGTAAATGTTCAGATAATAAGTTCAACAAACGTCGTTTGTTGAACTTATTGTCTGAACATTGCATCAGGGAACTACTCATTGATGAGTATTTTGCAAAGAAAGGTTTAAATGAACATTATCTAAAGAAATAATGACATCGGTTCGAAGGGGTTAACCAATATGACCAGATGTTATTTCATATTTTAGTGAATATCCCAAATATTATATATTCAAATAATTACCGAACATTTTGGGGTTGGGGAACAAGTTATATCAACTTATGTGATATGACTAGATATAATGTAGACACTGTATTATAGTATCACCATTATACGGCTTCTCGAGAGATTCTGGTATTATTATGTTTGACATAACAGCGGGGTGTGCTCCCGGGCCGTAGTGTTCAGTGGCACCGATTAATTTCATTGAAAGTTTTATTGCCACCTACCATAACGGTGTCAACAATGTTTGAGATAGGGTGATTATGTGCTAATGATACACTAATTATATCCGGAAGACACTTTACAAGATACATCACCTTCGATTAAATGGCGAACTTTGAGATTTAATTTAATGCCAACGCGAATATTGTCTGTTACCAAGCGAATAAAGTTAGAAATAACAATTATCTCACAATTGCTAATGAGTTTCCACGATGTTTGTAATACACGCTTCTGTCTACCACTGAGTCTCGCTTGTCTTGTTCTAAAAACTACTTTTGTGACATTATGCAAATACTTGATCAATATGACTTATCGAATTACCTTTACCAATTTGCCACAGAGTCTCTTTTTCCGGACAAAAACTCGTGGAAACATATTTTTAACACAGGAATGGAAACATCACACGCGGATGCATGAAAATCAAGAACAAATTCTGACCCAAGTTTTTCTCTCTTCAATAGAATACACACAGAATTATGTATGTCCTATGTTTGGCGCCTATGCAAATTATATCCAGAAGACAAGACCATGTATCTCACAATTGGCAAATTGATAAGCCAAATAGGAATCAACAGAGAAATTTCATGTACGAACTGTGATTCTACCACGACCGACATTTTGTCTCATATATTCATTGATTGTACGGCCATGTTTTCGTTTAGAAATGAGATGGAATATTTTATTATGGATGCACTTAATGCCTACATCAAATACGAATCGCTCTCAGGAGAAGCCAAATTAAGTGTGCTCCTTGGCAACTTATCAGAAATTGAGAGCGATATAATGATTGAAGATGACGACATTCCAATTATAATTTTCAAAAATGTTGTCAAAATGTGGCAAGCTTATTACCTATATGCTGGTATGACCGGTGTTACTTAATATAGTGCACATTTGACCTTCTTTTTATTCATACATATATTTCCCACTATAATATTGTCATCGAAATGAATATGTCACATATAATTATATATATACCTCACTATACTTCACTTTAACTATATACGTGACACGTGATATCCAGGTTATAATATGTCTCCAATTCTCACACGAATTATATTATATTGAAAACGCACTTGCTTTATAAAACCATTCAAGTATACAAATAAATCGTGTAAGTTGCGTGTACACGTGTGCCTGTGCGCGTTGGTGCGTGCGTCCCATTCGGTTGGGATCAGTTGGCCATGTAGGATGACAATCCAATGCTTCAGTATATCCTGCGCGTCCGGGTGCACGTGTGTGCGTTTGGCATACACCAATGCATGCCGTTGTGGCTGCGCCCCTATGTGTGCGTACCATACGGCAACGAAATGGCGTTCGGATGCATTACTACCGCGTGTAGTCATGCCGAACAGTACGTGACGGTACGTGTACGTAGGCGCGCAGACCCAACTCCATGCATAATGATATATATATATATATATATATATATATATAAATATATATATATATATATATATATATATATATTTGTATATACTTTTGATTGTTCATATGCTTATGTATAAGCGTTTGTATCATGTTCTTTATTTGCCATTTGTTCATATATAATCTTCAGTAATGGAGGATAATTAAAGATATATATATTGTCTGTTACCAAGCGAATAAAGTTAGAAATAACAATTATCTCACAATTGCTAATGAGTTTCCACGATCTAGCTGTCTTCTTATGTCTGATTTCATATGTGTCATTCATGCATATTTTATATGGTTGAGCATTAAAATTATCTATCTACATGTATATATCTGAAATGTGAGAGATTCATAGGCCCGATTGGAGCCATTGACTTAATTGCTAGTTGAGCTGCCAATAGACCACCATTGATGGAATTATATATACCGTAACGAATAATGAATGCAGCGGGTTACCTCCATTGATTTTTGTTAGAGTTATTTCCCTTGTTGGGCTTGGAAAATAGCAATGTTTAATATGTGCAATACGTTAAGAATTTATACTAAAGTACCAACATTTGAATTGGATTATCGTTTGGTTTAGTATTAAACCAATATGTGGGGAGGGATACATTGGCTGGATTCTTCATCTCAGTTTATCGCTTTCAATGGGGTTCACGACGGGAGCTGCGCTGGTGCAGCATTAAAGATCCTATGTCAGACTGCCAGTGCATTTTCTTATATATGCGAGTCTCCTATATAGAGAGCCTCGTCTATATATACGAGAAAGTACTGGCTTAATTTGTCAACATTGTTAGGCCAATGTATTCTCTTATATGCAGGACTCCATTTCAGGAAGCTCCAGTCATGGGTGTGTCAAACCTACATTATAAGTTCTGTTATACCACATGTGATATAATTAAACAGTTATATACCTGACTCACAACCTTCTATTACGAACGAATCCATCATACAATCGATCGTATCACCCGTACGTATAGCCATAGTAACAGATATAACAATCTACTGAAAATACTCAGCAAGTCCGAAGAGCATATATGTAGAGTTATATGGAGGCACGGTCTCATGCAGTATGGGTGTCCATTGTTTCAAATGTGCTTAATTCAGTGAACGTGAACAAATTCTCATTTCTTATCGAAATGGCCTTGTATCGATCGGTCCCTCAACTCAGATCAAGCTTGAAAATTGGTCCGGAATTTCGCCCATGCCGGGGTTCGAATCCGTGCCAACCTATAGTCTATAGCCAAGACTGATGCGTTCTTATCCACGACCTATATATAACCACCTCGGCTACGGAAAGATCCGGAAAAAAAGCACTTTCACCGATAGTTGGGAAGTGTATATCTAAGTCTGAACATGGCTCTAATATTGACACAGAATGGATCTCCCATTATATTTCAAAAGTATGCACAATGCACTTACTCCGACATTGTACCTGCCCATGCACAAATGACTCCGTGATGACCCGCCTCAGCGAAAACCAATTTTGGTTCAGTGCGTTAGATATATTAACTTTCAAACATCAACTATCAAATATATCTTCACAAAATTTTCGTTAAAACATTATATTTCGATCACAAACATAACATGGTGCAACTATTTGGCAAGAGGCTGCTTTAACATTGTCCAGTGCGCGCTCCATGTCTCTCACTCTCATTCTATACAATTCAATCTACCCCCACCCCCTCTACAAAACACAGGAAACACATTGCGCAACTATATGCAAAGAAGTTTTTCGCCTTAATGTTGTATAATATTACTTATCGTGTGTCGGTATATTTCTCAGGCGACTTTTGAGATAAAAGGCGGATTGGTGTAAGGAAGGCTACACCCCTGTCCGGAAGATATCTTACACTTTACCTAAACAGCTCATTGTTTACAAACGCATACACCGCTACTCTAATAACGTTTACCTTCGGCGTCCCGTTTGAGGGCCAACATGGATTGGAAGTTAGAACAACATTACTCGGTTTGTAGATAAATTCCTGTCTTCCACACGTCGTTACAGTTACAAGATCTGAGCATCTTGATCAGAAAGTAAACTCGCGTCAGATGGCGGATTTTTATGTAAAATAGGCGAGCGATTTTACTTGCGGCGTGTATACCTTGTTGTGTTCACCCTTCTGAAAACATTCTGGAATTCGATGCTGTTCTGGCCAATGACAGACACGCGGTTTATATAAACAAGTTTCCGTGCCGGACTGCGATATTCGTTCAGGTGGGCCGTTATACCCTGCTCAGCCTAGAAACACGTGCCTCTGGGATAAAATAATTGGAGTATCCAGTTCATTCCTACATTGTTCTACAAACATAAAGGAATATGCAACGTATTTCCAAACTCACAGAGGGAAGTTGCCCTTTAAGGGTACGTTAATACACTGGCAAGTTTGCATGGTATGGTTTGCAGGCATTTTGTCGTAGAAAACGATATGGTGCCATAATATGAACGGAAACATGCACATAAAGTGCATCGGTGCCACAGCTAACTACGTGCGAAGTAAAATCTCTGTAGTTCCACTTGTATATATCGATGCTACCGGAATTTGCCTTTAATCTCGCAAGAATAAATCATACAGGTATTTAAAGGCAAATTCCAGTAGCACTGTTACATGCATGTGGAACTAGATAAATGTTACTTCTCGATTACCGAAAACAGAAAGACCCGGCCCCGAGAGATCACACACCGACCGAAATAACCCCGTGAAAATTCGACTAAATCGTGCGTTTATAGCTGTCTGAATCATCGATGCGATGAGAGCGATAGATTGCCTGCATATGCCCCCGCCCAGCCTGATGTGATTGTGTGTCTCGGTGAGTGGTGTCATCCCGATAGGCTGTATAATATAGTTATCCGTTATCAAATCACGTAAACCTTTGATGACTGGATGCTCGCTCGGCGAGACCATCCAGTTGTGAAAGGATGATTGACCAGTTAAAGTGACACAATAGACCCGTTTGCCTTATTTGTATCACAAAGTACCCGATCGACATTAATCACATACTTATGAATTATATATATATATATATATATATATATATGTATATAAACTACACAACAATATATATTGTATTTTTTGGAAGATCTAATTTATAGAACTAAGCATTAACAATAAGTTTTGTGGAATCTCGACTAATGGGTCAATTCAAACATCCAGGTGTTGTCAACATGTTCGATATGAGCTTCTCCCCTGAATCATACGTGTACATTCCTATATACAACAGAGTTCTGTGTCAAAACTGATCCATGCATTAATTATACTAAAGAGGAAATGTGATGAGATTGTCTCAGACATGTGCACGTCAAACATATATGACCATATATATATATATATTATATCAAAAGTTTCTCCCATATTAGGATCAGAATTGCTTGATGTGTCACTTTTACAGTCTCTCTCAATGTATAATAAGGATAATGTTGTGCAGCCAAATGACGAAAAATCACCATACACCTCGAGATACCTATAACACGTCGGGTATTATGTATATATATTTCATTACATGTATTTCACTTTATTATTTTTTCTCAAATACTGTATTGTATATATGGTTTAATGAGAATAAACATATTTGAAAATTCGTGTCTTTTGTTTTGGTAAAGATGCAAGTTATATGCACGTTTCTGTTCATAGTATGGCACCATGTGGTTTTCTATGACGAAATGCCTGCAAAAACATACCGTGCAAATTTGCCAGTGTATAAAAGTACCCTAAACCGACTCGTAATATTAAGTGTGCAAATTAAACTTATAGTAATTTATCGCTCTAGTGGTCCAAATAGGTCTATCGATACACGAAACACTCTTTGTATCTCACTATAACTCATTAAAGTTTAATAAATTAATAAATGTATCACCACCTCAGTAAAAATGCTTCGGCGTGGAGTATTAAAGATATATATATGTTACAGTTAAAACGTATAATCAGTTATTACGCCAATATACGCATTTTATCTCAAAAGTCGCCTGATAAATAATCCGACACAAGAATATAGTAATATCATGCAACATTAGGCGAAGACGTCTTTTTCCAAATAGTCGAGAAAATGTGGTTCCCACGTGTGTTTTGTGCGGAGCGAGCTATAGAAATGATTTGTAGAGAGTGAGGGTGAGAATGAGAGACCTGTCGCGCGCTGGATAATGTTGGGTTCCGAATATTCGAATATTCCTCAGAACATCCTAATATTCGGCATAACACTATTGATTTGGCTTTCGGTCTTAATTGAATACCTCGGGTTCTGTCTAATTCACGACACTATATACATCCCAGTAAACATTGCGGCAACAATTCGGACCAAGTTATATATATAGATGCCGGATAACGAGGTGATGGTATCCTGGCACTGAACCAGCACCAAACTGTAACCTGGCACCAAACCAATACCGGACTGGGACACAGTTATCACCATATAATATATATGTGATTATTAAAAAAAAAAAAGGTTTTCTAAATATATATATATTACAAAATTATATATATACTAGCCGATGAGCCCGACGTTGTCCGGGCTATTCAAAAACCAAATTTCCAAGTCGATAGCTCCACCGTTTCCTATATCTGGTCTGCGCAGCGCGAAGCTGGCGTCGCACGGGCTCGGCGACCAGATAAAATTCGTATCCGGGGCAAGATACATTCACATAGCAAATTTCAAGTCGATAGCTCCACCCGTTTCCGAGATCTCGTCTGCGCATGCGCGAAGCTGGCGTCGCACGGGCTCGGCGACCCGATAAAATTCGTATCTGTGGCAAGATACATTCACATAGCAAATTTCAAGTCGATAGCTCCACCCGTTTCCGAGATCTCGTCTGCGCATGCGCGAAGCTGGCGTCGCACGGGCTCGGCAACCCGATAAAATTCGTACTAAGATACAGAGGTCTTCAAAATATATATGAGATATATTAAAAACAATTATAATAGTCAATGGAGAATGTAGCAATAACATAAAGTCGGATTCCGCATAATAATATAATAATTGAAGTATACACCCTGGTCAAGTGGTCATGCTATAATGTGCTATGATGCGGTTGGTCCTGCTGAATTGTTATGATGCTGTTAGGGCAAACTGATGCTGTTAACAAAAAGTACCTTTATATATTTTTTAATTTGCCTTGTTATAGGTGTTCCGATAATCTGAACATATATACAGGAAAAGCCAGTATGCGTATCAAACATTCAAAAACATTTTTAATGCGAAATATTTTTAATACTGGTTGTATTAGTTGTTGAAATCGACTATAATCAAGATGGTTATTCACGTCGTTTTAGAAACACCAGCGCAGGAATTATTATATTTTTTCAAAAATATATATGTTCTTGAATGTTTCATACACACCCTGTTTTTTTCTCAAATCGCTCGGATTAGCCAAAACATCGCGAATTTGACAACTTTAGAAAAAATAACGGTACTTTTTCGTAGCGGCATTAGTTTGCCCTACCGCATCATAGCAATTTAGCAGGACCACCAGCATCATAGCATATTAGCAGGACCACTTGACCATGGGTGGTATAGTCTCGTAGAAAATTGTTGTAATAACTTACGTACTTTAGTTTCTCCTTTCTTCTTCCTCTCCTTGAGAATCTCATATCAAACTTTTGATACAGTATATATGCCGTAACATTGTGCATAAATCGCCACGGTTTGTCGTGGACGATCGTTTGTTTATCTTGATTAAATTAATATTGCGCATCGATACAAATCCGTCACCAAAACTAATGTTAGCCGCGGACTACGAAAATTTGCTGTTCTAGGGTGGTTCTCATAACAATCTAAGCATCGTATTTCTGTGTTATGCCTTACTGCGAAATATCAATAGTGAGAAATAGCACAATGTCATAATATTCAGATAATAAGTTCAATAAACGAACTTAGGTCATTTGTTGAACTTTAATATTATCCAAACATTTCCCTCAATAAATAGGGCTCCTTCTGCACTTTTATTTATCTGTCGTCTGCTTTTATCACCTTAGCATCCCCCATACCAACCATAGACCATTCCAGCGTGTACTTTTTAACTGACTGGGATAATACATTTAGTACAGAAAATGTTAATAGAGGAAATGTGTGCATAGTTCAGTATTCATACAATAATTAAAGCCGTCCTGTCCGATTTGATATAAAACCACCATCTGTTATACAAGATAATATATAGTTAGATCGGGCCCATAATGTGTCGAATCTGAACTGCATTTTATCATTGAATGTAACGCATACGATGATTTAAGATCTAATTTATTCAGCGAAATTGAGAAACACGATAGTGAATTCAATAATTTAAATGACGCAGATAAATTTGCACTGATTATGAGAAATGATAATATTAAATTGATTAACAAGGTTTGCAACATAGTCCGGCTATATCCTTCCTTCGGCGGAATAATAAAACTTGAAGAAATTTTGATGGAATGTTGATAAGAACTGTGTTTGTTATAATAATTGTTTTTATGTATTTTGCTTATATATTTATGTATATGATACTCATCAGTATCTTGCAACTGCCCATTGAGGTGTTTTGCAATACATTCTTGTATCTTGTATCTTGTAAGGCCATTAATATGAGGTTTATTTGGATCGGACCCATAAGCCCATTAATATGAGGTTTAATTATATAGGACCCATGAGCCAATTAATATGAGGTTTAATTAGATCGGGCCCATAAGCCCATTAATATGAGGTTTAATTAGATCGGGCCCATAAGCCCATTAATATGAGGTTTAATTAGATCGGGCCCATAAGCCCATTAATATGAGGTTTAATTAGATCGAGCCCATAAGCCAATTAATATGAGGTTTAATTAGATCGGGCCCATAAGCCAATTAATATGAGGTTTAATTAGATCGGGCTCATAAGCCCATTAATATGAGGTTTAATTAGATCGGACCCATGAGCCCATTAATATGAGGTTTAATTATATAGGACCCATGAGCCAATTAATATGAGGTTTAATTATATAGGACCCATGAGCCCATTAATATGAGGTTTAATTATATAGGACACATGAGCCAATTAATATGAGGTTTAATTAGATCGGACCCATGAAATCGATAGATAATATAAAGAGCGTTATCAATTGTGATTTTTTTCTACTCGTTTTCAAGGTAAGATGGATTATTTAGTGTATTTTCGCACGAACGATGGCGGTATCACGATTTTTCATGTTGCTGTTGCCTGTGGTAAGCTGATTAATTAATTATATATAGGGAAATTTTGACTAATTTGGTTTGAAATCGGACTGAGCATCTTTAAATGTTAAACCGGCCATTGAAACTTAAGAGAAGTTGATAACTAAATTATATTGCTTTTTAGTGCAAAATGTTCCTCTTCGGAAACCGGACCGAACCCATCATAATATCGTGTTAAAAAGGACAAATGAAGAAGAATTGAAACAGGGAGGGCCTCATCGCGTTACTGGTGCTCCGTGGTGGTCTGGCTGGAGTCTAAACATTTAAATTAATCTTTGTAGCTATAAATTGTCAATAAATGTTTTTTGAAAAAAAAATTATCACACTGGAACAATTTGTATATATATATAACAGAGTAGGATCTGTCTGTCAGTCCGTCTGTCTGTTTTTTCTCCAAGACCCCTGGACAGAATAATGATTTCAACCAAATTTGGTGTGATGACTCAGGTCACCCCGACGAAGGTTATAACGGCCTTAGCTTTTCAAGATTTTGATTTAAACAATTAAATAAAACAAAAATGTTTATTAATTTGAGTAAGGAGCTAAGGAGCTCAGTCTAAAAAAAATTTCATTAAAAAAAAAAAATTTAATTTAAAGAAAAAACAATTATTATATCAAACTGTTTCAACGACCAAAGTGTGCGCGAATCGCACAAAAGGGCCACTTATCTCTAAGATCAAAATGTACGCACAGCGCGCACATACGCCGCATGTCCCTTTGTGCAGGGGTCGCAGGCCCCTCCGACGCTGAATGTAGATCCCGAAGGGATGCTGTTTCAGCTAGTCTATATATACAAAGTAGGATCTGACTGTCTCTCTGTACGCGATTTTCTCTCAGACCCGGGACACATTTCAACCAAATGTGGTGTGTTGACTCGGGGTACACCGGCGGA
This sequence comes from Siphonodentalium dalli, assembly GCA_032622095.1. Lineage (NCBI taxonomy): Eukaryota > Metazoa > Mollusca > Scaphopoda > Gadilida > Siphonodentaliidae > Siphonodentalium > Siphonodentalium dalli. The sequence goes on from CP136062.1 coordinate 153,025,175, forward strand.
TATTGTAACGGGGTTAGTTTTTCAAAATTTTGATTAAAAAAATAATTTAAATTCAGCAAGAAGTTCAAAATAAAACAATAATTCAAAAATTAAATTAAAAAAAAAAAAAAAAAACAGATTGTAATTTACTTTTTTTTTTAATCAAAACGCTGAATAAAGGCTCCCGAAGGGACCCTGTTTCAGCCATCTAGTATGATATAAACCAATTGACTGTATTGGGCGGAATAGCGAGAACTATTTGACCAACATTGTGCCTTTTGTTCAGAAGACACCATCGATGGGAATAGTTCCCACTATTATATTTTCTCGTGGGAGACAGTAATCCCTGGACCATGCAAGCACCATAATCACGTCGATTATCGTCCCAGATATGCTGGGAGTTTCTCAAAGACCCAACACGATGCCATCATACAGAGAAATCTGAAGAAAAATAAATAACCGCGTGTTCCCGTCTTTGTAAGTCTATTGCAAATCCCGATATAATCCTAGGCACAATCTTATCGCGCGCTTACAATTGCAACAGGTTTCCTTCTATCACCTCATCGAATTTTGCAAATCTTTTTGTGACTGGAAAATAATGCCTGGTAATTTTCATCACACTTCAGCTAGTGTAAACCCCCGTCACATTGTTATGATTTATACTGGATCATTATAGCTTTGTTTATTGGTTGGAAGCTATAAGTCATATTCTGTTTACATGATCCGCACAGATGGTTCGGAAATTTGCTCCCTGAATGCACCAGTGTTATGGCTGGGACGTGTGAGTTTTGAGGGACCGTGCATTCCGCACCAAACCATGTGGGAACACACCCTACATATATACGTAGAGAGTCAAAATATACAGTGGGTGTGACGTCAATTGAAGCTGCTGCATGCAGGAGACTGACATTTATACAACCACAACGAATTTGTGGAGCGGGGTATCCTGGAGCCGAAGGGGTTACTATCATTACGCGACGTACGGTTGAGTACCCGCTTAATATTTCGTGCGGTCGAGTAGATGTACGTATCAGTGCGTCTGAGTACCTCGCTTTACGAAATCTCACACTTAAAGTGATGTGAAACACTCCGGTTGGGTGATCAAATAGAAATGGAGAATAATCTTGCTCAAAGTAGTTAATTTTACGACTATTAATCCAAATTTCCAGCACATACACCGTCATGTCATTCTTATATATTCATTAATTTCAATGACTCTCGATGGCGAAATCATTTCCGTTACTTTATCGCCGATTGTTGCGACCCGAATCAACAGTAAAATATTTATAAGTATGCGTAGTTCATATGATGATATCCATGGAGTGGTATCGTCGATTTCTTTGAGATTTTCGCAATCTTAGTAGAATGTTACATTCCCGAAGTTGGCATAGCGCCTGAGAACTAACTTATCAGTTTCACGCACCCGAACAAGTCCATAATATGCAATGCAATTTTTAACTAAGTGTTCGCATGAATATTCAATTATAGAGAAAAGAAATGTTAGGGGGATTTGGTGTAACTAGTAGAGCAGCAGAGACCGGAAAAAATCGGTCCAACCATGTCGGAGAGTAACAAACTGAAACACATATCAATTTGTTCGTCTCGATAGGGCTGATGGATCCTGCCCCGTGGCCAGTCAAAAACGGCTAATCAATTAAAAAAGACTAATAATCAATTTAAAAGTCAGGTGAGTAGGTGGGTGTCCGAAGAGTGTTTTAAGTAATTTTGAGTTCTAAAAGCTCAACAAATAGTATTCAAACCCTTTATACTACATTTAGACATTCATGGGTGGTATATGTGGTGGTATATATGTGGTGGTATATATGGTGGTATATGTGGCACTACATTTCGACATTCGGTGGTGGTATATTTGGTGGTATATGTGGTGGTATATGTGGCACTACATTTAGACATTCAGTGGTGGTATATGTGGTGGTATATGTGGTGGTATATGTGGTGGTATATGTGGCACTACATTTAGACATTCAGTGGTGATATATGTGGTGGTATATGTGGTGGTATATGTGGTGGTATATGAGGCACTACATTTAGATATTCAGTGATGGTGTATGTGGTGGTATATGTGGTGGTATATGTGGCACTACATTTAGACATTCAGTGGTGGTATATGTGGCACTACATATAGACATTCAGTGGTGGTATATGTGGTGGTATATGTGGTGGTATATGTGGCACTACATTTATACATTCAGTGGTGGTATATGTGGAGGTATATGTGGTGGTGCATATGACACTACATTTAGACATTCAGTGGTGGTATATGTGGTGGTATATGTGGTGGTATATGTGGTTGTAATATGTGATAGTATATGTGGTGGTATATGTGACACTACATTTAGACATTCAGTGGTGGTATATGTGGTGGTATATGTGGTGGTATATGTGGCACTACATTTAGACATTCAGTGATTGTATTCTGGGCTGATAAATTAACGTTATTTTTCATATTTGTCTTCATCACAGGTTCTCATTTCGACCGTCTGATGTATAACCTGACATAACCATAGCTACATATGGTATAAATAAGATAAAATAACTTCCCAAAATAAAAATTTATTTTCAATAAAGTAATCAGATATGCTGGTCAGATATTTAACAAGAAAAGGAATAGGGGGTATCCAGGGTATCCTGAAATACCTGCAGATTTGAATGGATATCAGAAGTATATCACGAGTGACGACAGGGGAAATGTTCATATAGCACCCCATGTAGTCACGGGTGGGATAATACAAATATCTACTAAATCTCAAGGTATCGTTATTACTGGTTATTATATGCTCTAAAATGAGGTGTTGCATATCAATAGTGACATAAGAACATAGTTTAGTAAGACACACAGTCAAGCATGGAATCAAGCATTGATCAGTCCTAAGGATGAGCCACTAAAGCTAACAACTATCGTCCAATCAGCCTTACGAGCGTAGTCTGCAAAGTTTTAGAATCAGTTATAAGAGACAGGATAATATCAGTCCTGATACTCCTGATCAATGAAGATGAAATATACGACAAATAATATTTCTGAAGATTGTTCATCAAATATATATATATATATATACACACTAGCCGATGTGCCCGACGTTGTCCGGGCTATTCAAAAACCAAATTTCAAGTCGATAGCTCTACCCAGCCCGACGTTGTCCGGGCTATTCAAAAACCAAATTTCAAGTCGATAGCTCTATCCGTTTCCGAGATCTGGTCTGCGCATGCGCGAAGCTGGCGTCGCACGGGCTCGGCGACCCGATAAAATTCGTATCCGGGGCAAGATACATTCACATACAAATTTCAAGTCGATAGCTCCACCCATTTCCGAGATCTCGTCTGCGCATGCGCGAAGCTGGCGTCGCACGGGCTATGTGATCCGATAAAATTCGTACCCGGGGCAAGATACATTCACATACCAAATTTCAAGTCGATAGCTCCACCCGTTTCCGAGATCTCGTCTGCGCATGCGCGAAGCTGGCGTCGCACGGACTCGGCGACCGGATAAAATTCGTATCCGGGGCAAGATACATTCACATAGAAAATTTCAAGTCGATAGCTCCACCCGTTTCCGAGATCTCGTCTGCGCATGCGCGAAGCGGGGGCCGCACGGGCTCGCCAATACGACAACGACGACCGCCTGGTCAAACTACACACACGTACCAAGTTTCGTCCCGATCGGTCGAGAATCGTAGATTTGTATAAATGACATACATACATGCATACATAGACAGACAGACATACAGACAGAGGTCTTAAAAATATATATATGAGACTAGCCGATGAGCCCGACGTTGTGCGGGCTATTCAAAAACCAAATTTCAAGTCGATAGCTCTACCGTTTCCGAGATCTGGTCTGCGCATGCGCGAAGCTGGCGTCGCACGGGCTCGGCGAATTTCAAGTCGATAGCTCCACCCGTTTCCGAGATCTCGTCTGCGCATGCGCTGCACGGGCGTCGCACGGGCTCGCCAATACGACAACGACGACCGCCTGGTCAAACTACACACACGTACCAAGTTTCGTCCCGATCGGTCGAGAATCGTAGATTTGTATCAATGACATACAGACAGACATACAGACAGACAGAGGTCTTCAAAATATATATGAGACTAGCCGATGAGCCCGACGTTGTCCGGGCTATTCAAAAACCAAATTTCAAGTCGATAGCTCCACCCGTTTCCGAGATCTGGTCTGCGCATGCGCGAAGCTGGCGTCGCACGGGCCCGGCGACCCGATACAATTCGTATCCGGGGAAAGATACATTCACATACCAAATTTTAAGTCGATAGCTCCACCCGTTTCCGAGATCTCGTCTGCGCATGCGCGAAGCTGGCGTCGCACGGGCTCGGCGACCCGATAAAATTCGTATCCGGGGCAAGATACATTCACATAGCAAATTTCAAGTCGATAGCTCCACCCGTTTCCGAGATCTCGTCAGCGCATGCGCGAAGCCGGCGCCGCACGGGCTCGCCAATACGACAACGTCCACCGCCTGGTCAAACTACACACACGTACCAAGTTTCGTCCCGATCGGTCGAGAATCGTAGATTTGTATCAATGACAGACAAACATACAGACAGACAAACAGAGGTCTTCAAAATATATAATAGACTAGCCGATGAGCCCGACGTTGTCCGGGCTATTCAAAAACCAAATTTTAAGTCGATAGCTCTACCCGTTTCCGAGATCTGGTCTGCGCATGCGCGAAGCTGGCATCGCACGGGCTCGGCGACCCGATAAAATTCGTATCCGGGGCAAGATACATTCACATACCAAATTTCAAGTCGATAGCTCCACCCGTTTCCGAGATCTCGTCTGCGCATGCGCTGCACGGGCGTCGCACGGGCTCGCCAATACGACAACGAGGACCGCCTGGTCAAACTACACACACGTACCAAGTTTCGTCCCGATCGGTCGAGAATCGTAGATTTGTATAAATGACAGACACACAGACAGGTCTTCAAAATATATATGAGATATATATATATATATATATATATATATATATATATATATATATATACTAGAAGGTGACCCGACTTCGTCCGGGCTTTGACATTGAATTGACAATTTTGAAGGTCAAGGTCAGGTGGGGTCACGATTTGACTCGTCCAAAACACTCCCTGGAAACAATTACCACTATGTATCAAATTTCGTCAAAATCCGTCTGGCAGTTTTCCAACACGAACACCCCAAAAATGGTGGAAATTGGCCCAGCGGATACCGGGGAATCGGCCCAGCGGATACCGAGATACCCTATGCATCAAATTTACCCGATTTGATTTCCACTAAAGTATATAAACATGCCTCATATACACACGCTCATTAATTATCAAGCTTCAACGTAAAGATAAATTAGCATTGTGTGGTAAATTTTAATTAATTATAACTAATTATTTTCTCCTGTCAAAGTTGAACAATGTCGATGTTGTAAACATTGACGGCTTGGGGCCGATCGGTGATACCGATAGATTCCATTTCGCAAAAGCGAAGCAGTATTTCAGCTAAATGGATTCTTGGATGAGATTCCAGACTCGCGGTGTAAATGTAAACGACTCGAGCCTATGCGTGGTGTGAATATAGAATAAAAATTATCTATCGACAATAGACCTAAGAATATCAGCTGTAAAAAAATTTATATATAAGAAATTGTAAATGATATATTTTGGGATAGATACACGATTCTTAATAGCCTGCAAATTGACAATATATATTGTAAATGTTATTTTTGGGAAATATACACGATGCGTAATTGCATGCAAATTGCTTACGTTCGTCGACGTATGAATATAGAGTTATCCTCCCTGCATCGCAGTGCTAAATTTTGGCGTGATTAGCACTGCGGATTTCGAGATATGAGTTTTGAAGGTCAAGGTGACGTCGCACGGACAAATTAATAGGCCTATGTTACTCCTGGTCCGAAAATACCCCCACATACCAAGTTTCATCGAAATTGGGTCGGCCGTTTTCGAGTTCATCGATTACACACACACACACAAACAGATCTTCCAAAATATATAATAGACTAGAAGGTAACCCGACTTCGTCCGGGCTTTGACCTTGAATTGACCATTTTGAAGGTCAATGTCAGGTGGGGTCAAACACCAACACCCCAAAAATGGTGGAAATCGGCCCAGCGGATACCGGGAAATCGGCCCAGCGGATACCGAGATACCCTATGCATCAAATTTCGTCCGTAAAAATCCGCCAGTTTAACCCGATTTGATTTCCACTCAAGTATATAAACGCGCCTCATATACACACGCTCATTAATTATCAAGTTTCAACGTAAAGATAAATTACCACCGGTGCCCGAGATATCGCCAAGACGTATGAAACAGTCAAATGCATCGGCCGGTTAAGCGTTAACGTGATCTAACGTTATGACCTCTAACGACGTCATAGAAGTTACGCATTGTTGTTATCCTGATGGAAGATAGTACCACTTCTTCTTGATAATAGAGGCAGATAACTAAAACGGATACATACGCATTATATATCGTTGGCAAGAGGAAACACGAAAGATTCTCACAGTGTCATTATTATGACTGGCATTTTATTATTCGCGCTGTTTCGAATCGATTTGTAAGCACCGAACTCAAATGAAAGTCCCGTAACACAGCGTAAAAACAGATTTGACCTCGGCACGTGAAAAGTTGACCTCGGATCTAAAAATCAATAGGCCTATGTCACCCCCCGGCCGAAAATACCCCCACATACCAAGTTTCATCGAAATCGGGTCGGCCGTTTTCGAGTTCATCGATTACACACGCACACACAAACAGATCTTCCAAAATATATAATAGACTAGAAGGTGACCCGACTTCGTCCGGGCTTTGACCTTGAATTGACCATTTCGAAGGTCAAGGTCAGGTGGGGTCAAACACCAACACCCCAAAAATGGTGGAAATCGGCCCAGCGGATACCGGGAAATCGGCCCAGCGGATACCGAGATACCCTAGATGCAAAAAATTTCGTCCATAAACATCCGCCAGTTTAACCCGATTTGATTTCCACTCAAGTATATAAACGCGCCTCATATACACACGCTCATTAATTATCAAGTTTCAACGTAAAGATAAATTACCATCGGTGCCCGAGATATCGCCAAGACGTCTGAAACAGTCAAATGCATCGGCCGGTTAAGCGTTAACGTGATCTAACGTTATGACCTCTAACGACGTCATAGAAGTTACGCATTGTTTTTATCCTGATGGAAGATAGTACCACTTCTTCTTGATAATTGAGGCAGATAACTAAAACGGATACATACGCATTATATATCGTTGGAAAGAGGAAACACGAAAGATTCTCACAGTGTCATTATTATGACTGGCATTTTATTATTCGATCTGTTTCGAATCGATTTGTAAGCATCGAACTCAATTGAAAGTCACGTAACACAGCGTAAAAACAGATTTGACCTCGGCACGTGAAAAGTTGACCTCGGATCTGAAAATTAATAGGCCTATGTTACTCCTGGCCCGAAAATACCCCCACATACCAAGTTTCATCGAAATCGGGTCGGCCGTTTTCAAGTTCATCGATTACACACAAACAAACAAACAGATCTTCCAAAATATATAATAGACTAGCCGATGAGCCCGACGTTGTCCGGGCTATTCAAAACCCAAATTTCAAGTCGATAGCTCCACCCGTTTCCGATATCTGGTCTGCGCATGCGCGAAGCTGGCGTCGCACGGGCTCGGCGACCCGATACATTCACATAGCAAATTTCAAGTCGATAGCTCCACCCGTTTCCGAGATCTCGTCTGCGCATGCGCTGCACGGGCGTCGCACGGGCTCGCAAATACGACAACGACCACCGCCTGGTCAAACTACACACACGTACCAAGTTTCGTCCCGATCGGTCGAGAAACGTAGATTTGTATAAAGGACAGACAGACAGACAGATAGACAGACAAACAGACAGACAGATTGTTTCAAAATATATAAGAGACTAGCCGATTAGCCCGACGTTGTCCGGGCTATTCAAAAACCAAATTTCAAGTCGATAGCTATTCAAAAACCAAATTTCAAGTCGATAGCTCCACCCGTTTCCGAGATCTCGTCTGCGCATGCGCGAAGCTGGCGTCGCACGGGCTCGGCGACCCGATACAATTCGTATCCGGGGCAAGATACATTCAAAAACCAAATTTCAAGTCGATAACTCCACCCGTTTCCGAGATCTCGTCTGCGCATGCGCGAAGCTGGCGTCGCACGGGCTCGGCGACCAGATAAAATTCGTATCCGGGGCAAGATACATTCACAGATATGTAAAGTAAAGCATATAATAAAATAATTTTTTAGCATAGGTGGTGTATAGATAGAAATACAGAAAATATGAAAAGTAACTATATTATAAAAGTTGGCACAAAAATGTATGGAAATGGTCAAACAAATAACAAACAAAAAAATGATCCATTATATAAAATGACTATGTCTTATATACACCATAAATTGAATTGAATTGAATACATGAGTGGACCTGACACACCTATCTGGTCACATTGTGGTGTATAAAAATAAAATAAAGAACTATGTGTAATGATATGTAAACTAAAAATAAAAAGTATCAAATAAAAGTTGACAAATAACTTTGAAACTGAGAAAATGTAAATAAATTTTCAAACATACAAAATTAAAACAAAATTGTCCAATATGTGGCAATGTCATCATGGTATGTATCTACTTAATTTTAAACAACACAAATTGGCTTGTACATGTATTACATGTATGCAAATAGCTATCGGCTATTGAATTAAGCTCTATTGAACTCAATATCATATGATATTAACATCGCAAATTAATGTTTTTGTTCAAATAGGGGGTGGGTTTCAAAAACTGGTCGAAAACGGAAAAATTTTGGGCTTTTGCGTGGGTAGGTAGTACCCAAAAGGGTCAAAAGGAAAAATTATGTCATATGTCTGGATTTTTTTTCTCCGACCACGCCCCCCCCCCCCCCCCCCCCGCTCTATGACCACTATTTGCTCCCGAAAAAATGTTTCGGGGATTTTTTTTTCTTTTTCGTCAGAATATATTGACATCAAACAGTGTGCACATATGAATAGGAAAATAAATATATAATTTAATCACAAGCTGTCAATCCACAGAATACTATAAAACGATTGGTTGTCACACATTTAGCCTTTAAAGTTATTTCTCGGTAACCTAAATTTCTTGATTACTTCTGCTATATAATCGACAACACCCACAGCAGCATAAAATGTACATGAAACTATCTGATACTTTCTGCGATATAAACTGTAATTCCGGTGTTGCATCAAAATCCATTCAGGTAGGACTGCACTGCCATTAACTTTATTGCTAATTAACCACCAGCACTGCAGTTCATAAGTATCCAGGGAAATCAACAGGACTCGAGCGATCTAATATTTGCAAGTTTCAGTTTCAGAAACTAGCAACTCGTGTCACAGTCAGGCGAAGATTTCTGGAACACCTGCTGCAACAGTGGGGCCACCAGTTGACCAGTGTATGCATACTGTTCACTATAGCCAATCAAAAGCGACAAATTCATGACGCCACTTGATTAATCGATAAATGTATGTCTGATTGACAACATGCATGTCAATTTCAACTTTGGATGCGTCTTTTTAGTCGGAAATAATCTCAAAGTTTTACGCTTCTTTTATTTATACTTAGACCCTCTACTTAGGCTGAATTGGTTACTCTCGGTGTTGTTGTTTTTTTTTTGTGTGATAAAGGTACCGAGGTTCTGAAAATTGTGATAACATTACCCAAGTTGCGAAAAATCGTGATAAAGGTACCCAGATTAATCGAATCTCAAAATAATCAACCAATGTATCCTTTGATATGTTGTCCTGCGGTGTAACACAAACATACCCCGTCCACCGCAGATGAACCCGAGTACCTTCATCACGATTCCCCCCAACCTGAGTACCTTTATCACACACAAACAACGATGAGAGTGACAAATGCAGGTATAATTAGGGTGGATCTCCTGTGGAATGACGGATTAAATTATAAGAAAAAACCCGTGTTTCAATTGAGGTGATGAAGGTACATGTATAACCGTAAAGTTTGAAGACAAATTTACTGTAGTGCGCTACGCGAAATTATAGACTTTGTCTTCAAACTTTACGGTTATTCCTTCATAACCTTAATCGAAACACGGGTTGTTTATTAAATAGATTATGAAAAAATATATAAATAAAACAAATGTTCGGGAACTTGTAGAAATGAGCGGTATCCGTAAGTTCGTCCGTTTGTCCGAAATGTTTTTGTCCGGTTGATAACTTGAGAAATATTTGAACAAAATTGGTCTGGTCCACCATTTATGACCGAGTTCTGATCCTATTCGACTTAGAATTTGCTGATTATTTTGTTGTCTGGATGATTAATCAAGTTATGATTATCAGATAGAAGTGTTCAAATTTAGTGCGTGCATTAATTTGATGGAGTTATACCACTTTTAGACTTAGAATTTTCTGATTATCATACGCCCGCTGGAACAGGCATGTTATTAGTCTGTCCGTCTGTCTTGCTGGCAGTTCGTCCAAGTGTTAACAGTTTTGGTTTTCGACCAATAACTTTTATGTGATCAGAACAAAGGTCGGTACGTGTGTTCCTCAACCAAAATACAGACCAAGGTGTGTTCCTCAACCAAAATACAAGCAAAGTACGAATATGGGTTCTGTTCAATTATGTTTACATGAGTATCGACCCTTTTACGACTTGACATTTTCATATCATTTTGTTTCCGACCGATAACTCCAGTTTGGATTTTTTGATCAGAACCAAAATTATTATTGGTACGTGTGTTTCTCAACCAAAAATAGAGGTCGAGTACGAAAATGGGTTGCGTCCAATTATTTTTACACGAGTCACGACCCTTTTTCGAGTTCCCCGATTTCAATTGTTTTTTTAATTCGACAGATAACTTCAGTTTGGATTAGTTGATCATAATCAAAGTTTCTGTGCCAATAGTACAGAAGAATTCGATATGGATTATTATACAACTATTTCACATGAGCTACAGATCATTTTCGACTCATGCCATCTTGTCAGGGATTGTCTTGGGTGAACATGTATTGACATTAAAGGGGTACTGTATGCCATTTTCAATAAATTCCCGATAATAACAATCTAATATCGATAATATATAGAAAACTAAGTAATTTGAGTCGAAGATGTATTCTGTAAACGTTCAGGTTAATAGGTTATCTTAAAATCAAAGTTAATAATTCGATATAAATTTAATTTATGGCTGGAGCCATAAATTAAATTACGAATTTCCGTATACAAGACGTAATCAAAAGTATTCACGGATAGTGGATTGGGCAACCTGTGGCACACATGATCGTACACAAAATTATGTTGATACGGGGCGTAAACTCAAGCCACTCACTGACAAGTGACTATACTATGATTTAAATAAGTATATGGGACTAGTATGCATATAATATAACATTTATTTGATACATTTGCATGAAAAACAGGGCCAAAAATTACTCGACAACGACAACTGGTATTTTCGCATTCCGGCTAATCTGCCATCCGCAACATTACTTCGTACTCAAAAGACTTTCAAATAATGGAAATCTGGTTATCTTATTCTACGACTCAGAGACTATAGAAACCAACAACAACATTTGAGTACAGTGCCCCTTTAAACATGCTTTAAAAATGCTCTGTCAGATTTGACACCATAAAAACATCATTTGTACGTGCTATATATATATACAGGATTTTTGTCAGCCTGTCATAAAAATACAATAGTTGCCTCATATAAATCGGCGTCAAAGCTTACGTCGCCCAAAAGCAGTAGATAATGAAGAGCTCAGGCAAGTACCGACAGGGGGTGTGGGGTGTCTCACCCCCAAATGAGGACCATATAATTTTCAATAGTTGGAAATTTCATGACTCAAATTCCAATAGTTGATCATTAAAAGCAGCAAGTAAATCGAATGATCTAAGTATTTCAATCAGAGTTCGTGATTTTCTGACTACGAATTTGTGCCGGCTGTTTATTTTCCGACTCAGAATTCCAATTCTAAATACCGGTACTCATCACCGATTTTCCAATTCCGGAATTGTACAAATTCTTTTTTTCGACTCCGAATTCCGAACCGGGATTCTATTATGTTTTACATTTGAGCTTTTCAAATCATGTGGTGCCTTTCACTTAATATATGGTTAACTTTGTGTAATGTCAAACCTCCATATCTTTCCGAGGACAGCTTTAACGATATAACAATCATTCAGCACGCATAATTGTTACCTTTGTGTGAGTTAATACTTGTGACTCATTGGAATTTGAATACATGTAACTCGTATTCGTTCCTCAACCATATTCTGATTAATATCATGTCTAATGTACTGCATGCACAATGTACTCAATACATAACACACGGATCAATGCTATATATACATGTCCAATACTATGTCATTCTTGTTACTATTGTCTTCATTTACATAGTCCATGCTCTTTAAAAAACATATAGAAACCCAAATTATTAAGCCATTAAGCCAATATTGGTATTTTGCATTACTCAAAACCAAATCCTATATAGTTGGACATTTTATTAGACCAAATCCTATATAGTTGGAAATTGTATTTTAGACCAAATCCTATATATATATATAGTTGGAAATTGTATGGTCTCACACCCCCCCCCCCCCAGTTGGAACCCCCTAGGAAAGTTCTCAATTGTGAGCCTTTGTGTTTTACTCGATGCCTGAATTAGACGAATGATATTGATTACAAGATGTTTTCTCCAATGCATTCTCTTATATATGCGAGGCGACCTATGGTCGACTCGCATATATAAGAGAATGCATTGGCACAGGGCCGTTCTGTTGGGTTAAGGGTTAACGTGGCATAGTCCTGTTATTTTAACCCTTTACCCAACAAAACGGCCAAAACCGGCCAAATAAAGCTTCAACAGCCTAAAATATCTTCGGTCTGTCTCAATAGAACCATACAAATATGGATATCATTGGAACCGGCCCCTTGACCACATTGTGATAGTTACAGTTATGCACTGTGCCAATGCATTCTCTTATATATGCGAGTCGACCATAGGTCGCCTCGCATATATAAGAGAATGCATTGGCCTAAAAAAAATCTTTTTTTAACTCTTTTTACCATTTTTTCTTACATTCTTTAACAATTTTAGAATTTTTCATGTGTTAAGCCAATGCATTCTCTTATATATGCGAGGCGACCTATGGTCGACTCGCATATATAAGAGAATGCATTGGCACAGGGCCGTTCTGTTGGGTAAAGGGTTAACGTGGCATAGTCCTGTTATTTTAACGTGGCATAGCGTTTAAAATGCACTTGAGTACACTTAGAGTAACTGCAATCCAACCAAGGAAGTTCTAGATACAGTACCAATCAGAACAAGCGGTATATAATAACACCTGCGCTAGTGTTTCTAAAACGACGTGAATAACATTCTTGATTATAGTCGATTTTCAACAACTAATACAACCAGTATTAAAATATTTCGCAATAAATATGTTTTTGAATGTTTGATACGCATAATGGCTTTCCCTGGATACGTACATATTATCGGATCACCGCGAAAGAGACAAATTAAAAAAATAGAACGATACTTTTTTTTACCATCATCAGTTTGCCCAAATAGCATCATAGCAATTCTGCAGGACCCAGCCGCATCATAGCATATTAGCAGGACCACTTGACGAGGGGTGTTTACTCGGTCAAATGAATTGACGATGGTTCAATAAGTGAAAGTCACTTGACTCTAAACATTGGACAAGTTTATGCCACTTTAAAATAACCGAACTACGCACGCCTTTAATACAAATCATACACACAGACATAGCCACTCAAAAAGCCGCATGTGTGATCCCCTTCCATCCACAAACTGGGGTCGAACCCCGCCTTATTTGGATGATGCCAGAGCATCATGCAGGGTCCGGTGCCGTCTGGCTCGAATGTGTTCCAATTGGTGAATGCCACGTCACTTCCGTCCATGTGTTGCCAAGTACCGCTCAGGGTTCCGTCAATCCAAAAACACATCGAAGTTCAACAATGTCGGGTAGTTGATTGCATCTGCAATTATTGAATTTATTTAAATGTATAATTCAGTTCAATTATTTATATCCGTCACATATTAGTAACCAGGGACCGCCTGTGCATTTAATACCCATGAGAAGAAATATATGTCGATTATCAAGAAAATTATATTATAAGCCAAAATTGAAATTGGAAATCATTTAACGCTTTCTGCCTGTCGCAACTTATGGTATTGGGGATAGTATACGGCATATAGCAATAGCATAGTATGACATTATGCATTGTTTATATTAGGTCTACATATGGGTGGACTTAGCATGTAAATATGTATGGATATAAAACCAATTAATTCATCAAGTTATTAATATATATTATGTATACTAATGTTTACTATAATGTACGTTTGTTCTGTGATAAATAGCACAGACATAATGAAAACAAAGATTACAGAAGCTTCAAATTTGAAGAAGTTATATCTCCCTATTTGCTTATATATTAGGGAGAGGTGTCCTGTTATCAGGGATAAGTTTACACCCCAACATCACATTTCTGTGATCTAATAATGTTCATGCAATACAAAAGCTCATTTATAAAACCATTGTACTGAGTAATTACATCATTATAATCAGGAAATACACGTTAAATATGATGTTTGGACATATGCATGCATACTGGTATATATACAGTATGAGATAAATCACTTATCCCTTGGACAACAATATATATGTAGAAGTGGCACAATTTAGGGAGATCTCTCCAAGGTCGCCTTCTATGCTCGCCACTCTATGTAACAACGGTAATGGTATCACATTAAACATATACTGGTACAAGTATAGAATATACACAGTATAGAATATATAAGCGTGTGGTATGCTGTATAAACATGTAACATATAAACTATGTATAGAATAAACGTGTCACAACGAGCGTGTCATATGCTGTATCTATATGTAACATATGCACTATGTATAGAATAAACGTATCATACCGAGCGTGTCATATGCTGTATCTATATATGTAACATATACACTATGTATAGAATAAACCTGTCATACCGAGCGTTTCATATGCTGTATCTACATGTAACATACTACACTATGTATAGAATGAACGTGTCATATCGACCGTGTCTTATGCTGTATCTATACATATAACGTATACACTATATATAATAAATATATAGAGGTTACCTAGTGTTTTTAGTGAGTGACCGAGACAACTGTCCATATACGATACGGTACTTGCCACTCGCGAAAAATAAACATTTGTCGCGGTCTCGAATGAGATAATTGTCGATATCCATTAGATTTTAATTTTATTTTACGCATGCTTTGCATATACATATTATAACCGGGTCACATTCAAATCTAAATCTTCATATTATAATTATACTAATGCTATTATATATGGTTAACATTTTACAATTCGATGATAGTTATTCAATTAATTAAGTTACGCCATTGACGTCCGTAACGTCAAAGCTATACAATGAAAGTGTATTTTTCTATATCTTCACTACTAGCGATTATTATCTGCTAGCGATTTCTTCTATATTCTATGAGTGTATAATAAACGTGTTATACCACACCACACGTATTATTTGCTGTATCTATATATAAAAAGAGTATGATCTTTCAGTCTGTTTTTTACTCCCGGAACCCTGGACCGATTTTAATCAAGTTTGGTGTGGTGATTTTTGTTAATTTTAGTTAAATTGAGCAAGGAGTTCAATCTAAAACAAACCATTACAGGGAATATGTAAATGTCACTTTGCGACACCTCTCTACCATGAGCGGTGTTCACTCACCCGGGTATCGGTTCTCGACGTCGTTGAATAAATCGATCTGACTTTGTTCCGTCACTCTAAGAATCCGGCCGTCCTCTGCTGAGCATTGGGCGACTGCATTGATCCAGTTCTTTCTAGGTGATTTGTAGATCTTCCAAGCTGTGTGGGACTCGTGGCGGAATAGGTAGAAATATTCACCTGGCTTGTAGACTGGAAGATGCAGAAGGAAGTTGATTATGCGTGGTCCGATTTAAGGTTACAGTGAAGTAATTTGATTGATAGCGCACTCCAATGGACTTTGGGCCAAGGTGCAGGAAAGATGGGTGTAGTGGATTTCATAAGTTTGTTACCCGAGATATTGAAAAAGTTATTCCTCATTTTTGTCGACACAGAAAAGGCGGAATTGACCTGCTTCGCAAACTTGTCCTGAATTAAACCAAGATGGGCACATTCTGTAACTTCCTGAATAGTTTGATTGCCCAACCTCCATATCCTTCCCGAGCGGTCATATGAGTTTTTATTCTCGTTGAATACAACAATTTTGCTCTTCGTGGAGGAGAATTCGAATCGCCACCGCCTGCTATATTTCACACATAAGTTCAACAAGGAGTCGAGACCGGATTTCGATAGCGACAGAAGAGCGATGTCGTCGGCAGTAGTAGGAGCGCCACATGGGATGTTGCATTCTTAGTCCGTATGGAGAAGTTGCCAGTTCGTTAAATATGTCGTCTATGAAGACGAGATAGCAGAGAGGTGACAGAACGCCACCTTGTCGAGTAGATTGCAGTATTTTGAAATGAACTTCAGCGGCAATTTCTCAGCTAAATAACAACCGCTACTAATTTTGTCAATGAATTTGCCGGGCGACTCGTGATCTCACGGGATGCACGGGTAGATACATAGGAATCAATGGATTAGACATCGACAACCACAGAACAAAATAGGCAGATGTGCATTTTGTGGCTGGCCCATTACAATTATAGTCGGCACACACACACGACCATCAAAGATTACTCGGCACACAAACGGTCACTTAAGATTAATCAGCACACACACACGGCCATCTAACATTACACGACACACAAGCGGCCACTTAAGATTCATCAGCACACACATGCACGGTCACCTAAGATTACTCGACACAGAGACGACCATCTAAGATTACTCGACACAAAAACGACCTTCTAAGATTACTGGACACATAAACGGCTATCTAAGATTTCTTGGCACAGAAAAGGACACCAAAGGTTACTCAGCTGAGAAACGGTCACCTAAGATTACACAGCACAGAAACACAGGTACCCAGAACAAAAATGTACTTCACCCAAATAATACTTAATCCCATAGAAAGGTATCTAACTTGGTCGGGCCTAATTTGTTATCATTTATAATTTTGTTCAAAGTCCACAAACTGGTTCAAAATACACACAAATAATTGCTGTTATACATAAATGACTTATATATATATACAGATATTTTATTACTCTTCAATTTGATGTATCCCGTGTACTCCGGTTATGAGCACAGGTCTGATACAAACAGGCTGTTCTGTTCTTTCGTTCGACATGGTGTCCGCTCCTACTTTGTCAAAGACTCGGTTTTTATTCAGAATCGCACCGCAAGGACACTATCAACGATAAGTATATATGTTATACATCATTGATGCGGAATTGTTTACTGACCCACTCAAACCAACCACGTCACACAACGACCGCACACCTCTCGTATTGATTGAAAAATGTTATTTCACAACCCGGTAATTATGAAAATTCTGAACTTCTATCGCCATTTTGGATTGACGTAATGCTATTTTATCATTGGTCAAATATAAATCAAATATATATCGAAGAAGTAATGAATTTATACGCTCTAAAATTTATGAAGTTCTATTCTTGTCCGCATGTATGTTTATAATTAATCGGCATTCGTGTTAATTCAATCTTTGTGTGCTTATTGAATGTTTTCTAACTAGTTATATTTATTAATTGTGCTGCGTAATAACTATAAATAGTACTCACTGTAGACTCGCACACGATGACTTTTTTTTAATTTAGTTGATCGCGTCCTGGTTCATGGAACTGATATTTTCAATAAATACGAGATACGGGGCAGTTATGTGGCGTGATTTATTTGTGAGCCAGTAAACAATTCCGCATCAAATGATGTATGTAATATATATATATATATATATATATATATATATATATATATATATGATACTTAAGGTTAGTTCATACGCTGGCAAAATTGCACTGCAAAAATGCCATGCCTGATGGTCGTTTAGTTGGCTGGCATTTTTGCATGCTGCCGGCTAGCTCGTGCTCCGCCGTCGCTGGCTGACAACAATCAACGATGATTTATGATAACGGCGTGTATCTCTTTGTCGGTGATCACAAAACGAGGCCACTAACAATAATTGCTCGTGTCCGTGTTTTTCTTGATACGAATTGTGTATAAGTGGTACTTCTCATAAGTCAGAAATGTGGGGTCTATAGGGGAAAGGCGCGGGCAAAATGGACACAAACAGTGTCGCCAACTTCATCAAACGTATGTAAGATTTATGGAGGCACGGACTCAGTATGAGTATTCGTTGTTTCAAATGTGCTTAATTCAATACTCTTGAACAATTTCTCATTTATTATCGAAATTACCACATATGGATATTTGATATACCAAACAGTATTAAGTGATGTTAAAGCTTGTGGTACCAGTTGAAACACACAAATGCAAAGCGGGTACCAATAGGATTTCTCGAAAGACGGAAAGTCGTCGGTTTTCTTCGTTGAACCAATTGCGGACACACCATCTCCTCACATGTCCCCAGAACATAAATTGACCCCACCCCAATAATACTTAATTAAGTATTATTGGGGGTGGGGTCAATTTTTGTTCTCGGGACCTGTGCATCTCCTCTATTGTTGGCGTTTATGGCACTCATGTATCAGCAGCATCCGGCCTATCGACGGAGCTGGCCATGGCGATATCACATGTTGTCAACAGCTCAGCGATATCAGTAATCACGCAAAAAACCGCTGTCGTACATGATCACTACTAACGCTGATTTGTTGAAAACAACTGGCAGAAATTAATCGGTTTTGGCAATTTTGCAGCTGGCATTTTTGCAGTTTGCAGTGCAATATTGCCAGCGTATGAACGTACCCTTACCGTCGATATAGTGTCTTTGCTGCGCGATTCTGTATAAAAACCGAGTCTTTGACAAAGCAGGAGCGGACACCTTGTCGAACGCGAGACAAAACTGCCGGTTTGCGTCAGACCGGAGTTCTTCTGAACCAATTTGTGCACGGGATATAACATCAATTTGAAGAGTAATAAAATATATATGTGAGTCATTTATGTAACAACAATTATTTTGTGTGTCTTTTGAACCAGTTTGTTGACTTTAAAAATGATAACAAATTAGGTCCGACCAAGTTAGATACCTTTCTATAGGATAAAGTATTATTGGGGTGGGGTCAATTTTTGTTCTGTGGACCTGTGCACAGAAACGGAAATCTAGTCCATAAGGCTAGGATCTCAATAATGGACGGATCCACGACTGATTACCCCGAATCTCCTCCCGGGGTCGGGGCATAATAAACAACTTTTCAAACTCACAAAACTTTTGACACTCACCTTCTGTGATTCGGAGGTAATATACTGCTCCGATGAGGGCCACATTCAATGTGCTTCCAACGAAGAACACTTTTTCGAAAAACCAGCACATTTTGTGGTCCATATCCCACACGAATGAGATGCAGTTATTTTTTAAACAAGTTCGTGTACATAATATGTCCCCGGCATTTGCCGCGCCTGAAAACGAGACATCCGCGAAATGACCTGGTTGTGTTATTCCGCCGAGCTCTGGAATGGCTCTAAGTACATTCATTTTTGAAAACCCTACGCCAAACAAAGACACCAACAGCAGAATACGGAACATCATGGCAAGATCCATCATGTGTGGTATTGGGGTCCTTAGCTCGCTCCGATTGGAGACACTCGCGCGACAGGAACATATATACAAGACAGAATCAATGATCTCTCAAAGCTTCGATTTGAATTACTGACGTACTGTTGTCATAACATCGATCATAATGCATTTCGGATGAATTGTGTACCCTCAATATGTCACTCAAATAGACGATGATGGGGTATCACACCGTCGTTAAATGTATTGAACACATTCAACTCCGAGACATATGCGTACTATATATACCATGCCCAGCGAGCATATTATTACCGGAGACCAAACGCTCACAGACTATTCAACAACGGCGACAGGGAAATTACTAAGTATCTTTCAATTTTTATCAAAACTTCATCAACATCATCCGACACTCTTGTGGCTTCATTTCCTGACAAATAAGTATTCACCCTTCTAAAATATATCGATATATAAGGATTAACTGTCATGTGGACTGTTTTTATGGAGATGTAACGGTGAGGTAAGTGGACATAACTTGTGTAAAACCCGAAGGGTTTTACATACAAGTTATGTCCACTTACCTCACCGTTACATCTCCATAAAAATAGTCCACATGACAGTTAATCCTTATATTTATATACATTTAGCGAAAAAGCCGCTTTTGTAAATATATTTAAATCGAAAAGTGTATCGTGACAAGATCAGCCCAAAATACCCAATAG
Organism: Siphonodentalium dalli; assembly: GCA_032622095.1. Taxonomy (NCBI): domain Eukaryota; kingdom Metazoa; phylum Mollusca; class Scaphopoda; order Gadilida; family Siphonodentaliidae; genus Siphonodentalium; species Siphonodentalium dalli. The sequence continues at coordinate 153,045,614 of CP136062.1, forward strand.
CACCCTTGGCAAAAGTTAATAGGAACAATTTATCTTCATGTTGAAACCCGATGATGTATTAAGTCAATCCTGCGCGAGTCAAAATGCGCCCAAAGCATTACGCGTTCGTCTTTCCAAACCTAATGACGTATCGATTGTGTTATTAGCTTGGTGTTATGAGGCGTTACGCATTCACCGAGAAATAACTGCAACTAGCCACGTGGGCGCCGACCAATCAGAATGCTGGATTTAGTGATGACAACACTTAGTGTGTAAATATAAAGTTATAACAGAAGGTGAGTATGAACAGTATGTGTTTTTCTTGTACTCGTCCAGGTTGTGGTGAAAAGTCATATTGTGTCGAGTCCAATCTGACTTTTCACCACAACCTGGACGAGTACAAGAAAAACTCATACTATGCACAACATTTTGTAATGACATTTTTCTTATCCATCTGTATGTTTATCCATATTTTGGGAATAAAACTTTTGTGGTTATTTTTGGTATTTGTCGGCACTTAATTCTCTATAAAGCCTGTATTTGATCAACATAAACCATGATTTGGAACAGTAAACACGGAAATGAAAAAAAAAACTCAATGCGGTAGTTTTTGCCCAATCAGAAATAGTGATAGTTTAAGGGATGGATAATAATACAACACATTCTCGTGCCAATAGGTTCATATTGATCCTACATATTCACATAGTTTGATTTGAACTTATTTTATTCTGAAATAAGCCCGTTGTGAACTTATACGCGTTACTCCGTTGAATGGCGCGGGCCACAGTGAATAACAAATTACCACGGTAAATATGGTTATATGTAAACTGTTGTTCAAATAGTGTCATACTGACTTATTACCACGGTAAATTTTGTTTTGGGTAAGCTTAAGCATGCTATAGCGAATTAAAAAAAAAACTGGATAAAACCTTAGGGGCATTTTATAACTCAAAACTATCACCAAATATTCATAGTAATAATTTTGATGCCCATGAAAAACGTAAGATTCCCTGGCACTAAACCTACAAAATAAGTCTGTTAAAGAATATAAGAAAAAATTATTAAAATTGTAAAAAATTGTAAAAAATAATAACAAATGATGAAAATTGTTAGGCCAATGCATTCTCTTATATATGCGAGGCGACCTATGGTCGACTCGCATATATAAGAGAATGCATTGGCACAGGGTATATGGGTTGATACAAAACTCGGACCTGGCACTGAAAGGGTTAAGGAGAACATGCTGGGTGTTTACACACGTACCGACCCTCTATAAGGAACGACCCCCGCACTAATACACTCTTATATTAATACACTCTTATACTAATACACTCTTACACTAATACACCCTTACACTAATATAATATACACTAATACACTCTCACATTAATACACTCTTATACCAATACACGCTTACACTCTCACACTAATACATTCTTACACTAACACACTCTTACACTAATACACGCTTACACTAATACACTCTTACACTGATACACCATTACACTATTGCAATACTACGACCTAATATCAATATGCTCATACACTAATATGCCCTTTACTAATACGTTCTTACACTAATGTACTATTGGTCTAATAAACTCACTCTTACACCAATATGCTCTTGTACTGATACACACTCTTATACTAATATAATAAGCTCTTACACTAAAACGCTCTTATACTAACACTCTTACACTACTACACTAATTCACCCTGTCACAAATACACTCTTACACGATTGCACCCTTACACTAATATGCTCTTACACTAATACACCACTATACACTAATACGATATGACACTAATACGCTTTTACTCTAAAACACTATTGTACACTAATACGCACTTACGATAATGCGCTTGTATACTAATACACTCTTACACTAATACAAAGAGGATACCTACGGCATTTGACTGAATAAGATTTGGAAAATGGTCCGAACAAACGTTAACGTATGTGGAATCGTTGTTGACTTTGTCCGCGCGGCTGAGTGCGATTAACCATGCACGTCGCAAACCCTTGTCTTTTTTCCCGGAAGGAAGACGATGGAGGCTGACTTGCTTTCCGAACCTTCCAGTACTATTCCGTGAGTTTTGACAACCGGGAACAGAACAATAATCTTTTCCCATTTCATGTAATGCATGGATGTAGCTTAGGTAGGAAGCACGTATTTTCAATATGCATTCCATTGCCAATGTTTGCCTTTATATCTACTATTTGGTGAGACAAATACTCACTAATCCCGTCTCGGATTTTTATTAGACTAGGATATACATAATATGACATAAATATTTAATTGATTTACTTTTGTAACGTTAAAAGCATGTCGCGACAAAGCTTTCCCGACGCCCGGTCGACTGGCATGGTGTATAGAAGCGGCCATCTCATTAGGTTACAATACACCAAATACAAATTAGTAGAGTGATTTCCCCTGGCACTACCATGCTAGGATCAGCATAAAAAAAATTCTGGCAGCTGAATGGTCAATGATACATGGATGAAAAGTGCACGAAAAAATGCACAAATGTGTTTCCCGTCGAGAAACATCAAATATAACCACATGGTAAATGGTTATGGCTGTGCAAGTGGCGAATAATTTATGGGAGGTGTTTGTGCTTTTTTCGATGTCATTTGTTCTCAATTGTAAGGGTAGTGTGACGTTTGTCAAGCTCCAGTGTGATCTACCATGCTAACAAGTACTTTTGTGCACATTTCTGTGTGTCTGAAAGGACGTTCTTTAATTTCAAATACTCGTGCAGGGTCAAAGCTTTGCTGCGAATATAGGCCAGCGGGATTTGTTAACACTGAGGCCTATGTAAATCATTTGGTGTATTGTAACCATTAACGCTGAGCTGATATTATACCTACTAGTCAGGGGAGGTAATACCAATCATCGACGATAACTCTGCTTATCGCAAACGGTCCTATAGGAATCACTGAACTAAATGGTTTCCCATAGGCGACAGTGTTAACGTTTCGGTCAAATTCACTGAATTGAAGCCTGCAGGCCATACCAGTGATGTTTACCCAGCTAGATTGACACGAGTTGATCACGAAAATGCAAGAAAAATCACAGGTCATGTGTTTACTTTTTAAAATAAATCCCCAAGTGTACGACAGGGCTATCGCACAGCCAAATAAAGAGTTTTAGGCATATGTTTAGTTTCAATCTACAATGAAAGAAATACACTGCTAGAAATACAGTCGAATACTATAGAACACAAAATATGTATTACAAAATTAGTAAATCACAAATTAACGCTGATATTACAAAAATTGTATTCTATAGTATAGGCCCCTGGAAGCTCCATATACAGTCCAAATCTAAAGACGTTAGAAAATAAACATTTCCAATGTGTATGCCAAGACTGGAATGCCCTCACAGACGACATAGCAAATGTTAAGACCGTTCTCCACTTCAAGGAGAAGTTGGAGCGCTGGCGATAAAGGTTTAAATCCACATGTTTCCATCGTGGACTTTGTAACTCGAAATTGTTATCTGTTGGAGTTGTCAGTTACTCGCGATGGCCGCTGGTTTGCCGCACATGGTCGACGAGTTTTTCAGCCATTGAAATAAGTGTTAGATTAGCCGTAAGTGTGCGGATTTCCTCCACCACTAAAATAGCAATGTCGTAACATTAAACCCCAATCAATCAGTCAATCAATCAATTAATCAAATCAATTAATATTCATAACACATCATCGATCGGGACTACTATTTCCACTTTTTAGTTTGAATTTTTTTATTTTAACATTAGACTTTAAATAACAATAAGTTCCGAGTAGAGTGTTGTCAATGGCATTGTTTAATCCAACGTAAATAATTGACTTTGTTACAGTTTGGTTTAGGAAACCGAACTAAAACACTCCAGAATATTTGTATAAATATCGTTCGTCAACCGGACATGTTCACCGTGCACATTCTAGAAATTTGTAGCTATATAACAGATATTTTGCTCTCGTGTTTGTAACCCCATACTGCTTATAATGGTTGTTAGGAAGTCGCTTGTTGTGTCTTCGATATCGCTAGGCAGACACATGTCGCATCGACGATTAAGCTATCAGCTCATTGGCTATAATTGAAAATGGGGCGGTACTTACGGATAGATCCATTGCGTTATATCTCAGGTCGTCTTGCACCGATTTGCGTGAAATGTTGCGTGTCGTATTTAATCTGACATTGGTGTGGTATAATTTTAAACGCCCCAAAAGCGTGATAGAGTTTACAATATCACTGGTTACAGTTAGACGCACACACACAGACACTTGGCTTGTATATATATATATATATATATATATAGGAAGTTCTTATCTAGTACGACATTAAAGATTTGATGGGTCTTTAATTGGTGTTATCATATATTGATAAGAACTTCCTATTAGACCAGACCCATACGGCTAAAGATATCAACACTACTATATATATATATATATATATATATATATATATGGATTGGCTCGAACATATGCTGAAACCCCACATAAATTATATCGGTATATTTTAGAAGGGTGAATACTTGGCTGTCAGGAAATGTAGCCACAAGAGTGCCGGATGATGTCGATGAACTGTTTGATAAATATAGAAAGATACTTGGTAATTTCCCTGTTCGCGTTGTCGAATATTATATAGTATACATGTATTGATCGTTTGTGGGAGTTTTGATCTCCGATAATAATATGATCTCTGGTACTGTACGCGTATGTCTCGGAGTTGAATGTTTTCAATACGCATAATCCGATTTAAAGCCCTTAAATTACTATTTCTTCGGCTTTGGGGGTAAAAAAAAAATAGATTTGAGTCGAGGAACCGGATTTAAAGCCCCTAAATTACTATTTCTTCGGCTGTGGGGGTAAACAAATTAGATTTGAGTCGAGAAACCCTATTTAGAGCCCTTAAATTATTATTTCTTCCGCTTTGGGGGTTAAAATTTAGATTTGAGTCGAGGAACCAGGTTTAAAGCCCTTAAATTACTATATCTTCGGCTGTGGGGGTAAAACAAAATTAGATTTGAGCCGAAGAAACCGATTTAAAACCCTTAAATTACTATTTCTTCGGCTGTGGGGTTAAAACAAAATCAGATTTGAGTCGAGGAACCAGGTTTACAGCCCTTAAATTACTATTTCTTCGGCTTTGGGGTAAACAAAATTAGATTTGAGTCGAGGAACCCGATTTAAAGCCCCTAAATTACTATTTCTTCGGCTTTGGGGGTAAAAAAAAAATTATATTTGAGTCGAGGAACCCACCCCTCGAAGCACAGAGTTATTAGAGTTCGAGTATTGATATCTGTTATTTTTCACCACCTCGAATATTTGGCGGCCTAGCAATTATTCGACGAATGCCAACCGACATGCTCTCGATACCAAATTGTGTTGAAGAAAATGCTTATATAACACTTTTTGGGCAATTTTATACAATAGTTGACTGTGGTTAGAATTATTTTTTTGGTAATTTCTCGATGTTGATAACCGTAGCGGCATTTCATGAAATGTTGTTGTTGTTGTTGGAATCTGATGATATGGGGACCATCGGAATCGGATTTTGTACCTTTATGGACGACACAATCCACCCGAGTTGCATCATTAGTTCACGCGCGATACCATGTAGTACGTGATCGATGTTATGACAACAGTATACGTCAGTCGTGAAATAGCAGCTTTACAATTAAGAGCTCATTGATTCTCTGTCTTGTGGTGGTTACTGTCGAGGGGAGAGTCTCACATCGGAGCGAGCTATGGACCCCAATACCACACCTGATGTTGCCATGATGTTCCGTTTTCTGCTTTTTGTGTCTGGGCTTGGCGTCGGGTTTTCGAAACTGACTGAACTTATAGTTATTCCAGAGCTCGGCGGAATAACACAACCAGGTCATTTCGCGGATGTCCCGTTTTCAGGCGCGGCAAATGCCGGGGGAAATGTTCTGTACAAGAACTTGCTTAAAAAATAACTGCATCTCATTCGTGTGGGATATGGACCAAAAAATGTGCTGGTTTTTCGAAAAAGTTTTCTTCGTTGGAAGCGCATTGAATGTGGCCCTCATCGGAGCAGTATATTACCTCCGAATCACAGAAGGTGAGTGTCAAACAGTTTTGAAAATATGTTTATTATCCCCCGATCCCGGAGGAGATTCGGGGTAAATTGTCGTGGGATCCGTCCGTTCTTGCGATCTTGCGATCCTACCCTTATGTGGCCGTTTCTGGGCCGAGTAATCTTAGCCAGCCGTTTCTGTGCCGAGTAACCTAATATATATGTCTGTTTCTGGGCCGAGTGATCTTAGAAGCTGTTTCTTTGCAGAGCAATCTTAAATGGCGTTTTCGTGCCGAGTAACTTAATACATGGTCATGTCTGCGCCGAGTAATCTCAAGTGACCGTTTGTGTGCCGAGTAATCTTATAGGTGACCGTCTGTGTGTGCCGAGTAATCTTAAGTGGTCGTTTATGTGTCGCGTAAACCTAGATGGCCGTCTGTGCGCCGAGTAATTATATGCGACCATTCACACACTGCACGTCTGTGTTCATGTTTCACTTTAAAAAAGCCCCACAAATAGTTTTGTCCGTAAGATATCCATAATATCTGTCCATATATTTTCCGTCAGTCGACAACATAAATCCCCTTTCTATTGATTTGTCTAGTGCTTAGTACTTAGTACACATTCTTAATCATCAAACAGCTCAGCGATATCAGTAATCACGCAAAAAACCGCTGTCGTACATGATCACTACTAACGCTGATTTGTTGAAAACAACTGGCAGAAATTAATCGGTTTTGGCAATTTTGCAGCTGGCATTTTTGCAGTTTGCAGTGCAATATTGCCAGCGTATGAACGTACCCTTACCGTCGATATAGTGTCTTTGCTGCGCGATTCTGTATAAAAACCGAGTCTTTGACAAAGCAGGAGCGGACACCTTGTCGAACGCGAGACAAAACTGCCGGTTTGCGTCAGACCGGAGTTCTTCTGAACCAATTTGTGCACGGGATATAACATCAATTTGAAGAGTAATAAAATATATATGTGAGTCATTTATGTAACAACAATTATTTTGTGTGTCTTTTGAACCAGTTTGTTGACTTTAAAAATGATAACAAATTAGGTCCGACCAAGTTAGATACCTTTCTATAGGATAAAGTATTATTGGGGTGGGGTCAATTTTTGTTCTGTGGACCTGTGCACAGAAACGGAAATCTAGTCCATAAGGCTAGGATCTCAATAATGGACGGATCCACGACTGATTACCCCGAATCTCCTCCCGGGGTCGGGGCATAATAAACAACTTTTCAAACTCACAAAACTTTTGACACTCACCTTCTGTGATTCGGAGGTAATATACTGCTCCGATGAGGGCCACATTCAATGTGCTTCCAACGAAGAACACTTTTTCGAAAAACCAGCACATTTTGTGGTCCATATCCCACACGAATGAGATGCAGTTATTTTTTAAACAAGTTCGTGTACATAATATGTCCCCGGCATTTGCCGCGCCTGAAAACGAGACATCCGCGAAATGACCTGGTTGTGTTATTCCGCCGAGCTCTGGAATGGCTCTAAGTACATTCATTTTTGAAAACCCTACGCCAAACAAAGACACCAACAGCAGAATACGGAACATCATGGCAAGATCCATCATGTGTGGTATTGGGGTCCTTAGCTCGCTCCGATTGGAGACACTCGCGCGACAGGAACATATATACAAGACAGAATCAATGATCTCTCAAAGCTTCGATTTGAATTACTGACGTACTGTTGTCATAACATCGATCATAATGCATTTCGGATGAATTGTGTACCCTCAATATGTCACTCAAATAGACGATGATGGGGTATCACACCGTCGTTAAATGTATTGAACACATTCAACTCCGAGACATATGCGTACTATATATACCATGCCCAGCGAGCATATTATTACCGGAGACCAAACGCTCACAGACTATTCAACAACGGCGACAGGGAAATTACTAAGTATCTTTCAATTTTTATCAAAACTTCATCAACATCATCCGACACTCTTGTGGCTTCATTTCCTGACAAATAAGTATTCACCCTTCTAAAATATATCGATATATAAGGATTAACTGTCATGTGGACTGTTTTTATGGAGATGTAACGGTGAGGTAAGTGGACATAACTTGTGTAAAACCCGAAGGGTTTTACATACAAGTTATGTCCACTTACCTCACCGTTACATCTCCATAAAAATAGTCCACATGACAGTTAATCCTTATATTTATATACATTTAGCGAAAAAGCCGCTTTTGTAAATATATTTAAATCGAAAAGTGTATCGTGACAAGATCAGCCCAAAATACCCAATAGCACCCTTGGCAAAAGTTAATAGGAACAATTTATCTTCATGTTGAAACCCGATGATGTATTAAGTCAATCCTGCGCGAGTCAAAATGCGCCCAAAGCATTACGCGTTCGTCTTTCCAAACCTAATGACGTATCGATTGTGTTATTAGCTTGGTGTTATGAGGCGTTACGCATTCACCGAGAAATAACTGCAACTAGCCACGTGGGCGCCGACCAATCAGAATGCTGGATTTAGTGATGACAACACTTAGTGTGTAAATATAAAGTTATAACAGAAGGTGAGTATGAACAGTATGTGTTTTTCTTGTACTCGTCCAGGTTGTGGTGAAAAGTCATATTGTGTCGAGTCCAATCTGACTTTTCACCACAACCTGGACGAGTACAAGAAAAACTCATACTATGCACAACATTTTGTAATGACATTTTTCTTATCCATCTGTATGTTTATCCATATTTTGGGAATAAAACTTTTGTGGTTATTTTTGGTATTTGTCGGCACTTAATTCTCTATAAAGCCTGTATTTGATCAACATAAACCATGATTTGGAACAGTAAACACGGAAATGAAAAAAAAAACTCAATGCGGTAGTTTTTGCCCAATCAGAAATAGTGATAGTTTAAGGGATGGATAATAATACAACACATTCTCGTGCCAATAGGTTCATATTGATCCTACATATTCACATAGTTTGATTTGAACTTATTTTATTCTGAAATAAGCCCGTTGTGAACTTATACGCGTTACTCCGTTGAATGGCGCGGGCCACAGTGAATAACAAATTACCACGGTAAATATGGTTATATGTAAACTGTTGTTCAAATAGTGTCATACTGACTTATTACCACGGTAAATTTTGTTTTGGGTAAGCTTAAGCATGCTATAGCGAATTAAAAAAAAAACTGGATAAAACCTTAGGGGCATTTTATAACTCAAAACTATCACCAAATATTCATAGTAATAATTTTGATGCCCATGAAAAACGTAAGATTCCCTGGCACTAAACCTACAAAATAAGTCTGTTAAAGAATATAAGAAAAAATTATTAAAATTGTAAAAAATTGTAAAAAATAATAACAAATGATGAAAATTGTTAGGCCAATGCATTCTCTTATATATGCGAGGCGACCTATGGTCGACTCGCATATATAAGAGAATGCATTGGCACAGGGTATATGGGTTGATACAAAACTCGGACCTGGCACTGAAAGGGTTAAGGAGAACATGCTGGGTGTTTACACACGTACCGACCCTCTATAAGGAACGACCCCCGCACTAATACACTCTTATATTAATACACTCTTATACTAATACACTCTTACACTAATACACCCTTACACTAATATAATATACACTAATACACTCTCACATTAATACACTCTTATACCAATACACGCTTACACTCTCACACTAATACATTCTTACACTAACACACTCTTACACTAATACACGCTTACACTAATACACTCTTACACTGATACACCATTACACTATTGCAATACTACGACCTAATATCAATATGCTCATACACTAATATGCCCTTTACTAATACGTTCTTACACTAATGTACTATTGGTCTAATAAACTCACTCTTACACCAATATGCTCTTGTACTGATACACACTCTTATACTAATATAATAAGCTCTTACACTAAAACGCTCTTATACTAACACTCTTACACTACTACACTAATTCACCCTGTCACAAATACACTCTTACACGATTGCACCCTTACACTAATATGCTCTTACACTAATACACCACTATACACTAATACGATATGACACTAATACGCTTTTACTCTAAAACACTATTGTACACTAATACGCACTTACGATAATGCGCTTGTATACTAATACACTCTTACACTAATACAAAGAGGATACCTACGGCATTTGACTGAATAAGATTTGGAAAATGGTCCGAACAAACGTTAACGTATGTGGAATCGTTGTTGACTTTGTCCGCGCGGCTGAGTGCGATTAACCATGCACGTCGCAAACCCTTGTCTTTTTTCCCGGAAGGAAGACGATGGAGGCTGACTTGCTTTCCGAACCTTCCAGTACTATTCCGTGAGTTTTGACAACCGGGAACAGAACAATAATCTTTTCCCATTTCATGTAATGCATGGATGTAGCTTAGGTAGGAAGCACGTATTTTCAATATGCATTCCATTGCCAATGTTTGCCTTTATATCTACTATTTGGTGAGACAAATACTCACTAATCCCGTCTCGGATTTTTATTAGACTAGGATATACATAATATGACATAAATATTTAATTGATTTACTTTTGTAACGTTAAAAGCATGTCGCGACAAAGCTTTCCCGACGCCCGGTCGACTGGCATGGTGTATAGAAGCGGCCATCTCATTAGGTTACAATACACCAAATACAAATTAGTAGAGTGATTTCCCCTGGCACTACCATGCTAGGATCAGCATAAAAAAAATTCTGGCAGCTGAATGGTCAATGATACATGGATGAAAAGTGCACGAAAAAATGCACAAATGTGTTTCCCGTCGAGAAACATCAAATATAACCACATGGTAAATGGTTATGGCTGTGCAAGTGGCGAATAATTTATGGGAGGTGTTTGTGCTTTTTTCGATGTCATTTGTTCTCAATTGTAAGGGTAGTGTGACGTTTGTCAAGCTCCAGTGTGATCTACCATGCTAACAAGTACTTTTGTGCACATTTCTGTGTGTCTGAAAGGACGTTCTTTAATTTCAAATACTCGTGCAGGGTCAAAGCTTTGCTGCGAATATAGGCCAGCGGGATTTGTTAACACTGAGGCCTATGTAAATCATTTGGTGTATTGTAACCATTAACGCTGAGCTGATATTATACCTACTAGTCAGGGGAGGTAATACCAATCATCGACGATAACTCTGCTTATCGCAAACGGTCCTATAGGAATCACTGAACTAAATGGTTTCCCATAGGCGACAGTGTTAACGTTTCGGTCAAATTCACTGAATTGAAGCCTGCAGGCCATACCAGTGATGTTTACCCAGCTAGATTGACACGAGTTGATCACGAAAATGCAAGAAAAATCACAGGTCATGTGTTTACTTTTTAAAATAAATCCCCAAGTGTACGACAGGGCTATCGCACAGCCAAATAAAGAGTTTTAGGCATATGTTTAGTTTCAATCTACAATGAAAGAAATACACTGCTAGAAATACAGTCGAATACTATAGAACACAAAATATGTATTACAAAATTAGTAAATCACAAATTAACGCTGATATTACAAAAATTGTATTCTATAGTATAGGCCCCTGGAAGCTCCATATACAGTCCAAATCTAAAGACGTTAGAAAATAAACATTTCCAATGTGTATGCCAAGACTGGAATGCCCTCACAGACGACATAGCAAATGTTAAGACCGTTCTCCACTTCAAGGAGAAGTTGGAGCGCTGGCGATAAAGGTTTAAATCCACATGTTTCCATCGTGGACTTTGTAACTCGAAATTGTTATCTGTTGGAGTTGTCAGTTACTCGCGATGGCCGCTGGTTTGCCGCACATGGTCGACGAGTTTTTCAGCCATTGAAATAAGTGTTAGATTAGCCGTAAGTGTGCGGATTTCCTCCACCACTAAAATAGCAATGTCGTAACATTAAACCCCAATCAATCAGTCAATCAATCAATTAATCAAATCAATTAATATTCATAACACATCATCGATCGGGACTACTATTTCCACTTTTTAGTTTGAATTTTTTTATTTTAACATTAGACTTTAAATAACAATAAGTTCCGAGTAGAGTGTTGTCAATGGCATTGTTTAATCCAACGTAAATAATTGACTTTGTTACAGTTTGGTTTAGGAAACCGAACTAAAACACTCCAGAATATTTGTATAAATATCGTTCGTCAACCGGACATGTTCACCGTGCACATTCTAGAAATTTGTAGCTATATAACAGATATTTTGCTCTCGTGTTTGTAACCCCATACTGCTTATAATGGTTGTTAGGAAGTCGCTTGTTGTGTCTTCGATATCGCTAGGCAGACACATGTCGCATCGACGATTAAGCTATCAGCTCATTGGCTATAATTGAAAATGGGGCGGTACTTACGGATAGATCCATTGCGTTATATCTCAGGTCGTCTTGCACCGATTTGCGTGAAATGTTGCGTGTCGTATTTAATCTGACATTGGTGTGGTATAATTTTAAACGCCCCAAAAGCGTGATAGAGTTTACAATATCACTGGTTACAGTTAGACGCACACACACAGACACTTGGCTTGTATATATATATATATATATATATATAGGAAGTTCTTATCTAGTACGACATTAAAGATTTGATGGGTCTTTAATTGGTGTTATCATATATTGATAAGAACTTCCTATTAGACCAGACCCATACGGCTAAAGATATCAACACTACTATATATATATATATATATATATATATATATATGGATTGGCTCGAACATATGCTGAAACCCCACATAAATTATATCGGTATATTTTAGAAGGGTGAATACTTGGCTGTCAGGAAATGTAGCCACAAGAGTGCCGGATGATGTCGATGAACTGTTTGATAAATATAGAAAGATACTTGGTAATTTCCCTGTTCGCGTTGTCGAATATTATATAGTATACATGTATTGATCGTTTGTGGGAGTTTTGATCTCCGATAATAATATGATCTCTGGTACTGTACGCGTATGTCTCGGAGTTGAATGTTTTCAATACGCATAATCCGATTTAAAGCCCTTAAATTACTATTTCTTCGGCTTTGGGGGTAAAAAAAAAATAGATTTGAGTCGAGGAACCGGATTTAAAGCCCCTAAATTACTATTTCTTCGGCTGTGGGGGTAAACAAATTAGATTTGAGTCGAGAAACCCTATTTAGAGCCCTTAAATTATTATTTCTTCCGCTTTGGGGGTTAAAATTTAGATTTGAGTCGAGGAACCAGGTTTAAAGCCCTTAAATTACTATATCTTCGGCTGTGGGGGTAAAACAAAATTAGATTTGAGCCGAAGAAACCGATTTAAAACCCTTAAATTACTATTTCTTCGGCTGTGGGGTTAAAACAAAATCAGATTTGAGTCGAGGAACCAGGTTTACAGCCCTTAAATTACTATTTCTTCGGCTTTGGGGTAAACAAAATTAGATTTGAGTCGAGGAACCCGATTTAAAGCCCCTAAATTACTATTTCTTCGGCTTTGGGGGTAAAAAAAAAATTATATTTGAGTCGAGGAACCCACCCCTCGAAGCACAGAGTTATTAGAGTTCGAGTATTGATATCTGTTATTTTTCACCACCTCGAATATTTGGCGGCCTAGCAATTATTCGACGAATGCCAACCGACATGCTCTCGATACCAAATTGTGTTGAAGAAAATGCTTATATAACACTTTTTGGGCAATTTTATACAATAGTTGACTGTGGTTAGAATTATTTTTTTGGTAATTTCTCGATGTTGATAACCGTAGCGGCATTTCATGAAATGTTGTTGTTGTTGTTGGAATCTGATGATATGGGGACCATCGGAATCGGATTTTGTACCTTTATGGACGACACAATCCACCCGAGTTGCATCATTAGTTCACGCGCGATACCATGTAGTACGTGATCGATGTTATGACAACAGTATACGTCAGTCGTGAAATAGCAGCTTTACAATTAAGAGCTCATTGATTCTCTGTCTTGTGGTGGTTACTGTCGAGGGGAGAGTCTCACATCGGAGCGAGCTATGGACCCCAATACCACACCTGATGTTGCCATGATGTTCCGTTTTCTGCTTTTTGTGTCTGGGCTTGGCGTCGGGTTTTCGAAACTGACTGAACTTATAGTTATTCCAGAGCTCGGCGGAATAACACAACCAGGTCATTTCGCGGATGTCCCGTTTTCAGGCGCGGCAAATGCCGGGGGAAATGTTCTGTACAAGAACTTGCTTAAAAAATAACTGCATCTCATTCGTGTGGGATATGGACCAAAAAATGTGCTGGTTTTTCGAAAAAGTTTTCTTCGTTGGAAGCGCATTGAATGTGGCCCTCATCGGAGCAGTATATTACCTCCGAATCACAGAAGGTGAGTGTCAAACAGTTTTGAAAATATGTTTATTATCCCCCGATCCCGGAGGAGATTCGGGGTAAATTGTCGTGGGATCCGTCCGTTCTTGCGATCTTGCGATCCTACCCTTATGTGGCCGTTTCTGGGCCGAGTAATCTTAGCCAGCCGTTTCTGTGCCGAGTAACCTAATATATATGTCTGTTTCTGGGCCGAGTGATCTTAGAAGCTGTTTCTTTGCAGAGCAATCTTAAATGGCGTTTTCGTGCCGAGTAACTTAATACATGGTCATGTCTGCGCCGAGTAATCTCAAGTGACCGTTTGTGTGCCGAGTAATCTTATAGGTGACCGTCTGTGTGTGCCGAGTAATCTTAAGTGGTCGTTTATGTGTCGCGTAAACCTAGATGGCCGTCTGTGCGCCGAGTAATTATATGCGACCATTCACACACTGCACGTCTGTGTTCATGTTTCACTTTAAAAAAGCCCCACAAATAGTTTTGTCCGTAAGATATCCATAATATCTGTCCATATATTTTCCGTCAGTCGACAACATAAATCCCCTTTCTATTGATTTGTCTAGTGCTTAGTACTTAGTACACATTCTTAATCATCAAATAGTGTAATTTCAACCAATCATTTAGCCCCGTTCATTGTACGAACAAATTGACCAACTGCGCCGGCTTACAATGTATATATTGGTTCTAAAAAGGTTTCAAAAGACCCAATCAAGCCATATCCGTTTCATGTTATCAAACTTTATAGATTAAATTAAAAATAAAAAATGATTTTGTTCTAGCCATGGCTCTGTTTTTTTATGGTTAGGCTATATGTTTAATTAATTCCAAGTTCAATGACTTTTATTGCACTATCGTCAATTTCAATACAATTGACCCGCCAGCAAGGTACCTAAGACTCCAGTAATAACTAAGGTTAATTCTAAAATTCTGCAGATATACTACCACGGGGGTCTTGACAAAGGGGTTTGCTCACTGCCCCCAACTGTGCAAATAATTATTATTTTCCGGGAGTCAACTTTTGGAACACATCCACCGAAAAATTAGTAAATAATTCAAAGTAAAATGGAACAAACATATGTGACCCGCCATATCAAATCCAGTCGTAAGTCGGGATTTTTTACCATGTGCCAATGCATTCTCTTATATAAGCGAGTCGACCATAGGTCGCCTCGCATATATAAGAGAATGCATTGGCCTAACAATTTTTTACAATTTTAATAATTTTGTCTTGTATTCTTTAACAATTTTATAATTTCACCCATACAGAGCCCCAGACAAACATGAGCAGACGACACTCTTCTATATGCTTTTATATATGTGTTGGGCTCCCTGCAGGGTAATGGATGTTTTTTATTATATGGCCTAAAAATTGTAAGAAACGTTTATTTAAAATAAATGATAAAAAATTGTTAGGCCAATGCATTCTCTTATATATGCGAGGCGACATATGGTCGACTCGCATATATAAGAGAATGCATTGGCATAGGGTAAAAAAAATCCCGACTTACGACTGGATTTGATATGGCGGGTCACATATATCGGCCTGGTTCTGTCTATTTAGCTAATTCTAATACAATAACACAAACCAAAACCGCGGAATGATAGTAGCATGATCACAAACAAGATTATAAACTCCGGACAATGGCGGGCACAGAAACGCGACAACAATCGAAACATCAACAGAAGACGGACCTAGAACAAGGGTATGAATGCAACAGTTTCCCTGCAAAAATGCATGAAGCCATTGGGGGAAGACTAGATATCATGGAAAAAAAGTTTGACAAGATCGAAAAAAAATCTAAAACTGCTTCTGATAAAGTAAAAACTTTCGAAGAGAAAACAGTTCCGGATTTGATGGAAATAATTCAGCAATTACAGGAAGAGTTGGATGAAACAAAACTTTCGATAGGGATCAGAATCGACGAAATCGACAAGACGACTGATGAGATTCAGACAGGAGTAAATATAATGGAGGAAGACCTAAATTCACTATCACAAAAACACAACGAACTGGAAAGTTCCCATACCAAAGTGGACCTGTGGGGTCGGAAATGGAACATAGTTATTCGGGGTTTGAATGGTCCATCAAAAGGAAACACCAATGAAACCGAATCAAAAGTAAGGAAATCCTTTTCCCAAACTCTCGGAATCCAGAGGAACGAGGTTAACAACATGCTGTTCTCCGCCTGTCGCAGGCTTCCCACTGGTAGGGATGGTGCCGCAGACGTAATAGTTCGGTTCGTGGCGTTGAATGACAGGGATAATATCTTAAAATGTGCCAAACAGTTGAACCCAGGAACAGGCTATGGAGTATCGGTAGACTTGCCGCCAAGTTTGAACAAACTGAGGATGCAGCTGTTGAAGAAGAGATCTGAATTTCCCCCCGAAGAGAAGAAAAAGTGGAGAATCTCTTATTTAAAATCCGAGCCATTCTTGAAATTGGAACGCAAACCAGAGAGAAAGTGAATAAACAGTATAATAGTACATGTACATTCGTATCATCAAAACCGAAGACATTTGATATAAAAAATGTATTATGTTTCCAAATTATATTTTACATTTCATATATACTGACAAATAAAATGTGAGTTTAATTAAACATTTTCAGGCTTTTCCAAATGGACCGATGAATTTATATCAAATCAATAAATGAGAGTAAAGTCTTTATTCGGAATTTAAAGTCAAGCAAGTATTTGAAACTCATACTTTTAGTTTTTAATGCTCTCAAAATGCCACTCTCAACTTTCATATTTCAAATATTGCAAATTAGTTTATAGCAGATATCAATAAATGCAAATTTTGCAAAGTGGTTTATGACAAGAAGTAGTCCAAGTCTTCTCATACTGAAACCGACTGAGATATTGGGATGGCGAGATACTGTCCCAATGGCTCGGCTGGTTATGGTATGGGAATACTTGGACTAGAAAAGAAGATGCTAGATCAATAAATACAAGGACATGTAGACTCTTTATTCATAATATAAACTTCTAAAGTCATGTGCTGCGTCAAGTCTTTGAAACTAAAATTCTCAGTGTTAATACTTTCATTAGTCTATACATAATTTTACGCAACTAAATTGAGAAATTTTAACTTTGAAACATACCAAAATAAAATCAACTGAAGAGAGACAACTCTATAATGTACATTGTATGAAAATGTAGAATTTTGTTTTTCAGATTATTTAAATTGCTTTAGAGCAAGTTTACATGCATGTCAGATCAATAAATGAGAAAAACTCTTCATTTATAACTTTAAGTCATGTATTGTATCAAGTTTGTGAAACTTATACTTACAGTTATAATACATTCAAAATATAAAAGAGTTTAGAAGCCCAAACATTCATATATGTGACTCTGAGCATTTTCAATCTTATTTTACTCATTTGGAAATATACCAAAAGGAAACCAGCAGAAGAGAGATAACTCTACAATTTATATTGTATGAAAATGTGGAATGTGACTTGAGTATTTTAAATTTTAGTTTACTCATCTGGAAATATATCAAAATGAATTCAGCATATACTGTATGAAAATGTGGAAGTTTGATTTTCAGATTATTTACTGAACTGGTCTAGAGCAAGTTTTATGTCATACATGTATCAATAAACGAAAAAACTCTTTATCTATAACTTTAAGTCATGTATTGTATCGAGTTTGTAAAACTTATACTTACATGTGTACAGTTATAATACATTCAAAATACTAGTATAAAAGCGGTTAGATGTTCAAACATTATATATTTGACTTTGAGTATTTTCAATTCGTTTTTACTCATTTGGAAATATACCAAAATGAAATCAGCAGAAGAGAGATAACTCTATAATCTATATTGTACGAAAATGTGGAATGTAACTTCGAGTATTTTCAATTCGTTTTTACTCATTTGGAAATATACCAAAATGAAATCAGGAGAGATAACTCTATAATGTATACTGAATGAACATGTAGAATCTTGATCTTCAGATTATTTGCTGTGTCAAGTCTGTGAAACTTATACTTACAGTTTATAATACACTCAAAATATAAAAGAGTTTGGATTTTCAAACATTTATATATGCGACTTTCAGTATTTTATATATGCGACTTTGAGTAAATGTTATTTTACTCATTGGAAATATACCAAATACAAATGGATCAGAAAATTATACTTGCAAATATTCTTCGTTATCAATATACATATATATCTTTCCGTCGGAGCTCAACATGCAATACATGCATGCTCTATGGAGTGAGATAGGGTAACTAGTCGTTATCTCCCTCTTGTGTAGCATGTGGGCCTTGCCAGGGGCATTATACCGGTATGTCAAAGTTAGAAGTTCAAACATTTACATATTTGATTTTGAGTAATTTCAATTCTATTTTACTCATTTGGAAATATACCAAAGTGAAACCAGCAGAAGAGAGATAACTCTATAATGTGTATTGTTTGAAAATGTGGAATGTGACTTCGAGTATTTTCAATTTTATTTTACTCATCTGGAAATATACCAAAATAAAATCAGCAGAAGAGAGATAACTCTATAATGTATGCTGCATGAAAATGTGGAATTTTGATCTTCAGATTATATAAATTGGTTTAGAGCAAGTTTATGTCAGATCAATAAATGAGAAAAATTCCCTATTTAGAATTTTAAGTCGTGTACTGTGTCAAGTCTGTGAAACTTATACTTACAGTTTATAATATATTCAAAATATAAAAGAGTTTGGATTTTCAAACATTTATGTATGCGACTTTCAGTAAGTTATATATACGACTGAGTAAACTCTATTTTACTCATTGGAAATATACCAAATACAAATGTATCAGAAA
This sequence comes from Siphonodentalium dalli, assembly GCA_032622095.1. NCBI lineage: Eukaryota > Metazoa > Mollusca > Scaphopoda > Gadilida > Siphonodentaliidae > Siphonodentalium > Siphonodentalium dalli. The sequence goes on from CP136062.1 coordinate 153,064,766, forward strand.
TGAAAATATTTGACCCATCCTTGTTAAAAACCGGTTACAAAGTTACATTTGCAAGTCGTTTCAAAAATGCAATATTTTCATTTTTCTAGTTGGAGTTATTCTCTGCCAATCATTTGTAACCGAAACCGCGAAAACACGTCGCATTTTTTAAACGACTTCCAAATGTAACCGTAACCGCGAAAACACGTCGCATTTTTGAAATGACTTGCAAATGTAACTTTGTAACCAGTTTTTAACAAGGATGGGTGAAATATTTTCATTTTTCTAGTTGGAGTTATTCCCTGCCAATCATTTGTAACCGTTACTGCGAAAACACGTAGCATTTTTGAAACGACTTCTAAATGTAACCGTAACCGCGAAAACACGTCGCATTTTTGAAACGACTTGCAAATGTAACCTATGTAACCAGGTTACAAAATGCATAACGTATATTTCCTGCACCAAAACTGGACATATCTAACATTTTGTCTTGCAGTTACGTGAACGATCAAACTCAATGGCTCTTCAGCTAATTACGCCCTCTATGTGTCTTTTCTGTGAAGGCGTTTTTTTACTTGTCAATGGAGCTATGGGCCAATGTGCGAAATATGATTACAAAGGTACTTGGATATTTTCGTACTCGAGCCATGAATAGAAAGGTACTTGGGTATTTTCGTACTTCGCTCTCGTTTCTATTTCAGAGGGAGAATCAACGATTCTGTCGTGATGTATATTCACGTATCGCTTTGCGGTTATTTCGGCGGGCGTCTCGACATTTATTATTGAACCATGGCTTGTTAGCAGCTGCATGCTAAAAAGTACGCGCCGACTAATTCGAACGGGAATTCGCGCGTTAACCCTTAGCGCATGGGCGTTGTGTGTTTCTATTGGTCTTTAACCTGCTTTTTTATTTTTTATTTGAACATCTTCCATTTATTTTCACGTGACATAAATCGGAATGCTATCTACTATTATATTGCATGTGGAATTGAGGATGGTATAATAAATTTAATTCGCACATGAACCGTTAGGAGCTTAATTGTTTATATCGGTGTTTAACATGCTATTTAACATCGTTTAGTGAACTTTTTCATTTAGTTGTACGCGACAAATATCGGCATGTTATAATCTAAATGAATTGGGATGGTAATTACTAACCAATTCCCAAGTTATTCCTTCGTGCTGTTTGTAAATATTGACGTTTAATGAACTTTAGTCTTGGTCTCTAGACTTTTTTTTCATTTCTTTGTATGCGGAATATATCTGGGATATGGATAGAGATGTTATTAAGAAAAGTTTTAATATGGGACCATATCTCTTTTATTAACCCGTATTGGACCATATTTTAATTACCCCCAAATGGGCCATATTTTTTTAACCTTCGCGTGACCATATTTTAATTTACGCTCATCGGACCATATTTTAATGAACCCTCTCTGGATGTGACCGTATTTTAATTAACTCATAGAACCGTATGTGTATTTTAATTAACCCTCAAGAGAGGCCATATTTTCAAAGTTGATATCAGGAGTGCATTACCAGAGGCAATTCTTAGATCACCATTACGCCCTCTTATGGTGTATATTGGCAAGTATATCTGCCCCTGTCGTAGGATGTGATAGACTAAATGTGATTAAAACGTACTCGGTATTTGCGTAATTGGATGTACTAAATGTGATTAGAAACGTATTCGGTGTTTGCATACTGTAATCATGTAACGAAGATCGACAAGTTTGGCCTGATTATTATTCTGCATGCTATTTCAGACTATTATAAGAAGAGATATACCATCTTTAAGCCCTCGTTCCACTTTCATTCACTTACATATACTTCAGGCAGTTAAGTATCGTGTTATTCTCACAGCTAGTCGACACTCATTTAAACAACTTAAATCTCGCTCTCTGTCCGACACATGGGCAGTAGCTGATAAAGAGCAACATTTATTTTAAACTGGGAATAATTAGCCAGCATAGCACCATGAACAGAGGAGCACCTGGATGAGATGACCGGGTGTCCTCAACATATTAGTCTAACCCAATAGATTGATTTATACATCTCTATGTACATGTAAAACCCAATTGTCATTTATTTTTGCGATCTAATGTGTTTATGATGTTCATGTTATGACCCCAATAAAAAAATATTAAAAAGCAAAAACAAAACAAACATCAAATCCAACCACGTCGACTGTACGATTTAAAAAATGATAACGTCAAGTGCACACAGTTGTAAATAAATAAATACTTCTTTATTGGTGGGACGAATTAATCGCGATAAACAAAATGGCAATTAAGATGAGCCACTACAGAATTATTATTATTATTATTATTATTGGTGTTGTTTTCTTTACGAAATCACTCATGAAGAGGAATATTAGTGAAATGTTGGCGACTGAACCACAGTCGTAGCAACATTCACTAGACAGTGTGCATAGATGTTACCTTGCGTAGTATTCTAGATGTTCCCAACAGGGCGTTTTTTTGGATGAGAGGGATGGAAATGTTTGTTGGCAGGTGTTTCAGCCATTTAGAGAGATTTTTACTGACCGCACCTGTAGCTCCTATTACTATCGGAATTATCTGTGTTCTCAGGTCCCACATTCTGCTTACTTCAATTTGGAGGTCAATATATTTCTTTACTTTCTCTGTTTCCTTATTAATTACCATATAGTCACTTGGGACCGACCCATCCAGCAATAGACAGTTCCCTTCGTCCTTGTCTTTGACGATAATGTCTGGCCTATTGGCTGGAATTGTGCGATCCGTTTGAACTGGTGTGTCCCAAATGACGGTGATGTTATTTTTGGATACTACATTCTGTGGTTGGTGTTCGTACCACTTGTCAGAGGTATGGATACCGTAATGTTTGCATAGACACCAGTGTACGTAGAGACCAACACTATTGTGTCTCTATATGTACTCTGTTTGGGCTAGTACAGGGCACGCTGATATAATGTGCTCGATGGTTTCGGGATACCTATGGCAAACTCTACAAGTGGGATCTACATTCAACTTCATAATTTTATTTTGGTAATGTCGTGTTGTAATCGCCTGGTCTTGTGCGGCAATTATTTGGGCTTCTGTTTCACCTTTCAAGCCTGCCGACTGAAGCCATCCAAAAGATGCTATCTCATCGAGGCCGTTTTCTTTCATCATTCTCGCGGGCTGTCCATGCATTCGTTTCTCAACAAAGGTGTTTCTACGTTTTTCTATTATTTTCAGTTTGAGTTTATCTTTCAGTGTCTTTCTGTCATTGTCACATGTATTGTTAGTATCGTCGTCTGCTCTCGTTACCTCATATTCATCTTTGAACCCTGCCGCTTGTTTCATCAATGAAAATCTGTTTTTAGTATTCTCATATTTCTCCAGAAACTTTGTATTAGCATCTTTCCCCTGTCTAACATATTCAGCCAGCCCAACTATTGAAGTTTTGAAAGAAGATTCAATCTCAATAAGACCTCTACCACCCTGTCTTCTTGGGAGGTAGAGTCGTTCTACGTCCGCTTTACCATTATGGAGGCCATTAGCTGCCAACAACTTCCTTGTCTTTCTATCAATCTGCTTTAGTTCAGTTTTTGTCCAATTGATCGCACCAAAGCTATATGTTAGTACAGGGACTGCAGTGCTATTTATTCCCATTATTTTATTTTTCCCATGGAGCTCTGATATTATTTGTCTTATTCTTCTTTTATATTCTGCTATGATCTTACTTTTCATTCTGCTCTGTTCAATTCCATCATTTTCTTCAACACCTAAATATTTGTACACTCCAGATTGATCCAATTCTTTTATCATACCCCCTGTTTCTAATTCTATGTTGCCGGTTTTCTTGATTTTTCCCTTCACAAATGTAACCTTTGCGCACTTTTCTAACCCAAATTCCATCCCAATGTCATCGCTGTATGATTTTACGATGTTCAACTGTTCTTCTAACTGATCTTCATTGCGCGCATACAACTTAATATCATCCATATACAAAAGATGTGTGATGTCAAGATTGTCATTGGAGATCTTCACATTGTAGCCTGTATCAGATCTGTTCATTTCTGTTCTAAGTGGAATTATTATTATTATTATTATTATTATATTTACATTTAAAAACTCATTAGACAGTAAATTAGTTTCAATGCGCTTTACAATAGAAATACAGTTTAAAACAAAGAGATAACACAATATGGATACTAAAAGATATGTGAGTTTAAAAGAGGCCTAGAAAAATAAAAATACTACCTAAAAACCAGCTACGTACACAGCTAAAAAGTAATAAATCACGAATCGAGAATATATGAAAAATTAGTGAAACGAAAATAAGTGCGAATAATGTCAAATGATCAACTGAAAACATTGACGAAACAGATATGTTTTCAGAAACTTTTTACAACTTGCTACAGAGTGACAGCGCCTGATGTTCAGTGGCAGTTTGTTCCATAACGCGATGGACACTTCTTGGAAACATAACTTTCCATGCTTATTGTTCGGTTTGCCGCCGATGGTATTCAGGTGGAATCCGGTGGAATGACATTATGTGATGCCATTTGGATATACAACTTATGATAATACACATGTATGTGTAACACTTTGACCAAGAGTATTCTCTATTCCCACCAAATATCCACATCAGAGGGTTTCATATCACTTTAAATATCCACATCAGAGGGTTTCATATCACTTTAAACATCCACATCAGAGGGTTTCATATCACTTTAAATATCCACATCAGAGGGTTTCATATCACTTTAAATATCCACATCAGAGGGTTTCATATCACTTTAACATTGGCAACTTCGGGTGACTCTGCTAGTATTGTCCATGTTTAAACATCAAAAATATTATTAACCAATCAGGGTCTCTCTTGCATCCGTTGCAGGGCGCTACCAATCGAACTCTGTCACTGTAACCTTAAATCGGACCACACATAATCAATGCCTTCTGTATCTTCCAGTCTACAAGCCAGGTGAATATTTCTACCTATTCCGCCATGAGTCCCAACTAGCCTGGAAGATCTACAAATCGCCGACAAAGAACTGGAACAATGCAGTCGCACAATGCTCAGCAGAGGACGGCCGGATTCTTAGAGTGACGGAATAAAGTCAGATCGATTTATTCAACGACGTCGAGAACCGATACCCGGGTGAGTGAAATACTGCTCACAGTAGAGAGGTGTCGCAATATGAGATAGCGATGGCGATTATTACTATAATGGATATGACTGGTGTCGTTATTGTTGATGTTAACGGGGTACTTTTCACTAAATCCGGCCATTTAAGGGACCATCTCCTTTTATTCTCAACATAATATATGCAACAAATGAACCCATTGAACCATGGATAAGTGCAAAATACACTACCAAAAGGTAAATTACAAACAACATGGCATTTTAATGAAATTTTTTATTATAATTACCACGTTGTTTGCGTCGTTCATTGAGCACATGGGTGTATTTTACACTAATCCATGGCTGAAATTCATTCATTTGTCGCATATATTCTGTTGAGTATACAAGATGGTTACATAAATGGCCGGATTTAGTGTACAGTACCCCTTTAATGATGATGTTGTTCCGCTTGTTGATGATGATGGTGATAATTTTTTATGATGCCAATGGTGCTGCTGCTGATGGTGGTGAGACGATGATGACGGATGATGATGATGATGGTGAGACGACGATGTTGATTATGATGTTGTTGTTGTTGTTGCGGTTGTTGTTGATGATGATGATGATGATGATGATGATGATGATGATTAGATGAGCGGTCTTGGCCCCAACGGGGCTTATTTTTCGAGTTTAATTTTTTTCTTTACACACGGAAAAATTATACATCATATGAAAGTAGAAGATGTAGGCTTCATGTTCCGCCCTGCTGTAAAATGTGAAAGTGGTACCGTTGCCATGGAAACATAATGTAAACAATGTAGACACAGTTTGATATTAAACCATTTCCGCAAATGGTAGAAACTAATTTAAGCCCATTCTAGGACAGGAACAGACATTGAAGATCAGTTATTGATGATTTGTACACTAAAAATATGTTCCAACCTGCAGGAAAGTCGTCTTAGGGGTGCTCTTATCCCCTATTGTATTATATATATGAGTTGAAGATTTTGAGATACCTATAACAGGTTGTTACAATATGTTTTGCTTTATAAAATTCACAATTTAAATGTCCGGTTTATAGGGGAAAACATCATTATTCATTATTCAAAAAGTTAATTTGTGTCGCAATGGTTATAGAACTTCATTTCTTTCCAATAATGAAATTTTGTGTATTTTTTAATATCGTTTCCATGGTGATAGGTATTTCTCAGGGTATTGGGCTTTTTCTGCAGTTTTATCAAAACTATATTGAAGCACACGTAAGAAGCCATCATAATATGTATAAATTATTACTGTAACCAATGTAGTATCAAATAAACGTTTCAATTCCAAAATTATCGCATTTTTTGCAAAAATTAACAGTTTTTACCCCAAAATAGCAATAAAACCTTCATATCCTATATGTGCATCCTAGCTACTACTGGGATAATTGGGAAATAGTAATCTTTGAAAAAGGTTTTGAGACATCTATAACGGGTTGTCATAATACGCTTTGCTTCATAAAATTACATGCTTTAAATGTCAGCTCTATGGGGAAAAAAACATCACTATTTGGCGACATTTGGTCCGTTTCCATGACAACAGCTGAATAAACCGCATCAATTACCCAACACAGAAGTCCGGATTAAAAGTGCATGTCATAAAAAACAAATTTCAAAAAGTTATATTGTGTCGCAAGGGTTATAGGTCTTCATTTCTTTCCAATAACGGCATTTTTTGTATTTTTAAATATCGTTTCCATGGTAACAGGTATTTCTCTTGGTATTGGGCCTTTTCGGCAGTTTTATCCAAATTAATTTTAAGTACACGTATGATGCCATCATAATAATGTATAAACTATTACTGTAACCAATGTAGTATTCAATAAATGTTCCAATTCCAAAATTATCGCTTTTTTTGCAAAAATCACCATTTTTCACCCCAAAATGGCAATAAAGACCCGTATAACCTATATGTTCATCCTATTTAATAATGGAATCGTTGGAACATATTTATAGTGGACAAATCATCAATAAATGATCTTCAACGTCTGTTCCTGTCCTAGAATGGGCTTAAATTAGTTTTTACCATTTGCGGAAATGGTTTAATATCAAACTGTGTCTACATTGTTTACATTCTGTTTCCATGGCAACGGCACCACATTCACATTTTACAGCAGGGCGGAACATGAAGCCTACATCTTCAACTTTCATATGATATAAAAAAATTCCGTGTGTAAAAGAAAAAATTAACAAAAATATTCTGGTCAAGACCGCTCCTCTAGATGAGAATAATGATGTTGACGATGGTGAGACGACGATGTTGATTATGATGTTGTTGTTGCGGTTGTTGTTGATGATGCTGAGAATAATGATGTTGACGATGGTGAGACGACGCTGTTGATGATGTTGTTGTTGTGGTTGTTGTTGATGATGATCATTATGGTTGTGATGATTATCATGTTGATGATGATGAGAATAATGATGTTGACGATGGTGAGACGACGATGTTGATTATGATGTTGTTGTTGCGGTTGTTGTTGATGATGATCATTATGGTTGTGATGAGTATCATGTTGATGATGCCTATCGTGCTGCTTATGATGGTGGTGGTGGTGAGACGATGATGAGGATGATTATGAGGAAGATAATGATGACTACGATGATGACTATGGTGATGATTATCATATCGATGATGCCGATGTGTTGCTGGTGCTGATGGTGGTGAGACGATGATGACGGATGATGATGATGATGGTGAGACGACGATGTTGATTATGATGTTGTTGTTGTTGTTCTTGCGGTTGTTGTTGATGATGATGATGATGAGAATAATGATGTTGACGATGGTGAGACGACGATGTTGATTATGATGTTGTTGTTGTTGTTGTTGTTCTTGCGGTTGTTGTTGATGATGATGAGAATAATGATGTTGACGATGTTGAGACGACGATGTTGATTATGATGTTGTTGTTGTGGTTGTTGTTGATGATGATCATTATGGTGGTGATGATTATCATGTTGATGATGCCTATCGTGCTGCTTATGATGGTGGTGGTGGTGAGACGATGACGAGGATGATTATGAGGAAGATAATGATGACTACGACGATGGTGATGACTATGGTGATTATCACATCGATGATGCCGATGGTGCTGCTGATGGTGGTGGTGGTGAGACGATGATGATGGTGAGGTGCTGCTGATGATAGTGGTGATGTTTATACGATGATGACGGACGCGGATGATGATGGTGGAGATGGTGGACGACAATGTTGACGATAAGGATGACCACGCCGATGATGATTATGATGGTGATGAGGACGATAATGATGACGACGACGAGGATGATGATGACGACGATGATATATACGCTGGCGATCATACAGCATGATTATATGTAAAAAGTGTAAATATGTATGTCAACTCACGATTGAGTGCATTAAAACAAATCGCGAACAGACAGACAGACATATCCTACTCTTATAGATACAGCATATGACGCGTGTGGTATGACACTTTTAATCTAAATAGTGTATTATATTACATGTAGATACAGCATATGACTCGCTCGGTATGATACATTTATTCTATACAGAGTGTACACGTTGTATATATATACTTGTACAGGCATGTTTACTGGGATCTAATTATACCTTTGTTGCATACGCGGACCAGCTTAGAATGCGACCTGGGAGATATCTACCTAAATTGTGCCACTTCTCCCTATATTCCTGGGGAGAAGTGATTTCTCCCACATACTGTATATAAGGATTAACTGTCATGTGGACTGTTTTTATGGAGATGTAACCGTGAGGTAAGTGGTCATAACTTGTGTAAAACCCGAAGGGTTTTACATACAAGTTATGACCACTTACCTCACGGTTACATCTCCATAAAAACAGTCCACATGCCAGTTAATCATTATATTTATATACATTTAGCGAAAAAGCCACTTTTGTAAATGTATTTAAACCGAAAAGTGTATCGTGACAAAACCAGCCCAAAATATCCCATATTTCCCTTGGAAAAAGTTAACAGGAACAATTTCTCTTTATATTGAAACCCGATAATTTATTAAGTCAATCCTGCACGAGTCCAAATGCGCCCAAAACATTACGCGTTCGTCTTTCCAAACCCAATGACGTGTCGATGTTGTTATGAGGCTGCAGTTATTAGCTGTTGCGCATTCACCAAGAAATAATTGCAACTAGCCACGTGGGCGCCGACCAATCGGAATGCTGGATTTAGTGATGATCACACTTAGTATGTAAATATACCAGTATGCATGCATATGTCCAAAACAGCATATTTAAAGTGTATATCCTGATTATAATGGTATTATTATTCATTATATTGGTTTTACATTGCATGAACATTATTGGATTGGTGATGTATATATTATGTTTGGGTGTAAACTCCTCCCTGATTGGTGATGTATATATTATGTTTGGGTGTAAACTCCTCCCTGATTGGTGATGTATATATTATGTTTGGGTGTAAACTCCTCCCTGATTGGTGATGTATATATTATGTTTGGGTGTAAACTCCTCCCTGATTGGTGATGTATATATTATGTTTGGGTGTAAACTCCTCCCTGATTGGTGATGTATATATTATGTTTGGGTGTAAACTCCTCCCTGATTGGTGATGTATATATTATGTTTGGGTGTAAACTCCTCCCTGATTGGTGATGTATATATTATGTTTGTGTGTAAACTCCTCCCTGATTGGTGATGTATATATTATGTTTGGGTGTAAACTCCTCCCTGATTGGTGATGTATATATTATGTTTGGGTGTAAACTCCTCCCTGATTTGTGATGTATATATTATGTTTCGGTGTAAACTCCTCCCTGATTGGTGATGTATATATTATGTTTCGGTGTAAACTCCTCCCTGATTGGTGATGTATATATTATGTTTGGGTGTAAACTCCTCCCTGATTGGTGATGTATATATTATGTTTCGGTGTAAACTCCTCCCTGGGTCCACTTCTCCCAAATAAGCAAATATGGAGAAATTATTTCTCACAATTTGAAACTTCTAGGCTGGTCCCTGGTTACTACTATGTGACGGATATAATGCTTCTAGGCTGGTCCCTGGTTACTACTATGTGACGGATATAATGCTTCTAGGCTGGTCCCTGGTTACTACTAGGTGACGGATATAATGCTTCTAGGCTGGTCCCTGGTTACTACTATGTGACGGATATAAAGCATTGAACAGCATTATACCTTTCAGTTAATTCAATTAATTTCAGATGCAATCAAGTACCCATCATCTAATGACTTCGATCTGTTTTGGATTGACGGAACCCTGAGTGGTACTTGGAAACACTTGGACGGAAGTGACGTGGCATTCACCAATTGGAACACATTCGAGCCAGACGGCACCGGATCCTGCATGATGTTCTGGCATCATCCAACCCATCCGGCATTCGACCACAGTATGTGGCTGGAAGGGGATCACCCATGCAACATTCTGTGTGGCTATGTCTGTGTGTATGATTTATATTAAAGGCGTGCGTAGTTCTGTTATTTTAAAGTGGCATATACTTGTCCAATGTTTAGAGTCAATTGAATTTCACTTATTGAACCATCGTCAATTACAGACTAAAAGTCGACAGATGTAGTAACCGTCCAACAATCTATTATTTCTTTGTTGCGCATTCTGAATATTCTACCATGTTTATTTCTATAACCAGACCATCATATATATATTTAGAACATGCTTGGCCCGATTACTGAATGCCAAATTCAACAAAGATGAACTAACTGTGAAGTGAAAGTGCACGAGTCTATACAATTTGACTAATTTGACTTATGATATCTTAACCATTTCTATTCTAAATGGATTCTGCCACTCGGTTATAAAAGTATACATTGGAATGATCGATTTTTCATCTGCCAGTGGGTGGGGGGGGGGGGGTATTGTGGTGTTGGGAATAAGCAGACCACATATAATACACGTGCAGTGAATGATTGTGCTATATCTTGGAGGAAAATGTTCGGATAATACGTTCAATGTTTAAGAGTCAAGTAACGTTCACTTCTGTATATTTACATACTAAGTGTCATCATCACTAAATCCAGCATCCGATTGGTCGGCGCCCACGTGGCTAGTTGCAATTATTTCTCGGTGAATGCGCCACAGCTAATAACTGCAGCCTCATAACAACATCGACACGTCATTTGGGTTTGGAAAGACGAACGCGTAATGTTTTGGGCGCATTTGGACTCGCGCATGATTGACTTAATAAATCATTGGGTTTCAATATAAAGAGAAATTGTTCCTGTTAACTTTTGCCAAGGGTGCTATGTGATATTTTGAGCTGTTTTTGTCACGATACACTTTTCGATTTGAATACATTTACAAAAGTGGCTTTTTCGCTAAATGTATACAAATATAAGGATTAACTGTCGTGTGGACTGTTTTTATGGAGATGTAACCGTGAGGGTTTTACACAAGTTATGACCACTTGCCTCACGGTTACATCTCCATAAAAACAGTTCACATGACAGTTAATCCTTATGAATCATCATCGTCAATTCAATTAACCGAGTAAAATTCAATTGAAGGAGTAATAAAATCCAACAATAAATTCCTTCTCTGTGACTCGACTGATATGTTCTGTAGGTTAATACCCAAGCCGGCATTCGCTATACATGTATCTAGAACTTCCTTGGTTGGATTGCTGTAATCAGAATCCAACAAATATGAATTCACTATCAAAGTTACTCTAAGTGAATGATACTCTATCAATTTTCAACATATTATATGCCACGTTAAAATAAGAGGACTACACCACTGTCAGATTAAAATAACAGGACTACACCACTGTCAGATTAAAATAACAGGACTATACCATGCACTGTCAGATTAAAATAACAGGACTATACCATGCACTGTCAGATTAAAATAACAGGACTATACCATGCACTGTCAGATTAAAATAACAGGGCTATACCATGCACTGTCAGATTAAAATAACAGGACTATACCATGCACTGTCAGATTAAAATAACAGGACTATACCATGCACTGTCAGATTAAAATAACAGGACTATACCATGCACTGTCAGATTAAAATAACAGGACTATACCATGCACTGTCATATTTGACACCAAATAATTCGTAATTTCTAAAGCCATTTGTCTGCTTACCATGCAACAATGAATGAAAATATCTTGCAATCACAATCATTCGTATAACACATTGTCAATTGTTTTCCTTTGTTAAGCAAACAAAGGCATTTTTATTTTTACAAAACATGGCTTTTGTTTAGATCCTGGTATGCAAATAATAAAGAGCGTTTATATCATTTGTGTGTGATTAACCAATTCTATAATTGCGCTATGTTATGTAAACTGAAGCAAAACTTCTGTAACACGAGCAGGCTCTTGTTTACGTACACCATCGTACGTCTTTACGACAATATACTATTTACGCGGTGATTATGTTTGGCATATGAACAAAACTATATATATTTTAATATTCCTTCTGTTGATGGCGTTTTGAACAAATACGAATATTTCTGCAGAGAACGCCACCCGTTCCTTTAAGTTCCCGAACAATTATTTGTATATATTTCGTAATTTATTTAAGAAATAACCCGTGTTTCGATTAAGATTATGAATGTATAATCGTAAAGATTTAAGACACATTCTATAATTGTGCGTAGCGCATTATATTAAATTTGTCTTCAAACTTTACGGCTATACCTTCATGACCTTAATCGAAACAGGTTATTTTTTTGTCACTTAATCCGTCATTTCACATGAGAACCACCCTAAGTAGAAGGTATGAGTATAAAAGAAGAGTAAAACTTAGAGATCATTTCTGACGAAAAATACCAATCCAAAGTTGAAATTGACATGCATGCTGCCAATCAAACATCCAATTATCGATTGTCCTATTCTGCATCGGGGACTACTATCTATGGAATGGTCAGATATGCATTATTTGTTATATTATATCGAATACTGGAATATTGTTAATTATAAATTAGTCGTTTGTGATTGGCAAGTGAACAGTATGCACGCATTGGTCAACTGATCGCTCAACTGTGGCAACAGGCGTTCCAGAAATGTTTCGCCTGACTGACTCGATTTGTTAGCTTCTGAAACTTCATTTCTTTGCAAATTTAGCTCGACCGAGTCTTGTTGGGTTTTCTGGGTACACTGCAGTACTGATGGTTAGTTAACAATAAAGTCAATAGCAGGGCATCCTACCTGAACTATTTTTGATGTAACACATTAATACCCGTTTATATCACATAAAGTGTCAAATAGTTTCCATGTACATCATAGGTACGCGGTATAGGCGTGGTGATATTGCACAATGCTGATGTGAGTGTTTCTATAGCAAAAATAATCCCTGTGTATGACAACCAATGGTTTTATAGTATTCTGTGGAATGACAGCTTGTGATTAAATTATATATTTATATTCATATGTGCACACTGTTTGATGATATTTTTGCTGACGAAAATGAAAAATGTCCCAGAAAATATTTATATGTCGGGGGCAAATAGTGGTCCTAGAGGAGGAATAGTGGTCATAGAGGAGGAATAGTTCATGAGCCGCAATCGGGTGGAATATTCTGCCTCGGGGACTACTATCTATGGAATGGTCAGATATGCATTATTTGTTATATTATATCGAATACTGGAATATTGTTATATTATTGCGAATACTGGAATATTGTTATATTATAGCCAACACTGGAATACTGGTAACAAATAAAGTCCAATCTTTTCCAAATAGTTTCTTTTCCTTTGACACGAATTTTGAAAATCGTTATACGGAGTAAGCCTGTTCACGTGAAAATATGCATATGACGGAGATTTTAACCTCAATATACGCTCTATATGGAGTAATGGACCTAAAACGCGGGTTTTAAACAGTCCAATGTGGGACTATTTCCATACGACACGACTTACCAGATGTGATATCTGTATAATGTGTTTCCACTGTGGCACGCTCTATTATACGAAAAAGCGGGTATAATATAAGCTCACTATGGGCTCATTTCAGAGTGAATGTTTAGGTTCAATATTAATCTATTTGCACGAGGATATGTGGCCGAGAAAATTCTTGAGTCCATTCTGATCTGAGAAAGATCAGGTTGGGACATTTTGTTGTTATCCAACATATCCTTGCTCAGAGAGGTTCACATTGGACATAATTATTCACGTTAACGTAGTCAGATTTAGGGGAATTCTGTTGCAATATGAAATCAGATTTAGGGGGCTGTTGCACTATGAAGTCAGATTTTGGGGGCTGTTGCATTAAGAAATCAGATTTAGGGGGCTGTTGCACTATGAAATCAGATTTAGGGGGCTGTTGCACTATGACGTCCGATTTAGGGGGCTGTTGCACTATTAAGTCAGATTTAGGGGGCTGTTGCACTATGAAGTAAGATTTAGGGGGCTGTTGTACTATGAAGACAGATTTAGGGGGCTGTTGTACTATGAAGTCAGATTTAGGGGGCTGTTGCACTATGAAGTCAGATTTAGGGGGCTGTTGCACTATGAAGTCAGATTTTGGGGGCTGTTGCATTAAGAAATCAGATTTAGGGGGCTGTTGCACTATGGAATCAGATTTAGGGGGCTGTTGCACTATGAAGTCAGATTTTGGGGGCTGTTGCATTAAGAAATCAGATTTAGGGGGCTGTTGCACTATGAAATCAGATTTAGGGGGCTGTTGCACTATGACGTCCGATTTAGGGGGCTGTTGCACTATTAAGTCAGATTTAGGGGGCTGTTGCACTATGAAGTAAGATTTAGGGGGCTGTTGTACTATGAAGTCAGATTTAGGGGGCTGTTGTACTATGAAGTCAGATTTAGGGGGCTGTTGCAATATGAAGTCAGATTTAGGGGGCAGTTGTACTATGAAGTCAGATTTGGGGGCTGTTGTACTATGAAGTCAGATTTAGGGGGCTGTTGCACTATGAAGTCAGATTTAGGGGGCTGTTGTACTATGAAGTCAGATTTAGGGGGCTTTTGCACTATGAAGTCAGATTTAGGGGGCTGTTGCACTATGAAGTCAGATTTAGGGGGCTGTTCCACAATGAAGTCAGATTTAGGGGGCTGTTGCACTATGAAGTTAGATTTAGGGGGCTGTTGCACTATGAAGTCAGATTTAGGTGGCTGTTGCACTATGACGTCAGATTTAGGGGGCTGTTGTACTATGACGTCATATTTAGGGGGCTGTTGCATTAAGAAATCAGATTTGGTGGCTGTTGCACTATGAAGTCAGATTTAGGGGGCTGTTGCACAATGAAGTCAGATTTAGGGGGCTGTTGTACTATGACGTCATATTTAGGGGGCTGTTGCATTAAGAAATCAGATTTGGTGGCTGTTGCACTATGAAGTCAGATTTAGGGGGCTGTTGCACTATGAAGTCAGATTTAGGGGGCTGTTGCACTATGAAGTCAGATTTAGGTGGCTGTTGTACTATGACGTCATATTTAGGAGGCTGTTGCATTAAGAAATCAGATTTAGGTGGCTGTTGCACTATGAAGTCAGATTTAGGGGGCTGTTGCATCAAGAAATCAGATTTAGGGGGCTGTTGCGCTATGTAGTCAGATTTAGGGGGCTGTTGTAATATGACGTCAGATTTAGGGGGCTGTTGCATTAAGAAATCAGATTTAGGGGGCTGTTGCACTATGAAGTCAGATTTAGGGGGCTGTTGCACTATGACGTCAGATTTAGGGGGCTGTTGCACTATGACGTCATGTTTAGGGGGATATTGTACTATGACGTCATATTTAGGGGATGTTGTATTATGACGTCATATTTAGGGGGCTGTTGTACTATGAAGTCAGATTTAGGGGGCTATTGCACCATGACGTCATGTTTAGGGGATATTGTACTATGACGTCAGATTTAGGGGGCTGTTGCACTATGACGTCATATTTAGGGGGATGTTGTACTATGAAGTCAGATTTAGGGGGCTGTTGCACTATGACGTCAGATTTAGGGGGCTGTTGTACTATGACGTCATATTTAGGGGGCTGTTGTACTATGAAGTCATATTTTGGGGGCTGTTGCATTAAGAAATCAGATTTAGGTGGCTGCTGCACTATGACGTCATGTTTAGGGGGTTGTTGTACTATGAAGTCAGATTTTGGGGGCTGTTGCATTAAGAAATCAGATTTAGGGGGCTGTTGCACTATGAAGTCAGATTTTGGGGGCTGTTGCATTAAGAAATCAGATTTAGGTGGCTGCTGCACTATGACGTCATGTTTAGGGGGCTGTTGTACTATGAAGTCAGATTTGGGGGGCTGTTGCATTAAGAAATCAGATTTAGGTGGCTGCTGCAATATGACGTCATGTTTAGGGGGCTGTTGTACTATGAAGTCAGATTTTGGGGGCTGTTGCATTAAGAAATCAGATTTAGGGGGCTGTTGCACTATGAAGTCAGATTTTGGGGGCTGTTGCACTATGACGTCAGATTTCGATGGCTGTTGCACTATGACGTCATATTTAGGGGCCTGTTGCATTACGAAATCAGATTTAGGTGCCTAATGTTGCACTATGAAGTCAGATTTAGGGGGCTGTTGCATTAAGAAATCAGATTTAGGGGGCTGTTGCACTATGACGTCAGATTTCGATGGCTGTTGCAATATGACGTCATATTTAGGGGGCTGTTGCACTATGAAGTCATATTTTGGGCCGCTGCTGTTGCATTTGCACAGTGACCCAACATGAATACATAATGCAACATATCCTCGTGGCAATAGGTTTATACTTGACTTAAATATTCACATAGGTTCATATTCGACGTATTTCATTCTAAAATAACCCCTAGTGGACCTATACCCGTTAATCCATTGGATGACGCAGACCACAGTGAAACACTTTATAAAGACCGTACATTTGCATGGTCAGTTATGAATTTGTTTCTTCGTGTTATTTTCCAGCATGTTCTCGTGAAAATAAGCACAATACGGGCCTATTTTATATTGAAATAGTCCCATACAGCGGTGTTTTAATAACCAGCGTGTATGCCCATATAGAGCGTATATGAGTTTTCAAACAATGCTAATGTGAGCTTATTTCGCGTAATTATAACTTAACCCGTATACTAGTATTGTGTTTATAATATGATCTTATTTCGCGTAAGTTTAAATAAACCCGTATACTAGTATTGTGTTTATAATATGAGCTTATTTCGCGTAATTATAAATAAACCCGTATACTAGTATTGTGTTTATAATATGATCTTATTTTGCGTAATTTTAAATAAACCCGTATACTAGTATTGTGTTTATAATATGATCTTATTTTGCGTAATTTTAAATAAACCCGTATACTAGTATTGTGTTTATAATATGATCTTATTTCGCGTAATTATAAATAAACCCGTATACTAGTATTGTGTTTATTTTCACGAGAACAGGCTGCATGATGAGAGAAGGGAAGACAAGTAAAAACGCTTACTGGGAAAATGTACCAATAACACCTCACATTATCAAGACCCCACCCTGATACCACATTCCTTCAAATAACGAACAATATCGTCAAGACCCCACCCTGATACCACATTCCTTCAAATAACGAACAATATCGTCAAGACCCCACCCTGATACCACATTCCTTCAAATAACGAACAATAGTGTCTTACTGTGCTAGTCAAGAACTCAGAAGGGTGAACCGTTAACATATCCTAGCATAAATCCACATATAATTTGAAATACGCACATAATCGACCTATAGTGTGAAATAGGAACATAATCCACATTTTATGTGAAATAGGCAGATAATGACATTATCATATTATGAAATAAGCAGATAATGCACTATTTTCTGTTATCTCGTTTTATTGCACGGGCTAGAGTGATACCACATGTTAAAGAGCGTACACCTGAAAAGTCGTGAGCTGTCTTATTTGCGTCATAGTCCGCACATAATCTGCATAGAATCGCCATATTATGAGTCGATAATGTGACTAAAACTCTCTCATTTCCGAACATTATCGAGGTACCAAAACTCGATTCTTTTCCTAATTTCGGTTAAATGTTTGAACTGAAATGGTTATCAGTTGAAAACATTTCGAACCATTATTATAGGGGATATCAGGTGGGAATTTCCATCAACTGGAAATAGTGAGGTACTTGTCGGACATTTTCAATTCATTGGGGTGATAGGTGACAGATGGGGCTGCAATGTAATTTCGCGAACTTTGCAATAACTAACTATCGCCGTGGTTGAAGATTTTGAAAATTATTGTCCAGAAAATGTAATGGCGACGACGGGATGGGGGTGGGTCTTGAAAAAAAATCAAGAATACAAGGTCCGGGTGGGTTGGTGGTTTGTATCTTGAGTCCCGATCGCAGATATCTCCAATGCCATATCATTTTTTTCCAAATCCATTTTTAAATACAAATTATGACAAATAACCAATTTGAAATGCCAAGGTTTAAGAAACTGGAGCAGGGGGTCTCATTTAATTTAATTTAATTCAATTTAATCGGACATGGCCAGCAATAATTTATTCCCAAACGATGAATTAGCGCTTTAAAAACTAGCTCCGACCTCAATTCATTTCAGAAACACGGAACTAAATACACCCGCATCCAACGCGAATTACGTTCCGATTGCAAAACTACTATTATTCCCTATATATCCGTGTCGACACACCCATCGATAACATATTGCGCGTAGAAATAATAGCACGAAAATCTGACTTAATCCATCTAACATTGAGCCAACTAAACGCACACATGATTTACAATCAAATTACCAATCTGTATGATCTGCATCGTTACTGCGAATACAGAAATCCTTATTCTCGTCTCAGGTTCAAGTCTCGGTTTATACAAAAATCCCAGACCAGGGGGGGGGGTACTATGTCTCAGTTGTATAATTACCTATAACACACAAAATTATCGATATTCCATCGGTACTCAATCGGAATTAACGCTCGCAAATTAGTATTTCCTTGGTTTCGGGGTTAAAAAATGTTTGATTCGAGTCGAGGAACCCACCCATCAAAGCTGAGTGATCAGATATCGATATTTGGAATCTATTATTTTAATTTTAGGTGGCCCAGTAAACAGTCGACGCGAGGAATTTCTCTGACCAAATTACGAATGAAGATGGATAACTCTAAAATCAAGTGGCTTTTTGTGTCAGATATTTGACAAACCGGCAAAATTTCGTTGACCAAAATGTTGATAAATAACAGGTTTTGGGTAATTTTTTACTATAGCTGACTGTGGTTAGCATTATATTTGGCAATTAATCGATTCTGATAACTGAAACGGTATTTAAAAAAAATGTTGTTGTTGGAATCTCATGACATGGGGACCATCGAATCGGATTGAGTATCTTTAGATTGTGTCATGTTTATATATAATTATAATCTATCATCTACACGGCATACCTATATAACACAATTCCTATTTGGTTAACATAAAGATAAATGCTTCTAAAAATACTTATGTTTCTGTTACAAGAACTTGTACGTTACCACATGTTTCGAATTATGAACATACCGACACAGGCTTGAATGACAATAAGAAGGCAAATCTTGGTTTATGTAAACCTGAGTTTCAAATAGACGAGAATACAGATCAGTGCGGACCAATAATCCCAGCTTATTCGCTCCGAAGCTATGTAACACATCGCGATCACCGTGGTTTGGGCCTGATCTAGACTATAGTTTACGCGAAACCTGGTCCAGACCAGAGACCAGAATTCGGCCGATAGTGTCACGGGGCATTGTATCCACAAGCACTCATAATTATTTCCTATTATGCATGCATTTAATGAGCTAAATGGGGAACCCAAAGGAACTATTTTGTTCAATGTTCTGATTATAACCTGGGACCCAGATAAAGAACCAAAATAGGTCACATTGGTCCCCCCCCCCCCCCCTCAGGAAAAAAATTAGAAACAGGTTTGGTTCCATGTTGAACCACAATGTCTGTTTTCTACTTGATGTGGCTCTTTAATTTGGCTCTTCGAAGAACCAAAACATGTTTGGTTCTTCATTTAGTTCTTTATTTTGGATGTTCGTGAGAAACCAAAACATATGTGTGTTGGTTCTTCATTTGGTTCTTCGTTTAGAGGATTCGTCACCGAGATATTGAAATTTTGAATTTAACACATTACACCTCTCATTTATACTATATATGCATACACCATCTCTTTCTTTGATCCTACAACATACATGTATACTATTTAAATTCTTAATTAAACCCTTTGGCTATAAACTTCATTCGGCCCTTTGCATACACTCCAAGTTACTTTCGAAATTGATAATAGCCCAACATCAGGTTACGGACTTTGTACTCCCGTTTGTTAACTGTGATTTTAACTATATTACGATTTAGACCTCTAGCAAAACACTCCATTATAGTTATTAAATGGCATACACAGCCTTCATGTGAGTAACATTTCTAAATTATATTCTCCACCGCCAAGCCACCAATTATCTTCTGTATAATTAGTTGACTAACCAGTAGGGCTCTTAATAGCCTCTTATAGCCTACTCCACTATATGTATCCAGGAAATATCATCGCGTGTATGCATACTAGTGGTTTAGAAACCTACCCTCGGTCTAGCGACATTCCTAGCAACCCTTGAATAATTTGAATAATGTGTTTGGTTCTTTATTTGGTTCTTTATTTATGTGTGCTCGGCTTTGAATTTCCCACCTGGCACCTCACATGCCTTGTTTTTTTTTAACTTGAATTTCGACTGGACATCGGGGAGGGAAGGAGCTAGAGGAAATTTCAAACCAATATTTTTACCAAAAGTAGGAAGATATACAAATGTTGGTATAAAATAACAAATTCCACATACATTACTTGTTGGAAAATCTGACTACCAGAACAATTTCAACACATAGTTGATGTGAAATTTCCAACAAATATTGTGTCAGGTATGAAATTTCCAACTGGTGAAAGATTTAACCATAGTTGGGGGATGCCATGTCCACACATGCACCCCGATATGTTTGGTACCATAATATACACCACAGCCCGACGAATTAAGCCAGCTCCACAACTCTAGAAAACTTTATGGGTCTCAATGGGGGTGGGGTCATCCGATTTACCACAAATCCATAATTATGCATGTACAATGAAATTATAACATGGGCGTGTACCTATTTCCAAATAACGTGACCACTTTCTCATTATATAGATCATAATGCATGAGAGCAACAACGTGTCTACATGTCGGTGGATGCCTCATCCTACCCGACTACGGTAATATCTGGTCAACACTTCGAAATGTCATAATGTTATGAATTGCCAATATGGACTATATGTGGATTACCTGATGCAATTAACTTGAACCAGCACGACTGATACTGTAATGATTGAGCTGAATCAACGACATCTACACCGCCGCATTCTCACGGGAGTAATCTTTGCAGCAAGAAAATATCGGGGTACAATTGTACCTGATATTTTCTTGCAGATTGTTATTACATCAACATATGAACTCGCCATACAAGAGCAAAGTAACGTAGAGTTGTATTCCAGTGTCGAATCTCTATATATTAAATCTGCTGTAGTTGCTCTATGCTTAATGGAATTCGTGGTTTGGGTTGAACCTATATTCGTGAACTTGTGCAAATACGGAAATGGTTCCCTCCATGATCGATTGTAGTAGCCTGGGTCTGACCCATTGGGCAGTCCTGCTCGCAACTCTACCTAGTTTGATCTCGTTGTAGCCCTCTTGAACGCTTTCTATACTGAATGGATTATCCCACCCAGCTATAACATTTTACGTTGGAATGGTTTATTATTGATTTGGATGGGTGTTTATGTGATAAAAGCAGACGACAGACAGAAAAACAAATAACACAGTAGCAGAATTATCCATATTCATTGGTGGAACAGTTCTAAATAATAAGTTGAACTTATTAACTGAACATTTCCTTCGGGAACTAATATATTCGCCAATGGCTATTTAGTATAGAAAGGGATAAATATGGTCTGTCACTCCATATAACAAATGTTATATAGTTTCATGCGTATAAAATCCAGTAGTAAATATGAATCTAAGACCCCTGTCCGGAAACTCTTCTAACAGTTAATATTGATTTTATTTCAAATTTTCTGGTATAATATACAATCAATTTGGGACTTTTTACAACTGGCGGAGCGTAGCAAAATAGAAAACTCTATCTCTATCTTTATCTGAACGATCGTGATGGCCTGTTCTAGAAATAATTACGAAAAAATGTCCCGATTGATTATCGCAATATGTATCATAAATAACATAGCCTTATCCAAATAGGTTCATAATGGACCTACAGTAATGCTCTAATTAATCGACCTCTTAACCACAGCATAATTATTGGTAACTTTTCAGGATTTAGTCGGAAATATGGCTTGTTGCCATTCATCGGAAAGCTCTCGTCGAGAGCTTTCCGATGAATGGCAACAAGCCATATTTCCGACTAAATCCTGAAAAGTTACCCATAATTCTGCTGTTGTTAAGATGTCGATTAATTAGAGCATTACTGTATAATATCCATATTTGATTCTGAAATGTGCAGCCTGTTCTCCATAAAATCAGCACGTTATGTGCTTACAATACGATTTATTTAGGTTCATCATTGTCTTAGAATTGCCTGATTACGAACTGAAAATGAGAGTGTTTTAGTGCCATTATCGACTCATAATGACTTATTATAAGTTTAGTATGGGTGGAAAATAACATGAATAAACCAACTCGCGAATTACCAGATGTTAGCTCTTTAAAATGTGTTTTCACCGTGGCCCGTGTCATGAACATGGAACTATGGGCTTATTAGAGAATCAAATAATCCAATATGATCCTATGTGAATATTATAGACCGATTGCGAATATCGATTATGAACTTATGTGAATATTATAGATCGATTGTGAATATCGATTATGAACCTATGTGGATATTATAGGTCGATTACGAACCTATTTGCGCGAGGAAATGTTGCAGTTGGCTTCCCAGTATATGCGTATATTAAAACACATTGTTCTATTAGTGCAAATCCTTTTTATAATTGTGTGTTAGTTCAAATATAGGACGACTCCTTCTTTGCTATCAGCTATCACCCAAGCAGCCTGTTTTCCCGAAGATCAGAACATCAAATAGAACTACATGTAGATTTAAGTAAATAATCTGCTTAGAAGCGAGTATATTTTAGTCACATTATCGACTCAAAATGATGCGATTCTAAGCAAGTTATGTGCGGAAAATTACTCCAATAACCAAACTCACGACTTTTCAGGTGGACGCTCTTTAACATGTGTTTTCACTGTGGCCCGCACCATAAAACGAAATAACGGATATGAGTCAATTTTCTGCTCATTTTATAATCAAATAATCAAATTATTACCTGTTTACATTATAGGTAGATCACATTATTACCTGTTTACATTATAAGTAGATCACATTATTACCTGTTTACATTATAGGTAGATCACATTATTACCTGTTTACATTATAAGTAGATCATGTGAGTATTTGCGCAAGGATATGTTGATCCAAGAAAGATCTAAAAGTTTTATAAATATATCCCCCTTATTTAAAACCTGCTAGAGTATCTTTTGGTCTATAGAGTCCTGAGTAAATTTATTCGTATTTCGGGTGATTGCTGACACTCATGGCATGTTAAGGACAAAGTACCTGCACCATATGGGACGTCTTATATAGTATTGTTGGGGAAATTGTCCCGAGCAAAAGAAGCAACAGAAAAGTTCGTATTATTTTTTAGATTTTACTCTGCCAGCACAAGAGGCCACCTGTATAGTAGCTGCTATGAACCCAGAGGCAGTTTCCCGGAAATTGCGAGGAAATAAAAGAATTTGGCTCAATTTACTGATCCTATGTTGATTTACTGATCCTATGTTGATTTACTGATCCTATGTTGATTTACTGATCCTATGTTGATTTTACAATGTTTTGAAAATTGATTCTTCACAGTCATCGTAGTTTATTTTGACATTCTTTTTCCATTTTGTTTCTCAAAATCGACCGGAAAAAAAGTAAATTCGGAAGATTTTGCATTTTTTTGTTCCATTTAAAGCTAATTGATATTCGCTAATGGGTATTCTTCTTGGGTTCATCACATCTGTTGATATTAATGATAGCAAACAACCACATTCGCTTGATTTGATCATTTTCGTAAAATAAAAAATAGCATTTAAGGGGGTAGGGTTAATATTTAATGTCCGGTTGCTTTATTGTTCATGTGTCACCTAACTCCTGAAGTTATGAAAAATTAGGACAAATTATTAGAATTTTCTCAAATATGCGAAAATAGACAAAGATACACAACCAGTTGCCGTTTGATCGTGTTTGTACAAACTTCCTTATCATTATATGAAGTTATCAGATATCAATACATTTACAGTGTTATTTTATATACCTAAAGATATACGAGTATATTGGTAATCTTTACGATACTAATTATGTTCATGTTCTGTACGTTAATTATGTTGGTATGTATGCACGATAATCAATAATGGGTTTTAAGAATTTTGTTCCTGCAGAACGTGTATACAATTTCATTTCATTATCATAAATAGTTAGCTGATGCATAATTTATACACACATACTAATAAATGCTGCTTGAAATCGACGCTTAATGAGTACATGAAGGTAGTTGTCAATGTCGTGTCGAGCTGGGCACCGAGTAACATTTGGTCACAAGCAGCTTTTGAGATATTGATTCTTATGTGGTTCCCATGTCGGTTCAGAGACGTGGCGACAGGGGGTTTGGGGGGTGTCTCACCCCCAACTTTGGTCAAACTTTTCAACAGTTGGAAATTTCATACCTGCCAAAACATTAGTTGGACATTTCACACCAACAATAGGTTGAAAATGTTCTTGTAGTTTGATTTTCAAACAATTTATTAGGGGAATTAATTGTTTTTGGACCAATATTTGTATATTTTCCTATTTTTTGTCAAAATTTTTGGCTAAAATGGTTATCAGTTGGAAATTTTCCAACCTTAGGGGGGGGGGTGACAGGTTGTAAATTTCCAACACTTGGAAAGCTTGTGTCATGGTCCCTCCCCCGTGGCCAGTCAAAAACTGCTAGTTAATTTAAGAAAACAATATTGTCATACATTTGGTCAACATTATCATTGGAATTGTCATCAGTTGGAAATTTCCCAACCTAAGTGGATGTGTCAGGTTTGAAATTTCCAACTCTAGGAAGGCTTGAGGCTCATGTTGATGCTAGGATTTTGCAATTTTCTTGTTCAGATTTCAAAATTTTCGCACACCAGGCTGAACCATGGTCGGCCCGGTGTGCCAATGTCCCTCCCCTGTGGTCAATCCAAAACTGCTAGTTTTTTTAACAAAACAATATTATACTACATTTGGTCAAACTTGTGGACTGAAACGGTCATCAGTTGGAGAATTTTCCAACCTGATGGGGAGTATGAGGTTTGAATTTCCAACACTTTAGGAAAGCTTCAGTTGAGGCCAGTCTAGATGCTAGAATTTGCAATTTTCTTGTACAGTTTTCAAAATTTTCTCACACTGGGCCGAACAACCATGGTCAGCCCGATGTGTCCTGGTCTCTTGCCCGTAGCCGTGTGCATTTGTCTGGAGTTAGACCACTAGATGTTAGGACTTATGCAATTTTTCAGGTTAACATATCTTAATGTTCTCATACGGGGAATATAGAACCATGGTTTATGAATATATAGGATATTAGGCCTGAAGTACAAGGGGGGGGGGTGCAAATTGTGTTTTGTCTCTTATTCTGATTCAATGGGGGAGGGGTGCAGTTGGAATTTCCCCAAGGTGGACACCCCAACGGAGACCCTCTAGCCACGTCCCTGTGTCGGCTACAATGATGTGGTTGAGATATGGTTGAGAGCGCCTTCTAACGGCGAGAATAAAGCATAGACTAGGCCCTGGTCGGTCGATGGCCTTGTATTGTCTGTTTATACAGAAAAATACAGCACACCTTTTCCATATACATTCCCATAAAACAGTCATTGACACTGAGGTAATACTATTTGAAAAGTGGCAATATTTGTTTTGTTTTAATTTTTATTGGATAAATAAATATAACAGGATGGTCAGAAAGAAATCATAAATGAAGTATTTTAGTGATAACAATGGACTTATTGGTGGATATATATATTTATTTCTATCCCCATATGATGATTATTACTTGTGTGAGGGATTGTACGAAACATGTGACTGCACCAATGCCCACCCTTACAATAAGATTGCTGTTCCCAATTAACAATAACCACACCATAAGTCGGGCGGATAGATGACAAAATCGTAAATTTTATGGTAAAATCGTCAAAGTTGGCTCTGTATATCACATGATTATACCGTAGTACGTCATTTTGGATATGATCCGAAGCTAGAAAATGTACACCGTTGCCACGGCGACCATTTTGGTGAAAACACCTGGTGTTTTTTTTGCCAAACTCTAACCATTATGCATTGTTAATGCCCAGTAACCTCATGGAAAACTGTTCATTGTGAATCTATTTTGATTGGACCAAATACTTGTTAGAACATATACATTTTATATATGGGTAGATTCAAAATGCTATCCCCAACAGTATGGTAATAGGACGCACGTACGCCAATAATAATATAAATTTAACAACGATTGAGCATCGCAGATGGCTTTCGTTGAGTGTTTTTGGTATAATATAGTGAATTTGACAGAACAAATTCAAAGTTATGATTTATTTCGATATATCGTTGTGGAACAGGGATCAATGCAGTTGAAATGCTTTAAAATTATCACACTATGATTGCTAAAGTGCACAATTTAAGAGCCATAACTCAGGTAAAACATCTGCTTTGCGAAATCGATTGATATATTGCTCTGAAAAATCCACTTAACTTTCTATGCATCAAATCGGTCGAGGCTTGTTCAATTTATCGCGATAACGACATTAATTATTTTTAAATATAAAATGAGCCATACTCTGGGCCATAGCTTATGTTCGTAGCTGTGGCACACGGTCGTAAACATGCATACCATAACTTGAATTGTGAAAATCCGTAAGTAATTAGAGTTAGGCCCGCCCGCACAACAACCGCCCTTCGTAAAAGTAGATTGTTTTTTAAGAATAAATCGACTGACTTAAAGGGATACTCTACTCAAATGTTGTTGCTGGTTTATATAGTCTGAGTCGTAGAATAAGGTAACCAGATTTCCATTATCTTTATGTCTGTTGTATACGAAGTAATGTTACGGATGGCAGATTAGCCGGAATGCGAAAATACAAATTATCGTTGTCGAGTAATTTTGTTTTTTACAGTTTTCAGGCAAATGTATCAAATAAATGTTATATTATATGCATACTAGCCCCGCGTGCTCATTTAAGTTATCGTATAGTCACTAGTCTGTGAGCGGCTTGATGTTACGTCCCGTATACACATATTTTGTCACACGATAATGCGTGTCACACGTTGCCCAATCCACTATCCGTCAATTAATTTGATTACGTCTTGTACACCGAAATTCGTAATTTAATTTATGGCTCCATATTAGGTCGTTGTTATAACCGGGAATTTATTGAAAATGGCGTACAGTATCCCTTTAAAACTGGGAAATGATATAGTTGAACACCATTTCAATAGAACACAGGCGGTATATGTAAGACAGACGAACGGAGGGAGAGAGATAATAGAGTGAAAGATAATGTAGTATAGATGAAGAATGGAGAGTGGGCGCGAGAAGGGAAAGATGATTATTAGACCATATACACTACATGTATTTGGTGGTTTGATTGTGTTATGCAATTATTATTTATACTCTAATGGGTGTAATATTTTAACCTACAGCATGAAACGTAGTTATATTTGTTGTTAGTGTTCTCTTAATGACTGCTCTCATCTCGTATCCAGTGATGGTGATATGAGAAACTCAATGTTGCTCTTCTCTCATAATCCAGAACAAATCCTTTAGTGAAAATGTATTACTTCTCCGATTTAAGTAAAGCAGGCGTCTATGTCTTATATAATAAAATAATTAATATCATGCCATGGCATGTCAAATCCAATCATTGCAACCCGTGTGTGGGTTTATCCATTAAAAATGTATTTCAAAGATTGAAAATCGGATGGTGGTCATGTCAGTCCCATGCATGGATTTTGACTCCGAGAGATCAACGGGAAGCTACCGATAAATATAACTGCACTGTGGATCACCGTCTGCATTTAAATCGTCATCACCTCAGTAACTGGCTGAACCAGTTTTCATTGTTTTCAAAAAAGGGAAACACGTATACTGAGTGACCAAGACAAGTGGAATGAGATTAATATTATCCATGCCCACATCCCAGGTCATGGTGGATCCCTTTTCTCCCAACCCAAGAGCCTCATTCCGATTTTTTGTTTTATACCAATCTTCGGCACATTCTAGTAGCTTCGTAGCGGTACATCTGGGGAGAAATCTGATACGTGATTATCTGGGATTTCGGTTAAAAACAAAGCGCGCTATCCGTGCGCGCAGGGTTAATACGTTGAAGTGGAATAGACATGGTCTTGTGAAATCTACATGAATACGTTACACTGTCGCACCTGCATATATTCCGAGAAACGTGCGTATTGATATGAAGTATAAACAACTAGACTAATCGTGTTTGTCATTGGAAATTTCCATATCGGTATACCATTAGAAAAGGAAACGTGTGTATATATGACAGACAAATGTTAGCTAAACGTGTTCCACGATTTATTGCAACGATGATAACTTCGAATGTGGAACTATTTCGTTCGTCATTTGTGAAGCGGCTATTGTTTACGTATTACGAAATGTGCAAGTAATGCCAGTTTCACTTGGGGCCTTCGGTTTGATGGAATGTGTTCGCACAACTAGTCGTTTATATTGCATGTTGTGTAACTCTGCGTCTGCAAGTGAGGTTATGTTGAATAGTACAGGTGAATTAGGGTTTAACCCAAAACTAATTGCAACACAAATGGCAAAGGTGCCGTCATATAGAGTAAGTCAATATGTGCAACATAGTCAAATCTTAGAGAACAATATTTGGGACAAATAGCGAAATTCCTGTTTCCATGGCAACGAGGGGTGATTTTAACTGAGTTTGGAAACTAGATGTTAAATTGCATGTATGGCGAGAATTATTTCCATTATCTCAAATATTATGTTGGTTTGTATGAACACCCATTGTTGTCTAACTTTTGAAATGGTGTTCTCCTCTTGGGAAGGTCAAGGTCATATGTAAAGGTCAAGGTCATTGCAAAAAAATTGTGCTTTTTCCGATACTATCATATAACTTTGACCCACTTGATTGAAATTTAAGATATTGAGAGACGAAAATATATTTAAAATAATTTTGAGGACCACCGCTTCGTGCAGAATAATAGCTTTAGCAATAATGTCAATTCAATCCCGAGATATAGACCTTCAAAGTTGGTGGTACCCTTTCGTAATAAGCAAAATTCTGTACTATTTAGACCAGATACATGGTTAGATAAGAGAGCGGCCAGTGGAGGAAAAGGGCCATATTTAAAGAGTTTAATGCAAATTCGTATATAACTGATTATTATATACCGTTGGAAAGCTTGTGTATTGTCCATTATTATTAGCCCTGTTGTAGTGAGCAAAAGTGGAAAGAAAATGTAGATATGATTGTTGCCATGGCAACAGATACTATTTTTGTCAAAAAATGGAAAAAGGTCATATCTAAAAGTATAATTGGTCTGGGTAAGATTATTTCATATACATTACATATGGGTGAAGGTCCTACACAATGTGCTGTCATCTGCTATGTGTATATGTCAAGGTCAAACATAAAGGTCAAGGACAATCGGTAAAAGTTGATAACATTGGTTTGGCTCACATCAAAGCAGATACAATAACATATACACTTATGCATAATGTTCTGTAATATTGCACGAGATATGAACACAATAAATAATCACATACAAATTCTGAACAAAACGATATATTAAATTCCCTTGTTATGTATTTCAATCTCAGAAGGAGGTTCATAATGTGTGGGGTACATGGTTTTCTTATTGGGGGAGTGTGGTTCCTGAAAGCGACGTGTTTGTTTTGGTCTGATATGTTTGACAACAGTTTTCTGTATCAGCATGCTAAGTTATGTATCAATGAGTAGTTAGGGGTGGTTGATATTTCTCTGCTTAAAATGATCCCTAGGAAAGTATTGATGTACCACACATGTAGCTGGTTACCATGGTAACTGACATGTATACACTTAACGTTGATTCAGTACTTTAATGAACTGATTAATCTTATTATATGTCCGGTGTTCTGTGATATCTAACGGCATGTCAAGTGATATAGACAGGGACCTCGCAAACTATATAACTGCAATGGCTCATGTCACAATGATGATAATAGCTCTACGACATCAAACCCGACATGTGACCAAACACAATATAGAGCAGGCCTGAGTACTGCTTCCAAAGAGCTACATTTAAAATAGTTCAATGTACGGGTTGTCTGAATCATAAATGTGAACAATATTAATCAGAACTAGAGTTCAAATTCCCGGCGGGAAATTTGGATATCTCCATGTCTCAGACATCAGACTACCGTCGATAAACATATGATGTTTCATAATATAACAATGACAAAGACAGTGGCATATATAATACCCCTTCCCTGACCCCTTTCCGGATGCGACGTCGACCAAAGTTACCAATTGTGGTCAACTCAGTATCTATATCTATATTTGCGAATGTCTGTCTGTCTGTCTGTCTGTCTGTCTGTCTGTCTGTGTTCTATAGAAATTCACAGGGGACCATCTAGATGATGCCAAATGGGTCTACTAGGAGTACCTTTTTACGAGAAAGATAATGGTCGGGGTTAAACATTTCTAAAGTGACGCCGTTGTTGTCAGGGGCAGAAAAGGGGGAGGGGCAGAAAAAAAATTTGTCGGCGATTGCCACGAAACTTATATATAATCATCCCCATGATATGAAGAATCCAACGGTGTGGTTTAAATATGTCAAAAGTGGCGTCGTGCGAGTCAGATTTGAACGAAAGGGGAGAGGGGCACCAAAATTGATAAAACTAATTTTTGCGCCGATTTCCACCAAATTGATATATATTCTTCTTCATGATACAAGAAATCTAATTGTGCGATTTAACAACGCCAAATTGTTGTCGTTTGGATGAGAGATTGGGAGGGGGTGGGCATTTGATAATAATTGGTTTAGTCGCCGATTGCCACCACATTTATACAAAAGCATCCCCATTGTATGAGGAGTCTAATGGTGTGGCTTATATCTGTCAAGTGTGGCCTCATTCGAGTCAGGGGTGTATTGAATGGGACAGGGCCACCAAAATTGATGCACAATTTTATTGCGCCAATTTCCACCAAATTGATACACGTTCTTATCCATGATACGAGGAATCTGATCGTGTGATTTAAAGACGCCATAGTGGTGCTGTTTAGGTGAGAGATGGGGAGGGAAGGATTGGCACCAAATTTGATAAAAAAAATATTGTTTAGTCGCCGATTATCACCAAAATTATAAACAATCATCTCCATGATATCAGGAGTGTAATTGTGTGGTTTAAGTATGTCACAAGTGGGGCCATTCGAGTCAGTGGTGTATAGAGATGAGAGGGACATTACATCTATATGTTTAGTGCCGATTTCCACCAGATTGATCATACTCTTCTCCGTGATACGAGGAATGTTATCGTGTGGTTTAGACACAACAAATTGGTGCCCTATATGGGTGAGAGATATGGGGACCTTCAATATGATACGAATTTGTATACTCGCCAATTTTCACCAATTTCATATATATGCATATCTAATCTCTAATGAGTCTTAGTGTGTGCAGCTTGATTCCGAAATAGGGACGGGAGGGTCACCAAAAACTGATACAAAATATTTTTAGTACCAATTACCATCAAATTCAGATACGTTCTTCTCAAATGATACAAGAAATCAAATTGTGCTGTCTGTCTGTCTTTCTGTATATATATATATATTTGGCACTAATTTCCAACAAATTCATACATGTTTTTATCAAATGATATACCATGAATTAAATCACATTTTGTGTAGTTTGCGTCACGGATGGCGAGCGGATATGCACTATCATAGATAGGATTGCTATTCGCCGATATCCACATATAAGTTAAATATAGTCACCCAGGCCATCTCCATATCATTTTAAGGACATTTGGGCGTTCACATTTCACAATCCGTACAAGTGGTAACCCACTTATAAGTCATTTGAACAATTATATCTTCTTAATTGTCATATTTATATGGGGATGGCAATCAGGACATTCACACAATGAGCTAGCAAAAAGAGATACATAGAAGAAGCATTAAACGTATATTTATCATTCTATTGAAGAGATACATATATTCGTGCAAACTGAGAGACCTCGAACCGTCAGAGGATTGCATATATATTATAACAAAATTGAGTCTGTTCCATTCAATACAGTTTCCACAAAAAAAGTTACAATTTGTCAGGATATGTGGAAGGCCTGTTCAAAAATAGTGGTCACAGTGTGCAGTCATATATAGTTTCTTCTGATATACAATAAAATGCAGTTAGCACATGATTTTTCAGGATCCTCCCAATACTGACATCTGACAAGGGTTTAGAACAGACTCATCGACTGACATAAACAACTCAAAATCTCGCTCTGTGTCTGGCAAATGTAGCTGATAAGCACGCGCAGCAACATTTCGTTGAAACTGAGAATATTTAGCCAATATATAGCACCATGAACAGAGGAGCACCTGGAAATTTCTTTGAAACATCTGTATCTTCATGGAGATATGATAGCCAGGTATCATCGAGATCTTAGTCCAACCCACTAGATTGATTGATACATCTCAATATGTTAAACCCAATTGTCATCTTTTATTTATGCGAACTAATGTCTTTATAATGTCCATGTAGCATATAGTATAACATCTGA
Organism: Siphonodentalium dalli; assembly: GCA_032622095.1. Taxonomy (NCBI): domain Eukaryota; kingdom Metazoa; phylum Mollusca; class Scaphopoda; order Gadilida; family Siphonodentaliidae; genus Siphonodentalium; species Siphonodentalium dalli. The sequence continues at coordinate 153,097,708 of CP136062.1, forward strand.
CGTATACGCAGTTGTAAATAAATAAATATTTCATTATTGGTGGAACGGATTAATCGCGATAAACAGAATGACAATTGACAAGGTGGGCTACTACTTATATTCCATGACTGTAATAATCATGTTTTGTTATGCTATTTGAATATACAATTTATGAGAAAACGTATAACACTTTGAACAAGAGTGTTCTATATTCCCAACAAATATCCACAGCATACAGATGGTTTCACATCGCATTAACCTGTGCAACGCCGGGTAACCCTGCTAGTTCTAAATAAAATGGCAAATCAAATAGTGGCATAACTGCTTTCATTTTGACGGAGTATTGGCGACAAGCCATTCTAGCCCAATAGTATTAATGTTTATGGGCTCATAACTTTGCCATATATCATCCGATTAAAGAATATTTTTGCGAATTTGTAATCGCCATCTCATAGAGACTTTATATCCTGAGATGATAATCAGATCGAAATCAAAATTTGGCCATTTTTGACACCCCGACCCCGCATCTATTGCGACCTTCGCCAAAATGCCCCATATGTTCATCTTAGTATTCTCAAGACAATGGCATATGAAAGAGCAACACAGATGCTTTCATTCTGAAGGCGTTTCATCTTAACCATGGTAATTAGTGATATAAGCTGTCTGGTGGGCCCAAATTTTGTTTCGACTTAAGCGGAGTTCGACTTACCACCTTCGACAACCATGTTTATTTAAATGACTTTTCACACAAGCTCAGCCGGGACCAGTCAATGACTTCGACTTATGTGGGGGTTTTCGAGTTACCGACGTTCGACTTAACGAAGTTTTACTGTATTATCATCTATATATACATAACAGAGTAGGATATGTCTGTCCGTCTGTCTGTTCGGATTTTTCTCCCAGACCACTAGACCGATTTCAACCAACATTGGTTGGTTTGGTGTTAGTTTTTCAAAATTTTGATTTAAACAAATTTGGTCCACCTAGAATGCATCACACTGATTTGTTTTCAGAAAATAAATACTCAAGCTTGTGTGCAAAATGTCCACAAAATTTGGTAGACAAGTTTATATTTTCAGATATATCCCGGACATTATTGTCTGCTATTCCATAAATGTAGCACAGTGTGATTCACTTGTTTATTAGACATGTTACTTAATCAACTGACAACTAAATGTTCTATTCTAAACAAGCATGACGCACGGTATTATTTACATTCTGTACTGGAAGCATTATTACTCAGAAGACACTAGGATGGGACGTAAAGTAACGCTCTATTGTCAAATTGAATGTTGTGTCGATCCATGTGTGCTTCCCGGCTGCAATTCAACTGGTATTACCTAAATGTTCGCATGCGTATTCAATTCAAAATAAAAGAGACGAAGACACTATAAGGGGGATTTGGTATAACGCTCTTATGTGTAATTAAATATTAAACAGTGTTACTTTACACCTGATAAACATCGATACAACATCTGGCTATTAAAGTGTTCCTGATATATTTGGTCATTGAAGCGGTCTTTGGTTTTCCTATCTATCCAAAGAAAATAAGTGTCTGCGTGAAATATTCAGGAATGATTGTGTTATCTTTGTCACAAAGAACGCCCAAATGGTAAATTTTAAAAAAATCTATATGTTATTGAGTTGTTGGTACATGACTCTCCTTCGATTTGAAGCAAAGCATTGTCCCCATATCTCTTATTTACCAGAATCGTTTCACGTGAATCTCATTCCATCAAGAACCTGTGAGAAGTTAGCGACACTTGGGAAGCTTGACTGTCTGTTAAAGCAAACCCTACTTGTCAATGAGGATTACTGCCAGCAGTCCCCAAGCTGTACGCCCCAGTATAAATAATGATCGTCTGGTGGAACGTTGTTACACTTTTGTTGTGCCTCATTATATTCACATTTTTTTTACTTTAGTACGTATGTTGCCAGTATTTTAATTTAAGAAAAATATAAATAAAATTCAGGTCCGTATGAGCCAGGGTCCGTATAAGCCGGGGTCCGTAAGAGCCAGGGTCCGTATCAGCCGGTGGTCCGTATCTACTCCACTATATTGTTTATCCCATCATATACTAATTTTTAACCACCTCAGTCGCAAATGTCTTTGTTAAACTGTAAGAATTTGTTTTTATACACCCGTTTTGTAAAAACGGAACGTATTATGTTTTTGTCGGTCCATTCTTTCGCTTTTTTTCGAAAATGATATCTTTAGTAAGTCTGAACGTCATGGAATGAAATTTGGTATGTCAGTTTACTTGCCCAAAATACAGGACAAGTTCAAAAAAAAATTCCGCCCGCCAATGTTTTCCGGAGTTATGGTCCTTGTCGAACTTGCCGATTATTTTTGTTTCTGCGTGATAATTTTTAGTTTTAATTATCTGATTGTTTTCAAATGTGTTATATGGATTACCCATATGAAAATACATTTCAAGGTCACCATGTATATGTGGAAATGTCGGCCACTACAAGTTTGTCCATAAACCAATGTAAACTTTTAGGTAATTTTTAAATTATTCACGATAGGCACTATTTAATGTAAAATTTCCAAATACCCGATTATTAGCCATCGTTGCCATGGAAACTCAAATTTACCAAATTTATCCCAGTTGGATTTTCCAAAATAAAAGATATTATAACAAGGTAAACATTCAACTATCCAGTGTACCAAAAGACGTCTGTGTTGCAACCAGTTCACAATAACTGACATGTTGCATATGACAAGTGATGCTGTGGTGTTTTGTCTCAACAATCGACAACATAAATATCATAAGTGTATGTGTCTTGTTGTACATAAAATTGTTGTCGCCACATATTTCAAACTGCTATAGTTTCTAAAGCAGATATCGATGTCCATTCAAATGAACCTTCCCATGGCGCTTGCAGTCCGGAGTGAACAAATAGTGTTGGGTATCGCTATTCGTAATAAATCCTAACCAGGACGGTCGAAAATATGACAGCTATTTGATAAAAATCCAGATTTTTAACAATGACCTTGACCTTTATACATGACCTTGACATCTCAAGGTCACCATGGATATATGGAATTGTTGGCCATTACAAGTGTTTCCATAAACCAATGTAAACTTTTAGGTAGTTGCTAAATTATTCACTATAAGCACTATTTAATGTAAAATTTTCAAATACCCGATTATTAGCCATCGTTGCCATGGAAACACAAATTTATCAAATATGTCCCAATTAGATTTTTCTAAAAAAAATTATATTCTAATGAAGTACATATTCAGCTATCCAGTAAACTAAAAGTCATTTGTGTTGCAATTAGTTTGGGATTGACCCCATTTTTTGGCTAGATCGCCTGTACTAGAATTAAGGTTATTCGTGATTAACATGTTTGAGGCTTAACTTCATTCGTATTAGCGTCCTCGAATTCGTTCGTATTTATTTACTTGAAACGTGAAGCGTAACTGGTTGGTCACCATTGTTTTAGTTCACACTAAACATGATGACGGATTGTTAAATAATGTAAAGCAGTCACGTGGGTAGGGTGAAACAGTTGGTCACGTGTTGGATGAGACAGGGAAATCTCACCAGCTATCCCACAGCTGCCTGTGCTAAAATGTGTAGGGGGTGGGACAAATTTATTTCCACTATAAACTCTATTTTTGTATTATACGCGTACCAAAGAAATTCAACATTTACTATACTAGTCTGTTCTCGTGAAATTAAGCACATAGTCAAACGTTTGAGGATAAGTATGGCCAATGATTGGGCTAATTTCACTCATTCAAATAAGATCGTTATGTAATAATTTTAACAAGAACAGACTGGTATAGTTGTGCATGTTGAATTTCTTTGGAACGCGTATAATACAAAAAACGTTTGACCACATGCTGCGCAACGATCTAACTACATGTAACAGTTTTGCACATTTTGATATTTTTTAAATTGTTATTTAAAAAGCAAATTATTGAGAGAAAAAAGTTAATTAATTGTTTCTCTCTCTTTTAGATTAAACTACTTGCTCTATACTTGTCCACAACAGTTACTATTGAATCTAATGACTGTAATATATACTGGTATATTTATATATTAAATGAGATCAAACATATTCGCGGATTCTCAGATGCATAATTATATAACATTTCGCAAACGATAAAGGACGCTTATGTTTGCGTTATATATTAACACTAGCTGAAACAAATTCCCTTCAGGAGCATTTAGTCAGTGACATAGGGGCCACAAGCCCCTCAGTGTGCGATTTGGCATATGTTTATTTTATTTTATTTTATTTTAAGATTGAACTACTTGCTCCATTTAACAACAAGAAATTAAAAAAACTTTTTAAATAACAAATTTACGAAAAATAAAAAATAGCGCCGTTATAACATTTAGCGGGGTATCCCGAGCCACCACACACAATTTGGTTGAAATTTGTTCAGATAACTGGGGTCATATCGTAATTGTAAGCTCAATAATCTATACGTATATCTTTGTCACCTTTACGATGACAGAAATGCTTATCTGCTGTACACGTATGGACGCCATAACATAAAGTCCCACACATAAGGTCTATTTGTTGCGATACTAGCAATCGCGGCGCAAGCCGGTGCTTCGTGGAGATTCGCAGCGAAAAAGTAGCGATGCTCATTGAATACTAATCCTTTCCACTCAAATCGAAGGGACGCCACCCACCGCGTTTAAACGTCGGCGATTTGCGGTAAGTCGCCGCGATTTTTGAATGGACATATACCAGCGTTGAGCGGAATGATGCTACTTTTACTTGGGGGTATTGTATTAGCATTTAGACTTTGAACAATAAGGATGTATTCCAATTGACAGCTGAAGACTAAAGAACTGTTCAGATTTCTATTCGACGGCTAGTCATGAAAGCTTAATTTTTCATTTTCATTTAAATAGAATAAATGGTAAACATTCCCTTGCAAACTTCATAAATCACTCAGGTGTCCAATGAGCCCAACCTATCCTTGAAAATGGATCTGTTAAAGTCTTAATATTTTGTAAAGGAACGCTATCAAAGTTACGGAGTAATTCTCTTACAAGTTGAGATATCACTCAGGTGCCCAACCTCACCTCTATTAATGCATGCTATGTCTTAAGATATTGTATAGGAACGCTTCAATGTTCAAGTCTTCTCATTCCCCATAGTTTGGTAAACAATGAAAGTTTCAATGACACTGTAGCTCAACTTGGAAATGGGATCGTGCCATATATTACAATCCATGAATGGATAGCGAAATCGGACAGTTTATATGCTTAAGTAACTAGAGATTACCATGGAGATACGTACATAACCAGGTGGGGGATTAATCGGATGAACAATTTTGATGTAGGGAGTGCAAATGGATGCAATAATACAACTAGAAAGAGTAAAATCTGAGATGAACTAAATGGTTTCCCATAGACGACAGTGTTAACGTTATAGCCAAATTCAATTAATTGAAGCCTGCGTGTCATTCAAGTGATGAATACCCAGCTAGATTGACACCAGTTGATCACGAAAATGGAATAAAAATCATAGGTCATGTGTTTACTTTTAAAAATAAATTCCCAAATGTGCGACATGGTCATCCCACAGCCAAATTTTACCTGCAAAAACTCAGAACTACAGCAGCTAGTTAAATAATTTTCCCACTGACAAAAATCCATGCCCCCATTAATTCACCAGTTTATTTTATTTAGATATGATGTACAAATCAAATAAACAATATTTCATCCTTTGATAACGTGTCTCGTGTATCAGGTGAAGGGCATTCTTCAGTTACCTTTCACCTCTAGCGGTGGTAAATATTCCACAGTGCACTCGCTCCCCGGCTCTGGAACACATTTAGCTCCCTGATTCCTATAGGATTTAGTCATACAAAGAGTGAAATCCAAGATGGTCGCTGGCAGCCATAGTTTAGCGAATTTCGGAAACAGGGGAGGTCCCATCTAGAAGTCATACTGAGGATCCATATGAAGATTGGTGATGGGTGAATGTGGAATGTAATCTGTAGAGTGTGCAAAATGATTTAGTGATGCAAAGAGTATAATCCAAGATGGCTGCCGTCGGCCATGTTTTTATCGAAAGTCGTTCAAATTTGCTAGCTGCCATCTAGAGGTGATCCTAAATATGCCTGTAAAGTTTTAAAATAATTCTTCAATAAATGTGGACAGCAGGGTGTTCTGAAATCCAAGATGTCTGCTGGCGCCCATGTGTTAAACGAATTTTGGGAAAATAGGGAGGCTCCCATCTAAAGGGCACCCTGAAGATCCATATTAAATTTGGTTACGATCAGATGAGAGATGTGACCAGTAGGGTGTACTAACATAAATTGTTCACGGAGGGACGGACGATGGATGCCAACCCGTGGCAATACCTCAAATTACGTTGAGATAAACAGTCATTGACCGCATTGTTTAAAGTTATTAACCAAATATTTGAGGTTGTTTCCATGGAAACTAGTTTCCCCTCATGCATACGTTTTAGTCCGATTTCCTCAATTATTGCTTACCAATCCTAACAGTAATTATATGCAAAGTTGCAGTTTCATCCTTCAGTCCAGTCTGTGAAGATTTCGCAAAATATTCGGATGATAGGATCGTGTGGCTCGCATTCCATAACAGGTTCGAAGAGAAACATGCACATACCTAAAACCTCCACTTGTTATTAATATCAATTAATAGGCATCATAGAAACTCTGACCTATAACAGTGCCTACTTGTGTATAAGTTGATATTTTGATGAAACAGAATACATAGTGTGTACTTATTCCTGTGTGAGCCCGTTCAGTGCCAGCATATCACATATTGACAAAATAATGATGTTGTTGCACTTGAGTAATCCATAGCAATGGTTCTCAATGATTTTAAGCTCGCTAAAAGTTCGTCGCAATATAAACATTCTTGATGATATGCCAGGAGGATATATCATGTATGGGGATAGACCGAGAATCAATATCCAAACAATTTCGTAGTATCGATATTTTTGGTTAATTTATTATCATTAAACATGATATTAATATTTGTATTTGTACCATTTATATGAGCGCTATCCCAGCATTCACCGGTCTATAGTCAAGTTGTTGGTATACTCTAAAATGCACCATATAAATCAGAATCACCGAGTATTGTTTTGTCTGGCCCGATTTTATTTTTGAAACAAAACATTGTTTTCACAAATTCCACCTCAAATGGCGATACACACATTACATAACCAATAGCGGCCATTTTGAATATATCCATATACAAAAGGTATATGTTCTAACAACTATATGGTCTGGTGTATGTCCAATCCAAATAGATGCTTAGCAAACAGTTTCCCATGAGACTACTATGCATTAGCAATGCATAATGGCTAATTTATTGGCAAAAATAGGTGTTTTAATCAAAATGGTTGCCATAGCAACGGTGTACATTTTCGAGCTTTGAGTCATATCCAAAATAATTTATAATCATGTGATGTACATGTGTCAGCAGAAAGACTAATAATATGACGTAAAGTGATAAAAACAGCAGTTTTTGACAATGACCTTGACCGTTCAGTCACCTTGACCCTTGAGATGAATACTGGCGGTTCGTTAGGGAGAATATATATAGATATAAATATTATATAACTATATCCTATAAAATGTCCAGTTTGTCGTGGACCTGGTATCGAACGTGTTTTTCCTTTTTTGAAAACAATGAATAATGCTTCAGCCAGTTGCAGAGGTGGTGACGATTTAAATGCAGACGAGGAACCACGGTGCAGTTATGTGTCAATAAATTCCTGTTGATCTCTCCGAGACAAAATCCATACATGGGACTGACATGATATCATTCGATGATTTTCAATCTTTGAAACACATTTTAAATGGAAACACATACACACACATATTAAAATAATTGGATTGGACATGCCATGACATGATATTAATTATTTGATACAATAAAGTGCACTAAGACATAGACGCATGCTTTGCTAAAATCGGAGCAACAATACATTTTCACTAAATGATGAGAGATCAGCATCATTGAGTTTCACATATCACCATCAATGAATGTGAAATAAGAACAGCCATTAAGAGAAGACTAACACAAAATATAATTACATTCCATGCATGTAGGTTAAAATATTACATTTCTTAGAGTACAAATAATAATTCTCCATCAACACTACATTGTCTTTCACTCTCTATTATCTCTCTCCCTCCATGCGTCTGCCTTACATATACTGTTTGTGTTCTATTGAAATGGTGTTCAACTATTATTTCCCAGTTTTTAGTCAGTCGAATTAATCTTCGAGACAGTCAACGTGCGTGAGGGCGAGCATAACTTTCAATAACTTATGGATTTTCGTAATTTATTACGTGCGCTCGCGCAACAGTATGGCGATCAGACAGATTCGTAGGATGGTGTCACCCTACTCCGTTTCACTCCATGACGCCACCAAAAACGACGTAAAACCTCGTGGCGTTCTGACATTTTTACTGTGCCGCGTTTTTGCTATGTTTATTTTATGTGTTGTTTTCGATTATTTGTTTGTCGCCGATATCGCCATTTGTCGGGATTCCCTGTTTCTATATTTAAAACTGGCATGCTCGTAGTGAGCCTCGATTTCGATTTTTTCTCCCAGGTCAAAAACGTCAGAGTTATGACAAAAATAGATCGACCTACATTTTCTCCATCAGAACTCTACATCAAAGAGTCTATAGACTCCTTCGGGATTTACATAGACTCCTTCATTTGGGTATGTTTACTTATAATTGGGAAGTTTTATCATTTTTGGTTCGTGCGAAGACCTCTTTTTATCGTGCGGGAAAAGAGAGACATTCAAAACGCGATTTCGTAATTCGACGCAATAGGCTGTATAGCCTAACGCTTCATCCGATTTCCGGGTCAAATACGACGAATGACGTAACACAAAACAAAACGCATTTGTTGACACAAACACCGTTTGAAGAGTTTATTATTACATAAAATGATCGTTATTGATTAATTATTGATTAATTATTGATATTTATTGTTGCATATTGGCTGCTATCAATATTTACACAAATGGTATTAATTATTTCTTATAATTGCTCCTTTGGTCAACTTTGACTATCGGAAAATAAAAATAAAAATATGCCGCTGAAAAAAATGTAATCGATATTAAAGTCTCATCCTTTCGGCAACATGGAATTGGTTTTAATTACTTAAATGATTAATATAGTAATTTGCCTTTTATCTGTGATGAAATGAGAAATGGTAATTGTCTTTTTTTGCTAACATTAAATTAAATTAAATAAATTAAGTAAAATACAGTGAAATTATTTTTTAAATGATTGTTTATTACATTTTTGTGCACGTTGGCATCTCTCTGAGTGCATTCTAGTTGTATGAGTGTTTACGGCCGTGTGCGACAGCTACACATATATACTATCGACCAGAGAAAAGCTTTTTTTTTCTATTTAAAAACAAATTAATGTCGTCATCCCGATAACTTGAACAAACGTCGACCGATTTGATGCATAGTTGATAAATGGGTATTGCGATATAATGTCGAAATATTTAATCCATATGGTGTAGTAGTAGTTATCTGATAAGCATATGCAAAAAGAATATATATTTTGAACGGACCGCGAGATACTGGATTTTTGCAACCCCTCCCCCAAACACGTTTAATGTAGAAAAATTTACATCAGTGCGGAAATGGCCGATTCGTTGAGAATGGTATGTACATATTGGTGTGGGGTAGTAGTAGCAGATTATTGGATAACTACAGCTTTGAGCGGTAGACATTCCACATATCGGTCACACGACGGGTTCGACTCGAGACCTATTGGTGTACTCTACGTCGATAAATCTTATCTTTGTATACTCGTCTATCCTTCCACATATTCAAAGGTAACATTCACATGCAGTGTTGGCGAAGTTAAGTTTCCGTAACAGAGGGCTTTAAGAAATTGTATTATTTGCACCAAAAGATACGCCCCGTTTCTTGTTCCATTCCGAATGCCTTCATTTTATTACCGATACCATGATTGGTCGGCAACGAAATTCATCAGCCAATCGCTGCGCGACAACCATTTGCATCTCCCGGCATTCCGCGTTATCAGCAACATCATTTCACTTTAAGAGAATTAATTATATAGACGCTCTGAGAATTCTCTCCCGATGCACTGTGTAGGAACTGATACATCGGAAATCGTTCTATCGCCGGTTTTTGATGGTTCTTGACTGATTTGTGACGGTTCCTGATAATCGAAATTATACATTTTCACGACTTTTTGACAGTTAAATCTCAATTTTGAGGCATCTATGTGATAATTCGATTAGTTATTTTCAATCCCATCACAATCTGTGGCACCAATGAGCGTGTTAATAACGAAACGTTCATTGTGCGAGTCATATCAACGACAGAAACCACCAATTTTGATAATTGTTTGGGTTCTCTCCTGATCGAGTCGGTTCTCTCCCATTTAGTCGTTCTATACGGGTAAAACTATGACTAATATTTGCCATGTTACATGGTTCAAACTGCCAATTTTGTGAAAGTATAGAAAGATAAACACAACAAACTATGCATTAAGTTGAAATTTGCACCACTTGTCATTAATTTCGATGAATTACACCGCCTTTCTATGCTTATTCAATAACCTGTGTTACGCCTATCAACATTCACAAAGTCGCCAGCTAGTGTGAAAAATAACGCGTTTGCAGGCCCAACATTTCCATGAGTCAATAGCCGGTTAACAATAGTGAATTTCCATAGCGCTGGACTTCGGAAAGCGTGAGCGTAGACGGGATATATATAGAGTTATCTGTCTTGTATTTTATTTATTATCTGTTTTGGAACTTCTGTATGTATGTATTTGTGTTATAGACTCGAAAAACTGCTCGAACGATCCGACTCAAATTTGGTGTGTAGACCTACTTTGATCCGGGGAACAATATGGGCGGGTCCAATTTCACGTGCGACCTTGTCCTTGACCTTGACCTAGCTCAAATACCTAGCTTAAATAGGCATGGTTCCGTACCTCGACCGATCCCACTCAAATTTGGTAGCTGGGTCTACTTTGATCACGGGAACAATGTGGGTGGGTCCAATTTCATGTGCAACTTTGTCCTTGATATTGACCATATTCGCTCATATAGGCATGTTTCCGGGCCGATCGAACAATAGTTTGTCCATGCGGCAACGATCACAAATAAATCCCTAAATAGCCCGGACGAAGAGGGGGCACATCGGGTAGTGTTGTCTATTTTCGTAGACGTATTTTACTCAACAAAAAGCCTAAAATAAGACGTTAAAAGTTTGTTGACACCCATACAATGTTCTGATGACGTAGTTTATTTAGTTTATGTTGGGCATCAGCTTGCTGGAAGCTGATTATCTATGTTAAATTCTAGAATATGCAGCTATTAAAGCATATACAAGCACGATAACCTTTCACTCAATCATATTTTAGATTGACTAGGAATCTCTGATTTTTTAATAGAAGATATAAAAAAGCAAAGCATCCTACAGTTACAAATATTATTATATGGATGTTAAACCTTTAGTTACTAAATGCGCTATAATGAGAATTAACTTGAATCCTATTGATTAATTTGTAGGAATGCTTAGCTATTAAGTTCAACAAGCAGTAATTACATATAAAAAAAAGAGAAAAGAATATTAGTATATGGATGTTAATCCTTTGGTGACTAAATGTGATGTAATGAGCAGCGACTTGAATCCTATTGATTCATTTGTAGGAATGCTCAGCTATTATATTCAACATGCAGTAACATATTGTTTGAATTATTAGCTAAACATTCATACAAATGAATCATTAGAAATCAGTGTCATGGGTGTCTGAACCTGGCTATTATAATGCACATTATTATTCCTCGCTGATAACGTGTCAAGTGGGCAGGGACGTGGGCTGGGTGGTCTCAATGTTGGGGCGTCCACCTTGGAATTTCCAACCGCACCATCCCCTTGAAACAGACCAAACTCATGCACAAGGTTTTTCCCAACTGCATGACACATTATAGCTCTAGATTGTATGCCATTCTGAAGTGAATTGATCAATAGCCTTTGATTGGCCACCATGCAAATCGGGGGAGAAACTCAGGATACATGGGTCCAGTGAGAAAATGTGGATATCTGAACCTGAAAATCATCTATAGACTGGCTTCAAGATTCCCAAGTGTTGGAAGTTTCCAACCTGGCGCCCCACCCAACAAGATTGGAAATGTTCTCAACAGATGTAGAGAGAGAGGTGATTTATTTTGAAAAATAGCATACATTATTTAATACAAAGCATATTAATTAAATGGAATTAGATTATTTGTCCATTAAAACCAATTTCTTGCCAATTTGGGGGGGGGGGGTAAATGTGGTATAGAAAACTAGATCACACCTGCTCCTTACTTCCTGTCCACCTATCATGAGTTTTGGATCAACTCTAAAGAAGATGTGTCGATTTGTATATGTAAAATATGTTTATTTTACATGTTTAAAATGTAGGAAAGTATTCAAATGTTGGTCTAAAAACGACAAATTCCCCACTATTAAATTGTTGTCAAATCAAACTAAGAGAACAATTTCAACATATTGTTGGTGTTAAATTTCAAACCAATCTATTGTAAGATAAGAAATTTGTAACTGTTGAACATTTTGACCAAAGTTGGGGATATACACCAATTAAGCACCCCTCCCAAAGTCCCCCCACCACCCCAATCACGTCATAACCTATCAATAATTCACTTGAACGTGATTTCATAAGTTATATTCATGTCTGGGCGACAAACATGTGTAAATATCCCTCAGGCGGACTTCAGAGAAGGAAATATGATGGCGCTGGCATTGAAATATTGTCACACCTGGATCTTCAGTAATTGCCAGATTAAGTAAATGAATATTACATCTCATATTCTCCTGAGAGTAGATTTATATTACCATTGGTCATTTATATAGGCGGGCATGATTATGATACTATACTCATCGGGACTTTCAATATTTTATTTCTGCCTATTAATGTCACTTAAAAATCCCGTATTAGGTATTTATTGTGTTATTTCTTAATATACCTGTTCTATTATGCAAATTACATAAGCTACAGTCATTATCTGGTTTAAAATGTCATACACAAGACGATTTTTGGACCAAAGTGCAGAAATCGTTCGAATAAATCTCATGTACAGAACCATCACAGCCATGATTGGTTTGAAATAGAACCGTAACACACACCCGTGTTGATTACGAGGTCACAGCTCCCAATTATCAGCCCTATCGGGATACTTTCTCAGCTATTTTACACAAGAATAACACGGGTATACTTTATAGTCAGCGTTTGTCTTCAGAATGCGTTTCATATTTTATACGCCACGAAAAACAAAGAAATTTCGTCCACGTGGCTTGATTTTCAGTGATAACATGTTGATATTTACGCGTTAACTCGCTAATACCGAGTTAATTGTGGTCTAGAGTTCAGGTTTCGATAACACGGCACTTCTGCAGCCTCTGTTCATTCAGGAAAGTAGAATATATTCAAGATATCCATAATTATGCGTGATTTTGTCACAAAAATGATTATTTTCAATCATCAGGAACCGTAACAAATCAGGCAAGAACCATCAAAATACCAGCGATAGAACGACTTCCGGTGTAACAGTTCCTACAGTGTCCCGATGTGTTGATTCTAAACAATGGAAGCCAGACGATAAATAGCAATTGGTAAACGGCGAGAAGAGAAGCAACAAGCCATTAAAACTAAGATTGACAATGGAAATGACGAGCCAAACACAAAACGAGGGATACCTCTATATACATGTCAATGAACGTGCAGCAACAATAACCATTAGTGAAATAAACACAAGCATGGCAATTGATGGAACGGTCAAAACGATGGTTAGTAACGTTTAATCCGTTAGAACATAAAACCTACTCATGCCATGGAAACAGATGGAAATTTAGGTTTTGACTTCCAATAAAAAGGGCGAATATGGGTCCACATATTGAGGATATAATATCTAAAGTGTTGCAACGAATGATGAAAAACACAAATATCACTTGCATAGAAAAACCATTGAGCGAATATATATTACAATTGTTAGACCTATCTTAGAATGTACAGATATTGTACAATGTGAAACCAAAAGTATCGGATTCGATAAACTTCTTAACGAGGCTAAGTGGGAAGAGACCCTTGCCATTAGACAAACAAATGCGAAACTTTCCCAATGTTATCGCATGAAACGAAAATAAATCACCGCAGTATCTCTCATACTTAGTCACACCACTAAATAAATCAGCTTAATTGTACGATATGAGACACCTAAGTCTAGAAATTCCACCATTTGATTCAGAAGTTCACACAAAGTCTTTAGTACAGTCTACCACATCATTATGGAACGAACTACCAGCCAAAACTAGAAATGCACAAACTATAGAAGAATTAAAAATATATTTGAACTATGACGTACCCAAAGCACCTTTTCACTTATATATGGCAGAAAACTGGGAATGTTCAGATATATAAAACGCATAAGAACTGGATGTAGCAATCTAAATTACTATATGTCATAACCATCGATGAGAGACAATCCCAGATGACCATGTGGAGTTATAGAAAATGCTGAGCATTGTTATATTGTCCTTTATGAAGTGTCATTCGAACTGACTTTGTTTGTTTAGTTGGGATTTCGTTTTAGCCGTTAGGTCACATCACGACTGAGATAAACTGAATCAGAATCAAGCGAAGCAACTGTGTAGACATAACCGTGAATTAGAATAAAATGAAACAAAATATATACAAATAAAAACACCCAAATCAGAGCGAGAGTGCTCGATTTGGGTCAGAACCATTAGGAAACTGACCATTGTGCAAACACGTATAAAATAGAACATAAACAAGACAGCGATGCTTTGAAAACAGCCAAGATATAAAACCTGCATAAAATTCAGCAAAGATAAATAATTTAATTTAACAAGGGTCCGCCATATCACATTTGATGTAGCTGTCAAACCATGATCCTGAATGATTGATAAGATATTTATAGTATCTGTTGAATCTGGCGTGAATCTTAATCAATTAATCAAGTTTGACAATCGGGTGGTCGACTCAGTAGGTGATCCCTCGCCGAAGAGCCAACCTCCCTCCACATACGGCACATGGAGTTCCTTTTCCTCCAGGTTATTAAGATCAACCTGTTTCCTGAGAGTCGAAACTTTTGACAGATTGTTGAGATTTTTGTTTTGGAACAATGGATTTATTAATTGGTTTCGGAGCAAACGTACACACTGCAGTAGCTGTATTCATTGCACATAAATTGGAACAGGAGTAATGTCATTCTCTTGAATTTTTGTTGCTAATGATTTTCTGACCAGTTTTGTTTGACTCTGTCTGAGCGCCGTTATCAACATATTTTTTTCTAGAAACGGCAGCGGAGTATATGACTTGAGAAATTGATGGTCTGGCACCAACTATTTTCTTGGCATATATATAATCTATACATTTTTCTCAGCCTTACATCTTTGTATCTTGAATTCATAGTCCCTTATAGGACATGAACGATCCATTGTAGCATGTGAACCTTGACAGTTCGAACATTATTCAGGAGTTGTACAATCCTTATGATCATGACCAGAGACAGAACAGCGTGCACAAATGGTTTCTTTACTTTTACAATGTTCCTGACCATGGCCATAGTCTTGGCATTTAACACATCATAATGTATTTGGAACATAGGTAATTATATCTACCTTCTATGTCGGTGGATGTTCCCAC
This sequence comes from Siphonodentalium dalli, assembly GCA_032622095.1. NCBI lineage: Eukaryota > Metazoa > Mollusca > Scaphopoda > Gadilida > Siphonodentaliidae > Siphonodentalium > Siphonodentalium dalli. Next base: position 153,113,394 of record CP136062.1, read on the forward strand.
CGATTGAAGGTCAGAAGATAAATAATCAGAGGAACTCGTAGTCAATCTACTGACTACTGATTCCACTGTGGTGCCAACTCCGCCAATATTTCTGAATCCAAAGAATTGACAGAGTTACGGGCCTTCAAATTATGCAATTTTGGGCCCATGACCTTGATAACACATCTCCTCTGAAGATATCGAACTTTTGATGTCATCTGATACGTCAATGTGTGCGGACTGAAGAGAGCACGCGGTTGGCCAAATTTTGCCAGTGTCGGTTCAATATTGTGGGTCTGGGGAGGGGGTCGTCCGTGGTACCAATTTTTTTCTCCGAATTAGATGAAACTTGGAATGTCTTGTGAGGAGTAACCAACACTGGTGTCTGTGCAATAGTTGTTAACTGCAGCAAAGCATCAGATTGAACTTTCTTGAAACATTCAAATTAAGAGAGAGCCACTTATTGGACAAGTCCTGATTGGTTTAACATATTTCAATTGTCCAGAAATGCTTTGTTGCGTTTGCATAGCATTCCTGTAAGTCGCATTTTCATTGCAGTTGTCCTTATGCTGTTTCATACATTACAATAGATCGCACAATATCAGTAAATACTTCTCCACATCGCTCACAAAACGCTAGTGGTTTGTAATTTTAAATGCCCGAGACACGTACTTCATTCTAACAACGGGATTTAGCAACGGGATGAAAACAGTAGTGTGTTTGATGAAATATATCTTTATCGTATAAGTTAATTAGTGCATATTTTCACAGAAAATAGTCCCCATAATATCTACGTTCACCTCATGTCGTAGTAACTTTTCACACAAAATCAGCATCGCCGTGTCGACAAAAGGCAACACTTCGTCATCAAACAAGTGACGGTTTTTAGTTGGTTGAACATGGCCGGAGAATATGGTAACCTAGTTTAGATTCTATTGTTCCGGCTCTCTGATTTGCAAATCAGCAGACTTCAACTCTTGCAGGACACCGCTGCCAGAATTGTACTCTGAGGAAGGAAAGGCTGTAGTGTAACAACCATGTACGCCGACCTTCACTGGCTACCTATCAAATATCGGATACAACTCAAAATAGCAACATTTGGTTTCCGTCGGATGTTTGTCTCCGATTCCCTTCTCGAATACATTAACATTCTAATATATCCATACACTCCCCGGCGAACTATTTGTTCAGGTGAATCGTCCTTTCTCTGTCCACAAGGTGCTAATATTATGACCGTCGGCGACAGAGCTTTCTCTGTAGCCTGTCCCGACATTTGGAACTCCCTACCAAATGAAATGCGACAATCATGTTTGATCACAGATTTTAGATGTTCATTGAAAACTCATATAATCCGTCGACGCTACCCCGACACAAAGGAAACTAGAATGCACTCAGAGAGATGCCAACGTGAGCAAAAATGTAATAAACAATCATTTAAAAAATAATTTCACTGTATTTTACTTAATTTATTTAATTTAATTTAATGTTAGCAAAAAAAGACATCGATATCGATTACATTTTTTTCAGCGGCATATTTTTTTTTTTTTTCCGATAGTCAAAGTTGACCAAAGAAGCAATTATAAGAAATAATTAATACCATTTGTGTAAATATTGATAGCAGCCAATATGCAACAATAAATATCAATAATTAATCAATAATTAATCAATAATCATTTTATGTAATAATAAACTCTTCAAACGGTGTTTGTGTCAACAAATGCGTTTTGTTTTGTGTTACGTCATTCGTCGTATTTGACCCGGAAATCGGATGAAGGTTAGGCTATTCAGCCTATTGCGTCGAATTACGAAATCGCGTTTTGAATGTCTCTCTTTTCCCGCACGATAAAAAGAGGTCTTCGCACGAACCAAAAATGATAAAACTTCCCAATTATAAGTAAAAATACCCAAATGAATTAGTCTATGTAAATCCCGAAGGAGTCTATAGACTCTTTGATGTAGAGTTCTGATGGAGAAAATGTAGGTCGATCTATTTTTGTCATAACTCTGACGTATTTTGACCTGGGAGAAAAAATCGATATCGAGGCTCACTACGAGCATGCCAGTTTTAAATATAGAAACAGGGAATCCCGACAAATGGCGATATCGGCGACAAACAAATAATCGAAAACAACACATAAAATAAACATAGCAAAAACGCGGCACAGTATAAATGTCAGAACGCCACGAGGTTTTACGTAACCAAGGAAGTATATTGTTTTTGTACTGGTGCCGTTTTCCGTATATTTGGAAATACTCAGAAACTAATGTCAGCAGGAACTTGAAATCTCTAGCGATTGTAGGCATCTAAGGTCTACTAAAATAAAGGTATCCGCATGTTGGTCCAATATCTTTTGACAGAGTTATGGCCCTTTTTCGATCTTTTTCATTATTATTATTATAATTAACCAGTTTTCAACGCCTTAATCTCTGAAAGTATTAGGAGTAGAAAACTGAAAGTTGGTCAGAATGTTGGGGTACATGAGTTCTATGATTTGGCTCATAACGAATATTGTCCGCGTTTTTACCGCGGAGTTATCTCCCTTTATCTGAAAAAATGTCATTTATTATCTCAGAAATTATAATGAGCAGAGCATCGAAAATTGGACTGTATGCACACCTCAATATGCCGTACTGCCCACGGGCATCAAAACTTGTGCACGCGCCTTCCCTGCCGATTTACCGCCCATATATAATCAAACACCATACACCAGGATGTATAAACTGAGGGTTTTTTTTATAGTCCAGCGCTATTATTTGTTTATCGCATATTCCGAATGGGAAGAGTGATTCGGATCCCAATATACCGCTTAAAAGTTTGGTCTCCCAGGCCTTTCCGCTATACGGGGAATTGTAAAATTTCAAATATTCTTCCCGCCAAATCCGAACGGGCTAATTAAAGAGCAAGGTAATGCCGTAGCAGGTACATTAGGATACTGTATGTACGCCCCCAAAGTTTGACCGCTATCATTTAAAAGTAACCTGCCGAACCGAGAATGCGAGTCGGTGTGGGTTGAGTCTTTTGGAAAATTCCACCGAAAATCGCAAAGGGGCAAAATTCAAATATCGAGATAAAATTTGTTTGACGAGTACATCTGATGGATAGTGTTCACGCGCTTCTAGAGTGCGATGGAACGGTTTACTCGTGACAACGCTATATAAACTACATATATATACTTACGTAGTCTATCAAAATTTGACTGCTCTACTATAAATGCAACCTGATCAACGGAGAGCTTGCGTCGGGGTGGGTTCAGACTTGGCAAATTCCACCGAAAACAAATTCAAAAATTACTCCAAAAACAAACATTGAGATAAAAACTTTTTGACGAGCGGACGTGATTAGAAGTATCCACGCGCAACTTTAGTATGATTGTATAAGTTTTAGAGTGGACCGTTTACTCCTGGTAGCGTGTAACGTTGTTAACTGGTGATATATATTACTCAAATTCAAACGCACTCTTCTTGACGCCAAATTCAAACGGGCTTGGACAATGCATGAGCAGGTACAACGATATACCAAATATACCGATATACGCCCCCAAAGATTCACTGCTCTATTATGAAAGCAACATGCCTGACGTAGAGCGCGTACGCCGCAGAGAGGGTCGAGCCATTTGGAAAATTCCACCGAAACTTGTAAAAGGTAAATAATGGAAACTCGCGAATCAAGTGTTTTATATTTTGAACACTGCATGTGTTTGGTAGTATATACGAACAACAATTCAAGTCCACTGATTGGTAGAAATAAAGAGCGTTTGTTTCACTTATGTGCGGAAAATTGAAAACAGCTGGAAAACGGCAAGTATTTTAAAGAATATATGAAGCCGGTATATCAATATTTTGTGTTTGTCAATATATCTTATACCTCCTTCCAAGTTACTTGCACACAATTCGGAAGCCTGAATGAGCCAATTCCGTTTATACCACCATGGCTAATCTGAATAGCATCGCGATTAGTCACTAATCCGGATGTACCATGTAACTTGAGACAGGTTCAGTAAAATATTAATACAAAACCTATTCGTAAACACGATGCTATGTAAGCTCTACATGCATTTTGCGTATGTAGCCTGTCCCAGCACTTTAAGTTCATATGACCTTAGATTATCTGGGTCCTCTCTTCCTTTCTGAACACGAGTAACTATAGAGACAGCGAAATATTAACAGGCAAACATAAATGCCAGCGGTTCCTCTCATCCAGGGAATGACCTGACATGAGCAGCCTGGTCGGATAAGTCATTTGTTTTGGACCGCAAACCTTCGATTTGGTAGCGAACGATGTTGGGGTAAACAGGTCAGAAGCCGTTTTATTCTTCGAGTGGGCGTGCCGCCGCACTTTTTACAGCATAAGGACAAGTAACCCCACACAGAGTGCTTAGTCGCTGCTTACTGTAAAACATATCCATGCGCAAATACGCGCACAATCTCCCTATACAGTGAAATAGGTACATAATGTGATTATTTGATTGTGAAATAAGCAGACAATGGACTCATGTCCGTTATTTCGCTTTATGACGCGGGGCCACAGTGGAAACATATGTTAAAGATCGTACACCTGGTTGGCTTATTTGTGTAATTCTCCGCACAATATCTGCTTAGAATCGCCTCATTGTGAGTCGATAATGTGACTAAAACGCTCTCGATACGACAATAAGCAATAAGCGATTCTAAGCAGATTATCTACATAAAACAAGTTCTATTATTCACGCCGCAAGGTGTATGTTGCTTTGCTGATTTTATGTTCGAGTGGACGATCGATAATCCACTGGGCGAATTTATTATGGTTAGGTATTTTTTCGTACTTGAGTATAAACCGTACCGATAGAGTCACGATAGTCCGACAAAGATTAGCACACGTGTTTACGTCACCGGTGTAATTGTGGGGACATGTTTCTATTATGAAGGTTCGCTATCCCGAAGGTCCACTATTCCGAAGGTTCTCTATTCTGAATATTTGCTATTTCGAAGGTTCACTATTCCGAAGGTTCCCTATTCCGAAGGTTTTTGTTATTTTTAGGTTAATTCTATATTCTAAAGTATTGAGAGGGTTCATTATCACGAAGATTCTTTTTATGGAGTGTGCGCTCACATCCGAACGGATCCTGCGCGCATACCGATACAGATACAGGAGGAAATAACTTAGAACATTAAATGTGATTTTGTTTTGTTTTCGCGGGTTTTCTTGAGATTTAATGTCATTACGTGGGCCCATACCTTTGAATTCTGGGCATATAATATGAATGTTGCGGTATATGGACCCTCCTGCATTGGGAAATGATACAGGTACAGTTGACTTAAGTGCTGTTCTGTGTGGGCTCCAATTTGGGGTTCAATATTTTAAGGGCCAAATTTAGAATTTTATGGGCCCATACCTTTGAACTCTGGGCATATAATATGAATATTGGGGGGCATGTCTCTATTCCGAAGGTTCACTATCCCGAAGGTCCACTATTCCGAAATTTCTCTGAATGTTCGCTATTCCGAATGTTCACCAATCCGAAGGTTCGCTATTCCGAAGGTTCTCTATTCCGAAGGTTTTTGTTATTTTAAGGTTAATTCTATATTCTAAAGTATTGAGAGGGTTCATTATCACGAAGATTCTTTTTATGAAGGAAATAACTTAAAACATTAAATGTGATTTTGTTTTGTTTTCGCGGGTTTTCTTGAGTTTAATGTCATTACGTATGACCTTATTTCTCATTACATATTCACGCCAAGCAGCCCACACAATTGCTATGTTTCCGTGCGATTTAATGTCATTACGTGTGACCTAATATCTCAATAATCTGAGGCAAGAGTACGCCTGCTAAAGGCGGATTATAACAGTGGGACTATAACGCTTAATGAATACTGGAGGCTATAACAAACTGCGCAGCAGAATATCGCTGAATAGACGAGTATGAGATGAGCCTAACTGCAATTGTGACTTTGTTTAAAGGCCCACTTAATTTTCGAGTCATTGATTTTTTTATAGTATATACGGTTTTAATAACAATTTATGCCATAAAATTTGAATAAAATACTATAATTCACCACCATTTGAAACGCAGAATACTTCTATCTCCTAGTTTGAAACACCTTTAAAAAACCGCGTCAAGTCGTGCGTCGTATATCTAGCAATTAGCAACTAACATGTCCTCTTCGGCTTTCCATAGATTTCACCGTAATTTGATACTTAGGGGTATCTGTGTCCGGGAAGTGTTTTTGACGGGTCAAATCGTGACCCCGACCTGACCTTGACCTTTAAAACTGTCAATACAAGGTCAATTTGGGTAAAACGGACGAATTTCGGCGAAATTTGATACATAACGATACTTTTGTCCGGGGAGTGTTTTGAACGGGTCAAATCGTGACCTCGGCGTGACCTTGACCTTCAATGTGGTCAATCAAAGGTCAAATCTGGTAAAACGGATGGATTTCGACGAAATTTGATACCTATTGGGTACTTTTGTCGGGGGAGTGTTTTGGACGGGTCAAATCATGACTCCGACCTTACCTTGACCTTCAAAATTGTTAATTAAAGGTCAAGTGGGGTAAAACGGACGGATTTCGACGAAATTTGATACCTAGGGGTACTTTTCTCCGGAGTGGGGGTGTTTTGGACGGGTCAAATCATGACCCTGACCTGACCTTGACTTTCAAAATAGTCAATTCAAGGTCAAATCGCGCCTTTCGCCGGAAATCAGATGGGAAACAGCCCGGACGAAGTCGGGCCCATCAGCTTGTGTAATAAAGCAGACAGTTTGAAGAATGTAATGTATAACACGAGAAACGGGAAAACTTGAAATATGGAAGTATGCAAATTTCCCACATAAAATTTGAAAGCTAGTTTATAGTATAATTATATGGCTTTTAAGAGAACATGCTCTACTGTGAAGCTGTGAGACGTGAACTATATATTATACGTGTATCCCACTATGAATGAATATTAGTACTCAAGTGGAACGAGTGTACTTATGGATCATTCTTAAGCTGACCTGATTAATTCTTAATGTACCATTTTAAGTATGACTTACATTGAGCATGGCACAAGAGAAACAACTCTATATCTCATACAGTTATGAAAACGATATATTGGGTTATCTTTCTTGTAATACGTGAATGGAAATGGTATTCTGGACTGCCAACCCCAGGTTTTGTATGCCTCGATCCACATGATTTATTTAGGGTTTAACGTCGTTTTAGTAGCTAGGCCATATCACGAACCAGGTATCAACAAGAGCACGCCGTCAGGGCGTGGCATAATACGCCCGTTTCTGGAGTAGATTGGGGCAATGTTTAATTCATTTGTTTGAAACCTTTGACTTAAAGGGGTACTGTACGCCATTTTCAATAAATTCCCGGTGATAACAACGATCTATTATCGATACTATATAGAAATATAAGTAATTTGAGTCGAAGATGTATTCTGTAAACGCTCAGGTTAATAGGCTATCTTAAAATTTAATAATTTAAAAGTTAATAATTTAATATAAATTGATTTTATGGCTCCAGCCATAAAATGGCGTCTCTTAAAATTGGAATTTCCGTGTACAAAACGTAATCAAATTATAATTGAGGGATACTGGATTAATAAAACAATTGCACACACGATCGTTTGAAACATTATGCTTATACGGGGAGAAAACCCAAGCCACTCATTGACTAGTGACCATACACTAACTTAAATGAGTATATGGGACTACTAAGCATATAATATAATGTTTATTTGATTCATTTGGTTGAAAACTGTACAAAAATTACTCGACAACGACAATTTGTATTTTTGCATTCCGGTAAATTTGCCGTCCGTAACAATACTTCGTACTCAACAGACTTTCAAAAAATGGAAAAGTTGTTACCTTATTCTCCGACTCGGGGATTATAGAAACCAACAACAACATCTTGGGTACAGTACCCCTTTAAGGCGATATAATATTTGAACTTGATCTGTATACCAAATTCGGTTCAGTTCACTTGATTCAATCTAAAGTTATCATCCGGAAACCGCAAATCAGGTAAAATATAAGTCGAAAAAGGGACCAATATTCGAACTTGATCTGTATTTTGGGGTGGTAAACTAACATACCAAATTTGGTTCAGTTCACTTGATTCAATCTAAAGTTATCATCTGGAAACCGCAAATCAGGTAAAATCTAAGTCGAAAAAGGGGCATAACTCAGTCAAAATCATGCGGACGAAAACAATACGAAATCAGATTTTGCAGTGATAAGGTATTTATAATATTTGATGAATCGCGTATGAACCTTTATCAATGCGTCAAGCTGACGGTCGGGTGTGTGAAACAGAATGGCATCCTTCAACCAACAGACAGCCTCGATCCACAAATACTGTTTCTTGTCTTTGAGAGTTAACCGTTTCTCATTAATCATGCGGTCAAATTTTGAAAACTCTACGATATATATCTCTTGCTGACAGTCGAAACGTTTGAGTGACTTTGGCGATCTTTGTTTCAAAGCAACCAGGGGGGGGGGGTCGCACAAAAGTTTTATCATACAGGGCCGGGGTGGGTGGGTCCGAAGACGCCCGAAAAAATGAGTTTGTGCAATTTTTTTTTCTATTCACATTTTTGCCCTTGTTTTAAGTTGTTTTCAAATATATTCATTAATAATTGTGTTCTAAGGCAGGTTATGGTCTTTACAGACACTTAGGAACAGGGTATGTATAAGATATAAGTAATACAGGGGAGATCTTCCAAAAACATACCTATACCGGGCGGGGTGTGTGCATCTCAGAGGCCTGAAAAACATTGTTTGTGCAAATTTTTTTCAACCCACATTATGGACATTGTTTTAAGTTGTTTTCACTAATAAATGTGTTCTAACATAGATTATGACCTTAACCAACACTTAAGAACATATGTAGGTATAAGATAAAGCACTCTCTGGTGCCAAATAAAAGTGATGACTGAATAGGAGTGCTGGTTTGCATTTCACCTCAAATTAATATTGAATAGTGCCTGATAGTGCTGGCATTTTCACTCTGGCATGTCTAATGACCAAATAATGCTAGTGCTGCAGAGTGCTGGCTAACAAAATACCTCAAATTAAAAAATAAACATGCCAGCCTATTTATTTGCCTCCAAAGAGTGATACTTGTATACTTTATAACTGTCATTGCAGGTGTGGCTATGAGGGGTTCTGATATGATGATTGGTGCCACCTTTTTGGGAACAACAGTGAAGAAGTCATTAATTAGTAACTGGACTATTTATGTAAAAATTAAACACAATGTTGGCTTATTGGCACTATAAATATTACCTCACAATATATGTGCATACTGTAGAATAAAACACTTTTTATTTCAAAATGTATTTTTCCATGTCGAAAACAACATCATAACCGTTGATAGTTTTTCAATAGTTTGATACTTTTGCCAGCATAAATAATATTTATCCTAATCAAATCAAATGATAACATCTGACTTTTCCAAGGAGAGAGAGAGAGAGAGAGAGAGATATCATTTATTTCCGTGACATGTGTATACATAATACAAAATATAATAAGAACAGTATACAGTAAACACCCGGCCTATAAGGCCTATATGTCGCGCTTTATATAATATTTTCGCATACGTTTTCACGTAACGATTCCTGCTAAATCAAATTGCAAACTAAAAATAAAAATTAAAACATTCATACTGATTCGTTGTATATATGTGTGTTAACCATTACCATCATAAGTAGTTTAATGTCTATATAAAAAGTTCTTTCTTTTGTTGAAAGCGTCAGAGAGGTATTTAGATATTTGTCGTGGGTAAGACATTATTTCGATAAGTGCTTCTTTATACTTTCCTTCGGATACCAATTCAGAAATTCTGTCAGGTAGAGATATTAAGAGGGATATTCTGAGATCATGATAATAAGGGCAACGCAAGAGGAAATGTGTCTCATCTTCGATCTCTTTCAAGCTACATATAACACAAATGTGTTCATGGAGCTTCTCATTTTTAAAACGCCCAGTTTCAATCCTCAAAGGGAGAATAGCACATCGAAATTGTGCCAGGATAGAACGATGTGATTTGTGTATATTCATGTCTACATATTTCTCAGGTTCATATGCGGTTTTAAATAGTTTATATGTGCGTAATACAAGGAAATACTAAGACAATATGCACAGGTACTGATCGTTCTTCGCAAGAAAGACAAAATCAAATTAAACTTAAACAGTAAAATAAAATATGAAAATATACTTAATATAAATCTGATTAATACCGGTATTAAAGACATGCAATGCTGTGTATTAAAACGGACAATATAAATTTGATGGAAAATGAAAATGATTTACTGTGTTATTAGTACAATGGCCATATTCCAGTTTTGTTCTTTATCCAACATTGTTGCTAAGAAGTAAATGACGTTTATACATCACAAGGTGTTATTTTTAAACAAATAATAATTATTGTATATGCAGGCGTGTGACAGAAAACATTATAAGTGAGAGTACATTCCGTCATTAGTGGACCTAATTGAAATTCACAGTTCATAATATTTGGTAGTTTACTCAATGAATGAAATACTACCTGATACTACTGGATACTACCTCAAATTTATATTGTCAGTTACACATATGATAAATGAAAACTCAACCACCTGGATTACTTACAAACACGGGCAAGGTATGGTTCAATCAGGCCTGGAAAATGGAAATACTGTGACTGACAGATGCAGAGTGAGGTCCCCAAATGTGAGTTTAGTGATGCTACCCCCGCATAGCGGTCTAGCCTCACCACAATCACACTCTGGGGACCTGATTCTGTTCAGACATTGATCAATAATGGAGAACTAGCTTCAGAATGAAGTTCACAGAGTGTGAATTTAGTGAGGCTATAGCCCGTTATGCGGGGTAGCATCACTAAATTCACCATTTGGGTACCTCATTCTGCAGATGTCAGGCACCTTATTTCCAGGCCTGAGTATGTCATAACATTCCAATTGTATACTTCTATATCTTAAGCATAGCATAACCATAAAACACATTTGGGTGACTTTCACTATGTCTACATGCAGCTACATGCATCAGTTTCTGATTGAATATTACAACATCAGGAGACACTATAGTAATGTAATTTCATCTGTCAAAAGGAATCAAACATATAAATGTTTTGTTCATGTCAATATCTGTCAATTATACCAATTTGTCAGATTCAACTGGATTCAGTAATGACTCATTTCTCCACGATATATGCTAGCTGAAAGTGTTAGACTCTGACAACATTTGCATTAACAAATTGATATACAGGATTGTGTTTGAATTAATATATCAACTTTTTCATGCGAACTTTCTCTTCGTCTAACATCTTCACAGGGCAGTCTTGCATGTTTTCTCCGATAATGTGACTGCATGTAGTATGACCAATATACAACATTACAAATTGGACATTTGTATGGACGGTTTGTGCATGGTGCCCTAGGTTTAGAAACCTGAGCCGGTTTAAGACTCAATTTTGTGAATATGTCACAGTTGGATACTGGCACGTATATTTTACCATTCGTTTTCTTCATGTCTACAGAACATATGCAATTTTAAAAAGGTGAGTTTTTAAAAGTTTGCGGAATTCTAAAACATCACTAATATGTCTGAGATCGTCTGGAAGATTGTTCCACAAGGTAGGTGCGGCAACACAGAAAGCTCTATCCCCTAACGTGCGATGGCTGGACTTAGGAAGTATAAGAAGTCGTTTACCGTCTGATCTCTTCTGCATCGAACCGGATGGTTGCCTTAGATTAGTTCCTTTATATAATATGGTGCCGTTCCTTCGACCGCTCGGAATGTTAACAACAAAATTTTAAATTCAATCCTGTACGGCACAGGACGCCAGTGAAGATCCCACAGCACTGGACTCATATCAGTCCTCCTGGGCACCGGGCCACAATCCTGGCAGCAGTCTTCTGAACTTTCTGTAACTTCGTCATTAGAGTGCCAGTGATGCCAAATAAGCACGCATTCTTGAAGTCCAGCTTACTGCTGACCAAGGATTGGACAATTGATTTAGTCGCCGATAGAGTCAAGTATTTCCTTATTCTTCCTATGTTTCTCAAGTGGTAGTTGCAAGTCCGACATACACTATTAACATGCGACTCCATGGTCATATTGGCATCACAGATGGCTCCAAGGTTGCGAATACATTCACTTGCAGAAATTGAATTAGAATTGATATTTATAACAAGAGGAGAGTTTATTTTATTTAGCTGTTTCGTGGTTCCTATGACTATCATTTCAGTCTTGTCGTCATTTGGCTTCAGTTTGTTAAGAAACATCCATTCCTTAACTTCCAAGACGCATTGTTCCACTGCAGCCACAGCATCAGCCACAGACTGTTCACTGCCAGCCGAGAACCAAACATATAACTGAGTCATCTGCGTATAGGTGAAACATGAGGCCATGGCGGCGGATGATATCACCGAGTGGCAACATATAACACAGAAAAAGAACAGGTCCACGCGATGATCCTTGTGGGACACCACATGTGAGCGGAACTTGTCGTGACTGACATGGTCCTATTTTCACTGACTGGGTTTTTTTTATCGAGATATGATTTTAACCATTTGAGAGCTTTGTCGGTTATACCAAGTCGGCACTCGAGGCGATGTAAAAGGATCTTGTGGTCAACGGTATCAAATGCAGCAGACAGATTTAATAGAATGAGAATTACACAGCGTTGTGAGTCCATGGCCGTACGGATGTCGTTCTGTACTCTGACCATCGCAGTCTCTGTGCTCGTGTGCGACGTATACGCGGATTGAAATGTTTCTCTCAAACCCTCGTTGTTCATGTGTTCATTGATTTGCCTGACGACAGTCCGCTCTATCAATTTTGAGACGTATGTTAAATTAGAAACTGGCCTGTAATTCTTTAAGACGTCATGGTCTAGAGTTGGTTTCTTAATCAGAGGTGTTATAACAGCATGTTTAAAAGACATTGGCATCACTCCTGTTGACAACGATTTATTGACAATGTCAGTCAGCCACGAAGCAAGAACATCCAGGCAGTTCTTAAGAAGCCATGTGGGTAAAGGATCAAGATCACAAGACTTTGCAGGAAATGATTTTACTAAGTTCTCAAGCTGTTCGGAGTCTGTTGGCTTAAAGAACGATAGACTGTTTTTAAATTTGACGCACTCGCTCTCCGGATCATCAGAAGTAACGAACTTTGCTCGAATGAATCGACTTTGTTGACGAAATTCATTCGCGAGTACTACTGTAGACGAATGTTCCGGGAGAACAACATGTTTCTCTCTGTTCAACAACTTATTTATACCGCATAGAGCTCTCGTGTGTCGGATTTGATTTCGGTCGCCTTTGAAGAGTAGTATTCGCGCTTGGAGATTTCGCACAAACGGTTCACTTTGTTGCGCTGATCAGTGAACATTAGCCGATGGACAGTCAGGCCACTCGAACGCCAGAGTCTTTCATAACTGCGTCGCAATCGAATGGCTTCAATGATGGATGGTGTCATCCAAGGAGATGATTTGACAAAAGCCACCGATTTACGACACAACGGCGCGTGATAGTCTATCAGGGCCGACATGGCAGTGTTATATTTGTTGGTCAGGTCATCTAGCGAATAGTGCTGCCGATCCCAGACTATTGCACCGTACAAATCACACTTGAATTTGTCAATATCAATCGAACGGTATTTCCTAAAGAAGATATTGCTTCTTCGATTATTAGTCGCAGCAACCGGGATGGAAAATATAGTTGCTCGGTGATTGGAGAGTCCGAAATCACAGACGCTGATACGGTTCAGGGTTTGGTCATCGTCCCTTGTAATCACAAGGTCTAATATGTGACCGCTTCTGTGTGTCGGTTCATTCACATGCTGTTTAAAGTTGTTTCTAAACATGAGCGAAGTGAAGGATTTCATCGTTCCGCAGCTAGTCACATCCATATGAATATTAAAATCACCAACAATGATCAGCTGACTTGAAAAGGTGATGTTATCGTCTAAAAAGTCACTGAAATCTCAAAACAATCCGGCGACTGAACAACCATTACTTGCGCTGGGAGGTGGTCTATAAAGTACCACAAGGGTCACTGGTTTAATAGGGTCTTTGAATGTGAGTTTCATGCATTCAAAATGCTCAAATTTCCAAATATCACACTTCTGCACGCGGAGATCCTCGCGATAGATCACAGCTACACCGCCTCCTGTCCCAGATGTTCGCGGTTCGTGTGTGATGGTGAAACATGGGGGACACAGCTCCGATAGCACTGCTGTATCACCGTCTCGTAGCCAGGTCTCAGTTAATGCCAATATATCCACATTTTGTTCCAGTATGATATTGTGGATTGCCATGGTTTTATTATTTACAGATCTTACATTGACATGGCAGATGACAGTGTCCCTATGTGCAATCGGTTTGATGTTGGAAAAATGCACACCGTATGAAGCACTTGTGGCTTCCTTTCTGGTCGATCGAGTGGTTACTATCGTTGGTATTGAAACATCAGCACGACTTTCTTCCGGCGATGGCCTTAAGATATTAGCACATATTTCAGGACGTAGCAGGTTGTGTCTCATCAGACGACTGAGTGTAGGCCAGGGCAGTGTCGGTGAACATCCTGGAACCCCATGGTTCATTGAAAGAAGTACATCTCGACTGTAGTGACACATACTCGGATATGTCAGAACGTTCACTAGATAGATCATATCGTCGAGACCAATAATGTAAGGTGAAGCTTACGATCTCGAAAATGTTGGAAACAATTTTATGGTTGTTGATATCAGCAATAATCACAGGTCGTTTACTGTTCACGTGGACCACCGAAAAGTTCTCATTTCTCTCATAAATGCGACACCATGCGAGTACTTTCTCAACTGTTGGGCGAACGAGGGATACACAGACCTTAGAAGAACTTTAACAACCGTTCATTTCTTCACTCGCGGTTCATGCTCGGGTATGTTCATATCAGCCGACATATGTCAATAGAAGGTGCCAGTAGAATAAACCAAACTTTATGGAAGGTGTAGATATATTAAAAGAAAGTGCTTACGATGTCACAAAATAGAAAGTCATTGCAGGTAAGTAAAAGTCGTTTTGTCATCGCTATATTCACGCATAACTTGCGAGTTCCATCCGAAAAGCTTCTCAGATACATTCAAGATAGAACACCATAAAGTATTTAAACATTGATCACGTATAATGTTCGAATTTATGTCATTTTCGAGGACTGAAAATAAACATGACCGCCAACGACGGCAATATAATATATATCAGGTCTGGCAAATGTGAGAATACAGCTACAGTAGCTGTATTCAGCTTACCTAGCTGTTTTTGTTTGAAAAGTAACCACTTATGGTGGGCGGAGGAAATAAACCTGGGACAATTTTCTATGCTATCGTATCGTTAATTAGCTTGGAAATAACGATATTTTCTCTCAAAATTCATTCATATTTCTTCCTGCTCCCAAACCGGAAGTTCGCGTTGAAATGCAGTACACATCTCAAGGATTTAAATTTACTTACGAGTAACGTTTATTGAACGATGCAGAGTACTATTTGTAACGGTGTCTACAGATATTAAGCGGTACATTGTGAAAGTATGGCATATCATATAGACAACTATACAAAATTTGTGACTTGAAGAATTTCTTGTGTAAGTGAAGAGTCAAATGTATCAAGGGAAGCCTTCTTTGGTGAGTTTTGGAGCGAAATAGTAACAATGCTTCCACAGATTATCGCCCATGCATGGTCGTTGAGTCCTAATGAATCCGATCTCCCGACGTGGGATTTCGCCAATCAAATGGCAGTAGTCCCCAAAACGTGTAATACTAGCTCATGCACAACTTTTTTGCTATGAGTTTCTCAAAATAAACGCACACGATTGGCTAGTTTGGGGATTCATATCAAACATAACATGGGGGTTGTACCGACCTTGATTATTCAACCTGAAAATTTTGAACGTTCAACTTACAATCGAGCATGCCACCGACACGAAACTGTTCCTGTACTAAACACGCTGAATTTTCTCAGGGTAAGACTTTCACTCTCCACAAATTTTTTTAAGAAATCTGAAACCGATGGACTAATTTCTCAGGGCCTTCTGTCTGCCATGTCCCGGTGGCTGTGCACCGCCTGTGTAAATTTTTCTCAAAATGGTACTCTTGTGGATAACAACTCTCGAGAGACTGATGCTTTTAATTAAGTTTTAACGGCTATTCGAGAGGGAAATCTTTCGCCCGATCAACTACAACTGTTAGCATTTGAGTTGGGAAAAAGTCAAAGTGATGATGTGTTGGAGAGGGGAAAAAGTGGAACAGTTGGATGTTACAATGTCAATTATTTAAAACAGTTTTCTACCTCCGTTTGGTTAACCTCGCAAAACCAAACAATTTGTAAATTTCTTCTCGGAGTCACTACTTGTTCTCCATCAAGCAGTCCACGAAAATTGAATTCTTTGAGTTTATCAATGGAACAAATAATAAATTCCAGATGTGTAAATTATATAGGACCATTTTCATTCTCATTAAATTTGTTGACTCACTATTTGACCGGGAGTAAAACAATTTGTGGTTTGAACACCAATGTTCGGCCTTCAGGTTCCCATACCACCATACGAAAATGGATCTCTGAAAATGGTAATGTGCCAAACGTGGTTCCGGATGAAGGTGATGTGATAACTTTGTTCGATAACAATCAGGTTCTCAGCAAAAGGTGGAGGGTGGTGGATAATTCAAAGCCAACGTTGAGTGTTATTACAAATGTTTTGCATCTAATACCCGATGCAATGTCTAAGCTTCAGTGGGAAAGTTCTCTTTCGCCCATGCAGTGGAATTTCATAAAATGTTCTGAACGGAAGTTGCTCTTCTGCAAAGTTAAAACTGTTATCGAAAATGATGAAATTTGTTACCGAACGATCCAAATATATTGATACTGTCTTAAAGGAGCCGGTAGCCAGTAATTCTACGACTTCAAGTGATAAAGTTAATATTGTGAAATTCTCAGATTCAAAGCCCACATTTGAAACCTCATCGGCCAAATTCTGGTCCCTGGTCTAGACCAGGGTTTCATGTAAACTATAGTCTAGACCAGGCCGAAACCACGGTGATCGCCATGTGTTACCCAGCTTCGAGGCGAGTAAGCTGGGATTATTGGTCAGCACTGGTCCGTATTCTCGTCTTTTTGAAACTCAGGTTTACGTAAACCAAGGTTTGCCTTCTTATTGTCATTCAAGCCTGTGTCGGTCTGTTCATAATTCGAACCATGCGGTAACGTACAAGTTCTGGTAACAGAAACATATGTATTTTTTGGAAGCATTTATCTTTATGTTAACCAAATAGGAATTGTGTTTTATTGATATGCCGCGTAGAAGAAAGATTATAATTACTTATGAACTGGACAAAATGTAATATAATCGATAAGTGTGTGTGTTATAGGTAATAGTCTACAACTGAGACCTAGTACCCCCCTGGTCTGAGATTTTTGTATAAACCGAGACTTGAACCTGAGACGAGAATACCATTTTCTGTTTTCGCAGTAACGATACAGATTGGTAATTTGGTTATAAATCATGCGTGCGTTTATCTGGCTTTACAGTGGAGTTTTATTTATAACACCCTTGCCTTGTTTGAAAGCATATTACCGTTAGATGGATTAAGTAAGATTTTCGTGCTAAATAGGGAAAGATAGTAGTTTTGCAAGGAAAGTAATCCGCATTGGATGCGGGTGTCTTTCGTTCCGTGTTTCTGAAATGAATTGAGGTCGGATTTTGATAGTACTAATTCATCATTTGAGAATAAATTATTGCTGGACTGGATATACAATATAACAGCAAAAACTCTTAAAATTATATTAAGTCAGAACGAAAAATTGTGGTTCAAAATAAGGAATGTCCGATTAAATTGAATTAAATTAAATTAAATGCACGGGACCCCTGCTCTTGATTAATGATTTATTTGGTCCAGTTTCTTAAGTCTTGACATTTCAAATTGGTTTATTTGTCATAATTTATCTTTAAACATGGATTTGGAAAAAAATTACATGGCAATGGAAATATCTGCTACTGCTATCGGGAGTGTGATACAACGCATCCCCATCTGGATTTTTTCTGATACCATCCCCCACCCCGCCAACCCCCCTCCCCGTTGGGACCATTACATGTTCTGGTAAATAATTTTCAATAACTTCAATCACGGCGATAGTTATTTGGGATCTTTCTAAATTTCCAACTTATTGCAAATTCCCAAGTCCGCGAAATTACATTGCACATGTCACCCTCTCACCTCAATGAATTGTTGAAAATTTCCAACAAGTACCTCAATATTTCCAGTTGTTGGTAATTCCCACCTGATATCCCCTATAATAATGGTTCGAAATGTTTTCAAGAGCTGAATGTAATTTAAGTGTACTATTTTGACGCAAAGTTGAACAATATATAGTTGGTTCTTGATCTGAACAAACAATATTTTACACTACACTTTGATTGTAAAGGACGCCGGTGGTCCCGTCGGTAGAATGCTCGGGGCATTATGCTGCCATTTGTCATCTAGCGCTGACGAAGCTGGTTCGAATGTCGACAAGCGCGGATTCGCGATCCACTCTAAGTGAGGATAATCTGATTCGTGTATCTGGGCAAGTTTTTCGGTCCCTTTCAGGGGTCGCTATTTCTGTACACAGCGGAGTGTTTCTCGGTGAAATTTACTCTCTGTGTAGACTTTCCTCCTCCCGTAAAACTGACAACGTCGTGACATCCGCATACGGGGTGAGAAATCCGCACCAACCCTGCCCCGTGATCCCTGTCGAACGGCGACGGCATACAGATGCCGCTATACAACCCGGATATAAGCCGCTTTCACGTGCTCAGGTTTGGAGACACCAACACACCAATCTCGATAAAGCGCTCGGCACGCTTTTGTCCATAGATTGTCATTGATTGTCGTTGATTGTACAACAATGCGCCGATCCCAGATTGCGACCAGGTGGTTTCGCGAAACCAAGTCCTGACATGGAACACCGTGATTATTAGGGTGGTCTAGACCTGAGACCAGAATTCAGCCGCATGTGCTCAGAAAAATGATATGTATTCATTTGTAGACAGCTGCCATCCAATTTCACCACCAGCTGCTGTTTTAGGTGAACCAATATTTGTCAATCCAAATGGATACGATTCTGTAACAATAATATTGGATAAACTGTTGAATGCATCAACCCATCCTAGTGGTCGGGCGTGGACTATCCTTGGCATTGATGGGTCACCGTACACCATGGCACATAGACTCATTGACACTATGTTTCAGTGTAGACATTGTTCTCTTGAGTTTACGGGTGATATTGCATTTATTGAACACCAACTTAAGTCCCATGCTATAAAAGGGTATACAATTGAGCCTTCTGATAGGAAGTATGGGGACATTCTTGTGATGCCAGGTTTTGGACATTTTGAAATAAACTTGGTGAAATCGTTTTTCAAAATATACTGGGACATTGTTGTGTGTAATTTGGCAGACATGTTAGGCTTTAAGTCGCCTAAGGCTCTGTCTACCTGTTTAAAGTGTTCTGATCACCATAATCATGGCAAATGTTACAGATTATATTTAATGGCACCAGGGATGAAATTCTTACCAATTATATTCAACATGCTAATGCGTGCAGTGAAAATGTTTCGGAAGAAGGACTTTATAATTATGTTCAAAAGAGCCACAATTTAAATTTGAAATTCATGTTCAAAATGATATTTACATATTTATTCGCATTTTAACTATTCAGGGCTGGTATAAGAAGGAACAATTCCATAATTATTAATGCTGCTTTGACAAAACTGTGCCTTCTATTTTTCTTTACCAATTCTCCGAATTATCGTGAAATTTATCTACGATATACATTTACAAGAGTGTTGATGCCAGACGATGTGCGACTACTAGTGGATAAAAATTTGGCGTTTTCTGTCTGACCACTCGAGCAAAGGTGAAGGTGTGGACTTTGTTTTGGAAGGGCGGAACAAAAAGCTAAAAGCGTGGCTACCACCTGGGTTGCCTTCGGAAGGGAGATGTGTGGAGCTGTGTCGTGGCGTAGACGACTTGGACGAGGTAAGAATCCAGTATTTTTTATAAGAAATACGTGTCTAGAATTATTTATTGATATCTTCTTGTCGCCCTCTTCCAGTTCATCTGCCGTCACGAACTCTTGGCCTGCGCCCCCTGGTACCACCGCCTCGTCCCGAACCTCTTCCTCTTCCCCGAACAGCAGTCTCTAAAGGTTGTTTCTCTTGCCTCGCTAATTGTGTTGCATTCTGAGAAGGTAGATCTCTTTGGAACAAAACCGAATATATTGCATATCATTAGCGGTGGATTAGAACACAATAGCTTTGCGGCGCCATTCTGGAAGCCATCTCCGAAACCAAAATCATTTTACTGATACATGCATTTTACAGCGCGAAATATATTTATATAGTTCAAGATTCATTTACGTCCAATTTAGTGACCATTGTCTTATATTCTGAAGTGGTTTACCCCCCCCCCCCCAATAATTATCTTGATTTCCATAATACAGGCATAAAACATACATACCATTCATATTAAAGTAATTTTCGTATAGTAATAAATATTTCAACATGTTCCTGTTATTGTTATTATGAAGAAATCACATGAGTGGCAATGACCTTGTAAAACTGCCAAACTGAAACAAATCCATTTTAATAAGGACAAATAGTAGTTAAATAATTTGAGTTGTACTATTCTATTTCACAATGCTATTTATGTTGTGGGGGACTTGTGTTATTTAGTGTTTACCTGTGCTTTGGACAGAGAAAATCAAGTCTGTCAGTCTGTTCATCTGTGAGCAACGGGTAGCCCTGGCATTTTGCATGTACCCAGTAGTTACAGGCCTCTTCTGGTGGCATATCGCACCCAAGCCATCGCTCTTCTTCTACTGTCTCGTCCTTCCATATCACAGCGCATTCTCTACAAATTTTGATGCCAGCGATTGCCTCTTCGCACCACTGGGATTCAGCATTCCGGTACGTCGTAATGTTACCCGGGGGTGGCGGACTCATCACGTGACTCTCTGGTTCTGGTTGCACGTAGGGATGATCTATTGCTATGCCGGATGGTGGTTCTGCTATACTCTCCGTAAGTGGTACCGCCCGTGGTGTCTCCTCGTTGTTATTGGAGTTACTCTCCACCTAGCATATAAAACAGGCGCCATAACATAAGAATTCAAACCACTTTGGTTGTTTCTTGCATATTCATTATACATCACTGGATTCGGAGATTGACATTGAATATAGGTTCAGATTGTATGAACATCGTCACTTAATAACATGTGTTGATCTTTATGGGTCATGGATGGCCAATATTTATGTTAAGGCACTGGCAGCGTGCACTGTGGTTAATGCACAATCGGTATAAAAAGAAGGAATTTCAAAATAAATAGATATTTTGTTCTTATATATATGTATCACATAATAAACCCACAAAACCAGCTTCGTAATAATTGGTCAGATACACGTGTAATATTAGCGCGTGCGATGACGTCACGCCATTACCTGAATGACTAGCGATTGTTGAAGTTTATCAGTTTATGGTTGTTATTTTCTATGAATACTTCTGGTTGTTTCGCGTTTATTTGATCATGTGATAAAATGTGTCTCAAAATCGTTCTATTTTATACGTAATTTATCAACCTCGTCCACTAAATTCTATTTGAGCTGAGGTTTAATCGAATTTAGTGAACTCGGTTGATAAATTCCGTATAATATAGAAACTCGTGTGAGATCTTCTATATTTCTTTATGAACATTTTGAACGTTGAATTTATTTGAAATATTTTTCAAACTTATATTCAATACACACACAAGCTTTATAAAAACATCAAAATATACTTAATTCTACTCCATGTTTTACTCCCATTTCTGGCGTCGCCCAGTAGTACCCTGCTGAGCTGGGGGTTTTTATTTCCAAGTACGCCTCCATGCCAGTTTGGGTACAAATTTCATTGACCTAAAAATAAAACATACTTGAATAAATCATTTCCATACGCAGATACGCAAAAATATTGATGAACAGACTGGAAAAACTAATGATGGCGAAAGAAAGGAATTGCGAAAACGGACATTTCCAAGGAAATAGCACACTGGCGACAAATACTTCGTAATGCGGATTATGTTGCTGACTCAAAGGTGCGTGTTTGTAACTCCATTGGCCAGTGAGCTTTCTAACCCTGTAACTAAACGCTCTGTGGATAAACAAGGGAAATATTGTAATCACACTGAATCATTTAAAAGCGACATAATCGAATTGCCATTTTGGAAGCCATCTTCAGAAACAAAATATTTTTACATCTTTTTGCTTGTTGAATTGTTTCCAGCGTGTAAATATTTTTATATTTATGTTAATATGTTATTCCTCATCTCATCTCTCCTGATCTTCCGGTGTATCGTTCTCTCTGTCACATGAAATGTATTGTTTCTTACAGATAACACGACCAGTACAAGCCATCGGAGCGACATCACCAACGCTAGATGGGGATGTGTCCACCATCCATAACCAAAGTGTGACCAATATGATGGTGTATATCGACTATGTGTTCGACAATTCTGATTATAGAGGCGCTCCCATCGAAACGGTAGTTGTGACTGAGGAGGATAGGGGGAAAGCAGGTAATACTTGTGAAAAAATATGATATCTCGTCTACATATAAGTTTTTGTAAATGTTCAACTTTAAAATGAAGGCATTGAGCATTAAACCATTCAATTCAATTCAATTCAGAGAGCATGCAGTGCAAAACGAAGGCTGAATTAAATTCGATGATGAAAGAGAAACTGGAGCTTTTGAAAAGAGCAGGGATCGAAGATCTACACAAGCAGTTTTCGGAAGCGTGGGCTGCTGCGAAACATGTTAAAAAAGAAACGCTGGTCAAATTGGTGGTCGAAATTGACGAAACAATTGATGGGTTGAGGCAACACTTTGCTGCCGACCGCGAAGCAAGTTATGATGGTACGTTATAGTTATGTGATTCTATCGATCTGTCTATATCTCAGTCAATATAATACTCACACTTTTGAATAATGTCCGTATACGTTTGCTGAGGCACTGTGTTCGTCTCGAACTGTTAGTAATGTACTCAATTTTCCGAGGACCAGTCTTTCGCACGAGGTACCCGACCCTTTGTGTTGTTTCCTGTGTTCGTGTTTCTGCCTTGTTTAGCTTCGAAGAGTACTGCATCGTTTGAATTTCGTTTTGACTGAAATGAGCAAAAACATGATTATCATTTTATGGTTTTGTGTTTATATTCATGGGATGTTTTGTACACTGGCAGTCACTTATCATAAAATAAATACTATGTTTTCGTGTTATTTTTCCAGAACCAATTATAGAGGACCAGGAGAGCGACACGGACCCAGATATGCCACCACTGGAATCTGATTAGGAGCTAGTAGTTGTGAAACAAATTCAAAAATGATGGAAGCTAAGTATGATACCTGCTTACAACGAACAGTCTATTACCAACATGCTAATGCATTTACATTATATATACATATAAAACAAATACGATATCCATTGTTATTTATATTGATTCTGTACTTATGTGGATCTTATATGCCTACTTTAATCTATAATGGATTGATGACATTATAAAGTTATACATTTAATTTAACTTACCATTTTCGAGTTCTTCTAGTATAAAATCTTCCGATTTGTGATTGTTTAGGTCGCAGAATGGAACACGACTCGACAAAAACGCTGCATTAAATACCCCAGCCGGGAATAATCGGATCAATTTGATCACTCAATTCATGATTTGGACCAAATCGTGTGACTGATTTCTGCCACGCATTGAAGCCCCTATTCAAGCGCACTCAGCATTTTCCAGCACGCTATTGTGATTGCTTGTTGTCTAACTCACGCAAGGACTGAATTTTACTTCAAATTCCATGTATACATACACAAGAAACGTTGAAGTTATGTATTTTTGCGAGTCACACTCACAGTTACAAGAATGAGTTTCCGTACTTTCGGGCTCGAGGTGTTCCCCTTTTACTTATTTTAAGCCGGCCTTCAAACTTCGTTTTAGAATTATCCTATTGCTACTTCCGGAAATTGTAAGACATTTAATTTTCGGCGATAAAGATTGCTTTTAATATAGTTTTAATGATATTCCGCATTGGCAAGAGAGTTATTAAACCGTTATGACAGACATTGGTCGCCATATTAAGTTTTCAAACAAAAACAGCATCGCTGTATCGACAAAAGGCAACATTATGTCACAAAGCAAATGACGGTTCTGATTTGGAAAAAGTAAGCCGAGAATAGGGTCACCTAATTTCGATGCGCAAATTAGCGCGTCCTGTTAATTAACGAAAAACAACCGCTTTGAGAGTAGAATATATAGCTGAATACAGCTAGGTTAGCTGAATACAGCTATTGTAGCTGTATTTTCACATTTGCCAGACCTGTATATATGGATAAATGAGGCGACAATTAGTTGTGGTACTTGTGATGGTGCTTAGGGAATCACCCGGGGTCCACATGAACCTTTTGTTGTCACATTTCAGATTCATAATCCCACCAGTGAGAGCAGCTTCCTCGTTGGAAGGAACATAGCTGACTTGTTTTGTTTTTTTTGAACGATCACGTATTTCGTCAAGGACAAACAAACAAAGAATGTGTCCTTTATGTTCATCGGTGTCCGCCAAAGCCATACATGCAAGAATATCCTTTATGGTGATGGAGTCGATATCGGTTTCTTGGTTCCCCGGCGTGTGTGGATTTGGAAATTTGCTCAAACCTTGAACTTGCCGTAGTCTGTCACCAGACTTGCAACACCCACTTTCATTTGATAATAATCGCATCAATGTTGCTTTGAATGTGGGTGTGTCACCAACTAAGACTGTAGAGCAATTTTCACCATATGGTTCATTAATGTCATCTTCAAACTCAACCACCGCAAGTCTGTGTTCGGAGTAATCATTTACTGTGTCGTCCGTTGTTGGGGCACGTTCACTTTGAAATCCGATTATATGTCCATTTGGTTTCTTCAATGACACAACTTCTGTCTGTGATATAGTTGTGTTGATACCACTTTGAAGCGTTGCTTTGGCTGTATCTCTACCAGTGTCCCATAGACTCTTGAATTCCAATGACGCGCACAATAAGTTTCTAGTCCAATGGGTCGGTGACGTGTGGTCCACATGACCAGATAATCGGTTGGTTTTCTGTCTCCAATCGGGGTGTCGGGAATATATGTCATCAATCACCATCGCTCGTTGAAGTCTATTTTCTAACTGTTGAACGTCACACGACCTGTCGTGGGTCTGCGTACGAACTGAGGAAAATAACTGTTCAACTTGGTCACTACCAAGTTGGTAGAACAATAGCGGTTTCTCAGGGTAGTAACACTTAAAATTAGCTGCTGCAAATATGACGTCCTGAATCGTACACTGCAGATCGTGGTACAGGACGTTTGGCATTAGATTGTGGTCATGCCTGTACATATAAAACATGGCATGTCCCATCACGCTGACATCAACCAGCATTTGTTCAACAGAATAATTTGGCATGGCAAAGAGCGAAAGTATGCCACTGCAAATCAGTCGTAATATTGAGAATGCTGGCAGAGTATCTCTCATCCCAGGAGTGAAATCTTCTAAATTCCAGGTGTCCTGTGTGGCGAAAATGTTTAGCAGACTCACAGCTGTCGGGACATTTTGTTTATCTTGTGGATCGAGCATGTTGTTTGCCTTGAGCGGTGAATACGATAGTTCATCAGTATAGGTTGCAGCATTCTACTGTTGAAGGTTGTCCCAAGAATTGTTACTCCTCCAGAGATAAGATTGTTTCTAAGTCTCTTTGCTAAGTGTTTGGGGTCAAAGTTCAGTGTCACATACATAGGCCCCGATTCTAAGTCAAGCAGATGAAGATTCCCTATATGTGGAAAAAGAGGTGAAGAACAATCCAACTTGTGTGTCATGAAGGAATTGAGGACTTGTCTTCGCACGCCATCCCCATCAGTTCCGATGTTAAGAAGACGACCATCATCTCCGGTCCAGCTTTCGATAACCGAATCAAAAACTGTTCGCTGCTCTCCTGCGGTCTTGTGATTACATATAGGTAAAACAAGGATCGGACGTCCGTGATATTTAGTCTCGCCAACACTGCTTACAGCAAATACTAACGCTTCGGTTGCGAAATGTGTCACATCACGATCTAGTTTGTCCTCGAGGTTTTTGACTGTATGGTAAGTATTGAATAGCACATCACTACTGCAGGTGTGATTAATGCATAGACCGTCAATTTTGTTCGTCGCCTGGGTCCATCTCAAACGCTTCTCGACCGCAATTTCATCGACTTTACGAGACCACCCACTGCCTGCGATAACTTGCTGTGTAGCCTTCTTTAGATTGGTTGTTAATTGTGATTTAACGTCTGGTTCGCACGCCACAACAAGCTTCATATCATGAAGCTTATAGTCCTTTGAAAGAATGCGGTATGTGTGACTCAGACTCGGCAGGCCAGTTGTCTGGTGGAGAATGTGCAACAGTCTCGGGCCACCTGCCAAGAGGATTATACCCGCTATTTCAAAATCACGGTTGTTGTAGCCTTTCGGAGAATATAGTCCTTTCACTGCATCACTGAGCTGAGAAATGATGAAGCCTACACCTCTTTTCTGGCGCATACTGACTGCAATTAGTTGGTGAAGTATTTGCACATCATTGGTAGCGACAAGCGAACATAGTTTCTTATATAATTCAATTTTCCCTTTCATGTGCATCACTTTATTTTTAGAGTTCACGTTTCGTAACTTTTCTTTGTTCAGCTGTTGAGATTTTGTGTCCAAGCGGTGTACCAGCTGGTCGTAGGTGAGATATACACTATTCATGTAACGAATCGTGTCCATACTAGAGTCAGAACGTTCATGAATCGCAATTACTTTACGGTCATATTTCAGCTTCGAGCAGTCATCACACACCGTATCCTTACACACATTTCGTAATTTCAGGTTTTTGTCGATGCACTTTGTTGAGTACAATGCACCATTCGAGGGAATGAAATTCAGTGTTTCATTTTCACTAGCATGTATCTGGAATGGGTAGCTAGTGTGGAATGATTTTGATGTCTTAAATTCATGGCCCTTGCAGAAACGAGCATTAGAACATGTGACGATTGTTAGATATATCTATAACGATAAAAATGTCAAGATATTAGCAAAAATAGCATATAACTAAATTATACTCATTGCTGGGAAAAGTAATAATAACAATATGTTGTAAACAAAACAACAAAACAGAGCAAAATGATAAATAAACAAAATGAAATTGAAAAATAAAATAAAATATCATGCTTATATATATATATATATATATATATATATATATATATATATATATATATATATATTGGAATGGTCCATTGTCTAATGGTAGGGACATCATGTAAATTAAATCATAACAACGCAGAAGTTGATGAAATTTGTAATTGATGCATGCGATGTGATTGTACAACATCCAAATACTGAAGAAGGCCACTGGCTGAACATTTAGTACTAGAGCGTTGTTATGATTTAATTATCAAACTTACAGTCGTTGTCCACGCCTGTGCATGCTCCCTTGCAGAAGCTGCGATAGACCATTATCACCATACTTCTGTCATCAAAATGTCACAATGCGTTGTGTTCGGGAACAAGAAACAAAATTAAAACAAAATGAAAATGAAAGAAAACTTTAACTAAAAAATAATGGAAACAATTCTGTGGTAATAAGGAGTGTTTAGGACACCAACACATTTAATTAAAAGTTTAACTGAAGAAATTTGAATAGCAATCCAGCGTATTGTCAGACTGACTATACTGGTATATAACAGAAATAGGATAGTTAAACTTTTTGCAGCTTTTTTAATAATAAACAATCTATTGTGGCAGATATTTTATACTTAGGCATCAAGATAATAAAATGCAGTTCATTATTATCTAATTTGCTTACAGTATGCTTAAACTGTAATGCTGTAATTGTATAATCAGACTAAACATGTTGAATCATGTGTCATTTTTTTAAAATAAAAAAATCTTGTTTTAATTTGGATTATCCCCCTTCTATCAGGTTGTATCAAAATACAGGAACACTTGGAATCTGACAGAAACGGACCAATTTAAAACTTACCTTTGATTCTGTTTGATTTGGTCTTGAATAGATTTAGAATGATTTTTTTTCTTATTTTAGGGGGTGGGTCTAAATAAATCAGTATCAATAGGATCAACTTGCATAGATCGTTTCGTTGGAAATGTCTCAACGGAAGAAGCTGTATCCATCACCTGCGCTTCCGGTTCTGAAACAGGAATTATATCAGTCGCCTCACCTTGTGTTGCTAGTGGTATACAGACGAGTTTGGTTTCACTGTGTCTGAGCGCTGAGAGCAACACACTTTTTTGCAGACACGATTGCTGAGCATGTGACATGTGGAACTTATGGTCGAGGATCCACTATTTTCTTATCATCTATATATGACCGATGCTTCTCAGCTTTACATCGTTCAATCTTGAATTCATAGTCCCAAATGGGACAAGAGCGCTCCAGTGCAGCATGTGAACCTTGACAGTTTGAACATTTGTTAAGATTCAATACTTATGACCATGACCACAAACAGAACATCGTGCAATATGGTTTCTTTACTTTTAAAATGTTCTTGGCCATGGCCATTCCCCTGACATTTAAAACATCGCAATGGGTTTGGAACAAATGTGCTTAAATCCATCTTCATATACCAAACATTCAATGTCGGTGGATGTTCGCACTGGTTGAAGGTCAGAAGATAACTATTCAGACGAACTGTTAGTCCACCAACAGTCTATTTAAATCTACGGACTTCTGTAACTCCCTGTTGTGCCAACTCCCGACAATATTTCTGATTCCAAAGAATCAGCTATATTCCCGGCCCGCAACACAGCTCTGCTACAGTTCATTGTCTTGTGAGGAAGAACCAACACTGGTGTCTGTGCAATAGTTGTTAACTGCAGCAGGGCATAAGATTGAACTTTTTTTGAACATTCATTAAAGAGAGAGCTACTGATTGACCCAGTCCTGAGTGGTTTAACATATTTCAGTTGTCTAGACGAGCAATATAACAGGCGTGACTAGCCGATTGAGGCGGGTAAACTCAACCACCCGTCTTGACGCGATGTATGACCAAAGAGGACGATGATATAAGTCGTATCCGCAGATCGATGCCTCCCGGATTCCTACACCACACCTCACGGGATGCACCCCACGGCAAACAGGGTGCTACATTATGGGATTCGTACCCCTCGCAGTGGGGCAGTAGGTCCTCGATCCACAAATGTTGATTGTTGTTACATGCGACTTTTAATCCAGCACGTGATTTTCTACGCCATGTGAGTCGATATGAGTAGTTTAACGATGTTACCAAGCAACTAACCTACAATATTTTTGTCAATAAAATCAAAACACTCCCCAATTCTAAGAAAAATTATCATGTCTCAAAACAGCAATACCGTTTAAAAATGCAGACTATAGAACATAAGTTATGTTTTTTAATAAGAATTTGTTATAATCAATGTAACATAAATTCAACTGAACAATTAGGCGTTGTACGAGTATGTGGTTTATCATACCACTAAAGCGGACGTGGTACCAGGCGGGCGGTGCTTTGGTGTCTTATCACATCACACAACTCCATGTCCTAGTAAAATAATCACATTATTGGTCAATGTCATTTTTGAAACAAGGTTATTTCGAAATTTCAGACTGTAACAGAGACTGACGTCATTCGGATAGTTCAATTTTATAGTCACAATTTATAGTAAACTATGTGGATTCCAAGAGAAAAATATTTATCTACATAATCAAGCAATTTTCTGATGTCGAACTATTAAATTAGGTTTTTATCAATAATCCATCTATGCAGAATCCCAGAGTTAAAACAAAATGTTTAAAAAATAGAATTTTACCCCGCATTTACAAGTAGAGAATGTCGTACTCGCACAAGTCAGTCACTTATATACAATACACGTGTAGAATCACGTGACATGTGACGTTAGGGTTACAATCACCCCCACACGCGCAATCACCAGAAGCGGAATCGCTCTAGTAATCCGTGTATACCTTTTACGTTCATGACTCATATTGAGCACAATATAAGAGAAACAACTCTATCTTATAAAGCTCGGAAATTACTATCTTATTATATCTGTATTGTACTACTTGAATCTATCAGTAATCTTATTAGCCAACCGAGTGTTCGTTGATGTGTTTGGTGATGGGTAGACATTGGATATTAGAGAAATGAGTTTGATACTTACGCATTTCTATAAAGTAACTGTGGTCGTTGATCTTCTTCAGCAGCCTTAATCAAATTATTTCTGCACATTTTTGCAAAATGTATCGCTAACATGTAATCAACATGCCCTTATGTCAAATTGTCAATATCAATTTTCTTCTAAGTTGTCGAGTTGCAAGGAATGGCAGTCCATATCTTCGATGGTAATAGGAACAAAATGGCTAGCGCCGATAGATACATGGCAGTAATGAGACGAAGTTGAAACTCACCTTGAGGGACCACAATAAAAAGATGCATTGAAGTAATAACAAATAAAAATTTGAACACCATGTGTGGGCCCCAAACAGCCATTTCGCAGTATGGAAAAGAAAAGTACTTTTCGTGCTAGTCTATTCCTGATATGGTAGAAATAAAGAGCGTTTATTTAACTTATGTGCGAAAAATTTAAAACAGCTGGAAAATGGTTATGACCATGAAAAGTATTTTTCAGAGCATATGAAGCGGGTATATCAATAATTCGTGTAAGGATCATATAATTCGTTGACGTAGACATAATTTGCCATGTTCGTTTAATGATACACACTTTAAATTAACGCCCCATAATTACTATTTCTTCGGGGTAAGAAATATATGATTTGAGTCGTGGAACCCTCCCACCAACGATCAGAGTTATCAGATTTCGATTTTTGAAATCTGTTATTTTTCGCCACACCAAATAGTTGGCGGCCAAGCAAAAAATCCAATTATCTTCCATAAATATCTTGACATGCGCGGCCGCCGTCGCGAGAGTTCGAAAGGTCCATGCAATGTCACAGTTCGCTGTTTGTACGGCGATCAGTGCTTTTTCAAATTAATTTCATAATACAATACGACGAAAAGTAACGCCAGCGACAACAAACAAGGTAACTTGTGACAACTGACACGTGGATACATACATATACAATTTGTACTTATTTACAGATCAGTAATCATGTTTTAGTCATGCAACTAAATATGTTATCTAACAGCATGTGGGTTACACGTGGAAATATATTTGTTTACATTTGTGATGACACATGTTGGGGGAATTCCGCTAAAGCTGCAGGCAGCACCATTTATGGAAGTTGCAAACCATACTCGTTCATCCCACAAACTGACAAGAAAATAAAAGGTCGGCCGACCACAGTGTCCCCCGACAACGTGGCAAGTCGATGCCGCATTGTTAAAGAAATTTAAAAAAATGTTGAAATGTTCTAAGTCGAAAGGGTTAATAATTCCGTCAAAAAATATATCTATATACACGTTGCACATCTCCAATATGTGGGTAACAATACTCTGAAGTTTCAAATATCTACGATCAAAACTGTAGGAAGAGTTGATTACACCATGAAGGTACCCTCATACAGAAAATTATAAAACATGTTGAAATTTTCTAAGTCGAAAAGGGTTAAAATAATTTTTCCGTCATCTATATACATGCTGCACATCTTCAATGTCTGGGCAACAATATTCTGAAGTTTCATATATCTAGGATGAAAACTGCAGGAGGAGTTGATTACACCATGAAGGTACCCTCATACTGAACATTATAAAACATGTTGAAAAGGGTTAATAACTCCGTCAACAACAAAAATTTCCGTCATCTATATACATGTTGCACATCTTAAATATATGGGCAACGATATTCTGAAGTTTCAAATTTCTGGGATGAAATCTGTAGATGATTACACCATGAAGGTACTCAAAAGTTTGACGGACTGAGCCCGTTCCACAGTCCCCCTTTTCTTTCAGAACGTCGGGGGACAAAACGTTTTTTATAGGACTTTTCAGGTTAATATGATAATGTACTTGTTATTGTTGTGCTTTTATTGGTAATACACTAAGTTGGAAAACTAGATCGGCTTTTGGTGAAATTATGTTGTTGTTGTTGTTGTTGTTGTAACTGTATGATACGGGGACCATCGAATTGGATTATGTATCAAAAACTGCTGTAAAATGATCACAGGTTCCAAATTAACGATGATTTGATGATTTGTAATAGCTGTGCATATGCCGTTTCTTTTAAATTATTTAAAACTTATATTAAATACTAAAATTACCCAAAAATGGCGTTCCAACCACTTTACTAGTATCTCCAATAGGAACGTACAACCGAGTTCCCAGATCATCCTATTACCATTAAACTAGAATTGACTTAAAATTATGTTGAAAAATGCCGCCTTCCATTGTTCCATCGATGGCATTTATTGACAATACCGTCGAAATGTGACAATAGTCCCCATTTCCATGACAACCGCTCGGCTCTCAGATCCGATAGTAAGTCATATCAAGTAGCCTACATACTCACTTTCCAAATATGCCAAATTTTGTCTTTAAGTACGGTGGGTATATTAAATCGAAATTTTTGGGGTCTCTGCCGCTCACATATATGGGACAATGTTCTAAAAACTCAGCAACGATGCTTTGATACAAATCCCAAAATGCGTTGAAATGTTGTAAAGCGTCATACGATCGCAAGACGTGGCAGATTCTATATATTTTTGTCATTTGTCACGTCATCATCAGGTTCTGGGGAAAGGATCTCCACATAGTGTCGGTTCTGTCCGCACTTTTTTCCAGAGTTGTGGCCTTTTCTTTGCTTGACTTACTGTAAAACGCGAAACACGTCAACACATCCATAACAAATGTTATGCAGGGGATGTGTATTATTATTATGCCCCCGACCCTCCGAAGGAGGATTCGGGGGTATAGAGTGGAGACCTCCTTCCGTCCGTCGTACTGTCTTTCCGTCCATCCTTCCGTCCTTCCGTCCGTCTGTCCATAACAAACATTTCACAACACAGCTCAAGTATCAATAGTCATATTTGGATGTACTTTGGTATGCTGGTAGATCAGCGTTAGGGAAAGGATATCCACATAGTGCAGGTTTTTTCCGCACTTTTTTCCAGAGTTATGGTCCTTTGCTGGACTTAGTGTAAAACGCGTCAACGGGTCCACAACAAATATGCTATGGGTGTGTTTATTATTGGATTTCCTCTTGTATGGTGATAGCACAGGTTGGGGACCGGATATCCACATACTACGTGTTTCGTCCATTCATTTTTACATTTTTTATGGTTCTTGTTTGACTTTGTGAGTTTTGTGTCTGAAAAAACATTTCAGCTTGTAACTCGGGTGTTAATTATCCGGATGTCATTGTCTTTTGGCATAGTGATAGCATATGTTGGTGGAAAGGTTACCCACACACTACTGTTTTAGTCCATTAATGTTTTACCAGTTACATGTATGGCCCTTGCTTGACTTGGAAATAAGCGAATTGAGGATTTGGGGGTATATATTGGAGACCTTCGGCTGTCCATCCTTCATAGCGCAGGTTTTGTCTGTATTCTTTTCGCAGAGTTATGACCCGGGGTTTAACTTATCAAAATGCCCCACTTTTGCTTAATTTCCCCTCTAAATATAGCCAATATTGAGCTTACAGTCGGGGGAATTGGACCACGCTTGCCGTTGCCATTGTTTGTTGTTTTTTTTGCATTCGCTTTTTCGAATGTTTTGTAGAATGTCTTAATGACTTCTGATTGAACCTAAATTTGTATAAAACTAAAAAGATAGAATATAAAAATTAAGAGAACAAATTTGGCGTCAGTGATAAGATTCTGGAGTGGCTCAGAGTATAGTGGATAAAATTGGTATGTGAATTGGGTGAGGGATTTTCAAAGTTCTATGAGTGTTTTTTCTATCTACATGATATTGAATTTAATAAATTTTCGAATGCTTTTAAGTTTTATTAAAGATTTAGTTTTAGTGAGATTTTTTCAGCAACAGTAAATTTTGATTTAAACGGACAAGAGGATGATGCTCGGGAGCTTGATATTTTGTTGAATTATCATAAATTTTGCATTACTGAACTTCGTTCTAACCGAGTTTAATATATGATTGCGCTTAACCTCAACCGACCGTCGGTCACCTTTATCTTGTTGAATAAAATGCTCTAGATGTTGGCAATTAGCGGCTTCGTGTTAATGTTTTAAAAGTATTTCCACCTTCTGCATATGGAGCTACAACATAAAATTTTCTGAGGATTTGTGTTGAGCAAATTGCTTATAACGACATTTGACTATTCGTTGTTACATGCATTACACATTGTAACTAGAATGCACTCAGAGAGATGCCAACGTGCGCAAAAATGTAATAAAAAATAATTAAAAAAATAATTTCACTGTATTTTACTTCATTTATTTAATTTAATTTAATTTAATGTTAGCAAAAAAAGACAATTACAATCTTCAATAATTTTATGAGTATATAATAAATTATAATCACATTGATATATGTAAGGGAAGTATAACTGGATTATTATCATGGCAGTAAAAAATGCATATTCCATGGGAACACTATGGGAACAAACAAAACAGAGAAGGGGAAGGAATAAGGAATACCCCTATGTATATGATGTAAGGAATAAGGAATACCCCTATTTATCCACCTCCTTCCCCTGTCTACTATACAGATAAAGCCCATCAGATAAACCACGCCTCTATCCGTCTACTAGACAGATGAAGCATTATCTACTAGACAGATAAACGTAAAATATGCAAGGAAGAAAGGTTACAAGAACTTGGAGCAGTTAACATCCAGCAGTTCGTGAGTGACGTCACTGGGTCGTAACAAGGTTATGGAGCATCATTAGAACGGACCATGCTGGTTTCCGTTGTTAGTGACAGCGTCCTTAGAAACGTCAACATACACAACGTATTTTCGTGCAACAACTTTCTAAAAGATCAAAGGATGCGCTCCAAAACGCACTCAAATAGAATTTTTAAATGTTCAGTTGGTGAAATCTATAACTTGATTAAGCAATTGGCAGTTTGTTGCTATATAAAGTATAAGATATTCTTCCGTGAGCTGGTAGTAGTTCATAAGTGAATCGG
The DNA here is from genome assembly GCA_032622095.1 of Siphonodentalium dalli. Lineage (NCBI taxonomy): Eukaryota > Metazoa > Mollusca > Scaphopoda > Gadilida > Siphonodentaliidae > Siphonodentalium > Siphonodentalium dalli. The sequence goes on from CP136062.1 coordinate 153,148,509, forward strand.
TAGGGTGACACCAACGTACGTACCTACGAATCTGACTGAGTACAGATAAATAACACCACGTGCTTCATTGTCATTAAAACTTTCATTATAGTTCTTGTTTCAGTGAGGACGACAAGTTCCTGTCATTATGCCACAAGATGTGGGTCCTGCTCTGGAATTCCTTGCAACTGCGACAGTCAGAGAGATAGTAGGGGTAGACGGAAAAAAACCTTATCTCTTCACTAAGCAAGGTGAATAGTAAATACAATATTTGTAAAGTACCTCTTATGCTCAATGTAGTTTTATAACTGCCTTGGTGCATCTGTCCACAATTCCTTTAACATGGGCTACATATGGAAGTGTTGCATTAATGACATTACATCATGGAATTCATAATCAAATCTTATAGCTCTGACTATTGCTCCGATCATCATGAAATTTGATGACATTAATGTAGGTCCTCGTATGTGCCCAGAATACGCAGAAGGGTTTGTGGTAAGTAATTTCCTGACAATATCACAATTGTTGATTCCATTTCTGAGAGGGGCGTAAATATAGAGGATTCCAGTTGGGTGGGGCTACCCACCTTGAATTTCCAACTGCATCAGCTCTCCTTGAAGCAAACTGTCATGTTCATATAATTCTATTTGCAACCCCTTGTGGTGGAACTTACCAACTTATTCACCAAGCGTTCCATCAGTTGGATATTTCCACCATGACACTCCGCTCAGTTAAACGGAAAATTTTCCAAAATGAATGCCATTTCAGACCAAAAGTAAAAATATGCTATTGTTGATATTTAAAATAATCCATCAAATTCCCTAGTAATTACCAGTTGGAAAATCAAACAATGTGAACAATTTCAATTTATATGTAGTGTGAAATTTCCAACTTTTGAACATGTTGACCCATGTTTTGTTTGTTTTTTGTTTGTTTTGGGGGGGGGGGGTCTAACTCCACCATACCTCCCCCCGTTGTCGTGTGTCTGAATGTGGTCTCAATGTATTAGGCACTGGGCCAATAGTATGTGTTTGTTACTTAATTCTTGTTCACCCTAAACCTAGTTGGATGAACGTTGTGTACAACTCGTTGGGTGCGAATTTGTTGTGTACTTATTATCCAACAGTTTTGTACGATGTACACAACTGATTGCGTGAACTGTCATCTGTGGTATTTCATACCACATTGGATAAAACCGCCACGTGACCGGGTCATCCAATAGCAGCGCGTTTCCGGTGCGGGCGAGCATGCGAATTTTTGGCTCCAAATATTTCAAAACAAGATGGACGACTGCGTGAAAAAACTCCTGGAAAATGGGGCAAGACGTCGTGGATAGCTTTGCCGGTATAGTATATCTTTGTTATAATTATTCTTTGTACGATACACTGATTATGTAGGCTTTATGTGTTGAGTGTATATTTATTTATATTTGCCAAATTTTGAAGTTTACAAATTTACACAACTGCCGACGGCACTAATTTGACTAAAGTAGTACACTCATACACTTAACACATAAAGCCCTTTCACACAACGTAGATAGGTGATGTGGGCATACAGAGTTTGATATGGCACATATAATATATGGCACACTGATATATCCCTCAACTCAGATATATAGTAATAATGACAACGAGTTTCCAAATAAGCACCAAGATGAGCAATTCATTTATTCTTCATTATTTGAATGACGTATTACCTGTATCTCATAGGTAATTGTGTCATATGGGCCTATGATGCATTGAGTAAATCAGCAAGAAATGCTAACTTGGCTAGGCCTGCAGATATAACCAGCACGAATCTTCGGAAATATATGGCGACGATGACACAGGTATTTAAGATAACTTAGAAATAATTGTCCACAGTCAAACAGTAGTGCTGAAATGGTTGACCGATTTACCTAACCAGTAAAGCCCGGGTATAACCAGCTCATAACCAACAACTCATAATATGACAAGAATGTAACAGTTGGGAGTTGTAATATGTTTATATATGCCAAATCAATAGTACAGGGCGTGGATGTCGAGAGGGTGACCTTTTATCACCTTATATCTTCCTGATCTGTGTAAAGGTTTTGGGAATAATAGTTCGTAATAACAAAAGAATTAGAAGTGTCAATATCAAAGTAAATGAGTTTAAAATTTCAATGTATGCCAACGATGCTATTCTCATACTGGATGGGTTGAGTTATGATTACTGTTTTATTACCATAAGGTTTTATCTCAATCTACCTATGTATCTTTATTTTTCCTTTTGCAAAAAACACAAAGTAATATTTAATTGTCACTCTTTTTATAACAGGTACTTGATCTCAAGCCACACCAGCTAGAATGGGTGACACAACATCTTGGACATACATTAGACATACATAAGATACGCTACAGAAGCATGAGGCCAGAAATTGATAAAACTCAAGTTGCTAAAATTCTTCTTCTCCAAGATAGCAATCAAATTAAGAACTTTGCCAACAATAATTTATCAGACATTGAGATGGAAGGTAAGTTTCTAACTCAGATGACAACTTGAAGCTGACACATTCAAGCCTTGAAACAACAGGCCGGACACGGACATTGACCGTTTCGAAATGGCTTATGTCCGACACAATTTAATCTGCACCGATGCCGGCGATGGTGATCACCTTGACAGTTACACTAAGACCCCTTGACAAATCGCGCAGTCAGCTAGGAGCAAATTAATTTTAATTTCAATTAAATATCATGACCATAACATGGTCGCAATGGTTTATTGTTTTGAACAACTTCGATCATAAGCATTAAGATTTGTTGTTATGTACATCAGATGAAAATAAAGATGGGAACGAGTCATTTTGGGGTCATTCGACCAAAAAATATGGCCGCCGGTGGCAGGGATGGGGCTATTACATGCCTTAAGTATTAGATTACAAATACAATATTTTCTAAATTCATGATTACAAATACAATACAAATACTATTTTCAGAAGATGTATTTGATTACAAATACAATACTTTTGAAAAAGTAATCAAATACATTTTGATTACATCCGATTACTTTGTGTGATGTATTGAGGACAAGACATATATATCCTAGCAAAATTAATTTGAAATATATAAAACAAGAAACAACAACATAAAAAAAAAATATTGATAAGTTTTACGATAAGTTGCTTTCATGGGCACAGCCATATAAAAGAACTTAACAGTATCCTCACATTCAACATTTATAATTATAAAGAAATTTCATGTATTGCACTGATTAAGGAAAACGATTCTATCGTGTCCTAATTAAGTATTGTGATTGCCTAAGAGCAGATAGTATACCGTGGGTATTAAGCTACAACCTTTTTACCACCTTGATAAGACTTAGTAGCAGCTGGTTAATCCCCATTCATGTTACTTTATAGCCTTGAGTAATCACCATTGTCCTAATATGACTGTGTGGCTATGGACAGTAGCTGAACTTCAATGGGCATATTGTGCTAAATTAATTTGCATATCTGATTCCAATTGTTCGTAAACCATGCTATTTTATTTTATTTATTTTTTTACATCACTGAGATATGAACTGAGACCTGTTTAACAATTCAAACCAAGTTGTTTGATGTAGTTATATGTTTATTCTAATGTGACTTCAAAACATTTTGAATTCTCATACCTAATTGAGTGAACACCACTATACATCATCAAAATGTAGTCTAAAAGTAATCTAAAAGTAATCTAAAACACTTTAAAATTTCCCATGTATTTGATTACAAATACAACACTTTAGCCTTTAGAAATCACGATTAGAAATACAATACAATTACTTTGAAATTTGTAATCATTACAAATACAATACAAATACAGATTACGATTACCCCAGCCCGGTGGCCATCTTGGATTTCAAAATTCATTAGCACGGTCTACAGGTCGTACTATTGGTCCGATCATCATGAAATTTGTCATGAATGTTAATATTGACATGTAGATGGGAACAAGTCATTTGGGGTCAATCGTCAAAAAAAACATGGCCGCCGGTGGCCATCTTGGATTTTACACTTTAGCACGGGATACAGGTCGTACTATTGGTCCGATCATCATGAAATTTGGCACGGCTGTTGTCATTGACATGTATATGGGAACGATTCATTAAACAGAACTTTAATTAACAGTGGCCTGAGCTTGAAATAAGCTCACCACATACTTGAATCAACTTATATAGAATTATGAAAAGCCTTTTGGTCATAGATTTCTTGATTGTATATACTCTTTTATATATAGAAATTAACATTTCGCTTATTTTATGGCTTACAGATAGTTTTTCAAGGAGGGCCAAGTGAGGCAGAACTGACAGAACACGAAACCGAAGATGTATATTCAGTAATGGATACCATGCAGTGACACAGATGAGATGCCCAAACAAAGAAAGTCAGTGCTTAAGTCAGTAAAATACAAATGGTCAAATCAGGAGGAAGAAGAGATAAAAATCCTTTTCGATAAATTCATAAAGCAGAAAATAAGACCAAAAGCAAAGGATTGCTTTGAGGCCATACGCGGAAGCAGACAGAATGGAGGGTTCATACACAAGCGGCCAAAGGATGTCCTTAAAAAGAAATTGTTTAGGATTGTAGATAGTTGTAGATAAGTACAGGGACTGCCCAGAATAACTGCCCCTCTTCCAACGCATTAGCACCCCATTAAAATCTCATTATTCTGGTATCTGATGCAGAAATTTGTAATGTTCATTAACATAACTCATGAAAACTCACTTGTTGATATCATTTCTATTTCACTCGATATTTATTATAGTCCAGTCGTTGAAGGGTTTTACCCAGACAAAATTTGTAAAAAAAAAAGTCAACAATCGGCAAGATATTTACTATAAAATATAAATATTGTCAGTCATGCGTAGATTTGCCATATTTGGGTGATGACGTAACATTTGAGACAGTTAGGAGAATTTACTGGTATGAATATGTAGACAACGCAATAGATGCACATACTTTTAGAACATCTACGCGAGTGGCGAGTATATGTTTAAATGTCTTTACAAGAACAATTTCAACCGCTAATTGTTCTTTCCAGCCAATCTGAATGTGTTAGATTCTATTAGCTGCCGTGATGTTGGAGTTGGACACAAGTATGCCGAAACTAATCAGGAATTTACGTATATTGTCGGCCCTGTTTTTGTGTTTCTCAAAGTGGCCAAAAATTATAGAAATGTCCTGGTTCCAGGTGATAATTTTGTACGCTTCAATCGTGCTTTATTCGGCATTCCTTGTGTTTACATCTGCGGCCGCTAGTTATATCGACTTGTTCTCACCCACTGAACCTATCCAGAAATGTTTTTTGTCCAAGTAGACAGAGCCTTTTTAAGAACTCAATTGGGAACATGATTTCAAAAGTTTTGATTGTATAGTATGCACTCTGCACACTCGAAAATGCACCTAGTACTAACTAATGCAGGCAGAAAGTTTTATATCTTATTTCACTTGATGTTTTTAATACAGGTAATGTTCATCTGTTTTACTTTAATAAAAAAAATTGAATCCAATCTGTTTATTTGCCCCCCCCCCCCCCCCCAAATATGGGTATGCACATTTTTAGACACATGGAACTTAATAGATTTTATATACCACGGTTGAGGTATCTGTCTAAAGTTCTATTTATAGTAACATAATTGGGACCCAATGTTGTTACTATAAATAATCAAATTTAATTCAAAATAAAATCTATATTCATTGGTAGAATCATACCGGGCACGGATATCTAACTCAAAACGTGTTGTTTCATACCCAGAATACTTTTCAAAATTTGTCATTCAAAGAGATAATCTATCTTTAATGGTTTTTCTAGGATTATGAGTTTTTGATTGTTGGTAAAAGTCAAAATTCTCATTAGTTTGGGAACATCAAATATTTCTACTCATTTGTCTAAACCTGCATCTGATCGAAGCATCCATATGTTATATTGAAATTTGAATGTTTATTGTGAATGTCATGAGGGTATTGAGGGTGTTGCATCTTATTTGAAACATCTTCCTGAAACAACTCTCCACCTAGTGTTAGACGACTACTCAGATGGCACTGTTAATTTTTCAAAATGTAGAAGTGATGCAGGAAGAATGGGTCAAATATCAGATTTAAATATACTCCCACAAATGTGGATGAAGTCATTGATTTTATTCTTCATGTTATATACAATAGGCCTGCATCGGAGACAACTCGTGGTGACTCTTGGTATACAATGATTATTTCCAAAAATGACATACATCGTTTAACCCTTTCATGATTGGAGCTGCAGCATTACATATCCTGTTCCACTGCATTCTCGTATATATGCAAGTCATAGATATGAGAATAAACTGGCTTACATGGTCAAGTTGAATATTGTTAGGCCGATGCATTATTTTATATATGCCAGGCTCACTGCAGGAGACTTGCATATTTAAGAGAATGTACTGGCACAGGGTTTTCCCAAAATTTCACAGCTTCAGTCAATTGGGAGGGTTAAAAGGCTTCCTCGTGATATCACCTCACCGAAGCTTGCTATTTACAGAACACAAGTCACACACATGACGATTAACTGTCTTTTAAATAATGAGAATTATGTTGCCCTCAACCCAACTCAGTGTTCGCGCTGGACCGAAAAAAACTTTAGCCAAAAGTTTAGCCAAATGAAAATTTTATTAGCCAAATGAAAAAAACTTTAGCCAAATGTTTTTTGGCCAAATTAAAAAAAACTTTGGCCAAATTAAATCATCGTTTTCTGGTCGGTTCACAATTAATGACTAAAACGTAAAATCTAACAGACACAGGTAAAATACACAATAATTTAAATAATTTTGATGAACTAGAAGTATTTTTATATATATCATTTATTAAAAAATTATTAATCTTTATGTGAAAGAGTGATTGGGGGGGGGGGGGTAACCCGGGATTGCCCTTAATGTCATTATTTTTGTTTGTTTTATATCAATATCTTTTTTTAAATCATTAAATATTTATCCTTGCGAAAATATCTAAGTGACATCTGGAAACTAATAACTTAATATTGTTACGCCATTATCAAATTGCAATCTGTCATAAAAGCATGCATATGATTATTTTGACTGTAGGCCTATCGGTATTGACGACAAATAGCCACAAAATATCTGTCGTGATTCACATTTGGCTGATTAAGCTATTGTCTTACACTTGGTGCTCATAAACCTCGACCGTCATAAATACAATGTCATCATAAACATGCATTGTGCAGGCGCGCCGTGGGTGACCAGACAGACAATGGGCTGAATGGGGGATTAGGGGATTAAATGTAAAAATTAATAATGACCTTTTGCTGCTTCGTGCAGAGTGACGTAATCTTTCGCCAGATTAAAACAGCCTGTTACGAAGAAATTGCAATGCACTTTACAAAACATTGCTTTCTTCACATTGTCATAACTCAACCATGGTCGGTTTAATGTCCATGCGTCTTTGAATGTCCGTCTTGTGAAAACTAAAGATGATTGCATATCACTTTGTGATCGCTTGATTTATAGAGTTGTCGATCGGGTTTCCCTTTGTACGATATTTCATAAGTACGAAAATAATGAAATACTTTCGTCACCTTTTTAACTTCGTCTTGAATGTCGATCTATTGAGCGCTTTTATTAATTAGCTTTCTGGCTCCATGCTTTCAGTCTCCATTTGGGTTCAAAAAAAGTTTAGCCAAAAGTTTAGCCAAATGAAATTTGTATTAGCCAAATTCGAAAAAGATTAGCCATTGGCTAATTTGGCTACCGACAGCGCGAACACTGAGTCCCAACTGGAACACAGATTGACTCTGGTTGAAGGCATAACAGAACCAATTTGGTTTGATGGACCATCTCTTCCAAATGAATTGCCAGAGAATATCAGTAATGCAACCAACTCTGTCAACCAAACTTATTATGAGATACCTGTAGCTACATGTAGAAATGACATAGAACCACGGATGTGGCGACAAGGGTATGGAATATCTCACCCCTCCCCCAAATTTGGGGGGTGTCAGGTTGGAGATGTCCAGCACTCAGACAGATTTGATGCCAGTCTAGATGCTAGGATTTTGCAATATTCATGTTCAGATTTCAAATTGTCTCACCCCGGGCCAACTATGGTCACCCTGGTGTATCTTGGTACCTCCCATGTGGCCAGTCAAAAACTGTTATTTAAGTAAAGGAAATCATAGCTGGGTGAGAGCTTGTCTGCAGTTAGACCACTGGATGTTAGGATTTTTCAATTTTTCAGGTTGAAATATCAAACTTTTCTCATTCTGGCCCAAGTAGATTATGTTCCTCCTATGACTATTAGTCACAATTGTACTGACTATACCAATCCCTGCATAGCTTGTTCTTTTGCTGATAATTCTGATATTAAAGTATGTTGCCGACAATAATGATAACAGTGAACATAGTGTAGCTCTAGAGTTGATATCTTCAATAAATCTGATCAATAAAGGTGAACTTTTAAAGGTATAAATACCCTATATGATAGTTACATAATATGAGTTTTGTATAACAATAATGTTTTATTTATCTAAAATAGGGTGAACTGGATAGATACAAGATGTATTTTAGTAGTCAAATCTGGAAAAATTGCCCATAATTAAAGTTTCTAGGGGTAGAATGTCAAAATTTGGGTTCAGACTTCTCAATATTGGGGTATCTGACCCTTACACCATAATTTTTTGACCACTTGTCTAATATATTAGTACTAAAGCTAGAAATGATAATTGCTACAAGATGTAAGTGAATAAGATAGAACAATTGTCAATAGAGACGATAACATTTTTACCATAGTGTTTACAACACAAAATTGGGGCTTAGCCCCCGAAACCTTGATGTTAGAACCTAAAACTGTTTTTTTTAAATGGAACAATAACAATCAATATTATTGCATAGTAAATTAAACTAATTGGGGAGAAACACATTTACTTTTGGATGTACAATTTGATGGGTAAGGTCTAAACCCCAAAATTGGGGTTCAAGCTGCTTAAACCCTAATTTTGACTATTTTTTATTTTAAATATTTCATTGGAAAATGATGAGCATTAATGTCTGCTTACTACATTTAAGTGAACTGAACTTTAAAATATTATTTATTGGGCGGAAATCTGGAGAAGGGCTTAACAACCCCCTAAAACCGTAACTTGGGCAAATTAAAAACAAATTAGCCGGCACCATGAAATTCCTCATCGAAAATTAACCTAGAAACCATTCTTAATATAACGTGAACACCATTTCCCGGAAAGGGCGAAATTCTGAGACCGACTAAGTTGTCTATACATAAATACAGAAACAAGTGTTTAAAGTAAATAACGACGGCCAAGCGTAAATGAGTTATTATTCCTCATTTTATCACATGTAAATTATCTTTTCAAGGCATACATTTCGTCTGATTTTGCGAGAATCCAAATGTACCTTTTGATGAGAATCTATGGTAATTTGCGAGAGAATTTACGAGAATCTAGATTCGGATTCATGCCGAAATATATGCCCTGCTTTCCACAACGAAAATCGACCCCATCCCCCAATAATACTTAATCGTATTATTGGGGGTAGGGTCGATTTTTGTTCTGGGGATCTGTACTGCATTCTCTATGGAAATTACCATCGGGGAGCAGTTATTATCATTTTAAGGAAAGAATCCACCGATGGTTAGGATCAATTAAGTTAGCTCTGTTAATGATGGTCAATAGCAGCCCCAAACATCCCCACAATTCAAATGTATTACCCCACTGGTGACAGTGAAAACACATCACAGTTTTTAGACAAAGAGTGTACCACTGCACACTCCACAAATTAGTTGCACATGTATGCCGAGTAGTACTAATTGGGGGATTACTGAAGAAGATATTTGTCCCCTCTTTGTCATTCAGTTGCAAATTAGAAGGGACAAGATACAATGCATATACCAAATAAAATCAAATAAAATCAAATTGTTTATTCACATAAACCACAATCGTGGTACAAATGGTGAAAAAGAATTACAAAAATAAATTAAATTACCAATACCACCATAGGACTGAAGTTATATGTCAATGAAATTAAACAAAGCTAATACATAGAAATGGAAACTTACCTTCAGATGTGTCACAAAATTTGAGGTAACTTTTTTGGAACTGGATATTGTAGTTGGGCAAAGTTTGCACTTCGCTTTCATAGGACACGATGTGTCTTTCTGCAAATTAAAATGCTGCCATATTTTTTTTAAACATGCTCATAGCATTAGCAATGGTTGGTATGAATTTCTACCATAGCTTATATACCATATCAGATGGAGATAATGAAACTTTACCATAAGAGTGATATATTATAGTGATATATTGTCTATTATTTGAAGTTGGTTTGTTATTGTATTTATCAAAACAAGCCTACTAAAAGGTTAACCAATGCTTAAGCAAACAAACAGGAGGTGTCAACAGAATTCACCATTGAGACACAGTGGATAAAAACTCAGTGTTGTGACAACATAGTGATAGCCAGTCACCAGTCTTACACTTTGAAATTTTGGAGAAAAAAAACCATTTGAAGAAACCATTGGGTGAATCATGAAAGAGAACTTTGAGAAGAAACAAGTACCTGTGATTTTGAAGTAATTTAAATTAAACCCTAATTGCAATTACAATTACATCCTAAACAATTACAATTGCAATTACATGTAATTGAGAATAAACTCAATTACCAATTACATGCAATTACTTGAAAAAATGTAATTAATTACAATCAATTACAATTACAAATTACAATTACCCCATCCCTGTCGAGTACAGTGTATCAGGACCAATGTTAAGCCCACAAATGACGTCCAATAACCGGCCCAAAATTTCCCGCCAAATTCAAATGTAGCCCCGCTATTGACGGCCAATAACGGACGCATCGCACCCCACATTTTCGGTCAGAATGTGTACAGCAGAAGTATATTCCGTACCACATGTCACCCCACAAATATTTTTTTGCACAAGTATGCCGACGTGGGTAATGACGTTCGTCCGTCCGTCACACCTTTGATTGCCTTCATGGTGTAATCAACTCCTACAGTTTTCATCCTAGAGATTTGAAACTTCAGAATAGTGTTGCCCATATATTGAAGATGTGCAACATGTATATAGATGACGGGAAAATTATGTGCTTTGCGAAATAGGAATGATGTTGATCTGATTAGTGTCTGTCTCAGTGCTGGCATGATAGGCATCATCACACTTTTGTAGAAACGGCAGCAGAGTATGTGATTGAATAGAGCACCAAATATGTCCTGTACATCAAAAGGAGAGATTTTGCTCAGCCTTGCACCTTTGAATTTTGAATTCATAGTCCCATATGGGACATGAACGATCCATTGGAGCATGTGAAACTTGACAGTTAGAACATTGTATTGTTGTTGTGCAATCCTTATGGTCATGTCCAGAATCAGAACAGCGTGCACATATGGTTTCTTTGATGTACAATGTTCCTAACCAGACCATATCCCTGACAGTTAAAACATCTTAATGGATCTACCTTCATATACACAACATTCAATGCTGGTGGATGTTCGCACCGATTAGAGATCAGCAGATAACTATTCAAATGCACTTACCTATACCTCACCGGATGCACCCCACGGCAAACAGGGTGCCACATTGGGGGATTCTTACTCCTCGGGATTGGGGCGGTAGGCCAATTCTACCGGGCCCAAAACGGCCTCTTTGTATGTACATACCTATTTCTGTCTCAATGTCCTATTATGTAACATGGATGTAACCGTATATAGGTGTGAATGATGTGGATCACCAGGATTCATGGTGAACTTGCATGGAGCGGATTAATATGAATGAACAGAAATCCTGGAACTGACCTGATCTAGATTCACCGCGAACCACTGAGATTCGCCGCGATGTGGTCGTATATAGTGATGTTTGGATAAAACTGCTACCACCACGTTGATTACAGAGCCCCAGACAAACATGAGCAGACGACACTCTTCTATGTGCTTCTATATATGTGTGGGGCTCCCTGTAGGGTAATGGATATTTTTTATTTTATGTCCTAAAAATTGTAAGAAACATTTATTTAAAAAAAATGAAAAAAAATTGTTAAGCCAATGCATTCTCTTATATGTGCGAGGCGACCTATGGTCGACTCGCATCTATAAGAGAATGCATTGGCACAGGGTAAAACAATCCCGACTTACGACTGGATTTGTTATGGCGGGTCACATATGGTCGTTTTAACTGATGTTTGGATAAAACTGCTACGACCACGTTGATTACGTCATTGCGCTCTCTTATCCTCGCCACTCAAGCTCTCGGAGTTGATTGGGTCACAGTGAATGACTTATTGAGATCGAACTTTCCACCTCCTAGTCACCCCCAAGAACGTTCAGAATTATATGGCTGTTTCATCTTGGAGAAATAGATTAAACTATAAGAAACAACTTGCATTTTTATTACAGTACATAAAGAGTGCGCGATAAGTAAAACACTCAATGCTAGGGAAACCCACTAAGCCCACCGAGGATCACCAGTATTCGTGGTGATTTTTAGTGGTGATCCACTGTGAACTTGCATGGAGCGAATTAATATGAATCAACAGAAATCCTGGACATGCGCACGGCTCACTGTGGATCACCATGAACAACTGAGAATCGCTGCAAAACAACAACTACTTAGAATAATACACGCCATTTCGATTTATTATATAACAGTATTATATAAATAGTACCTCCACTCTCAATATCAAAAACTAGAATGGACAGTCTTCTGGAATTATTTTTCGACAACAGCCATCTACGGCGCTTTAATTTTTTTAGAAACCAAAAGTGTAGTCATCGTTTTCAATGAGACGAAGCGTCAGGACGAATCCCGCGACAGGAAGTGGTTCCTGTGAGATCAACCAATATCAGAAACTTCTTCTTGTGTTCATTTAGGAATTCCACATAACAAGTTTCAAAATGACTCCAACCGAGCCAGAGATTTAACCCTTTACCCAACAGAACGGCCCTGTGCCAATGCATTATCTTATATATGCGAGTCGACCATAGGTCGCCTCGCATATATAATAGAATGCATTGGCTTAACACATTAAAAATTATAAAATTGTTAAAGAATGTAAGAAAAAATGGTAAAAAGTGTTAAAAAAAGATTTTTTTTAGGCCAATGCATTCTCTTATATATGCGAGGCGACCTATGGTCGACTCGCATATATAAGAGAATGCATTGGCACAGGGCATAACTGTAACCATCACAATGTGGTCAATGAGCCGGTTCCAATGATATCCATATTTGTATGGTTTTATTGAGACAGACCCAAGATAATTTAGGCTGTTGCAGCTTTATTTGGCCGTTTTTGGCCAGTTTGTTGGGTAAAGGGTTAACTACGAAATTTCGTAAAAAAAAGTTACTTCGCCCTAGCTGGAAAGCAGCATAATATCCTATTGCATAGAACATAGAAATCAACAGCATTTGAGGACAAAATTTCAACAAAATATACCCCTTTGTCCCCAAACTGGTTGTATACAATCTGAATGGCTACAACGCCACGCCCAAATCACCGTGCCCCCTTGACAGCGGGGTATAAGAGAACATGCGCGACACACGGGGGGGGGGGTATATGAGCGCGTGAAACATCGGGGAAATAATAATGAACCTTGAACTGGCAGTTTACACCAATCAGGTTTGTGCTCTTGCACACATAGTTAGATGTCACCTGAAGCCGGATCCTTATGTCGACTACTGAATTATTCAATAAGCACATAACGGGTGTATTTAAATGAGCGAAATGCGCTCATGTTGGCATTATTTAACCTCAATATACGCTCTATATGGACGTATAACAGTCCAATGTTGGACTATTTCCATATGAAATACGCACATATTGTCATTATATAATCTACCTTTTGTCATCGACATGACCGATTCACGCTCTTTATAATGTGTTTAACTGCGGCCCGCAGTGATTCAACGGTATAACGGGTATACGTCCAATATGAACCTGAGTGAATATTTTCGTCAAATATTACCCTACTGGCATGGGGAAATGTTGAATATACGCCATATCGGCTGCAACAACAATAAACCATTACCAACCAAATCAACTTACAGACCGAGTCTGTCAATTTAATGCAGAAAACAATCTGCAGCAATTGCAAGTAAAAAAAAAACCCATCTGCGCCCCTTTCTCCGTTGGGGCTCATATGTTGTGCTGATCGATATTGTTGTGCTAAACGTTGGAAGCATCTGCTCTTATCTAATCCCATGAAACACAATTTTGCTCTCTGGTGAAACAAAAGCTCATTTACCGATGCGCTAACTGGAGCCAGAGGTGTTGTGGCAGCCACGCGTTTATCAGATTAGGCACTATTGGATTGTCAGTTTGGCCAGAATTCTCTTTCATTGGGAATCGATCATTCCATATATGCCGTCGAGAACACGAAGTAAATACCGCACCAAACAACGCTTGATGTAACTTCTAAAACGAGGTGACCCGTGGAAAAAACACTTTTCTAACAAGCAATGTAATTCTTCGTCCACTTGCTTCCCGTGTGATAATGACAATATGTTTTGCAACACATGTGGAGCATATTCAGTAGACCAATACCATTTAGTTATTATTTGCTGTCATTTTGGTGGAAATCAGAAAACAATATATCCCCGAAACATCGAAAGGCCAATATCATAAGGTGTGCCTTTAAGAAGGTACCGTATTCCATGTGAGCGGAATCAGAAATTTATATTTTATGTTATGGGTGAACACATGCAATTATCCTACCTGTTAAGTATATCGACTATTATTATGTAACATAATTTAATTACTGATTTATATATAATCCCGTACATGTGTACGTATATATGTAACTAGCAGGGTTACCCGGCGTTGCCAAGGTTAATGTATGCTGTGGATTTGTTGGGAATAGAGAATGATCTTGCTTAAAGTGTTATACGTTTTCTCATAAATTGTATATTCAAATAGCATCACAAAACATGATTATTACAGTCATGGAATATAAGTAGTGGCTCACCTTGTCAATTGTCATTCTGTTTATCGCGATTAATGCGTTCCACCAATAATGAAGTATTTATTTATTTACAACTGCGTATACATTAAACGTTATAATATGATACATGAACATCATAAACACATTAGTTCGATAAAAGATGATAATTGGGTTTTACATATTGAGATGTATCAACCAATCTAGTGGGTTGGACTAAGATCTCGAGGACACATGGCTATCATATCTCCATGAAGATACAGATGTTTCAAAGAAATTTCCAGGTGCTCCTCTGTTCATGGTGCTATATATTGGCTAAATATTCTTAGTTTAAACGAAATGTTGCTGCGCCCATATATCAGCTACATGTGCCAGGCACAGAGCGAGATTTTGAGTTGTTTATGTCAGTCGATGAGTCTGTTCTAAAAACCCTTGTCAGATGTCAGTATTGGTAGGATCCTAAACAGTCTTGTGCTACTAACTACATTTTCTTGAATATCAGAAGAAACTATATTTGACTGCACACTGTGACCACTATTTTTGAACAGGCCTTCCATATCTCTTGACAAATTGTAACTTTTTGTGGAAACTGTATTGAATGGAACAGACTAAATTTTGTTATTATATATATGCAATCCTCTGACGGTTCGAGGTCTCTCAGTTTGCACGAATATATGTATCTCTTCAATAGAATGATAACTATACGTTTAATGCTTCTTCTAGTTATCTCCTTTTGCTAGCTCATTGTGTGAATGCCTTGATTGCCATTCCCATATAAATATGACGACTAAGAAGATATAATTGTTCAAGTGACTTATGTGGGTCACCATATGTCGGGATTGTGAAATGTGAACGCCCAACTACTTAAAATGATATGGAGATGGCCTGGTGACTGTATATAACTTATATGTGGATATCGGCGAATAGCAATCTTATCAATGATAGTGCATATCCGCTCGCCATCCGTGACGCAAACGACACCAAATGTGATTTAATTCAAGATATATCATTAGAGAAAAACGTGTATGAATTTGGTGGAATTTGGTTTATTAAATCAATTGTTGATGCAACGCTGACTCGAACAACGCCATATTGCGAAGGTGATTATGTATTCGTTTGGTGAAAATCAGCGACAAAACTATTTCACCACATTTTTTTAATTTCCCCTCCCACAAACAGCGTCATTTAAAAAAAATTTAACCCGCACCATTATCTTTCTTGTAAAAAGTTACCCCTCTGAGAACGCCTTCGCGCCATCTCGATTGTACCGCGTGAAGTTATACATAGAACGCACACAGACAGACAAAAAGACAGACAGACAGCACGATTTTATTTCTTGTATCATTTGAGAAGAACGTGTCTGAATTTGATGGTAATTGGTACTAAAAATATTTTGTATCAGTTTTGGTGACCCTCCCGTCCCTATTTCGGACTCAAGCTGCACACACTAAGACTCATTAGAGATTAGGGATGCATATATATGAAATTGGTGAAAATTGGCGAGTATAAAAATTCGTATCAAATTTAAGATCCCCATATCTCTCACCCATAGGGCACGAATTTGGTGTATCTAAACCACACGATAAGATTCCTCGTAGCACGGAGAAGAATATGTATCAATCTGGTGGAAATCGGCACTAAACATATAGATATAATTGTTTGTGTCCCTCTCATCTCTATACACCACTGACTCGAATGGCCCCACTTGTGACATCCTTAAACCACACGGTTATACTCCTGATATCATGGAGATGATTGTTTATAAGTTTGGTGATAATCGGCGACTAAACATTTTTTGTATCAAATTTGGTGCCAACCCCTCCCCTCTCCATCTCTCACCCAAACAGCACCACTATGGCGTCTTTAAATCACGATTAGATTCCTCGTATCATGGATAAGAACGTGCATCAATTTTGGTGCCCCTGTCCCTTTCAATGCAACCCTGACTCGAATGAGGCCACATTTGACAGATAAAGGCCACACCATTAGACTCCTCATACCATGGGGATGATTTTGTATAAGTGTGGTGGCAATCGGCGACTTATTATCAAATTTAGTGCCCACCCCCTCCCAATCTCTCATCCAAAAACAACAATTTGGCGTTGTTAAATCGCACAATTAGATTCCTTGTATCGTGAAGAAGAATATATATCAATTTGGTGGAAATCGGCGCTAAAATTAGTTTTATCAATATTGGTGCCCCTCTCCCCTTCCGTTCATCCCTGACGCGAACGGCGCGACTTTTGCCATATTTAAACCACGCCATTAGATTCCTCATATTATGGGGATGATTATATATAAGTTTGGTGGCAATCGGCGACAAAATTTTTTTCTGCCCCTCCCCCTTTTCTGCCCCTGATAACAACGGCGTCACTTTAGAAAATTCTAACCCCGACCATTATCTTTCTCGTAAAAAAGCTACTCCTAGTAGACCCCTTTGGCATCATCTAGATGGTCCCCTGTCAATTTCTATAGAACACAGACAGAATTTTTGAACAGAGTGTATATACGTTTTGCTTGTTTTATTGTTATATGTGATTTGGCAATAAATCAATCAATAAAACAGGGGAGGGGGGCCCATGTAAGTTCTATACTATGTAAGACGACCCCCCTTGCATCCATATTATTGTATATAATATGAATTGTTATCTGTGTCATTTTGGGCAGTAATATATATCCCCCCATCCGTAGTTTCCACAGCGAGAGGGTCCTAGTGCTAGCCAACATCCAGTTGACGCGCGTTCGCTCCTCTCGTTGAGTGCTCGAAACCGCGAAGGGAGCGACAATAAGTTATATAGCTTTCAGCCGTATCATTTCCCTATACACCACCGAATATGTCAATCTGAACTTATATAATGGATCATGATTTCGAATAAATGTTTTAAAACACATGGTGGTTTGCGCTCCAATTTACACCTAATAATATTCACTTTTGAATTGTTCCAGGTATCTAAATAGGTTGATAGATACTTGAACTACCTTTCTACGAGCATTTTATCTCACAGAAAGACGCATTGAAGTCATACAAATAGTAGTTGAGGGCAGATAAATGTTTTGGTTTAGGCGCATTGTGCAGCTTGTTGTTGGCGAATCCTTAGCTAAACGTTTATATGTTCGTAAATGTAGAACAATCGTAGAACAATCGTCTCGTTCGGTATTTAACAGATCTGGCAAGTCCCAAATATAGCTACAATAGCCATGTGTAGATATATTAGCTACATGCGGCTATTGGTGATGGGCGAATCTGGTTGAAGATAGATAACCCAATCCAACAAACAATCATTTAAATATACAAGGACATGATTTGATTATACTCTTAGTAAATTAATATTGTTTGCCATGTTCATGTATAATTAACAAAATATTCCAATATTCTTACTTTTTCCTGACAACTGTGCCTAAATAGAAGACGAATAGATCATATATGGATGGATCTGAGATCAGTATCACATAGCATAACCAATATCTAAACAGATGCATGTGCTTATCTATGCTTCTCTGATATTCCGCAAGCTGGTTCAACCGAAATGTCATCGGTAGTGATTTCATAAGTTGTAACACCATTATACCCATCACGCTTAGTTGCAACAGCTCGCGGTAACGCATGCATGCAATGCAAATTGGTAAAATATTGTTTTACGATAGTAAAATGTAGCTACAATTGCTACATATAGCTATTGTAGCTATAATTGGGAATTGCCAAACCGGTTTAATAAAGAGATCGCTTGAAGTTGTTGAAAATTGGTGAATGCTTTTTTAGATTTTCGCGATGCTGCGCCATACATATTATTGTAATTAGACATACATATTGAGATTGCAAGTATGTTTTGTTTACCCGATAACTGAAAACGATCTTTGGATTATTATGAATCTCAAATCGGACTGAGCATATTAATTCTTCAAAGCAACATGGCGGTTTGTGCTCCAAAATACACCTTATATTCGCTTTTGATTTTTAAAACTATTTATATGAGCATTATAATGTCACAAAAAGACGCATTGCCGGCATACAAAATACAACTTTGAACACAATGGCTGCATTGGTCTCAAGAAAAGAAAAGAGCGTTCCGTGTTAATCTATTCCTGATGTTTGAAATAAAGAGCGTTTGTTTCACTTATGTGCGAACAATTTATTATAGCTGGAAAGAGGCTGTGACTGTGGTAAGTACTTTTCAGATCATAGGAAATCGGGATATCATGATTTTATGTATTTGTCAAAATATCTTATACCTCCTTCCAAATTACGTAAACATAATTTGGAAGATCGAATGAGCAATTTCTGTTTAAGCCTACGTGCGAAAACTGATGAGGCAACGAAATCGATTACATAAGACAGCTAAAATCAGAACACACCACAAACATGGGCAAACTTTCGATCAAAACGCAATGAAACTGCATCGGCTATTAGAAAAAGCAAACGTGATTATGATACCAAGAATGAAACTACATTGAATAACTCATCAAACGACCAGTCCTCTTGGTGGAAAACCCTAACAAAATAGTATTTGTAACCAGTGATCGATCAATACCCCCTTGAACATAAATGGCGACTTCCTGATCTCACCAACTGAAAAAGCAAATGCTTTCAACTCCTATTTTTGTAATATTTCCTCAGTTGACGGGAAACGCCTACCAGTGTTCGATCCTGATAACTCCACATCACTATTAAGCGATATAAAAATCACAGCCGATTATATTTACGAAGCATTAAAAAGTCAAGTGTGCCCGACGGAGCACGTCCGAGAGTTTTGAAAAAAGTGTGCCTCCTCGCTGTGACCTCTTGCATTCTGTTATAGAATATTTACCGAAAACAGATACTATTCTGGGTGGAAGCGTTCCCATTTTACACATATATTCAAGAGCGGTGATCGCAATTACCGACCAATTTCCCTATTAAGCTGCGTCTCCAAAGATCTATGAAAAATCTATTTATAAATATCTATGGGAATTTCTTGATGAAAACAACAAACTCCTTTCATTTTACCTTACCAAACTAGTTTCATGCGCGATGACTCAACATTTTCCAACTCACCGAAATATATGACAATATATGTCGATCAATAAACGACGGACAAGATGCCCGGTGTATATTCTGCAACATAAGTAAAGCGTTCGATAAAGTATGGCACCGTGGCCTCTTGAACAAACTAATGACAATGGATATATGTGGAACCTTTGTATAACTTAATGAAATCGTATATTGAATGCAGGCAACAAGTTGTCATAGACTGCATACAGACGGAATTAAAAGATGTAACAGCCGGCGTCCCACAAGGTGTTCTATTACGGCCCCGTAAGTTCTTTATTTATAATGATGATAACACCGAAAAAATACGGTGTTTGCTGGTGATACATCTCTATTTCTCACTCGAGGACCCCACTATGGCCACGAAACTAATCAATGATGACATCGAAACTATCATGTGTTGATCATCAAAATGGCTTGTAAAATTCAATCCCCTGAAAACGGAAGATCTCGTAATCTCCAGGAAAGAAACACCAGCATATCACCCACCTCCAAGCAAGAGAACCGTCGAGAATTGTCGCGTTTGACAGCGATAAGCCTCTGTGACTTATTTTCGACAACTAAACTGCCCTGATTATCTTAGTGATGAAACTTGAAAGGTCCAGTATGAAATGGCCCGAAATGTAACATGTACAACCATCAGCACCAGCAACCATGCGCGTGTTTTATCAGAAACTGGTTGGGAACTCCCCTCCCACATCGTAGAAAACACAAGCTATGCCAATTCTTTAAAATGATACGTGGAACAGCTCCATAAATTTTAAGAAATTATGTTCGACCAATTCAGGCAAACAATTCCAGATAAAACTTCAGGTTTGAACATATAATACTACCCTCGAATATTAACTATGGCTATTATATGGATTCCTTCTTACCAGCTGCAATTACTGAATGGAACAAACTGCCGGAAACTACAAAGAGCAGCAGTACACCCGAAGACTTCAAAAAGGAACTCTACTACACGCCCACCTGTCTATTTGTATCATAGTAAATGCCGTAGATCTCATATCCTTCATACCCGATACAGACTGAACTGCAGCCACCTGAGTTGTGACCTGACATACAATCATGTAACACAAATCAACAGCATATACCCTGTGCCAATGCATTCTCTTATATATGCGAGTCGACCATAGGTCGCCTCGCATATATAAGAGAATGCATTGTCCTAACAATTTTTTATCATTTGTTATTAATTTTTACAATTTTAATAATTTTTTCTTATATTCTTTAACAGACTTATTTTGTAGGTTTAGTGCCAGGGAATCTTACGTTTTTCATGGGCATCAAAATTATTACTATGAATACTTGGTGATAGTTTTGAGTTATAACATGCCCCTAAGGTTTTAATCTGTTTATGTGGGTAACTTGAGACGACATACTCTTTGAATCATTTTATCAAGAGCCCAGAAGAGAACTATATGACTCCCAACCCAACTTTGTCATAACTGAGAATACTGTGGGGATCAAGAGAGCTTAGCCTTTGCGAAAACAAACAACTTTTTAATATAGTACAGACATATATCATGGGAACAAACATTATCCCATGATTCAATCACTTGTTCGGGTTACGAATTATTCTGGATTCCGGCTGCGTTGTGCGGCAGCATGATATCCCCCCTATTATGTAGTACTGAATGCCTTCTGATAATGACTATTTTGTATGTTATTGACTTGTTATTTTCCTGTATATACGTGCAATGATTCAACACGAAAGACGGATGTAACCGGTTAACAGACATAGTGATTTACACTATGGCGCCTGCCGATTACTATATACATTTTAAAAACGCAACAACCCAAATTATTGAAAAATTCCCACCACTGTCATCATCTCACGACTTCATCTGTCCCCCTCTTGTCTTCTATTTTCTCCTTCCTCTCTCTCTCTCTCTCGCTATAATGTTCTATCTCTCTCTCTCTCTCTCTCTCTCTCTCTCTCTCTCTCTCTCTCTCTCTCTCTCTCTGCCTCTGCCTCCTGCTATCCCTAACAATGTCTTCTTCCTTTTTTCCCATCCCTAACTCAAATTGTTATATATCTCCAATTCTCCGAAAACAATTATTTCCAACCCTTCCTGTCTGAACTATTCCCCTCCCTCACATATTGGGTACGGGACATGTAGACAAAGAGGAGAATACTTCATATAAGCCTTCGGGCTTGTCTGATACTCGTTTTCATATATTAATCACTTCTATGTTTCATATATGTGTTATCGTATATTATGTCACTTGTTTGTATTTGGAAATAAAAAAAATATGTTTACTCTACGGCATGTCGTCATAAGATACCTGATATTCATTGACTGATGCCATACCATCCCATCGATCATGGGTCATACTGCAAGTGTGCGTGCGTCTATGTATGGGTTCTAAATAGGACCGAGTTATCTTTGGCAAGATGTCCAATAAGATTCGAGAAATTAATTGATTTTCGCACAGAAGCCATCAGACAAGATTTGGCGGAAGGTACCGGGGGATTTGGGGGAATTGTTTCCGTTCTATGTGGAACTTTCATATCAGAATTTGCTCGAATTGCTGTCCGTGTGGATTAGCAATAACCTCTTATGTGTCACAGACGAGCATAGCCTTGTAAACGTCGACCAAGGAAAGCACATGATAAAAATAAATATATATATATCGAACCCAGTAATGCTGTCGACACCATGAACATGCAATAACTTTATCTGTTTGCCTTACTCTCTCTCTCTCTCTCTCTCTCTCTCTCTCTCTCTCTCTCTCTCTCTCTCTCTCTCTCTCTCTCTCTCTCTCTCTCTCTCTCTCTCTCTCTCTATTTCAGTGAAATCCAAGATATCCTCGCACAAATACGCACATAATCGACCTACAATGTGAAATTGTTACATAATGTGATTATTTGATTCTCAAATAAGCGGATATAATGGAGTCATATTCGTTATTTCGTTTTATGGCAGACCACAGTGAAAAACAGTGAAAAACATTACACCTGAAGTCATGAGTTGACTTATGCGTGTCATTGTCCGCACATACATTGCTTAGAATCGCCTAATGATGAGTCGATAATGTGACTAGAACGCTCTCATTTTCAGTACATTATCGACTCAATTTGAGGCGATTCTAATCAGATTATAGACCTAAATCATGTTAAAACATAAGCAGATAATGTGCGGATTTCCGGGATAACAGGATGCTTTATCGCGTTGTTTTGTATCACTCTTCCTTATCCATCAATTCTACTGATAGTTGCCATTGCTTGTACATAGTTATATTTCCTTGCTCTTGCCAACGTTTGATTTGCTTATATTGAGTGTTTTGACAATGGGGAGAGGATGTTATTGTAAGTGACATCACTAGCCATTCCGCCCCTGTTGCCCTTGTATGTACATGTATCTATATTATGAATTGAGCAAATATAAAAATAAGTTTAAACTAATAAGTAGATGATCAATATATATCAATTTGAGCAATACACATTTTAGTGATGAAACTCAGCCGTATCCATAGAACCATTTCAGGTTGAGTATACGCGAATTGGACTCAGTCATTGGAATCGCATGGCACTCACATGCAGCATCATCTGTGGTAAAAACTGCGTCAACTTCTTTGTCCATAACAGTGAACAACACAAGGCACCCGAATATATCCGCGTTAGAAATAACCTCTTTAGGACATATATGTCACTGGGGCAGCATTTATTCACTGCATTGTTGTACCAAACTTGACAACGCATTAAATTGTGATAACAAATAGCAATAATTAATTGAAGTTTAACAGACGAATCTCCCAGTCAACAGACGTATTAACCTATAGTATGCACATGATCAATCACGCGATTGGAATAGTCCGGAATAATTGTCTATTTATAGAAGAGGTTATTTCCGAGTGAAACGGAAATGGCCGAGTCGTTGAGAATGGCTGTAGACTATGTAGAAACCACCGACCAAAGCAATTGGCAAAATTTATACTGAACAATCAGGTTACTATCACTTTGCGTGGGTAACAAAGTGGTATGAGCTTGACCATTGCTGACTAGCTTAATACCGACGGAACCGATGTGACAATCCTAGTGGGTTTATATAGATGAATCACTGAACTAAATAGTTTCTTTTAGACATCAGTGTTAATGTTTCAGCCAAATTCACAGAATTGAAGCACGAGGGACACTGCAGTGTGATGTATATCCATCTAGACTGACATCAGATTATCCTGAAATGCAAGAAAAACCATTGTTTATTTTTTTAAATATATTCCCAGGTGCACGACAGGGCTATATACCACAGCAAAATTTTACCTGGAAGGACGGAGAAGAACCGCGACTAGTCAAATAAATTTCACTCACAAAAATCCAACTCCCCATTAATTCACCAGTTTACATTATTTAGATATGATGTACAAATCAAATTTAATCGTTTAATAATGTATCATATGCATCAGGTGAAGGAAATACTTCAGTTACATGCACCTGTGACTTCCATTGGTGCATTCGCTCCCAGACTCTGGAACACATGAACTCCCTGATTCCTAAACTTATCATCGATTGTTTCCTTTTGATGCACTCACCAGCGACCATGAGAGCCCAAAGTAGTCTCGTTAACAAGAACTTCATAAATATCTCGAGTCGTTAGATACACGCCGGTTGGCATCTTCAAATAGAACCACACATCTTGTCCCGTTGAAACAATTTCCTTACACAAACAGCCATCAGCCAGTCTTTGATTTGAGACCTTGTCGTACTCTAGAAAGCAGAACATCGATGGTAGATAACATAAGGAGTGTGCAATATGCAAATTCTACCGGTTCCATATCATTCACTGTTATGTTGGCGTTCGTTAACCCTTTACCCAACAAAACGGCCCTGTGCCAATGCATTCTCTTATATATATGCGAGTCTACCATAGGTCGCCTCGCATATATAAGAGAATGCATTGGCTTAACACATATTAAATTGGCTATTTATTAATTAATTTTAAGCTAAATATATACAATTGTCATGTAAACTATATACAAACGCAGGTTGTTGAATTTCCCTGCATATTTTGAACATACAAATGTCGAAAGATGTTGACTTTTGAACTTGAAGCAAAAATAGTTTTTCGATAAAGGGACACATTTGAGTCACCAATTATAAAACGGTTGGATCAACATAGTTAATCTATATGTTTATAGACTAATGATTCGTCCAGATGGTCAGTGTCGTTATATATGCAATTATCGTAATTACTACTAAATCGTAATATGATACTTAGTAAAGATTTAAATATACCCAGGAAACCTATACCAAGCACTCTGTTTAAAAGTTAGAAATTCAAAAACGCAATTCACTCGGATTATCTACATATTAATGTGTACGTCTACATATCACCCGCAAATATTGCGAAACGAATGTCGAATGAATGTTAATTTCCACACAGAAAAGTGTAAGAAAGTGTAAACTTCATCTGCATAAGAACTCAGGAAAACCCACACAATACGTGTAAATTTCTTATCTTTTTGTGGATTTAATTATATTTGAACAATCATGGCGTAGCTCCTTTGAGTAGAATCCTAAACTAGTCAACGGTGGTATATTTCTCCAAGATAGAGATAGACTCTCTTTATTGTTACCATATCAGGAACAGGATAACAAGAAACGCCATTTATCGTTCAGTCTTTTCGTGGTACAGGCCTAATTATAGTTCGTACAAAATGATCTATTGTATGTCCAGTTTGAGCACCAACCTAGAACTTGATTGGGATGTGAGCATGTTGATTGGGATGTGAGCATGTTGATTGGGATGTGAGCATGTTTCGAGTGTTAGACGCTATCAAATTTCACTCCTAGATTTGATTGCACCGTTATCATATCTCCGATAACTCATCATTACGCTCGCAAACCTACCAAGCACTCCGTTTAAGAGTTAGAAATTCGGAAACGCAATATGGAGCATATATACATTTTAAAGTGTACATCTCCATAGGAACCGCAAATATTGCGAAAAGTACTACAACTGTTTGTAGAATAAATGTAGTAGTTAATTTGCACACAAGAAAGTGTAAAATTCATCTACTTAACGGCATTTTGGTTGATGACCTGGAAATCAATGAAATGGGGAATACTCTTGTATACTCAACAACTGAATGAAAAGAGGTTCTGGTGAATTGTTCTGCAATTCTTACTGGATTCTGCTATTAATTGACTTCTTCGTGTTATTCAAGTTACTGGATTCTGATTTTCTCCTATTCGCATGCCGTGCTGTCACTCCAGACTCAACAGACACCCCCTACTGGACAGGGCGTTTATCTGAAAAGTTACTGGCTATGCTGTTACTAGCACACTTCCAACTCTGCCTTTGTTTATTAATTAGAGAAAATAGTGAATAGACTGTCGACAAACATGATTACTACAGGCCAAGTGAGTGCGAAATGCAGTCTGAAAAAAAATGGTGAGGATACAAAATCATCGTAGGCTTTCGCTGAGAAATCTTCAAGAAGATACTACATCTTAAATAAAAAGATTTCAATATAAATCAAATGAAGACTACCAATTGTGTGAAATTTGATGTACAAGTCAAGCTAGGAATGCAGTATTATCTCAAACAAAACTCGCCAAGATCACTTCAACGTTTCGACTCTCAGAAAGAGAGGTACATCTTTGAGCTTTCAAAGTTTCACGAGATGCTTGATGAGAAAGGATTAACACATAAAGACAAAGTGGATTGAAGCTGTCGGTTGTGTGAAGGATGACATTCTGTCTCACCCACCCAACCGTTAGTTTGACGCATTGATACAGGTTCAAGCGCGATTCATCAAATATTATACGTACCTTATCACTGCAAATCTGATGTTAAACGCTATTTTTCATATTTAGATGTGCAGACTTGGTAATTTAGTGTTATTTATTTGCTATTTACCATGTATTCCTGTACTACTTTTATAAGTTGATTCATATACACAGTTGCTTCGCTATGATCTTTTTGGTGCCTGATTCTGAAAATGCTTCAAAGGATGTGCTGAGCTCAGATGTGAATTGAGACCATCCCATGGAGTGGATGATCAGGGGATCAAAGTTGGCCATCAGCTACGTGTGGATAAGTCGAAAAAAGGAGAAGAAAATTCAAGACTGCAATATGCTATGAACATTTGTGACATGACCATTTGTGACACAAATTCTTCTGTGCATGTTAATGTTATACCAGCTCATTCATTGTTATACCACTCATACAGTAAAGCATATTCGAGTTGACAAAGATTGAAGAAATAGATGAAATGTTTGAAGATATCTTGTCCCAATCTTCACAAAAGAAATTTCAAGAGAAAGTAAGATGATTCAAGAAGTAAACATCTTATTGACAGACATCTGTTAAATTTATTCACAAAGAAAAGATTAGCTTGGTCATTCAAGATCCATATACATGTACTAGTATCGGTAGGTCAGTCAACAATTTCAAGTGAAAGTCATCGAATCTGTTTGTGAATTGTGCTCTAATCCTGCTGAAGCAGATGTAGTGTGCACACAATTGCAAATGCCTACAGTTCTCATTTGCGAAAATTGAACAAATTGAATCCTTTTAGATAATCAAATGAAAGCACCAGATTATATCTTGTCATTCTTCCAGCATTTCATGTCCATCCGTCACAGGCGTTGATACACAACAAAGCTGTGGTCCTGATGTAAATATAAAGAGTATCTCAACATTACGCTCCACTAAATCAACGGAAACTTCTCCAAATGAAGGTTATGACATACCGCATGTGTGAAATTCAACTAAGAAGGGATCGTTGTTCCGAAGATAACGGACAGGGATATTTGTAGAATGTTTGGACACCAACTTGCAGCAAGCATAGTTCTGAAATTGAAGATGATAGATCAACAGATGAAACGGATAAAACACGTAACCTCAAAAGTCTCATGCATTGACGAAGATAAGATCACGCCAACGCAGTCATCAATTATTGTTGATGAAGTCATTTACAGAAGCTATATATGCATATGTACAGTGGTCTATCCTTATTTTCACTGTTTGGTTGATCCGAGCAAAAATGTGATGTACCCCTGTTGATATACATCTAATTGGCGGACAGGACTTTTAATAAATATTTCAGATGTCAGTTGTGAACGAAGCTTACATTAAATTCTATACCACGTGTGGTATGCCTAATTGTATATTCTTGGAGTATTATATCAGGTCCTCTGTTGATATTCACGCTTTATTTCAATCTATTTGCCCATTTTTATCCAGGAAGGAACATATTTCTGATGCAAAGCATTAGCACATATCCTTTTTTGCGGACAATATTATCAATTTTGGCGCGCCTTGTTATCTTCATTTCTCAGGTTACCTGTTATCCATGAACACTGGCACGTGGTTCCCAAATTATCTTGTTCTTGTGATAAACTATAACAATAGACGGGGTTATATTGGATATTTGGGTGCCTAAGAGAACCAAAATCATATTTGTTGAATAGTTTGCGCATTCATGAGGTGTTTTTTTTCGGCCAAATTGCCACCGAAGTTGTAAAAGTTACTTCGGAAACAGAAAATTGGTAATAATTTCAATAATTCTAAGGATATGATACTTAATAGACTGCCTATTAACGCCAAGGCAGATAGTGTATTACCTGACTTTTTTTTCGTTGGAGAAATAGTGATTTAATCGACAAAAATATGACTCCTGTTTATGGCCGCTCATTTAGTGGCTCCATGCACGACGTTATTGTCCGCGCACAACGTCGAATAATTGGTGTAATCAGTGTATATTATGAATTCAAAGAAATAAAAAATTTCTCTGAATCAGAGGCAAGTACTGCGAACAAGTGAATTAATGCAGGGATTTACGAAGACAAGGTCAGAGTTTTGGCAGACCCACAGAAAAGTGTAGAGTATTACCCCACGCAAATTCTGCACTTTGATGGATTGGGGTTTGAACTAGTCAACATCTATTGACCTTTTGAGTAGAATTCATACACATGTCAACGGTTATCTATTCACACGCACAGATAGTGAGAGACAAACGCTCTTTATTAGTACCAAATCAGGAAAAGACTCTTTATCGTTCAGTCTTCGTGGCACAGGCCTAATATAGTTCGCAGATGTATCAACTGTATGTTCAGTTTGCGCACCACCCCAGAACTTGACTGATATGTGAGCATGACTAAGTGTAATTTGAGACATATTACCGTCATAAGATGGTATGCGTGTTAGACGCGATCAAAGTTCACTCCTATATCGTGGTCCTATCTCGGATAACTCATTAATGAACTCGTGATCCGACCAAACACTCCGTTACAAGTTAGGTTTTCTGTCGTTTCAATCCTTCAGCATCTGACAGTCTTTGATTAATTGTTTGATCCGTCTGACCATAGCGTCACTCAACACTCCGTTTCAATCAACCAAAAACTTGGATTTCTAGGAAAACTTCACTCAATTCAGATTGAAGAGATGCGCACTATGGACAGCGTGACGTCTTAGTTGCTAGATTTTTTCAAGTCCATTATTTAATTACAAGACTTCGTAAGTGGTGTCTGAAAATGCAGGGCTTGCGTTCCAATGCAGTATATTCGGCTAAAAAAAAATCTGAATTGACCCACTATGAGCTTATTTCAGAATAAGATAATTAAGTCCAATATGAACCTGTGTGAATAGTTCGGTTAAGGTTAATACGAACCTATTTGCACGATATGTTAGGAATTACTCGCTCGTTTCACATTTCAGTGATTGATCAAATAATGTCAGGGCTCTATATTCTTTGAAAGCACTGACATAAATGATGGAACAAAGTTGTTAATTCGCATAAACGCTCTTTATTTTGCCCATATAAAGCATCTTAATTGTTACTGAAGGTACCATGCAGTACGTTTTCTTTTTGCATAGTCACGGCTGGTAATCTATACATGCACATCCAAATAATGGACAGAATTGGATCATCCTGTTGTGCATGTATAGATTGATTTCTTCACCTCGACAGGTAGGTACCTCATCTAAATTCACTTTTTTTGTTGATTTCTTCATTGTTTTCGCTAAAACCACTCTTACGTTGGGATGTG
The DNA here is from genome assembly GCA_032622095.1 of Siphonodentalium dalli. Lineage (NCBI taxonomy): Eukaryota > Metazoa > Mollusca > Scaphopoda > Gadilida > Siphonodentaliidae > Siphonodentalium > Siphonodentalium dalli. The sequence goes on from CP136062.1 coordinate 153,178,458, forward strand.
GGGATGGTTAACGAACGACTACACTTAGGTTTCCACGCCGCATGTGTCCCCGATTAAAATATCTCGGCGTTGTCATCGGAATTTTTTATTGTTTTTTTCTTCCCGGCGAAGAAAAATTATCACATTTTGTCATATTTCTACCACAAAACCGACTGGTATAGGTTTACCCATGATGTTATGTGTGATGTGTGGGCTAACGAACCATTTGCAACCATTCCCCGCTCGTCATTTTGCTGTTTACGCGAAAACCAGGACAAATCATTTCACATTTATTGTTGATCGGCATAATTGTTGAGACTGTGTAGAATTGGAGAGGCCATCCTCGCCACTAAATATCGCAATTTTCGACCTCATTTGAACACACGGGGTCCAATTATACATGCCATGTTACACTGGGGAATATGTTTTCAATATACGAACGTGTGCACATAAAAATACGGTCGTGTATAACAGAGACCTGTATTGCACGTACGTAATACGGGAGGGGATAAACCTTCCCGATGATGTGTGACAGAATGCTGTCTAACAAATGACAATTGTTACATAGACTACTTCTAACATTTTTTTGGATTACGAATGTTACCATATATTGTGACGTGCGCGGCACTTGTTAGCATATTAGTTCTATAATAAATTAATAATGTTTATTATATGAGAAGAACATTGTAAACTATATATGAAATCATGCCAAATGTTGAATTAAGGATAGCCTTATATCCGTTCGGCTTGGTTTATGTATAAGTTTACTATGTTCTTCCCATATACCACCTCCATATGCTAAGTGGATAGTTTGGGCATATAATTATGATATATATACTTGCATAAACAACCAGTTCGGAGTGGAAGACCCCTTCCCATACCATCCTGATGCGCTACGAACTTCGGCAGCCATACAAGATTAGCACCAATAATGTCAAAATAAAATGTAAACATGAAGCTGCCTATTCCATATACCACTTCTGTTGCATGTCATATGATATGTGATATTTATTCTTGGAATATTGGTACAAAAACACAATTCAATTATTATAATTCAATTTTAATAAAACCAAAGTAAACAAAAGGCATAACAATCAATATGAAAACTCTCCAAATAAAAATGACAAAACAAGTTATCCTTAACTTTAAATAAAAATATAAAAATATAATATTACATACAAGATAATATAAACATATTTATGAAATAAAAATACCACTTCTGTTACACGAAATGGGTATGTAAATTATTCTTCGAAAAATAAGAAAGGTAGCATTGCAAGTGAGTCAAATCATATCATGCATACCATGTATCCAATATCTTGACTTCATGTTAAACTCTGTTAATAGTTTGTTGTGTTTCATCAGAAATATATCTCTAAATTCAATGACTAAATTGTGATTAACATATTTGTATATCTGTATATTTATTAGTTTCGACCCTCATTCATGGATCACTTGTTTGTGAACAGTCAATTTACACCTTTGCGAAAAAGATTTGTCGCATCTGTCGCACTCGTGTCGCTTTCGTGAAATTTTCTCCATTCTGCAAGTTAAAAAAAATGACGTTTGTACACGGGAGCTTGGAACGTCATATATTATGACCCCCTCAGACAATTTCTTGAGCCGAATTTGTAGCGATTACTCATCGCTTACGCTCGGACGGAGTAGGCTAATCGCTAAAAATCGCCCCAAAATTTGTCTCAGGGGGTCATATATGACGTCCCACGCTCCCGTGGTTTGAACATGTGATCATACTGGTCAATAATTATGATTGCAGATACTGGGGGTGCTATAGCCCTATATATACATGTATCTGTTACCGACGACCGTAATTTATGTGTACCACGTTATATTTTGATGTGCCACAAAATTATACGGGTTGCAAGTAGCGGGTCCCCTCAAACATCTTACGTGTGTTAAATTTAAAACAAGTGGCAACAAATATAGCCGATGTTTACAACTAACACATTCATTGACATGTTGTGATTGGTAGTTCTAGACGACGTACAGCACGGTAGTCGATGTTACAGTTGAGCCAACGACGCATCAAATGCAGACATAACAAGAAAACCATAGTCAGAAATGGTAACGCCACCAAGATAATATTATTAGCCATAAATATAAATTATAATATAATTATAATATAAAATATTATTCATTAGTTAGCGCTAATATAGGCGCTAACTAATGACTTGTTAAATACCATCTAATAAATATTCATCTTATTCACAACTTTAAGGAGTCCTTCTGGCACACGAGAATATTTATCGCCGTTTGATTTGCACCAAGTGAACTCGGCGCATATATAATTGATAGAACTGACCTTTATTATGATGATCGTGTCGTTATTTGTTTAAGATACGTATCAATTGACATATACGCACCCGTTCCCTATTAAAATCTATATATATCGCCCATTTTAGGGGACCTCCGCGAATTCGGGGACTTCCGCAAAGTGATCTCCACAAATCGGGACCTACTGCAAATCGTCGCACCCAATGCAATTTGTAAACAAATACGATTGACATGCGTTTTAACGAGGTGAGCTTTAATTAAACGAAAGAAGCATTCTACATAAACTATTTGCCATGGACTCAGCCAGTGTGCCATATATATGTGTCAACTAAGGTCGCTTTGCGTGGTAAAAGTGCAAAGTGAAAGTGGAAAATCCTATTGAAAATGAAACTGAAAGTAGCCTACAATTTTGGGAAATTCCGCGGCAGATTGCAGTGAATCTATACTATTGGAAGTGAATGTACAATTCCTGGAATTCTATCAGATATCCCGACTCTGCTCGTTTTCGTGATCATAGGTTATATAGGCCCTATATGACCACGAAAACGAGTCGCGATACATCCATCGGTACAAACACCTTGTGTATACGATACAATTTTGACTTGATGACCAGAAAATAAAAGATGGCGGTTAATCCAAGTCTCCAACAGAACAGACATGCGCGATCCAATTAAAATTACCCACAATTCACTTCACTACACAGGGGTTCCCAAAGGGTTATACATTATTTTCAGGCTATCAGAGTATTTATATTTTCAACAACATATTATTACACCGGTGACTTTAAGTTTACAATTTCAGCCTGTCCTGACCCTATGGATACGATTTATCATATTTTCAAAAACGTATTATACACCGGTGCCGTTAACTTTACAATTTCAGCATATACGTGATTCTATTGGTACGATTGAGTAAGGTACAAAAAAAAAATCCAAGAATATATTTCTCCATTCGACCATGAGTCTGTACAGATCTGTACACCAGTGTCCACCCACTTCGTGGCGGGAACAAAATACAAATTATCGGGTTAACATAAAACCATTCAAAAATTGAAACAAACTTAAATAATAAATAAATTAAACCATAAACTCTTACCATAATTACAGAAAATAAAAGATGGCCGTTACTACAAAAAAAACAGACATGCGCACTCCAATTAAAATTACCCATAATTCAGTTCACTACACCAGGGGCTCCCAACAGGTTATACAATATTTTCAGGCTATCAGATTATTTATATTTTCGACTTTAAGTTTACAATTTGAGCCTGTCCTCACTCTATCGATACGATTTATCATAAACATATTATACACCAGTGGCGTTAACTTTACAACTTCGGCATCTACGTGATTATATCGGTACGATTCAGTAAGGTACAAACAATCTCCATAAAATACCCACAATTCAGTTCACTACATGCAGGGGCTCCCAATAGGTTATTCCCATTTATTATGGGCTCCCAATAGGTTATACAATATTTTCAGGCTATCAGATTATTTATATTTTCAACAACATATTATTACACCGGTGACTTTAAGTTTACAATTTGAGCCTGTCCTGACTCTATCGATAGGATTTATCATATTTTCATAAACGTATTATACACCGCTGACGTTAACTTTACAATTTCGGCATCTACGTGATTATATCGGTACGATTGAGTAAGGTACAAACAATCTCCAAGAATACATTCGCCCTGTACTCCATGCGATATAAAAAAACCAAATGCTAGAAACACCACACTAGGTGGCGTAATGACAACAGTCTATATGCAAATATTTACGTACGTGCAATACAGGTCTCTGTTATACAGAATAAGAAGAATAGAATAGAGTTTATTTACCAATAAAGGCCCTCAGTGGGTAAGTTACAACGTGTTATAAGCATAACAAACATATAGTATAGGGTGTAACAGCTAGATATAATCAGATACAAACATATAAAGTGACCATGACTGCATAACTAGTAAGAACTTTATGCCCTTGCTTTGAAGTAAGATAATGGTTGTTAGCAAGTAATGTGAATAAAACGACCGTATTTTTATGTGCACACGTTCGTATATTGAAAACATATTCCCCAGTGTAACATGGCATGTATAATTGGACCCCGTGTGTTCAAATGAGGTCGAAAATTGCGATATTTAGTGGCGAGGATGGCCTCTCCAATTCTACACAGTCTCAACAATTATGCCGATCAACAATAAATGTGAAATGATTTGTCCTGGTTTTCGCGTAAACAGCAAAATGACGAGCGGGGAATGGTTGCAAATGGTTCGTTAGCCCACACATCACACATAACATCATGGGTAAACCTATACCAGTCGGTTTTGTGGTAGAAATATGCCAAAATGTGATAATTTTTCTTCGCCGGGGAGAAAAAAACAATAAAAAATTCCGATGACAACGCCGAGATATTTTAATCGGGGACACATGCGGCGTGGAAACCTATGTGTAGTCGTTCGTTAACCATCCCCACATCCCAACGTAAGAGTGGTTTTAGCGAAAACAATGAAGAAATCAACAAAAAAAGTGAATTTAGATGAGGTACCTACCTGTCGAGGTGAAGAAATCAATCTATACATGCACAACAGGATGATCCAATTCTGTCCATTATTTGGATGTGCATGTATAGATTACCAGCCGTGATAGTTGTACATAGCATATCCTGTATATTGCTCAATTGAGTATGTTTGTACGTGTAGTTTGTATATACGTGTTGTTTTTCGCTCCAATTGGCCTTTTTCTGTGTAGTCCATATGCGTGTTGTGTGTTTAGCTATCTACTTTGATCACAGGAACATGATCAAAGTGAGAAATTACTAGTAAACCGGTACTATTAGCTTGATATTCTAAGAGTATTTACCTCTTCTCTAACTTGATCGGCACTTATTACGGCTCAATTGGTCACCCTCACAGGTTTTCTTAGATCATGCCATGAATCTCTACTCTGGCTACGCCCGAGTAGAGTACAGGAACTTTTTGATGTTCAGACTTATAGCATTGAACAAACGGCGAATGGAATGTACTTCTTTGTTCCTCAACAATCTACTTTACATTAAGTGGTGGTCCCAGCTCGAGATTGCATTTTTTTGTTATACCCCCATATAAAATGGGGGGTATACTGGATTGACTGCGTCTGTCCGTCCGTCCGTCCGACCTCATAACTCGAACAACTATGAACCGATTTCAATACTTTTTTGTATGCAATCTCGTTAGGACCGCATCTCCACATGATGCTAATTGCGGTGCGGTCCGACTTTCTTTTTTTAAGTTACGCCTTACTGTTCGACTTATTTTGACTTAGAAAATTCTGTCCGACTTAATAACTTTAACAAATGTGAACCGATTTCCAAAAAATTTGGTATACATGCTTCTCATAACACCCTCTCTACATGATGCGGCTCATGGTTGGCTCGGACTGTTTTTCCTAACAATACACTTCATTTTCGACTTATTTTGACTTTTTTTTGTGGATTTGGGATTTTTTTGTGTGTGGATGCTATCAAGTTAGGATATTCTATTGATGAGTTCGAAAATCAGCTTTGTCCATTGTTTTTCCCTGGAGTTGTGTGCGTTCTTAGCAGAAGTTTGGTTTGACTGACGTTAAGACTGACTGATGTTAAGGTTGCGTTTCATTTTCTACCCTTTTTTGGGTTTCTGCAATCATTAGAACAAATATGAACCAAATTGAATATTTTTTTCTGTACAAGCTTCTTGCGACACCATATCGATATTATTAGTCCAAATTTTTCTTTAAAGTTAAAAATATTTGTTTTGTGTTTACGGATAATACGGGTTGAATTTGCCACGGTGGGGGTATGTTAGCACACGAGTGCACACCTCTTGTTAATTGTGCACCAATACGCATAAACATTGAATTAATTAACCGCGAGAAATTCAATAATTGTAAGCCACCCAAAGCAAAATCGCTCACAAATTCACTTTAATTGTGTAATTTCGAGTTGGGACCTTCACATATGCAGTGAATTACATTATTAAGGAACAGGTAATTACAAAGAAGTATATTACATGCACTGGTATAGACTTCCCTGTCACAACATTGTAAGTTCTGCCTGTTCTCGTAAAAATACACACAATACGGGCTTATTTTACAATTATGCGAAATAAGTTCATATTGGCATTATTTGACCCATGCGTTATATATGGGCTTAAACGCTGGTTTTTAAAACTGTCCTATATGGGACTATTCCAATGTTAAATGAGCCCGTATTATGCTTATGTCCATGAGAACAGACTGGAAAATAACACGAATAAACCAACTCGCGCTCACGACTTGCCTCTATAGTGTTTTCACTGTGACCACGCCAATCAGAAGTATAACAAGGTACAAGTCCACTACGGGCTTATTTCAGATTCAACTAAGTGTAATATAAACCTATGTGAAATAATAGGTCCAATGTGGTCCTATTTGCACCAGGATATGTTGATATTTATTAGGTAGTACATGTATGGAAGCAGTCATTTTGATAAAAATAAAATGTTCATGTAGATGAAGTTTGATTAACTTGACCATGTTTTTTCCCTAACCCGGGTATAACTTAATCTATGTTTCGATAACCTGGGTTACTTTATCACAGGAAACCGATGAAAGTGGACCAATTCAGCCTTATTACGCGGTGATAATGCATGTTTACAACAACAAAAAACGTTCACATGGCGATCGACGTTTTGAGAAAATGGTAGCTATAGCGTCGGCGATATATCTGAGAATACGAGCAATATTTAGATATGTTAAAAGTAGGCTAAGTGTGGTGTTGGGCAACATAAAGATATGTTTTTATTGTATAATTTCTATTTGAATAACCAAACATGCAATAATCGTATGTTAATTTAGCATTGGTTCATCCAAAATTATGTTTTGTGGAATATCACAATTATCACACCAACTACTATCTGTGTTTCCTTAGGTTTTACTCTCATGCCATGGTGTGTTGTTATTCCATTCCTATGTATAGAACTCTTAATGAAGAACCCAGAAGACTCCGCTATGTTAGATGTCAGCTTCCGAAAACTAATTTTAAGAGATAATATATCGATAAAATTCCGACCGCCGTGTTTGATCAGTATAATTATTTCAAAATAACGAAAGCAAATGCATTGTGACCAGATCTATAGTCATCAGACAAAGTGCCCCGGGATTTGATAGCAAGATGTCGCGACCTATAATGATAGAATATACAGAATCAATTTTTGTCGATATGTTTATAAGCTGAAAATTTTAAGCTTAGTTCTGAGTATTCGGTCCAAATTTTATCAACGTGTCCATATTTTCGATACTTATAGGATGGGAAATATTTATTCCATAAAGAGGACGGGCAACATTTCTCTGAGAATGATAAATATGACAGACATGAAAGATAGCTTCATACTTGATGGTCGTGATGATAAAACAAACATGGCATGGGATTGTCATGACTACTAGATAATAACAAGCCCCCAACAACAGCGCACACTGGTTTACAAATGTATCGATCATACTCTTCATACCTGTTTTAGCATACAGTATGTAAAGAGTGCGATAACCAAAACACCAAACACCGTGACGATTTTTTTGTGAAAATGATTTACGGTGACCACGCAACACCGAAATATTGAGTGGCGAGCGGCGCCGCGACCAGGGTTCAAACTGCCAAAAACAAATATTAATTTGTCCTAACGTTTTTTACCCCAAAATCGGACATCTAATTCAACGACCCAAATTGATTTTGTAACGGGGGCGACATACTAATCAAATGTATAGTATTATCATCGGATAATTGATTATGTGATACAGCTTAATTGGGGACAGAAGGCACTCATTGCAGTGCACTATCAAACACTGGGCAACTAAATGCTATAAAACAGGAATAAGAATTAACACGAATGAATCCTTTGTCATAAGGCAGAATGGCAGATGGTGCGCAGTGGCATATTGGCAAGTAACAGTGGTGAGATTAAAGAAGTATAAACGCGGTATTTGAAGGTAAGGACATAATGATATAGAATTTTAGATGCTAAATAAAACAAAAATATTCATTAATTGCGAGACGAGAAAATGAAGATTTAATTTGGCCAAAAACATCAGAATTTGCCAACATATTTTTCGACCCCGCGTGAACACTGACCGCTACACACCATGTAGCACCGCGAACCTTCTATATATGCAACGGTATTGGCATTGCATAGATCTACAAATTTCCACAAATTGTCATATTCGCGATCATTGAATGTTTGAACAAATCAAGACAAGATAATTACCAATTGTTAGTTAATACTGTCATATAATACATAATGACGTAACTTATTGTAAATATTTCTCCTTTTTTTGCGGCAATTCTCAGTTATTTTTGGTCATAGATATAATATCAATATTCATATCAGTAATTCAGACACGAATATCAGGCTCGGTTCCCTCCTGGGAACCTCGCTTGTTACCCACAACAGCGACTATCGCACACTGACGTCAGCACCCCAAATATGGCCATGGAGTATGACACTAACAGCAGGATCAAACTCATTAAATATTCAGACACGCATTATAAACACCTCAAAAAAGAAAGCCCCCCCTCCCCCTAATATATTCGGTAATATGTCATGAGATATTGGATGGATTTTGATGAAACTTTCCACAAATGATTGGTGGTACCAAAGACACAGGAAGAGTGATCACAGACATTCAGCTGTGCCTTGGTCTCCAAGGTGTCATTCCAAAGGAATGTGGTTAGACTGAATGGCCTGGGCATGCAGCAGAAAGATTACACGCATGTTATCGTGGACTCACAGTGTAACTTTTAGACCACATTTATAGCCAGTAACAATGGACAGTCAGTCTTTTGCAACTTTTGAAAAGCACCCCTCTTCCCTTCAATTCATGCTTAGCCGGCCATAACATAACTCACAGGACGGTGCCTCACACAGGTTGTGTATCATATACCACTAAACATTTGCAAAAGGTTTCGTCAAAATCCATTCAATATCTCATAAAATATTACCGAATATGTTAGGGGGCTTCATTTATTTAGGTGTTTATAAGAAACTTCAAATCCCCGACACATCATGCTTACTCAGTTCCATCTTTGAGCCTCTAAATATAGAGCGTGAGCTACTGATACTCGGGTCGGTCGGTTATGATTTGTAAATACATCTTGCATATTACTTACAACACATTATAAAAATGATTGAATGATCGTCTAATCTAATGCACAAAACAAACATATCTGACATCCAAGTTTTAAGATTAAAGTTATTCGCCACCCCCCCCCCCCCCCCCCACACATACCCACCAAGCAACTCAGATCACAGATTTGTGTTCGAATTCCACTTCCAGTTCTATCAAATGATTGATTATGATTGCAGGATCGTCTAATCCAATACAATAAATAAGAAGCTCATCTGACATCCACGTTTGAAGAATAAAATTATTCGCCACCCCCCCCCCCCCCCTACCCACCAAGCAATTCACATCGCAGAATTGTGTTCGCAATTCCACTTCCAGTTCTATAAAATGATTGCAGGATTGTCTAGTCTATGCACGAAATAAGAAGCTCATCTGACATCCACGTTTTTAGAGCCACCCCCCCCCCCCCCCCCCCACCACCACCAACCAATTGAGATAGCAGATATTTGTTCGCAATTCCACTTTCAGTACTACAAAATGATTGTTTATGATTGAAGAATCGTCTAATCTAATGCACAAAATAAGAAACTCATCTGACGTCCAAGTTTTAAGAATAAAGTTATTCGCCACCCACCCACCCCAACCAATTCAGGTCACAGATTAGTTTTCGCAATTCCACACTTCCCGCTAATTCAATGCACAAATGAAGAATAACTGACGTCCGAGTTTTAAGAATAATGTTATTCGCCACCCCCACCTCAAATTCCAATAACAAAGATTTGTCCGAATTGTACTTCTAAACCTAAACTTGCGATGCAATGAACGCCTAAGATAATACACAAATCCTTACATCTAATGCAGCAAATAATCTGACACCAAGTTTAATGAAGAAGAAAAAACGGTACCCCTTCCCCCACCCCCCTGAAATCCTCAATCAGTTATGCAACACCCCACCCCTCCCCCATCTCCACCTGTCATGCAGATCACATAGTTATGAGTTAAATATGCTTGTATGTCGTATTTGAACAAAATCTTATGTAACCCCCTCTTACCCATATTGCAACCCAACCCACACACAGCCTTTTGCGTAAGGACTGAAAATCATTATTCCCGCTGCTCGAGATCACCATACTCTCCGTATGTGGAGCAAATAAAGAAAATATATAAACGCTATTCGCCACCCGGGTGGCGAGTAGCGATTCCTGTGTAATATGACTATTCGCCACCTGGGTGGCGAATAGCCACTGCCCTTTTTCACGGTGATACTTCCCACAATATCTCCAACCTCATCGATGAAGCTGTCGATATCTATAATGATGTGGACCACGGGAAGCTCTTTTACCATACTGTTGTCCGAAGGAAAGCAATGCCACTATCCAGGCATACACATTTAAAGATGGATTATCTCTTTAAATAACAAATTTTAAATAGTTGCGTGGGTATAAAATAATAGATATGAACTGAAGACCACTGTCCGGAAAAGCTTCTATCAATTAATATTGATTTTATTTCGAAAATAAATCGGGACCGTTTATGTTACTATTTTTAGAACAGACCATTCGGATGATACTATATTGCAATATAGAGCACTGGGCCGTTCCTATGGCTACGCACTGAAAGTCAAATGTCCCAGATTGATTGATTGTATTGTTTTGTTCCACAGATATAAGCGATAATGAGTATAATTAACGTTTATTTGTGACAAAATTCTACAATAAAATTTATGGTCTCTGTTAACAGTAACCACTAGTGTTCGATAGCTGAACAAACACACCTTTTTAGACCAGAAAATATTCGAAATAAAATTAATATCAATCGATAGAAGCATTTCCGGACAGGAGTCTTCGATTCAAATCTAATATTTTATACCCCGGTAACTATATAATACATGTTTACAAAGAGATCATCCACCTTTAAAACCTAGACAATCGGTAATGCAACGATAACAGGTGTTCAGACTGTTTGCTTCCTGACTCTTGGACTCAATTTCTTAATTTTTTGTAAACATATTTTTATCGATAACCAAAAGTGAGTGTATAACTGTATATTGTTCACAATATGAAGGTGGAATGGTGAATGTTTATAACAGGATTGTGGAGTAAGCGCCTCTAACGTGGAATATTGAATGGCAACTGTAGCATTCTGACAGAAGTAGAATATAAAAAATCGATGTATATTAACGTGTAAATGATAGTGCAATAATGACACACCCTCCCCCATCAAAGTAAGTTTTGGCTAGGTAGATTTCTGACATTTAACATTAAAGGCACGTGAGGCCTTAGTTGTCGAAAATATTCATATTTGTTCCAATCACCGTAAACAGAAAAACATTAAAACGCATACAGTTTCGTTCATATATACCATGACCATCGCGTAAACAGCATCTTATCATAAAGATTTACTATATTTTACCTAAGCAAGAGCCTGATTGTGTTACAGAAGACAGCACAATGCTACTGGCTAATCACACACAAATGGCATAAACGCTCTTTATTAGTTCCATATCAGGTATTCACCAACAAAGAACGCTCTTGATGTTTACCATCATAATATAAACAAACACCAGAAAAGTAACTTTTTACGCTTTTGTTTACATAACAATGGTCAAACATATGACCATAACATACTGTTTATGCGATATTTCTTATTTGTATACGGACAAAGTATATCTACATTTTGATGTTATTTCTGTTTGTGGTGGTTTTTGACGGGTGGAAATATTTTCACAGGATACCCACCGCCAAGGCCAACCGTGTCTTTAATGTGTTGGCACAAAGATTTAACTCAACATTATTATTCACCAGTGTAAATTCATTGAACCATAAATATAAACAAAATTCTATATAAATAATAATAAGAAATGAATGTACTGTGGCCGTTTTTTATTCAGACATGCAAGGCATCTGGTCATTAGCACATTTGGTGTGAAACGAGTAACCCTTCATACAATGTACCCAACTTCCACACATCCCATATTTCTCAATAAAACACAACCAGACTAAATTCATTACTTACACGAAGCAGATGTTTCCAGAAACCTAAAGCTATGAATATTAATTCAAATCATGATTGCCTCAACTTACCCACCAAAGAAATTAGATGATTCTATAATACCTGCTTTGATAGCAGTTTGTGAAAGGAATGCAGGTTGAATGTCAGCAAAACAATATATCAAATCCAGTCGGAAGTCGGGATTTTTTTTACCCTGTGCCAATGCATTCTCTTATATATGCGAGTCGACCATATGTCGCCTCGCATATATAAGAGAATGCATTGGCCTAACAATTTTTTACAATTTTAATAATTTGTTCTTGTATTCTTTAACAATTTTATAATTTCACCCATACAGAGCCCCTATATATGCTTCTATATATGTATGGGGCTGCCTGCAGGGTAATGGATGTTTTTTGTTTTATGTCCTAAAATTGTAAGAAACATTTATTTAAAAAACATGATAAAAAATTGTAAGAAACATTTATTTAAAAAACATGATAAAAAATTGTAAGAAACATTTATTTAAAAAACATGTTGCAGACGATCCGGTTACTTGACGTGTTTCGTATTCACACCCTCTTCATCAGGGTGCAGCTCGATCACGTGGTGTATCTCCAGCTTGGGCTCGAAGGCCGCGATGGAGCCGCTGGAAAGATCCTAAACTTGCTATGGTAGTTTGTGACCATCAGCCTTCTGTCCTGAACTTGGAATCATAGAGACGATTTAATTCATCATGTAACGGCTGGAAATAGCGTTTGAATAAGACGGGGGCTTACAATATCTGCGTATCACAGTGTTTGAATAAGACGAGGCTTACAATATCTGCGTATCAAAGTGTTTGAATAAGACGGGGGCTTACAATATCTGCGTATCAAAGTGTTTGAATAAGACGGGGGCTTACAATATCTGCATATCAAAGCGTTTGAATAAGACGGGGGCTTACAAGATCTGCGTATCACAGTGTTTGAATAAGACGGGGGCTTACAAGATCTGCGTATCACAGTGTTTGAATAGGACGGGGGCTTACAATATCTGCGTATCACAGTGTTTGAATAAGACGGGGGCTTACAATATCTGCGTATCACACAGAAGATTGACATATGTTGATGCGGTGATTGTTCTCAGCTTTTGGTAAAAGAGTTTGACTCAACGAAGTGGATCGCGCTAACCGATCAGCTGCTTTTATGCGTGCCCTTGCGAGCGCGAACTACGCTTCCGACGAAAATCCAAATGTGAACGATAAGTATTCAGACCGATCCGGTAGATACATACATAGAACTACACGAGTGTTTCGGTTTGGTTTGAAACCCGATTTGGTACGGCACGAGTGCTAGCGCGGAAGGGATAAAACGAGAATATATAATAATAATGCTGCATATCAAGATATCATTTTAGCCAAATAAGCTTCAGTCTCTATTTATTGCTTGGCTGACACCACATTGTGGAATGAACGCACGCTGAATGTCAGAACTAACAACGTTCTCATGCAGTTCCTGCACGTAATGATGCTGCATATATCAGGATTTCATTTTAGCCAAACAAGATTCAGTCTCTTAAACTATTCACAGGAAATCAACTGCTCATCGGAGATGATGCCGTTCCACCAAATCTGCCTAATTTGAGCTATATTGCCCCACATATTCAAAGTTCAAACAAAAGGTAATTTGATTGATTTCTAGGTGGGGTCATTAAGACATTCACCACGATTGCGAGAAAATATGAAGCAAATGGGGTGTCATATCGGAGACATTTAATTAAATGATTGGACATAAATTATTTTGTATCTAATGGCGTGCTCTACGTCATAGTATATACACATAACACTGATATCGGCTTTTCAAAACTGCAATTAAATGCTACGTTTCCCTTCCGATAGCATACTCATTTAGTATTCTTTTCTGATAAGTGCTAGCTTTCCAAATCATAACACGCATGGCGTTTAGCGACTCGTATTCATTTTTCTGTATTCTTATCATTACTTAATTAACTAATTTCACTTGACAACTGACAACCTGACGATTTATAATTCTTGTCGATTGAGGCACCCGTTCATGTTTTAAATTGGTAACAAACCTTGAATTTCTACTAAGAAGTCCAAGAAGAATTACGCTACCACATACGAGTCGTTGTTTGTATTAGAACATTTAATCCAAACTTCTCGGATTCCTGTTTGGAAAATACATGTACATTATGAAGCATTTGGCATATTTGTAATACACATCACTAATTTCCCATACAGCATGCCCACATGCCCATTATGGTGACATACTAACAATATATTCAGCAATGTTAGGTTGACTTCAGTTTTCTTAGACCAGATATTTAGAGGTTATTACTTGGTTACTTTGATATGTCTCAGCCGTTTTATTTATTAATTAAATAAACTATATGGTAATAACATAACTATCCATTCCGATGTCAGTTCACCGCTATAAATTTAATTAGATAAACCATATGGTATTAACATTACTATCCATTCCAATGTCAGTTCACCGGTATAAATTAAAGAATCCGATGTCAGTTCACCGGTATAAATTTAAGATTGAATGTAGATAAACTATACGGTAATAACATTACTATCCATTCCGATGTACTATCCATTCCGATGTCAGTTCACCGGTATAAATTCTTATGTCAATTCACTGGTATAAATTTAAGATTCCGATGTCAGTTTACCGGTATAAATTTAAGATTCCGATGTCAGTTCATCGGTATAAATTTAAGATTGAATGGCAGCAGGTAGATGAAATCAAATTCACTGCATTTACAAATTAAATAAGATAATGACGAGTTGTAACTTTGAGTATGACCATGCATGCACATTATGGATAACTAGATATTATATCCATTGGAATTATGGAACAAACACCAGTTTGAAACTGCACGAAACACTCGCCATTAGTTGAATTCCATTTGGAAATAAATGTTATAATCGGTACATCACTGTGAATACGTCCCTAACATGTTTCGTTGTGCGTAGACAACTTCGCTTTGTGACGTTGTAAATGGTCTCAGTCGATTTTGGAGTGATATTAACCGAGGTCGATAAGAAGCCACTCAAGGCAAATCTGTTACATCTAATAAATCGTGTATGTGTTCGTATGAAGCTCGAGGGGAGGGAACAAAACTATAAATTTTATTTCTTACCCCCAGTCATCCAAACCATGTGGATTCAGCTTGTTATATTCGTCGATATGAATGATATAATTTGGTCCAGGCGAGTGGTTCTCTCTACGCAACAGTATGTTTGCTCCTCCTTGCTCGAACACCCATTGGTTCAATTTACCTTGTGATTTGCTAAATTCTATCCCTGAAACAAATAGTTTGATTATTTTAGCTCACCTGAGACGAAGTCTCCAGTTGAACTATAGTCACTAACCGTCCGTCCATCCGTATTCACCAGCATATGGCCCTATAATACTGTTCAAAGTCAATACACAACAATAACACATAGAAATCCTTTACTCATTCTGATGTTACTTAAATGTATTTTATCACATAATTTGCCCATAAAAGCAGTTTCATAATTATCGATAAGAGACACGTTTATTATCAGCGCGTGCGATGACGTCACATCGTTCTTCAAATGACTTGCGATCGCTGCAATTTATTATCGTTGTTTTCGATGGATATTTCGCGTTTATTTGATCATGTGATAAAAAGTATTTCACACTCGTCCTATTTTATACGTAATTTATCAACCTCGTCCACTAAATTCTATTTGAGCCTCGGTAAACCTCGGCTCAATCGAATTTAGTGAACTCGGTTGATAAATTCCGTATAAAATAGAAACTCATGTGAGATCCTCTATATATGTGAACACTAATACAAACCTATCCAAATGAGTTGCCCGAAGCGTTTCCATCAAGAGATAATGTTTTTGAGAGTAAATCTTAGTAAATATAAATGCAAAAAGAATGAACGAGATAGAAGTATATGGTCTCTCTTGAAGTAGCAGAATGCGAGTTTTTTTTTCCAGTGAACGATGGTTATCACTGATTATTCTTTCGTATCTTGGTCTTTTTATAACCACTACCAAATACTACGAATCTCAAACGTTAACACGCCAGGCATGAACTCCATATTTGGCAACGATTCATTTCGACATCTTGAGAAAGCCGACGACCTAGAAAAGAAAACACTTATCACAGATCGAGTCGTAAACGGCTTTACAAAGAGACTGGATGGTATATGTGACCCGCCATATCAAATCCAGTCGTAAGTCGGGATTTTTTTTTACCCTGTGCCAATGCATTCTCTTATATATGCGAGTCGACCATAGGTCGCCTCGCATATATATAAGAGAATGCATTGGTCTAACAATTTTTTATCATTTTTTTTAAATAAATATAATGTTTCTTACAATTTTTAGGACATAAAATAAAAAAACATCCATTACCCTGCATGGAGCCCCACACATATATAGAAGCATATAGAAGAGTGTCGTCTGCTCATGTTTGTCTTGGGCTCTGTATGGGTGAAATTA
Source organism: Siphonodentalium dalli (assembly GCA_032622095.1). NCBI lineage: Eukaryota > Metazoa > Mollusca > Scaphopoda > Gadilida > Siphonodentaliidae > Siphonodentalium > Siphonodentalium dalli. The sequence continues at coordinate 153,195,327 of CP136062.1, forward strand.
TAAAATTGTTAAAGAATACAAGAAAAAATTATTAAAATTGTAAAAAATTGTTAGGCCAATGCATTCTCTTATATATGCGAGGCGACCTATGGTCGACTCGCATATATAAGAGAATGCATTGGCACAGGGTAAAAAATATCCCGACATACGACTGGATTTGATATGGCGGGTCACATATAGCCTTGAGCGAAACTTGCAGTTAATTTTTATCTGAAAGTCGATTGCCGACTGTACACATCCCAATCCCAGATTCGCTGCTTGTCGCTAAAATCCATATTGACGTTACAATGGTATACACCCTTGAGCGAAACTTGCAATCGTATATATGATGATGTACGCACTGGAACAAAGAGTCCATTAGACTTGTTCGTAAATATATAATGATGACGATAATGAATTCTAAATGTGAAATCTCTACACCCACCAGAACGCTGCTCATGGTTCAATTCGTCGCTAAAATCCATATTGACGTTACAATGGTATACACCCTTGAGCGAAACTTGCAATCGTATATATGATGATGTACGCACTGGAACAAAGAGTCAATTAGACTTGTTCGTAAATATATAATGATGACGATAATGAATTCTAAATGTGAAATCTCTACACCCACCAGAACGCTGCTCATGGTTCAATTCGTCGCTAAAATCCATATTGACGTTACACTGGTATACACCCTTGAGCGAAACTTGCAATCGTATATATGATGATGTACGCACTGGAACAAAGAGTCCATTAGACTTGTTCGTAAATATATAATGATGACGATAATGAATTCTAAATGTGAAATCTCTACACCCACCAGAACGCTGCTCATGGTTCAATTCGTCGCTAAAATCCATATTGACGTTACAATGGTATACACCCTTGAGCGAAACTTGCAATCGTATATATGATGATGTACGCACTGGAACAAAGAGTCCATTAGACTTGTTCCGTATATATACGATGATAACGAAATGCATACTAAATGTGAAATTTCGACACCCACCAGAACGCTGCTCATGGTTCAATTCGTCGCTAAAATCCATATTGACGTTACAATGGTATACACCCTTGAGCGAAACTTGCAATCGTATATATGATGATGTACGCACTGGAACAAAGAGTCCATTAGACTTGTTCCGTATATATATAATGATGACGATAATGAATACTAAATGTGAACACTCTACACCCACCAAAACGCTGCTCATGGTTCAACTCGTCGCAAAAATCCCTATTGATGTTACAATGGTATATAGCCTTGAGCGAAACTTGCAATTAAATTTTATCTGAAAGTCGATTCCCGACTTCACAGAGTGCCATCCTCGATCACAGACTCGATGTCTGTTTACTCGAAATGAGAAAAATGACAGGTTAATTTTCTCAAACGAGTGACAGTTTGTCAAGGGATATGACAAACCGGTTTCAAATTATCTACAAACGTTATCTTGTCGCTAGGCAATGGACTAGTCCATGTATTCTTATCAGAAGTATTACATCCGTGCTGACAATTCACCTTGTTAGCATACCCCCTTTAAAAAAAAGAAGGCTGGGGTACACTGTTTTGCACCTGCCCGTCCGTACGTCCGATGTCTGTTCATGACATAACTTGAAAAGTAGTGGTCTGATCGCAATTTGGTATGGATGTTCACTGTACTATCGGGACATTAAATGGAGTCTTCAATCGTTTTGTTCAGGTTTTTCGTTCTATAGTTATTCATCTTAGTTTAGCTGAAAATGTTGGCTTTTTTTGGTCTGTCCGATGTCTGTTCGGGTCATAACTTAAACAGTAGAGCTCGGATCTTAAATTCTTAATGTAATTTGGTATGGATGTTCACTACTATGGGGACATTCAATGGAGTTTTAAATCGTTTCTTTTTCAGGGATTTCGTTCTATTCATCTTAGTCTAGCTGAACATGTTGGCTTTTTGTTCCATCCGATGTCTGTTCAGGTCATAACTTGAATAGTAGGTCCCGGATCTCAATGAAATTTGTTATGGGTGTTCGCCACTATGGGGACATTCGAATGAAGTGTTCAATCGTTTTGTTTAGGTTATTCGTTCTTTAGTTAATTGTCTCATTCGTCTTTGTTTATTTGAAAATGATGATTTTTGGGTACGTCTGTCTTGAGTATATCAGTCATAGGTTATAGGTATGCCCACATCATGCGGTATGCCACAAGGGGTTATGCACAACAGTCCATCTCTTGTCATGGTGTGTATCAACGGATAAGGGTGTGTGTGTGCATTTTTGTGTGTGTATCGTGTTAGCCGGGCTTGGGGAATGGATACCTATACATATTGTGGAGTTCGCCCATTTATTGTTATCAGAGTTACATGCCTTGTTGGACCTGGGCGATTTAAAGTTTCTTTAATTTGTGTTCCAATTCACGAATGTCCGTTATGCATACATATTTGAAAAATACACCAGTAGCGGGTGCACGGTGTCAACAACGCTGCAATACTAAATATGAATTATCCACAACCACATAATGCTGCAATACTAAATATAAATTTTCTACACCACTTAATGCTGCAATACTAAATATGAATTTTCTACACCCACATAATTCTGCAATACTAAATATGAATTATCTACACCCACATAATGCTGCAATACTAAATATAAATTATCTACACCCACATAATGCTACAATACTAATTATGAATTATCTACACCCACATAATGCTGAAATACTAAATATGAATTATCTACACCCACATAATGCTGCAATACTAAATATGAATTATCTACACCCACATAATGCTGCAATACTAAATATGAATATTCTACATCCACATAATGCTGCAATACTAAATATGAATTATCTACACCCACATAATGCTGCAATAGTAAATATGAATTATCTACACCCACATAATGCTGCAATAGTAAATATGAACTTTTTACACCCGCATAATGCTGCTCATGGCTCAGTTCGTAGCTACAATCCCAAGGGTAGGGATTGATATCATGTAGGCCCAGTTAGACTTGAGGTCAGATCATATCAACGTTGATGACGTGATGCCCCTGATGATTGGTGGAAATGTTTGTACTGTCTGTGTTGTATAGTGCCAATTCTCAACACCCACCAGAACGCTGCAAGACTAGGGATTGATGACTTTATATAATGTAGGCCCCGTTAGACTTGATGTACGATCATGTTGATGTTGTCATGCCCCTCCTGGTGCGTGGTGGAAATGTATTTACTGACTGTTGCATAGTGTCATTAATCTGAACTCTCAACCCCCACCAGAATGATTCTCACGTGGTTCAGCTCGTCACTAAAATCCCTACCCATGGTATATAGACTTGAACGAAACTTACAATCACGTATCTGAATGTCGATAACCGACTACACAGAGGGTCATCCCCAATTCCAGACTCGGTGTCTGTTTTCTCTGATGTTTATTCGATATGAGAAAATATGACAGGTTAATTTTCTCAATCGAGTGACAATTTGTCAGGGGATATGACAGACGGGTTCAAATTATCTAGAAACGTTATTTTGTCGCTGGGCGCTGGTAAATTAAAAATCGAATCTGGTAGCGATGGTATTCTTGATATATCGAGCGGTAAATAACATAGTGACATGCGTGGGGCAGGTAAACGAGGCTCGCACGCGATATCATATCGATTCATCAGCCAGCCCAGACTGGTCAATGAACATCACATCTCAGACCCGATTAAGTACCTCTATAAATTAAGATCTATCGTTATTCTCTTCGATATTTCGTCAAATTCTATTAGATTATTTTAGCTTCGTCTCGACCATGTATTTTGCCCTGTGATTTTTCTTGCGGTAATTTGATTTCGCGTCTCATTCTTGCTTCGGTAAATGTGTTGCTAGATAATTATGATACCACTATGTTTCTGACAGTTTCGAAGTTTCCGATGTATTGGCATTTCAAATTTTGACCAAATTAAAAAGCTAGGGTCTGTATCTGTATCTGTCTGTATCTGTATATTTCCGGCGCAGGAGGCTCTCGGCTGTTGTCGCGTCGTTGCTACTACTCTGGTGTTTCTCCTGTTGTATTCCCCGAGCATGCGTAATCTTCTATGCTGTTCCAGTCCCTGATCGTTCTCACGAAGAATGATTGTTTATATTGCTCCGTGTTGGCTCTTATTGGTTCGAACGATCGTGAGTTGATACACTCTTGGCTCGAAATGATGTTATCACTTTTGTGGTCTGGAAACTTTTTTGCTCGGATTTTCCTTCCTTTCTTATCCTTTAGTAAATCATGTGCGTGTATGGCTGGGATTATCCCCTCAACCACCTTGCCGAAGAGTTCTATTCTCTTCATCTTTCTGCGGATCTCTAGTGAGTCTAACCGTAGTCCATCAATCATGCTGGTTACTGCGCCTTTTTCCCGGTCTCTATAGTTGTTGGTGATGAATCTTGCCGCTCTTCTCTGCACTTTCTCTAACTTCTCTATTTCTCCTACTGCGGCGGGGTCCCATATTTCTGCTCCATATTCGAGTGATGTTCTTACCATGGCTCTATATGCCGTCTCTCTGGATTTACTGTCCGCTCTTCGTAAGTTTCTGCGTAGGAAGCCTAAGGTGCTATTGGCCCTTCCAGTGATCTTGGATATGTGCGTTGACCATTTTAGGTCATCTGTGATGGTCAGTCCAAGGTAGACGCTTTGTTTGACTGATTGCAGAATTTGATGGTCAAGCTGGTAGATGAACGATGTTTTGTTCTTGTCCTTGTTCTTCATGGACATTATGGAGCATTTTCCAGCATTGAATCTCATCCCCCAGGTTTTTGCCCATTCTTCTAATGATGTCAGATCCTGTTGTAGTTGGATGTGGTCTTGGTGGTCATTTATCTGGCGGTATAGTATGCAGTCATCAGCAAAGAGTCTTACTTCTGATTTGACTGCTTGTGGAAGGTCGTTGATGTGGCAGAGGAATAATAGGGGTCCTAGTACCGTACCTTGGGGTACTCCCGATTCCACTGGAACACTTTTGGATGATTCTCCTTCCAACACTACTCTCATATACCTTTTTGTTAGGAAGCTTGTCAGCCAAGTGTGTATTGGTCCTGTGATTCCGTAAGACTTCAGTTTGTATAGCAGACTCTGGTGTGGTACTGTGTCAAATGCTTTGGAAAAGTCGAGGATTGCCATGTCAGTTTGTTTCTCCGAGTCAAAGGACGATAGTAGATCTTGTGTGGTGTTTACAAGCTGGGTTACACATGAGTGGCCAGATCTAAATCCGTGGTTTCTATCAGTCAGTAGGTCGCAGAGTTCCAGGTGGTCGCGGATATGTCTACACAGGACGTGCTCTAGTAGCTTACAGCATGTTGAAGTGAGTGATACTGTAGTTGGATGGTTGGTGAACGTCTCCTTTCTTATAAACTGGTGTTATGTTTGCGTTCAGCCAGTCTTCTGGAAGGGTGCCGGTCTCTATAGATTTGTTGAATATGGTGGTAATGGGTTTCGCCAGTACGTTGGCCAGTAATTTGAGTACTTTGTTAGGGATGTTGTCTGGACCTGGTGCCTTTGATGGTTTTATATCTTCCAGGAGTTTCTTTATTCCTTCTTCTGTGATTTCCAGTGGTTTGATGTTTACACTGTTTTGTGGTATGGATGGTAGCTCTTCGTTAGTGTATATGGTGAATACCGACTGGAATTGCTTATTTAGTAGCTCCGCCTTCTCTTTTGCATCGTTTGTGAGTGCTGTTCCTGTTTTTAGCGGTGGCGTACCTGTTCTTTCTTGTTTTCGGGCCTTCGTGTAGCTCCAGAAGGGTTTTGATGTTTTCTTTTCCTTCCCCTTCTTTATTATGGTGTTTATATGTTCTTGTTCTGCTTTCCTCATTTCTCTCCTACATTTTTTCTGGTGGTCTTTATACTCTTTCCAACATCCTGTTTCTTTAGCTTTCCTGTGTAATCTTGCTTTTTTCCTTAGAATCAATTTGAGTCTTCTATTTATCCATGGCAGTTGTTTGCGTCGACATCTTGGTGCTTTTGGTACTCTTTTTTCTACAACTTCTTTGATGGAATCGCGGAAGAAGTTCCACATGGTGTTGATGTTGGTATCAGTAGAAAAATCTTCTATTTGCACCGCTATCTTCCCCACATCTGCAGCTATGTCAGTCCAATTTGCCTTGTCGAATAGATATCTAGTTCTCTGTACTGGTTTATTGTAGGATGGAGTTGGAGAACAGTCAGCAATGATCATATTATGGTCTGATATGCCAGGTATTGTAGTGGTGGATTTTATTAATGCTGGATTGTTTGTTATGATTAGGTCCAGTAGGTTTCCTTCCCTGGTTGGGTCCTCCTGTACCTGTTTTAGTCCTAGTTTCGTGCATACGTTGATGAGGTCATTCTGTATCTCTCGGTCTTGTGCACCCGGCCTTACAGTCATTGTGTCCCAGTCGATGTCAGGACAATTAAAGTCTCCTCCAAGTATGAAGCTGGAGTCAGTCTTTTTCATCAGTGCTTTGATGGATTTTTCTAGATTTTCTACGTCTGATTTGGATCGATGTGCCATGTAGAAACTTCCCACGTGTATATCCTTGCCTCCTTGTATTGACAGTTTTATCCATTCAATTTCGCAGTTGGTGATATATTCAGTCTTCTCTATTGCAACTGCTTCCTGTTGAATGGCAATGAAGACTCCCCCACCGTAGTATCTCGGTCGTTCCTATAGGCCGTATAATCTTCAGGAAAGACTTCAGCTGACTTGATGGCATTTTGGGCTGGTTCTTTTCCTGGTTTCTTTCCTTTGAGCCATGACTCTGTGCCGATGATAACATCAGGCTTTATGTAGGAGGTTGCGATTTCCAGTTCCGCTTTGTTGCTAACTAGGCTTCTACAGTTAACAATTAGCAATCTGAGATTGTCTTTCCTTGGTGTGTTAAAGGTATTTTGGGATGCTAATCTGTTCGATCTTGATGCTGAGTCTAGAGTTGTGTCTGCTTTGGGACTGCTAGTATGGGTCTGGTCGAAAATTGAGTTCATACTTCGGATGGAGCTGTCTAGATGGCTTAGTGTTTGGTAGTAGTTGGAGGTACTGACTTCATAGCTATGGAATGTGAAGCTCTCGATGTTGATGCTGTCACATTTCATGCATTTCCATTCTTTGCTGGGTCTTTCTTCTAGTGATTGGACTTCTGATGTGTCTAGGTCTACGCATGAGTAGTGATGCCAAACATCACAGCTATCGCAGCATACTCCTACGTTGACTGTCCATGTCACTGCTCCTTCACATACTCCGCAGGGGTATACTGATTTTTCCTTTTGCTTGGTGGGAGCTTTCTTTTTTGCTTTTTTGGGCCCCGGGTTTTGTTCGATGCCAGCGATGATGAGGAGGAGGCGCAGGTGTTTTGCCGTTGTTATGTTCCCATATCTCCTTTTGTGGCTATCTGTTAGGGGTATAGTATGGTTCAGCCCATACCGACCCGCATTTGTTTTATTTTTGTTGTGTAGATCCTGGTGTTTTTGGTTTTGGTGTGCATAGAGTGTAGCATGGATCAGCCCATGCCTACCCTTCCTCTGCAGTGCCCGTTGGTAATGGTGTGAATAGGGTGTAGCATGGATCAGCCCATGCCTACCCTTTCTCTGCAGTGCCAGTTGGATTGTGCAGGGTGTAGCATAGTACAGCCCATGCCTACCCTTTCTCTGCAGTGCCAGTTGGAGTGTGTAGGGTGTAGCATGGTACAGCCCATGCCTACCCTTTCTCCGCAGTGCTCCTGATGGTGTGGTCTGGTGTGTTCTTTGTCTGGTATGGGTTATAGCATGGTTCAGCCCATACCGACCCACATTTTGTTTACTACCAGCAGTCTTTGAGTATCTGGTTCGTGATTTTCCGGAGCCAGACTTCACTGAGTAATTCATCAGGGTGGATGCCGTCATTTCTGTACAGCTTGTAATTGTACCTGGTCTCAGTCCTGATGTTTCGCCGTGCGCGTCCTGTTACGTGCCTCTTGTACGTGCGCAGGTCGGATGAGAATTCCATTGAATTTTGATGGTGAGACTGGTTGACTGCCTTAATCTCGATGTTAAGTTGTCTGATTTGTTCAGTCAGTACGTTTTGGTGGTCTTCTGGATTAGGAGGTTGTATTGCTGGTGGATATCTTGCCGGGTTCTCTCGGTGTTTTCTTACCTGCTTGTCGTATCGGTAATTGTTCCAGTCAGAGATTGAGTATGCTGGAGTCTCGAGGATAGTCAATCTACAGTCTTGGTGTCTTCTAATTTCTCTGTAAAGTTCTTGATATTGTAGAGATAATTGATGGACTGTATTTTGGTCACTGATTGTGGAGTAACCGCCGGCTATAAGTTTGGTTAGGTCACACGTTCCAGTCCAAATGTAGACGTGTGTGGGTCCGTGCCGCGAGACAAATCGTCCAAAACTCTGCTTGATGAACGTGAGTCTATTGGTGGTAGATGCTCCTGATTTGTCCCAGAAGATAATTTCCTTTTCAACACTATCTTCTTTGTCCACTTTATTTTTAAGATAGCTACCTTTGCTGTCAGTTAGTAGAAGTGGTATTCTTTGCGGGCCCCTCCTTGGCTTTTCCTTCTCTTTCCTCAGGAATTTGTTTAGCTTCCTTTCAGTCATTTTCCATTAGTTGTTTATTCGTTGACGTTGGTACAGTACGTGGCGTTGCCGGTGATGTTTTTAAGTACCGGTGTTGCAACAGCGCCGCTTATTTCTTCATCTTTTCAGGCAAAGGTGGTATATTGGGTGCCCAGTCATAGATTTGTTAGCCACACATGATATACAATTTATATATAAACATAGGATAATAGAATTATAAGTGTATATGAGTGACCTCCCGATGAATGTACAAATTGACGTGTTCATGCGTTTTGTCGTTCCGAAAAATGTTCGCAGACATAAATACCGATGTTTGAAGTCATTGAATTAAGCCGGAATTATTTTCTCCATGCGATGGGTTGGTGCATTCGCACAATACGGTTAGTAACTCTGGAAGTTTGGAGATCAAGGGTGGTAATTCTAAAATAGTGAAGAACAAGGGAGATAACCTGATGTGGTGTATATAACTATGTGATGAAATGACGTGGCACTTCGTTTTTGGTTGAGACCACGGTTGCGGGTAATAGCCATTTTGACAATTTAAACATTATGTAGATTAAGATTTATGACCATTTTCAAATGACATATTCAAGGTATTGCTTGCTGTATATTTTTTATTTTATAGATGCTCAGTGTCGGTACTGAAAGTGGTTTTCTGCTGGAAATTTTGCCTCGTCGGCGCCGTCATTCTATTCGGATGCACGGGTGTGACGTGACGCTCAGCTCGTCGGCGCCGTCATTCTATTCGGACGCACGGGTGTGACGTGACGCTCAGAAGGGGAGATGATTTCTCCTGATGTTTGAGTTAAGTTATGGTGTATATCTTGTTCGGGGTCTGATTTCTTGCAGATTTGGCTAGTTAGCCGATGGGCTGAAGTTTGTTCAAAAGGCATGTACTGTTATTGCCTATACATGTATGTATTATATTGGGCTGCATTAATGTGCTGCGTGAGCTATTCTCCAGTTATTGGAGGGGGATCCGGGCCTATGTATATTATATTGGGCTGACTTAATGTGCTGCGTGGGCTATTCTCCAGTTATTGGAGGGGGATCCGGGCCTATGTATATTATATTGGGCTGACTTAATGTGCTGCGTGGGCTATTCTCCAGTTATTCGAGAGGGGATCCGGAAAGTTTGCTGCCGGAGTCGAGCGAAGTATTTTTGGTCCCTAATACTGGGAATTCCCAATTTATTTCTGTATTGCATGCCAGCGCACTGTCTGTATTTCTCGATTCGTGTAACAAGTTTTAGATAGCAAAGATAATGGATAATGATATATGATTTGTTGTGACTATGTTTCCAATTCCGTCGTGTTTCATTGACGAAATAGAATATAATGCTTCGATTGGAGAAAAATCTTACAAACATGACATCGTTAACAAATCAATGATATTGCTGATATTGACATTTATTTTGAGTCGTAATTGCATAATATACCAAACTTGTATAGGTTAAGAAGAGACATTCCACTTATCCCAGACCGGATTGAAATACACTCTGTAGGAACTGTTACGTCTGAAGTCGTTCTATCTCCGGTATTGTGATGGTTCTTGACTGATTTGATACGGTTCCTTATGATAAAAAAATTCTCATTTTCGGGACAAAATCACGCATAATTATATATATCTTAAATACATTAAACTTTCTTGAACGAACAGAGGCTGCATACGTGCCGTTTTACCGAAACCTGAATTTTAGATCACAATTAACTCATATATAGCGAGTTAACGTGTAATTATCAACATGTAATCACTGGAAATCAAGTCTTGTAAACGTAATTTCTTTGTTTTCGGTGGCATACCGACTGTGAAACGCACTCTGAAGACGAACACTCAGTATAAATTGTACCTGTGTTATTCTTCTGTAAAATAGCTGAGGAAATATCCCGATGTGTGTCGATAATTTGGAGCATTAGCCTCATAATCGCAACTTATGAGTGTTACGGTTCTATTTCAAGGTAATCACGGTTCTTTACATGATATTTATTCGAACGATATCTGCACTTTGGGATCATTTAGTTGTGTGTAACAAACGTTTTAAACCCGATAATTGTTGCAGCGGATGTTACCTACATAATCCAAAAAGTTTATTAAGAAATAAGAGTATAGCTATCTATTATAACAGACGATTAAGTGGCATTACCTTCACTTCGAGTGGCAGATACAACATATTGAAAGTCATGTTGGGTATAGGATCATATATAATCGTGCACGCCCGCATAATTAACCCAATGAAATTAGACATCTACTGTCATGATATTATGTTAATTTAAATGGACATGGCTCCGAGTCATTCGAGCTTCCAAATTTTGTCTTAAGTAATTTCTAAGGATGTATAAGATTGCTTGCAAATACAAGAAATGTTGATAAGTACGGTATATATATCGGACTCATATGCTCTGAGAAATACATACTGTGGTCAGAGCCCTATTCCAGCTGTTTTTTCGTACAGACGTGAAACAAAGGCTCTTTATTTCTACCATATCAAGAATAGAATAATACGGAACGCTCTTTTTCTGTTCCATGTCGTGCAAATGGCTGTTTTTGTTTGGAACCCAAACATCGCGGGTTCAAAGTTGTATTTTTCACGACTCCAATGTGTCTTTCTGTGACATTATTATACTGCTCATAGAAAGGTATTTCATTTGTTTATCGAGCTATTTCTATATCGGGAAAACTTAAAAAGCGACTATTATTACGCGTATTTTGGAGCGCAAACCACCAAGTGACTTTATTTGATAAACGAAGGTCTGTGGTTGAAAGTTCCAGGTGGGATATGTGTTCAATTCTAGCCAGGGTTGGGGCGATTACATGCCAATGTAATCGATTACGATCACAATTACTTTTGATTTACATGATTACGATTATTGATTCACTTTTTTCAAATGTAATTGATTACGATTACAATTACTTTAGTAAAATGTAACTGATTACTTTTCGATTACATCTTATTGCAATTGTTAGTTTCCAACTATTTTGATCCCATAGGAATAACTAATGAAATAAATAAAATTAAAATATCAAACAGTATCAAATGTTATTTAATAACAAAAAAAAACTATATAATACGTAAACAAGGAACGACTGAACAAATAAAACAACCAAGCAATAAGCACATAACCCTTTTTAGTTAATTTGTGATGTTTTGTCATGGAGTTGTGCACCAACATATTGGGAATAGACCATGTTTTATGTGTATTTATTTTATTTTATTAAATATATTTTTCATTTCGCTCGAACCATCCAAAATATCGAGAGAAATGTTAATACGCTCGTATATGCTTAGCTGCTAATTTGTATACGAAGCATTTATATAAATAACCCAAATTGCACAAGTAAGCCCAAAATAGAGTTAAAACGAACTTAATTACAAACTATATACCGGTACATGGACTGGCTAAATCGACTAGGACTCACTTTATGAAATGACACCTGGACAAAATGAAATTAAAACATGTGTCCACAAGACACCATAAACACCTCCCCCGATCCAAATTCAGTTGATTGCCGTCAATTTTGGATCGGTGGGGTTTGTGGTGACTCTTTAAGGCGTCTTGGGGGGGCATCTTACAGCACCCTTTGTTTGACCTGAGAAATGGCATGGAATAAGGAATGGAAGTCACGTGGTTCGTATAAGTTTAATACAAGCTGAAAAATGCGACTTTTTGAAGAAGAAAAAAACAGTGGCGGCCATTTAAAAAAAAAAGTGACGTCCATAATGAAAAAAGTGGCGGCCAATTTGAATCAGTCGACCATTATGATTGGTTTGTTGGGGCGAAAAATCAGTCTTCTCAGTTCACATTGGCCATTCATGTCAAATTTCATGCTTTGCGTTGACACATAATTATATATAAGAAGGCAGTGTAACTCACCGAAATTTATCATAAGTGGTGTAAATTCAACATAATTGATAGTTCGTTGTGATCACTTGGTTATTTTCACGTATCCTTCCAAATAATAGTCATCGTATTTCCCTGACAGAACCAGGGTTCGCACTGCCACTTGCCAAATTTGCCAATGGCAAAAATAATTCACATTTGGCAAGAAATATTTTCATTTGGCAGAATGTTTGGCAAGTCACTTTTTAATTCCTCAAGAAAGTTGAAAATATTGTTCAAACAATACCATTCATTTCAGGAAAATCTTACAAAATAATTATGTAAGTAGTGTTTTATAAGGTTTAGGAAAAGTTAACACCTCTATTAAGATGCAGTTAATCTCATAGCATTAGTACCAATGGTTGGCGGGATTACTAGTATTTAGTGTGGTGGTGGTGTTTACATAGCTAATCCTCATGTGTTGTGCTCCTCTGATGAAGCAACCCTACTACCATTGTATTATTCGGTGATTGGCTTATTGTTGTATGATAAATCACAATAGAGATGCGTGTATAATTAACTAACTGCTTTTATATCGATATCAAAAGTCGTTCAAACCGCGAGTGTCGGATAGCATTTGGCAAATGCTAGAATAATATGGCAAAAACTATTTTCATTTGGCAATTTATTTGGCAAAAGTAAATTTTGGTCCAGCGCGGACACTGGACAGAACTGATTAATTTGGGAGAGAACCGACTCGATCGAGAGAAAACCGATCAAGATATCACACAATTCGCAGTTTTCGTCGTTGTTATTACTCGCACAATAGGATTTTCATAATGTTTACGTTATTTGGGACCATAGATTATGAGGGGAATGGAAAACTAATCGAATTATCACCTAGATGGCTCAAAAATTACGTTTTAACTGTCAAAAACTCGCGAAAATGTATAATTTGGCTCATCAAGAACCGTCACAAATCAGTCAAAAACCATCACAAATCGGCGATAGAACGACTTCCGATGTAACATTTCCCACAGAGTGTTGAAATATATATGTGGCAAAGTCAACATGACGAAATATAAAAAAAATTTAAGAATAAGAGGAAAGCTTCCAAAACTCCAAATATATGCATAGTATAATATATATATATAGAGGCGAACAGACTTATTGTTGTACCGCCACCACGCAATCGAAGATGAGTGCTCGGTAATAAATGATTATTCAGAAGGGCAAGGACATTTCCCAATATATACATTGTGTCTTTCCGAGCGAACATTCGGCATTAGGCGAAAACAACCGAGGAGTCCGATTGCTGTGCTATCACAAACACCAAAGCACAACCAAATGCATAAATCCACATGAAAGATATACACGGCGAAATGTTAATATGGACACGAATTCACAAATTTCCAAGTATAGCATGGGTTGTAGTTTTGGTAAAAATAAATGGACCAAACCCGTAGTACATGGGTGTCCTTTCTCCCAAGCTGGAACCGGTATAGAATATGCCTGCTGCCCCTCAGCGAGGGGTAAGAATCCCCTAATTTGACACCCTGTTTATCGTGGGATGCATCCCGCGATGTGTGGTGTAGGAGTCCTGGTGGTATTAGGGCTCCATATCACCTTGAGGCATCGACCTGCTGCGGCTTAACCCTTTACCCAACAAACCGGCCAAATAAAGCTTCAACAGCCTAAAATATCTTCGGTCTGCCTCAATAGAACCATACAAATATGGATATCATTGGAACCGGCTCATTGACCACATTGTGATGGTTATAGTTATGCCCTGTGCCAATGCATTCTCTTATATATGCGAGTCGACCATAGGTCGCCTCGCATATATAAGAGAATGCATTGGCCTAAAAAACACTTTAACACTTTTTACCATTTTTTCTTACGTTCTTTAACAATTTTATAATTTTTAATGTGTTAAGCCAATGCATTCTCTTATATATGCGAGGCGACCTATGGTCGACTCGCATATATAAGAGAATGCATTGGCACAGGGCCCTTCTGTTGGGTAAAGGGTTAACTCATGGTTCACTTTGGACCTGCATATCTCGTAGAAGTTCATATATGAAAAGATGGCTTCAGATCATAAGCAATCGGATATTTTGGATAATAACTCTCGACAAACAGAATAAGAAAAGTGAAATTCAATGCCAAATTCCGACCATATTCGGAAATATGATGGCACAACTACTAATATGTGGATCTTAATGAAAAGTAAGCATGAGACCATACTCGGGACGGAATGGGTATGTCTCAATAGAGTGTCACAAGTATAACCTTCACTCGGAATACTATATACATTTACTTGTGTTACAGCTTATAGCAAATGCTTGTGGTGCAGTTATTGACTTGCTTTAAAAAACGAGGTATACATGCACTCATGAATTCCACGAAAAGGCGGCCATGGATACCGATAATGGGTATTTGCATCATTAGCATGTCATCGGGGAATGTTGTTGCTTCTTCTGTATTTCATTATTACTATCCAATGAATATATTTTGGAATGGTCATTGCCCTCACTATACAATCTCTTAAACACCAGATATTGTGTGACTGGGGATCAATGATGCGCACATGCGCAGTCAACGCATATTTTCATATTTTGCCAAATAAGGTCAATGAACCAAGCAGCTCAAGGGTCATTCTATGTTAATAGTGAGGCATGTGTGGAAATGTTATTTTTGTCACATTTCCCATATCACAATCTGTCTCAATTACCATAGTATCCCCTTTTTGCACATATATTTTAGTAAAATGACGGTTTAACCCCTACCAACAACCCGTTTCTAAGGTAAAAACAGTCGCATAGCAACCGTTGCCATGGAACGTATTTTCGTGATTGCCCCCATATCTGAAAATAATACGTGGGACCTAATATACACATGTGCCAAGTTTTATGCTTTTATGACAATGTCCGCACTTGTTACACAAAAAACTATTCCTAAAAAATCGCACGGTGATTCCGTCACGCCCATTGTGTGATTCCGTCACGGCGAACAAACCGAGTTAACTAGTAATATACACACAAGTGTGTGACAATGCGGCTTTTTTCTGCAAGTATAATGTATCTACTTTACTAATTGGGAACTTTTTCCAGGTCAGCTTGGCTGAATGAGCAGGGTTCTTCAATAGTACGGACCTACCCTCATATTGATGGCACTTTTTTGGTGATTCCGTCACGGACACAATTTGACTCAGAGTGAGATGATACTTAAATACACATATAGTTGTATATAATCAAACAACTTAGTATAGTATGTACAGTGTTTTTTTATTTTAAGCGGTACCCTACTGGTCATAATTTTAGATGTTATAGGCCACAGAAAAGTGAAATTCCGTAAAATTTGGTGATTCCGTCACGCTGGAATTCATGACTGCACATTTTTACATTTACCAAACATTCGAATATTAGAAGTTTCACTCGTTCAGTTGGCCGAATATTCGAATGTCAAAATTGGCCGAATACCGAACACTAATCAACGATAGATAAATCTGACGTTTTTCAGTTACCATATCTTGCACAAACACATGTTGGTTACACCCCATTATACCTTAAATAGCAGTCAGGCTGTGTTGATAAGTCCTGATATATCTTATTAGTCTGAGATATTATGGCTGAGCTGGAGTGACAAATGTTCATAGAATGTCGAAAACAATTGATGCTAAGGAAGTACTGTTAAACAGCTATGTTGGGGGCTTCAGTCGGTCTCAACACCCACATGGATTGAAGGTTGGACACATGAAACTTCCAGTGACTACATTTACACCGTTAAGCGAATTGTATGAAAAAATACATTTGCACATGTACACACGAATATCTCGCACCAAAAACATTTCCAAATGTCTCGACACACTCAGCAATGGATCGTTCATTTCCCAGTTGAGAATATGAGTTAAGTGTACAGAAATTTATGGTAGATATTTGGCACAGCTGCATGTTACATGTAATTGTCTCCGAGACATGCCGAGACTATGTCTGGGACTATATAACACCAAGTCGCCGATTTTTAGAAGCTGCGTGTGTTTTGTGTTATATATGTAGTCCCAGTTATGTACACAGGGCAACGCTCGGTATATCTCGGATATAAGTACATACAACATGCAGCTGTGCCAAACATCTACCATATTCACAACTCGGACACAATAAAATGTGCATATAGCGTCCTACGTGCGACGTCGAAATACAGCGGCCATTTGAGCTTCACTATTTGTTGTGGTCGCTTCGGTAGCCGTGTAGTATTGACGTCGGACTTGAGTTGCAAGGAGCGCTCGCCGTCACGGGTTTGATTCCCACCCAGCCCCCCCCCCCTCAAATATTTAAAACACATGTAGCTTCTGAAGAATATTAGATGAGAAGCAAGTTTCATACCCTGACATATTTTCTGCGGTGTGTCCAGCACTCAGACGGAAATTCAAATCGATGTATGTGATCACAACTGCCAAAGTTGAGGCGGTTGCTCCAGAACAATCTACTCAAGTTGAGCCAGTTCCAAAACATACTCAAGCTGAGCTTATTGCTTCGAAACAATCGCCACACATTCTCAAAAACAGGTTGATATTTGAGTTTGGAAAGTTTGACACGATACTTCAAGATAAACGTTTAATTTTCTATTACTCCACACATTTTTGTGGGTAGAAGCTTCCAGTTGTGTGAAAGACGACATTCTGTGTCACCTACCCGATTGTCAACTTGGCGCATTGATAAACTAAAGGCTCACCCCAGATTCATAAAATATAAGTATCATGGCAATGCACCACATCACATATTTCGATGTGAAGCTTTGCTAAATTAAAGGCTCACTCAATTTTCGATTCCACAGATCACATTATATAAAATATATGCCATATAACATTTGAAAGAGTTTCTGCAAAATCTATTATTTTCAATGGAAGGCGAATTTTGTTGCATTCTGTGAGAAATAACGGGGGAAGTCTTGGGTTAATCTGAGAATCTCTGTCGCTTGGTGGACAGTCCAAGGTCACAGTTCTGTATTCTGGTGAAATATATATTCCTTGGTTCCTCTGCCGAGTGGTACAGAATATGGAATAGGTTGTGTATACTGTGTGCTAATTTAATCCGTTTTATATTATACTAGCAGGTGACCCGACTTCGTCCGGGCTTTGACCTTGAATTGACCATTTTGAAGGTCAATGTCAGGTCGGAGTCATGATTTGACCCGTCCAAAACACTCCCCGGACAAAATTACCCGTAGGTATCAAATGTCGTCGAAATCCGTCCAGCAGTTTTTCCCGGCCATAGCTAACAGACAGACAAACAGACAGAAGTCCCAAAATATATATTAGATCATTTGTGGGTACCCGTTTCAAGGTGAAGGTCACCTCGGGTGGAAAAACTGACCCGATGAAAATCTCCCCCATTCACCCTTATGATGTCATACAGATAAAGCCTCTCGGCGATGAGTCAAGAGAAACGGTTTAGTGCAAGTACATTATTTACGCGATGTGTCGAAAACGGAAACATAAGACGATCGATGGAATCAACTAATAAGTATTGTTCCCGGGCAATAAAAAATATCTTATGACTTGCAATAAATCTCTCCTCATAGTCCACACCCTGGGGCATAACTGGGAAGTGAAGACATAATTTTAGAAGGCCTCGCAAGGGATGAATTGACGCCGAATCGAGTGCGTGATTTCGAGTGACAAAAATGACGATGTCGGAAATAATAACATATCTCGAACCCGGTGGTCGTATAATTCGATTTTTCATGGGAAAATGGACAGACTCCACGCTTTAATTGTATTAGGCAATTATCGAAGAGACATAAACGCATTTATTAACAATTTTGCCAGCCTTGGGAAGATTCGTAGAAGCGAGTTCTAGGTAATGGAAATGCATGCATATTTCCTATGTAACAGTTTAACACATACACGCTCTTTGTCAACGACACTGCGGATACGAACGCTCTTTAACTATCACGCGATTAACCCATGAACTACCAATTACGGTGGCGGGGGATTGGAGAATGAGTGCTCTGGTGTTCTCAGAAGCGGTTCGATGACATTCCGTCTGGGATTTTACCCTTATATAGCAAGTTTGGGCTAAATCCGTCCGGCAGTTTTCCCGACCATAGCTAACAGACAGACAGACAGACAAACAGAAGTCCTAAAATATATATTACTAGAAGGTGACCCGACTTCGTCCGGACTTTGACCTTGAATTGTCCATTTTGAAGGTCAAGATCAAGTGGGGTCACGATTTGACCCGTCCAAAACACTGCCCGGACAAAAGTACCCGACAAAAGTACCCGTTGGATATCCATCCGGTTTTACCCGATTTGACCTTGAATTGATCATTTTGAAGGTCAAGGTCAGGTCGGGGTCACGATTTGACCCGTCCAAAGCACTCATTGGACAAACGTAACCCTATGTATAAAATTTATTCGAAATCCCATCAAAATTGGCAATTTGACCTTGAATTGACCCGATTTCAAGGTCAATGTCACGTCGCACGGGCAAATGAATATGCTTATGAGACTCCCCATACGAAAGTACCCACACATACCAAGTTTCATCGAAATCCCGTGATATTCGCGTCGCACGGGCAAATTAATAGGCCCATGTCACTCCCCGGCCGAAGATACCCCCACATACCAAGTTTCATCGAAATCGGCTCGGCCGTTTTCGAGTCCATCGATTACAGACAGACACACAGACACACAGATCTTCCAAAAATATATAATAGATATGCTTGCACACTAGTCAGTTCTTGAATTGTGTATTCCTGATCGACTTTATTATCGTCATCATCTCCGTTGTTTTCGTCATCACCGCCTGTCATTGTCGTCTTTTCGTCATCAGTGTCGCCTCGTCATCTTCATCAGTACCACCATCATCGTCTTGCATCCGCCTTATTGCTGTCGTCAGAATACACAGTTGATTCGAGATGGTAGTTTTTGTCTACCTTATTGTGTTCTTAGTCGTGATATTATCTAGCGGCTGAAACGACGTTCAACATCAACTAATCAATCAACCAAACTATAACCACAGCCAAACGTTAACCACAGCCAAACGCTAAACACAGCCAAACGATAACCTAACGCTACGCTCACCACAGCCAAACGTTAACCACAGCCAAACGCTAAACACAGCCAAACGATAACCTAACGCTACGCTAACCACAGCCAAACGATAACCACAACCAACGATAACAACAATCAAACGTTAACCACGACCAAACGATAACCACAACCAAACGCTAACCACAACCAAACGTTAACCACGACCAAACGATAACCACAACCAAACGCTAACCACAACCAAACGTTAACCACGACCAAACGATAACCACAACCAAACGCTAACCACAACCAAACGCTAACCACAGCCAAACGTTAACCACAACCAAACGCTAACCACAACCAAACGCTAACCACGACCAAACGCTAACCACAGCCAAACGTTAACCACAACCAAACGCTAACCACAACCAAACGATAACCACAACCAAACGTTAACCACGACCAAACGATAACCACAACCAAACGCTAACCACAGCCAAACGATAACCACGACCAAACGCTAACCACAACCAAACGATAACCACAACCAAACGACAGCCAAACGCTAACCACAGCCAAACGCTAACCACAGCCAAACGATGTGGTCTTTTGGAAAATCACCATAACCCAACATAATGTCTGAAACGATGAATCAGACCTGATTAATACAATTGAAGAAAAATGAACATGCTTTCTCGATTAACATTTCGACTACTGAAGTGCCTTACGAATCTCAATTTCAAACTATCAGTTTGAAGGAACAAATCATTATTCTTTATAACCAATGGATGATATAGTATTATAACAACACATGTTTACCCTCTCAAAATGAGATTTCTGCTTATTATGTAAAAAACAATCTGAAATCATGAGTGTCTGGATTAAAATAAATCAAACATTTTTCATTGCATATTTTATTTTTTTTGGTAACCATTTGCAGAACAATTTTTTTGGAGGAAAAATCACCACAATACAAGATAATGTCGGAAAAGATAAATCAGTATTGAGTGTTTGTCTGCCAGATTATTTCAAACGTGGTTGAATAATATTTATGTTTTTATGTTGGTTTTGGTCCTTAAATTTACTGCTTTTATTTTTTCAAACAAACCCACCCCACCCAGTTGTCAAATCATACTTTTTTGTGCAGTTGCCGTTGTCATGGAGAATTTTCGTCGTGAACTAGACAGGAATATATATTGCCACATATAGCTATCACTTCAAAGCTTCTTAGAAGCTTTCAAAATCTCCCAAAAAGGAATGCAAATTACCTTGATCGGTGGGATGGAAGAGATAGTCTGCGTCTTAAGACGTCATGTCTGTTTATTGCCAAGCGATATATCATACCGATGCAATTATACAAAAAGATAAAAAGACTGGATACATTTTTCTGCGTATGATAACTCTTAAATCATGGTATAACTGATATGTTAGTCCCCTCGCGATACCGCGATTTTTCCATTTGTTACTGTGCTCCGTGTCAAGAAGATACATTCTTCTTGGAGGAACTTAAATTGAATTTCTGTTCACTCAGATGGAAGTCTCGTGTTTTTGCGGCGGGGACATGGTTGGCGCTTGTATATAATCAATGTCGCTTGTCGAATGAGGGAAAGTTTGCAAGACTCTCATATATCCAAAAAGGAAACACATGTATTTTCGAGCGAGATGATTAAAATAGGAAGCATTCAATGTCCCGTATATTTGACTGGCATGTCCGCAACGCACGTGGCGTGATCTTTAAACATAAATTTGGATAGAGTAACACTCTCTGTGGTCGTTGTGTTACGTTCCCGGATTCAACATACGCCAACAAACACACCACATACATATGGACTCTACATTTTCTGAAGAAAAAAACTAATCGAGGTGACAAATTCATTAGCTGTTTCAACTGTACACAAATGATCTTTACTTCAACAAAAACCGTATGCTACTTCAATATATCCTCGTGCAAATAGGTCCATATTGGACCTAAATATTGGCATTGGGTCATATTGGACTTATTTGATTCTGGAATAAGCCCATGTAGTGGTCGTATACCCGTTATTCGGTTGGATTGCGCGGGCAGTTTACAAAATATATATATATATATATATCTAAAGAGGGTACATACAGGGTCCGCGCTGGACCGAAATTTACTTTTGCCAAATAATTTGCCAAATGAAAATATTTTTGCCAAATTATTTTAGCAATTGCCAAATGCTATCCCTCTTAGTATAATTTTCTGCAACCTTAAGTTTTATGTTTCGACACTCGCGGTTTGAAGGACTTTTGATATGGATAGAAAAGCAGTTAGTTAATAATTAATTATACTCGCATCTCTATTGTGGTTTATCATCCAACAATAAGCCAATCACCGAACAATACAATGGTAGAAGGGTTTCTCCATCACAAGGTCACGTCACATGAGGATTAGTAATCCCTCCAACCATCAGTACTCATGCTATATGCGATTAACTGAATCTTAAGAGAGGTGTTAACTTTCCATAAACCTTATAATACACCGCTAATATAATTATATTGTAAGAGTTTCCTGAAATTAATGGTATTGATTGACCAATATTTTTTCAAATTGCTTGAGGAATTAAAAAGTGACATGCCAAAACTTTCGCCAAATGAAAATATTTTTTGCCAAATATGAATTATTTTTGCTATTGGCAATTTTGGCAAGTGGCAGCGCGAACCCTGGGTACATATCCTCGAGGTTCATATTGGACTTATTTGATTCTGAATTAGGCCCATGGTGAGCTTATTTTAAATTTATTTAACTAAATTGTTTTTAATCAAATTTTTGAAAAACTAACGCAGTTATAACCTCCGCCAGGGTACCCCGAGTCACCACAACAAATTTGGTTGAAATCCGTCAGCAGTCTAGGAGAAAAATCCGGACAGACCTATCCTACTCTTTTATATATAGCTGAGTCATGGCCCTTTTCGACTTCGAATTTAACCAATTCTATAACATTTTGGTTTCAGACCGATAACTCCAGTTTGGATTATTTGATCAGAACCAAAGTTTGTATGGGTGTTCCCAGCTCAAAATACAGGCTAAATTCGAATATGGGTTCCGTACAATTATTATTACATGAGTTACGGCCCTTTTTCAACTTACTTAATGCACCTGATTTACTAACAATCTACAATTAACTAATGGGCGTATTTTGGCCACGCCCCAGCTGTGCTCTTGTTTTTCTTTCACTTCATGCCAGCTATACCTTACTCTTATTCAAATTCGCGCCGTACTTTTTTTCGTACCAATATGTGCGCGAATTTAAAACAGCGAAAAATAGTACTGCGCGAATTTAAATACGAGTAGGGTAATCGATATCCAAATATTTAGTGTATTTCTCGTGAATGAAAATTGTCATTTTAAGACTAGCGTCTGATCACTTACATTTGAATGGACAGAACACAATGCGCCACCTTAATCAAGAATCTCGTATTGAATGAGTTGCGGACGGCGCTTGGATATATTTCACGAAAGCGGAGCTTGAGTGAAATGTGACTATGCGTCGTCCGCAACGAGTGCGATAAAAGATTCCAGATTATTATTTCAAGTTGTGTTCTGTATTTATTCCACATCATTGTCTCGGTTTAAGTTTAATCCATGACGTGACTACCATTGATACCAGTGAGAGCTTTCCGATAAATGGCAACAAGCCATATTTCCGACTAAATCCTGAAAAATTACCCATAATTCTGCTGTGGTTAAGGAGTCGATTATTTAGAGCGTTACTGTATCTGTATAACACCAGCGGATTGTTGATGTCATGACGTCGTCGCGTTTGCGAACAACGTTAACTCGAAGTGCATGAAGTGGTTCCTGCTTTTATTTCTCCTGTGGTATACAGGTGTACAACAATATGTATTCACTGGATGGTATTCCATTTAACACGCGTGTCTCAAGCCTACGCATGTATCGACTTTATGTGCCATGAAAAGACTTTTAGTTTTGCAACCGAAATGTTTTCAACCACACATTATCTTATAATATTCTGGAAATATAACTGATATATTGGGAGCACTCCCCATTGTTCCATGTCGGGACAGGGACCCTATTGTCTTTTTAAGTTGATTAAATAAGTCTGCACGATGTGTTTAATAGCGCTCCCGTTGCCGACCAAATATTCAGATCCGATAACCTTTTGATGAGATATATGCCAGATCGGACGAAGTCAATCCAGTTTACCCATATTTTTCTTCGAAAATATGTAACATAACAGTCAGTAGGTCAATATCGAAAGATGATCAGTCGGTGCCACTTTAAAGTCCAGTATTCCGCACTCGCGTCTGCGCAGAACATTAATTGGCCGCTTGGTGGTCTATCATATTGTACGAGTACATACGTTCTTCCGAATCAAGATAGAGTGGTAGCCCTTGATTAACGCCTATTCATACAGATTGACTATAAATCGGGAGCTGTTCAATAAGAACCATTTACATGAATACGAAGTGATTGCGGCGGGTGTTGTGATGATATACCGTGAATTCGCTAATGAACTCCCTTTGACATCTGCATTATGGTATAATATTACTCAATTATCTCCCATTATCAGCTGATCCTCACCAGTGCTCCTCCATATATATTGATTTCCGCAAATCCAATGAACTAATAACAATTTATAGATCGCACAATAGCATCCCCGATTCACGCCTGCATGGTACAACTTGATTAGAATCTAGAAAAATGTTACTAAAGACTACATTTAGCGATGCCCCATCCGTTTTGTCACAAAGATAGTCACAATTTCCATAGCCAAGCTACCTGCACACATGAATATTGACATAACTCCAAAACAATACGTTGAGAATATGTATTACTATACGTATGAGCACTCTTTACGTACACCAATACGATATATCATACATGTAAATCGGGGGGGGGGGTAGTAAAACATTTGCATGAAGGTATGCCGTTTTTTTTTGCAGCTGGCATTTTAGGGGGACCCACCAATCCCAAACCTGCAAAAAAAAAAAAAATTTACTCCCAATTTTGTTGACACCACCCCCCCCCCCCCCCCAATCTCACTAATTTTGGTCCGAAACCGCATAAAACCTTACGAATATTGCTCATACCGCTGGGAACTTATCACATTTAGTCCATTAGACGGATTAACCAGTTTTAGCAGCTATGTTTTAATGAAAATTTAAATGTTTCTAATGCTGACTGATAGGTAGATTGTCTACCACAACATGTATTAAGAGTTTCCAGGTCAGTGCTTGACGATAGTATGCTAGGTCAGCCTGGGTTAAATTCCGCACTGCTAAATGGAAATTATAATGAGTCGATGTAGTGGATAAATACAGTAACCATTCAGAAGCTAGCTCCATAGTATAAGGCATAATATTATCCAATTTTACAAAAATGTTATACAAATACAGTGAGATAGCATTTTCCCATGCAAGCTATTACATGAGCCGAACATGTGTTTGAATATTTGGCTGTAACACCTTTTTAGCTGATAGCATTATCTCAGGACAATGAACTCTTGACTTTTTAGTCACTGCTGACATGTTGTGGACACTTCGGTGACATATCAGTTGTTAAGCTCCAATTAAACTCGAGTTGACATATTTTTTGAAATTAGATAAACACAGAGAGGAGATTTACAAGGCTGCAATTGGAACTATTATTTGATCAATTGCTGATATTAGCAAGCCGATATCCACACAGGATACAGTCACAATTCCATAAGTTCTAACTATTTTGTCAAATACAGGCACAAAAGCTCTTCAGTAAAACATTTGCATGAGGTTGTAAAATTTTGACTTGTTGGGTACCTGACTAAAGTTTAAAACCTTCTAAAACTGCTTGCAAGAACTCACATTTATAAACCACAGCCATTGCAAATCAAATTAGACACCGAGATAACACAAAAAACAATACGCGAGAACAAGTATTATTTATATACATCGCTATATATGGGGCAACAAAATATTATAAAAGTAGATAAAAATTTGAGTTTGACTTCACGGGGACCTGACTAAAGTTAACAACTTTGTAAAACTGAGCTCGTATACTTAAGCAAAGATTACGAAATGAACACGTCGCCGAATTTATCAGATCGATCTTCGATGACAACAAGAAAAGTGGTGAAAATAAATTACGAACTTACAGGCTTTTTAAAGATAATTATTCTATGGAGAAATATCTTATTGGAACAAAATGTGTGGAAGATAGAATGCGTTTTACAAGGTTAAGGATTAGTAACCACAATTTATCCATTGAAAAAGGTCGACATTTCAAACCGAAGAAGAAATCCATTGAAGATCGAATATGTTTACATTGTCCGATCAAACAGAAACTAGTTGAAGATGAATTTCATTTTATAATGAAATGTCCGTTATATGCTGATTTGAGAAATGAACTATATGAAGTAATGAAAGTGCAATATAATGGATTTAGCGCTATGTCAGAAACTCGGCAATTCAATTTGATTCTCAAAAATGAAAAACCAGATTCTTGTTATAAAATATGCAGCTTGATTAGAAAATGTTTTGATCGAAGATCCCAGCAGTAGCAACTATGTGTATATTACTTGTTGTATTTATTTAATATTGTTATTGTGTGCATACTGCCTTACATGGTGTTTTATGCTAATAAATGTTATGTTATGTTATGTTATGTTATACATATACGTTCATTGTACCCAAGAATAACTTTCGGTAGACTAGAAATCACAGCTATCCATGCGTCCCCCGTCCCAGATGGTTTGCCATTTGGACGGCGTGGGACAGAAATGACCGTTGCGCGTAAGTCTATCCCCGATTTGGTAGATATAAAGAGCGTTCATTTCACTTCTTTGTAAAAAGCTGGGAAATGGCTGTAACCATGTAAGTATTTTTTCAGAGCACATGGAGCCAGTATATGATTACTTCGTGTATTTGTCTGCCTGTATTACTCCCTCCAAATTACGAATTTGGAAGCTCGAATGAGCTATGTCCGTTTTAGCTACCATACTTGATACAGCGTTCATTTATGATAATAAAACCATGCTGTTTCAACTGATATTAGTGATATATAATATATTTATTGAAAATAAGAACATCTAGTCACATATTACCAGTAGAAAAACTAGATGGACAAAAGAAACCACAATTTCCGCTGACAATTTAAGATGTGCTTTGTCCGCGCTGGACCAAAATTGACTTTTGCCAAATGAAAATATTTTTTGCCAAATTATTTTAGCATTTGCCAAATGATATCCCTGATAGTATCATTTTCTGCAACCTTAAGTCTTATGTTTGGACACTCGCGGTTTAACGACTTTTGATATCGATAGAAAAACTAGTTAATAATTAATTATACTGGCATCTCTATTGTGGTTATCATACAACACTAATCCAATCGCCGGACAATACAATGGTCAAAGGGTTGATTCGTCAGAAGGGCACATCACAGGGGGATTAGCTATGTAACCACTACCACCACACTAAATACTAGTAATCCCTCTAACCATTAGTACTAATGTTATGAGATTAACTGCATCTTAATAGAGGTGGTAACTTGTCCTAAACCTTATAAAACAGCACTAATATAATTATATTGTAAGAGTTTCATGAGATGAATGGTATTGATTGACCAATATTTTTTCAACTTTCTTGAGGAATTAAAAAGTGACTTGCCAAAACTTTTGTCAAATGAAAATATTTTTTGCCAAATGTGAATTATTTTTGCCATTGGCAAATTTGGCAAGTGGCAGCGCGAACCCTGCGTACCAAGCATTCATAATGTGCAAACGCACAAAAACAATGTACGAGGAACTGACACAAAACATAGCAGTTTGACTGTTGCGAGAATATGCTAGTTTATTTTTTTTGGAACAGTTTGACACCTTATCTTTTCGGAAATACTCAGTGGTTTTCCCATAATAGTCTGACCAAAGTTGCCAGTCGGAGATCCACACATCTTGGAGAATCCTTCGACTGACAACTTTGGTCAGAATGTTAGAGCAAACAAATGTGAATGTGGACATAAATGAGGTATCAGCTTGTTTTTAACCCTTTACCCAACAGAATGGCCCTGTGCCAATGCATTCTCTTATATATGCGAGTCGACCATAGGTCGCCTCGCATATATAAGAGAATGCATTGGCTTAACACATTACAAATTATAAAATTGTTAAAGAATGTAAGAAAAAATGGTAAAAAGTGTTAAAAAAAGATTTTTTTTAGGCCAATGCATTCTCTTATATATGCGAGGCGACCTATGGTCGACTCGCATATATAAGAGAATGCATTGGCACAGGGCATAACTGTAACTATCACAATGTGGTCAAGGAGCCGGTTCCAATGATATCCATATTTGTATGGTTCTATTGAGACAGACCGATGATATTTTAGGCTGTTGAAGCTTTATTTGGCCGGTTTTGGCCGGTTTGTTGGGTAAAGGGTTAAATAAAGTATAGCATCTGCTCGTATAGCTGTCAAAATAATATGTAATAAGTAATATCTTAGTTTATTACCTTTTTTCCTCGCTTCAGGTTGCGTTTTAGATCGTCTCGGCCATTTTGAATGCGTGATACTCATCAACTCGAAACCACGTGATTCCCCACCGTGATACCACCTGGTCGGTTCTGGTTTCCACAATGAGACAATAGCAATAGTGTCACCATTATTGTGAAGTCTTTGATCATAAACAAAATTGAAAGCGTTTGCTATCGGGGAAAACTCGCAGACAAAGACAGTGATCGGGAGAGTGGTGATTCGTGGCTGTAGATGGAATTGTCTCCCTTTTACGAAATTCCGATCTACCTGTTCAGACTGTTCTCCCGAAAACCAGCAAATTATCTGCTTATAATAGCATTTGTTTTAGGTCGATAATCTACTTAGAATCGCGCATTTTGAGTCGGCAATGAACTGAAAATGAGAGCGTTTTAGTCACATTATCGACTCGTGATGACTTATAATTGTATGTGAATTATGTGCGGATAATGACACAAATAAACCAACTCACGACTTAGCAGCTCTTTAAAATGTATTTTCGCTGTGGTCGCGCCATGAAACGGATATTCAGTCCATTATCTGCTTATTTCAGAATCAAATAATCTAATGTGAACCTATTTGCATATTATAGGTCGTATGTGCGTATTTGCACGAGGATGCGTTGACCTGTTCTCATGAAAAATAAGCTCATATTAAACTTATTTCAAAAACAAAAATAAGCCAATATTGGCATTATTTTACGCTCTATATGAACCTAAATTAACTCACTATATGTCAATAGGACATCATCGATACTTTCCGTCGAATGTTGGCGCGAAAGCACAAAATCAGACATTCGCGATTTGACGAGGGTGATATTTGCTCTTTATAATGTGTTTTCACTGTGGCCCGCACCATAAACGGAATAACGGGTAAAAGTCCAATATGGGCATATTTCAGAATATAATAAGTCCAATATGAATGTGAATATCGATCAACAGTCAAAGTCACGATAATTTTTCAACTGTTTACAATTTCTCGCGCAAAAGTAAACGAAACGCTCTTCGTACAATATCAGGAATAGTCTAACAAGGAGCGCTCTTTATTTGTCCACGCCGAAGAAATCCCGATGTTTCTAAATTTCATGATTTGCATAAATCTGTCCGCGTCATATGAATGCTCAATAAAATTATTTCTCGTGTTTATCGCGTATTTGTCTGACGTAACCAGACCGAATTGCATGACGTAACCAGACCGGGTTGTATGACGTAACCTAACCGGGTTGTATGACGTAACCTGATCGGGTTATATGAGATAACCTGACCGGGTTGTATGACGTAACCTGACCGGATTGTATGACGTAACCTAACCGGGTTGTATGACGTAACCTGACCGGGTTGTATGAGATAACCTGACCGGGTTGTATGACGTAATCTGACCGGGTTGTATGACGTAATATGACCGGGCTGTATGACGTAACCTGACCGGGTTGTAACAAAGGCGAGCTCAATTTCAGGCTTCAAACCACCAATTGTCTTTAACCCCGAGGTTCATGGCGGGGGCTGTGCAGGTGGCTGTTGCTGCATTAAAGATATTGTGCCAGTGCAATCTCTTATACGGTACATGCGAGTCTCCCCCGTGGAGCCTCGCATTTATAAGAGAATGCACTGATTTACCGGGTCAGGGTAAACAGTGTTAGGCCAATGTATTATATTTTATATGCGAGGCTCCCTATGGTGGGAGACTCATATATCAGAAAACGCATTGGCACAGGGTTTTCGCAAACTTTCTGGAATCTCCATTCATGGAAGGGTTAAGATCGTTTGTCAGAGCAAGCCATGCATTCTTTTTGCTTATTGTCCCCCGACGTTTCCGTCGGAGGACTATAGAAATGACCCTCGTCCGTCCGTCCGTGCGTCCGAGATCGGGTACCTTCATGGTGTAATCAACTCCTCCTACAGTTTTAAACGTAGAGATTTGAAACTCTGGGATATTGTTCCCAACATGTTGGTGATTTGCAACATCTATATAGCTAATCAAAAATATAATTTTTTCCATATTTTTGGGGGGTATTCGACTTAGAAAATTTGGAACATTTTTGCCTTTTGGATGAGATTGGGTACCTTCATGGTGTAATCAACTCCTCCTACAGTTTTAAATGTAGAGATTTGAAACTCTGGGATATTGTTCCTAACATGTTGGTGATTTGCAACATCTATATAGCTAATAAAATATATCATTTTTTCCATATTTTTGGGGGGTTTTCGACTTAGAAAATTTGGAACATTTTTGCCTTTTGGATGAGATTGGGTACCTTCATGGTGTAATTAACTCCTCCTACAGTTTTAAATGTATAGATTTGAAACTTTGGGATATTGTTCCTAACATGTTGGTGATTTGCAATATCTATATAGCTAAAAAAAAAATTATGGAGTTATTAACCCTTTTCGACTTAGAAAATTTCAACATTTTTTTTTAATTTCTTTAACAAAGCGGCATCGACTTGCCATGTTGTCGGGGGACACTGTGGTCTGCTGACCTTTTATTTATATTAAAGATGCACTGTCCAATTTGACACAATGAAACCGTCATCTGTGCGTTGTCTATATAACAGAAAATACTTATATCGGATGCCTGAGACCATTACTAGAAGGTTCACTGGGGGGGGGGACCACTACCTGAGAAATTGCTCGCTTTCGATAAACGATACGGTGCGCTGCCTAAACGCTACGTGCACAGTCGCGAAGCTACGGTACACTTCCGGTGAAAACAGTTATTACGTGCAATTATTTTGACGATTTCATTAATTATATAGAAACTATTTACTCAAGAAGTGTGTTGAACATGAACAATAAAGTTGAAAAGTTGTCCCATTGGATATTTATGGAAAAATTTACATCCTAATATATGCTAAAAATCGCAATCCTATTTGTTACTTTAGGACAGATAGCACACAGTGCATGAGCCAACAAATTGCCAACGAAAATAACGAAATACTGTCGTCACCTAACTTCGTCTTGAATGTCGATCTATTGAGCGCTTTTATTAATTAGCTTGCTGACTCCATGCTTTCCGTCTCCATTTGGGGTACAAAAATTTAGCCAAAAGTTTAGCCAAATGATTTTTTTTTATTAGCCAAATTCGAAAAATATTAGCCATTGGCTAATTTGGCTACCGACAGCGCGAACACTGCCAACAATTCACTGATAAATTATTGATTGGCTATAGAAATAAATATAAAACGATGAATTTGTCCCACTAAAAATTGCTACGGTTCAGGTCTCAAAACATGCTACTCACATGACTCGCTTCCGATGTTTTCGCTACGGTTCCCTCTTGCATGTAATATGAATTTTGATTGTTGGTGTCTCAGATAGGAAAATATAACGAAACATAACTAAATATACCCCGAATACTTGTGTAATTTGTAACTGGCTATATAATGAATAGCACACTTCATATATATACCGGCCTTGTACAATACAATAAATTCCGCTTCAGCGAAATCAGGTTGTGCTTCAGCTCATTTGGATTGCGATTCAGCGCAATCATTAACCCTTTCAGTGCCGAGTCCGGTTTTGTATCAACCCATATTTCCTTTTAGAGATCTTTCCATCAATGTATCACATTATTGTAATCAATAAATTTGAAAAAATGATCAAGGAAACATGGGTTGATACAAAAATCGACTCGGCACTGAAAGGGTTAAAGACATATTATGGACTTGTTTTTGGTGCGTAAAAACGATAAATTAGTACTCAGGCGCTATGTCAACTGGGAGAATGTAGCATTCTACTAACATCGCCAAAAATCTCAAAGAAATCTACCATACAACTCCATAGAACTTGAACACCGTCTGAACTACGCTAAATTGTAAATATTTACATCTCGATTCGGGACGCAACAATCGCCGATAAACTAACGTTAACGAGTCGCCATCAATACTCATTGCAGTTAATAAATATATAAGACTGACGGTGTGTGATGTAAATATGGATTAATATTCATAAAAAATAACTACTTTGAGAAAGATTATTCTCCATTTATATGTGACCACCCAACGGGAATGTTTCACATTACTTTAACTAAAATTCGGTTTAGTGTAAACAATATTTTATTTTCGAACACAACCCTCAACACATACAAACAAATTGACATAATTTTTACAACACATATGTGACCCGCCATATCAAATCCAGTCGTAAGTCGGGATTGTTTTACCCTGTGCCAATGCATTCTCTTATATATGCGAGCCGACCATTTATTACAATTTTAAAAAAAAATCTTGTACATTGTGTATTCTTTAACAATTTTATAATTTCACCCATACAGAGCCCCAGACAAACATGAGCAGACGACACTCTTCTATATGCTTCTATATATGTGTGTGGCTCCCTGCAGGGTAATGGATGTTTTTTATTTTATGTCCTAAAAATTGTAAGAAACATTTATTTTAAAAAAATGATAAAACATTGTTAGGCCAATGCATTCTCTTATAAATGCGAGGCGACCTATGGTCGACTCGCATATATAAGAGAATGCATCGGCACAGGGTAAAAAAATCCCGACTCACGACTGGATTTGATATGGCGGGTCACATATGTTCAAAAACGGGGATAAGACAACAAGCCTTTTATTAAGTCTTTTCCTCTGAATAAAGTTACCCTTTGTATATCAGAACTGATACATTATAGGGTAAATTAGCAGACGGGGATAACATGTAACATGCTAGATAACAAAAATTGTTCTATAGGAGGGGTTAGACGGACAGAGTGCAGGAAGGAAGAACGTTTGTCAAGTTAATTGGTATTGTATACCATGCATTGGCCAAAATGAAAGAGGGGAGTGAAGCAAAGTATACCGTATATATTTTTATTTACACAACTTTGGTATTTATAACATACTATTTGCGAACCAAGAACAATTCAAAATCAAATCGAAAACGCATCGCGGCCCACTTGGAGGAGAGCGAAAAACATATGTGTAATGTGGATTCAGTAATAAACTAATTGGTTAGAAGTGAACTTTAGCAAAATGTGGATTTGGCCTCCCATTTAACCAACCAGTAACGCATCAAATTCAACTTATTTTTCAAAAATTCCCGGGAGAGCTTACTTCAGAATTCTCCCCTCTGGCGAATTCGCGGCTCCAATGACCTATATGTCAACGCCACATGTATAGTATACTTTCTGATTAGTGTAAACGCTATTTTAGGAAATATGATGAACTTATTCAGGTATATTTAATCTGCCAAACACTTGTCCTTTGGCAAATATAGTAAAACACCAGTATTGCCGGAAATTTCAACATAGTCGAGACTGAATAAATCTGTCTGAATAAATAATTTGAAATATTCATATGGTGAATTGAGTCGTATCAATGTATATGAGCAAACGATATACTATTTTAGGAACACATCATGGACTTTGATATAATCAGCTATATATTTAATCAGCCAAGCACATGTCCTTAAGCAAATATAGTAAAACACCAGCATATATAGCCGCAAATTTCAACATAGTCGAGACTAACATTTCCGGAAACAATAGTTACAAAAAGTCCGAATAAAGAATATAAAATATTTGTATGGTGACACATTGAGTCCGTTAACGACCAGGGACGTAGCTAGATGGTCTCTTCTCCCATTTGAATGTTTTATTTCATTACGCTGGTCGTGACTGATAAGCAACACGATTAGAAAAAATTACTATTGTCACCAATTCCCAATTAAATTCCTAACGTTGTTGCTAGTTGCTACTATACAAATATTACCGTCGGCGCTTACCAAATATTGACTGCGCGTTCTATTTTAAACGTGCGGCGCACACTTTAAGGAATGTCAATAGAATTAAATTTGCATAAAAGACACACTTGCTTGATAATTATAACTGCACAATAAAATTATGATAATGCCGATCTACACGCTTTTTAATATTCTACCAATAACAGTATTTGATTTGTTCCATCGGCTTATTTAGTGTTGTAACAAATTTTAAAGATATGGGCGGTGTTGGCGGTGGGTATGGTGTTAAAATATTTACCTCCGTCAAAAACACCGCCATAAACAGAAATAATAGTAAAATATAGACAGACTTTGTTATTATACCAATCAGAAATATGGCATAAACAGTATGTTATTGCCAAATGTTTTTCCTTTGTTATGTATACACAAAAGCAAAAAACGTTACAGAACCTGGCTTTTCTTTATATCCGGATATGGAAACATAAAGAGCGTTATTTGTTAATGTTTTCCTAATATGGAAATACTAAAGAGCGTTTATATTATTTGTGTGTGATGAACCAATATAATTGCGATGTGTTATGTAAACAGAAGCACAACTTATGTAACACGAGCAGGCTCCTGTTTACGCACACCACCGTACGTCTTGGCGACAATATACTATTTACGCGCTGCTATTGTTTGGCATATGAACAAAACTATATATATTTTAATATTCCTTCTGTTGATGGCGATTTGAACAAATATGAATATTTCTGCAACGAACGCCGCCCGTGCCTTTAACGAGCAGGGACGTAGCTATAGATGATCTCCTCTCCGTTCTTCGAAACCCATTTGAAAGTTTAATTTCATTACGCTGGTCGTGACTGATAAGCAACACGATTAGAAAAAAAATACTATTGTCACCAATTCCCACTCAAATTCTTAACGTTATTGCTACTAATATAAATATTACCATCGGCGCTTACCAAATCTTGACTGTGAGTTCTATTTTAAACGTGCGGAATAAAAAATGCAGCGAAATAGAGCGAAATCTGGAAATAAGTTTTATTAACTAAATAACGGAGATATTTGAAGAAGTATTTCTGACGAAATAACGGAAATATTTGAAGAATTGTTTTAAAGAGCGTAACCCAAATCTCCCCCAAGCCCACCCACCCACCCTATAGAAGAATTTGACTTACCCTATAGAAGAATTTGACTTATATTTCACCAGAGTTTATCTATTGTGGTGTTGCAATTTTTAATACAAATCGCCGTTATTTCGTGAAGGTACATTATTTAAAGAGTTATTACCCTTCAGTTTATATATGATAGTCAATCGAAACCACGCGTGCCTCCCGTGGTCGCGATTGTATGCCAATAGCCATCTTATCGTGAACCCCGATTTGTTATTTTTTGGTAGTCAAGCGTGTGCGTATTAGGTGCAAAAAGAACGTTGACAATGACAATGTCCCAACTGTTTACAATTTCTTGCACAGAAGTGAGATAAAAGCTCTTTTTTTTCTTACAACTTCGGGAATAGATGTCCGCGTCATCTCAAGCTCCAATAACAGCATTTGATTTGTCCCATCGGCTTATTTAGATCCGTAACCGGACTTTGTTTTAACAAATGTTAAAGACATATTATGGACTTGTTCGGTGCGTGAAACTGGTAAGTTAGTATTCAGGTGCTATGCCAACTATAGAGGAATGTAGCATTCTACTAACATCACCGAAAATCTCAAGCAAATCGACCGTACCACTCCATAGGAAACATTGTCTGAACTACGCTAAATTGTAAATATTTACTACTCGAATCGGGACGCTTCTATCGGTGATAAACTTACGAAAACGATTTCCCCAGCGGCAGTCACTGCATTTAATTAATATACAAAAATGACGGTGTGTGTTGTCCATTTAGATATAAAAATAACTACTCTGAACAATGGTATTCTCCACTTCTATTTGATTACCATACCGGAGTGTTTCACATCACTTTACGGGAGTATAATGTCAGAATAAGCAATTATTTTGGATGGTTTCTATTAACAAGAATCAATTTGGTTATAGCGAGATAATTCACCGAAACCCATTTCGAAGTTTAATTTCATTACCCTGGTCGTGACTGATAAGCAACACGATTAGAAAAAAATATCTATTGTCACCAATTCCCAATTAAATTCCCAACGTTGTTGCCAATAATACCAACATTACCTTCGGCGCATACCAAGTCTCGATTGTGAATTGTATTTTAAGCGCACATCGCCTGCTTACTAGAATATTCATAGAATCACATTTGCATAAAAGACACACTTGCGTGATAATTATAACGGCACAATAAAAATAGTGTCCCAATAATTGTAGAGTCTTTGACAATAAAAAATTAGAAAGCGTTTATTGCTATCGGGAAAACTCGCAGACAAAGACAGTGATCGGGCGAGCGGTGATTCATGGCTGGAGATGAAATTGTCTCCCTTGGTTCATAACCGGCACTGCAATCAATGAACATCGCGCTCCGACGCTAACACTCCATCAGTCAGTCTCTTGAGTTCGCGATGGATTGTAGTGTTGTGTTGTGAGTTCGTTCTTTACGTTCTTGCTATCATTGGATCTTATCTGGATCGAGTTTATATTCTAAATGAACATGTAACCAAGAACTGGTATGTTTATTGTTCGGTATATTTAAGTCATTAATCGAAGTCGCCTCACATTCGCCGGTCTACTTTATATCGCTCTCTCGACTTTCTAAGAGTTATTGAATTTACAGCATGGACATTCGCCAAAATTATGATTATGTGATATAGGAGCGTTAGATAGAAGCAGTGTGTTGGTCTTGACAGCGTCACTTTGTGTTTTATTTTATCCCAGGCTAATCATAACATCGCTATGTGAGTGCACAAAGTTGTTCCACCGTAGTATAGGATTTACATTTCAGTTTTTTCTTCACAATTCTCGTTATCTTAAGAGTATTGTCCTGTCTCAGTGCCATGTGCCTGATTATTTCAGAAGTAACATGATTCCTCGAACGTATACACTGTTTTATATTTGAAGATATTGGTACGACGAACGAACGTTTTGACAGCGGGAAACGCAGTCTTTTTTATTATCCACTTTGAAGCTCTTACGCAATTTATATAAGTTCAAATCGAGTTGAGTAACTACATTAGAATAATATAATTTTCGAAAGAGTTTTTTGAACACCAAAGTCAAAACTGGTTAACATTCGTATCACGTAGAACGTCACCCGTTGACTATGTGGTTGACACTTACCGGCACCATTATACAGTGTATATATGGTGCACTCTATATTAGTAACCGTACCACGCTTGATGACCAGTTATAATACGGATTAACCCTTTCTATGCTAAATGCTCATCGACTAGTAGTTACTTTAGGAAATGTTCAGACAATATGTTCAACAAATGACCGTCGTTTGTTGAACTTATTATCTGAACACCCTCATGATAATGAATCATTCTGCTCTAGTGGTTGTTCTCTCTATCGTCTGCTTTTATTTCCTGAACAACCCTACAAATGAATAGTAGACCATACCAGTGTATACTTTTATACCTGAATAAAAGAATCCATTTAGCATAGAAAGGGCTTAATATCACAACCCCGGACCCTTCTTTGCAATAAGGTCAGTGTCAAAATGGGTTGTGTTTTCTTCAAATCCATGACTAAAATTTCAAATATTAAAATAAAGCAACAGCAGTTGGAACTTTTGTGGATAATGTCATGAAATTCTACTATGAATACGCCCGTTTATAGAGATCATACTCCACCAGTTCCAAACTTGGGAACTGTTTTTATTCTGACGGGGGACATTATAACATTGAAACGACACCGCATGTAATATAATTCTTAGTTGATACCTGTGTTTTACAATAGGCGAAGGTCCCAGCTCGGGATTGCTTTGGACAATACGCACCATGCAATTTCCGCGGGTAATGAATTCAATGTTTTTTTGTGAAATTGAGTCATTAAAATCATGCAATCTCAAGCTTGGACCACCCCCTACAGTGAATATATTATTAAGAAACATGTATTAATTAAGAGATATATTCCCTGTTCTTTCAATGTTATAAAAGTTTCCCATGTGAACAGGTCAGAACATCAAAAAGTTCCCAGGTGTTGTATTGGTGGAATATGATATATACGGGTGTAGCCAGAGTAGATATTCATGCCATTATATAGAACTTTTTATGTTGGAAAATCAGTTCGAAATTGTTCTGAGATTTTAACTTTCTGAACAATATTTAGTCTATGATGTATGGTGTTAGATCTATTGTCGATTTTACGCACATGGGCCTTGTGACAAGGCATCCTGATGGAATATTTTCGACCTCATAGTTTCCAAACTTGAGATAACACATTTGGCAATCCGGTCACATCCATGCTCATTTGTGTAACCCATTCTATACTGAATGGATTGTCCCAATCAGTTATAAAAGTGTACGTTGGAATGGTCTATTACTCATTTGGAGGGGTATTCTTGAAACCCTTTTCTGTCACAGGAAATCCAGTTAACCATTTCAGATTCAAATAATCCAATATGAACCTATTTGCACGAGGATATGTTGGAAATATAGATCTGCAAATTTTTTCTACCATATCATCAATATACTAACACGAAACAACATTTATTGCTCCATGCGCAGGGGGGGGGGGGTAGTAAAAAATTTGCAGGAAGGTATGCCGGGGTGGTGGGTGGCCCGAGGGGCAAAAAACGCGTTTTTTACACCCTCATGCAAATTTTTTACTAAAGACCTTTTGTGCCCTTATGTGACTTTTGTAACAGTTTAAAACATATTATAAGAATTTATAACTGCAAAAACACCATATTTATGTTACTGGGACCTCATATGGGCCTCAGTAGAGATGACATTGAGCTATATGGCATGTTGCATATGGGGCGGTGGGGTGAAAAAAAATTCATTCCCGACACCCTTCGGAAAGTAGATTCGAGAAATGAAAACTGAAATAAATAAACTTGTCTTGATGTAACTAAAGCCTAGATCATTGTGTGCATGGAAAAAGAGCGAGCAACTGTCTCAAACAATAATGTGACATCAATGGCTAGAATATAACTGTCATCACACTGTTATTCCAGTGCATCAAGCCAATCAGTGAAATATTTGCATGTCTATCAACTCGTATATGATCTGTTACTCTCACAACACCTAAATTATCCAAGCCTGGCATAGTGACTGTTTGTCATTTATTATAACTGAGGTTGCTCCAGTAGACTAACAAAAGTGTTACGGCATAATGCTAGATAATGGGCTGGTTGACAGACTAATCGGGAAATGGTTAGAAATTACGGAATTGTGTGTATCCTGTACAATGACCTAAGTTTTCATATATATAAGTAAACTTGTCCTGATGTAACTAATGCCTAGATTATTGTGTGCATGTAAAAATAGCGAGCAACTGTCTCAAACATTAATGTAGTCCGACTACCAATATATCTGTCATCAGTGCATCAAGCCAATCAGTGAATTATTTGCATGTCTTTCAACTCTGATGATCTCTCACAAGACCGAATGTATCCAAGTCTGGTATATATATAAACGATCTGTCCGGATTTTTCTCTCAGACCCCTGGACCGAGTTCAACCAAATTTGGAGTGGTGACTCGGGGGTACCCTGGCGGATGTTCTAATGGTGTTAGTTTTTCAAAAAATTTAATTAAAAAAATAAAATAAAATTGGTTTTGTTAAATTGAGCAAGGAATTCAATTTTTTTTTTTAAATATATTAAAATAATATATATATATCAAAATGTTTCAATGACCAAATGTGCTTGAAGACTCTGTCCAAGATCAAAATGTTTACGAAGTCCCACAAAGGGGGCGACATGTATCTCCGATGCTGAATATAGGCTCCGAAAGGTAGCCTGTTTCAGCTAGTCTAGTATAATAGAAGTAAGTTGCTCCAGTAGACTAATAATAGGAAATAGTTAGAAATTATGATTTTTTTTGTATTCTGCACAATGACCTAGGTTTACAGATGATCAGCAATTTATAAAACTTTTTTTATTCAATTAAAACAGCTTCTGAAACAGGTTAAACTGTTATTTGAACTAATTGAGATCATTCCCAGTCATATGAGTGATATAAGTAGAGTTTTATGTGATTTTAGGCCAATTTTAGTGAAATTTGGGGGGTGGGGTAGTGGGTCCACGAAAATGCCAGATGCAAAAAAACGGCATACCTTCCTGCAATTTTTTTACTACCCCCCCCCCCCCTGCCATGCGAAAGAAAAATCGGGACCCGATATTTATCAACCTATTTAATATCCTAAGGGTACGTTCATACACTGGCAAGTTTGCACGGTATGGTTTGCAGGCATTTTGTCGTAGAAAATGATATGGTACCAGAATATGAACGGCAACAAGTATATAAAGTGCATCTGTACCACAGCTAACTACGGGCGAAGTACAATCTCGGTAGTTCCACCTGTAGCGATGCTACCGGAATTTTCCTGTAAATAGCATGCAATTATCTCGCAAGAATAATTCATACATACATGTATTTGAAGGCAAATTGCAGTAGCACCGTTACAAGTGGAACTATACATAAATTTTACTTCTCATGTCTTTCGCTTTGGTAAAGATGCATGTTATGTGCATGCTTCCGTTCATATTCTGGTACCATGTGGTTTTCTATGACGAAATGCCGGCAAAATATACGGTGCAAACTTGCCAGCGTATGAACGTACCCTAAGGGAGACAAGCTGATTTTAGTTTAATTATTTATATTTATGGTCCTACTCTGATAGCCATGCAGAACGTGACAGAGGTGAGCGATTAGTTTGTTTAATTTCAAGCATAAGCATCAAGATATGTTGCTGTCATATATATTGATATAAATAAGTACTCGTAGTTATGTCCTTTGGGCACACATTAATTCACCCCATGTCACAGGTTACATATTTAAAACGCATGAGGTTCACAACAACTTTTATAGAAAATTACTACGCGAGTTCGGAAAAACATTGAAACATTAGCTTTGAAGTTTATTCCATGTTAAAATAATGATTCGAGCACGTTCTCTGTGATACTCTCACAAATAAAGTCATACATTTATTTATGTTATGAAGCCTCACATTCCGCACTGTAATTTTATAAATTTTTTAAATGAACTTTGCTCCTGACGTCTGACATCATGTTATATATAGCATTAGAGGTCGAGCGTAGAAATGCATTCGCGTCTATCTGATGACAAAATCACTTTCCGCTTTGTCAAAATGCCAACCATATATCACTCGCCCAAGCCTGGATATAGTGTGTCTGATATTTGCAGAATGATGACCACCCCCCCCCCCAGAGGGTGAATTTAGTGATGCTGTACACTGCACAGCGGGAAAGTATCACCAAATTCACCTTATGTGGACCTCATTCTCCTTAGGCCTCATCTATAGTCTCAAATTAACATTGTTTTTAGTTACTACCTTTTCCCTTCTGTTCAGTTTCTATATCCCCCAATTCGCAGAAGATAAACTGTATAACCGTAGTGACTAATGGGTGAATATCACAAC
Organism: Siphonodentalium dalli; assembly: GCA_032622095.1. Lineage (NCBI taxonomy): Eukaryota > Metazoa > Mollusca > Scaphopoda > Gadilida > Siphonodentaliidae > Siphonodentalium > Siphonodentalium dalli. Next base: position 153,236,401 of record CP136062.1, read on the forward strand.
TTCAACTTCAATCTTATCCTAGGTCTCCCATGTAAGTTGAGGCCTATGCAGAATGGGGTTCACATAAGGTGAATTTGGTGACGCTAGCCCGCCGTGCGGGATATCGTCCCTAAATTCACCCTATGGGGACCTCATAATGCAATTATGCAAATGCCAGACTTGCACTCGTCCACGCTATATCAGGGTGGCTATCCTCTCTATATCGTCGCTGTTAACCCTTTCTATACTAAATGCATTCTCCCACTCAGTTATAAACTTCTACATTATAATGGTCTATTATTTATTTGGAGGGAAGCTAAGGATATATAAGCAGACGATAGCCATATGAAAATATAATACAAATGCAGAAGAATTCATATTCATTGGTGGGAATTGTTATATTAAATAAGTTCAAAAGACGAACAAGCTTATATCTGAACAGTTGCCAAGGGAACAACTCGTCAATGAGTATTTAGAATAGAAAGGGTTAAAGCACCAGGATATATAAGATTCTTGTTAATTCAGGAAATGGTCGTGCAATACGATTATTTACAGCATCGAAATTATATGATGATGGTAGTAATTTAATCATGTGTATATAACAGTCCGTAAGTGATAAGTTTGACACCCCAGGCTCTATGGTTGGATATTTTCCAACTGATGGCCATCACAGTCCAACACTTTGATTTAAACACTATTTATTTGCCCCAATTAAGATAACATTTATGATGAACAACATTTTGATGATGAAAAGATGAAAATAGAATAGAAAAGGTGGAAGAGGAACAAGCATCAAGCAAATATCAGCTTTTGTTGAGCTATCTCCTCAGGCAAGTAGAAAGATTGTAGAAATAAAGAAAGCGCGAATGACAATTAGCCGAGTTCGAGAAATAACAGGTTTAAGAATTGATGGTACATGTATAGTATGTAATTATACCGACGAGTTTACAATATGTGTTGAAAAGATAAGCTTAGGAAGGTAATAAGAAGAGGGGGTATATTCATGAGGAAAACAAGAGAGGGAGAGAGAGAGATAGACAGTCGCGGTCGCAAAATGTCATTCGTCTTATTCTCAGCACCATCGTCATCATTATCATCATCATAAACATCGTCACCATCATCATCAACGCCGGCATCGTCATCATCATCATCATCAACGCTGTCATCGTCATGTATCAATATCATCGTCATAGTCATCGCCACAATAATCAATGATGTTATCATAAACATCATAATCATCCTCATCGTCGTCATAGTCATCAGCATAGCCTCGTCGCTATCGTCGTCCCGTTGCCATCATCATTATCGCAGTTACATGTCATTGTCATCATTGTCGTCATTATCATCACCATCGTCGTCGTCACATCCCTGAGAGAATTTGCATTTTTCAAACGTGAGAGTCGCGTCGCTTTGGTGACAGAACCACCTCGCGATTAAACAAATGTTTTTAATTTTCATTTAACAACATACCAACCAATATATAAATTTAATGCACTGTCAGATAGGTTGAAGAGTTGAAGGATAAAGTATGCATTTTTTTAGTGAAACTTAATTCCGTTCTCACTGCAAGTACAAGTGCACTTGTTAGCACTGATTGTTAAAAGTAAATTAATATCGGTGGGAGTTTCAGGTGGATAGTGCATTTACAACAATACTAACATCAGGGATATATATGTGTCTACAATATAGTAGAAACGATCCTGGGAGCTCAGTGTATAGTGCGCACTCTGTGTAGGGAGCCAGTGTATAGGGCCCACTATGTGTAGGGAGCCAGTGTATTGGGCCCACTCTGTAGGGAGCCAGTGTTGAAAGGGTTAAAAGTAAATTGATATCGACGTAATATGATACTTTGGTAGAGACGCGTCCTTTATTCTGCATTATAGTGCATTTACAACAATACTAACATCGGGCATATAGATGTGTCTATAATATAGTAGAAACGATCCTGGGAGCTCCGTGTATAGGGCGCACTCTGTGTAGGGAGCCAATGTATAGGGCACACTCTGTGTATGGAGCCAGTGTATAGGGCGCACTCTGTGTAGGGAGCCAGTGTATAGGGCCCACTCTGTAGGGAGCCAGTGTTGAAAGGGTTAAAAGTAAATTGATATCGACGTAATATGATACTTTGGTAGAGACGCGTCCTTTATTCTGCATTATAGTGCATTTACAACAATACTAACATCGGGCATATAGATGTGTCTATAATATAGTAGAAACGATCCTGGGAGCTCCGTGTATAGGGCCCACTATGTGTAGGGAGCCAGTCTATAGGGTCCACTATGTGTAGGGAGCTAGTGTATAGGGCCCATGCACTATGTGTAGGGAGCCGGTGTATAGGGCCCACTCTGTGTAGGGAGCTAGTGTATAGGGCCCATGCACTATGTGTAGGGAGCCGGTGTATAGGGCCCACGCTGTGTAGGGAGCTAGTGTATAGGGTCCATGCACTATGTGTAGGGAGCCGGTGTATAGGGCCCACGCTGTGTAGGGAGCTAGTGTATAGGGTCCATGCACTATGTGTAGGGAGCCGGTGTATAGGGCCCACTCCGTGTAGGGAGCTAGTGTATAGGGTCCATGCACTATGTGTAGGGAGCCGGTGTATAGGGCCCACTCTGTGTAGGGAGCTAGTGTATAGGGGCCACTATGTGTAGGGAGCCAGTGTATAGGGCCCATCTGTGTATGGAGCCAGTGTATAGGGCACACTCTGTGTAGGGAGCCAGTGTATAGGGCCACTATGTGTATAAGGGAGCCAGTGTATATAGGGCCCACTCTGTGTATGGAGCCAGTGTATAGGGCACACTCTGTGTAGGGAGCCAGTGGATAGGGCGCACTCTGTGTAGGGAGCCAGTGTTGAAAGGGTTAAAAGTAAATTGATATCGACGTAATATGATACTTTTGTAGAGATAACGAACACACAGTCATGTAATATTTTGCATTAAAGTCAGCCCAGCCTGATTATTTTGAAAATGTTATTCTAATAACCAAAACATGGTATAAATGCGGACCATTAATAGACGATACTATATATGTGTGCGGGTAAACAGCACGGCGATTCAAATACATTAATTAATATTTAAAGTTATATTATAGGTGCCACACCTTTATAGTTATAAGTTGGAAAAGCTAGTTAAAAACCCGCATGTAATATGACATATAATCAATACTTCTATACCAGATGATGTCATTTTGTTATGGAATAAAATAATCTGAATAGTTGAAGAGAATACTAATTTTTGAAACGACAGTGCAACCATGTACAGTTAAACTCAATTCCTTTCTAACTACAAGTACAGGTGCACTGGTTAGCACTGATTGTTAAAAGTAAATTGATATCGACGATGCAATAAGATACAATGATGGAGATAACGAACGCGCGTCCTTTATTCTGCATTAAAGTCAGGGTTGTCTAATTACAAATCGTATACCCGGCGATATTAGTACGCGGGAAAACAGCACGACGATTCAAATAGATAAACTAATTATCCCAGACCTCTATAGTGAAACATGTAAGTTGAAAAAGATAGTTAAAACCCCACATGTAATATGCCTTATATCACCAATACCTGTATACCAGATGATGTCATTTTGTTATTGAAAAAATAGTCTGAATCATTGGAAGAGTGAAACTGAATTCCTTTCCCACTACACTGATATGTTTATTCTCTCATCGAACATATATGGTACAGAGACAGAACAGATTACAATAACAATACCTATCCCCTGCCATGCACGTGCGGATAACAATTTATGTTAAATGGTAAAGCATATTTGTGACCCGCCATATCAAATCCAGTCGTAAGTCGGGATTTTTTTTTACCCTGTGCCAATGCATTCTCTTATATATGCGAGTCGACCATAGGTCGCCTCGCATATATAAGAGAATGCATTGGCCTAACAATTTTTTATGATGTTTTTTAAATAAATGTTTCTTACAATTTTTAGGACATAAAATAAAAAACATTCATTACCCTGCAGGGAGACCCACACATATATAGAAGCATATAGGAGAGTGTCGTCTGGGGCTCTGTATGGGTAAAATTATAAAATTGTTAAAGAATACAAGAACAAATTATTAAAATTGTAAAACATTATTAGGCCAATGCATAAAATGTACGTTAATTTAGACCATTCGTTGATTGTGCTCCATAAAGTTTGCATGTATGTGTTATCAGGACGTGACACTGGTTAGCACTGATTGTTAAAAGTAAAGCCATATAGACGTTGTATAATAACATACTTATATAGAGATAACGAACACGTGTCCTTTATTCTACATTAAAGTCAACATTGTATGAATGTTTGATAGTTTTATTCCAATTACCAAAACATGGTACTGCGGAACATTAATAGATGATACTATTGTATACGTGCGGGAAACGACGATTCAAATACATTAACCCTTTACCCAACAAACCGGCCAAAACCGGCCAAATAAAGCTTCAACAGCCTAAATTATCTTCGGACTGTCTCAATAGAACCATACAAATATGGATATCATTGGAACCGGTTCCTTGATCACATTGTGATGGTTACAGTTATGCCCTGTGCCAATGCATTCTCTTATAAATGCGAGTCGACCATAGGTCGCCTCGCATATATAAGAGAATGCATTGGCCTAAAAAAAATCTTTTTTAACACTTTTTACCATTTTTTATTACATTCTTTAACAATTTTATAATTTTTAATGTGTTAAGCCAATGCATTCTCTTATATATGTGAGGCGACCTATGGTCGACTCGCATATATAAGAGAATGCATTGGCACAGGGCCCTTCTGTTGGGTAAAGGGTTAACGAACATGAACATTTAAAGATACGGGCGGTGTTGGCGGTGGGTATGTTGTTAAAATGTTCACCTCCTTCAAAAACTGCCATAAACAGAAAGAATAGTAAAATATAGACAGACTTTGATCTTATATACCAATCAGAAATATGGCATAAACAGTATGTTATTGTCAAGTGTTTTCCCTTGTTATGTAAACAAAAGCAAAAAACGTTACATAACCTGGCTTTTGTTTAGATCCGGATATGGTAAACATAAAGAGCGTTATTTGTTACTATGTTCCTGATATGGAAATAATAAAGAACGTTTATATCATTTGTGTGTGATTAACCAATAGAATTGCGCTGTGTTATGTAAACAGAAGCAAAACTTCTGTAACACGAGCATGTACTTGTTTACGTACACCATCGTACGTCTTGGCGACAATATACTATTTACACGCTGATTGTGTTTGGCATATGAACAAAACTATATATTTTTTAATATTCCTTCTGTTCATGGCGATTTGAACAAATATGAATATTTCTGCAACGAACACCGCCTGTGCCTTTAAAAATGAGTTCACTGTTCCAGACCTCTAATTTCAATTTGGGTATTCTAGTTTTAAAAAATGTCGAACACCTACATGCAATATGACATATAATCAATACATTTGACCAGGTAATGTCATTTTGTTATTGAAAAACAAAGTTATAATAGCTGAAATCAAGAATACGATTTTTTCAAACGTGAGTGTAACCAGAGTGAAACTAAATGCATTTCCCACTACAGGTGCACTGGTTAGCACTGATTGTTAAAAGTAAATTGATATCGACGTTGCAATAAGATACTTTGATGGAGATAACGAACACACGTCCTTTATTCTGCATTAAAGTCAGACTCGCCTGATTGCGAATCGTATACCCGGCAGCTTTTATCGATTTTACAACCAGGTGAAACCGACGCCAATTGTTGTGTCTTTGTGTTATGTTTATAATCCATTCGGGCAATCACACGAAATAAATGCTCTTTCCTCGGTACTCATATCCCGCGTCGAGCTATCGACGTTTGTTCAAGGGCGTGTATCAAACTCATTACCACTGTTTGGGTTGGAAACTTGGCTGATTATGACTTTGTGATTGATCACTGCAAAGGAACGGTATTATATATGTATTCGCGGAGCGGCCCCAGTGTAATAACGTAATAATATATAGTGGCGAGTCAACTAATGTCGACTTGGATATAACAGTCTTGAACCACATATTCACATCGCGTTAGATATAAATGTCTTCTTCCTGTTTAAACATATAACCCCATCAATAAATATAGTTTGAAACCCATACGGACCTTTAAATATCGACAAGTTCGTTTTAGCATCTCTATATATTTGATATCCCCTCTCCCCAAATGACAATTGAAAAGAGCCATGCGTCTTTAAGTTTACTATGACAGCTAAATAATACGCTAATGAAACGAGTCGTGTGTCTTTAAGTTTAACTATATGACAGTTATATACTATGCCCATGTCCCTTTACGTGCTGTGAATGTCTGTATGAGTTTTCCACATAGAAACGTTATAAAATAACATAACGAGAACACCACATTGACGGCCATGTTGTTTTGTGCCTATATATCTGGACGGGTCGTTGTAATTTTACACCCATATATGTGAGAGTTCCCATCATATACAACGATGGTGTTACCCAAGCTATCTACCCCCACCCACATGAAACCTGAATATATGTAAGTTAACAGCCTGCGTACCAGTTAAGGAAATCTGGAATACATAGTAATTTCACACTAATATCATAGTTTTCACTCATTTGCTGAAGCAGTATACATAACGTCAAAATATCAAGAGTTATTGTATGTCATTTGGGCTGTAACATAGACAACAATTTGTGTAATTATGTGCTTAAGCTGTGTACGCAGCCTTTTTGTTGAATCCATAAAACCGGTATAATTGGAAATGTTTCTACGATTTCAGCTATTTTCTATTACTCTATGTGCACCTTTTGAGACACAGACGTTCCAAATGGTGATGAATTATAGTATTTTAATTATATTTTATGTAATATAGGTTGTTATTAAAACCTTATATCAAGGCACTATAATCAAAATTAAATGGGCCTTCAATCCCTGAATCTCGCGTACCATATATAAGAGGGGTTGACACCGTGGTCCACCGACATGATGAATTGTATTATTTGCTGTGTTTATTTCTAACTGGGCCTTCATGCATGTAGCCTTGTCTCGGGAATCTCGTCCATTAATTAGGAACAAAGCCCGACCATGCTGTTCTTCACGCTGACCAGATTTGGTGACACCAGGATCCGACGCTTTGCGAAATTTAACTCTCATATTTTATCGATTTTATATGGAGTCCAATCGCGAATCCAAAAAGAACAAAGAATGCGCATGACACACTGACACACTAACGAACAACGCGCCTAATGAACTTTTGGCGTTTCGATTCACACTTGTCGTGATATGGAGACGTATATATCGATCTGTTTTGAGAATATTTCGATGATTTTCAAAGAAATGACTGCATGGCAGTGACGCCATATTATAATCGAGGTCAGACCGGGTCGGGGCCAACAGTTCTTTCCTCGTGTTGCTTATTCTTTCAGTTTACTGACCCGTGAAAAATCAATTATTTGAGAATATTTATTCGTCATTCACAATTTGGCACAGATGCTAGACAAAGAAGACGTTTAGTTTTATAATCTGATGCACGCGACGGGACGTGCGCGTGCACGTGACAAATGAGTAATTTCTAGCGTCTCATTGTTGTATTGTCATAAATAAACAGGAAAATTATGCGTGCCTCGCTGTCTCATGCTGGAAACACAGGACACAAAGAATCATATCTCAAATGACCAGCGTTTTCGTTTAGACCGACAAAATGTGCAGGGGTGTGGGACAAGGGGTGGGGACCAGGGGTGGATCAATTATCCATATATCGTTCACAGCCAGGAGGGACAGGGGCTCAAATCTGCAGATTCCGAGCTCGTCCAATGCATCATTGTTGGGTTTAAAAGACTTCTGGGATTGGAAACCACGACACTAATTTAATATCTAAACTAGATCATTTTTAATCTGGGACTGACTAATAACTCGGATTCCGGATCCGGATCTTACACCACCATTTCAAATCCTCGGAAATATTTTATATTCTGTCAGGGAAGTTTATAACATTGAAAAAACAGTGCAGGCAACATATTTCTTAATTTATACATTTTCCTTAACAATGAATTCACAACTGGAGAAGGTCTCAGCTCGAGAATGCATGGTTTATGTGATTTTGGTGAGCCGATTTTGATTTTGCGTCGCATACAAGCATGGCATTTATACAGGGTAATCAATTCAATAATTATTGCAATGTCAGCTCACAAAAGTAATCAAAATCATGCAACCTCGTGGTGTGAAATAGATTAAGGAACAAGCATGAACAAAGAAATATATCTCCTGCATTGTTTGTTCAATATTATAATGTTCCTCATCAGAACATCAATTCCGTGGCACGGTGCGTAGCCAGATTAGCGATTCGTGGCATGGCGCGTAACCTGAGTAGGGATTCATTGCATAATGCGTAGCCATAGAAATCCATGGCATGGTGCGTAGGCAGAGTATATATAGATTCATGACAAGATGCGTAGCCAGATTACAGATTCATGGCATGACGCGTATAGCCTGAGTAGGGATCCATGGCATGATGCGTAGCCAGAGTAGAGATGCATATCATGATGCGTAGCCAGAGTATAGATTCATGGCACGATGCGTAGCCACATTAGAGATCCATGGCATGATGCGTAGCCAGAGTAGAGATGCATAGTATGATGCGTAGCCTTATTATATTTGTGGCATGATGCGTAGCCAGAGTATATATTCGTGGCATGATCTCGCGGATACTCACGACATCGAGACTCTGATTAGTTTCCCATCTATTATCACTTGAATTCCTGAACGCGGCTCTAAAGTAACCAGTACGATACCTAATAACACTCAAGTGGCTCCGAAATACCGCTATGGATTTACTTATACTTGTAGTCCCAATCTCACCCCTATTGACCATTCCGCAGCTCGTCAAGTGGAGACAACCCATTATCGAGCCGAATTACTCAGACCTAATCTGGCTTGTTGAAGGAAATTTGATTTTCACTAAGTTTGTCCAATATCTCAATTCTCAAACGATTTAGATCTAATGTCAGTCGCAATCGTACGATGCGAAAACAAATATTGCAGGGGCCAACCCGAAATGTTAACATTGAAATTTTAAGATCAGACTCGAAATTTTAACATCGAACTCGAACTTTTAACTTTTAACTCGAAATTTTGACGAGGGCTTTATAACCAGCGTTTATGCCCATATAGAGTTTTAAAATTCTGCCAATATGAGCTTATTTCGCGCAATTATAAAAATAATCCCGCATTGTGCTTATTTTTACGATAACAACGGCTGCACAGATAACCATGGTATCATGACTGATCTGTTTCAGCATCAATTTACCACTTGAATTTCTGAACCCAGCTCTAAAGTAACCACTACTACGAAACCAATAACAATCAAGTGGCTCCAGAATGCCGCCACAGAATTACTTAGTGACAATCTCATCCCTATTGACCAGTCCGCAGCTCGTCAAGTGGAGACAACCCATTCTCGAGCCGAATTACTCCGACCTAATCTGGCTTGTTGACGGAAATTTGATCTTCACTAAGTTTGTCCAATATCTCAATTCTCAAACGATTTGGATCTATTGTCAGTCGCTATCGATTTTTGCTCACAAACCGCGGCATGGACTCGGCATCCAATACTACCATACATCGAATATACGCCTTCTATTATTGAGCAGAACTATCCCCCATTTAAAGACGAAACGGCCCCGATATAATTGGTATTCTCATACTGCACTGCTTTAAAAGATGCTTCAATGCATTCTAATATAATTATGCTGGCTTCGTATTAGACGGTTTTGTTCGCTTACTAGTCACATTTCAATCAGAGTTTGGTGTAATTACTCATATGCATTACTCTACGATTTACATTCCCGCATATAATGGGATGAAGCCCTGGAATTTGAGCAAAAGATGCCCAGGCAATAAATTTGCCTATGTGAAAGAAATCGGCCTAGGAAAAACTAATTTTACCTAGGCAATTTTGCAAAACTATTCAATAGTAACCTTACAACTCAGGTATGCTATTTTATTATACTCCCCGCAACGAAGTTAGGTGGGTATACTGGAGTCAGATTGTTCGTCCGTCCGTCAGTCCCTCCGTCCGTCGTCTGTCGTCTTGATCAATTTCCATGAAACTTGGCACAGACATCAACCACCATGGGAACCTGTGCACCTGTGATTATGACGTCTGTCGGACTTTTTTTTGTGGAGTTATCCCCCCTTTTTCGACTTAGGAAATTATCGCAACATGTATACTTTTGTCCGAGCTTTTATTCCTACATGTTTAGGTCAATTTTTTTTAACGTAGCACAGATATTTAGTACCATGGGAACCTGTGCACCTGCGATTATGACGTCTGTCCGACATGTTTTGGTGGAGTTATCCCCTTTTTCGACTTTTTTTTTGCAACATGCATAATTTTGTCCGAGCTTTTATTCCTACATTTTCGGTCAATGTTTTTAAATCTTGGCACTGATATTTAGTACCATGGGAACCTGTGCTCCTGCGATTATGATGTCTGTCCTACTTTTTTGTGTGGAGTTATTCCCCTTTTTCGACTTAGAACATTTTCGCCACATGCATAATTTTGTCCAAGCTTTTATTAAAACTGTTATTTTATTATTTTAACTAAATGTTTACTGACATGTGAAACATCTTAGTATTTTAAAAACAGGGGGTATCCTTAGTCCCATTGGGACAGTCACACCTCTAGTTATCATTAGTTATATAAGAAATTATAAACAATAATGTCTGCTTAAATCTAATTCACTCATATTACTGTCATCTAAAATCTTTGTTATTTCGAGGAACATTGTTTCCAGGTCACTGCTCAACATCTGTGAACAATTCCCCATCCATCTCCAAACAGTGGCCTTATAATTAATGTCCAAGTCTAATGGTTATAATACACAAAATACAAATTAGTAGAGTGATTTCCCCTGGGACCCCCAAGGTAGGATCAGCATTAAAACAAATCCTGGCAGCTGAATGGTCAATGATACATTGATCAAAAGTGCACGAAAACGTGCAGAAAGGTGTTTACCGACAACGAGAAACATTAAATATAGCCACATGGTGAACGGTTAGTGCTGTCCAATTGGCGAATAATTTATGGGAGGGGTTGGTGTTTGTTTCGATGTTATTGTTTTTCTCCATTTTAAGGGTAGTGTGACGTTTGTCAAGCTGCAGTGTGACGAAATACGTTGACAAGTACTTTTGGGCATATTTTCGTGTGTCTAAAAGGACGTTCTTTAATTTTTAATACTTGTGCAGGGTCAACCCTTTCCTGCGAATACAGGCCAGCGGGATTTGTTAACACTGAGGCCTGTGAAAATCATTTGGTGTATTGTTACCTTATGGCTGCTATCAAGTCTGAGTTTAGTGTGCATGTCATTTGCAGAATGAGGTCCCAGAGGGTGAATTTAGTGATGCTACCCCGCATAGCGGGCTAGCATCACCAAATTCACTCTCTCGCGATCTCATTCTGATGCTGGATAGCGTTACTAAATTCATCCTCTGTGGACCTCATTCTGCAAATGACAGGCACACTAAACACAGGATTGTGGGTGCTATTGTAGTAAAATATACCGGTATGTAAAGAAGAGTGAACGGGACACAATGAGATTTTAGTAACCCAATGAACTGATTTTACCTAGGCAGACAAATTGATTTTGCCTCTGGTTTACCTGGGCATTGCTTTTACCTAGGCTAATTACCAGAGCTGGGCTGAAACACATATATATGACAACCCATTCATTTTGCATGTTGGTCAAGCGTCCAAGAAGTCAATTAGGCACATACATGTACGAAATTATATACAGAAAAACGAGGGTACTTACTTATAAAGCCTATATGGCGCTGTAATATGACGATGAGATAATACAATTGACAAATTTTCGATCATGTTGATACTCTTGTTGTGCAGAAAACAATTGTTTATGGTTCCCACATCAAAGTTAGCAATGGGGGGTGTCACAGTGTTCTGGGCCCGCAAACAAGGTACCCTGCCCAATTGTTTCTCTAACACGTACTCTTACCAAAGTTTCCAAGCGACAGATTTTTATATTAGAACCTGCAATGAGGACGTTAGATACTATTAACTGTCTATGTGCCGTTGTGGTACAGCTCGTATAGTTCGTGGTTGTGGATGCATGCGATGCACGTATATTTTTGGCTGCAGCTGTAGGGTTTAGTCACATTCATTATCCATGAACTGACTTTTATCCCAACACATACATGGACTGTCAGTCATTTTATTGCCCTGCGCCAAGGCAGGATAAAAGAAGTAGGAAGTTTTCACAGAGAAGTAAACTGTGCTAGTAGTATATCGTGCTGCGGTCAAAATGTGTCCATTTATAATCACACACCCTCTATACATTCACACAATTAGCGCCCGTAAGAATCGGTACAAATTGCCATACGGATTAGACGAACGTTTCCGAGGTACATAAACCAATAGCTGATATCTACATTTCAAAAAGAGCTTTGAACCACGTACGTCACTTCAATCTCATCACGTGCTCGCGCTCGCTGCGTGTTGTTATTGGGAGACTGTGTTGGAATTTGAACAATATATGTTACTTACAATTGTTTTTGGCAGTTTTGACAAGTTGTTCATGTTATTAATATTTTAAAATGTAGTGGTGTGTGATTATGAGGAATGACTTGAAGATCGATTGGGGTCTTTGGTTTTGACTGGCAGAGTAATTAAATCCAATGACAACAATCGATCTCCAATTCATTTCTTAAGTGATAACATGGAATGATGGTATGTTCTTGCGGTTACATGCCTCTGTGTGAGTTTAATTACTTAATTAAATGGCAAAGGTCCTTCCTGGAAATGAGCTCTCGTGAGATACAACGGACTGAGGATTAAAACAAGGAAGATTGCTATCCAATCATCCAATGAACACATGCTCATCAAATCACGAAAGGTTCACGATGAAGGCTTCCGGACCGTGTGTCAGTACCCATTTCATGCTATCGGTTCATCTATGGAGGTTTACATTGTGAAATCTTCCGGTCCGTATGTCAGTACCCATTCCATGGTATCAGTCAATCTATAGGAGGTATACATGGTCTCATCTCGCTATCACGATTGGTAACAGTCTAAGAGAGAATCGGTTCCCGCGATCGATAATTCGAAAAATCAATCGGATGTAATGAGGTTAAATAAACTCATTTGATTATCTAAATAGTCGTAACTCAAACACGAAAAGAACGGCATGCCTCGGGGCGTTAGGTTATATTACTCTAACGTCTCGTTACATATATCCTCGTTTGATTGCTATGTATTTTAAATATCTGGCACGCGGCGTGTATATAATGTTACTTTGCTATTGAAGTGTCTCGTTACACAGGGGCGTGATGACACGTTGGAGATTTTGGTGTCTGCCACCTCCAACTTTGAAAAAAAATTCAGATCGAAGATATAGGCTTGAGATTTCTCCGAGTGTTTAAATCTGCGACCAATACGTTCGTAAAATATGTCGTTTTAGAACGAAATTTGAACATTTTCCTATATGCTATTGAAGTGTCTAGTTACACAGGGACGTGATGACATGGTAGAGATTTGGGTGTCGGCCCCCTCCAACTTCGGTAAAAAAAACAACTTTTTTTCTCAAACCGGAGATAGGTGGAGATTTCTTTGTTTATGTTAATCTGCGACCAATACTGAAAAAAATTCCATGTCACCACCATCGTAAGTGTGTCCGGGCGACCTATTTGCCTATAATATTCCGACACACTTAACATATTTTATCAGAATGTTTGTTGTAATGATTAAAAGCGTCTTAGAGCAAGTAATTGGTTAATCGCTATATAAAACTGTCATTATTATTGTAGAAAGAGTCCATCCTAGCGGTGTTGTAGAAATTTTCTATCGTGGGGATTTTGTGGACATTTTGCACCTTGAAGTTGTCCAAAGTCTGCGAGATGGACGTTTTGATCTTCAAGCGGGTTGTAGTTGGATATTCCAAAACCCACAACAAAGACCCTCTCGCCACATACATGTACAGTACAAGTCAGAAGAATTGGTATTTTAAGCGCGCTATTTTCGCGCCCAATATCCCGCTTATATATATATAGCAAGTTGGGCGATTATAACCGAGCCGCTTGCGATATTGTTCCGATACTTTGAGCTTCATATTACGATATCTCGTGCTTAATATTGCTACTTAATAATAATCGTAAAATCGCCTTGTGGTGACATGTTGTTTGGACGACTGTTAAAAGGCTCATTTCACTCGTTCACAATGTTTTCACAGCATCGTCTGGATATATGTTCGTCCAAAAACGCGCGCTCAATATCGCGATAAAGGCGCGTCTCAATATACCAATATATTTTTATTGGTACTGTACAGGATGGTTCACACGTATTCTGGTTTGATTGATGTATTTCAAATATTTGACAAGCGCGATCTGTATTCCTGTCAGTTATTTGACAACGACGTGAACCATAATAATTTGGCGAACGAACGTAATGAACAGACATGACATATATACAAAATAGACCCTCGCAAATCTGGCAATTGTTTGGTAAACTCATCATGTATGTATGGAGGGTAATTAGGGTCACAATTCCAAGTGATAACTTATATATTGTAGAATGTGAAATGCTATTGTCAATTTGTCAAATGCCAGAATTTAGTGCTAACTTGTATATTGTAGAATGTGAAATGCTATTTTCAAATGTTAAATTCCCGAAATTATTTTGTATTTCTTAATTCTAAATGACAAAATTAAGATTTTATTGCAACTTTAAATAATTAAAACTTAAATATAATAGTTTATATAAACAGTATCATGTGTCTTTCAACTTCATTGGTGAAACTTGTAACTAACATTTGAAATTCTGAAAATCATGTTTTAAAAACTAAAAACTAGAAATAAGAAGTTAAAATAATGGTCAATGGTCAATTGTGGCCAAAGTTATTTCACTATAATGAGATACAACGATAAAATAAACACAGGGGTTTGTTAAATTCTTGTCTGGAGGCTGAAAACATGAATTTTCTAAGATTAGATTCACTCTGTATGTGGCTCAATACTGCTGAAAAAACTGTCTGAAATGGGGGTACTAATCTAATATCAAATAACTTTATCCATAAATTATCTTATATTATTGTCATGGCCCTTAATGTAAAAGGTAGGACAGGTTCTATCCCAATTCTATGAAAATTTATGTTTTCATCCTCCTGATAAGAATTTATCAGTTTCCAAACCTCTGTTTAGATTTTTAGATAGTTACCTTGGTATATGAAATAATACGTATGAGTTGGAAATCCTTGACCGGAAATTATTCAATCAATTAATATTGATTTTATTTCTATATTATATTATTATAATGTGACAGATATAGTATCAATATATTCGTTACTATATTTAGAACGTTTAGATAGAGGCACCAGCGTGGTGCTCGAACGAATGCGAGCCACACAATGTCTCCAATTGATTGTATCTAATCTAATATTAAGTGCGAACCAAGTAGATAAGACATAGAGTGTAGTTAGTATATGCTTATTTTCAATAACTAAAATAACTTTAAAATAGGCAAAATAAAAGGCGGGCGAGAATATCAGTGACCATTATTGAACGGCACAGAGTTATTGTATACGAACAAACATCAAAATAAAATCAATATTTTGTTGGCGATATTATGATAGTGCAATTTCTCCCTAATTTTGTGTAAATAAATAATATATAATGTATGCATTTGTGTGTGTAAACTTAATTACCAAATAATGTAGTTTTAACAAATGCAAGTTCTTACTGACATGTAACAGCTAACATAATCATTTAAAACCCTTTACCCAACAAACCGGCCAAAACCGGCCAAATAAAGCTTCAACAGCCTATAATATCTTCGGTCTGTCTCAATAGAACCATACAGATATGGATATCATTGGAACCGGCTCCTTGACCACATTGTGATAGTTACAGTTATGCCCTGTGCCAATGCATTCTCTTATATATGCGAGTCGACCATAGGTCGCCTCGCATATATAAGAGAATGCATTGGCCTAAAAAAAATCCTTTTTTTAACACTTTTTACCATTTTTTCTTACATTCTTTAACAATTTTATAATTTTTAATGTGTTAAGCCAATGCATTCTCTTATATATGCGAGGCGACCTATGGTCGACTCGCATATATAAGAGAATGCATTGGAACAGGGGCCCTTCTGTTGGGTAAAGGGTTAAGCAAGATATAGTAGGTGGGATCGCAGGATATCAGCAATCCTCAGGACGTAACTTGCATCACTTCATTGCGCATGCATTTGCTCGCGTCAGATTCAGGGATTGCTAGAGCCCAATTTCATCTCTGACTAGATCGATATACGTTATCAGACTATTTGTTCCAGTTTTATCCAGTTATTCTTAAACCGACTTATGTCTACGTAATTTGGAAGGAGGTATAAGATGGGTTGACAAATATTTAAAAAAGCGAATGTTACTTTTGGTGTAATTTGGAGCGGAAACCGCCAAGTGGCTTTAATTCAATGCAAAGGCACAAAAAGTAGAATTTAATACAAATGAGCAGTACGTTATGCCTGATGTGTGCCGCACATGTAGGTTGGACATTCCGATCGGAAAATAGGTTGAACTTATTCATTCCTTCATAAATACATCATTGTACATGTCGTCATTCAATATTCTGTAATTCTTTTTACCGGCGTCAGTGCATAGCACATTACATCACGACGGTTAGTCATACATATGAATGGCCTTTATATGTTGCCTATACAAAATGTTCCGGTGTCTCCGTAGTGTGGACGGAAGATTCGCCAGAATTATGTTTTATTCACGTATTGAGTCCTCGGCTGCGAACAATCGATTGCTGTGTTTTCACTGTAAACATGAGCGGGTCTATAAGGTTAATACACACAGTCACGTGTTATGGGGGTCTATAATGTTAATCCACATAGTCACGTGTTATGAGGGTCTATAATGTTACTACACACAGCCACGTGTTATGGGGGTCTATAATGTTACTCCACATAGCTATTTGATATGGAGGCTCCACAACGTTACTCAACACAGCCACGTGTTATGGGGGTCTACAAGGTTACTCCATACAGCCACGTGTTATGGGGGTCTACAATGTTACTCCATACAGCCACGTGTTATGGGGGTCTATAAAATTACTCCACATAACCACGTGTTATGGAGGTCTACAAGGTTACTCCACATAGCCATTTGATATGGAGGCTCCACAACGTAACTCCACACAGCCACGTGTTATGGGGGTCTACAAGGTTGTCCATACAGCCACGTGTTATGGGGGTCTATAAGGTTAATCCACACAACCGCGTGTTATCGTGGGGGTCTATACGGTTAATCCACACAACCGCGTGTTATCGTGGGGGTCTATAAGGTTACTCAACACAGCCACGTGTTATTGGGGGGTCTATACGGTTACTCCACTCACCCACGTGTTCATGTACTGACGGCGGTTCACATAATATCCAATGGATAACAATTATATATCAAAACCACACCATACATCATCCTGTATATATGTTATGTTCGTCATCTACGTTGTATTTGTTAAAATGTTAATGGGAGAGGGGCGGATTTAAGTTGTTAAAACTTGTGCCCTGATCCCTCTTGTAATATTATATTACAATAAAATATGTTTAAACAAAAAAACAATTATATATATTTATGAAGAGATGAACAACCTCAGCCTATTTTCCTATTTCGAATTTCCAACCTATACGACGTGTCATGTGTGGTATTTCCTTGCAAAGCATCAATAGCAGCAATTCACATGTCGTGTGAAAAGTCGTGATGTAATGTGCCATGTACAGTAATGTCCTAATTAATCAACTCCATAACCACAGCAGAATTATGGGTAACTTTTCAGGATTTAGTCGGAAATATGGCTTGTTGCAACAAGCCATATTTCCGACTAAATCCTGAAAAGTGACCCATAATTCTGCTGTGGTTATGGAGTTGATTAATTAGGGCATTACTGTACATAGTGGTGTATCATACGACATGCTCAGTCCATCTATAGATATGTTTTCTATACAAACTGGCCCGGCGTCTCCGTGGTGTGGACAGGAGATTCCCCAGAATTATGATTTCTTCACGTATTGAGCCCTCGGCTGCGAACAATCGATTGCTGTGTTTTCACTGTAAACATGAGCGGGTCTATAAGGTTACTCCACGCAGCCACGTGTTATGGCTTGTGAGCATACTCAGGAATTTCTCAATGTTTTCTCAAACTACAGCGTTAAGCCAGTGATCGTTATCCAATATGCGTATTTATTACGGTCGATTCCAAACATTTCCACGCATCAAGCACGCGTGGTGTATCATACTCAGAAGAAGGGATTCGATTTTGAGTTATCAGCACCAACTTATCAAGTTCATGGCATGCGCGCTACTAAATCAAATTCCGTTCGTCTATATACTTAAGATCGCCATGTCGGAACCCTTGTGGCTCAGCCGGTACGTTTCGCAGAACAAGGTCGCTCGTATGTTGTGCATGCTTCGCACCATTCATGCGTTAAACGAGTACCAGTCAGCTTGTCATATATTGGTGAGTTTCAGAGCATGTTCTGGTCAAACTAGTGCAGCCAGCGCCTTTAATGGCCGTGATCGGTTCATTGGTTGGCTTGTACAAATGACTGGGGTAATATTGTAGTGTTTAACCCTTTACCCAACAAAGCGGCCAAAAACGCCCAAATAAAGCTTCAACAGCCTAAAATATCTTCGGTCTGTCTCAATAACACCATACAAATATGGATATCATTGGAGCCGGTTCATTGACCACATTGTGATCGTTACAGTTATGCCCTGTGCCAATGCATTCTCTTATATATGCGAGTCGACCATAGGTCGACTCGCATATATAAGAGAATGCATTGGCACAGGGCCGTTCTGTTGGGTAAAGGTTTAAAGCGTCTTAGAACAAGTAATTGGTTAAGCGCTATATACGACTGTCATTATTATAGAGCGTTAGGCCACCACAAGCCATCCAGCTCTGGCGAATCTGGTTCGATTCCCAAAATAGACGGTTTTGTGATTCACTCACAATTTATGGAGGCGTACTTGATTGCACTTGCATAATTATATATGATGTCCATCTGTAGTGCCAGTGATGGCGCGTTGGGCCACTGCGAAGCACAAGCCATCCAGCTACAGAAAATCTGGTTCGATTCCCAAATAGTCGCGGTTATGTGATTAACACACACTGTAGATAGGCGTACTTGATTCGTACTTGCATGTGATGTCCATCTATAGTGTCAGTAACGTAAAACAAATTGTAAACAAACACTTGTTTTGCCCGACGCTCACGGTCTCTCCCTGTAAAATATCGTATGTAAACAAAGCGTTCACGATGATCAATGACATGCACGACGATTATCTCGCATTGCATCATGTAAAATGATAGGGTCTAATGAATGTCGATTAATTTAAAGCATATTTACCCATTAACAATATTACATGAACAACGGAAGTCTCCGTGCTTCACCTGGAAAAGAAGTGAATCTATTGCGGCAGTGGCACGTGATGTAACTTCGTTTTTATCAGCGATATACACCCCTGGTCAAGTGGTCCTATACTATTCTGCTATGTTGGGGGGGGGGGGGGTCCTGCTGAATAGCTATGATGCTGGTAAGACAAACTGATGCCGTTACGAAAAAGTTCCGTTTTGTTTTTTACTAAAGTTTTCATTTCCGTGGTGTTTGGCTAATCCGAGCGATTTGATAAATGCCAGTGTCTGTATGAAACATTCAAGAACATATAAAATTTGTTTTTAATTTAATACGTCTACGAAACCTCGAACCATGTGGTGCTCGTCATCGTTTTATTTATTATTAACCCTTTACCCAACAGAACGGCCCTGTGCCAATGCATTCTCTTATATATGCGAGTCGACCATAGGTCGCCTCGCATATATAAGAGAATGCATTGGCTTAACACATTAAAAATTATTTAAATTTTTTTAGGCCAATGCATTCTCTTATATATGCGAGGCGACCTATGGTCGACTCGCATATATAAGAGAATGCATTGGCACAGGGCATAACTGTAACTATCACAATGTGGTCAAGGAGCCGGTTCCAATGATATCCATATTTGTATGGTTCTATTGAGACAGACCGAAGATATTTTAGGCTGTTGAAGCTTTATTCGGCCGGTTTTGGCCGGTTTGTTGGGTAAAGGGTTAACGACACCTCAACGAAGATCCCCCTTCCCATCGGCCACATCATGTCTATGCAGCCTCGAACCATGTGGTGCTCTTTAACGTTTTACTTATTATGATATATCCCAGCTACATCATTCATCGTTTGCAGCATTACCTGTTAATTGAAGGACTCGCCGTATGATATTAGCAAGCGTGTAGGTGGAAAAGCATTTACCGCTAAATTGCCCCCAACTGATGTACGATGTCGTTAATACCGCGGCCCAATGTGTGTTCTCACAACAAACTGCTCATCTTCCCACTCTGATCCATTCCCTTCCGTCGCACAAAAACTGTAAACCTGCCTGGCATCATTATCCCACTTTACGTCAGTCCCTTTGGTCGCACACAAAAAATGTGACTGCGGGCTCCCATCGAACTGGCAGGCGATATAACTTCAGAAGCACTGATGGGTAAGGGGCACACCATTCAGAAATAAACCTTTTCCCAATGTAGATTATTTAAGAAATGGGTCTTGCTTCGCTTTCGTTCCATGGAGTATACATGTTGGTCTGACACACAAAAATATCAGACCAACTTGCATCCATACTCCATGGAATCGCTTCTTTTTGGTCCGTGCACCTGGACTCGTACAAGAAAAACACATACTGTACACACCATTGTATAATAACTCAGTATATGTTACCATAATCAAGTGGCAATGTGATGGATTGAGGGATACTACAGCAGTTCATTATTGAGGGTTTTGTTTAGGTAATTACATACATAACGAGATAATTCATTGTACATTTTGGATGGGTAGCATGGGTTATTGTGGATGGGGTATAAGTTAGTTCATGTAAAATTACTCAATTAGCAAGATAATAATTATTCATAGTAAAACTCGGTTCTTCAATGACAATTTCGGTAAACTTATTTAAATACATGTAACAAGATAATTCACAGTATATTTTGGAGGTTGTATAAGGTAGATTATATCAAATTACTCAAATAACAAGATACTGCATAGCACACTGTTGATGGGTCTATAATGTAGATCAATGTCAAATGACTCAAATAGCGAGATAATGTATTGTACATTTTTGGAGGGGTATCATATGTTCATGTTGGAGGATTAACCCTTTACCCAACAGAAGGGCCCTGTGCCAATGCATTCTCTTAAATATGCGAGTCGACCATAGGTCGCCTCGCATATATAAGAGAATGCATTGGCTTAACACATTAAAAATTATAAAATTGTTAAAGAATGTAAGAAAAAATGGTAAAAAGTGTTAAAAAAAGATTTTTTTTAGGCCAATGCATTCTCTTATATATGCGAGGCGACCTATGGTCGACTCGCATATATAAGAGAATGCATTGGCACAGGGCATAACTGTAACCATCACAATGTGGTCAAGGAGCCGGTTCCAATGATATCCATATTTGTATGGTTATATTGAGACAGACCGAAGATATTTTAGGCTGTTGAAGCTTTATTTGGCCGGTTTTGGGTAAAGGGTTAAGGTAAATCATGTCAAATTACTCAAATAGCGAGATAATAATCATTCATAGTACAAGTCGGTTCTTCAAGGACAATTTCGGTATGCGCTACTCTCAGATACCCCATCACACTCATGTTATATATAATCAAATTCGTCGCTCCAATTCCTCGTTCCACCACATCATGCGCCAATATGATCCCTCGAGTCTTGTTAAGAGTTGAAAGGTGAAGAAAAAGTTGCCATCTGCTTGGCACGTCTGTTGGTTAATGAACTTGGTGGTGTCTGTTGGCGCTCGGTCTGTGTAGTCGCAGCTATTCACCTGCTTGATACCACATTCTTCGAGATCGGAACCAATGGAGATGAATGGATTATGTCTGACCTGATATATTTATGAGCACATGTTCAAACTTTCTAACACGGGAGATTAATCATGTCTTCATATAAGAAGAGTAGTTGTCTAGCCTTGGCACGTCGCTGCTGTACTAGCCTCTATATATGCATGGCATATTCACCTTTTGTGTTTCTGAACAGTCACGATTGCACCATTATAATTCTCTATCCCCACCCCCCCCCCCCCTGCGCTATGGCGAAGATGGGTCTAATCCCGATTAAAGTACAATGAATGTAACTTGATTTGTGCATGTGAGCAATTTCCCCGGTTGTTCTCTGATGTATAGGTTATTTCTGTACGTGCGGTGTGTGGTTTCCCTGTAAAATTAATCCTGTGTGTTGCCTAGATTCCACTCATAATACTCTTTACAATACTATTTGGAACTGTCTGAGCCATAATATGACCGATACGTGGATATACGCATGTGCGGCAATATACTGTTGGAAAGTGGGATCATCGTATTTATGTAATTTTCGCCCATTTCATTCACATAATCCCCACATACATGTGTTTTGGAATGGCTCATCGATAAACCGATGGAATTCACCCCTCTGTGCGACCTTTCATATATCGATTAAACCAACAGGCGACCAAATAATATCGCGCATTGAAATCGGCACGACACGCCAATTAATCGATTTAATAACTAGACATATAGATTGCCATATATTTATTGGCAGCTAATGACGGGTAAAGTGTGTCATGATATTAGATTCCGATGGTGGATAGACGGAACTGGCTCATTTTAACCTCTATAAATTATATTGGAAGGAGGGATAAGATATATGTCTATATTAAAATACAGGCAGTATTGATATACAGACGTTATAAACTCTGACAAACGCTCTTTATTTCACCATATCGCCAACATACTAACAAGGAACGTTATATGTTGTTGAATCGGACTGTTTTAGATTACATTAATTCTGACTTGAATAAGTCTCTCTGTTTGCATATGTGACCCGCCATATAAAATCCAGTCGTAAGTCGTGATTTGTTTTACCCTGTGCCAATGCATTCTCTTATATATTCGGGTCGACCATAGGTCGCCTCGCATATATAAGAGAATGCATTGGCCTAACAATTTTTTATCATTTTTTTTAAATAAACGTTTCTTACAATTTTTAGGACATAAAATAAAAAACATCCATTACCCTGCAAGGAGCCCCACACATATATAGAAGCATATAGAAGAGTGTCGTCTGCTCATGTTTGTCTGGGGCTCTGTATGGGTGAAATTATAAAATTGTTAAAGAATACAAGAAAAAATTATTAAAATTGTAAAAAAATGTTAGGCCAATGCATTCTCTTATATATGCGAGGCGACCTATGGTTGACTCGCATATATAAGAGAATGCATTGGCACAGGGTAAAAAAAATCCCGACTTACGACTGGTTTGATATGGCGGGTCACATATTGTTTACGACGTGTATCTGCTAATTATCAGTATTTTGGCACTGGTTGGCCTATACATGCAAGCACGCCTCCAGTCTCTTTGGAAACCCGAATGAAATCCTAACAGATTTACGTATATATAGATCTGTGGATCAGTTTTCATTTTCTTGGACGATGTGGCTTTCCCAAGATGACGAAATAAATCATTTCCAAATATGGAGTGGATGTCTGTGAAAATCGCAGTATTTAGTATTATAAAATCTGTTGTGATTATCTATCATGGGGAAATTGTCAAAATGTCATTCACCTCGGATATCGCAATTTAAATATTATCAACAACGAAGCAGTGTTTGTAATTGTTATCGGCTATTTATAGAGATTAGATTCCGCATTAAATTGATATGTTGCGCCAATAACCAATGAAATCGCACATGCTCTGAGCCATAACCAATGGAATGGAGGGACTCCCATCAATACAGAAAACAAAATTGAATCACATCTCGAGACGATTTTTTTTACCCTGTGCCAATGCATTCTCTTATATATGCGAGTCGACCATAGGTCGCCTCGCATATATAAGAGAATGCATTGGCCTAACAATTTTTTATCTATTTTTTTAAATAAATGTTTATTACAATTTTTAGGACATAAAATAAAAAACATCCATTACCCTGCAGGGAGCCCCACACATATATAAAAGCATATAGAAGAGTGTCGTCTGCTCATGTTTGTCTGGGGCTCTGTGTGGGTGAAATTATAAAATTGTTAAAGAATACAAGAACAAATTATTCCGTCGGCTTTTCAAAGAGACTGGTGCGCCTCGTATTCAAATCATGTAGAGGTCAGGGTCCGTGTTGGCCCACAATTTACTTTTGCCAAATGAAAATAATTTTTGCCAAATGCTGTTAGAAGTTGCCAGATGCTATCAGTTTCTACAAAATTGTTTCTTTTATTTTGATTATTTCGACAATTGCTGCTTGAGCGACCTTTGATATCGATAGGAAAGTAGTCCATTATTAATATTTCTGGCCTCTATACTTTGGTTTATCATAAAACAATAAACCAACAACATAACAGTGAAATTGTAGAATGGTTTCTTCGTGAGAAAGGCACATCGAAACAAAGATGATTAGCTATATGTAAACACCGTGCACCACCAGACATACTAGCAATCCCTCCATCCGTCGATACTAATGATATCAGATTAACTGCATCTTGATATATATATCTTTATTGCCTCCTGTATGGAGAGATTATACAAACAGTATAAAGGAAGAATACACACACAAGCATTAATAACTTTTCATAACCTTATAAATCACCACCAATAATACCATTAAAGGCACGTGAGGCCTTAGTTGTCGAAAATATTCATATTTGTTCCAATCACCGTAAACAGAAAAACATTAAAACGCATACAGTTTCGTTCATATATACCATGACCATCACGTAAACAGCATGTTATCATAAAGATTTACTATATTTTACCTAAGCAAGAGCCTGATTGTGTTACAGAAGACAGCACAATGCTGCTGGTTAATCACACACAAATGGCATAAACGCTCTTTATTCGTTCCATATCAGGAATTCACCAACAAAGAACGCTCTTTATGTTTACCATCATAATATAAACAAACACCAGAAAAGTAACTTTTTATGCTTTTGTTTACATAACAATGGTCAAATATATGACAATAACATACTGTTTATGCGATATTTCTTATTTGTATACGGACAAAGTCTGTCTACATGTTGTTGTTCTTTCTGTTTGTGGCGGTTTTTGACGGGTGGAAATATTTTCACAGGATACCCACCGCCAAGGCCAACCGTACCTTTAATGAAAGAGTATCCTGAAATGAGTGGAATTGGTTGACAAATATTATACTTTCTTGAGGAATCAAAAGTGACTTGCCAATTTTTTTGCCAATTGAAAATATTTTTTGCCAAATGTGAATTACTTTTGCCACTGGCAAATTTGGCAAGTGACAGCGCGAACCCTGGTAGAGGTAGGAAGCGGTCCCGATATTCTCGAACATCTGTGCAATCTAGCCATTTGCCAACTGCATGCCGATAGTTCCTACATTTATAGTGGAGGCTATGGAATTCACAACTGTGTGTGACCTTTCCTATATATCGATAAAACCAACAGGCGACCAAATAATATTGCGCATTGAAATCGGCACGACACACAAATTAATCGATTTAATAACCCACATATAGCTTGCCGTTTTGGTAGCTAATGACGGATAAATTGTGTGATATTAGATTTCGATAGCGGTGAAACTGACACGGCTAATTTGAACAAATAAATTATGCATGATACGTACATGTAAGTTGTAACGAGTGTTAAGATATATATGCCAATCAATATACACGAATACATATTTGCAGGCGTAACACCTGTATATGCTGAAAGAGGTGCCAATTTTCCAGCACTTTTTTTCAATTCTTGACGTACAAATGAGACAAACGCTCTTTATTTATACCATATCAGGAAGGGACTAACAAGGAACTCGCTTCATTGCTCCATGCTGAAGCTTACTAAAGGCACGGGCGGCGTTCGTTGCAGAAATATTCATATTTGTTCAAATCGCCATGAACGGAAGGAATATTAATATATATATATATATAGTTGTGTTCATATGCCAAACATAATCAGCGCGTAAATATAACATATTGTCGTCAAGACGTACGGTGGTGTACGTAAACAAGTACATTCTCGTGTTACAGAAGTTTTACTTCTGTTTACATAACACAGCGTTAATCTATTGGTTAATCACTCACACATGCTATAAACGCTCTTTATTATTTCCAGATCAGGAAAACAGTAATAAATAACGCTCTTTATGTTTACCATATCCGGAACTAAACGAAAGTCAGGTTTTGCAACGTTTTTTTGCTTTTGTTTACATAACAAATGAAAATCATTTGACAATAACATACTGTTTATGCCATATTTCTGATTGGTATAAGAACAACATCTGTCTATATTTTACTATTCTTTCTGTTTATGGCGATATTTTGACGGAGCTGAATATTTTAACAGCATACCCACCGCCAACGCCGCCCGTATCTTTAAGGGCCCGACTTTTATCAATTCTTGTTTGTTTGAACGTTCCAACAGTTGGAAAGTTTTTTGCCAAACTAGATGATAGGATTTAGCAATTTTCAGATCTGTTCAGATATTAAAAATTTTATCACACCGAGCCAAAACATGGTCGGTCCGGTGTGTCCTGGTTCCCCCTTGGCCAATCAAAAAACGTAATCGGGGTCAGAATAAGCCCGTCGGGTTAGACCACTAGATATTTTTTTTTTTCAATTTTCAGGTTCAGATCTCAAATATTTCTCGTAATGGGCCAGTAGCTTTCTATTCACTCCTGTGAGATACCCGTTGAGAAAACTCAGAGCGCAATGTGTGGGTGGTGCAAATAGAATTACGCAAACTTGTGAGTTTGGTCTGGTTTAAGAAGCGGTGGATGCAATTGGAAATTCCAAGGTGGACACCCACTATCCACGTCCCCGTTCGTGCATCAATTCCTTGTTTTGCTGGTTAGATGTGAATGCATTATATGCTGACTCAGCTTTCATTTCTCTTTCCAGTGTTACTCGCCAGAGATGGATATGAGTCGAGCCTTCTACCAAATGTGTCTTTCAGTTGTGATATTCCTTACATGGATTTCCCAGGCTTCCTTCGGTCACGCGGGACAACTCTGTACAAGAAGCGTGGCGTGAGTATATATATATATTTATAGTAAAACTGAAGTGGTCACTATCGCCACATTTCGGTGTGCTCGGTACCTAACTTTAGAAAATGTGTTTCGGACACCGGCTTAACGCTTGTGGTGTTTGAGGCACATACATGTTACAGAAATATCGCTTCTGATCACATGCTTGGCGCACGATTGGTCATCTTTAAAACAACACATCATATTGCAAGTACAGTAATGCTCTAATTAATCGACTTCTTATTGAACTTAAATATTCACACAGGTTCATACTGGACTTATTATGCCCCCGATATCCGATGGAGATTTGGGGGTATATAGTGGCGCCCTCCGTCCGTCCGTCCGTCCGTCCGTCCTTCCGTCCTCCCGTCCGTCTTTCCGTCCTCCCGTCCGTCTTTCCGTCCGTCCGTCCTTCCGTCCGTCCTTCCGTCCGTACGAACGTTTCAACTCATAACTTTGGTTTCGCTAACTCAATTCAGTTGATCTTTGGTATGCTAATAGACCAGCCGGGGGACAAGATTTCCCCCATAACTGCGGTTTCGTCCGCCCATTTTTTCCAGAGTTACACCCCTTTTTGGACTTAGAAAATTCCGTCCGTACGAACGTTTCAACTCATAACTTTGGTTTCGCTGACTCAATTCAGTTGACCTTTGGTATGCTAATAGACCAGCCGGGGGGAAAAGATTTCCCCATAACTGCGGTTTCGTCCGCCCATTTTTTCCAGAGTTACGTCCCTTTTTCGACTTAGAAAATTCAGTTTTCTGTGGCATACGAACGTTTCAACTCATAACTTTGGTTTCGCTAATTCAATTCAGTTGATCTTTGGTATGCAAATAGACCAGCCGGGGGGGGCAAGATTTCCCAATAGCCGTGGTTTCTCCGCCCATTTTTTCCAGAGTTGCGCCCCTTTTTGGACTTTGAAAATTCAGGTTTTCATCATTAATATTGCGTGCGTTTGAGGTCTCTGTAAGTGTTGTCATATTTTAACAAGTCATCCTCTATCGTACTAAATACTCATGAATAACATAACTTTACAAAGTGCCATTTAATAAGTATTTGCACAAAAATAAGAAAAATCCTCTCTGATTGTACAGTCGGGGGCTTTACCTCCGCCCAGCGGTGCACTTTCTTGATTCTTAAATAAGCCCTTGTGGACCCGATATTCCGTTTTATCGTGCGGGCCACAGTGAAAACACATTATAAACAGCGTAATCTGGTACGTCGATTTAGATTCTGATTCAAATAATGCCCATATGCATGGGCTTATTTGTAGTTTTTTTTACATAAGTTCAATATGAGCTTATTTTCAGGAAAACAGGCTGCTTTAAAATCCTTATTTCTGACTTAAATTAGCCTTTTCACGGTGATATAGCTCTAATAATGGTAATAGTTTATAAATCTCGAAACTGCAAAGATCACGTTTTGAGTGGTTAAAACACCAAAATGCGGCGACAATGATTACCTGGCAATTATCTCAATATATTTTCAAATGAAACATATGGTCTAACTTATATCACCGGAAGATCCCATTTGTGTTGGTGAAAAGGAGAATCAAACTCAGTACAATAAGAGTTAAACCAATTATGGGCCGGTTACATGAGCCGGGACAACTCGGTAGGGACAACTCGGTTTACCGTGCTGACGTCATGTCCAGTCACAATGAATCGTGTTTCGTTCCAGATTTTCATCTTGGCTAGCCGGAATGACTCACTGTTACATGAGCCGAGTTGTCCCATGGGGCCCCGGCTAACCAAGTTGTCCCGGGTAGGCGGAACGGGTTATACCATGCAGCTTGCCGAGTTGGCGCGACACATGTAACAACACACCACATTTTAGAGAGAACGCAGAGGGTTAATTGTCCCAAAGGAAAAGAAAGACTTAATTAGATAGATCGATGAATCAATCACAAAAGTTACAGAACTTGTCCAGGCGAGCCGACTAGGATCTTCCCCCATTGTTCCCCCAATCTACAATCCTCTTCAATGATAGGTCTTAACCATGACGGTATCCTCTTATACAAGACACTCACATATCTCGATTGCCTTTATTTACGTACCATGCCATGTCCCAACTGAAATGCTGGTTCAACCTTGGGAGATATAGGTTTTAATGTAAGCGGGAAAACTTGTGCAAACATAACAGCACGCGACATTGAAAGACTCGATGCACTTGTAGGCTTTCAATTACTCTGCTATACAAACAGAGCCGAGTAGACGGAACGGGTTATACCATGCCGCTTGCCGGGTTGGCGCGGCACATGTAACAGCACATCATATTTTAGAGAGAACGCAAAGGGTTAATTGTCCCAAAGGAAAAGAAAGACTTAATTAGATAGATCGATGAATCAATCACAAAAGTTTCAGAACTTGTCCAGGCGAGCCGACTATAGGATCTTCCCCCATTGTTCCCCCAATATACAATCCTCTTCAAGGATAGGTCTTAACCATGACGGTATCCTCTTATACAAGACACTCACATATCTCGATTGCCTTTATTTACGTACCATGCCATGTCCCAACTGAAATGCTGGTTCAACCTTGGGAGATATAGGTTTTAATGTAAGCTGGAAAACTTGTGCAAACATAACAGCACGCGACATTGAAAGACTCGATGCACTTGTAGGCTTTCAATTACTCTGCTATACAAACAGAACCGAGTAGACGGAACGGGTTATACCATGCAGCTTGCCTGGTTGGCGCGGCACATGTAACAGCACACCATATTTTAGAGAGAACGCAAAGGGTTAATTGTCCCAAAGGCAAAGAAAGACTTAATTAGATAGATCGATGAATCAATCACAAAAGTTACAGAACTAATTGTCCAGGCGAGCCGACTAGGATCTGCCCCCATTGTTCCCCCAATCTACAATCCTCTTCAAGGATAGGTCTTAACCATGACGGTATCCTCTTATACAAGACACTCACATATCTCGATTGCCTTTATTTACGTACCATGCCATGTCCCAACTGAAATGCTGGTTCAACCTTGGGAGATATAGGTTTTAATGTAAGCTGGAAAACTTGTGCAAACATAACAGCACGCGACATTGAAAGACTCGATGCACTTGTAGCCTTTCAATTACTCTGCTATACAAACAGAGCCTCTTTGACAAGAAGTCGCTTCCATCACTAAACACCCCAGTTAGAAATCGATCGAACCACGTGTGTGAATACGATGTGATTTGCATTCGTGTTTCATACTATTTCCGGCGTACAAGCGCGTTCAGTGTTTCCGGTTATTTATGCTGCACACTGCCGTGTTTTAAGATGAAATCTCACAAATGAACGGTCGATTTGATGTTCAATGTTTACGAATTGTAGTACAGGTCCCATGTTATCGATTGAACCTGCAGGCAAACAAGACATATACGTGCACTTATGTCGGAACGGTTGTTGCAATAACGTTGGAGTTTTCCTAACAAGTGGACAGCGAGTATAACTGGACCGAAATTATACTATAGCTGATGTGCACGACTTCGTCCGGGCTGGTTAAGGATTTTGTTTTGGTGATCTCCCCCGTCTGGGCAGAATATGTACAGCGTCTGGGCAAACTATTGTTCGATCGGCCCAGAAACATGCATACTCCACTAGTCCAAAACCTGGGAACTTTTTTAGGTTTTAACAGGGAACCTTATAAAGTCGAAACAATAACGCAGGGAACATATTTCTTAGTTACTATCTGTTCCTTAATAATGTACTTCACTGTAGGTGAGTGTCCCAACTCAAAATTGCATGCGTTTCTCTGACTTTTGTGAGCCGATGTCGCAATACACATTGAATTAATTTCCCAGGAGAAATTATATAATTGTAAAGACGCAAAGCAAAATCGCTCACAAATTCACTTAACTCATGAAATTTAAAGTTGGGATCTTCACCTACAGTGAAGTACATTATTAAGGAACAGATAATAACTAAGAAATATATTCCGCCCGTTATTTTTTGGACTTTATAAGGTTCCCTTTCAAAACGGTTTTGTACTGGTAGAATATGATATACATGTATACGGGCGTTAGCCAGAGTAGAGATTCATGGCATGATCTACCATTTAGCATATTTACGCCGTTTCGATTTATTGTATAACAGTATTAATAAAATAGGGATAATCATCTTTTCTTGATTTATTAAAACTTATAATGGCCGCGAAAATGACAATTTGTGGACATTGTTGACCTATGTAATGATATGTGGTCGTGAGGTTTAGATAAACCTGTTAGCACAATGTTGATTACACAAAAGCACTCGCTTATCCTCGCTACTCAAAATTTCGGTGTTGGTCACCGCGAATCCCTCTAACAAAAACAAATATCCACGATATATTGAGTGTTTTGCTTATCGCACACTCTTTACTAACACCTAACACTTTGGTGGATGCATTGGTGTAAGGTATTAATAATTGAAAAAAATAATCGACATTTAATTTGTACAGTACATAAAGCGTGTGGAATAAGTAAAACACTCAACACCGGGTGACCACACTAAGCCAGCTATGGATCACCAGGATCCATGGTGATTTTTTTCACGGTGATTAAAACTTCCGTGGAGCGGATTAATAACATGAATAAACAAACAAAGCTCATACAGTACATAAAGCGTGTGCAATAAGCAAAACACTTAAGACCTGGGGGACCACACTAAGCCCAGTGAGGATCATCAGGATTGACAGTGAACTTGCGTGGGGCGGATTCATATGATTCAACAGAAATGATGTAGACTGTTCAGCCCTATATAATAACAGCGATCCACTGAGCTAATTATTATTATTATTATTATTATTATTATTATTATAGATACATTTAGAGCGCATTATACAATAAATTAGTTTCAATGCGCTTACAATTAGTTTCAATGCGCTTACATTCACCGCGATCCACTGAGATTTGCCACAATGTCGTCGTATATATAGTGGGCTGTATAGTGAGAATCACCGCGATCCACTGAGATTTGCCGCAATGTCGTCGTATATATAGTGGGCTGTATAGTGAGAATCACCGCGATCCACTGAGATTTGCCGCAATGTCGTCGTAAATATAGTGGGCTGTATAGTGGGAATCACCGCGATCCACTGAGATTTGCCGCAATGTCGTATATATAGTGGGCTGTATAGTGAGAATCACCGAGATCCACTGAGATTGCCGCAATGTGGTCGTATATATAGTGGGCTGTATAGAGAGAATCACCGCGATCTACTGAGATTTGCCACAATGTCGTCGTATATATAGTGGGCTGTATAGTGGGAATCACCGCGATCCACTGAGATTTGCCGCAATGTCGTCGTATATATAGTGGGCTGTACAGTGAGAATCACCGCGATCCACTGATATTTGTCGCGCAATGTGGTCGTATATATAGTGGGCTGTATAGAGAGAATCACCGCGATCCACTGAGATTTGCCGCAATGTGGTCGTATATATAGTGGGCTGTACAGTGGGAATCACCGCGATCCACTGAGATTTGCCACAATGTCGTCGTATATATAGTGGGCTGTATAGTGGGAATCACCGCGATCCACTGATATTTGCCGCAATGTCGTCGTATATATAGTGGGCTGTACAGTGAGAATCACCGCGATCAACTGATATTTGTCGCGCAATGTGGTCGTATATATAGTGGGCTGTACAGTGGGAATCACCGCGATCCACTGAGATTTGCCGCAATGTGCATGGTCGTATATATAGTGGGCTGTATAGTGAGAATCACCGCGAACCACTGAGATTTGCCGCAATGTCGTCGTATATATAGTGGGCTGTATAGTGAGAATCACCGCGATCCACTGAGATTTGCCGCAATGTCGTCGTATATATAGTGGGCTGTATAGTGAGAATCATAGCGAACCACTGAGATTTGCCGCAATGTCGTCGTATATATAGTGGGCTGTATAGAGAGAATCACCGCGATCCACTGAGATTTGCCGCAATGTGGTCGTATATATAGTGGGCTGTACAGTGGGAATCACCGCGATCCACTGAGATTTGCCGCAATGTGCATGGTCGTATATATAGTGGGCTGTATAGTGAGAATCACCGCGAACCACTGAGATTTGCCGCAATGTCGTCGTATATATAGTGGGCTGTATAGTGAGAATCACCGCGATCCACTGAGATTTGCCGCAATGTGCATGGTCGTATATATAGTGGGCTGTATAGTGAGAATCACCGCGATCAACTGAGATTTGCCGCAATATGCATGGTCGTATATATAGTGGGCTGTATGGTTAGAATCACCGCGAACCACTGAGATTTGCCGCAATGTCGTCGTATATATAGTGGGCTGTATAGTGGGAATCACCGCGATCCACTGAGATTTGCCGCAATGTGGTCGTATATATAGTGGGCTGTATAGTGAAAATCACCGCGATCCACTGAGAATTACCGCAATGTCGTCGTATATATAGTGGGCTGTATAGTGAGAATCACCGCTATCCACTGAGATTTGCCGCAATGTCGTCGTATATATAGTGGGCTGTATAGTGAGAATCACCGCGATCCACTGAGATTTGCGCAATGTCGTCGTATATGCAGTGGGCTGTATAGAGAGAATCACCGCGATCCACTGAGATTTGCCGCAATGTGGTCGTATATATAGTGGGCTGTATAGTGAAAATCACCGCGATCCACTGAGAATTACCGCAATGTCGTCGTATATATAGTGGGCTGTATAGTGAGAATCACCGCTATCCACTGAGATTTGCCGCAATGTCGTCGTATATATAGTGGGCTGTATAGTGAGAATCACCGCTATCCACTGAGATTTGCCGCAATGTCGTCGTATATATAGTGGGCTGTATAGTGAGAATCACCGCTATCCACTGAGATTTGCGCAATGTCGTCGTATATGCAGTGGGCTGTATAGAGAGAATCACCGCGATCCACTGAGATTTGCCGCAATGTCGTCGTATATACAGTGGGCTGTAGAGTGAGAATCACCGCGATCCACTGAGATTTGCCGCAATGTCGTCGTATATATAGTGGGCTGTATAGTGAGAATCACCGCGATCCACTGAGATTCACCGCGATCCACTGAGATTTGCCGCAATGTCGTCGTATATACAGTGGGCTGTATAGTGAGAATCACCGCGATCCACTGAGATTTGCCGCAATGTCGTCGTATATATAGTGGGCTGTATAGTGAGAATCACCGCGATCCACTGAGATTCACCGCGATCCACTGAGATTTGCCGCAATGTCGTCGTATATACAGTGGGCTGTATAGTGAGAATCACCGCGTACCACTGAGATTTGCCGCAATGTCGTCGTATATATAGTGGGCTGTATAGTGAAATCACCGAGATCCACTGAGATTTGTCGCGCAATGTCGTCGTATATATAGTGGGCTGTATAGTGGGAATCACCGCGATCCACTGAGATTGCCACAATGTCGTCGTATATATAGTGGACTGTATAGTGAGAATCACCGCGATCCACTGAGATTTGTCGCAATGTGGTCGTATATATATAGTGGGCTGTAGAGTGAGAATCACCGCGAACCACTGAGATTTGCCGCAATGTGGTCGTATATATAGTGGGCTGTATAGTGAGAATCACCGCGAACCACTGAGATTTGCCGCAATGTGGTCGTATATATAGTGGGCTGTATAGTGAGAATCACCGCGATCCACTGAGAATTACCGCAATGTCGTCGTATATATAGTGGGCTGTATAGTGAGAATCACCGCTATCCACTGAGATTTGCCGCAATGTCGTCGTATATATAGTGGGCTGTATAGTGAGAATCACCGCGATCCACTGAGATTTGCGCAATGTCGTCGTATATGCAGTGGGCTGTATAGAGAGAATCACCGCGATCCACTGAGATTTGCCGCAATGTCGTCGTATATACAGTGGGCTGTAGAGTGAGAATCACCGCGATCCACTGAGATTTGCCGCAATGTCGTCGTATATACAGTGGGCTGTACAGTGAGAATCACAGCGATCCACTGAGAATTACCGCAATGTCGTCGTATATACAGTGGGCTGTATAGTGGGAATCACCGCGATCCACTGATCTTTGCCACAATGTGGTCGTATATATAGTGGGCTGTATAGTGAGGTTTTGGATAACACTGCTACCATGCACCATATTGATTATAGCACGGCGCTCGCTTATCCTCATCACTCAAGCTTCCAGTGTTGAGTGGGTCACTGTGAATAACTCTCCGAAAAATATCCACGGTGTTGAGTGTTTTGCTTATTGCATTCTTTATGTACTGTATT
Source organism: Siphonodentalium dalli (assembly GCA_032622095.1). Classification (NCBI taxonomy): domain Eukaryota; kingdom Metazoa; phylum Mollusca; class Scaphopoda; order Gadilida; family Siphonodentaliidae; genus Siphonodentalium; species Siphonodentalium dalli. The sequence goes on from CP136062.1 coordinate 153,271,678, forward strand.
CTGGAAGCGACTGATTATCAGTGATCGTTTGATGACAAGATCCCGTGTAGCAAATTATCTTCACGTTGGCTAATTTGGTCATAAATGTCAATTTCGGGATGTGATAAGTTGACTGATAACACCCACAATCACGTAATCGGTTACGAATGTGTCAACTAGCTTTAATTGACAATTTAATCGTCGGTAGAAATGAAACTGGAATCACCCTATCTGGAATGGGCAACATTAGCTCATTTTATCGTATAACACTGGTATATATATATTGAAATAACATTGAAGTACACTTGCCGTCGAGAGCCAGTTGAACATGTGCGTGATCAGACACAACATAGACTCTGGTTTGTATTTAAAACGTGGTCAATTCCTTTCAGTGTGGAGGAGCCTCGGCAACAGAAGCGTGTTTCCATGATTCGACGCATTCCTGCCGCCTGCTCAAACTGGGACCGATCGTGGGCGTGGCTCACAAAAGTCGATTGTGGCACCAAATACAAGTAAGTGTCGACATGGTTTAATTGTCTATATATATAGCAATCACATTAATATTCACAACTGCATGGTATATTGTCATTATTTTATTGTTTAAATACAGAGGATAAATCTACCTGTATAACTGATGAAAAACATATAATTTTCAAACTCAGGCGGCCATATTGAATTCTTGAAGGAGGAGGGTCATGGTCGTGATGTAATCCGGCGCAACATGCATGGTTACGGTACGAAACTAATCCCAGCCTTGTGCGCAACTCATCTTTAAACTAATCCCAGCCTTGTGCGCAACTCATCTTTCAGACGTCGAATGAGTCTGCAGCTCGCTCATTCAGAAACCTGTTGGCGTGGAACTTCAAATTCGCGTTGTTAGTTAATCGAACTATAGAGAACGAAGAATATGCGCGAAGAATACAAAATTACATCGCCCTCCTTAGTTTCTAAATCCCCGAGGGAAATCACCATAGATCTATTGTGGTTTCGGATGGGACCGGACCACTCTAAAATTTCCGCATTGCTACAATTTCCGTATCACGGAGTATGCTCATCATCGGTTTGCTAAAATCATAACATTGTGGCATGTAGCGCCGTCAAATACAAATAGTCCAAGCACGTTAGACGTGAACGGGGAAAAGTAAAGAATTACATCGGAGAAATCTGGTTTTATAAATATTATTTAGGTCATAACATCGTGGATGCGTCACGAAAAGTCCCCTAAAATACGTGTTGAGATTTCTGAGTTACACAATTTTCCCATGTAAGAAAACAAACCTTTTTCTTTTTCACAATCATGGAAATAATTGGATGCTGTGACAATGTTCCAGCCTAAAATATACAGAAGGCACATCGAACGCACAACCTTGGTTTCTAAATGCCAGAGGGAGGTCCGGAAATCACCATAGATCTATTGTGGTTTCGGATGGGACTGGACCACTCTCGAATTTCCGTATTGCTGCTATTTCCGTATCGCGGTGTTTGCTCAGCCTGCAGGCTTCCTCAAAACTAAATTCATCAACCGTGTGGCATGAAGCGCTGTCAAATACATAATAAAAGTGTTGAACATCTTTCACAGCCTTGTTATTTGGAAACCATATGTGCAGTTGGAGGAGAAAAAGTGAAGTGTTGGTATTATTTTTAGATGTGTGCCAACTGAAACAATCATGTGTTGCGTTTCATAGTATTAACGCTCGACTGTTGCCACACATCTGACTCATCGCCTCAATAGCATTGGGAGTAGCTGTGACCCCTGTCGGTAAATATGCAGGATTATCTCGATTACGAGTTGAAAAAATTCCGGCACGCGATAGGTGCACAATATTTAGAATTATTTCACAAAATATAAAATTAGAATTCCCGTGGCATGTAGAATTGTATATGTTTGCTGGCCTTGCAAGCGTTCATGGCCAAACAATGCCGAGATATTGTGGCGGGGTATTGACTACCACAGTTTGTGCAAAAAGTGGGGTAATGTGGAACATGTTATCGACTAAGTGCAAAAAAGGCGTGGCTTGAGGAAGAGATGTACCCCGACTTTCACGAACGGGCAAGATAATCTGTATGTCGTTGTAATTAAAGTGGTTTATGTTTAGAAATATATATACTAAACTCGCATGTCGAGCTTTATATATATATAAGCTATACGAAAAAGACTTATTTCTTATTCATATATAAACTGTGCTTTTCATGCTACGAGTTGAACATTTCCCGCGTTCGCACATTATATATGAAGCAATTTCCAGCTATATTGACTCATGTTTTCCGATATATACATATATCTCTTTGGAATCAACCTGGAACTGGAATGAAATCAGGCCAATATATTTGAATGTGAGTGGGTGGGTTCGATCTGGTCTCTATATCTTCGCGCTGCATTCCCCACTGATCTTTACACGTCAATCTAAATTCTTTTCCGTAACTCCCAAATCCCTGTATCAAATATACATATATCTTGCAATTCAAAATGAACCGATGTCCGAGGGTGGGTTAGGATAGGATAGTTTATTTACAATACACACGAATGATACAGTGGCAGTAATACATAACAAATTAAAGCAGTGTATTGTCGGGGGTAGCCTATAGCCCTATCGGGCTGTCTTCCTGCTACCCCCTAAAACAAGTATAACTATAAGTAATAGCATAGATGCTTGTATTTCAGATCCACGCACATGTACAGACTATATATATATATATATATATAGTCATATATAAACTTTCGAGAATCCGAGGGTGGGTTCGATCGGGATTCTATCTTCGCTTTGCACTCCCCACTGATGTTTACACACAATCTAAATGATTTGATGTAGCTCGCATGTATGTAGAGCCGTGTCTCTAGTATATATTCATATATATTACAACTGGACTGAACAGCTTGCAGTCATCCATTCGCATTTGGGTAGGTGGGTTCGATCGGGACTTTATCATCGCGGCGCATTCCCTACTTGTGTTTACACACCAATCTGAATGATTTTCTGAAACTCCCAGATCCGTGTCTCAAATATAATTATGTCTCACAATTGGAAAGAACCGATGTCCATTCATTTGAATTTGGAGGGTGAGTTCGATCGGGACTCTATCTTCGCGCTGCGTCCCCCACTGATGTCTACACACCAATCTGAATGATTTGCTGAAACTCCCAGATCCGTGTCTGAAATATACATATGTCTTACAATTGGAATGAACTCATGCCCATTCATTTGAATTTGGAGGGTGGGTTCGATCGGCACTCTATCTTCGCGGTGCATTCCCCACTGGTGTTTACACGCGCGCCAATATAAATTATTTGCGGTAACTCCCAGAGCCTGTTTCTTGACACCGAGCTGTGTTTCATGGATCAATACCGACAATCAGTTTATCCGAATTGTAATATCATTGTCATGTTTGCTAATGTTACTGCGGAACCAATTAACCCTGCGTATATGCAGCCACTATAGTAACAACCTCACATCATGTATGCATTTCATTTCTGATACCATGCAATGTTATGTATCCTCATATAACCTGGAAACCAATTAACAATGCGCGTATGTTATCGTTGTTGTAACGACATAGCAGCATATAGATGCATATCCGTTGTAATATTATTGTCATGTTTGCTAATTTTACTGCGAAACCAATTAATCCTGCGCCTATAGCCTATATATAACCGCTGAAGCAACGATCCAACAGCATGGGATGCATATACGAATTGTAATGTCATTATCATGTTTGTTACTTTGGATCATCACAAAGATACGGGAAAATCTTTTGTACATATTTTTCTAATAACCATTTTCCGTGTGGTCGATTCACACTAAACAGCTTTCTCAAAGAACGTTTATTTCCATGTCTGGTGATACTTTGAACCTGTAATTAATTAAGACATTGATTGGCCAACGCCATCGCCAGAACACAGAATTATACCCAGTCTTTGAGCTGCCTGATGTACACCAGCCCGGCTTCCGCTCATAAAACCATTAGTTATTTGTCTACATGCAACCATAAACCTATGAACTGTCTTAGAAAAAAGTGAACATGCTATGTGCTATCATAGCGATACATAGGTTATGATTATAACTCAAGGTATATGCTTCAGAGTTAATGGAGGCGGGATTGTTTCTATGAAGCCATAACCTGTTTTATTCCGCAATGAAACGTTGATAGTTATACGATCAGCAGATATTTACGTTGTCGTAAACATTTAACTGTTTCGTGTCTATCTTTGTTGGGTCTTCTTCGTGGAGGTTTATACAGTTTCTGTTGTGGATCGGGTTTATCTGATGCACTGTTGTTCACTTCATCTCGAGAGTCTTCTTGCATCTGATCCCCATTGTGTGTCTCCTTATGAGCTCACCTGTGTGCACACCTGTCTCGACATTTAAGTATGAAAAGTGTACGAGCGCCCATCCGGTTTTTATAATACCAAGCCCTCGTCATATTGGTGATTTCTGATGTCTATGTATACCGTTGGTGAAAAAAGGTGATGTTTAGAAGAACTACTATGACTGCATCTGTAGTCATAGAGACGTCGTATGCCACTTTGGGTATGCGTGCCGTCTTACTTGCGCCATCTTGGAATCACACATCAGCGCAGAGTTTAATTCCGACTTGATGTGCAGACATTTGGAACAGATGTCCACGTCGATGTCCCATGCCACTTTCAACGTCTAATCCTTTAAGACAGTGAGTGCGCAACGACTGCATCGGAATATGGCATTATGGGCTGCCTTTGATATACTCAAGTGCAGTTTCCGCTCATAAAACCATTTGTGAATACTCTACATGCAGCAATAAACCTGCTAATTGTTTTGGAGAAAAAGTTGACCTGCTATGTGCTATCATAGTGATGCAAAGGTTATGATTTTAACTCTTGAAAGTTTATGTTGTGGATCCGGTTTATCTGATGCACTGTTGTTCACTTAATGTCTAGAGTTTGCATGCAACTGATACACATTGTGTATTTGATGCATTACCTCACCTGTAGGTACACATGTCTGGACATTGAAAACTGTGGGAGTGCCAATACGGTTTCATGATATAACCAACCCTGGTAAAATGTTTGTGGTTGTTTTATAGGTAACCAATAAGTGGTAAGTGGGTTTTTGACCAGGTAACACATCACGCAGGGTTAGCGGAAATCACACCTAGCATCACGGGATGACAGTAAAACTTCATAATGAAATGCTGGCTGACGGCTCGAAAGCTTTTTGATATGTCAAATTAGGATAAGCTGAAAGAAAAATGGCCTGAACCAATTAGTCATACAACATTTGATCACAAAGTGAAGTTGGAAGAAGCGGGAAAATAAAAAGCATATGAAAATAGGGGGAAAATAATGGAACAGTGACCCAATTTTGTGCAGATACCTGATTCCTCGTTCACTTGTCATAAATTTAGGGCAGAGAGCAGTGGCCCGGAGAGGTTTTATTAAATTTGGAAAATTATTTCGAACGTACGCACCAAAATATCTCAATTAATATAACCCAAAAGTTAAAATTTATAATTTATAAATGAAATCACCAGAGAAGGAAACGAGACAAAGACAATAAGATCTTCATCAGTTGCAAGTTGCTACCCCGTGCCATAATAAACGTATGAACACCAACTTTTCGACCTTTACTTGCAAGAGGTTGTACTAAAGGTTAGCTCGGTCACGTTAACCAACCCTGGTAAAATGTTTGTGGTTGCCGATGATCTAGGTTATTGCCATAGCCATACAATTTCGGAGGAAGCGCTTTGTTCTATTCCAATGTAATGGTAGATTCATTATGTGTCAATATTCAAACCCCTGTTCAGACTGATATACGCTTCCCAATCCTCGATGAAAGGGCTTCCTTTTTAAGCCGATGTGCATGATAGGTCTCGGATCAGATCACCGCCGTCTGCATGGTCCAGACGAGGTTGGGGCGGGTTCTAACCCTCACATGGGCGAAATGTCGGGACCGATTTTCAAGTTTGATATGTGTTGAGGGACATCTCAATGTGCCATTTCGATCGATACATGCATGGTCATTTCGATAAGAAATGGGAATTTGTTCGCGCTCACTGAAGAAAGCACATTCGAAGCATTGAACAATCATACTGAGTCTGTGCCTCCATAAATCTGATATATATATATATATGTTATGTGCATGTTGTGACCTTTGATTCATTTGTTGTTCACTTGGTCTTGAGACTCTTCGTGCACCTGGTCCACATTGTTTTTCTCCTTGTGGTACACCTGTAGCCACAACTGTCTCTACGATCTTTTCGTATGACCACCGAGAGAGTGACAATCCGTCTGCATGATATTACGCAGCATTTAGATACTTCCTGAGATATAGATATGTTTAGAAGCAAATTTGATTTTTGAGACATAGATATGTTGTTAGGTAGAACGACGTGATGTATTGGAAGAAATACATTGGTAGTAGCAGTTGCCGTAGTCATACCGGGAGGTTATGCATGCAGACTATGTTCTCCCAAGCCATCTGAAATTTGGGCACTCATATATCACTGCTGAGTAGTCTTTCCGTATGGAAGTTCTATATGTGCAAATCGTGGTCATATCTGGGACAACTGTTTCATGACCGTACGAGATTCAGTATCACGGGTCTAATAGACGCATTCAATGATGAATCTGTACAAGCCTGAGTTTAGTGTGCCTCTCATTTGTAGAATGAGGTCCCCAGAGGGTGAATTAAGTGATGCTATCTCGCATAGCGGGCTAGCATCACCAAATTCACCCTCTGTGGACCTCATTCTGCATGGCCTCATCTGCTATGGGAGACATAGACTCAGATTTGAAGTTTGCAAGTGGTGAATATTGTGATGTACACCCATTGGGAACCTCGATTATGTAATGTGTCGTCTGCCAATTTGGGGATATATAGAGAAACTAAACTAAAAAGAAATAGAATCTAGGTGAAGAAGTTTTTATAGAATTGTTTTAAGAAAGAAACTTTCCAGAGAAGATTAGGCCTAAGCGGAATGAGGTCCCCATAGGGTGAATTTAGTTATGCGGGAAAGTGTCACTAAATTCAATTCACCCTCTGGGGATCTCATTCTACAAATGACAGGCACACAAAACTCAGCTTGAGTCTGTATGTACTGTCCGATGCTTTATGAATTTTACGATTGAGCCACCGATGGCTCCACATTATACGGGTCTAATGAACGCACCCCATTGATGTTTCGAACTAATTTGAATATATCTTCCACCAGCATGTTGAGGTTAGTAATCAGTGTTCTGCAGAAGACCGCGAATCACTCTGATTTGACAAGATAGAAGATATGAATCGCAGTTATCTAACATATAATTCCCCAGCAAGCGTAACACTGGTGCGGGCTAGACCCGGGATCACGTCGTCCTATGCTAATTATGGATTCACAACCTCCGCCATCACGCTGTGATTTCTGTGAGAGTAGATTAGAGATAGTCGTATCCATGGTCGAGCGTTGTTTATAGAACTCTTTGAGCTTCGCGTGTGTCTTGTTGATAAGATGCTGTGAATAAAGGAATATCATCTCAGTTGCACGCAACTTTCCCATTCCACTCTAACTTCGGTGCCTGCCGCTCGATAATCGCAGTATAAACCTCATTTTCAATAATGCATACACGGCTCAGGTCGCACAGCGGAACCCAGTCACACGATCGTATTGGATGACATTCATTGTAGTCGCGCTATGATTCATTGATACATTCCGTTTTCAGCAGATTTATATTTCCCTTGACCATGCCATTATGTTTTAATATAGGAGCCCACAACTGTCAGTCTAAAATAGTCGAATTGAAATGGCCATCAGTTGGACAATTTCCAACATAGGGATCAGGTTGGAAATTCCCAACAATTGCAAATTTAAATTCCAACCCAAGAGGGTGGTTAAAATTGGAATATGCCAGAAATTTCGGTTCAACGTGGAAGGGGTGCAGTTGGAAATTCCAAGTTAGACACTTCCAGAACTGTGACCATCTATAGTCACGTTCATACTCGTTACTTTCCCATTCCACTCTAACGTCGGTACCTGCAGTTCGATAATTGCAGTATAAACTTCGTTTTCAATAATGCATACAGGGCTCGGGTCGCACAGCGGAACCCATGCAGTCACACGATCGTATTGGATGACATTCATTATAGTCGCGCTATGATTCATTGATACATTCCGTTTTCAGCAGACTTATATTTCTCTTGACCATGTTATTGTATATAGGATCCCACAAATGTCAGTCTAAAATAGTTTCCCTACTTTCTGTAAAAAATCATGTTTGAACTGAAATGGCCATCAGTTGGACAATTTCCAACAGGAAATTCCCAATAATTGCAAATTGGAATTCCAACCCAAGAGGGTGGTTAAAATTGGAATATGCCATAAATTTCGGTTCAATGTGGATGGGGTGCAGTTGGAACTTCCAAGTTGGATACCTCCAGAACTGTGACCATCTATAGTCACGTCCCTATATACTCGTTACTTTCCCATTCCACTCTAACGTCGGTGCCTGCCGCTCGATAATCGCAACTCATTTTCAATAATGCGTTCACGGCTCGGGTCGCACAGCGGAACCCAGTCACACGATGGTGTTGGATGACATTCATTATAGTCGCGCTATGATTCAACAGACTTGTATATCCCTTGACCATTCAAATGCGTTCACATACATAATATGTTCCGAAAGAATGAATTTCTCTACCGAACATCGGCGAAAATAGACATAATTATATCTAGAATTTTAAACGTTAAACCTTGAAACAACATGCAGTGACGATTAGCTGCTCTGAGTGATGTCATCACCAGACGATTTTGGGTTCGGATAAATATGGCCCATCGATATTGGAGAACGTCTGGTGACCGGTCACATGATCGTTGGTAGCAAACAGCGCCTGCAATTTGAAGCTATAAATTCTCCACTGGCATCCAGACATTTCTGTTGACGAAAATGAAAGTGAACCATGAAGGGTATATATAACTGCTGCTTTATCCCTTTACCCAACAAACCGGCCAAAACCGGCCAAATAAAGCTTCAACAGCCTAAAATATCTTCGGTCTGTCTCAATAGAACCATACAAATATGGATATCATTGGAACCGGCTCCTTGACCACATTGTGATGGTTACAGTTATGCCCTGTGCCAATGCATTCTCTTATATATGAGAGTCGACCATAGGTCGCCTCGCATATATAAGAGAATGCATTGGCCTAAAAAAAAACTTTTTACCATTTTTTCTTACATTCTTTAACAATTTTATAATTTTTAATGTGTTAAGCCAATGCATTCTCTTATATATGCGAGGCGACCTATGGTCGACTCGCATATATAAGAGAATGCATTGGCACAGGGCCCTTCTGTTGGGTAAAGGGTTCACAGTGACCGTGATTTCGATAAACCTCTCTGATATTTATATATAGTGTAAGTTTGCCATATGGCTCTTGATATTGAGGATATTATCCAGTGTATTATCTTACCATTTCTGTCCTGAGTGTCCAGACAACTGGGAAATGAGGTGCCATTAAGTGGGCATAACACTAATCCGCCAACCCTATTAGGGGAGTTCCTTTATGAGCTCGTATTGTGTGACTTTCATTAGTCGCCACATGATTCATTGACACCTTACGTTTTGAGCAGACTTATTTCCCTTGGCCATTCCATTGTGTTCCTATGCAAACGCTGGCGTCACAAAGCCGAAGACTATCTCAGACTTACAACACCCCCATGTACGTGGCATCGGCAAACCTGATGGTATCACCAAACCCGAGAATTGCGGTTTTGATAAATGAACATATCTTCCCTCAGATGAAGCTATATATCTCCTTGTTAAATGGTGATGTCCACTATTCAAAACATAATTTCGCAAAGCAGAATATTCACTCAATGGGATAGCGACCATAGCTTGCTCTCACTCCGATATATTTAATAGAAATTCCGACTCATTTCCGATTTTTTTCATAAATAGTAGACACTTTTTGACGTTAGGTAGTTCGTTTGAAACATAATTATCAGTCATTGATGGTGGATAATGGGTGTATCAATAGAAACATATATGTTTAATTAACCATAGAATTGTCTAGCCTGCAGAGCGGTTCGCAAAAATTCTATATGCGTCCAAGTGTGTGTACCCACCTTAATTTCGGGTATCAACGCCGCAGAGCTGGGATGTCAAAGATGCGAATGATATACTTCACATTTTGACCGCTTCTTCCTGAAAATATCCCAATTATCATTCGGACAGGCCGGCACATGGATCATCGAAATTATGTTTTACTTCATCTGGATCTCCGTGTTAAAAGAGTCTGCATAACGTTATATTAATTTTAGTCAAGCGTGTTCATTGATAATTGCTTAATTTTATCTGCATGGTTGCGAAAACTTCTCTCGCCTTTAAAATGGCACGGATGGCCTTCACGGTGGGTATTGCTGTTAAAATAGTCACATCCGTTAAAACCGCCATAAACAGAATGAATATTAAAATATAGACTTTGTTCTTAGACCAAAATAACCAATCACAAATATCGCGAAAATAATATGTTATGTTAAATTTCATGCCCTGTGTTATGCAGTCAAAGGCAAATTATGTTACAGCACAATACGTAAAGAGTATGCGAACTGCAACCAAGTTGTTTACAACATGCAGGCATAGCGCTCGTTAATCCTCGCCACTCACGATTTCGGTGTTGAATGGATCACCGTGAATCACTCTCCTAAAACGCCACGATGTTGAGTGTTTTGCTTATCGCTCACTCTTTGCGTCTGTATGTAAACAAACGCTCGGCTCACACAAAGTATGTTTAATGGATAATATCGCATTCATACTATCATTATATACAATAATATTGGTTTATTCCTGAGGAAATATTCGTAATTTTGTAACTGTAATTTCTAAATTATAACCTATAACGAAGGCCATCCGTGCCTTTAAAATGCGCTTGACCAATACGTGCGAACTGCAACCAAGTTGTTTACAACATACAGGTATAGCGCTCGTTGATCCTCGCCATTCACTGTTTCGGTGATATATATATGGTTCAGGACATAAAAGCAACGGGCATACAATTAGCAGGAGTAGGAGCATAATTTTGTAACTGTAATTTCTAAACTATAACCTATACTGAAGGCCATCCGTGCCTTTTAAATGAGAATGACCAATACGTGAATATAGATGTACTGTTCGCAACATGAGACTAACTGTATAATGTATATAGCGATTCAACTGGAAATTTTATCGACAGTGCGTACAGGGTGTAAAGGCAACATGCATACAATTAGCAGGAGTAGAATCCCTATGTCTGTTTCTCGTTATCTCGATTAACACACTCAGTTGGTGCAGGAGGAAATGTTTTAATTTCTCAAATTGAATTGTTTCCATGAGTTTCTGCTCGTTCGTTTGACTTTATAGTACACTGGAGCTCGTTATGGCATCCTTCTACAATAAACATCGCATTTTGTAAATTCGAAGCCAGCTTCGTTGCCAAATTTATAATTGTTCCGACACACAACTACCCGTTGTTTATTGAATAGCTAATTAGAGGAAAATGCGGTTTATTTTGTCTGAACCACGGTGTTTGAAATCTATGTTGGCTTCGTCGAAAATGTGTATTCTATTGTTGAATAACCTATTTGCAGATCAAAGAGGTACTGCACAAAAAATCCGGCCAAATATGGGACCATCTCCTATTATACTCAATAGAATATTTTATGCAACTAATGAATGAATTTGAGCCATGGATGAGTGAAAAATTCACAGTGGGTAAAATAATTATATAAGTTATTGGTTTTGTGAACTTCATTGGCGTAATATCTGGCACCATTTTTAATTATGTATACCATACTTTGCGCCGTACATTTCTGGTTGATGTCACCCCGTGCTGCAAGTTATAATATGCATGAACATCGACCAGTTATCACTTTCTTTACTAAATACTAATTGACGAGTAGTTCCCAAAGGAAATGTTCAGATAATAAGTTCTTGTCAACAAACTACCATGGTCGTTATTGGACTCATTACCTGTATGTCGTCTGCTCTATATATAATAGTAACAGTACCACGCTCGCTTGATGACAAGTTATAACGTAGATTAACCATTTCTATACTAAATACTCATTGCGAGTAGTTGCCTTGGGGAATGTTCAGATAATAAGTTCAACAAACGTTTGTTGAACTTATTATCTGATCATTACACACCAATGAATATGAATCTTCTGCTCTTGTATTTTATGTTTTTCTGTTTGCCATCTATTTTTATTACCTGAATACTCATTCAAGTGACTAATAGAACGTTCCTATGTGTAAGTTTATATCTGAGCGGGAGAATCAATTTAGTAAAGAAAGGGTTAAAATTACAGAATGATCACAACAAAAGTCTTCAGCAATACAGCCACATTCTGGAATCATTTACGGATCACATCAAATACAAAATAAAGTCTTCAGCAATACAGCCACATTCTGGAATCATTTACGGATCACATCAAATAAAAAATAAAGCCTTCAGCAATACAGCCACATTCTGGAATCAATTACGGATCACATCAAATAAAAAATAAAGCCTTCAGCAATACAGCCACATTCTAGAATCATTTACGGATCACATCAAATACAAAATAAAGTCTTCAGCAATACAGCTACATTCTGGAATCTTTTACGGATCACATCAAATAAAAAATAAAGCCTTCAGCAATACAGCCACATTCTAGAATCATTTACGGATCACATCAAATACAAAATAAAGTCTTCAGCAATACAGCCACATTCTAGAATCAATTACGGATCACATCAAATAAAAAATAAAGCCTTCAGCAATACAGCCACATTCTGGAATCATTTACGGATCACATCAAATAAAAAATAAAGCCTTCAGCAATACAGCTACATTCTGGAATCAATTACGGATCACATCAAATACAAAATAAAGTCTTCAGCAATACAGCCACATTCCAGAATCATTTACGGATCACATCAAATAAAAAATAAAGCCTTCAGCAATACAGCCACATTCTAGAATCATTTACGGATCACATCAAATACAAAATAAAGTCTTCAGCAATACAGCCACATTCTAGAATCAATTACGGATCACATCAAATAAAAAATAAAGCCTTCAGCAATACAGCCACATTCTGGAATCATTTACGGATCACATCAAATAAAAAATAAAGTCTTCAGCAATACAGCCACATTCTAGAATCAATTACGGATCACATCAAATAAAAAATAAAGCCTTCAGCAATACAGCCACATTCTAGAATCATTTACGGATCACATCAAATAAAAAATAAAGCCTTCAGCAATACAGCCACATTCTGGAATCATTTACGGATCACATCAAATACAAAATAAAGCCTTCAGCAATACAGCTACATTCTGGAATCAATTACGGATCACATCAAATAAAATATAAAGTCTTCAGCAATACAGCTACATTCTGGAATCATTTACGGATCACATCAAATAAAAAATAAAGACTTCAGCAATACAGCTACATTCTGGAATCATTTACGGATCACATCAAATAAAAAATAATGTCTTCAGCAATACAGCCACATTCTAGAATCAATTACGGATCACATCAAATAAAAAATAAAGCCTTCAGCAATACAGCCACATTCTAGAATCATTTACGGATCACATCAAATAAAAAATAAAGCCTTCAGCAATACAGCCACATTCTGGAATCATTTACGGATCACATCAAATACAAAATAAAGCCTTCAGCAATACAGCTACATTCTGGAATCAATTACGGATCACATCAAATAAAAAATAAAGTCTTCAGCAATACAGCCACATTCTAGAATCATTTACGGATCACATCAAATAAAAAATAAAGCCTTCAGCAATACAGCCACATTCTGGAATCATTTACGGATCACATCAAATACAAAATAAAGCCTTCAGCAATACAGCTACATTCTGGAATCAATTACGGATCACATCAAATACAAAATAAAGTCTTCAGCAATACAGCCACATTCTAGAATCATTTACGGATCACATCAAATACAAAATAAAGCCTTCAGCAATACAGCTACATTCTGGAATCAATTACGGATCACATCAAATAAAAAATAAAGCCTTCAGCAATACAGCCACATTCTAGAATCATTTACGGATCACATCAAATACAAAATAAAGTCTTCAGCAATACAGCCACATTCTAGAATCAATTACGGATCACATCAAATAAAAAATAAAGCCTTCAGCAATACAGCCACATTCTAGAATCATTTACGGATCACATCAAATAAAAAATAAAGCCTTCAGCAATACAGCCACATTCTAGAATCAATTACGGATCACATCAAATAAAAAATAAAGCCTTCAGCAATACAGCCACATTCTAGAATCATTTACGGATCACATCAAATAAAATATAAAGCCTTCAGCAATACAGCCACATTCTAGAATCAATTACGGATCACATCAAATAAAAAATAAAGCCTTCAGCAATACAGCCACATTCTAGAATCATTTACGGATCACATCAAATAAAAAATAAAGCCTTCAGCAATACAGCCACATTCTAGAATCAATTACGGATCACATCAAATAAAAAATAAAGCCTTCAGCAATACAGCCACATTCTGGAATCATTTACGGATCACATCAAATAAAATATAAAGTCTTCAGCAATACAGCCACATTCTAGAATCATTTACGGATCACATCAAATAAAAAATAAAGCCTTCAGCAATACAGCCACATTCTGGAATCATTTACGGATCACATCAAATACAAAATAAAGTCTTCAGCAATACAGCCACATTCTGGAATCATTTACGGATCACATCAAATACAAAATAAAGCCTTCAGCAATACAGCTACATTCTGGAATCAATTACGGATCACATCAAATCAAATATAAAGTCTTCAGCAATACAGCTACATTCTGGAATCATTTACGGATCACATCAAATAAAAAATAAAGACTTCAGCAATACAGCTACATTCTGGAATCATTTACGGATCACATCAAATAAAAAATAAAGTCTTCAGCAATACAGCCACATTCTAGAATCAATTACGGATCACATCAAATAAAAAATAAAGCCTTCAGCAATACAGCCACATTCTAGAATCATTTACGGATCACATCAAATAAAAAATAAAGCCTTCAGCAATACAGCCACATTCTGGAATCATTTACGGATCACATCAAATACAAAATAAAGCCTTCAGCAATACAGCTACATTCTGGAATCAATTACGGATCACATCAAATAAAAAATAAAGTCTTCAGCAATACAGCCACATTCTAGAATCATTTACGGATCACATCAAATAAAAAATAAAGCCTTCAGCAATACAGCCACATTCTGGAATCATTTACGGATCACATCAAATACAAAATAAAGCCTTCAGCAATACAGCTACATTCTGGAATCAATTACGGATCACATCAAATACAAAATAAAGTCTTCAGCAATACAGCCACATTCTAGAATCATTTACGGATCACATCAAATACAAAATAAAGCCTTCAGCAATACAGCTACATTCTGGAATCAATTACGGATCACATCAAATAAAAAATAAAGCCTTCAGCAATACAGCCACATTCTAGAATCATTTACGGATCACA
Source organism: Siphonodentalium dalli (assembly GCA_032622095.1). Lineage (NCBI taxonomy): Eukaryota > Metazoa > Mollusca > Scaphopoda > Gadilida > Siphonodentaliidae > Siphonodentalium > Siphonodentalium dalli. The sequence continues at coordinate 153,287,188 of CP136062.1, forward strand.
TCAAATACAAAATAAAGTCTTCAGCAATACAGCCACATTCTAGAATCAATTACGGATCACATCAAATAAAAAATAAAGCCTTCAGCAATACAGCCACATTCTAGAATCAATTACGGATCACATCAAATAAAAAATAAAGTCTTCAGCAATACAGCCACATTCTGGAATCAATTACGGATCACATCAAATAAAAAATAAAGCCTTCAGCAATACAGCCACATTCTGGAATCATTTACGGATCACATCAAATAAAAAATAAAGTCTTCAGCAATACAGCTACATTCTGGAATCATTTACGGATCACATCAAATAAAAAATAAAGTCTTCAGCAATACAGCCACATTCTAGAATCATTTACGGATCACATCAAATAAAAAATAAAGCCTTCAGCAATACAGCCACATTCTGGAATCATTTACGGATCACATCAAATACAAAATAAAGCCTTCAGCAATACAGCCACATTCTAGAATCATTTACGGATCACATCAAATACAAAATAAAGTCTTCAGCAATACAGCCACATTCTAGAATCATTTACGGATCACATCAAATACAAAATAAAGTCTTCAGCAATACAGCCACATTCTGGAATCATTTACGGATCACATCAAATAAAAAATAAAGCCTTCAGCAAAACAGCCACATTCTGGAATCATTTACGGATCACATCAAATAAAAAATAAAGCCTTCAGCAATACAGCCACATTCTGGAATCAATTACGGATCACATCAAATAAAAAATAAAGATATTTAAAACAGTTTTGCTCCTATACCTCATGAAAATACATATGACATATGCTCGATTGAGCATATGCTTTTCATATACGTTCTTTTCGCTTTTAATTGTAAAAATTATGAGAAGTGTTATGCAAAATGAAAAACAACCATGGATAAATTTCCAATACCACGACGCATGGGGAAATTTCAGTACATTATGATTTGATAACAAAAAAAAGTTGTTAGAATATATAGGCAGTTTAAAGGCCTACTTAATTTTCGTGTCACCGATTATTTTTTATAGTGCCTTGATTTACGGTTTTAATAAGAATCTATGCCATAAAATATGATTAGAATACTATAATTCATCACAATTTGGAACGTCTCAGAGGGTACCCGCAGAAAATAGCTGAAATAATAAAATCGTTTCCCCCGTTATGGCTCCCAGAATGCAACATAATTCAAACTATAGTTCACTTCCACTCAATGGAAGGAAATAACTCTATATCTAAATATGTATAGTTATTCCCCTTCCATTGAAAATAATATACTTTGTGTAGAAACTTCAGCACAGAACAGACGTCGGTTTCTAAACAAAAACAACAAGTTCACAGTTTATTACATCGAATAAGTTGAAAATACAATGTTTTGGAGCTTCCTCTTTCAAATGGTATATAATATGGCATATATTTTACATAACGTGATCTGGGGGTTCAAAAATTAAGTGGGCCTTTAACACTGAATGTATTCTCGGATATCACAATTATTAGGGCGAGCTGAGAATTTCCATAGCAGCAAGCGACCGACTCGGTCGCTTATTGGTAGGAAATATCTGCTAATAATTATTAGATTGATAGCTCTGGAAGTGTCCATTCCTTCACTATTATGTGATGATAATTATCCCTATTCGAAACCTCACGTCAGTCAGTCAGTTCGAAGATGACACGTTTCGCTCACTATCAAAAGTATATGGGATTAGATCTGTTTCTGGCAGGCAGGTGGAGGATTGAACCTTTCACTAACAGGCTTTCGAACTTCAAGTGAAAATCAATCGCAATAGTGGCAGCGGTAATAAATCGTTATTACTCCCAGAAATATCGAGGCTTACAAATGTGGGAGCATTATACGTTAATTACCGACAGGTTTCGTTCTGCGAGAGTCGTAATTCCCTAATAACCCGCATTATGAGATTTAACTTGACGTATTGAATGCAGAGAGGCAATTCCATCATTATAAATCGGTTAGGTCATGCAATGTTCGCATAAGCTTCGTGCTGGTTCCCAATATTTCCATTCAAACCACGCAATTCGTGCTATTGAACTGCCCCCCCCCCCTGGTCATGTGCTCTGTTTTAGTCAATATTTTTAGAAGTGTATCTTTAACCCGGATTCCGGATGCTGGTGGGGATCAGGATTTGTCAGAGAAAAATAATTTCCCGGATCCGGATCCGACTCACTTTTTTAAATTGCTTTAAATGACTATTCTGTGTGATTTTCGCATTATCGTACGGCAAAACATTGCTATTGACCAGACTGCAGACGTTTACGCCTGACAACTGTTGCCACAGTTGAGGGCGAATTCCTCTGAAGAAACGTGGGTTATGCAGTAGTGTGCAGTAGTAGCTGCGCGGTGGTCACTAAATTCATCCTCTGTGGACCCCATTCTCCAAATCTCCGGCACCGTATTTTGAGGCACCACTTGTATAATATTGAGTGTTACGTGTGGTTGCCAAATCTGCAGGAAGACGCATCTTGTCGGCCTTTGATACTCAATATTTTTATGAGTGGTTATAATATCCTAGCACCGAGTAATAGTTTGTTGCTATCACGTAGCCAAAATCAGATTATGCAATTTGGAAACTCGACACATTAATGTATACGTTTAACGAGCTGTCGTGCCTCCAGTAAATTCGTTTAACCCTGGACTTTGTCGCCAGTGAAACATTCCGGGCCAAGTCAATCGTTTTATCTGATTGACGACTAAATTAAATGCATATGTATTTGTCTATATTTTTAACACATGATATATAACACATACACTTTTATACAGACAATGGAATTGGGTGACAAGTTCTGACTCCCCTATGGGTACCCCCTCTCTCATATGCTATTCCACTGAAAACAAACACAATAAAGAGTAATGACAATGCGACATGACTACCAAAACAAGTTGAGCATATTTACAGATCACCTGTCATCCCTCCCTCGAGTCAGTCATAAGTTTGAATATGTATTTCCTGAAAGTCGTGTTTGTTTGTTTGTTTCGTTTGCTGGCTTGTATATATCATTATTGGCAACAGTTAGTCAACAGAATCTTGATTTGTCTCACGTATGAATGGCTGTATACAGCTAAGACAATTTTCTCGTTGTCACAATCAGACCAATGGATCTCCAAAAAGCAAGATGTTTAGCGAGTAAATATTGTAAGGGAGTAATTTATTTAATAGACGAATTCTTGGGATTGAATGTTTAGATGATAATCAAAGAATGTCAAAGAATGCCGTATAGATACATGCATCGCAATATGGGTTACATATGATGAGTTCGCCCGTTCTAACCCCAACATGGGCGACAATCAGGGCGGATTTTCGAGATCAATGCAGTGCCTCATATATGAACATTATTATATATTTATTATACGCCAGTGGCAGTGGTTACATTATGCATGTTTAGGAAGTGCATTGTGCTGTTCTGATAACGGTACATCGATTCTGTGTTATACTTCGAACCAGCTCACATCTCGGTCAAAGGGCTTCCTGTAAAGGACGTCGTCGAAGCCGAGTTGGTTAATCCTTTCTATACTAAAGCATCATTGACAGCGTTCACGCTGGGCCGAACAATCGCTTGGCATATTTTTTGGCCAATTCTGATTTTATTTTATACAAATTATACAAATTTGGTTCGATATTTTGTGTGCTTAAAAGGGCTTAGTATATATATATTATAATAATAATATAGCGGAAGTCCACCATATGTGGGTAAAATGTCGCCGATAGCAGCGGTCTTATCGAGTCACCAAGGGAGGTAAACCCTGCATGGAGTTTGAACTCCTTTAACACACCACAACGAGCCAGTGTCTTATATCGTATCGGGGTGCATGGTGGCTGCTGCGGATGGGGGATAATAGGCGGGTATAGGATATGTATTGCGCCACGGTGCTATTTATCGTTTCATTCACATGTCATGACGTGCTTATGTGGCAGTATTATGTGTCAGGTAATTAGGTATCCCTGGGCTCGTATTGACCAAATGGGTTTAACTATAGTCCAGGTAGTTTGTAGGGGGCGAGGATCATCGCCGCCGTATAGGATTATCCAATCAATTAAGGGGATTTGAATATTGGCGATACACCCTGTATATATACAGACTATACATCCATCATCAGATCATCGCTAAACTACGTGTACATATGGATATTTTGGGGTCACCTCTCGATGGGATCCGTCAATTTTTTGCGAATATCGTTGAAAAACATGGCCATCAGCGGCCATTTTGGATTTTACTCTTTGCATGACTAAATCCTGCGGCACACTCTATACAGGCGGCATCACTCACCTGATCATCACCAGACTTCATATGGAACTACGGGGTGACCACTGCGGCCATCTTGGATTTTAATGTTTTAATTTATATATATATATATATATATATATATATATTCATGTTCACACCAAGTATAACTTCGTGGATTGGGTTCGAAATCAAGCGTGTGTGCTTATGTGAGTCGTTTCCGGGAATCAGTTGTTATCCATTTCACCCAGCGAGAGAGTGACGGTCTGCTTTATATAGTAGATGCTGTCGTGCGGTATACCATTCTTAATCCAGATATGACTGTCGTTTCCTGTAGTCGATTATGCTCCCGCAAGGTGGGGTGGGTCTATGTACGTCATGTAATGGCATTGTGTATATATAATTGTATATATAGGACATAAGTAACAAATGTGTTGGCTATTGGTATATAGATAATGATGTTAACCAGTTGATTCAAATAGTATTTAGAGTGCATATGGTTATATATTATGGTTATATATACCAAGATCGTCTACATGAATATGGTACTTCACTCCCTTCTTTCTTTGTGTAATGTTTTTGTCAATGTATTGTATTTATACCAATTAACTTGACAAACGATCTTTCGTCCTGCAAGCTACCCCCTCCTGGAACAGTATATTTTCTTATCTAACATGTTATCCCCGCCTGCTAAATTTACTCAATGGTATCAATTCTGATACCAAGGGTAACTTTCTTATTGCCATGACTTAATACAAGCTTTAGTCTTGTTGTATTATCCCCGTTTTTTTAACATGTTTTATATATGTCAATTTATTTGTATTTTTTAATGATATGTTCGATTATAAAATTATTGTTTACACTGCATGTAACATAGATAATCAAGCATAATATAGCATAGCAAACTCGTCCAGATACACGAATCAGTGTACCTTCCATTTCCGTGAATCACAAATCGGTATTAGAACCAGGTACGTCTTTGCTGGGTGGCTCAAAGCGTCGCCATGCAATTTACCAACTTTTAGCCTCCATACACCGGTTATCGGATATATGCCTTCTGGTTCAGAGGACAAATCATCCACGCCGTTACCCACTGAGAGAATAGAAAGCCATGGTACTAATTCAACCATACAGGTATTGTCTCTACAAAATACAATGTTCAATATTTATCTATATAATATTTAAAATGACCTAACTTTGTAGAATGCAGGTCAGACAGGCTTGTAGATGTAACAGCTGGTCTTTAATCGGGATTAACATAACAAACATATTAGTACACACGTATACATATACATGACACTAGACATAGACCAGTGCACGCGCCTTCAAACCAGAGGCTTTACAGCAGTCTTATAAGATTAACGATGTGTTGTGAATTTAATCATGCCGTCTTGAAAAGATAATCCCCGGTTTCGTTCCGGATGAGGTATCGCGACTAAATGCATGCAGTTGATATTTTACATGTCATATTACCGTAGCATATTCATATTCGTTTCGACTGAGAGACACAACCCCAAAGTGGATTGACGTCTCTGGTTATATTTTTCCGTTGCGTGGAGCACAAATCGCTATTATAACCAGGTTCACAGTCGCGCATGGTTTGTTTGACTGCGGATGAGGGAAGACCCCATTCCATAGGATACTGCATGCATAGTATATAGAGGGATGGAAGGCAGCAGGTGGGCATCGGTGTTCAAGAGGGATAATAAAATTGATGCGGTTTCAGAAACCCCGCCGACGGGTGGGACGTTGGTCCGGACCGAGAGTGCTGGGATGCTAGTGGATCCGAAAGACATGCTCTTTATGAAAGCAAGCAAGAAATGGAGATCAGAAAAACAACTAAAAAATACGCCACCAGCTGACAAGACGGTCGGCTCTAAAACTGGCAATACGCCACCAGCTGACAAGATGGTCGGCTCTAAAGCAGGTAGTCTTTGGAGATTACCAAAAAAGAAAATGATGGCAACTTTCGGATTTTTAGAAAATGGCCCTAATGGTCCTGAAGGAGATGATAATTCTATACGAGAACAAGTTCTTTCGAAAAATGTCCAAAACATGCCGCTAATGATGAGGCTACGGAACTACGCGACGATGGTTGGTAGCAAAAAAGCCGACAAACCCGTGAAACCTGAAATTTCATTGAATAGTTTCCGGAGAAAATCGTCAACGTTTTCGATGAAAAATGACGACGATTTCGATTACAAACGTTCAGATTTGGTCGCCATGTTAGAGAAAACGAGGAATCGGATAAGACAGAAGATGAAGAAAAACATCATGTTTCCACAGGATCGCTTGGCTCGCATTATAATGCTGAGACAAAGCGTGAACAACATCGAGAAACGGTTCAAACACCAGACGGGATGTTTACCAACAATCAAGGCAGAGGAAAAACCGAACGATGAAACGATACGCGCGTCGAACACGCGTTTTACCCACCCTGGACATGCCAAAAAGTTCTTTCTGAAATACATCCGATATGTTCTGATACTGATACAATGGGTGGATATGATATCTGAATCCCAGAGGAACTCGCTGGAGCAGGAGCTACGCTCGTTTGTTGACATTGCTGGGGATTTGCAGACGACAGATGTACTCTCACGTAACGACAACGGACTTGTATTTGACAAGAATTACTTCAAGACGAGTAAAGAGGTAAGCGTCCCTTTCTATATGGTTTAGACATATTTATTTATGGTGACGGGGTTGGAAGACAAGACTTAGTGCTCGCCACTTAGATGTCTCGAAGACAACAACACTAAATATACATGTACAATAACAGCATGGTAACAGTGCATATATACATATATAAGAAAGTATACAACAAAACATTTGTGTTAGTGCTATCCCCCCCCCCTTTAACCAAAGTCTTTTCTATACTGAATGGATTATCACAGTCAGTTATAACACTATATATTGGAACGGTATATTATTCATTTAGAGGGGTGTTCAGGTAATTAAAGACAGACGGGAAAACAGATATTACGAGAGTAGAATGGTTCATATTCATTGGTGGGAAATGTTCAGCTGATAAGTCCAACAAACAACTCGGTTATTGAACTTATTATCTGAACATTTCCTAAGTGATACCTCTCACATAACGGAAACGGGCTTGCATTCGACAAGAACTACTTCAAGACGAATAAAGAGGTAAGCGTCCCTTTCTGTGGTTTAGACACATTCATTTACCAAAATAATATGGTGACGGGATTGGAGGACAAGTGCTAGCCACTTAGATGGAACTCCTTCCCGAAGACAACACTAAATACAACTTTACAATAGCCGCATGGTAGCAGTAGATATATACATATATATAAGAAAGTTTTGTGTTAGCGCTAGTCCCCCCTTTAACCCTTTACCCAACAGAAGGGCCCTGTGCCAATGCATTCTCTTATATATGCGAGTCGACCATAGGTCGCCTCGCATATATAAGAGAATGCATTGGCTTAACACATTAAAAATTATAAAATTGTTAAAGAATGTAAGAAAAAATGGTAAAAAGTGTTAAAAAAAAGATTTTTTTTAGGCCAATGCATTCTCTTATATATGCGAGGCGACCTATGGTCGACTCGCATATATAAGAGAATGCATTGGCACAGGGCATAACTGTAACTATCACAATGTGGTCAAGGAGCCGGTTCCAATGATATCCATATTTGTATGGTTCTATTGAGACAGACCGAAGATATTTTAGGCTGTTGAAGCTTTATTTGGCCGGTTTTGGCCGGTTTGTTGGGTAAAGGGTTAACCCAAGTCTGTGTTATCAGTTTTTATTTTCACACATAAATTTCTCTCACTCTATCCCTTTCTATACTGAATGGATTCTCCCAGTCAGTTATAAAAGTATACATTTGAACGGTATATTATTCATTTAGAGCGGACGACAGACAGATACTTTAAGAGAAGAATGATTAATATTCATTGGTGGGAAATGTTCAGATGTATTAACTGAACATTCCCTAATGTAACTACTCGTCGATGAGTAATTAGTATAGAAGGGGTTAATCTACGTTATAACTGGTCATCAATAGTGGCACTTTTACTAATGTAGAGCAGACGACAGGCAGAAAACAGATACTACAAGAGTAGAATTATTAATATTCATTGGTGTGAAATGTTCAGATAATAAGTTCAACAAACGACATATTGTCGTTTTTTGAACTTATTATCTTAACATATCCAAAGGGATAACTACTCGTCAATGATTGTTTGGTATAAAAGGGGTTCACTAATCTTGCGAAAATTCCTCAAACTCCTCAAATGAACCACTCGTCATGTTAGCAAATATATCCAGTCATCGAATGGATAAAGGAATTATTTTGTGAAAAAAATAAATAGTTTTTGTTCTCAAAATACTAATTATATGTATGTAACCCTTCCATGACTCGAGCTGCGTTGGTGCTTTATTAAAGATCCTGTGCCAGTGCAGTGTCTTATACGTGCAGGTCGCCCATAGGGAACCTCACATATATGTATATAAGAGAATGCACTGGCCAAGTCAAGGTAAAAATATTGTTAGGCCATTGTATCTTAGTTTGTTTGCTTGTAGTTATGTATGTGATACTCACTATCAGAGACTCGCATATATAAGACAATGCATTGTCAAAGGGTTTTCGCAAAATTTCAGGAAGCTCTAAAGGTTAAAATACCCATTTCGCCGAAATAATTCAATATCCGGTTAGATAATACTTCTATTTTTAGCATACAAAATACCAAACATTGCCGACGTTTTACCTATACGCGCGAGGTCACATGACAGATGATCTAAATGAGTGGTATTCGTGTCATCGGAAATGTGTTACCCTCCCCCCTTCCGCACACACACACACCTTTAGTGAGCGATTTGGACAATTTGTTTGCGATGTTGCATTAAAAAATGGAGTATTTTATTTATGCCCGTTATTCCAGGGGGGGGGGGGCGTCGTGAAAACATTTACACATACAGGGCCCAAAAAAACAATTACAGCATTTTTGCTACCCACCCACCCTTTTTGTGCAAAAAAAATATTTTTTTCCGCCGGATATTTTTGGACCCACCCCCTAAAATAAGAAAAATATCATTTTAAATCTATTCAAGACCAAATCAAACAAAATCAAAGGTATGTTTTAAATTGGTCAGTTTCTGGCAGATTAGGATTTCATTTGATTAGGATAAATATTATTTATGCTGGCAAAACTATCAAACAATTGAAAAACTATCAACGGTTATGATGTTGTTTTCGACATTGAAAAATACATTATGAAATACAAAGTGTTTTATTCTACAGTATGCACATATATTGTGAAGTAATATTTATAGTGCCAATAAGCCAACATTGTGTTTAATTTGTACATAAATAGTCCAGTTACTAATTAATGACTTCTTCACTGTTGTTCCCCAAAAGGTGCCACCAACCATCATATCAGAACACCTTATAGCCATACCTGCAATGACAGTTATATAGTATATAAGTATCACTCTTTGGAGCCAAATAAACAGGCTGGCATGTTTATTTTTTAATTTGAGGTATTTTGTTAGCCAGCAATCTGCAGCACTAGTATTATTTGGTCATTAGACATGCCAGAGTGAAAATGCCAGCACTATCAGGCACTATTCAATATTAATTTGAGGTGAAATGCAAACCAGCACTCCTATTCAGTCATCACTTTTATTTGGCACCAGAGAGTGCTTTATCTTATACCTACATATGTTCTTAAGTGTTGGTTAAGGTCATAATCTATGTTAGAACACATTTATTAGTGAAAACAACTTAAAACAATGTCCATAATGTGGGTTGAAAAAGATTTGCAAAAACTATTTTTTTCAGGCCTCTGAGATGCACCCACCCCGCCCGGTATAGGTATGTTTTTGGAAGACCTCCCCTGTATTACTTATATCTTATACCTACCCTGTTCCTAAGTGTCTGTAAAGGCCATAACCTGCCTTAGAACACAATTATTATTTAATATATTTGAAAACAACTTAAAACAAGGGCAAAAATGTGAATAGAAAACAAATTGCACAAACTCATTTTTTCGGGCCTCTTCGGACCTACCCACCCCGGCCCTGTATGATAAAACTTTTTTTGTGCGACCCCCCCCCCCCCCCCCCCTGGTTATTCCGTTAAATAAAGGCTTTTAAAATTTGGTTTTCCTAAAAATAAACTTGTATCTTAATGCTAAAGCAACGAACCATGATACGTAACGCAACGTAGCATGATACGAAATAACGTGCACCTTTATTATTTTAATGCCAAAAGCGAACATTGAAGACAGAACATACTTATCGGTAATTAATTACGATTGTTAATGGCCCAATTAATTTTCGAATGCAGATCACATTATATACAACATATCCCATTGTATATACCATTTGGAAGATGAACCCAAAAAATATATATTCCACCAGAATACGGAACAGCTACGGCATATGAGTGTCCACCATGTGATAGAGATTCTCAGATTCACTTCAAGACTTCCCCCGTTAGTTACCCCAGAATGCATCATAATTCACAACTTAGAAATGGAGTTATTCCCCTTCCATTGAGAATTATAAACTGGCAGTACAGACCAGATCGAGATCAAGCACAGAATACCGTCCGTGCCTTGACAAAAACAACATTGTTACAGTTTATTCGACCTGATAAGTTGATAATACAATGTTTTGGAGCTTCCTCTTTCAATTGGTATATAATATAGAATATGTTGTACAGAATGTGATCTGGGGATTCGATGGTATATAATATAGAATATGTTGTACATAATGTGATCTGGGGATTCGATGGTATATAATATAGAATATGTTGTACAGAATGTGATCTGGGGATTCGAAAATTAAGTGAGCCTTTACAAGTTGATTTTGCTAAAAAATAAATAAAGTTGCGTCTTAGTTCTTGCAACGAACTATAGCATGATACGAAATAACGGGCAACTTTATTATTTTAAAGCCAAAAACGAAGTTTGAAGACATAACAGACTTGTCTGCATCATTCAAATTATTGAATTCATTATCGTGTTTCTCAATTTCGCTGAATAAACTAGATCTTAAATCATCGTATGTGTTACATTCAATGATAAAATGCATTTCAGATTCGACACATTGTTTGTCACACATCGAACACATTCAATTTTCTAATCATATTACTGGTTGGCGATGCCTCCCTTTTCTATTGCCACCATGTGGTTACTCATGCGCAATCTAAAAACATTTCGCGAGCAAATTGTGATCGTGTATGAATGACATATGGCTCAATTTTGTATTCATCTTTCAATACCATGTAATTCTTAGTTTAATTTTCCGTGTCGGTCTATCGTCAATGTATATATATCATTGCGAAACACTTCCATATATTCTGATTTCAATGTCTTAGTCGGCATCTTTTCACGCTACCCTGTATCCACCATTTCAGATAACTTTAACTGCGGAAATGAGATTCATCCTAACAACTCGCAGTGAGCATCGAACATCGGAAATGGTAACGCAGGTTCTGCACGGGCTCCAAGCTTTGGAATCTCTCTCGGAGTACCCAATCGCGACACAAGAAAAGCTGTGCAAAGTCGCGTGGTACACATCCATAACAGCTAAAAAGACGATATTGCGACAAGGTCACAATCCGGAATGCTTTTATTTCATTCTTTCTGGAATGGCATACGTGAAAAAAGTTGAGGTCAACGAAGAAAACAGGGAAGCCACTATGAACATAGTAGCACGGCTCACAAAAGGACAAAGTTTTGGAGATGTTGGCCTCATTTTCAATGCACCACGAACAGCTACGGTTGAAAGTGCCACCGACATGGAAATTCTGGTTATAGAGCGGGAAGATTTCTATCGCATATTCATGGACATCGGAGATCCAAATACTGAACCAGATCATGTTGTGTTTCTACGGTCTCTTCCGATTTTCAGATGTTGGCCTTTTGATGAACTCAAGTCAGAACCTAGTTCTTGCATTATGCATTTCTTCAAAAGAGGAAGCTTGGTGATTGAAAAACTGAGCAGTAGCGAATGGATTTATATAGTTAAGCATGGCACAGTTGAGGTGATGAAGAAGCTTAAAGCTGTGAAGCCACGGCCCAAATCATATACCATTGGTGACACCGATTCAGGTGTGACGACACAGAAATACACAACCCGCGAATGCGTCGGCAAAAATAAACGCGAGACTAGATATGTTGATAAAGAATTATATGAAACAATGGAGAAATATTACAATCGACAAGCCGAAGGCGATCTTAGCTCGAAATCTGGAGAGTTGAGGCTACCACTAATAAAGACTGGGTTAAAACGACTCCCAAGCTGCATCCACGCAAAACGTGTTATACGGGGAAAAAGTGCAGAAGTTATAAGGGAGACGAAAGCGGTTTTCACGGCGGAGTGTGAATTTACTAAAAAAGAAATAGACACCGACGAAGCAACGGAAAGCGTTTTCATCAGCATCGAACGGATTTCCACTCGAGGAATTGTGGGATTGAATTACTTGAGTATCGGCAATGAAAGTTTCACCGATGACGTCACTGACACATGCCTAGTAAGTCGTGGAGCTGAAATAGTTATGCTCAGCAAGAAATTGTTTTTGAAGCATATGAACGACAGAGTGCAGATATCGGTGAGGAACAGGGTGCAGCCATACCCTGGAGAAGAAAAGCTGCAAGAGAATTTACAGATACAGAAAGACTGGGAGACCTACAAACACCGGACACTCAGTAGTATTACGTCATAGTGCGACAAATCAATCAATGTATTGTCTCCAATCATCATAATTGATATAACAGAGTGGGTGGAATTATATATAACAATTATTTTGGTGATATTAAATGTAATGTGAAGTGCGCATGTGATCTGAGGCATCAATCAATATAATTTATGAATAAATAGAACTTAATTAATTAATATGAATAAATATCGATTAATTTATATTGTATGTTGAGAGTGTGAGTATACCTGCCAGAAAGGTCATTAGATTCAATGACAACCCATGATGCAACTATCAGTGTATAACATATGGTGATGAACCCCATGAGCTTGTAAATAGTGGTATGACCCGTTCAATGAAGCTGACAAGTTTTCTTATTGTTTTCGAACTGGAATTAGTGAACAGTTAATTAAGTTTAACTATGAAAGGATTCGGGCGGCTGTTTCGATTCCAAACTAATTGTTAACAGTGAACACTGTTGTTCTAAAAACTGAATTAACCGGACCAAACAGGAAAATAATCAGAAATTGTTCTGATGTTGGTCCTGTGTCAATCGAATGAATGAATAAATGGATTGATAAACGAATAAGTGTTTCATTTAATGAACGAATGACTTTGTGATTTAATGCGAAAATCACAAAATTAATTAAACTGGCACATGCCATGAAAAATAATATACCATGTTAACTTATTCATGGTAAATTAAGCATGTGAATTTTCTCTTAATTAAATGCCAAAGATGTTCCTAATTCAAATCAAAGTTCAGAGTCGGCAGAATGATTAAATGTACCCTACCAGCATTGGAACGGTAAACGGTTTGAACTTCCAAACAATTAGAGTGTTTGAGGTACATGGACATGTACCATTTGATAAGAAGGTTGTTCCCTTGGTTTCAATGTAATGCTGTGTCATGCATTATAATGACTATTGGCTATGTTTCACCGAATGATCGACGATAGATACCCATCAGATATGTATATAACCCATATAGCAATACACCAAGCACAATAAAATCACAAAATCATTCATGTAAATATGTTGAATGTTCAGCTATCCATGCACAGATGATGAATTTAGCGCCGCTATCCCACATATCGATCTAGCGTAACTAAATTTACCCTCTCAACCTCATTCCGCTTAGGAGTCAACTACTTTGGGAGACCTAGGATCAGATTGAAGTTCCTCCGTTTAATTTGGGGATGTTCACCCATTAACCCTTTACCCAACAAAACGCCCAGAAAAATAGCCCAAATGAAGCTGCAACAGCGTAAATTATCTTGGGTCTGTCTCAATAGAACCATACAAATATGGATATCATTGGAACCGGCTCATTGACCACATTGTGATAGTTAGTTATGCCATGTGCCAATGCATTCTCTTATATATGCGAGTCTACCATAGGTCGCCTCGCATACTGATAAAAGAGAATGCATTGGCGACTCGCATATATAAGAGAATGCATTGGCACAGGGCCGTTTTGTTGGGTAAAGGGTTAATCATCTCGATTATGCATTTTATCTTCTGCAAATTATAGGGGATAGAACCTGAACAGAAGGGGGAATTTTACTTGAACATAAACAACATAAACAACATAAACAACATAAACAACATAAACAACATATTGCACAGAGCCGCCATAAGTTGAGAGATGATATTTTGATTTCAGTGAGACAACTTGATTGCACACAGACAGGTGCAATGTCTTCTCGTGCATCATCTCAAATTGCCGTCCGATAAAACAATTTATCACATGATCCTACCCTTTTTCCATTCAATAAACCCATTCTATAAATTGTGATATGAAACGTTCGTTTAGTAACATTAAATAGTGCCAGGTTACATTTGACTTCCGGTTTTTTGTCTGTTAACATTCCGTACGCTATGTCTCAAAATACTACGGCTTCCAATATTTTTCCAACAAACTAACACGAATGAAGAGCTTGAAAAGTTATTTCATTAAATATACGCCATTAAATAGGCCTTAGAGTCTTTATTTATCTGGGACTATTTCTTTACGCGGGCTAACAACGAATAGTTACGCGAAACGTCATCGCATGCCTTATATAAGCCGATGTTAGTTTCGCGTCCCATTGTTGATTTAAGTATGTTTTGTCGAGGTTTTGGATCATGTAATAAATAGAATCTGCAACTCGTCCCCAGATTATTGCGGAAATTACAAAACTCGTCCAGTAAATTTGGTCTGGACCTCGCCAAAGGCTCGGTCCAGACCTAATTTACTGGACTCGTTTTGTAAATTCCGCTATCAACTGGGGACTCGTTGTAGATCCTCTATATCGTAATCTATAAGAAAGCGGTCGACTGCTTCTTTCATTTTCTCAACTTCACCGCGCATCTAATATATCACAGGCGCGGAACGATGGGAGCAAATTACCTGTGGATTATATTCCAGTTTTCTAGCTAATATAGATTGTACGACCTGTGATCATCATAAATAAGTTTTAAATATCCCTACTTGAAGTCAAGTCTCAGAGACATCAAGTTGGTAAATTTCTCTGCCAGATAGAGGGTGATATTTTGATATCTCATATATATTTTGAAGACCTCGGGTTGACCGATCGAGACCAAACTTCCTATCCAAAGGTAAAATCCCACGGGAATCGCCGACGTCGCATTTTGGACAAGCTCTGAGCACTGATTCTCCACTCACAATCATCAAAATCACCGCAAACGCCACTTCGGTGGTTAAGGCATCAACGATCTTTATATTGACCATATTCGGAGATGTTAACGACGAACGCTCTTTATTGCAATCGACATAGCTAAACGACTACCCTATGCGTGCGAAATACGGATGAGAAACGCAAAATGCAATTATCTCGATTAAAAAGGCAGAATTGATCTAAGAAGCGTTTGTTTACAATTCAACGCAACCTTATCGCTCGAAATATTATGCAGAGAGATTTCACGACGGGACGGGTACCATGAATTAACTCATTGAAAAACAAAGAATGCGTTGTCTGTCGTTCCTAGGAAGGGGGGATTTCATCGGGTCAATTAGAATAAAAATTAAATAAATAGGTCAATTAGAATAAAAATTAAATAAATATTAAAATAAAAAATAAAACATAAATATTAAAAATTAAATTAAATTTTTTTTTTTTTAAATATAAATAAAAACAAAAAAATTCAAAAAATGTCAAGTTTCTGACCAGCTCCGATCCGACAGGGTGAGCTACTACTGATATTCCGTTGGTAAGAATCATGTTTTGTGATGCTATTTGGATATATAATTTATGAGAATATGTGTAATGCTTTGAACAAGAGTATCCTCTATTCCCATCATATATCCACAATATGCTGAGGGTTTCACATCACTTTAACCTGGTCAACGCCGGGTAACCCTGTTAGTCTCATATATATTTTGAGCTCTGAGCACCGATTCTCCACTCCCAATAATCAAAATCACCGCAAACGCCACTTCGGGGGGTTAAGGCATTAACGATCTTTATATTGACCATATTCGGAGGTGTTAGGGATGAACGCTCTTTATTACAATCGAAGCTGCTAAACGGCTACCCATGCGTAAAATACGGATGCAAAACGAAACGCGGAATGCAATTATCTCGATTAAAAAGGCAGAATGGGTTGTTGTGTCATATATGTCCTAGGAACAGGGCAATTTTTCATCGGGTCAGTCTTTGAGGGACGGGTACCATGAATTAATTCACGAAAAACAAAAAATGCGTGTTGTGCTGTCGTTTCGACGATCGGGACGAAACTTGGTATGTGTGTGTAGTTTGACCAGGCGGTCGTCCTTGTCGTGTTGGCGAGCCCGTGCGACGCCCGTGCAGCGCATGCGCAGACGATATCTCGGAAACGGGTGGAGCTATCGACTTGAAATTTGCTATGTGAATGTATCTTGCCCCGGATACGATTTTTATCGGGTCACCGAGCCCGTGCGACACAAGCTTCGCGCATGCGCAGACCAGATCTCGGAAACGGGTGGAGCTATCGACCTGAAATTTGGTTTTTGAATAGCCCGGACAACGTCGGGCTCATCGGCTAGTCTAATATATATTTTGGGACTTCTGTGTGTTTGTTTGTTTGTTGTTTGTCTGTTAGCTATGGCCGGGAAAACTGTCGGACGGATTGAGCCCAAACTTCCTATCTGAGGGTAAAATCACAGATGGAATGTCATTGCACCGCTTCTGAGAACGTCAGAGCACTCATTCTCCAATCCCCCGCCACCGCAATGGGTAGTTCATGGGTTAATCGCGTGATAGTTAAAGAGCATTCGTATCCGCAGTGTCGTTGATAAAGAGCGTCTGTGTGTCCAGACATGAGCGTGTTGTGTCTGTGTACAGACATGAACGTGTTGTGTGATTCTGTGTTCGTATTTAGGGGTTCCTGTGAATGGGGGAGATTTTCAGCGGGTCAGTTTTTCCGCCCGAGGTGACCTTCACCTAGAAACGGGTACCCACAAATGATCTAATATATATTTTGGTACTTCTGTCTGTATGTTTGTCTGTTAGCTATGGCCGGGGAAACTGCTGGACGGATTTCGACGAAATTTGATACCTACGGGTAATTTTGTCCGGGGGAGTGTTTTGGACGGGTCAAATCGTGACTCCGACCTGACATTGACCTTCAAAATGGTCAACTCAAGGTCAAAGCCCGGATGAATTTAAATGTGGTTCGATTAAATTAACTATAATGTCACGGATTTTGGCAGAGGTTCCAAGTTGGATTCCCAAATACATGTCGGTCCCCGAGGTTACCGTTGCATCTAACGAACAGTACACGTTACACAATTAAAACTCTCAAGGTTGCTAATGACAGTTTATAATTGTAGCCATACTCGAGCGCAATTTTATTAGAACATAAGCAACATAAGCCGCCATAAGTTGGGAGATGTTACATATTTTGTATTTTTATTTCACTGAGACAACTTGATTGCACACAGACGCGGCAAGCATTTGCACTGTCTTCTATCATGCATCATCTCAAATTGCCGTCCGATAAAACAATATCGTAATCTATAAGAAAGCAGAGTCTGCTTCTTTCATGTTCACCATTTCACACGCAGCGCATCTAATACATCACAGCCACGGAACGATGGAAGCAAATTACCTGTGCATTATCTTAGAGAAAGCTCCCTACTAGTTTTGGCACATGCCTGGCTAATAAAAGATAACCCCCATTGCCTTGGGATAAGAGAATTTATTATGCGATACATATTTTGTAATATTACACAGGTGTTGCTGTTTAAGTAGAAGTATGAACAGGTAATAAACGGTTATGATTAACAAATGACGAATATTGCGAATGGCATGCATACTTTATCATAGATAATTGTTGGTGATTTATCTTTCTGCTTTTATTTGTTTGCACTGGTATATTGGCTGCCAATTGCTACATAACTGTACAATAACATTTGTTTCGCGCCTGAGAAATTACTGTTGCATTATGTTTTTCCAGTTTTATTTCTAACCCTTGCGATGCGAAGCATTTATCGCCTAATTAGATCCACATCGCACAAAAATGAAGAAAATATTATGTATAGGAGAGAATGGGGTCAAGCGTTGTCTGCTTATAGTAAGCCATATCATCAGGGTGGAAAAAACATGTACTATGAAGCGGAGGGAAGATAAGTAGTAAGAATAACAGAATGATGATAGATATAATGAACATTATGACACTAAAAATAATGATAATGGATATTATTCATAGCAAAACAAATAAGGAAACCACTAAATGTATACCATTAATTGTGGCGTTCTTCGTATAGGAGTCTGATATGTCAGTTAATTTATTTGCGGATAGGCCAGAGAAATGGTTTTTGACATAGAGACGAGGCCCGTGAAGAGACAACCGTCAGTGTATCAAATCAAGCTACATGTATGTCGTCTGTGTCAGTGTATCAAATCAAGCTATATGTATGTCGTCTGTGTCACATATATTCTTATACGGAAACGATTACTATTCAAGATAAATGTTTGGCCGGTTTCGAATATCCTCATTGTCGGTAAAACTAGAAACTTGGGGTCATAAAATATGTTGAGGTATACCTCATTCAGAGAATTCCGTACAGCATTCTAATTCCCACTGACGCTGGAGGGGGTCACTCTCACCACAAATTGTGCTGAATGATACACAGGTTTTGAAAATGTGCTGAAGAGTACACATGGGTTGTTATCGACACTAACGCATTTACGTCAACTGTGTTCCTGAAAGTCTGGCGCACTTCAGCAGTTTGTTTTCAGTTCATTTTAATTTTCATTGGAATGCTAACAATTATTCTCTAACAGAGACCATGGCAGACACGAAAACTAAACGTCATTTAGAACGATATTTCAAAACCTACAACGGTCATTATATGACATGAAATAGTGCCAGCTCTACCAAAATGTATTATTGTTGTGCAGATGTGACCTTTGAATTCCGGTTTGTCGTCGTTTTACATATCGTACGCTACGGATGAGGAGTGAAGAAGAATCGGTGTTTGTGACTGATATTGATATCAATTGAAAGTTGTTTCATTAAATTCACTCCCATTAAATACGTCAAAGAGTCTTATTTATTTGGGATTATTTCTTTATGCGCGCAAGCAAATCAGTTACGTGAAACGTCCTCGTATGCCGTTGTTACTTCACGTCCCACTTATTGATTTTAAGTATGTTGTAAGGATGTTTTGGAGCGAAATTTACAAAACTTGCCCAGTATAATCTAGGTCTAGACCTCGCGAAGGCTCGGTCCAGACCTAATTTACTGGGTGAGTTTTGTAAATTTAGCTATAAACTGGGGACGAGTCGAAGATCCTATATGTATTGTACCTCATGCGTGCAAACATAAACTTATATGGTATCAACCAAGATGGAAATGGGAAAAGCAGTAAAATGAAAAATAACAAATATATTCTTCCGCGATGTATAGATACATGTACCACAGGCCACACGTTCTGATCTGAACTATAGCACGACGTCTGCTAGGCTGGGGTCTACTCGTGGGAACATAGTTTGGTGCCGGCGGTATATATATCTTTATTATGCAATCTAATAACCCCGTGATTTCCTCATTTATCTGGTTCAAATAGTCATGAAATGGCAAAAAAGTTACTTTGTCTACAAACTGTTTCATTTAAATTCTCCCTGCCGGACGCCAACAGTTCACAGTACGCATGGCAAACGAAGTCATGAAAATGTTATGGCGAAAAAGTAACTTTGTCTACAAACAGTTTCATTTAAATTCTCCCCACCGAACGCAAACAATTCACAGTGCGCATGACAAACTAAGAGAAACTTCCCGAAAAGTGTTCGTCGATACTAACTATATATATGCGTTTGGCGTCCGTCATTCCCGCCATATATGCGCACTTCAACTAAACATTGCCTTGTTTCAGTGTTATTTGTCCTAAATATACAGTATGCTGTCGCTAGTGTATTCCCGTTTGGTTGTTCTATTATCGCGCAGTTGGTTGATCCCACGGGAAATACTCGAACAAACACGTAGAACAGTCCAACGCGCGCATGAATATATTTGAATGCAGAAATGGTACACAAGAGATCAGGCTATATGTCTGAATCCATATCTGCGCGAAGTCAATAAATACCCAAAGGAGGTGCTGTCCACCTTGTTTAGTATTTAGTGCGGATCTGTATTGGCTAATAAAGATTCCCGTACGATCAATATTCAATGGTCCGGACCCCAGAGGATCGTCTGTATGTTGTTCCGTTTCCGATTCCAATATTGTTCTAGTGGTTAAGTGTAGACTGTCAAGATGGAGCTTATCTCGGAAAATGAAACAACACAGAGCATTCAAACTGTTCTACACAAGACTGGAAATAGTATGTCTGTCATTTGCAGAATGAGGTTCCAAGAAGGTGAATTTAGTGATGCTATATATCCTGCGCGACGGGCTAGCATTACCAAATTCACCCTCTGTGAATCTCATTCTGCTCATGCCTCAATTGCTATGGGAGACATAATTAACACACTATATTTGCAGGCTTGGTTCTACATGTACATGCCTTAACATTCTTGAACCAAAACCTAAGACACGTATATACACGAGAAAAGCGGAGTCACACGCGCGCAACATATTTACACATTTCAAGGCACTACTCAACATAAGTTATTGTTATTATACAATTGATTCACGGCCGATTGTTGTGTACTTTCTTTATCAAGTGCATGAGAACACTTTACTTGTATGATCTACTTTGACTACTGGACCTATTTCGATATGAGTGGTTACCATCCGTGAGCATTTCCATTGTCAAACTCACAATTGTTCAGTTATGTTAGAGCGTGTTTCTTTATATATTTTTATCAGATTATATTTGCTCAATGATACCATATTTCGGTTTTTCAATTTTGCCATACTTTCTGGAAATTGGCCAAAAACAATATTCCCGGCCAGCGTGAACTCTGGTACTTATATGTTTTGTCAATGATATCCTCTTCCAATTGTCTGTTCCAACCCACATGCTGATATCGTACGATGAACTATTCACCCCTGTTTAAATGTACTCAATCCGAGTCCATGGTCACCATATAATCAGATTCCAACAACAACAACAACAACATTTTTAGAAATGCTGCATGCTTCAGTTATCAGAATCGATTAATTGCCCAAAAATAATGCTAACTACTGTCAACTATAGTATAAAATTGCCCGAAACGTGTTATTTATCAACATGTTGTTCGACGAAATTTGGCATTATTATCAACACAATGCCTCTAGATTTTAGAGGTATCCATCTTCATCCGCAATTTGGTCCGAGACCTTCGACTCGTCGACGTTTTACTGGGCCACTATTAAGTCTCGATGGTGAAAAATAATATATTTCAAAAATCGATATCTAATAACTCTGAGCTTTGATAGGTCAGTTCCTCGACTCGAATCAAATATTTTTACCCCCGAATCCAAATAAATAGTAATTGAGGGCGATTAATCGGATTATGCATCTTTAATCTTTGTTTTACTAAATGGGTTCACCCTCCCAGTTATCACAGTATATATTGGAATCGTATATTGCTCATTGGGGGAGGTGTTCGTGAAATATAAACAGACGACAGACAGACGAACATATACTACAAGACTTATTGCAACAGGATTCATACTATTCGGTTGGAAATCTTCATATAATAAGTTCTGTGGTCGTTTGTTAAACTTATTATCTGAACATTTCCCATGGGATAGCTACTCATCAATGATGCTTTATCATTTTTCTTACATTCTTTAACAATTTTTATCATTTTTATCAATATTTCTTACATTCTTTAACAATTTTTATCTTCTTTTTTTTTCATTTTTTCTTGCATACTTTAACAATTATAAATAATAATATAAAAGGTGTTAGGCCCAAGCATTCTCTTATATATGCGAGGCGACCTATGGTCGACTCGCATATATAAGAGAATGTATTGGCACAGGGTTTTCGCAAAAATTCAGGAAACTCCCGTCATGAAAGGGTTAACTTATCATCTGAACATTTCCTAAGGGAACAACCCGTCAATGAGTATTTAGTAAAGACAGGGTTAACAGCCGCAATTCTAATAATAGCATTTTGATCTTTATGTTCTAACTCGCCATTGAGCAATATTTTTGACCTCTTGTGATGAAGTCTGTTAAAGGTGGATTATCTCTTCCGCAACATGATGTATATAGTTTTCTGGGTTGGCAATGAAATAATAACTATGAATCGAAAACCTTTGTCTTGAAACGCGTCTATCAATTAGTATTGATTGTATTTGGAATCTGTTTCGTATATAATAACTCTGTGCCGTTCAATAATGGTCTATAATATTCACGACCGTCTTTTATATTTGCGTTTTTAGTTATTTTAATTATTGAAAATAAGCATAATTATGCTACACTCTAGGTATTGTCTACTTGATTCTCACTTAATATATTCCGATAGATACAATCAATTTGAGACAGTTTGCGGTACGCATTCGTTCGGAGCGCCACGTTGGATGCCTCTATATAAACGTTCTAAATATAGTAACAAATATATTCCCATTAATTGTTAATATATATGTCACATTATAATAAAATATTGTCGAAATAAAATCGATATTAATTGATAGAATCGTTTCCGTACAGGGATTTACCAACTCATACGTGTTCTTTCATTAGAGACCTTTCGCAAAAATCTCTATTACGATTACGGATAGGATATATTGCCCTAGAAAGTTTGACACCACCACAATTGACCTACGATCGCTAATTGGTGAGGCGGCATATGCCCCGCTTTATTCAGTTATATATA
This sequence comes from Siphonodentalium dalli, assembly GCA_032622095.1. Classification (NCBI taxonomy): domain Eukaryota; kingdom Metazoa; phylum Mollusca; class Scaphopoda; order Gadilida; family Siphonodentaliidae; genus Siphonodentalium; species Siphonodentalium dalli. The sequence goes on from CP136062.1 coordinate 153,310,321, forward strand.
TATTTGATGGAAAAATGAATGTGTGTCTCTTTCAGATCCCATGTTCGTATCCGTGTTTAATACACCACACTGATAATTTTAGAACGTCCCAGTCAGGACCGGTGGCACATCTGCACATAATTACACTCAGTAGGGTATATTTCGTCTCACATAAGAACCCCCGTGCGTAAAGATCGAATTTGGGCCGTATACTGGCAGGCTATTTCCATATCCGTAATCGTATTCGTGATTTTGCGAAAGGTCTCTATACCCAGGAAACTATCTAAAATGTGTTCTATAAAGAGATAACCCAACTTTAAAATCTACTCTATTATACCATAATTTTATCCGTCATATGGGCATAACATTATGCATGTATACATAAAATGTTCCCAGTGGAGAACTAATGTAGTGTGGCCTTTTTTGCATCTCTCGACGTAACAAAACATCCATGCATGGGTTTTTATTACCGGCGGCGGAACATTACCCACATTCGCGTTCATTTCTATGGAACGAGCTATATATTGCTCAGAAAGACACCCAATGTGACAACCTGCTATTTGGTCGACACGCAAAATGCATCAAATCAGCGCAAAATGTCAATAGTCATCTCAATCGGAACGCCGTCCGTCAAGCCTGCAAATAGTGCGTCTGTCATTTGCAGAATGAGGTCGCCAGAGGGTGAATTTAGTGACTAAATTACCCTATGTGAACCTCATTCTGCTTAGGCTTCAACTGATATAGGAGACCTATGATCAGATTGAAGTTCCCCAGTTTAAGTTGGTGATATTCACCCATTAGTCGGCTCGATTGTGCATTTTAACTTAGGCAAATTAAGGGATATAAAATGGAAAATGTAACTAAAAACAATGTTAATTTGAGACTATAAATACTTCCGAGAAGATGAGGCCTAAGCATAATGAGGTCCCCAGGTGGTGAATTTGGTGATGCTAGCCCGCTGTGCGGGATAGCATCACTAAATTCACCCTCTCGGGTCCCCATTCTGCAAATGACAGACACAATCTTTGCAGGCTTACCACCCGTGCAAACTAAACAACTCAAAATATCTCTGAATATCGCAGTCGATCGATGCATGATGTATGGGGAAGATTCTGCTTAACGCCGCGTGGCGGGATTTGCTGCAGAATATGTGCATCGGTGTTGTAAACGAAGAGCTTTGATTTAAAAACTCGTAGTTAAAGTTACAAATTACATTCAAGCCTCGAATTGAACCTATAGTGATTATAAATAAACTCGCGTTCGCTATGTCCATGGGATCAAGATACAAATGTAGTGTGTTGTTGCAGAAACACATATATGCCTTGTTTCTTGGATTGCAATAGGTCATACAACGAATCTCTACGTTAGCTACACGCGTAGAGATCATATTCCAGCAGTACAAAACCTGGGAACTCTTTGATGATGTGACAGGGAAGTGTATAACATTGAGAGAAAACAGTGCAGATAATATATTTCTTAGTTATGACCTGTTCATTAACCCTTTACCCAACAAACCGGCCAAAACCGGCCAAATAAAGCTTCAACAGCCTAAAATATCTTCGGTATGTCTCAATAGAACCATACAAATATGGATATCATTGGAACCGGCTCCTTGACCACATTGTGATAGTTACAGTTATGCCCTGTGCCAATGCATTCTCTTATATATGCGAGTCGACCATAGGTCGCCTCGCATATATAAGAGAATGCATTGGCCTAAAAAAAAATCTTTTTTTACCATTTTTTCTTACATTCTTTAACAATTTTATCATTTTTAATGTGTTAAGCCAATGCATTCTCTTATATATGCGAGGCGACCTATGGTCGACTCGCATATATAAGAGAATGCATTGGCACAGGGCCCTTTTGTTGGGTAAAGGGTTAATAATGTACGTAGTTCACTGTAGGTGAAGGTCCTAACTTGAAATACCACGAATTAATTCATTGTTTATTGTGATATCGACTCACAAAAGTCACATAAAGTTAAGCAATCTCGATCTGGGACCACCCCCTAATGTGAAGTAGCTTATTGAGGAACAATTATTAACAAAGAAATATATTCACTGCCTTATTTGTTTAATATTATAATGTACCCTGTCAGAACATCAACAAGTTCCCAGGTTTCGTACAGGCGTAGCTAGAGTAGAGACTTATATCATTATCTAGGATTGCATGTGAAACATGTGTACTCTTATGGTGTTTAATTGCACATTCCGTCACCGTAAGGAATGTACCATTAAGAACACTACAAATATTGATAGAAACGTGATGGGTGGTTTTTGAAATCACATTAAGATTGACATTGCTTTCATGCGACCAGCATGATCACTTCGAGTTCAAATTAGAAATGTTTATTTAGGAGAGTCTTCAGAAGAGAAAATTAATGGAAATACACACACTGCGGGGTGCTGTAGGCTATAATATGGTATTATTAGATCGAGTTTGTTTACGACTGCCAGGCTTTATCGTGATATCGAGAGGGAACCATCAATTCGAGAACACTGAAATCCATCAAGTGTGATGATGGGAGGAACAGGATGCAACGGCAATCAGACTTAAACCACTAATTAAAGACTTGTCAAAACAAAATTACTCTAATTTCGACGACTCAATGGTTACATCCCCGTCTTACAGAAGCAATATTTATCTTAACTTCTCTTCTCATTTCCTAAACGACTATAGTCTAGATCGGCGAGGAAATCAAATTAAATTATTTCTCTGGGATCGGTGGAATTTACCAAGTGTTCTGGTTGTAGTGCAACAGCAGTGGCGTGGAACACGTTGGTCCAAACTCCCCTCTGAATTTCAAGTTACAATACGAACAGTATAATAATTTTTCCAGATTCAAACCGATATTTTTAGCGTTGCTTATACAATTCGTTTAGTGCTTAACAAATATATTGTTTGTATAGATGCAATTGGAGAATAAACCACCATTGCTAAACTTTTAATTGGAGGTTGCACATGGAAACGTGAAGATGGGCGTCAGTTCTATAATAACTCACCACTGCATGTGGTGTGTTTCGTGACTATTTGCTTCAAAATTACACATTTCACATTGTCCAAATACACGTGAGCCCAATATATTGATCAGTACAGTCCATGTGGCTAATTTAGGGAATACATATAATTACATGTGTATATGCATGGTTCAAACAAATATAACAAAATAGTTATTTGTAAAGATACAAACTGGATAATTTAATGCCAATGTTCAAATTTCAGCTTTATATTCGAGAAGCGAATGGAAATTTGAAGAAGAATACTCCCAACCTTTGGTTACGTCCATGCTAATAAGAATTGACCATTGCTGTGCGTACTAAAATTGCGAAGTTCGTTCATATAGTCGATGGTATCTGCTATATATATATCATATGTGTATTGTTAATGTAAACATATTCCAACCCAATATATTCACTAAACGGTGTCTATCTGTGGCATACATTTATATATATCAACACAAATGCTCATAATTTTAACAATCCAACTAGGAGTCCTATGCATTTTAAAGAAAATACTGCATGGTCGGTACCGATGGTGAATATTTGTGAGCTAACCAGAGAAGTTTCAGAGTACATGACTATATTAGAGAGACCATTTATGATGTTTCCCTGACATGGGACGCCGGATAGATGTAAGTATATGTCACTCACACTCTCACCAGCCGCACTGAGGAGTATTTATCAATCTACCATCATCGTGTGCCAAAATTCGAAAAATATCTGAACAAAATCAGTTTTTTGTGAAAATACAAACTGGATAATTTGACCCCGATGTTAAAATTTCAACTTTTAATTCGAGAAGCGAATGGAAATTTGAGGTTTGAAACTCCCAACCTGTGGTCCCTGGTGTTAAGAATTGGCCATTGCTGTATGGACCAAAATTGGGCAGTTGCTTCATAGTCCATAGTATCTACTATACCACGTGTGTGTTGTTATAGTATATAAATGTATTCTAACCCAATAAATAGTCTAAATGGCACATGCATTTACGCGTATACATGTACTGACAAGCCAAAATGGGTGTCCTATATGCATTCAAAAGAAAATACCGTTCCAATACATGTTTGAAGTTATACATCAGAGAAGTTTGCATAGTACATGACTATTGGAGAGACCATTTATCATGTTTTCTCCGAAGTGGGATGCCGGATAGACGTAAGTATCTGGGCTGTCACTCACACTCTCACCAGCCGAACCGAAGAGTATTTATCAATCTACAACATGTAATCTATTCGGTACCAACTCGATAAGACTACACAGGTGTCATAATTTCTACCATCGCTATTTACCTAGCTCTCTACTCCATTCTCTCGCACAACACCTGCGCGCGCATGCATCTGTGTGTCTTTGGAATCGTCTGCTCTCTATGAGTGTATCTCGGGTACCTACCTACCTCCCACTCAATCGTGAGTTATGAAGTTACTAATTAAGTTAGACACGGGAACGCTTGAGTTTTTCTTCCGATGCGATGTTTTCCACGGTAAATTATAACAAGAATGCTCAGTCATGTTTGACCTCCAGAAGTTCGACTCTATATAAATGCAACCAATACAAAACTATTGATATATCCCTGTTGTTAACGTCCCGTTATTTCAAATTTACGTGTTGCTAGGCCTGGTCGCTTTCTACGCACGTCAATTGGCGTCTTTTAATAGATGAATATTTGTTTCTGAAAAACGCATTCGGATTGGTCGAGAGTTGCTAATTTTAGTTTTCGATTCACCAGCATTGGCCGCTGATCGGTTAACCAATTGTGAATGGAGCACCGCGTCATGACAATGAACATAAAATACGTCACCGCACAACCAGGAGTCGCGTAAACGAGTCAACATCTCACATATGTTTACTCTATATATAGATGCCGTTGACAGGAAGTTGTTCGGTGCTGTTCCGAGTAAACCCATGGAACGTACCCAGAGATGTCATCACAGAAAAGGGATATCTGACTTCATGGCATGTAATGCCGATAACAATCACATTTCGTACAGTTTATTTAAATTTGTTTGGTGGATTGAACTACAATAGATATAAACGTACCCTGTTTCGTTTGATATTCGGGATTCGAACATGACTCGCCAACTTGTTCATAACATGAATTCCAGCGTGACGGAATCACTAAATTTTACGGAATTTCACTTTTCTGTGGCCTATAAAATCAAAAATTATGACCAGTAGCGTACCGCTTAAAATGAAAAACATTGTACATACTATACTAAATTGTTTAGTTATATACAATTATATGTGTATTTAAGTATCATCTCACTCTGGGTCAAATTGTGTCCGTGACGGAATCACCAAAAAAGTGCCATCAATATGAGGGTAAGTCCGTACTATTGAAGAACCCTGCTCATTCAGCCAAGCTAACCTGGAAAAAGTTCTCAATGAGCAAAGTAGATACATTATACTTGCAGAAAAAAAGCCGCATTGTCACACACTTGTGTGTATATTACTAGTTAACTCGGTTTGTTCGCCGTGACGGAATCACACAACGGGCGTGACGGAATCACCGTGCGATTTTTTTAGGTATAGTTTTTTGTGTAACAAGTGCGGACATTGTCATAAAAGCATAAAACTTGGCACATGTGTATATTAGGTCCCACGTATTATTTTCAGATATGGGGGAAATCACGAAAATACTTTCCATGGCAACGGTTGCTATGCGACTGTTTTTACCTTAGAAACGGGTTATTGGTAGGGGTTAAACCGTCATTTTACTAAAATATATATGTGCAAAAAGGGGATACTATGGTAATTGAGGTAGATTGTGATATGGGAAATGTGACAAAAATAACATTTCCACACATGCCTCACTATTAACCTAGAATGACCCTTGAGCTGCTTGAAAATGATATTTTGGTTCATTTGACCTTATTTGGCAAAATATGAAAATATGCGTTGACTGCGCATGCGCGCATCATTGATCCCCAGTCACACAATATCTGGTGTTTAAGAGATTGTATAGTGAGGGCAATGACCATTCCAAAATATATTCATTGGATAGTAATAATGAAATACAGAAGAAGCAACAACATTCCCCGATGACATGCTTATGATGCAAATACCCATTATCGGTATCCATGTCCGCTTTTTCGTGGAATTCATGATAAACTGTTTTCATGCTCGAATCTCCGAATATCCAACAAAACAGAGTATATATTTATATCTCCTAAGTGGAATTCAACATCGTCGCGGGGGGGGGGGGGGGTCTCTCCTTTGCAAATAACACTGATTGTAATGTACGTGCCCCGGTGTCTGAACCACCCCCCCCCCCCCACAATAAAGCGACCAACACATGTGTCACACGTACATGTGCAATCGGAACTGATCCGAGTGGTGATCGGAACCTATCCGAGTGGTGATCGGAACCTATCCGTGTGGTGATCGGAACCTATCCGTGTGGTGATCGGATACAATGAAATATGATGCATACGGATCATGGAACTACGTGAGAGTGAGGTCGATTGATCAACATCGCTTTGTTTACCTATCCATTCTTTCTAATTCATTAATCGCAATTCCATTGTTTAAACACTGGAATAGCGGAGTTCCTGGTCGGCGACGATAATGGAGTCGTTTCCTTTATACGACGATTGATCTCCAAGAGCACCGGACTTGATTTTATTTTATCGCTGTGTGCACGGTGACGGCTTAGTTGTAGAGCTGGGTATAATTACCTTGTTTGAGGAGGTAATTTACTGTGTGAAAATTGACTCGATTTTATGTATAATTGGTTGTTTGATCCACGTGGTGGTGGCGAGTCACCGAAGTTAATTGGTGTATTTTACCTAACCACACACAACCAACCTGAGTTCGAATTTTTAAAAGGTAAAAACAATTTTGTTTCAATTTTATATAATTATACATGCTGCCCAATCCTGAGTTCACATATGAGGACCCCATTCTGCATGGCATAATCTGCTATGGGAGACATAGACTCAGATTGAAGTTCCCAAATGGTGAATATTGTGATGTACATACATTGGGAAACTCGATTAAATGCAATGTGTCGTCTGTCAATCTGGGAATATAGAGAAACAAAACTGAAAAATAAATAAAATATATGTGAAGAAGTTTCTATAGAAATTTGATAATAAAGAAACTTTCCAGATAAGATGAGGCCTAAGCTGTGCAGGATAACGTTACTAAATTCACCCTCTGGGGGCCTCATTCTGTAAACGACAGGCACACTAAACTCAGACTTGATGCTGCTGATATCGTAATTACCCGACCATCATTTTGTGTACATTTTCTAGCCCAAATTTGAAATATATTCCTGCTTTATTTCGATAACATTTTTGACTCTCAATTGCCATTGGACAATTCACGACCATTATGTAGACTTACGATGGTGTTTTATTGAAATGATCCAATAATTTGTAAAAAGAGAATATCAGACGCAACAATGCTGACTCAAGTATTTAATAGTAACCCTTTCATGACGATATATGCGCTGGTGCAGCATTAAAGATACTGTGCCAATGCATCTTTTATATATGCAAGTTTCTCATGGGGAGCCTCGCATATATAAGAGGATGCATGGCTTACAAGTCAATGTAAATATTGTTAGGCCAGTGTATTCTCTTACATATGCGAGGTTAAGGCTACTACGTTATGCAGTAGGTCCCTAGATTTGCGTAGGTCCCGGCGTAGCTTCCTCAGTTTGTGTAGGTCCCCGCGGTATCAATCAATTGTATCAGTCAATAAAGCATGTACTATTGCATTACTACGGGGATCTACGCGAATTGAGGGATCTACGCCGGGAATTACGCAAATCTAGGGACAAACTGCATAACGCGTCACCGGAGGTTAACTATATATGGGAGACACAGGCACGGGTTTTTCGCAAAATTTCAGCAAGCTCCAATCATGGAAAGGTTATATGGAATTTCACAGAAATTACAATTTGCGCCTGGAAAAGAGAACAATTGAATATTGGTTGTTAGAACATACAAGAAAGAACCCGGTCGATTCGTGATTTATCCTATCAACAAACCAATCGCTGTATTCTGTGAGAGTTTGTGTAAGCAGGAAGTTTGGTTATTTTATGTCTATAATTGGAAATCGTGAGAAAATTAAACTGGGCTGCGTACCAATATTATGTCCTGCCCATTCGAGAGAGTATTGTTCACGAGTGACTTAGTTCTGTCGATTTTAGCTGTAATTCTGCAGGAAAAATCACGTTTGGAAAAATCAACCGGAAATTAGACTTATATCTCGATTCAAGTTGTCCAATAAACTCGCTTATCTCCCTCATGTTCTCATCACGACGAAAATATATGGAAAGCCATTGACAGCTTAAGAGCATTAGAATTGATGTACTCTGAGCTAATCGAAGGCACTTCATATAAATTCTATTGATTCAGCTAGCCAAAGTCGCACAGAAAACCCGACAGCTGTTAGCTTAAAACCTTCGTTTGAGGCGGTTATAGGATTAGGGCCAGATTTATGAATTATATATCATAGGCGCTAATGCATTTTACCGATTATCGCTTCAGTGCAGTTCGGTTTTTGGGTGAAATTCGCATAAAATGATCCTAATTCAATCGATTTTACGAGATAGTGTCTCGCTGCCTGGAGCTGAGAAGGATTATATGTTGAACTGTCACGAAACTCAGTAATGCAAATATCTCCCATGCAGCAACGCTGGGGGTCAGGTTACTACGTTTTCATTTTTTACATTTTTCGAAAAGGAACCAGTCTATTCAACCAGATCCATTAAGTGAGTGTAAATAAACAGACACGAGAGTCGCAGAAACAACGACAGACGACAGCTAGATATCAATTACCATTTACTTAGCAGTTATTGAAACGTTGAGACGAAAATCTGTTCTTAAAATGGGTTTTCACTTCCATGAAGTAAAACATTAGACAGTTGTTTCGCACATTAGACTGGTGCTTGCCACAATCGAACAGCCGCCCGCTTCATATTAAAGGTACTCAATCCGAATTAACGCTCGCAAATTACTATTTCCTAGGCTTCGGGGGTAAACAATATTTGATTCGAGTCGAGGAACCCACCCATCAAAGCTAGGAGTGATCAGATATCGATGTTTGAAATTTATTATTTTAATTATTTTATAAGTGGCCCAGTAAACTGACGACGAGAAGAACTTTTCTGATCAGATAGCGGATGAAGATCGATAAATCTAAAATCCAGTGGCAAAATTCGTTGAACAAAACGTTGATAAATAACAGGTTTTGGGCAATTTTATACTATAGTTGACTGTGGTTAGCATTCTTTTTCGGCAATTATTCGATTCTGATAACCGAAGTGGCATTTCAAAAAATGTTGTTGTTGTTGTTGTTGGAATCTGATGATATGGGGACCGTCGAATCAGATTGATTACCTTTAACCTGACCCTTTCTGTCCCAGTAAACACCTCATGTTAGCAGTCTCGACTCAAGTAAATAAAATCGGTGTTTGGTCTTGGCTTCATGTCACGTGACTCGATCGCGTAGTATTTTAGAATTTGTTCTACACGCGGTCGTGTTTGAACGGTGCCTGTTTAGCTTCAAGAATAAATATTTATTTATTTCGGCCAATTTGGCCGGTTACTTCATGTGAGTTTTTCATCTGACGTGTGTGTCGGAATAATGATGTGGAGGATTTATGTAAATGTTAGCCCAAACTACATTTCCAAGTAACGATGGCTTTGTTGTTTATTTTGAGGAATAATACCGCGTCAGATGAATTCAGCCCAAATATGTTAACAGTTGTCGTGTAAAACATTCGGCAGTAAGTTAGCGTTATTTAGTATTTGTGGATGCCCTTTAACATGGGGAAAATAGACTACTGCGCTTGAACGAGCATGTGAATTGTCGTTTTTAATGTATAGCAACTTTATAATCAATAACAGAGGCATTCTCTGTCAAATAAGGTCGCTCTATTTACGATACCAATTGGGGAACTTTGTGAATTAAATTGCGCGTAAACTTAACCTGCTGCAAATAGAAAAGGTGTCTGAATCGGCGTACTCGCCTCATGTCTAACTCGCCCCAATCGGCGAGTGCCAACTCGGAATAAAAGGCCAACTCGGAATAAAAGATACGGGGTGTTATATGGCGTTTGGTCCGTTGTTTCTCAATGAAATTTGGTGTATATGTCCGGGCTGGGACATGGAATACAACAACGTTTGAATTGTTTTTAAATTTACAAATTTGTTGATTTTATTCATTTTGTTTTCGTTCTGAAACACACTATAAAGTGTATATAATATAATAACGAACACGAGACATACATAATTTATAAACTGTTAACAAAAGATATCAAATTCAATACATGACAAAGATGACTCAGTGGAGTTTATAAAGTGAACATAAAAACATTGAGGTAAGAATCTTTTTAAGGAATGCAACTTTATTTAATGATAATAAACACATAAATTAAAATAACAAACATGAGACATACATGATTTATAAACTGTTAACAAAAGCCATCAAACTCAATACATGACAAAGATGACTCAGTGAAGTTTATAAAGTGAACATAAAAATATTAAGGTAAAAATCTTTTTAAGCATTACTAAACCGTTTAGCACAGTCCACTTCACTCATCCGATCATCACTAAACTTCATATTTATCTTGATATTGATCTATCAGATGAGAGCTATCAAATATTTTTTTAATTTTATAGGAAAAAATGGTCGCCAGCGGCCATATTGCATTTACGTTATATGTTATCGAGTCATGTCGATATCTAGTATTAGTTAGAAATTTCACCTTTCCAGATTCATAATAGCTCCATTGACTGTAACAGATGGAATTATTCCCCTCTTCGGATAGAGTGTCACTGAAACTTTATTTTGTCAGACTGTCTGTATAGTCACTGATTATATATGGCAATAATCTGTAATAAGATGTAGCACTATTTTATTTTATATTTACATGCAGTGCTGTTTTTATACAACAATTATAATCCCCCCTAGATCATCATGTGATCGACCATACATCGCGCGAGGACCTGGTTGAATTAAGGGGGGTTTTATGGATAACTTCTGTCCTCAAGCTAGATTATACTTATGACATTTAATGGCATGGTTCTAACGTGGAGGGTTAGATATGCTTGAGACACCACCACTCTTCAATTCACACCAAGTTATCAGCTGTCATATTCGGATATTAGAACCCATAGCCATGATATATGGTTTATTTTGTGTATACTAGTAATATTGTTATTTTCAGTACCTTTATATACCAGTACTGTGTATAACAATGCATATAAATTAATCCATGTATACATGTATATTGATTCAACGGATTCAGTGGTTTTGTCCATAAGTCTATCAAATATGCGGGGGAAACATGGCCACAAGCAGCACACCCTGTTAAATTTCGAATTTGAATCAATTGGCGCACCCTGCAGCCAGCTTTTATTGGAGAACTTTTTCTCACGTGGATAGTTTGGGTCACCGCTAGATGTGAGCCATGTTTTGTTCTCAAGCTGTCCTTGTGAAACTAGATGGGAGCTATCGAATGCTTTGAATTTGTTTGGAAAACATTGTCGCCAGCAGTCATCTTCTATTTTGGTTTTTATATACATGTATATCTCTTCATTCGGATAGTCAGTATTACGTAGGTACTTCAACTTTCCGCATTCCTGTCATCATTTGAAATATAAAAATTTACCTGATACCATGCACCCTTCAAAATTTGTTTCGTCGTATCTATTTTAATGACCCGTATGGTAATATTGATACAGATATATTTGTCAAACATTTCTTTGTACAATATACAGGTATTTAGTTTGTAACTAAATCTAGAAATATATAATAGTAGCTGGTGGACCCTACTTCGTCCGGGATGTTCCCCTCTGATTTTCGGAGAATTGCGCGATTTAACCTTGAATTGACCATTTTAAAGGTGAACGTCATGTCGGGTCACGATTTGACCCGTCCAAAACACTCCCCGGACAAAAGTCACGACAAAAATACCCGTCGAAATCCGCCCGGCTTTACCCGATTTGACCTTGAATTGACAATTTTGAATGTCAAGATCAGGTCAGGGTCATAATTTGACCCACCCGAAACACTCCTGGGACAAAAGTAACAGTAGGTATTATATTTCGTTGAAATACTTCCGTTTTACCAGATTTGACCTTGAATTGATCTTTTTGAATGTCAAAGTCAGGTCGGGATCAAGATTTGACCCGTCCAAATAGTCCAGAAACATGCCTACATCAGCACGTTCGAGAACATGGTCCCACGTGAAATTGGACCCGTCCATATTGCTCCCGGGATCGAAGTAGTCCTACACACAATGTTTTAGTCGGATCGGTCAAGGTCCAGAAACATGCCTATGAGCGAGGTCAAGTTGACACGTTAAATACCAAATCCGAGTCGGATCAGTCGAGCAGTGTTAGAGTCTATAACACATACACACATGCATTCATGCATACACACATACATACAGACAGGTGTTCCAAAATGTATAATCGATAGCTACAACAATTCTATGGTAGATAGTTCACGGCCGACCTGATGCATGCATCTTAGTTTTCGTGTTATCACTGCTGCAGGTTATTAGTATAGTCATTGCATCCAACGCATGTTTCAACATGACGTCATGTTTATCTCCGTTCGAGATTAACCTATGTCAGTGTAATGTTCATCCAAAATTGTAATACGACCTTGCCTAAACCTGCATAAAAGGCTCGTCCTGATTGGTCAGTAGAATGTGTTCCTACGGATACATTAAGTCACTTAGTAGTACAATTCTAGATACAATTCGTGGTACAACATAGGTATTCAGAAATAGTTTAAGAAATAAATGATGATTGTTTTGCCTTCCATGGAATATGGATGCAAGTTAGTCTGAAGATGCCGTCTGTAAACATTCGTTTAGCATGTTATCTAAATAAATGTAATAATTAAATCTATATTTACTTTATAATTGTATTGCTCCAGTGAGTCCAGCCATAAACTAAGTTACGAATTTCCATGTACATGTACGAGACGTAATCAAATTAATTGACGGGTAGTGGGTTGAAAATGCATGGCACACATCGTGTAACAAATAATGTTGCTACGCGCCATGAACTCAAGCCACTCACTGACTATGCAATAAAATTAATGACTATTTGGGACTATTATGCATGTAATATAAATGTTTTATTACATTTGCCTGAAAACTGTACAGAAATATCTCGATGACAAGCGTTATATTTTTGCATTCCGGATTATCTGTCATCTGTAACATTATACTTCGTACTCAGCAAACAGACAAATAATGGAAAGAGAATATAGAAACCAACAACAACATTTGAGTACAGTAGCCCTTTAACGATAGCTCCACTGGTTGTTGGAAAAAATGAGCGGAAGAGGCATCATGCAGGCCACAATTAAAATATCTTGGTAAGAACCAGTAGGCAGGTAAGTAATGTTTTCACAATCACAAGTAATCACTGGATTCGATAGGTTTATTAACTGTTGAGATTAAATAGAGAGTAACCGATTGGTTTCCTTAATTACGTTAAATAATTCACAAGAGGCGAGAGACGTCGGAAAGAAACGAGTACGCGTTATCGATATCAAATCGAATCTCAAATATTCGCAGGGCCCTATAGGCCCTCCCAATGTTACATTGATCAATTCTAACCAAAGCGTTCTCTGTGTGCAGATGTAGCGCCACGCTCCGCCATTCTTTTAAGCAGAGTACATTCGACCAATCCTATGCACTATCAATCATCATGCGTATATATATGGAGCACTTGTTGCTCGTAAATTATACATGGTTTGAGAGTATTCTCTCATTTCGCTGATACAAAGTAAAATAAAAGGAATTCAATAACACAAAGCTTTCTATCATTGACAGTTATGATCGATGGTTTGTTCCTCTGGACCTTCTTATTTTACTGCCGTTCACGAAGTTTATGATATCGCCGTACTTTAATTAGCGAGGATCGGCATCAAAAAGCAAACAGCATACATAAAATAATGTGTCCCAATAGATTCACCGTAACTAGGGACTACGTCACCAACCAAGTCTCTAACCCAAAGCGGTTTTGATTATTTAAATTTGTTTAAACCAAATATAAGCGGTTTTTTTCTGACAGGATAAACTAGTATTAACTGTGGAAATTCGCAACGCACATTAAAAAATCAGTAATCGATAAAAACACCTATTTGTAATTGACATTTACAGGGAAAATAGGAATCGAGTGTACCCAGATTTTGAACGTCAAACACACATCGAAAGAATGCCGTGTATATCACAGCAGAAGCTGTCCCCATGTAGGATATCTATCGGCCCTCCCAATGTTGCATGCAGCATTTCAAACCAAAGAGTTCTCTGTGTACAGCTTTAGCGCCATTCTTTTAAGCGGAGTACATTCGACCAATTCTATGCACTATCAATCATCATGCGCATGGAGCACTTGTTGCTCGTAAATTATACATGATTTGAGAGGTTTCTCTCATTTCGCTGATACAAAGTAAAATAGTACGCTGTTTGAAACGTGGCTTGGCAATTCAATAACACATTGATTTCTATTATTGACAGTTTTGATCGATGGTTTGTTCCTCCGCGGAACTTCTTATTTTACTGCCGATCACAAAGTCTATGATATCGTCGTACTATATATCGAGGATCGACATCAAAAAACAAACGGCATACATAATAGTTACAGTGTCCCAACGGCGGTATATAAATTGTCCAATGCAATATGTATGGACGTCCGCATAAGGAGCGCGGGTCCATTTTGGTTTTAGATATCTCTGAGAATAGTCATCAAGATACGACTGCATGTACACACATACAGGCCGAGATGTACACACATGCAGGCCCAGAGAGCTTTGGTTTATGCTATGATGCCCATCGCGTGCGGAGACTAATCTTCGGATCATATGGAATGTAGTGCTTACCGCACACCGAGGCTTGGACTAATAACTCTTATGAAGACACAGTTCCCAGACTTTGAAAACATGACACAAACTGAACAGCTTGTCAAACTACTATCCAACAATATTTAAAACTCATGCACTTCAATTTGTCATATAATCCGAAAATTATTTTCCGCACGCGATGAGCATCGCCTCATAAGCAATGAATAAATGAAGACGAGACGACCCTATGCACATTCAGCTTTACTAAGGTTATATATTACCATCTATTATTATATCATGTATTATATTGTTCAATGTACAAATATATATTATGTTTGCATACTGTCCTTATAAGGATGTTTTGCCTATTCAACTTATCTTATCTTATCTTATGACAAATTGAAGTGCATGTATTTGAAATATTGTTGGATAAGATTTTGACAAGCTGTTCAGTTTGGGTCATGTTTTCAAAGTCTGGGAACTATGTCTTCATAAGGTTTATGAGCTCGAGACGTTGTGTGCGGTAAGCTCTGCATTCTAAAAGCAAGTGGTTTTCGTCTATGATTGATGGTTTGTTCCTCTGGATCCTCTTACTGCCGTCCATGAAGTCTATATGGTATATACTATCATCGTACTTTATTATTGCGAAGAAAAAGCAGGCATAAAAAAGCAAACAGCATTCATTAATAGTGTGTCCCAAAGGTATTCCTGGTAGCACTGTTTCTGTCGAGGCTTTCAAATGGCCCATCTCACGCTATCCAACATCAATCATTTGGCAGTTATTCTACTTTGATGGTAGGTCTCGTATCGCTGTAAATAGCTAAACAACGACGTCATTACAGGATCTGTCATGGGCCCAATCTAAATTAATGTTTTCAAGCCCGGTGTTGAAAATTATTATCAAAATCCAACGATAAATACACACACCATCACTTCAATAATAATATATACACAAGTATGGAGAGCTGACCAATGTACTGGATTCAGAGTCAACCGGACTCGATCCGCTAACCACCACTCGTTTCAAGTCATATTTCAGCATAACAAATGTACTAATTGTAAACATATTTCTTCCTCTCAATGAACTATATATCTATCTTGAAAGTAACACTGAAAATCCGAAATGATTTGGCATTTATTGCAACGTTTATCGCTATTAATTTCCAACAACACTGAAATCGAAAATCTGACATGTCGCCATCCGAGCCACAGGGTATATAATTAGAAGCACGGCTCAGTTATGACGTTACAACTTCGGATGGCGACTCGTTAAACTCATACGGGAGATTTCCATACTTGTCTCAGTTGCTTGTCTATATTATTATTTAAGTAATGGTATGTGTATTTATCAGCGGATTTTGATAAAAACTTCCAACAACTGTGATTCTCACATACAATGTTCATTTCTTGCCAAATAACCTAAATTGGTCAAATCACACAGTTGAAATAACGAGAGGATTCAGAGTAAACGAGCAGACGACAGTCAGACAAAATGGTAACACAAGAGCAGAAGAATTCATATTTATTGCTGGGAAATGTTAATAAGTTCAACATGTGGTCGTTTGTGAGCTTATTATCTGAACATTTATCAGGGGAACTACTCGTCAATGAGTATTTAGTATGTAAATGGTTAAATGCATCACCACTATCTATACTATTGTCGTTTCCATAGATCATGCATGCTACAAGCTGTGGTATCTTTGACAAAAATCAGTCCTTGCATACTATGTAATCACATAATATTATACCTACTGGGTTCCACTCACGCATGTATATTCATAGTATTCATTCCTGATATCGGCCAAGTAGGTGCCGAAACATATGAACGACCTTTCGTACCATCGCCCTAACAAAGCCTATTAAAAACTCAGTCTGCGCACGATGAACGTAACACAAAAAACAATCGAATTAATTTGGCCGCCTACATCCTACAAGAAAACCATAATCAGAAATGGTAACGCCCTCAAGATCATATTATTAGACATAAATATAAATTATAATATAAAATATATTGGTTACATGAATGCACCGCCTCATAATTCCGTTAAAACAACTAATCCTTCAAATTATTACAAAAAACTACGGCTTATTACTGTAGGTTTCTCATTCACCACACCAGAAAGCGGATCAAAAATCGGAGGCATTGGTCATAATAGGGACCTACTGCAAATTGCCATTTACCGGAAAAACCCAATATCTATTTATAAAACGCACAGCGAACCATAGCTATCTAGAATCTCTAGGACAGTATACACCAGATGGCGTTAATAATCTGTCACCACATTCAGGGGTGTGATGGGAAGACACTCAGTCATTACTGTATCACCCCTAACAATATACATGTGTATTATATTATATTTGTTTGTAATTGTACTGTGTGGACATTGTAATTAAAATTATCCCATACTACCATACCCTACTATTATCTTTGCAGGAGGGAGTATGTCATGCTGCCGAACAAGCTGACGTATCGACTAGAGTATGTGTGCTGTGACGATGACCTCGAGTGTAAAAATGGTAAGTCTCTATAACTATTTGCTTTTTTAAAACTAAATAGTCGGTGTTTCAAATGAATGAGCAACCCGAGTGAATTATTCAAATAAACACACTGCGAACAGTTAGATAGATAGTTTAATGACATAAAACGTCCACACGAGACCGGTGTCAAAATAACAAATATATATAACAAAGTCTACAATAATTCAACATAATATACATAATATAGTAACTATTTCATAATTATATCAGTAGATTTTGACCTTTCTTTGAAAAATGTCCGGACCATGTTGCAGATTATGTTGCATGTATGAGGCTCGTTGTTTTGCATTATGTATTGGAATTTTTGGCCATCATTCAATCCAATAAATTTATCACTCGTCATCCCTTTCTCAGAAAAAGTGTGTACGCATCTTATCATATGTGTTGCAGCGCATAAGGAAGTGTTCTTCATTCTCAACCTCCATGTTACATTTCCTACAAATTCTTTCATCAAGTGACACCTTTGGCTGTTTATGGCGACCCTTTTCAATTTCCAAGTTATGATTACTAATTCTTAGTTTACAAAACATAATCTTTGTGTCAATATTCTGGACAATCAGCGCCATCACATTACTCCCTCTCCCATTAGCCAACACGCACAAACTAATTACATTCACAATTATGAAAGAAACAGATGCTGATTTTGTTGCGTTCCGTGCATGGAATATGGATGCAAGTTGGTCGGCCATTTTCCACTCACAATGTCAGACAAACTTGCATTAATACTTCATGGTAAGCAATCAAATCAACATCCGTTTCGTAAACGGTAGATGGGTAGCGGAGTGCATCCTTGCCCAACAGCGCCCATGAGATATCACATTAAACCCCAATGCTATGATTTGTCTGTGAAATCAATTTCCGTACCATTTGATGATTCATTGGTTGGGACAGTGTCGTGCAGGGAACCTCCATTTATTCACGGTATTTTCCACACAAATGCATCTCCATAAGATCGCACATAATTGGTATGCGAGCTCACACCATACCTATAATTTCGTTCCCATGAATCCCGCACATAATGGGATAAAGTGTCCCGTGTCTGAGAAATTTCCCAATCATTGAGCAGTGTATTGAGCTCAGAAATCTTCTTAGGAGTAGGAGTGTGGTCCGATTCATCACGCGTGTCACGGATGTATCATAATATTGGCACCTTTGTTTCAATCGAAATTGTGTGTGAGATGATGGATCGGTTCAGATCGATAGATGGCGCTGATTGTACGAAGTTAGGATATCTAGAGGGGGCTCAGCTGCGAAATTTGCCGCTTCTCTTAATATCGTATTAGTATTGGTAAATTGCTAATTTAACCCAGCGAAAGAACTCGAAACTCCAAGTACAGACAGATCGATTCAGCAAAGCAGAACCGTTCAACAGGTCTGGCCCACTTTCGAATCTTATTAAAGGACCCTAAGTTTGAGTTGTTCTGCCCACTATATACCCAAATCAGCCCACTATATACCCAAATCAGGTTAGGCCTATAAAACCTTTATTCGCGTAGCGGTCATTTTGTATATATTTTGAACGAGAGGTCTAGCTCCTTTGGTCACAGTCGTTTGATGCTTTGAGTGATCACTGGGTGATCGATCTTTGTTAGCCCCTGTGGGTGACTGGTGGCGATTTCGGAGATCTCTGTTAGTCCCTGCATGGGCGGGTGACTGGTGGCGATTCCGGGGATCTATGTTAGTCCCTGCATGGGCGGGTGACTCGTAGCTATTTCGGGGATCTCTGTTAGTCCCTGCATGGGCGGGTGACTCGTAGCTATTTCGGGGATCTCTGTTAGTCCGTGCATGGGCGGGTGACTGGTGGCGATTTCGGGGATCTCTGTTAGTCCGTGCATGGGCGGGTGACTGGTGGAGATTCCGGGGATCTCTGTTCGACCGTGCATGCTGGGCTGGTGACTGGTGGAGATTCCGGGGATCTTTGTTAGTCCCTGCATGCATGGGCGGGTGAGTGGTGGCGATTCCGGGGATCTCTGTTAGTCCCTGCATGGGTTGATGGCTGGTGGCGATTCCGGGCGCTGCTATCTTAAATAGCGGCTCTCGCACTTCTCTCTCGCTCAGTTATTAGCTGAACTTTACTTTGTAAAGTTTGAGCTATTGCCATGGCGTTGTCGTCCGTCGTCCGTGTGTGCGTGTGTGCGTGATTCGTCAACAATTTCCTTTAGCATGGGTTACAGGTCGTACCTTTGGTCGGATCATTATAAAATTTGTCATACCTGCTGCCATTGACATGTAGATGGGAACGAGTCATTTTGAGGTCATTCGGGAAAAAAAACGTGGCCGCCAGCGGCCATCTTGATTTCAAAATTCAATCCATTAGCACGGGCTACAGGTCCTACTGTTCGTATGATCATCATGCAATTCGTCATGGATGTTAATATTGGCATGTAGATTGGAACGAGTCATTTTGTGGTCATTCGGCCAAAAACATGGCAGCGGGCAGCCATCTTGGATTTTACTCTTTGCATGACTAAATCCTTTGGCACGGGATACAGGTCATACCTTTGGTTGGATCATAATGAAATTTGTTATGGATGTTAACAATGACATATAGATGGGAACGAGTCATTTTGGGGTCATTCTGCATAAAAAACATGGCCACCAGCGGCCATCTTCGATTTCAATATTCAATCCATTAGCACGGGCTACAGGCCGGATTGTTCGTCTGATCATCATTAAATTTGTCGTGGAAGTTAATATTGACATATAGATGGGAACGAGTAATTTTGGGGTCGTTCGCCAGCAGCCATCTTGGATTTTTCTCTTTGCATGACTAAATCTTTTGGCACAGGCTACAGGTCGTACCTTTGGTCGGGTCATCATGAAATTTATCATGGCTGTTGACATTGAGATGTAAATCTGAACGAGTAATTTTGGGCTCATTCTGCAAAAAAACATGGCTGCCAGCGGCCATCTTGGATTTCAAAATTCAATCCATTAGCATGGGCTACAGGCCGTACTGTTTGTCTGATCATCATGAAATTTGTCGTGGAAGTTAATATTGACATACAGATGGGAACAAGTCATTTTGGGGTCATTCGGGGCATAAAACTTGGCCGCCGGTAGCCATCTTGGATTTTACTCTTTGTATGACTAAATCCTTTGACACAGGCTACAGGTCCTACCTTTGGTCGGATCATACTGAAATTTGTCATGAATGTAAATGTTGACATGTAGATGGGAACGAGTTATTTTGTGGTCATTTGGCTATAAAACATGGCCACCAGCAGCCATCTTGGATTTTACTCTTTGCATGACTAAATCCTTTGGCACACCCTACAGTCCACTTCCCTCATCCGATCATCACCAAACTTCATATTAATCTTGATATTGATCTACTAGATGGAAGCTATCAAATGTTTTTGAAATTCATTTGAAAACATGGCCATCAGCAACCATCTTGGATTTTACTTTATATATATATATCTTCATGTTGATAATCTAGTATTACTTAGACCTTTCAACTTTCCGCATTCCTAATCGCTCCATTGACTGTAACACATGAAATTATTCTCTTTCCAAGTTGAGCTACAGTGTCATTGACACTTTCATATTGAGGGGAAAGTTCCAGTCCTCAAGAGTTCTGCCAAAGGTATATGATTACGGGTGTATATACGGCCGCTCTGAGGGGGGACATGTGATTTTATACTAGAGTTGACAGTGGTTAGCATTATTTTTGGTAATTAATCGATTTTGATAACTAAAGCGTATTTTGAAGAAATATTTTTGTTGATGGAATCTGATAATATACGGAGAGAATCGAATCCGATTCTATACCTTTAAGCGACGTCGATATATTAATAATAATTAACATGCGACTAATTTAAACTCAATTGGAAGATCCTGGGTGTCTTTTTGCACATTTGAGATATCCTGGGTGTCTTTTTGCACATTTGAGAGATCCTGGGTGTCTTTTTGCACATTTGAGAGGGTGTCTTTTTGCACATTTGAGAGATCCTGGGTGTCTTTTTTCACGTTTGAGAGGGTGTCTTTTTGCACATTTGAGAGATCCTGTGTGTCTTTTTGCACGTTTGAGAGGGTGTCTTTTTGCACATTTGAGAGATCTTGGGTGTCTTTTTGCACGTTTGAGAGGGTGTCTTTTTGCACATTTGAGAGATCCTGGGTGTCTTTTTGCACGTTTGAGAGGGTGTCTTTTTGCACATTTGAGAGATCCTGGGTGTCTTTTTGAACTATAATCATGCGACAATGACCAATTCAGCTATACTGACTGCTATACTGAGATGCATCACCTTCTATATAAACAGATAAGGAATTAAATTTACGCATATCAACAATCTATACGACATGACAATAAACCGGTCAATTTACCCATATCCCCGTGTTTCAATTTTTCCAACCATTCCGAGTATATAATTAAGTATTTAGTTATATTAATTATTAGTTATCTTTTAAGACATCTGAGGTCAACGTGACTTATCTAATAACGTTCACCGGGTCAAATTACTCGTATATACAAATGTTCAGATATGATGGTCCAGCCGTTTGGTCGCTTATAGCCGGACAAACAAACAAACAAAACTGAGTTTTATTAGTACATATATTTACGACGTCTTGACATGGACCTCTCTAATCATTATCGATTAATAATAAACAAGTAATCGAGTTCTGATTGTATTACCGCGATGTCGCGTGACCAGGTCGCTGTCTTTCTTTGGATACGTATCCAAGAACCTCGTGCGGACTAATGAGAGAGCAACAATTTCGCTATAAAAACTAATTTGATTATTTTTTACGGCCGGTGATGATGATTATGACCTAGAGTAACTAACTCAATTTTGTGTATCCCCCGAACAATAAGTTTGACGGGGGGATATATCAATGGGCTCCGCCCGCCCGTCCATGAGTATGGGCGTTGATCCGCTCGTCCGTCCGCGAGTTCATCCGTCCGTAAGAACTTCCAAGCTCTATTTCTTGGGCATAATCAGTCGAATTATAATTATCTTCAGTATGTTGATGAACCAACATGGAGGAAAGAGTATTTACAAACATCGTGTTTCGTCCATTGCATTTTTTCCAGAGTTACAGCCCTTATTGGGTGTGAAAATAGATTTTACTCTTTGCATGACTAAATCCTTCGGCACACGCTACAGACAACATAACTCATCCGATCGTGACCAAACTTCATATGAATCTTTGGGGCGACCTCTAGATGCGAGCTGCCAAATGTTCCCCAAAATATATATATTTGTTTAATTTTAAAACATGGCCGCCAACACCCATCTTGTTTGTCTGGAAATTTGTGTTCTGTCTGTCCGTATATAGCTCAACCAAAGGATATAGGATCTACATGAAATTTTATATGGATGTTCACCATCATGAGTGCGTTCAAAAGAGAGGCAAATGACGTTGTTCGCAATTTCCATTTTAGAGTTATCATTCTTTGCTGATCTGGAATCATTGTTTTTTTGTCCGATCGCACAGATATATCTGCCAGGGGTTATCGGATCTGATAATTTTGGTATGGAGGTTCACCATCATGAATGCTTTTAAAAGAGGGGCAACTGACTTTATTCACAACTACCTTTTTAGAGTTTTCATTCTTTGTATGAAATCATTGCTTTTTGTCCGTTCGCGCAAACATTTCAGTCATCGGTTAGCGGATCTGAATAAAATTTGGTATGGAGGTTTGCCATAACGACTGTGCTTTCAAAAGAGTGCCAAAATGACATTGTTTGAATCTCATATTGTCTGAGTTATCGACCAGGTATTTAAAAAATTGCGCTTTTGGTCTGTCCGGCTTGATAAATCAAACAAATATGAACAGAATTCAATAATTTTAGGTCTTCATGCAGATTTTAATCAGTAACCACAAGCCAGATTAAGACATCTTTCGAATTAAGCCACATTAGAAAATAAATAAACCTCAGCGGAAAGCCACCCTGGCTAGGGATACGATGTGCGGTGCAAGTTTGCACTTTATTTTTGTTTTAATTTTTTTTTTTTTGGAGACATTTTCTCATAGAAAACACTCTGATGCCAGAATATGAACGACAGCATGCATATATAATGCCTATTTACCAACGATACCGGCATGAGAATACTACTACTAACACATTACCTTAAAACGTCTGTATGATTGATTCTTGCATATGCGAGAGATAACTGCAGGTTATTTACAGACAAATTTTGATAGCATCGCTACTAGTGCAACTACATGGTTGTTACTTCACATGTAGTTAGGTGTGGTACATATGCATTATCTATATATATATTTGCGAATGTCTGTCTGTCTATCTGTGTTATATAGAAATTCACAGGGGACCACCTAGATGGCACAAAAGGGGTCTAATTGGGGTAACTTTTTACGAGAAAGATAATGGCGAGGGTTAGAATTTTCTAAAGTGACGCCGTTGTTGGCAGGGGCAGAAAAGGTGGAGGGGCACACAAACAATTTTCACCGATTGCCACCAAACTTATATATAATCATCCCCATAATATGAGGAATTTAATGGTGTGGTTTAAATTTGTCAAAAGTCGCGCCGTTCGCGTCAGGGATGCCCGGAAGGGGCGAGTGGCACCAAAATTGATCAAAATAATTTTAGCGCCGAATTCCACCAAATTGATGCACATTCTTCAGATATCTTCTCCATGATACAAGGAATCTTATTGTGTGGTTTAAAGACGCCAAATTGGTGTCGTTGGGATGAGAGATTTGGGGGGCGGTGGGTGGGTACTAAATCTGATAAGATTTGGTTTAGTCGCCGATTGCCACCAAACTTATACAAATTCATCCACATGGTATGAGGTGTCTAATGGCGTGGCTTAAAGCTGTCAAAAGTGGCGTCATTCGAGTCAGGGGTGCACTGAAAGGGAGAGGGGCACCAAAATTGATACACAATATTTTTAGCGCCAATTTCCACCAAATTGATACACATTCTTATCCATGATATGAGGAATCTAATCGTGTGATTTTAAAGATGTCATATTGGTGCTGCTTTGGTGAGAGTTGGGGTGGGGTGGGCACAAATTGATAAAAACTTGTTTAGTCGCGAATTAACACCAAACTTACAAATAATAATCTCCATGATATCAGGAGTCTAATAGTGTGGTTTAATGATGTCAAAAGTGGGGCCATTCGAGTCAGGGGTGCCTAGAGTGTGAGAGGGACACAACCATTGATAAACAGTATGTTTAGCGCCGATTTCCACCTGATTGATACATATTCTTCTCCGTGATACGAATAATCTATTCAATTACCATCAAACTCATACACGTTCTTCTCAAATGATACAATGAATAAAATATTTGCGAATATATGTCTGTTCTATATATAACTTTAAGGGGACAATCGATATGGCACAAAGGCAGTCTAACATGGGTAACTTTTTACGAGTAAGATAATGGTGCGGGTTAAAATTTTCTAAAGTGATTTTGTTAGTGTCAGGGGAGGTGCTACTTATAGCGCAGATTTCGACCAAAATCGAGGAATATAAACGTGTGATTTAAAGACGCGAAATTGGTGCCCTTTGGGTGAGATATTCGGGGGGGGGTAATAAATATGATAATAATTTGTTTAGTTGCCGATTACCACCAAACTTATATATAATAATCTCCATTATATAATACATGCATGAGTCTGATAGATGTGATTTAAATATGACAAAAGTGGCCCGGTTCAAGTCATGCATGAGGGGAGTTGCACCAAAGTTGATACAAATATATTTAGCACTAATTCCACCAAATTCATGCACGTTCTTCTCTAATGATATGATGAATCAAATCACATTTGGGGTCGTTTGGGTCATGGATGGCGAGAGGAGATTCACTAAGATTGTTCAATTCGCCGATTTTCAACAAAGTTATATATAGTCATCTCCCATGCCATCTCCATGTCGTTCTAAGGAGTTTATGGCATTCCAATTTCACAATCTCGACAAATGGTGACCGAATTAAGACACTTGAACAATTATATCTTCTCAACTATCATATTTATATGTGGATGGAAATCAGGGCATTCCTATAATGATCTAGCAACACAGATACATAGAAGAAAGCATTAAAAGTATATTTATATCAATCTATTTACGACATATATTCATTCAAACTGAGGGACCTTGAATCGTCAGAGGATTGCATATTAGGATGGCTCATGTATATATTCTAACACGATTGAGTCTGTCCCATTCAATATAGTTTCCACAAAATAAGTTACAATTGCCAAGAGATATGGAAATGTAGAGCAGGCCTGTTCAAAAAAAAGTGGTTACAGTGTGCAGTCAAATATTGTTACTTCTGAGATAATAAAGGAAAACGCAGTCCGTAGCACATGATTTTTCAGGATCCTCCAATAGTGACATCTGACAAGGGTATATCTGTCCGATACAGAGGAGTTCTTCCATTTTTTTAGAGCAGACTCGTCGCCTAACATAAACAACTAAAACTCTCGCTGTGTCGGGCAAATGTAGCTGCTATACATGCATAACATCATTTCTTTTAAACTTAAAATGATTAGCCAGTATATAGCACCAGAACAGAGGAGCACATGGACATATCTTTAAAACATCTGTATCTTCATGAAGATATGATAAACTAGATTGATTGATTGATTGATTGATTGATTGATTGTTTGATTGATACATCTCTATGTAAAACACAATTGTCGTCTTTTATTTTTTCGAACTAATATGTGTATGATATTCATGTTTCATGCTATAACGTCTGAAGTATACGCAGTTGTAAATAAATAAATACTTCTTTATTGGTGGGACGGATTAAACGCGATAAGCAAAATGATAATCGCTCCGACCTGACAAGGTGAGCCACTACTTATATTCCATGTGTAAGAATAATGTTTTGTGATGTCCTTTGGATATACAATTTATGAGAATACGTGTAACACTTTGAGAGCAAGAGTATTCTCTATTCCCACCAAATATCCACAGAGGGTTTCACAAATTCACATCACTTTAACCTGTGCAACGCCGGGTAACCCTGCTAGTATATTATATTTTAGCATTCGGTTTCTGGCACGTACATTGAGCTTGCTATACCGAAATGCATGCAAAGGTGTATCTGGCAATCTTTCGAGTGTATGAACGTACCCTTACAGCTGGTGACTATAATAATGACATAGTAACTGGTTTAATTATATTTACATCTGGTGATTATGATTATAACCTAGTAACTAACTTGATAATTTCTTCATAGCTGTTGATTATGATTATGACCTGGTAACTAACTTGATTATTTCTTTATAGCTGTTGATTTTAGCTGGCGACGATTATTATGACCTAGGAACTAACTTGATTATTTCTTTATAGCTGTTGATTTTAGCTGGCGACGATGATTATGACCTAGTAACTAACTTGATTATTTCTTTACAGCTGGCGAAGATGATTATGATTTGATAATCATTATTTCCGTGTCTGCTGCGGTCGTCCTAATCCTTATCGCTGTCGGCATTATCCTGATGCTTCGATACCGAGTTTGGTAAGACTATATTTATTGTAATTACATGTGACCCCACCCCCTAAACGACACTAGAGTAGATGCCAAAGCTCAGACAGTCCAGATATACAAAATACAGGGACGTACTGGATTCGAATTGGGTCCCCACCCCGAATTTGCAGTTTCAACGTCCGATTTGGGCATCAACCATATGTGTAGATCATATCACGAATCTCTAGATCACGCCCGTTGAGATCATATTACACCAGTACATAACCTGTGAATTTTGTGATGACCCGTTCTGGCAGGGAACTTTATAACATTAAACACACAAGACAGGAAATAAATTTCTTTGTTAATACTTGTTCCACAATAATATACTTCACAGTAGGGGGTGGTCCCAGCTCCAGATGCCTTTTTTGTGACTTTTGTGAGCCGATATCGCAATAAACATTGAATTAAATACCCTTGAGAAGTTCCATAATTGTAAGCGACGGAAAGAAAAAATCTCTCACAAAGTCACTTAAATCGTGCAATTTCAGGTTGGAACCTTCATCTACAGTGAAGTACATTATTAAGACACAGATAATAAGTAAGAAATATATTTCCCGCGTTATTTTTTCGACTTTAAAATGTTCCCTGTCAAAATTTCAAAAGAAATCAGGATTTATGTACTGCATGGTGAGATAAGATCTCCACGGGCGTAGCTAAAGTAGAGATTCATGGCATGATCTACCAAATTTCTAAATGTGGTATAACTCCCATTTGCACTCACGGTGGCTCACCCCTCTTGACTTGATTTTTGTTTCAATTCTATAAAAAATACAAGTTCAGATTAAAATCTGCTAAATTAGAAAATATTCATATAATTTTACAAAATTATCATTAAATTTCTATTACTACATATTTCGCGTTGTCGTTGGTTTGGATAATGAAAGCCAACAAATAGAGACAGATATGACATTTCAGAAAACTAAATATCTCGACTTCCACTTTGAATTTTCCACCAAAACAAGAAGATGACGTTGCGTGAAATATAAATGTCCTAATATGGCGGCTAGAGATAAATGTAATTAGAATTCATGACTTTTAATTCGTCGCACTGGTAGCCTTTGTTCAAAGTCAAATGACGTGTTGTTATTTCGCACCAATTGGTCAGAACACGACTTGGCAAAGCTATGAAGTTATTGACAACACTGATAAATCTGGAAATATATTACGCTCCATTGGCGGTGGAAGCGCATAAAAAACAAGTCTGGTCAAGCCATGAAATAGTGTCTGTCATTTGCAGAATGAGGTCCCCAAGAAGGTGAATGTAGTGACGATACCCCACACAGCTGGCTAGCGTCACTAAATTTACCCTCTGGGAACCTCATTCTACTAAGGCATCATCTTCTGGGAAGTATCTATATATATATATATAGTCTCAAATTAACAGTGTTTATTTTCCCTTCTGTTAAGTTTATTATTTCCCCTAATTTGCCGAAGATAAAATGCATAATCAAGGTGACTAATGTGTGAACATCACCAACTTCAACTGGGGAACTTCAATCTGATCCAAGGTCTCCCATAGCATTTGATGCCTATAAGCAGAATGAGGTTCCAAGAGTGTGAATTGTGTGACGCTAGCCTGCCGTGCGCGATAGCTTCACTAAATTAACCGCCTTATGTTGTTTCTCTGACTGTCGTCTGCGTATAGTGTCTTCACACACATGCAAACGAATAAAATAGCATTCCAATATTTATTCTAAGAACGGAATGGGAGAGGTTCTCTGAGCTGGTGTGGCAAACTTAAAATTAACGGTCAACTTTGTTTCTGACTGTTACCTAAATACAGGAACCAGCCTATATACGGCGACTTATATTTTGAGGAGATATCTTCTCCCTAAATTGTGCGACTTCTCCCTAATTTGTCCTAGGGAGAAGTGACTTTTCTCCCAAATACCGGTCTGCATATGTACCTACATCATATCTAAACTGTGTTTTCTGATTATCATGGTGTCCTTACTCATTATAATCATTTTATAACTGGGGTAATTGTAGTGCGAACTACTTATTGGATCATAGAAATGGTGTTTAGTTTAAAGACATATTATGTACTTGTTCGGGTGCATGAAACTAATAAGTTAGTATTCAGGCGTTATGCCAAGTGGTTGAATATAGCATTCTATTAAAGGTACTCAATCCGAATAGAGGGTCCCCATCTCAACAGATTCCAACAATAACAATCCGATCAGAGGGTCCTATATTACTATTTCTTTGGCTTTGGGGGTAAAACATATTTGATTCGAGTCGAGGAACCCATCAAACAAAGCTCAGAGTTATTAGATATTGATTTTAGAAATTTTTTATTTACTCGAGATGAGTACTAATATTTGCCTTCAACTGCCGTAATCTGCTCGGGATGTGTACACCAAAATCTATTCAAACAGACAAGGATGGGTCACTCTAAAATCAAGTGGTAATAATAACGCAATTTTGACTGAGTTCTGGGCCAGAAAGTATTCCCGATAATGGAAAATAATAGATTTCTAAAATCGATATCTAACAAATCTGAGCTTTGATGGGTGACTTCCTCGACTCGAATCAAATATTTTTGACCCCCGAAGCCATTGAAATAGTAATTGAGAGGAGTTTTATCGGATTGAGTACCTTTAACATTGCCTAAAATTTCAAACAAATCGACCTTACCACTCCATAGAAAACATCGTCTAAACTACACGCAATTGTAAATATTGACTTCTCGATTCGGGACGCTACTATCTGCGATAAGCTAACGAAAACGATATCGCCATTGAGAGTCACTGTATTTAATTAATATATAAGAATGACGGTGTTTGTTGTCAATTTGGAATAATTTTGTACAAAATACTACTTTGAGCAAGATTATTCTCCATTTCTAATTTGATCACCCTACCGGAGTGTTTCATATCACTTTAAACATATTCATTTGTCTAATTTAATAATACATAGTAAATGACACATACCTATTTTTACAGACAAGACAAGTGTTTTCTCCCACCCCCTACACACTTTAGCACAGGCAGCCAGTGTGAGATAGCTGGGTGAGATTTCCCTGTCTCACATAACACGTGACCATCTATCTCACACCACCCACGTGACTGCTTTACCTATTTAACTAAGAGCCCGAACTAATTTAACAATCCGTCATCACGTTTTGTGTGAACTAAAACAGATCAAAACAATGGCGACCAACCAGTTACGCTTCACGTTTCAAGTAAATAAATACGGACGAATTCGTGGACGCTAATACAAATGGAGATAAGCCTCAACTGTTAATCACGAAAAACCTTCAACATAACCTCACTTGCAGACACAGAGTTACATATATAACATGAAATATAAACGACTAATTTGTGAACATATTCCATAAAACGGAAGACCCCCCAAGCGAAACTGGCACATTTCGTAACAGGTAAACAATAGCCGCTTCACAAATGACGAACGAAATAATTCCACATTCGAACAGTTGTCATCGTCGAACGCGTCTAACTAACATTTGTCTATCATATATTCACATGTTTCCTTTTCAAATGGTATCGATATGGTCATTTCCGATGACAAACACGGTTAGTCCAGTTGTATATACTTCATATCAATACGCGCGTTTCTCGGAATTTATGCAGGTGCAATGATGTGACGTGTCCGTGTCGTTTTCACAATCTTGACCGTGTCGATTTCACTCTAACGTATTAACCCCCCGCGCACGGGTAACGCGCTTTGTTTTTATCGTATATACCTTTGGTATATACCGAAATCATCCCAGTTAATCACGAATATCGCATCAGATTTCTCCCAAGATATACCGTTACGAAGCTACTGGAATGTGCCAAAGATTGGTATAAAACAAAAAATCGGAATGAGGCTCTTGGGTTGGGAGAAAAATGATCCATCATGACCTGGGGTGTGGGATGGAAAAATCTCACCCTCGGGGCCAGATATTTGGTCCGGACACTCGGCAAGCCTCGTGTCCGGCCCAAATATCTGGCCCCTCGGGTGAGATTTTTCCATCCCACACCCCAGGTCATGATGGATAATATTAGTCTCACTTTTGAGAACCTCCTCTCCCTTTTGTTACTACTCTGAAAAATAAATAAAGTGAAAAATAAATAGGATTTGATGTTGGGATGTAAATTGAGCTTGACTTCTCCCAATTTGAAACATCTAGGCTGGTTCCTGCCCGGATATAATGCTCATATAAGAGGCGCTTCGGGGTAGACAAGATGGTAGCCACGCATTAGCCCTGATTCAATAACGAACCGTCGACCCATTCAAGTACGCCGCACTAATATGACTCCAAAATTACTTGATTTGGTTTTTCATCATTGAATAGAAGTAATTGCTGATGTGGGTGAAAACGGCAGATAATTTTATTGTAAGTAGAAATTTGATTTACTGTTTCTCTGTAGAAGGTCATTCTGGTGGCGTTATGAGATCGGCGATAATCGATATATCGCGATCCGGTCAGCATTCACGGAAGTGAAAGAGGATTAACCAATCAATGCAGAGGATAATTCATTCACTTACTGAAATCTTAACTGGTTCTTCGTCGTGGACTGAGTAGACTGATTACCATCTTCAGTCTATTTACTCAAAATCTATTTACTCAAAATACTTTGGCTATAATTGTGGTGCTTGATGCGCTAAATGGGCTTCAATTTCCTGTGTTGGTAGATAAGATAAAACAAGATGGTCTTTTGAAACATATCAATGTTGGACAACCTACATGTAAAATTAAAATAACAAAAGAAATATATGATATATAAGTGATATAACACATACCAGTTAAATTTTTTTTAACAGGATTTAATAAGATGTAGAATAATTGTTACTGTCGGTCACCTGACGAAGGGTGGGTTATAATACATGGTGCATAGCCATTCTGATAAGACTGCAAAGGAATTGTCCGGCACTAACAGGTGACCAAAAACATCGGAGATAGCATAAGAAAACAGTCTTAAGACCATTTATTTCATTATGATCCCCAATGGATTCAGGCCTCGTGAGAAAACGAAACACACCCATATGCGTCCAACCATCGCAACCCACTGGTTTGAAATAAAAGATCCGAGTTATCGTCGAGAAGTCACAAAAATAAAAGACAGCGAGAACTTTTGGAAACATAAAATTGTACACAAATGGTTTCCGCCCCACCGTCTATTTTCATATGAAGACACAGTTCCCAGACTTTGAAAGCATGACCCAAACTGAACATCTTGTCAAAATCTTATCCAACAATATCTCAAATACATCCACTTCAATTTGTCATATAATCAGAAGATAATTCTCCCCACGCGATGATAATATCACGTATTATACTGTCCAATACACACTGTACAATTATATGTTATTATGTATGCGTACTGTCCTTATAAGGATGTCTTGCCAATTAAACTTATCTTATCTATTGGCTTTTGGATTTTCTGTGTTTAATATAATCCGATTTAACCCCGTAAATTACTATTTATTTGGCTTTGGGGGTAACACATATTTTATTCGAGTCTAGGAACCCACCAATCAAAGCTATCAGATATTATCAGAGTTATCAGAAAGTAAACATAAATATGTTATATCTCACCACTTGGAATAATTGACAAATATTCGACGAACCCATCGATATGCTTTCGATACCAAAATGCATTGAACAAAATGATGATGATATAACACTCTTTGAGTGTATTATACTATAGTTGACAGTGGTTATCATTATGTTTGGGCAACTAATCGATTATGATAACATTTCAAGAAATGTTGTTGTTGTTATAATTTGATGATATGGGACCATATAATTGGGGTTTGTACCTTTAACGATGCTATGAAAACTCTGTATCATCGAATGCAAACAAGAAAGCTCTTTTTACCACATGAAAATGTATCGCTGTATGTGGACGCTCTCTGTGTATACATCAAATTCTTAATTATGTCCCTTCATATGGAATTCAGTGCATATAAAATCGTCAATTCACTGTCCTACATATCGCTTCTGATGATACAAGAGACAACCTTGCGTGGGAGAGCTTTGTATTTAACGGTTAGATGATCACGAGTCCCGGTGTCCCGATAATATCGACGATACATGCACGCATCCGACGCGATATGAGAGATTAATTTGGCGTGTCAATCGCTGATGATTTATCGATACCTGTGCATAAAAAACATCGGATGTGCAAATTGCGGAACATTCGTGAACATTCATGTAATTTATTAACCTCATACAGTATTATTGAGTTTTTTACATTGATTTGATTCGACCGACGAACAACGTTGCAGATTTCTATGGAATAGCTGCATGACATATGTTACGGCGATGGGTTATCGCCCATTGAGAATCGACCGCGTGTCAAATTTATTGGCGGGAACTCGCGTAGAACGGTAGTTTCTCATTCTCTTGAGCGCAATTTGATAATTACGTCATGTCCTGTCGCGAATATCCACCCTTGGCTGCACGGTGCTGTAATCATACAACAGTGCGTAAACTCAGCGGGATTTCACTCTACATCGAGACCAACTGGCACTAAAATCATATAGCAATTCAGTGAATATACTTAACGATTGGATCCAGCATCTAATGAGGGGTTGTGTCCCTTTTCAGATTCCATAATGCTCCCTGTATTGTGTAATAGCTGAAGTATACAGTTCTTCTGGACATTCATTGAACTCCTCGACACGAACCGTTGACTTGAAACTTTTCCGAAAGTATAACTCTGTTTTCCAACTTCGCTTTTAACTTTCTGTTTAGGTTTCCGTTTGTCTTGAAATTCAGCTAACGTTAACTGGCGGCCCCATGCACAATGTACCACACATCATTCCCGGAGATGACTATACCATTCTCCGAGATGACTATAGCATATAATACTGGGACATGTATGTCCGTTGAGATATATATGGCCGCCATTATCCGCCGACAGTTACATACGGGCTTCTCGGCACAATGCGATCACTATCTCGGTTTTTCCTCGAACAAGGCATCGTGTTTGTGCTTGCACTCTTTTAGTATATTAAGAGCCCTTTAGACTCCGCTATTGAATTTGTTTATAAGAAGCAATTCAGTATAATGTCAGTACACTCTTAGAGCAAATGTGTATAAATACTACACAATATGTGTTACATTTGATCTTAAACAAAATTGTGTAGATGTGCAACATGACATAACTGTGTCGGTAGAATTTTCTCAACATTGAATATGAGTGAATATGTGAGTATATTATATTTAATATATGAGATATTTTCTATTTGAGACATAAACCTTGTAAAAGCTGCCATAATACAAAAATGGCAGCTGCTTTAAAACTTTGTGCTACACAATTATGTGTTGTTCAGTTTTTACACAAACATAGTGTATAACAAAAGTTAAAGCTGCTGCCAATTGTTTGTTCTGTGGTAACCTTTACGAGTTTTGTGTCCCAATAGAACACATTTCATCTAATAACTATGATACACTCACATATTCAATCATATTCAACGTTGATGATATTCCACCGACATATTTAATAATTATATGTCATGTGTCATTTCTACACAATTTTGATTAAGATCAAATGTAACACATTTTGTGTAGTATTTATACACATTTGTTCTAAGAGTGTATGCAGATAATCAGAGTCTAAATTGTGGCTACAAGGAGAAGATGAATAAACATAATAATTCCCCAATATCAATTCCATCATCCAACAACACCGTCTGCCCCACTTCGTGTTTCCCTAATCATTAAACCGTCTCGCAGAGACGGAAGTTCGAGGGCCCCGATGTCATAGAAAGCTGGATCAAAGGAAACGAACACACTCTTATTAAAAATTCAGACAATGCTTGGGACAATGGGTCTGTGTATCTCGTATTCGCCGGAAGCCGCCTAGCGGGCGTAATGAGTTCTCGTCGCCTCGAGGTGCATCGTTTCATCAATTTTTGATCATCATTAAATAAACTTGCGTTTATTTTACGGCTTTCATGAGGGAGCATGCCTGCTAGGATAGATTAACTACATTTGTCACTCCAAGCTGCGGTATCTCAACGTGGGTTTCTTATGTCACAGTTAAAGGGATCTTGCATTCTCTTGCAATTGATTCTCTCTGTCAGTTAAAAAGTGTGCATATGAATGGTCTGTTATTGTTTTTGCATGGATGTACAAGTAATATAAGCAGACGACAGACAGACGATATTAATATACATACTATAAGTGAACAGGGCCACATGTTGACATTATCAAACACACACTATCGAACACAATTTGTGTAATTTCGTGCCTTAAGTTTTGAAAATACCGCTAGAACCAAAGAACTATATTTATCAACACAATAGTTTAAACGCACATGGCCGGATGACAACACGCATGGCAAGTCAAACACAAGACTTCTAATTTGCTGCCATTTTGCTGAGTTTCGTGTGCAAAAAATCGTCAGCAAGACTGCCGCTCTAATTATCCATTCTGTCAATACATTTTAGTGCGCCGGGAATTGTTCTCAAAGGTTATAAGCAACTAAATAATTGAAATTATGGCCCTTGGCATTTGTGTAGGAAACTCGAGGCAGCATAAAAAAAATAGCGGCAGCTGAATGGTGTATAATATCTTCGGTTGTTTAATGTGAAAGACTGAAAAAAGAAATTCATAGGCTATGTTAATTCCTCGGCCATGTGTGTGGGCTTATGCGTCAAGCGTCAACGTTGGTCGCTAAATTTGGTAGGGTGGGGGTATTTTTCTATACTGAAATTTTGTGAGGGGTAGTTGTGGAAATGCCAATTTATTCCAGGAATAAGTATGGTAAGACAACATTTCTTTTTAGACAACTTATGTCCGACGTGGAGTTCTAAACGCCAAAATATTTCAGGTTTGGCTCAGTACCGAAATGAATCGTGGGCATGGCTTAACCCTAACACCCTCGCATATGGGAACTAATTAGTTGATTGTAACCCAAAATACCCAACCGGTGACCGAGTCAGAAATGAAGTATGACTGATGCGCTCTGTTAGAGGTTGATATTTTATATTCAAGCTCGAGGAACCAGTCTGCTATAGTATATAGAATGAAAGGCTGGTATAACATTGCACTCGCTGCTTATGAACGGAAGTGCCATATAGCCACGTCCCTGGAAGCACTGGTGTATAATGGGTATAACGTCTACACCCTCGGGGAAACCAGGCTATGTAATAGCATAGACTGTTAGACTAGTAACCTGGTATTCGCTGATTTGCAACGGTTAAATCTAATCATACTCCTCTTATTGCTGGTGCCAGATAGGGAAAATTAAAATAAAATTGCGGACAAAGTAACTTTTTCACCATTTAACCCTTTACCCAACAAACCGGCCAAAACAGGCCAAATAAAGCTTCAACAGCCTAAAATATCTTCGGTCTGTCTCAATAGAACCATACAAATATGGATATCATTGGAACCGGCTCCTTGACCACATAGTGATAGTTACAGTTATACCCTGTGCCAATGCATTCTCTTATATATGCGAGTCGACCATATGTCGCCTCGCATATATAAGAGAATGCATTGGCCTAAAAAAATCTTTTTTAACACTTTTTACCATTTTTTCTTACATTCTTTAACAATTTTATAATTTTTAATGTGTTAAGCCAATGCATTCTCTTATATATGCGAGGCGACCTATGGTCGACTCGCATATATAAGAGAATGCATTGGCACAGGGCCGTTCTGTTGGGTAAAGGGTTAATGAGTATATTTGAACCAGGATAATTGGTGATATCGTGGGTGGTTAGACTGCGTACTATGAGTATACATAGGTCCTGGATTTTCTTTAAATCTGAAATATTGACATCATAGCAACGGAAAAAGTGTTGATTCTAATACAGCCAACGTATACACACGTACTCTGGGAACCAGTCTATGTAATAGCATAGACTGATAGACTGGTAACCTTGTATTCGCTGATTCGCAACGGTTAAATCTAATCACCCTCCTCTTATTGCCGGTGCCAGATAGCGCTCATGTCAAACTACGATGAAATATGATTGATAATGAAAATAAGATGAAACTGTTACTATTGACAAATATTGACCCCGAATTTAATTGCTGTTTCTGGGCATCGTGTTGGATGAGCGACTGGGGTGTCAGATAAACGTGATGTATCGTGTGTTTGTTGCTTCTGGAACGGGGGAAACGTAATTTCTAGCAATTATCAATATTTGTGATTATCGATGTAACGCGCCGAAATCCTGTTTTCGTTCCTCTTATTGACAGTATAGTTATCGAGGGGAGGTGGGTGGGTTTCACTAATTGATTTTGTTTAGAAATTCACTTAGGCTGCATCCACACAATGACATCACACTGATGAGTATCGTAAGCCCATGAGGAAAAATACCAGATATACCAAACTGTACCAGTGACAAGATTCACAAGTCCGATTTTGTGAAAAACACGCCATCTATCATTTTCCTCAAAGAATCTCAAAATCGTTTATGTCAGTCACAATATATATCAATGTGTCTTATTGACCATTATATTTCCTTTCTTTTGATGTATAATTCGATAGTATCAAACAATGTTATAGAAGTCGATATATCGTACCGAAAATTTTGCACAATGTACTGGAAATTTGGGAGTAAAACAGGTCGTCAGTTTCCTTGTCCGCCTAATATCCTCAATAATTCTAAAAATAGTCAACTCAGCTAAAATATGTCCCAGTGTATGTTATAAGGCATACATTTACTTTCGTTTGATATATAACTTGACGGAATCAATTGAAGCGAACTCGACTTTATTATCGTACGGTGAATTCGCAAGTTCGGCATTACTTATGATGAACGATTTTGAGAATCTATGAGGAATGTGATAGATGGCGTGTTTTTTCCCAAAATCGGACTTGTGAACCTTGTCACTGGTATAGCTAGCATATATTGGTTTATCTGGTATTTTCATCAGCGGCCTGTGGTGAGTATCTGAGCATTATCCGATCAACGTCTAGAGCAACGTCTGTACAGTGGTTCGTTTCTTACCTAACTGGTCGTCAACAGAGAATACAAATTGGCAATCTGTTATCAAAGTATTACAATCTTGATTTTGGCGTACCCCAGGGCTTGGTTCTAGGACCAATTATATACCTGCTTTACACCAAACCTATCGGTGCTGTTATACGATCGCAAGGCATATGTGTACACAATTATGCAGACGACACACAGTTATACCTTTCCGGCAGACCCGATCAAGACTCATACCTAGTGAATAGGATCGAGAGCTGTCTTTCCTCTGTTAAAACTTGGATGACCTCCAATAAACTGATGTTAAACAACGACAAAACTGAAGTCATGTGGGTTGCAAAACCATCCATTGTCAACCAGTTGTGCATTACATCACTGCAAGCAGATCGTGACAGTATTATCTTCTCTTCGTGTGTCAAAAATCTAGGAGTCCATCTCGATCAAACACTGTCTATGGAGACACATATCGACCACCTCTGCAAGTCTATATTTTTGGAACTGCGACGCCTTGGCCAGGTCCGCAAATATCTCACCGTTGACGCAGCAAAAAAACTTGTTGCTTCGTTTGTTATGAGTCGTCTAGACTACTGTAACATACTATTATTCCGGCTCCCCAATTCGCAAATCAACAGACTTCAACGCTGGCAGGACACCGCCGCCAGAATTGTACTCCGAAGAAGGAAGGGCTGTAGCGTAACAACCATGCACGCCGACCTTCACTGGCTACCTATCAAAGATCGGATACAATTCAAAATAGCAACATTTGGTTTCCGTCGGATGTTTGTCTCTGAATCCCTTCCCGAATATAATAACAGTCTGATATATCCATACACTCCCCGGCGAACGCTTCGTTCTGGTGAATCGTCCCTTCTCTGCCCTCAGGGTGCAAATCTTATGACAGTCGGCGACAGAGCTTTCTCTGTAGCCTGTCCCGACACTTGGAACTCTCTACCGAATGAAATGCGACAATCTTGCTTGCTAACCGATTTTCGATCTGCTTTAAAAACTCACATATTCCGACGACGCTACCCCGACACAAAGAAAACTAACAAAATCTGATTATATATAATTCCACATATCTATATATTGATTATTTTCCATGTGCATTTCTTGTGTATTTATATAATGTGTAAAGCGCTTAGGGCGCCTTGAGGGGGATATAGGCGCTATATAAATATTATTATTATTATTATTATTATTATTATGTACACTTGGCTGCAGCCAGGTTATTGGTTGGCTTGTACAAATTACTGGGATAATAGTATATATACAAATAAATATAAATATATATTTGGTTTGTATTTGCAGGTGCTTTCATAGAAACAGTGAACGACGGAACCAATCGTATGGACACGAGCATATCTACGAAACTGTGGACGACCGTAAGTAACTATATCTGCCACCAGATTCGGATCGCGTTAGATATAAAAAATCTTTTAAAACACTTCTTCTAGTATCTCTTTAAAAAATAAACACTCCTTTTTGGGTCCCCAGTGGGTACGGGGCAGCGTCGCTAAATCCACCCTCTGGGAACCTCATTCTGCAAATGTACGGCACCATATTATCATGCCTGATTGTGACTATGAAAATTCACATATTTTGACAACTACTACCAGTCAAATGCCATGCACTGAGTAGACTGCATATATATACTGATCTGATAGAAACATTCTTTATGTGTTATAACGTGGTAGATAACAATGCATTATTACAGTTTGATGTGTTTATGATCACGTCCGACTGTCTTATCTATATAGAGATGTGGTGAAGATGGGAATATAAATTGGCAATATCATACGACTTGAGTAGAACTAAATTGCAGTGATGTACATGTAATATAAGACGACATATAAGTGCAGGAGTCCTATTTATTGAGGGGAATGTTTAGATAATAAGTTAAACAAATGACCTACATGTGGTCTTTTGTTGAACTTATTATCTGAACATTTCCTGTGTAATAACTACTCGTCATTGATGCTTGAATGGAGAGAGGGTTACGGGTAAACATTGGGTATACATTATTTTTCATTAGTTATAGGCCCACAAATCGAACATATTTGACTATTCATACAAATTGCTATCTTCCTGCTTGACACTCTTCAACTATTAGGTCATCCCACTGAATCGTTCACCACAGCGATTAATTTCCATCTCTTTCTTTCAGAGGAAACTCGCGGAAAGATTCCCATAAATGAATCCCCATATGCTGAATTATGCATCAAGCGTCCCCCAAAAGACGAATCTGATTGCGGAATGGGAGACGGAAAATCGGCGAAGGACGGTTGCAAAACTCCGAACGGACGAACGCGGAACGAAAACACATATGTGCCATTTGAGATGGATAACACCACACAATCGGTTCAACCTTCCGCCCCGCGCTTGGACGATATATACACACGACCAGATAAATCGTTGAGCTTGACGGAAAGTAATCCCGTTTCCAGTGCCGACGGCTCATCTTTTGTTCCGTTAAATGATATTTCAGGTGCCGCGCTTTCAAGAAATTGCGAGTCGTCTGCTGCTAAAGATAGTACTCATATTGAGTCAGCTGTCGGTGACACTGAAACGTGTACGTGTGACACTTTGAGGTGTTCAGATCAGAATAAATCACCAAGCTCAAGAGATAGTGAAAGTGTTTGTGATAACCGCGATTCTGATGAGATGGGATGTACAAATGTGAAACATTCTAGGATTTCTAGTCATTCTAACGACGAAACGTGCTAATATCCACTATTATAAATCCACTTTGAAATATGTGTTGAAAACCCAGGACCAGGAACCTACGTCACAAATAAAGTCTCTAACCCAAAGTGGTTTTTTTTTAATTTTAAATTTGTTTAATATAAAAATATTACATATATATGTAAACGTTTGTCTGTCGTGATAAACTAGTAGTGAGCTGTGGAAATTCACAAGGCACATTCATTAAAATCGTTAAAAACTGATATTTGTAAGGAATATATATCTATATTTTTAGAAGTAAAATAGACATCGAATGTGCCCCAATTTTGGACACCAAACACACCTCAACCATCAATAGATGTTCGTAAAATGCACTTTCACTCGTACGTACAATAACTCCTGCAACAACTAGCTAGTTCATCTACTGCATGAGTTCCGGGTGGCAACTATCCGGACGTATGAAATGACGGCTCAGAGATTACATCAGTGACGTAGGTTCATGACCCTGAAGCGGGGACATTGAAGTCAATTAATAGACGGGGGTATGTTCTTTATAGTATTGGTGCAATGCGTGTATGGAATGTATGAAATATATGAAAGCAATTGATACAAATTTAAGCGATGTGAATCAGTGTGAATGAGTAGATTGTTAACATTTCCTTTCCATCTGATAAAGTATATTATTATCCATCCCTTAACTAACACAATTTCTGATTGGGCAAAAATCGTCACATGATAATCCGGGGAAAAGTCATACGAAGTAACTCTAATCAAAGCGCAGTAACTTTTTTGGCTATTTTGGTCGCCACGTCCCTGTGCATGGTGTGTACATGTACATCCTCATGTAATTATACAATTATTTTATTCCCAAAATTTCGATAAACCTACAGTTGGATAATAAACATGTCATTATACAATGTTGTGTAAATGTGTGTTTTCTTATACTCGTCCAGGTTGTGGTGAAAAGTCATATTGGACTTGACGCTACACGCGTCTCGTCCAATATGACTTTTCACCACAACCTGGACTCGTATAAGAAAAACTCATACTGTACACAACATTGTATAATAACTTTATAATATTAATATAGCTGGTTCATTTCAAAATAGCTATAAGTAATGTATTGATAAAGATACAATGTATACCTTTTTGTTCACACGCTGGTAATTTAAATATTTGCGAACTTCATTTTTCTCACTATATGCACACGGCACTGTTATAACACCTAAATCTTTTCTTCTTCTTTTTTGAGGAACTAAATTATCGCTGAATAATTTCCATCATTCTATCATTTGGCTCGTAGCTTGCTATTATTTCTTCAGTTGTACAAAACCAATGGTAAAACCAACGGTAATTTGAAATTAAAACTTTACAAATATGTTCGATATCACTGGAGGTCTGGAGCCATATATTTATCTTTAATTATATTTTATGACACATCTAACATTTATAAGGAATGTCAATGACTGGGGGGACATGTAGTCCCCAATTCCTAATATAACATTTCAACCATTATCGCTGATAAAAAAATATCTTGGTATTTTCCTTTTTGCCTTCCATTTATTTGATCATCTCCACCAAACTGGTATCAAGAAACAGAAGTTGTCCACAGACAGCCAATATACGCCAAGGATAGTATATAATTTATAATCAATACCTAATCGGACTTCGCTATGAGATAGTATTCAATATGAGTAACACGTGCCATGGGATGTTAGGATTAACTTCAAAAAGGAGTATCATGATTTAATCGGAAGAAGGATAACTGGAGCCAACTATAGTCACTACTATAAATATACTTCCTTTTTGGAATGACTATATAGACTAAATAATGGAGATATTCGGGGGGGGGAATTGTTTAACTTTTTTATTAAATTCATCGCACCTCACAGGTACCTGAGAGGTGTCTTTTTTAAGATA
This sequence comes from Siphonodentalium dalli, assembly GCA_032622095.1. Classification (NCBI taxonomy): domain Eukaryota; kingdom Metazoa; phylum Mollusca; class Scaphopoda; order Gadilida; family Siphonodentaliidae; genus Siphonodentalium; species Siphonodentalium dalli. Next base: position 153,352,626 of record CP136062.1, read on the forward strand.
ATAGGTTCTATATTGGGTTACCCTCCTTTTCTATTCAATCAGGATACTCATTTAAAAATATAATCCTAACATCGCGTGGCACTTGCTATCTAATCGTGCACCCCGACTAAGTGTCTTTCGACATTCAATCGCGTGCGTATCAGTGTATCAAATGTAGTGTTGACACCACCATATCGCGAGCGTATCATTGTATCAAATGAAGTGTTGACACCACCAAATCGCGTGCGTATCAGTGTATCAAAGGTAGTGTTGACACCACCAAATCGCGTGCGTATCAGTGTATCAAAATGTAGTGTTGACACCACCAAATCGCGTGCGTATCAGTGTATCAAATGTAGTGTTGACACAACCAAATCGCGTGCGTATCAGTGTTTCAAAATGTAGTGTTGACACCACCAAATCGCGTGCGTGTCAGTGTATCAAATGTAGTGTTGACACCACCAAATATCGTGCGTATCAGTGTATCGAATGTAGTGTTGACACCACCAAATCGCGTGCGTATCAGTGTATCAAATGTAGTTTGACACCACCATATCGCGAGCGTATCATTGTATCAAATGAAGTGTTGACACCACCAAATCGCGTGCGTATCAGTGTATCAAAGGTAGTGTTGACACCACCAAATCGCGTGCGTTTCAGTGTATCAAATGTAGTGTTGACACCACAAAATCGCGTGCGTATCAGTGTATCAAATGTAGTGTTACTGACACCACAAAATCGCGTGCGTATCAAATGTAGTGTTGATACCACCAAATCGCGGTATTCGCTGCTAAAAGTGGATAAGTAGATTTTCGGGATCAGAGTTTGTCAGTCTATCAATGAAATGACATACCCCGCTGCTCTGTACCTTAAACTAGTAACCACTTATCCGCGGTGATTAACATCCTCCGTTTAAATGACACCATGTTGATGTGAATGTTGAAGTGTGAATCATATTAGCCCAGTTTGAGTCCCCTGAGTTCATGTCTTCGTGACACATTGTTTTTTTTTATGTTAACCCTTTCATAACGCGAGCTGCGCTGGTGCAGCATTAAGATCCTGTGCCAGTGTATTCTCTTATATAATCGAGTCTCACACAGGGAGCATCGCGTATATAAGAGAATGCCTAGGCTTACAAGGTCAAGGTAAGTATTGTTAGGCCAATGTATTCTATGGAAGCATATATAAGAGAACGCACAGACACAGGATTTTCGCAAAATTTCAGAAAGCTTCAGTCATGGAAGGGTTAATTCTGTTACCATGGTTACCAGTAAGTTTGTAACTCATCCCATTTCTTTATTATTTACCGTTGTCACCATCATTTTTATTGTTGCACTTCTGTTACACGTTGCTTTGTGTCATCACGTAAACCAAATGTTAATCGACCGTGTCCGTCTCGAGGTCCACATGCATGGAGCTAATTGTTTAAGTTATAAGGTACAAGAAAACCATAGTCAGAAATGGTAACGCGTTCAAGATCATACATTATATACCCATGATTGTAATTATAGAATATTTTTCATTTCTGTTATTTGTAATTGGCATAGCTTATCACAAACCAAAAATCAACATTATTGACATAATGTAAACGCCAATAAATGAAATTGAAATTCTCAACTACACCTTTTACCGGACTCGGCTAATTGTTTAGGCTATAAGGTATAAACGAAATGAGCTCAAAAAGAAACGACCAGGCCAGCAGATCAGACTGATTTCGATCTCCGCGTGTATAATGTTTCGCTGATTATTGGTATACATGGGCCATGGGCGTTTTATTTATAGAAATGGGAATTTTTGGGACGGATTAAAAGTCGAACTGCGACCCGGAGGTCGAGTCGGTAAAAGGTGTAGTTGGGAATTCTGGTGAGATGCATGAGAAACCTTCAGTGATAAGCCGTATACAGTTGTTGTAATAATTTGAAGGATTAGTTGTTTTAACGGAATTATGCGTTGGTCATTCGTGAAACCAATATATTTTATATTTTATATTATATGGGTATATAATATATGATCTTGAGCGCGTTACCGTTTCTGACATTGGGTTTCTTGTACATACTGTATCGTGGTGCGTTGAGAAACCTAATTAGACAAGCTCGAAATTGAAAACAATGTTCATTTTTTGCACAGTAGAGAGAGACAAATGCTCTTTGTTCATACTAAATCAGGAATAGACAAACGATGAACACTCTTTATTGTTTCACACTGAAGAACAACCCGGTCCGACGGTTCTAGATTCTAGATCTGTGACTTGAATAAGTCTTTCAATTGCGTATAAAGACTGTATATAGGTATTTCACCTGTAGCCACCCTTTTTAACCTTTTCTTTACAAAATACTCATTTATGAGTAGTTCCCTTAGGAAATGTTCAGATAATAAGTTCAACAAACGACCATTTGTTGAACTTATTATCTAAACATTTACCACCAATGAATATGAATTTTTCTACACTTGTATTATCTGTTCGTAATTTATCATGAAATCCCTGCAGATGAATAATAGACCATTCCAAAGTATACTTTTATAACTGAATGGGATAATCCATTTAGTATAGGAAGGGTTAATCTCTGGCACCTGGTCGGAATGTTACATAAGTTATATTAGAACAAAGGTGTATTAATTCTACACAATATATGTTACATTTGATCTGAAAAACGATTGTGTAGAAATGACACATGACATATATGTATCGGTGGAATTTCCTCACTGTTGACTACGAGTAAATATGTGAGTGTATCATAGTTATTAGATGAGATGTGTTCTATTGCAGAGACAAACTGGTAAAGGCTACCACAGAAAATTGGCAGCAGCTTTAAAATTTGTTAATCACTTTGTCTGTCAAAACTGAGCAGCACATAATTGTGTAGCACAATGTTTTAAAGTTGCTGCCAGATTTTTGTATATGGTAGCTTTTACGAGGTTTGTGTCTCAAATAGAACATATCTCATCTACTAACTATAATATACTCACACATTCACTCATATTCGATTTTGAGAAATTTCCACCGGCACATAATGGCATGTGTCATTTATATACAATTTTGTAACACGTTGTGCAGAATTAATACACAATTATTCTAAGAGTGTATAAGTATAATTTGTGGCTCCAAAGCGCTAAGTCGCCAAATGAAATTCGAAACGGACATAGTCATTCCAATTATATATAGACATTTATTTTGTATAGACTGCTGTCACTACGTTTATTTTGTATAGACTTGTGTCACTACGTTTATTTTGTAACCTATAATTACTAATTTCTTTTAAAATTATAGTGGTACGGTAAAGTGTTTCTTTGCTGTGGTCAATATCTTACAATGTTCAATGCGTTCAGTCGGACACATATCACCCACAACAACATGTTAATTGTATAAGGAAAGCACAGTAAATCAATATGAACAAAGTGAACACACATGGTTGATAGACAGTGCTGTTAAATACGGTGATAGTTACGAGGTTTAGATTGACTAACGTCTAACTAAAACCGATTGATTTGTTTTGAAATAACCTTGTGTCACGACGTGCAATAATTAAATTTGTTTATTTCTACACAAAATCTTATGTTTTTCTCATGTTATGCCTGTGTATCATTTATTTTTCGTTAATCATAAAAATCATTTTATCAAAGCTTTAGTTGTTGATTTGTGTTGTTGAATGTGGAAATATTAAGACATTTTATTTTAATTGCAGCAATATTTCAGTGGTGAGCCGCTAATTACAGCAGATTGTTGTTTAACCCTTTACCCAACAGAAGGGCCCTGTGCCAATGCATTCTCTTATGTATGCGAGTCGACCATAGGTCACCTCGCATATATAAGAGAATGCATTGGCTTAACACATTAAAAATTATAAAATTGTTAAAGAATGTAAGAAAAAATGGTAAAAAGTGTTTTTAAAAGATTTTTTTTAGGCCAATGCATTCTCTTATATATGCGAGGCGACCTATGGTCGACTCGCATATATAAGAGAATGCATTGGCACAGGGCATAACTGTAAATATCACAATGTGGTCAAGGAGCCGGTTCCAATGATATCCATATTTGTATGGTTCTATTGAGACAGACCGAAGATATTTTAGGCTGTTGAAGCTTTATTTGGCCGGTTTTGGCCGTTTTGTTGGGTAAAGGGTTAATGCTGGAGATGGAGCAGGAGCATCCAAAAAGGCAGGAATCGGTCTAAACGACACGGCCTCTAATGGTGTAGTGTAATTTATATCTGTAAACTGAGGTGAATGGCGATTTTCGATAGTTCATGACAAATCACTGCCTGGTGCAGCATTAAATATAATGTGCCAGTGCATTCTCTTATATGGGCGAGTCTCACACATGGAGCCTCGCATATATAAGAGAATGCACTGGCAAGGTCAAGTTAATATTGTTAGGCCAATGTATTATCTTATATATGCTAATTTCAGTCACATTGTCACGTTCCGTTCTCGGATATCATTTGGTAGCACTTTTCATGCGGACGACTATATAAATAAAAGATATATTGAAACATTATTGGTAAATCAAGTTGAAGGTTTCCCATGTTTTAATTCATTCATTTTCATTTTTGAATCTCATATTTGGTGTATTTCTTGGAAAAAGATCTAAAGATGCTGCATTTATTTCACATGTGTGCTAATTGTAATGATATACTAAAATGTTCATTATTATAAATTTAAGCAGATTCAGAAGTGATTATACACTATATTTATACTAATCATTGTGTTCGTTATTCTGTCCCTGTAACAATCCACAATCCTGGCAGGGAACCTACGTCATAATTTTCTCAAAAACACGCTTTGTGACCATAAAATACAGGTCGAGTGTTTAGTTTCTCGCAGAGTCACGATATTGCGTCATTTCATTATTTAGATTCGTGCGCATTATACGTCGGTTGTAAAATCCCTAATTTGGTGCGTCTACAACTTACAACTCACGATAATGGGTGATTCTACGGTAACTGAGCAATTTGAGTATCCCGGTACATCAGAAATACAAACTTCGTTCTGTGGTGTATGATAGGGCACATTGTGTGTAGTTAGTCAGAAATATTCGAGAAATGTGGTTGGTAAAAATTATTTGCTGATTATTTTCTCATTTTGTCTGTTTTAGACCGTTAGTGTAAACCAGAAACGTCATTACACTAACGCACTTTATCATTATTTCAAGCAGGCACCACATGTATAGTTACGAAGATATGACCATTTATTATGGTTATTCGCGTTCCTTGGTAACATCGCAATTTTCGGAGTGCCGGGGAGGTTCTAGTTCTGAAAATAAAAGCTTCATCTGAATGTTAGAGGCACAAACATGAGTATTTTTTCGCCCATTCATCGGAACACTTCTTGAATATTCTCGGACGTAACCACTTTCACGGGGAATAATGATTCATATTATATTAAACACCCACGAAGAATAAATCGATGGAATGGGAGATTCATTGTGTTATATCTTTCGGATAGCTCAGCTGATAATCCTTAGCGTTAGTGTAATGACGATTGTGTTAGTGTATAATGACGCACCGTTAGTGTAATGACGTTATATCCTCCTGTTGGACAGTAGATGGCTGATGAAATGACCATGCGACACCAGTGGTGCATGTACATATTATACGATACATATTATAACCTTAGATATATGTTTTTGGGGTAAGTGCGGACATTATGATGAACAGAGAGGTATATTGCTGTCAGATGTGTAACAAGCCCGTAGCTAATCCGATCCTTCTACTGATGGTCAGTGGTCGCTATTGACCATCAGTAGAAGGCTTTGATTTGGATTATCCCGTAGCCAGCTTTTATGGTGGGCGGTTACGAATCTGATGCCGAATGCGCGTAGTGTTGAGTAAGAGGTTGTGCGTGTGGCCCCATCCTGCGGATTGGGCCCGGTGATCCTCACCCAGCGCCCCTTGGGGAAATATGCGTATACTCAGTGCACCGAGAGCGATTCTGGGCCTCAATTTCGAATCTCTAATTGAGAAAAACAACGGTCAGTTTAAGGTGCCAATATAGAAGCTAAATTCCTGGGCGGCCTCTATCGGGGAACTTTGTGAAAAGTCACTGCTTTGATATGATTCTGGAGCCCATCAGTGTCAATTTCGATTTTCTATAGTTCATTGAAAATGCAATCAATTAAAGATGTCAATGAAGCCAAATTGCGTCAGTGCATGGTGCGCGAAATAAGGGGCCAGGTGTGGGCCTTCCCTGGATTTTTTGTTTTAAATGTCAATGCTCTCACAGCGATTCCGAACCCCCTATGAAACGTCAACTTCGAGTTTCTAACTCAGGAAGAATATAGAAGTTTAAAGGAGACAAGGGTTTCACGTTCTAGACTTATGAGTGTTCGCGAGAGTTACTTCATGTGGATTGCCTTCTCCATTAAAGTGCTGAAAAATCATTTGAGCTTCCACCCTCCCCTCTCCAACAAAAATCTGGTGATGAAAGGGAACTGGATACATAATTGCGGAGACACATCAACCTTCCCACCATTTATTGCCGTCCCTGTCCGTCAAACACAAGTTAATTGTTACATGTATGTATCTTCGAGGGTGGGGATAATTTTCCCGGTTATAGGTTGCCATAACATTTGCTCGCCTTCTCCACACGTAAACAGTGATAGGTGAAATCAGATACAGCTCAGGATATTTTGGTCCAAGAAACCTTATGAAGATACAATCGATTTAGTATGTGTATTATATGAAAATGACAACACTCTTCTCTTTTTTCGAATTTTAAATGACAACTTGGAACTAGGTATATTAGCAACTAACCCGAATTGTTTCTGACCGCAGAAGGACCATGACGCTGTTACATGATGTAAATACCCAGGTGTCCATAGTTAGGCCGTGGACTCAGCTGCCTATATGTGTATCATGCACATTGTCTGTAGTATATCATGGGTTAATAGGATGTCCATATGTACTTTAGGCTATGGACATATCGGACAGTTATGCCACGTATCATCCTACACATATAGATAATGGACCAATGCCCTATATAAAGATCATGGGTGGTGGTCCCTTTGAATATTCCATGTACCAATGCCACCATGCTGCAGACTGGCCATGGACCGAGGGTCATATATGTATTTCATGGGACACAGGTCGATAAAGGTATGGTATGACATTGTACCCAAGAATTAGCAGGTGTCTATACGTAGGACATTTATGGATCCAGTCCCGTATACATGATATATCTACGTCATGGACCGAGAAAAGTATGTTGACGATGCCTTTGTGGAAAGAAAAATAATTGTTTTCATCGACAAAATGCTACATGGTGCAGTTTAGTTTGTTAAAATTGCCATAATAGCAGTCATATGTACGTTTTTCGATTTCAGGTACATGTATGTCTCTAGCAACCGTTATCAACCTTGTAAGAAATATGGTAATTTTCCTGTCAGATCCTCACTGACAACAACTATTATAACTGTTTTCACCATAAAAATGATACATGGCCTATTTTAGTTTGTTAAAACTGCCATACTATCAGTCACATGTGCTTTTATTTGATGTTGGTCAGTTGCCTAGCAACAGTTGCCAAGGAAGGACCTGCCGCCATCGCCTCCATATCTGAAAATGATGAATAGTGCACGAGAAACATATATGCCAAGTTTCATGATTGTATCACATTTTGCACAATTGTTACACCATGAGCCTGGACTATAATGAAAACACGTTACTACACCAACGCAGCGTCAAATTACATTAACGCAAACAACGTTAGTGTAATGACGCGTTAGTGTAATGACGATTTCGCGTTCATCATGTGATAACATTTTTGAATATCGACAACCAAACCAATCAACTAGTTTATGAACACGCTTACCTCAGATGCTTTTATCAAAGCTGTTTAATGTTCAGTCAATGCATATAGTATTTTAGTGTTCCGCGTTAGTGTAATGACGGTGAATAAATATACGGTACAAAATCCGGCGATTCAAATATTAATTTCCGTGAGAATTTCACGAATACACAGGAAACATATTTTTTTATTGTTAACATGGAAGTTTCCGTTCACGTTGCGACATATGTGATATATAACTGACACCAAATGGAAACGTGGCAACACATTTCAGGCTCGGGTTAGTGTAATGATTCTGGATCACGGGACAACGTTTTTGGGACAAATAAATAGCCTTTTGTGGGATGCTTCTTTGGTATCTATGTATAATTTTGGTGGCATTAGATTCCTTGCAAAATTCCACACCACAGAAGGTGGATTTCGGTTTTGAATACATATCCGCCAGTGCATAAGAAAAATCGGAGAAATTGGGCGTGTCTGCTCTGGGACATGCAGTTTCGTGGTACATTGCCGGTTATCGTCATGCCTAAGACCCATACCGGAGTATGGTAATCACTTAATTTTGGTATCTCATTAATGCCTGGATTCTCAGTTTTAAAATGATCGCCATTTTACTTGATCGTGATGAGCAGTGCTTGTCTTGTGGTGAATTGTGCCCATTGGACAGTGTTTTGCTCAGTTACCGTAGAATCACCCAAATACTCATAGTAGTGTTCCATATTTGGTATGTATAACCATATATAGGTTAGGGGAAACGCAACGGAACATTTTCATTGGACGATCGGTAGTTCCAAGTGTTTGGCTATAAACAAACGGTTCTCTAACGTTTTGATGTTTGTTTACATAGAAAAGAGTACAAACGTGACAATAACATGCAATGTACGCGATATTTGTGATTGGTATAATAACAATATTTGTCTATTAATTAATATTCTTTCTGTTTATGGCGGTTTTAGCGGATGTGATTATTTTAACAGCTACACCTTAATTTTCGAATGCCCGGATCACATTGTACACAACATACATGCATTCCATATTATATACCATTTGGAAAAGGAACCAATATATGTATATGTTCCACAAGAATATACAGAACAGCTGTGGCATAGGAGTGTCCGCCGAGTGATATAGATTATCAGATTCACTCCAAGACTTTCCCTGTTTATCCCAGAATGCATCGTAATTCACAACTAAGAGATATAGTTATTACCATTCCATTGAGAAAAATAAACTGGCAGTACAGATCAGTTCGAAATTAAACACAGAACACTCGTCGGTACCTTGACAAAAACAATATTTGCATAGTTTATTCGACGGATAAGTTGATAATTCTTTCAAATGGTATATAGTTAGGAATATACGAACACGACTTTTGGAACTTATTCCCTATTCCTTATTCATTATTCACAAAAATTTATCTTTCGGTTAATTTGACTGCATGGGTGGATTAGAACAGCCCTACTCAGTGATCTGGTGATTCGAAAACTAAATGGGCCATTAAAACAAATATGTTCGATTTCCGGTTTTTTGCAGTATCCGAGCGGGAGTTGTTGACATGGCTCATTAGTCTAATAGCTTGCTGATATGCTTGGGAAATATAGAAAAAACGAATGATGAAATTACCAGGCACGATGACTTTGATATCGTGACATCGAGCAAATTATGACGTATGTTCGACCGGCCCTGCTCCAGGTGCGTGGGTTCGACCGGTCCTGCTTCGGGTGTGTTGGTTCGATCGGCCCTGCTTCGGGTGTGTGGGTTCGACCAGCCCTGCTTCGGGTGTGTGGGTTCGACCGGCCCTGCTTCGGGTGTGTGGGTTCGACCGGCCCTGCTCCAGGCGCGTGTGTTCGACCGGCCCTGCTTCGGGTGTGTGGATTTGATGCACATAATACGCACGCGACGGAATAGCGAAAGAAAACGACATTTCTATTGTTTCCTTACAGGTACTCAATCCGATTCGATGGTCCCCATATAACCAGATTCCAATAACAACAACAACAACATTTTTTAAATGCCGCTTCAGCTGACCACAGTCAACTATAGTATAATTGAATTGTCCGAAATGTGTTATTTATCAACATGTTGTTCGACAAAATTTGGCCTTATCATCAATGCATGCATAGCGTCTTGATTTTAGAGTTATCCATCTCCATCCGCAATTTGGTCCGAGACCGCCGGCTCGTCGACTTTTCAATGGGCCACTACTAAGTCTCGATGGTGAAAAATAATAGATTTCAAAAATCGATATCTAATAACAACAACATTTTTTAAATGCCGCTTCAGCTATCAGAATCGATTAATTACCCAATAATAAAGCTTTGATAGGTGGGTTCCTCGACTCGAATCAAATATTTTTACGCCCGAATCCAAATAAATAGTAATTGAGGGGCGTTTAGTCGGATCATGCATCTTTGATAATAATCCATAAATGTACACAATCCGATTCGATGGTCCCCGTATCATCAGATTCCAACAACAACAATATTTATCCAAAAGACACTTTAGTTCGATTAATTACCCAAAACTAATACTAACCATGACTGTCAACTCTATAGTATAAACTTTTCCGAAAGGTTTATATACGAACATTTTGTTTAACGCATTTTGGTATCGAGAGTATGTTGGTCGTTTCGTCGAATATTATATTTGCTAGGCCGCCAAATGTTCCAGGTGGTGAAAAATAACAGATTTTAAAAATCGATATATGATAATTCTGATCGTTGATGGGTGGGTATCTCGACTCGAATCAAATATTGTTTACCCACTAGGCCAATGAAATAGTAATTTAGGAGCGTTAATTTAAGAGGTTCACCATTAGATAACGACTGTTATTCAATCTGAGGCACGCGATGTTAGGATTATATTTAAATGAGTATCATGATTTAATAGGAAGGGGGTAACCCAATATAGAATGTACATCATTGAGCGCGGTATTGTCATGACAACTCAACACATGCTTACTGTTGTGAGTTGTGAACACTGCTGTGAAGTATGTCCTTATATAACATCCAACAAAAAGTCCACCAAATCCAAAATGGCGTTTACAATGGCGGACAGATTTTGAAATATCGTCAAAAATCCTTCATATTCACATCATTTGGGCGTTATTGTCATGACAACTCCACCCATATATAGAACGTACATCGGTGAGCGGTATTGTCACGACAACTCCACATATACTTACTCTTGTGAGTTGTGAGCACTGAGGCGAAGTACTGTCCTTATATAACTACCAACAAAAAGTCCCCCAAATCCAAAACGGCCCCTATAATGGCGGACATATTTTGAAAAATCACCGAAAATCAATCATATTGGCATCATTGTGCGTTATTGTCATGACAACCCCACCCATGCTTACAGTTGAGTTGCAAATACTGAGGGGAAGTAATTACCTTACTTCCTAAATCTAAGATGGCGGCCAATATGGCGACCGAAATTTGAAAACACGCATATATTCCTTTACTTTCTTACAATGGGCGTTATTGTTAAGCGAATTATTCTACCCAAATTTACATGTGGGAACATTGATACGAATTATTCGTTTTAGTTGGGCAATTAATACTCACAATTCGAAGATGGCGGTCAAAATGGCGACCGAAATTTGAAGAAAGAAAAAAAGCTTACATTCCTTTACTTTCTTACGATAGGCGTTATTGTTACGCGAATTCTACCCACAATTTCATGTTCATATGGAACATTGGTATGAAGTATTCATTTGAGTTTGCCAAATTCTCACAGTCAAGATTGCGGCCAAACTGGTGGACAGAAAATGAAAAGTAGTCGATATGTTCATAGACTAATTTCAACATTAATTCCATACTTAAAACAACATTTCGAAATCCATTCTCCACTTAAATAATTGCCGTAACCGTAGGGGCGCCGAATAGTTATATGATGACTTGCAAGATTCAGAACAATTACCTGAGAACATATTCTGGTTTACCACATCCAGAGTTATCTGGGCCAGCTTCCATTTCTTTGTCTGATCAACCTAGGTAGACCACGCCAACAAAGTGTTCTACACTTCCTGCGAGAAGGGTCCCTATAATGAGAACGTTTCAATCAATTCATTTTCTCACTAGTTTAAATATCTGCTAAATATGTTATTAGTGCGTCGACTTGAAATAGAAAGGCATGCGGTCGATGAGTATACTAGCTTTCAGAAGGTCATATCTATGTACGTCTTTCTCATACCCCATGTACGCCTGGTGATCTTCCCAGTTATCTAGTCACAACTTCGGCAGTGTTTCGAAGGCTGCTAGCTGTCTCATTCGCTTGGGCGGATGCCTATCTGCTAAAGAGAAGACCATAATATACCCACTACCCACACTTCTTGACTATGATCCTAAGAACAATACACGATGTGCTAGTCTCTGGACATGCGCCATGGTAGTGGGAATGGAATGGGCCAAGGTATACATCACCCCTACGCCAGGTGTATATTGCAGATATAGAATTTATGCGTGTCGGTGTTTTTGGTGTGGTAAGGTTGTATTTCCACATCGGTTTCCATGCCGTTCTGGATCATGCGTCTGGATAATACTATGAAGACGATGTCTTTGACAGTTTGGTGGTTTGCAATTCAAATATTGAAGGTGTGAGATGTTATCATCCTCGTTCGGGGTTAGTCAGTACGTGGACGGTATGATTCAAGCAAATGGCAGGAACTGTGGTGCATTTCCTTGCACTGTATTTGTTTCAAGAACAAGTTATAGTCTCGGTGAAAATCCCTCAAAGGTCGAACGTGACCTTTGTGATCACACAGGATAGCTTTGGAATATACTGTTTATGTCTCAGGCACATGGTCGGAACGGTGATGTTGCCAGGAAACCACTTAGAGCACCCAACGTGTGTTGAACTGACTGCAAGATCCCATCAACGCAACATTCATTTAACTGTTCTTCGCATTGCACATGTCACCCTTGTGTTTGTGGCATTCGTATTTTCTTGAACCATACCGACCACCACCTAGCGCGAGTATGGTATATCACCAAACTATCAATGCATTGTCTTTAAGACCACATCCCAGTTGGATTGAGCTTATATAGCAATATCCAAAGGTACACGCCTGCTCCAGTTTGTTCAGAACGGCTTCCAAACGGGGGGGGGGGCATACAAGGAAAGCAAAACCACGCATGAGATCTTGCATGTATCTGAAACATACCCGATGAAGGGGCGGTGCAGTCATGGTTCAATTTCATTTCCACCATCATGACACGTGTCCACAAACTAGCACCACGTGTATTGTTATTATCCACATGGAGCTGTTCGGCGAGACGACTGCTGGCCATCACCAAGATTGTTTAGGATCATGTACAAGAAATGTGGGTACATACTACGCCATTAGCAGAGAGGCATCCTTCATGGGTTAGGCTTTCAATCTTCGAAGCCCTATATAAAAGTTGTCCAGGTATGCCAATACGTTCGAGGAGTATGTGAATTGACGAACCATATATTAAGAAGTGTGTGACTGGGAGGATCACCATGAGTGTGTTGCTATCCCCGTCAGGTCACCAAAGCTGATAAATACATTGATAGAGAGGTACTTCTGAAAGCGAGTATACTCATCGATTCTAGTCTATCTCGCAAGATGGCGCTCAAATCCCAAATATAGTAGCTGAATTATACCATATGCTAGCATGAATGAAGCTTGCCAAGAATATGGATAAGAATTCTCAGCTTTCGAGGCGAAATCGTGAGCTTGTGAAACCGGCATGTGAATTGTTTGAAACGTTCTGATTAGTGGTACCTTTCTCCCAAGAAATGTAAAAGACTTCGCTGGTGTGAGCGAAATAGATTAGTCAGACGAAGAGACGGAAGCTGGTCCAGTTAATCTTGGGTATGGCAAATAAGAATCAGATCAGGTACTGTTGTTCTGAATATACGGTTACAGACATTATCGTCGCTTACTGGAGATAGGATTTTGAAATGCCCACATCCAGATTATTCGTTGTGGGTTTTCGTTCTAATACGATGATACTAGCTGCACTATGCGACTGAAGACGTTTTCAATAGGAAACGATATATGATTTATGCACCGTTTCGTCTATACATATTGATATTATGACAACAGTGTGAATATGTAACAATATCGAAGACTTTTCTATTTCTGGCCGCCAGTTTGGCCCCCATCTTGGCTAAGAGTATCAATTGCCCAACTCAAATGTATACATCATATCACTGTTCCCTATCCACATGTAATTGTGGATATATAATTCGCGTAACAATAACGCCCATTGTAAGAAAGTAAAGGGATGTAGGCGAGTTTTCAAATATCGGTCGCCATTTTGGCGGCCATCTTAAATTTGGGAATCCATTTCTTGCATGAGAGGTAATGTGTGGAGTTTTCATGACAATAACGCCCAATGATGTGAATATGAGGAATTTTCGATGATTTTTCAAAATATGTCCGCCATTATGGGCGCCATTTTGGATTTGGTGAACTTTTTTATGTGATATAAGGACAGTACTTCGCCTCAGTGTCCCCAATTCACAACAGTGAGCATATGTGGAGTTGTAGTGACAATAACGATCACTGATGTGAAAATAAGCAAATTTTTCAATTTCTGGTGGGCATTTTGGCCGCCATCTTGGATTTGGGAGAATGTTCCTCTACTCAGGTATAAGAGGAATCCTATCCCGGCTATTTCATTCACATATATATACATGGGTGGAGTTATAATAACAATAATACCCACTGATTCAAAACAGACATTGCGTTATTAGCGTCGATTCGGCTTTGACCGGATTATACCTGCATTTGGAACACGTGATATCGGACAAAAGTATCCGGCCATGAATGTGTATTGGTGTCTCGTTGTGTGCGTAACTGGGTGGCTCTTCTATAAGAAATGTGTATACGTCAAGATATCCATGTTTCCCACAGAGACAAACGATAGTTGGTGAAATGTGAAACAAAATAGCAAATTTTCACATTTTGGCCGCCATCTTGGACGCCATATTGGATTTTGGAGTCGGATTTTGAGCTAATTTGTAAGGGTTTTATAATAGTATAACAAATAGAGCGGAAAATAAGACCGCATGTGATACTATCTTTACTATAATGGCGATAAAAGAGTCTTGGTGCATATCAAGCAAAATGGCCGCCATGGTGGACGCCATCCATCTAGTTCTGGACTATCTGTGGCTACTTTTGTTCTAGTTAACATCCGAAAAAAATTAGAGGAGACATTAATGAAGAAAAATAGTGGGGTGAAGTTGAGTCCTGGTGGGGTGCAGTGGTCGACCAAATTTCTCCTGGACCATTGATACTAATATGTATTATATACTTGCCCATGAATTATAAGGTTTTAGCAGTGAGATATAAGTGATATCCCACTGGTGAGTGATATCAGCTTGAAATTTCTGATGTATTGACATTCATTGGGGCCATAGGCAAGTAACTAAAGTATATAATAAACAGAATATCCACACTTTTTCAGCGTTTATATTAGACTTTCAAGATGTTATTGTATGAGCGATCATATTTTGAGTCTAATGCCATTGCGGGTCATAGACGATTCATTTATTTCTACATGTACAGTGTACTACAAGTTTCATATTTAAAATCGGGTCATAATCTGAGTAAACGCTCTTCAATTGCATTAAATTTTATAAATACTGTAAATACCAGTAATTAATGTGGACAAAAACAAGTCAGTCGACGATTACGGACAATTTCAGGTTGTCTAAATTCAAAACAATGCAGACGTGACGTCGCAAATTTGTGTTTAATTGCTATAATTTACGCCTCCAAATTATCATAAAAAATCAGTGAAATAGCGAGCTCTCCTTGCAATTGGTACAATATATGTTCCAATATAATGGGTAAAGATCCGTTCTGTGTCAATATTGGAACCCATTCATGTTCATGCAGACTGATACACTTCCAAACGCTCCGTGAAAGGGCTTCCTGGTAATGGTGTCCCATAGCCGATGTGGTTAGGTCGTTGGTAATGTTATTGTAGTCTGTGGCAGATTTCCTGGCTTGGGGTGCATGGGTTGAGGGACATTTCAATCATGTGCCATTCTGATCGATACATATACATGTGTCATTCTGATCGATACATATACATGTGCCATTCTGATCGATACATATACATGTGCCATTCTGATCGATACATATACATGTGTCATTCTGATCGATACATATACATGTGCCATTCTGATCGATACATATACATGTGCCATTCTGATCGATACATATACATGTGCCATTCTGATCGATACATATACATGTGCCATTCTGATCGATACATATACATGTTCCATTCTGATCGATACATATACATGTGCCATTCTGATCGATACATATACATGTGCCATTCTGATCGATACATATACATGTGCCATTCTGATCGATACATATACATGTGCCATTCTGATCGATACATATACATGTTCCATTCTAATCGATACATATACATGTGCCATTCTGATCGATACATATACATGTGCCATTCTGATCGATACATGCATATACATGTTCCATTCTGATCGATACATATACATGTGCCATTCTGATCGATACATATACATGTGCCATTCTGATCGATACATATACATGTGCCATTCTGATCGATACATATACATGTGCCATTCTGATCGATACATATACATGTGCCATTCTGATCGATACATATACATGTTCCATTCTGATCGATACATATACATGTGCCATTCTGATCGATACATATACATGTGCCATTCTGATCGATACATATACATGTGCCATTCTGATCGATACATATACATGTGCCATTCTGGTCGATACATATACATGTGCCATTCTGATCGATACATATACATGTGCCATTCTGATCGATACATATACATGTGTCATTCTGATCGATACATATACATGTGCCATTCTGATCGATACATATACATGTGCCATTCTGATCGATACATATACATGTGTCATTCTGATCGATACATATACATGTGCCATTCTGATCGATACATATACATGTTCCATTCTGATCGATACATGCATATACATGTGCCATTCTGATCGATACATATACATGTGCCATTCTGATCGATACATATACATGTGCCATTCTGATCGATACATATACATGTGCCATTCTGATCGATACATGCATATACATGTGCCATTCTGATCGATACATATACATGTGCCATTCTGGTCGATACATATACATGTTCCATTCTGATCGATACATGCATATACATGTGCCATTCTGATCGATACATATACATGTTCCATTCTGATCGATACATGCATATACATGTGCCATTCTGATCGATACATATACATGTGCCATTCTGATCGATACATATACATGTGCCATTCTGATCGATACATATACATGTGCCATTCTGATCGATACATATACATGTTCCATTCTGATCGATACATATACATGTGCCATTCTGATCGATACATATACATGTGCCATTCTGATCGATACATATACATGTGCCATTCTGATCGATACATGCATATACATGTGCCATTCTGATCGATACATATACATGTGCCATTCTGATCGATACATATACATGTGCCATTCTGGTCGATACATATACATGTGCCATTCTGATCGATACATATACATGTTCCATTCTGATCGATACATATACATGTGCCATTCTGATCGATACATATACATGTGCCATTCTGATCGATACATATACATGTTCCATTCTGATCGATACATGCATATACATGTGCCATTCTGATCGATACATATACATGTGCCATTCTGATCGATACATATACATGTTCCATTCTGATCGATACATATACATGTGCCATTCTGATCGATACATATACATGTTCCATTCTGATCGATACATATACATGTGCCATTCTGATCGATACATATACATGTGCCATTCTGATCGATACATATACATGTGCCATTCTGATCGATACATATACATGTGCCATTCTGATCGATACATATACATGTGCCATTCTGATCGATACATATACATGTTCCATTCTGATCGATACATGCATATACATGTGCCATTCTGATCGATACATATACATGTGCCATTCTGATCGATACATATACATGTGCCATTCTGATCGATACATGCATATACATGTGCCATTCTGATCGATACATATACATGTGCCATTCTGATCGATACATATACATGTGCCATTCTGATCGATACATATACATGTGCCATTCTGATCGATACATATACATGTGCCATTCTGATCGATACATGCATATACATGTTCCATTCTGATCGATACATATACATGTGCCATTCTGATCGATACATATACATGTGCCATTCTGATCGATACATATACATGTGCCATTCTGATCGATACATATACATGTTCCATTCTGATCGATACATATACATGTGCCATTCTGATCGATACATATACATGTTCCATTCTGATCGATACATATACATGTGCCATTCTGATCGATACATATACATGTGCCATTCTGATCGATACATGCATATACATGTTCCATTCTGATCGATACATATACATGTGCCATTCTGATCGATACATATACATGTGCCATTCTGATCGATACATATACATGTGCCATTCTGATCGATACATGCATATACATGTGCCATTCTGGTCGATACATATACATGTGCCATACTAAGTACGTAAGAATCACACAACACGCTCATGTCTGGATACAGTCACGCTCACGTGTGGACCCAGACGTAAGAATCACATTACACACATACGCTCTTTATCAACGATACTGCGGATACGAACCCTCTTTAACTATCAACGCGATTAAGCCCACCGTGCCAATGGCGGTAATTTTTGTGACTGGTGTGGAGAATGGGTACTCTGAGCTTCTCCAAAACGGCGGTAAACACTGCCCGTGGGTTTTTAACCTTAGACAGGAATTTTGGGCTAAATCGGCCCGGCAGTTTGCCCGGCCATAGCTAACAAACAAACAACAAACAGACTGAAGTTCCAAAATATATATTAGATATATAATGTTATATAGGAGCGTGTTATTATTTCAGAACCCATACTGAACCCTCTGCTGGATGCATAAAATGTATCAATGTTCCAGATTGTGACACGAAAAAAAAAAAAAAAAAGACTTCCGTCACCAGTGACATTGAGTGACTAAACAAATTACTTGACCAGTTCTAACAAGATTATTTGAACAACCCTAACAACTGAACATAATAACATAAATTATCAATTAAACAGAATAAATTAAAACAAATTTGGCACTACCTGCGAATCATAAAAAGCTTTTAGCCAAAATAAAATTTGAAAAAATAAAAATAAACTAGATACATCATATCACATTATACTAATCAAAATGAAAACTGGAAACTAAACAAATATTGCCTGCCACTGAACATGTCACTCTCGCCGGTTTTCTGTGATAAAGTTACCCAGGTTCCTAAATTTGTGATAAAGTTACCCATGTTGGAGAGGATTGTGATAAAGTTACCCAGGTTAAGCAAATCTCACAATATCAACTCGATTTAAAAGTGACAGAGGGAAATACTGTTCAGTTTTGTCAAGTAATAGCCCTTAATAAGCATAAATTAAGACATATTAGTACTGTATAGTTCGTCATTTTGATCGCAAAAATTAATAATGTGTTGCTAAACATGAAATGTTATTAACCTGGGTAACTTTATCACAATCCTCTCCAAACTGGGTAACTTTATCACAATTTCAGGAACCTGGGTAACTTTATCACAGAAAACCGATGAGAGTGACCTATTCAGCGCCACTGCCTTTCATATGGATAATAGACTACATGCAGGGTTGGCGCTGGACCAAACTTTTCTCTTGCCAAAATTTTTGCCAAATGAATTTTTTTTTTGCCAAATGAAATATTTTTTTGCCAAATTAAATCGAAGGTCAAATTGGGGAAAAATAAGGAAAATTAGAGTTTTTATTTTTATTCATATAAAACGTAAACAGACACAGGTAAAATGACAACAAATCAATATTAAATGTTAATAGAAGACACAATACATTTAGACAAGCAATTGTCAAATACTAGTTTATGCACAGTTCGTTGAGGTCACCTAATAGGCTGTTGGGTAGCTGATGCTTTGCTATGAAGTAAGCATTTTTCATAGCAGCGACAACGGATTTCTCGGCTTTGACGACGGCAGTTTTGTGGACTTCTTTCATGTTTTTCGATTCGTTGATCATTATTTGTACGGCAATGTTGTGAGAATTTATGCCTGAAAATTAAATATATCCACATATACACACAATAATTAAAATAATTTTCTACATGTATTCAGTTCTATCAACGTGTTTGATGTTCTTCCGCATCTTTTATTTATGATGTCTCTCACGAGGCCGCAAAGGTACTCAAATTCATATCAAAGGTTGTGTACATGTATATTAGTCAACAGCTATGTAGGAGCCATTTACTTCTAAAGTGTCCATAACAAAGCATTGCACAGTATTAATAACGGAACACGTATGTGATATATTGAAGGGGTATGTTATCGTGTATATATTTTGTCACAAAATTCAAAAAAAGGGGCGGGTCCCTGAAAATACACCGTTGGAAATTGGGGGGGGGGGGGTAGTGGGTGTCAAGATATTATAGGTTCAAATGAAAAAAGGCTACGGGTCTGGATTTGCCATTTTTTTTTAATTCTATAAAAATTACTGCTTATTGCACCGGGGGGGGGGGGGGGGTCGGAAAAAAATTCCAGGCACGTATGAACATTTTTATGTTTCCGGGCATCGGGGGACCCACCCACCCCATTTCTTCCGTTTCCGGCAATTTTGGACACCCACCCTTTTTTTTCCATTTCAGGAATTTTTTTTCCTGTCAGTTTTGGACACTGATCCCTGATTATCATAGTTTATTGCGCGAGATTTTAATAGAACAGTGCATAATGAAGATAACGATACTATTTGAATTTATCATATAAGTGTCATTAATCAAGAAATGTGTCAACATAATCACATTTCTAGGGATAGGCAGAGTGCCAAAGTTTTTATTAAAATATTTATTTTATTTATTCATTTTCATAATATATAGTCACATGATCTAGTCACATAATCACATTTGAGTATTCTACAGACTACATGGTACAACACATTTAAGATTATTTGATATTTTGATATTTGCTATGTGATATATTGCTTGAACCAAATTGTTTATCAAAACATGTGGAAATACAACTATTCATCCCAGTTCATCCCAGTTTGAAGAATAATACTAATACCAAACATAACCATGATATACCAATGGCAGGCTGGTAGCCACTGCCTGAAGTAATAGGCTTCGTAATAATTGGGAATAACATATGGATGGATAGCCCAATCTCACTTCTTTTTTGCTCACGATATCAGTGACGATAAAATCTTTGTTACTGTGATTAACATTGCAAGCTGATCCACATTAACTTGGAAAACAATTTGAAATTGTTCAAGCTGGCCCGGCTGGTCTTCAATATATATATGTTAAGATTGTATGTTTTACGTTGTCAAACGTAAATTTTATTCCATTATTTATTATATCTTTTTTCATATTTTTAGGTTACAATTTCATAAGCGCGAAGAACGCACTTTAGCAAAAACATACCGTGTCAAAAGTAAAAACTTTTGAGCCAAAGGTATAGGTTAAACATTAATGGATACAGTTATCAGGTGCGAGCTATACTGTGCTTTACTGGTCGACGACTGGTGTCCATAATATGGCAACAACGATTATGTCATGAACATTCTCTCGACTTCAATTTTATTCTAATTACATGTAAATATACCTACGTATATATGGAATATACTCATACTGATAATAGAATAACGATTTCGAAACCAATGTCTATTTTTTCACCTTAAATATCGGCGCGCCGTTTAGCGAAATTGTGAACTATAGAGTTGCACTTCTTATACATCAAGCGTGTTAAAGCGGCCCTTCTGTTTATATCATACTTTGATATCGATGCATGGGTCCCACAGTCCCGTTATATAATATTTGCCAATTTGTGGGGCAAAGCGACCTGCTAATCTAGCAGGGGCGTGGCTATGAGTCTCGGTTGGGGGTGTCTACGTTGAAATTTCCAACTGACTGCAACTGACTTTCCAACTGTTGGCATTTCCAACCTGACACCCCCTGAGGTTTGAAAATATCCAATTGACGGCCATTTCAGACCAAACTGTTTACCAACATAAGTAGAAATATATGCTACTGTTGGTCTAAAAACAATTAATTTGCTACTAATTACTGGTTGGAAAATCAAACAATGATAACCATTTCAAGCTATATGTGGTGTAAAATTTCCTGCTAATGTTGTCTCTGTAATGAAATTTCCAACTATTGAAATTTTGACCAATCTTGGGCGGGGGTTTTTCCACCTCCCCCAGGTTTATGTAATTATTACTGCACAAAAAATTGTGTTGCAATTAGTTCCGGGTATGGCATTTTTTTCTCATAAATGCACTGGACTATTTAATTAATAGGCTGTAATTTTATTTATAAGTTATAATTTCATAAGGGCGCAGAACGCACTTTCTCAAAAACATACCGTGTCAAAAGTAAAAACTTTTGAGCCAAAGGTATAGGTTAAACATTAATAGATATAGTTATCAGGTGCGAGCTATACTGTGCTTTACTGGTCGACGACTGGTGTCCATAAGATGGTAACAACGACTATGTCAATGACATCCGTTCGACTTTAAGTTTACTCTAAATTATTGTAAGTAACCCTTTGTAGATATGGAACATACTCCTACTAATATTAAAATCACGATTTCGAAACCGATGTCTATTTTTTTAATGTTTTTTTTTCCAAATTAAATATCGGCGCGCCGTGTTGCGAAATTGTGAATTAGAGTGACACTTCTTATACATCTAATGTGTAAAAGCGGCCTTTCTATTTATATCATAATTGGATACAGGGCCTGGAGGCATGCGTCATGCAGCCCTGCTATATAATATCTACCAAGTTGTGGGGCAAATAAACAAGCAGGGACGTACTAGGGGTCTCCGTTGGGTGGGGGGCGTGTCTACGTTGAAATTTACAAATGCAACTAACTTTCCAACTGTTTGAAATTTCCAACCTGTCACCCTATCCCCCCTGAGGTTTGAAAATATCCAACTGACGGCCATTTCAGACCAAATTATTTACAACAGAAAAACACAAAATGTGTTGGAATTAGTACCATGCGTGTCGTATTTTTAAATGCACTCGACTATATTTGGTTACAATTTTATAAGTGCGAAAACGCACTTTCGCAAAAACATACCGTGTCAAAAGTAGAAACTTTTGAGCCAAAGGTATAGGTTAAAAATTAACAGATACAGTTATCAGGATCCAGCTATACCCTGCATTATACTGTTCGACGACTGGTGTCCATGCATAAGATGGTAACAACGACTATGTCAATGACATTCGCCCGACTTTTAAGTTTATTCTAAATACATGTAAGTAAACCCGGGTCTATATAAAATATACTCCTGCTGATACTAATATAACGATTTCGAAACCGATGTCTATTTTTTTCACGTTAAATATCGGCGCCAGTTTTGCGAAAATGTGAACTAGAGTTACACTTCTCATACATCTTGTGTGTAGAAGTGGCCCTTCCATTGGATATTTATGCATGGGTCCTGCAGCCCTGCTATATCATATCTACCAATTTGTGGGCAAAGCGATACCACTAAACTAGCAGGGACGTATTATATTGAAAATATCCAACTGACAGCCATTTCAGACCAAAATGTTTATCGACATAAGTAGAAATATATGCTGCGGTTGGTCTAAAAACAATAAATTTCCAACTAATTACTGGTTGGAAAATTAAATAATGATAACCATTTCAAGCTATATGTGGTGTATTATTTCCTGCTAATATTGTCTCTGTAATGAAATTTCCAACTATTGAAATTTTGACCAAACTTGGGCCTCCCCCAGGTTTATGTAATTATTACTGCGCAAAAAATTGTGTTGCAATCAGTTCCGGGTTTGGCATTTTTTCTCATAAATGCACTGGACTATTTATCAGGTTGTAATTTTATTCGTAAATTATAATTTCATAAGTGTGCAGAACACACTTTCTCAAAAACATACCGTGTCAAAAGTAAAAACTTTTGAGCCAAAGGTATAGGTTAAACATTAACAGATACAGTTATCAGGAGCCAGCTATACTGTGCTTTACTTATCAACAAGTGGTGTCCATAAGGTGGTAACAACGGCTATGTCAACGACACTCGTTCGACTTTAAGTTTACTCTAAATTTATCTAAGTAAACCTGTGTAGATATGGAACATACTCCTACTAATATTAAAACCACGATTTCGAAACCGATGTCTATTTTTTTGTTTTTCAAATTAAATATCGGCGCGCCGTGTTGCGAAATTGTGAATTAGAGTGACACTTCTTATACATCTAATGTGTAACGGCGGCCTTTCTATTTATATCATAATTGGATACAGGGCCTGGATGCATGCGT
Organism: Siphonodentalium dalli; assembly: GCA_032622095.1. Lineage (NCBI taxonomy): Eukaryota > Metazoa > Mollusca > Scaphopoda > Gadilida > Siphonodentaliidae > Siphonodentalium > Siphonodentalium dalli. Next base: position 153,376,813 of record CP136062.1, read on the forward strand.
CATGCAGCCCTGCTATATAATATCTACCAATTTGTGGGGCAAATAAACAAACAGGGACGTGCTAGAGGGTCTCCGTTGGGTGGGGGAGTGTCTACGTTGAAATTTACAAATGCAACTAACTTTCCAACTGTTGGAAATTTCCAACCTGTCACCCTATCCCCCCCTGCATGAGGTTTGAAAATATCCAACTGACGGCCATTTCAGACCAAATTATTTACAACAGAAAAACACAATATGTGTTGTAATTATAGAACCATGCGTGTCATTTTTTTAAATGCACTCGACTATATTTTGTTACAATTTTTATAAGTGCGAAACCGCACTTTCGCAAAAACATACCGTGTCAAAAGTAAAAACTTTTGAGCCAAAGGTATAGGTTAAACATTAACAGATACAGTTATCAGGATCCAGCTATACCCTGCATTATACTGTTCGACGACTGGTGTCCATGCATAAGATGGTAACAACGACTATGTCAATGACATTCGCCCGACTTTTAAGTTTATTCTAAATACATGTAAGTAAACCCGGGTCTATATAAAATATACTCCTGCTGATACTAATATAACGATTTCGAAACCGATGTCTATTTTTTTCACGTTAAATATCGGCGCCAGTTTTGCGAAAATGTGAACTAGAGTTACACTTCTCATACATCTTGTGTGTAGAAGTGGCCCTTCCATTGGATATATATGCATGGGTCCTGCAGCCCTGCTATATCATATCTACCAATTTGTGGGCAAAGCGATACCACTAAACTAGCAGGGACGTACTATAGGTTCTCCGTTCAGGGGGGGGGGGGCTACGTTGGTATTTCCAATTGCAATGTACGCCTCCCTTGCATGAACCAGACCAAACTCCCATGTTGTCGAAATAACATGTGCACCCCCCCCCCCCCCCCCCCCACCCCCCCCCCCCCCCCCCCACCCACCACACACCCCCACACACCCCCATACACCATCCCCCACACACCCCCCCCCCACACACACATTGGGTTGGAACTTTCCAACTGGTACCTCAAACTTTCCAATTGTTAGAAATTTCCAACATCCCCCCCCCCCCCCGAGGTTTGAAAATATCCAACTGACAGCCATTTCAGACCAAAATGTTTATCGACATAAGTAGAAATATATGCTGCGGTTGGTCTAAAAACAATAAATTTCCAACTAATTACTGGTTGGAAAATTAAATAATGATAACCATTTCAAGCTATATGTGGTGTATAATTTCCTGCTAATATTGTCTCTGTAATGAAATTTCCAACTATTGAAATTTTTACCAAACTTGGGCCTCCCCCAGGTTTATGTAATTATTACTGCGCAAAAAATTGTGTTGCAATCAGTTCCGGGTTTGGCATTTTTTCTCATAAATGCACTGGACTATTTATCAGGTTGTAATTTTATTCGTAAATTATAATTTCATAAGTGTGCAGAACACACTTTCTCAAAAACATACCGTGTCAAAAGTAAAAACTTTTGAGCCAAAGGTATAGGTTAAACATTAACAGATACGGTTATCAGGATCCAGCTATACTGTGCTTTACTGATCAACAAGTTGTGTCCATAAGGTGGTAACAACGGCTATGTCAACGACACTCGTTCGACTTTAAGTTTACTCTAAATTTATGTAAGTAAACCTGTGTAGATATGGAACATACTCCTACTAATATTAAAACCACGATTTCGAAACCGATGTCTATTTTTTTTTTCTTAAAATTAAATATCGGCGCGCCGTGTTGCGAAATTGTGAATTAGAGTGACACTTCTTATACATCTAATGTGTAACAGCGGCCTTTCTATTTATATCATAATTGGATACAGGGCCTGGAGGCATGCGTCATGCAGCCCTGCTATATAATATCTACCAATTTGTGGGGCAAATAAACAAACAGGGACGTGCTAGAGGGTCTCCGTTGGGTGGGGGAGTGTCTACGTTGAAATTTACAAATGCAACTAACTTTCCAACTGTTGGAAATTTCCAACCTGTCACCCTATCCCCCCTGAGGTTTGAAAATATCCAACTGACGGCCATTTCAGACCAAATTATTTACAACAGAAAAACACAAAATGTGTTGGAATTAGTACCATGCGTGTCATTTTTTTAAATGCACTCGACTATATTTTGTTACAATTTTTATAAGTGCGAAAACGCACTTTCGCAAAAACATACCGTGTCAAAAGTAAAAACTTTTGAGCCAAAGGTATAGGTTAAACATTAACAGTTACAGTTATCAGGAGCCAGCTATACTGTGCTTTACTGATCAACAAGTGGTGTCCATAAGGTGGTAACAACGGCTATGTCAACGACACTCGTTCGACTTTAAGTTTACTCTAAATTTATGTAAGTAAACCTGTGTAGATATGGAACATACTCCTACTAATATTAAAACCACGATTTCGAAACCGATGTCTATTTTTTTTTCTTCAAATTAAATATCGGCGCGCCGTGTTGCGAAATTGTGAATTAGAGTGACACTTCTTATCCATCTAATGTGTAACAGCGGCCTTTCTATTTATATCATAATTGGATAAAGGGGCCAGGAGGCATGCGTCATGCAGCCCTGCTATATAATATCTACCAATTTGTGGGGCAAATAAACAAACAGGGACGTGCTAGAGGGTCTCCGTTGGGTGGGGGAGTGTCTACGTTGAAATTTACAAATGCAACTAACTTTCCAACTATTGGAAATTTCCAACCTGTCACCCTATCCCCCCCTGAGGTTTGAAAATATCCAACTGACGGCCATTTCAGACCAAATTATTTACAACAGAAAAACACAAAATGTGTTGGAATTAGTACCATGCGTGTCATTTTTTTAAATGCACTCGACTATATTTTGTTACAATTTTTATAAGTGCGAAAACGCACTTTCGCAAAAACATACCGTGTCAAAAGTAAAAACTTTTGAGCCAAAGGTATAGGTTAAACATTAACAGTTACAGTTATCAGGAGCCAGCTATACTGTGCTTTACTGATCAACAAGTGGTGTCCATAAGGTGGTAACAACGGCTATGTCAACGACACTCGTTCGACTTTAAGTTTACTCTAAATTTATGTAAGTAAACCTGTGTAGATATGGAACATACTCCTACTAATATTAAAACCACGATTTCGAAACCGATGTCTATTTTTTTGTTTTTCAAATTAAATATCGGCGCGCCGTGTTGCGAAATTTTGAATTAGAGTGACAATTCTTATACATCTAATGTGTAACAGCGGCCTTTCTATTTATATCATAATTGGATACAGGGCCTGGAGGCATGCGTCATGCAGCCCTGCTATATAATATCTACCAATTTGTGGGGCAAATAAACAAACAGGGACGTGCTAGAGGGTCTCCGTTGGGTGGGGGAGTGTCTACGTTGAAATTTACAAATGCAACTAACTTTCCAACTATTGGAAATTTCCAACCTGTCACCCTATCCCCCCTGAGGTTTGAAAATATCCAACTGACGGCCATTTCAGACCAAATTATTTACAACAGAAAAACACAAAATGTGTTGGAATTAGTACCATGCGTGTCATTTTTTTAAATGCACTCGACTATATTTTGTTACAATTTTTATAAGTGCGAAAACGCACTTTCGCAAAAACATACCGTGTCAAAAGTAAAAACTTTTGAGCCAAAGGTATAGGTTAAACATTAACAGTTACAGTTATCAGGAGCCAGCTATACTGTGCTTTACTGATCAACAAGTGGTGTCCATAAGGTGGTAACAATGGCTATGTCAACGACACTCGTTCGACTTTAAGTTTACTCTAAATTTATGTAAGTAAACCTGTGTAGATATGGAACATACTCCTACTAATATTAAAACCACGATTTCGAAACCGATGTCTATTTTTTTTTTCTTCAAATTAAATATCGGCGCGCCGTGTTGCGAAATTGTGAATTAGAGTGACACTTCTTATCCATCTAATGTGTAACAGCGGCCTTTCTATTTATATCATAATTGGATACAGGGCCAGGAGGCATGCGTCATGCAGCCCTGCTATATAATATCTACCAATTTGTGGGGCAAATAAACAAACAGGGACGTGCTAGAGGGTCTCCGTTGGGTGGGGGAGTGTCTACGTTGAAATTTACAAATGCAACTAACTTTCCAACTATTGGAAATTTCCAACCTGTCACCCTATCCCCCCTGAGGTTTGAAAATATCCAACTGACGGCCATTTCAGACCAAATTATTTACAACAGAAAAACACAAAATGTGTTGGAATTAGTACCATGCGTGTCATTTTTTTAAATGCACTCGACTATATTTTGTTACAATTTTTATAAGTGCGAAAACGCACTTTCGCAAAAACATACCGTGTCAAAAGTAAAAACTTTTGAGCCAAAGGTATAGGTTAAACATTAACAGTTACAGTTATCAGGAGCCAGCTATACTGTGCTTTACTGACCAACAAGTGGTGTCCATAAGGTGGTAACAACGGCTATGTCAACGACACTCGTTCGACTTTAAGTTTACTCTAAATTTATGTAAGTAAACCTGTGTAGATATGGAACATACTCCTACTAATATTAAAACCACGATTTCGAAACCGATGTCTATTTTTTTTTCTTCAAATTAAATATCGGCGCGCCGTGTTGCGAAATTGTGAATTAGAGTGACACTTCTTATCCATCTAATGTGTAACAGCGGCCTTTCTATTTATATCATAATTGGATACAGGGCCAGGAGGCATGCGTCATGCAGCCCTGCTATATAATATCTACCAATTTGTGGGGCAAATAAACAAACAGGGACGTGCTAGAGGGTCTCCGTTGGGTGGGGGAGTGTCTACGTTGAAATTTACAAATGCAACTAACTTTCCAACTATTGGAAATTTCCAACCTGTCACCCTATCCCCCCTGAGGTTTGAAAATATCCAACTGACGGCCATTTCAGACCAAATTATTTACAACAGAAAAACACAAAATGTGTTGGAATTAGTACCATGCGTGTCATTTTTTTAAATGCACTCGACTATATTTTGTTACAATTTTTATAAGTGCGAAAACGCACTTTCGCAAAAACATACCGTGTCAAAAGTAAAAACTTTTGAGCCAAAGGTATAGGTTAAACATTAACAGTTACAGTTATCAGGAGCCAGCTATACTGTGCTTTACTGATCAACAAGTGGTGTCCATAAGGTGGTAACAACGGCTATGTCAACGACACTCGTTCGACTTTAAGTTTACTCTAAATTTATGTAAGTAAACCTGTGTAGATATGGAACATACTCCTACTAATATTAAAACCACGATTTCGAAACCGATGTCTATTTTTTTTTCTTCAAATTAAATATCGGCGCGCCGTGTTGCGAAATTGTGAATTAGAGTGACACTTCTTATCCATCTAATGTGTAACAGCGGCCTTTCTATTTATATCATAATTGGATAAAGGGGCCAGGAGGCATGCGTCATGCAGCCCTGCTATATAATATCTACCAATTTGTGGGGCAAATAAACAAACAGGGACGTGCTAGAGGGTCTCCGTTGGGTGGGGGAGTGTCTACGTTGAAATTTACAAATGCAACTAACTTTCCAACTATTGGAAATTTCCAACCTGTCACCCTATCCCCCCTGAGGTTTGAAAATATCCAACTGACGGCCATTTCAGACCAAATTATTTACAACAGAAAAACACAAAATGTGTTGGAATTAGTACCATGCGTGTCATTTTTTTAAACGCACTCGACTATATTTTGTTACAATTTTTATAAGTGCGAAAACGCACTTTCGCAAAAACATACCGTGTCAAAAGTAAAAACTTTTGAGCCAAAGGTATAGGTTAAACATTAACAGTTACAGTTATCAGGAGCCAGCTATTACTGTGCTTTACTGATCAACAAGTGGTGTCCATAAGGTGGTAACAACGGCTATGTCAACGACACTCGTTCGACTTTAAGTTTACTCTAAATTTATGTAAGTAAACCTGGGTAGATATGGAACATACTCCTACTAATATTAAAACCACGATTTCGAAACCGATGTCTATTTTTTTTTCTTCAAATTAAATATCGGCGCGCCGTGTTGCGAAATTGTGAATTAGAGTGACACTTCTTATCCATCTAATGTGTAACAGCGGCCTTTCTATTTATATCATAATTGGATACAGGGCCTGGAGGCATGCGTCATGCAGCCCTGCTATATAATATCTACCAATTTGTGGGCAAATAAACAAACAGGGACGTGCTAGAGGGTCTCCGTTGGGTGGGGGAGTGTCTACGTTGAAATTTACAAATGCAACTAACTTTCCAACTATTGGAAATTTCCAACCTGTCACCCTATCCCCCCTGAGGTTTGAAAATATCCAACTGACGGCCATTTCAGACCAAATTATTTACAACAGAAAAACACAAAATGTGTTGGAATTAGTACCATGCGTGTCATTTTTTTAAATGCACTCGACTATATTTTGTTACAATTTTTATAAGTGCGAAAACGCACTTTCGCAAAAACATACCGTGTCAAAAGTAAAAACTTTTGAGCCAAAGGTATAGGTTAAACATTAACAGTTACAGTTATCAGGAGCCAGCTATACTGTGCTTTACTGATCAACAAGTGGTGTCCATAAGGTGGTAACAACGGCTATGTCAACGACACTCGTTCGACTTTAAGTTTACTCTAAATTTATGTAAGTAAACCTGTGTAGATATGGAACATACTCCTACTAATATTAAAACCACGATTTCGAAACCGATGTCTATTTTTTTTTCTTCAAATTAAATATCGGCGCGCCGTGTTGCGAAATTGTGAATTAGAGTGACACTTCTTATCCATCTAATGTGTAACAGCGGCCTTTCTATTTATATCATAATTGGATACAGGGCCAGGAGGCATGCGTCATGCAGCCCTGCTATATAATATCTACCAATTTGTGGGGCAAATAAACAAACAGGGACGTGCTAGAGGGTCTCCGTTGGGTGGGGGAGTGTCTACGTTGAAATTTCCAAATGCAACTAACTTTCCAACTATTGGAAATTTCCAACCTGTCACCCTATCCCCCCTGAGGTTTGAAAATATCCAACTGACGGCCATTTCAGACCAAATTATTTACAACAGAAAAACACAAAATGTGTTGGAATTAGTACCATGCGTGTCATTTTTTTAAACGCACTCGACTATATTTTGTTACAATTTTTATAAGTGCGAAAACGCACTTTCGCAAAAACATACCGTGTCAAAAGTAAAAACTTTTGAGCCAAAGGTATAGGTTAAACATTAACAGTTACAGTTATCAGGAGCCAGCTATACTGTGCTTTACTGATCAACAAGTGGTGTCCATAAGGTGGTAACAACGGCTATGTCAACGACACTCGTTCGACTTTAAGTTTACTCTAAATTTATGTAAGTAAACCTGGGTAGATATGGAACATACTCCTACTAATATTAAAACCACGATTTCGAAACCGATGTCTATTTTTTTTTCTTCAAATTAAATATCGGCGCGCCGTGTTGCGAAATTGTGAATTAGAGTGACACTTCTTATCCATCTAATGTGTAACAGCGGCCTTTCTATTTATATCATAATTGGATACAGGGCCTGGAGGCATGCGTCATGCAGCCCTGCTATATAATATCTACCAATTTGTGGGCAAATAAACAAACAGGGACGTGCTAGAGGGTCTCCGTTGGGTGGGGGAGTGTCTACGTTGAAATTTACAAATGCAACTAACTTTCCAACTATTGGAAATTTCCAACCTGTCACCCTATCCCCCCTGAGGTTTGAAAATATCCAACTGACGGCCATTTCAGACCAAATTATTTACAACAGAAAAACACAAAATGTGTTGGAATTAGTACCATGCGTGTCATTTTTTTAAATGCACTCGACTATATTTTGTTACAATTTTTATAAGTGCGAAAACGCACTTTCGCAAAAACATACCGTGTCAAAAGTAAAAACTTTTGAGCCAAAGGTATAGGTTAAACATTAACAGTTACAGTTATCAGGAGCCAGCTATACTGTGCTTTACTGATCAACAAGTGGTGTCCATAAGGTGGTAACAACGGCTATGTCAACGACACTCGTTCGACTTTAAGTTTACTCTAAATTTATGTAAGTAAACCTGTGTAGATATGGAACATACTCCTACTAATATTAAAACCACGATTTCGAAACCGATGTCTATTTTTTTTTCTTCAAATTAAATATCGGCGCGCCGTGTTGCGAAATTGTGAATTAGAGTGACACTTCTTATCCATCTAATGTGTAACAGCGGCCTTTCTATTTATATCATAATTGGATACAGGGCCAGGAGGCATGCGTCATGCAGCCCTGCTATATAATATCTACCAATTTGTGGGGCAAATAAACAAACAGGGACGTGCTAGAGGGTCTCCGTTGGGTGGGGGAGTGTCTACGTTGAAATTTCCAAATGCAACTAACTTTCCAACTATTGAAAATTTCCAACCTGTCACCCTATCCCCCCTGAGGTTTGAAAATATCCAACTGACGGCCATTTCAGACCAAATTATTTACAACAGAAAAACACAAAATGTGTTGGAATTAGTACCATGCGTGTCATTTTTTTAAATGCACTCGACTATATTTTGTTACAATTTTTATAAGTGCGAAAACGCACTTTCGCAAAAACATACCGTGTCAAAAGTAAAAACTTTTGAGCCAAAGGTATAGGTTAAACATTAACAGTTACAGTTATCAGGAGCCAGCTATACTGTGCTTTACTGACCAACAAGTGGTGTCCATAAGGTGGTAACAACGGCTATGTCAACGACACTCGTTCGACTTTAAGTTTACTCTAAATTTATGTAAGTAAACCTGTGTAGATATGGAACATACTCCTACTAATATTAAAACCACGATTTCGAAACCGATGTCTATTTTTTTTTCTTCAAATTAAATATCGGCGCGCCGTGTTGCGAAATTGTGAATTAGAGTGACACTTCTTATCCATCTAATGTGTAACAGCGGCCTTTCTATTTATATCATAATTGGATACAGGGCCAGGAGGCATGCGTCATGCAGCCCTGCTATATAATATCTACCAATTTGTGGGGCAAATAAACAAACAGGGACGTGCTAGAGGGTCTCCGTTGGGTGGGGGAGTGTCTACGTTGAAATTTACAAATGCAACTAACTTTCCAACTATTGGAAATTTCCAACCTGTCACCCTATCCCCCCTGAGGTTTGAAAATATCCAACTGACGGCCATTTCAGACCAAATTATTTACAACAGAAAAACACAAAATGTGTTGGAATTAGTACCATGCGTGTCATTTTTTAAAATGCACTCGACTATATTTTGTTACAATTTTTATAAGTGCGAAAACGCACTTTCGCAAAAACATACCGTGTCAAAAGTAAAAACTTTTGAGCCAAAGGTATAGGTTAAACATTAGCATATACAGTTATCAGGAGCCAGCTATACTGTGCTTTACTGATCAACAAGTGGTGTCCATAAGGTGGTAACAACGGCTATGTCAACGACACTCGTTCGACTTTAAGTTTACTCTAAATTTATGTAAGTAAACCTGTGTAGATATGGAACATACTCCTACTAATATTAAAACCACGATTTCGAAACCGATGTCTATTTTTTTTTCTTCAAATTAAATATCGGCGCGCCGTGTTGCGAAATTGTGAATTAGAGTGACACTTCTTATCCATCTAATGTGTAACAGCGGCCTTTCTATTTATATCATAATTGGATAAAGGGGCCAGGAGGCATGCGTCATGCAGCCCTGCTATATAATATCTACCAATTTGTGGGCAAATAAACAAACAGGGACGTGCTAGAGGGTCTCCGTTGGGTGGGGGAGTGTCTACGTTGAAATTTACAAATGCAACTAACTTTCCAACTATTGGAAATTTCCAACCTGTCACCCTATCCCCCCTGAGGTTTGAAAATATCCAACTGACGGCCATTTCAGACCAAATTATTTACAACAGAAAAACACAAAATGTGTTGGAATTAGTACCATGCGTGTCATTTTTTTTAAATGCACTCGACTATATTTTGTTACAATTTTTATAAGTGCGAAAACGCACTTTCGCAAAAACATACCGTGTCAAAAGTAAAAACTTTTGAGCCAAAGGTATAGGTTAAACATTAACAGTTACAGTTATCAGGAGCCAGCTATACTGTGCTTTACTGATCAACAAGTGGTGTCCATAAGGTGGTAACAACGGCTATGTCAACGACACTCGTTCGACTTTAAGTTTACTCTAAATTTATGTAAGTAAACCTGTGTAGATATGGAACATACTCCTACTAATATTAAAACCACGATTTCGAAACCGATGTCTATTTTTTTTTCTTCAAATTAAATATCGGCGCGCCGTGTTGCGAAATTGTGAATTAGAGTGACACTTCTTATCCATCTAATGTGTAACAGCGGCCTTTCTATTTATATCATAATTGGATACAGGGCCAGGAGGCATGCGTCATGCAGCCCTGCTATATAATATCTACCAATTTGTGGGGCAAATAAACAAACAGGGACGTGCTAGAGGGTCTCCGTTGGGTGGGGGAGTGTCTACGTTGAAATTTACAAATGCAACTAACTTTCCAACTGTTGGAAATTTCCAACCTGTCACCCTATCCCCCCTGAGGTTTGAAAATATCCAACTGACGGCCATTTCAGACCAAATTATTTACAACAGAAAAACACAAAATGTGTTGGAATTAGTACCATGTGTGTCATTTTTTTAAATGCACTCGACTATATTTTGTTACAATTTTTATAAGTGCGAAAACGCACTTTCGCAAAAACATACCGTGTCAAAAGTAAAAACTTTTGAGCCAAAGGTATAGGTTAAACATTAGCATATACGGTTATCAGGAGCCAGCTATACTGTGCTTTACTGATCAACAAGTGGTGTCCATAAGGTGGTAACAACGGCTATGTCAACGACACTCGTTCGACTTTAAGTTTACTCTAAATTTATGTAAGTAAACCTGGGTAGATATGGAACATACTCCTACTAATATTAAAACCACGATTTCGAAACCGATGTCTATTTTTTTTTCTTCAAATTAAATATCGGCGCGCCGTGTTGCGAAATTGTGAATTAGAGTGACACTTCTTATCCATCTAATGTGTAACAGCGGCCTTTCTATTTATATCATAATTGGATACAGGGCCTGGAGGCATGCGTCATGCAGCCCTGCTATATAATATCTACCAATTTGTGGGCAAATAAACAAACAGGGACGTGCTAGAGGGTCTCCGTTGGGTGGGGGAGTGTCTACGTTGAAATTTACAAATGCAACTAACTTTCCAACTATTGGAAATTTCCAACCTGTCACCCTATCCCCCCTGAGGTTTGAAAATATCCAACTGACGGCCATTTCAGACCAAATTATTTACAACAGAAAAACACAAAATGTGTTGGAATTAGTACCATGCGTGTCATTTTTTAAAATGCACTCGACTATATTTTGTTACAATTTTTATAAGTGCGAAAACGCACTTTCGCAAAAACATACCGTGTCAAAAGTAAAAACTTTTGAGCCAAAGGTATAGGTTAAACATTAACAGTTACAGTTATCAGGAGCCAGCTATACTGTGCTTTACTGATCAACAAGTGGTGTCCATAAGGTGGTAACAACGGCTATGTCAACGACACTCGTTCGACTTTAAGTTTACTCTAAATTTATGTAAGTAAACCTGTGTAGATATGGAACATACTCCTACTAATATTGAAACCACGATTTCGAAACCGATGTCTATTTTTTTTTCTTCAAATTAAATATCGGCGCGCCGTGTTGCGAAATTGTGAATTAGAGTGACACTTCTTATCCATCTAATGTGTAACAGCGGCCTTTCTATTTATATCATAATTGGATACAGGGCCAGGAGGCATGCGTCATGCAGCCCTGCTATATAATATCTACCAATTTGTGGGGCAAATAAACAAACAGGGACGTGCTAGAGGGTCTCCGTTGGGTGGGGGAGTGTCTACGTTGAAATTTACAAATGCAACTAACTTTCCAACTATTGGAAATTTCCAACCTGTCACCCTATCCCCCCTGAGGTTTGAAAATATCCAACTGACGGCCATTTCAGACCAAATTATTTACAACAGAAAAACACAAAATGTGTTGGAATTAGTACCATGCGTGTCATTTTTTTAAATGCACTCGACTATATTTTGTTACAATTTTTATAAGTGCGAAAACGCACTTTCGCAAAAACATACCGTGTCAAAAGTAAAAACTTTTGAGCCAAAGGTATAGGTTAAACATTAACAGTTACAGTTATCAGGAGCCAGCTATACTGTGCTTTACTGACCAACAAGTGGTGTCCATAAGGTGGTAACAACGGCTATGTCAACGACACTCGTTCGACTTTAAGTTTACTCTAAATTTATGTAAGTAAACCTGTGTAGATATGGAACATACTCCTACTAATATTAAAACCACGATTTCGAAACCGATGTCTATTTTTTTTTCTTCAAATTAAATATCGGCGCGCCGTGTTGCGAAATTGTGAATTAGAGTGACACTTCTTATCCATCTAATGTGTAACAGCGGCCTTTCTATTTATATCATAATTGGATACAGGGCCAGGAGGCATGCGTCATGCAGCCCTGCTATATAATATCTACCAATTTGTGGGGCAAATAAACAAACAGGGACGTGCTAGAGGGTCTCCGTTGGGTGGGGGAGTGTCTACGTTGAAATTTACAAATGCAACTAACTTTCCAACTATTGGAAATTTCCAACCTGTCACCCTATCCCCCCTGAGGTTTGAAAATATCCAACTGACGGCCATTTCAGACCAAATTATTTACAACAGAAAAACACAAAATGTGTTGGAATTAGTACCATGCGTGTCATTTTTTAAAATGCACTCGACTATATTTTGTTACAATTTTTATAAGTGCGAAAACGCACTTTCGCAAAAACATACCGTGTCAAAAGTAAAAACTTTTGAGCCAAAGGTATAGGTTAAACATTAGCATATACAGTTATCAGGAGCCAGCTATACTGTGCTTTACTGATCAACAAGTGGTGTCCATAAGGTGGTAACAACGGCTATGTCAACGACACTCGTTCGACTTTAAGTTTACTCTAAATTTATGTAAGTAAACCTGTGTAGATATGGAACATACTCCTACTAATATTAAAACCACGATTTCGAAACCGATGTCTATTTTTTTTTCTTCAAATTAAATATCGGCGCGCCGTGTTGCGAAATTGTGAATTAGAGTGACACTTCTTATACATCTAATGTGTAACAGCGGCCTTTCTATTTATATCATAATTGGATACAGGGCCTGGAGGCATGCGTCATGCAGCCCTGCTATATAATATCTACCAATTTGTGGGCAAATAAACAAACAGGGACGTGCTAGAGGGTCTCCGTTGGGTGGGGGAGTGTCTACGTTGAAATTTACAAATGCAACTAACTTTCCAACTATTGGAAATTTCCAACCTGTCACCCTATCCCCCCTGAGGTTTGAAAATATCCAACTGACGGCCATTTCAGACCAAATTATTTACAACAGAAAAACACAAAATGTGTTGGAATTAGTACCATGCGTGTCATTTTTTTTAAATGCACTCGACTATATTTTGTTACAATTTTTATAAGTGCGAAAACGCACTTTCGCAAAAACATACCGTGTCAAAAGTAAAAACTTTTGAGCCAAAGGTATAGGTTAAACATTAACAGTTACAGTTATCAGGAGCCAGCTATACTGTGCTTTACTGATCAACAAGTGGTGTCCATAAGGTGGTAACAACGGCTATGTCAACGACACTCGTTCGACTTTAAGTTTACTCTAAATTTATGTAAGTAAACCTGTGTAGATATGGAACATACTCCTACTAATATTAAAACCACGATTTCGAAACCGATGTCTATTTTTTTTTCTTCAAATTAAATATCGGCGCGCCGTGTTGCGAAATTGTGAATTAGAGTGACACTTCTTATCCATCTATAATGTGTAACAGCGGCCTTTCTATTTATATCATAATTGGATACAGGGCCAGGAGGCATGCGTCATGCAGCCCTGCTATATAATATCTACCAATTTGTGGGGCAAATAAACAAACAGGGACGTGCTAGAGGGTCTCCGTTGGGTGGGGGAGTGTCTACGTTGAAATTTACAAATGCAACTAACTTTCCAACTATTGGAAATTTCCAACCTGTCACCCTATCCCCCCTGAGGTTTGAAAATATCCAACTGACGGCCATTTCAGACCAAATTATTTACAACAGAAAAACACAAAATGTGTTGGAATTAGTACCATGCGTGTCATTTTTTTAAATGCACTCGACTATATTTTGTTACAATTTTTATAAGTGCGAAAACGCACTTTCGCAAAAACATACCGTGTCAAAAGTAAAAACTTTTGAGCCAAAGGTATAGGTTAAACATTAACAGTTACAGTTATCAGGAGCCAGCTATACTGTGCTTTACTGATCAACAAGTGGTGTCCATAAGGTGGTAACAACGGCTATGTCAACGACACTCGTTCGACTTTAAGTTTACTCTAAATTTATGTAAGTAAACCTGTGTAGATATGGAACATACTCCTACTAATATTAAAACCACGATTTCGAAACCGATGTCTATTTTTTTTTCTTCAAATTAAATATCGGCGCGCCGTGTTGCGAAATTGTGAATTAGAGTGACACTTCTTATCCATCTAATGTGTAACAGCGGCCTTTCTATTTATATCATAATTGGATACAGGGCCAGGAGGCATGCGTCATGCAGCCCTGCTATATAATATCTACCAATTTGTGGGGCAAATAAACAAACAGGGACGTGCTAGAGGGTCTCCGTTGGGTGGGGGAGTGTCTACGTTGAAATTTACAAATGCAACTAACTTTCCAACTATTGGAAATTTCCAACCTGTCACCCTATCCCCCCTGAGGTTTGAAAATATCCAACTGACGGCCATTTCAGACCAAATTATTTACAACAGAAAAACACAAAATGTGTTGGAATTAGTACCATGCGTGTCATTTTTTTAAATGCTCTCGACTATATTTTGTTACAATTTTTATAAGTGCGAAAACGCACTTTCGCAAAAACATACCGTGTCAAAAGTAAAAACTTTTGAGCCAAAGGTATAGGTTAAACATTAACAGTTACAGTTATCAGGAGCCAGCTATACTGTGCTTTACTGATCAACAAGTGGTGTCCATAAGGTGGTAACAACGGCTATGTCAACGACACTCGTTCGACTTTAAGTTTACTCTAAATTTATGTAAGTAAACCTGTGTAGATATGGAACATACTCCTACTAATATTAAAACCACGATTTCGAAACCGATGTCTATTTTTTTTTCTTCAAATTAAATATCGGCGCGCCGTGTTGCGAAATTGTGAATTAGAGTGACACTTCTTATCCATCTATAATGTGTAACAGCGGCCTTTCTATTTATATCATAATTGGATACAGGGCCAGGATGCATGCGTCATGCAGCCCTGCTATATAATATCTACCAATTTGTGGGGCAAATAAACAAACAGGGACGTGCTAGAGGGTCTCCGTTGGGTGGGGGAGTGTCTACGTTGAAATTTACAAATGCAACTAACTTTCCAACTATTGGAAATTTCCAACCTGTCACCCTATCCCCCCTGAGGTTTGAAAATATCCAACTGACGGCCATTTCAGACCAAATTATTTACAACAGAAAAACACAAAATGTGTTGGAATTAGTACCATGCGTGTCATTTTTTTTAAATGCACTCGACTATATTTTGTTACAATTTTTATAAGTGCGAAAACGCACTTTCGCAAAAACATACCGTGTCAAAAGTAAAAACTTTTGAGCCAAAGGTATAGGTTAAACATTAACAGATACAGTTATCAGGAGCCAGCTATACTGTGCTTTACTGATCAACAAGTGGTGTCCATAATATGGCAACAACGATTATGTCATAAACATTCTCTCGGCGTTAAGTTTATTATAAATACATGTAAGTAAACCTGGATATATATGAAATATTCTCATACTGATACTAATATAACGATTTAGAACCCGATGTCTATTTTGTTCACATTAAATATCGGCCGCCGTTTAGCGAAATTGTGAACTAGAGTTACACTTCTTATACAGCAAGGTTGTGAAAGCGGCCATTCTGTTTACGTCATATTTTGATATCGATGCAATATATCTGCCAATTTGTGGGGCAAAATCGACCCGATAAACTAGCAGGGACGTTGCTAGGAGTCTCCGTTGACGGGGTGTCTACGTTGAAATTTCCAACTGCAACTAACTTCCCAACTGTTGGAATTTCCAACCTGACACCCCCCCCCCCCTGAGGTTTGAAAATAATTCAAAATATCTTATCTAACTGACGGCCATTTCAGACAAAATGTTTATCAACATAAGTAGAAATATCTGCTGCTGTTGGTCTAAAAACAATAAATTTCCTACTAATTACTGGTTGGAAATTAAAGAATTATAACCATTTGAAATTTTGACCAGCATGCCAGATTTATTTAATTATTTCTGCGCAAAAATTGTGTTCCAGGAAGTTCCGAGTTCAGCATTTTTTCTCATAAATGCACCGGACTATTTATAGGTTGTAATTATATTTATAAGTTACAATTTCATAAGTGCGCAGAACGCACTTTCGCAAAAACATACCGTGTCAAAAGTTAAAACTTTTGAGCCAAAGGTATAGGTTAAACATTAACTTATATAAATAAAGTGAGTAGATGGGCGCGAAGCGCCCAGGATGGTCGAAAAGATCGAGTGATCTTCTCCTTCACCCCACGGTTTGTTGTTGTTGGAGATATGGCACACAGAAAATAGTCATGTCTGAACACGGCAAAAGCGGACACAATTGGATTAATGTTATCTCTTTGATTTAATTGAATGGATGGATTATTTGGGGAAGAGCCCACGAGCTTTAATATGGGGTGTGAGGGGTGACCCGGTGGGTCCCTTTAATATATGGTTGAGCTGAGCGTGTCATCTGGTGCGCTGAAAAAGGAGCGGGGCCCGTATTATAATTTTAAAATAGTGTTAGTTTGTTAGTTGTATAAAAAAAACAACCAACCGCAAGGCAGAGCGTGTGATTCAATGTGATTCAATGCGCCATCATACCGCTATTCTGCTATAGCCAAATGCGCAGAGACAGTATGTTTTGTTTATTTCGTTGTTTCTGGATGGGCCGCCCTACATTCCATGGCACGGGCGTAGGTGAAGACTCTGACAATTTTATGTGCAGAGTTATTTGGGTTCCGATAAGTGAAGTAAATCTGAAGATTAAGTACAAGATAGACTTTAATTGTTGACGATGTGAATGGTTTTGTACAGAGATATATATGATTACATGATTACATTCAATAGATTTTTTTGGTTTTATATTTTTTTTTTGTGGTAATTTCTTTATTTTGTTAAAATTATGTATACATTTAGTTCATGTCAGTGTGTTCTTGGGCCGTGAGCCGTCCTGTTCCCGAAGAAATGTCAGAGCGGCAAGCGGGACGATCATATTTTGGTATATGTCGTTCCTAACTCGTTGAGAGCTATGACCACTTATGGGTCTGTAGTTCCTGCACCCCACCCCAAGCTAGTGCTGGGTCGGTTTTCAAGCCGGATCCCGCTTGGTTGGTGTTGTTAGGTGAGTGGAATGTGTATGACATGAGCGCTAGCTTCTGAAAGTGAATTTGTAATTATATTGGTGGCGGGCCGTGCCTGTTATAGAAATGATTGCGTCTTCCCCCAGTTTGAATGGGTTCCCAGGGCGCGGGCGTAAGTGAAATCATCTTCATGTTCTTGTTGTAGTTTAATGGTTGAAAAAATATGTACGATGGTAGACAATGGTATATATGTGGATGTATATATATATACAGTGAATATTTTTTTTGGTTTTTGTGATTTTTTTTTGGGTTGTTTATTTTTTGTTCATTAACTTATATATTCATCAGGAGCAAAGCTATACTGTGATTTACTGACCGACGAGTGGTGTCCATAATATGGCAACAACGATTATGTCAAAGACATTCCCTCGACTTTTAAGTTTATTCTAGATACATGTAAGTAAACCCGGGTCTATTTATATGGAATATTGCTGCTGATACTAAAATAACGATTTCGAGACCGATGTCTATATTTAAAAATTAAATATCGGCGCGCCGTTTTGCGAAATTGTGAACTAGAGTTACATGCACTTCTGGTACATCTGGCGTGAAAAAAGCGGCCCTTCTGTTTATATTATATCATACTTGGATATTGATGCATGGGTCCTCCAGCCCTGCCTTATATGATATCTAGCAATTTGTGGGGCTTTTGAAGCGATGCCACTAAATTAGCAGGGACGTGGCTAGTCTCCGTCGTGAGGCGTTGTCTACATTAAAATGTCCAACTGCAACTAACTTTCCAACTGTTGGAAATTTCCAACCTGGCACCAGGGGCGCCGGAAGCATCCAATGGCATGGGGGGGCAGAGCCTACAAAAAGGGCACTTTTCCGCAAAAAAGGGCATTTTCTCCACAAACTCAGGAAAATAACCATAAATTCATTGTGGCAAAAATCCCTATTTTAATGGTATTTGTCGGTTTTTATGGCCTTTTTGTGATAAAATTGACAAAAAATTAATATTCCTTGTGAAATTGGTGGTATTTGGACCAAAAAAGTCACATTTTGCTATAAAAACACGAGATTAAACACACAAAAAGCATTTTCTGTCTCCAGAAAAAGGGCAAGTCCTGCCCCCGCTCGCCCCCCCCCCCCTTGGTCAAGGGCAGGGGGTCAGCTGCCCCCTCTGCCCCCCCCTCTTCCGGCGCCCCTGCCTGGCACCCCTCCCCTGGTTTTAAAATATTCAACTGACGGCAATTTCAGAGTTTCAGACCAAATTTTTTACCAACATAAGTATACAAAAATGTTGTAACTCGAACATATATGCACTGAACTATTTTTTGTTAGAATTTCATAAGCGCGAAGAACGCACTTTCGCAAAAACATACCGTGTCAAAAGTAAAAACTTTTGAGCCAAAGGTATAGGTTAAACATTAACAGATACAGTTATCAGGAGCCAGCTATACTGTGCTTTACTGGTCGACGACTGGTGTCCATAATATGGCAACAACGATTATGTCATAAACATTCTCTCGACTTTAAGTTTATTCTAGATACATGTAATTAAATCTTGATCTATGTAGAATATACTCCTGCTGATACTAAAATAACGATTTCGGAACCGATGTCTATTTTTTTTCACGTTAAATATTGGCGCAGTTTTGCGAAAATGTGAACTAGAGTTACACTTCTTATACATCGAGTGTGCAAAAAGCGGCCCTTCCATGTATATCATAATTGGATATTTATGCATGGGTCCTGCAGCCCTGCTATATAATATCTACCAGTTTGTGGGGTAAAGCGATACCACTAAACTAGCAGGGACGTGGCTAGAGGTTCTCCGTTCAAGGGGGCGGGGTTCGTTGACATTTCCAATTAACTGCAACTACAATGTTCCCCTTGCATGAACCAGACCAAACTCATATGGAACAAAGACTATGTATATTCTGTTCCGATGATGCTATTGAAGACGAAAATCACTTTCTTTTAGAATGTAGTGCTTACCGCACACCAAAGCTCGAACTCATAACTATTATGAAGACACAGTTCCCAGACTTTGAAAACATGACCCAAACTGAACAGCTTGTCAAAATCCTGTCCAACAATATTTCAAATTCATGTCATATAATCCGAAGTTTATATTCCGCACGCGATGAGCATCGTCTCATAAATCAATGAATAAATGAAGACGAGACGACCCTATGCACATTCAGCTTTACTGAGGTTATATATTACCATCTATTTAAATAATATCATTTATTATATTGTTCAATGTACAATGTACAATTATATGTTATTATGTTTGCATACTGTCCTTATAAGGATGTTTTGCCAATTAAACTTATCTTATCTATGTTATCGAAATACCATGTGCACCCCTCTCTTCGGTTGGATGATGGTGACGATGAGGATGAGGACGATGGTGATGAATTACGATGATGAAATGACGAGTAGTTGACGATTATGATGATTGCATGATATTGGTGATGATAATGATGATGATGGTGATGATGATGATGACTGCATGACTATGTTGTAAATAGTGTATATATGTTCACATTCATCTCTAATTTCATGTTAATTCATGATTGAGTAAATAAAGCATTCACAACTTTCCAACTGGTACCTCAAACTTTTCAACTGTTGGAAGTTTCCGACCTGACGCCCCACAATGGTTTAGAATACTAGAGGGGGGACACGGGAATTTTCGGGACACCGGGATCGACCCTTTTTATTTTTCGGGAATTGGGATCGTCAGATTAAATTTTTCGGGAATCGGGAACAGAATTCCACCGGGACCCGGGAAAGATTGAAATTATTTTCCGGGACCCGGGAAATTATCCCCAATTAATCTGGATTTCCATTTTTATTCACCTAATTTGAACTGATTTCCCCAAAAATGCACACACCCGACCGGTATTCCAGCGTCAAATTAAAAATATATAATTTATTTAACTCTTTTTAATATAAGTTCTCTGTAGGGAGTATTCAGCTGTTGTCGACTACCAACAAAGTCTGCTGGTATCCAGTAAATTTTAAAGTCATTTATTTACACGAGTTTTACCACTTGGTCAATCTAAGCTGTTGTATATACTGGTGACTTGTGTACATCCGTGTGGTCTCCTATTTCTCAGTTGGTTTGTGCATGACTTGGTTTTTCATACTAATATTCCACTTATGGGGCACAATCTCAAATCACATACCGTCTTAGATATATTGAGACCACATGAATTTCATACATCACCTGGACATTTAGGGATTACCTGATTTGTGGTGGTGTATATCAGTGTAAAGAGTGATCTGTTGATTCTGTTCAATGGATTTGCATATAGGTTCGTATTTTATGTCATGTAAAATGATGTAATTGACCAGACAGTAGCCAGTAAATCATAAGATAGCATACAAATACAATATATGTACATTGATCTACATTACTTGTGAATATTGTATGTTTTGTCGATACTCTATATAATATTTTAATTCCTGGGAACTCACTGGGGAACTGGCTTCTTTTTTTAATTGGGAACTGGGATTTGCTTTTAATTCCTGGGAACTGGGAAATGGCATATATTTTTTCCTGGGAACTGGGATTTGCTGATTTATTTCCTGGGAATCTGGGATTGGACCCCCGCCCCCCCCCCCCCATACTAATGTTGGTTTTAAAAAAAACCCTGTCTCCACGACACCAGGTCACCAATAAGAAGAAGGTGACGAAAATAGATAAAACTTTGTTCTTATATTCATTATTTATTCCAATAACAAAATGTCGCGCGTTGAAGCAATTGTTATTTAAACAAAATAGACATCGTTATTCGCGTGTAGTAATTTCAAATATTTTAGTCTGAATATGATTTTCAGAATATTTTTCAATGCTTTCACCTTTTCCAATGTTTAACGTCAAGTCTTGAATAAACTTAAGTGACTGTTCATAACAGTTATTTTTCAGAATTCGAAGGCCTTGGGTCCTTTAGAATTCTATTATTTGAACACATTTTCGGGGGTCATGTATATATAAAGTCCGTATAAAAGTATTTGACGTATATTCCTGACCTAATTTGACCCCCTGAACCCGGGACCGGACCTGACCGGACAGTATAATATCAGTTGCAGTTTGAAGCTTCGAGCCGCCAAGTATATTTTATATAACATTGTATCATGGATTTTGTTGACTGACCCCTCCCCTCCTCATGTATCTAACAATTCCCAATGTAATGTACATCTCTCTATTTTATTCACAATATAGCTATTTGCAAGCCTGCAAATAGCGTGTCTGTCATTTGCAGAATGAGGTCCCCAGAGGGTGAATTTAGTGATGCTATCCCGCATAGCGGGCTAGCATACCAAATTCACCCTCTGGAGACCTCATTCTGCTTAGACTTCATCTTCTGGGAAGTATCTAAAGTATCAAATTAACATTGTTTTTAATTACGTTTTCCCATCTGGGAAGTTTCTATATCCCCTAATTTGCAGAAGGTAAAATCCATAATCGAGGTGCCCAATGGGTGATCATCACCAACTTCAACTGGGGAACTTCAATCTGATCCTATAGATCTACCATAGAAGTTGAGGGCTTAAGCAGAATAAGGTCAACAGAGGGTGAATTTAGTGATGCTAGCCCGCTATGCGGGATAGCGTCACTAAATTCACCCTCTGTGGACCTCATTCTGCAAATGACAGACACGCTATTTGTAGTCATGAAATCGGATTTTATAAAAAAAAACAAAATGCTGTTGTAATTGTGGCCTGGAAGAGATACACTATTTTTAATCCTTTCATGTCGGGATCTGCGCTGATGCAGCATCAACGATCCTGTGCCAGTGTACAGGGAGCCTCTCATATATAAGAGAATGCATGCACTGGCTTATAATGTCAAGGTAAATATTGTTAGGCCAATGTATTCTCTTATATAATGCATGGCTGCCTTTTTATATGGGGAGACTAGTATTGATAAGAGAATGCATTGGCACAGGGTTTTCGCAAATTTTCAGGAAGCTCCAGTCATGTATGGAAGGGTTAAGGTGGTATATCGTGCGAAGCGAAAATCTCGCTGTGTACGATTATCCAAACGTTGTCAAGTTTAATGCTCATACTCGTTGTTTTTGCGAAACGAATTTTTGGTAGGAAATACGATATCTCGACTTCCCTTTGTTTGATACTAACGAATTATACATTGTCAATGGTAGTGTATAATATATATATGTATAGGATATTCCCCGAGCTGTCGGGCATTCGGAGAAATAATTCACCGAGGCGAAGCCGAGGTGATTATTTGGACGAATGGCCGACAGCGAGGGGAATATCTGGCTTAATCCTCAGTATTTAAAGAATAAAAAGACGAAATTTAATTTTACCTATAGTATTACTTTGAAATTTGTCAATGACATTACAATGTATGATATATTCAACTAAAAGTCAATAAAAGTTTTAACAAAAAATGTGAACATGACCATTAAACAATTTCCGAATCTGTCAGACAAATAAAGATTTGTACGCAAATTCAGTTGCCACTTTAAATAGTGATCTGGAGATTTGGAATTAAAATTGTCATTAAAAATGTGTCAATCGCCACCCCCCCCCCCCCCCCCCGCCCCATGAAATATGGCCAATCCTGCTATATATCCTACTTAGCTGTGCATTTATAAACCAATATGAACACAATATTTTTGACTCACATTATGTTATATCTCAGATAACACATGGGCGGAAGTCTAATTGACACCAGTGCATATGTGCATGGACACGTTCCAGTTACAACAAACATTTATTTTGCTTGGCCTGATACTGCTCGTCCTCGCTGCATTGTCACAAATCAAAATTTTCGCATTGAGTTGGTATGCACTGAGCCGCGTTGACAATCCAGTTATGATGAGTGGTTATCGGGATATCAGTTATAGGTAGCCCCAAACATGATATTGCCTTTGTCGCCGATTAGCTTACCACACGCTTTAATCTAATTAATTAACACGTCGTTCTCGGGCGCATTTGTAAATTGAATGTGAGAAGAGTGAATTTTGTCAGTAAAACGTGACGTGAACAAACTCCGCATTCGAACAGGGAATGAAGTAATATTCTAAACTTTCTGTGTCGACGTTATCTAAATGGATATTACATAGTTATATGTTATCAGCATGGCGTTCATTTTATAAGCGAAATAAACATCACAAGCACCCGGAGGTAAATGACAATCCAGCCGATGATCAAACTGATGTTTTCCGTTAATATTGGAATAAAAAAATCTTTCGATGAGTCGTTTTCGTATTGTACTGTTTATCTGATTTATTTCCATGAATTCGAAGTTGGATTTACAAGGAGTTCTTGACCAACGTAAGTTATCGAATGAGGTTTATTTACTATAAATATATAGTAGTCGTTACCCGTATAAAACGATCTTCAATTTCAGCATTTTGACATCAAATTCTTAACATTTTATTAAAATCCATGTAATCAACGTAACTAATCCACTTAAGTTATAGTGTGGTGTACCCGACATTACGAACTGATTTGGATTATCAACATTTAAATATTTAGCATTTACCAGAAAATTATATCGTGCGAGTGATTCCGTGTTATAAGAAGGCTCCACCTTCGTAAGTTTTTCATTATTAGAACAAGTCTCAAATACAATGCAAATGTGTCGTTAAAGATACGGGCGGCGTTGGCGGTGGGTATGCTGTTAAAATATTCCCATCCGTCAAAAACCGCCATAAATAGTGAAATATAGACAGACTTTGTTCTTATAGCAATCAGAAATATGACATAAGCAGTATGTTATTGCCGATTTCTTCCCCTTTGGCATGTAAACAAAAGCAAAACATGTTACGTTTTCTGGCTTTTGTTTAGATCCGGATATGGTAAACATAAAGAGCGTTATTTATTACTGTTTTCCTAATATGGAAATAATAAAGAGCGTTTATATCATTGTGTATGAATAACCAATCGAATTGCTCTGTGTTATGTAAGCAGAGCACAACTTGTGTGTGTTTACGTACACCATCGTACGAAAATATAGTCGAATTTCAACAACTAATACAACCAGTATTAAACATATTTCGCAATAAATATGTTTTGAATGTTTGATACGCATAATGGCTTTTCGTGGATATGTTCAGATTATCGCAACACCGCGAAAAAGACAAATTAAAAAATATTTAATGGTGGTATTTGTTATCAGCATCAGTTTGCCCTAACATCATCAGAGAAATTCAGTAGGACCCAACCGCATCATAGCAGATTAGCAGGACCACTTGACCGGGTGGAATATATTTTTTCTAGTCCGAATTGTCTAATTCCGAAATTAACAATTTCACATTCCGGTTTGTAACTGTTTTCTTTATGTTCTGGCGGAATCGACGATTATAAAATAATCCCCCCCCCCAAATAAGTGAATTATTTAACTATTTCTAGGCTACAGCCTCCATACTTGAATGTGGGGAGATTTTTCGACCATTTCTTCGTGAAAATCATTATTATTATTTTTTTTGTATTGACTTGAAGCTTCCAAGCTTCTGCATAATCGACAAAGGCGAGGAGAGCCCCAGTGATATACCGGCTTTGTGTGTGCTCTGAAAATAAATGTTAATATAACATATATTTTTCAGCTGTTTTAAATAGTTCGCACACAAGTGAGAGAAAAACGCTCTTTATTCATACCACACCAGGAATGTATTAACAAGGAACGCTCTTTATTGTTCAATGCCAAAGAAGTTGGGGAACCGAACTTTCTCAATTCAATCTCTTGAACTAGGCTATGTGCGCATACAGAGGCCTTATACGAATATAACAAACGCGAGCATAATTTAGACCTTCAAACCACTTATTCCCATAATCACACTGGTAACTTAAATAATAAATCTAATAAATATATTGTTTGTTCGCAACCAAATTACGACACTGACTTAGCATATGTGGCGTTGAGCAATGCATTTGCTATGCATATTGTCCAAACTCACACAAGAGCAGACTTCAATTTTAGCTTGTACATTGTTTTAATTCGTTGTGGAACTCACGGTACTATTTGTTAACAGCATCAGTTTGCCCTACCATCATCAGAGCAATTCAGCAGGACCCAACCGCATCATATCAGATAGGATAGGATAGGATAATTTTATTTATAATACACATATTAATAGTACAATAAATTAACACATAACTAGATCATAATTCAGTATATTGCTGGACCACTTGACCAGGGGTGATATATATTTTTCTAGTCCGAATTGTCTAACATTGATGTAAAATTGTTGTTATTACATTAAACAAATTCCACCCACCGTCTTTCTTAGTATCCCTATGATCATTATAATCACCTAAGACTGTTCAGTTTCTTATTTGATTGATTGATTGGTCACACCAATTTTACATTCCGGTGTGTCGGCAAGTGGAGAACACAGCAAACAATGACTTGCGATTGTTATGACAATACCTGGGGAATATTTTAATATTCCACAGTTATTGTTAAAATAATGCACACTTATTGTTTAAATAATCCACAGCTATTGTTACCAGTGGGCAATCGGCTGGATATTGTGCAAGGGAGAACAATAGAAAATATGGCGACTGTGGATTAAAATATATATATATACCTGTTTTACTCCCAAATTTCCAGTAGATTTTGCAAGTTTTCGGTACGATATCTCGACTTCCCTTTGTTTGATACTATCGAATTATACGTCAAAAGGAGGGATATTTTAAGGCCAATTGGACACATTAAAATATATTGTTACTGAGATGAAATTTTGAGAATCTGTGAGAAATTTGATAGATGCTGGGTTTTTTTCTTCAAAATCGGACTTGTGAACATTGTCAATGGTAGTGTATAATATATTGGTACATCTGGTATTTCCCCCAGGGGTATGTGCATGTTCATAATCGGGGTCAGTTTCGCTTCTAATCGCCACGGCTCACACACTGTGTTGCATTGTGTATATAGTAACGGACGGCTCTATGAGACTCACGCCATGCATTGGCGATGAAGGTGCTGAGTGATATATTAATGCCAAACATATGCCAGGATTTCAAGTTAGCGAGAAGATTGATTTGCAAGAAACAAAAAGGAATTAACAGAATGGTGCATTCTTTCCCAATTATTTTGAAATAGGTTACAATATTTTGGCAGAGTTCCCTCTAAGAATTACTAACCATGCACGAAATTCCAATACTCAATCCATCCTTGTCTAACACTATTAGGAATGATAAATGTTTTGCAGCGATCAAAAACGCCAATTGTTCGGCAGTAAAGGATGCATAATCTGAACCATTGACATAGCGATGGGATTCGTCCAAAAAGCAAAAGTGAACTGGAAAATTGTGAATTTCTCTTATAGAAACAGAATGTGTTATTTAGAATTGCATAACTCAATGTTCCAAGAGGGGAATGCATCTAACTTATACGAGGTTTACATCATACCTCATGCCTATATACTTCATGTTTCACCCTTCAGTGCCTGAGACATCTGGTTGAATATTAACGTTGTTCAGTGAGTGGTATACAGCTATATGAGAGTGCTAGTGGGGTGTGCTGCCCTCTCCGGTTCCGTCAGCTCATGTCTTGCCTGCATGCATGGAATTCAGACTACAGTCGTAACACGTATGTTCATAGTGCTAGAGACCTTTAGCAAAATCACGATTACGATTACGGATATGGACAATATCCCAACATCTACCCGAAACAATAGGCGCCGGCTGAACAGGACGACCCCAGTTAAAGTAGGTACAGATGTGTCAAGGATGTGCATCAGTCCTGCTTGGTGACACTCTTAACATTATCCGTGTGGTGTATAACCTGGGATCTTAAAGAGACACACATTACTTTTTCCATCAAATATATGTGTAACTGAATACAGTGGGGCATAGCATATGCCGTCTCACCAATTACCTATCGTAGGTAAATTGTGATGGTGTCCACCTCACCAGGGCAATATATCCTATCCGTAATAGTGATTTTGCGAAATGTCTCTAATAATTATCCCTTCAGTTGTACACTTTGAGTAGCGGCAAGTACAACTGATCGGAGCTTTATAGAACATGACCCTGGTTGAATATCCACTGTTCATGGAGTGGGTGATACAATTATATAAGAGGGGGGGGGGTCTACTTCCGTCTCTGGTTCCGTCGGTCCTGCTAATTCCCTGATGCTGCTGGTGTTGGTAGTTTGATGTTAGGATCCAGGTTGCAGGGACGCAGACACGGATAGCTGGTCTACGTTGGGGAGGGGTGTCCATCTTCAAATTTCCGACTGCACATGAGAATAATTTCAACCAAATCGTGGTGTTCAAGGTGTACTGTACACTAAATCCGGTCAGTTATGGGACCATCTCCTTTATACTCAACAGAATATATGCAACAATACACTCATGTGCTCTACGAATGATGCAAACAACATGGTAATTATAATGAAAATTATTTCAGTTGAGACTCCAGCCATAAATTCATTTTCATTATAATTACAGTAATGCCCTAATTAATCGACTCCATAACCACAGCACAAAGCTCCCGGGGAGAGCTTTCCGATGAATGGCAACAAGCCATATTTCCGACTAAATCATGAAAAGTTACCCATAATTCTGCTGTGGAGTCGATTAATTAGGGCATTACTGTACCATGTTGTTTGCATCCTTCAGAGACCACATAAGTTTATTTTGGACTAACCCATGGCTCAAATTCATTCATTTGTTGCATATATTCTATTGAGTACAAAAGTAGATGGTCCCATAAATGGGCGGATTCGGGGTACAGTACCCCTTTAAATTATATGCCGATATTTTCTACCAACCAGCGACAGACCAGTCGCTTGCTGCAATGACCATTCTGTATACAATCTAATTTTGATATCCATGAATACTTTGAGTCTTAAATTTGCTGTATTCAAACAAATACTGTTTTGTCAATCACAAGCCTTGAAATAGGGTGTCTGTCATTTGCAGAATGAGGTCCCCAGAGGGTGAATTTAGTGATGCTACCACACATAGCGAGCTAGCATCACCAAATTCACCCTCTGGGAACCTCATTCTTCTGAGGTGTAAGCAGAATGAGGTCCCCAGAGGGTGAATTTGGTGATGCTAGCCCGCTATGTGGGGTAGCATCACTAAATTCACCCTCTGGGGACCTCATTCTGCAAATGACAGACACCTTATTTCAAGGCTTGGTCAATTATGATTTCTATTTGCGCCATGATGTTGGAAATTCATCCACGAGTATAACACCATTTTTTCATTTTGCGTGACACTTATCATAATTTTCACAATTAAATGCAACAAGAATGTACAGTAATGCTCTAATTAATCGACTGCTTAACCACAGCAGAATTATGGGTAACTTTTCAGGATTTAGTCGGAAATATGGCTTGTTGCCATTCATCGGAAAGCTCTCCCCGAGAGCTTTCCGATGAATGACAACAAGTCATATTTCCGACTAAATCAGACTAAATTCTGAAAATTTACCCATAATTCTGCTGTGGTTAAGGAGTCGATTAATTAGAGCATTACTGTATGTTCTCCAGTGTATTATAGCATAAGGTCAAATGCTGTTAAATAATTAAACTCCAAGCCGCTCCAAGCAACTGTTTTCAATAAAAGGTGCAATAATTATAAAAAAAAAATTGTACAAACTGCCGAATTGCATCAAAACCTTGTGTACCTAGGCACAAGCCAACACGATCCTTTTTCAGGTATGATAATTGTGAAAATATCATTAATTTAGGCAATATATGACATTGTATGTAGGCCTTAATGAATTGTAACATGTGAAAATATTTTTTTTTAAGGCTAAACAGGTTTTTGTTCTTTATGAGGGGGACCAATATTTCCAATTTGGACTTTTCTTCAATGATTGGTAAGAAATTAGTTAATTTATGTGTTTTTATATTGTTAGTCATTTTATGAATGAAAATCCTCATGTTTTCAATAAAAGGTGCAAAAAAATAAACCAACAATGCTGCATAAACTGCAGAATTGCGCCAAAAACTGTTTCCCCCCAGCCACAAGACAAGAGAGTCCTTACTGAGGTATGGTAATAGCCATATTATTAGCAATTAGACGCGTGCGCCTTTTTAACGCACTAGCGATCCCTGATTCACAACACAATGAAAAGTACTGGGTACAATTTACCGGTGAGATGTGCTATTGGTTTGACCTGTCGAGGACGGAGGTGAACGATTGAGGTGCACAAAAGATGGTTAATAATAAGAATCTCGATAACAGATATTGACAGAGAAGATTGTCTGAATCTGATGCTTTAACAAAAAATATCTCCAGCGTATCAAGAGACTTTATCACCTTCTATTGATCAAATTTGTATTGTGGAGTCATCCCTTTATTGAATTTTTGTCAAAATGTGTGACTTTATGTGAATGAGTGAATGTTATGAAAGTTGTCAGTGAACCTTGCTTCCCATTCTTTGTGTGAGATTCATCCAGTGCCTGTTTGCACGTTCCCGCTAGAATGTGGGAATACCACATAATACATAAAGTAATCTTAAATTTGTCATTTGCATTCATATTATACAGTACAAAGTGCTGTAAATTATGCTGACATATTGTGTTTCTTAAACATGCTCCATCTGATTTCACACCAAGTTAGTCAAAAATTCCTAAGAAAATTTTCCGCTTTCCGGACAAATATAACATGAAAACTAAATTAAATCAACCACATTTATAACAAGCAGACATCATGAATACACAACCTCAAGAATATCCAAAATCATATGATATTTAAAACATTTGCCTGAAAATTGTATGAGAATATTTTGATGATGTGCATTTTATTCATTGCATTCCAGTTTTGCTGCCATCCGTAAGATATATTTATTTCCATTTTGGAACTCACACTTGGCATATTGATAAATTTCTTATTACTTCAAGCTAATACTGGAACTTTAGAGTACACTCAGTACAGTCCCCTTTTAAAAACAGTTTCTTTGTCAGATTGTGTTCGGCTTTTCGGTGGACCAGAGGGGGGGGGGGGGGGGGGGGGGGTGACACCCTCACTCATTTAAATCAATGACATTTATAACACGCAGGCATTATGAAATACCCCACAAAAATATCCAAAATCATGAGAATAACATGAAAGAATATTTCTATGAATTATCTTTAACCCTTTCTTTACTCAATGGATCACTTATAAAAGTATTCATTGGAATTGACTTTTATTCATCTGGAGGTGTGTTCAGGAAATATGAGCAGATAAGAATTAGAACATGCAGAAGGAATCCTATTTATTGGCGGGAAATATTCAAATGGTCATTTTTTTTAAATTATTATCTGAAAAATTCCAAAGGGATAAATAACTAAATGTCAAAGAGTGTTTAATATGGAAAGTGTTAAAACAATTTCTGGGTGCCAGACTAATATTCAGAACTTGATAAAATAGCCTCACATGATATCTGACTTTCAAAACCTCTCATGAATGCAAAATCCTGGAAATAATGTCTGTTATATGCAGAATGAGGTTCCCAGAGTGTGAATTTAGTGATGTTATCTGCACAGCGGGCTAGTGTCACTAAATTCACCCTCTGTGGACCACATTCTGCTTAGGCCTCATCATCTGGGAAGTATCTATAGTCCAAAATTAACATTGTTTTTAGTTATTGTTTCCCTTCTTTTCAGTTTTATATCCCATAATTAGCAGAATATAAAATGCATAATCGAGGTGACTAACGGATGAACATCACCAAATTCAACTGGGGAACTCAAAACAAATCCTAGGTCTCCGTTAGGAGTTGAGGCCTAAGTAGAATGAGGTCCCCAAAGGGTGAATTTGGTGACACTAGCCTGCTGTGTGGAATAGCATCACTAAATTCACCCTCTGGGGACCTCATTCTGCAAATGACAGACACACTATTTTAGTGCTTGCATGAATGTTCAGATAAGTTCAATCTCAATATTTTGAATTATAAAAAAAGGATCAAATGATGGTTTTATTGTGTCGAATTATTGACAAACATCGACAATTTTATCTAAAAGGCTCAATGTGAATTCCATCTGGGATACATGTATTACCATACTTCAGTTTTTAGTCTCTGGGTAGGTAGGTGTCATCAAAGATAATAAGAGCAGGGGGTCATGTTTGACTCATGAAGGGTGGATATAAAAATTAAAAGAGGTATCCGTTCATTGTTTATTGCACAATTATATATATAGCTACACTGGTTTCAGCACATCTTGACCATTTCAATAGTCTAGCGAGAGTCACGCTAAGTTATTGAAAAGGCCAAGATGTGCCAAAACCGGTATAGCTATGTACATAATTGTGAAATAAACAATTGCAATGCCAAGCTTGGCGGGCGCAACTAAAGAATGCCTTATAACTTTGACATTTGTGAACGGATTCAAAATTTTGGTATGTGAGTTGCTCCCAATGACTATTTACTGCCTGTAGAAAATGGGTAACGTCCGAACTTTTTGACAAGAGTTATCCATCTTTGATGACTTTTTTGCAATTTTATCACCTGTTAGCGCGATAACTCAATCAAATATTAACTGATTACAACCATATTTGATATATGAGTCTCTTGCAACAATATCTCGGACGAGTTCGAAAACCAGGTTTGTCCGAATTTTTTCCCCGGAGTTATGGGCCTTAGTTTGTCTATTTTTAGCATTTTTTTCACCGCTAGCGCGATAACTCAATTAAATATTAACTTATTCAAATCATATTTATATAATTCTATTGCAATAATATCTCAGACGAGTTCGAAAACCAGGTTTGTCCGACTTTTTGGGCCTTGTGTGGGCCTTATTGCCGCCAAGTTATTGGCAGAATTTTTTTTTGACTGCCAATAAACTCGACATAGCATCTTAGATGCGTACCCCTTGTTTCATTTTCAAACTCTATATACACGTCAACATAATTTAAGTAAAAGAGACATCAGTATATAATTACAAAATTTTAATTAGTCTAGTTTGTAAATTTTTGCTGGTGTAAAATTAATCAACAATAAATATGTTCAACAATAGAGCAAACAGAACCACCATATTAAAATACTGAAAATATTTAAAACATCTCTAGCAAACTTACTCGAAAATTTTAAGACCTGACTTTCTCCTGGTGCAGGGACCACCTAGAGGGTGACTTGGTAGACATCGTCTCCCTAAAATGTATCTCTTCTCCCTAACTTTGTTCCAGGGAGAAGTGTCTTCTCTCTCATATACCAGTATGTGCATGTCCTTACCTGCTAACATCATATCTAAAGTGTATTTACTGATTATAATAGTGTTCTTACTCACTATAGGAATCAGGGAGCTAAATGTGTTCCAGAGACGGGGAGCGAGTGTACCGTGGAATGCTAGAGATGAAGGTAACTGAAGAATGGCCTTCACCTGATACATGTGATTAAAGGATGAAATCTTGTTTATTTGATTTGTACATCATAACTAAGTAATAACAGGTGAATTAATGGTGGAATGGATTTTTGCAAGTGTGAAATGTATTTAACTAGCTGCTGTAGTCCTGGGTTTTTACAGGTAAAATTTGGCTGCGAGATAGCCCTGTCGTACATTTTATCTTAAAAAGTAAAAACATGACCTATGATTTTTCTTGCATTTTCATGATCAGATGGTGTCAATCTAGCTGGGAAAACATCACTGGAGTGGCCTGCAGGCTTCAATTCAGTGAACTTGGCTGAAACGTTAACCCTGTCGTCTATGGGAAACCATTTACTTCAGTGTTTCCTATAATGTGCTCTTGTGTTATAATAGAAGGGTTAATGTTTGGGTACAACTGAACTTCAGCCACTGTTACTTCTCTCTGATAACAATCCACTTCTCCCTAAAAACCAAACAGGGAGAATTTGAAACCTTTTAGCGGGTCCCTGTCTTGGAGAAAGTACATACATAGAGTATGGTTAAGCAGAATGAGGTCCCCAGAGGGTGAACTTAGTGATGTGCAGGGTAGCGTCACTAAATGCACCCTCTAGTGACCCAATACTGCAAATGACAGACACACTATTTGCAGGATTGCCTGTCATTTGCATAATGAGGTCCCCAGAGGGTGAATTTAGTGACGTTATCCAGCATAGTGGGCTAGCATCATTAAATTCACCCTCTGGGGACCTCATTCTGCTTAGGCCTCATCTTCTCTGGAAAGTTTCTTTATAATAAAATTTCTATAGAAACTTCATCACATAGATTCTATTTCTTTTTTAGTTTAGTTTCTCTGTATCCCCAAATTGGCAGACGACACATTGCACAATCAAGGTTCCCAAAGTGTGTACATCACAATATTCACCATCCGGGAACTTCAATCTGAGTCTACGTCTCCCATAGCAGATTAGGCCAATGCAGAATGAGGTCCCAAGAGGGTGAATTTGGTGATGCTAGGCTGCTGTGCAGGGTAGTATCACTAAATTCAGTGGACCTCATTCTGAAAATGACAGACACACTATTTCAAGACCTAACCATGTTGACAAACTGTTTCACTTTAACTGGATCGAGTTCATTGCACCACAGTCCAGATTTCTTGAAGTATGAACCAATGATCAAACCATTAGCATGCTGGTAGTCTTTATAATTGTCTTGTGTCACACCAGATCCAACCAGGACTGGAATTTCCACTGATTTCTGTACATCTGTGTAAAACGAAAAAGTTGAAAGATAACAAGTATAATGCCAAGTATGCATTTGGTCCAAGCTCTCAGTTTAGATAATGAGCAATGCTTTTTTATTATTATTATTATTATTATAAATACATTTAGAGCGCATTATACAATAAATTAGTTTCAATGCACTTACAATACAGACATGGCACCCATCCTAAAATAATAGTAAATAACGAATGGATAAAATTATATACAAAGAACCTAACTACAAAATACGCAAACTTAACCTAACTCTCAACCACAGTAAAGACAATATAAATAAATAAACAGTTTGTATAGCGTAAAATCAACCGAAATGCTCTAAAACTCTTGACATGTTAAACATAAAATACAATTGCAAATATAAGACATAATTTTGGACATCAATAAAAAACGTAAAACTATAAGTGATACGTTACTAAGAAATACAAAAGCACATAATATTACAAATCGAAAAAATAAATATTAAAAAGTTACTGGTAAATTGGGGGTGGTAACATGATAACAAATGCTAACAGCGAAAAAAGGGTGTAAAATGGCGAAGCTAAAAATACCAAGAAAAGGGGGTAAAATGGGAAAGATCGGGAACGAGTAAAATCGAAACGAAAAATATTGATGAGACTAAGTTGCTTAATTAGTGATCCAAACAGTATAAAAGATTAATGCTTGTATGGCTCCAACTATTTTATAAGTTCGAGAAAGTTCATAGCTCAATGGATGAAACACATTGTATGGGGGGGGGGAGCCAAGTGGTTGATATCTTCTCCATAAAATGTGCCACTTCTCCCTAATTTTGTTCCAGGAAGAAGTTAACTTCTATCTCATATACCTTTATGAATAATAATATCCCCAACAGCATATTTAAAGTATATATACTGATTATAATGGTGTTCTTACTCACTATAATGGTTTTATATGCTTGTGTGGTGCATTATACTTATTGGATTATGGCAGGCTTATATTGTGGTGTAAATTGAACTTCTCCTTAATTTGAAATTCCTGGGGTGGCAGACATAGAAAATCCTTTTTAAAAAATTAATTTGGTGTGTGTCAATAAGTGATTAATGGTAAATGCATTTCATTTCACCCATTGTTGATTTAAGAAATGACTTGAAGATCCATTGGAGTCCTTGGATTTTGGCCGACAGAGTAATTAAACAAAGTGTGAGAATCCCTAAAGGTTTCACACAAACTTTGTTTAATTACTCTGCCGGTCAAAACCAATTACCCCCCCCCCAATCGATCTTCAAGTCATTCCTTATAATAATATAACAGTACATTTTAATAGAACATTAATAATTTGAACAACTTTTAAAAACTACTAAAACAATTGTAAGTAACATATATTGTTCAAATTCCAACACAGTCTCCCAATAACAATACGCAGTGAGCGCGTTCACATGATCGGCTTGAAGTGACGTAGGTTGTTCATCAGTTTTTATGAAGTGAAGGCTGCAGTTATTGGTTGATGAACCTCAGAAATGTTCGTGTAAACTGTATGGCGATTTGTACTCATCCTTGCGGGCGCCAATTGTGTGAAAGCAGAGTGTGTGTGATTATATTGTGATAAACACTTATAATTAATTTTCCAGTACTTCTTCCCATCATTTTTTTGACAGGCAATCCCCCCCCCCCCCCCCCCCCCCCCCGAGTAGATATATAATCAAACTGCTATTTTCGAACAACAACTGATCATCTAACAATCCCGTGACTTGGCCATATGACATATAGAAATTACCTTGACATCATCTCCCTAATGACATACATGTATTACACTGATTTTAATCCATCTTAGACTTTCACACTGGGTCCACTCTTTTGAAGCCCGATACTCAAAGACATGACGAGGGAAGATCAAGCTGGGACAGGGATATATCATGATGATTGAATTAAAACCAACCAGCGTCTTATCCATTTGTCCTGACATGGCTCTTATCTGGCAGAATGCTTGAGCTTTTGGGTCACATGGGTGTTTATTTAACTAACGCCAAGCCTGCAAATAGCGTGTCTGACATTTGCAGAATGAGGTCACCAGAGGGTGAATTTAGTGACGCTACCCCGCATAGTGGGCTAGCATCACTAAATTCACCCTCTGGGGACCTCATTCTGCTTAGGCCCTCAACTGCTATGGCAGACCTAGGATCAAATTGAAGTTCCCCAGTTGAAGTTGGTGATGATACCATAGATACTTTTCCCAGAAGATGAGGCCTAAGCAGAATGAGGTCCCCAGAGGGTGAATTTAGTGATGCTAGCCCGCGATGTGGGATAGCGTCACTAAATTAACCCTCTGGGGACCTCATTCTGCAAATGACAGACACGCTATTTGCAGGCTTGTTTAACGCCGACAGGCATTCTTTCAATAATAACCATGGGCAGTCTTTAAGAATACGTAAGGGACTATTTTATGCTACTCACGAGTCGAGAAAATAGAATTAAACGATATAAAATGACTGTCGTAGCAAGGACTGGAGTGTTGCGTTAGGGGTGGGGGTAATTAGCGGGGAATTTGTTGGTTTTAAATAACATTCCTACATTTGGTCAAAACTTTCGACGGAATTTGCCATTAGGTTGACATTTTCTAATCACAGAGGTGTTACAGTTTGGAAATTTCCAACACTTGCGGCCCCTCAAATTCAAATTTTTAAATGTTCTCCCACTTCACTGATCATAGGCCAGTCAAAAACTGATAATTGATTACAAATAAAAAAAAACAATAAAAACAAATCGCGGCCTGAATTTGCCTGTAGTTAGACCTATATATTCTAGGAATACAGATTTCAGTCAGGTTCGGATTAAAAAAAAATTCCAAAACAAAAAAACAAATCATGGCCTGAATTTTCATGCCAGGATTTTGCAGTGTTCCGGCTCATATTTCAAATTGTCTCATGTCTCCCCACAACAGTTACAGTTAGGAAATTCCAAACCAAGGGGTGGGATGCAAATGGAATTACACAACATTGTACAGTGGGCTAGCAAATTCACCCTCAGGGGACCTCCTTTTGCTTAGGTCTCATCTTCTGCGAAGTATCTATTGTCTTAAATTAACATTGTTTCCAGTTACTTTTTCCCTTCTGGGAAGTTTCTATATCCCGTAATTTGCAGAAGATAAAATGCATAATCGAGGTGACTAATGGGTGAACATCACCAACTTCAACTTATCCTAGGTCTCCCATAGCATAGAATGAGGTGAATTTGGTGACGCCAGGTGGGATAGCATCACTAAATTCACCCTATGGGGACCTCATTCTGCAAATGACAGACATACTATTTGCAGACTTGAATGCAGACCCTCTAGCCATATACCTGCTCCCTGTTTTTCTGATCAGAATATCATTTTTGCCATACCATTTATTTCCGATATGCTGGTCGGTTTGCCTGTTGAGGAACCAGTCACAATAACGCCATCGGCAAGGAAGAACTCTGCAGCTTTAGCAACGTCAATAATATCCAAGTCACTGGTTATTGCATGTGAGCTGAAAAGATAGATATTATACACTATTTAAAAGCATTCACAGTTATTACATATTTGAAATACGCACACAATTCGCAAATGTAAATATTTTCTACTTTATTATTCGGGATGAATAATTGAGTGATAAACATATGTCAATGCCTCAGCCAGCAATAGTCACTGAATGCATTTGTTTACAGCAATGACACTGTTTTCTGGCAATATCTGGATATAAATTTATTAAAATCACTTATTTTGGCATGATTATTTGCAATTCTATTATGATCACATCAACAGCCTGAGTGTTGCACACCATATGTCGTTTATTGAACTTATTATCTGAACATTTCCCACCAGTGAATATGAATCCTTCTACTCTCATTGGTATCTTTTTTCTATTGTTCGTCTGCTTTTATTACTTGAAAACCCCTCCAAATGAATAATAGACCATTCCAATGTATACTTTTATAACTGAATGGGAGAATCCATTCAGTATAGAAAGGGTTAACACGTTGAGTGCCACTACAAGTTATCTCGTAGTACGCAACCTTCACAGGTGGCCACTACGAGTTATCTCGTAGTGGTTACCATGTCATGTAACTGACAAACGGAAGCAGTTGGAAAGGACGATACACCACGAAAACCCGCCTCGGAACAGTGATGTTATCAAATAAATAGTGTGGCTCCCCTTACATCGTTCAACTGAAGTGAGCACCATCAGCACATATATTCTACTCAAAATGGTCCAGTTGTGAGTGAATACAGCTGACACTCTTTCACTGAGAGACGACCAGAGGCAGTCGTGTGTGGGCAACTGGACTGGGTTTTTGGTATTCAATAGACTGGAAATGTGCATGCATGCAAACACAGTCAGGGTGATGGATATTCACAATGGACAAACATGCGAAGGCAGTTTCGAGGAATTATTACATCATTGTGTTTCAACACATCGAAACTTCGCACAACCACCCACACACGTCACACAGGCCTGCCAAATTTGTTCCTCCTCACTCTTGTGCGAGTGGATGCTGCAGGACGCATCCTACTCAAGATAAGCGGATAATCCATGACATTACGCGCGTTGATGCTACCATTATCTCATTATTATGGAACACAGCAGTTGTTTTTGGAATACACTGTGTGGCTCCATTTGGGGGCTAGGTATTTTATAATTTATAATTCAAGTAAAGCGAAACAATTATTCCACAAAGCTACATTGTACCCTCTTCCGAACGTGTTGGACAATGGAAAGCGTAACAATTACCGTACTTTAGATGTCATGCAGTTCATCGAACTGTTCTACATGTATGTACGGATAAATGGTTTTGTGAGCATAGAGGTTTACAGTAAAGGGTGACTTATTTCCAGACGAGGATGGATTATATGGAATCGTTAAATGTAGCACACTCATGTATGCACAGGGATCTATTAGGCAACTGCTGGTTGTTTTAATTTTGTGCTGACAATTCTTCCTACACTATTATTTTGGGCTGTACTTTGGAACCCTAGCATAGGCCTAAATCAGGCTAAATGGGAGATAACTTACAATGCCCGAAACTACAGAAGATGCATGCTCGTAGTCATAACTGGACGAAATAAACTCATCCTCACAGGAAACAAGTTCACCCGATTCCACGTCGGATTCACCGTCTGTAGTCATGCATGGTCATATAAGTAATTTGCTCCATTGTGCATCAGCCATAATATAACTATATAACGAGCTATAACCACCACAAGGACACCAACACCTCCATACATGCTTACCACCAAAATAACTTGTTTGGGTTACTTTCTACTTCATATTTATTGCTCAAACGTGTCCAATTGTGTCTACGAGATAACTCATAGTTGGCACTGGTGGTGGGAATACTCAAATTCCTTCCGCCAGTGCCGGCTACAAGTTAACTCGTAGTACTATCAATCGCCGTTTCTGTCATCTAAACTCACGACGTCATCCAATTCTTGCTTCGATGAAGCCAAATTATGGTCTACTAAGGGTATCTATCTTGCCACAATTTGGCAAACTGGCGAGATTACTAATTGATTTCCGGCACTCAACGTGTTAACTGGTATGAAAATAGGTAGAATTTTCGGTCCCAGATTCAACACTCGGTCTCTCGTATTTTAACAAAATAGAAAGAACCACTGACTAGCATTTCTGCTGCGTGCTGCAACAACATAAATCAAGGTACCATATATTGTATGGGAGACAGAGAGATAACACTTTAATATATAACACAAAAACACTTAATCTATACATAATAACTTAATCATGGAATGGCAAGGGAGAAATACCTTTGCTCAAGCCTGTAAATAGCGTGTCTGTCATTTTCAGAATGAGCTCCCGAGAGCAGGCGAGAGTGTGAATTTAGTGATGCTATCCCACACAGTGGGCTAGCATCACCAAATTCACCCTCTGGGGTCCTCATTCTGCTTAGGCCTCATCTTCTGGGAAGTATCTATAGTCTCAAATAAACATTGTTTTTAGCTTAATTTTTCCCTTCTGTTCAGAAGATAAAATGCATAATCGAGGTGGCTAATGGGTGAAAATCATCAACTTTAACTGGGGAATTTAAATCTGATTCTAGTTCTCCCATAGTAAGTTCTCCCTTGTGGCCTAAGTAGAATGAGGTTCCCATAGGGTAAATTTTGTGATGCTAGCCCGCTGTGTTGGATAGCGTCACTAAATTCACCCTCTGGGGACCTAATTCTGCAAATGACAGACACACTATTTGCAGACTTGCCTCTGCTCCATATCCCCTCTCCTCCTTCGCCCCCACCACTATGGCTTACCTAGAACCTCAGACTGCTGTATGTTAAGCAACAATAGAAACCAGGTTCCCATAAAATGTATGCAGTGGAAACATTTATTATGGCAAACTTCATCTATACATCACTTCCCATCACACAAATTATAGCATTAATCAGAATTCTGAGTTGCATCATTGACAATAATGGCTATCGCATTATTAAATCACCATGAAATAAAACAATATTTATTGCCGTAATTCTGGCTGGCGGCATCGCCATGAGACATATATTGCTGTATGATTTCCTCTAACCTTCAACGGACATGACAGAAATCGATAGAAGTGTGTGCATAGCAGTCATTTTTCATTTCTCAAAGTCCGCTCAGACTGCACCCATGATTGCGTACGTTTTAGGTCTCTGATTGAATAATAGCATACAATAATGGTATTTAGAGTTTCTAGATGTGTTCTGGACTATTACTGACAATAACACAATTTATAATATACCTATTTCAATACAAATCAGCTCTCTTAATTCGGATTGTTTGGCCTCGGCAATTAGCTATGGCAACCCTGGCAACCCTTTGCCATGGCCCAGTTTGCTTCAGCACATGGATCCAGAATTGCTGATTGCCATAGCCAATTATGAGGGCTAATGCAGATAGTCTTATTAAAACTAGACTTAATTTTCATTACTTTCAACTTGAGAGTTGACTGTAAGGAAACCTTGGTCTAGTTATTACTAGACTGATGCAGATATATATAAGATATTAATTAACTGAGGCTTAACAAAGACAACAGGTTACAGGACACCAATCCAAAACACTCATTGGAGAAAAAATATATGAAGCTGACATTTGGCTAATCATGCAGTAAATAGTCTTGACATCAAACTGATGGATGGATGAGGTACATTTTTCAATCTAGCTTTAACCCTTTACCCAACAAATCGGCCAAAACCGGCCAAATAAAGCTTCAACAGCCTAAAATATCTTCGGTCTGTCTCAATAGAACCATACAAATATGGATATCATTGGAACCGGCTCCTTGACCACATTGTGATAGTTACAGTTATGCCCTGTGCCAATGCATTCTCTTATATATGCGAGTCGACCATAGGTCGCCTCGCATATATAAGAGAATGCATTGGCCTTACATTCTTTAACAATTTTATAATTTTTAATGTGTTAAGCCAATGCATTCTCTTATATATGCGAGGCGACCTATGGTCGACTCGCATATATAAGAGAATACATTGGCACAGGGCCGTTCTGTTGGGTAAAGGGTTAAATTTGTTTTATAGTTCTAACCCACTACTTGTAGCTTTGAAAAAATTTAACCCTTTCATGTTGGGAGCTTTCTGAATTTTTGCGAAAACCCTGTGCCAATGCACCATAGGTCACCTCGTATATATAAGAGAATGCATTGGCCTAACAAATTTTATATTATTTTTTATAATTGTTCAAGAATGTAAGAAATAATGATAAAAAAATGTTAGAAGAATATAAGAAAAATAATAAAAATTTATAAATAATGTAAGAAAAAATTATCAAAAAAAATTGTTAATGAAAGTAAGATAAAAAGATAAGAAATGATAAAATTGTTAAAGAATATAATAAAAAATAATAAAGTTTGTTATAGAATGTAAGAAACATTTAAGAATGTTAGAAAATTTATAAAAAATTGTAAGGCCAATGTATTCTCTTAAAAATGCGAGTCGACCACAGGGTGAATTTAGTGATGCTAGCCGGCTGTACTAAATTTGATGGAATGGAGAGTCACTTTAAAGATGTAT
This sequence comes from Siphonodentalium dalli, assembly GCA_032622095.1. Lineage (NCBI taxonomy): Eukaryota > Metazoa > Mollusca > Scaphopoda > Gadilida > Siphonodentaliidae > Siphonodentalium > Siphonodentalium dalli. The sequence goes on from CP136062.1 coordinate 153,418,889, forward strand.
TGAGGGTTGAAGACAATTTTTACGTATTTTGTTCGATATTGAATTTTCAATCCATTTATTTTAATACAGTATTTATGATTTAGAGGATATAACTATTTATTAAGTTTTCAATAACAAAATGATATTCCTTGGTATATATATAAGTCTATGTTATATGTATTGGCCGAACAAAGACAAAAACAAAAAATGTTTTATTAAATTTTGTTCATTGTTGTAACTGGAGCCTGAATTCATCTTTAACACTTTCTATACGCCCTGTTACTAACTCGCGGCCATATTGTGGATCCACCAGACCGGTTCCATGGTTTTAATGCTACAGGTCAAAGTTCTGGAGTAGCATACCCATACATGGAGTTTTGAATTATTCATGAATTCCATATATGGCAATGCTACTACAGAACTTTGATGTGTAGCACTAAACCACGGAACCGGGGCTGGATTAATCTATGAAACCAAAGAACGGAGCTGGATGAATCCAATACGGCCGCGACTCAGTGATCTCGCTTATACTATATGGATTCTCCCATTCAGTTATAAAAGTAAACATTGAAATTGTCTATTATTCATGACATGAGCTGCGGTGGTGAAGCATTAAAGATCCAGTGCCAATGCATTCTCTTATATGCGAGTTACGGGAGACTCGCATATATAAGATAATGCATTGGCACAGGGGTTTTCTATAAATTTAGACGGACAAGAGACAAAGAGATAATAAAAAGGCAGAAGAATTCTTATTCATCATTGGGAAATGTTCAGATAATAAATTCAACAAACGGCCTATGGTCGTTTGTTGAACTTATTATCTGAACACTTCCTAAGGGAACTACATGTCAATGAGTATTTAGTATAGAAAGTGTTAACCCTTCCATGACTGGAGCTTCCTTATATATTGCGAACACCCTGTGCCAATGCGAGTCTCTCATAGGGATCCTCATATATATAAGAGAATACATTGGCCTAACAATATTTACCTTGACCTTGTAAGCCATACATTCTCTTATATATTCGAGGCTCACTTTGGGAGACTTGTATATATAATAGAATGCACTGGCACAGGATCTTTAATGCTTCACCAGCGCAGATACCATCATGAAAGGGTTAAAGTGGTACTGTACACTAAATCCGATCATTTAAGGACCATCTCCTTTTATACTCAACAGAATATATGCAATAAATGAATGAATTTGAGCCTTATATGAGTGTAACATACACTCATGTGCTCTATGACTCATAAAATTCATTCGTTTGTTGCATATATTCTGTTGAGTATAAAAGGAGATGGTCCCATGATCCCATAAATGGTCAGATTTAGTCTACAGTACCCCTTTAACAGAAGACTAAATTACTTCTGAAGACAAAGGATGCCTGTGCTTGGAATATCTTATATGCCTACAGGGCTCAATGAATATGGATTACTGGTCAGAAAAATTAAGTCCGGAGAACAATAATTTATCTGTTGGGGCTAATGAATACTTGACCTAAAGTACGAATTTCCCCCGCAAAACAATAATACTGTGAAGACGCGATGTAATAAATATGAATCCTGCAAGGCGCTAGACAATACATCAAGCCTAAGCCAATTACATGCCCCGGCCTTGTCTGACGTTACATTCGTCAACCAAGCAATACTGGTAATTCAAAATAACGCTAATTTGTTTCTAGCTGCTTCCAGGCCTGCAAATAGTGTGCCTGTCATTTGCAGAATGAGGTCCCCAGAGGGTGAATTTAGTGACACTATCCCACATGGTGGGATAGCATCACCAAATTCACCCTCTGGGAACCTCATTCTGCTTAGGCCTCAACTGCTCTGGGAGACCTAGGATCAGATTGAAGTTTCCCAGTTGAAGTTGGAGATGTTCACCCATTAGTGACCTCGATTAAGCATTTTATATTCTGCAAATTAGGGGATATAGAAACTTCCCAGAAAGGAAAAAGTAACTTAAAACAATGTTAATTTGAGACTATAGATACTAAGCAGAGTGAGGTCCCCAGAGGGTGAGTTTGGTAATGCTAGCCTGTGCAGGATAGAATCACTAAATTCACCCTCTGGGGACCTCATTCTCCAAATGACAGACACACTATTTGCAGGCTAGGTTGCTTCGTCAATACATTACATGTGACCGTTCTTTCCCAGAAGATCCTAACAGTAAGACAGAATAATAACGCTGTTGTGATCAAATTATTTTTTCCATGTACTTCTTCAGTTCCCAGACGACGGCGGGGTAATATGACATGACAGTTCCACTGATCCCATCTTGCAAACATTCTATCCATTTTATCTCTTATTAAATTCTGCGTGTGTCTGAAGTCTTCACCCGATCCTCTAACTCATATACTAAAGATTCCCTTATAAGATTATTCAGGATTTAAAGGATGCGGCCGTGGAGACGTGACACTGCTAATGTTACAGAAGACTTTCTAGTGGTCCAACGACCAGAATAATTTCATTAATTGGAAGATTCGCGCCCCGCTATCTGTGTATCTCTCAAGATCGTGTTCAGGGAAATAATTTAATTGTCTTGATAGACGACCAACGTGTGCTCTAATTGACTTATTTGGCTGGAAAAGGTCTCACAAGAACACATTTTGCGTAGAGTGTCTACTTCCTTTTTTTAATTGACAGTGTGTTCATAATGGGATAATCTCATCTTATGTGAGGACCATTTGTCTCCTGATATCAAGTCAATGCTGGATCTTGTTAAAGTGTTTCCTGCATTTTTACTCGATAAGCAATTTCTCTCTTTCTTTTTTTCTTCTTTCTTTTTTTTATTTGAAGAAATAAATAAGAAGAAAGATCAGACAGACAACAAGCTGTGAAATAGTATGTCTGAAATTTGGAGATTGAGGTTCCCACAAGGTGGATTTAGTGATGCTATCCCACATGACGGGCTAGCATAACCAAATTCACCCTCTGGAAACCTCACTCAATGGAAAGGGGGCACACCTTCAATAAAAGGGCACTTTTTCAGCAGAGTTAATGGTTTAAATGCCGAAAACGCAAAAGTTTGGTAATCATGCAGCATTATAAAGAAATTTCCAGAACCAAGCTAATTTTAAACAATGGAATGGATATATTTATCTCTAGGGGAAATATAATAAAACATTGAAGATAAAGGTTAGTTAAATATACATAGTATGGAAGGTTTCTGGTAAACTGTGTAATGCGTGCCAGAGGCAATCAAGGCTAAGGGGCACACCTCAATAAAAGGGCACTTTTTCAGCAGAGTTATTGGTTTAAATGCCGAAAACGCAAAAGTTTGGTAATCATGCAGCATTATAAAGAACTTTACAGAACCAAGCTCATTTAACCCTTCAATATGGGAGCTACACTGGTGCAGCATTGAAGATCCTGTGCGAGGGCATTCTCTTATACATGCGAGTCTCCCATAGGGAGCCTTGCATATATTAGAGAATGCACTGGCTTATAATGTCAATGTAAATATTATTAGGCCAATAATGTATACTCATATATGCGAGGCGCCCTGTGGGAGAAATAAATATAACAGGAAGATCAGAGACAACAAGCTGTGAAATTTGCAGATTGAGGTCCCCAGAAGGTGGATTTGGTGATGCTATTGGGCTAGCATAACCAAGTTCACCTTCTGGGGACCTAATTCTGCTTAAGTCTCAACTCCTAGGAGACCTAGGATTAGATGGACGTTCCCCAGTTGAAGTTGGTGATGTTCACGCATTAGTCACCTTGATTATGCATTTTATCTTCTGCAAATTAGGGGGTATCGAAACTGAACAGAAGTTAAAAAGTAACTATATTTTTTTTAATTTGAGACTACAGGTACTTCACAGAAGATGAGGTCTGAGCAGAATGAGGCCACCAGAGGGTGAATATAGTGACGCTACCCCACATAGTGGGCTAGCATCACCAAATTCATCCTCTAGGGACATCATTCTGCATGGAGACAGTCAGATTTAAGCTTCCAGATTGTGAAGATGGTGATGTGCACCCATTGGGAACCTCGATTATGCATTGCCAATTTGAGGATATAGAGAAACTAAACTAAAAAAGAAAATTTGTAAAGAAACTAAATAACTTGTTAATTTGATAATAAAGATACTTTCCAGAGAAACAGTGTCTATGGGCATTAGTTTGGAAAATGGATGGCAAAGTTCATAAAGGTTGAACTTTTTCAAATTTATATTAACCCTTTACCCAACAGAAGGGCCCTGTGCCAATGCATTCTCTTATATATGCGAGTCGACCATAGGTCGCCTCGCATATATAAGAGAATGCATTGGCTTAACACATTAAAAATTATAAAATTGTTAAAGAATGTAAGAAAAAATGGTAAAAAGTGTTAAAAAAAGATTTTTTTAGGCCAATGCATTCTCTTATATATGCGAGGCGACCTATGGTCGACTCGCATATATAAGAGAATGCATTGGCACAGGGCTAACTGTAACTATCACAATGTGGTCAAGGAGCCGGTTCCAATGATATCCATATTTGTATGGTTCTATTGAGACAGACCGAAGATATTTTAGGCTGTTGAAGCTTTATTTGGCCGGTTTTGGCCGGTTTGTTGGGTAAAGGGTTAATAGATTAATCGTATGAGTGCATGTGTACGAAACGACATCAGTGTTAATACTGATTATAGATAGCAGGATTAATACTGATTATAGATAGCAGGATTAATACTGATTATAGATAGCAGGATTAATACTGATTATAGATAGCAGGATTAATACTGATTATAGATAGCAGGATTAATACTGATTATAGATAGCAGGATTAATTCAACATTTGTGCATGCTTCATCAGTCGACGCTGGTGAATCACGAACTAAAGTTAGCAGATCTCGGCCAATTAAAATGCCTGTTTCGGCAACAAATATTCAACTTTAATTGAATAGTGAATATGAAACATTTCTTCATTTGTTCGAAGTTGACCTAAAAAACAATTGTTTTTTATTTCATTTGTTTATTTGTTTTGATTTTTGTTATATTTGTGTTTATTTCAGAAAATAAAATTATACATTTTTGCTATAACCCAAGAACAATACATGTATAGTAATGGATGACACATGCCAAACCAGAGCAACAAAACTACGTTGAATAATCGTATATGGGCTTCAGTTAGAAAAATGGATGGCAAAGTTTATAGAGGTTAAACATTTTCAAATTTATATTAATAGATCATTCATATGAGTGCATTAGCCTGAATTTAATATGTCTGACATTTGCAGAATGAGGTCCCCCAGAGGATGAATTTAGTGATTATCCCGCACAGTGGGCTAACATCACCAAATTAACCCTCTGGAACCTCAATCTGCTTATGCCTTAACTGCTACCAAACTAGGATCAGATTGAAGTTCCCCAATTGAAGTTGGTAATGTTCGCCCGTTAGTAACCTCTATTATGCATTTTACCTTCTGAAAATTAGGGGATATAGAAACTTCCCAGAAGGGAAAAAGTAACAAAAATAATGTTAATTTGAGACTATATAAAAACTTCCCAAATGATGAGGTCTGAGCAGAATGAGATACCCAGAGGGTGAATTTGGTAATGCTAGCCTGCTGTGCAGGATAGCATCACTAAATTCACCTTCTAGGGACCTCATTCTGCAAACGGCAGACACACTATTTGCAGACTTGGAGTGCATGTGTACGAAAACACATCATTGTTAATACTGATAGCAGTGTTTCAAAGGTTTCATGTAGCTAGAGGTTAGATAATAGGGTTATCTGAAATTAAATCCAGCATGTGCTTAAGCACCTCCAAGCCTTGAAATAGTGAGCCTGTCATTTGCAGAATGAGGTTCCCAGAGGGTGAATTTAGTGATGCTATCCCGCACAGCAGGCTAGCATCAACAAATTCACCCTCTGGGAACCTCATTCTGCTAAAGCACCTCCTTCTAATGACCTATCTAATATAATTATGATCCCTGAGATAATTATAAAAATGAGGCAAAGCAGTGTGATACACACACTATAGAATATTAAACCACTCTTAGGATGCTGATAGTTAAACTAAATAGATAGTACTTAGTATATACAGCAAGTTTGAATTAATACCAGGGGCACCAAGGGTAAGGGGGTACAACTTCAATAAAAGGGCACTTTTTCAGCAGGCTTATTGGTTTACATGCTGAAAAGGCAAAAGTTTGGTAATCATATACAACATTATAACCCTTTCATGATGGGAGTTTCCTGAAATGTTGCAAAAACCCTGTGTCAATGCATTCTCTTATATATGTGAATCTCCCATAGGGAGCCTCGCAAATATAAGAGAATACATTAGCCTAACAATATTTACTTTGACCTTCTAAGCCAGTGTATTCTCTTATATATGTGATGCTCCCTGCGGGAGACTCACATATACAAGAGAATGCAGTGGCACAGGATCTTTAATGCTGCACCAGCGCAGCTCCCGTCATGAAAGGGTTAATTAATCACATAACATTTTAAAGTGATGTGAAACACTCTGGTAGGGTGATCAAATAGAAATGTACATTAATCTTGTTCAAAGTAATTATTTTTACAAATATTAATCCAAACTGACAACACACACCGTCATTATTATATATTAATTAAATTCAGTGACACTCGATGACGAAATCATTTTCGTTACTTTATCGCCGATAGTTGAGTCCCGAATCGAGAAGTAAATATTTACAATTGAGCGTAGTTCAGATGATGTTTTCTGTGGAGTGGTACGGTCGATTTGCTTGAGATTTTCGATGATGCAGTAGAATGCTACATTCCCCCAGTTGGCAAAGTGCCTGAATACTAACTTAACAGTTTAACGCAACCGAACAAGTCCATAATATGTCTTTAACACTTTGACTGCCGACTATGAGTTATCTTGTACTATTTGCACGTAATTGAACAGGAGTCGGCAGTCAACATGTTAAAGCACTTTTCAGAACCAAGCTCATTTTAATCTACTGGAATGGAGACATGTATCTCTAGGGAAAACATAGTAAAATGTTGCTGATAAAGGCTAGTCTATACCACAGGTTTGTGGTAAACTGTGTAATAGTGACAGGGACACACAGGAGAAATCAAGGGAAGAAGGCACCTGTCAATAAAAGGGCACTTTTTTCAGCAAAGTTATTGGTTTACAAGCCGAAAAGGCAAAAGTATGGTAATCATGCAGCCTTTTAAAGCACTTTACAGGACCAACTGATTTTAACCCTTTCAATACGGGAGCTACACTGGCACAGCATTAAAGATCCTGTGCCAGTACATTCTCTTGTATAAGCAAGTCTCCCTTAATGAGCCTCGCATATATAAGAGAATGCACTGGCTTACAAGGTCAAGGTAAATATTGTTAGGCCAATCTATTCTCTTATATGTATGAGGCTCCCTATGGGAGACTCGCATATATAAGAGAATTAATTGGTTCATGGTTTTCTGCAAAATTTCAGGAAGCTCAAGAGTCAAGTCATAGAAGGGTTAGACTACTGAAATGGATATACAGTAATGCCCTAAATAATCGTCTCCTTAACCACAATAGAATTATGGTTAATTTTTCAGGATTTAGTCTGAACTATTAGGTGCCTAAAATTTAGGATTTAGTCGGAAATATGGCTCGTTGCCATTCATCGGAATGCTCTCACCGAGAGCTTTCCGAAGAATGGCAATAAGCCATATTTCCGACTAAATCGTGAAAAATTACCCATAATTCTGCTGTGGTTAAGGAGTCGATTATTTAGGGCATTACTGTATTTATCTCTTGGGGAAATATAATCATGCTGATTTAGCTGAGGAATTCTTGCTATTCTATAAAGAAAGAGAAGTCACTCCTTGATGGATGGCAGTTACCTCATTCTAAAGGCAGACGGTATTGGTTGTAGGTTATGATTATACCATATAAATATACTAAATTATGAACATTTCCTCAAGAATATACTAATAGCGTAGTAAAATGAGAGTATGAATACGATATTATCCACAAAACACACTTCTGCGCCAGAGTTTGTTTATATACAGCACATAAATAGTGTGCGATAAGCAAAACACTCAACATGGTGATTTATTTGGGAGATTGATTCACTGTGATCCATTCAACACCAAAATATTGAGTGGCAAGGATTAGCGAGAGCTATAATGGTATGTTGTAAACAACATGCTACAGTTTTAACCAAAGTTTGGGGGTTAGAGGCCAGCAATGCTTACCATATCTATAATTACCTCTCTAATATAATTATGATCCATGAGATAATTATAATAATAAGGTGAGCAGCAGGATACACGCTATAGAATATTAATCCACTCTTACGAAGCTGATAAACGTTAGTTAAACTAAATAGATAGTACTAATATACATAGCACAGCAGGTTTGTGGTGAACAATGAGATAACGCCATATTAATTCTTACATATAAAGAATGCTGAGATTAGGGATGGGTGATACAACTGGTAAATCAAGATGCAGAATGCTGAGATACAGTAATGCTCCAAATAATCAACTCCTTAACCACAGCAGAATTATGGGTAATTTTTCAGGATTTAGTTGGAAATATGGCTTGTTGCCATTCATCAGAAAGCTCTCAGGGAGAGCTTTCAGATGAATGGCAACAAGCCATTTTTCGTATTAAATCCTGAAAAATTACCCATAATTCTGCTGTGGTTAAGGAGTCGATTATTTAGGCCATTACTGTACATGTATCGTATCGGGTCATATAATATTGTGTATCCCGATATGCCCAAATGATGTTTGAACTGTGACCGTTTGTAGTTTCTACTATGTTCTCTTAGGTGCCTAATAATAGTGATGGGTGAAATATTTGGTTAAAATCAATAACAGTGATGATGGGAATTTCAATCTGTCTTTTTACCAAAGAATAGTGATATTTGGAAATTTTCTACAACACTATCATTTGCCATTTCACCTTGTGTACACATGGTTTCATGACCAGTTTTATAACTGACAAGTTGACTACTGAGTGAGGTTAACCCTCTCATGATGAAAGCTGCGCTGGTGCAGCATTAAATATCATGTGCCAGTGCATTCTCTTATATATGTGAGTCTCACATAGGGAGCCTCGCATATATAAGAGAATGCATTGTCTTTCAAGATCAAAATATTGTTAGGCCAATGTATCCTCTTATATATGTGAGGCTATCCATGTGAAACTCCCATATATATAAAGAGAACACATTGGCACAGGGTTTTCGCAAAATTTCAGGAAGTTATGGAAGGGTTAAGAAAATAATTAAACTAAATTTGAAATAAAAATGTGAAGAAATTATTTCCCTAACAACCGGTACCTACCATACCAAAACAAGGCTCCATAGCAACCGGTACCTACCATACCAAAACAAGGCTCCATAGCAACCGGTACCTACCATACCAAAACAAGGCTCCAAAGCAACCGGTACCTACCATACCAAAACAATGCTCCATAGCAACCGGTACCTACGGTAGTACATACCAAAACAAGGCTCCATAGCAACCGGTACCTACCATACCAAAACAAGGCTCCATAGCAACCGGTACCTACCATACCAAAACAAGGCTCCATAGCAACCGGTACCTACCATACCAAAACAAGGCTCCATAGCAACCGGTACCTACCATACCAAAACAAGGCTCCATAGCAACCGGTACCTACCATACCAAAACAAGGCTCCATAGCAACCGGTACCTACCATACCAAAACAAGGCTCCATAGCAACCGGTACCTACCATACCAAAACAAGGCTCCATAGCAGAAGCACAGATGATTATTATCTAGGCCTTAGCATATTCACCTGGGATATCTACAGTAATGCCCTAAATAATTGACTCCTTAACACCAGCAGAATTACAGGTAACTTTTCAGGATTTAGTCAGAAATATGGCTTGTTGTCATTCATCGGAAAGCTCACGGTGACAGCTTTCAGATGAATGACAACAAGCCATATTTCCGACTAAATCCTGAAAAGTTACCCATAATTCTGCTGTGGTTAAGGAGTCGATTATTTATGGCAATACTGTAGAAACACAACCTTGTATCAGGATACATATCATAATGACCAGACCCCTATCTCCCATGCTTAGAGATAGCACCATATAAATTATCACATGGCAGTGGTCCTACCAGCCTAGTGAAGGGGGAGAACTCTACTTTGTAGTTTGGGTCTGTGGAAGCAGAAATGTTTCTCATGCATTGTTGATCCAAGGATGAATGAAAACTAGAAATGGGACAGATCGAGTGGGACTAAGCTAGTCTAAGCAGTTCAATTGGGCTACAATGAAGGTACCTAGCGGGCTAGTATCGCTAAATTCACCCTCTGTGGACCTCAATCTGCTTAGGCCTCATCTTCTGGGAAGTAACTATAGTCTCAAATTAACATTGTTTTTAGTTACTTTTTCCCTTTTGGGAAATTTCTATATCCCCTAATTTGCAGAGGATAAAATAGATTTTCGTGTCACCAACTTCAACTGGGGAACTTCAATCTGATCCTAGGTCTCCCATAGCACTTGAGACCTAAGCAGAATGAGGTTCCTAGTGGTTTAATTTGGCGATGCTAGCCTGCCATGTGGGATAGCATCACTAAATTCACCCTCTGGGGACCTCATTCTTCAAATGTAAGACACACTATTTGCTAGTTTGCAACTACTAATTAGTTATTAGAGGGTCATAGGACCTGAAAATCAACCAAATATTTCTATTAATAGATATACAAACCAGTGCTTTTTCTTTATATCGGTGAAAACTAGAATGTTGTCAGCTCCGATGTTCCTGCGATACCTGAGGAGATCCGCTGCGCATCCATTCATCATCCCCTCATCCGCGATATGGGAGAAAACAAAGCACTCTGCCCTGATAAAGTCCAGACCTGCAGAGAATATGTTTAAAAATTATAGTGTATCAGAATGCATGAACAAATTAATATAATGACAATACTCAGTTATTTCGACCTACTATTATTTTTTTTTACCTGCCTAGTAAATTGATATTTTTTTCGATCTGCCAGTAAATTGATATTCTTTTCGACCTGCTAATAAATTAATATTTTTATGGACATGCTAATAAATTAATATTTTTTGACAAGCTATTAGTATACTGATATTTTTAGATAAACAGATCCTAATAGATGTTGAAACAATGGCAGTTTAGATGAAATACAGATTACCCTAAAGTCTTAATCATAACGTGTAGTTTTATAAAAATGATAGCCATAACCATGTTTGGTTGAAAAAACTTTAGTTGGAAATTTGTCAAAATTCACATTAAAATTTAATTATTTCTGATTGGAAAATCACTATCATTATACTTGACCCTAAAAGGAGAATTATTCCAAACAAACTTCTACCATAAATATCTTTTTGCTAGAACTTCTCAACTCTCTTGTTGTGAACCCTCATATATCCAAACTTTGGGTTGCCAATGGAAAGCAGTGACAAGCCCAATTACATCCCTGTATTCATGTATCCATATACAAAGCGATTTTAAAGTGACAACATTTATGCTTTGATCCCGAGAAACAGGAGGATGTCATGGTCTAGATCATGTTTTTAACCCTTCCATGACTTGAGCTTCCTGAAATTTTGCAAAACACCCATAATCGGGCATTTGTGAAAGGAGGCTGGTAGCTGGTAGCCTCATAAGTTAGAATGAGTCTGATGGGGTTGTCAAAAAGATTATTATCTAATTCTGTAATATGAGCTTTTAATATCAGCCATATGCTTAGCCGCTTGTTGTAAATTGGCAGTATAGTAAACTATAGAACCAAGTTATATGTAGAATTTGACAATGTCAAGTCAGCATTTGATAATCTAAAACTGAATTTAGAATAATTCTTTCAATTTTTCTGCTGAAAATCATAGCTTTAGTTTTATTTATATAGAGTTATCCATCTTCCTTTAGAATGTTAGATCATGATTGAAAGTAAATGATATATATAGTAATTGAATATGTAGAGTTGTCTTTCTTCTGCTGTTCCCTGGGTCTTCAGCGTTAACATAGTTTTCTGCCTTCAACATACGGTAAGTAGACAAGAAAACCATAGTCAGAAATGGTAACGCGCTAAAGATCATATATTATATACGCATGATTGTAATTATAAAATATAAAATATATTGGTTTCACGAATGACCAACTCAGAATTCCGTTAAAATAACAATAACAACCAGCACCTAATTAACGAACCGGCGACCGACTCGGCCGTCTCCGACCACAACCATCAGTGGGCTGCAGAACGAAAAATATCTATAAAAGTTGAAATATAAGACTTAAAAATTATCTTTTAAATTTCTTTTATTGGTAATTGACATAGCTTGTCACAAACCAAAAATCAACATTATTGACATAATAATGTAATGGACAAAAAACGAAATTGAAATTCCCAACTACACCTTTTACCGGACTCGGCCTCCTGGTCGCGCAGTTCAACTTTTAAACATGAAAAACCCATTATCGATAAATAAAATGCCCAGCGGACCACAGCTATCAAGAATTTGGAGAACGTATACAAGCGGCGCGAGCTAATAATTCACATATATGGCAGATTTTGGTGCAGAAAAAAATATGACGCAATTGTAACTGGTTACTGGTTTTCTCAACATTTTCTTGTGTGTCAGCTCCAATCATTAATCCGGTTACAAATGCATTGTACTTTATTTGGTCATTTGAAGTTACATTTGGAAGTCCTGATGTGACGTGACATGTTTATTGTCACAAAGTTACAAATGCGTACCAGTCACCTATCCTTGTTAGAAAAGGGTTACAAAGTTACAATTGAAGTCGTTTGCCTGCAAGGGATGTGTGATTTTCAGAGTGTCACACCCTATATAACCCCCCCCCCCCCACCACCTGACCAATCTTCATCAAAATTTTCAACAGTTAGAAATGTCATGTTTGAAAAATGCTATTATTAATTTATTCTAAGCAATATTTAGTACAAAAACTATGTGATTCTTATATCAATTCTTCAGACTTTTGTTAAATATTTTCCACTTGTTCAGCCAATAAAACCAGTTGGTAGATTTACGACCATATGAAAGTGTCTGGATGAAAGACGACAAAGTACAACAGAAAGAATTGATATACAGGGAAATTCTACTCTTCGAAGGGGAAAGGCGGGGTTGGGGGCTGAAACTGACCAGAATGAAAAAATCATATGGCTACAATCCATAACTGCACTCACTTGTGGATAGATAATTCTAATTTCCAAATTACTACAATAGGGCTTTAACCCTTTACCCAACAGAAGGGCCCTGTGCCAATGCATTCTCTTATATATGCGAGTCGACCATAGGTCGCCTCGCATATATAAGAGAATGCATTGGCTTAACACATTAAAAATTATAAAATTGTTAAAGAATGTAAGAAAAAATGGTAAAAAAAGATTTTTTTTAGGCCAATGCATTCTCTTATATATGCGAGGCGACCTATGGTCGACTCGCATATATAAGAGAATGCATTGGCACAGGGCATAACTGTAACTATCACAATGTGGTCAAGGAGCCGGTTCCAATGATATCCATATTTGTATGGTTCTATTGAGACAGACCGAAGATATTTTAGGCTGTTGAAGCTTTATTTGGCCGGTTTTGGCCGGTTTGTTGGGTAAAGGGTTAACAAGTTAATTAAGTGTTCCGATGGATTAACTGCTACATTTTCCATGATAATTTGGTCGTGCAATGGCATTGCATGTTGTCCTGATAGCATATAGGTAGTGGTTTTTCCAACTAATCGACTAGCAGATTTTGGGATCGACTAATTTCATAATCTCATTGATTAGTCGGACAATCTTTTCAACACTATTAGGCACTTGTGAGTATTGAATGTGAATCTGTATTATATATTACATACCTGCAGACTGCGCCACAGCTAGAGCTTGCTTATTGGCACCAGCTAAAATCTGCACTCCGATTGGACCTTGAAACACTTTCTTCACTTCAGAGCAGATGACAGCCATGGATGCTGTAATCTCACTTCCGACATTGTCTGTGTGAGCATATGGAATGTCATGCATATTCTCCACAATCACGGCATCCTAGGGCGGAAAATATATAGAAAACAGATTTAGCGAAACACCAAGCCTTGAAATGATGTGTCTGTCATTTGCAGAATGAGGTCCCCAGATGGTGAATTTGGTGATGCTAGCCCACTATGTGGGGTAGCATCACTAAATTCACCCTCTGGGGACCTTATTCTGCAAATGACAGACACACTATTTCAAGGCTTGCGAAACACCATACAATACTTGATAAATGGGCCAGGAGTACATTATTCAGCCTTGAAATAATTTATGAATTCTCCACTCATACAGATTTTCATCATCATAGGTATGGGCAGTGAAAGCACTGACAGGCAAGTGGGTACAAGTTATAGAAGGGTACTTTTCCCATTGTGAATATATTCTTTTGTGCAGACATCAGTAAACCCTTGCATTACTGGACCAGCACAGGTGCAGCATTAAAGATCCTGTGCCAGAGCATTCTCTTAAATATGTGAGTATCCCATAGAAAGCCTCAAATATATAAATGATGCAATGGCTTACAATGTCAAGGTAAATATTGGCAGGCCAATGCATTCTCTGATATATGCGAGGCTCCCCAAGGGATCCCTAAAGTTATCATCCTGAATGAAAACTTATTGCTAATTACAACAAAAAGGGCCATAACGGGCAAAAATTGGAGGGTGGGAATCCGAATTTGAACTTGACCTGTAATTTTTGCTAGTAAACCCTAAGACGAAATTTCATTCCAATCAGTTGAGACTATCTAAAGTTATAATCCGGAAACCAAAAGCGAATGGAGGACGGCTCGACAGACGGACAGTCCAATAACATCAATATGCCCCATATTTTAAAAACGGCGTATAAAAATGATCAGTAAATAGCTAGTGCATGGTCATAAACCTGATGAGAACATTTCTATCTGCTATAAGCATAAAAAGCCAAATGCTCCTTTTATAATTAACATTTCAAGAGAGTCACTTCTCTGATTTTGGAATTCCTGTAAAGATCATCAACTAAAGTCAGTCTCTGTCACAATGAAATTTATTTCAACCAGACATAACATGATTTTCAGGAGGTTGGGAATAACCATATATATACAGTAATGCTCTAAGTAATCGACTTCTTAACCACAGCAGAATTATGGGTAACTTTTCAGGATTTAGTCGGAAATATGGCTTGTTGCCATTCATCGGAAAGCTCCCCGAGAGCTGTCCGATGAATGACAACAAGCCATATTTCCGACTAAATCCTGAAAAGTTACCCATAATTATGCTGTGGTTAAGAAGTTGATTACTTAGAGCATTACTGTAGTTAGTCAGTATCATTGTCAGTTGCAGGGGTGGTTGAAGCACTGAGGGTAGGCCTGAGAATATTTGCCAGACATTTGCAGAATGAGGTCCCCAGAGGATGAATTTAGTGATGCTACCATGCACAGCAGGCTAGCATCACTAAATTCTTCTTCTCTGGAAAGTATCTTTATTATCAAATTAACACATTTTTCTAGTTTCTTTAGAAACTTCTTCACAAAGACTCTTTTACTTTTTTAGTATAGTTTCTCTATATCCCTATATTGGCAGAGGATACATTGCATAATCGAGGTTCCAAATGGGTGCACATCACAATATTCACCATCTGTGAACTTAAATCTGAGTCATGGTCTCCCATAGCAGATGAGGCAATACAATCCCCAGAGGATTAATTTGGTGATGCTAGACCGCTGTGAGGGGTATATAGCGTCACTAAATTCCCCCTCTGTGGACCTCATTCTGCAAATGTCTGTCACTATATTTTCTCAGGCCTGACTGAGGGGCAAGGGGCACAACCTCAAGTAGGGCTACAATCTCAGGGGGGTGGAGGTTACCACCTCTGGTCAGCTGCAGTGTTAATTTAATATGAGCCAAGCATGTTCATTGTCAGCGAGGTCCATATAAGCAGCCTTGTGATATGTTGCGAAGCAGTTTATCACAATCTCTTGTCATTAAAATACAACTGAAATTACTTCAACATCAGTCTCTGAGAATATCACCCAAGAACTGATGAAATTTGAGAGTTATCTTTCCTACATTGAGACAACAGTTGCCTGGGTTTGAATACATTTCTGTTCAGAATGTTATTGCTGAAAATACTTCTATCCCAGTGGGGACAAAACAACCAAGATAATATTTTACACATTTATTTTACTTTAATCTTAATAACTTTATTTGGGGAAGACAGAAGAGGGGCAGCTTGTTGTCAGCTGGGACTAATATACAGTAATGCCCTAAGTAATCGACTCCATAACCACAGCAGAATTATGGGTAACTTTTCATGATTTAGTCGGGGAGAGCTTTCCGATGAATGACAACAAGCCATATTTCCGACTAAATCCTGAAAAGTTACCCATAATTCTGCTGTGGTTATGGAGTCGATTATTTAGGGCATTATTGTAGTTATATGTTATGAGTCCCAGATGTCAGATATGTAAAAACGTTTCTCACCACTTTTGCCTCTCTGTATATTTCGGCCTCTTGACATGCTCTTTTTGTGATCTCTTTAACAGTCAAGGTGTTCCTGGGTGTACCTGAAATATGGAAAGCAAGACTGGTTATAGTGTGTCTGACATTTGCAGAATGAGGTACCCAGAGGGTTAATTTAGTGATGCTATCCTGCACAGTGGGCTAGCATCACCAAATTCACCCTCTGGGGACCTCATTCTGCTTAGGCCTCAACTGCTATGTGAGACTAAGATCAGATTGAAGTTCCCCAGTTGAAGTTGGTGATGTTCACCCATTTGTCACCTTGATTATGCAATTTATATTCTGCAATAAGGAGACACAGAAAGTGAACAGTAGGGGAGTAACTATAAACAATGTTAATTTGAGACTTTAGATACTTTCCAGAATATAAGGCCTAAGCAGAATTAGGTCCCCAGAGGCCATAGGGTGAATTTGGCGATGCTAGCCCACTGTGTGGCATAGCATCACCAAATCAACATTCACCCACTGGGGACCTCATTCTTCCAATGTCAGGCACACTATTTCCAGACTTGATAGAGAGATAATAAGCTAAACTTGAACAATTTTGATTGTTGATATGAATTATCAAATTATGATTATTATATGTCCATTGAAGGACGTTCAATGTATTCACGATTGTAAAATCCATATGGCAAAAGAAAAAAGCTTTCATTTCCATTTTTATTTTCATAAAATTTGCAATTCTGTTTAGAAATAATGCAGTCTTATGGCACTGAATTTGAACAGATAATCAACGTCCAATATTGGTAGTACATGTATCTAATAAATTTAGGCAAATGCACACTGGTTATTTGTACAAATCATGCTACAGGTGGTCCAGGTGACAAGGTAATTTAGTGCATTATTTGCTGATTATCGATTGCAACTTTTCCAATTTCTTCTGAATAGATTTCGCTATAAGATGACAACGGTAAATTTGTCAAATATCCAATTGATATTATTTTTATTTCTTATTTCTGAACAAGTTCTCTAAAGTTTGTGACATGCACAAGAAATTACTACAATGTGAGGGCACTTGATAACACAATCTGGTATTTTTATGCATAATATGTTAAAGACATATTATGTACTTGTTCAAGTGCGTGAAACTGATCAGTTAGTAACCAGATGCTATGCCAACTGGAGGAATGTAGCATTTTACTAACATCGCCGAAAATCTGAAGCAAATCGACCGTACCACTCCATAGAAAACATCGTCTGAACTATGCTCAATTGTAAATATTTACTACTCGATTCGGGACGCATCTATCGGCGATAAACTAATGAAAACGATTTCGCCATCGAGAGTGACTGCATTTAATTAACCCTTTACCCAACAAAACGGCCAAAACCGGCCAAATAAAGCTTCAACAGCCTAAAATATCTTCGGTCTGTCTCAATAGAACCATACAAATATGGATATCATTGGAACCGGCTCCTTGACCACATTGTGATAGTTACAGTTATGCCCTGTGCCAATGCATTCTCTTATATATGCGAGTCGACCATAAACACTTTTTACCATTTTTCTTATATTCTTTAACAATTTTATAATTTTTAATGTGTTAAGCCAATGCATTCTCTTATATATGCGAGGCGACCTATGGTCTAGGAGTGCCACGATTAATCGTATAATCGATGAACCGTTGATAAAGCCGATAATCGATTACCATTTCCATCGTCGATTAATCTGCATTATTTATTTCGATGTTTGTTTTACACATATTAATCTACACCCGAAGGGTTAACAACCTTTGCTGGCGAATAAATGAGATTCCGAAAACATGAGTACTACTAACTTATGTTGCAAACAGTAGACAGTTCATTTGATGATGCGATATGGTTACTATTCGGGTCGTTGTATATTCTACAAATTGGCGGCACTGCAGCTTTGAACTTATGGCGATGTCATTGTATATTTATACTTGAAAGGTGGCACTATGTCTTTGAAATGTGCAGACTGTCACTGTGTTCAATGAACTGAATGCACTCGCCTTGAATCTGATTGGACCAATGGGAAGTTGATTAACATTCCCTGAAAACCAGGGAACCTACGGCATTTAGTCAGCGATGTTCTCCGCGATGTCATTTGCGAGTATACTTTGTTTGCATACGTATACTTAGATGTTACTAGTACAGGTTATCGCACATCATGATGTGAATGCTGAATGAAACTCCATATTATCAAATACTTAACTGCAATTTGCGGGTGGGAGCACACCTTTGTGATTGTTATCCACACTCTGGAAGTTTGATGAAATTTATAGTTTCCTTGTTTTAGGAACCACCGGCCATCCATCGTGCATTCCTACTTTTATATTGTTTGTATGTTTGGCTTTTCATAACACTCAAATTAATCGTTACGTTCGTTCTAATGAACTCACAAATATTATAACCATAAACTCGCCGAGAACTGTGCTGATATTGAATTCATTGTGTTCATTAACAGTGGTTTATCATGCACTTTATTAACGTAATAATTACATAAGCCGCAAGCCTCAAGCAACCAGCAACAGTGCAGTTAACCAGCACGCAGCCAATAGGCCATATTATGGAATAATTCCACTTATGTTATTAGGTACGATTAATCGATTATAGTCGATTATTGACGACCGATTATCGATTATCAAAATAAATAATCGTGGCACCTCTACTATGGTCAACTCGCATATATAAGAGAATGCATTGGCACAGGGCCCTTCTGTTGGGTAAAGGGTTAATATATAAGAATGACGGTGTGTGTTGTCAATTTGGATTAATATTCGTACAAAAATAACTACTTTGAACAAGATTATGCTCCATTTATATTTGATCACATCACTTTAAGACAAATCATTTCTCAATCCCTTCCAGTCGGAAATTAACAATAACGCTTTGAATGTATAACGATGCACACTGGTTATTGGGTATCTGTGTGAATCCGTAACAATAACCAGTGTACATCGTTACTTAATATCTCTTGGTTAACTACTTTCAAATTATTATTATGAATTTTGCACTTGTCATAAGGAAATCAGGATTGCAGGAAGAAATTTAGAAATGATTTGGCTTGACATATTATGCTTAAAATAAATAGTGTTATCAAGTGGCCTCTAGTTGCAGTACTTTCATGCATCAAAGTCGCGAATTGAGAGAACTCATTCAGAAATCTAGTAATAAAAATAATATCAAGGTGATATTTGACGAAAATTCAATGCTGTCCGCTTATAGCAAAATCTCTTCTGAAGAAATTGGGAAAGTTGTGCTGTTCTACAGTAATGCCCTAATTAATCGAAAATATGGCCATATTTCCCACTAAATCATGAAAAGTTACCCATAATTATGCTGTGGTTAAGAAGTCGAATAATTAGGGCATTACTGTATAATCAACAAATAGTGCAGTAAATTACCTATCTTTTCTACAAATAACAATGTGAATCGTTACCTTTACCAGTGTGCATTCGCATTGGTCATCCACCATGTTTACTGTGTACTTGAACATGGGAGACCATTTTTCTTAATTTGATGTTGGTCCAAGAAATTAGTTGATTGTAACCCCTAGATACATAGGTCCCTATTCATTGACCATCATAACATAACAGAGTTCTCTCCCTTGTATCAGTTTTAGCACACACCAGTCATACACTGCATTTGGAGTCTAGTCCCAATGAAAGCAATTAAATTTAAATGACCAGACTCATTTTTATTTATGACATTTTATTGTTTATTTCACATAAATCATAACAAAATCAAGTATGCTGCTGATGTAGATTGTGTTTTTGGAACCTTGATGCATTTTTAGAAGTGCACTAGAACAGTTCAAATTCACTCAATGATCTAATCCTGTGATAAGTTATTCAATTTAAAGCAACTTGAAAATTTCCAATTAAATCTTGCTGAATAATTAATTATTCCATCAGTTCGGTACCCAAAGGGGACCCTTTAGCATCTTTCCATCTAAATATTGCTGAATAATTCAATATCCCCATCATTTTGAATACTAGGATACCATGCAGGTTCGCAAAATCATTCTACGAGTACCCATGTTCACAGAAGTTGGTAGTTTTACTGCAATTGAGAGTGAAATTTCAATTGAAATTTGTTAGGGCAGTATATTTCATGCACCTACATTGGACTCAGGGTAATTTCCAGGCCAGTTTGGGGGTACCTGTAACAGGTATGGCGCCCAAACTTCAGGCATCCAAAAAAACAGTTAGAAAGAGCAGAGCATTTACGCACATGGACACCAAAACAATGCTGAAACTATACAAAAGTCTGGTGAGACCACATCTAGAATATGCCCAACCGGCTTGGAGTCCACACTTAAAGAAAGACATTGAATTGCTCGAGAAAGTCCAAAAAAGATTCACAAAACTAATACCAGAATTAAAAGAACTACCATATGAAGAAAGACTAAAGAAGCTAAATATACCAACACTTAACTACAGAAGAATAAGAGGAGATATGATAGAATGCTTCAAGATATTTAACACCTATGATCCGGAAGTGAATGACATATTAAGAAGAAGCACCGAACTCAGAACCAGAGGACATAATTATAAATTATTTCTGGAAGGAGCAAACAGGGATGTGAGGAAATACTCATTGAGCCTAAGAGTGGTGGAGCCATGGAATCATCTAACAGAAAAAGTGGTCTATGCAGAAGACATGAACTCATTCAAAAACAATCTTGATTACCATTGGCAGGTCCAAGAAATTAAATTAAATTTCAAGGCTGAGTTGAGGCTGACAGACCCTGATACGATCAGTCAAACAAAAAACTAAAATTCAGGAGAGTTCGGAGAATTGCAAAATTAATCTTGGAGTACCGAGGTTCACAGAAGTTGGTACTAGAATATGAACATGTAAAGTTAATAGTTTGATACTGCAATTTGATAGTGGAACTTCAATTGAAATTCGATAGGGCAGTATATTTCATGCACCTACATTGGACTATATATATCACAAAGATAAGTTTTGCACTTGAGGAAGTGACCAGATATCAAGTTGCACTGTTTTCCTTTGAAACAGATTTTGTAGTGAAATGGCAAACTATTTAATCCAAATTTACAATGACTTGATTCGGGGTTGAGGACAGGAAACATGCAATTATCATGTGTGGTTATCTGTCTCCAGGCAATGTTGCTTTATACCTTAACACTAAAGTGATGTTTAGTACCTAGGTTATAAAAGTATCACGTGTCATAATCCTCGCACCTGATACAATCTAAGCTATCATCATATAGGCTACCTTATTATCACATCAAAAACAGAGCAGAGGATGTTACATAACCCTATACACATCTTCAAAGTGGATGGGGCTTCATGCCCATAGATCCTAAATGGTATGTGATGTGAATAAATAAGAAAACCACTTATATTACCCATCTATGCATTCATGAAATTGACCCTTCACAAGATTTTGTTGCATTGATGCATATCCTGGTCCTGTGAAAGTAATCACCATCAGTAGTCATTTCAAGAAGGGGATGGGTCATGTGCCCCTCACAGTGTTGTGTTTAGTTTTTCTGCAGTATATTTCTACTTTGATCAAATAAATAAAAAAAACACTTGTCCATAACATACACATATTTATATCCCTTTTTTCTCAGAATATTAACAAAATAATTTTACCTGCAAAAAAAAAAAAAAAAAAAAAAATCAAGATTGTCACCTGCTTCAGTGTTATCAAACCTGGATATAGTGTGTATGTGACTCTGTCGTGTGCAGAATGAGGCCCCCAGAGGGTGAATATTGTGATGCTATCCCGCACGGTGGGTATAATTGTCAATGTGATGTTCTGTTCTTTTGTTCAAATAAATATTGTTTACACTAAATTCACCCTCTGAGAACCTCATACGGCTTGGGCCTCAACTGTTATGATAGACCTAGGATCAGATTGAAGTTAGTAACCTGATTAGCATTTTATTTTCTGAAAATTAGGGGATATAGAAACTGAAAAGAAGGGTAATAATAACTAAAACCAATGTTAATTTGAGACTTTCGATACTTCCTGGAAGTTGAGATCTAAGCAGAATAAGGACCTCAGAGGGTGAATTTGATGATGCTAGCACTCTGTGTGGGGTAGCGTCACTAAATTCACCATCTGGAGACCTCATTATGTAAATGTCAGACACTGAATTAAAGTGTCTCGATTGAAATTCCACTCTGTAATTGCAGTATCAAATAATTTAGTTTATGTTACATGTATATAGTACCAATTTTTTGGGAAAATTGTCACTACTGTACTATATCTTGTTCAATATAAAAGGGCACAAGTTTTGGAGAGACGTAGAGAATACATGTACCTTATACCTTATGCTGTTAGTGGACGCTGGCTTGTGCCACTATGTCCACGTCTTGGTGTAAACAATATTTAATTTAGAACAAAACATGTAATACATACAAACAATTTGACATAAATAATAATAGAGTTCAAGACGGGGATTAGACAACAAGCCCAAAGGCTTTTATCAAGTCTTTTCCCCGGAGAAGGAAAGTTTACCCTTGGTATCAGAATAGATACCATATAGGGTAAGTTTAGCAGACGGGAAAAACATGTTAGATCCGAAAAATATTGTTCAAGGAGGGGGTATAGAGGGATCGAGTGCAGGAAGGAAAGAACGTTTGTCAAGTTAATTGGTATTGCATACCGTGCATCAGCCAAAACGAAAGATGGGAGTGAAGCGACTTCAATAATGATTATCTCTATTTTGATATGCCGTGATAATATAGTGAGGTGGAGTCTAAATATTCATACATGAGATCATTTGATAAACATTAAATTATACTGCAAGTGTTATCAAGTTGTATAAAGGGGTTAACCAGGCATGGGTCCCCAAAGAAACCCATCTTGGTATTTGAGAACTTATATATTAAACCTTATATCACACTATTAGAAAGGATATTTTTGCTCACAGGAGAATATTTCTTATCATATTTCAGGTTCTGTCTGCCAGTCTAAAATCACTGTGTGACCCTCCCCTTAGTATGTCCCCTTTGTGGAGGGCAAAAGGGCAGTTTCCCCCTGCCCCTTCTTCCTTGTTTATATTCTATGTATTTTGCTTGATTATATATTGACTCTTCAGAAACGGAGGAATGAAAGATATATATAGAAGAAATGTATTTAGCAACATGTTTTCTCACTGACAAAAGCCAATTTGATCAAATGGGTGTCTTTTTACATGTTTGATAGATCCTGGGTGTCTTTTTGCATGTTTGATAGATCCTGGTGTCTTTTTGCACATTTGAGTGATCCTGTGTGTATTTTTGCATACCATGCGACAAATACAATTCAACCTTACTGTTTAGTCAATTCAATTTTCAATTTATTAGTATTCTGATCATCAAGGTAGATATAACAGAAACATGGTTATTACAAATATCGATGCAAATATAAATTTGTTTTGCATGAATGCACATTTAGATATATAATATAGTTGTGTATACAATAGTGTCTTGATCTGTATATAATTATATATTTTTTTCCTGATAGATTATTGTTATTAATTTCGGCGTAATGGTTACGTGTTCGGTCAGTGGATATGGATTTTTAATGGTTTAAATGATTCAGCCTCAAGAGGAGTCAGATTATAGTATATACTCGTGTCGCTTATAAAATAAGCGCATCTACAGCGATAAACTATTATATTGGTGTTGGGGTCCTTCTTTATACAATTTGGTACATGTAAGAAACAAGTATGTTATATCGGTATATTTTGAAGCCAGAAGGTGGGTTACTTGTTCGTCTGAAAGTGTAGCCTCAAGAGTTCCGAAATATATCAATGATCTTTTTTATAAAAACTGAGAGATTCTTGGTAATTCTTCTGTTGTGGTTATTGAATAGTGCTGCTAACTTGTTAGCGTTTGGTCTCTGGTAATAGTATGGTCTCAGGTATTATACGCGTATGTCATGGAGTTCAATACATTTAAGGATGACATGATACTCATCGCCTATTTCTGAGTTGATAACCCGGCGACTTACCATTTTTTGTGATTTTTATCGCGTTTTGTAATTCGATCATCGCGATATTAGCGTTTAAGTGAGAGTTGTCAATTGTCTCTGTTGACAGGAACGCTTGATATTCGTCTTCGGGTTGGGACTCATGGTTGTCGGAAGTTTCCTCGGAGATATAAAATTGTTTAAACTCGTCGCAGGTCGGTGCGGGTTTCTCATGAGTGTCTGAATCTAATTGCTTCATAAGTTTCCAGAACTCTTTCGTAGAGTTTGCACGTAATTCATGTACCCGGCGGCTAATTTTATTATTGTGGCGGAGCTTGCTAAGTTGTAAAACTTGTTTGTAGTTCCGCTGACATTCCAGCATTATACGTCTATTGTATGTATTCGGAAATTGCTTAAATTTTCGTCGAGCTTTCCGGTATCTAGTTCGAGCTGAGCGGCAATCATTCGCGAACCATGGTTGGGTAATTTTACGGTGTCAGACCGGTTTTCCGAAGACCTATTACTACGAAGGCCCACAACTCCGAAGACCCGATTCTCCGACGGCCCACAACTCCGAAGACCCGATTCTCCGACGGCCCATAACTCCGAAGACCCGATTCTCCGACGGCCCATAACTCCGAAGGGCCGATTCTCCGACGGCCCATAACTCCGAAGGGCCGATTCTCCGAAGACCTATAACTCCGAAGACATATAACTCCGAAGGGCCGATTCTCCAAAGACCTATAACTCCGAAGGCCCGATTCTCCGACGGCCCATAACTCCGAAGGTCCGATTCTCCGAATGTCCAATACTCCGAAGATTTTGTTTTATCGGGGTATTACCGTTTACTAAATAGTGTACAGTCCAGTGGCGAAGCCAAGGGGTCCCAAAATTCCCACTGCCCCCATTAAACCTCTACTTGCTATTTCAGACAATATGGGCCCCTACCAAAACATGTCCAATGTCATGTAAACGCCCGGAAATCGTTCATGGGGCATCAAAATATTCAAACTTTTCCTACTGCCCCCACCTAAATGGGAATCCTGGCCCGCCACTGACTATACACCAGATACTATAACGTTACGTTGGCCCATGAGATGCCAGAGTAAAATGTACAGGGGTGAACGGGGAAGAACTTGTCGCCCCTGTGCATGTTAGGCTACTCTGACATTCTTGCAGCGTTTCGTTATAATATACCCGGTGCACACCAGTGGCGGAGCCAGGGTTCCCATTTATAGGGGTGCACATTAATTAGCATATGTGGGGATATGTGGGGGATATATCATGCATATGATATGCCGAAAGCATATCACGAAGGCCTGATTTGCGGGGAGCGCATACATGGGAGGGGTCGCCCCAATCGTTGGTCCGGGGGCTCCCCTGGGCAGGAACATTGTGAATATTTGAATGCCTAGAAGGGATTTCCTGACGTTTACATGACATTTGACATGTGTTTTGGGGGCGGTCTCCCCTAGGGCCCCATTGACCCCGCCACTGGACTGTACGCTATTTAATAAGCGATAAAACATGATCTTCGGAGAATCGGCCCTTCGGAGTTATAGACCTTCGGAGTTATGGGCGTTCGGAGTTATAGGCCTTCGGAGTTATGGGCTTTCGGAGTTATGGGTCTTCGTAGTTATGGGATTTCGGAGAATCGGGACTTCGGAGTTATGGGCTTTCGGGGAATCGGGGCGTCGGGGAATCTGACCTTCGGAGAATCGGGGCGTCGGAGAATCTGACCTTCGGAGAATCGGACCTTCGGAGTATTGGGTCTTCGGAAAAACGCTACGTAACCAATTTTACTCCGCTTTTTGTCCTTTCGAGGTGGCGCGTTTTGTTCGCTGGAATTACATGCGGGTGTGAGTAGATCGCAAATGGATTGAGACAATGAATTCATATCGGATTGTTTTATCGCACAGAAGAACATTTGGTCCATTTCGGCTTCGAGTACACCGACAGCTTGTGAAACAGTGCGATGAACTCGGCTATAGACGGTGCGTCACAATTATTAAACAAAGGTTGCGGCTCTGTGGAAACCCTCTGTAAAACCCCTTTAAATATTCAATTCAGTGACATCAGAGTAATGATCAGTGGCATTCAGTACCTGGTACAAAAGAAACACTTCCCCAAGCTCGGTGACATGTGCCACGTAAGACTTTCTCCAAGATTATAACAGTATGAGGCAAAGTTTCAACTGGGAAAGGTTGACCAAGCTGCTGATACAATTGTGACCTGGGCTGTTTTTTTAACAGTACATAAAAGATTAACACCACAAGCTGGGATCTGAAGGTTACCTCACTCAATTAAGCACCTGCTAATTAAACAATGGAGATGAAAGGAGTACAGAAGCTAATAGAGAGGTGTGAAAATCTTATTGTTTTACCTGAGGTAGGCCACTTGACAAATCCCAAGCCCATATAGTTGTGGGTATTGTCATGTGCAACCTCAGATTGTGTCCATGCAGTGTTAAAGAGAACATCACATTTGCTCAAGCTCATTCAATGTTACTCAAACTACCATACTTAGGATATTTCTACAAACAAGTAAGCATTTTATCCACATTTATACACTATGAGTAATGTTATAATGCCTTCATTTCATCCATAGTATCTAGTAGGTCTAGAATTCTTAGCATATTGTTCTTATAAAAACATTTACATGAGCCATATTTCTTAACCCTTTACCCAACAGAACGGACCTGTGCCAATGCATTCTCTTATATATGCGAGTCGACCATAGGTCGCCTCGCATATATAAGAGAATGCATTGGCTTAACACATTAAAAATTATAAAATTGTTAAAGAATGTAAGAAAAAATGCATTCTATGGTCGACTCGCATATATAAGAGAATGCATTGGCACAGGGCATAACTGTAACTATCACAATGTGGTCAAGGAGCCTGTTCCAATGATATCCATATTTGTATGGTTCTATTGAGACAGACCGAAGATATTTTAGGCTGTTGAAGCTTTATTTGGCTGGTTTTGGCCGGTTTGTTGGGTAAAGGGTTAAAACCTAAGAAGTAGAACTTATAAGTTTTAGATATTTTAACAATGCTTCATAACCGGTCCTGGTTCGGAATGGGGGTGGGGCTTTGCTTCTTGCTTTGGTGGCATCCACCTCATGCACAGTAGGCAAACACCTACTGTGCATGAGCATATATCAATCTCACCAACTCTAAAAATGCTCTTCAGCGTAAATGAGAAGGTTCCTATGATATATTTATAACAATAAATATATCATAGGAACCTTCTCATTTATAATACAGCAAATTATTACAAATTACAGACTACGTTACGCATATATGGATTTAGATGGCAGTTTGAAAATTATTGGTAGTAAACACTTTTTATATTTTAGTATGGACATTGGTACTGTACCATTTATTTTCATATCCTTTTGAAATATGCAGTCACCATGACTGACCATGCTTTCAGAAAACAAATCTGGCTTAAATTAATGACCTGGCAACAATGAATTTTCAACCTTCATTTTTAATTTAAAATTGACTAGTAATAAGAATGAAAAAATTTACAATTCCGAGATTCTAAACCTGGTACTATGTGCTGGTTGGTCATTTATATAAATTGTTACTAAATCTTTTCTTTAAATTCTTATGATTTGATTTGTTTGTAGTAACATATTTATTGTGCCATGAATATATAGTTTAAGGTACAATAAATTATATAATTATACATGTGATAATATGGAAACAGGGGATTGGAGTACAAGTTATGAAACTTATTGATGATTCTCTCCCTGTGTAGAGTCTGTGGACCCAACTATTCTACCAGAGCTAATAGCTCTCCATTAACCCTTTACCCAACAAACCGGCCAAAACCGGCCAAATAAAGCTTCAACAGCCTAAAATATCTTCGGTCTGTCTCAATAGAACCATACACATATGGATATCATTGGAACCGGCTCCTTGACCACATTGTGATAGTTACAGTTATGCCCTGTGCCAATGCATTCTCTTATATATGCGAGTCGACCATAGGTCGCCTCGCATATATAAGAGAATGCATTGGCCTAAAAAAAATCTTTTTTTAACACTTTTTACCATTTTTTCTTACATTCTTTAACAATTATATATTTTTTAATGTGTTAAGCCAATGCATTCTCTTATATATGCGAGGCGACCTATGGTCGACTCGCATATATAAGAGAATGCATTGGCGCAGGGCCCTTCTGTTGGGTAAAGGGTTAATATAAACATCAGGTTCACAGATTACTCCCTGTGTTGATTTGCTCTCCTGGAAATATAGTATAAAATAGATGGTAGTGCTGATCAGAAAAAGATACTGGTATATCAGTTTAAGTGGTTAAAGTAGTCGAAAATGTATGCATGGGTTCGGACCTCTAAATTTAAAAAAATGTAATATCCAGGTTCTTCTCTGGGGTAGTTGGTTGGTCATATGTGATTTCTGAAATATGTTGTATGATTATGATGAATTCTGATTATGATATATGTTTAAAAATGGCCATTGTATATATGGGAGGCCCTTTTCATATTTATTATTTATTTACGCTTAAGCGCAAATATTTGCGCTTAAGCGCAAATAACCTCTATCATTTGCGCTTAAGCGCAAATATTTATGCTTAAGCGCAAATAAAAATTAATATGCATTGATCCCCCCTGAATTAATTTTAAATGGCACAGGCCTAAACACATCACTAAAGTCTATATAGGCCCACCATATGAGGGAAGCAATCCCCCAGTAACCCCAAGATCCCTTTTATGACCATGGAAATGGTATAGATCTGTGCAGGATATGTCTTTTTTATAAAATATACAAGATCTCTGGGATTGAGACACAAATTCTTGGGGACAGGGATGCTGATAATATGAAAATAGGGGTTTTTCCCCTATTTCAAGTCAATAAGTACACCATATGAGGGAAGAAAGACCCCAGTAACCCCTAATTCCCTATTTATGGCCATGGAAATAGTATATATCTGTGCAGGAGATGCCCCTTTAATAAAATATACTAGCGCTCTGGGAGTGAGGCACCAATTCTTGGGACACCAGGGACAGAGATTCTGATATGCATATGGAACTTTCGAGTCTGTATGGGGCTACTAGTACTAATATGGGCCCATGATAATATTATATGAGATGGACTCAATCATTCACAATCAGAGGGTAGTAAGGGAGTGTTAGGTATTTGCGCTTAAGCGCTGAAGCGCAAATAAATTGATAAGACACATATTTGCGCTTAAGCGCAAATAATAATAAATGTGAAAAGGGTCTCCCATATGTATATGGATATACACTCATCTCCACCGGAGTTTACATTTAATAAGAAGACTCGGACAAAATATGACACACTCTTGGCATCTATTTTAGACTGGACCTCATAGATGGTCCAAAATAAGAAATAAAATGTGAAATGAAAACTGATAGAAAGTACAAATATGTGCCAGTAAACTCATCAGTGAATTTAGTCAGTGAAAGCATTACCTCGATAATATGCAACTTATTTTACTTTATAAATGTGATAGGACTTTTTGAATGCAAAATATCAGATGGAAATAAACAGAAAAATATGCACAAGTGGGGTTAAAATAACTATTGAAAATCGTTTGATCAACCTGGCAGAGCGCATGCGTGTATCATGCCGACTATATTGCCAGAAAAACGGCGGAAAATCTTCATAAAATTGTCCATTTTCTGGAGTTTGACACATGCCCCAGGGAAAACAATCACCAACAATTTCACTAAAGTAGGTGTGGCCTAACAGCAATTGGCCAATCGGTATGTTCATTGGTTTTTATTACGCCTGCGCAAGTACCCGAACGTCAAATGAATGGAAAAAGTCAATGTCAGTGTTTACGTCTAGTTTTTAGAAAATTGTGAGGATTATTCAACACCGCTTAGGATTTACTTTAGTTCCAAACTATTCTCTGATATGTAAGCTTCACTTTGATATACAACAAGTCGTATCGTGGATGTTTTATTTAGTTTATATCTTCACCGAATTCGAACAAGTGCTCAGATTTTCTCACTGTGTTTTCATCATGAACACACGTGTAATATAAAAAGGTAAACATTGAATACAAACTGTAATATTGATCATCTTATATCTCTTAAAAGTATTGATAAGAAGTTAGAATATTAATTGAATCACATTTTATCGCATTGAATGTTTTTAAATTTGTATTTCGCGCTTTGTATTCAAATATTGTGTTTAAAATAACTATACCCCATTTCAATGGTTTGTGCACATAACCCCGCACACTTGATGACATAAAGACAAAGAAAACTTTAAATTGCACTACGAAGCATCGTCAATAAAGCTGTATGCATCTTCTAGAATAAAAATAGCAGCCTCCTGGATCTCAAAATTTTCCAATTTCCTGACAGTTGATCAGTTGTTAACCAAAATGCGTGCGCCCCTCTCGTGCGCGAGACGTTTTATTTGGCGGGACCCCATTTGACATCAAAGAGCTGCCAGATTGCAGCGGCAGATTAGGCGGTGGTGGAGGTGTTGAGCTTCGCTCTGAACATTTTTGGATATAAGTCTTAATTCTGGGACTATAACATGGTTTTATGTTTAGCATAGGTGAGGAAAAGTCTTTATCGAACAGATTTGAGAGTTTCAACTTTTGTTCATTTCATCTTTTCCGACTTTTGGAAACTTTTATTGATGATGTGGACGCGCCATTTTCTAGTCGTCTGACAACGATCTGAAACTGACATCGACCAAAGGGCGCGTTTTTGTTCGAAAGTGGGAACATTTCTTCAGCTGTTATATAAAATAATTATTAGGTGTTAGTATACCGCTTCGGTATAGGGACATCGAATTTCCATTAATCGTGGTATCGACTTTCTTTGTGAACTTATCGCTTCAGCCGCTGACTTGACATGTGATGGAATGTCATTCATTCAACAATGGCTTTTCGGCGAGGTGTTCTCAAAAAGTATTATGAAAGTTTTTATTGTTATTGCAGGAATCTGAACTGAACTCTCGTGCACAGAGGAATATGTCCAGAAAGAGGTAAATATTCATTTATCATTTTTGACAATACACCTTTGATCTTCATTTGCGCGCAATCGCGGCCACATTTCCCTCGTTCATTTTGACATTTTTTGATCAAATGGTTTCTAATCGGTCATGATTTTCTTTCGATTTTCCAGTGCTCGCATCCAATGCAGGGACAAGAACATCGATTCTCAGACATTATGTGTTGGTGGTAGAAAGAGAAAAGCAGAAGAGGTAAGCACTTACTACTTAGTAACATTTGCGCGGAATTCCATCATCTGTTTCACGTCCGGTTAGCCTACTTTCTTTGTTTCTCCATGTCACCCGAATTCGCTTTTCAAGGTTTATTATTATGAAGTTCTTATGTTGTGTTATTGATTATTGTTTGGATTAATTTCCCAAAACTAATGTTTTTCTATTTTATTGTAGGAGGCTGATGGAAGTATGACAACTAATAAGAGACGTCAGCATTTCAAGATAGAGGTGAGTACTTATCTTATTTTAGATTTACTATTATACTATAAATAGTACAATATGGGTCATGCCACATGTCACTGCAGTATCAAAAGGGCAGGTTCCAATATATTTGAGGGTGCAATTTAAGTGTTGAGATATTGTTACTTGCAGCTTTGGATACATGTACTAAGTATGAAGTACTAGTAGGACAGTAGAACTCAACAGATAAGGGGGCCTTCCTATTTTTTCCTATGAAATAAACACATGGCTATTTTCTATGAAATGTCTTTCCCAGAATTTTACCAAAATTTATTTCATATGCTGTTTCATACATTACTAGTACTTACTTTGGTGAATAGCATCCTTCAGTAGAGATTAAATCCAAAATAAGTGCATGGTGGTCTGGTGGAGCAATTGAATTAACTTGACCCACACATATGCTCTTCCTAGTAATGCATGTTTTATTTTTAAAGTGCATACTAGTATTTCAATTGGAGATTTTTTTTAAAGTAAGCCAAACTGGGCCACAAACTCGGTGTTAAAATTGCCCTGAAGTTGTAGTTTTGAGCCAAGCATACAGGGATGCCGATGTACTGGCATGTTTTAAGGCTTTGCATTTTCAGGCCTTTGAAGTTTGAGCTTTCTTCTAGGTTCCCCCCCCCCCCCCCAAGCCATATATGTACATGCAACTGAAGTCAAACTTGTTCAATAAATATAATCATTTACCAAAGTGATAAGTTAACTGCAACAGTACCCTACCATGTCAACTTATGAGTCATGACATCGGATTATCCACTTCTTGGACTACTGAGTCTGAGGAACCCATAAGCTTACAAATTCAGGACCATAACTCTGGTTTACAGATTTTTAGTAATTTTTAGTTGTGAATTAATGAGCTATCGAAAGACATTAATGGATTCTAAGTTCAGAGATTTAATATCATCTAATCACCAGGAGATGAATACTAGTACAGGCCTCTCCCAGTGCCATACCGGTACATAATAAGTACATAATTTCCCCCAATTTACCTAAGGGGCTGATTTCATTTCAGTATGAGGACATACCATTAATGCGGTTCTCCACACATATTTAAACCTTTCTTGACTGAATGGATTCTCCCACTCAGTTACAAAGGTATACATTGGAATGGTCTGTGATTCGTCTCGAGGGGTTTCAGGAAAAAAATAAGCAAGACAACAAATAGTTTCCAATTGGACCCCATCGCATTCATTGTTCCCAACCTGGGTAGGATAATCTCTGGAGTTTTATGTTAATTCCAATAAAATTTGGAGCATTTGACCCCGACTCGACCCCACTGCACTCCCCAACTCAGTTGAATTCTTGCTATATCAGCATATTTATAGTACTATTGATACATGTACTATTGATACTGATATAAATTTTATATTTTAAGATTGTCGACAAATGGTGACTTGGCATGTCAAATAATTTTCTTTGGCCAAATTTCTCATTGAACACAGAATATTTAATTATAAACTATCGGCATCCATCCTGTTTTGATGAGTAGGGATATTACTAACCATGTTTCAAAATTTGTGTGGGACGAAGACAGTACTATTTAAAGTCTTAGTGTGCCTTGTCATTTGCATATAATGTCCCCAGACAACATTATGTTAGGCTTGTGCTTGAAAATAGAACATCCATTTAAAACCATTTTGCAAAAATTGATATAAACCTTTGGGCTCAGATGAGTTTTAGCCTCACTTTTGGATCATACCAGTATGTCCCAAATTTTGAGTGGAACATTTTGGATCTCTGACTATTGCTAACTCTGCATATATGATTATTTTTTTTGCATCGCATTTCACCCTCCCGATACAATGCATTGCATCGAATGCATCGTGAATTTTAAAAAGGGATGCATCAGAATTGCGATGAATCATGGCAGCCCTAGTTCCCATAAAGTATTAATGCCCTACTGTACATACTTAGTACTTATATCATTGAATCTGACAAAATACCTTGAATATGCCAGGCCTTAAAAAATCCAAACGAGTTTGAGGGTACGGGAATCAAAATCAAATCCTGATTATGGCACAGTTTGTTGGGGGATAGTGTATCACGAAATACTCGTTCAATGTTAGACGGTTTGAAGGGCAACCCCCCCCCCCCCCCCCCCCCCCCAGGAAAGTTTTTAAAATTCTATACATTGAGTCAATTTCTCAACAGTAATATCTTACTTTCAAATCTTAAAAAAGTTTACCCTCTCCCTTTATCTTCAGTGAATTGAGTTGATGTGAATGTGACAGGAATGCGGAATGCAATATTGTTCATGTATAGCTTTCAATTTTGAAAGATTTACTTTTACCAATTGAAAAAAACATCCTGACCTTAGTGGCCTAATATTGTATCGATGATATGATGTCTTTATATAACAAAGCAGAGATACATGTACACATATGTATGTGAGAATCAATTTTGAGTAGCAAGAATCAAAGTTGATTCTCATGTTTCACTTTGCGATTCTGATTCTCGTATGAATTTTAAGCGTTGTATGCTTATTAAATTAACAGGGGGTCCTAAATTTCAGCATTGTTTTCATGCTCGCTGAATACACTCAGTTCAGTTTGATCATATTTTCTTTAAAAAATTATAGTAATCATTTCATGCTCTAACTCAATGTCATAATATTTTAATTGAGTCTTAAAACTTGGAATAGCCCAGAAATATGGCCCCTTTAATTTCAAAATAGAGAACGCCTTGATTCCTCTCAAATATTATCAGCAAATTGAATATCTAATTAATACACTTAGTTCTGACAAGAGCCTCCTGGGGGAACCTTATTTTCTAAATATAAAATAACAAAAATATGTAAATGATATGTAAATAAAAATATATTTCATTCATGAAAAAAAAAGTTAGAAGTGGATCATCTGCTTATTCTGCTGAGTTGGCTGTTCTATTTATAGATTTAATTTACATTGGGGGCAGATTATGTTAGTATGTCAGTGCCCTGGTAGTCAGAGGCGAGCAGGTGCTTTATAATTGAAAGGCTTTGCTCTATATAAAAATTGCCGTATCCAGCATTTCTATAGACCTCTCATGTCCTGGGGTTGACATTTTCCCTCAAATTTCTTCACACTGATTGTCACCTGGTGCAGGAGGTGGCACGTGCCTTTACAGAGTCATCTGCCCTATGTAGCGCAGAGTTAAAAATGGCCATGTGTGACTACCTTCATCTATATTGATGTCTATACAATAGCCCTATTCTTTTGATGGAGACTTTTGGAGGGTCTAACTGTTTCTGCGGGCATGTGTTGCTTTTTAATTGTCGGCACATGTCCTTTGTTGATGTATTGGTGATTTCTTTAGATATTATTGATTAGGAATAATTATATTTTTCGTAAAATTGAGCCCACCATGTGGTCATTGAGGCCTTGAATATATGGACAGGTGAAGGTCTGCTGTTTGATGTGGCCGATTTCCTCAGATGAACCGTTACCCGTCATCTGTGTGGGCTATTCATATGGCCGCGGACTTTTGTCAGCTGCACTTTAATGTATAAGTAGCAATTGTCTGTCAAATTACCTTAATATGAGGGTTACTCTATTGAACCAGAACAGTGAATACATTCAACATAAACTGTCATTTCTTTGGACTTATCAAATTTCAATTGTGGTACTCCTTGCGGGGGAGTAATTGGGTGAC
Source organism: Siphonodentalium dalli (assembly GCA_032622095.1). Lineage (NCBI taxonomy): Eukaryota > Metazoa > Mollusca > Scaphopoda > Gadilida > Siphonodentaliidae > Siphonodentalium > Siphonodentalium dalli. The sequence goes on from CP136062.1 coordinate 153,454,329, forward strand.
TGAAGGAATATAAAAATTAATTTCCATATTTGCCTTGACTTTTCAAGCTCAGTTCATGCAGTGATTGCAAGTGACCTCTTGAAGTGATTGTATTTTAATTCGCTGTGTTTTTATTTTCCTGTCACATTCCTGTGGTACAGGGTATATGTTAAGACTATTAAGGTAACAGCAGTTTAATAGCCTGGTTTATGAACCCATACTACAACTTTTTCACCCTGATTATAATGTGAGAAGCATGTTGTCATATACAGTTTTATGGGAAGAAATACCTCAATTTATTTTTTACAATTTTTAGTATTATATTCAAAAATCTTGTGAAAATCATGGACAATTATATTTGTCAATTGTTGTGGTGGTACATAATCAGGCCTTAAGATTCAACGAGAATCACCAAATCGATTCTCCTAATTATTCTCGCGAAACTTTTCCACTTTCAGTGCTTTATTGCTAACTTGATTCGGCATTTGATTCTTGCAAAATTAAATGTATTATGAGCCCTGCATAATATTATTTTAATTCCCCCTTCTTGGTTCCACTTGTTTTCGATCCACATGTTCATAAACCAGGCAGATATTGTGGGTGTGTCCCAAATATCAAATATAAAAATTGGTATGTTATTAATTCATAAGAAACTAAATCAATCTTGTGGAAAAAATCTTCATGTTAGCAATTTTGGTTTTTCGATGTATGGAAAACAGAGTTACTACATGCCCCCTGAAGGTTGTAATGTTTACATTGTTGGTGTAAATATTTTTTTTTTAAATGTGAAATGTGAATCCATGAAGATAGGGGAAATATGTATAAACGTACATCATTTTGATGATCTGAATTGTGCCCCAATTTTGGTCCCTTTTCTAATTTCTACATTCGATTAGACAATGAGAAATATCTGGGCTGAGGGTGTCCTCATCAGGTATATAATATGGTATATTACACCCATAGTCACAAAACCCTTAACTGAAGTGACAATAACTTATACAGTAGCATTGGTGTATTAGTCATGTGAATTTATTAGCTCATCACCAAGCCATCTCCATGATGTGTGTATAATTAGCCCCATATATTGGACAGCCATCACCAGTCTGTGACAATACATGGGGACTTAGGCTATTTGCTGTCATGGTTCAGTGATTGCTTTGTCACATTTTCCATCACTCCAAAGCCCCAACTGAGCTCATTGTCACCTGTGCCAGGTACAGAAATGCCACCTTTTCATTGGTCCATTTTAGAGGGAAAATTAATTAATTGCATGTGTCAATCAAGCAGAACAAATGAATTGTTTGGAGCAGCTTTGTATTGTGTTTGCATTTGGCTGTTTGACTTTCATAGATAATTTGCATAATGTTAACATTAATGGCTTGTTCTGTGTTGGCTACACACCATTTGGGGGACAAGATCTGCATAAATTTTGCCCATGACATTTGGAGAGCTGCTCAAAGTTTCAGCATCTGATAAATATTAACATGTGTTCATGCTTCTGAATAATTTACTGATAATTTGCATGAACATAGAATGGATGTCAATGTGGTTAAGGTTGATTGTCTTCAAAAACTTATTTTTGGTTGAATAGAAATATTTTATTCTTCAAAATTTAGTTTTATAATTCTTTGAATTTCGTTGTGACTTGTGAAGATGGGTCATTCTGAATCCGGTGAACTTAAGTCACTTGTTACTTGTTTTGTGATATCCCTTGGGAATTTTTTTTATAGAATTTATATTTAAAAATCACAAAAGCCAAAAGATATTGGATATCCACTCACATCAGGGCCCATGAAAAAATGTATCTTGTTTGGACTACATGGCTATTGGGTTTACTAAGAACTTTGATCATGACAGATGACAATTTACTATTAAATAAATTTATTTCATGAATATTGAGCAGAAAGTAAATTATACTAAATATCATTTCAATATGTGGAATAATTCTTGGAGTGAATTCAACAGAAACAATTGAGGTTCACTCATAGATGAAAGACTGCTGGGTTTATCAGAAATGCTGGATTTTTGCCACTTTTTGTTCCATTGTTGACTTTTAGCACTATTTTTGAATTTTAACTAAACAATGGAAGCCATATTTCTGTTGTTTGTCACTGAACACTCTTCCTCTGATTGCACTGAGCTTTAAACATTTCAAAATTGTAACCATTGAAATTGAATTATGGGAGTAACATGAAACTATTTTATAGTTGGTATAATTGAGTACGTGTATACATGTTTTATCAACAAAACCAAGGAAAATGGTTTATTGAATCTCCTTAATACAAATGTATTTTAGAATGAGAACTCATATAATTTTAATCAGATTAAATATTACTTAGGGAAATGTGGGGAAATTAAATTGCATATAAACCTGTAGCCACTTACTAGGCACTTAGATATTCAAGTTTCTCTTAAAACTTCCACAGGAATTCAATCTCAGAACATCTTATTTTAAAATCTCAAAATTTGGTTTCCTGATTTTTTTCTTCTGGTCAGTCACTTTCATCTATGGGTTCACTTAAAATTGAAAAGGACATTTAATAGTTATCTATTTTGTTGATCTGTTGATAGCTTCGATTGTGACCACAGTCTCTATGGAGGCTGAAGATTATTAACCTTAGACTAACCCCAGCTCACAACATTTGATGTATCCACTCCAGGGTTTATCAGCCCAATTATCTGACCAGTAAATTATATAACCATGGTACTATGGCCCATAAAGCATTTATCCTGTAGAATAGCCAATTAACAGGTGATGTAAGCCTGAGGGATAATCACATCTGATCTCCCCACTGATCTGACAGTTAATCTGACCATTGTATGGACTGGGAAATGGATTCATTGTGTCAATAATGGCCCCCCATCAGATTGCATTGTCTAAAATTTCATTTGATTCTTTCCACCTCAAGATCTGGCTTTTTTCACCTCCCATCCTGTCCTGTCCATTATCTAATATTCTGGACCCTTTGAAGGTTTTTTTGTTTGGTTACATATACATAAGATTTGCATCCTTCTTTTGTTAACATATTTACTAAAAGCTAAAAATAGGTTAGAATATCTTCTACTCAATAACTGAACAAAAACATCTTATGCACAAGATAGCATATTTCCTTTCTTTAATACTAAATGTACTGAAAACTACGATTAGGTTACAATGTCCCCAAATAAATAAATGAACAACAACACAATATAAAGTTACATTTTTTAAAATAATAAATAAGAGTTTAAATGTTATAAGTTAGCTGATATTTGGTGTAGATAAATATTTCTTGATATGATAACTGAAACATTCAGATTTGCTTTATAGTTTTAAGCTATCCATACCACCAGTCACCCATAAATTAAAAAGAATTATCTGGCTGACCTATTTTAAAAAAGGTCTTGACCTGTTCAACTTTAAACATATGATTAGCTCATAGTTAGTTGGCAGCTGTTCATCTATAATCCAATTGAATAGAAAAAAGGAAATTAAAAAAATGTTGTTTCAGGATATTATATAAGGAAAGCAGGCCAGTTTCATTGACATTGCTTTAATAGTCATTCATTGGCAAAAAATAAGTTCTCTAATGATAGATGGTTATTGTGTTCAATGTTTTTTTTCTATCCCCATGGCACATATTGTCCTTTAGAATGTATTGTTAGGTCAATCGTCTTAACTTTTTTCTAACAATGGCTGTGACACCTATCGTCTTGTGGGAAAACATTTAGCCGTATACAGCAACTGGGCTTTTGTGAGACCAAAAAAGAACTTTGTTCATAATAGACCAATTACAAAAGTTAAATTGTCACAATAGATAATTTAAAGAAAATAAAACAATTTTCTCATGACCTTCAGAGGGTACCTGTTCCTGAAAGAAACTTGACATGTTCATCAACTATTTCCAGTTAGATGGACATTGGTGATCCAAGATTGATCAATTTAATAGAAATTACCAAATGACTCCCAAAGTTACGTAGCTCTGTTTGAGGTCAATGTAACCTCAGCTAATAGTTTCATTATTAGGTAACCTGACAATAATTCTGATTTACAATTAAATGGTGTACCTTGTATTCACAAGGAGTAATTAACATTTAAAGATATTTTAACTGAAATTGTGTTTTTTCCTCCCCCCCCCCCCCCTAAATTTAATGGTGTATCTTACAGTGCTAGTATTCACATGAATTTCACAAGGAATAATGAATTTTTAAAGATATTTTGACTGAAAATTTGTTGAAGTTAAACCTAAACATTCCTTGAAATTGGCCACAACAATAAGCAATGCTGTGGGACATATTTTCCTAAATTCGGGGAGTCATAATTTATGAATATTTAAATTAACTCTGATTTTGACTTTGTCAAATTGGTGTTGCCAAATATTTTGATTCAACACCCCTATTGCTGTGAATTGAATGGTCCAAAATTGGAAGTTCAGTGACCCCCCCCCCCCCCCATGCAGGAGAGTGTTGGGTACTAGTAAGCTGCAGTTGTTGACAGAGCCCCCTAGCAACAACCCTGGTTATCACATACTATTTGATGAAACCATTTGGACTTGTTTGCTATTCATGTTACCACATCTATATGTTTTATTCTCCTTTGCATCATAATATGTAGTACATCTGCTGTCTAGTTATCTTTATTATAGAAAGGTGATACCAGGATAATCCCATAATCCCGCTGGTGGAAATGAGTTGTTTGTCTAGTTAGTGAAGCTATCATTAACAAGCCTGTAAATAGCGTGTCTGTCATTTGCAGAATGAGGTCCCCAGAGGGTGAATTTAGTGACGCTATCCCGCATAGCGGGCTAGCATCACCAAATTCACCCTCTGGGGACCTCATTCTGCTTAGGCCCTCAACTGCTATGGCAGACCTAGGATCAGATTGAAGTTGGTGATGTTCACCCATTGGGCGCCTCGATTATGGATTTTATCTTCTGCAAATTAGGGGATATAGAAACTTCCCGATGGGGAAAACGTAACTAAAAACAATGTTAATTTGATACCATAGATACTTCCCAGAAGATGAGGCCTAAGCAGAATGAGGTCCCCAGAGGGTGAATTTAGTGATGCTAGCCCGCTATGCGGGTTAGCGTCGCTAAATTCACCCTCTGGGGACCTCATTCTGCAAATGACAGACAAGCTATTTGCAGGCTTGTTCATGAATAATCCTGGTTATATCATTAATAGCTTAGCCACCATCTTAGTCAGTCCAGATTACATAGCATTCACCTGCATCATTATTATTCAGTGTCATACATGGTAACCATTTATAACCCTCTGGGGGTCCTGTCCCCAGCTTGCTGACCAGTCTGCATAAGTGAGGCTATCTGTCAAAATCACACCAGCAGACAGATCCCACTGAGTTGTTGTTTCCTTGGGGTCATTTGGAGGAGATGGTATGTTGAAGGAACCTTGGATTTGCTCTCAACTTCCAATGGCAAGTTCACATCTAGCAGGATGCGGTTCTAATATTGGATTAAAAAATATCTCAACTTTAAATCTGTTCTCTGAATGCTATTATTGTCAGATAATCATAGATGGACCATTGTGATTTCTGACTTCTTGTACAAAAATTTGAGACGACATTCTCTAAAAGATTACTGCAGTCTAGAAATGTAGTTGAGACTTTGTAAGAGGATTTGGTTGTCTCAAGTGGTAGCTTTTTATTATTATTATTTCTCTTTCCCATATACTACACATGGTTGACAATACTTGACATTGTAACTACACTGAATTTTGGATGATTAACATAAAAGGGATTACTTACTACTTTTGTCTGAAAAAAAGGATGAACCCACTTGTGATGTCCTGGAGACAGGATTAAATGTTATCAAGTTGATGAGTGTTGTGTAACTTTGAATACTTCTAAATAAAAGAAGATGCTCATTTTGTTGAATTGTAGGTGACAGGAGGACAGTCTCAAGGGTAGTGATTCAGACTGTCCTTTACTTTTAATTCCATCTATAGATGTGACATGTCTAATCATTGTAATCCCAGCTCAGACAGTCTGGCAACTCTGCATCAGATGTTTGGTCCGAAATATTCTTTTGACAAAAACAGAATGACTGAAATTCAATTCCAATTTTCATATTTATCTCTAAAATTAAAATAATTGAGGTCAATTTTAAGTTTTAACCTTTCTCGATCATTGACCGGAGCATTATTATGGTTTTCCATGTTTAATTGGAAATAATTTGTGGGCCCATGCATAGATAGTCCTATGAGGGTGTCGGGGCTCCACAGAGTTAGGTCAAACCAAGACCCCCCCCCCCCCCCACACTACCCAGAAGTTATCACAAGACCCTGTCCCACATTGGACAAGGATGCCTAAGCCCTTTGTCTTTTACTTCCTTTCCTATCTATTCAATTGTGCTGAAGGAACTGATTCAAAGCCAGGATGTTCATTACACATATGAATGAGCTGATAAAATTTTATGATTCAAAGCTATGAAATACACAAACCCAAAAGTTCATTGAAGTTTATAACGTGTGCCCCTTGCCCTTGGTCCATTGAAAGCAACTAAACTTCGGGAGTTTTAGAAATGTTTCTTTGTGTGTCATGACCAATTCACTGTTATTGTGTGGAAAGGAAGAAATTATTTATTCCTCTCATTATCTAGGTCATGTCAAGCTGAGCTTTTTATCAAATGAGAGTTCATCATCATTCCAAGGATGTAAAATATGCTGACATGCAATGAATTTCACCCATATCCTATTCTAGACACCATAATTATACATAGCAAGTACAATTATGAATATGTGTGAATGTAAACTCAGTTTCTTGTGAATATAAACCCACTTCTATTGACTTTTGCAAACTCCTTCGTCTCACAATGCTATTGTTAACTTGTTTATTCATTGGTATTTGGTCCATTTTGGGTAATTAGTTACTTTTGGACCCACATCTTTATAACTGTTTTCACAAAGAGTGCCCCGAACAATGGTCACAGCTGCACTGCCCGGGTTTGAGCAGACAATAAGTACACCCCTTTTACACTGATAACCATATATAGATGAATTGATAAACATACCTTGCCTTGTGGCACTAATTAAGTTTTGTATGGACCTATTTTCCTCATCTGCAGTGGCCAGTGGTGACTGGTACACCATGCCACCTTTATAATATTCCCAATTATCGCTGACTACTATGTATAACTACTTTCATGTCAAAATACTTTCATTTTGAAATGTTAACTCATCAGAAAGAAATGTTGAAATTACATAGGATTGAACATTTATTGAATCTTCAAGGAGTTTGAAAAGTTTAGTTTTGAATTCACCAATCTGCCACCTTTCCTTTCACTGACTGACTCAGAGACTCTTATCCCCATCAAATTGTAAACCTTTTTCATGACTTTGATTAAATTTCTAACTTGTTAGCTATATAGATCTGACAGTTTGAGAGAAAAATTAATCCACCCAAGTTAATAACAGCCTGGTCTGGTTTAGGTTATGTTAACCTGACCAATTTGAATTGGTGATAGATTCTATCACATATCACTGATAAGCTTCCCTGATTGTTACAGATGGATTAATTAACTAATTATGATGGATTTCACACCCATGTCTGCCCAGTACACACCAAATTTCATGCCCATACTGTTCATTAACTCTTAATGGGAAAGATTAGATTGAATCTGAAATAGTCCAGCTAGAAATTGAGGTTTGGGAGTTGCTAATTCTTAATACATGACCTTGCCAGTCATAATTGCATAATATTACTGGTAGGGTACTGGTTGGCACTGGGAGAGTTATTCAGAATATTAAAACTTATCTCATTTGCTGTTTCATCTTTGGCCTGACTGAAGTGGTTTAAGTCTAGAAATCTACCATCAACACACTTGTCTAAAAGTTTTAATTTTGTTGCATCACGATTACCATGACCTAAGACTAAAAATACACTGCTACTCTGGTTCACTTATAAGTATAATTTGTTTCAAGTTGAAGTTCCTTATTTTCCAACCTCAAGGTTGGTTGATCAAAGCTGCAAAATAGCTCAGTTCCAAGTACTCTTATCCTATTTCACACCTAACATAACACATTTTGAGTCAGTGATATGGTTAAACATTCTACAGTGTTTCTAAATGAAGTCATGTATCACTGATAACTGTTCCCTGTAGTTGTTAATGGCCCTGACTCCCATTTTAATTAACACCAGATTGTGGGGTAGCCCTGCTCATACCATGTATGCCAACTAGTGGCTCCCCAGGGAACCCACCAGTGACCTGATGAAGTCTTCCTGGGCAGCCTGTTCTTATCATTGTAGAATGCTATGCCACCTTCATGGCCACATCCCATGTATGCTAATAGGCCAGCAGTTAGTTGACAGGTCCACCAGTGTTGGCAGGGTCTGGTGGGAAATGTCAACTTTGACCCTGACTATATAACCTTAGGTGTGGAATGGTAGCTTCATTGAGCCCATTGAACCTGGTTGTTGGTGAATATTGTATGCTGACCACTAGAAGCCACTTGATCAGAATATTATTTTATCACACAAGAGTTGTGGTTGTTTTGGTCAACATCAAAGTTAATCACCTATTGTTTGTCAGTGTGTATCTGGGCTTGTTAGATACAGCTTCAGAATGTTGGACACATTACAGGTACTTGTAGATAATATGGTGTACAGATTGTGCTAGTTTTGGGAATGTTAGATTAGCAATTCTTCTGATGTTCTTGCTCGCATCATCCGATGAAATTTAGAATTAGCCAAAAATATCAGATCATGCTGATATTGTAGTGATAAATTCTAATTGTACTGAGAGTTCTCTGATACTTGTTTTGTGATGCAAGTGGTTATCAAACTATCTATTTATCTTTTCAGAACCAGTTCATTCCAATCTCCTCGTCTCACACGATAGAAACATGTTCCATCGTCCCCAGTACTGGTTGTTCATCACCTCCCCCCGAAGATCTGTCGCCGAATGGATTTCATGGACTTCAGTTTCGTTTTAAGAACTATTTCACCACACCGGTTGCACAACGATGTTCACCACTGCCGGCGTTCAGTTGGGCGGATTCGGAGGATGTGTGGCAACTCATGTTAAACAAAGACATTATGTACAGCAGAGATCCTCAATGCTTCGACAACCACCCGACGCTGCAATCTCGGATGCGAACCATCCTATTAGACTGGCTAGTGGAGGTAAATAAAAATTCCGGAATATAGCAATAACTTGTTAATTTAAAAAAAATAAAAAATTATAAATAATATTTATATCAATGTGAGTTGTCATCTTATCATATGAAAAATTGGAACATTCAGACTATTGTTATTTGTTAAAGTGCTCAAAATATAACAATTAACGGCCAGTTAAATATAGAATTTTATGGGGTCATTTCTTACTTTTCACAATGAAAAATATATAACAAAGGAATTATTTGAATCAGATGTTGAATACACTCAAAATATACAAAACCCAAGTTTAAGAACATAATTTAAAGAAAGATAAAAAGTGAATGACTTTAATTCAGTTGCATATTGTCTTGGATAGAAAATTAGTTAGTTGGCAATGAAATAGATTTAGATAGTTCAAGTCTATAAATAGATCTACAAATTTCTATGAATCTATAGTAAGTTCTAAAGTTCACTAGGTCATTCATGGTCTTAATTACCATATGAAATTTCTTAGCTCCAGTCAGTCCACTGTTACTATAGAACAGGATATGGTTATCCTCATCCAAGCTTTATACATGCCTGTAGTTCTCCAGGGATGCTCTGTACACAAACAAATGTTTCAGCAGGGTAGAAGTTGATTGCTTGTTTATAAAGGAACAGATACACCCAACTGTACATTTAATGAACATAAGTCTTCTAACATAAACACAATAAACTCTGATGAATAACACAGTTTGGTCTTGTGTTGTAGATATAAACTGATATGGTCTGTCTGCCTGTGCTCATATTTACATGTTCTTAAATATCATAACATCATTGACATGACCTTTTTTTTTTTTAAACATATCTTTTACTGGAATTTGTTATCCAGACCACTTTCAATTCATCTCAGCTGTTACTTATTAGCCCTTGAAATTAGCTAGTGTAGAAGGCAATGTCCTAGAAAAAGTTGTAGTTGCCGATATAAAATTTCATGCAATTCTAAAACAATCCCATAGAAGGAAAATACCAATTCCAAGGGCTGTACTTACGCAGATGTTTTAATAAAATGATTCTTATGTGTCCTTATTTCTACTTGTAATACCATTTATTTAGGAGACAAATAATTAATTGAATCACTTTTTTGTTCCAGGTATGTGAAGTGTACAGGCTACATAGAGAGACTTTTTACTTAGGTGTAGATTTCTTAGATAGATATTTATCCAAACAAAGAAATATACAGAAAAATCAACTCCAGCTTGTAGGCGTCACATCACTATTTGTGGCAGCAAAACTCGAGGTAAGAAAATGTTTGAGCTTCCTGAAATTTTGCGAAAACTCTATGCCAATGCCCAGATTTGAATATTTGATATGTCTAAAAATAAACTTTTTTTTGCCCGCAGATTAATTACTGTTAAAACCACTTTTGCGCCTGTTATAATTCATAGCATAAAACTACAATATATTCTTCCAGAGAGATAAAAAAAAATACTTAAATTTTACTATTATTAAAAAAAACTTCAATATTCTTTAATTGATAACTTGAATAAATCTCTGACCAAGAAAATAAAATCAGTGTTATTTTCCACTTCAGGAAATTTATCCACCGAAGATAGGCGAGTTTTCATATGTCACGGATGGTGCTTGTTCAGAGAACGACATTCTGGATCAGGAATTGGTCATGTTAAAGGTAAGGTTATTCATAGATAGAAAGTTGTGAATTATTTTATAGTGGTAAATATTTAATTTCTTAAATTTTACTGTTGTGTGGGGAGGGTGGGTATATCAGATGACACTTATGGAAGTTTACTCCCGTGGAAATTAGGCCATTTATTGAACTTATCTGAATATTCCCCCCCCCCCCCCCCCCCCAATGAATAGGGATCCTTCTGAACTGATATGATCATTTTGCCTGTCTGTCATCTGCTTATATTTCCTGAACATCCCTCCAAATGAATAATAGACCATTCCAATGTATCTTGTTACTGATGGGAGAAGCCGTTTAGTAAAGAGAGAGTTAAAGCTGATACCTTGGGAGCTATATTTCTATATATGTTTGCAGGAATCTATTTAATTTTAAAAATATGTATAGCATTTTGCATCACTGGGTAGATTTTGTATATAGCATTCCCTACCAATAAATGTTTTTTTCATTGTAAATTGTTTAGCAGAAATTGGAAATTACATCGCAATTTGTTAAATCGAGCACTGTGTTTGTATATTTTTGTAAGAAAAATGAAGTAAGAAACGTTAATATTTTTGTTCTTCAAGCTGTTACATTTATGATCTCATCTTTCCAGGCCTTGAAGTGGGATCTGTCGCCCATGACCGTCAACTCCTGGTTGAATGTGTACTTACAAGTTGCTAATGTTGAGCAGATCGGAGAAACAGAACACGCATTCGTCTTTCCTCAGTATTCACCTCATGCTTTCGTACAAATTGCCAGGGTGAGTTTTTTTTTTTAAATATCTTCTGTTAAAATGATGCTAATTAAAATGACAAACTTGGCAACTTTTACCTAATTTCATGATGTAGCTGAAATTTATCAAATTTGAACTGAATTAGCTTTATCCAACAAAATGGTGATCATTGTATGCCTTTGGATTCCCTTAATTTGGGTGCGCTGTTCTCAAATGAAAGTTTATTAAGCTGGATATCCTTATTCAAATAGATTCCAAGTTTGTAGATTAACATATTACTCTTCTGTTTAACAGAATTAATTATAAAGCCATTAAAATAAAAAAAAACTGGCAACTTCTACCTAATTTCATAGTGCAGTTAAAATTTAACAGAACTGTCCCAAGAAAATACCACATGTATACACATATATTTCAAAATGGAAATATATTACATTCCCTAATTGTAAGCACTGTTACAATTTTTTTTTTATTTGAATCTGTATTTTAAACTAACCAGAGATATATTTCTTTATTACAGTTAACAGACTTGTGCTTATTAGACAGCGACTGTCTCAAATTCTCATACAGTGTGGTTGCTGCGACTGCATTGTTACACATGTCTAATCAACAGATTGCACTAGCTGTCTCCGGTAAGTTGAAATACATGATAGTTATGTGTAAAATTACGCAGTCAATTGACTTAAAATATTTCAAACTATATACTGTTGTAAAATCTTTCATTTCAAACATGTTTTGATAAATTTATTGTCAAAATGAACTTAAATCACATTGTGACAATCATTTTTCGGAACTAATTCATTCCATATATCTGCTAATAATCATTGGTTACCTTCATTGCATGACTGAGTCTAATATCGCTTGATAATGACGTTATGAAAGGTCTTCAAATTTTCTAATTCAGCTGGGTTTGAACTTATTGAACACCAAATTGGGTCTCATTTTCTCGTTTGAATGATGAGTAGTATTGCACACATGTTTATTTAAATTGTTTTCATTCTTAACGTCAATTCATTTCTTCCTTTCAGGTTTCAAAATAAATGACTTGATACCATGCATACATTGGATGGCTCCCTTTGCAAGGACTCTCAAAGAATTAGGTCCAACTGAGATAAAATTCTTCCCCAGTATTGCTGCGGATGATGCACATAATATTCAGACACACTCTGTAGATCTCGTTTTATTGGTATGTAGTCTGTTTCTTGATATCCTGTTAATATGACAAATGAAAATCCCACATTATACAAACAGTTTACCATCATGTAAGTGATTTAAGCAAATTTCCAAATCTGTTTTTATTTTGATATCAATTGGAATAGCAATGATGATCGACTTAATATTTATTCAAATAATTCAGAATTTTACATATTTAGGAATAAAATGCTTAGAAAAGTCCATTTTCCATGAAAAAAATGGTTGATTGTAGAAATGTAGTGTTTCATTTCAATTCGACTATCATATGTGAACCCTCATGGAGACAAGTACATATAACATTCAGCTGTGCCAAATAGCTATCATATATCATTGAAAAGTTATTTAACCATACTATTCTATTTTCCAGGAAAAAGCACATTCGCGAACAGACACTCCCACATTCATTGTGCCAAACCATGCAGAGCAAGCTAGTCCAAGTTTAACATCAGCTCAAGCTATAACGCAACTGACTCCACCTAGTGATAAAAAAACAAACCCTCAAAAACGTGACAGTTTACATTCGGAAGGATGAAAAATGCTCATATCTGAACCCTCGTGTTCCTGAGTGAAGTCGCTACCCTGGTGCTAATACATGAAATGTGTTCAGGATAAAGGAAAGGTGATAGCTCCGTTCCGGAGACCAGCAGCGTGTGATCTTCCAACCGAAGTGGCATTAATTTATTAAAAGCTTAATGGTTGGATGCAGGGAAATGATTGGACATGGCGTGTTTCTGTTGATGGATGGTGAATCGTTTATTTATTCTGATGGTTAAATGAGTGGACTTCGTGGAACGTGCAGATTTGTGGAACGTGCAATTGGAAATAGCTGCCTCATCTCGACTTGTTTTAGTGCTGAGTGTGCAAACGAACTATCACACAGAATCTGATATTTGGTTGAATGTTAAGTTTATGGAACTTACTATTGTTCGATTGCATTTTGTATCTCACTTATGTTCTTGTTGACCTCATGATTCTGTTCATCTCATTCACTTGTGAGATAATTGATACGGCATGACATCCTATCTTCTAAATAATCCCATCTTCAACTTTGTTTTTTTTTGTATACAAAACCTCAAATTAAAATTTAATTATAATGATGAAAAAGGTGCATTAATAATTCTTGGCTTTATTAATTCATTTATATTTTAAGAAGTTTTTTCCTTCTCAAAATTTGTATAATTTGGATTTTAACTTCAAAGAGAAGAAAAATCAAGTAATCACAAAGTTTTTGCCTTTCAAAATTGACAAAAGGATCTTAGAACATTCAAATATTGTCTGTATGTCATGGGATTGTGCCGAAGGTTTGGATCAATGCATTATCAGTTCTGTACCAGCTTATAGGGAATCTCCTTCAATTCTTCATTGTAGTCTCCGTTAGTTTGAACTGCTGTTTTGTTGGAATGTGTTTTTTTTCACGAGATCTGTTTTTATGGACAAATTTTTTTAAATGTCCATTAATTCTGATCATTCCATTTGATGAGGTTTCCAGGTAATGTCTACCAGTTAAATTGTAAATCATTGTTCGTCATTACCAATCATTCCAAACTCAAAGATTTTTGTTTTCTGACATCACGCAAAATGTTAAAAACTGTCTTATTTTTCTCATCACAGTTCAAAAGAAATAAAAATTCGCTCAATTTAATAAATGCAATTACATTTAGTTGAAATCATCACAAATCTTTACTTTTTTACCAAGCATAAATTTACCAGCATACAATTCATTTGATCAGACAGTTCGTAGTTCTCATTGATAGCCATATCTGGTGGCTCTCTGTGCCTTTATTTTTATGTATAGTACCATATTTTATAGTGAAAATTAAATAAAAATTTTAAAATAACTAATATAAAAATGTACAAACATTGTGTGATGTTTTATAATGCTGAGTGAATTATTTTAAGTAATTTATATGTAGCTTAGTAGGTTACCTGCTTTGTTTCTCGTGTACAGTTTTAATATAACTGGTACATATTTATTATAGTGACTTAATACATTCTCATTCTTTGTTTCACAAGTAACCTTGATTTCTTTTCTGTGAAGTCAACTTGATTTGCTTTCACATTCCAAAACCAAAAAACTCACAGCTGCTAAACAAGAATTAGCCCAAGTTGTCTTTAACTTAAACCAGCTAGTGAAATCGGTTCAGATAACTGTTTTATGTTAGAGCCCTTTGTATGTCTTTCTATATCGGGGTTTAGCATTCCGTTCACCTAAAATCCTCAATATAACTAATAAAATGTCATGACTGACAGTAAACCAGTTTATTCCATAAATATATAATTGATCTGAACTCCAGAGTTGACAACTTAAAGTACTGGTAGTAATGCACCAGTAATGTGAAAAATATATTTTATCATATTCTTGTTTACCCCAACCGATTTCACCAGCTGTTTTACATTGAAGGAAACTTTGACTAAATATTAATAAAGGTGGTTTGAATTTTGGGTATAATAATGTGTGTTAAACAATGTTCTGTATATGGTTATAACAAAATTTACACTTAAATTTAAAAATCAATACATACGAAGGTACATAATTTAGATAACTTCCATCAATAACCTAAAGAGTACTTTCTATCATTGTTTTACTTCATAATTCCAAGAATGAGTAATTATAGTCACTTAATAATTGGGCAAAACTCGCACAATTTAATACCTCTCAACTCTTAATTATCCTAAATTGATACCTCTCAAAATTATATTAATAACTTATTCAGCTAGAATTCAGTAGTCAGGTTGAGATCTGAGAACTTCTCTTCTGTCCACACTGACTATCGTAGAGACAACAATTTTAATGGCAGAAACAGCCGATACTTAAATTCAAACATAGCAATCGTGATTAACTTGAGGTACAGTAATGCTCTAATTAATCAACTTCTTAACCACAGCAGAATTATGGGTAACTTTTCAGGATTTAGTCGGAATGGCAACAAGCCATATTTCCGACTAAATCCTGAAAAGTTACCCATAATTCTGCTGTGGTTAAGAAGTAGATTAATTAGAGCATTACTGTATAATGTTGCAGGTACTATCCATTCTCTCCATGTGCAACCAAATTACTAAAAAATAATTTAAAAATATGCACGCAAACTTACCTCATCCAACTTCTAATGGTTGTTTCCCAACATGAAAATATCAAGTAATTTTATAGTGACAGAAATGAAGTCAGAAGTTGTCAGATCGAAGTTGTGCTATTGAGAAAATCTAGGTTTTATATACCCAGGCGATCTGATTTTATTCCTGATTATTCTCTTAGTTTTGTGGTAATCAAACGGATCTTTTTTGCTTTAAATATATGTGATGCCAGATGGTGTATAACGAGTAATTTACTAAAAAAAAACAAGTTATAATTTATTGAAAGAATTAAAATGTCACTCCAGCAAAAACTAATTTTCAAATAATTTCGTAATAAAATATGAAAGGCTACCTTCCTTCCATCCTATAGAAATGTACTGTTTGCTAAATTTCATGCCAAAAATTGGCCTTCTATCATTAATATCATAGTTGTTAGTATTTAGGGATTGTAGCCTATATTTCTCTCATGCATAATACTCAAAATGCAATACAGAAACTTAAATCAGAAGTCATACTAATTACTCAAGTCTGCTATTGATGAAAAAATGTATCAGAATTGTGTGATGTGATTTAGAATGTATGCGGTATGTTGGTATATATGTTTCCAAAAGTTACTGTTATTTCATTGACAAAAAATATATTTGGTGTGATTTAATTTACAAAAGTTAGGTGGATATGAATTCTGTTTTAATAAATTGAGTCTCCTTTAATCTATTGAGTCCTTTTTGCATGGCAATGAAACCCTTAAATTGAGTGTGTCTAGACACATTCTTTGATATCTCATTCTCAATATTATCAAATATTTAATCACTACAATTTGGTATATTGGGACCTAAGGACTTTGCAGACTTCTGTCTCAGACTCTCAGTACTACAGTTAAAATAGACTCAATAGAAAGACTTTTAGAGACTCAATATACTGAAACTTTATTCATATCGTCGTCATTAATTTACCATTAACAATTTATTGCCTGCCATCTTTCTCGGTTCCAGTCTTGTGATAGGATTTTGCATAAATGTCATTCTTCTCATTGGTCAACAGAGTGAGTATTCTCTGTAATAGTAATATGGTTTCATTATGGAGTTTTTTGCATATTTTCATTGGTTAATATTAAATGAAGTCGGTGCATATTTCATTGCTTGACATGGAAGTCTGTGTATTTCATTGATTGATATGGAAGTCTGTGTATTTCATTGGTTGATATGGAAGCCTGTGTGTATTTCATTGGTTGATAAGGAAGTCTGTGTATTTCATTGGTTGATATGGAAGCCTGTGTGTATTTCATTGGTTGACATGGAAGTCTGAATATTGTTGTCATTCAGGATCTCATTTTTCAGACTCTTGATATTTTGCAATATGAAATAAATTCTTTATTTTCCCAAACAACTGGCTCACTCGCTCTGCATCTGACTTACCCATCTGTCCTCAAATGTACTTATTATATACCGTCCTTAACCCTTTACCCAACAAACCAGCCAAAACCGGCCAAATAAAGCTTCAACAGCCTAAAATATCTTCGGTCTGTCTCAATAGAACCATACAAATATGGATATCATTGGAACCGGCTCCTTGACCACATTGT
Source organism: Siphonodentalium dalli (assembly GCA_032622095.1). Lineage (NCBI taxonomy): Eukaryota > Metazoa > Mollusca > Scaphopoda > Gadilida > Siphonodentaliidae > Siphonodentalium > Siphonodentalium dalli. Next base: position 153,471,643 of record CP136062.1, read on the forward strand.
GATAGTTACAGTTATGCCCTGTGCCAATGCATTCTCTTATATATGCGAGTCGACCATAGGTCGCCTCGCATATATAAGAGAATGCATTGGCCTAAAAAAAATCTTTTTTTACCATTTTTTCTTACATTCTTTAACAATTTTATAATTTTTAATGTGTTAAGAGAATGCATTGGCACAGGGCCCTTCTGTTGGGTAAAGGGTTAACCCTTCCATGACTGGATCTCCCTGAAATTTTGAGAAAATCCTGTACCAATGCATTCTGTTATATATATGAGTCCCCCATATGAAGCCTCGCATATATAACAGAATAAATTGGCCTAACAATATTTACCATGACCGTGAAAGCCAGTGCATTCTCTTATATATGCAAGGCTTCCTGGTAGACTCGGATATATAAGAGAATGCACTGGCACAGGATCTTTAATGCTGCACCTGCGCAGCTCCCATCATGAAAGGGTTACTGTGATGACCAAACTCATATCTGGATGTCAAGCCTTTTGAAACACTTGTTGTAAAAGATGATTGTGTCTTTTTACAATTTACAGACTATTATCGTCAAATATTGATAAAAAAATAATTAGGTCCAAGTTGTCAAATTAAGATTAAATTATCCAAAATTAAAATGTACGAAATCTTTTAAATGCATTCTGTGAAATCGATCGGGTGTATTTATTATTATATTATTATTATAAATACATTGAACATAACATTTAATTAAAATTTTGCATGTCTCCAGATAAAGGGGATTTAATTGGAAAATAAACATAATTTGAGGCATAAATACGCTGAAAACAAGTACAAAGAAAAACTAAGTTTTGTTTTTAATTTCAAAGAAAAATTTATCTGGACATAAATTTATAGTCTGTCTGTTCAAAGTTCTTTAATTTGACGTGTACTTACAGAGACCTTCCCTTTATAAGTTCTACCTTTCTATGTACATTGTGATCTCCAGTTCTGGTGTAAAATTAAAGGTGAAGGGCTGGTTTATACTAGTCTATATGATCACCATTATTTAGACTACCCTGATGCTTCCGACTTTCTCTCACCCAAATAAATACACACCCAGGCTTCTCATTAACCATTTCAATATCAGGAGCTGCGCTGATCATGTGCCAGTGCATTCTCTTATATATGGGAGACTCGCTTCTATAAGAGAATGCATTGGCACAGGGTTTTCTCAAAATTTAAGAAGCTCCAGTCTATTAAGTGTTCAAGGTTCTATCTTTCTATGTGTATTTTGATCTCCAGTTATAGTGTAAAATTAAAGGTGTAGGGCTGATTTGAATTTTTGAGATTTGTCAATTCTTATTATCATACAGTAATGCTCTAAGTAATCGACTCCTTAACCACAGCAGAATTATGGGTAACTTTTCAGGATTTAGTCGGAAATATGGCTTGTTGCCATTCATCGGAAAGCTCTCCCCGAGAGCTTTCTGATGAATGGCATCAAGCCATATTTCCAACTAAATCCTGAAAAGTTACCCATAATTCTGCAGTGGTTAAGGAGTCGATTACTTGGAGCATTACTGTACATCCTCTGAAAGATTGTTTGGTCCAAATAATTTGTAGGGCGAGGTTTCTGAAGAATAATTTTTCTCTAACTGGGTCCAGGTTAGAGTAACTTATATTTGAAAGTGTGATTCTCCGGATATTATTTATTGGTCCATCATACATGGACTCATTGTGATACAAGTATTTAAGTTAAACACAAGATGTCTTTCTGTGTAATTCTAATCCATGTATTTTGCTTCTTGTTTTCATTTGGCCAGTTGACTTATCAATGAAAAGTTATTTCAACAAGTTGGCTGGTCAAATGTCAATTAGTTAAACGGTGTACTGGCCAATTCTCTAACTTAAGAAGCAAACTTGTAGTTAATAATTCATGATGGTAGAAATTCATAACTCCCTTATATTGAGGGAAATGGTTCCTGTTCTCCTAATCAGAGTATCGGGAGCCGTGTACGTGACTTGTTAATGCAGAATCATATTTTATGCATTGATTCTGACTTGAATCTCTGTTCCTTGTTGCATTTGTTGAATTATTCTGATCATATATTTGTTATTGTATAGTGATTTGTAAAAATCATTGTGTATACAACTTTTCACCTAAAACATCAGCAACTCAAAATAGTAGAGGGTATTCTTCACATTGTACTTTCACTTAATTTAAAAAGTAACGCCAGTTGGATTTGTTATCTGATGATTCAACCAGACCTTCATTGGCACTGAATTTGTCATTGTTGCATGGTTTCGTGCAAAAAGACACCCAGGATCTTTCAAATGTGCAATAAGTCACCCAGCATCTCAAGTCTCATAAAAATAGACTTTAAATAAGTCGCATGTGAATTACCACAAATTTTTTAGTGAAATTTCAATGGAATTTGAATGGGTATTCCACCTGTTGGTTTGACTGTCGCAGACAAACAAGACTTTATGATGCTGGGTGTCTTTTTACATGATAACATGCAACATTGTCCAATTCATCTTCATTGGCCATACTTATCAATATGTTCATTCACACTGGCCAACTCATTGTCAGCGTCTCGGTGCAAAAAAATTTAAAAATTTGCACTGAGAGGATATGTACAATAGTGAAAGGCCTCCATTTACACCGAGAGGCTGCAAATCTGTAAACTTTCCTCACAGAAGTGGGTTGATAAGTTGATAACTGTTCAGAGATGTCGTAATATGCTTAAATAAGATGAAGATGTGAAATACAACTTGAAGAATAATGAAATCATTTAAAATGTCATATTCATTATTATCAGCCTGTTGAACGCATTCTATGTTGCATAAGTCCAATATAACATTTGAATATCATCATACATATTTTACTGTATGTTTTCAAAAATATGTCAACAGTCTGGACTAAATAATTTACACCTGAGAATGTAGATCAAGTATTCTCAGTCCCCAACAGCTTGGGATATCGGTTGGTTTGATGTTGTTTTGGACTGAGTTCCGTCCCATTACTCATCTATAACAGACTTAACGCCAAGAATCGTGGGCAAACACACTGCGTATATGAACATGGAGGGCAGCCTTTTCCAAGCATGATGATATCAAACAATGCATTATATCAGAGGTCCTTTGAATGTCAAATCACACAAGATTTATAAGTAAACAAACCCTTGTTTTTCCAGAGAATTTTGATTTGTCTGGCGATCAGAAGATGTATGTAAACAATATATTGAACAATCGTATCATCACTTTACCTTTTACTATGATGGTAAATGATATAACGGAACAGCAACAGACCAATATCCCATGCTTTGCGCTAGAATGTGTTCACTGGCTTTGAGGTTTCATTACATCGCTCCACATATTGTATATAATGTCATGTTCATGAGCACACAGTTCATGGGACCATTCTGCAAAAATGTGATATATATATTTTATACTGAATACCAACAGAAATGTAATAATATTACATTTAATTTGTCAAATAAAGTTGAAAATATTTGTTTAACTCTGTCTCCATCTTATATTTAAAACAAGTGCAGAGCACTACATATCCCCCACGAGGTGAGCAGTGAGCCCCATGATGTGTGGTATAAGGCGCATAACACAATTATTGGTTTGTTTAAAATTTGAGGCACGTATGCTGATTTTTACCTTTCGACCCTTGTTGGGACCCACCCCTGCGTCCAAATTTTTTTTCCGACCCATTTTTGGACAACCACCCCCCTTTTAACACTAAAACAGATTTGCGGGGGGGGGGGGGAATTCACTGTAAACAGCTGTATATGAATTTCTGTGCATAATATTTGTCATGGATGTTTTAACATTGACATGTAAATTGGAACGAGTCATTTTGGGGTCATTCGGCCAAAAAAACATGGCTGCCAGTGGCCATCTTGGATTTCAAAATACAACACGATAACTGCCTGCAGTCAGTTTAGCAGTTAGAATTACAGTATTTCTCTTATTCTAAGGTGTTTTAAGCCAGACTCATTGCAAAAATTTGCAGAAAAAAAATTTGTTGGTCCCATCGAACACCCACCCACCCCGGCATACGTGCCCAGAAAACATTCCCCGTCCACACAGGCAAATCTCTGTCTGCACAGAGTTGATCGTTCATTGGGTTATCAGAAGATATGATTATTCCTCTTCACTATAAGTTTTTAGCTCACCTGAGACAAAGTCTCAGGTGGAGCTATAGTCATCACTCCTCGTCCGTCCGTCAACCTTTTTTTAAACATCTTCTCCTCTGAAACCATCATACCGAATTAGTTCATATTTGGTGTGGATGTTCCCTAGGTGACTCTCATTCAGATTTGTTCAAATGAGGTCACTGGGTCAAATAGTTGCGAAACCAGGGCCATAACTCTTCCTCCATAGTAATTCTGACAACAACGTCTTGTCCATAACCATTGTGCCGATTTAGCTAATATTTGGTATGGAGGGTCCTTGGGTGACTGGTGTTCAGATTTGTTCAAATGAGGTCACCCGGTCAATTAGTTGAGAAACCAGGGCCATAACTCAGTAATTCTTACAATGACTTCTTCTAACAAAATATTGGGCCGATTTAGCTTATATTTGGTACTGAGGGACCTTGGATGACTGGGAATCAGATTTGTTTAAATTGGGTCACTGGGGCAGAGCCAGGGACATAACTCTAAAAACCAAAAAATTACATTTTTGCATTTTGATCATATTTGGTGTGGATGTTCCCAAGGTGACTGTCATTCAGATTTGTTCAAATGAGGTTACTGTGTCAAATAGTTGCGAACCAGGGCCATAACTATATTCATCCTTGGTAATTCTTATAACGACTTCTTGTCTAGAACCATTATGCCGATTTGGTATGGGGGGTCATTGAATGACTGGGGTTCAGATTTGTTCAAATTGGGTCAAATAGGGGTGGAGCCAGGGCCATAATTCCAAAAAAAATAATAAAACATTCAGGAACTCCTTGATCAACAAAATATCACCCTCCCCCCCCCCCACATGACCCAGAACCCCAACCAACAGCATTCCACCCTATCTCATCTCCTAACTCACAGGATCTCTCCCACCAGCAGATTAAGTCAATTGTATTAGCTACAGACAGAGAGAGAGTTAATATAAATACACACAGTCATCAATTGAGATGTTTATCAGGCTGACAGGTGTGAACTAATGCTTAGCTAGCACTCATGCCAGTGTGTGTTATTAAAATAAAGTCAAAACAAATTATTGTTCTCTAACCTGAATTTAGTGTGTCTGGCATTTGCAGAATGAGGTCCCCAGAGGGTGAATTTAGTTATGCTACCCTGCACAGCAGTCTAGCATCACCAAATCCACTAGCCAGGGTCCTCAGTCTGCTTAGGCCTCATCTTCTGGGAAGTATATAGGCACTTAAATTGACATTTTTACTTACCTTTTCCCTTCTGTTTAGTTTCTATATCCCCTAATTTGTGAATATAAAATGCATAATTGAGGTGCCCAATGGGTGCACATCACCAACTTTAACTGGAGAACTTCAATCTAATGCCATTTCTCCCATAGCAGTTGAGGCCTACACAAAATGAGGTCCCCAGAGGGTGAATTTGGTGATGCTAGCCCGCATTGCAGGATTGTGTCATTAAATTCACCCTTTGGGGACCTCATTCTGCAAATGTCAGACACTATGTTCAGGCTTGTCTGCTCGAATATTATGTTCTTAACCACCAGTATCCAGTTGAACTCATTATACCCTGATTTTGCAAAGAAAACTTGGGGGGTATATTGGATTGAATTTGTCAGTCTCTATGTCAGACTGTTCTCCCATCCATCCATCTGTCATTATGTCTCTATCCGTCCATCAATTGTTTTCTTCTCCAGATACATATTAAGGATGCAGTGTTAGAATCGAGGTCCTCATTTTAATATTCATTATGACCTGACCTCGATTCTAACACTGAGCGGTGATTGGCTGTTTCTACTCTGTCAGTCATGGAAAGGTCAGGTCACAATGAATATTAAAGGTACTCAACCCGATAAAACTCCTCTCAATTACTATTTCAATGGCTTCGGGGGTCAAAAATATTTGATTCGAGTCGAGGAAGTCACCCATCAAAGCTCAGATTTGTTAGATATCGATTTTAGAAATCTATTATTTTTCATTATCGGGAATTCTTTCTGGCCCGGAAGACAATCAAAAATTCGTTATTATTACCCACTTGATTATAGAGTTATCCATCCTTGTCTGTTTGAATAGAATTTTGGCGTAAAATCTCGAGCAGGTTACCAAATTGACGGCAGTTATTAGTACGCATCTCGAGAACATAAGAATTTTCAAAAATCAATATCTAATAACTCTGAGCTTTGTTTGATGGGTTCCTCGACTCGAATCAAATATTTTTTACCCCCAAAGCCAAAGAAATAGTAATATAGGACCCTCTGATCGGATTGTTGTTGTTGGAATCTGTTGAGATGGGGACCCTCTTTACGGGTTGAGTACCTTTAAACTTAGGAACTGTGTCACTTGACAAATTTCTTTTTTAAAGTTGGAATTATCGACAGATTTCTCCTCTATTAGAATTGTTTACTGACAATGTGTTGATTTGTATGAGTAAATAAATTATTAGCCGACAATAAATCACTAAGTTCCAGATATTTAGTTGATCGTTTGGACGATTTTTAATGATAGTAAACTGCATGGGTGGTGAATTTATAGACGCATGGCGTCCATTGCTGCTGAGCCGGATCAAATCGAAAAAATACGCTCTCCGGAGACAATATTCGGTGGTTAAAATTTTATCAAATGCAACGTGTATGAATGTTTCTGATGGGAGTTTGTGGTATTTATTGAAAGATGAATTCTTTGCCGATCCATCCGTGTATATATCGTTATCATTGCTGGGGTGAATGGGCTAAATTTGTGCGACTCCCGAGCGATGGTGAAACGTTGAATTTCTACAGAGCCCCTTGTCTATATAATGTTCCATTAACGCGAAGAAGGCGCGTATATAGAGCGGCATATATGGGCAGTGCAAAAGGGGGAGGACAGCGGAGCGCGTTACAGGCCCCTGTGATTTAACAAACAAAATAAATGAAAAACAATATATAATTTTTTTTTTTTTTAAATAATTCAAAACAATTTTTTTTTTAAGTTAACAAAATTTGAAAAACTAACACCATTATAACTCTGCCAAGGGTACCCCGAGTCACCACACCAAATTTGTTTAAATCGGTCCAAAATCTTGTGTTATGTACTGGTAAATTTGTTTGGAGCGACATTAATTCCAGTTCATCAATTCCATCCCATGCCTTTGGACTACTTAGTTATTGATAAGGCTATATTATTTTCTGATGTCTCTTATGCCAATGTGCAGATAATCTGATAAAGAAAGCTATGGTAATTTAAAATAAAGATTCAACAATACACATCACATGATATTAACAGTAGACTTGAACATCTTTGCTGCCTTGCACAGCTGAATATATCACTCTACATATGGTCTGAGGTCATTATAAATGTTATTGGTTTAATAGAGATGCCAGCTTTCAACATAAACAATTCCTGTGATTTGTTGACAGCTCTGCTATATAACTGATATACTGGGTCAGCGGTGAGGTGGCTTATCTTGATCTATATTGTTGGTAGAATTTGATACATTATCATTGTAAACTTAAATTAGACTCTCTTAACCCAAGTATTCCATGTCCAGGTCACCTTTCACATTTAACCCAAGGCTGTGGCGGTGCAGCATTACAGATCCTGTACCAGTGCATTCTCTTATATAATTGCGAGTGAGTCATAAATTCCAATAATTTGTGTTATGTACATTTGTCTATAATAGTACATAACAGTGTACTCTATAATTCAACACCAAAACTCTCATTTATGATTCTGATCATAGTAATTTACTATCGCCAAGGGATGGGTTAACATCTGCCGATCGTGATCGGCCTCTCGTTATCTGTCGTCAATGTGTCACACTGATGTATTTTTAGACAAAATTACTCAAGATGGCTTGCAAAATGGCAACCAAAAAGTTGATTTTTCCCATAAATCCCGAACATTATTCTCTGCTGTTCCGAAAAGGTAGCAAATTGTGACTTACTTGGTTATTAACCATGTTACTTAATCAACTGACAATTAAATGTTCCATTCTGGTAGTCCTAGTACCTTCTGATGCATGACAAATTCATTTGAAAGAATGCAATATCGAAGTTTGCGAAAAAACGTCTTTTTGGAATTCTGGTACTGTTTTTGAACGAAAATGGCAGAACTTCGAAACAGAACTCAGATGGAACATATTATATTAAGGCTACACTCGCCCATTAGCATCAAAATCGATCAACTTAGTATGTCAAAATGGCAACCAGGGAGTGACTTGTGGTCATAGGTGAGGTGAATATGTATACATAGTTATCGTATAATCATGAATGGTGTGAATATTTATACAAGAAGTGCTGAATAGTTATACAGGGGTGGCTATATGGTCATGGGTGGGGTGTCCATGGTGAGATGCATATGTATACAATGATTTGTATTGTGTGAGGTGAATATCAGTCTATGTAAACATACACTCAGACTATTTTTTTATATGTGGGTATGTAGTTTACTCCAGACTGGGTGAATATGTGTACATGAAGTGGTGTATGATTATAACGAGAGTAGCTACGTGGTCATATGTGTGTTGTTTATGTATGGTCACGTGTGTGATACACAGGTATACCTTGGATGATTGTATTGTCATGGATGGGTGTATATGCATACGTGTGTTGGTTGTGTATTCATAGGTGGGATGTATGGATAAATCAGGATTGTTTGTATGTTTATGGGTAATATATTTCGGTGTACATGGAATGACTGTTTGGTCATGATTGTTGAAGTGTATATGGATAGCTGTATAAATGGATGGCCATGATGTATGTGCATCTTTGTTGTGGCTGTATTGTCATAAGTGGGTTATGTATACAGGGAAGATCTGTATGATCGTGGGTGGGGTGTATGAGTATACGGCGAGTGGTCGAATTGTCATGGGTGAAGTGCATATGCAAGTCTGGGGTGTACGGGTGGCCGTATTTGCGGGGTATTGGTATAACCATTCAATCGTGAGGTGTATATGTATATCTGGAATATCGATATCTTTAAGGGCTGTATGCCCATTGGTGAGGTATATGTGTATACCTGGAGTGACTCAATGGTCATGCGTGGGGTATATATGTATATCTTGAGTGGCTATATGGTCATGGATGTGGCAAATATGAATACAGGCAGTGCCGTGTGGCCAATGGTGGTGCGGGGTATTGGTATAGCTGGCAGTTTTGTGTGGCCATTGGTGAGGTGAATATGTTTATATGGTGTGGCTTTATAGGCATTGGTGGATGTATATGTATATCATGAGTGGCTATATGACATGGGTGTGGCAAATATATATACAGGGAGTGATTGTATTGTCAATTGGGAGGCGAATATGTATACAAGAAGTGACTATGGTCATGAATGTGGTGAATATGTATACATGCAGAGAGCGACTACGGTCACGAGTAAGAGTGTATGAGTATATCTGGTGTGCCTGTATGGTGACTAATGGTTGTACAGTTATGTGTGTGGTGTACAGGTATACCCAAGTGTGAATCTATGGTCGTGTGTGAGGCGTATGCGTACAAAGCGAGTGGCTACATGGTCATTTGTGTGGTGTTTATGTATATATGGAGCAAGTGTATCGTCATGGTGGGTTGTACAAGTGTACCTTTGGGTGGCTATCGCTTTCCACAACAACTCAAGGTTATGGTAATCGACTCAGAGGTAATGTCAGAGAGTTCTCAATCGGGATGGCATTTTGCATGCACAATGGAGGAAGCAGGTTTCCTGGAATAAGTCAGTCAATTTTGATGCCAATTATCAGAATGTTTTATGTTATATAATTGGGCCAGCATAGCACATAATATGGACCCTCTCAGTTCAGTTTCAAAGTTCTGTCTATTTCCGTTCAAAACATGGCCAGAATTCCACAAGAAGTTTTTGGCAAAATTCCATACTGTATTCTTTAAAATGAATATGTCATGTCTCATAGGGTACTGCACGGAGCCCCGTAAGTCCCACTTGCGATACTTTTTTTTATCTCGTTTAAACGAGATAATATCTTTCCATACTTGTTTTTATCTCGTCTAAACGCTCGTTTAAACGAGATATTATCTCGTTTTAACAAGATAATATCTCGTTTAAACGTTTAAACGAATATCTTGCAATAGCAATATAAAAAAAAGTATGCAAGATATTATCTCGTTTAAACGAGATAAAAAAAAGTATCGCAAGTGGGACTTACGGGGCTCCGTAGTACTGGGACAACCAGAATAGAACATTTAGTTGTCAGTTTATTCATTAATGTGTTTAATAACAAAGTGGGTCACAATTTGCTACCTTTTCGGAACAGCAGAGAATGATGTTCTTGATATATGGGAAAATCTACTTTTTTACCATATTTGGTTGCCATTTTGCAAGCTATCTTGAGTAATTTTGTCTAAACATACATAAGTGTGATACATTGAAGACAGATAAAAACAATAAACACATTTAATACCATTCTTTTTTACTTGAAATGAAAACAATAAAAATTCTGAAAATTATTGCAGTGGCTACAATTGTAAAAAAAACATTTTAACCAAAGTGCATCAGAAATGTTAGTATTCAATGTATATAAGACCAGAATTGCTCATTTTATTAAACAACTACAATATAAAAGCGATTATATGACACGCTAGGGCAATATTTACCATTTTCCATATTTTGGCCGCCAATTTGAGCCAAAGTGACAAGTTTGGTTCCATTGAGTTGGAATATTCAGAAATAATGGTATGCCTTACTTTCATTGCATAGTTCTGCTAATTTCTCGTTGAAATATGACTAGAATCCCAAATACATTTTTGGTGAAATTTTATATTGCGTTGTGAGAAAGCGAATTTTTGAGGGATCAGAAGGGCCTGGGACCACCATGAATGGTATATTTCATTGCTACAATGATCAATTAACATACAAAATAAAGTCACAATTCTCAACCAGTTCCAAATATATCTAGAAGATATTAGTGAAAACACGTCATTTTGGTGGCCATTTTGGACGGGTAGTTCCAATTTTGCCCTAAAAGGTGGCATTATATCTTAGCTTCACTAAAATGTAAACATGTGTATACCTATGATAACATTTTATTTCTAAAATTTGCACCAAACTGACTTAGTGACCCGTCTGAAAAACGGCGGCCATGTTGGACGCCATCTTGTCTGGTGACAAGAAATACAGCTCAAAAAGTCGGTTTCCCGGACAAGAATTGAAACACACATGCATATGTACGACATATCAAAAGATGGAACTTCTTTTTCCTGGCTATCACATGATCAAATCGCAAATACACTCTACTATCTATGCATGCATTACCGCCTACCTTATTTAGTATTACATGCATTACCGCCTACCTTATTTAGTATGTTCATTATGTTTATGTAACTTCAGCAGTATGTGTTCTCAAGGTATATTTCATAACTGTATATTTGTTTTTGTATATCATTTGTTTGTTGGAGAGGAGCGTTGAACAGTTAGAAATAACTTGTGCCCCAATACAATTTGTGCCCCAATCCAATTCAGCGACTTGCTAATCAAATATGTTTAACCCTTTCAGTGCCAAGTCCGATTTTTGTATCAACCCATATTTCCTTGATCATTTTTCAAATTTATTAATTATAATAATGTGACACATTGATGGAAAGAGCTCAGAGCTCTTTCCATCAATGTATCACATTATTATAATCAATAAATTTGAAAAATGATCAAGGAAATATGGGTTGATACAAAAATCGGACTTGGCACTGAAAGCGTTAAACCAACTTCAAAATATTCCCATGCGATGAACGAGTGGAATATGATCTCTATACGGGCCTATCTAGATATAGTAGAGATTCGTGGCATCACATAGATACCGTAAAAGTGATAGTCTAGGAATGATAGTTGCTAATCGTAGACAAAGCTATACGCATCGATCAAATGAATCAAATCTCGATAAACACCGATGCTGACTTTCACATGAAAGCAAGCAAGTACCCATCTTATCGTTAACGGTATCCACTTCAGGAGATTCGGGTATCTTCTTTGACGCTTATCGTATAAAAAGTATAAAAACATCACCACGAAGAATAAATATATAAACTATGTTCTTGTAATACTTATTGACAACTCTCTATGAAATAACGAAACGAAATTTTGCGTGTTGAATCCATTAATTGTTATGTAAACAAAACTGTTATAGTGATGCGTCAACAAACATTGATAATCACTTAGTAAGTTTCAAATAAATAGATAGTCTGTATATAGTAACGGGCACATCCACCCTGACTTAGTCTTTATCTTTTTTTTTTTTTTTTTAATTCTATTTTTTGCTATTATGTCCAATGATCACATATCAACAACGTTGCGATATTCACAGTACTGCCGAATAAGGAAGAGTCTCAATCGCACTTAAAGGTTTCATGACATAAGTTTTGGGTGGATGTGCCTTCAATCAATACATTAATATTACATATACTACAATATAATTATGTACCTGTTAAATGTGCTTTTGTCATTTATTTGTATTTATATTTATGTATCTCAAATGCCATGTATATTGGTTTATCGAGATTAAAGAATTGAAATTGAATTGAAGTTCAAATATATCGGTCTTAATATGATTTTTTTAGAATATTATCTAATGCTTTGACATTTGATAAGAACAAAGGCAGTATATTTTCACATGCACTTGTTGATGATACATATTTTACAGACTTAAAAAAAAAAATATTGCCTCCATTTAACCATTTCTATACTAAATACTCATTGACCAGTATGAATCCCTTAATTATGAAATGTTCAAATAATAAGTTCAACAGGTCTTTGTTGAACTTAGTTTCTGAACATTTTCCTCCAATAAATATGAATAATTCTGCACTTTTATTATCTGTCGTCTGCTGTTTCTTCCTGAATACCTCCAAATTATTACTAGACCATTCCAATGTATATATACTTCTATAACTGAATGGGAGAATCCATTTAGTACAGAAAGCTTCTATTTCTTCAATATCTCACGCGCATCATAGAAAGTATTTGCAACATTTCTTGCAAGCGCGCTCATATGTTTCCAACTTGAAATCAAATAAAAGATTTTGTATATAGATGAGTATGCTAATTTAAACGAACTTTCTAACAGATGAAAAGTAATTGTGCATATCTTGCATTCAGACAATGAAACAGAATATTAAGTTATTGGCTGAATCGTGTTACAGAGATGTGAAGGAGATATAACCGGGTTGGGACTTCGGAACTGTAGAAAATTGGTACATCTATTTCGAATGGTGATAAACTTTTCAAAGGCGTAAAAATAATAATTTGATTCATTCAGACATTGAAACAGACGCGTTAAATATCACTGCCCATATGCTATAGTGATGAGGGTTTGGACTTAAAATATCGCCAATGTTTACTTTATGTTAAGACGCATTGAATCTGAATCTGACCGTGCAGTAAGTCTAAGTGAACCGCACGCGATCACATCATCTCTCGCTGCGACGATGTAATAGAACCATATGGTTATAGAAATTAGATCCTTCCTTCCATATATTTGTGCAACTTTAACCTGTTGTGCATGTGATATTTTTTAAGCGTTACCGCGCTGAAACCATTTTCATGTCTATCTACGGTGTAATTGCTTCATAATAATGGCCATTAATTGTTTGAATTTAGTGTGGAATTTGTTGTTTTAGCCTATTCCAAAAGTGGAGTATTTTCCTATTTTGGGGTGGGGGGGGGGGGTCTGAAATTACCATCATGCAGTTGAAAACTTTTCAACCATTTGGCGTGTCCGGTTGAAAATTCGAGGAAGCTTGAGGTACTAGTTGAACAATCGCAAAAAAAACTTGGAAATTCAGTTTGGGTTTTGTTCAACATAAAGGGTTGCAAATGAAATTTGACAAACTTGGAAATTTGGGTCAAAGGGGAGCTGTGCATGGGTAATTCCAGGGTATAGACGCACCCAGCGGAGACACATCACTGATATATGTAATGCATGGGAGAGTGCAAATCTAAGTCTGACCCCACAGTAAAGCTGAACCGCAACAACTCATCCCCCGTGAGTCTGCATGACCGCGCAATAAATGTGAACTGTGACCACCTCATCTCTCGCTGCGGCGATGGAAGCAGATGGTTGTAGAAATTAGATCCCTGCTTCCAGAATGTTCGTAGCTCCGCTCTTAATATCACAGGTTGCCGCTGCATCTTTGTGCAACTATATCCCCATTGTATGATAAGTGTTACCGCGCCGAATCCATTCACAGGTCTAACTACGGTGTAATTGCTTTCAGAATAACGACCATTATTTGGAAAGACAAAGAGGTGCTAACAGGTTATGTGAGGGACCAGGAAATGGGACACTCTAACCGTCATGGATAAATTCCATTAGCCTAAGCCCCTTATCGTGTTGATAGAGAACTATTGTTGAGGGATAAATTAAGTAGGCAACATAGATGATCCAAGAAACCGCCCATTCATTAATATGGACATAGTAAATAATATTATGCATCGATTATAAGGGATCGGGTGTTCAGTCCGGTAATAACCTGTTGACGAGAATCATCCTTAGAAAATTGTTGTGAAAGAATCGTTACCAATTCCGTTTGTTGTTATTTCAAATGCATGATTGTTTTTGGTCCCGCGCATGCTTACTACTGCTGCGGTATTATTTCGGTTTGGTGGCCGTAATACATGGGGGATTCCAGTTATATAGAGCCTCTTAGAGGGATGCCAGCTCTTTTGATGTCCCGAAAACTCCGGAGTACCACGAACCGGAATCTTCAGTTTCACAAAATACTAGGCCGATGCAAACAACAAGTGGTGCTGAAAGGGGTCACTCTCACCTAAAAGTGCTGATGGGTAGACATGTTTTGAAAATGTGCTGAATGGTTTAATTGCGGCACCAACGCAGTTACTTCAACAGTGTTCCTGAAAGGCTGGCGCCCAGCGGCGGTTTGTTTTCAGTTCAGTTTAATTTCCATTGGATCGTAAGCAATTATTCTCTAACAGAAATCATGGCAGACGCGAAAACTAAACGTCATCTATAACGATATTTCAACACATGTGTACCCTTCAGCACATTTTCCAAACCTGTGTACCCTGCATCACAAGTAACTGATAGAAAGAGCCATAATTGAAGAAAAAGAAGCCCTATAGTAGAAGCCTCATAGAACAAAAACAGTCGTCCAAAGCATCGTGTCCTTTGACCTCAACAGCAAAACCATAATAGATGTGCACGGGCCAAGCCTCGACTTACGCCTCTACAAATGCATCGATTTACATTGGGGAAACGATCCCTTTTTGAAAGTTGTGTCAAATTGCCTCATAGTACTTCCACCAGCCAAGACCACTACCTCTATCTTTAGCCATGAGAATGAGTCTCAAATACCTCTATTGACTTCTGCAAAAATCGGAAGTGCTGTTGGTCCGGAGTCCTTGTCCGCGTCAGTGAAGCGTCACCTACAGAATAGATCATACTATATAAATATTGCAGCCATCATTATTATAATAATAAAAGAAATGGTGCCAGGAAGTAGAGAGAGTCCAGGAGACATTCCGAAGAAATACAGTCATAAAAACTGACGAAATAAAGAAAGACAGTTAGGACAGGTCACGAGACAGCATTCCAACGTTAATGCACCATCCTCTTCTAAGAAGAGACAGACAAAAGAAGATAGTGTCGACATGTGTCAGGCATTTTGAACTATGTCATGTGTAATGGCAAATATGCAAGAGGGGTTATGGGGGGGGCAATTCAGCCCTTCCGAGAATCCCTCACAAGCACGGGTACATCGACAATACATGCAGTCAAGAAACTCTGCCCCTTTCGGATCATCGCATGATCTATGTAACCGTTAGAAACAAATGCCAGATGGGTCGATATGACCGCCCGAACTTATGGTTCGAAGTTATTTCGAATAAGCCTTCAAATGTTGAATATATAGGCCATTTTACGCCATATTTTTGGCCATTTTTTCGGTCGTGCTCATTTTGAAATAAATTTTACTTGAGTCGTTTATACCCCGTCATGGCTATTTATTTAACTCGAATAGAATTTTACAAAAATAAATGTTGGATTTATACATAGGGACGCCAACTCCTCTAGTTTTCGTCAACGTATACCTAAGATGATCACTGACCGAGAAATCATATACTTTGCGCGAACTATATTTTTTTATAATGTAATGACAGTCTAGCTCCTTCTCAGTTTCAATAAGATAGTTACTGTTACGTCGACTGGAGGTGACGAGTATCATCTTTGAAGCTGACCTTTGTCAATTCGATCACATTCCGATGGCTAATTATTCAGAGGCGAAAGAATGAAATCGAGAATCAAAAATCTTTTTGATCCTCAAACGTTGCATACGCGCACGACAGAGTGTTTCAATAATTGAGTAATTTGGCAGAGGTTGATGCCTGTCCGTTTTTAACAGTATCCGCTGAAGGGTCCATCATTAATTATGGGACTTCATTTGTGACGGGTCGGCCGCCCAGCTGAGGTGCAAACAATCAACACAAACAGCGATATCTGCTTCCATCTCGCGGCATCTCGCCTCCTCCCGCCGAGCTACCGACACACACTTCCTGGCGCGAATACTCCCGCCAGCCATTTACCCACATGTTAGGTCGCTAACAAAGACTGAATTGGCCTTCTATCATCCCGGTCATGGCAAGGGCTACCTTTCAATTGACCCAGACGATAATGAGTAGATTTATAGTCCCGATCTGACCAAACAACTGATGAGCCGGGCGACTGATAGCTGCCCACAGACTAATACAGCTAGCCTCTTGTTCGGCGACCCGAAAACCCTGGTACGGGAGATCGCATTTACAATGCTCTTCTGTCGGTACATCCGGATTTCTGGAAAATAGCATTTACGGAATTCGTAATTAACATAAATCTACATTATCCACTGAGATAATAATGTAATATTTTTTTCGTAAACCCCTATTGGTATTGGTAGACAATGGTGGCGGAAACACCGAAGGGCAAGGCCGCAAGGGGGTACGACCTCCAAAAGGTTGTAAGTTTCATGATGTATAAATTATGCAATTGTACGGGCATTTGCCAATGTTTGCCAATGACAAAGGGGCTGGTGCCCCTACATGAACATATGCCCCATCGACAACCCCTTAATAGGGGTTGTGGGAGCTCACGGTTTGTCATCGCGTGTTGCTTAAAATCGGTTGATATCAATTAGCCCCGATCAGCCGAATGCACATTCTTGGTCCAAATCCAATATCAAGCGATGGCGACGTTGGTTCGAATCAAGGGAACGGGTTACCATTTAATTGAACTAGACAATATATAATGAGTAGATTTGTAGTCCCGATCTGACCAAACAACTGATGAGCCGGGCGACTGATAGCTGCCCACAGACTAATACACATAGCATCTTGTTCGGCGACCCGAAAACCCTGGTACGGGAGATCGCATTTACAATGCTCTTCTGTCGGTACATCCGGATTTCTGGAAAATCGCAAAAAACATAAATCTACATTATCCACTGAGATAACAATGTAATATCTTTTTCGTAAACCCTACCCCTATTGGATGTGCGCACCATTAGACGGTATTGGTAGACAATAGTAGCGGAAACACTGAAGGGAAAGGCCTCAAAGGGGCACGGCCTCCAAAAGGTTGTAAGTTTCATTATGTATAAATTATGCAATTGCACAGGCGTCTGCCAATGTCAACGCGGTTTTGGTGCCCCTGCAAGAACACCTTGTGGGAGCTCTGGTCCTATAGCTCCTCGACTGGAAGTCATGGTATGCCATCGCATGTTGCTAAAAGTCGTTTGATATCAATTAGCCCAGATCAGCCGAATACACATTCCTGGTCCAAATCCTATATCAAGCGAGGTTCGAATCAAGGGAAAGGGCTACCATTCAATTGGCCCAGACGATGATGAGCCGGACGACTGATAGCTGCCCACAGACTAATACACCTATATAGCCTCTTGTTCAGCAACCCGAAAACCCTGGTAAGAGATATCGCTTTTACAATAGACTTCTGTTATTGCATCCGGATTTCTGGGAAATGGCATTTATGAAATTCGTAATTAACATAACCCCATCAAGATACCAAGCTGATTATTTTCCGTAAAAGTTAGCCGCATTTTATGTGACCACCCTTGGTCTACAGCACAATTCTGTTATCAGAGGATTCGACATCCTTGTCCTCAACTGGAAGTTATGCCCTCCATATTATAGTGAAGTTAAAAGTAGTCTCATATTAATTAGACCTGGGCAACAGAATCCGCATGTTTGGTCCCAATCCTATATCAGCTATCCAATATGACCCGCTTTAACCCTTTACCCAACAGAACGGCCATGTGCCAATGCAATCTCTTATATATGCGAGTCGACCATAGGTCGCCTCGCATATATAAGAGAATGCATTGGCTTAACACATTAAAAATAATAAAATTGTTAAAGAATGTAAGAAAAAATGGTAAAAAGTGTTAAAAAAAGATTTTTTTTTAGGCCAATGCATTCTCTTATATATGCGAGGCGACCTATGGTCGACTCGCATATATAAGAGAATGCATTGGCACAGGGCATAACTGTAACCACCACAATGTGGTCAATGAGCCGTTCCAATGATATCCATATTTGTATGGTTTTATTGAGACAGACCCAAGATAATTTAGACTGTTGCAGCTTTATTTGGCCGTTTTTTGGCCGGTTTGTTGGGTGAAGGGTTAAAGCAACACAATCCATGCAATGTCTCAAGTCAAACCACACAATTACTCGAGCTGGTATATGTAGTTTGTCACGTCTCAGCGATCAAAACAGGTTGAGAAAAACACCAATTACCATTATATTACTTATGTCCGTGTACATACCGATACAATATGCTGTAAAAAGACTTACCCAAGACATACATATATTACCTGTTTGGCCAGTAGTGCATATATCACTAATGCGGCAGAAAAATCGAGACCGTGAAGTGCGCCGAAGGATATGATGAGAAAAAAAGTTGAAACTGAAAAACATTACGGGAATGCAATGTGTACACTGACTTGAAGACAAATTTATTTTATGTTGGTCAAAATTATAACATACACTTTACAAACATGAACGATGATAATATTCCTTTCAGACACCCGAAGCCATGGTGTACGTTATAGGGGGTAGTGTTAAGTGTTCGGCTATCAAATCTTAAGGGTGGTGATGTTCCGATATATTTTTCAATTTATTTTTCTGAATTAACCTCTTTTCTAGTACAATGGTTCATATTGCAACTCATTGTCGTCTGAATATCTTTACTCGCCCTCTTTTATGGGGAAAATTTTGAAATATCATGCGATTTCTATGCTCTCTTCGGTAATAATGTCATCACATTTACGGAATATCGACTGGTATATATAGTAAGCTCTAGATTCAATTGAACATATCTAGCGATACCTGCTCCACGATAGACGAATATGTATGGAGATTGAGTCCGTAGAAAAGTCGACATAATTATGACTGCATTCGCATATGGCCTGATGGAATTTCATCAGAATTTGAACCATTCCGAAAAATCATGATATCTAAAAATTCGGATTTTAGGGGTCTTTTTACATGTTGTTCATAAATACGTTCTTATTAATCCCCGATCTTTTTTCCCTTGTGAACCCTAATGTGCCTGGACGAATAAAATCATTTTAATCATGAAGAATGAAGACAAAATAATGATCATTTCCGTGTGGAGCACGATCCGGTTATTCTTCCAAAGGGGGAACAAATGGAAATCTGGGGAAATGAAATTGATGGAAATTTTCTGTATTTAATCTAGATCCATACATGGGTGTATATATACGTTTGTTGACTGCATGTTATATTTATTTTATATATATGTTTAATTTACATTTTAACTTATGTTGTACTTTCTGTTACTTGCCTGAATTGGTGTATACAAATAAACCGTCTTATCTTATCCTATCTTTATTCCACGGTCTGAGACCACGTGGATAGATTCTAAGATCCCACTTTATGGGCTCGTTCTGGCAAGGCCATGGTTAGAGTATCCATCCCCTTGAAATTCTCAACTGTACCCCCCCCCCCCCCCCTTGAACCAGACCAAAATGCCAGGGTTTGTATGATTGGGTTGGAACAGTCCAATTGGCACATCAAGCATTCCTGTTGGAAATGAAATGTCAACCTAACACATCCTATACAGTTGGATGGTTGGAAAATCAAACAATGAGGACAATTTCTATCTATATACGGTGTAAAATGTCCAACTAATGTTGTATTGTGTCAGGCGTGAAATGTCCAACTGTTGTAAATTTTGACAGACAGCCCAACAACCCCCACGTCGCACGTTGCTGCAGCCAGGTTTAGACAACAAGCGTTGATGTGTATCAGTCCCTGATGCTATTTATTTATTTTTGTTTTGTGAAATTTGGACAGAGTATATATAATTTTCAAATATGAAAACGCTTTTCATACACCCACATAAGTATTTAAATTATATTCGCTGCGTTATTTAAAAACTTGCCATCAACGGTAGTCACATTCTTTATGTATTGTTCATGGTCGTTTATCTCGTAACGAATGAGGGACGTTGGATAGTTATAATAGTCCTCATCCCACGCATCTGGACTAATGTATGTGGGTTGCTTGCACGCTAGAAGAGGGACATATATCTACAAACTTGATATATGACTGAGAATGAATGCTTTAATTGTCAACGCTGCAAATTAATGCAGAGCATGGATATATACATATATACAATGGGGTCACTTACATCATCATCATAAACATCCCCATCGTCATCATCGTCGTCGACATCGTCATCATTTTCATCATCATCATCATTATTCATCAGCATCATCATCATCATCGTCATCATCATCATTATCATCGTCACCATCAACACCGTCAGCATCACATCATATTCATCACCATCCTCATCATCACCATCTTCATCATCATCGTCATCATCAATACAATCGTCATCTTCATCTTCATCGTCATCATCCATATCGTCACCATCGTCAACATTTTTGTCTTTATACATCTTCGTCATCATGGCCCCGATGAAAATGAATAGTTTCCCTGTTGAAATAAAAATTCCTGCCCCTCAAGTTTCTGCTATCGACACCATTTTAGGTCAACGTACCAGTCAGCTCTTGAGTTCGCATAACCATACATCAAATTTAAGGACATGGCTGCAGTGTCTTCGTTCTGTGGAGCGGGGCGTGTAACTTCTTATTTCTAAGTGTAGCCCATGCATGTCTCATATAACAAAATTTGAACTATATATGCATGGTTCAACGAAATGGTTGGACATACTCAGCTGTTGTTGAGCTATAGTTCGCAGAGACGTGGCGACATGGGGTTTGGATGTGTCTCATCAGTGTAAATTTAAACTTTTAAAATAACAGTCTGTTGGTTGGAAATTTCTGGCGAAAAATAGGTTGAAATTTTTCGGATAGATTGATTTACAAAGCAGTGTGTAGAATTTGTTGTTTTTCGATCAAAAAGGCGAATATTATTCTAATTTCGGTTAAATTGTTGGACTAAAATGGACATCAGTTGGAAAATATTTCCAATCTTAGCGGATTTCAGATTGGATATTTCCAATATTTGGAACGCTTGGGGTACCAATTGGAACATTACAACACAAAGGCGGGGGTTGCAAGTGGAATTTACCGAAGTTGGAAATTTCAGTCGAGTTCAAGGCGGTGAAGTTGAAAATTTCAGTCTAGTTCAAGGCGGTGAAGTTGGAAATTTCAGTCGAGTTCAAGGCGGTGAAGTTGGATATTTCAGTCTAGTTCAAGGCGGTGAAGTTGGAAATTTCAGTCTAGTTCAAGGCGGTGAAGATGGAAATTTCAGTCGAGTTCAAGGCGGTGAAGTTGGAAATTTCAGTCCAGTTCAAGGCGGTGAAGTTGGAAATTCCAATTTGGACACCACCCAGCGGAGACCCTCTAGCCACGTCCCTGTGTGTGGGTACACTGGATTCATCACCCAGCGGAGACCCTCTAACCACGTCCCTGTGTGTAGGTACACTGGATTCACCACCCAGCGGAGACCCTCTAGCCACGTCCCTGTGTGTAGGTACACTGGATTCACCACCCAGCGGAGACCCTCTAGCCACGTCCCTGTGTGTGGGCCGTGGGTACACTGGATTCACCACCCAGCGGAGACCCTCTAGCCACGTCCCTGTGTGTGTGTACACTGGATTCACCTCTTTCTGTTATTATAGGCATTCGGGATTCAGGGGTAGTGTGGGTGACACCCTCAAGAATCACTTTCCATCAAATCCTGGGTTGATGCTGGCAGATGACGTAATATCAACCCACATAATTACATTGCCATTTATATGCATCCATATATGTATATGTTGCTAATTATTTTGTTCCATATTATCTGTCCATTTTCTTGTCTTGTTACTCTATGTTAATGTACATTTGACCATATACATGGTGTAACGTACAAATAAACTTGATTGATTGATTGACATATATGAAGACGGAGGGGCAGCGGGGCCTGTAACTTTCTGGGTGGATTGCCTTCAATGCATATATTAATATTACGTAATTATGTACCTGTTAAATGTGCTTGTGTCGTGTATTAGTATTTAAATTTGTATATCTCACATACCATATTTATTGGTTTATTGAGATTAAAGAATTGAAATTGAACTTTCCACCAATGTCACGTGACTGCATGAAGCTCAATTCTATCCATTATGGTACCTCAATACTAAATGTCAGGTGTCCGTGAATTCCACCAGTTGCAGGCGCCCAGTCTGTCCCACCATCTGCGCCAGACAGCGTGGCTATTCACGCCGATGCCGTGGTATGTGCAAACGACCCATAAAATTGACGGCTACGTAATTTAGTTGAATGCCAGACCATATGTGGCGACCTTTGACTCAAAGATGTTACCAAATGACCGTGAAAGGCAGCGTTTGTCATCTCGAGAAAATCTCATTGTTCAAACTCCATTCAAATTCAAAATTAATGAGATTGACCACGCAATGCTTTTGGGCTGTAGATCATGATTGTGGCAAGTTTGTGTCATCAGAATCAAAATGGCTACATCTGTCGTTTGGTAGAGTAGAACAATACCCGGGTGGACGTAACAATACCCGGATGGACATCACAATACTCAGGGATGGGATGGTGTGTACAGGCGAGAGTCCAGGAACCCTAATTAAAACTATAAAGAACTATGATTTCTGAATCGCTGTGGATATCAACATGTTGTGACAGAAGGACCATCTAAACTAGCAGCGAAACAAAGATATCCCGTTATTTGGTCGTCCAATTGTAGCGTTATCAGTGCTATCTGCAAAAACAGGTGCTCGTTTAAAACTGCAATAACTCAGACCATGCGCAGGTTGATGTCTTTCGTTGTGAGAACGGAGCAGATGTTGATAATTTGTGGTCATAACTCTTTTGAAATATAAAACTTCGGTCAGCAATACACTTTTCATCTCCTGTTAATTCATTTGCAAGGTTTATATTTCGTGGGTGCGAATGGATATCGATGGGTCTGTTAGAGGGTTATCGTTTTTCAGTTTCATGTTTCATATGGTCACTGTGATGGGTTTGCATGGTATATAGCGCATGTCTTTATCCCGGTTTCATATGGTTACTGTGATGGGTTTGCATGTCTTGCATGGTAGCGCCTGCCCTTATCCCGGTTTCATATGTTTCCCTTCTTCCTCGGTCTGGGACGATGCTTATAGTAAGAATAAACAGATTTAGTATCAGCTATAATCTGCGCCATATAATACCGTTTGCGTGTTTTCTATAACCAATACTACAATCGAATATATGAGCCGATCCATAAGATATCAACAGTTTTGCCACTTTTAGAGTTTTTGTCAGGCGAAGAAGTCCGCGATAAAGATCGTTTATTCTTCCGATGCCTAATATATATCGTTAGATGTTGCACACGAAGGGTTATTTTTTTTAGTTCTTGACAATACAATGTGAATGAAGACGATTCCAAGTATTTTCATGAAAATTATGTTATTTGCTGAGTGTGAAATTTGCTTCTATAAGGATGTTTTTGACTAATTTGGTATTGCAAGAATCGGATAAGGGGCCATGGCGGCATCATCTTTAATGTTTGTTGTTTAGTTATATGGTGCTGAGCAGGAGCAGGTTCGTGAGGGATACACATAAATAACGTCAGGCGACTACAAAGACATTCAAGTTGTAATTTGTTTTTAAAAGTTTTATGCAGATGAATGCAAATCTCATTTTGACCATAGGAAATGCCCCATATAAAATATGTTTTCTTTTTGTTTTCCAGGTCAAAGTGATCGCTATAGCATCTTAAATGACGGCAGAAAAAAGAGGACATTAACGGATGACATCGTAACCCGGGGCGATCTCGTCTCCTTTTTTCTCGAGCGGAACCCATTTCCGTCTCCACTCGACCTCCCACCCAAACACCACGTTTATGCAAATTCGCCTTGAGCCTTGAAAGCATCTTATTCACCGGAGATCGTGTAGAAAACCTAATACCTGACATTCTTAATGGACAAAATGGCAGGGGCCATTCGCCTCTCTGAAGTTAACTATTCGTTAAGCCATCAGCGAACATATTACGAAATCGGCTTGTTACAATTTTGACCCACGGTCGGTGGGAAAGTATCACCGGCGTTTTTTCAATGCTGTTGGCGATTTTAGTGTTTTACTCATCACAATGCCTTTATGGGATTCTTTATTTGCTTGAAGTAGTAAAATTAAGCCTTATAGTACAAAGGTATTAGCATTCCAAATGACCTCCAGCGATGACGAATTTACGATTATGACCCCAGATATAACTGACCATAGAGTACTTTATCTTCGAGATAGTCTTTGCGGCTGCACAAACGTTATAGTTTGTCCAAGATGACATTGATATCATTGTTGAAGAAGTTTGAAAAAAATGCAATTATTGTTGAGTTACGTCTAATCTCTTATATGTTATCTTTTTGTGAACACCGACAGTCTATTTAACCCTGAGAAGTTTCTGTGCACCTATCAATTGTGAGATCTATAAAGGTACACAATCCGATTCGATGGTCCCCATACCATCAGATTCCAACAACAAC
This sequence comes from Siphonodentalium dalli, assembly GCA_032622095.1. Taxonomy (NCBI): domain Eukaryota; kingdom Metazoa; phylum Mollusca; class Scaphopoda; order Gadilida; family Siphonodentaliidae; genus Siphonodentalium; species Siphonodentalium dalli. The sequence goes on from CP136062.1 coordinate 153,496,701, forward strand.
AACAACAACATGTTTTGAAATGCCCCTTCAGTTACCAGAATCGATTAATTGCCAAAAATAATTCCGAAAATTGTCTGAATATCTCCGGATTAATAATTTGTTATCGAAGCTGCAATCTGAATTTACACCAAATGATATATAGTACGGTTTTCCAACTTACGGATATTTTCCATTACATTATTTTATCATTATAGAAGAAGATGTCTTTGTGCGATATAAGAAAGGTGTAACAGAACGATGTTTCCATGGAGTCTGTTCCTTCATTAGAATCTTCCAAATTATTAAAGTTTACCAAAACCTAGAGATTATCAAACTTCGACAGTCAGATTATTAAAGGTTACTAAAACCTAGAGACTATCTAACTTCGATAGTCAGATTATTAAAGGTCACTAAAACCTAGAGACTATCTAACTTCGATAGTCAGATTATTAAAGGTCACTAAAACCTAGAGACTATCTAACTTCGATAGTCAGATTATTAAAGGTCACTAAAACCTAGAGACTATCTAACTTCGATAGTCAGATTATTAAAGGTCACTAAAACCTAGAGACTATCTAACTTCGATAGTCAGATTATTAAAGGTCACTAAAACCTAGAGACTATCTAACTTCGATAGTCAAATTATTAAAGGTCACTAAAACCTAGAGACTATCTTATTTCGATAGTCAGATTATTGTAAAGTACAGCGTGTACTCCAAACTGGAACAGGGTAAGGACACAAGAACGTACTTAGTACTGATGTCCTCTCTTGGGAATGTTGGTCACAATGAATGGTGATGTGGATTCCTGAACGTACCTGCGCAATAAGTTATATAACCCTTTACCCAACAAACCGGCCAAAACCGGCCAAATAAAGCTTCAACAGCCTAAAATATCTTCGGTCTGTCTCAATAGAACCATACAAATATGGATATCATTGGAACCGGCTCCTTGACCACATTGTGATAGTTACAGTTATGCCCTGTGCCAATGCATTCTCTTATATATGCGAGTCGACCATAGGTCGCCTCGCATATATAAGAGAATGCATTGGCCTAAAAAAATCTGTTAAGCCAATGCATTCTCTTATATATGCGAGGCGACCTATGGTCGACTCGCATATATAAGAGAATGCATTGGCACAGGGCCGTTCTGTTGGGCAAAGGGTTAAACCATTTATTACATATTGATAGTATCATAACATTGCATGGGTACGTGTACATGATGTGATGACAACAATGACACCAAATTATTTTAGTCGTGCAAACCATTTGGCCATTCAGGTATGTACTTTAAAAACCCAGGAAAACCCACAAATGTGACATATGAGTTATGTATTCTGACAGACCCAGTTTAAACATATGTCACTTGCTATTGCAAAAAAAATTGACCATTCCCTATAAATACTGGACCAGAATTCTGGATCCAGTATGTGTGTTTTCGGACATTCCAGTCATACATCCTCATCGTGTATATATCTACTGCTATATGATACATCGTCACAGAATAAAATATTGGAACACTTTAACTGGAGACCGTTGTCTTTGATATATAGTAAACAAGAAGAATACACAACGTGAAGCAAGGAAGGAACCCAAAGGGCAGTGTAAAAACGCCCAGGGACGCATGCTACACAAGGTATTTGATAAGGCGTGGCATGGTGGTTTACTATTTAAACTTAAAATGCTTGTGATAACATATAAACATCATATAAACATTATACATATAAAATCTTGAAAAATTATCTTGAAATTTGACAACAGCATGTAACTATCGCGGAATTCAAACTCGTCCTGGAAGTGTGTCACAGCCGCGTGCGGTGTCCCACAGAGGTGTATTCTAGGCTCGATCCTTTATATATTTTATATATAAACGATATAGTTAACAATATAACAAGTAATATACGACTTTTCGCAGATGATAGTCTCTTTATACCTGGCAATCGAAGATCATATTCTTGCAGCAAATGTTCTGAATTTGGATATACAAAAAAATACCTGAATGGTGGCGCAAATGGCTTGTTAAATTTAACCATTCCAAAACTGAAGCTCTGTACAGTATCGAGGAAAAAAATCACTCAAACTCATCTCCCGTTAGAAATGTCCACTCAGACAATTAACGAAGTCCAAACCAGTTTTTTTAGAATGGATCCGCCCCATCATATATATGTATTTGCATGTACCATGCACCAGACTCAGGAAGTCAACGACCACATGAACTGAGATCTTCAAATCTAACACATGAATTATGCGCAATTAACTGTGTCTCATAAAAAGTCATCTATGTCCTGAGCCGTGAGCCTATATATAGAATAAATTACCACAAAAAGCGAGGAAATCTGAATCACTGAATGAATTAAAAAACGTTTCTGTACGCCGGGGTTACTGAAAGACCCATAAATATTTCGAATATGCCATGCATTACGAGATTTAGACATATTCACCATTGTTGTTTCCACCTTGGGTGTAGTAATCTGAACTACGATTTGAACAAAAATCACAACCATACTGTGAATATGGCGAGATTGAAACAGTAGCTCAATATTTGCACTATTGCCATGTCATGTTCGAAAAGGAGAGTAAAATGTGCATTGGCAGCCTGAAAATGAATTTTCAAAAGAAAAAAAGTCCAATAGTATATAATAATTAAAAATATATATTTCGCAACTAATGCTACGATTGTCGGAATGTAACTTTCACCACATGCAACACGAATACTTATTACATGGTATCATTATACTCATAGCGTATATAACAGAAGCCCTAATCATTGATAATGGCAAGTGGGTCCGGGACTGCATGGCGGATCACGCACAAATTATATCATATATACACGGTTAAAGGTACTCAATCCGATCAGAGGGTCCCCATCTCAACAGATTCCAACAACAACAATCCGATCAGAGGGTCCTATATTACTATTTCTTTGGCTTTTGGGGTAAAAAATATTTGATTCGAGTCGAGGAACCCATCAAACAAAGCTCAGAGTTATTAGATATTGATTTTTGGAATTTGTTATTTTCTCGAGATGAGTACTAATAATTGCCTTCAACCGTCGTAATCTGCTCGAGATGTGTACACCAAAACACTATTCAATCAGACAAGGATGGATAACTCTAAAATCAAGTGGTAATAATAACGCAATTTTGACTGTGTTCTGGGCCAGAAAGTATTCCCGATAATGAAAAATAACAGATTTCTAAAATCGATATCTAAAAACTCTGAGCTTTGATGGGTGGCTTCCTCGACTCGAATCAAATATTTTTGACCCCCGAAGCCATTGAAATAGTAATTGAGAGGAGTTTTATCGGATTTAGTACGTTTAAGCAGCAACAATATGAATTGAATCTCATAACTACATTATCATCATATATATAATGTCATACAATCATTCATGTCGCAAATGGCCACAATAAGCATCCGCTTACTGCAAAATCCATTTTCTCAAATGTAATATTATATAACATATTATATATGTAATGAGGAATAAGATATGCTGAGACTAATATAACGGGTGGGGGTGCCTTGTGCTCCCCCATGCAAAGAAACCCTTAGAAGTGAATTATATCCCGAACGCGACTCTGGTGGCTACCGGAAACACTAACTAACAAACTAGGACCCATATCTATCTTGGGTACTCCGTGTACCGTGGTTTATAATTGGTCCTTGCATCTGTTTGAGATTTTAAAGGGAATGTTAAAAGGTTTGACCCCTAACATAACGAACAGGTTCATTTTAAATTAGAAGCATATCAACTTCCGTGTGACGAAACCTTCGCCCGCTGTCATAATTACATTAAATTGAAGCCATTATAGACGGAATCTTGTTCTGTGACTCTCATGTTTCATGCATGAGAAAACAAAACATGTCAGATCAACTTGTGTAACCTCCTGCACATTTTCAAAACCTATGTACACCCAGCATTGCTTTATGTGAGAGTGACTCGTTCAGCAAAACGCACATTGTGACAGTAAACAGTTAACTGTTATTGCATTTACTGTATCCAATATAGCCTATATAATATACCGTAACGTGTGTTCCCCGTCTTGAGGGTTGCGTTTCAAGAATGAAAATCAAGTACACATATAGGGCACATGAAACACAGCTACTCTATATATCACTAATATGACTTCCTTGTTCCCCATTCGAGTGTTTGTTCTATTGTGGTCAATATAACGGGGGGGGGGCGGTGCAAGTAACGTGCTTCCCCAGAAACCACTACAAGTGAATGATATCCCCGACCGCGACTCTGATGGCTGTCGGAAACCCGACTATGACCCATATCTATCCTGGGTACTCCAAGTACCAAGTTTATAATTGGTCATTGCATCTGTTTGAGATTTTAAAGGTAATGCTAAAAGGTTTGACCCCTAACATAACGAACAGGTTCATTTTAAATTAGAAGCATATCAACTTCCGTGTGACGAACCCTTCGCCCGCTGTCATAATTACATTAAATTGAAGCCATTATAGACGGAATCTTGTTCTGGGACTCTCATGTTTCATGCATGAGAAAACAAAACACGTCAGGTCACCTTCGGTTTCACTTGACCCCTGGCCCTGGGTGACCTTTCAGTGGTTGCGTCAGCGAGATGTTCTGACCGCTGTTGTTTTGTTAGGTGGGTCGTGCTGATGGGTCGTGCATAAACGTGTCGGACTTCTCGCGCGAATTATTGTGGCTTCTGAAATTGGCGATAAACGGGAGTTAATGGTGCAATAATTTGTACCCTGGCGTTGTTTTAGCCTCGTTTTAACATTCGTCGGTGTTGTTCTGGACATGGTTGGACATTTTTATCTTGCATTAAGTTCGTGGAAGAATAAATCTGAAAAGATTCTCATGGGAGTGTATTGCTAATTTAGGGTTCGTTGAATATATATGGATCCGATCAGCGTTGCTATGGTCATATGACGACACCCATGGTTTCCGGGGCCAACCACAGGTCCCCAGAAAAAAAATTGACGACACCACATTAATACTTAATCCTATATATAGAAAGGTATCCAACTTGGCCGGGCCTAATTATTTATCATTTTTTCAAAGTCCACAAACAGGTTCAAATTACACAAACAATATTTTTTGTTACATAAATGCCTCATAAATAGGTACAAAGATAGTATTGTCTATAGGATTAAGTATTATTGGGGTGGGTCTATTTTAGTTCTGGGGACATGTGGGGCCAACTGATACTTCTCGAACCTAATATCAGAAAGTTGCAAACAGTGGTTAACATCGAAGTATGTGGATTCGAACCTAGATATTCTGTGAAAAACTTTTAATCAAGAATATAACAAAAAAGACCAAATATGCATGCATGAATACGGAATAGTGAATTATATATTGTAGACCCATTTCAAGGTAACTAAATCGACTAATATCCTGCTTTCACTTTTCTCGATTTTTGGTTCACGAATATCGGTAGATATTAAAGAGATTTATCTTTTATATACTTTATCTCATAGTATTTTAGATGTTGTTTGGTGTGTTACTGACGCCTGCGTTTGTGACATTGATTGAGTTGGATTAGGAGATTTCGTCTAATTTTGTATTCCATGATGACAGCATTATCCCACCCGATTTCACTACCAGGTTACGTCGAATGAAACCTGGAATACTATTTTTGGTGTAAAATATTTTACATACATTGAATATTTGAGTCTTTATATTTAGGGTACATTTGCGCGACATTAAAGCCCCTGGGTGAAAGGTCAATAGTTATAATGAGCCGATTGGTAGGAGCGTCTAGGTGAGAGAATAACAATACATTCTACTTCATGCACATTACGTCACGGGCAGTAAAATTAAAGCGGTGTCAGTTACATTAGGGTAAAACAGTCAAGCCTGCAAATAGTGTGTCTGTCATTTGCAGATTGAGGTCCCCACAAGGTGAATTTAGTGATGCTATCCCGCACAGCGGGGCTAGCATCACCAAATTCACCCTCCGGGAACCTCATTCTACTTAGGCATCATCTTCTGGTAAGTATCTATATAGTCGCAAATTAACAATGTTTAGTTACTTTTTTCACTTCTGGGAAGTTTAAAGATAAAGAGGTGACTAATGGGTGAACATCACTAACTTTAACTGGGGAACAATCTGATCCAAAAGGTCTCCTATAGCAGTTGAGGGACTTAAGCAGAATGAGGTTCCCAGAGGGTGACTGGTGACAATAGCCCGCCGTACGGGATGGTGTCACTAAATTCACCCTCTGGGGACCTTATTCTGCAAGTGACAGACACACTATTTGCAGGCTTATTTGCAGACCCGTGATGGTATTCATCGCTGAATCGCAGTAACGCAGTAATTATGTTATTATTCCCAGGTACAATGCGATAAATGATGAAATAAAATCGAAAGTCAAATTTTAACAATGGAGTATGAACGAAATATATGTATTTTTTTTATATTTTTTTTCATTTATCATTTATCAAACAAAACTTTTACAGATATAGAATATCTGAGTCTTTATATTTTAATAGGGTACATGCATTATAATTATACGATCTTGCTCCTGGGTGAAAGGTCAAGAGTTATAATGAGCCGATTGGCAGGAGCGTCTAGGTGAGAGAATAACAATATGTTCTACTTCACATTACGTCATGGGCAGTAAAATTAAAGTGGTGTCAGTTCCATATGGGTATATAGCAGCCGGTGATGGTATTAATTAAGGAAACGAGCATGCTGACCCACTGAATCGCAGTAACGACTTTAATTATTTTATTATTCGCAGGTACAATGCGTTAATTTAGATTTTAAATTAACTTTGACCAATCTGTTTGTTTAATTGCTTTATTGGGATCATATCCGCTGTATTTCCAGAATGGCCAACAGACACCACCTTATCGACTGGGTGTAATTTAGAAGGCCGATATTTAATCAGTGTCACGCCGACGCGCTATTAATATCATCACCACCCCGCACATTCCATCACGTGAGAGATCCTCAAAACAATTGCCTCCCGTTTACGGTCGTGTAATAATAAATGATGCTACTTCAATGGGTGTCATTATTCCACTGATTTACGGGGCTTCTATAAATATTTTGATATCAAATTCGGATGCTCAATATTGAAAGGTGAGACAGAAAGGAAATCGATTCGAGATTGACAACGCATGCGTGAGCTCAGGAATAACTAATTCTTCAGCGAAATGAACGAATTCCAACAACTATATATAGAGTACATGTACATGGTGTATTGCGCCAACAAGCCGTCCAGCGGTGGCGAGACTAGATCCATATTCCCTATAACCGTGTATGTGTGAACCACACGCAGGGAAGGCCGGTAACTTAATTGTCCATGTATCTGGACACTTTCCGTCTGTGGCATCGCTAACATTGTTAACACAGTGCCCCCCCCCCCCCACAGAAGAGATTTTAAAGAGATTCGTATCTGGCAAATCCATTATTGATTCGAAAATTAGTTTTATACTCAACCGTGGATATACCGATGAGGTCATGGCCCATATAGCCAATTTGTTTCAACAATCGTCCATCTTGGTGGTTCTAGCTCAATTGGAACGCTGGTGCTCATGGAATTTAAACACAATGGCCTTGAAACACCAACATCGTCAACGTTCAAAGTGTGCATGAAACGAGTGCCTTAACCCTTTACCCAACAAAACGGCCAAAACCGACCAAATAAAGCTTCAACAGCCTAAAATATCTTCGGTCTGTCTCAATAGAACCATACAAATATGGATATCATTGGAACCGGCTCCTTGACCACATTGTGATAGTTACAGTTATGCCCTGTGCCAATGCATTCTCGTATATATGCGAGTCGACCATAGGTCGCATCGCATATATAAGAGAATGCATTGGCATGTATACCGTTACTTACTGAATAGATTTTCCAATTCATCTGCAGTTATAAAAGTATACATTGGATTTCCGAGTATTCCTTTGGAGGAATGTTCAGGTATATATGAGCAGACCAAACTGATAATACAAGTTCAGAAGAATTCATCTTCATCATTGGTGGGAACATTGAGGGAAATGTTAAGGCAATTATTTGCATTTTGCAATTTTTTTTTGCAATTTTAGCGTCAGCGTTTTCCCGAACCCTTTTATCGCGCTCCCCGGTTGACCGCAGCAGGGTGATATGATTATTGCTCCCCGGTTGACCACAGCAGGGTGATATGATTACTGCTCCCCGGTTGACCGCAGCAGGGTGATATGATTATTGCTCCCCGGTTGACCACATCAGGGTGATATGATTACTGCTCCCCGGTTGACCGCAGCAGGGTGATATGATTATTGCTCCCCGGTTGACCACATCAGGGTGATATGATTACTGCTCCCCGTTTGACCGCAACAGGGTGATATGATTACTGCTCCCCGGTTGACCGCAGCAGGGTGATATGAGTACTGCTCCCCGGTTGACCGCAACAGGGTGATATGATTATTGCTCCCCGGTTGACCGCAGCATGGTGATATGGTTACTGCTCCCCGGTTGACCGCAGCAGGGTGATATGATTACTGCTCCCCGGTTGACCGCAACAGGGTGATATGATTATTGCTCCCCGGTTGACCACAGCAGGGTGATATGATTATTGCTCCCCGGTTGACCACAGCAGGGTGATATGATTACTGCTCCCCGGTTGACCACAGCATGGTGATATGGTTACTGCTCCCCGGTTGACCACAGCAGGGTGATATGATTACTGCTCCCCGGTTGACCACAGCATGGTGATATGGTTATTGCTCCCCGGTTGACCACAGCAGGGTGATATGATTACTGCTCCCCGGTTGACCACAGCAGGGTGATATGATTATTGCTCCCCGGTTGACCACAGCAGGGTGATATGATTACTGTTACCCGGTTGACCACAGCAGGGTGATATGATTACTGCTCCCCGGTTGACCGAGGCATGCAGACCGATATATCGATAAGCAACTTCATTTATTTTTAAATTAGCAGCAAGAGGGTTATGGCTGTGCAATTTATATCACCCAATTTCGTAGTCATATCAATTTTTGTCGTATAATCGCTTATATGCACATATATGGGGTTTGTTTATGTTATATTACGTCGCTCGGGCAGGGGGGGGCGGTAGTAAAAAAATTGCAGGAAGGTATACCGGGGTGGGTGGGTGGCCCGAGGGGCAAAAACGCGTTTTTTACACCCTCATGCAAATTATTTTACTAAAGACCTTTTGTGCCCTTATATGACATTTGTTTAAAACATAGTATAAGATTTATAACTGCAATATCACCATATTTATGTTACTGGGACCTCATATGGACCTTAGTAGAGATGACATTAAGCTATATGGCATGTTGCATATGGGGCGGTGGGTTGAAAACATTCCTTCCCGACACCAACTGCCTCAAACATTAATGTGACTTCAATGGCTAGAATATAACTGTCATAACACTGTTCATCAGTGCATCAAGCCAATCAGTGAAATATTTGCATGTCCATCAACTCATATGATCTGTTACTCTGACAACTCCTAACATATCCAATTCTGGCATAGTGTCTGTTTGTCATTTATTATAACAGAGATTGCTCCAGTAGACTAACAACAGTGTTAAGGCATAATGCTAGATAATGGGCTGGTTGGCAGACTAATCGGGAAATGGTTAGAAGTTATGGAATTGTGTGTATCCTGTACAATGACCTAAGTTTGCATATATAAGTAAACTTGTCCTGATGCAACTAATGCCTAGATCATTGTGTGCATGGAAAAAGAGCGAGCAACTGTCTCAAACATTAATGTGACTATCAATGGGTAAAAAATGTCTGTCATCAGTGCATCAAGCCAATCAGTGAATTATTTGCATGTCTTTCAACTCAGATGATCTCTCACAAGACCGAAAGTATCCAAGTCTGGTATAGTGCTGTGACTGCTTGTTATCTATATATAAACGAGTAGGATCTGTCCGGATTTTGAGCTCAGACCCCTGGACCGAGTTCAACCAAATTTGGTGTGGTGATTCGGGGTACCCTGGCGGATGTTATAATGGTATTAGTTTTTCAAAATGTTTAATTAAAAAAAAAAAATTGGTTTTGTTAAATTGAGCAAGGAATTCAATCTTTAAACAAAATATATTAAAACAATATATATAAATAAAAATGTTTCAATGACCAAATGTGCTTGAAGCGCACAAAGTGGCCGCCGCTAAGTGAAGGCTCTGTCTAAGATCAAAATGTGTGCGAAGTCCAACAAAGGGGGCCACAGGTATCTCCGATGCTGAATATATAAGCTCTCAAATGGAGCCTGTTTCAGCTAGTTTAGTATAATAGAAGTAAGTTGCTCCAGTAGACTAACATAAGTGGTATGGAATATGTTAAATGATGGGCTGGTTGACAGACTAATCAGGAAATAGTTAGAAATTATGAAATTTTGTGTATTCTGCACAATGACCTATAGGTTTACCGATGATCAGCAATTTACAAAAAAAAATTCAATTAAAACAGCTTCTGAAACAGGTTAAACTGTTATTTGAACTAATTGAGATCATTCCCAGTCGTAAGAGTGATATCAGTAGCGTTTTATGAGATTTTAGACAAATTTTAGTGAAATTTGGTGGGTGGGTGTAAAATAAATTGAGACTAAAAAAATATTTGTTTTGCAGGTTTGTGGGTGGTGAGTCCCCGAAAATGCCAGATGCAAAAAACGGCATACCTTCCTGCAATTTTTTTACTACCCCTCCCCACCCTGTGTTTGCAATTTTTTTCCTGACCCCCTGTATATATATACCAGTAATTTTGAGTGATATATATCTAAGACATGTTGATGTAACTGGTATCCGAGATGTTCTGAGTTACGTAATCCCTGATATTTATTTTCAAGTAAACTAATTGAATTCTGAATAGATCTCGAATTAATGGCGGCACAATGTTTACTGAAATTGCAACAAAACAATAACCTGAGTCCATATCACTGCCTGTAATGGTGCATTTTATTACAGGTTCGTCAATATGTTGTTCTAATCGGTCCGTTTCGTAACAAGTATCTCAAGATTCCAAAGAAACAATCAGTAACGAAGAGGTGTCATTTCGTCATATTTCCAACAGAATTGTCTAGTTTTGTAACAAATAGTTCTTCATTCCTAAGAACAAATTTGTCGCAAAAAGGTGTCAATAATCTGATAAGTGTTATTGGGTTTCGTGTCCTTGGGGCTCGCGATTGTGTAGGTTACGCCCCATATATTTCACGGGGGTGGGAAACAACAACGAAAAGCACCACATAACAATACATGTCGTTTTATAGAAGTGCAAAAACCATAGCGAGAATTCTTCCCACGTAAAACATATATAAGCTTTTATGTGCATGTTACGACAACTCGTGTAACCTATAGGATGCTGCCCACACGGTTTCTATTATTCGGAAAAGGGTTTATGCAACATGTTATTTGCAAAATGCAATTATTGAACACCATGACAATACAGCGGAATTTCGTTATCTCTCATGCAGTGTCTTCTGTTTCCGGTATAGGCGTTTCTAATGCTGTACCCACAGGGTTGGTTCTGATGGGATGGGGAAATTTAGCGACAAAGACATATTGTGTGTATAAGGGGTTTATTGAATGTCCCCCATTGGGGTGTTGTACAGATGTAATCATGTATGTGTCCAAACTGCTGTCACATTAATGATTACGATAAGCGCCTGCTGGTTCCATTGCTTTGTTGCAACCATTAATTAACACCAAATTCGATTACCTAGATTACCAATCGAGCTATCTATCATTGAAGATGACGGACCAGGGGCGTCGGTGTGGGGGGGGGGGGGGGCTGCACTTCTCGCACTTTCCTCAATCCGGTGGGCGTGCAACGGAAAGGGGACCAGACAGTTCCTTATAGGCTACCAGACCACCCTATCTCCTCAACCCTCTATAATAAATATATATCCATTGATGAGATAACATATCATCGTACAAATAGGTTCATATTTGACATAAATATTCACATATGTTCATATTGGACTTATTGGAATATTAAATAAACCCATAGTGAACTCATACCCATTATTCCGTTGAATGACGCGGGCCGTAGTGATAAATCATTATAAATTTACCCTGAACCGCTCCAAAATGAATAACAGAACATTCCAGAGTATATACTGTTGTAACTGAATGTGAGAAACCATTTAGTATATATAGATATGGTAAAATGGATACTGTATACCTAAATCCATCCATTCATGGGGCCATATCTTACCATATTCAACAGAATCTGTGCAACAAATGAATGAATTTGAGCCAGGGTGAGTGTCAAATAGACTGATGTACTTTGTGGACGATGTAAACCAATGGTAATTATAATGAAAATGAGCAAAGCCTTTTACTCATTTTCATTAAAATTATCATTTATTTGTCAGGTCAGGTGGTTCTTCGTGTATACATGAGTGTATTTAATTCTCATTTATATTGACTCATATTAATTCTTTATTAGATATTTCCTCAGTATCATCATGTACAACTTACACACCGTCACTTATAAAGAGCGTCTGTGCTTTCATCGCCCAAAAGCAATGAATAATAAAGAGCGTTCTCAGTTAACTCTTGTACTGGTTTCTGACGTATTATATATTGTTGCTTTTGCGTAAAGCTGATGGGACATATTTGTTTTGCTGTTATACAGTAGTCTTTTGATGCAGTCCGATTAATTCCCTTAGTCAAGCTACCCAATCAGAAATATCAGACCACACTATCTTTTTGAAAGACATGCGTATCTTATCAAGGAAACGCGAGTATATGTGACCCGCCATATCAAATCCAGTCGTAAGTCGGGATTTTTTTTACCCTGTGCCAATGCATTCTCTTATATATGCGAGTCGACCATAGGTCGCCTCGCATATATAAGAGAATGCATTGGCCTAACAATTTTTTTTAAATAAATGTTTCTTAGGACATAAAATAAAAAACATCCATTACCCTGCAGGGAGCCCCACACATATATAGAAGCATATAGAAGAGTGTCGTCTGCTCATGTTTGTCTGGGGCTCTGTATGGGTGAAATTATAATATTGTTAACGAATACAAGACAAAATTATTAAAATTGTCAAAAATTGTTAGGCCAATGCATTCTCTTATATATGCGAGGCGACCTATATATGGTCGACTCGCATATATAAGAGAATGCATTGGCACAGGGTAAAAAAAATCCCGACTTACGACTGGATTTGATATGGCGGGTCACATATATATATAGAACATATCTTCAAAGAGGATGTCAAGAAGTTGATAAATGACTGATATTAAATTAACATAAAATTATAATTCCGGTCATAGCACGCGAGTAAGTTGACCCAAGCGGACAGAGATATATTGTATCTCCAGATCGGCCTTCCGTATTGTTTACAGATAAATTACCAGAAATCCCATGTAATACTCATATCACTTATATGGGACAAGATAACATTGACACCGTAAGTGATCCTTAGGCTCCACTGTATGTCCCCTCCCGCTGAGATGCAGCCTGTAGCACCAGGTACAACCCGTCACCCATATCAGTTTAAAAACCACTGGTGTCTGATGTTTACCTTTAATGGTCGCGTCTTCTCTAGACTTAATTTGATTGCTCTTTTTGTTTAGTTAAGAAATAACTCTTCTGTCGCATACGATAAAGAGCGTTCATTGTAATGCTGCATACCCACCGTTAAAGGGGTACTGTACCCCAATTTCAATAAATTTCCAGTGACAATAGCGATCTAATATGAATATTATATTATAAAATAACTAATTTGAGTCGACGATGTCTACTGAAAACGTTCCGGTTAACAGGCTATCGTAAAAGTAAAATTGAATTATTTAATATAAATTCATTTATGGCTGGAGTCATAAAATGGAGAATTATGCCATTACGAGTTACCGTTCTTGAAATCGCATATGTTGCGTGTCTTTTATCGACGGCCATTCGCGAACATTATTGAGTTGCAAACAAAACATGTTACCTGCAAAAGAAGGCCCGTTATAACCGATTCGGGAAAAAAAGGAGAAAGAAACAAGAGTCATAAAGCGTCAAGTATTTTATAGGGAGTGAGATTGTTCGATGGAAGAGATTGAATGCATCAATCGAAGCTGTGAGCAATGAACTTCCGGTTTTTACTGCGACCTGCGTCTTCTCCGGTGAAGGTCAAAAACATGGCGCGTAGTTTGAAATCGTAATATTTTTGTTTCCAAGATCAATATTTTCTTCGCTAAATTAGGTTTATACGAAACTCATATAACACGAACACAATCTAACTTGAAAGTTATTTCAATGGGAGTAAATAAAAAAATCGCCTATCTTAGTATACAGTACCCCTTTAATATTAAAGAGCGTTTAAAATATGTTATGTTTTTCTGATGCATTGTTTTTGGATTCCATATGAACCCAACCGGTGTGCAAAACAAAAAAACAAAACAAAAGAGCAAAAAAACAAAACTTTTTTTTTAATTGAATTAGATTTGTGTTTTGGAGTTAATGGTAGAATCAATGCTGCAATGGAAGCGATAAGAGATGTGGCTATCTTATCAGCGCGAGAGCATGCAGGTTATCCCAAGGGGAGATGAAGATGTTGAGAATTTACTGAAATAAGATTAACATAAAAGTATAACGCACAGCATAGAATGTGGGTAAGTTGACCCAAAGGGACATAGATATATTATATTTCCAGGTGTTGTTCCGCCGTATTGTTTACAGCTTAATTACCAGAAATCTCATTAATACTCGTCTCACTTATTTGGGACAAGATAACATTGACATCGTATAAAGTGATCCCAAGACTCCACTGTATGAGTCGAACACACGGTCGGACCACCAGAGAGTTAGGATCGCCACCTCTCATGATGACTACGCCACCGAAAATCCCGAATGCTATCACAACAATGCTGGACTCCATGCATGTCGCGCCTTGTGTGAGCTGGTCACTCCATGCACACAAAGGCGGATACCAGTTGGTTTTGGACTTCCAGTCCTGCCCGGCAAATCCCTTATCAGGGCTCTCTACCGGGAGAGGTCTGGAAACTACCAAACCAGCTAGGAAGAAGCGAAAGAAAAAGACTCCATCCAGGAAAAAGAGAGACACAGAGAGATTGGCTGCGTGGAAAAAGAGGAAATCGACTGATGCCACACCAGGCGACACCTCCCGCCCAGCCGAGATCGATTCACCGCCCGAAGTGGTAATGGACTCCCCATCGCCACGGATAGACGCGGACATCTCCTTTTTCAACCCGAAGACACCGGATTACACCGAACCGGAGTCTTCACATGCCTCTCCTACAGCAAACGAAGCACCAACATCCGACCCCGAAGATACATCCGACTCCGAAGACACTTCTGACTCCGACTCCGAAGACACATCTGACTCCAACCCCGAAGACACATCTGACTCCAACCCTGACGACACATCTGATTCCGACTCTGACTGCGACCCCGAATCCGACGACACATCCGACTCCGAAAAAGAAGAAAGACAAAAGAACTTAATGGAAATTTTAGCGAGAGCACAAGAAGCATTAAGAAACTACGAATTAGTACAAGCCGAAACCGAAAAGATCATGAATCGTCCGACTCCAAGTTTGCAAACATCACCATCCGAACCACCGCCAAAAAAGAGAAAGAGAAATAGAAAGAAACAAAACAACCGCCGCTAAGACTCCTCCACCACGCTTTCGCCGCCTTGCCTCCAACCACAACAACTACGACAGCCAACTTGTTCGATTTTCATCGGAAAAAACCAAGGAAGGGCGAAGGGACTTGCACACTGCAGTCCGACCACCCTACACGGCCTTCGGCCGGAAACGACTCAACAACTGTATGACAGTGTATGTCGACAACCTCC
The DNA here is from genome assembly GCA_032622095.1 of Siphonodentalium dalli. Classification (NCBI taxonomy): domain Eukaryota; kingdom Metazoa; phylum Mollusca; class Scaphopoda; order Gadilida; family Siphonodentaliidae; genus Siphonodentalium; species Siphonodentalium dalli. The sequence continues at coordinate 153,512,448 of CP136062.1, forward strand.
CGCTGAGATGCAGCCTGTATAGCACCAGGTACAAACCGTCACCCATTTCTATCTAACTGCATATGGTGTCTGATGTTTACCCTTAATGGTCGCATCTTCTCTAAAATTAATTTGATTGCTCCTTTTGTGTAATAAAGAGATAACTCTTCTGTCGCATAGTATAAAGAGCGTCCAGGGTTATGTGTGATTCTTCAAGAAAACAAGAAAACCAATGTAAGAAATGTTAACGCGCTCAAGATCATATACATATATCCATGATTGTAATTATAGAATATAATATATACATGTATTGGTTTCACGAATGACCAACTCATAATTCCGTTAAAACAACTAATCATTCAAACTATATACGGCTTATCACTGAAGGTTTCTCATGCATCTCACCAGAATTCCCAACTACACCTTTTACCGGACTCGGCCTCCGGGTCGTAGTTCGACTTTTAATCCGTCCAAAAAATTCCCATTTATATAAATAAAACGCCCATAGCCCATGTATACCAAGAATCAGCGAAACATTATACACGCGGAGCGCGAAATGAACCAAATATTGGACTCGATGCCAATAACAATTTCAATTGAATTGAATGAGATTTATCTTTTGGTTTGCTTCTGCACACAGTCACGGACAAGAACAGATACGATGATACCAATTTCCACCATCTTTATGGTGGAATAACTTGCGTTCGACCTTAATGGGTCAGCTGGGAGGGTCTTGGAGCCACAAATGTCGCTATTCAAAGACTCCTCTTTTCAAAGTTACATGTCAGTGCTTGAAAATTATGGCTATACTTGAAGAGATGACAGTCACCTATTATTGCCAAATATATGTAGTCCAAACTGCACTGGCATTACTCTATCAGAAAACGCGAGATATGAACTATAGGTAAAGCCAAATATTCAAGCCGAATCACTCTGCAAACATGCTGCAATTATTCTTCACCCACCATATGGTAACTAGAAATAATCTATGTTTTGGAACTATATGATGCATGTTGGATGATGTTGCCAAGATCTTAACACCCCGACGAAGTGCTTCACATAACTTTAATTTCTATGTTTATCGAACCTTATTGCTTTAACGTCACCTGTTGGATATACAAGTGTTCCATTCAAATACGATTGAAATTCAACCTCATTGCGACAGTAGCCGCACATTGTTTATAGACAAATAAATCGGCGTCGCGTTGGTATCCACGTTGGGTCCAAGGGAAGCAACTTAAACACCTACCAGGATAGACCACAGGAACTCATGCACGAATATAACTTTGAACACATGAGATTAATATCCCGAGGAGCTCACAGAAACACCGACAAAAACAATCCAATTTGGAATAGAAAGGCTGCCTTTCTGCCGTTGGCGTTGCAATCAGTAACTATATTTATCCATACAACCACTTAGCATTGGCCAGTCTTTAAATTGGGTGTCGGGGGGGGGGGGTGGGAGTTGAATAATATTATTCCACGTTTGGCGTTGGACTTGTTTATATAAATTTTTTTTTTTTTAAATCGGTTGAATCATCTTTTGATTTGATTGTAGTCGATTTGATTCGATTTGATTTGATTGTAGCTTATATAGCAGCTGAAAGACATTGTCAGGGATTTCTTCCAGTCAGACTACACAATTAGAAAGACCAGACCACCCTATCTCATTGAGAGACCGTGATATCCTTATTAAGGTATCGCGAATGCAAGCTTCATCAAAGATGATCTTAAGACTTTGAGAATTTACTGCATTAAAATGAACATAAATATAGTGCCGATCATGGAATAAGGGTATGTGGATCCAGATGGACAGAGATATATTGCATTTCCAGATCGCGCTTCCGTATTATTTACAAATTAATTACCGAAATTCCCATGTAATACTCATCTGACTTATTTGAGACAAATAATATTGACATCGTAAAAAGATCCCAAGGTTCCACTGTATGTCCCCTCCCGCTGGGATACAGCTTGTTGCATCAGGTACAACCCGTCACCCATATCTATTTAATTGCATCTTGTGTCTGATGTTTACATTTAATGGTCGCGTCTTCTCTAAAATTAATTTAATTGCTGTATTGGTTTAATTAAGATATAACTCTTCTGTGACTATTCGGTAAACTACACCTGTGTGGACATTGGTTGCATGTCGAATACCTTCTAGAATTTGTCGATAAAATTGAGCTCAGTTGAGTGAGACAAATTAACATGCCACTGAATTAGACCATCAATTTCAAAGAATGTGATATGTTAACTCGATCCACCAACTAGGTTATAGAAACTCTGACGTAATAGCGATCTTGCATGGCAACACGGTATTGACCATGATACATAATGAGGTCCCAACATGACATATAATTATGTATGTGTCTTTGTATCGGCGTACATAATACGTGGTGTTATTTCCAAAGGTTCGCTGCTGCACATATGCAAAGGAACAGACACGGTGATACAAATTTCCACCATATTGATGGTGGAATAACTTGAGTTCGGCCTTAGTGGGTCAGATGGGAGGGTCTTGGAGCCACACACCGTTTTAGATATGTCGCTATTCCAAGACTCATCTTTTCAAAGTTACATGTCAGTACTTGAGAAATATGGCGACTTGAAGAGATGACAGTGATATGTACTCCAAACCGCATTGACTTTACTGTATCAGAAAACGCGATATATGACCTAGGTATAATAAAGTCAAATATCCGAGCCGAATCATTTTCCGGCAAACACCCGGCAATCATACTTCACCCCATATAGTAACTACATGTATAGGGATAATCTATGCTTAGGAACTCTGATGCATGTTGGATGATGTTGCCAAGATCTTAACAAATCGACGGGGTGCTTCATATAACATTAATTCCTATGTTTATTGGACCATGCTATTGCTTTAACATCGCTTGTTGAACAGACAAGTGTTCCATTCCAATACGATGAAATTCAACCTCATTGCGGTAGCAGCCGCCCATTGCTTATACATAAATAAATCTGCGCCGCGTTGGTATTCACGTTGGGTCCAAGGGGAGCAACTTAAATGTATACCAGCCTCATTACCAGGATAGACCACAGGTTCTCACGAACATAACTTTGAACACGTGAGCTTGACATCATTGGGAGCCTCGTAGAAACGCCGACAAAAAATCTATTTGGAAATGCTGCCTTTCTGCCGTTGGGTGTTTCAGGGAGTAAATATCTCTATCCATACAACATTTAGCAATTGCCACTCTCTAAACCGAGGGTCGGGGGGGGGGGGGCATATTCCACGCTTATCGTTGCACTTGTTTGTCAATCAATCAATCAATTTATTATACTTTTACACCAAATATGGTCAAGTGTATATACATACATAATAGAGAAACATAATATATAACAATGTAGTGAAAGGACATGTATTCATATAAGTTCATTTGTGGTCTTGACACAATATCTCGCACATAATATTGTAGTGATATATACTGGTATGGAGTTTGGTTTTATTCGTCTTATTTGGAATTTGCATTCGTCTGGTCGCGTATTCTGTCTAGTAGTTGGTCGCTAGGTTGCCACTTTTGGCAAGTCCGTGGTAGACAAAATGGGCAATTGCTTTTAGTATGTTCGGTTGTGAGCATGTCATTATTTGTTTAAATTGGGCTATTCCTTCTAACTCTTGGATGTCTTTCGGTCGTTGTTTGAAGAGAGATTGACGTTCGGTTGATAGTAATGAGCAATTTATAATGAGGTGGATTTCGTCGTCTAACTCGTTACAATTTTCGCAAATACGATATTGTTCGTCGATATTGAGATATCGGCCTCGTTTGATTTCGTGGGAATGACAGCTGATACGCAATCTCGTGAGTGATTCCCTGTGTTTCGTTATTCTGCATGTATGCAGGTAGTTCTCCAATTTGATTGTAGTTTATAGATGGTTTTTTTTTATTATAAATCAGTTGAGGCACCTTTTGATTTGACTGTAGTTGATATATATAGCAGCTTATTGGCATGTTCAGGGATTGTCTTAGTCGGGTTAATTCTCAATTAGAAAGACCAGACCACCCTATATCTTTGAGAGACTGTGATCTTTTATTAAGCTATCCCGAATACAGCATCATCAAAGATGATCATAAGACGTTGAGAATTTACTCGAATAAAATGAACATAAAATATAGTGCCGATAATTACATGCGGGCAAGTTGACCCAGAGGAACCGAGATATATTGCATGTATCTCCAGATCGCTCTTCTGTGTTGTTTACAGCTTAATTACCAGAAATCCCTGGAAATCCCATGTAATACTCGTCTCACTTATTTAGGACAAGATAATATTGCCATCGTAAGTGATCCCAAGGCGCCACTGTGTGTCCCCTCCCGCTGGGATACAGCCTGTAGCACCAGGTACAAACCGTCACCCATATCAGTTTAATAACCTCTGGTGTCTGATGTTTACCTTTAATTGTCGCATCTTAAATTAATTTGATTACTCCTTCAGTTTAATTAAGATATAACTCTGCTGTGACTATTCGGTAAATTACTCTTGCGCTGACATTGGTTGCATGTCGAATCTTCTGGGATTTGAAGATAAATTTGAGCGAAGCCTTTACTCAGTTAATAGACAAATTAACATGTCGTGGTACGAGACCATCAATTTCCAGGAATGCGAGAGGTTCACTTCATCAATCAGACTACAGCTACTCTGTCACAATGGCGGATGATTCCATTTGGACTATCATCGTATATGCATCGGTAGACAAGTTTTGATTGTGTTATTTCCAAAAGGCTTGCTTCACACAAATAAGCAACAACAACAAACAAAAAACCCACAGACACAGTGACACCAATTTCTCAGCGTAACAAAGGGCTTTTGAATTCCGTAAAATGTTAACGGAAAAACTCCAACATTTACGATAGCGTAGAACCGCCACTTCCTCTTCTGTTACTAACTAGGAAGTGGCGTACAAGTTAGTAACAGAAGTGGAAGTCATGCGCCATGCCATCATATTTGCTATCAGTCGTGATTCCGTGCAGACTGAAATAATGTGGACAAGACGTTCTAAAGTGGCCAATATGTCTAAACTACCCTGAGGCTTAAATGGTATGTCGTAAACCGGTATGTGAGTACTCGGGACATATATGTCAGGAGATGACAGTCAGCTATTATTCCGAATACTCAAACTGCATTATCTATACTATATCAGGAACGCGAGATTTGAACTGCGTGTAGGTTAAAATGTATGTTTAGCGATATCATTCTCCGATAAACATGCAGCGATCATATTTCACCCATCGGGGTAAATACGCTAACCCTTTCATGACTCGAGCTTCCTGACTTTTGGCGAAAACCCTGTGCCAATGCATTATCTTATATATGCAAGTTTCCCATTGGGCGCCTCGCATATATAAGAGAATGCATTGGCCTAACAACATTTACCTTGATGTTGTCAGCAAGTACATTCTCTCATATATGCGAGGCGCATAGAATAAGAGAATGCACTGGCACATGGTGTTGAATGCTGCGCCAGCGCAGCTCCCGTCGTGAAAGGGTTAATGAATTTTGATGCATGTTGCCCACATCTGAAATCCCCAGCGGAGTACTTCACGTCGCTTTAATTTCTGTTTACCAGACCCCGACTATGCCTTTTCTTTGCGGTCGAAAAACAAGTGTTATATTCCAATATGTATGAAATTCAAACTTCTTGCGGACACAGGTGCCCATTGTTTCTACATAAATATATGGACATCACTTTATATTGGATCCAATCCATTCAAATGCAACCATTCTAAACACTTACAACGATAAACCACAGGAATTAACGCTTTAATGCTGTGAACGCGTGAGCTTCTTATACCCCGAGGGGAGTCGAAGAAACGCCGACAACAATCCAATTTGAAAATCAAGCCATTCCGCAGTTCAGCGTTGCAGGGAGCTGGTTCCACGTGAAGCATTGTTTATGGTCACTGGTGTGCAATGACAAGACACAACCTCGGTGTCTTTAGACCAAATATGCCCTTAAGCCGCGTTGTGTACAAACACCAGCCCGTGTGTGATTAAACCGTTTGTCTCTCCGTAGGGACGCAATGCTTTCCACACAGGGACGCAATGCTGAAGAACGGCATCAATTAAGATTTAGAGAAATTATAGACTGTTCTGTACAAACTAGAACACTCTGGCCCAGGGGCAACGGAAGCCACATGCAGAAAAGGCACATTGTTGTTAATCAACACACATTTTAAGCTCTCCAATGAAACTTATGAATACATGTCCTTTCACTATACATTGTTATAAATTATGTTTCTATATTATGTATGTATACACTTGACCATATTTGGTGTAAATGTATAATGAAAAATGGAAATTGAAAATCTATGAATAACTAAAATTCTTATATATACGGCAGAATGATTATAGAATAAGTCATATAGTCCTCATTGGTGAAGGGAAGAAAGGGTAATTGCTTCCTCTGCCTCCCTGCTCCGACCCCCTCCTCTTGTCAGCCTATATATGAAATGCGATTTAAAAATTAGGGATTCTGGGCAATGCTTTCTTGAACATATGTGTGGATAATAACTTTTGTATCTTAGAACTTAGAACCTTAGCAAGGTCATGATATAAACGTCTTTATGTGACAAATAATCCACTGATAATGTGAACAGTTGCTACTGTCAAACAATTTCTCAAACATTAGGTATCACTTTAACACCGGGTCTCTTAAGTTCTTAACTATCCTGCTGTTATTGGTGATAGATTTATGGTGATGACGGCTTACGGTCCACAGTGGGGTGTATGACATACTTAGTGATGTCCACAGGCTCCCCGTGGCGTGCACATGGGTACCCCCGGGAACGAGGCTGTAATCTACTTATATGGGCGTCAGAAGTAGCATTCGCCATGGAGTACAGGTGGTTCAGCCTCTGACAGTGAATAATTGGTTGCTATGCAATGGAAGTGGTGCATTCAAAGCTAAGAATATTTCTTTGAAGCACAGATGCTTTCCCATATTATCAACTACATATACCTGTTAACTTAAAGGTACTCAATCGGATTCGATGGTCCCCATATAATCAGATTCCAACAACAACAACAACAACAACATTTTTAGAAATGCGGCTTCAGTTATCAGAATCGATTATTTCCCAAAAATAATGCAAACCACAGTCAAATATAGAATGAAATTGCCCGAAACGTGTTATTTATCAACATGTTGGCCGACGAAATTTGGCCTTATTATCAACACAATGCCTCTTGATTTTAGAGTTACCATCTCCATCTGCAATTTGCTCCGAGACCGTCGGTTGTCGACTTTTTACTGGGCCACTAATAAGTCTCGATAGTGAAAAATAATAGATTTCAAAAATCGATAGCTAATAATTCTGAGCTTTGACTGGTGGGTTCCTTGACTCGAATCAAAAAGTTTTTACTCACAAAACAAAGGAAATAGTAATTGATGGGCGCATAATCTGATTATGCATCTTAAATATTGTCCATTAATGATTATGTTTTAACTCTTTTTATTCTGAATGGATTCTCCCACTCAGTTTTAAAAGTATACATAGGAACGCTCTATTATTTAAATGGCGGGTGTTCAGGAAAAATAAGCAGACGACAGATTATAAAAGTGAAGGAGTCCTATTTATTAGAGGGAAATGTTCAGGTCACAAGTTCCACTAGTTTATTAAACTTATTATCTGAACATGTCCTATATGGGAATTACTCATTAATAAGTGTTTAATATAGAAAGGGTTGGGTTAAAGTATTAAAGATGTCACATCCAATTTGACACCAAAGCATCACTTTTTGGTTATATGTTCACCTGCGGAATAGAACAAGATGTCAAATAAGGTCACCAAAGGGTTGGTTATATCCATTTTCGAATCTCCAACCTCTTTGGAAATAGCCATAATTCAGTTTTAAAGAATATTTTTTGCGAAATTGAGACAGATTGAGGGAATTTTACTTATTTTCGTTCTGTTATCTAATATTTGTTTGCAACTTAGAACAGCTAAATTTTTCACAAGTCTACATGTAAATTGCTGACGAATGATATCTCTCCATTTTTTGTCAAGAATTCATAATTTGCACTTGCAGAACTTTCAGAGGTTTAAAAAAAACTACTGGAATATTAGTATTTCTTATGCAAGCATCTCAACAATGTATTTGTTACCATGATATCTCGCTTGGCATTGTGAGAAATGGTCTTGATAGCGGTTGGCCGAATGTAAATATATGCATATATGTATATGCGTAATTGTCTATTCAACCGTTCATAATATATGTAAATTTGTTTAGTAACTGGAGCGGTACGATATCGCAAAAAAAAACAACAAACATTGATTTAATTACCCTGGAGAAATTTCAAGATTGCAAAGCAAAATCGCCCACAAAGTCCCTTAAATGATAAGATGTAATATCGGCTGTTACCTTCGACTACTGTTGAATAAACAATTATGCAACAGGTATTAACAAAGAAATATATTCCATGCGCTATTTTTTTTCGATTTCATAAGGTTTCCCGTCAAAACTTCAAAAAGTTCCCGGGTTTTGTACTGGTGGAATATGTATGATATATACGGGCGTTAGCCAGAGTAAAGATGCATGACATGATCTAGGCCGTGGTCAGCGTGGTATTCTGAAAGTAAGACGAGACATGGATTTATGATGAAGCCTAAAGGAATTTCTCTTTTGAAAACTCTATCCAGTTGTCTTTTGTTTCCGAAGCTGGGAAAAACTTCGAATCTTAAACAATTCGATAACGGAAAAATAATGTATTACCTGACCACTTCAGAACACCAGACAGGTAAATGAGATTATCTCGGTTGGTTACTCGGGTTTATAATTGGGGTCTAGCCTGGATTGTTGTTTAGGGGCCGGGTTGTGTAGAGACTAACAATTATACGCCACATACGTCACGTATAAAAGATAGAGAATGCTTTATTGAGCATTCCATCAAATATCCATTAGAACTTAATCAGTTTTGAATTAAAGTCAATTTTCCATTACATCGTCTAAACCATGTAACTTGGACCTTAAATAACAATTAGTCATCGCTCTTTGTGATAAAATGAAATTCCCAAAAGAAAACTGTTAATGGAAAACACTGTATCAATCATCAGTTTCGTGAGATTCGAAGTTAGGCTTGTCGTCACATCAAAGTCGTGTTAGAGATAAGAATGGGTCACCAGCACCCGATTCGTCACGTGTTATCTGGGTAAGCGAAAGATACCAGTCCGCAGGGCACATTTCGCGGCTCCCCCACTGTGATTAATGCATGTTCTACGTCATGTTAATTTGCTATGCCCAGGGCATGGTGCCATTCCTCCAAACGAGATCGACTCCCAAGACATCATAATTTGAGCTGACTACATGCAAAGTCGTCCATAGGATCGTGACTTCGTAGTGGGGGGGGGGGGTGGGGGTGGTGCAACTTCACCCCATCGTCGCGTCAGAACTAACAGTTCTATCTCCATGTTGGCGGGAAAATGAAATTAATATTATCCATCATGACCTGGGGTGTGGGATGGAAAAATCTCACCCTCGGGACCATATATTTGGTCCGGACACGAGGCTTTCGATTCGGTGCGGGATTTCGTGTCCGAAAATCACCAGATATCGTGGCTAACGCTTACCAAATTTGAATGAGAGGCTGTGTAAATCTGTTCCATCTCAAAAACTTTTTTGACAGTGCTATATTGTTCTATCTGCACTGTGGACCAATGGCAATTTCATTTTGTACCACGCGATTAAATACATTTCAGTGCTAACATGTTGTAGACCTTAAATTCAATAGAAAGCAATGGAACCCGAAATTGGCAGAGTATACCAGCGAAGTGACTAGTTGGAAATAATGCTTTCTCACTCCTATGTGTGAACATCTTATTTCTAGGATAATTATTTGGTTAAAATAACACATAAAATGGCGTGAATTTATATTTTTGCACTTTTATATGGTTGAAAAACACAAAAACAACTATAGCACGGGAATTTTTTTTAAATTTTACGCAAATTGTTCTATCTCCAAAGTGTTTTTTTCTTGATTACATCAAATATATAATATGTTTTGTCTCGAAACTCGTCACATAATAGTATTTTACACCAGCTACCATACCCACTGTGCAATATCTTCCAAATCTGAATGAGAACATGTGAACTGGGTGGTCAAATCTCTAAACTCCATTTCCCACAAAAATGAAAATATGGAGATAGAACACTTTAGTTCTGGCGCGACGCCATGGCCATGGTACATCAAAATTATCAGCTCATGAAGACTTCATACACTTGCACCCAATTGAGTTTGAATTTTTCAACGGACTGAAACTTTCCAAGTAGATAGAAATTGTCCTAACATCCCATATGATCAGGGGGGGATATTCAGGAAAAGACTCAGACACGTAAGATACTTTCTTTTTTACATTGGGTCAATTTTGGCAATCCTGAACCATGATGTTGACTGTTTCAGTTGAGCAAGTTAAAAAATATCCCAATCTCATACACTTGGGTATTTCTAAGCCAAAAAGGGGCAAATAACGTCGCTAAAATAAGTCTGATCAACATCTATAGATCTAAAATACTAATCGTGAGAATCGTGATTAAGGGGCCCATGACATAGTTATGCAATAAACTTTACGTGTGTGTACTTGAAAATGTCATAGGGCGTTATGCTATATATCAGAATAACACAAACCCACCGACCCGCATACCGCTAACAAAGACAGAAGGGTGGATGGTCTCATCGTCTGCATATCGGAATCAAGGATCATGCCACGTGGCCCAGGGTGACTGATGTTTCTGACGCGGCGATTGCTGCCTGTTAAGCCCTGTTTACTGTCTGTCTGTCTGGTGTTCTGTATACGCCAATTTCAACAAGAAAACCATAGTCAGAATTGAAAATGGCAACATAGTGACAAAATGCTAGACATCATACGCAACCAGACGAATGATAATCCCAATAAGACGAATGCAAATCCCCAATAAGATCAAACTTACTACACCCATCTATCGCGTCCATAATTTGTATGACATTTTGTGTCACGGCTACCAATGAACTTCATGTATACATGTCTTTCCACTACATAGTTTTATATTATATATCTATATTATATATCTATTCACTTGACCATATTTGGTGTAAAAGAATAATAACTTGACTGATTGATTGTGGTAACGCCCTCAAGATAATATTATTAGACATAATTTTGTTATAAAATATATTGGAGCTTGGGAACTTCACCTACAGTGAAATATATTATTAAGGAACAGACGTTAACTAAGAAATATATTACCCGCACTGTTTTTGCAATGTTATAAACGTATATAATTCCCTGTCACAATATCACCAGCTGTGCGGGATTCTTGTCATGTTTCGTTTTCCTGATAAACAGCTTAAGAAATTTGATGTAAAACCAGGACGGGTATTTCCAACCTGTTTACTGTCTGTCTGTCTGGTGTTCTATATACGCCAATTTCAATAAGTAGTCAGACAATTAAAGAGGGGTAACTCTATCAGTATGGACAAAGTGATGTTACCAAAGCTATCAAAGAAAGTTAACTCTATATTACTGCAGTGTGAAACTCTACTGATCACTGCTGTACAGAGTTATCTCTCATCAGTAAGATGTTAGTTTCCAATTTTCAATAGACTCAGTTGTTGAAAGTTTTGATTAAGTCTTTTTGTAACAAACCATCGACTTACACAATATAGTAGTTGGGGAGCCCGCATATGTTCTATTTACACTTTTGCGTACAAAAGGTTTGACCCCCTAAAGTTGGTACCAATAATGGAACATTCTGAAAAACCGATTTCTTAAGTTGCGCATTCCTGGGGTTTAGGGGCCGCTGAACCCCAAAAAGTGCCAAAAAATCACTTCTATTTACACTTCCGCGTACATCGATGAATTTTGATTTGATGATACTCCTAAGTGTACTGATTAAGAAAACACTACTTAAGAAAGGGATTTTCAGATAAGAAAGGGGGTCCCATGCTGAACCCCAAAACGTGATTTTTCACTTTTTTTTACACTTTCGCGTACATCCATAATATTTGGTCTCAAAGTACTTTGATATATACTAATTATAAAAACACAACTTAAGAAGCAACTTTTCCTGGGGTTTTAAGATAAGAAGGGGGTCATCGGGTCACCCCTCAAAACGTAAAAAATCACTTTTATTTACATGATTGCATTCGTCCAACGTGTGTATATGTGCGTACACCCCTGGAACGTTGCACTATTACAACCAATACATCCCTAAATCGATACGATCAACTTAAGAAATATATATTCATGTCGTTTTCTGATAAGAACGAGACTTGTTATCCCCCCCCCCCCCCCACAACACGATCCATTTTCTAGAACTATAAGTGAGCCAGTTTTATTAAAATTATAGCGGGAAAATCTAGTAAAATGTATACAAATGTATATATTTTCGTGAAGCTAAGACATAATGACACTTTTTTGGGCCAAAATTGAAACTCACCATCCAAGATGGCCGCCAAAATGGCCGCCGGAAGTTGAAAATATGACATTTTTTCACAAATATCTTCTAGATCAATTCATTCTGTTTGGAACTGGTTGATTAATGCAACTTTATTTTGTGTTTTTTATATTAACTGATCATTGGAGCAATTAAATATGCAATTATTGGTGTCCTAACCCCTTCCAATCCCTCAAAAATTCGATTTTACAGAACGCAGTACAAAATTTTACAAAAAATCACAATTGGGATTCTAGTCATATTTCAACAAGACATGAAAAGAACATTGTAATGTAAGTGAGGCATATCATTACCTATGAATATTCCAAATCTCTGGAAACATAAATCTTACCTTGGCTCAAAATGGCTGCGACAATGGCCGCTAAAATAGGGAAAATGGTAAATATTGCCCCAGGTGTCCTGCAATCGCTTACAAGTTGTGGTTGATGTACATGTACACAATTGGCTAATCTGTGTTCTATACATTGCATACTAACATGTTTGATGCACCATGGATCATTTTTACTATTGTCACCACTGACATTTACCAGAAATATTGGACATAAATATCGGCAAGAATTCACTTTTCAGGGTTCGACCATTTGTTCAAGTAAAATGTAACTATCTTTGGATTGAAAGGTGTTTATTGTTTTGGTCTATCTTAAATGTGTCACACTACGGTGTTTATAGACTAAATTGCTCAAGATGGCTTTCAAAATGGCAACCAAATTTGTAAAAAGTTAAAAGTTAACATATCCTGAACATTATTCTCTGCGTTATCCGAAAAAAAGTGGCAAATTGTGACTCACTTGGTTATTGTACGTGTTAGTTACAATGTAATTAACTGACAACTACGTTCTATTATGTTTGTCCCAGTTCCGTATGGGGCATGACAAATTCATTTTAAAGTTGCAGTATGGAATTTTGCGGAGAACCATATTATTGAAAGGAAATGGGCAGAACTTTGAGACTGAACTGAGATGAACCATGATATGTGGGTATTCTGGCCCATTATGATAAAAATTTATCAACTGGATACAGGGTGGAAGCCAAGATGGTAGCCAGGGAGTTATGATCATAGATGAGGATAATATGTATACAGGGAGTTATTGTATGGTCATGAATGATGTGTGGGTATATAGGGAGTGCCCTGTTGGTAACGATGGGATGTATATTTATATATGTTGTGGATGTGTTATCATTGGTGGTGTATGGGGAGTAGATTTATTATCATGGATGGCGTGTATGAGTATGGCAAGTATGGAACTTATGAGTGGTCGTATGTGCGGATATTGGTATATCTGGAAGGGCTCACCATTGGTGATGTGCATATGTATACCTGGATTGACTCCATGGTCATGGGTATGGCGAATAGGTATACATGTAGTAGCTGTATGGTCCATGGTGAGGTGAATATGTATACAATGAGTGACTGTATGATCGTGAATGTAGTGAATATGTATACATAGAGTGACTATATGGTCGGGAGTAGGTGTATACCTGGTGTTCATGCATGGTGACTCGTGGCTGTATTGTCATTTGTGGTATGTACGGGTATAACCAAGTATGGCTGTATGCTCAGGTGTACTAGTACATGTACGTGTATAAAGTGGGTGACTATGTTGTCATGTGTGTGTTGTTTATGTACACATGGAGTGACTGGGGTAATGGGTGGGTTGTACATGTGTACCTTGGGTGGCTATCGCTTTCCACAATAACTCAAGGATATGTTAATCAATAGAGAGGTCATGTCATATCGTGGAAAGCGATAGCCACCCATTATCACACAGTCATTACATATATACATAAACACCACAGACATAACAATATAGTTACCCACTGTATACATGTACACCTGACCCATGACCACGGATGACCATACAGCCACGCGTCACAATGCAGGCACACCGGGTATACTCCTAAACATGACCCATAACCATATAGTCACTCCATGTATACCCATTCATCTCACCATTGGCAATAAGGTCATCCCCTGTATACATATTATCCAAACGCCTGGTCAAATGGACAATCAATATATACATCAACACCACAACAATGACCATAAAGTCATTCCGGTATACATATGCACATCACCAATGGCCATATAGCCACTCGCTTCATACACATACCCTCACCCATGTTACCTGATATACTCCTTCACATTACCTATGGCCATATAGTCACCCCGTGTGTACCTATTCAAAACATTCATACAAGATCATGGTCAATCCTTGTATTCATATTCACCCCAACATTGGCCATGTCAATCCCTGTATCCCTATTTGTCACACCATAGCCGAATAGCCACTCAATATATACTAATACACCCAGCCATGTCAGTATAGTCACTCCATGTATGCATATGTACCTCATCCATGGCCATATAGCCACTCGCTATATACACATATCCCTCGCCCATGACAATAAAGCAACACGTGTGTGTACTGGTATAACCTACACATGACGATACCGACACGAGTCACCAAACAGGAACACCAGGTACATGTATACTCATACGCATGTCACCCCCTGTATAGATGTTCATTACATTTATGATCATACAGTCACTACTTGTATACCTACATGTACTCATCTCACCATTAACCATACAGTCACTACCTGTATACCTGTTCGACACACATAGTCATAAAACCACTCGATATACATATGCAGCCCACCCTAGACCATATATTCACTCCAGGTATACATGTAACCCTCACTAATGGCATTCAGCCCTTCCAGATATACAAAAAACCCGCACATACGACCACTCAAACAATCCATACTTGCATATACACCTCACACATGACAATTCAGCAATTCACTGTATAATCATACACGCCATCCATGATAATACAACTAAGCCATATACACCCACCAATTATAATACATCCACGATATATATAAATATACATCCCATCCGTTACCACAAGGACACTCCCTATGTACCCACACGCTCGATAATGTCCACCCAGCTTACTCCAGGTATTCATATTCAATTATGACCGTACAGTCATTCCATGTAACCTATACACATTACCCGTAACCATAAAATCACTACCTATTTATCCACACACCCCATCCATGATCATACAGACAACACATGTACATCCCACCCATGACCTTACAGTCACTCCATATATACATAATCAACACATAGATGACCATGTAGCTATATCCATACACCACACCAATGACCATACAGGCACACCGGATGCACCCGTACTGGATATACACAATCATACACCATACAGTCACTCCATGCATACCGATTCACCTCACACCTGACCATGACCTCTCCCTGTATACCTAGATGCATCTTACCATGGACAACCCACTTATAACCATATAGTCAATCATTGTATACCTACTCACATCAGTCATGACATACAATAACTCCCTGTATACCTATTCACCTCACATATGATCACAGAGTAACTCCCTGGCTACGATATTGGCATCCACACTGTATCCTGTAGACATATTTTTTTGTAATAATGGACCAGAATAGCCAAAGACTATGGTCCATCTCAGTTCTGTCTCAAAGTTCTGCCCATTTCCTTTCATTAAATATGGCCAAAATCACAAAAGAGGTTCTCGGCAAAATTACATACATTAAAATGAATTTGTCATGCCCCATACGGAACTGGGACAACTGGGAATAGAACATGTAGTTGTCAGTTAATTAACTAACACGTATAATAACCAAGTGAGTCACAATTTGCTACCTTTTCGGATAATGCAGAGAATGTTCGGGATATATGTAAAAAATTAGCATTTTACAAATATGGTTGCTATTTTGGAAGCCATCTTGAGCAATTTGGTCTATAAACACCGTAGTGTGACAAATTTAAGATAGACCAAAACAATAAACACCTTTCAATCCAAAGATAGCTATATTTTACCTGAAAAAATGGTCCAAACCTGAAAACTGAATTTTTGCCAATATTTATGTCAAGTTTTTTTTAGAGAAAAGTCCAATATTTTTGACGATGTCAGTGGTGAAAATAGTAACAATTAACCATGGTGCATCAGACATGTTAGTATTCAATGTATAGAATGCAGAATGGCCAATTTTATACATCAACACAACTTGTAAGCGATTGCAGGACACGCTGGTGTAATATTTACCATATTTTGGCGGCCATATTGGCAGCCATTTTGAGCCAAAGTAAGAATTTTGGTTCCAGTGATTTGGAATATGCATAGGTAATGATATGCCTCACTCACATTACAAAGTTCTGTTCATTTCTTGTTGAAATATGACTAGAATCCCAATTGTGATTTTTTTTTGGTGAAATTTTATACCGCATTCTGTATACAATCAAACTTTTGAGGGATCGGAAGGGGTTAGGACCCCAATAATTGCATATTTAATTGCTCCAATGATCAGTTTAATATACAAAACACAAAATAAAGTTGAATTACTCAACCGGTTCCAAACAGTATGAATTGATCTAGAAGATATTTGTGAAAAAATGTCATATTTTCAACTTCCGGCGGCCATTTTGGCGGCCATCTTGGATGGTGAGTTTCAATTTTGGCCCAAAAAAGTTTTATTATGTCTTAGCTTCACGAAAATATATACATTTGTATACATTTTACTAGATTTTCCCGCTATAATTTTCATAAAACTGGCTCACTTATAGTTCTAGAAAATGGATCGTGTTTTGGGGGGAGGGGGGGGGGGGGCTAACAAGTCTCGTTCTTATCAGAAAACGACATGAATATATATTTCTTAAGTTGATCGTATCGATTTAGGGATGTATTGGTTGTAATAGTGCAACGTTCCAGGGGTGTACGCACATACACACACGTTGGACGAATGCAATCATGTAAATAAAAGTGATTTTTTACGTTTTGAGGGGTGACCCGATGACCCCCTTCTTATCTTAAAACCCCAGGAAAAGTCGCTTCTTAAGTTGTGTTTTTATAATTAGTATATATCAAAGTACTTTGAGACCAAAAATTATGGATGTACGCGAAAGTGTAAAAAAAAGGGAAAAATCACGTTTTGGGGTTCAGCATGGGACCACCTTTCTTATCTGAAAACCCCAGGAAAATCCCTTTCTTAAGTTGTGTTTTCTTAATCAGTACACTTAGGAGTATTATCAAACCAAAATCCATCGATGTACGCGGAAGTGTAAATAGAAGTGATTTTTGGCACTTTTTGGGGTTCAGCGGCCCCTAAACCCCAGGAATGCGCAACTTAAGAAATCGGTTTTTCAGAATGTTCCATTATTGGTACCAACTTTAGGGGGTCAAACCTTTTGTATGTTTGGCAACACACCATCTGAAACAGTAGTTGTTTGAGGGGGGTCCGGACATTTTTTAAATAAGAACATTTTAATTCTGGCAAAAATCACTGGATATTAGTGTGTCAGACATTGCAGAATGAGGCCCCCAGATGGTGAATTTAGCGCACACCGGGCTAGCATCACCCTCTGGGGAACTCATTCTGCTTAGGCCTCATTTTTTGGGGGGAAGTATCTATAGTCTCAAATTAACATTGTTTTTATTTACTTTTTCAGTTTCTAATTTTCTATATCCCCTCATTTGCAGAAGATAAAATGCATAATTGAGGCGACTAATGGTGAAAATCACCAATTTAAACTGGGGAAATTCAATCTGATCCTAGATCTCCCATAGCAGTTGAGGCCTAAGCAGAATGAGGTTCCTAGAGGGTGAATTTTGTGACACTAGCCTGGGGGCCTCATTTTGAAAATGTCAGACCAGACACACTATATCCAGGCTTGTATGTTCTAGAACCGGCCATTCTTAAATACACATTCGAATGCTATCTATATTTTGTTTAAGCTCTTGGCTGCTATACGTCAGTACTTAGAACGGACATAAAATGTCACTCTGTGTGCTATACGTCCGTACTGAGTACGAACCTACATCAGCATACTAGGGGTTGCTCATTATTCATAACCAGAATTAAGAAATTAGTATATCGGAACCACTGTATTCAACATTTGACATAGTGTATGATGTTACAGGATTGTGAAAGATAAAAGCCATTCTACGGAGTCAGTGTTAAAGTTTTTTGATTTTATATTTTTCCACTAGAAAATGGCCAGAACATCAACGGTCCCGCACACGAAATCAGTATGTCATTAAGCAGTGAAGAGGTCAACTCAGTTGATAAAAACTGGAATAATCATCAAGACATTTTATTTTTCCGCATTAATCAAAGGACCATATTGAAATTTGATCTAGATCATGTCATGATTTACTTTGTTTCTCTAAGTTTTGTTTCAATCAATTTATGTAAACTGAAGTTATCATCAGGGCGATTTGAACAACATCATTCTGCTGGTAACAAAGAGTCATTAATGTGGCAGAAATCAATTGAGAGCACCGATCCGTGTTCTTACTGTTCTAATATGACATTTGCCATCTCAAAGGTCAGAATGATGCTTTTTTAAATCTTTGAACAAAGAAGCATGCACAACAGATATCTGGATGGAATGGTGGTGGCTGAAGAAAACATTGGAAGAAATCAACTTGGAAAATATTTTGTTTATGTTATTAAAATAGATACATATAAACATCAATATCAATCAAAATACAACTTATCAAGAAAGGGTCTTTATCTTTGAATCAAGAATGGGTCTTTATCTTTGAATCAAGAATGGGTCTTTATCTTTGAATCAAGAATGGGTCTTTATCTTTGAATCAAGAATGGGTCTTTATCTTTGAATCAAGAATGGGTCTTTATCTTTGAATCAAGAATGGGTCTTTATCATTGAATCAAGAATGTGTCTTTATCTTTGAATCAAGAATGGGTCTTTATCTTTGAATCAAGAATGGGTCTTTATCCTTGAATCAAGAATGGGTCTTTATCATTGAATCAAGAATGGGTCTTTATCATTGAATCAAGCGTGGGGATCATTATTGGTATCTTTAAGCATAACTATATCCACACAACTATAATTAATCTGAAAGCATAAATATTAATCCATTCCTCTCTATAGTTTAAAGGCACTCAATCTGATTCGAGGGTCTATCAACAGTCAACTGTAGTATATAATTGCCCAAAACATGTTATTTATCGACAATTTGTTCAACGAAATTTGGTGCTTCATCATCCTGTTGAGAGTCCACAGATATGATGTGTATCATGTTGCTGCGAAAAGAAAATTTGAATCATATCTACAGACAGTAATTTTTACAAAGAGGATCTTCAACGAGCCTTTGGCGAGGTTCAAACCTAATTTACTGGACAGTTTGGTAAATTTCGCTATAAACTGGGGACGCGTTGTAGATTCTATTTATTACTTGTTCCAATACCTCCAAAAAACATTCTTAAATCAACAAATGGGACGTGAAATTGAACAGCGGCTTCTACAAGGCCTGCGATGATGTTTCACGTAGCTATGCGTTGTTTGCCCCGGTAAAGAAATTGTCCCAGATAAATAAGACTCTTTGACATATTTAATTAATGGCGTAAATTTAATGAAATATCTGTACAATCTAAATCAACAATAGTCATATACATTTAGCATATGCAGCAATAAGGTCACGTTTGCGCAGCAATAATACATTTGGGTACACATGGCAGTATTTCCTGTTATACAATGACTGTTGTATACAATTATTATAGAATGGGTTTAATGAATGGAATAAGGGTCTGATCATGTAATGAATTGGAATGTCCAATTTTGAATCCTCTGCGATACCATTTATTGAGCTGTAAATATTTGCCTGTCATCGTATATCTATGCCACGATGTCGTAACAACAGAAATTTGCAGAGAAGTGTGGGTACTCGAGCCTCACTAAATCCATATTTTGACTTTGTCATAGTGAATGTTCTTGAATCAGTGAGTCAATTTTTATTTCAGAAGGTATCACATGTAATTGTAATCCATGTTAGAGGTATAAGCACATCACATGGAGAGTAAATGCTATCTGTTAGCCATCATCTGTTAGCCATCATCTGTTAGCAGTCATCTGTTATCCGTCATCTGTTAGCAGTCATCTCTTTCTGTCTTTGCGCTTTGAATTTTGACACTCTTTTTGGAGGTTGATCACTGGAAGTGTCTTTTTTGTCCATGACTTTCTTTGATAATTTTTCCAAAGAAGTCTCAACAACTGATGCAGAAAATGCCTGGAAATACAACATATGAAATATAACACATGAAATAATTCCTTTCGAGATAATACGAAGCAGAATATGAAGTTCCAAAGAAGACAAGGTCTGTTAAGTTTCATGTTCCAACTTGATGGACAAATATCATGAAATCATCATGAAAGTAATAAAAGATTAGTATAATATCTATCTATTCACCTATTTTGATGCCAGGGTACATGACAAAAGTGAACAAGTCAACTTTCAACATTGTAGGCCCCTTTGTAGTGTGGAATTGTCATGGCGTAGAACGCTATATCTATCGCCTGGACCAAGGCGATGGATAACACTGACCGAGGAATGGATAACACAATAGTATTATCCTCTCAGAGATCACTTCCGGTTTATAGCGGGAATCACATTAAGTTTCAATGCGGACTATTTTTGCATTTTGACGTATAGTGAAAGCGTTTTTCCCTTGGATTGTTCCTATGTCCTACATTATAGTAAATTGTTATCATTAAATTGTTTATACAATTATTTCTCGCATCTTTGCGGAATAAAACAATGGGTACTATATCTTTTGGCATATGTGCTCGATATTTATCATTTAGT
The DNA here is from genome assembly GCA_032622095.1 of Siphonodentalium dalli. NCBI lineage: Eukaryota > Metazoa > Mollusca > Scaphopoda > Gadilida > Siphonodentaliidae > Siphonodentalium > Siphonodentalium dalli. The sequence continues at coordinate 153,533,559 of CP136062.1, forward strand.
TGCAAGCAAATCAATCGATGTGATGTAAACATTGCCACTTATAAGCTTTCTAGCAATTTTCAGTGAACTGTAGAACACAACTAGAGCAGTTTTGGGGAATTTTATAATGTAGCACATATAATAAAAAGAACACCCATGGGTTTTGGTTGAGTACCCGGATTATCTCATTCGTGGCTACAAGGGAATACAGAATTTCCTGGTAGCCACGAATGAGATAATCCTGGTATTCAACCAAAACCAATGATTGGAGCTTCCTGAAATTTTGTTTGCGAAAATCCTGTGCCAATGCATTCTCTCATAGGGAGCCTCCATATATAAGTGAATAAATTGGCCTAACAGTATCTACCTTGACCATGTAAGCCAGTGTATTCTCTTATTTAGGCAAGGCTCCCTATGGGAGGCTCGCATATATCAGAAAATGCACTGGCACAGGATCTTTAATACTGCACCAAGCTCAGCTCAGGGTTAAACTCAGTTTTATTCGGTCTGTTTAAATATATGCTCAAGAGTCATACCGACATACTGATTCTATCATAGTTTCGTTGTTTTTGTAATTTCTCTAAAGATGCAACTCGATGTGCAGAATTCCCCCAAAATACACCACACTACATGTATGTAATATTTTGATTGGACACTTCATCTTGGATTGAGTCCTGATAGGTTCTAATGGTTTGGAATCCCGGCTTTCGGAAATAGAATCTCTATAACAAGTAATCAGACCCACTATGATATATGTGTTCTGAAGTTCCCCAAGACTGAATTTTACCTTATTTGGAATATCTTTAGATTCTGTAGTTGCAATTTTAACATCTTCTTTGCTTGACTGTTTTAGTATGGACTTGTGAAGAGTATGTTTTATATACTGCTTGTATATGTCAGCTGGGGAATTTATAGCACCATCTGTCGTTGCAGTATCACCAACATCTGAAGCTCCCTGTGGAAAATTAGAGATGGAAACCTTTAATGTCAATAATATCCTTACGGCATGAAGAATAAAGTCTGAAAAACAAGGTTGGAGTATTATATATGAGTGCAGAGCGCATTGTAAGTCAGTCATTATGAAAGTACATGTATAAGGCAATTTTCGGGTATACTTCATAGTATTATTATGAACAAATGTATGAAAAAAGTAAGTGCAAGTGACCGTGACCCCACTGGTAGTCAGCATTAGCGTTTTCGGCTAAACAGTGACTCTAGAAACTGGGTCACATTTGTATAGAGCCAAAGATGGCCAGGAACCGTAAGGCCAAGTCCACGCTGGAGATGGAGAGAAGAAAGCAGGTGGATAACAGGGATACTTGCTTGCCCCAAAACCTGGAGGGACCCAAGCCGGAAGAGACCGGAATGGAGGATGGGCCGAAGCCTGTGAAGTAAATTCACCTGGAATGGAGGCCGTGACAGGTGACACATTGGACTTCGATGGCAGATAGTATGTTGACAGGATCGGGGCTTGTCAGCCACAGGTTCCTATGGGGTAGCCATGACAAGAAACTATGTAGAGGCTCTGGAGGTCGCGACAACGAATGTAGAGGAGGCATATGCCAACCAACCACCTCCATGCCCACAAGGCTGTACAGAGGAGGCAGAAGAAGGTGCCACGTCAGAGGGAAAATAGTAACATTCATAAAGTTTTATTATCATAAAAGAGTTAATCATCTTCTCTATATAAGAGAATGCATTGGCCTAACAATTTTTTACAATTTTAATATTTTTTTCTTGTATTCTTTAACAATTTTATAATTTCACCCATACAGAGCCCCCGGCAAACATGAGCAGACGACACTCTTCTATATGCTTCTATATATGTGTGGGGCTCCCTGCAGGGTAATGGATGTATTTTATTTTATGTCCCAAAAATTGTAAGAAACAATTTATTTAAAAAAAATGATAAAAAATTGTTAGGCCAATGCATTCTCTTATATATGCGAGGCGACCTATGGTCGACTCGCATATATAAGAGAATGCATTGGCACAGGGTAAAAAAATCCCGACTTACGACTGGATTTTATATGGCGGGTCACATATGATAGGAGCCATTTTTGGCCATCCGTCCAAATTGTAATCAATATCAAGCGTCATGTTGGCTAGTTTATACGACCAATAAAGAAATTTATCGGCTGTGCCTACCGGTCAAACTCATATCTGGCACCCTGGAGTAGAAATATTGCTACAATATTCTTTCCATTTGATTTTGATAGGTTTTACACCCCAACTGGCGCATAGTTGATCAGTCAAAACTGCAGGTCACCGAGTGCAAACCATGTAGGCTCAAAATCCTACGAGAATCCTGAGTATTATTCTGAGCGTGATGCTCGAAAAAAAAGGTCAGCTGATTCGTTCAAGAAAAGCAACATTTTTATTCTCGCAAAATTTCAGTAATGTCAACATTCACAGTGCGTGTTCATTGAAGCAATGCATTCCTAAACCACAGAGCAAACAATGACTAGACATATTGTATGATGAAAGTGAATAACATAACAACTTATCTAGTGGGCAGAAGAAAATAAGAAGAACATTATCATCTGGATGTATAGAAATGGCTGGATGGCTGGTCACGTGGCCTTGAATTGGCAGACATAATCGTACATGTACGATTATTAATTTTCAATAAAAAATCCACCCTGTACGATCCTTATTCGCACCTGTACGATTATTAACGAGAGGCCGATCACGATCGGCATATGTTTAACCCATACCTTGGCGATACCGATTAGCTATAACTGATAATTGGTCAAAGATATGATCACAGTGATACACATATCAGTACCTAACTTAAAATCAAAAGCTCAAATTATTTGTCTTAAGAAGAGGTTAAGGTAATTGGGGTGGGGAGGAGTCGTTTTAAATCTCATAACTCTGTCCCTATTCAACCAATGACCTCTCATTGTGAGATCCAATTGTTTAGCCATTAATCAATTTGACAGATAGGACAAACAATTATCCAGCCAGCAGGTTCATCTTTACCTTCATACAACCACCCCCTAGAGCTATGTAACATATGTCACCACTCAATTAATAACAGATTTCACTTGGAATGACATCTATTAAAGGTATTCGCATGTGCTCTGGATATTGGATGTTCACATGGCAATTTATTGATATCATTATATTACATGCAACTATTTTTTTTTTTTAACTCAATAATTTTTTTTATTATTATAAAAGTTTTTAAATATTTTTTATGTTAAATCGAGCGAGGAAATTCAATCTAAACAAATATGAAAAATCAAAATTTTAAATTTAAAAAAAAGAAAGAAGGGTCATAACTGCTTTAAGATAAATCGGATCGAACTCATATTCACTCGAACTGTATTTTGGGATGAGAAACCTATACACAAAATTTGGTTCCGATCAAATAGAAAATGTTAGAGATATCACATTATGCCTAAAGTGTCTAAGAACTGACAGACAGACAGATAGAGACGGACGGACAGACGAGTGGTCAATCTGGACATTGACACTATGTGTACCATACTATGGTATAGGTACACATAAACAGTTTTATCTCATGCAGAGTACAGGAAAAATACATCAAACTGGTGTGCCCCTTTAATATTTCAATTCACATTTGTAAACAATTGAAATCAATGTCGAAAAAGCTTTTGATTAATATATAGATAAAACAAACTAGACCTACAGTTCTAAGTGTGTTATGAACAATTATTTTGTTCCCATAGACTGATACAGAGCTCTCGTTTTTTAAAGTTTGAAAACCAAAGTTGTCTTCCCATGCAACCAACAAAATTCCAATGGTAATGCTTTTAAACAATGAAACCAGATTATGCCTTTAAGGTGAAATTTAAATAACCATGAATATAAAATATAAACATTCCACCTATGATATGGCCAGAGATACTTATAGAGTATAAAGTATATCTGATATAGCCAACACAACTCCTAGCAGTTAATTAACTCAATACCAGTACAAGAGAGAGAGAACTTCATGGCATTGTAACTGGATAGTATCTCTTGTCTCCATAGCATTGTGAAACTGATTTATTAGATATTATCTAGACAGTGCCACCTGTGTATCTTTGATATATTTTAGCGATGAATAAAATAATCAAAGGGCCATAACTCCAGTAAATAGTACCGGATCAAACCCATATTCGAACTCGATCTGTATTTTGAGTTGAGAAACTCACATACAAAATTTGGTTCCTATCAGTTGAAAACTTGTTGAATTATCGAAGCATTCATGAATTCTATGTCAAAGGGCCATAACTCCATTAAAAAATATCGAATCAAACCCATATTCGAACTCGATATGTATTTTGAGTTGAGCAACTCACATACCAAATTTGGTTATGGTCAGATAATTTCTTTTTGAGTTATGGCAGCATGCATAAATTCTAAGTTGAAACATAGCAGCTCTATTACAATTACCAACAGGACATTCATTGCCATTTTATATTGGTCTATATATTTATAAAATAGAAACTCATAAAAATTATGCAATCTTCATCATAAAATTTTTTTTGGAACATGAACATATTTGGGCATACCTCCCGCAAAAATCTCACGGATTGACATTTTCAAAACTTAACAGGTCTGGTATAGACCTTGATATTAAATATGATTGATAATGGTTGGATATAAAATATTTTAACACAGAATTATCAGATAACTAAAGGAGAGATATGAGAAGGGTCAAATTGAAAATATTAGAGTCATAACATTGGATTGCGTACAGTATACATGTACCTATGGTTAATTTTATTCTAAGCTGATCATTGGAAAGATACAATGTCTGTAACAGCAGAAATATTCAAGAATACCAGAACCATTATTATTATCCTGCAGCCCAAATGCAATAGAGGGAATTTCAAACCAAGATATTTCCTCAAATGATGAATATTCAATTGGTGGCTTATAGAAATTCTTAGTGAACCTGGCCCAAGGCGACAGAGATAATTTAAAATCTGCCTATCAGATATCATGTGTCTATGGAATAGGTTAATTTTAATCATGAAATACATGCAAGTGAAAAGTGGATCACAATCAACCTGGACATAGAATAGGAGAATGAACATATAATGTGTGGAGAGGGTTAATCATTTCCAATGACATCATATGATGGAACTAATGTGTGGATTAATTTTTTTCTCAAGATAAGACAACAGTGTCTCTGTAAACAACAATTCTCTAAACAGCCATGCTCCAGAACATCCTTCAGATGGACAATGGACTATTTGTATTAATGCCACGAACATGTTTCAACAGGTTGGGTTAAATTACTATTGCACACAAACTGGAGTAAATTATCATCAATCACTGTCAGCCTCTGGGAGCAGCAGTGGTTTGGCAAAGAGTATCCAGTGTCATTTTCTGATTCCAATAATGCAGAAGATTACTGTGTAAAGTTGTTTGTCTTAAATTCTCACAGGGCATATACAATAGGTAGTAAATTACTTGAATTATAAAGGGCCATAACTCTGTTAAAATATACCGGATCAAACTCAAATTCGAACCTGATCTGTATTTCGGGGTGAGGACCACATGTACCAATTTTGGTGTAGATCAGATGAAAAATGTTTTGAGTCATAGCAGCTTGCATGAGTACTAAGTAAACATAAGAGTGAAAAGGGTTAACAAAACGATACCAAAATCGATACAGATAAAGAACGTGCTAACAAAGACCTAGGTAAGAAATATGAGGCAGATCATAAGCAAATTGTTTGACTTAGATGCATCAGATAGAATTTGTGAGTGGGGTTAATTATTTTCTAAATCGATCAACTGATCGATACCAAAAACTATACAGGTGAGGGGTGTGTCATCATAAACCTACATTTTAAATATGAACACAATCGGACAAAAAACACTTGGGTTATTGCATCGGATAGCACATGCCCATGTGTGGATGCAAAGTGTTAATAATTTCTAAACCGATCAACCGATCGATACCAAAAACTATACAGGTGAGGGGTGTGTCATTGTAAACATGCACATAAAATTTGAACATGATCCGATAAAAGATACTCCAGTAATCGAATCGGATAGCAAATGTCTACGGACAGACGGACGGACGGACAGACGGACAGACGGACAGACGGACAGACGGACAGACGGACAGACGAACGACGGATGGTTGATCCGGACGTCAGCATTATGTGTACCATACATGGTATGGGTACACATAAAAATCAATGGATCTGTCCACGAAGAACTCGGCAAACTAATCAGTTTATCGTTTTTTTTTCTTTCATCAAATGTGTATATTCGCGGGACAGTCGGCCGGTTGTAAATATTTGGAAACGTGGAAAAACGCTTGCATCATGTTCCAACTGGCAACAAAACAGCGGACGAGTCTACTTTTGTTTAGCCCACATATCTCTGGTGACTAGGTAATGATTGTAGTCCCGTCGCTGGCTCAGTCTACTCCGCTCACTACTCCGTAACGTTACGCTCCCGACATGCTGAGAACATTACGCCTTAGCGTAGTGAAGGCATAGAGCTAGCGTCTTGTCTATCTATAATGATTGTTGAATGTACTATGACAGGAACCACGTGGTTCGCTAACCAGTTATCCCAATGACGCAATGGAATTTTCTGCTTTTAGTGATGATATAAAGCATGGCGTCACTGGTTCGGGGCTCCGTGCGGGTGCAGTTAATAATTTGTGTTTAACATTGGAATTACAAAATGATAGCAGTGTTTGAACGGCACAGAATTCAAATTAGTAACGCATGACTTTTTCTAATTCCAATAAAAAGACACAGTGTGTTAAAAGTTGCCTCCATGACCCAATTACCGCTTTGGTGATTTTACAATTTAAAACACCTCTCTTCCCGGTGTCTTAATTCCCACGTGGTCTGCAGACTGCAGACTGTCGCGCACTCTGTATATGTACAGTCGTGAGCAGAAATAACAAACTGGGCAGTGTGCATGGAGTCCCTAACTTCACCAAAACTCACAACTCTGCAATGGTGATATTACACACTGACGCTGAAATTAGTGTATGATAGTTCAATTCATTCACTGTAGGATCATACTTGGACATTGAAATGACTATGACATGAAATATCCAAATTCATATTAGTAATACGAAAAATTTATTTTAATGAAATGATAGAGATAATAGTGCACTAGAAATCTCAGTACGAGTGTGACAATACTCATAGTCTGGTCGATAAACTCAAATTTTAGGGTTAACCTAGAAAAAATTCGGACTAAGTTGGTTTTTATACCATTTTGAAGAGGAAGCTCTCCTCTATAACATATCCAAAATCCAAGATGGCGTCCAAGATGGCTGCCATTTTCCTATAAGTCAGCTTAATGCAATTATAGTGAGAACATCTTGTCATATGTATACACATGTATACATTTTGTGAAGCTATGAAATAACGCCATCTTTATGTGCCAAAATTGGAACTCCCCGTCCAAGATGGCCACCAAAATGGCGACTGGAAGTGGATTTTTTACGTTTTTTCACTAATACTTTTAAGATAAGTTTATGTGGTTTGGAACTGGTTGAGAATTGTGACTTTATTTTGTATATAGCATATTAACTGACCATTGGAGCAATGAAGTATGCCATTCGTGGGGTCCACACCCCTTCCGGTCACTCAAAAGTTCGATTTTACAAAACGCGGTATAACATTTCACAAAAGATCCCCTTTGGGATTCTGGTCATATTTACCAAGAAGTGGGAAGAACTGTGCAATGTAAGTGATCCATTCTATATCTTATTGATATTCGAACTCAATGGTACCAAAATTGTCACTTTGGCTCAAAATGGCTGTCAAAATGGCCGCCAAAATATGGAAAATGGTAATTAATATCCAAGCGTGCCATGCAACCGCTTACAAGTTGTGGTGATGTACACAAATGACTATTCTGTCTTATATACATTGAATACCAACATTTCTTATGCACCTTGATTAATTTTTACTATTTACAATTCTGAAATTACCAGAATTACGGGATTTTTCTATCACAAACAGCATCAAACTCGGCAAAAAAAAAATTCATGTTTGGACCATTTTTTTCAAGTAAAATGAAACTATCTTTAGTATCAAAGGTTCTTTTTATTTTGATATGCCTTAGATATGGCATAGTGTGGTGGTTTAGACAATATTACTCAAGATGACTTGCAAAATGGCAACCAAATTTGGTAAAAAGTTTATATTCCGAACATTATTCTCTGCTGTTCCGAAATGGTAGCAAATTGTGACTCCCTTGGTTATTAAACATCCTACTTAATCAACTGACAACTTGATCTTATATTATGGTTGTCCCAGCACCTTGTGAGGCACGACACATTCATTTTAAGGGATGCAGTATGGATTTTGCCGAACACCTCTTTTGGGATTCTGTCCATATTTTTTTACGGAAACGGACAGAACGTTGAAACTGAACTGAAAGGTATCATAGTATGTGGCGACTTTGGCCCATTAGCATCAAAATTGATTAACTTATAATCTATTGTCAGGAAAACCGTTTTCTTCACATTGCATATAAAACGCAATTAATGTGGAGAACACTCTGATATTACCTCTATCGATTAACATATCCTTGAGTTATTGTGGAAAGCGATATTCACACAAAGGTGCACCAGTACAAATCACACATGAGCATGCAGTCACTCGATATGTACATACATGAACACCACGTAAATGGCCATGTGCCACTCGTTGTATAGACATACACCTCACCCATTACCATACAGCCACAATTGGGCTTACCCATACACCAACGCATGGCCCTATAGCCGTGAATAACCATGCAGACACACCAGGTATACGCCTACACCTCACATGACCTGTATACATATTCGATACATACATGAACACAAAGTAACCTCTTGTATACATATTCGCCTAACCATAGGTCATACAGCCACTCCATGTATATTTTCCCCCACATGCATAGCTATACAGCCACTAAAGATATATATATATACACCTCACCGATGACCATACAGTCACTCCATACCTGTTCGCTACATCCATATTCATACATCACTTCTTGTATACCTATTTGCCTCACCAGTGGTCATACAGTCTCACTCCCTGTATATATACATATTTGCGACACCCGTGGCCATATAGCCACTTAAGATATACGTACACACCCAACCCAAAACCATAGAGTCACTCCAGGTATATACATATATACCTCACGAAAGTGGCCTTACAGCCCTACTATATATATATCAATGTCTCGTACCGCGCATACGGCCATGCACACACTCCAGACTTGCATATACACCTGACCCATGACAATTCAGCCTCTCGCTGTATACGCATAAACCACATTCGTGATCATAGTCACTCCTTGTATATCAATTCACACCACCATTAATTTTACCATACTGTCAAACCATATATACATATGTGCATATTGGCGGTGCCATGGCCATGTAGTCACTCATGATATACATATACACCTCACCCATGACCACAGCGTCACTCCAGGTGTGTATATATATATATATATATACTTCATAAATGGTCATACAGCCCTTCTAGGTATACCAATACCCCGCACACACGGCCATTCGTACACTTCAGACTTGCATATACAGCTCAATCGTGACAATTCAGCCACTCGCTGTATACATATACACCCTCTCCATGAGCATTCAGCTATTCACTGTATGATTGTACACATCACCAATGACAATACAATAGGCCCTACATATAAATATATACATCCCACCCATCACCATGAGGTCATTCTCTATATACACTAGCTGCCAATGGCCACCAAAGTGTACTCCGTGTAAGCATATAAACTTCAACAATGACCGTGCAGTCATTCCATGTTCACATATACACATTGCCCATAACCATACAACCACACCCTATTTATACATACACACATCCATTACCATACATCCACCATATGTATACATATACACCCACCCATAACAATACAGCCACCCAATGTACATATGTACAGCCCACCTCTGACCACACAGTCACTCCATATGCACATACAGGACAGTGTAGCTGCTCTCGTTATCACCATACACCACTTCAGTGACCAGACAGCCACTCACTGTAAACATGTTCACATCACACATCACCATACGGCTACTCCTTATATACATATATATCACACTATGGACATCCCACCCATGACCATATAGTCACACATTGTATAACTATTCACATCATTCATGAATACAATAACTCCATGTATACCTACTCACCTCGCCTATGACCATACATTCAACAGACATACACACTGTATTAAGTTGATCAATGTTGATGCAAATGGGCCAGCATATCCACATAATATGATCCCTCTCATTTCCGTTTCAAATTTCTGCCCATTTGGTTCAAAAACAAGGAAGCTTTTGGCAAAATGTCATGACTCGTAGGGTACCGGGAATAGAACATTTAGTTGATTAAGTAGCATCTGAGTCACAATTGATTATGTTTACATATACACCACGTATATACACATATTTATATGAATATAATAATGTTTACCAAATTTGGTTGCCATTTTGGAAGCCATCTTGAATAATATTATCTAAAGCAACTCTGTGTGACACATGTAACACATATCAAAACAATAAACATCTTTGATACCAAACATAGTTCCATTTTACTTTCAAAAAATGACTCAAACCTGAACAGCGATTTTTTGCCGATTTTGATATCAGGTTTGTGAAAGAAAATTTCGAATAATTCTGGTAATTTCAGTGGTTAAAATAGTAACAAATACCCAAGGTGTGTCAGAAATGTTAGTACTCAAGCTATTAAGACAGAATTGTCAATTGTGTGCATCACCACAACTTGTAAGCGGTTGCATGGCACGCTGAGATAGTAATTACCATGTTCCATATTTTGGTGGCCATTTTGAGCCAAAGTGACAACTTTGGTACCATTGAGTTCGAATATCAATAAGATATAGAATGGATCACTTACATTGCACAGTTCTTCCCACTTCTTGATGAAATATGATTATAATTTTGGGGATCTTTTGTGAAATGTTATACCGTGTTTTGTAAAATCGAATTGTTGAGTGATCGGAAGCGGTGTGGACCACACGAACAGCATATTTCATTGCTCCAATGGTCAGTTAACATGCTAAATACAAAATAAAGTCACAATTCTCAACCAGTTCCAAACCACAGAAACGTATCTTAAAGATATTAATGAAAAAACGTAAAAATTCCACTTCCGGTCGCCATTTTGGCGGCCATCTTGGACGGGGAGTTCCAATTTTTGCACATAAAGATGGCGTTATGTCTTAGCTTCATAAAAATGTATACATGTGTATACATATGACAAGATGTTCTCACTATAATTGCATCAAGCTGACTTATAGGAAAATGGCAGCCATCTTGGACGCCATCTTGAATTACAAAAAATGCTCAAAGCGGATTTTAGCGGATTTTGGATATGTTATAGAGGATATATTCCTCTCCAAAATGGTATACAAACCAACTTAGTCCAAATTTTTTCTAGGTCAAACCTTTTATCGACCAGACTATCAGGGGAAAACCCCAGCGTTATAACCCTGTACTATTATTCTGCCCTGTACTATTATTAATTTTGTCCCCATTTTCCGCCCTGTACTATTATTCCGCCCTGTACTATTATTAATTTTGCCCCCATTTTCCGCCCTGTACTATTATTCCGCCCTGTACTATTATTTGGCACACAAGAGTAATGCCCTAAGTAATCGACTCCTTAACCACAGCAGAATTATGGGTAACTTTTCAGGATTTAGTCGGAAATATGGCTTGTTGCCATTCATCGGAAAGCTCTCACTGAGAACTTTCCGATGAATGGCAACAAGCCATATTTCCGACTAAATCCTGAAAAGTTACCCATAATTCTTCTGTGGTTAAGGAGTCGATTACTTAGGGCATTACTGTATAATAGTTGAATTCAGGATGTGCCTGACCTGTTTATACAGTAAAATAATATCAGAAAATGTAGAATATATCTTGAATATTATCAGTTACTTGCCTGAGGTGAGAGACTGTGGCTAAACTCAATCAGTTTTTTATTCGATTGGGCGCTTTCCGCTTCATGCCCCAAGCTGTCATCGGAATCACTTGACCTCTCACTGCTGGTATCACCATGGTAACCATCACCCCAGTGCACAGATTTTAAACTAGGTTCTGATTGGCTGATGCTCGGTTGAGGTACATCTGGCAACCTGAAAATGTTCAGAACAAATACCACATTCATATTCCATTGACAAACAAGTGCACCGGGTATCCCCTGCAAAGGTGGCTTTTTGCTAAGATTTATAAATTTCTAAGGGCTATATCATAATAATAAATGATAGGATGAAACCTGTTAACCCTTTACCCAACAAACCGGCCAAAACCGGCCAAATAAAGCTTCAACAGCCTAAAATATCTTCGGTCTGTCTCAATAGAACCATACAAATATGGATATCATTGGAACCGGCTCCTTGACCACATTGTGATAGTTACAGTTATGCCCTGTGCCAATGCATTCTCTTATATATGCGAGTCGACCATAGGTCGCCTCGCATATATAAGAGAATGCATTGGCCTACATTCTTTAACAATTTTATAATTTTTAATGTGTTAAGCCAATGCATTCTCTTATATATGCGAGGCGACCTATGGTCGACTCGCATATATAAGAGAATGCATTGGCACAGGGCCGTTCTGTTGGGTAAAGGGTTAATGAAGCAGTACAGTAGGTATATACATCAAAGACTGAGTGTTTGGGCATAAAATATATTTATCTCTCAAATATGAGATCCCATCACCTAAAGTTTCTAAAATTAACGATGCTCTACTAAATATACCATTTTTCTTGTCTACTTCATCAGGGTTTCCCCTAGGGGGTAGGGGAATGGGGCCGGTAGCCGTCAAAGGGAAAAATCCAGGTAAAAGTAGCCTGTTTTATCACTGGTTGAACTACTTTCGTTATATCGGCCAATAGAATCGTGTGAGAGTAGAAATGGCAGATTGTTTTGTTCCATTTCTGCCCAAGTGCCAAGCTATCAAACCTTATACATGTACCTGTAACTTTAAAACTAGTAAATTTATTAGATGTAAATTAATTTACGAAGTACAAAACACCAGTAATTTGGATCCCGAGTTAAACGTGCTCGTTAATGTTAAAAGACTTACTGTGGAAGACCCAGCAGATATTTCGGATGCATAACGTAATCGGAATATATTTTAGCAGCTGCAGTGTAAATATAGAAGGCTGATTACATATCTGGCCAATGAGTATTCTTTGTGGGCAGTGGTAAGATGCCTTGATGCCCGGTGCGGCTACTCCCACATTTCTCTCTCGCTCTATTACAAAGTGAACGGTATATTTTGCGGTATAAAACATGACAGGTACATTTAAAATACTGCTCTTTTGCATAACATAACCGGGTACTAACCGCAACGTAACTAACCAGCCTCAAAGGCATAGCTTCTAGCGATGTCAGTTCCGATCACTTCCTGTATAACAACGCGTTTAAAAAATTCACCTTTTAAAATTCCTTAGTACTATTTCAACAAAATTCAGAAGTTTTAAACATCTTTATACCTTTATAGACATGCAGTATGTCCTGGGGTATGGCAGGAGGGGAAAACTTGGCGAGGGGAACGGGGCCGTCAAGGGGACCCCCTGCCGGTATAGCGGAAACCCTGACTTCATAAAATGATGTGTTTTGCATTCCAAGCAATAATAAATATCAGCATTTAATATATAATAGCTGCTCAATATCAAAGCTTTCGGCCACAGGCCTTCCTCAGTGATGATCCAAAATACACTTTCGGCTACATGTTAAAAGATTACTTATCTAATTAATAAATGTTTGCCCACTAGTTCTGAGAGTGATAATTGGAAATTACATGTTTGTCAGCAGTTTAAAAGACTGTTCATCAGTTACAGAAGGATAACTCTATCCAATTCTGTGTTCTGAATTGCAATTTATTTTGTCTTGTAACAATGATGTAATCATAGTCAGGGTTGTCAACCGGTACCGGCGGTAATCAGGAATTAAATCGGTACCGGTTCTGATGTTGAGTACCGACGGTTCTCGGTACTGATTGTTGATTTCTATTAATATACATCTTAACAAATATAAAGGGTTAATTAAGCAGCTCAACATCGCGCCAGACAAAACTGCGATTGGTCATCGTGATATCGTTAGCACATTTAAACATCAAATGCACAGTATGCCACACTATGACAACTTGTCACTAAATTGACAAAATGCATGCATTGTGTAGGCGCTTGTGATAACTGTATTTCTTGGATGCGGCTTTGATGCAATTCTGCACATGCCGTTTCGCGATATCAATTTACGACACATGCATCATTTGAGAGGAGTTTGTTGGGCAACGACAAGGTCACAAGGCGCAAAAGTGCCAAACACCCAAATTACCATCGATGGATATATATGATGACATGGATGTTGACACTGTAGAACTCGAATGACAGGATATTTGTGAGTTGTGACTTGTGAGTCGTGACATGGAGGCATGGGGATCCAGGGCAGAGTTATCATAGCATTATGACGTAATGATTTTTATGATCACATGAGTGACATCTATTGAGTTTTATTTTCCCTTGTTTTAACATTTATTGTGATATAAAGTTAATGTCACAGACACAGAGTGTATTTGACTATTTTCTCTTGAAATCTATTTCAAATTTTCGAACTAGCCAACTACAACTAGGCTTACTGGAAACGACTTTGGTTTCATTGGGTGACATCATTTATGAAATTACAACATGCGAGTAATATGGCCGATTTGTGAGTTCTCTAATTAATTACGACACAAATAAAATGGTGTACCGTGTATCCATATAAGTCTACAATGTTAGCCGACCCAGTAGTCAAACATACATGTCTTCATTAGTTCCACTCTGTATTCCGTCTTTTAAAATTTCCTCCCTTTGCGACTTGCCGAAAACGCTGCAGACAACAACTTAATCGTAAATTTCATTGCGATTTTTATTTTTGTTGTTTGACTAAACCTCGAACTTAACGAATAATTGATGATGGAACCCCACGAAACAAAAGTTATTTGCAGTATAAAAGTCCACGCAATGAGTACCGATACCGACCCGGTTTGCGGTACTGAACATCAGTACAGAACCGGTACCAAAAGTTGTGGTACCGTCGGTACTTTGACAACCCTGATCATAGTGCGATGGCTTACCTTTCTATTTCATGTCTTTCACTTTCTATTTGTTCCAGCTTTCCTAACCTGGCCCAAATGTCATCATGAGTTTTGGGTTTTTCCTCCTCTTGAGAGCTAATATTATCTTTCGACTGTGCTGTTTTCTTTCTGTGAGAAGTTGTCCGCTTGCGGTGTTTCTCTGTAACAAATATATTTTAGAAAGGCCAGGAAAACACTTTCCCAAAAACACTACCTTCCTCTATCAAAATCTGCCTTTGAACCATTTCATGATGGGAGCTGCATTCATGCAGTATTAAATATCCTGTGCCAGTGCATTCTCTTATACAAGCGAGTCTCCCATATATAAGAGAATGCATGGCTTACAAGGTCAAGGTAATTTTTTTTCGACCCATGCATTTTCTTATATATGTGAGGCTCCCTTTGGGAGACTAGCATATATGTGACCCGCCATATCAAATCCAGTCGTAAGTCGGGATTTTTTTACCCTGTGCCAATGCATTCTCTTATATATGCGAGTCGACCATAGGTTGTCTCGCATATATAAGAGAATGCATTGGCCTAACAATTTTTTATCATTTTTTTAAAATAAATGTTTCTTACAATTTTTAGGACATAAAATAAAAAACATCCATTACCCTGCAGGGAGCCCCACACATATATAGAAGCATATAGAAGAGTGTCGTCTGCTCATGTTTGTCTGGGGCTCTGTATGGGTGAAATTATAAAATTGTTAAAGAATACAAGAAAAAATTATTAAAATTGTAAAAAATTGTTAGGCCAATGCATTCTTATATATGCGAGGCGACCTATGGTCGACTCGCATATATAAGAGAATGCATTGGCACAGGGTAAAAAAAATCCCGACTTACGACTGGAATCACTGGATTTGATATGGCAGGTCACATATAAGAGAATGCGTTGGCACAGGGATTTCACAAAATTTCAGGAAGCTCCTGTCATGAAAGGGTTAAAACATTTCCCACATGATGAATATATGTACACAAATTTATTCGCAGCAAGCAGACAATGGATTAGTTTGAAAGTGATGTGAAACACTCACCTGGGGTGATTGAATGGAAATAGAGAATAAGTTTCATATTCATAAAATTTATATCCAAATTGACAGAACACAATGTCAATCTTACAAATGAATTCATGGACCAGCTCAGATGGCGACTTGGGAGACATCTTCTCCCTAAAATGTCCCACTTCTCCATATTTTTGTCCCAGGGAGAAGTGACCCTCTCTCTCTCATATAACAGTATTCACATGTCCCAACAGCATATTTAAAGTATATTTACTGATTATAATGGTGTTCTTAATCACTAGAATGGTTTTATAAATGAGCTCTTGTGTTGCACAATATTTACTGGATTATAGAATGGTACTGCTTGGGGTGTAAATTGAACTTCTACCATAGTTTCTTCAGTCCACTGCTCCCTTATAACTATACTGGGAGAAGTGACTTCTCTCCCAGTTTGAAACCTCTGGGCTGGTCCCGGAATGAAATTCAATGAATTACATGGAATGACTATCGTTGGTAGAACAATTGCTGTTTGTTTATTGCTAATAAATTCATTCTAAATTAGGGTAAGAAGTGATTGTTTACAATTGTACATACTTCAGACTTTGTGAATTTGGAAATTGGTATAGTTGGAATTTTAAGTAACATTATGTGAATGCCGAATTCTTAACCAGGGTAAGTGCCTGGGTACTCACTTACAAGCCTGGAAATAGTGTGTCTGACATTTGCGGGGTAGCATTACCAAATTCACCCTCTGGGGACCACATTCTGCTTAGGCCTCACCTTCTGGGAATAATCCATAGTCTCAAATTAATATTGTTTTTAATTAATTTTTCCCTTTTTCTATATCCCTGATTTGCAGAAGGTAAAATGCATAATCAAGGTGATTAATGGATGAACATCAACTTCAACAGGAGAACTTTAATCTTATCCTAGGTCTCCCATAGCAGCTAAGGTCTAAGCAGAAAGAGGTTCCCAGGGGGTGAATTAAGTGATGCTAGCCAGTCGTCATTTTAATGGTAACAACGTGTGATGTCTGACAAGTTTTTTCTAAAACACAACATGTATTGTTTTTTTAAGTTACAAACCTCTCCATGTTTTATCCTCCTCTTCTGTTACAATCTCATTGATTTCTTTTATCTCTGACTTGTCCTTGAGATGGAATGAGGAATGAGAAGCTTGTTAATGTGGAATACAATATGTATCTGGGTCATAAGTTTACAAACATTTTATCGGAATTGCACATGTAGATACATTAACATGTAAAAGCTAAAACTAGGGATCTGCGAATCGGGGATTTTGCATCGAATCGAATCTCTTTCCTGATATCGACATCGAATCGAATCTCGAATCGAATCAGCTAGTGATTGACATTGTTTACCAGTGTGTATTTCGGTGTCTCATGGACAAAAAAAACTGCAAAATTCACTAGATACTATATAACAATGTTAATCTCCTTAAACATCCGTCGGAACTTTTTTTTAGGAAAATCATGACATAGGCACTCTCAGTCTCATGGAGGGTTTGGGATATTGTTGCATTGAATTGATATCTAGCTGTGTCATGACGAACATGACACAAGAAGTGACAGTAAGAGACTTAAAGACAGTTCAATCAACGCATCACAAACCCCATGGAATGGAAGTCACTTGTCTACATTATTTAATGAAGATAATAAAGATTTGACACAAGTGGACATGGGTACACCATTCCGCTATATAATTGTTGTAGTCCGATACCAATGTTAGTTATCTGTTAAACTGTTCACCCCACAATAGCTCAAACACCTACATCACATATTCACAGTAGTTGTCTTCACGGAGGGGGTCCCAGAAAACAGGCACAAATTACAAGTGTTAAATGTTATCAACAAGATTTAACTGATCGAAACTTGGTGCAACGCGCTTGATTTCCCGGGGAACAGAAACTGAAATTAGGTAATTTATAGGAATTCTGCCGGCATTGTCGCAGATAACTGGTGACGTCTATTTAAGAATGTAATAGACCGATTGTTCTAAGGTTTCTCACCGTTTGTGTTCATTCCAATCTATGTTTTGTCGCTCATAACGGCGGCTGACATTGAATTTTTTTCATATAATCTGAATAGGATATCTGAAGTTCTAAACATAAGGTAATCAAATATATGCGGCGATTGATCACCGTCATGGTTGCGATCAAAGCACATAATTTGCATAATGCGCATGTCTATTATGAACAGCATACATTCAAAATTACCTACGTTGGCTAACTTGGCAACCTTGTGATTCAATTTTTGTGACTTCAGGTCATTTGGCATGTGTTATCTAGATGCAAAAAAACGAGACTACACCAAAGTAACACCGATTCGAAAATATCCGAATCGGCAGAGCGATTCGGTGTCGATCTCAAATCGGGTGCCCGATATCGACATCGAATCCAATCTCGAATATTCGCAGGTCCCTAGCTAAAACATAGTATTACATGTATTACTAGTACATATCTGTGGTTCACATGCTTGCATTTTCCATGTACATGTATACATGTATAAACAATGTATTTCACAAAATTATCATGTTAGACACAGTGAATATTGTTTTATCATTACGTGGAAGTTCCGTTATTTTCAATAAAATTCAAATGTTCTTTTCTAACTTCAAGGGAATTGTTTTAGGAATTTACAAATATTTCTAGTTTCTTGATGGGATATCAGATTCAGAATGTGTTTCAAGTGAACAATCTTCAGACCATTGCAAAATATTGTGTTATTCTGCTCTCTCAAAGTATTGTATAAAAGGACAGTCTAATATAAAGTGCATTTGTTCTCAACTTGTTTTGTGCAATTAAACCAATACTAGTAATGTTTTGTCAGCATCTTTGTTGCTGTATCTTCCAGCCTAATATTTTCATCGACATTGTTCTTCAAACCTTCGACTTGTTCTACACTCATATATGCCAGCCAATGTGTGAGTTCTTATTGTATAAATCAATTGATAGATGTGGATATTTGAATTTCTGGATATCCTGTAATACTCTGGTCTTTCTCTCATCAAGGGGAGACTACATTCCCTACAAGTTTGATATATGTGCGCATTCCCGGATTCCCATGCCATGTTTGAACTTGAACACCACTTGCAGGCATAAATGCATAGATTGTTGTGTATTACTCTTTATCATGATGGATACCCTATTAAATGTAATCTGGCATACCCTTGTCATTTACACTTGTATTCCATACCATGGTTATAATTAAGTTTTCTTTCTCATGCATTATACAATGTATGTATACGCTTGTTTTCTTGTTGGTTTGGTTTCATTTAGTCCTATGTCGCATGCATGTGGCTATTGGATGTACATATTTATACATCAAATGTATATGGTTTGTTTATGTGACGGTCCAAATGTCACATGCTTATGGTCAGGTGCTTATATGTCTTAATTCATTGTCATGCTTACATGTATGTTACAAGCAAATGGATCAATAATTCTTGAAATTTATTGTGTTTCTTTGTGTTCGCAGGTTGAAATAATAAACAATTGTTCAGCAACCATGGTGTTCAGCATTTAATGTACACCTGAAACAAAACCTCAGGTAGGCTTGAATGAAACTCACCTCTGATATATTCTTCAGTTCAGTCGTGAAGTCCAGCCTTGGTTCAAGCAGCTTTTTCTGTGAGGACAATTCTGACAAAGATTGATTTAATGCTGCAACAAAGAAAAACAGAACAGAATCATTATACACAGTTGACAAAAGTGTGCTACCAAAAAGTTAACACAGTCCATTTGTTCTACTATGTATATGATAGTAATAATTTAGTCAAAGCTAAATAAAACTTTACATCAAATTATTCAATATCAATTATTTTAGTGTGCAGTGAGAGAGAGAGAGATAGAGAGGGGGAGGTGAGAGAGATAGAGAGGGGGAGGTGAGAGAGAGTGAGACGGAGGGAGAGCGAGAGTTTATGCCCCAACTGAACACTTAACTTCTTAAACTTCATTAGGGCATTATTTTCAGTGAATTAGATAAATTTGGATGTCATCAGGAAGTCAGATGTCTTCAATTGTGTTCCAAACAGTACAATACATGATGGAATTTAGCAGACATAAGTATTATATTTATCTTATGAGTGCATTATTTATTTAGTGACCTAAGTGGTACCAGAGATAGTGAACTAACACAGAGAGAAAACAAACCAATAGATGAAATAAATATATTTTCTGTAAGCAGTTACATTTTCTGCATAAGGGTATCATTCATATCATCGGGAAGTTAAGAATTTTGTTTAAAGGAGTGGTGCATATTTGAGACTTGAATGAGACTACAGTTTTACAGAGATGGAGAATCAAATCAGACCATTTGTTCTGAGACAATTTATTTTATGCAACTACATGTACTTATCATTGCTTTTATACTTATAATATTCACCTCAAGTCTTGATTGATGCAGGGTGTCTTAGTACTAAATATGATATCAATGACATTCAAAAGGTGGTGCATATCAGAACATAACATGATATTACTGACTTTTGAATACTTACACTTTATTCTCCTGTCCACAACATCTACAGCATCTTTAGCTGATTTATCAGCAAACCAATTGTCACCTAGTAATACGAGTATCTCATTGGTGTGGACTAGTTTGCCTGGCATGAATGCCAAGGAACCAAATGGAACCTGCAATATGTAACGCAGACCTATCAATATATAGCAGAAATTTCTTTGGCGTGGACAAAAATATTTTCAAAGCAAAATTAAAGACTTTATTTCAAATTGAAACAAATAGCAGTTGCATACCTTACTCATATTTAAATTTGTGCAGTTTTATTTCTCACTCAGTCTTGAATAGGTTGCTGGGAATATATGGTATTCAAAATAATATTCAATTGGACCTCACTATTCAAAACATATTCGATTTGACAATCGGCCGCAATTTATCTGTCGAATATCTCTGTGTATCTGCATGCATGTGAGCTCTTGTTTGCACATACAGAATACTCATGTCATAGTCCTTCCATAGTTTACTTTTTTTTCGCCTCATCATTTTAAAAATATTTTATTGACACTGTCTATATGTTATTAGTGTGGTTATGGTATCCCAATATGGGCATCCACCAGGAAAACATTGGTATAGAAGCTTTTTTGTCATTCTATGCAAGTCCCATGTATAACATAGCCACAGGCGCCCGTATAGAGGCTACTGCCCACATAAATAATAAGGAGTCTAATGAGATCCCACCCACCCCCCCCATCCCGCCACCCATAGTATCTTATGCGCCACAGGCGCCCGTATAGAGGCTACTGCCCACATAAATAAGAAGGAGTCTAATAAGATCCCACCCCCCCATCCCGCCACCCATAGTATCTTATGCGCCACAGGCGCCCGTATAGAGGCTACTGCCCACATAAATAAGAAGGAGTCTAATGAGATCCCACCCACCCCCCCCCCCCCATCCCGCCACCCATAGTATCTTATGCGCCACAGGCGCCCGTATAGAGGCTACTGCCCACATAAATAAGAAGGAGTCTAATGAGACTCTCCGGGCCACCATATACAGGAACTTGGTCCCTTGACAACCGATTCTGGATCATATAATTCAAGCGGTGTGTTGGCTGTGTAGCTGAATCATGTTCTCTTTTCCATATGCTTTGGGGAATTTTTTTTACAGTGATATTAAAAGGTTTTTCGACAATATCTGCCATTAGCGACCCCTGAATGTTTACTCGTCCACATGAAATGGATACTCTTTATACATCAACCCATCAAAAATTGAAGAAATATATTGTATTCATTACATCTTTTTATGACTTACCATTACATCATAAGAAACCTTGTCTGGTAAGGTTTTCAGTCTACACTTCAGGGCATTATAATCTGATTTGAACTTTTCACTGTAAAAATAAAAAGATTAATTTTTAGACACACATGATATTGTGTATCTGCTAAAAGACAGTTTCTTATCCGAGATGTTTCAGATCCGAGATGTTTCACTTTACACTTGAAGTGTCGACAGACTATAATAATCTGTCACTTTAATCTCCGCAGTGTTCAATGTGGGAAGAGGTTACCTGTCTCTTTAATCTTCACAATGTTCAATGTGGGAAGAGGTTTATTCGACTATCAGTTATTTATGTGTAAGTACAGTTATTAATACTTAAGCTAAATTTAGAGTAGTCCCATGGTTTCAAGAATTTGTTTTACTCAGGTTCGCAAAATTGGTATTTGTCTTACCTAGGATGGGCAAATCTTCATCCTTCTTTATATTAGTTGGGGTGATTTCAAAGTTGTCTTTTGGTAAATGAATTAGAGGTGCCACGATTATTGATTTTGATAATCGATAATCGGTCGTAAATAATCGACTAGAATCGATTAATCATACCTAATATTAATAACATCAGTGGAAGTATTCCGTAATATGGCCTATTGCCATATTGGTTGGTGCTGGTTAACCGCTATCGCTGCTTATTTGAGACATCGGCTGATGTAATTTTTATGTTAATAAAGTGCATCATTAGTAATGATCGGTAATGACTAATGAGCACAATGTATTCAATACGAGCACAGTTCTTGGCGATGTCATGGTTATAATATTTGTGAGTTCATTGGAACCAACGTAGCGATTAATTTAATAGCCAAACATACAAGCAATATAAAAGTAGGAAAGCACGACAGATGTTCCTAAAAAAAGGAATATAACGTTAAGGAAACTATAAGTTTCAGCAAACTTCCAGAGTGTGGATAACAATCACAAAGGTGGGCCCCCGCCCGCAAATTTCAGGACTCAGAACAAGTTAAGTATTTGATAATAGTCAATTTCATTCAGCAGTCACCCAAATAAATAACGCAGATTAATCGACAACGGAAATGGTAATCAATTATCGGCTTTATCAACGGTTCATCGATTATACGATTAATCGTGGCACCCTTAAAATGAATTTTGAGACAATGATTGCGGTGACATTGACAGATATTTGTTTATTTTGTTTTGGTCGATGCAAGCGAAATGCCATTTCGCTGTCGGCTTGGACGCAGAACACTAAAATATATGGTATCCTTCATTTATGCTTTTTATATAGCATCAGCACCATTGAGCTAGTAATAGTGTTATAACATAATTTGTTGGTTAATCGTGAGTCTGATAGAATTTGATCGAGTCTAATTTCTCATCTGAAAAGATGATGGAGGTCGTGGCTGCTGCATTTGTTTTTGTCATGTGTCAACGAGACTTGTCCTACCTAGGTAAAAAAAAAGCCAGTTTAAGTGAACCTTGGTAAATAATATTCCTGTTTTGCAAACCTGGGTAAAATAATTCACAAACATTTGCAGAATGAGGTCCCCAGTGGGTGAATTTAGTGATGTTATCCCACACAACGGGCTAGAATCAACAACTTCACCCTATGCGAACCTCATTCTTATTAGGCCTCAACTGCTATGGATCAGATTGAAGTTCCCCAATTGAAATTTATGATGTTCACCCATTAGTCACCTTGTTTATGCATTTTAACTTCTGTAAATTAGGGGATATAGAAACTGAAGAGAAGGTAAAAAGTAACTAAAATCAATCTTAATTTGAGACTATAGATACTTCCAAGAAGATGAAACCTAAGCAGAATGAGGTCCCCAGAGGGTGAATCTAGTGATGCTAAATGTCAGACACACTATAACCAGGCTTGCCCAAAACCATCTGATAACGACCAATTTAGCTTTACTTACAGTTGTTGTATTCTCTCATCAGTGATTGCTATACCCTTCTGTTGTTCTGCCTGAAGGCGAGCAATGTGGGCTGGATCCATCACTGGGTCACAGACTCAGATGATTAATTTTGCTCTCTGTTCATCATCCACTGTTCTCGCTGTCAAATAATGGAACAAGAGCATCACTATGGTGTGGCAAAATACGTAATGGTAATTCCAACAAAGAGCCATATCTCTGGTGATAATTGGCAGGCAGAACCCAAAATCAAACCCAAACTTTATCCTCTATAAAATGAAAATTTAGTGCAAATTCCAACAAAAAAAGGCCATATCTCTGGTGAAAATTGGCAGGCAGAACCCAAATTCGAAATTGACCTGTATTTTGTGCTAGTAAACACTCATACCAAATTTCATCCCATTCAGTGGAGCCTATCAAAGTTATCATCTGGAAACCAAAAGCGAACGGACGGATGGATGGACGGACGAACGGACGGACTTGAAATCCAATAAACCTTGGCTCGAACATAGAAAGAAAAACAATTCCCCAACAAGGATAGCTCTATAATTAAAAAGGAGAATAACACCACTATTCATATTAAATTTCAATAAATATACAGCAGGAAAAACAGAGTGATATTAAATGCAGATGACAAAACATTTCCAGATGAACCAAGAAGAATAAATCTTGAATGGAAGATTCAAACGAAGTTTGAATGTGCACAGCTGGATAAACAGAGTGATATAACATTTTACACCCACAGGTTCCGAAAAAGAGTGAAAACAATCTGAAACAAGCAGACAACTCAGGTCAGGTGAACATTGCCAGTGTTCTCAAGTTCCCTGGAGAATTCCTTCACATAAATCTCATATTCTATATTGCCTACAATTTGATCAGAGCCATGAGGAGAATTCTCACAGAGATACCGTATATAGATCATTATTCTTTGAAATGGTTGGTTGGCGATTGGAGGTGTTTCAACAGTTTTACAGGGAACCCATATTGTTATTTGCAATTCACCAATTTTATAACATGTTGACATTCGAATGACAGCAGGAATATTTTAAGTAATTAAAACACCACAGTAGTGCCATCGAAAATCAAATAGAAAAATACATTGTGTTGATTTAAAATGTGATTTAGACCCATTGCCAAGTGTGACCAAATTGTTCACACAATCTACACTGATCCGTGACACCTCCTGCGATGAAAATAGAAAGATATTAATGAATTATCTGTTAACACGAAATATTTGTTTGAAAAGAAAGGCACTGTTTAAAGTGATTGGTCATTTTGTGACATTTAGGGCAAACTTTCTCAGGGCTGACTTTATACCCCCATTGACTTCTCTGGCTCTACACAGGTATGGTTCCATGACAATTATGGAAAGCCGTTATCACATTTATTAATAATTGGACTTATTAGCGTAAACCAGCCCTCAAAATTAGCTATGGCAAAAGGCAATGCCATAGAAGCCAATCTAGAAATGCAAGCAGTTCTTAAGAAATGCCATAGAAGAAAAATGCCAATTTCAAGGACTGCATAAATGTGGATCTCAATGTTGCTGAACCCTTTCATGACGGGAGCTGTGTTGGTGCAGCATTAAAGATCCTGAACCAGTACATTCTCATATATATGAAAGTTTTGCATATATAAGATAATGCATTGGCACATGGTTTTCGCATATTATTCAGGAAGCTCCAGTTATGGAAGAGTTAACTTCAGTGTTCACGCAAAGCATCAAACGACTATGACAAGAGATCCAGATCTCTCATGCAGAGCAGTTAAAAGCTTTTTATATCTATAGTGATTAAGAATAGTAAAATGTGAACACTAAGCTGGAAAATATTCGCAAGTAAGGATTCTCAATTCCCGATTTTCTGGGATGAGAACCAAACATGGCGTCACGGTGTTCACAGGCCAGCTCTCTTTTTTTCGAAATCGCCAAGCACCTGTTCATTGGTGTCGAGGATATCCCAACGAAAATGCGCAATTAATTGCAATTCCATTAAGCTTAATTTTTTCATAAACGTGAAACCGGCCTCCCATAAAACAATTATTATAAACCACACCAGGACAACCGGCCCCATATCATATGCAGTTAAATATTAGAGTGTGTCGACTTGGTTTTGCCTTTCAGGGCTGGTTGTACCATAATGAAAGTTTGATATATATCCTGAGTTGTCAACATGGACTGGTTATGCCAAACAATTATGGGGCAGGTTATCGATACTGTAGGTCACCATTTGTTACCCTCTGCTGAAAGTAACAGTGTGATTAGATTCTTATACTGTCAATGTGGTAGCACTGCCATCTGTTGTACAATATACCAATAACATGATTTTGGAGGGTGTTATGGTTTATTAATGGCCAGACAGGAATTATTTATATATATAACAGCCGAGGGCATATTAGCGGCCTGACTCAGAGACGTAGTCGAGGCCACTAATAGGCACAAGGGCTGTTAATGATTCCTGGAGGGCCGTTAATAAACCATGACACCCGACAAAATCATGTTATTACTATTATTACCACTCTCATCCTCATGTGATCACGTGATCGTTGATTTAACTGGAAGCGGGCACCGGGTGTTAACGAAAATAAAGGTTCATCAATGCCCGCTGCCTGTCAACTTCACCTAAAATTTTTTTAATCTTACTGTGCGAGTAATATACAGTTAATGTACTAGAGAACACTAAAGTTGTAATAATGATCAATCATGATCGAATCAATCGATTGAATTTGAAAGGGGAGCGGATAGATCAGTTGGTTTGTGGGCCGACCTCTGAGCTGTATATACCTTCGATATGGATGTCGAGGGTTCAAATCCGACATGGTATCGGTCGAGCTTTGTGTCACCATCTACATCACGAATCAACCATTGATGCCAGGATAAGTGCTCTATGAACGATTCCAGAAGCAAAAAGAATCTCAGACAAATGAGAAAAATACGTAGTGGGCAAATTTCATACCTCCGCTCCTCTCATGTCATGGCCAGGGATGACAATACGCTAGGCACCCACCATTGGGCCGAGAACCAACGCTAATGGCTGTGCAACAATCTGCGCATGTTGAAGATCCCTACCATGGTGAGGAAGTCCCGGATTCGGCCAAATTCCTGTATAAATAAGGTGGATCTAATCGATCCAGGTTTATAATAGTCAGTATAATGAGATTAATGACTGCAAGGTGTAAAGACGAAGAAATTGCAATTTGAATTCATGATCATGAACCGAAGTGTCGCTATTAACTCTCAAAATGCTGCCATCGGTGAATATGTTTACCGCGAATGAAGCTAACAGCCCGGTGGTGTCTAAGGGTGATTTGTGTTGGGTGGGGGGGGGGGGGGGGCGTGAGGGGTAGGGGTGTCATGAACAGATCAGCAGATGATAATCAGATAATTGACATCTTTTGAAGTTTTGTATCATACTCATCATAGTTTCTAATAGTATTAAAACAATAATAATATCTGACTATGAATTTTATGATCATGACATGTTGACATCTCTAATATAGAATTAAATTAAGATTATTACCTAAAAACAAGTTTCACATGCTGCCAACACAGAACTGAAGTCGCTTGCGCATATAAAAACTTACACATTTGAGCACTATAAATAACTATCCGAATAAATATGCAGCTTAAATAATATACTGACATTTCATTCATTGTTTTTGTATATTTGCGTTTGAATGATAAGTTATAAGACGTAATGAACAATTGTATCTTCAAATTTATTTAGGTGTTAAGCGACTACTTGCGGTTCTGCGTCCGTAAAAAAAGTAGTGGAATCTAAGCACCGACTTTTAGCTGACGCGATATGTCCATGCAGCGTTTTTCTTCGGTGCTTGCAAAATCATCAAATTGTGTTTCAGGCAACCTTTTACAAGATTATTTGAGGTTATCTATCGATATGCTGAGATAATCTAATTTTATAAATTACCTCGGTCTTATATGTTGAACGAAAATGTTGTTTTTATCAAAGGAATAACCTAGTGTGTTTCCCATTTTCGTTTATGCAAATTATGGGAATGGAATATTCTTGAAATCTGTATCTTTAGATATCTCAGTGCAGGAACCAATTTCTGTTTATAGATGCACTGGTTCAGGTGCTACCATGGCTGAGTAACTTTATAATACTGTCGTGTATCCAGTTGCGTTCTTTATCGTGCACACACCGAGGCGTGTACACGGGTCAGCCATTAATATGAGCGCCCGATCGGACGGCGATCTGTTTATGTTACAAGTCAGTGTTGACACCTAGAGCAGGTGCTGGGCGTAGTTCAAGTTGAACATAAACACTATGTAATAAGTAATTTACACCATGATGCTATGGTAATTGGTATGGTACTCACTTATTATAGTAAACTTAACTCTTTCACTGCCGATCGCAACTTGAGTCGAATTACCCATACACTGCCGATCGCAACTTGAGTCGAATCCTGACACCTTCGTCCCGTAACATCAATCCATGGGAAGTAACTCTATATTATTCTGTGAAAACAGTGTATGTGATGTAATCAATTTTGAGTAACGAGAAACTCCCGGTTTAATTTTTTATATTTCGGTATGTCGGTCATCTTGTTTTGTGATTAAGTGGTCGCAGTCACGTGACCCTCCTGGTATGGGAAGTGTTTTCCATTCCACAGAGACCAATACCTACAGTAATGTATTAATTAATCGACTCCATAACCACAGCAGAATTATGGGTAACTTTTCAGGATTTAGTCGGAAATATGGCTTGTTGCCATTCATCGGAAAGCTCTCCCAAGAGCTTTCCGATGAATGGCAACAAGCCATATTTCCGACTAAATCCTGAAAAGTTACCCATAATTCTGCTGTGGTTAAGAAGTCGATTACTTAGAGCATTACTGTACCTGCATACCAAGTTTCAGGAATATACCTCTGCATATACAAAAGTTATTGCGAAATACCCAATAATATATGTATTTAGCAGAAATATACTAACTTGTTTTCGGTTCTCAATACTAACACCAACTTACACACCAAATTTCGTCAAAATATCTCTGCAGATACAAAAGTTATTGAGAAATAATTAATTTTCCTTACATTTCGGTGTGGCGGCCATCTTGTTTTGTGATCATGCGATTCATGTGGTCACGGTCTCGTGACCCTCATGTGGTCACGGTCTCGTGACCCTGGCAGACTGAGGAGTGTTTTCAATTCACAAGTCCAATATCTAACTGTGCACCAAGTTTCACGAACATACCTTTATAGATACAAAAGTTATTGAGCAATACCCAATCAGTATGTATTTAGCAGCAATATACATGTACCTGTACTAACATTATCTTATATTTCGGGATGGTGGCCATCTTGTTTTGTGGTCACGTGAAATGTGACAATGGCGGACTAGAACATATTTTCTATTCCCAATACTGATACCTACTTAGTACTTACATACCAACTTTCATGAAAATATCTCTACAGATACAAAAGTTATTGAGAAATACTGAAATTTTCTTATATTTTGGGGTGGTGGCCATCTTGTTTGTGGTCAAGCTATCGTGGTCAGTGGTCACGTGACAATGGTGGACTGGGGCGTGTTTTCGTTCCCCTGACCAACAGCTACATGTACATGCATACTAGTACCAAGTTTCATGAAAATAGCTCAGCAGATACCAAAGTTATTGAGAAATACCCAATCCATATGTATTTAGCAGCAATATGCTACATGTACATGTATAGTATGCTTGGCAATAGCAGATCTGTCTGTGGTGCTGCATGGCAGTGAAAGAGTTAAATGGTTGTTATGGCACATGACCTATTTCACGGATACAACAATTTTCAATAACAATACCATTAATCATGATAAAACATGGGACACACTTTAAAGTGTAAGCCGAGGCTGGCTCCAAATAATAGGTGTAAGCAGGGTGTTATGTGATGTTAGGTCCGTTGTTTCTCAATGGATATGAATGGAATTTGGTGGATATGTCTGGGTTGAGACATGGAATACATTAACATTTGAATTGTTTTTAAATTCACAAATTTGTTGATTTTATTCTCAACCCAGACATATAATCATATATACCAAATTTCATTCATATCCATTGAGAAACAATGGGCCTAACGCCACACAACACCCTGCTTACACCTTTTATTTGGAGCCGGCCTCAGCCTCGGCTTACACTTAATAGTGTGTCCCTAAAACACACAATAATGGCAATAGTTGAATGTCTTGGTTTTGTATGTTTTCTTCTATTAAAGAGGATTAATTGCATTTTTTTTGGTGTTCAGTTTGATGCGACATTTAGAACACCACCCTTCCAGGTCGTTGAGTTGTTTTTGTAATCTGAATTCTAGAGTTTTGGGGTTTTGATAGGAATGGGGACAATAATGACTTCTAAGGGTTTCCCAAAATTAACCCAGAGATAGTGAGATGAACTCATAGAGAATAAGAGAAACTTTAATATTCAGAATGTGAAAACAGTTCTTTATTGTTATTTATGAATTCGCCGGTTTCTCGTTCAAACCGACTAATGTGATATACATGTACTGGCTATTATCTTTGTCAACAAACGTGCCTAAAATAGTCTAAATGTCAAAATTGATGGGCATAACTTTGAAATATATTGTCATCTGAAATTAATATATTAATATATATTAACTTAACACAAATTTTATTCCCAGGCCAACTCGTCCATGAAAGCTGGGCCAGCTCGCCCCAAAAACTGCCTGGACAGAGTTGGCCCTGGGACGAGCTGGCCCGGATCCATTTGTGATTCCCATTTTCCCCAACTCTGACCTATAACATTCCCAAAAAAAAATCCCAAAAAAGAATGGAAAAATCCATTGTGCAACAGATAATCAACGTTGTGTAGCCGTATATGTATTTTATCACTCGTTGTAGGATCTGTTGTGGTGCTAGTTATATTAAGACAAGAACTTTGTGTAGCCGTACATGTATTTTATCACTCGTTGTAGGATCTGTTGTGGTGCTAGTTATATTCAGACAAGAACTTTGTGTAGCCGTACATGTATTTTATCACTCGTTGTAGGATCTGTTGTGGTGCTAGTTATATTCAGACAAGAAATAGAAAGAGAAGTGCAAGAGCACCGAGCTGGTTTGTTAAGAAAAAGAGGTTCACTCAGGACGAGCATCTCACAGCCGACAATAGAGGATTCTTAAAGGAGTTAGTTACAGAACAATATGAGACGTCACCGGTGACATCAGTCGGGAGCTTCAGTCCACTGAGAGAAGAGCCGTGGCCGAGACAAGAATGGACATTTGAGTGAGCAGAATTTATTATGCCCCGACCCCCCGAAGGTGGTTCGTGGCATATAGTTGAGGGCTCCGTTCGTTCAAACATTTTGTGTGATAATTATCAGATTTCGTTGTTCATTGGCATTGTGATAGCACAGCTTGTGGGAAAGGACACCCACATACTACTGTTTTCATCCATTAAATTTTACTAGAGTTACAGCCCTTTTTGACTGGAAATTTATTAATTTTGTGTCCACATGAAAAATTTCAGCTTGTAACTCAGGTATGGATCATCAGATTTGTTTGTACTTTGGTATGGTGATAGCACAGCTTGTGGAAAGAATACCCACATCCTATGGGTTTCATCCATTAATTTTTACCAGAGTTGAAGCTTGTAACTGAAGCATGGATCATCATAATTGGTTGTGTTTTGGTAGCACAGCTTGTGGGAAAGGATATCCATATGTATACCACGGGTTTCATCCATTCATTTTTACCAGAGTTGCGGCCCTTTTTTACTTAGAAATTTGTGAATATTGTCTGTATGAACATTTCAGCTTTTAACTATGGCATGAATCATCAAATTTAGTTGTGCTTTTGGGGAAAGGATATCCACATATTATGGGTTTCGTCCACTAATATTTACCAAAGTTACAGCCCTTGTTTGACTTGGGAATTTCATTATTTTGTGTCCATACGAACATTTCTACTTGGGCATGGAATCATCAGATTTGGTTGTGCTTTGGTATTTTTATAGCCCAGTTTATGGGAAAGGGATACCCAATTACTATGGGGTTTATTTGTTCATTGTTACCAGTGTTGCCGAAGTTGTTGGACTTAGAATTATATTTAATTTTCACTCTACAGACATTTTGCATTGTAGCTCCAATAGAAATTATCAGACTTGAATGTTATTTGGAATGCTAATAGACTAGGATTTATTGAAGGATACTGGCAGGTTTTGTCCATGTATTTTTGTTAAGAGTTTTTGCCCTTGTTGAAAAAATCTATCTGTTGACATATCTCCAACCCCATTTGTGGTGCATGTGGTTGCTAAATGAAACCGTTGTTATTAAATGATATGACATTTATATTGGCCACATATCCGCTTTATTCAAACAATGAAAAGTATACATTGTATTTGGGACATTTCATGAGGGAACATTATTTTAGATCCATCAGGACAATTGAGTTAAATGTTTTGAGAGCAAATTGCATGCATTCATTGAGGCAGTCACTGTTCTTATGCAACCATGAGTCGGATTGTATCCACCAATCCATGCAAAACTTAATAAGTGTTCAAAATTATTGTATAGTCACTAGACAGCGAGTGGCTTGAGTTTACACCCCATATCAACATAATTTTTTACACGATCATGTGTGTCACACGTTGCCCAATCCACTTTCCATCAATTAATTACATCTTGTACATTCATAATTCATAATTTATTTATATCAAATTATTAAATTTGATTTTAAGATAACCTATTAACCTGAATGTTTACAGAATACATCCTCAACTAATATTACTTATTTTTCTATATATTGTCAATATTAGATTGTTGTTATTACCAGGAATTTATTGAAATTGGCATACAGTACCCCTTTAATCTGAACGACTTTGATGTTGACAATTTTTCAGCACAAGAAGAGCAGGACTACTAGCTCTGAAGATAGGTGTGCTTCCACAGTGGACAAACGACGGGGAAAGATTTTATGTCACTTTGCTGCAGGTCAGTCATGAGTGTGACTGTTGTATTATCTTCCTTCTTAAACAAATCATCTTTATTGATTAACAGTTGGCTGCACAGTGAAAGGATTATTTTTGTCATATATCTATAGTTTGATTTCAATAATATATCACTGTTTTTCATGTAATACAGAACAATTGGGATGTGATTGTGACATACAGTGTTTCCATCATGGAGAGACATACCATTCATTTCCAGATATTCATACTGTCACTAACCATTTGCCAAAAGTATTAAAATATCAGAATCTCTAATAACCCTTTCTGTACTAAATGGATTCTCCCATTCAGTTATAAAACTATACATTGGAATAGTCTATTATTCTTTTGGACAGATGTTCAGGTAATAAGAGCTGATGACAGATAATACAAGTTCATAATATTTGTTGGGAAATGTTCAAATAATAAGTTCAACCTATGGTCATTTGTTGACCTTATTATCTGAACATTTCCTGAGTGATAACTACTCGTCAATGAGTAGTTAGTATAGAAAGGGTTAACTGGAGAAATAGGTGTATAGATTAGGGCTGTAACGACATGGAACTTCACGATGCTATGCACATCGCGATGTTTATGTTGCGATGCGATGCGCATAACGATGTTTATGTTACGATGTGATGCACATTACGATGCAGAATTGCTACTTGCCACTATTAATTATGCCCCCGACTTGAAAAGTCGGCGGGTATATAGTCGACATCTCCGTCCGTACGTCCGTACAAACATTTTGCATTATTGTTCAGCAACCGCTTGGCAGATTTAGCTGTTATTTAGTATGGTGATAGAGCAGCATGGGGGAACAGCTACATGCATAGCGCGGGTTTCATCCACCCATTTTCACCAGAGTTATGGCCCTTTTTTGACTTAGAAAATTCCAATTTAGTCCGTCCGTACAAACATTTAGCATTATTGTTCAGCAACCGCTGGGCAGATTTAGCTGATATTTGGTATGGTGATAGAGCAGCATGGGGGAACAGCTACATGCATAGCACGGGTTTCGTCCACACATTTTCACCAGAGTTATGGCCCTTTTTTTACTTAGAAAATTCTAATTTTTCTCTTGTTTTTTGGGTTTCCAGATGATAGCATGAGCTTTGGTGGTACGATTGCAAATCCCGTATTTGTGTGGATCAGTTATATGAAAATACATGTCAAGTGCGAATTTGGGTATAATCTGATGATTTTTGCCAGAGTTATGGGCCTTTTTTCAACTTAGAAAATTTGAATTTTCGCTTGTTTTTGGGTTTCCATATCGCTTGTTTTTGGGTTTCCGGAATTTCTAGTACGAACTTCTTTTGGAATGGTCATATAGACCTCCTCAGATATCCGCAGTTTAATCTAATTTATCCTTCTCATTGATAAAATTGATAAGTCATGCTGGGAAATAAATTTGGGAAGCTAATTAATTGATTGTTGTTGAATAGCAATCAGTGAGTTTTGGATGCAAAAGTATACTTTTCGTAAATCGTGATTCATCACATCAGATATTGATGATGCAATGCACACAAAAATCGCAATGCATTGAAATCACGATGAATCATTGCAGCCCTAGTATAAATATACTAGAACTTTAAAACATACATGTAGCTGAAATACTGACCAAGTAACTGATCATATGTTATTCCTTCTTAATTGTAGGATTGACTTACATTCACTTGGATTATCTCTTTGGTATTTCCTCAGTTACATTCCACAGCTCACACCTCCATTGTCAGCTCACACCTCCATTGTCAGCTCACACACTCCCACTTCACAGCTCACACCTCCATTGTCAGCTCACACCTCCATTGTCATCTCACACCTCCATTGTCAGCTCACACCTCCATTGTCAGCTCACACCTCCATTGTCAGCTCACACCTCCATTGTCAGCTAATAGCTCACACTCTCACAACCCACAGCTCAGCTCACACCACAAATTCACAGCTCACACCACCATTCACAGCTCATACCTCCATTGGCAGCTCTGTCTTCATCCTCCTTGTCCCTCTTTGATTTCACAAACAAGTCTTCTATTGAGTTATCCCTCTTTTATCACACTGACATTGATAATGAAATTTCAGCAGCCTGTTGCTGCATCTTGTAATAATCTTGACCACCACCTTAAAAACACTTAATAAAACATATGGTACTCACCGAATAATTTAGCAATGGACTTTTGGTAACAAGCCTATTGCTTCAGCAGTTTCCACTGTTTTATACCATAGTTTGTATATCCAACTCTTTTGAAATTGTATTGTTTGTTTTAGGTCCTGGACAACCATGTGATTAGATATATTCCTCCCGAGAAGCTAAGACTGTCAGGTGGCTGGCGACCTTGGTGGGGTGATAGATTCGGCTCGCTTGTAGTTGGAGCTCTTAGTTGTGACCCCCATATGGTAAGATCAGTTGACATGTATTACTGGCCACTTGCTCAGATTTGAGTGTATCTTTGACTTAATTATTTGACTTTTTATTAATTTTATTTCTAATTTATATTTACTAGAAACAAGAAAATAATCAGCTAAGTAGTCCTGATTCAGGGACTGTAGGTAATTAGGTTACAATTATATAAATGATAATGAGCTCTGGAAACTTCTCCATAGCTTTCAGCCCGTGGTCTTCGTTGGTGGAATTTAATTGGATCAATTTCGAAATTGGGTTTGGTCCAACCAAAAATTTCTTTCAATGATTGTTCCTAAGATCAAAATTAAAACCGCGGGCCTCAAAAGCAACCTTTTTCTGGGGACGATGTGGCCAAGTGACCATTTATTATTACAATAAATAACTGAATGCATTTATTAAAACCCTTTCATAACAGCATTAAAGATCCTGTGCCATATGGGAGACTCGCATATATAAGAGAATGCATTGGCTTACAAGGTCAATGTAAATTTTGTCAGGCCAATGTGTTGTCTTATATTTGCAAGGCTCCCTATATACATGTATAAGAGAATGCATTGGCACAGGGTTTTCGCAAAATTTCGAGAAGCCCCAGTCATGGTAGGGTTAACGGAATAGAGATATATGATGTGAAGGACGTTTGAAACTTAACAACATAACTGTCCTTTGTTTTCAGTTCACAAAAGATTACAACAATCTGTTTGCTGAAGCTGGTGTTCCACCAAAGCGAAAACTCACTCGGTTTGTCATAACTCCAAATGCAGCAATCCAGCCAGGTAATAGTATTTTACTCAATTCAAAAGAAGTTAAGTGCTCATTACAAGCCAATTGCTAAGCAGTCATAATTTTAGATAGTTTTTCCCTTCTGTTCAGTTCCTATATCCTCGTTGTGATATAGCCTTGATGCTGAAACAACTTTAAACCCTAATCAGTCAATAAAACTATATCCCCTAATTTGCAGAAGATAAATTACATAATCGAGGTAACTAATGGGTGAACATCACCAACTTCAACTGGGGAAATTTCAATCTGATCCTAGCAGTTGAGTTCTAAGCAGAATGAGGTTCCCAGAGGGTCAACTTGGTAATGCTAGCCCGCATATTATATAGAAATTTAATAAAAAATTGGAAACATTGGAAAATTTCAAAGCAAAAATATTCTGAAAATCATACTCTAAAATATTTGAACTTAAACTTACTACATGACTAGAGATGATTGTTGACAAATCACTGTAACAGTTTTGTTTACATAACAGTGGTTTCAACATTTTTTTTATTTATCGAGCTATCAATAATGAATACATGTATAAGAACAAAGTTTTTATCTATTTCTCCATGGTCTTAGTGGTGATGTTATTACAGACTTTTATATTTTTTGCACATTTACCCATCGCGTGGGAAGGTCCCTTTATTTCATATTTCCGCTAAAGGAAGCCGTTCACACTGAACTATATGGATAGATGTCCTGCGTTTGTAAAACCATAGTAGAAAAGGGGTTAACTTTTTTGTGGTCGTCTACGGTACCTCACGGTCTTTAGTGGCTTGCTCGTATTAATCACGCATGCGCAGTCCCCATATAACCGACTTAATTCGCCAATTTATTTTCTGCTACCACAGAGAGAAGTCATAAGGGAGTATTGTTCCGAATTTGTCGTTTAACAACTAGACAACAAATTCAATTTATCGATACAATAATTACTGGTCGCCTACGCGTTAGTTTTTAGAATTATTGTTTCGAATTCACGGACCGTTTCGCTTCAAACATACAATTGTTCCGTGTTTTCGAATAGGCGGCGGACTTAAAACTTTTCGAATCTGAAAATCGACATTTCGCCATAATCAGCTGCCATTTCAAGGCCTTACGAGGCGCATAGACTATTGTGAACAATTCATCTATGTAATTATTATAGAACCTATAAGGTATGATATATTTTGTCAGATATAAAAAATGCCACGTGTTTTTTACCGGAAGTCTCCTAATTTCGTGGGAATTTATTTACGCGTGGACATTTATTTAGCAATAATTACCATCGCTACTGACGCTATTTATCATAATGTTATGAACTACATTCTTTCTCATAATATTTTGTTGTTTTATGGCTCAATACAACTGTCCAGATGTGTTGGTCACATCTGAACTTAAAGTCATGCTAGCGGACCGGTGATTGCACCCTGGTCAGGGTATTCTGACAGAAATCTTAAAAGTTGATTACAATTTACATCTGGGTTTATCAATTCAATGTAAAAACAGTAGTGTCATTATTACTTTCATAAATTGACAGAGATTGATATTGGACAAGTGTTATAATTATGTTCATGGTTTGATTCTCGTAACGGAGCATCACCTTCAATGTAACAATCTCAGCCATGTGCTAGCGGACCGGGGATTGCACCCTGGTCAGGGTATTCTGACAGAAATCAGAACTCGGTCCGATACCAAGTTTGTCAGGCTAACAAGTCCCATTTGAGATTACTGAATAAAATCCGAATGAAAATGCCGATTTTCCCCATTACAACACTTGTTCAGGTATGTTGTCGTGGGTGCACTACGCTGCACATGTACACACCTAGGTGTGTGCATGTTAGAGAACACTACTGGAGTCGCTAGATCTCATCTAAACAACATGCTTTCACAAAATACTTTGTGTTTTCTGTTTTAATACTGTCACACATGTCTCCTATGATTTAGATGTGTTGGTCGACGCTTGAATTTATCAGACTACAGTTTATCAATATCAGAAAAATAATGACTGTTGTCGTACTATGATTAGTTAGTGTCATTAATTTCAGACAGGGATTGACATCTGACAGGAGTCAGATTTCTGTTGAGTACATGATTCGATTCTCGTACAGTGCTTCAACTTCACTGTCAAAATTTATAACTGCTAGCATTTAATGATTGCAAGCATGACACTAAAATTTCACTATAATTCCAGATTTTAGTTATTCTGAATTGTATCCAAAGATTAACCCATCCTTTCAAAATTGCTGGGTTGTATCTCGACAAAATGGTGTCTCCTTCCGGAATACAAACATAATTGCTTTCCTTCCTGTGTAGGTTTACTGAAAAGAAGCAGGGGGGGGGGGGTCTGGATTACTACGATTCTGGATATGGCTCTAATTGGGACACAAAAATTACAAATCATGGGTGCTCCGGTTTGCATTCTCTAGAGTAAGGCAAGAGGCTTATCATCACTCTGACGGTGTTTACTCATGGTTTCACTATCTAAAAATATATTTGAAGATACTTTGGTTTGAACAACCTTTCCCCTTCTTGATTCAATTATGTGAATGATTCCAGCCTGACAGGTATTTAGAGTCGTGGTGACTTGACCCCTCCAGGTAACTGGTCCACTGGCAATAACTGGCGACCGTGGCCTGGATGACGCTCCCCAATGAATAACGATATAATAGCAGTGGTATTCCAAGACGAGGAAGGTGGGGGGAGACATTATTTATGACAAGTAACCATATCAAATGTGAGCTTGGTACAAGAACAGGCTGTACATCCAATACAGCATGTATTGTTCATAAAGGGCATGGTAGGTATTTTGAAGGTATTCATGGACTAGTTGGTGTCTCAATGAATTTTAAAATATATACGTGTCCCGACCTTTCATACCGTTGATATGGCGAATATACTTCACACACGAATGAAGCATATTTACATGGAAAGCATTTATATGGCCATGTGTCCCACGACCACTGCCAATAGCCTTTCCGACAAGAGGCCATCAGCATGGCTCTTCATACTTCTATTGCCCATATCAATTTGATTATCTGGCACATAGACAATAAAACAGGCAAAGACGTTTGCGCTGTCCAGCTAAGCTTTCGAGGAAGCTCATTGACCAGCATTACCGACCTTTCCTAAGACGCAGGCAGGGGACCACCCCGTTCGAGTGGCATCCCATCCACATGGCACAGATGCCCGATCATAAGGGCCTGAAGCCATGCTGCCAACTGCGCATTTCGGTCTATGCTGTCCTCTCTTCCTTAAACATGCCATAAGCGGGACCACTTAGGTCGGGGGAGTTCCTCTCTATCTTGGCTCTTCAAATTAAAATAAAACAACATTATAAAGGTATGTGTATCCTTTACTAGGAGAATGATAATTTTTTTCCTTTCCTTCCTAGGGGAGCCATTTTTAGAGCGGGTCTTCCCCTAGTTTGCTGCATGCTTCACACTAACCGACCTATCACACACCTAGGTCGTTCTGCTGCATGTTTGGGGGGGCAGAGGCTCGGACCTGAATATTCCGTATGGTGACCGTGAAAATTTACCTGTGTTCATCATCTGACTACATGTTACATCATTTGAACTGATTTCGGTT
The DNA here is from genome assembly GCA_032622095.1 of Siphonodentalium dalli. Taxonomy (NCBI): domain Eukaryota; kingdom Metazoa; phylum Mollusca; class Scaphopoda; order Gadilida; family Siphonodentaliidae; genus Siphonodentalium; species Siphonodentalium dalli. The sequence continues at coordinate 153,573,040 of CP136062.1, forward strand.
GTAGAAGGCGCACCTTCATTTCTTAGAATCGGATCGCGGTGGGTATTCCGCTGGGAACGCGGACTGCTCTCAGGTGCCTAGTGGTCGTGATGGCCTAATAATAGTAATGTGTGTGGACTTAGGCTGAACATAATACTTGTGATTGCACATTTTGCTGTCTGTCTCCATTCCAAAGGATGGTGCTCGTTGGGAAATTTCTCCAAAATTAATACTCGTACCGACACTATTGTTTTGGCACCTGAGAGTAGCGGTTTGCTTTCTCATCGGATGCTCTGGTCACCTGCGGTGTTCGGCCATGTTCTCTGAGGGGCTATATATATATCTTTAATGATACATTGGATTGTGCCAGGGATCTCTGCTCTGGCTCCGACCATTGGATTGTTGGGCGCAGCTTTAGTAGGGTCTTCTGACATGATCTCATGATGACTTATATATCACCATGATATATCTATTATATCATTTTATATATCTATATATGCGAAAGATTTGTGTCACCGGGTTTCTGCAATGATATCTTGTAAAACGGTGATACATAGGTACCTCAGAGACATGAGACATGTTCTCTGTGGGGTTGTATATCTATATTTAGTGATACGTTGGATCATGACAGGGAGCTGTGATCTGGCTCCGCCCATTAGATTGATGGGCGCAGCTTTGGAAGGGCCTTCTGATATGGTCTCATGAGGAAAACTTAATATGTATATCCCCCGGATATATATATTATATCATTTTATATATATATATATATACGCAATGTGTATATTGTGATACATAGGTACCTCAGGGACATGTGAACGTGTGATAACTGTTCTAAGGGCGGGACCAGTTCACGCTCCTCCGGTAAATACGTCTCGACGGTTTAACCAATTCGTGGGGATACGTCTGGTGGAGCTGCAGGGGTACTTGGGACATCCAGGCCATTTGGCCCCCACCAGACGCTAGCGGTTCTGGGCGCTAAAGCTGCCAAAACTCGCGTGCGTACGTATCGACACCGGCTGGATGGCCTTAGGCAGCTTAAGCGTAGGGCAGGGGCCGTACCCATGAGGTAAAGCGCCGAGTCCCCCTGGTCACGATCGCAGAACAAAATGACGACACGGCCTTGCCTGCCACTCCTCCGTGAAGGGATCGGAGAAAAATGACCTCTCCCCACCCTCCAGCTTGGCCAGGATATTAGCTTGGGCATGACCACCTGCAGCATGCGATGGTGGGGGCTCCCTCTGATCCGATGGCTTGACTCGCTTATAGTTGTATAACCCATTTGGGCTAATGGGCTCTCCATTTGATACCTGTGCCATAGATTGGGCATCAGGTTATCTGCCATTTGCATTGGTGAACAGCAGTTAGTTAAACTCTTAATGTTGGTTGTCTTGCCATCTTTGGAGTGGGCCTCCTCCTGTGCAGGTCGTTATGTCGCTAAGGCGGAGAGGGAGTTAGTCTCCTCGAATCTCGAATCGGCTGGATTCTTAGAACTGACGGATGAAGAACAGAGAATTGCTCGGTTCGCGCGCAATTCTGAATTGAATGGCACCACCTGGGATGTTGCTTCCAAAAACAAGGGGGGGAGGTACATGTTTGGGCAATATAGCACTCTAATTATATGAGTTATTTCATGTACCTAATCATAACAGATTCATTAAAGAGTTCATATTTAGGTACAATCTGTTTTAGAAGAGTGCATTCCCTCCAAAATTTGGCTATTAACTTTATTGCTCGTGCCTCCTCCTGGGCTTGCATTCTAATCCATATAGTTCAGTGTGAACGGCTTCCTTTAGCGGAAATATGATATTTTTAAAAATATAATATATATTTCCTTAAAGAAAGCCTGAACACTGAACTATCATAGGGCCCTCCCATGGCGGTGCCATTCCCAACCCCGCAACTCGCCAATCTCCTGATTGAGTTGAAAATAAACTGGCCAATTAAGTCGGTTATATGGGGACTGCGCATGCGTGATTAATACGAGCAAGCCACTAAAGACCGTGAGGTACCGTAGACGACCACAAAAAAGTTAACCCCTTTTCTACTATGGTTTTACAAACGCAGGACATCTTTCCATATAGTTCAGTGTTCAGGCTTTCTTTAAGGAAATATATATTATATTTTTAAAAATATCATATTTGTCCCCCGAAAAAAAATATTTCGGGGTACTATTAAAATAGCCGGTGTCCGTCCGTGCGTCCATGCGTCCGTCCGTCTGTGTGTCTGTGCGTCCGCGGTTTCCGGATGATAACTTTAGTTAGAGTGAACCAAATTAAATTAAATTTGGTATGTGGGTTTACTATCAGAAAAGACAGGTCAAGTTCGAATTCTGGTTCCGTCCGCCAATTTTCACCAGAGTTATGCCCCTTTTTTGACTTAGAAAACCCCTGAAAGTTGGTTTCCGGATGATAACTTTAGTAGAGTTAATCGGATTCAAACCAAATTTTGTATATTACTTTCTCCCAGCAAAACACAGGTCAAGTTCGAACTTGGGTTCTGCCCGACCATTTTTGGCAGAGTTATGCCCCTTTTTCGACATAGAAAAATCAGTTTTTCTTCTGTTTTTTGGTTTTCGGATGATAACTTGATTTTGGATTGTTTATATGCAAAACCCGTTTTTTTGTGGATTACTTATATCAAAATACAGCTCAAGTTCGAATTTCGGTTTATTCCGATAATTTTTGCGAGAGTTATAGTTGGTGTCTGGATGATAACTTTAGTAGAATTAATCAGATTTCAACCAAATTTGGTATGTGTCTTTCTCCCAGCAAAACACAGGTCAAGTTCGAATTCGGGTTCCGCCCGCCAATTTTCACCAGAGTTATGTCCCTTTTTGACTTAGAATTTTTGCCAATTTGAGGTTTCCAGATGATAACTTTAGTAAATGTGTACTGAATGAAATTAAATTTGGTATGTAGATTTACTAGCACTAAAGACAGGTTTTTATGCGCAAACAACGGTCGTATCAAGCCGACACTTAGAGGCGGACATGAGGTCTACCGACCTTTTATTTTACTTAGAATCTTGTAACTTTCTGGTTTCCGGATGATAACTTCAGTTTGTGTGATCATATCTGAACCAAATTTGGTATGTGAGTTTATCAGCCCTACGTACAGGTCAAGTTCGAATATGGGTATGCTCCGCCCATTTTTGCGAGAGTTGTGGCCCTTTTTCGACTTGTTACTTTAAGAGTTTTTTTAAGATTTGGTTATTTGTATGCATGTTAGTAATGAGACAATGCACAAGTGTCTTATCCATATAGAATACTTCTGCAAAGCCTGCGCTCCAAATGAAGCCACCGGTTCGGGGGACACTGTGGCCGAGCGGCCTTTTATTTAGTTTTATTGTTATTTCTTCTCAGGAACCCCACTAAATGTGATGCACTTCAAAGTTGGGGACTATGTGGACTGTCAGGCAAAGACGTAAGTCTCAAAATATATTGCTCAATCATTTGAACCTCACAATTGATGCAGGCCACAATTTACCAGGAAACTTTAAAGAAATAGTCTCCTTTCAGCAAACTTCTATTTACCAGCCAATCTCCCAAAATTATGATATGTTACACTCATTACTGATACATATAGTGATATCAGACTCCAGTGTATCTAAGCTTATGACTACAGCAGTTAAAATTATATCTGTGAGTCTGCCCAAGTCATTCTGTATTATGTTATTGTGGTGTATTAACGGTAACATGGTGTGACATTGATGGCTTGGAGTTTATATTCAAACGAGTCATGGAGCTAATCAATCAGCATAATAATGTATATATGGTCTGCCCACAGTCTGGTCATTCATAGCATTTTCAAAAAATTTCCAGAATAATGATCGGAACATAATGCCAAAATCTCCTGGGCTATCGGTCTTTCCATAATGTTCAACATAAATGACATGAAAAATGCAAGCCATCGAGAGACAATTGATCAGTTGTTCAGGTCTTAAAATCCATCAAATTTTGCGAGAATCAAAACCGAGTTTCATCAGGGAATCAAGACTTTTTACGAGAATCAAAATAAAAATGATGATTCTGATTCTCATTGGATCTTAACCCTTCCATGAATGGAGCTTCCTGAAATTTTGTGAAAACCCTGTTCCAATGCATTCACTTATATATGTGAGTCTCCCATAGGGAGCCTTGCATATAAGAGAGAATGCATTGGCCTAACAATATTTACCTTGACCTTGTAAGACAGACAGTGCTTTCTCTTACATATGCGTGGCTTCCTATGGGTGACTCGCATATATAAGAGAATGCACATGATCATTAATGCTCCACCAGTGCAGCTCCCGTCTTGAAAAGGCTAAGGCGAGGAGATGGCTCTATATAAGCATCTGATGCTTGTCGTCAAAGCCTCTTCCTCCCTTCGAATCTTCTATTCATACATGTGTCATGTTTTATAATTATATCTTTTTGGGAAGAAATAAATATTGTTTAAACCACAAAGGGTTAAGGCCTGGTTGTTTCCCCAATCAAAGACGTTGTTGTTTCTTACTTGAGGCAGAACATCTATCAATGATGTCACATACAAATAATAAATTCTGGAATAGCGCACATTTCTCTGTTGTCTACAGACCTTATTTTTTGTTCGAAGATCCAGTCACATTACAAGGACTAAAGGAAATTTGCATTCGATATACACTGAATATTCACTTAGAATGTACATCAAACAGTCTGTAATTAGTCAAAGAAGTAATTTTCTATTGGCACATCACATTTGGACTTTACATTTATTGCAGCATTGATTATGGCTTCCAAGGAGTTGTGAAGCGATGGGGAATGAAGGGTATGCCAGCAACACATGGAACAACTAAAGCTCATAGAAAGATGGGGGCCACTGGCGGTGGAGGGGTGAGTATCTCACGTAATCTAATGAATGAGGGATAACATGGAAAAACTAAATCTCACAGAAAGATGGGGGCTACTGGTGGTGAAGGGGTGAGTATCTCACCAGGGAAGAATTCAGAGATAATTTGATGACACCTGTTTTCCTTCAGAGGTTACATGTATCACCATACAACTTGATAAGGCTTCTACACCAAACCAACACAGATACATAAAAATTTATGATAAATATGAAAAATATTTCTGATTAAAAATTGAAAATGCAAACAAAGGCTCTATTGCAACTGCAGATTTTGTTTTGTTTTTTATACATAGCATATTGTTGAATTGCCTTGAAAAAGTGGAAAATTCAGGTTGACTCGATACTGTCCTGGAGACATTTGGGCTTCTCAAGTTTGGGTGCCCTTGCCTGTAACATGTATCAATACAGCCTTGGATATTTCCCTGTATCTCACATAATCGACTGATGGAGGATACTATGGGTGGATCTTATAGCTGATTTTAATAACCGTTATTAGCTAAACAAAGCTCTGCTGTATGTGATAATGTCGCTCATTCATCTGACAACCCTCCCAAGTAATCACATCTCATAGAAATTTGGCGTGGAGGTTAGGCATCAGGACTGTTTTTAAGAAGGTCCAATGACTTTGTTAACAATTTCCATCTTGAGTTATCCTTCTTGTTTATCTTGTAATATTAGTTTTCTGTGTCTCCTCACTGCTCAGCCTCTGGTTATCTGATCTCATTGAAATTTGGTTTACGATCAGAATTGCTTTCATAGGAGGCCCAATGACATTTTCTATCTTTTCCATTCTAGAATTATCCCTCTTTGTCTGTCTGGAAACATTGGTGTCTATAAGTCTGCATTCATATCTCAGCCATTGTTTATCGCATTTCAATGCAATTTGTTATGGAGGTTAGCTAATTATAGGAGTACATTCATAAGAGGGTCCAATCATATTCCATTATAGTTTGTGTTATAATTTGGTTTCTACCCATGTTTAAATTTGGCACTGTTGAGGTATGCCAGTCTTATTATAATGCAGACTATTGAACAAACTACCGGTATGCATTCCAGAGTCTGAACAAAATAACTGGGAATTAATTCCACGAGGCATTATGTCAGTGTAAGCCAATCTCAACATTTAACGATGGAGCAATCAGGCAATTGTCGGAATTCCTACACAGTGACCAAAATTCCAGTTTAATTATAGATCTCGCCACATCTCTGTGCTAAAAATAACATAATAAATTTTCTGTCACATTGTTAATTTCATGGTGTTTACAAAATAGAGATTATGCCAACTAATTATATATTAACAGCATCTATGAAGAGTCCAGAATTGACCAATGATACCTAACAATGTGAATAGAATTAAGTATTTTCAAGAATTTCAACAATTAAAACCAAATTTGTTATTCGCGAAAAAGGAGATATCTGTCAATTGTAAAACTTTTAATGCAAAATATGTGCGCTGTGATCTCATACGGCAGGGATTGCCTGGAGAATTACTTGAGCGCCGATAATATCAATGATAGTGAAATCGCTCAGACTCTGGAATGCATTGCTTGCTCAATTTGGTGTCATGCTGCTCTGTAAAAGTAATACTGTTTTTAATTTAATTTAAAGTGATGTGAAACACTCTGGCAGGGTGATCAAATATAAATGGAGAATATTCTTGTTAAAAGTAGTAATTTTTCCAAATATTATATCCAAATTGACAACACACACTGTCATTCTTATATATCAATTAAATGCAGTGACTCTCGATGGTGAAATTGTTTTCATTAGTTAATCGCCGATAAATGCGTCCAGAATTGAGTAGTAAATATTTCAGCATAGTTCAGACGATGTTTTCTATGGAGTGGTATGGTCGATTTGCTTCAGATTTTCGGCAATGTTAGTCGAATGCTACATTCCTCCCGTTGGCATAGTGCCTGGATACTAACTGATCAACTGAACAAGTACATAATTTGTCTTTAAATAGGAGTAACACCTATTGTCATTACCTTATGATAATTACAATTAGAATTGATGATAGCTAAAACAGTATGTCTATATTTTAGGACAGAGATGGAGTATATCCCGGAAAGCATATGCCGGGACACATGGGAAGTGATTGGAGGACAGCGTTTGGTAATAAGGTCAGTTAGAATTCTCTTATAAATTGAAACAGAAAAACATAGCTGCTTTTAAAGAGTTTTAAACGTTGTTGAGCTGTTAGCCAAACTGAAGAATTTTGGAATCACAAATCTTGTTTAAGCATGCCTTGAATATAATTTAGAAAGTGTGCCATATATTTTTGCAGTCATGAAAATCTCAATCATATTTCAGTTTGGCTTTGTCTTCTGTCTTTCAGCAAATTTCATTATTAAAAGCCAGTCTCTAGTTATAATCATATAAAACTCCTCTTCATTCTTGTCTATTAGGGAACTTTTTCAGTAATGAATACATTTCCATTAGCATAAAATATACCTCTCCTGTTCTCAGATTACTTCACATTTCCAGATTAACCCTTTCTATACTAAATGCATTATCCCACTAAGTTATAAAAATATATATTGGAATGGTTGATTATTCATTTGGAGGGGTGTTCTGAATATATTAAATGACAGTATGACAAAAAAATAATGGAAGTTCTGAATGATTTCATATTCTTTGGTGGGAAATATTCAGATAATAAGTTCAACAAATGACCTATAGGAACTACTCACTCATCAATGAGTATTTAGTAAATAACAGGTTAATTTTCTCTAAAATAATAGCTCTGGCTTTGGAATTTCTTATTTATTTTTATAGACGATTAGGAGTAACTCATAAATCAAGGATCTCTAAAGAGTCGCAATGATATACTATATTTATAAATCAAATTAAGTGGACGAGGTTAATAAATTTCAAGAAAAAATAGAGTTCCATTTTCTTTTCATGTTGACAAAATTGTTCAACCACCCTTATCACCCATGTTTATCTCACATTCAACACAAAATAACCCAACACAAATTGAATATCATAATTATATTCTAACTAGCAGGGTGACTCGACTCCGCCCGGGCTGTTTCCCCTCTGCATTCATCCGGACTTCAGATACCAATTTTCAAATAGCTGGTTTTGAAAACCTCCGTGGATCTAACTTCGAAATCGAAAGGTGCGATTTGACCTTGAATTGACCATTTTGAAGGTCAATGTCTCGATTTGACCAATCCAAAACACTCCCCAGACAAAAGTATCCCTAGGTATCAAATTTCGTCGAAATCCATCAGGCAGTTTTCCCAGCCATTGCTAACAAACAGACAGACAGAAGTCCCAAAATATATATTAGATTAACATAGTAAGAAAGTTCCGGCATTGATATCACATCATTGCACTAAGCTCTCACGTCACTGCATGTGCCGGTAGTACACGTGTGACCTACTAAAAAATATGAGGCCAGTTTTAGGGGCTAATTATGTGATGAATATAATTGTACTAATATGGATGAATTTCAATATTCTTTGATTTTCAGATTGTGAGGATCAACACCAAATACAATGTTCTATATATCAAAGGTCAATCTATACCCGGTGAGACGCACACATATGTCAGAGTAACGGACACTCGGTTACCTCGACGGAAAAATACGAACAACCCACCCATAATGCCAACGTTCTACCCGGAAGATATGACGGAACCTATTCAAGAGGAACTGTTCCACGAAGACTTATTCAAATTCTCATCAGACTCCATACACTTCTCTGAAGCAGATGATTGATAGATGGCTTAAAGGGGCTCATAATGTTTAACCCTTTCAGTGCCAGGTCCGATTTTTGTATCAACCCATATACCCTGTGCCAATGCATTCTCTTATATATGCGAGTCGACCATAGGTCGCCTCGCATATATGAAGAGAATGCATTGGCCTAACAATTTTTCATCATTTGTTATTATTTTTTACAATTTTTTACAATTTTAATAATTTTTTCTTATATTCTTTAACAGACTTATTTTGTAGGTTTAGTGCCAGGGAATCTTATGTTTTTCATGGGCATCAAAATTATTACCATGAATACTTGGTGATAGTTTTGAGTTATAACATGCCCCTAAGGTTTTATCCAGTTTGTTTTTAAATTCGCTTAAGCATACCCAAAACAAATTCAACCGATTTTACAGACCGTAAATTAGGGCCATAAGATCGGCCCCCGGCACTGAAAGGGTTACCGGTAAGCCACAAATTAAACCTAGTAATGATTCGCTTCTATCAAGTTTCATGGATAAAACAAACCTTGATAACAATCCTTGAAATAGTGTGTCTGACATTTGCAGAATGAGGTCCCCAGAGGGTGAATTTAGTGATGCTACCCTGTACAGAGAGGCTATTTATTTTTATCTACAGAAACAAACAAAATTTCACATTTTTATTGTTTAAATCCAATATTTCTAAAATAAAATCTTGAAAAAAATATTTGAAAGAAAATTTCAGTGACAAGGAAGGTGCCTGAGAACATGGATTTTTTATTTATCCGCTCTAATTATAATTACTAGGTTAATTTGAAGCTTGAAGATTATGTACCCGCCTCAAAACAGTTTGATATATCTGAAAACCTGGTGCCATGTGAGAATACATAGCTATCCATTAACTCTGAATTTGTAAGATTTCAGCTAATCTTTTGGGGTTAACCCACGAATGCAATTCGTATTCTGTACTGGGTTGAAGCATTGAATTTGGGCACCTCAGATTAGAAAATATGCTAATATTCGTACCCAGGAGATGACCCTGAATGATAGTATGTGATTTTAGTGTTTAGACTGCCACATTTATTGTTATTAAAGATGGACTATCTCTTCCTAAATTATGTTTTATATAGTTTCTGGTGTATAAAATACCTGTATCAAAGACCTGTCCGGTAATGCTTCTATCAATTAATATTGATTTAATATTGGTATTGATAATAGCTAAAAATATTGATAGAAGCATTTCCAGACAGGGGTCTTCGATTGTTATTTATTATTTTATACCCAGAAAACTATATAAAACTTGTTATAGGAAGAGATAGACCATCTCTAAAACGTGCTGAGAAAGAATGCATTAAAATAAACATATAAATCTCTAAGTCGTTCATCATTCTGTTATAGTCCGGCAGCCTAACCGGTATTTTTTTCTAATGCGTGTTTTTTGCGTATATAGAGTTTTTTTCATTTTGGATTCCGGTTATTTAGGATATCCATCTGAATAATCCACTGGCAGCCTTGAGAAATTTGGGTTCAATTAAACATTTGCTGTCATTTCTCCGAGTCCAAGAGGAGTCGGTTTTTACTGGGAAAGAACTGGAAAAGTATAGCACTAGCACAGTAATTTGTCTTTTGGATCTGATTGTGTTATTTTATTTGAATTTGTGATGATTGTCTCAAAGAAGGCTGCCACGGCGATGGCTTGAAATCGCGAAAATCTTAGTTTTGATTTAATTTCAAACAAAAGCCCTCAGTAGCGGTATATGGAGTCCTAATGGCCAGAAATTGGTATGCCCATTCAGCAGTTCAATATACCGTTCAGCAGTTAATCAGGTACAATTCAACGAAGATATTAATGTATAGATGTTGGGCAAATGACTTGTAATTGGCGGGGTATACATATATATTGCACGGGAATACCATTTAACCTACCGCGACCCCAATTCAGCAGTTCAAAATCCCAGTCAGCAGTTCATTGGCTACAGTTCAGCAGATTCTCTTGAACAGTACTCAACTATAACCATGATATTTGATTCGAAGTTCTGCAAATGACATGCAACCAATTGAATATAACCAAATACAGGGAGAGGAATCCATTTGACCCACCGCCATGTCCATTCAGCAGTTTGAACTGTGTGCAGTTCAGCAGATTCTTCCGAACAGAGTTTAACTCAATTATAATGACGATCATCGGTTTTGGATACTTATAATCAACGGGGTATATCGCAATACAGATAGGGGACACAATTTGACCAACCTCCATCCAGTTCAAAATTTCGTACAATAATTCATTTTGTACAGTTCAACAGATTCTCCGGAACAAAGTGTAGCTCAATTGTAATGATGATAGTCGTGCGTGGGGTGTGCAAATGATCTGTAATTGACGAGGTATTTTCCAACACAAGGAAGGAACATCATTCGACCGATCTCCAACCCAGTTCAGTAGTTCAAAATGCCTTATCAGCAGTTCATCATGTGCAGTTCAGAAGATTCACCAGAAGACAGTTTAACCCAATTATAACAAGATAGTCAGTCGAAGGTTGTGCAAATGACATGTAATCTATGTGTCAAATCCCAATACAGGGAGGGTACTCCACCGACCGAGACCTCAACCCCAGTTCAGCATTTCAAAATCACGTTTAGCAATACATCGGCTACAGTTCAACAGATTCTCCGGAACGCAATTTAAATTAATTATAACAAAATTAGTCAGGTGTAGGTGAGTCAAATTACTTGGTATACCGAAATACAGGGAGGGAACATCATTTGACATACCTCCACCCCAGTTCAGTCAGTAAAAATCCTGTGCATCAGTTCAGTGAGTACAGTTAACCCTTTGAGTGCCAGGTCCGATGTCGGAGACTGAATTTAACATTGATAGACAATGTACAATGTAATAATGTAGCATAGCGGAGACTGAATTTAACATTGATAGACAATGTACAATGTAATAATGTAGCATAGCGGAGACTGAATTTAACATTGATAGACAATGTACAATGTAATAATGTAGCATAGCGGAGACTGAATTTAACATTGATAGACAATGTACAATGTAATAATGTAGCATAGCGGAGACTGAATTTAACATTGATAGACAATGTACAATGTAATAATGTAGCATAGCGGAGACTGAATTTAACATTGATAGACAATGTACAATGTAATAATGTAGTATAGCGGAGGCTGAATTTAACATTGATAGACAATGTACAATGTAATAATGTAGTATAGCGGAGGCTGAATTTAACATTGATAGACAATGTACAATGTAATAATGTAGTATAGCGGAGGCTGAATTTAACATTGATAGACAATGAACAACCCATATACCCTGTGCCAATGCATTCTCTTATATATGCGAGTCGACCATAGGTCGCCTCGCATATATAAGAGAATGCATTGGCCTAACAATTTTTCTTCATTTGTTATTATTTTTTACAATTTTAATAATTTTTAAAAAATCTAAAAAAAATAAAAAAAATTTAGGGCCGATTTTACAGACCGTAAATTAGGGCCGATCTCATCGGCCCCTGGCACTGAAAGGGTTAAGCAGATTACTTGTAATTGAAAAGTCTTACTGAAATACCGCCAATACAAAATCAGTTGAAATAACGCAACGAGATCCCAACAACATAATCCTTGTGCTAGTGCTATGCTTTTCTGCTTTGTTTCCAGTAGATTCCATAAATTTGTGGCATGGATGGCTATTTTGATTTACCCAAATTTCTCAAATCCCTCAAGGCTCCCCGCTAGTCAGCCGGTGGATTCTTCAGAATGGTACTCTGGACCACCTGAATCCACTGAGAAAAAAACCTTATATGCGAAAACAAGCATTTGTGATTTGGCGGCCAGACTTTTATCAACTTTTATAAAATAGTGACAGTATATGAACCCATATTAGGTCAGTGACCCCATATGAAATCAATATTAGGTGCTTATCCACCATCTTGTTTTTCAGAAATAAAAAAACTGTCGCCTCGGGGATATTTTTGGCGCCAAGAAAGGGGATATCTGTCGGGAAATCATTTTCTGCAAATTTAAAGACATAGTACCATGTACCAAAACCTGCCTGCGATATATTTGAGGAATTCTAAAAACTCATAAATTAACTATCAAACTCAACAAGTTGTCCTACTTCTGTTGATTAGCCATTGACTCAATGCGTTGACGTTCAATGCCCATGGCGCATCACTGTGAGGTTACATAAGTTAATGGCCATGGACGACGCTAACTTACCAAATTCAAATAAATTACAGCGATGATTAAATAAAGGGATGCTTAGTGGTCAGATATGGTGTCATGTGAGGCTCAGCGAGATCAATATTAGGCTTCACCTCACATGACACGATATTTGACCACTAAGCATCCCATAACTTATAGTATGGGATTCAGGGAGAAGATAAGGCCTAAGCAGAATGAGAGAGATGCCATAGATTACTTAGAAATGTCTACATAAAGTATTTTACAGTAATTAAAGATGCATAATCCAAATTAATGCTCGCAAATTACTATTTCATTGGCATCGGGGTTCAAAAATATTTGATTCTGGTCAAGGAACCCACCCATCAAAGTTCAGAGTGATCAGATATCAATTTTTGAAATCTTTTATTTTTCACCACTGGTAATTTTTAGTGGCTCAGTAAAAGGTCGACGAGAAGATGGTCTCAGACCAAATTATGGATGGAGATGGATAACTCTAAAATCAAGTGGCTTTTTTGTGTCAGATATTTGACAAACCGGCAAAATTTCGTACAACAAAATGTTGATAAATAACAGGTTTTGGGCAATTTTATACTATAGTTGACTGTGGTTAGCATTATTTTTGGGCAATTAATCGATTCTGATAACTGGAGGGACATTTAAAAAAAAAAATTGGAATCTGATATCCTGAGAAAACATATTTATTTTAAAGTGATGTGAAACGCTCCAACGCTCCAACAATGGAGAATAATATTGCTCAAAGAGGTTATGTTTACAAATATTAATCCAAATTGATAACACATACCGGGTAAAATCATTCTTGTATGCAATTACTATTGATGTCAAAATCAGTTGCGTTAGTTTATCGCCGATAGTTGCGTCCCGAATCGAGATGTAAATATTTACAATTGAGCTTAGTTCAGATGATGTTTTCTATGGAGTGGTATGGTCGTTTCTTTGAGATTTTCGGCGATCTTAGTAGAATGTTGCATTCCCCCGATTGGCATAGTGCTTGAGTACTAACTTATTAGTTATGGCCTAATTTACCAATTGCAATAAAGGTACAAATTCATCAAATATTTGAAAACCTCCATAACTTTTTGGTTGAGTTGTGTAACAAATTTTACCTATGGTTTGATATGAATGATGGTTAGCTTCCATGCGATAACTTTAACCCTTTGAGTGCCAGGGGCCGATCTCATCGGCCCTAAACCTACAAAATAAGTATGTTAAAGAATATAAGAATAAATTATTAAAATTGTAAAAAAATAAATAATTGTTAGGCCAATGCATTCTCTTATATATGCGAGGCGACCTATGGTCGACTCGCATATATAAGAGAATGCATTGGCACAAGGTATATGGGTTGATACAAAAATCGCACCTGGCACTCAAAGGGTTAACAAACATTATCTGATTTTGACCAAAATTTGCATCATGGACCCTGCTCATGAATCTCTTGGATGTGTTCGAAACACCAGTCCTGCCTGAATTTTTTCAGAAGTTATGCCTCCTAAATTGTTGACAGGGTGTCTAATTTGCAACATAAGCACTATAATTTTAACCCTTTCATGACTGGTGCGGCATTAAATATACAGTGCCAGTGCATTATCTTATATACGCGAGACTCGCATATATAAGAGAATTCACTGGCTTACAAGGTCAAGGCAATATTGATAGGCCAATGTATTCTCTTATATATGCAAGGCTTCCAATGGGAGACTCTCATATATAAGCGAACACATTGGGCAAGGGTTTTCGCAAAATTTATGGAAGCTCCAATCATGGAGGTAATCTGAAATTGATGGAGACCAAATTCGGTTCGTGGCTTTTACTCAAGCACACATTATGCCACAACTTGTTCACAGCATCTCCGATGTCTACCTCTTGTTTCAACACCATAATACAGTCAAAATTATGTTAATAATTTATTATACTGGTATAATAATAACATCATAACTGAGTATTCAACAATAGGAAGCTATATACAATATCACGTAGTGGCTTGTGGTAACATTGTAAGAGTGAACATGTGACCCGCCATATCAAATCCAGTCGGAAGTCGGGATTTTTTTACCCTGTGCCAATGCATTCTCTTATATATGCGAGTCGACCATAGGTCGCCTCGCATATATAAGAGAATGCATTGGCCTAACAATTTTTTACAATTTTAATAATTTGTTCTTGTATTCTTTAACAATTTTATAATTTCACCCATACAGAGACCCAGACAAACATGAGCAGACGACACTCTCCTATATGCTTCTATATATGTGTGGGGCTCCCTGCAGGGTAATGGATGTTTTTTTTATTTTATGTCCTAAAAATTGTAAGAAACATTTATTTAAAAAACATGATAAAAAATTGTTAGACCAATGCATTCTCTTATATATGCGAGTCGACCATTGGCACAGGGTAAAAAAATCCCAACTTCCGACTGGATTTGATATGGCGGGTCACATATAATAATTGGTCAAGATGCAAGTTATTGCTCAGGTCACTATCAACCTGGGTAAGATAATCTACGCAGTGATCACTTAGGGATAACAATAGTCATCACCCTGAACCCAGGTAACACAGGAAACCACCTGGCATTGCAGCAATACGATATTTATATAACTGATCTGATTCAGTTTCAACAATGATGATTCAATGAAAGTCTCTGATTTAACAATATGTTAATCAAGTCACGCAGAAACAAGCAAGAAAGTCTGTCAAACACAAATGATTATGACAAAAGTGACACATATAAGTTTCCTTCGACGGGAACTGGCTAGTGACATTGGTTGGGATAATGTCATTTTTACATCGAAGTCCTGTACTGTACATATATATTTATATATCGGGGGGTTAGCATCATTGACCCGCTCACCTAAAATCCCAAATAACTAATAACATGTCACAATTGTGACAGTAAACCAGTTTATTCCATCAAAAATCTTATATTTGTTCTGAAATCCACAAGAGTTTTGTAAAGTGAAAAATATGTTTTATTATCAATGTTTACAGGAATACAAACTCATGTAACCTCGCAAAGTGACAGTGTGAACAAACTGAGGTTACATATTTACATATTCGATGCACAATTTAACATGAAAGTTAGATTATAATACATCATTATGACCGTAAGTTGTTACTCTTTCCAATATATGTAGCATCATGTATTGATTTGTAGGGTAAACTAGATTAAATTGATGAAACATCTGAGCATAAAGTCTGCTATAGAAAGATATACACACAGGGCTTTGACGAAAAACATCATTATCCCAACCGATTTGACCAGCTGGTTTACATCAAAGGAAACTTGACTACACCATCAGCACAATTAAGATTTCCAAATCTGTACAATAAATGAAAAATAAATATTTTTATAATGCATTATTTAGCACCCCAGAGCGCTATCAATTTGATTATCTCTTTGAGACCTTCACCCCAGGTTAAGTGGTCCTGCTAATGTGGTATTATGTTGGTGGGTCATTTTTAATTGCTATGATGCTGGTAGGCCAAACTGATTCTGTTAAAAAAATGTACCATTAGATTTTCTAAAGTTGTCATTTTGTGGTATTTGGCTAATATAAGCGATTTGAGAAAAAGCTAGTGTCTGCCTGAAACATTCATGAACATATATATTTAAAATTATTTTAATCATGGCTGCTCAGGTATTTGCAAAATGACAGGAATAGCCATTTTGATTATGGTTTGCAACAACTAAAAGTGTCATCACAACATTTTACAAGATATATGTTTTTAAAGGCCCACTTAATTGATTTTCGAACCCCCAGATTAGATTATATAAAATATATTCCATATTATATACCATTTGAAAGAGGAAGCTCCAAAACATTGTATTATCAACTTATCCGGTGTAATAAACTGTGGACATGTTGTTTTTGTTAAGTTGCAGGGG
Organism: Siphonodentalium dalli; assembly: GCA_032622095.1. Lineage (NCBI taxonomy): Eukaryota > Metazoa > Mollusca > Scaphopoda > Gadilida > Siphonodentaliidae > Siphonodentalium > Siphonodentalium dalli. Next base: position 153,589,678 of record CP136062.1, read on the forward strand.
GAATAACTCTATATATTAAAGATAGAGTTCTTCCCCTTCCATTGAAAAAGTTTGAATTCTGGGAGCCAAAGGGGGGGGAAGTCATTCTATGATTTCAGCAGTTTTCTATTTCTCTGTGGGTATCTTCTGAGACACAGGTGTTTCAAATAGTGATGAATTATAGTATTTAATCATATTTTATGGCGTAGATTGTTATTAAAACCGTATATCAAGTCACTATAAAAATAATCCGTGACTCGAAAATTAAGTGGGCCTTTAAATGTTTTATAAACATACTGGCTTTTCCAACATTCGTTCAGATTAGTCGAAGGCCATGAATCTGACAACGTTATAAAAAATAATGGTACATTTTCTTATCAGCATCATAGCAATTCAGCAGGACCCACCAGCATCATGGCAAATTAGCAGGACCATTTAACCAGGATTGACCTCTCCGTTGATGCAACAACCTAACACAGAGAATGCGATTTTTAAATGTCCAGCAGATTTCTTTAGCAGCAGTAGCTGATAAGTTAAACATAGCACATTGAGTTTCTATCCCTGATTATATGTTAACCCTTTCATGACGGGAGCTGCGCTGGTGCAGCATTAAAGACCCTGTGCCAGTGCATTCTCTTATATATACAAGCCGTGTATACATCAAATAATGTACTGGCTTACAAGGTCAAGGTAAATATTGTTAGGCCAATGCATTCTCTTATATATGTGAGGCTCCCTATGGTAGACTCTCATATATAGGAGAATGCATTGGCATAGAGTTTTTGAAAAATTTCAAGAAGCTCCAGCCAAGGGTTAATCTTCTGGTCTTTCTATCTCGGAGTTAATCTTCTGGTCTTTTCTTCGCCAACTGGTAAACTGCTATACAGTCTCGTGTTTTTCGGTATTCTCCACTCTGAAGAAAATGAGATGAAAGTTAAATGAATAAAAGTTTGCTGTCCCCCGAAAGAGTTGGCTTTTTTTTGGAAACAAAAAAAGTCCAATTCTGGCAAAAATCTTTGAAATCAAATGACCATAACTGTCAAAAATCACTAAACTTGTCGGGAAGTACGGATAAGTATCAGGAAGATCAAAGAAGTCGGACAAGCGAAGTACAGCATCTAACACACCTTTACTCTGAATTACATAATCACAAACTGACACCAATGTCACAAGCGCACACAGTCACATTCACAGTTCACTCACGCGCATACAATAGCGTGTGCGTTATCACCTGCATTGTCTGTTGATCACTCAGCCACAATCGTTACCATAGTTGACCGTCCGATATATACAGGAGCGTATCTAATCCCCGACAAAACTGTTACCACTTTTTGACCTGCATCATCTCAAATATGAACCACGTACCAAATATCAAGAAATTTTGTTGAATATTATTATTATCCGGACAACCCAAAAACTGCAATTTCTAAGTAAAATATAAGGTTGCAGACCCCACGTTCCCCCGAATCTAAGTGACTTTTTGGGACATTGGCTGTTTTTAAAGACCAAAGATGTCAAATTCTGGCAAAATTTGACTGTAACTAGATGATGTCCTGTATGTTCTCAAAGGTGAGCCACACACCCAAGTATCAAGAGATTCTTTTGAAGATTGCTCAATTTATCATGAAAGGCCCACTTAATTTTTGAGTCAAAATATTATATAATAATCATCAATTATATTTTGCATCCCTTTGGATACAAAAAGTTCTAAAACATAGATGTGCTGACACTATCCAGTCGAAAAAGAACCGAACGAGAAGAAAATTGATAATGTATTGTCAAAGTATCGAACATTGTTCTGAGCTCGACTGTAGAGTTTTTTATCTTGACGGTATTCGTTAAAATTATATGAGCATTGCTGTAAGTTTTCGCCGATGTTCAGAATCGGCTTAATTAGATAAGTCACATGATAGGTGCTACTCATATTGCATTTGCACAACAGAAAAGTACATATATGTACGTTTTAATGTTCACAATCAAACAGCTTTTCAATCAAATAACCAAACTTACAGATGAGCTGATGTTCGACTGATATATAGCGCGGCAAAAGGGAAAACTCTATCTTGTTGGTCAAATCACAAAGGTCAGGCTGGCGGATGACTCATTCAATATCCAACTTCCTGCATCTCGTCTCTTCTGTATTTTGGAGCCGAAATGATCTCTCCAACTAGACCCCCATCATTCTATCTTTCTACGATAAGAACGCGCGCCTTTTCCGATTCATAAAACATCTTCTTCGCATTGGACACCATGTTTTTTTTACCTGCCTGATGACATCTACCAAAAAACTTTGAGAGTTCTCAGAACTCGTCATGAATTCCAAAACTGATTTCGCGTGAAGCATGCTGGGATGACAAACGGGGGAAATGTTTCTATGATTTTGGCGATTTTCTATTAATCTATGGGCACATTCTGAGACACAAACGTTTCACATGTTGATGGATTATATTAGTTTAATCCTATTTTATGTCATCGATTGTCATTAAAACTGAAAATCATGGCACTAACCAAAAAAATAATCAGTGACTCGAAAAATTAAGTGGGGGCGTTAAGACAACACAAATATTATTTCTAAGTCAAATAAAATCAAACTTGGCCTGCGTGTTATCAAATGTGAACCACGTACAAATATCAAGAAATTCTATTGAATATTGTTCAAGTATTTAAGGTACCATCCGGACCACCCGAAGATAGTGATTTTTAAGTCGAAAAGGGGCATAACTCCTTCATCCGACCATGACCAAAAGCAAACTTGGCCTCCGTCTTCTCATTTAGAACCACGTACTAAATATCGAGAAATTCTGTTGAATATTGTATATGTTATCATGCAGACTTTCAAACTTTGGCGATGGATCAAAACAATAACCATATACTAGTAGTTTGACAAATTATTTTCGCTCGTATGATTCAGCAAATGGGGAATTTACTGAATCATACTCGCGAAAATAAACCTTGTATCTCGTCAAACCATATGGATATTCTATATCTCTGAGCTCACCTGTACGTCAAATATGTGATCAACGTCCTTCAACCGGAAGAATTTGCCATAGTTAACTGGAATATACATGAATTGCTTCCCTTTATAGGTTCCGTCTGTGTCCCCAACTGTAAATAAAATTATATAGTCAACTCAAATTGTTTAAAAATTTATATATATATATAATGCATCGTCTGTGACTAACTCATTCCTGAAATGAATTTAGTGCTACACATGAATTACATATGAATTACATGCATTGGTCCTCTTGGTGGAATCATTGACAAATGTTTTTCGAGCATTAATTCATCCTGAATAAAGGAGCCAATATGTTCATTTGTGCGTAGTTCAAAAATGGTATGAGCAGAGTGTGGGTACTAACATATCAGTTTTGTTCACTAAAATTAGTAAAAAAAAAAATATATGTCTTTCGTATCATAGACCCAAGCATGTATACAATGTGTGCCTTTTGTAGAATCAAGTCCCCAGAGCGTGAATTTAGTGACTAACCCGCACAGCTGGATATAAAAAATAAAATTTGAGAATCTAATAATTTATTTATATTGGCCTAATGCAGGGTTTCCGCTAGGGGGTAGGGGAATGGGGCCGGTAGCCGGTATAGCGGAAACCCTGCCTAATGCATCAGTTTTATTGGCCTAATGCATCAGTTTTATTGATTGGAATTAGTCAACAATGTTTCTTTATTATTTAGTAATAAATATAATAATATGAGGATATATACTCACATGGTTCATCAAGACGAAGTCCGACGTATGTCTTCGGATCGAAGAAATCTTTGTCCAAACTACCCTTATATTTTACTATCCCAGTATATATGATAGGTTTCGGAGCTGAAAAATAAAAATACATTTAGTTGATACTTTGTTGGAAATTTGGGTATTTTGGCTCCTTTCTCCAAGAACAAGCTCTATGCAGAGTTCAGTCCCCTACACAGGACTTACTGCTGTCCGCACCTATACATGTAAAGTGAAGAAATGTCACAATTATTTATTTGAGACTTTTGCAGGTTACAATTCATTCTGCATTATTCTGAGATACTGAACTGTCCATATTCATTTGAAAATTGTCTAGATCAAGCCAGAATGAATTGTAACTGAGTAAATACTTCAATAAAAAATGTTGGATATAATTAAGAAAATACACATGCCGGCAGCGTTCAGATATATACCATAGCAAGGGGACTGAACTCTGTTTTGCAGCTTGCTCCAAGCATTTAGAATGTTTTATGGCAGATTTTGTTAAGAATTTGTAAAGAATTTTGTTAAGAATTTTCCAAAAATCTCAATTTCAAACTAACAATTTGAAGGGGATAATCATTATCCTCTATTACCAATGTATGCTATAGTACTACAACAACAACACCTCTTCACCCTCACAAACAAGCCTTGAAATAGTGTGTCTGTCGTTTGCAGAATGAGGTCCCCAGAGGGTGAATTTAGTGATGCTACCCCACATAGCGGGCTAGCATCACCAAATTCACCCTCTGGGAACCTCATTCTGCTGAGGTGTAAGCAGAATGAGGTCCCCAGAGGGTGAATTTGGTCATTCTGCAAATGACAGACACACTATTTCAAGGCTTGCTCACAAAATGAGAAATAAGTTCTAATTTTGTAAAAATATTTGAGGTTTTTTTGGTCGTTAGCGGAAACAAAGTTTTTTTTTAGGCCTAATATAAAGGAACGTATGGGGAGAATAAGTAAAAAAAATAATAACTTACGCTTTTTCTTTCCATATTTCGGTGGTTTTTGAGCAACACTGTACAATACCCTGTCACCAACATTTATCATATTATCCAGTATATCTTCCTGTTGTTTGGGAGTCAACCTTGCAACAATTTCTTCATAGTCAGGAGGAAGTTTATGAAACAATTCCGAGAAATCGTTTATCGTGGAATCACTAGCTACCGAACACTGCGACTGTGTCCTCCTCATCGCGTTTGATGAATACGAAGACTTTGTTCTTCCAGATAAGTCACTATTTTGTTCCCTTCCTACCATTCCAATTGCGTAGTCCAACGATGGCTGATACGGAAATTGACGAAGTTTGTCCGATTTATATCTGCTGTATACGTCACTATTATCAACACTGTTTTGATGAAATTTTTGTGTTTTTCTAACATCCCTATGCGTAGCACTTCTTTGAACAATTGGGTAAACAACTGCAGTTTGAGGATGAATACCTGACTGATGTGTTGGGGAAGAACTCTTTGAAGATTTTGGCTGTTTTTGGTTCTCTACAACTCTCTCCAGGAAATGACCTTTGCCCTCTTGATGTGGATAATCCTTCACATTAATTTGTCTCTGTAACATTGGCTGAAATAAGAAGACATATGTATTTGATAATATACTCAATACTATTTGCAAAAATTTAGACCTCAAATTCAAGAAGATTCACGTTTGTAAAAAAGGCAGTTATCAGCAAAAATTTGGGTTTTTAATGCATTCAAAGCTGAATATCAATTTTGAGGCAAACCCATGTCTGACTTTCTGATATACCACACTTTGTCCGCTCTACTTCCATAAACTTCTGAGAAATTCTACACAAACAACTAAATCATCTATTTTGTGACATCTCACCTGATGTTTTGAACTAGAGTACGCTCTGGAACTGTTATCACTGTCTCCTGTCAGGTTGCTGTACCTCGGTGGAGAATCTAACGAATGGCTGAAAGATTAAATTAGGAATATATGCAAGATGAATAAAAATGAAAGAAAACAATGCAGCTATCATTCAAAATAGATTGATATTGTTGGAAATAATTAATTTTGATGAGCTACTTGTAATGCCCTGAATAATTGACTCCTTAACCACAGCAGAATTATGGGTAATTTTTCAGGATTTAGTCGGAAATATGGCTTGTTGCCATTCATCGACAACAAGCCATATTTACGACTAAATCCTGAAAAATTACCCATAATTCTGCTGTGGTTAAGGAGTCGATTATTTGGGGCATTACTATAAGACTTTAGGGATTTTCAGATTATATATTAGCAGACAACACACTGAGAATACTCAGGATTCATTTGTGTGGATAATCAGCTATTAACCCTTTTACGGCGGGAGCTGCGTTGGTGCAGAATTAAAGATCCTGTGCATTTTCTTATATATGCGAGTCTCCCATATGGAATCTCGCATATATAAGAGATTTCACTGGCTTATACAGTCAAGGTAAATATTGTTAGGCCAATGCATTCTCTTATATATGCGAGGCTCCCATATATGCGAGGCTCCCTATAGGAGACTCGCATATATGAGATAATGCATTGGCACAGGGTTTTCGCAAATTTCAGGAAGCTCCAGTCATGAAAGGGTTAATATCTGAACATCCCCCACAAAGGAATCAATAGGATTCAAGTAAGTATTCATCAGAGAGTGAACAGTTATTAAAGATGTTATTGGGGCAGAAATGGTCAGGTTACTATATGGTTACTCTGATTCGGGCAGCTGGTTCAATTGAGGCAAGGACCAGTCTAATGCGCGAAATTCATCAACATCTGTCTTAGTTTCTACTTCATGGAAGTGAGGGTACGTTTTAATAACAGATTTTCATCTCAAATTTGATATAATTGCTTAACCCTTTGAGTGCCAGGTCCGATTTTTGTATCAACCCATATACCCTGTGCCAATGCATTCTCTTATATATGCGAGTCGACCATAGGTCGCCTCGCATATATAAGAGAATGCATTGGCTTACCATTTTTTTTTACAATATTTTACAATTTTAATATATTTTATTATATTCTTTAACAGACTTATTGTGTAGGTTTAGGGCCGATAATATCGGCCCCTGGCACTCAAAGGGTTAATGAATGAAAAGTGTTATCTAACTGCCGTTTGTCATTGTTTATGTGACTCTTATGTCTGTTTATTTGCATGCACTCAATGTCTCTTGATGATTAGACTGGTTACCAGTACTGGTCTAAAACTGCAAAAACATGAATATGTAGTAACCAGACCCCTCGAGCGTTGTTGGGGCCATCTTTCTATCCATATTTGCTGACAAATGTGGTACACATCAAAATTACAATTAAGAAACAAGGTTTTAATGAGGAATCAACAAGAGTACTACTTGAAAATTTCGAAAGACATCCAAGGATACCTTTTAGTTTTTACTATAACAACTCGATCTTCACCATTGAACATCAACACAGAACTGTATGTACATTGTATTAGCAACATTTTACTATTGTACTACACAGAGAGACGACAACATATAGGTTACAAGATTGTATGCAATTCATATACAAAATGTCATATGTTGATGATGCAGATAACAAAACATTTAAACAATATTAGTATGTGCAATATAACCATGCATGAATTGCAAGATATCTTAACCCTTCCATGACTGGAGCTTCCTGAAAATTTGCAAAAACACTGTGCCAATGCACGCTCTTATATATGCGAGTCTCCCATAGGGATCCTCACACATACATGTATGAGAGAATGTATTGGTCTAACAATATTTACCTTGATTTTGCAAGCCAGTGTATTCTCTTATATATGCGAGGCTCTTTATGGAAGACTCACATATATAAGAGAATGCACTGGCCCAGGATATTTAATGAAATGGTTAATTCTGCAAATTTATGAATCCAAATCTTTATTTCGTTTTATCCTATGATTGCTTCCCTAAAAATATGCTGAAATTTCTTGGTGGTTTCCAATTAAATATCCTTGATATTAGTAATCGACATTGAATGAGGGATGTGGCAACAGGGGGGGGGGGGTAGATTTGGTGACACAACATTTATTAGTTTGAAAGTTTACACCATATATAGGTTGAAATTGTTCTCGTTGTTTTATTTTCCAACTAGTAATTAGTGGGGAATTTGTTGTTTTTAGACGAAAGTAGTAGCATATTTTCTACTTTTGGTCAAAAGTTTGGTCTGAAATGGCTGTCAGTTAGAATTTTCTAACCATACGGAGGTGTCAGGAACCTGGGAGTTTGGTTAGTTTAATTGGGGGGGGGGGGGGGTGCAGTTGGAAATAATAAGGTGGCAACTCCCTCACCCCCCCCCCCCAACGGGAACCCTCTAACCATGTCACTGCATTGAATGCACAAGTGGGCAGCGTTGTTTAAGTTTTCAAATTAAGCTTTGTTGGTATTAGAAGTGGATGTCCACATGACAATTAATCTATGAATATGCTCATATTATGCGATATTGATCAATTTAGAAACACAAATCAACTTTATGTGAGAGTGTACTTCATGTGAACATGCATTGTCCATTAAACATATGTACTGGCTAACCACTCGAGGGCCTCAATCATTCCCCTGTGAAATCTGATGGTTTGATTAATACCAACATTTAGGCCAAACAAAATAAAAGGTCGGCCGACCACAGTGTCCCCCGACAATGTGGCAAGTCGATGCCACTTTGTTAAAGAAATTAAAAAAAATGTTGAAATGTTGTAAGTCGAAAGGGTTAATAATTCCGTAAAAAAATATTTTTTCCGTCATCTATATACATGTTGCACATCTCCAATATGTGGGTAACAATACTCTGTTTCAAGTTTCAAATATCTACGATCAAAACTGTAGGAGGAGTTGATTACACCATGAAGGTACCCTCATACAGAAAATTATTTAAAAAAAAATTCAAAGTCGAAAGGCCCATAACTCTGGGAAAAATAATTGGATCAAACTCAAATTCGAACTTGACCTGTATTTTTATATGAACGACCCAAAAAAAAAGAAGAATTTCCAATTAAACAATCCAAACTTTAGTTACCTTCCGGAAACCAAAGAAAAAACAAGAAAATTGAATTTTCTAAGTCGAAAAGCCCATAACTCTGAGAAAAATCATCGGATCAAACTCAAATTCGAACTTGACCTGTATTTTTTATATCAGTGACTTACAAAAAAACTGAATTTTCAATTGATCAGTCCAAAATTGAGTTATCGAAAAGTCCATAACTCAAGGATAAATCATCGGATCAAACTCAAATTCGAACTCAATCTGTATCTTGATATGACTGATGCACATAAAAACGGTATTTGCAATTAAAGGATCCAAACTTGAGATATCATCCGGTAACCGATAAAGTGAGAAATTTTCTAAGTAAAAAAAAAGTTGAAAAAAGGGAAATAACTCCATAAAAGAACATCGGATCAAACCCATAATTGCAGAGCACATGTGTTCTTGGTTGAGACACCTACATACCAAGTTTCAATCAAATCGGATGATCATTACTGGAGTTATAACTCTGGATGGACGCACGCACGCACAGACGGAAGATGGACGGACGGAGCTGATTACAATAGTCCCCCGAAAATAAATTTTACGGGGGACAATTAATGCTCAGTTTCTCAGATACCTGCCCCTTCATGAAAATATGGCCTGCTAAATGCAATTTATTGCCCACCGAAAATAAAAATTATAAATCATCCTGCTGGTTCACAATCTCTGATCATAAATTTAGCTAGACACATTTCAATCTGAATTAGATGTTTCCCTTTTTTAGTTTATTTTAAAGAAGGTATATCTCTTCCTATAACAAGTTTTACATAGTTTCCGGGGTATAAAATAATGAATATGAGTCGAAGTCATCTGTCCAGAAATGCTTCTATCAATTAATATTGCTTTTATATCAATATTTTATTATATTATGCAATAATTAAGAGGAAATTTTTGTTACCTTTTTAGAGAGAGTTATGCTGCATGTTACTCTCCAAACAAACGTGAGTTGTAAAATGTTTCAAATTAATAGTAATGCATTTCAAGACAGGGGTCTTCAATTCATATTTATAATTTTGTACCCAGGAAACTATATAAAACTTGTTATAGGAAGATATAGACCACGGTATGTGCTTTTTATGTCCTTGGGTTGCACCAGACTTTAAAATTGTAGTAACACTAAAAAGTCATTTTTCACACCAACATTGTGTTTTGATAAATCGGGAGTTAAAATATAAAAACCTGCCTGCTGAGAATTTTTTTCATAAAATGTGGGAATAAAAAACCTGCCTGACAGTTAAATTTGTGGGTATAAATAACTATAGACACCTGCCTGCCTGTCCATTATGAAAATAGGTATCCGAGAAACAGCTAATAAACTTTGTGTGACATTAAACAGATAATAAACAGATAATAGGTGCATTTTCAATAATAAATCATGTTAATACATATAACAACAAATTTAAAAATGAATCATGTTAATACATATAACAACAAACTTGACACAGAACACAGTTAGTACATGCTTTCACACTGACATCTCCCGAGTCGTTATTAACAGCAAACATTCTATGGATTTTACCTATGAACTTTCCATTTCTGACACGGCTGATTTTTTCTGAAAGACGATCATTATATAATGCAGTTATCAGTTAGAGAGATACAGAAAAAGGAATACATTTGATGTATGTTTCTTTAGGCCAATCGTGTCCGATTTGCATCAGACTTGAGAAATCCTGCTTAACTATCTGTGACTTTAATAACTTCCAGACCACTATCACCAGCTGATTGTCTACATGCCACACTAGGTATATATTAAACATTGAGTGAAGCCTAATGTCATTGTTTCCAGCACTCTTAGCTTAGCAATATGGCTCGCGTAACCTGCTAACCTGAGCAATATGGCTCGCATAACCTGCTAACCTGAGCAATATGGCCCGTGTAACCTGCTAACCTGAGCAATATGGCTCGCGTAACCTGCTAACCTGAGCAATATGGCTCTGTAACCTGCTAACCTGAGCAATATGGCTCGCGTAACCTGCTAACCTGAGCAATATTGCTCGCGTAACCTGCTAACCTGAGCAATATGGCTCGCGTAACCTGCTAACCTGAGCAATATGGCTCGCGTAACCTGCTAACCTGAGCAATATGGCTCGCGTAACCTGCTAACCTGAGCAATATGGCTCGCGTAACCTGCTAACCTGAGCAATATGGCTCGCGTAACCTGCTAACCTGAGCAATATGGCTTGCGTAACCTGCTAACCTGAGTAATATGGCTCGCGTAACCTGCTAACCTGAGCAATATGGCTCATGTAACCTGCACACCAGTGAACAATCTGGCTCACGTAACCTGCACACCTGAGCAATCTGGCTCATGTAACCTGCACACCTGAGCAATCTGGCTCACGTAACCTGCACACCTGAGCAATCTGGCTCATGTAACCTACACACCTGAGCAATCTGGCTCGCATAACCTACACACCTGAGCGATCTGGCTTGGGTAACCTACACACCTGAGCCACACCTGATCAATCTGGCTCGCGTAACCTGCACACCTGAGCAATCTGGCTCATGTAACCTGCACACCTGAGCAATCTGGCTCATGTAACCTACACACCTGAGCAATCTGGCTCGCGTAACCTACACACCTGAGCAATCTAGCTCGTGTAACCTACACACCTGAGCAATCTAGCTCGCGTAACCTACATACCTGAACAATACACACCTGAGCAATCTGGCTCATGTAACTTACACACCTGAGCAATCTAGCTCGTGTAACCTACACACCTGAACAATCTAGCTCGCGTAACCTACATACCTGAACAATACACACCTGAGCAATCTGGCTCATGTAACCTACACACCTGAGCAATCTGGCTCGCATAACCTACACACCTGAGCAATCTGGCTTGGGTAACCTACACACCTGAGCCACACCTGATCAATCTGGCTCGCGTAACCTACACACCTGAGCAATCTAGCTCATGTAACCTGCACACCTGAGCAATCTGGCTCGCGTAACCTACACACCTGAGCAATCTGGCTCGCGTAACCTACACACCTGAGCAATCGGGCTTGTGTAACCTACACACCTGAGCAAACGGGCTTAGCAAACAACAAAATATCAAATATGTTAGATGAGCGAGTCTGATTGCTCAAGATTCAAGACTCAGAGGAAACACTCCACAGATGACGAGTAATATAGCTCAAGTGTGCGGGGCCTTTAAGTAATAATATTAAGCTGCACATAATTTCCTCTTACAATATTTTCACTTAAATATGCTCCATCTTATTTGAGGGCCTTGTAACACCCAATTACAACAACAATGCATTTCTTCAAAGCTGCTTTAGAATCAGACAATTACCAATAAATACTCCCCACAGCAACCATCTATGGTTTCCAATTTGTCAAAATATATATATTGATATTATTTGGAAGGCAGTTTACACAGCTGGCCTGTATCAATTGCTATACCAAAATATTCTGATTGGAAAATACCGCCAACAAGTGACGCTACATGTGTCAAGAATATAGAGGATACCTTTTGACTGAATACGAGAATTATCATTCGTCGGTACAAGCATATACCAATTTTCCGTGAGCGGCTTGCCACGAGTGGAAAATCGGTATTTGCTTGTACCCACGAATGATAATTCTGGTGTTCAGTCAAATGTCACAGGTTTCCTTTTTATTACATGTGGTTTTGTAATTTCAATTTACAATTATTTCTCTCAGGCGATTGTTTTGCTGAATTAAATGTACACGAATATGAATCAACTGATTGACTCGTCCCCGGCTCATAGATAAAACACTACACAAAGCTTGATATCGCTCTGTAACGTGCATTCCCACAAGAGATCAGTACTAAATATTGCCATCTTAAAAGTAGATGACATCATTTACGTTATCAATAGCAACGTAATGAAGGCTAATATGAAAAGCAAACAACATTTTGATATTAGCTCGCTGGGACAAGCGATTGATATGCTGTTTATTTCTCTACCGTTTAGAGCTATTTCATTGTTGAGTATATATTAAATGATACTATTAGGTCAACTTCTAGTGATAATTTTGGCTGTTGTATTACCAATTTTTACTTTTCAAAATTCTTTTCATTTGGATCAGAGAAAGTAGAAAGTTTGGTGGTTGCATGTCTTCAATTAACCCTTCCATGATGGGAGCTTGCTGAAATTTTGCAAAAACCCTGTGCCAATACATTCCCTTTTATATGCAAGTCTCCCATAGGAGAATACATTGGCCTAACAATATTTACCTTGATCTTGTAAGCCAGTGCATTCTCTTATATATGCGAGGCTCCCTATGCCAGACTCACATATATAAGAGAATGCACTGGCACAGGATATTCAATGCTGCACCAGCACAGCTCCCGTCATGAAAGGGTTGAATGATAATTACCTGTTAGGAAGTAGTTTGCTCTCATAACCATTAACATGTCCAGCAGCTCCGAGTCTCTCCACAAGCGCATGTAGCTTATCATTCAGCTCGCTCCCGGATTCCGAGTTCAATGTTTCTAAAATAAGCTGAGAAAAAATATGCCAACATTAAGTGATGGAAAAATGACAACAAGGTCATCATAGAACAAGTGACAAGTCTTAAAATAGTTTGTCTGTCATTTGCAGAATGAGGTCCCCAGAGGGTGAATTTAGTGACACTATCCTGCACAATGGGCTAGCATCACAAAATTCAACCTCTGGTTTATAAGATGTCTTATCTTTTCACCAATTACTTGATTGTGTTTGCTTAGTGTTGACCTATGGTGACAGTTGTAAGGTCGCAACAGAGCAAGTCAAATCCCTTCAATCAAACACCCATTTTAATTTTGAGAAAATCGTGATAGCGTAAATCTGCATCTCCTATTCCACGTTTAGAATAGATAAAGTGCAGAATTACCCATAAGTGAAGTTATTCAATTCCGGAAGTATTTATTTACAGCGCACAAAAATTTACAAAATGGTATTATCCATATTGTTGAAGAAATGATGTCTTTAATTGTCAATCCACCATTCACAAAAAAGATGACAATGTGTTTTATTTATTTAATAGAAAATTTTGACATACAGACGAACACAGGAAACATCTTATATCGGATAATACCAGCAACCAAGATTACAAAACATTTGATTCGATATTCAATACCTTTTTGAATTTTTCGAGAGCTATTCAATTAGAAATTCAATTTGATCAAAACCCACTATTCACAGGGGCCTAATTTGATAGCTATATGTTATATGATCAGAAGCTACATACAGATGAATATAATTTGATAGCTATATGTTATACGATCAGAAGCTACATGCAGATGAATATAATTTGATAGCTATATGTTATATGATCAGAAGCTACATGCAGATGAATATAATTTGATAGCTATATGTTATATGATCAGAAGCTACATGCACATGAATATAATTTGATAGCTATATGTTATATGATCAGAAGCTACATACAGATGAATATACTTTGATAGCTATATGTTATACGATCAGAAGCTACATGCAGATCAATATAATTTGATAGTTATATGTTATATGATCAGAAGCTACATGCACATGAATATAATTTGATAGCTATATGTTATACGATCAGAAGCTACATGCAGATGAATATAATTTGATAGCTATATGTTATATGATCAGAAGCTACATACAGATGAATATAATTTGATAGCTATATGTTATACGATCAGAAGCTACATGCAGATGAATATAATTTGATAGTTATATGTTATATGATCAGAAGCTACATGCACATGAATATAATTTGATAGTTATATGTTATATGATCAGAAGCTACATACAGATGAATATAATTTGATAGTTATATGTTATATGATCAGAAGCTACATGCAGATGAATATAATTTGATAGCTATATGTTATATGATCAGAAGCTACATACAGATGAATATAATTTGATAGTTATATGTTATATGATCAGAAGCTACATGCAGATGAATATAATTTGATAGCTATATGTTATATGATCAGAAGCTACATACAGATGAATATAATTTGATAGTTATATGTTATATGATCAGAAGCTACATGCAGATGCATATAATTTGATAGTTATATGTTATATGATCAGAAGCTACATACAGATGAATATAATTTGATAGCTATATGTTATATGATCAGAAGCTACATGCAGATGAATATAATTTGATAGCTATATGTTATATGATCAGAAGCTACATACAGATGAATATAATTTGATAGCTATATGTTATATGATCAGAAGCTACATGCAGATGAATATAATTTGATAGCTATATGTTATATGATCAGAAGCTACATGCAGATGAATATAATTTGATAGCTATATGTTATATGATCAGAAGCTACATGCAGATGAATATAATTTGATAGCTATATGTTATATGATCAGAAGCTACATGCAGTTGAATATAATTTGATAGCTATATGTTATATGATCAGAAGCTACATGCAGATGAATATAATTTGATAGCTATATGTTATATGATCAGAAGCTACATGCAGATGAATATAATTTGATAGCTATATGTTATATGATCAGAAGCTACTTGCAGATGAATATAATTTGATAGCTATATGTTATATGATCAGAAGCTACATGCAGTTGAATATAATTTGATAGCTATATGTTATATGATCAGAAGCTACATGCAGATGAATATAATTTGATAGCTATATGTTATATGATCAGAAGCTACATGCAGATGAATATAATTTGATAGCTATATGTTATATGATCAGAAGCTACTTGCAGATGAATATAATTTGATAGCTATATGTTATATGATCAGAAGCTACATGCAGTTGAATATAATTTGATAGCTATATGTTATATGATCAGAAGCTACATGCAGATGAATATAATTTGATAGCTATATGTTATACGATCAGAAGCTACATGCAGATGAATATAATTTGATAGCTATATGTTATACGATCAGAAGCTACATGCAGATGAATATAATTTGATAGCTATATGTTATACGATCAGAAGCTACATGCAGTTGAATATAATTTGATAGCTATATGTTATATGATCAGAAGCTACATGCAGTTGAATATAATTTGATAGTTATATGTTATATGATCAGAAGCTACATACAGATGAATATAATTTGATAGCTGTATGTTATATGATCAGAAGCTACATGCAGATGAATATAATTTGATAGTTATATGTTATATGATCAGAAGCTACATGCAGTTGAATATAATTTGATAGCTATATGTTATATGATCAGAAGCTACATACAGATGAATATAATTTGATAGCTATATGTTATACGATCAGAAGCTACATGCAGTTGAATATAATTTGATAGCTATATGTTATATGATCAGAAGCTACATGCAGATGAATATAATTTGATAGCTATATGTTATACGATCAGAAGCTACATGCAGTTGAATATAATTTGATAGCTATATGTTATATGATCAGAAGCTACATGCAGATGAATATAATTTGATAGCTATATGTTATATGATCAGAAGCTACATACAGATGAATATAATTTGATAGCTATATGTTATATGATCAGAAGCTACATGCAGTTGAATATAATTTGATAGCTATATGTTATATGATCAGAAGCTACATGCAGATGAATATAATTTGATAGCTATATGTTATATGATCAGAAGCTACATACAGATGAATATAATTTGATAGCTATATGTTATACGATCAGAAGCTACATGCAGTTGAATATAATTTGATAGCTATATGTTATATGATCAGAAGCTACATGCAGATGAATATAATTTGATAGCTATATGTTATATGATCAGAAGCTACATGCAGATGAATATAATTTGATAGCTATATGTTATATGATCAGAAGCTACATACAGATGAATATAATTTGATAGCTATATGTTATATGATCAGAAGCTACATGCAGATGAATATAATTTGATAGCTATATGTTATATGATCAGAAGCTACATGCAGATGAATATAATTTGATAGCTATATGTTATATGATCAGAAGCTACATACAGATGAATATAATTTGATAGCTATATGTTATATGATCAGAAGCTACATGCAGATGAATATAATTTGATAGCTATATGTTATATGATCAGAAGCTACAAGCAGATGAATATAATTTGATAGCTATATGTTATATGATCAGAAGCTACAAGCAGATGAATATAATTTGATAGCTATATGTTATATGATCAGAAGCTACATACAGATGAATATAATTTGATAGCTATATGTTATATGATCAGAAGCTACATACAGATGAATATAATTTGATAGCTATATGTTATATGATCAGAAGCTACATGCAGATGAATATAATTTGATAGCTATATGTTATATGATCAGAAGCTACAAGCAGATGAATATAATTTGATAGCTATATGTTATATGATCAGAAGCTACATGCAGATGAATATAATTTGATAGTTATATGTTATATGATCAGAAGCTACATACAGATGAATATAATTTGATAGCTATATGTTATATGATCAGAAGCTACATGCAGATGAATATAATTTTATAGCTATATGTTATACGATCAGAAGCTACATGCAGATGAATATAATTTGATAGCTATATGTTATATGATCAGAAGCTACAAGCAGATGAATATAATTTTATAGCTATATGTTATACGATCAGAAGCTACATGCAGATGAATATAATTTGATAGCTGTATGTTATATGATCAGAAGCTACATGCAGATGAATATAATTTGATAGCTATATGTTATATGATCAGAAGCTACAAGCAGATGAATATAATTTTATAGCTATATGTTATACGATCAGAAGCTACATGCAGATGAATATAATTTGATAGCTGTATGTTATACGATCAGAAGCTACATGCAGATGAATATAATTTGATAGCTGTATGTTATATGATCAGAAGCTACAAGCAGATGAATATAATTTGATAGCTATATGTTATATGATCAGAAGCTACACACAGATGAATATAATTTGATAGCTGTATGTTATATGATCAGAAGCTACATGCACATGAATATAATTGAAGATACTTGAATGAATTTCTAAAATTCCTCAAATTTCTTATCTCAATACTAATAGTAAGTACCTTTGCCATATCTAGAGCTTGTGACTTTTGGAAGACTAGGTGATCTTTTCCGATCATGAGTTTCTTCAGCGTGCTCACTTCCCCGGTAGCAAAAAGCAACTCATCTTCAAGGATATCTGTTCTGTCTATTTTCTGCTCTAATTCCTGTCAACGTAGAAAGATATGCAAGGCTTGGATTTCACTATGGCAACATAGTGGTTTAACAGGACTCTACCTCCCCAAGGACAACTAATTTTTCATAGTCAACAATATAAAGACATGGATTGTCTATTTTGTTATATCGAACACTGTTGGATATATTTTACAAATATTCGGGACCCGAGTTTGTCACAATTTGTATTTGCCCTCGATCAATTCTGTAAACCATATTTTCAACAAAAAAATCTATTGTAATTATTTGACAAAAATAGAATGGCACTATCACATTCTTAGTTACAACTAACATCATCTATTTAGGATTCATAAAATATCAAATTTAGGGCTAACAAAGACATTTATGTAAAATTAATAAGTTTATGTATAGGGGGCATGTCGGGCTTAGGTTATCTTTATGTGGCAGAGAAAACGATATGTAGACCAATAAATCCTTTAACCATACCCGAATCCTATCTTTGTATTCTCTGATAGTTTTCCTGGCAGCTGACAATAGAGTTGTCTTCTCATCACAATCTTTTTCTGTTCGTTTCAGAATCTTTGTCTTGTCTTCCAAATCTAATCTCATAACCGGAACTGAGTCGAGTTTCTGAAATGTTAATATTCATTACATATCTTGATCTAATCATGAATTTGGACAATTTCTCAAAACTCATCAGTTATGAGAAAATAGGCAGGTTCAGCCACACGTACATGTAAATTGTAATGTGCGTTACTATGGTATTTCCATGGATCTGCAATGGGTATTTGCCACAGTATATTCGCCATGTACCTTTACGTAATCACCACACTGTTATCCCCATTCTAATTTTCTTCAAACTTAAAATGTTATTTCAACACACACCAGCTTTGTAATTATTAACGATATGTTCCGCCATAGAAAACACAATTCAAAAAACACAATTCACAAGTTTGTTTCATGCTTTGATTAGTCCCTCAATTACCATCACTCTTAAAAAAGCAGATAAAAATGAAAACTTGCCACATCAAATAGAAATAAATATTGATGTCTTTTTCAGATTTTTATCACTTATAAATTATTTTTTCCGACGACAACCTGACCCAGATCGTCCCTTTTTTATTTGACCAAAACTTGAAAAAATGGAACAAATTTGAAATGTGTATTTCATGCCGTCTCTGTTTCTTGTCAAGACATTTTGTCACATTATGTCGAGACAATGATATTTAGGGAATAAAGGTGTGGTGTTTTGTGATTTTGGAAAGGTACAGGCCGGGACTGGGTCAAATTTATTTAATCGGTGAAGGCTAAAGCAATGCCATTGTTTTGTTTATATAGCAGCCAGGAAACAGATAAAATTGACAACTGGGAATATCAATGTTGGAGCGCTGAACGAGACTCTTTGCAATCAGTTTATAAATAATTGAAGCCTCACAAATCTTTGATGTTTCAAGTGGATCCATTTACAGTTTGTTGACAATTGGATGAGGCATGTGGCCTGTAGGGTGTGCCCAAGGGACGATGGATGTCAATCCATGGCAATAGCTCAAACTTGACCTTTGTAAGAACAAACCTTTTCTATCTCCTCATTCTTGACTAACTCCTGTCGAACTTGAAGCTTCAGATCTCGAATCTTCTCATCTCGCATCCTTATTTTGTCATCTGCTGTCTGTGAATGATCGAGAGAGACGGTTTACATTTACATGCAGTAATGCCCTAAATAATCGACTCCTTAACCACAGCAGAATTATGGGTAACTTTTCAGGATTTAGTCGGAAATATGTCTTGTTGCCATTCATTGGAAAGCTCTCAGTAGGGCATTACTGTACATGCTAAATATAATTGAGGGTTGCATGATGACGCTTTGTTTTGCATTGGGTCATGCAGCTAGTCGCTCACTAGTGATGTGCAGTTTTGACATTTCATTTATTTTTTGGTTTTGGTATGGTTTTTGTAGAAAAACCAGGTTTTAGTTCCCGTTATGGTTTTAATCAATACACCAATGACTATATGCATAGAACATGGTATAATATATGGCATAATATTTCCAGCTATTTTCCAGTGATTTCCATAGTCTATGTGGCAGTATGTGCCATTATCTCCCATATGACACCAAAATGTTCCAAATTAAAACTGCTATAGTGAATGGTGGCAAATAGCAACCAACAAAAGTGAGCACAAACCACATGTTTTGAAAAAGCGACCAGAGGTGTTGGTTAATTGAAACCGGAAGAAAAGGAGAATATATTGGTTGCAGTTTGGTTTTGAAATAAAACCGAAAGAAAACCGAGAAACCATAAAACCGGACATCAATATTGCTCACAATACAAATACTGTTACTATGAAGAACCGATAAATACAAATGTTGGTATGCAGCCACTCAATCAGGGGGCAATCAACTGGAAATAGGCCACAGTATCTGAGATAGCTGGTCAAATGGGGATTTGGCTATGGACTTATGACTCAAAACTCATCTGAGCCCAAACATTTATATCAGTTCTTGGGAATGGCTGCTCACATTTTTGTTCCAGCACACAACTAACATTCTGTTAAAATTTTTGGAGCAGTGTTGCTCTCAACTAAATAGTCATTCAAGCCTTTCACTAATTCAGATCATGTACTGTTTATGGCAGTTATTCATTTCCAATCAATTTGTATATTTGCTGAAAATGCTACTCACAAACTTCCCTTTAAAAAATAATACCAAAGCTATATAAGAGAATGCATTGGCTTAACACATTAAAAATTATAAAATTGTTAAAGAATGTAAGAAAAAATGATAAAAAAAGATTTTTTTTAGGCCAATGCATTCTCTTATATATGCGAGGCGACCTATGGTCGACTCGCATATATAAGAGAATGCATTGGCACAGGGCATAACTGTAACTATCACAATGTGGCCAAGGAGCCGGTTCCAATGATATCCATATTTGTATGGTTCTATTGAGACAGACTGAAGATATTTTAGGCTGTTGAAGCTTTATTTGGCCGGTTTTGGCCGGTTTGTTGGATAAAGGGTTAAATATAGCTGGATCAGATTGAAGTTCCCCAGATGAAGTTGGTGATGTTCACCCATTAGTCACCTCGATTAGGCATTTTATCTTCTGCAAATTGATAGGGGATATAGAAACTGAACAGAAGGGAAAAAGTAACTAAAAACAATGTTAATTTGAGAATATAGATACTTCCCAAAAGATGAGGCCTAAGCAGGACCTGAGGTCCCCAGAGGGGGAATTTGGTGATGCTAGCTCACTGTACATGGTACCATCTCTAAATTCGCCCTCTGGGGACCTCATTCTGTAAATGTCAGACACACTATTTCAAGGTTTTAACATTAAGATATGTCTTGTAAAATGTAAGAATATTTACCCCAAGCTGCTGACATTTGTCGTCGTAATCCTTTGTTATCCTCCTGATTTGTGTCTCCTTTGACCTGCATTCGGCTCTAAAAACAAAAAGTTTAACAATATAATTACAATGTTTCAAACTCTACCAGAGTGCACCAGTCATACTTCCTTTCTGAATCTGTCACCGGCTGGGTAATAGTCTGTGGTTTTCTATATTTAGTGCGGGTTTTTCCAGCCTAAATGGCGATATCGATCGCTCCAAAGTCAAATTTCCTATGTGCTATGAGAACAATTCCAGCGCTAAAAACTTATTGACATAACAGAACATTTGAGCAGTAGTTTCGCAAGCTATACTTGTCAAAATTTCAGCAGATTGGAACTCTTGTGTTTGATTTGCCATATGTGTTGTCAACCATGTGTGTTTAGACTTTTGTGTTGATAAAATAATCGGAAAACCAAATCCCACCATTTCACAATATAGTTCTTGGGTTCTGGAGGGACTTTCCAAAATTACATAAATTTGTTCGATAACTTGTGTGCTTAATAAGAGCAACATGTTCGCTGTTCGTTTAGTATATTAATATCGCGAAAGTCCACTAAATGTGGGTAAAATGTCGCCGGTAGCAGCGATCTTACCAAGTCATCAAAGGAGGTAAACCCTGCAAGTTTGACAATGTTTATTGCTAAAAAGATAACTCCATTACAGAATACTGTAAAATTTTTTGAAGAAGGTCTCATCACAGGTCCCCTTGTGTGACAACACCACCATTAGTATATACATTAATATAAGATTTATATCTATCGGACTATTATTGAGCATAGACTCACTTGCGATCAAAATTAATCAATATCCACTGTGCATAAGATAAAGCCACATGACCAGTTCATTAGACCACATTCGCACCTTTCATTTGGTGTATCTACCACATCGATACATGTAAGATCACCAAAGATATATATGAATATGTGCACACTTTAAAAATCGGACAAACACTTGAACAGATTCCCATAAAATATAGCATAGTACTACTGCAGAATTCCACTTGTTACAATGATTCACTCTGTGTGGTCCTGTCCGTGTGACCTTTTCAGAGTAAATTCTGCAGTGCTACTATGGTATCGAAAGTACTCACTGAGATGATTCTAGAGCTCTTCTTGTTGAGTCGAGAGTTAATTCAGCTTTCTCAACCTCAGATGCTGGAAAATTAAACATAACAATAAATAATGTAATCATAAGCTGTCAATCCACGGCATACTGTAAAACAATTCGCGGTCACATACTTCACCATTGAGATTATTTCTCTATAGCCTAAATATCTTGATTACTTTCCGCTGCAGAAATTACAGGAGCATCGAGTGATATGACTACGCCTGCTATACTGAGTGCCTAAAATGCGCATGAAAACTATTTGATACTTCCTGCGATATAAAATTTGTTGCATCAATATTCCTTCTGGTAGGACTGCCCTGCCAACATCCTTACTTGTAATTAACCCTCAGTACTTCAGTGAATAAAATACCTAGAGAAATCAACAAGACTATTGTAAATATTTGCAAAGAATTGAAATTTGAAACTAACAACTTGTGTTATAGCCAAAATACACAAGAACACGTGCTGCAACAGGGAACGACTAACCAGTCTGTGCACACTGTCCACTAGCCAATCAAAATCAACAGATGTATGATGCCACTTGATAAATCAATAATTAGATGTTTGAGTGACAGCGTGTCAGTTTCAACTTTATGTGCCTTTATCATCGGAAATAATCCCGAAGTTTTACGCTCGTTTTTACTTTTACCTTCTACTTATGGTGGTTCTCCTATGAAATGATAGATTAAAGAAATAATTCTTGTTTCAATTAAGGTTATGAGTTATAACTAATAAAAAGTTTGAATACAAATTTATTTATTACTTATGGTCGGGTTCCATACCGTGAATTAGGATGTATTTACACACGAAATCGGCTAGAACTATAATCGGGGTGCTGCCGCCGACATCGTGTCCACAGTTATCAGCAGATTTTTTTTTTTCATGGAATGGAAAAAAAGTTGTTGGCAGTGTTCATAAACCAGACTTTAAAATTGGTGTCGCCTAACCCTTCCATTGCTGGACCTTTCTGTAATTTTGTGAAAACCCTGTGCCAATGCATTCTCTTATATATGCGAGTCTCCCACAGTGATCCTCGCATATATAAGAGAATACACTGACCTAACAATATTTACCTTGACCTTGTAAGCCAGTGCAGAGAATGCACTGGCACAGGATCTTTTATAATGCAGCAGTTATATATATACACACCCCGTATCTCGAGGCTTCTGATCCTATCCTCCATATGGGTGACATCCTTCTGATATTTCTCTAGTCTCTCGCTCTTTTTCTTGTTGTCCGATCGGAGAATCTCAGCGATCTCTGTCGCCCGGAACAGCTTTTGACCAACATCCGATTCGGACTGAGACAGGTTGTCCAGCTTGGATTGCAGAGCCTAAAAATTTCAATAAAATATGTACCTTGAGATGTTAACCATGTATTAAATTTTGTATTCGGAATTGGAGTAATTGAATAATTTTATAACTCGATACTGGCTGATGGGAATTTATTGATTCCCATTCATTCATCTGACAACTAAAACTAAAGTTATTGTTCAGATACCAAAATATTTGGGTAATTCTAAGACAACAAGGGCCTTAACTCTAGTAAAGATTGATGGCAGACCGAACCCAAATTCAAACATGACCTGTATTTTCATATGAGTAATCCATATACCAAATTTGAAAGCAATCAGATAACAATAACTAAAGTTATCATATGGAAACCATCTGGGACGGATGGACACCGCTGATTTCTATAGTCACAATAAATTTAGTAAACAGCCTGAGGTGGTTTGTTGAACTTGTTCTCCGAAGTTCCAGGGAGCAACCGAGAGGGCAACTTGGGAGATTCTTCTCCCTAAAATGTACCAATTCTCCCTTCTCTTTCATATACCTGCACACATATGTCCCAATATCATTTTAAAGTATATTTATAGAATATAATGGCATTCTTACTTGCAATAATGGTTTTATAAATGGGCTGTTGTGTTGCATAATACTTATTGGATCATAGAATGGTGATTTGGGGGTGTAAATTGAACTTCAGTCTTTAAGACATCTGCCTGATAGCAGTCTACTTATCCCTAATAAACAAACATGGGAAAGTGACTTCTCCCAATTTGAAACCTCCAGACTGGTACCTTATCTGATCACCCTATATATATATATGTTGGAATCCATAGCATGTTTCTCGCCTCTCTACACTAGTGAACAAAATCAAAGAAAAGGAAAACCAAAGCCCCTACAAAACTTTACTAATTGTGGTCAATTTGGAATTGTATTTTCTAGTGACAAACTGTAATGCAATTAAGTTGCATGTCTGCCAATTGTCCTATGATTTTTTGTGCAGCTAGATAATTTAACTTTTAAATAATTGACAAGACAAATAATAGCATTTGACATGGCTGACTTTAGAAATGAGGGTGCACATAAAATATACTAAAAGTCCCAATGACAGGAAGGAAAAGTAAAATATTTCACACCTGTTAGGTGTAACGCATATATTCAATGCATTCACAGCCATTGAATACACAAGTGGAATACATGCCAGATTTACTTTGTGTTCACATTGTCGCCAAGAGCGATGATATGCATTAATTATGAAAATGATCCGCTCCCAGTGATGCCTCAATAATAGCGAGTTCTTCTTTAGACTTAAATCACAATTATGGTAGTTATAGAATTGATGGAGGTCACAGTTAATGACTGGAAATATTACCCAATATAAGGGTGTAGAATAAATTCAGAATACTAATTCCATGTCAGTATAGTGAGAATAAGAACTCACTATTAGTAGTACTATGATAAAAGCGTCCAATCAAAAACAATATTGTAGCACGATGTGATGTAATTTGGGGAAGACCGCAAACATTACGAGAAATGAAAGGTTTGCGGGAATACGATAGACTTAGTATCAGTGCGAATCTGAGTGTATGTTAACAAAGACTGGTAAAAAGATATGTTTTTTTTTGCAATTATCCACTCTTGTATTGTGCTGTTGATTTTCAGTGCCAGGGGCCGATCTTATCGGCCCTAATTTACGTCTGTAAAATCGTCCCTAAAAAAAGTTAAAAATAAAAAAAAAACACATTTTTTAAAAAGATTTTTTTGGGTTGAATTTTTTTTGGGTATGCTTAAGCATGCTATAGCGAATTTAAAAACAAACTGGATAAAACCTTAGGGGCATGTTATAACTCAAAACTATCACCAAGTATTCATTGTAATAATTTTGATGCCCATGAAAAACGTAAGATTCCCTGGCACTAAACCTACAAAATAAGTCTGTTAATCTGTTAAAGAATATAAGAAAAAATTATTAAAATTGTAAAAAATTGTAAAAAATAATAACAAATGATGAAAAATTGTTAGGCCAATGCATTCTCTTATATATGCGAGGCGACCTATGGTCGACTCGCATATATAAGAGAATACATTGGAACAGGGTATATGGGTTGATACATAAATCGGACCTGGCACTGAAAGGGTTAATACTCATGTCTCATTCATATCTGGAAAGAAATATCAAATTTTCATGAGTGGCTACAAGCCGCGAGTGAAAAATAAATATTTCTTTGCAGACATGAATGAGATGTTTCAGGTATTCAAACAAAAACTGTAGGTATTCTTTATACAAGCCTTGAAATAGTGTGTCTGTCATTTGCAGAATGAGGTCCCCAGAGGGTGAATTTAGTGATGCTATCCCACATAGCGGGCTAGCATCACCAAATTCATCCTCTGGGGACCTCATTCTGCTTACACCTCAATCAATATTTCTTTCCAGATACGAATGAGATGTTTCAGGTATTCAAACAAAAACCTGTAGGTATTCTTTATATAATATGTGCCTTATTTATGCTCAAAGTTGCTAAATTAACTCTTACTTAACCCTTTACCCAACAAACCGGCCAAAACCGGCCAAATAAAGCTTCAATAGCCTAAAATATCTTCGGTCTGTCTCAATAGAACCATACAAATATGGATATCATTGGAACCGGCTCCTTGACCACATTGTGATAGTTACAGTTATGCCCTGTGCCAATGCATTCTCTTATATATGCGAGTCGACCATAGGTCGCCTCGCATATATAAGAGAATGCATTGGCCTAAAAAAAATCTTTTTTTAACACTTTTTACCATTTTTTCTTACATTCTTTAACAATTTTATAATTTTTAATGTGTTAAGCCAATGCATTCTCTTATATATGCGAGGCGACCTATGGTCGACTCGCATATATAAGAGAATGTATTGGCACAGGGCCGTTCTGTTGGGTAAAGGGTTAATTAAATTATTAACTCTACTTAATTGAAGAGCGCACGTGTCAGTGTTTACAAACAGGAAAGAGCACAGGCCTAAATTTGAAATTGACACATTACATCACATCTCATCACGTGCCATCATAATTTTCGCTTTTTATTGGCTAGTGGACAGTGTGCACGCAATGATCACTCAATCGACCTTGACAGGTCGTGTTAGTTTCTAGCCCTACAGCGAAATATTGGAACCTACAGTGAAATAACAATATAGCTCCAATGAAATAATAAAATCGTATTTCATTGTAGCTTCGAAGAGATACATACGACGGTCTACATTTTGGCAATTGTCTACTATTTTATAGGTAAGCATATAATAAAACTTTCTTGCTCATTTTATTTCAGCTTTCTGACTGGTTCTTAAACTGCCTATACTAGCAGGGTTCTCAGCCTATCATTAGCTTATGTCAGCTTCCGGTGGGCAAGACAAGGTACCTCTTGTCGTGGATTCAAGTGCCATTGGGCATCCCCCATTTACTCACACACGTGGGTCATACAAAGCATATTATAAATACCTGTTTCTGTTTCCTCTCATCTTCACACTGCTGTCTGATCACAGATAATTCTTCTGATTTCGCTTTGTTATCAGCTTTCTCCTTCTCTCTGCAACAGAAATATATATAATTTCAATATAGAAACTTCAAACCTCTGAATAGATCCCTGGGTAGTGTCAGATTTATGCTCTTCTCTTCCTAGAACAAAATCATTCTCACAAATAATGGTATTCTGTTTATTTGATATGTTAATATTATTATGATAAGGCTTGGATTTAGTTTCATCAGGGAGATCTTCTCCCATCAGGGAGATCTTCTCCCTAAAATGTGCCACTTCTCCCTATTTTAGTCCCAGGGAGAAGTGACTTCTCTTTCATATACCAGTATGGATATATCCCAACAGCATAGTGAAAGCAGTCCTTCCCACCAGGAAAATTTGCTCTCATAACTCTGACAGCGGGCTAGCATCACAAAATTCGCACTCAGGGGACCTCATTCTGCTTAGACCTCATCTTCTCTGGAAAGAATCTTTATTATCAAATTAACAAGTTATTTAGTTTCTTTAGAAAGATTCTTTCTCTTTTTTAGTTTAGTTTCTCTATGTCCCCAAATTGGCATATATTGGTATATCACCAGCAGGATCCGCGCTGGACCAAAATTTACTTTTGCTAAATAATTTGCAAAATGAAAATATTTTTTGCCAAATTATTTTAGAATTTGCCAAATGCTCTCCCTGATAGTATAATTTTCTGCAACATTGAGTCTTATTTTGTGGTTTAACGACAATAAACCAATCACCGAACAATAAAATTGTAGAAGGGTTGCTTCACCAGAAGGGCACATTACGAGCGGATTAGCTATGTAAACACAACCACCACACTGAATACGGGTAATCCCTTCACCCATCGATACTAATACTATCAGATTAACTGCATCTTAATAAAGGTGTTAACTTTTCCTAGACCTTATAAAACACCACTAATATAATTATATTGTAAGAGTTTCCTGAAATGAATGTTATTGATTGACCAATATTTTTCAACTTTCTTGAGGAATTAAAAAGTTTCTTGCCAACACATTTGCCAAATGAAAATATTTTTTACCAAATGTGAATTATTTTTGCCATTGGCAAATTTGGCGAACCCTGATCACCAGTAGAACCATTCTGGAATCTTATGCTAGTATATCTGAGTATATCAGAATATTTAAACATAAGCTCTGTGAGCAGGCAATTTGCGAGTAGGGAAAGTTTATGTGATATTTAAATCAGTAAAGAACCCAATATTTGTAGAATGAGTATAGAAGGCTAGCATCACTAAAATCATCATTCTGCATGGCCTCATCTGCTATGGGAGACTTAAGACTCATTCTGTAAATTTCCAGCACCATATTTTGTGGCCTGTCTGCTTAAAAATACACAAAAATATGTAATATATAGACTGGCTGTAATCGTGAGGTATTGATCGATAGATCTTTGTGGACAATCGGAGAAACCATTCCTAATCATGCTTTATAGGTAAATCAATAGCGTTCCTATAATCTTATCGGCTTGTTGGGAGACCCTGTTAAACAAATAAATATTCTCTAATGTCAAGAAGTGGACGTGTTTGATAACTTTTCTCAACCTATGTTTTCACGATATCTTGAAATGTATACAATGTAATTTAGCTTTTTGAACTCATGTAATAAGGTTAGCAGTCTGGTTCAGAATCTAAATTATCCAGGACAGCTACAGTAATGCTCTAAGTAATCGACTCCTTAACCACAGCAGAATTATGGGTAACTTTTCAGGATTTAGTCGGATATATGGCTTGTTGCCATTCATCGGAAAGTTCTCCCCGAGAGCTTTCCGATGAATGGCAACAAGCCTGATGATGATATTTCCGAATAAATCCTGAAAAGTTACCCATAATTCTGCTGTGGTTAAGGAGTCGATTACTTAGAGCATTATTGTACTATAGCTTAAAACAAAAAGCAAGAAATCTCTTTACTTAAAAAATATTATGTCAGTATAAGCAAATAATAAATCACAGAAATACTGATCGGAGCTAATCAGAAGATAGTGTTACCAAATGGTTAGCTGACCCTGACGTCATTTTTTTTTAAAGTTGTGAAAAATACACTTATGTGCTCTATGAATGATGCAAACAACATGGTAATTATAAAGAAAATGAGTTAACGGCTCCATGCAGTCATAAACTCATTTTCATTATAATTACCATATTATTTACATCGTTCATAGAGCACATGAGTGTATTTTGCACTAATCCACGGCTCAAATTCATTCATTTATTGCATATATTCTCTATAGTATAAAAGGAGATGGTTCCATAAATGGCTGGATTTAGTGTACAGTCCCCCTTTAAATCTACTTCGATGAAAACTTTAATTGCAAAAAACAAAGGTGAAAACATTGATGGAATCAATTAACCTGTTACCTGTCAGAACCATTCTGGCGATTTTCAATTATGAGCGAGCTGAGACTGAGCCTCTGTCTGAGCAGGTTTTTAGTCTGACTGAGCATCCTTTGGTTAGTTAATTTATCTACAGCTATGTCCCAGAGATGTCCTGTTCCATTACCATCTGCCGAGTGCATCGCAGCCATTGAACACTAACCAGGGATACACAGTTCATAATCGTACACCAACAGGTAGTCAGAATACTAACCCGCGATACACAGTTCATAATGGTGCACCAACAGGTAGTCGCAGCGTATCTATGTATGTGTATATTCATATATTAGGCATTTTAAGTTTTATTACTTGGTTTACGGATATCCTTACCCAATTTTTTGTTTTTTCACACCGATGGGAATATTAACCCTAGCTTCAATGAGTGGAGCAATTTTGCAAAAAATCATATCCCAATGCATTCTCTAAAATATGCGAGTCTCCCATGGTTACGTAGCGTTTTTCCGAAGACCCATAACTCCGAAGGTCCGATTCTCCGAAGGTCAGATTCTCCGACGCCCCGTTTCTCCGAAAGCCCATAACTCCGAAGTCCCGATTCTCCGAAATCCCATAACTCCGAAGACCCATAACTCCGAAAGCCCATAACTCCGAAGGCCTATAACTCTGAACGCCCATAACTCCGAAGGTCTATAACTCCGAAGGGCCGATTCTCCGAAGGGCCGATTCTCCGAAGGTCCGATTCTCCGAAGATCATGTTTTATCGCTTATTAAATAGTGTACAGTCCAGTGGCGGGGTCAATGGGGCCCTAGGGAAGACCGCCCCCAAAAAACATGTCAATGTCATGTAAACGTCAGGAAATCCCTCCTAGGCATTCAAATATTCACAGTGTTCCTGCCCAGGGGAGCCCTCGGACCAACGATTGGGGGCGACCCCTCCCATGTATGCGCTCCCCAAATCAGGCCTTCGTGATATGCTTTCGGCATATCATATGCATGATATATCCCCCACATATCCCCCACATATGCTAATTAATGTGCACCCCTAAATGGGAACACTGGCTCCGCCACTGGTGTGCACCGGGTATATTATAACGAAACGCTGCAAGAATGTCAGAGTAGCCTATATAACATGCACAGGGCGTCAAGTTCTTCCCCGTTCACCCCTGTACATTTTACTCTGGCGTCTCATGGGCCAACGTAACGTTATAGTATCTGGTGTATAGTCAGTGGCGGGCCAGGATTCCCATATAGGTGGGGGCAGTAGGAAAAGTTTGAATATTTTGATGCCCCATGAATGATTTCCGGGCGTTTACATGACATTGGACATGTTTTGGTAGGGGCCCATATTGTCTGAAATAGCAAGTAGAGGTTTAATGGGGGCAGTGGGAATTTTGGGACCCCTTGGCTTCGCCACTGGACTGTACACTATTTAGTAAACGATAATACCCCGATAAAACAAAATCTTCGGAGAATCGGACCTTCGGAGAATCGGACCTTCGGAGTTATGGGCCGTCGGAGAATCGAGCCTTCGGAGTTATAGGTCTTCGGAGAATCGGCCCTTCGGAGTTATAGGTTTTCGGAGTTATAGGTCTTCGGAGAATCGGCCCTTCGGAGTTATGGGCTTTCGGAGAATCGGATATTCGGAGTTATGGGCCGTCGGAGAATCGGGTCTTCGGAGTTATGGGCCGTCGGAGAATCGGGTCTTCGGAGTTGTGGGCCGTTGGAGAATCGGGTCTTCGGAGTTGTGGGCCTTCGTAGTAATAGGTCTTCGGAAAACCGGTCTGACAACGTCTCCCATAGAGAGCCTCACATATATAAGAGAATGCATTGGCCTAACAATATTTACCTTGACCTTGTAAGCCAGTGCATTCTCTTATATATGCAAGGCTTCCTATGAGAGACTCGCATTTATCAGAGAATGCACTGGCACAGGATCTTTAATCCAGACATATAAAAATTGTAACAGGAAACGAGTGTGCGTAAATTATACAACAAAATCAATTGAACAGTGAAGCCTCCCAATGTTTATGATATGCTACAGATCTATTATCTACTTCTAAATGCACAAGGAATACAACTACCAAATTGTCCAATGGATAAGTTGAATGTCAATGCCAACATGACAGATGCCGATTTTAAGGACACTTTCAAACCAAAAATAAATTTTCCTGTGCAAGTGGACTTCAGTGGCGTAGGAGCGGGTACGGCCGGACGGTTTTGGCCGTACCAATATTCGCAGACGTGAAGTTTTTTGTTGTTACACACATGGGAATGGTGCGATTGGCTATAGTCATAAAACACGGAATGTGAAACTTCTACAATGCCATGCTGCTTAATTTATAGTTCTTATCGAAGAAACGTCATTGACTATATCATGTTATCCGTCTTCGATAATTAAGATCCCCATAAATTCCCAGCATCACATATAATATGTATCTCAAATTCCCTTTCCCGGCTTCTCCCAGAATTTAATTTAACTTAATTTATTTGTACTGCTCTTTTACTGTCTTAAATCACAAGCTGTCAAACTAGTGAAGTTAGTACTTGTTATGCCAGCTACAAATGCTACCAGCGAGTGTTCATTTAGTGCTCTCAGACGACTCAAAACTTTTCTAAGAACAACGATGTCACAGAACCGCCTAACCATCTGAAGGTGACATATGTACACAAAGAAAGGGCACAGCAGCTGAATCTGATTGATGCCGGGAATGTATTTGTGTCAATCTCCGAGCAGTATCGCTCTGCTGTCTTCGGTAAATTCAGCAAATATGACAAATCCAAGGCATCGGTACCAAGCAGAGACAAATCAGTTCAAACAATCTGATGTTGAATTTGTGCTCCCGAAAACGACTGTAAATATGTATCCTCTATTATTCCAGCTCTATATATTCATTGTTATGATATATATCTCTTCAATTCAGCAAAATTAATTATCTATCGTCGTTCCTGTATTCGTGTGATAGAATTTTCTTTTGGAGGAGTTATTTTATCGTGGAAAACCGCTTTAAGTTTTGCAGAACATTGGTGATTAATTTGTACAGCGACATTGTTTGTCTTATTTGTGTGACACGTGCATCGGGACATGATTCTTCAGATGCTATACATGCATGGTTGTTATACCGGTGAGTATTGATGCATATTTCATTCTTTTCTCCCAGCATGTGTAATGTAACATTGGTTACGCCAAAATGCACCAGAAAGTGCCATTTCAATGTTGAATATTAAACAATTTCCCAATTTTGGAAGTTGTGGACACCCCCCTTCCATACCATCCCCCCTTCTCGGCGCTCCGCGCGCCTTGAAGCCGCGCAAGCGTGGCTATGGAATGATACCTATGGGCCGTACGAATACTTATAACCCTCCTACGCCTCTGGACTTGGTCAAAGCATAGCCATGAGTGATCTGGTGGCTTCTGTTTTAGACTAGGAGATTATTATACGGCAAATATTTTATTTCTCCCGACAATTTAAATATTAAAACAAAATTATACCAATTTATTCCCCCCCCCCCCTAGACCTCCCCTACCTATGAGCCAAAAAAATATAAAAACCAAGTAAAAAAAATAAAATGCCTTATGCTCTACATGTATCAGAGTGCAGTCCAAATGAAAACTACATGTAGATTATGATAGTCCTATTCTGACATGTTCAGATAGTCACAGTATACATAGAAAACATTCCTGTAGTATTCACTATCAGAGTTAGTTCTCGATAATTCCAAATAAAAACCAAAGTAAATGCATAGATTGTATGTACATAGTCCTATTCCTGAACCTTCAGGTAGCCACATGTATATTTAACTATCATTCCTTTGGCTGCAGCAAATCACAAATGAAACTAGAGAAAGACATAGTCCATATTCCTGCACTATCAGGTACTCATAGTGTACATGTAGCTATATATCACATCCGTATGTTATTCACTATCAGGTACTCATAGCGACTACATGTAGCTATATATCACATCTGTATGTTATTCACTATCAGGTAGTCATAGTGATTATATGTAGCTATATATCACATCCGTATGTTATTCACTATTAGACTTTAGTCCACAGTAAGTCGAAATGGAAACTAAAATAAACATGGACCATATTTGTGTTCTTGCACAGTCAGGCAGCTCCAGGTATAATTCACTAACAGACCATTGGCTGCAGTAATTCCAAATGAAAACTAGAGTAATACCGACTTTGGCTGGCGACTTACAGTTATTACCAGAATATCTTTTGGAAGAACCAATTTAGTGCTATAATGATAAATGCTGACATCATCTTATAATGAAATAGCCTTTGATGCCATGTGATTATATTAAGTACTGTACAGGACTGGAAAAGAGAGACACAAGAGGGGCAAGTGTAGGGATGTGGCTGGCTAGAGGATCCCCATTTGGGGGTGTTCACCTTGAGATTTCCAACAGCACCCACCCCCCCCCCCTGAACCAGACCAAACTGCAACCCCCATCCCCACTAAAAACTAATTACTTATTGGAAATGATGTCATGACAATAGGTGCTTGAATTTCTGCTGCACAACTATTTTATAGCAGACAGAAGGAGCAATTGGACATTAAAATGATAAATAGTGATATATAGTGAACAAATTTTTAAATTATGAGCCCATGGTCTGCATCAAAACAGGATGTTAATAATTTTTAAGAAATATACGCTGAAATTCCAGTTTTTTTACTAATTCTAGTCTCTAACCCTGTCTAACCCCATATGTTTGAACAGAAATTTTCTGAAGAAAAATATGAAAGCCAATTTGTTTTTTGTCACCCATTGCCATAAACATTCAAAAGACCTAAAGATCAATATCTCAACATCTAAACAATTATTTTTTCAACTTGCAGATTGTATGTCCCACTTTCATATTCAATGATTAACTTGGTAGTTAATTTCTCAATACAAACATTTATTTTTGGGTAGAGAATCGATCAGCCAAATTAATCCTAATGCAAATTTCTACTTCCAAGAGTAAAATATACAATGATTATATAAAACAGTAATGCACTAAATAATCTTCTCCTTAACCACCGCTGAATTATGGGTAACTTTTCAGCATTTAGTCGGAAATATGGCTTGTTGCCATTCATCGGAAAGCTCTCACTGAGTGCTTTCCGATGAATGGCAACAAGCCATATTTCCTGAAAAGTTACCCATAATTCTGCTGTGGTCAAGGAGTTGATTATTTAGGGCATTACTGTATGTCTGTTTATTCTTACCTTTTGATGTTCATTCCCTGCTTGGTGACTGACATCCATTTACTAATAACGGAATTTCCAGCAGACATTTTGAAATCAGATCGCACAAACTAATTCCGATTTGAAATCCTATATAAATGAATTCCGAGTTCAATGACTGAAGAGGATAACCACAAACTGTCACTCAGTGTATGAACCAATATCACGTATCGAGTCATATGGTACACAATAAAAGCTATTGTTCTCCGAGAGATAATCCATTGTCACCAATTAAAATCTTTGGTATTTCAAAAAACTATAGCAACATTCCAATAACAGTTCAATAAGTCCTATTAAAAAGTTCCTGAAAGTTTTTACAAATCATGAACCATAAATTTAAGAACTAAAATGCTTAACATTGACACGTGAAAGCATTAAAAGCTCTTGTTTCACTACAAATTCCCTCTTATTGACCTATTACGTTGCCACGATTGTAACTCGAAGTGATGTCAACAAAATCAATGAGGACCTCTTATCCGTTAATTAGCCGCCACTTTCTAATTGGCTTGATTATATGCCACTTCCTGTAACGTTTCCGAGATCTAGAATGAAATCAATAGCTTGCTGGCTTCAGGTCTACGCGAATTTCATGTACGATTATTGATAACAATTTGTTGGGAATAAATATTAAAGCGGGAGCTATTAGCATCCTGGGAGCGATAAACGAGACATGTTTTATGATTGTTTGATCCCCACGGCCACTTAACGGTAATGTCAAGGATAAACAAGTTGAATGATGCCTTCTGAGTTTAATGACACGTCAATGGCAAGTGTCAAGTTAAACAACATATGTAGGTAAATGCTTATAATATCCTATTACTTTATCTGAAGATTTTACAATATAATGCTAATAACTTGGTATGGTTAGGTCCCATAGCCTTATGGGCTAGGAGGGCTTAGAGGGTTGCAGCCCCCAAACATTTTGAAAGCTCAAAATTTGGGAAATTTTCTGGCAAATTGGAAATATTTTCGGTCAAATTCGGACAATTTGAATGGTATTTTAGGGGGAAATTGTGGCAAATTACAGTATTTTTCACATTTCTGCCAGAATTATACATATTTAAGATTAATTTGAATCTATTTTGTTACATTTATGTGTATATACAAGGTATATTCTACAAAAAATGTGTATACAACCATGAGTATATCATGTAAAAAAAATTTTAACAAAAAAGACTCAGTCATCCCTAAAAATTTAGGAATCCGTACAGCTATGTTAGGTCCAGGTTCATGATGCTGGCAATTGTTTAACATCTTTGCTGCTATATAACCATTCTGATTTACCCAATGGGGAGGAGATCAAGTTTGAATTTACGGGATTGGGACAGGCCCTATCATTCAATCCTACATTCCTGAAAGTAAATGTCCTTCCCATTCCCTTATTACCCTCCTCCATCAATGATTAAGTCATTGAATTGTTCAATGGAATGGAGATATATCTGATTTAGTAGCACCGTAAAATGACCAGCATAAAGATGAAATCGATGGGTCAAATTTATTCCTGCGTACAATGAACTGGGGGCCCTGGGGTGCTGAACCCTGGGATGGACAGATACTGTCAGGTGTAACAGACAATGAATGCAACGAAATCAATTATTTTACAGATGAGCGAGCAATGCTCTCAATGTTTTATGATATTCGACAATACTGACTGTCTACGTTAAATGCTTTGTAAAATCTATATAATTCTCATTGTGATGATGTCCGTTACAGTGAAGTGATTACTTGAACTCAATCGGAAGCTTAATTTCTCATTGATTTTAACCCAGATATAGCAATATTTATGTTAGAGACCCAAACCTCTTTTCTATCTAAGTTATGACTTTAATAAGCCTTCCATGACTGGGTATTCATGAAATTTTTCTAAAACCCTGTGCCAGTGCGTTCTCTCATATATGCGAGTCTCCCATAGGGAGCCTCTCATATATAAGAGCATGCACTGCCCTAACAATATTTACCTTCACCTTGTGAGCCAGTGCATTATCTTATATATGCGAGGGTCCCTATGGCCGGGAGACTCGCATATAAAAGAGAATGCACTGGCACACAGTCTTTAATGATGCACAAGTGCAACTCCCGCCACGAAAGGGTTAATATGTCCAACAACACCCCCGTAATCCTGGTATCACAAATCGGAGGGTGTCACAGACATCGGAGTGATTGAGAATAAATTCTCACATAATAGTAGTTAATATGAGAAAAAGTATATTTTCCATGGTAATACAAACAACTGCAAAAATAATTGTGTGTCTGTGATATGGTGGTACTAAACTGTCAGCCCAGAGAGATGTTAAAGTCACAGAGAGATGTCAAAGTCGCGGAGCCATGATGTCATTAACACCAGAGCAGTTTCACTCTGCTGCTTCGACATCCAAAAGTTTGATGGGCACCCTTATTTGATTGCATATAGTTTTTTTGTCAACGGCACTGACAGGTAGAGGTTTAACCCTTTCATGACGGGAGCTGCATTGGTGCAGCATTAAAGATAATATGCCAGTGCATTATCTTATAAATGTGAGTTTCACATAGGAAGCCTCGCATATATAAAAGAATTCTCTGGCTTACAAGTTAAAGGTAAAATATTGTTAGGCCGATGTATTCCCTTATATATGCAAGGCTCCCTATGGATGGGTTAAGATATTATTCAAACATACAGTAATGCTCAAATTAATCGACCTCTTAACCACAGCAGAATTATGGGTAACTTTTCAGGATTTAGTCGGAAATATTGTTTGTTGCCATTCATCGGAAACAGGGGCACCAGAAGCATCCAAGGGCAGGGGGGCAGGGCATTTTCTCCGCAAACTCGGGAAAATAACCATAAATTCATTGTGGCAAAAATCCATATTTTAATGGTATTTGTCGGTTTTTATGGCCGTTTTGTGATAAAATTGACAAAAAATTAATATTCCTTGTCACATTTTGCTATAAAAACACGAGATTAAACACACAAAAAGCATTTTCTGTCTCCGATGAATGGCAACAAGCCATATTTCCGACTAAATCCTGAAAAGTTACCCATAATTCTGCTGTGGTTAAGAGGTTGATTAATTAGAGCATTACTGTATTTTCCTGTTATTATATGTATTCTTCACCTTCAGCTGCAGATAATTTTGTTTCAAAAGGGTTTTCTAAAGTGAACAAGAACTATGCTGGGCATGGCAAAATATGCCCGCTGTGCTTTTATGAAATGTACACAAACAATGGCAGTGACACTGAATTGTAGTATTGGAAAGGTTATTATGGGTGGACCCTGAATTTTCTAAGTCAAATGGACATATAAAAGACAAGGTATGTTAATAGGGTTTGTTGTATTTTATGAAGTTCATTTATCATTCCATGCAGCCCACACCATCTATAAACTAAACTAAAGTTATCATTTGGAAACCTCAAATATTGAAAATTCTAAGTCGAAAAGAGCCATAAGTTAGTACAGAATATTCGGATCATACCCATGTTCGAACTTGACCTGAATTTTAGTCTGGAAAACTCACATATCAAATTTGGTTCCGATAAAATAAACCAAACTAAAGTTATCACTCGTAAACATTGAAAATTTTAAGTCGAAAAGAGCCATAAGTCAGAAATAAATATTCGGACCGAACTCATAATCGAACTTGGCCTGTCTGTCTTTAGGTCTGGAAAACTCACATTCCCAATTTATTTCTGATAAAATATCCCAAACTAACGTTATCATCCCGAAACCAAAACTGCTAATGGACAGACAGACGGAATAATAACATAATACGGTGTATAAAAAGATGCATGGTAAACACATGGTAATTATAATGAAAATGAATAAATGACTGGATTATTATAATTACCATGTTTTTACACCATTCAAAGAGCACGAGTGTATTTTTCACTCATCCATGGCTCAAATTCATTCATTTGTTGCATATATTCTGTTGAGTATAAAAGGAGATGATCCCATATATGGAATGATTTAGTGTACAATACACCTTATAACAAAAGATGCATCAATAGTTTAGTAGGTGAGAATATATCAAATGGAAATATGATTGATTTTAAGAAGGAAAAAGTACCTAAATATAATGAAAGATCTTAAATTGTACGTACAGGATATCCAAGTCTATGTCCATGTTTCCGTAGAGGGATGATTCATGTGTAACATTCAGTACGGGACCCACAAGTTTAAGAAATAGTTATTGTGTTTAGACTCAATAAGATCGGAGGGATATGTAATTATATCCAATTAAGACGTGAAGTGGATAATTACGACACAAAGTGTCTCTTGGCATGCTACAGATATACTCCATGGCAGCAGCAATTAAAATGATTTAATACTGAATGTCTCGGTGGAGTTCCGAGCAATCGTGAGTTTGCTTTATTTTTATGAGCATTCTCTCTCTATACAGACGTGACACTTCAGATTGTCTGCACTCCATGTACACATGTCCTCAACAATGTATAGAGTTTACATTACTGAAATGCCATGTTGATTTCTGTGGCCATAACTATGTATAGAGTTTACATTACTGAAGTGCAATGTTTTTATACCCCATTCTGCATGGCCATTCATAACTCTAGATAATTAAGTTAGTGCAACCGATCTCATAATCTCTTGACATGCTACAGAAATACTCCATGTAAGCGCAATTAAAATGATTTAACACTGAATGTAGTTGCACTTCATTTACACATGTCCTCAACTATGTATAGAGTTTACATTAATAAAATGCAATGTTATTTCTGTGGTCGTTTTTATAATCCGTTCCGCATGGCCTTTTATAACTCTAGATAAATAAGGGCGATAACTCTATTAAAGTTAGTCCGACTGATCTCATAATCTCTTTCCGTGGAGTTCCGAGCAATCGTGAGTTATTATGTTAGCATGTTCTCTCTCTATACAGACCTGACACTTCAGAGTGTCTGCACTTCATTTACACATGTCCTCAACTTTGTATACAGTTTACATTAATAAAATGCAATGTTATTTCTGTGGTCGTTTTTATAATCCGTTCCGCATGGCCTTTTATAACTCTAGATAAATAAGGGCGATAACTCTATTAAAGTTAGTCCAACTGATCTCATAATACTCCATGGCAGCGCAATTAAAATAAAAGGTCGGCTGACCACAGTGTCCCCCGACAACGTGGCAAGTCGATGCTGCTTTGTTAAAGAAATTTTTAAAAATGTTGAAATGTTCTAAGTCGAAAGGGTTAATAATTCCGTTAAAAAAAAAAAAAAATCCGTCATCTATATACATGTTGCACATCTCCAATCTGTGGGTAACAATACTCTGAAGTTTCAAATATCTACAATCAAAACTGTAGGAGGAGTTGATCACACCATGAAGGTACCCTCATACAGAAAATTGAAAAAAAAAAATTTTAAGTCGAAAGGCCCATAACTCTGGGAAAAATCATTGGATCAATCTCAAATTCGAACTTGACCTGTATTTTGATATGAACAACCCACAGAAAAAAAGAATTTCCAATTAAACAATCCAAACTTGAGTTATCATCCGGAAACCTAAGAAATAACAAGAAAAATTTGAATTTTCTAAGTCGAAAAGCCCATAACTCCGAGAAAAATCATTGGATCAAACTCAAATTCGAACTTGACCTGTATTTTGATATCAATGACTCACAAAAATACAGAATTTTCAATTGAACAGTCCAAACTTGAGTTATCATCCGGAAACCAAAGAAAAAAATAAGTAAATTTAATTTTTTAAGTCGAAAAAAGTTCAAATTCGAACTCAACCTGTATCTTGATATGACTGATCCACATAAAAACGGTATTTGCAATTAAAGGATCCAAACTTGAGATATCATCCGGAAACCGAAAAAGTGAGAAATTTTCTAAGTATAAAAATGTTGAAAAAAGGGAAATAAATAACTTCATAAAAGAACATCGGATCAAACCCAGAATTGCAGAGCACATGTGTTCTTGGTTGAGACACCTACATACCAAGTTTCAATCAAATCGGATGATCATTACTGGAGTTATAACTCCGGACGGACGGACGGACACACGGTACGACAGACACACGGTACGACAGACGGACGGAAGACAGACGGACGGAGCTGATTACAATAGTCCCCTGAAAATTATGATGTAACACTGAATGTCTCCGTGGAGTTCAGAGCAATCGTGAGTTTGCATTCTTTTTATGAGCATTCTCTCTCTATAAATAGAGTTTACTAAAACGCAATGTTTATTTCTGTGGTCCTAACTATGTATAGAGTTTACATTACTGAAATGCAATGTTGAATTCTGTTGTCCCAGTCATTTTTATAACCCATTCTGCATGGGCTTTTTAACTCTTGATAATTAAAGACATTTATGGATTTGTTCGTGTGTGTGAAACTGATAAATTAGTACTCAGGCGCTATACCAACTGGGGGAATGTAGCATTCTACTAACATCGCCCAAAATCTCAAAGAAATCGACCTTACAACTCCATAGAAAAGACCGTCTGAACTACGCTCAATTGTAAATATTTATATCTCGATTCAGGACACAACAATCGGCGATAAACTAACGCAAATGATTTCGCCATCGATACTCATTGCATTTAACAAATATAGAAGACTGACAGTGTGTGTTGTAAATTTTGATTAATATTCATAAAAATAACAACTTTGAACAAGATTATTCTCCATTTCTATTTGATCACCCAACCAGAGTGTTTCACATCACTTTAACCCTTTGGAGAGTATAGTAACGTCATATACATGACGTCATGAGTAAATTTAATGTCAACGTCATGGCAATAATTATTAACAAGTTCGGGTCAAAAGGGTCCAATAATTCGTTTCAATTTATGTGCATTTATTTTAACGTGTGTTATCATAATCGATTGCACTTATACATTTGGGACATTATATTAATCAAAATAACTCCTATACAAATCATTTATAAATCAGATGATTTATTGAAGTTATGTCTACATAAAATAACACTTCCTGAAACGACATATATGTCGTTCTACTCCTCAACCGATAGATGACATATATGTCGTTCTACTCGCCAAAGGGTTAAGGGCGATAACTCTACTAAAGTAAGTCCAACTGATCTCATAATCTCTTGGCATGCAAAAATAGAATGCTCGTCATCGATATATA
Source organism: Siphonodentalium dalli (assembly GCA_032622095.1). Taxonomy (NCBI): domain Eukaryota; kingdom Metazoa; phylum Mollusca; class Scaphopoda; order Gadilida; family Siphonodentaliidae; genus Siphonodentalium; species Siphonodentalium dalli. The sequence goes on from CP136062.1 coordinate 153,631,527, forward strand.
TTTGTACAGTTTTCAGGAAAATGTATCAAATAAATGTTATATTAATAAAAATAGTCCCATGCAGATACTCATTAATTTTATTGTATAGTTAGTGAGTGGCTTCAGTTATATCTATATAAGTTTTATACGATGTGTGCCACACATTGTCAATCCATTGTCCATCAATTAATTTGATTACGTCTTGTACAAGGAAAATCGTAAGTCAGTTTAAGGCTGGAGCCAACAGTAAACTTATATTAAATTATAAATTGAATTTTATGATATCATGTTAACCCTTTCATGAAGGGGCCGGTGCCAGTGCAGTCTTATGTATGCGAGTCTCCCAAAGGGAGCCTCGCATATATAAGAGGATGCACTGGATTACAAGGTCAAGGCAAATATTGTTCGGCCAACATATTCTCTTATATGCGAGGCTCCCAATGGAAAGATGAAAGTGTCAATGACACTGTAGCTCAACTTGGATGGGGAATAATTTCATGTGTTAAAATCAATACAGCAATTAGGAATGCGGAAAGTTTGAATGTCTAAGTAACACTAGAAGCCAACATGAAGAGAAATAATGATATATATAAAGTGTAATCCAAGATGGCTGCTGGCGGCCATGTTTTTCAACAAAATTCCGAAAAAAAATTATGGCTCCCATCTAGAGGTCACCCAATAGATCCATATGAAGTTTGGGATGATCGGATGAGGGATGTGGTCTGTCGGGTGTGCCAAAGAATTTAGTCATGCAAAGAGTAAAATCCAAGATGGCTGCCGGTCGCCATGTTTTTAATCGAAAATTGTTAAAATTTGATATCTCCCATCTAGAGGTGATCCTAAACATGCCTATTAATTTTCATAACAATTCTCCAATAAATGAGGACTGCAGGGTGTGCCGATGGATTCAAATTTGAAATACAAGATGGCTGTTGGTGGCCATGTTTTTAATGAATTTCGGTCAAAATATGAGGCTCCCATCTAGAGGTCACCCTGAAGATCCATATGAAGTTTCGTGATGATCGGATGTGGGAGGTGGCCTGTAGGGTGTGCCAAAGGATTTAGTCATACAAAGAGTAAAATCCAAGATGGCCACCAACGAGGCTCCAAATACATGTAAGTGGTCTGCATGACACGGCCAGTTGTTAGATGCCATATTATAATTTTTATAGGTGGTCAGGCTCTGCTTTGAAACTGTTTGACATAATGTCAGGTTGAAATATTGATTTATTTTTAAGGAAAATATCACTGATAATGTGATATTTTGAAAAATAAATTAATATAGTGTGCAATTGATCAGAGCAATTGAAGATTTTATAACCTTAGATTTGAGCAAGCATGTTTGATATTGTGGCCAGGGTGGGCAGATTTTCATTATTTATAGTAAAAAAGTGACAATTGAGAAGAGGAACATAATTGGGGGATAATACGACCTGTAGCCTGTGTTAAATGATTTAGTCATACTAAGAGTAAAATCCAAGATGGCTGCTGGCGGCCATGTCTTTTGGCCGAATGACCTCAAAATGACTCGTTCCCATCTACATCTACAAATTTTATGATGATCAGACTAAAGGTACGACCTGTAGCCTGTGCTAAAGGATTTAGTCATAGAAAGAGTAAAATCCAAGATGGCTGCTGGTGGCCATGTTTTTTGGCCGAATGACCCCAAAATGAATCGTTCCCATCTAGATGTCAATATTAACATCCATGACAAATTTCATGATGATCAGACGAACAGTACGACCTGTAGCCCGTGCTAATGGATTGAATTTTGAAATCGAAGATGGCCGTTGGCCGGCCATGTTTTTTGTCGGAATGACCCCAAAATGACTCGTTCCCATCTACATTCCATTGTTAACATCCATGACAAATTTCATGATGATCAGACTAAAGGTACGACCTGTAGTCCGTGCTAAAGGATTTAGTCATACAAAGAGTAAAATCTAAGATGGCTGCTGGCAGCCATCTTTTTTGGCCGAATCACCCCAAAATGACTCGTTCCCATCTACATGTCATTATTAACATTCGTGAGAAATTTTATGATGATCAGACAAAAGGTACGACCTGTAGCCCGTGCTAAAGAATTTAGTCATACAAAGAGTAAAATCCAAGATGGCTGCTGGCGGCCATGTTTTTTGGCCGAATGACCCCAAAATTACTCGTTCCCATCTACATGTCAATATTAACATCCATGACAAATTTCATGATGATCAGACAAATAGTACAACCTGTGGCCCGTGCTAATGAATTAAATTTTGAAATCAAAGATGGCCGCTGGCCGGCCATGTTTTTTGTCGGAATGACCCCAAAATGACTCGTTCCCATCTACATTCCAATTTCAACAGCCATGACAAATTTTATGATGATCAGACTAAAGTTACGACCTGTATCCCGTGCTAAAGAATTTAGTCATACAAAGAGTAAAATCCAAGATGGCTGCTGGCGGCCATGTTTTTTGACCGAATGACCACAAAATTACTAGTTTCCATCTACATGTCATTATAAACATCCATGACAAATTTCATGACAATAAGATGAACAGTACGACCTGTAGCCGTGCTAATGGATTGAGTTTTGAAACCCAAGATAGCTGATGGTGGCCATGTTTTTTTTCCAAATGACCCCAAAATGACTCGTTCCCATCTACATGTCAATGTCAACATCCATGACAATTTCATAATAATTGGACCAAAGGTACGAACTGTAGCCCGTGCTAAAGGAAATTGTTGACGCTTCACACACGCACACACACGGACGACGGATACCAAGAAAGATATTCATAACAAATTAAAGGCTCCCATCTAAACGGTGGGGAATCACATGACTTCGCATTGATGAGTATCCCCATTAAAAATGGCGAGGCATTCAAAAACAGGACCAAAGCTGAGGAAAAAGGTAATAAACTAAGATATGACTTACATAGTATTTTGTCAGGTATACAAGCAAATTATTTACTATTCTTCAAACAAGCTAATACCTCATTTGTGTCCAAATTCACATTTGTTTGCTCTAACATTCTGACCAAAGTTGTCAGTTGAAGGATTCTCCTAGATACAGTAATGCACCTAAGTAATCGACCCCTTAACCACAGAATTATGGGTAACTTTTCAGGATTTAGTCGGAAATATGGCTTGTTGCCATTCATCGGAAAGCTCTCGGGGAGAGCTTTCCGATGAATGGCAACAGGCCATATTTCCGACTAAATCCTGAAAAGTTACCCATAATTATGCTGTGGTTAAGGGGTCGGTTACTTAGGGAATTACTGTATATGGACTGGTGTATTCCACGCACATCTGACTTGCAACTTTCATCAAAATGTTATAGAAAACTACTGAGTATTTCCAAACAAATAAGGTATCAACTTGTTTCCAAAATAAACTACCATATGCTCGTAACAGGCCAAATGTTATGTTTTGTGTCAGTTCCTCATACATTAGGTTTTTGTGCATTTGCACTAGCCTCGGCCATTTTGTATACGTGGTACTCACCAACCTCGAAATCACGTGATTCCCCACCGTGATCTAGAGGTCACACCAAAGATCCATATGAAGTTTGGTGATGATCAAATGAGGGAAGTGGTCTGTAGGGCATGCCAAAGGATTTAGTCATGCAAAGAGTAACATCCAAGATGGCTGCCGGCAGCCATGTTTTTTTTTTAATTTCGGTCAAAATTTATGGATCCCAATCTAGAGGTCGACCCCGAAGATCCAAATGAAGTTTGGTGAAGATCGGAAGAGGGATGTAATCTGTAGTTTAGTCATGCAAAGAGTAAAATCCAAGATGGCTGCTGGCGGCCACATTTTTTAACGAATTACGGTCAAAATAGGAGGCTCCCATCTAGAGGTCATCCCTAAGATCCATATGAGGTTTGGTGACAATCGGATGTGAGATGCAGGCTGCAGGTTGTGCCGATTGATTCAAATTTGAAATCTAAGATGACTGCTACAGATGTAACCTGTAGGGTGTGTTGACACACAGATGATGGATGCCAACCCATTGGCAATAGCTTGAATTGGAAAGTTGAGCTAAAAATGCATTGTCACAAGAGTTTTCGCAAAATTTCAGGAATCTCCAGTCATGGAAGGGTTAACCTGAACTATTAAAGAAGACATCTTCGACTCAAATTAATTATTTTTATATATATTATTCCACACCCATTGATTCGAGGCACATGTATTCAATGGAATCCCAGCCATTGAATACATATAAGTGTATACCTCTAGTGGAATACAAGCCGGAACTATTCTCATTGACGTTGTCGCCAAGAAAGATGACGTACATTAAGTCGATCATCCGCTTCCGGTGATCCCTCCATAATTACTGGTTATATGTCAGACTTAAATCACAATAAAAGTAGCTATAGTAACAATGGAGGTGACATTCATGGATTGAACTTATCTGACTAAACGGTGAAGAATAAATACAGAACATAACTTGTATCATCATGTTGTGTCATCATCTCGAATCTTTTATCGAACTCGTTGCGGACGGCGAAATATGTCCTTGCGCCATCCGCAACTCATTCGATAAAAGAATCTCGATTAAGATGCGCGTTGTGTTCTGTCTATTTATCAATATTAAATTGTTGTTATTACCAGGAATTTATTTAAATTGGTGTACATGCAGTCTCCCTTTATAATTATTGTATGCTCCGGTTCACTATAATCACTATATTTTTTTTAAACAGGAACAGAAACAAATTAACTTTCTGGATACATACCCAGCAAGCAATTATGTGAGAAGAACCTGAAACCATCAAGCTATGTAAATTTGCTATACACTCGGGCACATAAACATCATAGTTTCACAATGTCCAAATCAAGAATTCCTTGTCCGATTTGAAATTAAACAACAACAAAATATTGTAAAATCATAACCCAAACACAATTTTTCTGACAATGAGAACCCCTGAAGTCAGAAACCAGCAAGTTATGTGAATTGATTTTATATATCCAGGTAAAGCTGGGTGCTTCACTAATAGAGCTTTATAATTTCATAAATCTAGAATGTTCCAATCTGTTCTAGATCCACATGTACATGTTTATAGAAATACTAAAACAAATTTTTGAAACACAACCAAGCACAAAAAATTGTGATAACAAGAACTCCTTAAATCAGAAACCATGATGAAAGTACATTAAGTGATTATAATTTCACAAATTTTTCAATGTAAGTCCGGTTTGGAAAAAAATGCTAAAACTCAATGAAACCACCATCGAAGCACAAATTTTTCAAACAATGTAAACTCCTCAAGTCAAAAACCAATATGAAGTACCTCAGTGAGGAAAAGTGCTACTTTCAAAAAGGAACAGAAAGCTTTCTAAATTTAACACATGTCCATAAAATTATGTTAGAAATACCTGAAGCAAGCATTCTATATGAATTGTATTGACATATCCATGACATTGCGCACATACAAAAATTATAATTTCATAAATTTACTAACTCAAGATTATTCTAATCTAGTTTAGAATTAAAAAACATGAAACAAATATTGTGAAATCACAACCCAAACACATTTTTATTTTAAATGAGAACTCCTGGAACGAGGAACCAGCAAGCTATGTGAATTTTAATATCTATGAATTTGGGTGCTTGAATATTAAATTTGTATAATTTCCAAACTCGAGAATTGTTTAGGAATTAACACTAAAACAAAAACACACATCACACTAAGAACTCCTGAGGTCAGAATCCATTATAAAGTACACTCAGTGATATATAATCTCACAAATGTTTTAATTGAGAATATGCGTTAAGTCCAGTTTGAATAAAACAATAAAACCAATATTATGAAATCACTATCGAAACACAACTTTTTTCTAACACTATGAACTCCTCAAGTCAAAAACCAATATGAAGTACTCTCAGCGAGGAAAGTTTTGATTAAACACTCCACACATTACTTTCACTGTACACTGTTGAATTATAGCATCAAAGGCCGTAATTTATTGGAACATAATGCTGTATTGCACATAGCTTACAATAGCCACAATGGCACGTTGAATAGATAGACGTATGTATTACAATTGTTCAATACAGATTGAATTTGTTGATCACTAAGCAGGTGTGAAGAAGACAGTTCTATGTTTGCGGAACATGACCCCAAGATTAAACTCTAGAGTTGATTGTTAGCATGCACCTGTTTTCTTTAATGAAAGAAATGCAAACATAAGTAACATAAACACTTGTAATCAGAAGAAAAAACAAATGTAATGCAAAGTATGTCCAGCAGGTACCAGCCTGGAGGGTGACTTGGGAGAGGACCAGCCTGGTGGGCGACTTGGGAGAGCACCAGCCTAGATGGTGACTTGGGAGAGGACCAGCCTAGATGGTGACTTGGGAGAGGACCAGCCTAGATGGCGACTTGGGAGACATCTTCTCCCTAATATGTGCCACTTCTCCCTATGTTTGTACCAGGGAGAAGTAACATTCTCTCTCATATACCAGAATGCATATGTCCCGACAACATATTTACGGATTATAATGGTGTTCTTACTCAATATACTGGTTTTAGAAATGGACTCTTGTGTTGCATAATTCTTATTGGATCATAGAAGGGTGATGTTGGGGTGTAAATTGAACTTCAGCCATTTCTCCATGATAATAGTCCACTTCACCCTAATAACCAAGCAGGGAGTAGTGATTTCTTTCAATTTGAAACCTCCAGGCTGATCCTGATGTCTGGGTGTTAGAGAACCACTGAAGAAATGGATATTGATTTGTATGCATTCCATAGAGTCTGGATGCAAGTTGTTCTGACATTTTGTGTGGAACGCTACATTAAAATGTCAGACCAACTTGCATCCATACTCTATGGAACGCAATAAAATCAACATCCATTACTTATATTTACACTCAACCAAGTCAACTGGTAGATTAGAAGAGCATTAAGTGCTCATTTCCAATGTTATTCTCATGACTTGATGCAAGTTGTGTCTACACAAAAATGGATGCAAGTTGGGTCAGAGAGTGACGTCTTATGACATAATTTTGACCAACCAATGTCCTGTGTTCATTTTCCACAATGCGAATGCATGCGTGAGTGAAAATACTACAATTTCTTATGCAAATAAGGAAGATTACTTTAATTAGGTAAATGAAAAAACGAGGCCCACTATATATTTGTATATTGCTAGGTTTAATTTGATAACTTTCTAACTTCATCCATCTCAAATACATAGACTGTAACATTATACCTGTGGCAGAAGATATTAACCAGTACTGAGACAGCTACGTTCTATTTCCATATGAAGTACATGCAACATTTATGCAACAAGTTTATTTGGCTGTGATTAAGACTCAAAACGTACTATATTATAATCACTATTAAATGAGGCTACTACTGATGCATAACAATTCACAATCGGTGTCATGCAGAGTTTATTAATAAATAATCCCAGAGGGTGAATTTAGTGACGTCCCTCACAGTGGGATTATAGCATCCCCAAATTCACTGCCTGGGAACCTCATTCTGCTTAGGCCTCAACTGCTAGCTATGGGAGACCTAAGATCAGATTGAAGTTCCCCAGTTGAACAAGAGGCCGATCATGATCGGCAGATGTTAACCCATCTCTTGGTGATAGTAAATTACTATGATCGGAATCATGAATGAGAGTTTTGGTGTTGAATTATAGAGTATACTGTTATGTACTATTATAGACAAATGTTCATAACACAAATTATTGGAATTTATGGGTCACTCGCATTTATATAAGAGAATGCACTGGTACAGGATCTGTAATGCTGCACCACCACAGCCTTGGGTTAAATGTGAAAGGTGACCTGGATATGGAATACTGGGGTTAAGAGAGTCCAATTTAAGTTTACAATAATAATGTATCAAATTCTAACAGCAATATAGATCAAGATAAGCCACCTCACTGCTGACACATTAATATCAATTATATAGCAGAGCTGTCAACAAATCACAGGAATTGTTTATGTTGAAAGCTGACATCTCTATTAAACCAATAACATTTATAATGACCTCAAACCATCTGTAGAGTGATATCTTCAGCTGTGCAAGGCAGCACAGATGTCCAAGTCTACTGTTAATATCATGTGATGTATCTTTATTTGGTTCCAATCAGATAGAAAATGTTTCAGTTATCGCATTATGTGTAAAGTGTCTATGGACAGATGGACAGACAGACAGACAGACGGCCGAACAACAAGTGGTCAATCCGGACAACGAAACTATGTTTACCATACTATGGTATGGGTAAACATAAAAAGTAATTTGAGGCTAGAGATAATTCCCAGAAGATGAGTCCTAAGCAGAATGAGGTCCCAAGAGGGTGAATTGGTAATGTTATCCTGCGGGAAGTTTGCCAGGGGTAGTGGATGTCAGTTCACCAAACAATATCCCTGTAGATTACAATCATATAATTCAAATTCACCCAACAAACGAATCATGCAATTTATAGTGGGTGGATGTAAAATGAGATCGCCAGAGGAGGATTTTTGTAACGCTATAGCCCGGGTAGCGGGGTAGCTATAGCAGGGTAGCGTGACTAAATTAATCCTCTGGGGACCTTATTCTGCAAATGTCCAGCACCATCATCATCCTCACAATGCAGGCCTTATCTTTAGTTTGTTTACTCTAAGCAACGATAGAGTTATGTCTCTTCTAATAGTTAACAAAGTGACACAGCAATTTCTCCAATGACAATTTAATGGCAGGAGTTTATAGCGATATACACCAACTAAACTATCTGTCTATTGATCAGTGCATATATATTAGAGTTATTTATCTTTTAATAGACAAGTTAATATAGGAATGAATATCAGCAACAACGGAGCTATTTCTTTGTACATAACCAGTATTGGGACTATATTCAGAAAGCATTTGATTACAGTGTTTAATGGCTGGAGTTTATTGGAAAATCAGTTCTGAATGAATCCGTATTGTCGATATCAATGCATGAAACTAGAAATATGTCTATATGGAAAACATTGAGGGTGAATGGGTTTTTAAGTGAGAATAGTTTTTCACTGCATATAAATATAGGTCATAATTAAAACATTAAATATGGTCTTCCAATGATCGACTCTCAATGCTGAGATAACTTCCATTGGCTGATTAGCTTATCCAAGCAGTAAAATTAAGAGATGACCGGACTGTCGTCCGGTGAATAACACCATGTAGCATGCCACCTACTATGTGGATACCTATACAACCTATGTCTGAGATACTCAGGCAGATGAACCCCAAAATCAGCATTTTCAAATAAACAAAGATGAATAAATCTAAAATAGAAAACCTGAACAAAACGATTGTTCATAGTAGTGAACATCCATACCAAATTTCAATGCGATCCGAGCACTACTGTTCAAGTTATGACCTGAACAGACATCAGACGGACGATGAACATCCATACCAAATTTCATGGAGATCCAAGAACTAGTTATGATAGATGCCCCTACCAGACAGTTGCAAAACAGTAAACCCCCATTTTATTTTTAAAAAGGGGGTATAATAAACAAAGAATAAGCAACTCTAAAAGGGCTTGTGATGGTAAATACCCACACCTAATTGCATTGAGATCGTACAACCATGGCTGTGACACTAAGCAAAACAGAACAAAAAACATAATTTTTACGAAAACAAAGACTCTAGAACAGACAAGAGCATCGCTAGGGCGTGGCAACAATATTCCATTTAGCCATTTTGAAGTCGAGAAATGGCAGTAATGCATGTGAAAATAATTGGACAGAACCCATTTTAAACTTGGCCTGTAGTTTTAGCTGGGAAACACACATACCAACTTTGGTTCAAATCAAATAATCCAAACAGGAGTTATCAGTCGGAAACCGGACTGTTCTGAAATTGGTCAATTTCTAAGTTGAAAAGGGCTGTAACTCATGTAAAAATAATAGGACGGAATCCATATATGAACTTGGCCTGTATTGTTAGCTGGGAAATAGAGGATCTCAAACGAGTTACTATTTTATACGGAATTTATCATCCGAGTTCACTAAATTCGATTTGAGCCGAGGTTTACCGAGGCTCAAATAGAATTTAGTGGACGAGGTTGATAAATTACCTATAAAATACAACGAGTTTGAGATACTTTTTATCACATGATCATATAATCGCTAAAATTTTATCGAAAAGACTGAAAGAACAACAGTTAACTGCAGCCAGCGAACATTGTCCCAAAGAGCAGCGTGACGTCATTGCACGCGACGATATTACACGTGTCTATTACGCTCGAATATTACATCGGAAAATAGTGCTAATCATGTGATAAATACATATACCAACTTTGGTTCAGATCAAATAATCCAAACTAGAGTTATTGATCGGAAACCAAAAATGTTAACGGACGGATGGACAAATGAACAGATGGAAGGACAGACATTACATAATACAAGCTTTTTTTCTTCAAAAATATAAAAATGCAAACGTCATTGACCACTCTTTTGAAAGCAATCGTGATATCGAACCTCCACACCAAATATCATTGAGATACAATAACCCATGGATGAGATACTCAATCAGGTGAACCGACAAAAAAACCTATCTCCAGATATACAATCCTTTGAAAGCACTCCCAATATCATTCCATTGATTTTTCCAGATAAACAAAGGATAACTCTAAAAAGGAAATGCGAACATCATTTAATTGACTCCTGTTTTGAATGCAGACATGATGGCAAACCTACATTCCAAATTTCTTTCAGATCTGATATTACCCATGGCTGAGATATATATATGCCCAGATGGATGGGTGGACAGACAGATGGACAAAGTCAATCTACAGTAACGCCCTAATTAATCGACCCCTTAACCACAGCAGAATTATGGGTAACTTTTCAGGATTTAGTCGGAAATATGACCGAGAGCTTTCCGATGAATGGCAACAAGCCATATTTCCGACTAAATCCTGAAAAGTTACCCACAATTCTGCTGTGGTTAAGGGGTCGATTATTTAGAGCATTACTGTAGCTTACTGCATATAATGTATATTTACAGGCCTCAAAATATGGTGCCGGACATTTACAGAATGAGGTCCCCAGAGGGTGAATTCAGTAATTCTACCCTGCACAGTGGGCTAGCATCACTAAATTCACCCTCTGGGGACCTCATTCTGCTTAGGCCTCATCTTCTATGGAAATATCTTTATTATCAAATTAACAAGTATGTTTAGTTTTTCTTGAGAAACCTCTTTTTTTTAGTTTAGTTTAGCATAATCGAGGTGTCCAATGGGTACAAATCACCATCTTCACTTAAATCTAAGTCTAGGTCTCCTATAGCATGCAGATGAGGTCCCCGGAGGATGAAGTTGGTAACGCTATCCCATTGTGCAGTGTAGCCTCTCTAAATTCACCCTTTGGGACCTCATTCTGTAAATGTCCAGCACCATATTATGAGGGATGTATAATGCAGAGGACATCAGGACACCAACAACATATACTACATATGACATTTACGGCACAGACTACAGGTCATTCTATTTAAAGGCCCACTTAATTTTTGAATGCCCAGATAACATTATACACAAGCCTTGAAATAGGGTGTCTGTCATTTGCAGAATGATGTTCCCAGAGGGTGAATTTGGTGATGCTAGCCCGCTATGTGGGGTAGCATCACTAAATTCACCCTCTGGGGACCTCATTCTGCAAATGACAAACACCCTATTTCAGGCTACATTATACACAACATATCCCATATTATATACCATTTGGAAGAGGAATCAAAAATATATATATTCCACCAGAATACGGAACAGCTGTTGCCTAGGAGTGTCCACCAAGTGATAGAGATTCTCAGATTCATTCCAAGACTTCCCCCGTTGTCAACCCAAAATGCACAACCCAGAATGCACCAGAATTCAAACTAAGATATAGAGTTATTCCCCTTCCATTGAGAATAAGAATAATATACTTTATTGTACAGTCCAGGTCAAAATTAATCACAGAACACACATCGATACCTTCCCAGTTTATTCGACCGGATCAGTTGATAGTACAATGTTTTGGAGCTTTGTGTTTTGAAATGGAATATGTTGTATATAATGTGATCTGGTGATTTGAAAATTAAGTGGGCCTTTAATATTGGTATAACACAAAACACCGACTGCTCATCAAGGCAATGATTCATAAACATTGAAAGTATATGGAATATAATGAGATTTATTATCCACTAGTTCAATATAAGGCAATGGCAGTAGTTATTCATTAGGAAATGTTCAGATAATAAGTTCAACAAAGGTCGTATGTTGAACTTATTGTCTAAACATTTCCATCCAATGAATATGAAACCTTCTGAACTTCTATTATCTTTTCGCCTGTCTGTCATCTGCTCGTTTTTCATTAACACCCCTCAAAATAAATAAGAGTCCATTTTCATGAAAACAAATCAAGAACGATTATACATGTACAACATGTATATTGAAATTTAACGCTCTTCATATGAAATACAGTAATGTACTAAATAATCGACACATAATTCTGCTGTGGTTAAGGAGTCGATTATTTATGGCATTACTGTAATAAACACATCTCCAACTCAGACTTCATAATAAATATTTTCGATGAAAGCTTCCATATAGTGCAATGTATGGCTACCTAATCAGTATTTTAAAACTGGGAGAGGGGAATGCATGGGGATCTGGACTGGCTTTTATAATTCTGTTTTGGCAGAAAAAGTCTCCTTGTAATAATATTATTAACATTAGGCTGAATATAATGATACATGTGTTTATGGTAACCCACCCACCTCCTCGCCATTTTATTGGGTTTTTTTCAAAATTGCCTCCGACTCATTTTTGTTCTCACTTAAATACAAAACTGTGCGACTGAAAGGTAGCGACCGGAATAAGCTGTTGCTTTAAAGATAGCTATCAACAGTCATTATTATTTTGTCATTTTATACAGCTGAATTCTATAAATCACCTTAGGAAGTGACCCACCTTCCAGTTCCTGTACCTTCAGACACCCATAACAAAAGTCTTTCCTCTCCAATTCCCCCCCCCCATAGAACAGAATGGCCGAAATAATGCTGAGTGAGAAAAATAAAATGACTTTACCACCCACCCCCACCCCTCCTGCCCATTTTTTTTTCTCCTGTAGGTATTATTTTATTTAGCCTCACTGCAAAATTATCACAATTTGTGAGCCAATTAGCAATAAAATTAGTTACCTGTTTTCTGTATTATCGCTATCATTCTGCCTATCATCCATAAGATTATAAGAATTATCCTGTTCTAAACTGTCAACAAAGGTCCCGGCATCTAATTCATATTCGTTATCAAATTTCTCCATCTTAAACCAGATATGTTACTTGTACAAGAGATTCAACAATTTCATAAATCAAGTTAATAATCCCTCTGAATTATTAAATTTAGTTTTAATTCATTTCAGAAATTAATCCAAGTAACCGAATATATCCACATGAAAATCCACTCATGAATACAGAACAATATATCACAATTCCGGGCAAATTTCGATGCTTTTTCAGTGAAGGTTTCGAACCAATAAGATCGATAAGACAAATGAGAATTCACCACTTAGTACGTCACCATAAAATATAAACAGCTCGGTACTCGATGATCACTGAACCAATTTTCAACAAGGCAATCCCTTTGAAAGCAAACAAAAACTTGAGACATATATAGCTGTGTTATGTAAGGAAAAGTAAACAACACTGGTTACTGCTTCAGAAATACATTATCTGATTATGTACTCAATAACTCATGCTTAAATTTATTGTAATTCTCCGTAACTTAAGAATAATATAGGCCTGTTGAAGGAGCTTAATATCATAATGTTATAAGTAAATTTACTGTGAAACCATAATTAAGATTTTTGGAGTAAATTCCTATGCAAAGAATATGGGTCAATGTTCTCTGAGAATACCAACATAATCTTGAATTTCAAAGGTGTTTTGTTGGTCTTCTGACAGGAAAATGTGAACATGCTAATATTAATGAAACCATGACTGAACTTGATATTATACCAATAACATGATAGCCGGGCGTTATGGTTTATTAATGGCCGGACAGGAATGATTAACAGCCGGAGGGCCTTTTAGCGGCCCGAGATGCAGTCGAGTTTTGCTAATAGGCCCGAGGGCTGTTAATCATTCAACACCCAACAAAATCATGTTATTACTATTATTACCACTCTGTCCTCGCAGGATCACATGATTGGTGACTTAACCAGAAGCAGGAGGAGGGCGTTAAAAAAAAAACAAAGGTTCATTAACGCCTGCCGCTCGATTTTCAGTCAAAATTATGGAATCTTCCCAAGAGGGTAAAATACAGTTAATCTACTAGAGAACGCCCTCTTTCGGGGAGAGCTTTCCAATGAATGGCAACAAGCCATATTTCTGACTAAATCCTGAAAAATTACCCATAATTCTTCTGTGGTTAAGGAGTCGATTATTTAGGGCATTACTGTATATAAATTATAAAAATAGAGACAGGATAAGGTAAACTACTCTACAATCAGTCAACATAAATTCACCCCTACATAACATAGCAGTCAAATCTCCAGGTAATCTCAAAATAATGTGATTACATTGAAGTAAAGAGATGTCATCAGGTAGCAATACACGATTTCCAGCAATTTTGCCAACCTTGGAGCGGGTACTGTACTTCAAATCAATGCTGAGCCATTATCTTTGGCATACATGTAGGTCCCATCAAGCATGTTTTAATTTCGACAGAAATTTTAGGTGTAATCATTTGTCTGTACTTTAGCTTCTTCGTACAATTTCTCATTGAGTTATGCCCCTTGGTTTGCACACACAAAACGCTCAAATTTACCCATTTTTTTTACTCAAATTGACCATTTTCAACCCAAAAACAGACCATGATAGAGCAAATGTCAGTAAATAAGCTTCTTCCATCTGATAGAGCTATGTTAGAGCTGAGAAATATTTGAAATATAAAAAAAGTTATCATATCAATTTGAAAAAAATGTCTTGCGAGCCCAGATGACAGAATTCAGGGGAGATAAATCGGGCTATTTTCCTGTAACCAATAACACTGAGTTGGCCTTCACTGAATACGAAAACCCTGTTGCGTATCCAAATTTTTAACTTTTTTGAGAATTTTCCCAGTTTTGTAAAATAATTAAACCTTCAAACCAGTAATGACACAGTTAACACGGGCTACACTGGCTGTTATGCCCCCCAGATACTTATTTTTCAGACCCCCTACAACCTGTGAAATCGTGTACTGCTACCTCATTCTAAATTCTAATTATTTTCATTCCTGTCGTGAGAGTGATCATCTGAAATGTGTTTCTGGAACAATACTCAACCTGAAACCACAGTACAGCTAATCCTAACTGGACGTATCTTCCAGAATATGCCTCTCAAAAGTCTAAAGTTTGGGAAATGAGAACCTTACACAACATTACAAGACAAAATTTGGTGAGCAATTTTGCACTCTGGTTGTTACAGCAGGCCTAGCATCAATATTAAGATTTGTTCGAACAAAAGGCAGCACTTTTGATATCACCGACATGAGTCAATAGCAAGATAAACCAAAGAAGAATGCAATAATGATAAAATATTTGGATGCCTAATACTTAAAAATCCAACTAGAATGGATAACGGGAATATATCATTTGCCCCTCTTATGAAAGCAGTCATGACGGCGAGCATAATACCAAATTTCATTCAGATCCGATAACCATAAGATATGCCTAGATGGATGGATGAACAGATGGATGGATGAACATTTTTCTTCAAAAAGTCGGGGTATAATTATTTCTTACCTATATTGAACATAATCCTCTGAAATGTGGTCCTGGAACATATCATTCAGCCTGCTATCCTAACAGGATGTATCTTCCAAAAACTACCGCTCAAAAGTCCAAAGTTTGGGAAATGAGAATCTTAAACCACATTACAAGAGAAAAGTTGGTGTGAAAGAACTTAACCCAATTTCACACTCTAGTTGTTCCAGCAGGGCCTAGCATCAATATTAAGATTGGTTTGAACAAAAGGCAGCACTTTTGATATCACCGACATGAGTCAACATGAATTCTCCGTTTACATGATGATAATTAACAGCCAGAGAAATCCAAGGAGTATGTGTATAATAGCATCACGATTACACAAATTTTCATAGTTCATTATTGATAATGAATTTTATCCGCTAAACTACGGTCCTGGAGCATATGTCGGCCTAGAACCTCAGTGTAGCTAAATTCTCCGAGAAGTTGTGAAAATGAGAACCTAGGTTACACCAGAAAACAAAACATAGAATATCTAAAGCCATTTGGCACTCTAGTGGTTGCAGCACAGATAGCCTAATTAACACTTTAAGTGGCACTTTTGATACCATGGACATACATCAATCAATACATTTAGAACAGTAATTATCACCTTACATGACACCATCTGGAGAAACTCCAGTAGATTGCAATGATATCGAAGTAAAAAGATGCCATTTTATCCCAAATTTTTGAAAATTACTTTCATAGTTCTCACAAGGGTGCTCCTTTAAGAATTGGTCCTGGAAAATAATGGTATATCCTGCAGCTACCACTCAGAAATGTAGTCAAGTTGAGAACCTTATATCACAAGACAAAGTTCTGGTGTGAAATAATTTAAACTCACACTTAAGCTACACTTAAACAAGTTGGAAACTTAGTACCCTATATGGTACCCTATAGTGGTAAAAACAATGCCTATAACCCTTTACCCAACAAACCGGCCAAAACTGGCCAAATAAAGCTTCAACAGCCTAAAATATCTTCGGTCTGTCTCAATAGAACCATACAAATATGGATATCATTGGAACCGGCTCCTTGACCACATTGTGATAGTTACAGTTATGCCCTGTGCCAATGCATTCTCTTATATATGCGAGTCGACCATAGGTCACCTCGCATATATAAGAGAATGCATTGGCCTAAAAAAAAAAAAATTAACACTTTTTACCATTTTTTCTTACATTCTTTAACAATTTTATAATTTTTAATGTGTTAAGCCAATGCATTCTCTTATATATGCGAGTCGACCATATGGACTCGCATATATAAGAGAATGCATTGGCACAGGGCCATTCTATCACATTATACAGATGTCTTATTTAAAATTTAAACTATATTCATACCTATTATGAACATGATCCTCTAAGATATGGTCCCGGAACATCACTCAGTCTGGAGCCCCAACTAAATCCTAAGAAGGGGATACATGTATCCTACAGCTGCTGCTCAAAGGTATAAAGTATGGGAAATGAGACCCGCACACTAAATCCATTTGGTACCATAGTGGTCACAGCACGGCCTAGCACCAATAAAAACAATTGGTTTATACTTTAAGCAGGCCTCTTGATATTAGAATTAGAATAATTATCGCCTACGTGAGTGCCAGTTTATGTTGACACATGGACAATATTTCTTGCCCTAAACAAATATAGCTATCATGGATAGCAAACATTAAAGGTAGGAAGATTCCCGAACCACTAGGACCAGTGTTATCGACAGATTGATTGCCGATAATTTAATAATTATTTATGTCCAGAAGATAAATACATTAATACCATGACTGTGGTCTAAGTATTTGTCTATAATTCCATATATATCCTCTGACAATAAAGGTTTTATTTTTTATACCAAATATAGAATTGAAACTACAAGATTCTGCTTGTCATGTCCGTTTTATAAAGGCCCTTACACACAGCGTTTACGGCTTGGCATGCCGCGTAATACACCAACTTAGAACACATTATATGTAATGGGTGCTTGCACATGACGTAAGATACAGGCTGCATCGCAGAAAATGCAGAAAACACTGCCACAGGATTACATCGCTGTCCTAATTTGGCAGTACGGTGCCACGTGTACCACGCATTTTTCTCTGCAGTTGTTCGGTAAATTCCGATGTTTGCAGTGATCATATAGAACGATGACACTGGAACAATGAAACCATGATATCAAGGGAAACATACGAGTAACAGCAGAAAACGTCATCGCCGCAGAAAATGCCATCGCCACAGAAATGCAGTTGCCACAGAAAAACACGTGGCATGTCACGCGTATCGCGCAATACTCACAGCGACGCCATGTGGAAGGGTCTTAAATAGATTTTCTGGTACGAGGATTCAGATTATTTTCCATTGGTACACAGGATTCATACCCCTCTGTTAGCTGGTACTCGGGATTCATATGCTCACTTAAACTGGTATTCAGGATTCGACACATAGACT
The DNA here is from genome assembly GCA_032622095.1 of Siphonodentalium dalli. Taxonomy (NCBI): domain Eukaryota; kingdom Metazoa; phylum Mollusca; class Scaphopoda; order Gadilida; family Siphonodentaliidae; genus Siphonodentalium; species Siphonodentalium dalli. Next base: position 153,649,685 of record CP136062.1, read on the forward strand.
ATGCAGCTTTTATAGCACAATATTACACCAATTTTGATTATTTTCCAGTCCAAATGACATATTTTGATGTAATTCTTGATATGTTGAAGTGGTGGATATATCACTTCTGCAAATGTATGTTAACTATGATATTAGTGTGAAATTACTGCCCCTCTCTGTTAACTGGTATTCAGGATTCAGGGGGGGGGGGGTAAGGGTGCGACACCCTTATGATACAGCACATAGAGAAATTCCAAAAGAATATAATCTTGTACAATGATATTGGAATAAAGATATGCCATTATAAGTACAGTTATGCCCTAAGTAATCGACCCCTTAACCACATCAGAATTATGGGTAACTTTTCAGGATTTAGTCCAAAATATGGCTTGTTGCCATTCATTGGAAAACTCTCGGGGATTACTTAGAGCATTACTGTAGGATGATTCCAGAATATCTAAAAGTGTTTTCGACTGATTGATTTCCAGATCAAAATATTTGTCTATAATTCCATATATACCCTCCTACAATAAAAGTTTAATTTTTTATCCCAAATATAGAATTAAATCTACAGAAATTTTGCTTGTCATGTCCATATTATAACATCTAGATTAAAGGGGGACTGTACACTAAATCCAGTCATTTATGGGACCATCTAGCTCGAGCTCCTATTATACTCAACAGAATATATGCAACCAATGAATGAATTTGAGCCAGGGATTAGTGCAAAATACACTCATGCGCTCGATGAACACGGTAATTATAATGAAAATGGGTTAATGACTCGAGACATAAACTCATTTTCATTATAATTACCATGTTGTTTTACATGGTACATGAAGTAAATGAGTGTATTTTGCACTCATCCATGACTCAAATTCATTCATTTGTTACATATATTCTGAAGATGGTCCCATAAATGGCTGGATTTAGTGTATTAGTCCCCCTTTAATTCTTCCACACAGGAGCTTCCTGAAATTATCCGAAAACCCTGTGCCAATGCATTCTCTTATTTTTGGGAGTCTCCCATAGCGAGCCTAAAAGGGAGGTTTAATGGAGACTGTATGCCAATTTCAATAAATTCCCTATAATAACAATGATCTAATGTCGATAATATATAGATAAATAATAAATTTTAGTCGAAGATGATTTCTGTTAAACTTCTGTAAAATTTGCATGTACAAGATGTAATCAAATTAATAGATGGATAGTGAATTGGAAAAACGTACGTGTGGCAAACATTGAGGGCTTATAATTATGTTGATACGGGACGTGAACTCATGCCACTCACTGGCTAAATAAAATAAAAGGTTGCAGACCCCAAGTCCCCCGAATCAAGGTGGCTTTTAGGGACATTGGATTTTTTAAGGTGAGCCATGTACCAAATATCAAGAAATTCCAATGAATATATTGCTCAAATTATCATGCAGACAACCCAAAAACAGTAATTTCTAAGTGGAAAAAGGAGCATAACTCTGTCAAAAATCATCAGACTGTGACCAAATATAAACTTGGGCTCCATCTTTTCAAATGTAAACCAGGTACCAAATATCAAGAAATTCTGTTGAATATTGCTCAAGTTACCATGCAGACAACACCAAAACAGCGATTTCTAAGTCGAAAAAGGTTGCAGACCCCACATCCCCCGAATCGAGGTGGCTTTTTATGAAGTTGTTTTTTTTAAAGAACAAAGAACTCAAATTTGGCCAAATCTGACTCAAACTAGACGATGACCTGCATGTTCTCAAAGGTGAATCACACAACAAGTATCGAGAGATTCTTTTGAAGATTGCTCAATTTATCATTGAGACAACACAAATGTTATTTCTAAATGGAATAAAATAGAACTTGGCCTGCATCTTCTAAAATGAGAACCATGCACCAAATATCAAGAAATTCTCTTGAATATTGCGGACAACGTGAAATCAGTGATTTCTAAGTTGAAATAGGGGCATAACTCAGTCAAAAGTTATCGGACCATGACCAAATTCGAACTTGGCCTGCGCCTTCTCAAATGTGAACCACATACCAATATCAAGAAATGTTACATGGCTCTCCCTGTTCATTGGAAAACATTTCGGGGAAAATAAATTTCCAGCAACCATCCCTCCCCATATCAATAGTTGAGTTTTTATAAAAACTTGACTAAAACAAATCTATGACACTATTTTTGAAGACATGTTTGCATTATTGTTTCTAAAAACAACAAGAGAAACATCACGGGTTACAAATATATCACATAAAATATTTAAAATCACAAATGTTACATGTACATGGTCTCTCCCTGTTCATTGGAAAGCATTTTGAGGAAAAAAAATTCATTGTGATAGAAGTTTGGCTGGTTTCATTGACTCAAATATATTGATTTTTTCTTTCCAAACATGTTATTTTATACATTTGAATCTTATTACTATTAAGAATAAATTAGTTTCATAAAAATTGGCCTAGGGGGGGACCCGGGTACATATTTTAAATGACACAGGGCAGACAGTACAAATGAAGAATATTTACATGTTAGGTGTATATGATAGTCTCCACACAGACACTGTTTGTTTAGTGGAACCAATAATTTAATATTGAAAATTTTGTGTATAGATCAAGGTGTTTGTTTATCACTCCCATGCTTAGCGATATAAATAGAGATTTAACACTATAACTGACAAGCCTGGAAATAGTGTGTCTGATATTAGCAGAATGAGGTTCCCAGAGAGTAATTTAGTGATGCTACCCTGCACAGTGGACCAGCATCATCAAATTATCCATCTGGGGACCTTATTCTGCATAGGCCTCATCTTCTGGGAAGTATTTATAGCCTCAAATTAAAATGTTTTTAGTTAATTTTTCCCTTCTGTTCAGTTTCTATATCCCCTAATTTGCAGAAGATAAAATGCATAAACGAGGTGACTATATAATGGGTGAACATCACCAATTTCAACTGTTGAACTTCAATCTGATCCTAGGTCTCTCACAGTAGTTGAGGCCTAAGCAGAATGAGGTTCCTAGAGGGTGAAACTGATACAATCACTAAATTCACCGTCTGGGCAGGTCTGGGGACCTCATTCTGCAAATGTCATTTTCAACAAAACCCAGAATATTTCAGTTCTTAAAAAGGCTGGACAAAAACTAAAACGTAGACTGTGAGTGGATCGTGCCATACTCAATGGACCAACACCATATAAGGATATTATTAACACTGACAGTTATTGCAGTTCCAGCTACAAGTCCATTTCATGACAAACCGGCCAAAACCGGCCAAATAAAGCTTCAACAGCCTAAAATATCTTCGGTCTGTCTCAATAGAACCATACAAATATGGATATCATTGGAACCGGCTCCTTGACCACATTGTGATAGTTACAGTTATGCCCTGTGCCAATGCATTCTCTTATATATGCGAGTCGACCATAGGTCGCCTCGCATATATAAGAGAATGCATTGGCCTAAAAAAAATCTTTTTTTACCATTTTTTCTTACATTCTTTAACAATTTTATAATTTTTAATGTGTCAAGCCAATGCATTCTCTTATATATGCGAGGCGACCTATGGTCGACTCGCATATATAAGAGAATGCATTGGCACAGGGCCGTTCTGTTGGGTAAAGGGTTAACACTGACAGTTATTGCAGTTCCAGCTACAAGTCCATTTCATGACATGAGCATCATCGGTGGACCATTTAATCCTTCCATCAATTATAAAGTAGAAGGAACTCAAGAACGTGGAGAATGAGTATATCTCAATAAATTATTCGTAAGGCACTTGGACCGGTTTCGTTGCTAAATGCAACTCGTCAGAGAGATTATGTTTGGAAGTGTGATGAGCAACAAATAGTATCCTTTATATAGTGTTGCTAGTAGCTGGTTTTGTAGCCGGTTTCATAGCCGGTAGCCAGTTTCGTAGCTGGTAACTGGTAGCTGGTTTTGTAGCCAGTAGCTGGTTTCGTAGCCGGTAACTGGTAGCCGGTTTTGTAGCCGCGGTAGCCTGTTTTTTCGGTTTCTTGACCGGAAGCTAACATCTAACAATATGGCATTGTCGTCAATTCGTTTCACTATAGTGCTACAAAATGTTCCAGCATGGATATTATTGTGATTCTCATAGATACTTTAGAAAATAATTCCAAAAAACGTAAGTTAAACCAAGGCAAAGCTTACGTCTCCGCTGATATCGACAAAGAACATACACCTTATTACAAATAAACAGGGACGAGCGTACTAAAGTACCAAATCCGAATCATTCAGATCCTAAATTGTGATCGTAAGTAACACGCATTTCCGTCAGAAACAGGAAAAGCATGGGATTTATCTACTACAGATGCTTACGCCTTTTGGTCTCAATAGCTTAGACTAGAGCGCATTTTCTGCCTTTGTCTAATCCTTCCATGACTGGAGCTTCCTGAAATTTTGCGAAAACCCTGTGCCAATGCATTCCCTTATATATTTGAGCCTCCCACAGGGAGTCTTGCACAGATAACAGAATAAATAATTAATTGATCTAACAATATTTACCTTGACCTTGTAAGCCAGGACATTCTCTTATATATGCAAGGCTCCCTATGGGAGACTGGCATATATACTAGTAAGATAATACACTGGCACATGATCTTTAATGCTGCCCCAGCGCACTCCCGTTATGAAAGGGTTAAAATAGCCAGACCTTGAATTGGAAACGATAAAAGGTAGAATGGATCGTGACATCCAAATGGACCAATGCAAGGTAAGGATACAATGAACAGTGAAATTTATCATAGCTACAAGGCCATTTCACGATGTTAGCTTCATCGGTGGACCATTCAAAGGGTTAGTTTCAATTCGGAATCTTTCCATGCTACATAAATAACACTCAACTGCAACCAAGCCTTGAAATAGTGTGCCTGTCATTTGCAGAATGAGGTCCCCAGAGGGAGAATTTAGTGATGCTACCCCACATAGCGGGCTAGCATCACCAAATTCACCCTCTGGGGACCTCATTCTGCTTACACCTCAGCAGAATGAGGTTCCCAGAAGGTGAATTTGGTGATGCTAGCCCACTATGCGGGGTAGCATCACTAAATTCACCCTCTGGGAACCTCATTCTGCAAATGACAGACACTCTATTTCAAGGCTTGACTGCAACCCTAGTTACCAACTAAGACAAGCCTGGGTATAGTGTGTCTGACGTTTGTAGAATGAGGTCCTCTAAGGGTGAACTTAGTTACGCTATCACGGATAGCGGGCCTACGATCATATTGAAGTTCTCCAGTTGAAGTTAGTGATGTTCACCCATTAGTCGCCTCGATAATGTATTTTATCTTCTGAAAATTATATAGTGATATGACTTAATGAGTATAATTGTAATTTCATATAACTCGATATGAAGAAGGCTTTATGATATATAACTAATGTTGCGTTTAAGCTTGGCATTGGTCTCGAGTCTTCATACTCAAGTGAGCGAAATGATACCTTCTATTATGGAGACCTTTCGAATGAATGCGTTATTCTACCCCATGGTCAAGGTATCAACAATGAAAGCACTTGACACGAGATAGTATAAGTGCTGTTGGTTGTTAGTGAATGGTTCTGTGTTATTGTGATAACCATATGACGTAGGTCATGCGAGTAATAACGCTCTGGTTACATGCCATGGTGCTTCATTCAATTATGTTTTCCAATAATTTCTTGATACAATTAACTGATATTATTGAGCTGCTGTAGTAATAAAAGACTGCCTGGCCACACATTCCCATTGCTACTTTTGGGTGAAGTCTTTTCTGGATATCTATAATAGGCTACCTTTTTCATTGAATTGAATCGGGAGGGAAGATTTCACATCGAATCAAACCAAATAATCAAAAGTTCAGTAACATTAACTATTTGTTTTAGTCACCGCCGAGTATAGAAACGTATATGACAAGTAATTGATCAATTTATCATCGCCCTATGCTGTGATATTTTGGCTGATTATACGTTATTATACTGAAAGTGAATGGATAAATGAAATCGGATTAGAAATGGTACATTTGTACCCTAATGCGTAACGTAATAATTGATACATAGGTGGTAATCTCCCTTCTGCTAAACAAGATAAATGTTATAAGGTCTTTATTGTTAATATATATATAGACAGTTGCATGAGTCTCCCAATGGTTTTCGAAAATTTATTGAATCTCTGCTATCACTTTGATTGATGTGCTGGGATGTGCTTATGGATTCAAATTTGAAATCCAAGATGGCTGCTGGTGGCCATGTTTTATAACAAATTTTGATCAAAATAGGAGGCTCCCATCGAAAAGTCACCCTGAAGATACCTATGAAGTTTGGTGATGATCGGATGAGGGATGTGGTCTGTAGGGTGTGCCAAAGGATTTAGTCATGCAAAGAGTAAAATCCAAGATGGCTGCCAGAAGCCATGTTTTTCATAAAAAATCGTTCAAATTTGATAGCTCCCATCTACTGGTAAACACTTAAGGTATATCTCCCTTTGAAAAAACCTTTGGAGTTGTACAGGTGTCAAGTTTCTACTTCTAGCAATCATGTGACAATTCTCATATTCGCTCATAGGCCCTCTATATATTGTATTAGATATAATATCCTGTTGATCAGTACTTTGATATCCCCATTACAAAACAGCAATTTAGAAGCCTGGTTTACACAGTCTTTGAAAAGCAGACAAAACTTCTATCGGATGTACATCTTTAGATGTGTCCATTATATTTCATTTCTACGATGATGTGGCATTCCCAACATGGCGTAATAAGCCGTTTCCAAATATGGAGTGAATTCCTGGCATAGTAAATGTTTGTGAGAATCGTAATAGAGACATCTAGAGACGTACATCCGATAGGAGTTTAATATAGACATCTAGAGACGTACATCCGATAGGAGTTTAATAGAGACATCTAGAGACGTACATCCGATAGGAGTTTAATAGAGACATCTAGAGACGTACATCCGATAGGAGTTTAATAGAGACATCTAGAGACGTACATCCGATAGGAGTTTAATAGAGACATCTAGAGACGTACATCCGATAGGAGTTTAATAGAGACATCTAGAGACGTACATCCGATAGGAGTTTAATAGAGACATCTAGAGACGTACATCCGATAGGAGTTTAATAGAGACATCTAGAGACGTACATCCGATAGGAGTTTAATAGAGACATCTAGAGACGTACATCCGATAGGAGTTTAATAGAGACATCTAGAGACGTACATCCGATAGGAGTTTAATAGAGACATCTAGAGACGTACATCCGATAGGAGTTTAATAGAGACATCTAGAGACGTACATCCGATAGGAGTTTAATAGAGACATCTAGAGACGTACATCCGATAGGAGTTTAATAGAGACATCTAGAGACGTACATCCGATAGGAGTTTAATAGAGACATCTAGAGACGTACATCCGATAGGAGTTTCGTCAGCTTTTCAAAGAGACTGGCTTGAATCATGATCATATTGACTGAAATATGGGAGTCTCGCATATATAAGAGTATACATTGGTATAACAATATTTAACTAGACCTTGGGAATGAAAGACCCCCTGACGGGCTAAAATTTTAATTCCTGTAACACTACACGTAATATGTCTTTGAGCACGATATGTGACTGCCATGAGGTTTGAAAAATGGGCTTTTAACGATGCGCAGCCTGTTGAAGAGCAAACCATTAAATGTTGGTATCACCTGATAATGAGATAATGAGATTACAACAATCTATACTAATTGATCAAAGGAAAGTGTGAACAGCCGTGATCTGACACTTGATAGCTCTAATCTGGCGCAGGTTAAACTGGATGCCACCACAAACTTACGCAACTATTACAAGACTCCATGGGGAATGTTTGCATGAGATACATGCATATATATCTCATATAGTTCCGTAGACATGGTTCACGCCAAAGTATCCCGATATATCCGGATAGGCATATACCAGATCCATGATCCATGTATATAGATGCTACATCAGGCACGCACTCTCTTACTGACCGATTAATTCGGTACCGAAGAACGTATCCAAAGGTTATCCAAACTATATATGTACATGCACATACATGAAAGTTGGATATGAAACGAACTGACTCTCCTATAGATGGATACATGTACGTTACTTTTACGTATATTAGCTACATGTTGCACAAGTTAAACTCCTACACTGTGTCATGATATACTGACGTGACTCTGTACGTACATATATATCTTGAAAATTACAAACAAGAATCTGTGCTTAATGTCCTTTACATATATGATCTACATTTACTTGCACAATACTGCTTCTATACAAATACAAAAAGACAAAAAACTGGATTGACCTAAGAATTGGCGAGTTCCAGAAAAAACTCCACAGTATATTAGTGGTCCGAAGTGGCTGTGTCAATATAATCACACCCAATGAACCAATGAAATTACGTGCTTGCTATACTGCTGTATTACACAAAGAACGGTGGCCGGACCCGAGCATGTGCTGTTTTGACAACCAATATTGGCAACAAATTAAGCACAGACCACGTTACCTCAGTCTGCATTAACTTGCACAAAATGATGCTTCCGACTTATTGCCATTTCACAAAGAATGACGCAATTTACTCACGCTTATTATAATAAGCATGTTATACTCTGAACAAAATGCGTACATGTATGTGACGATCCCTCAGTTACTTTGAGGAATCTGACTTCCGCTCTCTCCTGATGATGACCTTGCGGGCTCACCAATCTCTAAATTTGGTGACAAAATAGGTCGAAACACTAATAGGCAGTGTAGAGTGCTACATAGAATGCCCCGTCCATAGATCGGATGGGATGTTGGTATTTATCCAATTTTATATAAAAACATCATCATGGAGAATGAGGAAACGACACACAGAGCCTGGATTATTAAATACGGAACCAGAAGACCAAATATGCGATAATAACGGGGGCTCAATAATTATTAGTAGTGATTTGGCAGAATTAACAGAAGAAACCGATGGTCTCCCGGAGTCTCCAGAGCCTGTTGATTTGAAGTCAGATGAAGAATGTGAAGATGATGACGATTGTGGTGAGGATACCGTGGGCAATAATAATGTGGACTCTGCAGAGAGTGAGCCAATTCCTGCAAAAGGCAATGAACAAGATGAAAATCAGAAAGTTTATCCTGGTTCACGACTGACAGTGGCATCAAGCATGCTACTGATCATGACATTTATGTTCAGGCATAATATGTCAGGAGATGGACTAAACGATCTTCTCATACTCATTGAACTACACTGCATGGTGCCAAATATGTTTGCAGCATCAAAGAAAATGTTCCAGTCATTTTTTCAGAATATAAAATCACCCATCGAGTATCACTACTACTGCACATCATGTTCAATATACAGTGGGAAAGAGAAAAAGTGTGCCAGTTGTTTACAAAGATCTTCTAGATTACTTCATCATCATTCCACTGATTCCACAGATAACAAAAGCCTTAAGTGGTAGGTGTTACATTTGATGACCAGCAATGAAATGAATTAAGAGTTTTTATTACATATGTGTACATGTAAATCTTTAGTGTTGTCAGAGTGCATGTATCAGACCTTCAAAGTATAAAATTATCAAATTGACATTAAGCTGAAGCAATGATAAGAGAAACAAGATTATGATACTGATAGTTCACTTGTTCCAAATATTTTTGTTTTGAAACCTCACTATATAAACTCTTACTAGTGCACTTACTAGTGCAGTTGTGAGGTCACCAGGTTTTGTCCACCATAACAAACTGGACAGAGATTGGATTTATTTCATAAATATAATATACATGTACGCTTATACCTACCTAATAATAGTGATGGCCAAATAATAGTGATGGGTGGAATTTTGGGCTGAAATTAATAATAGTGATGGCCTTTTCACTCTATGTATCATTGCCAAATAATAGTGATGGGTGGAATTTTGCCTCCAAATTAAAAAATTGTGATGTCACTATTGCCAAAGCCAAACAATCTGAATTAAGAGGGCGGGAATTAATAATAACAATTATTTTCATTCAGAAAACATCAGTGATGTTTTGTCATACAGGAGGGAACATATCTCAAAACCTGGAGAAGTAACAGATACAATCGATGGTTTACTATACAGAGAATGTTTCGACGGAGAACATTTTCGTGGGACATCATGTGATGCAAAGAAGGATCAAATCCACATCTCTCTGCAGATAAACACTGATGGAGTTGCGCTGTTCAAGTCATCCAAATTCTCAGTTTGGCCAATATACCTAACTGTGAATGAGCTGTCTCCGAAAAACAGGTGAGTTCGATTATAAACCAATATACAGTATAAAGATGTTAGAGGAATAGGAATTACAACACCATATTTTAGCTCACCTGAGACGAAGTCTCAAGTGAGGTCTACCCATCACTTTCCGTCCGTGTGTGTGTGTGTGTCCGTTCACATTTTATAAAATACTTTAAAAATCTATTTCTCAATTTCCACCAAGCAGAATATTTTGATATTTGGTGTGGGGCTTTACTATCACCCCAAGATCTTAATTTGTTAAAGGCGTCACGCTTGATTGATTTTAGGGGCTGCAGGGTACCTTGTAATTTAACACTGAACCCTATGGGGATTTCATATATTTGGGGTCTTGTGTGGGCCTTAATTCAGATGGAGGCAACTTGTGTATTTTACATAGTATCATGTCTAAGCGAACATAGTGTAATGACCTTGTACTAGGCCTGCACGATATCAAATACTGATTATGGTATAAAAAAAATATCGCGATGTGACTAAATTATATCGTCAGTATTGTATTGATCATGTTGATTTGATAAACTGTCATTACTTGCAAAATTTCGATTTAAAATGTGCCCCATGAAAATATGGAAAATTATGGAACATGAACGAGAGAAGGAATTTGACTAATTATGATGACAATTATTGCAACCCATTGTTTGCCCTTTCAAGATTAAACTGCCGATATCAAACACAATACAGTGGGTGACGATATATCGACTAGTTGAATTTTTTAAAACCGACTACACAGTGTATAATCAATACCGCGATATGACTAAATATCATAATACCGTGCAGCCCTACTTTGTACATGTATTCAAAATATTAATTATAATGGACGCTAAAATCGTATTTTATACCTCTAGGTTCAATCGATCTACCAGAATATTTGCTGGCATATGGTTTGGAAATTCGAAAGCAGACATGAAAATATTTCTACAGCCTGTTGTGGATGAGTTGAAACTTCTGTACAATACAGGTGAGAAATATACGATATCAGCATAGTGTGTTTTGATATGTTTGATATCTCAACGAGTTGAAAGCATGATATTTCATGCTACATACATATATTTCACGTACATCAAAGAATAATATATATAGGTGGGTGGTCTGGTGGCTGTGTTGGGTCATTACAAAGCTTATATTACTGGGCTGGGTGGGTGGGGTAAATTTCAGCTGACTTCCCCCGTGGTGCATAAGTTTAAATGGAACAGCCCTAAGGTCATTCAATCCACACGAAAACTAGAACATATAATACTTTATAACACAATAATACATTTTATGGCCGCTAAAAAAAAATATTGCATCACCTCAAAATGTTTTTGACCAATTAAATAACCATAAACTAATAAATTAGACAGTATTATATGTTATTAACATACCAAAGGGTGTATGACACCAATATAATGTGTTGTAAACGCAGTGTCGTGTATACTTTTCGCACTTTTGGGCATTGTTTTGAGCAACATTTTTGTGACAAAGTTGATGACATCACACAAGTGTGATATCCATGTACGCACTTTTTTAAAGCGAAACAAACCCATCAATATACACGAAAAATGGACGTTAAATGGTACCGTAATACATGATGATAAATACAACATCAGCATAGTGTGTTTTGATATCCCCCCCCTGTAGTACACAAGTTTAAATGGAACAGCCCTTATTGGTGAAATATTTATCAAGTACGGAAAAGGCGATTTGAGGACTCGTGTTCCGCCTGTCCACAAATCGTTCTTTCCATACTTGATTACACCAATATCAGACTAATACAGTGCATTTAGCTCCTAAATATGTTTCTTAACAGTGATCTTAAAATAAACTAAGAAATGTCTGCTTTATTTCAGGTAGTCCACTGAACTACAACGGGAAATTATTTACTGTCAGGGCTATTCTGCTCAGTGGCGTCTTCGATGCACCTGCAAGGTGTTGCGTACAAAACATGATGCAGTTCAACGGATACCATGGGTGCCCAAATTGTTATGCTTCTGGACAACAAACAAAAGTATCCGAAAAGGGGACTTGTATGACATACCCTTTTGACACCAATTATGAGACTGGTCATCCACATATACGAACTGATTATTGGACTAGTGAATGTGCATCTAAAGCAGAGACCTTAAAAACACCAGTGTTGGGCGTAAAAGGGAAAAGTCCATTGGCTCAGCTTCCAAAATTTAATATAGTACGGGTGTTACAGTTGACTATATGCATGCTGTGCTACTAGGTGTGATGAAGTCGCTTATACATCTGTGGACTGATAAGTCTCGGAGATGTGAAACATGGTTCATTGGCTCGCCCAAAAACATCCAGGAGTTAAGCACTAGATTACTGTCAATAAACCCACCTTACGTTATCAGTCGGCTTCCGGCCTGAAGAATTGATGAACTGTCAAATTGGAAGGCATCCAAATTAAGATCTTTCTTGCTGTTTTATGGTGTCCCTGTTCTGTTTGGTATCCTGCCGCTGGATTATCTTAAGCATTTCATGCTGTTATCTCATGCAATTGGGATTCTACTCAAGTCATCCATAATGATGGAGGAACTAACTCTGGCTAGGAGAAAATTATTAGAATTCTGTTGCCGATTTGACTGTTTATACAATGAGAAATTTGAAACATCAAACCTGCATTCACTTCTTCATCTTGCAGATAAAGTTCTCGATTTTGGACCGTTATGGGCGCATTCGTGTTTTTATTATGAGGATTTAAACGGAGATTTAAGGACCCTTTTCCATGGAACACAACATGCTCAATTGCATTTGCTGTTAGTGTTCATGATAGGATTCCAGAACTTGCTAAATCCTTGATACCTGGCTCGCAAGACCAATTATTCTACTCTAAAATGACATCACATCACAAAATACGAAAAGAAATGGAACAGCTAGCACCAGGAATATTTGCTATTCATAGCATTAAGTATGTCAATCTTCCTGATGATTTAATTGAGTTGGTACAGAAAACTTTTGGGACCAAGGAGCCAATTTCAACTGCTCAGTTCAAACGGATTCTGAAGAATGGGACTGTTTATCAGTCGGCTGTCTACCGAGCTGCCACTAGAAGAGTCAGTTCAGCAATAACTTTTAAAGATGGGGAAATCTTCAAATTTGGAGTTATTGTCATGTTTTTGAGATGTCAGTTTCCTGAAAAGCGTAGAAAGGATGAGCGACAAAGTTTGGAGGGATACAGATATTTGGCTGTGGTGAAGGAGCTCATACAAACTGATTCACCACTGCTGAAAACTAGCTGTATGACATGTGTTGAAAAAAACTATGGAACATCACACCTTATTAGAATTGATAAAATCAATGAACTTTGTGTTTATATCAATTCGTCATCGCACCACACTGACTTTATAAGTGTTATGCCAAATAGATATGAAAGAGATTAGTCAAATGTTTAACAAAATGTGGACAGAGTATGGACTGCAAACTACAAAAAGTGTCAGATTTGTCAACATGTACCTGTGTGGTCTTATTTGTATAACTTTTTATTTGTTAATTGCATCATATCACACATACTACAGGTCATACTGCTGTCTGATCGTCTTGATAATAATAATAATGATCATTGCTTACATTTCATGAAACAGACATGTCACTAACAACAAATTATTCAAAAAAAATGCACAAGTTAAGCTACTGTGTCATTGACACTTTCATTGTTAAAAGGGGCCGTCACATAAATTAGGGGCCAATAACTCTATTTAAAATTAATACTTCTCCAGATCTAGCAGAATGTTTTCAGATTTGGCATGGAGCATTTCTATGACACATAGCGGCATGTAGGTCTGCAACCGGAAACCAATATGTTTTTTTTTGGCCTAACATAGATTTATTTCAACTGAATTTACATACACAGCCACGACTGAGTGCAACTTATTTCGTCGTTGTAAAGTGACATGTGGCTTTAAAATCATTTTCAATGTTACAAGTATTTTGACAAACAAGCCATATATGTACATGTAAGGTAGTAACATATTTATTGTGCCATGAAATATAATGGATTAAATTACAAATTAGATATATTTATACATGTGATGTGGCAACAGGGGATTGGAGTACACGTTATGCAACTTATTGATGATCCTCTCCCCGTATTCAGAAGCACTCATGAGGATATAGTAAAGAGATGGTAGTGCTGATCAGAAAGGATATACCAAGTTTAGATGGTTAAAGTAGGTGAAGATGTATACATGGGTTCGGACCTCAAAATTTTTAGAAAAGGATAAGATCCAGGTTGTTTCATTTTTCTCTGGGGAAATGGTGGTTAATCAAATGCAATCTGTGAAATATGTTTCAAGGCCTTACACTAGACATCAATTGTTATTAAGGTAAATTTCCTCACAATAGGTCCGGAGCCATGGATACACCCTAAGTACATGATGGCGGTGTTGTTGCTGCAATGGGATCAGAAAAGGGTGTCGTAGCCATAGAATTCATATTATTAATATTATTATTATTGTTATTGCGCTTGTGTTAGGCCTCAGATAAAACGACCAGATGTTGAAATATAAGATTGTACTATATCAAATAAACGACTATTTAATTCATTGCTCATCTTTGGTATACCGAATAACAGGTCGATTACAGAAGTAACATGGATATTCGATCTAGTAAATTTTTCCAGCATTAATTGCTTGGCTTGGTTGTATAAAGAACACTGTAAAAAATAATGATATGCGTCTTTGCAATATATGTAAGGACTACATAAGGTGACTCATTCCTGCGTAAGCAATTTTTGTGAAAATAAATGAATATATCGGCCTTAAACTGATCATAATTTGATATTCATAGTCCCTGCAGTATCATTGACGAGTTGTCTGATTTTAATAAAGTCCATGCAGGGTGGTTACAGTGTTGTCTGATTCTGATATTTCATTCTATAAAGTCCATGCAGTGTGGATGCAGTGTTGTCTGATTTTAATAAAGTCCATGCAGTGTGGTTACAGTGTTGTCTGATTCTGATATTTTATTCTATAAAGTCCATGCAGTGTGGTTACAGTGTTGTCTGATTCTGATATTTTATTCTATAAAGTTCATGCAGTGTGGTTGCAATGTTGTCTGATTTTAATAAAGTTCATGCAGTGTGGTCACAGTGTTGTCTGATTCTGATATTTTATTCTATAAAGTCCATGCAGTGTGGTTGCAGTGTTGTCTGATTTTAATAAAGTCCATGCAGTGTGGTTACAGTGTTGTCTGATTCTGATATTTTATTCTATAAAGTCCATGCAGTGTGGTTGCAGTGTTGTCTGATTTTAATAAAGTCCATGCAGTGTGGTTACAGTGTTGTCTGATTCTGATATTTTATTCTATAAAGTCCATGCAGTGTGGTTGCAGTGTTGTCTGATTTTAATAAAGTCCATGCAGTGTGGTAGCAGTGTTGTCTGATTTTAATAAAGGTCATGCAGTGTGGTTGCAGTGTTGTCTGATTCTGACATGTTATTCTATAAAGTCTACGCAGTGTTGTTGCAGTGTTGTCTGTTCTATCCGCAGTGTTGTTGCAGTGTCCTCTACATGGCAGTGTTGTTGCAGTGTTACACTTCAAGAACACTGCATGGTGGAGTGTCACACTGCAAAAGTGTAAGGGCAGTGCATACTCTTATATATGTGAGGCTCCCTATGGAAGACTCACATATATATATACGAGAATGCCTTGGCACAGATCTTTAATGCAGCACAAGTCCAGCTCCTAGCTGTCATGAAACGTTAAACTATGTCATGGGAAGAAATACCTCAGGCAGCTCCTAGATGTCATGAAGGGTTAAACGATCTCATGGGAAGAAATACGTCAGTCAGCTCCTAGCTGTCATGAATGGTTAAACTATGTCATGGGAAGAAATACCTCAGTTACTATTATAAATTGAATAAAACATAAAGTCATTATATAAACCATCTCTTGTAAAACTGATGTATAATTCCACTGTTTTATGATTGTTTTGGTGGGGATAACTATATTTTTTATTATTTATCCCTCCTGCATGTTCTCTTTTCTCAACCAAATATTTGGAAACCAGACTCAAATGGTGGTGTGGGTTTATCATAACAAGAGAAAATTAAAGTAAAATTTTGGTAAATTTTCGTGAAATAAACAAACTTTAGTATTATTTTTGCGATTTCAGTGAAATTTCGTAAAATTTCATTGGAATTTGAAATTTCACTAAAAGTTACGTTTCATAGGAATTTCAGTCAGAATGAAATCTCGGTGACATGCTAAAATATAAGCACATATTTATAATTTAGGAAAAAATCAGGGGCTAATTCAAATAAATGAAATTTTTGACTAAAATATTTTTCTGAAATAACAGTGAATCTCTAGGTATATATATATTTTCTCTAGGTATATGATTGTAAATCTCACCTGGTGAATGGGCTATAACTACCGCGCCTCCCTAACCTAAATCCAGGGGGCAGTTCCACAGAATTGCGTTTCATATGGCGAGAACCATCCATATTTCACGAAAACCAAGAAACAAAATAGCAGAATAATAATAGAATATTAAATATACGTCTGACAGTATATAAGACTGAACATGTGATTGACCTGGTGTGGGATGGGACCTTCATATTAACCTTAATATAATAGACCAATCTGAGAATTCATAAGTCTAAATAATAGTCAACGGTCGTAAACACTTTAGGCATACATCCCTTAGGACGTAAATTGGATGCATTGAATTTTGTTCAATGACACTTGTGGCCAATTTGACAGTAAAATTAAATGAAGCATCGAAGGTCCGGGACCTCATCATTTGAGTAAATGATTGGAGATATTCAATCATAATGCTATTCAGCCATGTGTGTTATGTCAATACATATTATATCAAATGTATATTATTGAGAAAAGAGACCTCAGGTTAAACATATCATTATCTCTTTGTCAAGTTTACTTTTGATAAAAAAATGTTACAAGAAAGAAACGTTTACGGGACAGGCTTCATGTGAATTGAATAAAGGCAATTTTTTGCAACGCGTACATGCAACAGTAGGGCTGTAACGATTCATGTTGGTTCTGATAATTCAGGTTGTACTCATTTGCGAACACTAATTTAGTGTATCGTGATATGTATTGTATCATTGATCATGTATTGTGATATGAATTGTATCATGATATGTATTGTATCATTAATCATTATCGTGATATGTATCGTATCATTAATCATGTATCGTGATTCGTATCGTTTCGTTATTTGTAGTCTTGAAATCGGGTTTTATAAAAATGATGTTGTTGTTGTAATTGTGGCTCAGAAGAAATCTTTAGACCATCTTTAACTTATTCGTAAAATTAAATTGCCGACTGAACTGAAGGAACAAGCAGATAGCTACTGCTTACACACATGTTATTGATAAGTTAACCCTACACCATTATTTGGATCTCGGACGTATATAGACAGAACCATTTCTATACTAAATGGATACCCCCAGTCTGTTAACAAGTGTACATCAGAATTGTCTATTATTGTTTTGGAGGGATTATAAGGCGAGAAAAGCAGACGACAGATAAAAACGAGAGGCCTATCATGATCGGCTGATGTTAACCCATCCCTTGGTGATAGTAAATTACTATGATCGGAATCATAAATGAGAGTTGTGGTGTTGAATTATAGAGTATACTGTTATGTACTATTATAGACAAATGTACATAACACAAATTATTGGAATTTATGGGTCACTCGCAATTATATAAGAGAATGCACTGGAAGAGGATCTGTAATGCTGCACCACCACAGCCTTGGATTAAATGTGAAAAAGGTGACCTGGACATACTTTGTTGGTTAAGAGAGTCCAATTTAAGTTTACAATAATAATGTATCAAATTCTAACAATATAGATCAAGATAATCCATCTCACTGTTGACCCATTAATATCAATTATATAGCAGGGCTGTCAACAAATCACAGGAATTGTTTATGTTGAAAGCTGACATCTCTATTAAAACAATAACATTTATAATGACCTCAGACCATCTGTAGAGTGATATCTTCAGCTGTGCAAGGCAGCACAGATGTCCAAGTATACTGTTAATATCATGTGATGTGTATTGTTGAATCTTTATTTTAAATTAGATACCATAGCTTTCTTTATCAGATTATCTGCACAATGGCATAAGAGACATCAGAAAATAATATAGCCTTATCAATAGCTAAGTAGTCCAAAGGCATGGGATGGAATTGATGAATTGGATTTAATTTAAACAAAAATTATTTTAATATATATATTTTTTTATTTATTTATTTATTTATTGCACACTAAATGGCTTATTTGTGCGAAATACAGCAAAATACAGAAGAATTGAAACGTTCAATAAAAAAATGTGTATTGTTCTTGAACAATACAAACCTATTACGTCAACAACGTCACTGGCGACGTCAACTTTAACAGAAAATGTCTTCGCTAAATTATGGGGTATAGTCTACATTAAGCGCATGTTTGTTCAATTAAATACAACAATATCGACCTAAATGTTAGTATGTTAACAAGCTGAAATCTTCAGAGTGTGCAATAAACATAGAACAACACAGTTGTGTGAACATGTTAACATTATTGCACTCGTTTGTCGTGCCGCGAGGTAAAACTCGAACCTCCGGTTCTCGTTTTACCATCGTGTCACAACAAACTCGTGCAATTTTTTATTATTTTTTGAGTGAATATATTTATTCGAAAAAGGGCCATAACTCAGTTAAAAATAGTCGGATCAAACCCATATTCGAATTCGATCTGTATTTTGGGCTGAGAAACTCACATACCAAATTTGGTTGCGATCGGATAGAAAATGTTTCAGTTATCGCATTATGTGTAAAGTGTCTATGGATGGACAGATGGACAGACAGATGGAACGACGAAAGACGAGTGGTCAATCCGGATGTTGACACTATGTTTATCATACTATGGTATGGGTAAACATAAAAAGTGCAAAAGGAGCCCTATTTATTGAGGGAAATGTTTAAATAATAAGTTCAATAAATGACCTGTTGGACTTATCTAAACATTTCCTATGGGATAAATACTCGATCATCAATAATGCTTTAGTATCGAAAGGGTGAAACTTATTATCTGAACAGTTCATATGGGATAACTACTCATCAATGATGCTTTGGTATAGAAAGGGTTATCATACATGATATCAAATGCATATCATCGAGATAAGAAACCTTAGCTCAAACATATCATTATCTCTTTGTCAAGTTTACTTTTAATAAAAAATGTTCCAAGAAAGAAACTTTTACGGGACAGGCTTTATGTAAATTAAATTTAGAAAATTTTCTGCAGCACATGCAACAGTAGGGCTGTAACGATTCATCATGAATTCAATATGTATCGCGATACACTTTTCAAACAATACGCATATCATATCACAGTCCTCAAAATTGGCCATGGCAATAAGCAATCTAACATGCCACAACATTTTACTGTGGGACAATTTTGCTAATTTTGAGGGCTGGTATCGTGTCATGTGTACAGGAAATCAAATAATTTATGAAGATAGGCATGTGCATAAGAGCAACACTTGCAATGTTCTCTCAAGTGTACATGTACATATTTATTATGTGTATTTGACTCCTCTAGCTAACATATTAAACTGCAGTTTAGTTTAACATGAACTCCATGTCAATTACAAACATGTTGGTTCCGATAATTCAGGTTGTATTCATTTTGGAACACTAATTTATCTTATCCAACAATATTTCAAATACATGCACTTCAATTTGTCATATAATCTGAAGATTATTCTCCGCACGCGATGAGCATCGTATCATAAATCAAAGAATAAATATAATACCATCTATTAATATAATTTATATGTTATTATGTATGCATACTGTCCTTAGAAGGATGTTTTGCTAATTAAACTTATCTTATCTTATCTAATTTATTGTATCATGATATGTATTGTATCATTGATAGTGTATTGTGATTAGTATCGTATCCTGACCAAGTATAACGTAACAGCCCTATGGTTAGTTTGTTCAAGTTTATTGTTATTTTAACTGCTAGACCATATTCAATTCAATAAGAATTCACTCCACTGCATGTAGGTAACACATACCCCTGGTCTCTGGTAAGAAAATGGCAAGCCTGCCCAGATACACGAATCAGGTTACCTTCCCATTGCATGGATCACAGTTATCGGGAATTGAAGCAACTTTTCCAATGCTATATTATGATGGCCTAAATAATCGACTCCTTAACCCTTTCAGTGCCAAGTCCGATTTTTGTATCAACCCATATTTCCTTGATCATTTTTCAAATTTATTGATTTTAATAATGTGATACATTGATGGAGATAGCTCTAAGAGTACTAAGAGCTCTTTCCATCAATGTATCACATTATTATAATCAATAAATTTGAAAAATGATCTATGGGTTGATACAAAAATCGGACTTGGCACTGAAAGGGTTAACCACAGCAGAACTATGGGTAATTTTTCCCGATTAAGTTGGAAATATGGCTTGTTGCCATTCATCAAAAAGCTCTCACTGAGAGCTTTCCGATGAATGGCAACAGGACATATTTCCGACTAAATCCTGAAAAATTACCCATAATTCTGCTGTGGTTAAGGAGTTGATTATTTAGGGCATTACTGTATATTATGATGGCCTAATGGTCTATGCACCCAGAAACCTAAAGCATAATAGCTTTTCGTGTTTTGCAGTATATCGAAAAACATTTGTCTTGTACGATACGGGTTAATAAATGGGTGGGGCAATTAGAGTTGTTTATCGAAAATGTGACAGTGACGGCCAATCAGAGACGATTTTCTGATTATGTCACGTGTTCAGGGCGAGTCGTCACTTTCTATCGTACAGCAGTCGGCTCTTTTTTGAAACTACATCATAAAAATCTGTTTCTAAGTATGAATTTTTGAGTTCAGGCATTGAGCATTTCTCTAAATAGAAACACAGGGCATACGATATAATGTAAAAGGCGAGAACCACCACCTTCCCTGTAGTTCTCACCCATTTGGTTGGTTCACAGATTTCCACCATCCAAAAATATAAAAACAAGTTGGAAGGTGTTTTTTTCTGTCCAGCATGTCTGCTGTTGCAACTGGGGATTTATATATCAAATTGTTGGTGGTATGCAAAAAGTGTTTTGTTGTCATTTATTCAGTGGACGGAAGACTATCATTATCTCTTTGTTGAGTTTACTTTTGATAAACAAGGTTCCAAGAAAGAGGGACAGGTTTCATGTGAATTGAATTAAGGAATATTTCTGCAACGCATGCAACAGTGATTATGATAGGATAGGATAATATTATTTATAATATACACACATGGAAAGTACAATTTATATCTATATTTGCGAATGTCTGTCTCTGTCTGTGACAGTTCTATAGATATTCATTGGGGACCATCTGGATGGCACAAAAAAGGTCTAGCGGTATCTTTTTAAGATAATAGAGTGGGTTAGAATTTTCTAAAGTGACTTACTGTGACACCATTGTTGTCAGGGACAGAAAATGGGGAGGGGCACAACAACTTTTGGTTGCTGATTTCCACCAAACTTATACATAATCATATCCATGATTGGTGCAGTTTGTGTGAGCGAGGGGGGGGGGGGCTCTATGTTATAAGAATTTGTTTAGTTTACCACCAAACTTATATATAATCATCTCCATGATATCAGGAGTCTAATCAAAGTGCTTTAAATATGGTCAAAGTGGCGCCATTCGAGTCATGAATGGGGAGAGGAGGGGCACAAAAGCTGATACAAATATGTTCATCACTAATTTGCACCATATTTATACACGTTCTTCTACAATGATAAGAGAAATCAAATCACGTGAGTTAAAGATGCCACATTTGGTGCATTTGGGTCAGGGATGGAGAGAGGAGGGTCACTAACATTGACAAGAATGTTTTAGACGCCAATATATAGTCCGATTTATTGGAGGGAAATGTTCAGATAATAAGTTCAACAAACAACTTATAAGTATGCGCTACAGGTTAGAATTATAAAATAGGTTGAGATGTTTTCAGCAATGTCAGTTGTCAGTTATCAGCAATGCTAACAAAATTTAATTAATTTTACTCTGAAGACACATTGCATAATCAAGGTTCCCAATGGGTGTACATCACAATATTCACCATTTGGGAACTTCATTCAGAGTCTATGTCTCCCATAGCAGATGACACCATGCAGAATGAGGTCCCCAGTAGGTAAATTTAGTGATGCTAGCCCATTATGCAGGATAGTGTCACTAAATTCACCCTCTGGGGACCTCATTCTGAAAATGACAGGCACACTAAACTCAGGCTTGCATCAACTACTACAACAAGATGAGCGAGAGAGTGGAGCAAAAAGATCATAAATATGAGAGGTCTAAAGACAAGTGTATGATTCTGTGTTTATTACACACCTGCATGTGACATTTATCTCCAAGATGAGTGATAAATGGCGAGAGAGTGGAGCAAAGAGATCATAAATATGAGAGGTCTAAATTTTAACACAAGTGTATGATTCTATGTTTATTACACACCTGTAACATTTATCTCCTGTCTGATGCTATTCTAAGTTTCTCTTTGCTACATTATACAGGTATCACCATCATGATAGTGGTTATAATGAATTGCATGTATCACCTCAACTACCACAACAAGATGAGTGATAAATGGCGAGAGAGTGGAGCAAAGAGATCATAAATATGAGAGGTCTAAACACAAGTGTATGATTCTGTTTATTACGCCCTCTTAGATTGTAGATTGGCAAGCATATCTGTCCATTGTAGGAGGTGATGGACTAAATGTGATTAAAAACAAAAAACTCGGTATTTGCATACTTGAACCATTATTACTATTATTATTATAGATACATTTAGAATGCATTATACAATAAATTAGTTTCAATGCGCTTACAATACAAACATGGCACACATCCTAAAATAATAATGCACGAATGGATAAAATTATATATAAACAACCTAACTAGATAATACCAACATAACCTAATAATCAACCGCAGTAAGGCAATAATAACAGCTAGACCATTTAAAATACACGAAGATATACGATTGAATCACAACTAAAATTATATGGTGAAAGTAAAAGTTAATATATGGGTTAAACGGTCTAGACTCGCACGCGCATAACAGACTCTGGTAAACAGCTATCGAAGAACACCTTTTTTTGGCAGATTGAAGCATAACTCGAACAAGTGAGTCTTAAGTTTTGACTTGAATTTGGGGAAAGTAGCACAATTCCGGATGTCCATTGGAAGTCTATTCCAGTTGTTGATGGAAGTCTCTTGGAAGCACCTAATTCCGTAGTTGATGTTAGGCTTCCTAGTCGCTCTGCGGATATCTTTCCCACTGGTACATGATCGAGTCACACCCCCGCTTTTCAGAACAAACATGTCAGAAATGTACACAGGAACCGTATGATTTAGCGATTTGAATACTGTGACCGCACATTTGTATTCCATTCTAAACTGAAAAGTCATTATATGTTCACTAATCAACGTCTTGGTTATATGGTCGTATTTGCTTTTATTGTCGATAAGTCTTGCACAGTTGTTAATTAAGACATCGATCCGGTGCATATTCTCCTTGGTGATATTTGTCAGCAGAGAATTCAGACTATCAACACGTGACATGACAAGCGATAAGACTGCGCGTTTCATAGCTTTTTTGCTCAGGTGACATCGAACTCTGCGCAGGCATCTAAGGTGGTAGTAACATGTTCGCAGTATGTCAGATACCATTTTGTCAAGACACATGGTAGAATCAAAGTGCGCACCAAGGTTCCGAAGATCACTACACGATGGAATAACGCTGTCGCCCAGCTGAATTTCAAACTCTGGCTCTGTGTTTTTACCCACTGAGAGCGATAGTTCTTTGATGGAATATTTGGAGCCAATTACCATGAACTCGGACTTGTCGTCATTAAGTTTAAGTTTGTTATTCTGCATCCAAGATTTTACTTTACAGAAACACTCTTCCAGACAATGTATTGCGTTGTTATAGCCATTCGGATCATTTATAGAAAATTCTACATATATTTGAGTGTCATCAGCATACAGATGGTATTTAACCGAATGACCTTCGAGAATCCGTCCAAGTGGCAAGGTGTAAATGAGGAATAAGAGCGGTCTCAATATAGATCCCTGAAGCACTCCGACATCTAGACTGACTTCCCTTGAGAATGACTCTCCAATCACGACCCTTTGCTTTCGATTTATCAGATAAGAAGAAAACCAGTGCAACGCCGTACCGTGTAGACCTATATGGTCACTAAGTCGGTCCAACAAGATGGTGTGGTCACAAGTGTCGAAAGCCGCACTAAGATCAAGCATAAGTAATAACACACACTTTCCTTGGTCTAAAGATAAATCGATGTCATTTTTAACCTTAACAAGCGCAGTCTCTCGAGAATGATTACTTCTGTATACAGATTGCCTGGAATCAAACAAATTATGCGTCTTAACATGTTCTAATAGCTGCAGACTAACAATTTTCTCCAGCAATTTTGACAGAAATGATAGGTTGGACACCGGTCTGTAGTTTTTCAGAATGTCAGTATCCAGAGAAGCTTTCTTAATGATGGGTGTTACGATTGCTGTTTTCATGTTTTCCGGAACTTCTCCAGTAGATAAAGAGTTAGAAATAATTCTAGTAAAAACTGGAACAATGTGTTGTTTGACATTGTCCGATTTCAGGAATCGTGTAGGTATCGGATCCAATGTGCATGACTTGCTCTTCATCTTCATGTAACGTAGATCATGTGTGGTTATTGGTGTATCAATGTAATGGGTGTTGCATGTTTACCGATGAATCTTTCAACCAATTGGAATATATGCACCCTTTATGGGTGTATATTGGCAAGCATATCTGCCCTTACCGAAAGAAATCACTAAATAAGTGATTCCTTAGTGCTTGCTTAGTGCTTGAGCACTAAGAATCATTAATTTCCACATTTCCTTAATGTTTGTGGGGTGTAAGCACTAAGAATATCACTAATGCTAGTGCTTGAGCACTAAGGGTTTTTCTCCTTAGTGATTCTTAGTGATTCTTAGTGCTTCTTAGTACTCCAACCATCTGATTGTTAATGCTGCATGATGTTTTAAACCATGAGACTGGAGTAATAGGAAGCACTAAGCATTTATCTTCCAAATATCTGCAGTCAGTTAATGTTTATGGGATTTTCTCAATCACTAGTAAGGCACTCTTAGTGCTTACAGAGAACTTAGTTTAATTTCAAAAGAATCTCTGCTTGAAATAAACTAAGTCAGGTTCATGGAATTCACGGAAAAAGTGAGAAAAAATCCATTGCTGTCACAAATATTGACTAATATGTGCATTATACATATCAAAAAAAGCAGTTTGATGAACTCTTCATGCTGAGACCAATTATTTTTTTTATATAAAATATTAATTTTTGAGTGAGACAGACCAGTTAGGATGAGTTTGTATCACATCACTCACATGAACATATTTTTCTCCAACAAGGACAGAAAATGTGGCTGTTTAAGTTACATTTAAAAAAAATACTTTTTTTTATTGGAAATCTATCTTTTAAGTGAAATATTTGCATCAAAAGATATCTGTCCAATACGCAATGTCACTGAGTCGTGACCATATTGGATCCATCCAGTCCCGTTCCGTGGTTTTAGTGATACACATCAAAGTTCTGAAGTAGCATTTCCATATATGGAAGTCATGAATATTCAAAAGCTCCATATATGGAAATGCTACTCCAGAACTTTGACCTATAGCACTAAAACCATGGAACAGGGCTGGATGAATCCAGTATGGCCGTGAGTTATAAGGCCCGCCATGATTATTGGACATACAAGAAGGTTTGTTTGTGAATAGGCTCCCCCAACCTGTTTTGTTGGTTTAGGGATAATTTAATAGCATAACCATATACCGGTATATACAACATATTACATTCAATAAAAACAAATAACAAAAAAAATCCATTTACAGTACCAACATTTGAGACATCATATCCCACCCACAACAAAAAGTCTTAAAATAATCAAGCCCTGTAAGTTTGAAATTGTTTTAGCGGAAAAAATTACAGATTTTATACCGGTAATATAACTTGGACAGAAAATGTGGTTATTTTTCGATGCATTTAAAAATTTAATTTATTATTGGAAAGCACCTTTAAGTGAAATATGTGCAACACAAGACATTTATCTTGATTGATCTGGTACCTGTAATAGTAATTAAAACATGCTCTTTAGGGTACTGTACACTAAATGGCCGGATTTATGTACAGTATACCCCCTTGAACACTGGCAATTTTTGTTATGAAACTCTTTTAGAGTGCAGTTGGGAAGAGAAAAAGCATTTTTAACAATTGCTTCTGAGCTTGTATCATTGTATGTTTTAGCTGTAGGTAGAAGGTATAAATTTGATACCTACAGTAATGCCCAAAGTAATTGACCCCTTAACCACAGCAGAATTATGGGTAATTTTTCAGGATTTAGTCGGAAATATGGCTTATTGGTTATTGCCGAGAGCTTTCCGATGAATGGCAACAAGCCATATTTCCGACTAAATCCTGAATTACCCATAATTCTGCTGTGGTTAAGTGATCAAAATTTGGGCATTACTGTATATACTGGTACATATGTAAGCTGCACATTTGAAACCATCATGTATAATGTATAAATTTGATACCTATATACTGGTACCGGTACATGTAAGCTGCACATTTGAAACCATCATTTTAAACCACTAGTCTGAATCTACTCTGTTTGGAAACTCACAAATATAATATCTTTCATTTTGATGGCTATGCACACACATGCACAAAGATACAATTTCTTCAAAATTAACAAAACATGTCTTGAGAACATCTGGAAATACCTTGTGGATTTTGTTCTGAGGGTTGTATTCACCTTGTAATTGTAAGGGATGTATAAGAGCTCCAGCTATAAAATCACCAGAATACTCAAAACATATGAAGGAATAAATTGTTCCAAACTTCATGCCACCATCTGATTCAAATTTAATTACACTTTGATCCCTATGATACATCCTGGAGTAAGAAGTTGAGAAGAGCAAACAGTTTCTAGACCTCAGAAATACTCTCTTGAACCTTGAAATGGAGGCTATGAATGGATTTCCGGCACCAAGTTTAACAGATGTTTGTTCGTCTTCGGTCAGAGTTGAGTTCGATATTTTTCCTATCACTGAAAAAGTTTCATTAATTTTTGTCCAGTTATTATGCGTCTTTTTCATCATGGAAAGATAGAATAATTCTTCTTCAGAATTTTGAATTAAGTACTTCTCCTTCAGAACAGGAACTGCTTGAATGATGCTAACAGTTTTTATCACTTGTTTGTCCACATATTGAGTCCCATGTATATTCTTCTTTATGAATCCATTTAAATCCTCGAATACAAACAAGTTGTTGCTGAACAGTGGTCCGTTTGATCTGACATTTTCTGTGATATGTAAAAGTTGATGCATATTCATCGTCAAGTTTTTCAAAGAATATAATTTATCAAAATTGGACACAAATTCTAAAATACACAATTTTGCTGTATCCAATTCCATTTCAGTGATAGAATCATTTAAAAGAATGTGCATAGACTTCACAAACATGCAGAAGTGCAAATAATGATCTGTTGAGAGTGTGCCACACATAATTGGTATACCCCAGTAGAGGAGGAAATTCCGGTATTCTGAGTGTGTATAAATGAAATCCTTTTCTATCTACTGTCTGACACAGCAGAACCACAATGCTGGTCGGCACCCGACAATAAAATGGCCATATCGCTTTGAGCTCGTATATAGGGCAAATATTCAAACGAGCAGAACATGTATAACCATAAGTGTTATCATGGGTCCATTTATTGTTTCGACAGATATGTTTAATGACCTTCGTCTCATCAGGGATGCAGGTCAATCGGGTCTGTACGACGCGTGAGTGCGAGTGCATTCGAACATGCTGCCTCGTGCTATTCAGGTGAGGAAGGCCCGATACTTCAACACTAGCTCGACTTTAACGTCACATAAGAATAGTGCATGCAGCCTTGGTGCACATTGTGCCTGTATATGTAACAAGGATATGGTTCAATTGTTGACCTTGTGCGGTAGACAGCTTGGTATAGATGTGCAGGTGTACATGTTTGATACCCATGTAAATAAACCACGGATGGCTAAGTCTGCGTTAAACCATAATCCCGGGTAGCCAGAATTAATTCTGGGGAGACCTATGTAGGGTATTATGTAAGGGAATCAAAGAACCAATTAATACCGCATTGATGTGCTGGATCTCAAAATATGCCAACAGCCAGACATAGGAAAATTCCTATGATTGATGCGCATTTGCTGGCACGGCTGTGATATCGGCATAGATGTGCCATGGCAGTCAAGATGCCCCATGATCAAGCTTGTTTGATCGTAGCGACATTTGGTATCAATTACCGTGTTAGGGGATCGACGCCATACGTGTAGGGCGCAATCTAATCGCATAGCGCTCGGCATCGGACAATGCCCTGCTGTGACAAAGGAGTGCGCCCGAATCTGTTTGATAAGTGTCTGGACACCCATAAAGTGGATTATCGGCTGTGTCAATATCCTTGATTATTGTGCAAGGAAACTGCGCTCAAAAAACGTTCAGTCTTGCAATATACCAATTCTGTATATCTTAGACGTTGGTGTGAGGTGAGGCCCAAGCCCAGAACCATAATCTCATCATTAGATAGAGGGTGGTAGGAGAAATTCCGTATCAACTCCATAGCCTGATCTAATTTGTGTTCAGGCGAGTTGTACCAACTGGAGCGAGATATTACTTTCTCATGTTGTTGCTTGGCTCTACAATTCTTTTTGTTTCTGATGTAACGCTCGAGCTACTCAGTGTTCTTTGTTTATGCCCCTCAGTCGCTGTAATGCGAGGAGTGGGTATGCCACTCGGACAGACAAACGCCCTGTCACAGCTCAAACCTCGATCGCCGTAGCGAGAGAACAAAGTGGAATAACCACTTGTCATAGTTGGCTGGCAGCATTAGAGTACTGTAATGCGAGGAGTGGGTACACCACTCCGACAAACAAACGCCCCTGTCGGGGGAATCACCTCAGCTCAAACCTCGATCGCCGAAGCGAGAGAACAGTGTGGAATGAACCACATGTCATAGTTGGCTGGCAAGATTAGAATAGGGTCTGTCGAAAGCCGAGTCTATCTCAAGACTGAAGAGAGTCTGCAGTTGAGCCGTGTGTCATATGTGGATAAGTAAACACGCATTCAGATCCAATGGGCGATGGGTGCTTAGTAGTGGGAGTGGCTATCAATTTAATTGACACCAGTCGCATGGAGCCGATGCAAATGCTGTACCACTGAGGTCCTATCGGTGATGTATCTCTATATGCAAGAGAGACCGAGTTTTAGGTGCATATTAGATAGTAACAGTTATTATTTAATTAAATAATAATTACTATTGGCCTTATGAGCTCCCGCAGTAGTCGATTTGGCCACATATATCTGATCAATCGGTGTGTGAATGTAACCCGGGTAGGTAATTAAAACCTAGCGTGGTAAAGTCGGATGTTCGAAGTCACCAGCGATAAGAAGAAAATACATTAAAATCCATTTAATGTCAACCGAAACAAGCCACGAATGTGGTGTACATGTATAGCAGTTATCGTGTCACAACTGACAAATAACAATGAGTTTCATGAGTTCATTGAGGCCTGTTGCCTTTGTGGTTCCTCCATTTTCCGTTTTGTGACCCGTGTTGTCAGCGGGTATCTCAGTATGGTTCTCCAAAGGATAACATAGTGCATATGGATATGCAAAGCATGCTCTGTGCTCAGTTAGTGGAATCAGTATATAGTTGATTCCGTGCTCAGTTAGTGGAATCAGAGTATAGTTGATTCCGCCCTTATTTCTAAAATCTCTAGCGACATGGCCCATATACGGGACGAGTGCCGAATAGCATGGGCTCCACTGCTTAAACGAATAGAGATCAACATGGTGAACCATATGATACCCAGAAGGGACTTCGGAGGAAGATCAATAGTGTGTATAAATGAAATCCTTTTCTATCTACTGTCTGACACAGCAGAACCACAATGCTGGTCGGCACCCGACAATAAAATGGCCATATCGCTTTGAGCTCGTATATAGGGCAAATATTCAAACGAGCAGAACATGTATAACCATAAGTGTTATCATGGGTCCATTTATTGTTTCGACAGATATGTTTAATGACCTTCGTCTCATCAGGGATGCAGGTCAATCGGGTCTGTACGACGCGTGAGTGCGAGTGCATTCGAACATGCTGCCTCGTGCTATTCAGGTGAGGAAGGCCCGATACTTCAACACTAGCTCGACTTTAACGTCACATAAGAATAGTGCATGCAGCCTTGGTGCACATTGTGCCTGTATATGTAACAAGGATATGGTTCAATTGTTGACCTTGTGCGGTAGACAGCTTGGTATAGATGTGCAGGTGTACATGTTTGATACCCATGTAAATAAACCACGGATGGCTAAGTCTGCGTTAAACCATAATCCCGGGTAGCCAGAATTAATTCTGGGGAGACCTATGTAGGGTATTATGTAAGGGAATCAAAGAACCAATTAATACCGCATTGATGTGCTGGATCTCAAAATATGCCAACAGCCAGACATAGGAAAATTCCTATGATTGATGCGCATTTGCTGGCACGGCTGTGATATCGGCATAGATGTGCCATGGCAGTCAAGATGCCCCATGATCAAGCTTGTTTGATCGTAGCGACATTTGGTATCAATTACCGTGTTAGGGGATCGACGCCATACGTGTAGGGCGCAATCTAATCGCATAGCGCTCGGCATCGGACAATGCCCTGCTGTGACAAAGGAGTGCGCCCGAATCTGTTTGATAAGTGTCTGGACACCCATAAAGTGGATTATCGGCTGTGTCAATATCCTTGATTATTGTGCAAGGAAACTGCGCTCAAAAAACGTTCAGTCTTGCAATATACCAATTCTGTATATCTTAGACGTTGGTGTGAGGTGAGGCCCAAGCCCAGAACCATAATCTCATCATTAGATAGAGGGTGGTAGGAGAAATTCCGTATCAACTCCATAGCCTGATCTAATTTGTGTTCAGGCGAGTTGTACCAACTGGAGCGAGATATTACTTTCTCATGTTGTTGCTTGGCTCTACAATTCTTTTTGTTTCTGATGTAACGCTCGAGCTACTCAGTGTTCTTTGTTTATGCCCCTCAGTCGCTGTAATGCGAGGAGTGGGTATGCCACTCGGACAGACAAACGCCCTGTCACAGCTCAAACCTCGATCGCCGTAGCGAGAGAACAAAGTGGAATAACCACTTGTCATAGTTGGCTGGCAGCATTAGAGTACTGTAATGCGAGGAGTGGGTGCCGACCAGCATTGTGGTTCTGCTGTGTCAGACAGTAGATAGAAAAGGATTTCATTTATACACACTATATTAATTGTATTATGCAGTAAATGTTCTGTTTTATTTTATCAATATCTATATATATATATATATATACCTTATTCTACAAAGCAGATAATATAGAAACCAAGAACAACATTTGAGTACAGTACCCCTTTAATACTAACTTTTCATTTTATATTGGCTGGCGTAGAACAACTAGTAGATCAGCAATATGTTCTTTGCCTTCTATAATATATGCATTGATACTTTTAGTGCTGGAACACTGGCCTTCTTTATATAGATGTTTATACAAACTACAGTTTTGATATTTTTCATAGAAATTTTGAGGGTAAAAATTGTTCATAAAACTTCTATCAACTTTATAAATTGTTAATTTGATCTTTTCCTTTCCAGTCAATGAGAAAAGAAAAAAAGCGATAGAATCTTCATTTGATTTGGGAGAAAAGACTGTAAGCATAACAACATTTATGTAACTCACTCTCATTCAACTAGCTTTCATCATTTGTATTGCTTTACTAGTAATATGCATATTTATATAATAGTATTAATGTTGAGTTTAGTTGCTCTTTGAAAATCAATTTCATAGTTTCGGAAATTAATTTCTTGATATATTTATCAAACTATTTGTTTGGCATGCAATCATATGGCCAATTACTTACATGTGTGCTGCAAATTTTGATGGGGCCAATTGTAATTTGCAGACTGGTTATTTTAAATGATGAAGGGTGCTATTATATACAGGTCAAGCCATCGGAGTTTGCATACAATATGCAATTTAAAACTGGAATTAGATGTATATACATTGCAAGAAATATGCAAAAAGAATAGTTCATTTGAAGTGGCACCCAGGTGGAATCCAATGTATTCCACATGTGCATGTGTAGCTGTAACTATGAAATATCAATGAATAGTATTATTAGTATCAATAATTAAAGATTACTTTGACATATTTTTCAGATGAGTATTCTATCACCTCTGAAATCAACAGAAAGTCGTGGCGATGATTCCGATGAAACCATTACACTAGCTTCAAGTGAGTATATTTCACTAAAATGTCAACCATCAATTTTGGTCTATACTGTTAATATTACTATTATTTTTGATATATAGTGTACTATGACCAGAGCATAAGAGTATGGACATGTGAATGAATTAATAAATTTCCAGTTATATTAAAAATAATATATACAGTAAAGAATGCAGGTGATAGATTTATACCTCTTATCCAATGTTAACCAAGTGATTTGGTTTCTATTAGAAACTAAACATAGTGTGTAATGTTATACTTGTTATTCAAAG
This sequence comes from Siphonodentalium dalli, assembly GCA_032622095.1. NCBI lineage: Eukaryota > Metazoa > Mollusca > Scaphopoda > Gadilida > Siphonodentaliidae > Siphonodentalium > Siphonodentalium dalli. Next base: position 153,682,550 of record CP136062.1, read on the forward strand.
AATATTCTGACTTATTATACTTTTCTCATCTAAATACTGATTATTTCATTCAGTGGGTCACTTAACATCTCTGAATTAAAAATTATTATCTCAACTGTTTGTTCTCTCTCTCAGACAACCAAGAATCATCACAACTGCATCTGACCCCGAAGACACCAAGGCCTATCCCAACAAGTTCGCCTGCTGCTCACAGCTGTTTGTCGTCGGCAAAGAAAGGTGCAATTGTGAGTACTTTTCTTATCATTGTATGTTTTGTCTTCCACTGGGTACTGTTCGCTATGTACCGTAGTACATGTACCATATAATCATAATTTGACTACTTTGATGGAAAATATTGCATATTCAAATATTATTGAATTATAATCTGAACATTATATAACATTTGCATAATTCATTGACCCGAACATAGATTTGAGCTGGAATTGTAAATGAAGTAGTTCACATATCAAATTATAACCTAAAAGAACAACAAGACCTACCAGTATAGTTAGGAAAATAATAAATCAATATAAGTCAAGAAGCAGGCCGTGTATCTAAAATAAATGACAAGGTGAGTAGACTGTACCCATATTCAATCTCAGCTTCGTACAATTACCATTGTTTCATTCTGATGTAGATGAATTTGACTTGATGTTTCATGTATATATTTCAGAGCGGACACATGGTGCCATTGGTTGTCCATCAAACACATCCAAACCAATATATGGATATATTAGTTGATAGTCGGCAGCTCCACAGTGCCAAAACATATGCTGCTGGAGCTACCAACCCGATAGTAGCAATACAGAACAAAGTGATTGATATGGTCTTCAGTCGAGAGGAGCTAGTGTCTTCACGTGGTTGTGGACTCCGAACACCGAAAGACAAATCAAGAGCTCCTCTCGATGAGCTCAGAGTTTCGGCAATTAAAGGTATGTTGATATTTTAAAGGCTATGTGAAACACTAGCTCCCATGGAGTATTTCGATCATCTTAACAAATATTTTTACTACTAAACATTTCCACGTGAATAAAAATGAGGCATACTTCGGATTTTTAATGGTATTATAGATTATGCTTAATATGATGAAATCTCGAAACATGTGCAATCAAAAGAACTAAGTGAGATTAATAAATTCTGATTACACTAGCTGTGGCTTATTCAAGATGTCAGGTGAACAAGATACTTCGAAATAAAATCTTTGTTCCTTTCTTCACAATTTTTTTAGACAATAAATCCATCCTCCATGAATTTTTATGTATCTGTTCTGTTTAGGTTAGAATCATTATTATTCTATCCTTTTCTCTTTCAGACTTCCTCAAAGCATACGCTGATAAGCAGCAACTACCAATGCCATCAGCAGTTGAGATTAATCGGCGGTTTAATAGGAAATGTGCCAATGCCAGGACTAGAGATCAAGAGTAAGATTCAACTAAATCAGTAAATCCATTAAATATTTGCTTTGTGAAGAATTCTGATTTATGATTTCATGATTTCATGATTAGATGCTAGACTCGTGTTAAGAAACTTTTGAGAAATATTTGCATACTATATATTCTCAGGTCCAATAACTCAATATATTCACTAGACCGGCGACTGTTAATCAGTAATTTCCATCTTATTTATCTGAATCTAATCTTTTGAGGTACTCGTAAATTTTATGAACTGAATGAAACCTGTAAATTTTATGAACTGAAACCAGTTCAGTATTAGTATGCCTACAATTAACCTTCCATATATATCAATTTTAAACGTATTTTCTCTTTATTTCTCTTTGCAGCAATAAGACAGTATAGTAAAATCACAGTCGATAGGCTCCAGTGCTGAACACACATACAGATACAGATAGTTTTAGAGAATGCAAGACAAGATAATTAGGACATGACCAAATTAATCTGTACATAGATGTTATTTTTATTATTATCTATGTATGTTTTTCAAGACTTATCTATCCTAGAAACGGGCTAACCTACGGGATAACAACATCTGCATCTTTCCGCATGTACATGTAGTTTATTTAACTTTAAATATAGTTATTCCTTGTAGTTCTATCTCATCGTAAATATATGTCTTGTTTGAAAGCAAAAATTGAGGAAAAACAGTAATACAAGCTTCCATAACTGTATATCAATGAACTTTTTTAATGGGAACTATTAAACAAAATGTGCGGAAAGGTTGCAGACGGTTATCTCATACAAGTTCATGTAGGTTATCCCGTTTTCAAAATAGGTAACTCCTGAAAAACCTACAATTTTCCTGTTATTTTTTCAAATAAAAGTTTGAAAATTATGCAGTTTTTTATTGAAAACATGAGGATTATATACATGTACCTGGTACAGAATGCTGGACCCTATAGCTTAAATTGTGAGTACATGTGCATGTATATTTAGCCTACATACATGTAGAGGCAGACCTATAATACATGTAGCTGGCACTAATGATTTTCATTCAACCCTAGTGCTTATAAATCACTAAAAATAAGTGCTTAAGCACTAAGCATTGAAAAAGTAAGGACTAGTGATATGTAAATTAGATTAGTGCTCGAGCACTAAGCTTAGTGCTCGAGCACTAAGCTCATGAATATTTCATCCAAATAGAGGACTAAGGAAGCACTAAGGTAGTGCTCGAGCACTAAGAAGCACTAAGCTTAGCACTAACTTTCCCTATTAGGCATTCTCACCTAATGATTATTGTTAGTGATTTCTTAGTGATTTTCCTCCAGCATTCAAGCACTAAGGAAGCACTAAGATATCACTAAGATTTCGGTAAGGGTGGCCCTGTCGTAGGAGGTGCTGGACTAAATGTGATTAAAAACAAACTCGGTATTTGAATACTTGAACCATGTAATTAAGAACGTTTGTGGTTATTGATGTATCAATGCAATGGGCATTGCAAGTTTAACGATGAACCTTTCAACCAATTGGAACGTATGCGCCCTTTGTGAACACATATTATACATGACGCACGGTGTGTAAATAATTCATAATTATCATAACTTCAGTTTGGCAAGTCTGATTTTTGAAATGTTTTCAAATGCTTCATCACTAAGCACACACCATACACACATATGACAAAAATTACATATAATAAAGCTACAATATATTGAATATATGCCTAATAATATGATCTTGAGGGAGTTACCATTTGTGACTATGGTTTTCTTGTGTAACATGTATCTCCTATTTGATGCTCTTCAAAAATTTCTCTTTGCTACATAATAAATATATTACAGACATGATAGTGGTTATATTGACAATGACCAGACCTGTTATTATACCTCAAAAGGATTTTGCAGATATCATCAGCTGATATCATTGTTAATTATTCATTAAATAAAAAAATAATGTTAAAAAAAATGTCTTCTCTCTGTTTCATGTCCATATATAACAAGTAACTCACCGTTTTCTGTACGGATGACAATTATTAGAAAAATCCATAATTATATATATAAACCCAGTGGAATGTCAAGAGCCTCTTACACGACCAAGAAACCAATAACTCACACAACAAGATGAGTGCTGAAAAGACGAGACAGTGTAGCAAAGAGTGATCTTAAATATTTCATGAATGACGTTACTAGATGTGATTGAAATATAATACAATTGCAATTATAACCATACATTTACTATGTAGTCCAGCCTTTGTAGGTTAGAGCTAGCAATTAGTTACGAATGAAGTGAATGGACAGAGATATTTGTATCAATAGACGATCAATATTAAAGGACTTCAGTAACGTTTGTGCCAAAGAAATTAAGTTACTCGTCAATAAGCCCTGATCACGCAGCTATAGAAATATAAACGGTATATAGATTCATACCAATTTAAGACATGAAGAAACGGTTTGTATATTTTGTTTTTGATTCTGGGGTGTGACAACATCCAATCACATGTCTAATGTATGCTTAACATCCAATCAGATGTATAACATACGCTTAACATCCAATCAGATGTATAACATACGCTTAACATCCAATCAGATGTATAACATATGCTTAACAACCAGTCAGATCTCTAATGTATAATATTCGCTTAACATCCAATCAGATGTATAACATACGCTTAACATCAACTCAGATGTATAACATACGCTTAACAACCAGTCAGATCTCTAATGTATAATATTCGCTTAACATCCAATCAGATGTATAACATATGCTTAACATCCAATCAGATGTATAACATACGCTTAACATCAACTCAGATGTATAACATACGCTTAACAACCAGTCAGATCTCTAATGTATAATATTCGCTTAATATCCAATCAGATGTATAACATATGCTTAACATCCAATCAGATGTATAACATATGCTTAACATCCAATCAGATGTATAACATACACATAACATCAAATCAGATGTATTACATACGCTTAACAACCAGTCAGATCTCTAATGTATAATATTCGCTTAATATCCAATCAGATGTATAACATATGCTTAACATCCAATCAGATGTATAACATACACTTAACATAAAATCATATGTATAACATATGCTTAACATCCAATCAGATGTATAACATATGCTTAACATCCAATCAGATTAGGCTTCTGTGAATATTTTGTTTGTTTTCGAATCGAATATCAAATTGAACAACATTAATATTCGCGATTCGAATTGAATATCGAATCGAATATAATCTACGATGGATCATGGCAACCAAACTCATAACTAATCGTACTTTAAAGTCAGTAAACTCGATTTTATCGCCCAGGCAACAAGAATTAGTGACTGCTTGAAAACGGTGATTTAAAAAAACAGTACATCAATAAAAATTGTCCCAACAATGGGATCGTTGCCAACCGAATGAACCGATAATGCTAGTTATTTTTAGCTACCTGATATCCAATACACACAAATTATTGTGGCCAGCAAGTTATGACTAGTATTGTGACATATGGATGGGAATGGAAATAATGTGCTTTTATGCCATAGAAAATGGGGAGGGTGGGCACCATGGGGTTGTGGGGAAGTGAAAATTAAGCAGGTTGTGGTTTGCATGATTGAAAGTGAACTCTATGAAATATATTTTATTGTAACTCAAGGAGCACATGCAGAATGAGGTCCCCAGAAGATGAATTTGGTGATGCAAGCCCACTGTGCGGGGTAGCATCACTAAATTCACCCTCTGGGGACCTAATTTCTGCAAATGTCCAGCACAATATTATCAGACCTGGTGTTCCAACATCTAATCACATCTCCAATATATATTGTCCACTTATGTCAACAGATTGAAAAGCTAAAACACCAGGAACGGAGAACAGGTTCCATGCTGGACTGAAATTTACTTTTGCCAAATGGAAATATTTTTTGCCAAATTCTTGAGTCTTAAATTTCGTCAATCGATGATTGAGCGACTTTTCATATCGATGAAATGAAGGGTTGTTTCATCAGAAGGGCACATCCAAACAAAGAGGATTAGCCATGTAGTCAATTCCACAATACATACTCTATAGTAATCATTCCACAATACACACTCTATAGTAATCATTCCACCCATGGATACTAATGCAATCAGACTAACTGCATCTTGATAGAGGTGTTAACTTTTTCTAAACCTTATAATACAAACAAGTATAATTATATTGTAAGAGTTTTCTGAAATGAATGGTATTGATAGACAAATATTTTTCAACTCTCTTGCGGAATTAAAAAGTGACTTGCAAAAACTTTTGCCAAATGACAATATTTTTCGCCAAAAGTTAATTCTTTTTGCCATTGGCAGATTTGGCCGTGCAAACCCCAACAGAGAATATACAAATGCTCTCATTTTTACACGATGAACAAAACTAGACAAGTAGGCTAAAAATATGGTGCCGAACATTTGCCGAAAGAGATCCCCAGAGGGTGAATTTCCTGGGGACCTCATTCTGCATGGCCTCATCTGCTATGGGAGACATATATATAGACACAGATTTAAGTTCCCACTTGAAGGTGGTGATGTGTATCCATTGAGCATTATCCATTGTCTCATCTGGCAATTTGGGGTGATATATAGAGAATTTAGGGTTATATATAGAGAATTTAGGGTTATATATAGAGAATTTTTAAAGAAGGTTTTAAAGAAACTAAAACACTTGTCAACAAACTTGGCTGTTTTTGAACATTGTGTTCAAAGTTTTATTTTTTATGACTGAACAATGCATCATTTTGGGACATATAATTCGATATCAGGAAAAATTCAATTTTAAGTGAACATTATTAGGTATATTTTGGAGCTCAAAAAGCCATGTGGCTTTAACTAAGGTTAATACATAATACTACTTAATCTAGGCTTAACACTGTTGTTCTAGGTCAATGGCTGGCAAGGAGAGAAGAGGTTCATTGTGCTAATACGTTACTCCTACAATCATCCTCTAATACCATTGTAAAATATCTGTTCAATTACATGTTCATTTATTATGACAAATATAAACATGTTTAACCCTTTACCCAACAAAACGCCCAAAACCGGCCAAATAAAGCTTCAACAGCCTAAAATATCTTCGGTCTGTCTCAATAGAACCATACAAATATGGATATCATTGGAACCGGCTCCTTGACCACATTGTGATAGTTACAGTTATGCCCTGTGCCAATGCATTCTCTTATATATGCGAGTCGACCATAGGTCGCCTCACATATATAAGAGAATGCATTGGCCTAAAACAAATTTTTTTTTAACACTTTTTACCATTTTTTCTTACATTCTTTAACAATTTTATAATTTTTAATGTGTTAAGCCAATGCATTCTCTTATATATGCGAGGCGACCTATGGTCGAATCGCATATATAAGAGAATGCATTGGCACAGGGCCCTTCTGTTGGGTAAAGGGTTAAACTAATAAAGATTTTTCCTCTAAAATTCGGTCTGCCAAAATAAAAATAAAAATGCATGTTAAAACACCAAAGTGGTTTTAAATTGATTTATAGCTTAATTAATACAGGGCTTCAGTTGTGTTGGTTTTGTAGCATGTAGATATGCATTAGCAAATTATAAAAAGACAATTTTGATATACAAATCAATACAACAAATAAACAGAATGTCTCCGTATCGGAAACCAATTATTTCATTTTTCATCAGGTTTAAAAGAAATTAAAGAAAATAATTTTAAAAGTATTTGAATTTTTTCCCCTAAAATAAAATATTTTGGGTCAGTCGGGTCCATGCAAGTCTGAGTTTAGTGTGCCTGTCATTTGCAGAATGAGGTCCCCAGAGGGTGAATTTGGTAATGCTAGCCAGCTGTGAATTCACCCTCTAGGGACCTCATTCTGCAAATGACAGGCACACTAAAATCAGACTGGACTGTCAATATATATGATAAATAGAATTTTGTGAAACTGGTCATAAAAATCATGTTTGGTGCGCATGAATATTTTTTTATATTTTAGTCCAATAAACGGAGAAATATGGACAAGATACCTCATGATTGTCTGGAATTCCGTCAGAGTGATAAATATCAACAAGATACCCCATGATTGTCTGGAATTCAGTCAGAGTGATAAATATAAACAAGATACCTCATGATTGTCTGGAATTCAGTCAGACTGATAAATCTATCCTCGTTGGTACCAGCAGATGATCTACGTCGTGATGCAAGCTTCGTTGGAGAGAACTCATAAACACCAGACATCCGTCTCCCCGTAGATCTGTCTCTGCTCTGCCCATCCTGAATATAGGAGACAGTATGTAGTAAGACTTTAATGCATTTAACCCTCTCATGATGGGAGATGAGCTGGTGCTGCATTAATGATCCCATGCCAGTGCATTCTCTTATATATGCGAGTCTCCCATAGGGAGCCTCGCATATATAAGAGAATGCACTGACATACAAGGTCAAATGTATTCAAATGTTAGGCAAATGTATTCTCGTATATATGCAAGGCTCCCTATGCAGTGGAGACTTGCATATAAAAGATAATGCATTGGCACAGGGTTTTCACAAAATTTCAGGAAGCTCCAGTCATGGAAGGATTAGGGAGACTGGAATAACAACGATTCTAATTTCGTTTTTCCACACTTTTCACTGAAAACAAGACATCGAGATACATATCAGCACTTCCCTCCAAGCCCTATGTTACTTAAAAAACTTAATGCGACAAACCATGTTGAAAGCTTTACAAAGATCTACAAATACATATAATTTGTTTCCATTGGTTGTCTATTTTTGTATCAAATGTCTCATAGAAAATATATGGTCTGTTGTCCAGTAACCTGGTAGAAATCCGGTTTTGACACGGGTTAATGTGAAGCAATTTGAAAAATGATTGCAGCCTGTCATCATGTAGCTTGAGAAACAGCTTGCAAAGACAACTGGAGAGAGCATATTATACCTCTATAGTTGTTTGGGTCATAAGCATCTCCGCCCCTGTGGATAGGTTTCATTCATATAATTACTCCACCAAGCATAAGGAAACAGATGATGATCAAATTAAATTGAAAACGATCAAATAGTACTGAGTAAGTTTTGCTACTGAATGTTTTATCATTTCATCCCATATACCCTGTTTTATGGTTTATGCCATTATGGCAAAGGGGATGTCAAGGCCTAGTAACTACAAACTGGGTGGACAGCACCACACCGACCCACCGGACTAGCAGGAAAATACTAGTATGAAGGATCGACTGGTAACCGAGTGACCCCTCGGCTATCTACAGGTCAACAAAGGATACAGGATAGTATAACGGCCGATCATTCTGTCGTCATATATGAAAATTTTCATGTGATATGTGTATAAAACAAATGTATGCATACCATGACGGAAAAGGAACTTAGCACCAAGATTTATTAGGGATATGGGAATATCGTATTGTTATGCTGCCCAAATTGTAGTACAGGTACATGTTACCCCATACACCGTGATATGAAATTTACGAGGCATGATTCGCGAAGTGATTTAGTCAACGCTCTTCATTTTGCATCAAGCTATGGTATTGTGTTATTAGTAGCTGTGTAGCTTAAAAATTATAATTTCTTATCTGATCCACTAAGCTATAATATTTTATAGTGTATATAGTCCCTGAGTTCCTGCTAATGAGGGGAGTTGGCTATACTAACATAGGGTGATAACAGTCAATGATATATAGTAGTCAACAATAGGTACAGATACATATATGGTTTATTGTTTAAATAAAAGTAAAATTACAGTGATTCTGATCTGTGAATGTCGCTAAGCATTTTGAGAGCGCACAGTGAAATGTTTCAGAGAAAGATTTACTACGACCAGGCCGAAATATGTCACAATTACAAAGTTGGGAATGCCAGAAAATAAAAGTGGACTACGGTGGTCATCTGAAGCGCGCATGAGTTATATAATGGACGAAATGAGTCCATTATTATATGAGACGGTGGTGGTTACAGTTATGCCCTGTGCCAATGCATTCTCTTATATATGCGAGTCGACCATAGGTCGCCTGGCATATATAAGAGAATGCATTGGCCTAACATTTTTTATTTTTTTTTTATTTTTTACAATTTTAATAATTTATTCTTATATTCTTTAACAGACTTATTTTGTAGGTTTAGGGCTGATGAGATCGGCCCCTGGCACTCAAAGGGTTAACCTAAACCCTAAACCTACAAAATAAGTCTGTTAAAGAATATAAGAATAAATTATTAAAATTGTAAAAAATTGTAAAAAAAAAACAATTGTTAGGCCAATGCATTCTCTTATATATATATGCGAGGCGACCTATGGTCGACTCGCATATATAAGAGAATGCATTGGCACAGGGTATATGGGTTGATACAAAAATCGGACATGGCACTCAAAGGGTTAAAGACATATTATGGACTTGTTCGGGTGTGTGAAACTGATAAGTTAGTACTCAGGCGCTATACCAACCTGGGGAATGTAGCATTCTACTAACATCACTGAAAATTTCTACCATACCATTCCATAGAAAACTTAGTTGGAACTGCGCTCAATTGTAAATATTTACATCTGGATTCAGGATGCAACTATCGGCGATAAACAAACACAAATGATTACGAGATTCATTGCATTTAATTAATATATCAGAATTACAATGTGTTGTAAATTTGGATTAATATTCCTAAAAATAACTACATGTACTTTGAGAAAGATTAATCTCCATTTCTATTTGACTACCCTACCGGAGTGTTTCACATCACTTTAATAACTCGATCTGGTCCCCTGGATTTTCCACATTTTGAGTAAATTAAGTCACAGCTTTTTCAAGCTACTTGACAGTAATTTCGAAATCAAGATCTTGTTTAGATTCATCTACAGTAAAGAGTTTTCGTTAGTTGATGTTCTATTCATGAATATGCTTTTGAAATAGTTGACCCATTCATCAGGATTTATTGCATTAGACAAGTCTGATTTGGCCTTTAAGCAAATGAATATCATTACAAAAAGTGTGCGAATCTGTAGTGGATCACAGTCTATCTGCTACATATGGTAATCACTGTGCTTCTTATGTGTTAATCGTTGATAATCTTTCTTAGCTGCGTAGTATTCACTCAGTGATTCATTTGGGTGATTGGAACATTTTAAAGCTTTAGACAATGTCTTTACTTTCGATTTCTGTGCCTGACATTCATCATCAAACAATTTCAATCGATGGCACAGAGGGTGCTTTTAGATATGTCCATTTTGAGGTAGCTCATTTACATACTAGTATGAATTAAGTAGACTTAATTAAAGGAATAATCTTCATTTCAACAAGCCATATTTCCGACTAAATCCTGAAAAATTACCCATAATTCTGATGTGGTTAAGGAGTCGATTATTTATGGCATTACTGTAGTTACACTGTATAAATACATTTGGGCCGAATCACAAACATATAAATCGCAAAGAGTTTTATAAAAGTTTGTGATCGACACAAATGCATGAATTTATACTGTGTAATTATAGTAATGCCCTAAATAATCGACACAATGAGAGCTTTCGGATGAATTTCAATAAGCCATATTTCTGACTAAATCCTGAAAAACTACCCATAATTCTGCTGTGGTTAAGGAGTCGATTATTTAGGGCATTACTGTATAAGAGTACAGTAAGTCAGACTTACTCATATAATTCATCTGCGGAGTGCGGATACATTGTTATCCATAGAGAGCGTCATGAAGTTTTCAATTTTGTCGCACAGAACTATATGATTCCATTATAGCTTGTTTAAATTGTTGCTCTGTTTTGGTAGTCCAATGAATACTAGTTGGGTAAGTCATTGGTTGCATTCGGAGACTTGCAGTCGAATCGAATCTCGAATCGAAATAAGAGGTGATATTAGCGAATCAAATCGATTATATACATGATGAGCCATCAATGATAATGGGGGTGGCGATACATGTATAAACATGAGTTGATGTACCACATGTACATATATCTGATTAATAAATATTATTCAATATTTTCCAATGATACCCTACATTGTTTTTCGGAAAAATTGGCATAATTCAATCCAATCATACTTATACAAAATGTCTACGGTAACTTTTCCTGCAGGTTGGCAATTTGAACAGAATATTGAAAATTCTCATACTTTTGACTTACAGTAACTGTTAAAAGTATGATTTAGTTTTCATATTAATGATAGTATGGTGCTGAAATATTTCAGTATCTAATGAGCAAGACTGCAAATATTGTGTCTGTCGTTTGCAGAATGAGGCCCCAGAGGGTGAATTTAATGACACCATCCCGCACTGCAGGCTAGCATCACCAAATTCACTCTCTGGTAACCTCATTCTGCTGAGGCCTCAATTGCTATGGGAGACCTAGGATCAGATTGAAGTTCCTCAATTGAAGTTTGTGATGTTCACCCATTGGTCATCTCAAATTTTATCTTCTGAAATTAGGGGATATAGAAACTGAACAGAAGGGAAAAAGTAACTAAAAACGATGTTAGTTTGAGACTATAGATACTTCCCAGAAGATAAGGCCTAAGCTGTGTGGGGTAGTGTCACTAGATTCACCCCTGGGACCTCATTCTGCAAATGACAGACACACTATTTCAAGGCTTGTGCTGAAATATTTCAGTATCTAAATGAGTTCTATAAATAAATCTTTAAATGAAACATTGTAGTACCTGAGCCATCTTTGGATTGACACGAAAAAAAAACAAACAGAAATAAATTATCCCATATGAATCCAATTCAAAGACTTGAACACGTCTTGTCCATCAGTAAATCCATTAAAATGCGCAGTCATACTGGTACTATAGCTAGTAGTTGCTTTATATATTATTCATATCTATACTAATATAAAAGGGGTCGCTTCAGTGGCTGTGTATAATTGACATCAGACTTTGAGTCGCAAGGTGAGCTCGCCGCCACGGACCGGCGTTCGAATCCCACACAATCGATAAAAAAATCATCTTAAAAACACATACAGTATACTAATTAAACTCAATTTTGTTTTTTGTTTGTCCAGGCGACCAAATGGCTGGACACTCAGCTGAATATTTGTACATAGGGGCAATTTGACCATTTATAGGTTCTTTGACCACAGATGTCTTAAAAGGGCACTAATTATACATTTTTATATATCTTGGCTGTACACAACCAAACAGCTGGTCCCTCAGAGATGAAAATTTGTACACAGAATGTCATGGGATAGGTGTCATTGAAATCAGGTGTCTTAAAAGGGGCAATAATGATTAATTTTACTAAATAATTATATACCCAAAATGTTTGGAATCTGGTCGTTGAAAATTGATTCACAGGGGTAAATTGGTACACATGAGTCACCTGACCAGGGGAATGCCATGGGATAGGCACCTTTGACCTCAGATGACTTAAACGTGGGCTAATAGATTATATGAACATAGATTATCAATGTGTTTATTATCAGCTCAGAAGATATGTGGACAAATTGGCACATTGAGATAATTTGACATGGGGAGTGTCATGGGATAGGTGCTTAAAGAGGCAATAATAATAATTATCAATAAAGAGCGTTTGTTAACAACTTATAAAGTATAGAGGTAACTTTATCCGGAGAGTGTCATGCAATAGGTGATGTTTACTTTAGGTGAATAATAATTAATTTAAAAGGGGCACTCATGATTGATTCATTCTTTACCCAAGCAATGCCGGGAACCCCAGCTAGTATGTATATATATCTCAAAAGATTAAATTCATTCACCAAGAATAACTCACAAAATATCTTTAACCCTTTGAGTGCCAAGACCGCTTTTTGTTTCAACCCATATACCCTGTGCCAATGCATTCTCTTATATATGCGAGTCGACCATAGGTCGCTTCGCATATATAAGAGAATGCATTGGCCTAACAATTTTTCATCATTTGTTATTATTTTTTACAATTTTTTTTACAATTTTAATAATTTTTTCTTATATTCTTTAACTCATTCAGTGCCAGACTTATTTTGTAGGTTTAGTGCTAGGGAATATTACGTTTTTCATGGGCATCAAAATTATTACTATGAATACTTGGTGATAGTTTTGAGTTATAACATTCCCCTAAGGTTTTCTCCAGTTTGTTTTTAAATTCACTATAGCAGGCTTAAGCATACCCAAAAAAATTCAACCCCAAAACAAATATAATTTTTTTTTTTTTTTTTTAGGGCCGATTTTACAAACTGTAAATTAGGGACGATGAGATCGGTCCCTGGCACTCAAAGGGTTAAATATATATAAATATCTTTATTTCAGCCAATAGTGTCCATATTAGTTGTGTTTTGATAAATTACTGAGGTATATATAACATGCAATTATAGTGTAAACATGGCATATTGCTGCAAACATTTACTACAGTGGATTTATATATACAATAAATCGGCCAATATATTATCAGTTCTGAAGTGTATAATATATCTGACCTCATTATTGCATATAAAACACAGTTATTCGACTTGCTCACCCTTTCACGAAAACCATACACAAACTTTCATCTCAACATTGGCATAGACATTTTTTTTTAACCAAATAGTTGGTTACAATTGTATCTTTCTAAAAGTACGAAATTTCGACTTTCACTGAAGGTGAACTTAATGAAACCAAATCAAGTATTAATAAAGTGTCAGGTAATGTTACATCTATGATATATTTTCCAAGGCTACTTTATTATAGATTATTATAATAATGATTTGCTAATCTTCTAGACATTCTGTCTTGATATAATAATTCCTGTTCATCTCCAAATATCCAATTGCACATACACCTTCAGTGACAGTTGAAATTTCTTACTTTTAGGCCCGTTTTATACGTCGCGCCAAACACGGGTCGCGCTATCTTCCTCTGGCTCGACATTGGCGCATCTCTGGCTCGTGTTACGTTTGTTTGATTTATACATCGAGCCAGCTGGCACGTGCTGTAATCGTATATTTCGAAAATTTTTAGCATTTCTGATACAAAATGCCGTCTGCTATAATCATTTCCGCGATATTGTCCTCTGACAATGCACTATAAACTGGCCCTGTATACAGTGCATGAATCTCATAACTTACGCTTAAATTTCGTTGGTTTCAAAATCGGAATCTTGTCATTCGTTTCCCTTGAACCTTTGAATATATATCTCTGCAATATATTTATTCCCAACTTTCGCAAAACGTCTTTTGTCAGTCGATACATGTATGTCCCCGTAGTACCGTGCAATTGTCTTCAATGTATATTTACAATGGCCAAGAGTTAGCACGCCTGTGGCCCGACGCTGTTTTATAAGACGTGCCAGACACGGGTCGCGCTAGGATGACTCAAGAGATAATGTAATGACGCCAAAAACTTCAAATTGCACATGCTCTCCGCCAAAGGGGTTCTAAATGGGGAATGGTTTTCCCTGAATCATCTTAGCGCGACCCGTGTTTAGCACGTCGTATAAAACAGTGTCGAGCCCCAGACGTGTAGCACGTCGGTACCAGACGTGTAGCACGTTGGGTCGTGTCAGAGAAATTCTGACGCAGCAGTTGGTTTTATACATCGTGCTCCAGTCGCGCTATCTTGGACTTTGTCATTTTCACACTAATAAGGCTGGCGCGACCCGTGTCTGGCTCGACATATAAAACGGGCCTTAGAAAGATACAATTTTATCACATAATTTGCCCATAAAAGCAGTTTCATAATTATCGATAAGAGACACGTTTAATATCAGCGCGTGCGATGACGTCACATCGTTTTTCAAATGACTTGCGATCGCTGCGTTTTTTATCGTTGTTTTCGATGGATATTTCGCATTGCTTCGCGTTTATTTGATCATGTGATAAAAAGTATCTCACACTCGTCCTATTTTATACGTAATTTATCAACCTCGTCCACTAAATTCTATTTGAGCCTCGGTAAACCTCGGCTCAAATCGAATTTAGTGAACTCGGTTGATAAATTCCGTATAAAATAGAAACTCATGTGAGATCCTCTATGTAACCAACTGTTTGGTTAAAAAAAAATTGCACTTTTAGATATCAAGTTAGGAAATTAAAAACAAAACCCAGATATTTTCATATTTTTCACATAGAAATAACTAAATTCTTGATGAGGTTCATTTACCCTTCCATGACTGGAGCTTCCTGAAATTATGCGAAAACTCTATAACTCTGTATTCTCTTATATATATAATCCGCCATTGGTTTTACTGCTATTACCCTTTCATGACAGGAGCTGTGCTGTTGTCACATTAAAGATCCTGTGCCAAATATCCAATAGCACCTACACCTTAAGTGACAGTCAAAATTTTGTACTTTTAGATTTCAAGGTTGGAAATTGGAAAACAAATATGGAAATTTTCATATTTTTCACATAGAAATAACTTAATTCTTCATGAGATTCAATTAAAAACAAAACTTGAATAGAAACAACAAAATACCTTGAGCCATCTTTGGATTGAGCAGAAAGCTAATTAACAGAAGAAAGTTATCCTACTGGGTTATCAGTAAATCCATCAAAATGCGTCGTCCATCATATTGTAAGTTTCTTTATGTGTATACATATGGTATGCATATATATCTCAAAACATTGAATTCGATCACCAAGAATACCTCACAAAACGTCTATACTTAATGAAACCAAATCATGTATTAACAAGTGAAAGCTAGCACCTATGATAAGATTTACCAAGCCTACTTAATTATAGATTAATTCGAGATATAGGAGATTAGCAAATCATTATTGTATTACATGTAATCTATAATAAAGTAGCCTTGGAAAATCTATCATAGGTGCAGAACAGGAATTATTATAACAATAGATATTGTTCATCTCCAAATAGCCACTTGCCTACACCTTCAGTGAAAGTCGATATTTTGTACTTTTAGAAAGATAAAATTGTAACAAACTGTTTGGTTAGAATTTAAAAAAATTGTATTTTTAGATTTCAAGGGTGGAAATTTGAGGAAAAAATATGGAAATTTTCACATAGAAAAATCTAATTTCTTGATTGGCTAAACAATTTGTATTTTAGATTTGGAAAAAAAATGGAAATTTTCATATTGTTCATTAAAAAAATAAAACTTGAAAGGAAACAACAAAATACCTGAGCCATCTTTGGATTGAGCAGAAAAAGAAATAATCCTATATCAGTAAATCCATCAAAATCCACAGTACATCATATTGTTAGTTGCCAATATGTATAATTACGTATTAGACATATATGTATGTACATATCACAAAACATCGAATTCGATCACCAAGAATAACTCACCAAATGTCTTATAGTTAATGAAACAAAATCATGTATTAATCAGTTAACACCTATGATAGATTTACCAAGGCTACTTTATCATTGATTACTACAATACGGTAATGACTTGCTAATCTGCTAGACATTCTGTCTTGATATAATAGTTCCTATTCAGTTTATATAAAAGATTTTATTGGTCTATTCGTCTCACATGACAATGTTTCACTTTAATCTTTTCAGATTAAGAGTTGTTATGGGACACCTCAACTATGTGATTTCAATCACGAGTTGAAAAGAATTGAAAGTGGAGTCACAAATAGTAAAAGTCATTGAGGTGAAAAGTCAATAGCTTATTAAGCAGTAGAATTCCCTGTCGGTCTTTGATAATTTGACACCTGAATGAAATACAATGTAGTTTGGCAATCAAGAAGTCTTCCGAATGGATGTGTCTCGATACGTCTAGGGTGTAGATGTTGAATTGTAGAATTGGCCATGTCGGGAACATTGATTAACAGAAACTGTCCGTAACTTTTGATAACTTTATATGTATATAAGTCTATCTTGATAAACACAGCAAGCATCGGTATAATAGGTTAAACAGGTCTTGTCGGATCGGCTGCCGAAGAGAGAGTGGTTCTCTGGTATCCCTCGAGCTAGTAGTTATTACACTGCATGGTATATATCATGCATCCGAATAAGGTCTGATATATCATTATACACATGCCTGTGGCGTGTATCATACCATCGGTACTGTGGAATGATCGTTGTCTGATCCTTCCAACATATAAGATGGTAGTATACAAGTCACATCCAATTTAGAATATGATCTTAATAATTATGCATATCTCGGTGTGCTTCGATGTACTGTGTCTATCTATACAATACAGGTAATGTCACACAACAAACCCATCTATTGATGTACTATCGGACAGATGATTGGAATAACAGATATTTAGAACAGATATTTAGAGCCAAATATTAACAAGCCTGCAAAAAGTGTGTCTGTTATTTGAAGAATGGGGTCCCCTGTGGGTGAATTTATCGATGCTATCCCACACAGCCGGACTCAACTGCTATGGAAGACTAAGGATCAGATCAGATTGAAGTTCCCCAGTTGAAGTTGGTGATGTTCGCCTCGATTCTGCATTTTATCTTCTGCAAATTGGGATATAGAAACTTCCCGGAATGGAAATAGTAACTAAAAACAATGTTGATTTGAGAATATAGATACTTCCCAGAAGATATGATGCCTGAGTAGAATGAGGTCCCCAGAGGGTGAATTTGGTGATGCTAGCCCCCTGTGCGTGATAGCGCCTCTAAATTCACCCTCTGGGGACCTCATTTTGCAAATGAAATACATACTAATACTAATTGCAGGCTTGAATATTAGTGGACTATTAGAATGGATTAAGAGCTGTAAAGCATATTACCAAATGTCTCACAATCTATATCTATATTTGCGAATGTCTGTCTGTCTGTCTGTCTGTGTTCTATAGAAATTCACAGGGGACCATCTAGATGGCACCAAAAGGGTCTAATAGGGGTAACTTTTTACGAGAAAGATAATGGTGCGGGTTAGGATTTTCTAAGTGACGCCGATTCCCAGATTGCCACGAAACTTATATATAATCATCCCCATGATATAAGGAATCTGATGGTGTGGTTTAAATATGTCAAAAGTGGCACCGTTCGAGTCAGGGATACATGGAAAGGGGAGGGGCGCCAAAATTGATAAACTAAGTATAGCACCAAACGGGTCTACTAGGGGTAATGTTTTGCGAGAAAGATAATGGTGTGGGTTAGAATTTTCTAAAGTGACGCTGTTGTCAGGGGCAGAAAAGGGGAGGGGCAGAACAAATGTTTGTCGCCGATTGCCACGAAACTTATATATAATCATTCCCATGATATGAGGAATCTAATGATGTGTTTAAATATGTCAAAAGTGGCCCCATTCACGTCAGGGATGCACAGAATGGGAGAGGTGCACAAAATTGATTTTAGAGCCGATTTCCACCAAATTTATATATATTCTGCTCCATACAAGGAATCTAATTGTGCGATTTAAAGACTCCAAATTGCTGTGTTTGGATGAAAGATTGTGGGAGGAGCAATCAATTTGATAAGAATAGGTTTAGTCGCCGATTGTCACCACACTTATACAATATCATCCCCGTGGTATGAGGAGTCTAATGGTGTGGCTTAAATCTGTCAAAAGTTTCATCATTCGAGTCAGGGGTGAACTGAAAGGCAGAGGGGCACCAAAATAGATACGCAATAATTTTAGCACCAATTTCCACCAAAGTGATACGCATTCTTATCAATAATACAAAGAGTCTGATCGTGTGATTTAAAGACGCCATGTTGGTGCTGTTTGGGTGAGAGATGGGGGTGGGTGGGCACTAAATTTGATCAAAATTGGTTTAGTCGCCGATTAGTACCAAAATTATCAATAATCATCTTCATGATATCAGGAGTCTAATTGTGTGGTTTAAGGATGCCACAAGCTGTCACAAGTGGTGCCATTCGAGTCAGGATGCATAGAGTGTGAGAGGAACAATAAGATGAACAATATGTTTAGCGCCGATTTCCACCAGATTGATACATATTCTTCTCCGTGATATATATAGAGGATATGAAATGAGTGTTTCTCTCATATGATATTTATGAAACGAGTCTAAGAATTTTCAGTTTTCTCGAGCCTCCGGCGAGAGAAAACTGAAAATATGTGACAAGTTTCATAAATATCATATGAGAGAAACACGAATTACATATTCTATTTATCATATGACACCTATATATTGATTATGATGTCCAAAATGCACACAAATCACTAAATAGCTATATGACATCGGCAGCAAAAGGTTAATGTGACGTCACTTCATTGCACCGGAAGCCCAATTACACCTGGTGAACTAGCAGAAATAATATGCACGCGAAGATATAGTGCGCTATTCTGTTCTCAGTTTGTGACATTATATCGTATGTTTATTAGATAAATACGAATTACATATTCTATTTATCGAATAACAATGTCCAAAACTATATATTTTAAGATTATAATTGCGAGAATTTCGGCATCGCGTTGATTGACGCGCACGAATTTGACCTGCATTTAGTTAGAGATACTGCTCGGCACCGGCTGCCATTCAGCCAATCAAAACACACTTTTTGTCAACAAACCAATCAAATTATCGGAAGGTGATATGAACTAGTAGTTCATATGAAATTGATTTATGACATACTTTCCAACGTAAATAATGATTGAGCCATATGATAAATATATATACGAGAAATCTAATCGTGTGGTTTAGATACGCCAGATTGGTGCCGTTTGGATGAGAGATATGGAGCCATAAATTTGATATGAATTTGTATACTCGCCAATTTTCACCAATTTTATATATATTTTTATTATATTTCCATAAGTGTGTGGTTTAATGATGACAAAAGGGGCGCCGCCTCCGTCTGAAATAGGGACGCGTGAAGGCCACCAAAACTGATAAAAAAATATGTTTAGTGCCAATAACCATCAAATTCATGCATGTTCTTCTCAAATGATACGATGAGTCAAATCATGATTGTTAAAAACGTATAATGAGCTAGCAAAACAGATACATAGAAGAAAGCATTAAACGTATATTTCTCATTTTATTTAAGAGATACACATACTCTTGCAAACTGAGAGACCTCGAACCGTCAGAGGATTGCATATTAGAATGGATCATGTATATATTATAACACAATTGAGTCTGTTCCATTCAATATAGTTTCCACACAAAACAAAATACAATAAACCACTCAAAATCGCGCTCTGCTGTGTCGGGCACATGTAGATGCATGCATAGCAACATTTGTTTTAAACTGAGAATATTTCGCCAATAGATAGCGCCATAAACAGAGGAGCACCTGGACATTTCTTTGAAACATCTGTATCATATATCATAGCCAGGTGTCCTCAAAATCTTAGTCTAACAACTAGATTGATTGATACATCTCTATATATATAAAGCCCAATTGTCGTCTTTAAATTTTGCGAACTAATGTGTTTATGATGTTCATGTTTCATGTCATAACCTCTGACGTATACACAGAAAATAAATAAATGCTTCTTTATTGGTGCAACTGATTAATCGCGATAAACAAAATGACAATTGACAAGGTGAGCCACTATTCCATGTGTAAGAATCACGTTTTATGATGCTATTTGAATATACAATTTATGAGAATACATGTAACACTTTGAGCAAGAGTAATCTCTATTCCCACCAAATATCCACAACATGCAGAGGATTTCGCATCACTTTAACCTGGGCAACACCGGGTAACCCTGCTAGTGTTTATTATAATCTGAGTAAAAATCTTGTGAAATTCATGGGCATTTCTGCTATTTGTCAATTGTTTTGGTGGTGATGCATGTTATTATTATTTTTGTTTGTCTTGAATCATTTTTTAAACCCAAATGTTCATAAAGCAAGCTATTTTACTGTTGTGGCCTAATAGACAACAAAACATATTTTATCCAAAACATTTGCTATTTTTCCTTAAATACACGCAAAACGCAGTTTCCGATCTTTTATTACACGCTTGTTCCTAGAAGTACAGTGTTATTGCTGTTCCATATTTACAAATCCGTATGGAACGTACGTTCCATACGCATATGGAACATACGTTCCATGCGTATGGAACGTACATTCCATATGCGTATGGAACGTACGCATCTCGTTGACAGAAATGACGTACATGACGTTTGTCTCAATCATGAAACCGGAACTATAAAATAAAAGCATCATCACACATGACAAAACACGTCCTCTATGTGCCTAAATAAAACTTCTAAGCCTGTATTTTTAATGCACGGATTCTAGGACGCGAAGCGTGTGATAAACACAGAACGACACGATGTGTAAATGGGTTTGTCGATACACATCGTGTCATTCTGTGTATATATCCCCCAGGGGCCTGTGTTATATCCTGCATCGCAACAAGTCGTAATCTGGATGACAACAGTGACTGTGCATGAGCTGTAGAGAGGCTCACTTCATTTGTAAACACAATATGATTAACCGGCCAATTGGCATCAATTAGTCCTATTATTTTCTCAATATCAGGCTAAACATCTATTATATCCATTCAATTGAGTCGTTTGCTATGACAATGCCGAAAACACTGAATACTATCAGTTGCATTTCACACAAAAATTTATTCGTTGATGACATCAATCCTGATGGTGACGCAACATGACTTCAACTGTGCGGTGCGTTATCTATACACAAGCAATGACATAGTTATCATAAAATACTACCTTTTTGACGATAGTCTGTTGTGTAAAGTGTAAGATAAACTGGTTATCCTCACTGTGTGTTAGGTATTCAAGTCTTGCTATCTTCTATAGGCCGCATATCGCCTCGTCCTGAATTAACGATATACAGCCCAGAGAAGTTAGCTTGACTTGAATACGGATCTCAGAAATACACAATCATGGTGGTGATAACCTATATTTATCTAAAATTATTATAGACTAAATCGGAACAAAAATATCTTTGAAACTTTCCTATAGTTTTATAAATAGTGTTGAAAAAACCTTAAATTAATTAATACTTACCTAATGAAACCATTTCCTCTCACAGAATATATATTAATGGGGTCTAAATGGGAGCACAGGTATGAGGCATAGTATTATGTTAGCTCTATATGCCTAATTTGCTGTATGTTGTGAAGGCCTCAAGTGTTAAATAAACTCTTCATATTTGTTCACAGGGATAGTGAGAGTGATTATTTATGCATTTGCTCCCTGGGAGATACGTTCATAAGAAGTGGTTTGTAATATAATCCAGTCCAGTTCTATTGAAACACGGACCCCCCGGTGGCTCAGTGGTAAGGTGTATGGGCATTAGGCCAAAATGAGTGATCCAGAAATAGGGAACTTGGTCAAATCTCGATCAGCGGAGATTTGTGATCCATAATTTGTGGATTTGAGCAAGTTTGTCAGTTGCTTTTTTGGGGGGTTGGTGTTTTCTACAAGTAATTGGTTATTTCCACGTGAATTAAATACTCTGGGACATATTTTAGAATTTTAGACAGAGTTAACCCTTTACCCAACAGAACGGCCCTGTGCCAATGCATTCTCTTATATATGCGAGTCGACCATAGGTCGCCTCGCATATATAAGAGAATGCATTGGCTTAACACATTAAAAATTATAAAATTGTTAAAGAATGTAAGAAAAAATGGTAAAAACAGATTTTTTTTAGGCCAATGCATTCTCTTATATATGCGAGGCGACCTATGGTCGACTCGCATATATAAGAGAATGCATTGGCACAGGGCATAACTATAACCATCACAATGTGGTCAATGAGCCGGTTCCAATGATATCCATATTTGTATGGTTCTATTGAGACAGACCGAAGATATTTTAGGCTGTTGAAGCTTTATTTGGCCGGTTTTGGCCAGTTTGTTGGGTAAAGGGTTAAGCCACGTGCTACTCTCTGAATGACTTCGAATTGTAAAGTGTTCCAAATTGATTGTATGTACATTATATCAGAAAATTCAATATTAATTGATAGAAGCGTTTCCAGACAGGGGTCTTCCATTCATATTTAATATCCAGGAAACAATCTAAATCTTATTATAGGCAGAGATAGACCATCTTTAAATCTTATTATAGGCAGAGACAGACCATCTTTAAATCTTATTATAGGCAGAGATAGACCATCTTTAAATCTTATTATAGGCAGAGATAGACCATCGTTAAAGAGGTACTGTACACTAAATCCGGTCATTTATGGGACCATCTCATTTTATATTCAACAGAATATATGCAACAAATGAATGAATTTGAGCCATGGATTAGTGCAAAATATGCTCATGTGCACTATTAACGATTCAAACAACATGGTAATTATAATGAAAATGAATTTATGACTCCAGCCATAAAATCATTTTCATTATAATTAGTGTATTGTTCTACATCATTCATAAGTAAATGGGGGTATTTTGCACTCATCAGTGGCTCAAATTCATTCATTTGTTGCATATATTCTGTTGAGTATATAAAAGGAGATGGTCCCATAACTGGCCGGATTTAGTGTACAGTACCCCTTTAAAACTCACAAACATCTATTATTCTATATGAAAAGTTACCATAGAAATTTTTTTTTTTTCGAAAAATTATGAATGAACAAGTATGGATGATACTTACGCATGTTCTACTCCTACACCTCCCATCTCTTGATTTAAATTTCCCAGCCATCATTTCCATGTTCAGTCCAGGAAGATATTATCAAAGAAAAATTCCTTGTCGCTAAGATCTGGATCATAGAAAGTTCTGAAACAGGAACAAGATGGCAAGGATTTCATTGGAGCAAACGCACAGCATTCAGGAGTCAAACTTATTGAACTATACTCTTCTAAAAAGAATGGGAAATATCAATGAAATTTTAGTAGACGCATAATTTTCAATTGATTGCCAATATCACATTCATTGTTTAATTGGCTCAGATTGGTTACCAGTATGGATTTCTTGCAATAATAAACAGCATGTGATGTTAGAGTTACAAGTGCAACAGCATTATGGGAAGTTTCTGTACCAAACAGCGTACCAAATGCCATTGAATTTCTTATTTTGAACTTAGGACATACTAAAATATTGCCAGACTTTCATCAGATTGCTTTCAAAAGTTAACAGGGTGGTTAAATTATATTATTGATTTTATGACATAATGAACATTATGAATGAACAATCATGCTCTAGAAGTTCAAGGTACAAAATCCTATCTGATGGTCCCTGCATCATCAGATTTCAACAACATTTCTTCAAAAGACACTTTAGTTATCAGAATTAATTAATTACCAAAAAATAATGCTAACCACTTTCAACTTTAGTATAAAATTGCCCAAAAAGTTTTAAATATCAACATTTTGTTCAACGCAATTTGGTATCAAGAGTAGGTTGGTCAGCATTCATCAAATATTTGAGTGGTGAAAAATAACATACTTCAAAACTTGAACTCTGATAACTCTGGGCTTTGATGGATAGGTTTCTTAACTAAAATCTAATATTTTTTACACCCGAAGCCGAAGAAATAGTAATTGATGGGTGTTAAATCAGATTATGTATCTTTAATAATGATCAATCAGGGTATACAAGTCAACTCAAAGCTTCGGAGAAAAGGAGTTTCCTTCTTAAATAGAATCTCCCACTCAGTTATAAAAGAAGAAATTGGAACGGTCTATTATTCATCTGGAGGGGTGCTCAGGAAAAATAAACACAGACAAAGAGCAAGCCGTCGGGGCGTGGCATAATACGCCCGTTTCTGGAGTAGAGTGGGGCAAGGTTTAATTCATTTGTTTGAAACCTTTGTCTTAAGACGAAATAATAACAAAATAAAACACAATAACTTCAGGTGTGGTATTTTTGACTGAAAAATTCACATACCAAATTTTTTTATCAATCAGAACTGGAAACCACATTTCAGGTAAAATCTAAGCCGAAAAAGGGGCACTACTGATTCAAAATCATGCGGACGAAACCCATATTCAAACTTTATCTGTACTTTGGGGTGGTAAACTAAGATACCAAATTTAGTTCAGTTCACTTGATTCAATCTAAAGTTATCATCCGGAAACCGCAAATCAGGTAAAATCTAAGTCGAAAAAGGAACATAACTCAGTCAAAATCATGCGGACGAAACCCATATTCGAACTTGATCTGTGTTTTGGTGTGGTAAACTAATATACCAAATTAGGTTCAGTTCACTCGATTAAATCTAAAGTTATCATCCAGAAACGAAGAGCAGACGGACGGACGGACAACCCATTTACATAATACGACCGTTTTTTCAGACGGGCATATAATAATAAAGTGCAGAGGGAGTCCTATTCATTAGAGGTAAATGTTCAGTGTTTGTTGAATTTATTATCTGAACATATTCCTAAGGGATAACTACTCATCAATGTGTATTTAGTATTGAAAGAATTAATGGTACTCAATCCGATCCGATGGTCCCCATATCATCAAATTCCAACAACAACAATGTTTTTTAAAATGCCGCTCCTGTTATCAGAATCGATTAATTGTCCAAAAATAATGCTAACCACGGACAACTATAGTATAAAATTGCCCAAAACCTGTTATTTATCAACATTTTGTTTAACGAAATAGAGCCGGTTTGTCAAATATCTGACACAAAAAAGCCACTTGACTTTAGAGTTATCTATCTTCATCCGCAAATTTGGTCAGAGACCATCTTCACGTCGACTTTTACTGGACCACTAAAAATTATTGGTGGTGAAAAATAATATATATTTCAAAAATCGATATATGATCACTCTGAACTTTGATGGGTGGGTTCCTCGACTCGAATCAAATATTTTGACCCCTGAAGCCAGGGAAAATAGTAATTTGCAAGCGTTAATTTTGATTATGCATCTTTAACAAAGTGGTTAGGATTAAATATTTTGAACAAGCATCAATTATAAAGCAAAAATAAGTCCTGAATGTCATCTATGCATAGAGACTGTATAGAGACTGTGCATTTCTATTCAGAAAATATAACACCAAGTAAAGGCCTGAGTTTAGTGTGCCTTTCATTTGCAGAATGAGGTCCCCAGAGGGTGAATTTAGTGACGCTATCCCGCATCAGAATGAGGTCGCCAGAGAGTGAATTTAGTGACGCTATCCCACATAGCTAAGCATCACTAAATTCTCCCTCTGGGTACCTCTTTCTGCTTAGGCCTAATCTTCTCTGGAAAGTTTCTTTATTATTTCTATAGAAACTTCTTCATAGATTATATTTCTTTTTAAGTTTAGTTTCTCTATATCCCCAAATTGGCAGACGATCGACACATTGCAAAATCAAGGTTCCCAATGGGTGTACATCACATATTCACCATTTGGGAACTTCAATCTGAGTCTATTTCTCCCATAGCAGATGAGGCCATGCAGAATGAGGTCCCCAGAGGGTGAATTTAGTGATGCTAGCCTTGTAGCCGGGATAGTGTCACTAAATTCACCCTCTGGGGACCTCATTTTGCAAATGACAGGCACACTAAACTCAGACTTGACCAACATTGAAAAAAACAGCCTTTTCAGCTTGAGTCAATAGCTACCAAACAAATGTGCAGCCATGAAGTGTAAATTGAAAGAAAAAACATGCAGCAATAAATAAGTTCAATGAGACCATGTGTGCAAGCCTTGAAATAGTGTGTCTGTCATTTGCAGAATGAGGTCCCCAGAGGGTGAATTTGGTGATGCTAGCCCACTATGCGGGGTAGCATCACTAAATTCACCCTCTGGGGACCTCATTCTGCAAATGACAGACACTATTTCAAGGCTTGAGTGCGTGTTCAGCGAATCATAATAATTAATACTGAAGGAAAGCATTTAGCTGCTTGGCGAGATTCGCCTCTTCAATGGTGATAAGAATTGGTTTATTTGCAAGCACTCAGTAATGGGTAATCAATTATTTTGAGAGCAATGCACCAATTGGTTCCTATTGGTGGGAGATTCTTCGCACAATTACAGCTTGACGACTGGAAAATATGAAACTGTTTACTTTATAGCGAATCAATATAGTAATTATAGTCAGTGATATGATTTCAGTCAGAGGTGCAAATAATAAAGAGGAATAACTCTATTATGTAAAACAAAGCTTGAAGTTCATGACCTGCAACGGTGCAGGGAGGGAAGAGGTTTATCTAACTTTTAATGTCCAACTGCCTTAAAGGGGGACTGTACACTAAATCCAGCCATTTATGGGACCATCTCCTTTTATAGTCAACATAATATATGCAACAAATGAAAGAGTTGAGACATAAAATAATTTTCGTTATAATTACCATGTTGTTTGTGAATGTTCATAGAGCACATATTATGCACTAATCCGTGGCTCAAATTCATTCATTTTTTGCATATATTCTGTTAAGTATAAAAGGAGATGGTCCAATAAATAGCCGGATTTAGTGTACAGCCACCCTTTAAGCCAAATTTTAGTTAGGAATTTGATTTCGAGTTTTCCAATGGGTACCTCTAGGTTTTCAACTGTTTAATAATTCCAAACAAATACCCCCCAATAGGAAAATTTCCAACTAAGGGTGGTTTCAGTGTAAAATTTGAATGAAAGTATGAAAATATTTCACTCTGTTTATACTATATTTTCGTTTAACCCTTTACCCAACAGAAGGGCCCTGTGCCAATGCATTCTCTTATATATGCGAGTCGACCATAGGTCGCCTCGCATATATAAGAGAATGCATTGGCTTAACACATTAAAAATTATAAAATTGTTGAAGAATGTAAGAAAAAATGGTAAAAAGTGTTAAAAAAAGATTTTTTTTAGGCCAATGCATTCTCTTATATATGCGAGGCGACCTATGGTCGACTCGCATATATAAGAGAATGCATTGGCACAGGGCATAACTGTAACTATCACAATGTGGTCTAGGAGCCGGTTCCAATGATATCCATATCTGTATGGTTCTATTGAGACAGACCGAAGATATTTTAGGCTGTTGAAGCTTTATTTGGCCGGTTATGGCCGGTTTGTTGGGTAAAGGGTTAAATATCAGTACAATCTCAACCTACTTCAGTGTTCCCGCAACAATTTTCAATGTTTTCTGAAGGTATCTTCTCTAATATTCAATGTCATTTCTTAATCAATTATTTTGAGAGATGCACTGAGTGGTTCCTATTAGCGGGAGATTCTTTGGGCAATTACAGCTTGACGACTGGAAAATATTAAACTATTTACTTTATAGCGAATCAATATAGTAATTATTGTCAGTGATATGATTTCTGTCGGAGATGGCAGTAATAAAGAGGAGTAACTCAACTAATGTCATACTAAGCAATGATGCAGGGAGGGAGGCCCAGGGTTTATCACAATGATGCAGGGAGGGAGGCCCAGGGTTTATCACAATGATGCAGGGAGGGAGGCCCAGGGTTTATCACATTTCAAATGTCCAACAACACTGCTTGAACCTGAACAAATTCCTAACTCTGATTTCATTTGCTTTCTGTTGGAATTAGAATTTTCCAACCGGTACCTCTAGATTTTCAACTGTTTAATAATTCCAAAAGAACACCCCCAATTGGAAAGTTTCCAACTAAGGCTGATTTCAATGTAAAATTTGAATGAAATATTTTACTCTTTGTTTAGACTATATTTTCGTTTGAAATTTTAAATATCAGTACAAATGGTAGCTCTAGCCTTTCCATTGTTTTTTTTTTAAATACTGGATAAACATCAATGTAAAGAAAAAATTAAATAAGCATCACAAATATGTGACTTTAGGCTTAATAATATCAATTTAGATAATTCTTCTTAAAGGTACGGTTGGCCTTCGTGGTGGGTATCCTGTGAAAATATTTCCACCCGTCAAATACCGCCACAAACAGAAAGAACAACAAAATGTAGACAGACTTTGTCCGTATACAAATAAGAAATATCGCATAAACAGTATGTTATTGTCATATCTTTGACCATTGTTATGTAAACAAAAGCATAAAAAGTTACTTTTCTGGTGTTTGTTTATATTATTATGGTAAACATAAAGAGCGTTCTTTGTTGGTGAATTCCTGATATGGAACGAATAAAGAGCGTTTATGCCATTTGTGTGTGATTAGCCAGTAGCATTGTGCTGTCTTCTGTAACACAAGCAGGCTCTTGCTTAGGTAAAATATAGTAAATCTTTATGATAACATGCTGTCTACGCGATGGTCATGTATATATGAACGAAACTGTATGTGTTTTAATGTTTTCTGTTTACGGTGATTGGAGCAAATATGAATATTTTCGACAACTAAGGCCTCACGTGCCTTTAAGAAAACTAACTTTATGCCCAAATTATCAGTCATGAAGCCATCTCTGAGGTAAAATATGTGCTAAGTGGAATGTTTGTTATATTTATAAAAAAAATAAAAAATTCTACAGATAATTTTTTAGTCAAATCTACCACCAGTAAGTCTTCAATTATTATGAACTATTTATTAACATAAAATGAAATATTTTGATGATCATTTCTTAAATAACTTTTGCAGTAAATTATCCTGTGTTGCCAGTTTTCAAGGCATGCCACTGCTTCCTGTTCAATAATTTGAGCATCTATTGTCCTTAAAAATTGTAAATTCCAACTTAAAAACCCCTATTGAAATAAGAGTATTGCTAGGGCGTGGCAGAATACACTCACGGTAATTTCAACAAAGGGTCATAACTTGAGTGAAAATTGTCAAGCGGAACCCAAATTGGAAATTGACCTGTATATTGGGCTAGTAAACGCACACACCAATTTTTATTCCATTCAATTCATTCTTAGTAAAGTTAAAGGTACTCAATCCGTAAAGAGGGTCCCCATCTCAACAGATTCCAACAACAACAATCCGATCAGAGGGTCCTATATTACTATTTCTTTGGCTTTGGGGGTAAAAAATATTTGATTCGAGTCGAGGAACCCATCAAACAAAGCTCAGAGTTATTAGATATTGATTTTTGAAATTTGTTAATTTCTCGAGATGAGTACTAATAATTGCCGTCAATTTTGAAACCTGCTCGAGATGATTACACCAAAACTCTATTCAAACAGACAAGGATGGATAACTCTAAAATCAAGTGGTAATAATCACGCAATTTTGACTACGTACTGGGCCAGAAAGAATTCCCGATAATGAAAAATAATAGATTTCTAAAATCGATATCTAACAAATCTGAGCTTTGATGGGTGACTTCCTCGACTCGAATCAAATATTTTTGACCCCCGAAGCCATTGAAATAGTAATTGAGATGAGTTTTATCGGATTGAGTACCTTTAACATCCGGAAAAGAAATGAACGGATGGACAGATGGACCAATAACATGATTTTTTTTTAAATAGGCATATAAAAATTGTCCCACTGAGGATGATTTCATCAAAGCACCAAGTGATTCTTTGCGTAATTACAGCTTGACAACTGAAAAATATTAAACTGTTTACTTTATAGCTATTAGCGAATCAATATAGTAATTATAGTCAGTTATATCATTTCTGCTGGCGATGGCAGTATTAAAGAGGAATAACTCTATTATGAAAGAACAAGTAGAATTGATCACCATTAATAGAATATATTACCTGCAGTAATGCCCTAAGTAATCGACCCCTTAACCACAGCAGAATTATGGGTAACTTTTCAGGATTTAGTCGGAAATATGGCTTGTTGCCATTCATCTGAAAGCTCTCGGGGAGAGCTTTCTGATGAATGGCAACAAGCCATATTTCCGACTAAATCCTGAAAAGTTACCCATAATTCTGCTGTGGTTAAGGGTCGATTACTTAGGGCATTACTGTACCTGTTAATGAAACGTCTCCCAATAAATCTGGCAAGCTGGTTTTTCTTAAGGTTTTACTGGAATAAATGTTATGTTAAAGGCCCAGTTAATGTTCGACACATTAGGATGTAGGACAATTAACCCCTTTTCTATACTGAATACTCATTGATGAGTAGTTATCCCTTAGGAAATGTTCAGATAATAAGTTAACCCTTTCCATACTAACACATCATTGATGAGTAGTTATCCCTTAGGAAATGTTCAGATAATAAGTTCAACAAATGATCTTTTCATCTGACTGTCATCTGCTAATTTAAGTCGGGATTTTTTTTACCCTGTGCCAATGCATTCTCTTATATATGGGAGTCGACCATAGGTCGCCTCGCATATATAAGAGAATGCATTGGCCTAACAATATTTTTACAATTTTAATAATTTTTTCTTGTATTCTTTAACAATTTTATAATTTTACCCATACAGAGCCCCAGACAAACATGAGCAGACGACACTCTTCTATATATGTGTGGGGCTCCCTGCAGGGTAATGGATGTTTTTTATTTTATGTCCTAAAAAATGTAAGAAACATTTATTTTAAAAAAATTCTAAAAAATTGTTAGGCCAATGCATTCTCTTATATATGCGAGGCGACCTATGGTCGACTCGCATATATAAGAGAATGCATTGGCACAGGGTAAAAAAATCCCGACTTACGACTGGATTTGATATGGCGGGTCACATATGGTTCTGAAAATACATGTTTTGTTTCTTATATTTTTTGGTAAATTTGAAATTGTTCGTTGGTGCTAGTTCAATTTTTATAATCAGCAGTCACGTAAAAATTACATCTGTAGACCATGGGAAGAAAATCTAGAGCAGTTGTTACTCTGAAATGTTTATGGTAGTAAATAATTTAAATGATTCAACGGATGTGAAAGTGCGTCTTTCTGTTTCGGATTCCAGAAATGAATACAAATGGCACAGTAATTGCTCGGGGTGCGATTTTTGTGTTTTATTTTTTTTACTTTAATGGGTATTTATTTACTTCAATAAATAATGCTTGAAGAAAGGTAGTTGAGGTATTTATCAACCTATTTCAACACCGGGAACAAATTAAAAAGCAAATATTATTAGGTATAATTTGGAGTGCATACCGTCATGTGGCTTTAATACATAATATTTTCATGTCACTTCTGGTTGTAATTGAATATACTGTTTATTGAATTAACACAGCATTGGAATGATATAACATACAATAATAAAACAAAGTGCATGACTAACACGATATGAACATAACTTGCACAAAGAAACATTTACTTGTTTGATGCTGGAAACGATAGCATATTCACATTCTAAGGTTTCAAGCAAGATTGTTTCATGGCTACAATTTGTCTTGACTTACTGAACAACCATTCGCTGGTTACACTGGTCACGCATATATAAAATTATTTCATGGCACTCTTCGCTAGCATTGGATAATTGGACCACCAGTCTAATGGATTTCTCTCGAGGTCGAGGTAGGACGCACTACCATAACATGTAATTTCGTCATCAAGAGTTGACACTGCACTCTCATTGTTCAAGACAAACATACTGTCCCAAAGTTATTTTGCGATTGGTCTCAGGATCCTCACAATCGTCTTTATTCACTACATTTTCTTGTTTGGCCTTGATGCAGTGTCGGATACAGGTCCTTTCATCAGCGATGTTTTCTCTAAACGCTTTCGAAGTGTTCTTTGGACAGATATTGACACTAAAATCAAGGGTCCAGGTATGTCGCCACACTAAGCATTTCGTCAAGGCATAATTTTCAGCAGATAGAATATCTGTAAATTCACTGACTGGTTTCAGACTGCTGACATCGTTCGACTATCCTGCCACGTTAGGATAAGATGTAATGTCTTTTTGAGCGAATTAGATCCACTATTGTTTTGACCATGTCATATTTCGCACCCCATCTCCGACATCTCGTTGACAGTCAGCAACAAGGGATTGTTGTTTAATTTCCATTTCGCGCAGTTCAAATAGCTCTTAAATTGCGCCAACGAATCAAACTTGTAGAGAAAGCAGAAACTATCGCACGGCAAATACAAAGCAATCTGCTTACATGCTTAGCTTTCATCGAGTTGTTGACAGCCATATTGTGCCCGAAGCAAGAAAGGTTTTTCCAAACGCGAATGTTAACAGCTTTTATAATGCTTGACTATTGTCTGTTGTTATCACGATCAGGATTAAGATTAAGACTCCACAAACTTAACCCTTTACCCAAAAGAACGGCCCTGTGCCAATGCATTCTCTTATATATGCGAGTCGACCATAGGTCGCCTCGCATATATAAGAGAATGCATTGGCTTAACACATATTAAAAATGATAAAATTGTCAAAGAATGTAGAAAAATATTATAAAAATTGTTAAAAAATGTAAGAAAAAATTATAAAATTGTTAAAGAATGTAAGAAAAAATGGTAAAAAGTGTTAAAAATTGTTAGGCCAATGCATTCTCTTATATATGCGAGGCGACCTATGATCGACTCGCATATATAAGAGAATGCATTGGCACAGGGCATAACTGTAACCATCACAATGTGGTCAATGAACCGGTTCCAATGATATCCATATCTGTATGGTGTTATTGAGACAGACGGAAGATATTTTAGGCTGTTGAAGCTTTATTTGGGCGTTTTTGGCCGTTTTGTTGAGTAAAGGGTTAAACAATCAGTACTTCCCGGCGTGATACTAGTATTCTCGCAGTGTGATTATTGGGGAAGTAAAATGTCTCCAGAACAGAACTTTGTACAAGTCTGAGTTCAGTGTGTCTGTCATTTGCAGAATGAGGTCCCCAGAGAGGGAATTTAGTGACGCTATACTGAATAGCGGGCTAGCCTCACAAAATGCACACTCTAGGGACCTCATTCTGCATGGCCTCATCTGCTATGGGATAAATAGACTCAAGATTGCAGTTCCCAAATGGTGAATACTGAGATGTACACCCATTGGGAACCTCTATTATGCAATGTGTCCTCTGCCAATTTGGGGATATAGAGAAACTAAACTAAGCGAGAGGCCGATCTTGATCGGCAGATGTTT
Organism: Siphonodentalium dalli; assembly: GCA_032622095.1. Lineage (NCBI taxonomy): Eukaryota > Metazoa > Mollusca > Scaphopoda > Gadilida > Siphonodentaliidae > Siphonodentalium > Siphonodentalium dalli. The sequence goes on from CP136062.1 coordinate 153,716,495, forward strand.
AACCCATACCTTGGCGATAGCGATTAGCTATTTTTATAAATCCTTACACCAACCTTTTCATGAGTGCAAAAGTTTCAACAATTCACACTTTATATAGTGATCGTGTGAAAAATATTTACTTATCACATTGTGTCAACAGGTTTGGTGGAGGATGTTATTATTTTTAAGCAAATAAACCAAATGACCCTCATTTGCAGGTTAGGGGTGTGTTATCATAAACTATGCCAAGAACTATAAACATAATCAATGGAAATATTTGAGTTATCAAATCGGATAGTATGGGGTTAATCTTACCCAAACAGAAAACAAAACTGTTCCAGAGTGATCAATCAGTTTGACATATGATAAACAAAGCCTGCCGGCCACCACTGTCAGGCTTAGCATGTAGTATCTAATGTCCATAGCAATAAATAACTCATTTCAAAAACACACCTGGTCTGTATGATATGTTCTCTTCAAATTCACAGCAGCAAAGAGGTATTAATTACTTGAATTATAAAGGACAATAATTCTGTTAAAATATATCTTATCAAACCCATATTCGAACTCGATCTGTATTTAGGGGTGATAAATTCATATACCAAATTTGGTATTGATCAGATGAAAAATGTTTTGATTCATAGCAGCTTGGGTGAATTCTAAGTAAACATAAGAGTGAAAAGGGTTAATTAAACAATACCAAAAAACCATACAGATGAAGAACATGCTAAGAAAAACCTAGGTAAGAAATATGAGGCAGATCAGAAGAAATATGTTCAACTTGTTGCATTGGATAGCATGTGTGTGAAGGGTTAATTATTTTCTAAACCGATCAACCAATCAATACCAAAAACTATACAGGTGAGGGGTGTGTCATCATAAACCTACATATCAAATATGAACACAATCGGACAAAAAATACTTCGGTTATAGCATCAGATTTAAAAAAAAAAAATTCTTCCGAAAAAAGGGTCATAACTCCTTTAAAATAAATCGGATCAAACACATATTCGAACTCGATCTGTATTTTGGGCTGTGAAACTCACATACCAAATTTGGTTCCAATCAGATAAAAAATGTTTGAGTTATGGCAGAATGCGTGAATTCTAAGTCCAAAAAGGGCCATAACTCTAACAAAACTCGGATCACACCCAAATTCGAACTTGATCTGTATTTTGGGCTGAGAAACCCATATACAAAATTTGGTTCTGATTGAATAGAAAATGTTTGAGTTATCGCATTACACATGAAGTGTCTACGGACGGACAGACAGATGGACGGTACGACGGACGGAAGAACGGCGAGTGGTCAATCCGGACGTTGACACTATGTGCACCATACTATGGTATGGGTACACATAAAAAGAAATAGAATCTAGGTGAAGAAATTTTATAATAAAGAAACTTTCCAGAGAAGATGAGGCCTAAGCAGAATGAGGTCCCCAGAGGGTGAATTTGGTAATGATAGCCTGCTATACTAAACTCACCCTCTGGGGACCTCATTCTGCAAATGACAGGCACACTAAACTCAGGCTTGACTTTGTGTAGCACATCGCACATATACAGAAAATAGCTTAGTCATTAGGCTAAATTAATGACAGCTAGGGACCTGTGGACATCGAAAATATATCTTACTAGTAGGGTCCTGCGAACCTTATAATTTAGGTCGAACCGAACCTTGAAACCGAATCATCGTCTTGGTTTCGAATCGAACCGAATCTCGAACCCAATTACCGACCGTGTCATTGAAGAGAGTCCAAGCGACGTACTCATAATACTAGTAGCCAGTTAGAACGTATGTGAATCATTATAATAGTACAATCAACGTGTTATATACAAATTTATCGTATACGATATAAGATAATTACATGTTGAAGAATTATTTTATATTGGAGATGAATGACAATCCGATAAAACGTTGATTTTATGTTCCGTTTATGTCCATACATTATATTACATAACACCGATTAAAACAAATATCCGATTATCATTCTCCGTATATACCCGCGTCCGCTCACTGAGCATCACTCATGAAAAATCATAACTTATTCTAACAGTAAGTGAGACAGATGTCTGATTGAATCATCGGTCAAGCTTCCAGTAGTACATATGTACAATGTAAACAACGCGATAAACGACGCATTGAACTCCTAACACACTGACAGCATGAACGCGCCACGTGGCATAACTCGGTAACTATTAACAGACTCGTCAATCTGTAACTGCGACAACACATGACAAAGATCAAAGCGTGCCGACGTCGCGTTGTAGCAATTAAGTGTCACAAGACAAAGCACATCGGGTTACATAATCATGTCAATCATTTATGCTGATAAACAATGGCCACACCTTCTCCTCACTGTGATTGGTTGACTGTTGACACAGAAGGCTGCCGGAAATACCTATTCACTTTCAGCCAGTTTACGGAATTCAAAAAAGCTTGTTCGATCTGTATTCATCAATAATCATAACTTATTGTCTCGTTTGTTAGGTATAATTATGTCTATTAGTAAAGTTATATGGAGAATAAAACAAACTTTGACGAGGTAGAACTTTGACTGAGATAGAAATGTTATAGTTTTACTAATTAATTATCACGAATTTGACATGTCCGACTGGACCGTTTAGCGGGAGCGGAATAAAGTTATGCCAAAAGACCCGTTCAATGAAATATCACCCAGTAAACATAAAATCATAGTATCACACAGTTGTATGTAAACCAATTAATATACGGTATATAATCAATAAACAATTCCCAGTACGCAAAATTTGCCCATTTTGCGGGACTAAAGAAAAGGTTCGATATAAACGAATCCCGTCTAAGATTTCGAACCGGACCGAATCATCACAGCGGTTTCGAACCGAACCGAACCTCGAACGGTTCGCAGGGCCCTACTTACTAGCAGGTTAGCCCGCCACTGGCGGCAATCGTCAGAAACATGACAATTTTTAATTTTTTTAATTAATTTTTTTATTTTATTTTTTTATTTTCAATGAGTTAATTGTGCGCCTTTTTAATTTACTCGCTTTTTGAATTTATTTTTTTAATTAATTTTTGAATTAAATTTTTTGTTTTTCAATGAGTTAATTTTGAATTTTTGAATTAAATTTTGTGTTTTTCAATTTTACCCGATTTGACCTTGAATTGATAATTTTCAAGGTCAAGGTCAGGTCGGGGGTCACAATTTAACCCGTCCATGACACTTCCTGTGGGTAGCAAGTTTGAGCTCAATCGGTTCGAGTCTATAAAGGACACACACATATATATGATTTGTGGGTACCCATTTCAAGGTGAAGATCACCTCGGGCGGAAAAACTGACCCGTTCCTAGGAAGCCCTAAGTACGTAAGAATCACACACCACGCTCATGTCTGGATACAGTCACGCTCACGTGTGGACCCAGACGTAAGAATCACATTACACACATACGCTCTTTATCAACGACACTGCGGATACGAACGCTCTTTAACTATCAACGCGATTAACCCCACAGTGCCAATTTTTGTGACTGGGTGTGGAGAATTGGTGCTGGGAGCTTCTCCAAAACACCGCGACGACGCGTCCCGTGGGTTTTTACACTTAGATGGGAAGTTTGGTCTCGATCGGTGCAGCCGTTTTCGATTTTATAAAGGATATACACACATATATACGTATATATATATTTATATACGTAGTTCTCAAAATATATAGTAGACTAGCAGGTTAGCCCGGCACCGGCGGCGTTTGTCCGAAACATGACATTTTATGACATGTTTATTTTTTAATATTAATTTAATGTTTTTTAAATGTAATATATATTTTTTCTGAATTTGAAGCTTGCGCCGCACGGGCTCGGTGACCCGATAAAATTCGTATCCGGGGCAAGATACATTCACATAGCAAATTTCAAGTCAATAGCTCCACCCGTTTCCAAGATCTCGTCGGCGCACGCGCTGCACGGGCGTTGCACGGGCTCGGCGACCCGATAAAATTTGTACCCGGGGCAAGATACATTCACCTACCAAATTTCAAGTCGATAGCTCCACCCGTTTCCGAGATCTCGTCTGCGCATGCGCGAAGCTGGCGTCGCACGGGCTCGGCGACCCGATAAAATTTGTATCCGGAGCAAGATACATTCACATAGCAAATTTCAAGTCGATAGGTACACCCGTTTCAGAGATAACGCATTCTTTGTTTTTCAATGAGTTAATTCATGGTACCCGTCCTCCCCGTCCTAAACTTCAGAGCGAAAAGTCGAGATAATTGCATTTCGTCCGCATCCGTATTTCGGACGCATGGGGTCAGTCGTTTAGCCACGTCCATTGGAATCCGCATCCGTATTTCGGACGCATGGAGTCAGTCGTTTAGCCACGTCCATTGCAATAAAGAGTGTTAATTTTTAACACCTCCGTATAAGGTCAATATAAAGATCGTTGATGTCTTAACCACTGCAGTGCCGTTTTTTGTGACTGAGATTGGAGAACGGGTGCTCTGAGCTTCTCCAAAACGCGACCACGGCGGTGTCGGTGGCATTTTACACTTATATACAAAATTTTAGCTCAATCTGAACACGCGTTTTGGATTCCATGAAGTACCCACATACATATATATACACACACACATATATATATACGGAAGTCTCAAATTATATAGTAGATATGGCTTCACACCAGATTATCCCCAACACAAAATAAGCTGCGAGAAAACTGCTAATATCATCAAAATGGTGTTTAACCCTTTACCCAACAAACCGGCCAAAACCGGCCAAATAAAGCTTCAACAGCCTAAAATATCTTCGGTCTGTCTCAATAGAACCATACATATATGAATATCATTGGAACCGGCTCCTTGACCACGTTGTGATAGTTACAGTTATGCCCTGTGCCAATGCATTCTCTTATATATGCGAGTCGACCATAGGTCGCCTCACATATATATAAGAGAATGCATTGGCCTAAAAAAAATCTTTTTTTAACACTTTTTACCATTTTTTCTTACGTTCTTTAACAATTTTATAATTTTTAATGTGTTAAGCCAATGCATTCTCTTATATATGCGAGGCGACCTATGGTCGACTCGCATATATAAGAGAATGCATTGACACAGGGCCATTATGTTGGGTAAAGGGTTAATCAACAATTATTGAATGAGTAGTGTTCTTGACACATTCATTATTTTAAATGCCTTTAGCGATACGACAGACTCTTTGTATAGACACCAATGCGGGTGACAGTCGTGGCTGTTTGTTTACTGGTACGACAGTCGGTTAGAATACTCCTACACATAATTTTTTCTCAGTTGAACAGCCAATTTGATACAAAATTTAAAAATATATCATCGACCACGATAATTTCGTTTTAGATTAATACGATAATTTTATAACATAAGAAGAGCAATTGCTTAGAACATGGCAAAATATGCCTGTGGTAATTGCAACAAAGGCCATAACTCTGGAAGAAAATTTGCGGGCAGAATCAATATTTGAACTTCATCTGTATTTTGGTCTATGGCAGGCGGAACCCAAATTCGAAGGACTCAGTGAGAGCTTTCCGATGAATCAGCAAGCCATATTTCCGACAATACTAGTCATGAAAACATACTCAATGTGCAGGTGGGAATTTTTCATGAAATTAATAAACATGCATTCATGTTTATTTGGAATACTGGAGTACTGTCTTCGAGTTTAAGTTGTTGCCAAGAGCGATATGAATATATGCACACTTTCCAAATCGGACAAACCCTTGAACAGATTCTGATCAAATATAGCACAGTACTACTGCAGAATTTATGGAGCTAAGGTCACACAAACAGGACCACACACAGTGTATCATTGTGACAAGCGGAATTCTGCAGTACATGTAGTACTATGCTAAATTTGATGGGAATCTGTTCAAGGGTTTGTCCGATTTCGAAAGTGCGCACATATTCATATATATCTTTGGTGATCTTCCACGTATCGATGCAGGAGATACACCTACTTAAAGGTGCGAGTATGGTCTAAAGAACTGGGTATGTGGCATTATCTTATGCACAGGGGATATTGGTGAACTTCGATCACGAGTGAGTCTATGCTCAATATAGGTCCGATAGATATAAACCTTGTATTAAGGTATATACTCATGGTAGTGTTATTGCACCAGGGGACCTGCGTCCGGAACTCATTCGATTAAATATTCTCGATTAAGATGCGCATTGTGTTCTGTCTGATTATCATCATCATTTTAAATCAATGCAAACAACAAATTCTCTCAATAATTTGCCCGCAAATCATGCCGTTGACATCACCACAAACTCAAATCAGATGTCTGACCTGGCGTCACTGGTGATGATACGAGTTGTTCGGATACCATCGGTAATTCTCATTGTGCCCCGTTTCTTTTAATTTGCAGTTTCATATAATTCGTGCAAACCTCAGATATCATATACAATGTTGAAGGGTTTTGAAGTGATGGTATTTGTAATCGGGCGAATCTAAAACAAATTTGAATTTTCCAATTTCTTTTATCACACATATGAGGACATGCTACCATGCATACAAATGATATGAAATAACATTATAAACACATTATTAATATAAGCAATTCATAAAAATACTTTTGATGTCGAATGAAGACAATTGCACTCAATGAAATTAGTCAGTAAAAACAGCACAAAAAGCTGCAAAAGGTTGAAATACTGGCGGAATATGACATACATGATACATGCAGTAGATTACCCATGTCTATACTAGAGCTGATGGGGTCTTTGTCACAAGGAATCGATCACATTCGTTGCCAGCTTTTTAACTCCATCACAAATGTAGCTAGCTTTTCTATGGCGATCACATTTGTAGCCAGCTTTTCATATTCATGCGAGCCTCAATGAACAAGATTAGGTTAATGTCATTTTTCTGAGTTGATGGATGAAAAACAACTTGAATTTTAATTTCATATTAGTTCATGTAATTAACCCGAGGTTTCTGATCAATGTCATTAGAATGCTCGATTTTATGTTCCAATATAAGTTGATAAACGAAATCAGTTATGGAGCATACATGTAATGTCGACATTTTAGTCACGAATGCAATGACGTCATATTTCGCACCATATAAAGCATGGAATTAGAAAAGCTGGCTACGAATGTGATCGCCGGTGAAAAGCTGGTCACATTTGTGATCGATCTAAAAATCTGGCTACGATTGTGACTGGATCCTTGTGACAATGACCCCATCAGTGATACTAGATGTTAGTTACACCTAGACAAAAGTGATACATAATAGTACAACTTACAGTAATGCCCTAAATAATCGACTCCTTAACCACAGCAGAATTATGGGGAATTCTTCAGGATTTAATCGGAAATATGGCTTGTTGCCATTCATTGAGAGCTTTCCGATGAATGGCAACAAGCCATATTTCCGACTAAATAAATTCCCCATAATTCTGCTGTGGTTAAGGAGTCGATTATTTAGGGCATTACTGTACATGGGAAATCATTAAAGGGGGCCTGTACCTAAATCCAGCATAAATCTCCTGATATAATCAACAGAAATATCCAATATAAGAATTAATATCAGTCAAGAATGAGACTCACCATGTATAATAACCTGATAACTATAACGAAAATGAGTAAAAGGCTTAAGCCATTTACACATTTTCCTCATAATTTCCATGTTTTTCACATAGTTCATATAATACATTAGTGTATTTTGCAGTCATCCCTGACTAAAATTCATTCATTTGTTGTTTATTCTACCTTTGTATAGAGTAGGAGATGGCCCCAAACACAAACTTTTTTTATTGGAGAGCTATCAATTAATATAACAACAAAGTTTATTTATTCTCCATGTTCTTCTTAGTGGTGATGTTTTTGACAGACTTTTATAATTTGTACACATTTACACCCTTCGTACGCCTTGGGTCCCTTTAACCCTTTACCCAACAAACCGGCCAAATAAAGCTTCAACAGCCTAAAATATCTTCGGTCTGTCTCAATAGAACCATACAAATATGGATATCATTGGAACCGGCTCCTTGACCACATTGTGATAGTTACAGTTATGCCCTGTGCCAATGCATTCTCTTATATATGCGAGTCGACCATAGGTCGCCTCGCATATATAAGAGAATGCATTGGCCTAAAAAAAAATCTTTTTTTTAACACTTTTTACCATTTTTTCTTACATTCTTTAACAATTTTATAATTTTTAATGTGTTAAGCCAATGCATTCTCTTATATATGCGAGGCGACCTATGGTCGACTCGCATATATAAGAGAATGCATTGGCACAGGGCCCTTCTGTTGGGTAAAGGGTTAAAGAGACAGTCTCCCATGAATTTTATTACAAAGTAAAAAGCATTGAAATTGAAATGAATTGTGGAAGTGAAACACATTTCCTTCCTCAAATGCGAAGTTGTTTCTAACCTCTGAATTATGTACCATAACCACTCCAGCAATGGGTTAATTTGGTGAAGTTTTTAAAAACTTGTTCTACATTATATATTGTTGTCAATTGTAAAACACATGTATATGGTCTAATAAATCAGTATGTTCTTGTTATTTTGCATGAGTTATTAAACGGTCAATAAAACATGCTCTAATATAAACTAAAACATCGAAGTCAACTTGACGCAGAATTAGATCTAGAACAATATACAGTAATGCTCTAAATAATCGACTCTTTAACCACAGCAGAATTATGGGTAACTTTTCAGGATTTAGTCGGAAATATGGCATGTTGCCATTCATTGGAAAGCTCTGAAATATGGCATGTTGCCATTCATTGGAAAGCTCTCACTGAGAGCTTTCCGATGAATGGCAACAAGCCATATTTCCGACTAAATCCTGACAAGTCACCCATAATTCTGCTGTGGTTAAGGAGTCGATTATTTAGAGCATTACTGTATAACAAGTGTAGAGTCAACTTCACCATAGTTAATAAGCCTTCAAATAGTGTGTCTGTCATTTGAAGAATGCTTAGGCCTCATCTTCTGGGAAGTATCTATAGTCTCAAATTAACATTGTTTTTCGTTACTTTTTTCCTTCTGTTTAGTTCCTATATCCCCTAATTTGCAGAAGATAAAATGCGTATCTTCAACTGGGGAACTTCAATCTGATCTTATGTCTCCCATAGCAGTTGAGGCCTCAGCAGAATGAGGTTCCCAGAGGGTGAATTTGGTGATGCTAGCTGTGCTATGCTGGATAGCATCACTAAATTCACCCTCTGGGGACCTCATTAAGCAAATGACAGACACACTATTTGAACACATGAAGACTTAACCCTTTCAGTGCCAGGTCCGATTTTTGTATCAACCCATATTTCCTTGATCATTTTTCAAATTGATTGATTATAAAGGGTTAACCATTTCCCCAACAAAACGGCCAAAAATGCCCAAATAAAGCTTCAACAGCCTAAAATATCTTCAGTCTGTCTCAATAACACCATACAAATATGGATATCATTGGAACCGTTCATTGATCACATTGTGATGGTTACAGTTATGCCCTGTGAAAATGCATTCTCTTATATATGCGAGTCGACCATAGGTCACCTCGCATATATAAGAGAATGCATTGGCCTAAAAAAAAATCTTTTTTAACACTTTTTACCATTTTTTCTTACATTCTTTATCAATTTTATAATTTTTTCTTACATTTTTTAACAATTTTTATAATATTTTTCTACATTCTTTGACAATTTTATCATTTTTAATATGTGTTAAGCCAATGCATTCTCTTATATATACGAGGCGACCTATGGTCGACTCGCATATATAAGAGAATTCATTGGCACAGGGCCGTTCTGTTGGGTAAAGGGTTAAAGAAAGCAGCGAGTTAATGTAGAGAATATCTAATGATAAGCTAAATACGTTATATTAATAATCTTAAACAACACGGGAGATGGTGGGGAAAACTAATACAACAAAATATGAGTGACATAAAGTCTCTTATAATTAATAAAAGTATATAAAGGCCACAATAAAATATTGCTTGATTTTCGTACAAAATTATATCAAAAAGGGAACATGCGGAAACATATCAGATTGACAAGGATTGGCGAAATAAAAAAAATATATCCATAAGGCCTGCATTACATTATTTTAGTATTTCTGATATTATTATTTTAGTATTTAGGTTGTGACATTTTGTGACTAATTTTTGCTTTTGGAATATGCCTTTTGTAATCAATAATGATAATCAACGTTTGTTTGCTAATTTAACAAGAGCATCGCTGGATTGTGGCTGAATATGCCTGTTAGTTTACTTATAAAATTGTTATTAACCCTTTACCCAACAAACCGGCCAAAACCGGCCAAATAAAGCTTCAACAGCCTAAAATATCTTCGGTCTGTCTCAATAAAACCATACAAATATGGATATCATTGGAACCGGCTCCTTGACCACATTGTGATAGTTACAGTTATACCCTGTGCCAATGCATTCTCTTATATATGCGAGTCGACCATAGGTCGCCTCGCATATATAAGAGAATGCATTGGCCTAAAAAAATCTTTTTTTAACACTTTTTACCATTTTTCTTACATTCTTTAACAATTTTATAATTTTTAATGTGTTAAGCCAATGCATTCTCTTATATATGCGAGGCGACCTATGGTCGACTCGCATATATAAGAGAATGCATTGGCACAGGGCCCTTCTGTTGGGTAAAGGGTTAAATCAGGTGAATTCTAAGTTGAAAAGGCCCCTCATTCTGCATATGTCCAGCACCATATTTTGAAGCCTGTACAGATAACTACTTGCATTGAATAATCTACATGCATTTTTGTTTTGTTTATACCATATTCGTGACTGCCTGCAGTAATTTGTTTTTATTTTGCACAAAACACTGGCTACTAATGAATTGTGAAATTTGTGGCCATAATGTGTATGCTATAAATGGCTTGGAACTTTATCACCGATGTCGCAATAATGAAGTTAAGGCCAATATAAATAAATTGATAGATTTACATACAACTTTTTCAGAAAAATGGAGCTGGATGGCGAAATATAATTTAATATTTTATTCTTCCTAACACAAATGGTCATGGTCAGTTGTAGATATTAAAGCAGTATCTTATCTTATATAATACAAGGTGATTTAATCTGTCTAATTTGATCAGAATAGACTGATTAATGGGTCATCGAAATGTAACGTAATAGTATCAAAATTATCCAAAAAAAATAAAAGGTTGCAGACCCTAAGACCCTCGAAACGAGGTGGCTTTTTGGGTCAAATTCTGGCAAAAATTTACTCCAATTTGACATGACGTGCATGTTCTCTAAGGTAAACTATGTACCAAATCTATGAAGAAATTCCACCAGAAACAGTGAAAAAAGGACATAACTCCATCAAAAATCATCGGACTGTAACCAAATTCGAACTTAGCCTGCGTCTTCTCAAATGAGAACCATGTAACTAATATCAAGAAATTCTGGGGAATATTGCTCAAGTTATCATTAGGACAACCGGACAGACGCACACACAGATACATGCACAGACGTCCTGATTATAGGGCCAAATAAATAAAAAAAACTCCTCATTCTCAGGCACCTCCCTCGTCACTGAAATTTTCTTTTAAAAAGCCTTGTCAAACATTTTTTTCTTCAATATTATATGTTAGAATTTTTGTTTGTTTCTGGAGTATGTTTTCCAGATTTTGAGAAAAAAAATAAAAAAAAATAGCATCCCTCCCTCATCTCAAAATTGAAATATTTTATTTTCATGGCCTAATATCTTCCAAAATGTTTCAAACGACAAAAAATTGAGGACGGGACTAAAAATAGGGCGGGTGGGGATGTAAATCTAGCAATTTTTTTTATGTTGACCTAACTTTGCTGAACCCCTAGATTTGTAGGTTTTACAGAGTTATCTCGCCTTATTAATGTGAATTTCAAGGTTGTTATGTCACAAATTCGTACTAACCAGGAAAGATAACTCCGCAAACTTATTAACTTCAGCGGTTCAGCTAAACTTATTCTGCACTCCAACAGAACCACAGATATGCTCAGATATACTCTTCAGTGCCTTTACCTATGGACGGAAGTTATCACTCATATTACATATATTCTTATCTTGTATCCGAATGGAAATGGAATACAGGAATGCCCAAAATTACTTCACAGTACCGTTCCGCTAAGATTAGTTCTCACTCATATTTCATATATTCTACTCGTATCCAAATGGAATACAGGAATGACCAGAAATACACCTCAGTTTCGTATCCTCTGTAATAAGTTCGCACTCCTACATGTATATCATGTATTTGACTCTTGTGCAGAGTGGAACAGCCAATAAATTCATTCATCACTGTCGTTCCCTCTGAGATAGTCCTCACTCATATTCCCAAAGATTCAACTCTTTTATCCAAGAATCCAAATGGAATACATGAATGCCAAGAAATACTCCTCAGTTTCGTTTCCAAAGGCAGTTCCCACCCATATTCCATCTATTCTCTTGTATCCAAATGGAACAGACATTAGCCTTGAATGCACAGAATCACACTTCTCGGCTATTATGCTCTAAAGCTCACAAACCATTCTTCTCGGCAATTGCGAGGTATGCTCTGATGTTCATAACACCATACTTCTCAGCCATTATGCTCTGAAGTTTACACACCATACTTCTTGGCTATTATACTCTGAAGTTCACACACAATACCTCTCAGCCATTGTGCGGTAATATTCTGAACTTCATACATCATACTTTTCAGCCATGATGAGAACAGTGAGGGACGACCACCCTGTGAATGGATGACTCCCTTTTCCTTCACCTGTCTTATCAGAATAGTTCTCCCAAATATACCCAGTCCTCTGGTATTCCTTGATAACATTTTTTATAATATTTGCCCGCAACTGTGTGTACAGGTCTTGGGCTGCATCCTGATATGGCCCGGGGGTCACAGAGTAATGATTTAAGGCACTCACAGCGAGATAGTTCATGTTTATCCACACAGCACCCCGCCAGTACGGCGGATCATGTTCGGTGTTGTATCTATTATACAGCGGTGATGACTTTGCAAAAGAGCGGAGCCCAAAATTGGTCCACAGCAAGTTTGGATCTCGCAAATCATTGATAACTTTGTTAAGCTTTGGTGAACCTGGTTCGATCATATGAAGCAAGAAGGGAAACAAACTGACATACCCAAAATACGAGTCAGCAAATTTGTATTTCGGCTCGTCAGAAACAACTCGCACTTTATCCAGGAGAACATGAGAAGGCGGTTGGCCAGGTTTGACATTTTGAGTTGGACGCTCTAGCTTAACGTTGTCTGTGTGAAGTCCAAAATCGCTGTATCGCTGCTTAGAGGCAGACCAATGAAGTTCGTCAAGAATTTGATTGTCGGTCAGAGCTTCATAAGTTGATTCGTATTCCTTTGAATCCTCACCCAATGAGTTAGCGATGTCAGCCATGAGTTTAGAAGCGAAAGCCATCCAGCACCGGAGATCTAAATGATATTCTAAATCAGTAGGATGAGATGCTCGGGGATAATCGTCCAGTCCAGAGGTCAATGTCAGTGGATTAAGCTGGTTGGTGCTCGTAGAATTTCGGCCTCTCCATCTATATGTATAAGGCTTAGATCCAGCTTGACTTGTGTTGTACCACTTATACCAAGCTTTGAGTCTAGGGAAAACATTTTTTATATATTCCTTATCCCCGAGACGATCACTTTTAATCATACTTTTTATGAGTTTTTGAAGCGGTAGAATAAGTGTAGGAGGATTCGCATTCTCACTTTTCTGCACGATGAATTCAGCTGGGACTTTCGCTCTCGCTTCAGGTCCTAAAATTTGTTCTCGTGGAATCCAGCCATCAATGTTCACCAAATCTAACCAATGAGCTAATATATCCTTGGAAATCTCCTCATCCCATTGGCTAATTAGCAAGTTATGAAATCCTTCATCCCACAGGAACCCACGAGGAAAAAACGATCTTGATGGTACAGCTGTGTACAGTGGTGTTTTCCAAGAGGTCACAGGTTGATCACTGTGAATAGACTTCACTATGGACTCGCCATAAAAGTAACCTATTCCACCAAGCATATTACTCAATGCTGCCTTTGCGAAAACAATTTCCTCTTCATTATAACCTTGATAGCCAAGTTCAAACTTCTTTTCAAACTTTTCGTTAAAGATCTTTTTGTTCTCTCTGAGAAGATTTGCGAAGTCTGTTCCAGATAGCGTCATTGGTCGAGGTTGTGTGCTCCCAGATTCGAACACGACTTCAGTCTCAAATGGCAGTTTGGCCGTTATTTGACTCACGACATAATTAGCTCCAGGGCTATCTCTTGGTATCAGTTTGCCAGCCAGCGCAAAGTAAGGAACGGTTCTCCCTTTATCCCATGCCTCGACTTTCATCCCACTAAACGTCACTTCCCTCAAATTAGCGATAGATGGTGCATAGGTGATCAGATGGTTAAATTTTTGCTGTGGTGATTTGGATTTTGAGAACTGCATTTCAAAAGGTCCGGTTGATGCTGACGACCCTTTGATGCCAGATAATCTCTGTTTGTTAAACAGTGGTTTGATTTCGCCTTCTCCATCCAACACCATGTATGACAGAAGGGTGACAACTGTGTTCCTCTCTTTACCCTAAAGGAGAAAAAAACTGAGATAATGTTTTGCTGAAAATTGCTGTTACGCAATTCTCAGATTATCTTATTACAATGAGTTGAAGCCTGCAAATAGTGTGCCTGCCATTTGCAGAGTGAGGTCACCAGAGGGTGAAATTAGAAATGCTATCCTGCATGGTTGGCCAGCATCACCAAATTCACTCGCTGGGGACCTCAATCTGCTTAGGCCTCATCTTCTGGGAATTATCTATAGTCTCAAATTAACATGGTCTCTAGGTACTTTTTCCCTTCTGGGAAGTTTCTATATCCCCTAATTTGGAGAAGATAAAATACATTATCGAGGTGACAAATGGGTGAATATCACCAACTTCAACTGGGGAACTTCAATCTGATACTAGCAATTGAAGCCTAATCAGAATGAGGTTCCCAGAGGGTGAATTTGGTAATGCTAGCCCACCATGCAGGTTAACTTAACTAAATTCACCCTCTGGTGACCTCATTCTCACATGACAGACACACTGTTTGCAGGCTTGTGGGTTAGGTCAGAGTTAACCCCTATACCCAACAGAAGGGCCCTGTGCCAATGCATTCTCTTATATATGCGAGTCGACCATAGGTCGCCTCGCATATATAAGAGAATGCATTGGCTTAACACATTAAAAATTATAAAATTGTTAAAGAATGTAAGAAAAATGGTAAAAAGTGTTAAAAAAAGATTTTTTTAGGCCAATGCATTCTCTTATATATGCGAGGCGACCTATGGTCGACTCGCATATATAAGAGAATGTATTGGCACAGGGCATAACTGTAACTATCACAATGTGGTCAAGGAGCCGGTTCCAATGATATCCATATTTGTATGGTTCTATTGAGACAGACCGAAGATATTTTAGGCTGTTGAAGCTTTATTTGGCCGGTTTTGGCCGTTTTGTTGGGTAAAGGGTTAAAGGGACTCAAGTCACTAGCAGTGGGTGAAAAAAATTGAAGTTTGTACAAAGGTTACTAAAATCAACAAGTACATGAAATGAAAGGGGATAATATCATACGTTACAGTTACAGGAGCGATAAGAAATGCAGAAAGTTTAAATGTTTTAACCCTTTACCCAACAAACCGGCCAAAACCGGCCAAATAAAGATTCAACAGCCTAAAATATCTTGGGTCTGTCTCAATAAAACCATACAAATATGGGTATCATTGGAACCGGCTCCGTGACCACATTGTGATAGTTACAGTTATGCACTAATGCATTCTCTTATATATGCGAGTCGACCATAGGTCGCCTCGCATATATAAGAGAATGCATTGGCCTAAAAAAAATCTTTTTTTAACACTTTTTACCATTTTTTCTTACATTCTTTAACAATTTTATAATTTTTAATGTGTTAAGCCAATGCATTCTCTTATATATGCGAGGCGACCTATGGTCGACTCGCATATATAAGAGAATGCATTGGCACAGGGCCCTTCTGATGGGTAAAGGGTTAAGTAATACATTAGTTCAGCCCAAAGAGTCATATGATGTTTGGGATCAATTGGATGAAAACTTGTGCCAAAGTATTTAGTGACGCAAAGAGTGAAATCCAAGATGGCTGCTATCGGCCATGTTTTTCAACAAAATTTAGAAATGATGACTACGATCTAGTGAGCACCCAAAGATCCATATGACGATAGGATGAGTGATGTAGTCTGTAGGGTATGGGAAAGTATTTAATCATGTGAAGAGTAAAATCCTGACTGCCATGTTTTTCATTGAAAATTGATCATCCTCAACTATAGGTGATCCTAAACATGCTTGTAAATTTTCCAAGCATGATGATATCAAACATGTATACATATCAGTGGTCCATTGAATATGAAATAGGGCCCTGCGAATCGATTCGATGCGATTCAAAATCATTCGTCTGATTCGATTGGAAATTGGCTACCATGATTCGGATTTCATCGAATATTTGGTGACAGGTGCATTTCCATGCTTTCTACAGACCACAATGCTGTTACCAGAAAAGAAAATTCACTATAATAAAGTAGTAAACGACTTAAACGAAAGCACGTACCATTATGTCCGATGGCAGGACATGTAATGTTATAACCAATTAATCTATAACTAATTGACCCAATCTGTAAGAATGACATGAGTGAACAACAAAATTGCCATACAATTCTGTGTGCTAGTGTCGTTCCAGGAATCATGGGAATTCCATAACACACATGTATGCCAGATTTTAGATCTTTGTTTGATTTGAGTATTTTTGTAAACAAGTGTAGCGAAAAATACTGCACTATTCAACGAAATGAAACAGGCATCATGCAGTATGCTTGTCCATATTTACGTTGACATTGGTCTCTCATGCATGTATGCTCATATCTGTACTCAACGATTGTTAAGGTACAGAAAATGCACAGAGGTCTGTAAATAAGTGTATAATCTGCGCATATTACACTACATCGACGATCACCAGGCGGTTTTCGCCAGGCAATTTTAGGTGTTTCTTCCAAGTTCTATGTATTAAACTCAATTGGCTCAGTAACAATGATTCGATTCGAAATGAAAACACCTGATTCGCAGGGCCCTAATATGAAAGCAACAAGATTTATATCAAATCGATCTTTTCTATTCTATTTATTTCTGTCAAAACTTTTGTTAAATGTTTATACTCTTGTGTGCCAAATAATAGTACAGGGTGGAATAATAGTACAGGGCGGAAAATAGGGACAAAATTAATAATAGTACAGGGCGGAATAATAGTACAGGGTGGAAAATGGGGACAAAATTAATAATAGTACAGGGCGGAATAATAGTACAGGGTGATAACGCCGGGGTTGTCTTCAAATGTCAATTTAAAGTCATTTTATTGCACAACTGATACCTAGTTTAGCCGTGTGTAATATCACCATTGCAGAGTTATGAGGAAATTTGGGACTCCATGCATACTGCCCAATTTGTTATTTCTGCTCGCGACTGTACATATACAGCACACGCAACAGTCTGCAGACCACGTGGGAATTAAGACACCGGGAAGAGAGGTGTTTTAAATTGTAATATCACCAAAGCGGTAATTGGGTCATGGAGGCAACTTTTAACACGCTGTGTCTTTTTGTTGGAATTAGAAAAAGTCATGCGTTACTAATTTGAATTCTGTGCCGTTCAAACACGGCTATCATTTCGTAATTTCAATGTTAAACACAAATAATTAACTGCACCCGCACGGAACCCCGAACCAGTGACGCCATGCTTTATATCATCACTAAAAGCAGAACGTTCCATTGCGTCATTGGGATAACTGGTTAGCGACTGTTGCGAACCACGTGGTTCCCGCCATAGTACATTCAACAATCATTACCGAGTCACCAGAGATATGTGGGCTAAACAAAAGTAGACTCGTCCGCTGTTTTGTCGGAACATGATGCAAGCGTTTTTCCACGTGTCCAAATATTTACAACCGGCCGACTGTCCCGCGAATATACACATTTGATGAAAAGAAAACGATAAACTGATTAGTTTGCCGAGTTCTTCGTGGACAGATCCATTGATTTTTAATAATAATCGTACAGGGCGGATTTTTTATTGAAAATTAATAATCGTGTACATGTACGATTAATTGGCACACGAGAGTATACATGTATGTTATTAGCGATTGGAATAAAATATTTTTACGCCAAAGCAATGAGATTTATAAGTAGACGAGGCCTTGTTTTCCAGATAATTTCAATTTGTCATGCTATCAGAAAATCTATGCAAACAATATATTATCGCTGTAGCTTTTTCTATCATGGTAAATGATTATATCATTGTGAAGACAGATAAATCATGGACATGTCAGATGATTAATCAGATTCAATCATTCAGGTGTTCATGTGAATGCTTGGGCTCCAACTATAAATGTGGTACGTCTTTTCAAATAAAGTATGTTATAGAAGAGTAACGGGATCGGTGAAGAATCCAGGGATATATGTTTTCGGGCAATGATATGCTGAAGGAATATCCTGAAGGCCCAGGCAGGGGAGGTTGGAAAGGGGCCCTTAATGGGGTGTCCCCCTGCTGATGTGGGGGGGGGGGTCCTTCACCTGGAAAATTGAGAGCTAATCTAGGGCTTTCTGAGTCAGTTTTTTTAATTTTACTGAGAGGTCAATTTGATCAAGTTTTTGAAGCGTAACTTTGGAAATTTTTATATACATGTATGTATGGGATTGGAAATGTTATTGTCTAAATGTCTATATCTTCTGTTTCAATGGATTATGCTTATCTTGCTTGAAATGAGACTTGCCGTTATCGCTCTAATTCATATAATAGGCTATTTTCGAAAATTCAAGTGAAAAACACATACATATAAATATACTAGTAGTGCAGAAACAATGTCTATTAAGTTAGTAATTTCTATTAGTACTAATCTCTAAGTCAATTATTCATTTAGTATTATGAGATCCCACCTGTTAACCAGGTTAATTTGATCAAATTGTCACTGTTCCTGAACTGTATTGTGTAATTTCACTTGAATTTGATTGAAATACTGAAGTCTGAAGGCTGAATGATAAAAAACCTGAACTCAAACTATTTGAAGTTTTCACAGATGACAGATGAAAACTAGATAAAGCCAACTGTTAAACTTTAATCTTTTTTGTAAACTTAAATGTCTTTATGTCAATATATGTAAATATAGAAATGTTTTGTATCTTGTTATGATATGAATTGGGACCTGAATTGAAAAAAATTATAATAAAAAAAAAAAAAAAAAATCCCCAATTCTTTTTTTTTTTGGGGCGCCTGGAGTTTGGGCACACAAACGGTAAACGGTATGAAAACCGGCCTGGATATGTCCCTGGGGATGGGACTCAGCCCAAAACAGCATCAATCCAACCAATATTCCAAGCTGTTCTGTTGTAAAAATGTAGAATAAAACATACCAGTGTCTGTTAAATGTGGGGTCAGAATTTGATATTTCAAGAGGCATGTGTGCAGGATTCGGCCTGGGTCAAAACTAAAATGTAATAGATGCTTAGACCAAGCACAAAGGCGTGTGCTACAACAGCTATACCAGCTGCAAACTACCACATGCTCAAAACCAATGACTTCTTAAACAGATTTATTTCACAAGTACCGTACTGACTTTAAATAGTACTGGATATCTGACAGGTCACTACCACAACACAGTGTACACTTGAATTGTTTCAATACAGATCAAACTCGCGAATTAAGTGTGTTTTGTGTTATAACTATACAAGTTGCATATTAATACATTTAATCCCCCCATACTGTTAATAGCCAATGATCCACCTATATTAACATGATACGATGGGCCCTCACATAAATGCATTCCGATCGACAAGCAAGCCAGGTAATGCCATCTTTTGTTAAATTCAGGGATAAAGCGCACATGATTATCACAAGCTCCATCAAATGGAATGCATTATTACCAGTAGACATGCGGGTACTCTTATGGCGGTCCATGCACATCGATATGTATGCCATTGTTTATGATATTATATACATCAGTCCTGACATCCTTGGAATACATTCATAGTCATTGGCGACTATCAAATTAATAAGGCCAAAAGGAAGAATACCTGAGTTTAGGGTAACATGAAGGAAAAAAACAGGGGCGGGCGGGCGATACTTCATTTTATTTTATTTTTTCATTTTATTTTCACGGGGGATAGTATTTAAGTATTCGTGCCTTCTAATCGTCTGTGCCAGTGTCACTCGTATAAAGCTTGGGCAAGTCATTGTCACACCAATCAATGTCATGGTAGCTTTAATCAGTTTAATGGTGTTACAGAAGTTCAATGACATGTATACAGCATGATATTAAATGATATTATATATAGAACTAGAAGGTGACCGGGCTTTGACCTTGAATTGACCATTTTGAAGGTCAAGGTCAGTTCGGGGTCACAATTTGACCCCCCCCCCCCCCGTAAAAGTATCCGTAGGTTTCAAATTTCATCGAAATCTGTTAATTGTTTAATTTAATTTGAGTTAATTCTGCCTTTTTAATCAAGAGACATGATGGTAGCCGTCCCGTGATGGTACCCGTCCCTAAAAGAGGTACGTTTGTGGGTACCCGTTTCAAGGTGAAGATCACCTCGGGCGGAAAGCCCTAAGTACGTCACACAACACGCTCATGTCTGGATACAGTCTTACACGTACACGCCCAGGCCCAGACGTAATAATCACATTACACACATACGTTCTTTATCGACAACACTGCAGATACGAACGCTCTTTAACTATCAACGCATTTAACCCCACCGTGCCAATGGCGGTAATTTTTGTGACTGGGGTGGAGAATGGGTGCTCTGACGTTCTAAGACGCGATGCGATGCCACTTCATCTGGTATTTTACCCTTAGGAAGTTTGGGCTCAATCCGTCCGGCAGTTTTCGAGTTCATCGCGATCACACACACACAGATCTTCCAAAATATATAATAGATAAGTGTTTAGTGTTGGAAATTAAACGGTTTATGTTCACGCTGAAGCTCGGATATTACAGGCCAAATCCTACGAGTGGACATATTACTATTCAATTTCCCACACAAGACACTTATGATATTTTGTTTATCCACCGACTCGAATACTAAGAAATTTTGCGAAATATTCAACTCAGAAGGTGAATTTAACAAGAGTTCCTCCATTGGAAATGGCACATACATGCGGCAGCGCGAACGTGACGTACAGAATTATTTTTAATCTGACATTTTATTACTATGTCCTTTTCTGTCAGTTCAGAATCCGTGTGGTACCGGTTCACGCACGACAACAGGCGCCATGATGTTTCTATTCTGATTCATATGAACGCATTTGTGAAGTTTAATAGCTAAAACGCAGGATCTATCCGCACACGGAAGTGTTTCCGGCATATTCAATCGGCAAAATATCCGGTTACTTTCGATTTGCTAGTTAATACATATCGCGTGTTTTCTGGTTTCCGCTTTCGAGAAATCGGCGAGGTTTGCCGAACAATGACGAGGGAATACGAATATACTACAACAACAATGGCAGCACTTCCGTTTTTCGTGAATTGACGATATTTGCTAGGAAATGGTTTACTTGTTTAAGCTAATTCCGTAGTCGCGAATTCCTAATTACAAAAAAATAAAATGAAGTCGGAGGAAATTTTTGAAAAACGATAAAATGGAATTTGGCGGCAGGTTTTGAGTAGGGGCGGGCGGGTTACCCTAAACACAGGTATTCTTCGTTTTGGCCTAAACACTATTATTACCACTTTATGGGGTGTTCTCTGGGCCATTTATAATGTTTTCCGGGGTGGTCCAAATAACGTATTGTTACCAAAACACCGAGCCACGGGCCGATAATGAAAAGCTCTGTTCATTATCGGCCCGCGGCCCGGCAACTGACCGGAAGTTAGATCTCGTTTAATATCACGCGAGTTACGTCCCGTGTTTATTTAAAGAAAATAATGGGAAAATGTACCATATTTTCCTCACACTGTAGTGGTTTAATATTTATGATTGGAAATCACGCTATATGGTTGAATTATTGTCTCAAGCGTAAACATGCATAAATAATTTAGCTGTCAAACTCTCATCGTTTGTCACTCGTCTTCAATGCTAGTGATGTACCAATTATCGGTATCGGCTATCGGATCGGGCCGATATATGTGGTATCGGCAAGATATCGGTATCGGCAAAATTTAGTTTCCGACCGACATCGTCAACCGATACATGTCGCGTCCTTTGTGAACGTTGTTACACCAATTCCGACTTTAATATTAAATAAATGACGGAAATTTCAGAAACAAATAGCGACTATTTTACGTACGGGTCAGCCCTCCATCACATACGTGATATACCATGATGACAACATCGACAGGGGACTGCTGGTACAGTCATGAACCAAATAAACATTTCAAAAGGTACCGTAGTTCTGTACGCTTTATAATTTAAGTTAAAACATAAACTGTATACAATTAAAAATTACTTGCGAGTGCCGAGTAGCACATGTTGAAATCGAATAACTGACACCCCTGGCATTAGCGTGAGAATGGAATCTTCCTATGACTGAATCAGACTGATGTATCATTTATTGATGTATTCATGTGGGTGTGAAATTAATTCCGCGCCACGTGAGACTGTATCTTGTCACATGGTTAGGCCAAAGATAGTATGTTCCGATAACGAAGTGAAAAAATTAGGGTAGGTAGGTAGGGAAATTTTTTATTTTGATATTTTTTATCCAGCTGCAGAAATATTGAATTACCTCGAACGAAAATGACATAAAATGCCAACTTGTGTTGTGGGAAAGTATTACTTGATAAACACAGCACTAGGAAATATACATTAAGATTGATGAAAGATCAAACTTACTCCCAAGAAAATAATAAATGGGCATTCATGTTTATTTGGAACTCATGAATATGTTCCATAAGTCCCAAACAAGGCATAATGGTAAAGCAGGCATGAGATCCACTCTCTTGAAATTAAAATTGCAAGATTCATGCCTATCAATCCACAACCCATCACACACCTGTGGCTTTTGAGACAACTGTCACACTTCATGTCACTTATCACAGGCTTATGTTAGAAACCATGTGTTTTGCACCTAATGATTATCAATATTTATGAGCATTAGCGGTAAAAACAGTAAAAAAAAATTGACTTTTTCTCAAAATATCAATAAAAAGATTAGGGTCGGCGGGTTATTTTTAGGGTCGGTCGATGTACGGAAACATAGTATCTTTTTTCTTTGGCCTTATTATCTTACCAAGGCGGGTGCCGGGCGGTAATATCAAACAATTATTTGCATGCATTTGATGTCATCGAGTAGGAATCACTAATAAGCCACGTGTTGACAGATGACACAGTAAACTAAAAATCACAGTGTTTATAAATAGACGAGTCACACTTGACCAGTTTGCATTAAAGTGGCCGCAGTCATTACTCGCTATTCCTCGTTAATATATAGAAACATGTGTTAACAACATTTAAGTGTGTGTGTTTAAAGAGCCCTTGATTCAAATTGATTGACGTTCTGGTATACGATTACTGAAGATGGAGAAGGTGACTAACTTGTTTGATGGAACCATCTGAACCAATCAGAGTGCTATATGGGAGGGATTTGTATCTGCTGTCATGGGCAGAGAAAATCATGTCAACAATTTATGCGGGACATTGTTATTAAACGCGAGTTCAACTTCTGAAAAAGATTGTGTTTGGCAAATTGAAATTGAGTGAATTTGAGTCATTGACTCAAATGGATTATGGACTGATTCCGTAAGGCACAGTAACGGAATCAAACAAATATTGAAGAAATCTTTTGAATGCAACGAAATATTAAATCATTTTGCCAGGGTTTTTGGGGAATGTAAACTAAACTTTTTTTGCGACCAGGTTATCGGTTCTTTGTCGACAATACTTTTCAATTTAATAGACAAATTGATATGGAGTTTTGTTCACGTACAAGACTTATCGGTATCTGTATCGGATCAGCCGATAATTCTGCTGAAAATATCGGCTATCGGCTTTTACCGATAACCCCCGTATCGTTACATCACTATTCAATGCTGGTTTTTATTTACTTCGTCTCAGCCGCTAATAGGCCCTTTGGCTGTAATCATTCCAGCTGGGACGTTGATAAACCATAACGCCAGGGTTCGCGCTGCCACTTGCCAATGGCAAAAATAATTCACATTCAGCAAAAAATATTTTCATTTGGCAAAAGTTTTGGCAAGACACTTTTTAATTCCTAAAGACAGTTGACAAATGGTGGTCAATCAATACCATTCATTTCAGAAAACTCATTAACAATTCTAAAAGAATTTGGCAAAAAATATTTTCATTTGGCAAATTATTTGGCAAAAGTAAATTTCGGTCCAGCGTGGACCCTGCATAACGCCCTCAAAAATCATGTTATTGTTATATTATATTTGTGTAAAGTACAAAATGTACATGTAGTCGAGTAGTGTATCTTCAGTAGTAATTATTCATTTTATAGTAGGTGTCACGGTCTGTGATGACTGCTTAGATGACGTACATGTCACGTGTTATACTAAGTGATATATAGTTTTGATTTTTGTTTAGGCCAAAGTGAAAAATAGGTGTGTTTCCACTCCCATCCATAAAAAAAACAGGGCGGGGGGGGGGGGGGGGGGGGTGGCTTTTCACTTTTTTTTTTTTTTTCACTTTATTTTTTCGCGGGGAAATTCAAATATCATATTTGTGCTATCTTTCTAATAATTATGTCATTTATGAACTTATTGTGAAGGCTAACAATGTATGTACTGAATTTCAGTGCCTTGTATTTAATCTACATGTGCAAATTGTACATATGTTCATTAATATTCAATAAAACAAATAGTTTCAATATTTACAACAGTGTAGAATAACTTTCCACATAATTGGGCGTCAAGGCCTTTGGGGTGATTCTTTTCATAGACTTGAAAAAAGGTGTTGCAGTGGGGAACCTTTGTCATTTTGTTTCTGCCTTGCGCCATGTGTATGCATTTAAAAAACTGCTGGCACTTGTTTGGGACGACATGTTGACACTATTTCCCGGATGTTGGCAAAATTGTTTTAGATCTTCCGGTAAATATACACTCCGGCTTCCGTTCGGTAAATTACCGTAGGCCTATATCATCCGGTTGTTACAGTCCGTTCTTTTCAGACACCGTTGGAAGTTTTGGGACAGATGTATTCTTTGCAATTGCGTTCGCGTAAATATTGTGTAGCATTATTTTGCCGGTATATTTGGGCATGTCGTTAGTTGACGTACATTAATACAGGCCTCGCATTATCAAAATCAGTGCGAGGCTGCCAAGGAGGCCCCGCAAAAGAATTTACAAGGCTGCTTTTGTTCGTTGGGGCCTACATTTGTTTATAGAATCCAAATTAACCTAAAATTGGCTATTCCAAAACTGCTAACCGACAGTGACATAAATATTTTACTAAATTAGTAAAATTACTACTATTTTGTTTAGGCGAGAGATTAATGTTGATGCATTTCCTCGACATAGTTTGCAGTATGCCTTCGTGACAAATGACCGACCTTTATCATCAACTGTTGTTTTAATTTCAAAGTTGTCTTTAAAAGTAAATTTGTCAAACGTAGAGACAAGAATTGTTTTGTCTTTCTTAACTCTTTCGTTGCCAAGCTAATTTTACACCTAAATTGCCGGAGAATTTATCAGAAAACTGATTTTATTGTGGAAAAGTATGATACAATGAATAGTCTTCTTCTTATGAAATAATGTTTCAAATATCAAGGACATGTATGACTGTATGTATGTGATTAGCCAAAGAATTGCGGGGTGAACATTTTGCCGAAGAATATTCACGACAATTAAGGGGCATAACTCCTTGTAAACCAAGGGAAATAACTCCAAATAAGGATTTTTTGCAATAATCCAATTGAAAAATGGCCCACAACCTGCTATATTCAATATTGGTTTTCTGAGACAGTATTCCAACGATGATGATCTGATAAATCTTTCTACTGTCTTTCTCATTTTAAAAACTTGTAAGAGTAAATTAGGGTCTAGTTCTGTTATAGCTGGAGCATATGTGACGAGCTACACAATGCAGCAGCCGATTTAGACTTTAGTTGCGACAGTTTACTACGAAAATAGCTAGGTTTTTTAATTGAGGAAAATTTTGACTGTCGAAAAAACAAAACAAAAATTGTGATATATAATTAAATCTCTAACTACAAGCTTATCATCATTGTGCTATAAATACAATAACAGAAATGACACATATGCATGTGGTCTAAACTGTCACTGAGGCACGCTGGGGCCTGTGGGAGTTTATAATCACGCCGTTTGTTTTAATGAATTACGTTTTAACCTTGAAAAATAGGTGATTCATTCAGCAAAAACGGCAATTTTGACTATTAACAAAACTAATAAAACAATCTAAAGTACACATAATCTTTATTGTAATGTCAGGTTGTCATACTTTCATGTTTAAATTAGTTAATGCATTGGTAAAATGCAGATCTTTCATATAAATAATTGTCTAAAAATATTTTTCTTAAATTGTCGGCCATTTTGGTAGTGATGTACCGATTATCGGTATCGGCTATCGGATCGGGCCGATATATGTGTTATCGGCAAGATATCGGTATCGGCAAAATTTAGTCTCCCGACCGATATCGTCAACCGATACATGTTGCGTCCTCCGTGAACGTTTTGACACCAATTCCTACTTTAATATTAAATAAATGACGGGGATTTCCAGAACAAAATGTGACTATTTTACGCACGGGTCAGCCCCCCATCACATCATCACATACGGTGATATACCTTGATGGCAACATCGACATGAGACTGTTGCCAGTCTGTTGGTACACTCATGACCCAAATAAACATTTCAATAGGTACCGTAGTTCCGTACGCATAATAATTAAAAGTTAAAACATAAACTGTATTCAATTAAAGTGACTTGCGAGTGCCGAGTAGCACATGTTGAAAGCGAATAACTGACACCCCTGGCATTAGCGTGAGAATGGAATCTTCCTATCACTGAATCAGACAGATGTATCATTTAGTGATGTATTCATGGGGTGTGGAATTAATTCCGCGCCACGTGCAACAGTAAGTTGTCACATTATTATTATCTTCCCAAGGTGGGTGCCGGGCGGCAAGATCAAACATTTATTTGCTTGCATTTGATGTCATCGAGTAGGAATCACTAATAAGCCACGTGTTGACAGATGACACAGTAAACTAAAAATCTCAGTGTTTATAAATAGACGAGTCACACTGGTAGACGATGACTGAAGATGGAGGAGGTGACTAACTTGTTTGATGGAACTATCCTAACCAATCAGAGTGCTCTATGGGCGGGATTTGTATCTGCTGTCATGGGCAGAGAAAATGTCAACAATTTATGCGGGGCATTGAACGTGCTATTAAACGCAAGTTCAACTTCTGAAAAAGATTGAGTTTGGCAAATTGAAATTGAGTCATTGACTCAAATGGATTATGGGCTGATTCCGTAAGGCACAGTAACGGAATCAAACAAATATTGAGGAAATCTTTTGAATGCAACGAAATATTAAATCGTTTTGCCAGTGTTTTTGGGGAACGTAAACTAAACTTTTTTTGCGACCAGGTTATCAGTTCGTTGCCGACAATACTTTGCAATTTAAAAGACAAATTGATATGGAAATTTGTTCTGTTTCTTCCAAACTTTGTTCACATACAAGACTTATCGGTATCTGTATCGGACCGGCCGATAATTCCATGGAAAATATCGGCTATCGGCTTTTACCGATAACCCCCGTATCGTTACATCACTACATTTTGGCAATTTATCTGATCTTCGATTTTGAAGATCCCCCGATTCCTACCGAAAGATATTCGCATTAGTCGGTTTGACGTCTGGGTGTATTCTGCACATACTCCGAACAGATCCCCGATTATTTTGTAACATACCCGAGCTACGGGACATAACTCTAATCCATACATGCCAAGTTTCATAAATACATTTCGCCGTGTTGAAGTAACAAACACCACTGATTGACATTCAATAATTAATTAATTGTTAATTCATCTTTTTTCTATATGCGGTATAATCGCAGAGTACACAAATAAATGTAAATTATAACATCAAATAAAACACACAACTGCAGTCAACATCAACAAAAACAACAGCGAAGTACACTATTAAGTATCCTGATCGCCGATGTTGAAGATCCCCCGGAGATACCCGAATCGGCTCGGCAATATTCGGGGGATCTTCAAAATCGAAGATCAGCGTCCTTGCGCCATTTTGGATTTCCGACTGCGGATCTTACATTATGTTTACAAACTTATTTCATTATTTTAATTTTCAAACGTCTTAAAAAGGATTAAAATTCAGATATATACTGCAGAATTTAATTAGAAACAATTAAAACAATAATTTTATGAAACTTGAAAAACTTTTTTATTATTGTCATTCAGTTGTGATCAAAATAATTACGGTTACAATTATGATTTAGATGCACGTTCCGGACCCCGGATTGAGTCCTCTTGACCGGAACCCGCCGTGTGGTCGTTGACGAGGCCGCCGAAGAGACCTCGTTGACTTTTTTACGGGGCCGGGCGGCCGCGGCCTCGTGATAATGAGAGGCCTGATTAATAATGCGGTCATAAACTCATCACCCTAATGCCGCCATGGAGCTTCATTTTACAGTGTGTCTGAAAACCACGTGCGCGTTTGTTTTTGTTTACAATCTGTTGCTATATCGGTCACAACACGGAATTTTATTGTCAGTGGGTCGATTTAATAACCAAATAAGGAGACAATTTTAGTATGCTTGTTTATGTGAGAGGTCTATATATAACAATAAAAATAGTGTAGTATTAATTCACGTGGAAATAGTAAATACATCGTATTTTATTTTTCGGGATTCGGAAAATAAATAAAGTGAGTTTCGTCGGGGGGTTTTGAGGTGGGGCGGGCGGGGGAGTGGAAACATGCCTATTTTTCGCTTTGGCCTTAACATCAAGTTGAGATATTAGGATGTCAGTCGCCAAAAGTTTGACTGTGAACTCTGTCTTGTTCTTTGTTTAATATTCAAAAACGTCTCAGCTTTTATGCCAAATAAGTGAACAATAATTAGAATGATATCTGATGGGTCAGCTATGATTTTTCGCCATTCACTGCTTGTCCCGATTCGATGTCGACATCGGACACATGATTCAATTCAGTTGGTGAATTTCCGATCCGCAGGACCCTAATGTACCCCGCTGGACAAAACAAGTGTCCACTTAACCGCGGTGCGGTTTGCGTTGCCACCGCGACCGAACTGCAACAACACCGCGGCTCCACCGGCTGATTGCAGTTCGGCCGCGGTGTACTTGTCGTTCAGCCGCGGTGTACTTGCCGTTCGGCCGCGGTGTAGTTGCCGTTCGGCTGCGGTGTACTTGCCGTTCGGCCCGCGGTGTACTTGCCGTTCGACCGCGGTGTACTTGCCGTTCTTGGAATGATGTTGAAAAACACAAAGAGGGCACCATAAATGAGACTTGATTGAGGCCATTGTCTAAATACCGTCCGTCAGACGATCTATTATATGTTTGAGGTTTAATCTGTCTGGTGACAAGGTGTGATAATCTTTTAAGTAGTCAACGTACGTCCCACCAGTAAACTGTCATAAAATCAAGGTGTCATAATCCATCCTGATTAGAAAAGGCTCCCGCTGATAATTATTAGGCGACACGGAAGTGTGATGTTGCCGACAACAGACTTCGTCTAGATTTGGCAGCACGTGTCTTTTTGAGAAATAAGCATTGGAATGTCGTGCACACGTGGCAGCCTCATCATGAGAGAATTGAATCACTATGCTGTCATTTAAGACTGATTATAAAATAAGGATTGTCGCATCCTACTTTGAACTGTTTGTTTGCCCATGTTGAAATATTTGTTATTGTGATGTTGTTTTCTCTTGTTAAATTTTTTTTTTTTTACATTAATTAAAACTATTATTTGGTTTGAATTATATACTGACAACATCCACCCATGTGGACCTCCTTTTGGAATTCACTGCCGTCCATTGAATGGATAAAAATATGTGCCAGAATTGTCTTCAGAATGAACAATAAAGAGCGTTTGTGCGTGATCAGGTATTTTTCTCCCGCGAGGATTTTATGAACCTAAATATTCAAATCCTTTCAATACCGTGGTTACTTTAAAGACAAAACTGCGACAGCATGCCAATTGAACTTTGATAAAACTTGAAAGGGAATATCGAGGAGAAAGTGACATGTCATAATCATGTTAACTCAAACAGTTACGATGTAGCAAACAATGTCATTGCTACATTCCTCGCGCCCAGTTTCTGAATAATGCTGACGTAATCGCGTGCACCTGGCATTTGAGATGTACAGATGTGCGCAAAATTAACGGCGGTTATCAACCTCCCAATCGAGGGTTTCACTCAATTTTTTGTGGCAATATACGTAAACAATACTTTATAATGGATATATAACAAAATAAAAATTTAATGAGGCATGCATGGTTTATACATCCATTGAATAAAAGCGACCACGTGGTTCGTTTTTGTGAATTTGCAATAGATCGGATATGGGAGGGAGATCATGGGATCATTAGAATTGTGCTAAATTAATCGGCTTTCTGTGAAACACGGTACCAGAGCGCATCGCTTCAACAAAACGGGAATATCTGAGAATGTACTGCCGTTGCGAAAACAAAAAAAATCGTGGTTCTCCGTTTTTTTTATTGGCGTATACGGCGCCGCTGTGTATTCCAATGTTTATTTATTTATGAAACTCTATTACAGTAAGCATGTTTGTTGAGATACTATACTTGTCAATATATGTCATATCTATCTGGTTTTTAAAATCCAGATTCCTACATAAATTATACCAGTAATAAACGCATGCATGACGTATTGACCGCGTGGTTGTTTGTGCACGCGAGGTTTTCCCCGAATTATCTGGGCTAGTGGTTTTCAAAACTTGTCAACATGAAATTTTTTATTTGAATATGATGACTAAATTCTTATATTTAGGAATGTTGGTAGAGAATACAATAAATGGTGTATTTTCAATAGCTTGTTAATGCATAATAAAACGGAAAACATTAAATGAATTGAAAAGCTTACCGCCCACCCCTAATTTCGGGGTGTCCGTTCGGGGAAACGTGTGCATTATTCCTTTTGACCTTATACACGTGTCCCATCACAATTCTAATTTGTTTTTCAACACACAATGTTTGTGTAATCTTTATTCAGTCCATCCTCTGGTGGCAAATACCGTGGACTTATAGATCGAGCAAAGTGTAAAATGTCGCGTATTTTCAGTTTCTGGCAATTAATTTTTACTTGGCAATGGATTTGCCACATATATGGATCGATAATATAACACTTTTATTTAATATGCTCATTTGATCATATTTTTTTTTTCAAAAATAATAGCAACTCTAATAAAAACATGGGAATCATTTTATTTACCAAATCTCGGTTATGCTGTCAAAGCATACCACATTAGAACAAAATATCGGTAAGCTCCTCCCACAGCCAAGAAATTAAAGCAGAGAATAAAATCTCACAAACTAATCCTGGATGATTGACAGGTGTATGTCGACGTGCTAGCATGCACAGGATCGACACATGAAGTTTTTTTTTATATTTGACAACAAAGTTCCATTAAAATCTACCGGTACGTTAGATCGTTGAAACAGTTGGGTTAAATATAAATGTGATTTGCATAATGACCTTAAAGCCGATATTTAAATATGTACGGATTTAAATTTCCTGTTATTAAAAATACTAACCTTCGTATATTTCTACTAATAAAACATGTTTTAAACTCGAGAAAAAAAGACGATACAAACCAGGAATCTAACCCCGGTGTACTTGCCGTTCGGCCGCGGTGTACTTGCCGTTCGACCGCGGTGTACTTGCCGTTCGGCCGCGGTGCTCAGCCGCGGTTCCACAAAGTGACACCGCGGCCGAACGGCAAGTACACCGCGGTGGCATTGGACACTTGTTTTGTCCAGCGGGGTATGTGCATTCATAAATGTCACTTTACGCAGCACAGGGATATACCATGTAATTTAAAAATTATAAAATACAATATCAAAATTATGGGCGGCAGCTTTTTTGTAGGGTCGAAAACAAAAATCTTTTTTTGTTTGGCCTGAACTTGTCACGGCACATTTTTCTTAATTTCAAAGGATGAGCACTACTAGTAGTACATGCAGGTATCACCTTTGGAATGATTGCGATTCTTGCTGTCCAATCTTTCCATATGGCGCCAGGTCGTTTCACAAATTCTGTTCTCACAATGAAGTCCTGTTCTTCCATCTCCTGGACTCCGAAGTTACTGCCATCATGAAGTAACCATCCATACCGAGCAAGATCATCACCCTGGTCACACCAATGTCTGACGTCGGGAGGATTCTTGCCATCCATTTGTGTAAACCACATGATTCCAAACAATGGTGAATTTGCATTTTTTGATTTCATCCCGAAATACAGCTGTGGACGGTATGTTCCCCAAAACTTTGACGAATCAACATGCAGACTGCTGACATTTGTCTGAACAACTTTATTTACAGCAAGAGGGAGGCGAACTCTTTCTTTGAGATAGCTCATGTATTGGTAATATACCATTAGGATAACAAAAGACACTGCCAATGCAAAACATAATCCCAAAGCAGACGATTTTCCCGTCCCGGTAGAACTGTTATTATTGTGATTTTGTTCAATATCAGAGATTCTTTGCGGCAATTTTTCGACTGCACGTCTTCTAATATCCCGCTCTCGGCTGTTTCTTGTCATTGTTCGCTTTAGCCACATGCAATTACATCGGAAACAGCACAAAAAATACCACTTTATCTACAAAAAATTCATAATCAGCCACGTTTACTAAAAACAAATAGACCGGAAGCGATAAATTACGTCCCTTGGTTTGTTCTTTTCATTCAGTTACCGCCCTTGTTGTGCAAAATTAACGTTCTTCTGCCAAGGACTTGATTGTCATTATGATGAAATAAAATTGCAGACTGTTGTACATGTAACATTCCAGTTATATGGGGCTGGATCAACATATGTAATATGTGAAAAGTTACTATTATGTACATGTATATTATAGATTATTTATTTCAATAAGTAGGAAGGAGTTATCCATTTTCTGGGGAAATAGTGCCTCACAGCCCTCACTACATCCTGTGCAATTCATTTGCACTTCAGCAACATTGGATTATGCTCCAGTAATTTATTTATTTTATTTATTTATTTCAGTGGAATTGATTGCACTTTAGCACAATTGATTACTAGTATGATTCAGGTCAATTTGAATTTTGTTTCAGAACAATTGATCGCACTGAAGCGCAATCTATTGCACTGAAGCTCAATTAAATTGCACTGCATGGTTCACGCACAATTGAATTTCAATCAGTCATAATAAATCTGAATTTTACCTCCCTTGTTCGAAGTTGTTCCCTTGTGGGGAGTTACCCACCAAATAGTATATGCCCTGGCACATTCAAGCCTGCTAATAGTGTGTCTGTCACCGAGGAAACTACAGTAATGGGTGAACATTACCATCTGCAACTGGTGAACTTCAATCTGATCTTAGGTCTCTCATAGCAGTTGAGGCCTAAGCAGAATGAGGTTCCCAGAGGGTGAATTTGGTGATGCTAACACGCTACACGTGATAGCGTCTCTAAATTCACCCTCTGGGATCATCAGTCTGCAAATGACAGACACACTATTTGCAGGCTTGGGCATATTTAATCTTGACTGCTGATTTGTTGAAATGAATGGGCAATAGTTTAAAGATGCATAATCTGATTAAACGAACATAAATTAATATTTCTTTGGCTTTGGGGGTAAAAAAAATATTTGATTAGAGTCTCCTCGACTCTAATCAAATATTTTTTTTACCCCCAAAGCCAAAGAAAAGCCACAGTTTAGACTGATCAGATATCGATTTTTGAAAATTGTTATTTCCCGAGATATATGTAATTTTTGGTGGCTGCGAAATATTTGTCAAGTCGACGGTCTCGGACCAAATTGCAGATGAAGATGGATAACTCTAAAATCAAGTGACTTTGGGTGTTAGATATTTGACAATCTGAATTGGAATTGCAATCTGATGATATGGGGACCATCAAAACGGATTGAGTACCTCTAACTGTTATTTTTTGGAGGCGAAGAGTGTGATATTTCAAAATTCAAGACTAAGAAATTATTGATATCATTTTTGCGACTGCGAAACATGTACATTGCACAACTTAAGAGGGAGGTCAAAATTATCATATATTTAAATTCCATGCAAATCTCTAGGGCAAAAGATACCTACTGGTAAGAGTTTATGAGTGAGAGGTATACAATATTGCAAATATTATATTTATTTGTAGAATGAGCTGGGGACATGTTTTATAAGAATATTTGTGTTTTTATTTTAAATTTTTCGTTAGTTATATGTAATGTTTAAAGATGCATAATATTAATAGTTGCTTTAGTTTTGACTACTGCTTCATTTAACCCTTTACCCAACAGAACGGCCCTGTGCCAATGCATTCTCTTATATATGCGAGTCGACCATAATGCATTGGCTTAACACATTAAAATTGTTAAAAAATGTAAGAAAAAATGTTAAAAAAAGATTTTTTTTAGGCCAATGCATTCTCTTATATATGCGAGGCGACCTATGGTCACTCGCATATATAAGAGAATGCATTGGCACAGGGCATAACTGTAACCATCACAATGTGGTCAATGAGCCGGTTCCAATGATATCCATATTTGTATGGTTTTATTGAGACAGACCCAAGATAATTTAGGCTGTTGCAGCTTTATTTGGCCGTTTTTGGCCGGTTTGTTGGGTAAAGGGTTAAATAATAACTTCTGCTCTGGAGATTCCACAGAATTCTCTCATTTATTTCTAATATTAAAAGTAATCACTGAAATGGCCTATTGGGCATTGCTGGATCTTTATATCATATAAACAGATACCAGACAGAGAAACACTATATATAGTATAAGTACAGTAATGCCCTAAGTAATCGACTCCTTAAACACAGCAGAATTATGGGTAACTTTTCATGATTTAGTCGAACATATGGCTTGTTGCCATTCATCGGAAAGCTCTCGGGGAGAGCTTTCCGATGAATGGCAACAAGCCATATTTCCGACTAAATCCTGAAAAGTTACCCATAATTCTGCTGTGTTTAAGGAGTCGATTAATTAGGGCATTACTGTATAGCATCCCCCAAAATTACTTCAAACTAGCTACGGCAAAAGGTAATGGCATAGAAAAAGCCATAGAAACCAATAAAGAATTTCTTACAATTCTAAAGTAATGCCATAGAAGAAAAATGCCTATTTCAAGCAAGCCTGAGTTTAGTGTGCCTGTCATTTGCAGAATGAGGTCCCCAAAGGGTGAATTTAGTGACGCTATCCCGCATAGCATATAGCATCACTAACTTCACTCTCTGGGGACCTCATTCTGCTCAGACCTCATCTTCTCTGGAAAGTTTCTTTATTTTCAAATTTCTATAGAATCTTCTTCACATAGATTCTATTTCTTTTTTAGTTTAATTTCTCTATATTCCCCAAATTGACAGACACCAGTGGGTGTACATCACAACATTCACCATTTGGGAACTTCAATCTGAGTCTATGTCTCCCATAGCAGATGAGGCCATGCAGAATGAGGTCCCCGAGGGTGAATTTGGTGATGCTAGCCAACTATGCGCGATAGCTTCACTAAATTCACCCTCTGGGGACCTCATTCTGCAAATGACAAGAGCTAGTATAGACAGTCTTCAATATTGTTTTTTTTATTTTTTTTTTATATGAAATTCTATATTGTCTTCTACCCAAGTTCTACGGCTTTTTCTACGGCCTTTTAACGTAGCTAATTTCTAGGGCTGTATACAGTATACCATTCATTTATTTGTATGAATATTCAGATAATAAGTATTAAGTACCTAAAGTAACATTAATTGTTGAATTTATTAACTTTTCTCTTCGGATCCAAATAAGCATACATCTGTATGTCTATTAATTTTTGGAAAAATTTGCCACCTTGTATGGTGTTTATTTGGGTCTGTTTATTTAAAAAAAAAATTGGGATCATCAGGCTGGCTATACTGCAGGCCTATCAGAATTGCTGGAGCCAACACTCATGTCAGGAGAAGTTAAGATATATATGTGATTTATGTCTAAAGTTATGGTATAGCATTTCAGTCTGACGCTTCCATGTTGGAAGTTGCCAACCAACCGCAAGAGTATTAATTTAATACTGGTATTAGAATTCATTATTAAAATTATTAAATTGTAAACTATACATCTCTACTGTAGACTACAAATAGATGAATGACAACAACAGGCCAGTTTATAACTTCATTGGATGGAGTTAAAAAAAATTGAACATTCTTTGCACATTTCAGTAACCTATAAACCCTTTCTATTCTGAATGGATTCTCCCACTCAGTTATAAAACTATACATTGGAACAGTCTATTATTCATTTGGAGGGGTGTGCAGGTACAGTAATAAAACTAGACGACTGACAGAAAATCATAAAATACAAGATTCATAAATGTTCAGATAATAAGTTCACGGAAAATGTTCAGATAAATAAGTTCAACAAACAACCTGTCATGTGTTGAACATCTGAACATTTCCTGCGGGAACTACTAGTACTCATCAATAAGTATTTAGTATAGAAAGGATTAATTATTTAATACACATACTTAGGCTAGTTAGGGGTATTAAAATATTTTTAACTTCAAATTGGTGGACTAATATTATATACCAGAATTTGTATTAATTCTGCCGCAATTATGTGTAGGATATGTGTATTATGTGTAGGATATGTGTATTATGTGTAGGATATGTGTATTATGTGTAGGATATGTGTATTATGTGTACATGTAGGATATGTGTATTATGTGTAGCATATGTGTATTATGTGTAGGATATGTGTATTATGTGTACATGTAGGATATGTGTATTATGTGTAGGATATGTGTATTATGTGTATTATGTGTACATGTAGGATATGTGTATTATGTGTAGGATATGTGTATTATGTGTAGGATATGTTTATTATGTGTACGTAACATCAGGCCTTCCCATGAGGAAAACACAGCGAGAGCATTTATTTGCTCCCGTAATGAAGAAGACGGGTGTAATATGGCACCCATACTATAATTGTATGTTGGGTTTTTTGCTCAAACAAAAAGTCATTGTGGAATAGACCTATGTCGAGTTACACTTTAATATGCCATACATGTAGTTCAACTGAGATGCTAAAGGATCTAAATAAACCTTAAAATAGTTCAATATTGAACCAACAATTACAGTCTCCATTAGTATTTTGCGAAGAGGGACGGGTGCGAATTTTAGCACCCGTGAATTGAAAATTACGAGTGCGTACGGGTGCGAGAGCAATCACTCCCGTCTCCTGGGAAGGACTGTAACATGTAGGATATGTGTATTATGTGTAGGATATTGAAATCAAATGATAATATACAGTTATCGCATTGTTTCGAGGTTGACACGATGTATTGTCAACCCGATGAAGTCAATATTCGCCAAGGCCGTAGGCCGAGGTGAATATTGGCTTCCGAGGGCTGACAATTCCTCGTGTCAACCAAGAAACAATGCGATAACTGTTTTATTATATGAAACGCGCTCTGATTGGACAAGACGTTGTGACGTTGAACGTCGCTGGAAACCTGATTAATTTTCAGGTCTGATAATAAGTTATGTTAACCCGTGAAGTTTCTGACGTCACACACAACTGATATTAACCTGTTGTTTCATTAATGAGGTGAACATCGTTAGATATCTCGATTTTTTCGTTACGTTTTAACATAGGAATTGGTGAAAGAAACTTATGATCATATAATAATACTTTATGGCTGTCTAAACTGCATGAACAAAAAGTGATGCATATGATATGAGGTTTATTCACTGTCTTGTCCCTCTACAGAACTGTCAAGCTGCATTCTTGTTATATTTAGATATCTATACTTTTTATATTTATACTATATGAATGTCACACTCTGTGTTTTACACTTTTGTATATATGCTTATGCTCATGTCTGCAAATTTTGCATCTTTTAGCCATTAAAATTTTTATCTATCTATCTATATGATATGATATGATGATATGAGATATATGATATTTGATATGATATGAGTTATGATATGATATATGATATGATGATATATGATAGTATGTGATATTAT
Source organism: Siphonodentalium dalli (assembly GCA_032622095.1). Taxonomy (NCBI): domain Eukaryota; kingdom Metazoa; phylum Mollusca; class Scaphopoda; order Gadilida; family Siphonodentaliidae; genus Siphonodentalium; species Siphonodentalium dalli. Next base: position 153,754,672 of record CP136062.1, read on the forward strand.
ATGATACTATGTGATATTATATGATACTATATGATATGAATATGATATATGACATTATATGATAGTATATGATATGATATGACATGCATCACTTTTTGTTTGAGGTTAGACTGCCATAAAGTTCTGACTGTAACACTGTTGTACATGTAGTTTCATTCTCACAAATTCATACTCTCGAGTGCCTAATAGTTATACATAAACGTAAAAAAAAAATTCTGATGAAATTCGTACCTGTACAATCCTTATTTGGCCTGGTATGTTTATAAATTTTCGCCATATCCAATGTGTTAACCTGCCTAATTCTTCAATTATTCAATTTTCAGTATGAACTGCTCCATCATACAGGTAGATGTATATACTGCAGTTAATGGGCACATATTTTTCTTCATATTCACCAGTGTCTACATGTATCTCTAATATTTACAAGAAACTATGTACTAGAATAGCAGATACCTGGTACTCTTGGTGCCAACTAAAGGTATCAGTACATTACTACGTTTATTAATTTTATGAGAAAAATCCACCCCGCACAATGCTTATTCGGGTCTGCATGCTTTAAAAAGAATTATGGCTCTGTTCCAAAGTTGATTAACAAATGCTATATAATAGTTTAATTACAAGAAAATGTGGATTTTTCATTCAAGTTGTTGTGCACACGGGACATGTCGACAACGATGGTTACATTTTCCCGTGCAATCGTGCGTGTATCAATTTTAAGCATGTCAATTGCGAAAACTTGCTTTATAGTTATACTCAAGTCTACAAACTAATTTTTCAAGGTATTAAATAATGAAATTTTTCATCTTCCACATATCAACTTTTATGTGAGAATTGATATGTTTCAACCACACACTTCTATTATGCCCTGTACTATTATTAAATTTTTCAGAAATTTCCACCCTGCACTTATATTCCACCCTGCACTTCTATTTGGCACACAAGAGTCTTTTTATATGGATGTACCAGTACATCCTGAGTCCTGACCTATTTTCTGACCTGTACAATTATTAAAATATTGGAGATTTTACTACTATTAGCTGCTATAGAGTAGAACTTGCAATTTTGAATTTGGAATAAATGATGGAACGCATCAGAAAAAACACAATAATACATGTATCAATTTTTAAACTCGGAATTATATTGAATTTATCATATTTTCATGCAGTAAATAAAATGTAACTATCACTATATCAGTCATAATTGCAAGATGAATACTAGTCTAGTACTCTTCATACACTATATATCAGTCATTTTAAATTACATTGTATATTTAGCACTGAAACATAATTTATCTGAAAAGTTTATAGTGAAAACATTGAACTATTATCCTCAAAATCCAATGAATCAGGTAGATTCAGCTCAAATTCCACCATTCACTGACTTGAAAAAGTCCCCCAAAATAATTTGTTTTAAATTAAAAAAACAAATTAAAAATGTACTATTCCTGAATAAACTTGAAAATTATTACTATATTCAATTTGGCTGCTCATCTACTTCCAGTGTGTAGCATGAAATTGAAGTCAGTTCCAGTTAGAAATTGAGAAAAAATATCATTTAGATGAACATTCTAATGAAATTCACAATGCTCCGCTATTTTCACTTATAAATTATAATATGAGATCGAAGAATCGCCAGAGCCAAGTTGATTCTGAGAATATGACTGTTCCTGTGGATATGACTGTTCATGGTGATGACACCCTTTACAATGCTTGCAGCAACTACATCCTTGATCAGGTTGGAAGGTAGAGCACTGTCCAAAAAGCTTTGCTTGAGTTTCCATCACAGCTTGTCCATTATCTGAATAATTAACCGAAGTATTCTCTCCATCAGCTTGCTGATATGACCAATCATATGCCTGCTTATATACAGGTTGTTGAAAGTAGGCATGCTGCAGGTGAGGTATGTCTGATTCTGATACATGTACCATCGTTGGTGCGGCCTGTCCATTCTCCTGTTCTTGGACATTATTAACCATGATGTAAGCTGATTGATTAACACTGGGTGTACTGAATTGAGGGGCATCATTTGAGGATTCTGCATCTATATTTGAAGAGGCTGTTTCAACTTCAGTTTTGTTCTTATTTCTCAAATACTGTTCATATTCAGTTACGTTCATTTCATTTCTTGCAAACGTGTTCATCAAGTCATTGTAACGCTCCTTGTTTTCGACTTTCAAATTCATGTCATAAGGTTGTGACCCGCATGTTGAATTTGAATCTTGACCTTCAAAATCACATCTTCTCATTTTCTGAGGATCGTATTTCAACAACTGCCCGTTATGCAAAATGACATTGTCCATTGACATCATGTTATCAGGAATGGACCTCTTGGGTGGTTTCTTGCTCTGGCCTCTATTTCCACCTGTATTTCTGCTCTTTGCCGATTCAGGATATGATTTCCTTTTTGTTTTAATATTTGCCAGCCCTTCAATGCAATCTTTGCTAAACATGGGATGTGCAAACTCATATATCAAGTTGTCTTCATCTACCAAACTCCAGGTGAAACTATATTCTCTGAATAATCTCCTTAAATTAACAAAGGTTGGAATTTGGACAAAACCTGGATAACAAAGCATCCCTTCTTTTTCGAAACGCTCTTCACCAACAGTCACAGCAGTTCCATCTTTTGACCATTTTATCATGTAGCTATCACAAGCGACAGCATAGAGTTTATCAGGAAACCGATCCTTTGGGTCAAATGCCAACCTTACCCTATGTGGGTGACGCTTAATTTGCGCTGCCTCAACAAACGACATGTCCACAAAGTCACTAAACAACTTTTCCAAGTCGAATCTCAAAAGAAAACAGCTGTGAAAACTCCACTCCCGTCTACTTCAAATTCGTTTTTAAATATCGCGCTTCTGTCTACTTCAGAACTCTAATTTTCACAATTAATTGCAAAAGATTGTTCAGCTGATCTGTAGTATTTCAAATTGAAGCGTTCTTGGTCGAGTTCTGATTGAGAATCTCGAAAAGAATCCGGTCAAAACAATGACAAAAAGACAATCGAAAATCAAAACAGAAGATCGAAATGACGTCGTCGACACGTGCCCGAAAATGACGTTAATGACGTAAAACCAAAACAACAGCACGTGATTTAAATTGCAGGTGCGACCCAAGCTCACCCAGCGTCGACAACCTCTCCTTGGATTTGGTGCCAACAAGAACGTTAACTACTCGCCTTATAGCTAATTATCTGAGATACATGATAACATATTTCAACACAATTTTCTATAATAATTTGCCATATCTTATCATAACTTCATAGCAAACTCCCATAACCGGATAATGCCTTGCAACGGGCTAGGGTTCTTTATTCCGAAAATGTTCTATTCTGAAGGTTCTTTAGTTCCAAAAAGACATCAGCATCTATATATCTATTTACCCCCTCCCAACCCCAACCCCCCCCCCCCCCAACAAATGAAACGGTAAATACTATTACCACAGAACAATAATACAACCAAAAGTGAGACTTCATATTTTAAATTCCAAATTGTTCCAGGCGTCTGTTATTAAAGATACATAATCCGAATTGACGCTATTAAATTACTATTTCTTTGGCTTCGGGGTAACAATATTTTATTCGAGTCGAGGAACCCACCCATCAAAGCTCAGGGTTATCAGATATTGATTTTTGAAAGCTGTCATATTTGGCGGCCTTGAAATATTCGAGGAGCCGACCGACTTATACTCTCGATATAAATTTGCGTTGAGCAAAATGTTGAAATATAACACGTTTTGGAACATTTTATACCATAGAGTTGACAGTGGTTAGCATTATTATTGGTAATTAATAGATTCTGTTAACAGAAGCGTCTTATGAAGAAATGTTGTTGTAATTGTTTTCGTTGTTTATTTGGGATCTGATGATAATGGGACCATCGACAGATTGTGTACCTTTAATAATAGGAAGAAGTATATATGAAGTATAAGTTTATAGTTTTTTTTTGTGTGGAAACATGTCAGACATGGTGTCTGAAACAAAATTATGGATAAACTTCGGCTAAGTTACTGACATCTGGAAGAAGCGTAAAAGTTCGTAAACAAAATTTTTAATACAATGGCACAATTTACAAACTCGCAGACATGTGGTTTCGTCGCCCGTCATTTCATCGATATTCTGCAATGCACTATACAAGTGACTGAGTCACAATACTAGCTTATATTGATGACGCCGCCGTTATATATATATTATAGTCTTCTTTTAGTTGTCTTATGTTTCCCTTTAAGATCCTCCACTTTCCACAGCGTCTTGGGACTAGTTTGCCGGGGTCGGCTGCGTCGTATTCTTACAATTATGAATAATATAACACTTTTCGTCTAATTCTGACACATGTATTGCTATTTATGCGACATTCTGAACAATAACTAAGAAAAATGACTGACATGATTGTGTCCGGCGAATGAATTTGTCAGGATCAGGAACAGAATTTTCGTCGAAAACCTCAGATTATTCGCAACTAACAAAAAAAAATCTAAATATTATTATACAATAAGGAAGAGTATAACATTCTGTCTGTTTCTTACAAATTTAGTATTCGCATGGCTCAATCATTCAAATAAACTGAAACTTCGAAAAATTGCTGGCGTGCAAATCATATATAAGAATTGCGCACCATGCATGCGTGCAAACTTGTCTCTACTTGGGACCCAATTATTAAGTTATGGCCATTTAAAAAAAACATTTTGAAGAGTCCATATTAGTACACCATTGTGTACATATAAACACGATAGCGCGATCACCTATGGATTTAATTGAGCAATATATTGAAATAGACCAACACCTATATATTCGATCACCCGCAATGCACAGACCAATATAATGCATTTTGTATTTGTCCAATGTTTGGGCCAAGCAGAAGAAAATGTTTAGCTGCGCATTGAATCATTGACTAAACACGCGCGTGATCCTTATAGAGGCTGTATAATGTCGTTCAACATGCATAATTGTTTAAAACCTAAATTGAAAAAATCGGGGGGGGGGGGGGGGGTGTGGCGCCGATTGTATTGATGGAAAGAGGAAATCCTTCGCCGTGGCGATATCGATTCTATTGCTCAGATAAATGGGCTAACTTCTTCTGTTCCCCTTTTTCTTATAATATTACTAATAAAAGATGTGTTATCCGAATTAACGCTCCCAAATTACTATTTCTTTGGCTTCGGGGGTAAAAAATATTTGATTCGAGTCGAGGAACACACCCATCAAAGCTCAGTGTGATCAGATACCGATTTTTGAAAAATTTTATTGGGGGTAAAAAATATTTGATTCGAGTCGAGGAACACACCCATCAAAGCTCAGTGTGATCAGATACCGATTTTTGAAAAATTTTATTTCTCGAAATGTATAATTATTTGTGGCCCAGAAAAGGTCGTCAAAACCGCGGATGAAGATGGATAACTCTAAAATCAAGTGTAACACGGCCAAATTTCGGGAGTGATAATACGGCCATATTTCGCTGAACAACACGTTGATAAATAACACGTTTTGGAAATTTTTATACCATAGGTGACAGAGGTTAGCATTATTTTGCTGTAATTAATAGATTCTGATAACAAAAGCGTATTTTGAAGAAATGTTGTTGTTGTTGTAACTTTATGATATGGCAACCGTCTGATGTCGGATTGAGTACATTAAGGTCACAGTGCCGCGAGTTTAGTATGTGCATTCGAACTATCATTGGGCGGCCTGTTGGTCTAATGAGTCATGCACATTATACCAATGAAACACGGGGTGGTCTGGAGCAGGACGGATAGAAATTTGAAGCATGAAAATGAAATATAACTTTTTGGAATAATAACATGTTTTATAGCAATTAACCCTTTCTATACTGAATGGTTTATCCCACCCAGTCATAAAAGTATAGATTGGAAAGCACAGGAAGGGACTATTATTCATCTAGAGGGGTGTTAAGAAAATATGAGCAGACGGTAGACAATTATTATAGGAAGTGCAGCAGGAATCCTATTCATTGTTGGGAAATGTTCAGATAATAAGTTCAACAAACGACACATATGGTCATTTGTTGAATTTATTATCTGAATATTTCCTAATGGATAACTATAACTCGTCAATGAGTATTTAGCATAGAAAGGGCAAATGTGCATTGTTATATCTTGGCCTAGATCGTGACATGAGGTTCTATCTATACTCTCGATCGCTACGCCCATAGAGATTATATTCTACCAGTTCAAAACCTGGGAATTAACTTTTAAATTTTCTGACCTGTTCTGATGGGGAACTTTATGAAATTGAAAACAAAAACAGGGAATATATATTTGCTAGTTAATATAGCTGATCCTTCCTTAATATATTTCACAGTAGGGGATGATCCTTCCTTAATAATATATTTCACAGTAGGGGATGATCCCATGGCAGGCCGAGATTACATGATGCTGGCGACTTGTGTGATCCGAGTTCGCAATAAATATTGAATTGATTACCAGGGGGAAATGCCATGATTGCAAACGACGCAAAGCAAAATCGGATCACACAAGTGGTCTGAATCATACAATCTCGAGCTGGGACCTCCATCAACTGCAATACATGTATACATTATTATTTATTAATGTATTTATTAAGAAATATATTACCGACGTTGTGTTTCAATGTTATAAAGCTCCCCGTTAAAACATCAAACAGTTCCCAGGTTTTGAACCGGTGCATGGAGTATGATCTCTATACAGGCCAGTGCAGCCATAGAGAATCATGGAATGATCTAATCCTGGCCAAATTCATTCTCCAATTATAAAATAATTTAAGGGTTATAAACTCCAATATAATGCGTGCAGGAGATATCTTCATCTACTATACATTTAACGAATGACCAACTGATCGCTGGTCTGATCAATATAAGCCACGGTTATCAGTGCAGTGTACACTGTGCCCGCCTATACACGTCGTTATGTTTACACATCGCTTTTGGTAGGCCTAAGTATACTGCATTGACGGGCTTTCAAATATTTTGTTTACAGCAAATAGATACCAACACAGAAGACTGACTGCCTAGATATGCCTCGTAATGTATGGCTGCCTGCCATAGACTAACTGTTAATTTGTCGGAGATGTTTCGTTCTTAATTCGTATATGGCAATAAATAGTTAACTTTGGATTACACAGATATTTGAAACATACACTGTTATAATTAAACATGAAGTATGTTCGCACGAAGACGCGATAAATTGTCTTCTAAAGTGAACACATTGATGCCAAAGTGGATTTAATTTACGGACACATTTAGCTCATGTGATTTAACTGTGAGATTCTAGTTTGGTGCCTCGTTCTTTTCGTTTCTCAGTTATATAGTTCATTCTGCGACCTAGAGATGCCTGGAAACAACAAAAATGATCGTTCAGGTTTGGATACCGTTCGCTCAGACATCGATGAAATCCAGGAACATTCTGATGTTGTGACCACTCGATATGGACAACGGCAAGTCATAGAACTGCCCTCCATGACAGTGTACAGGGAAATAGCTGGGCCGCACCCCCGATCCATATATGGATCTGGCGCCTAGAGATGCAGATGCACCCCACATTGATAGCGGAGTACTCTAGGGGTGGTTATCATAGAGAAAACCCCAACCGGGCAGTCCGGAAGCACCTAAATTCAGCGCCAGCAGGTATTATCAGACATCACGTGGTAATAAAGCGATAGTCAACTCAAGTACTGAAACTTCACCGAGGGCAACGCCAGGGATTAACGACGGAGCAATCCAGGCATATGTGACGTCAGATAATGCAGTTCATTATTACTATGATGGCGATGGTAACCCCTTAAAAGGGCCTCTTCCGGGGGATCGACCAAACCAACAGCAAAGACAGCAGGTCAAAGGTCGAAGTTCAAGTAACCTTGCACCAAAAGGAGGCATTGACCGCGACCAAGGATTTATTCTACAAGTGAGTTTACAACAAGGGAGAATATCTTCTATAGATCTGAAAAACTCAACCATTGGAATAAGTGAAATTCCAAGCTTCTTGGAAGAAGAGTTGAAGCAGAAATATGGTGAATATCCATCATTGACAGTACGAGTGGAACACAAACATGGAGAATATTACATTTATGCAGCACCTGGTTCAGGTGGACAGTATTACAGTGTGCACCCAGGTTTATATGGCGATGGTTATAACCAGCTGTCACCAAGAAGAGATCATAAATTCCGTGACGTGGACTATGGATCGAGGCCTGTATTTTCGAGAGGTCTTCAGTATGCCTATGTGCAACCTTCATCATACAGTGGTGGAGGGATGGGGTATGGGTATGGTTATGGAGACCCTAGTTATAACAGCTATGGTATGCCCACACGGGTGCCAGCCCATGATTATAGAAACTTTGATGGCTTTGGTGGAAGGCCTGTGTGACATCTATTTAATTTGTAATGCATCATATAAAAATAATCGCACATGGTATGTTTTACTTTGTATGTTAGGAAGGTTATGATTATGACAATAAGTCAGATCACTGAGTCGCGGCCGCATTGGATTCATCCAGTTCCATTCCTTGGTTTCAGAGATTCATCCAGCCCCAGTTCCATGATTTTAGTGCTGCAGGTCAAAGATATGGAGTAGCATTTCCATATATGTGGAGCTTATGAATATTCATGACTTTCATATATTGAAATGCTACATATACTGTAGCACTAAAACCACGGAACTGGGCCTGGTGGATCCAATATGGCCGCGAGTTAGTGACAGGGTGTATAGATGAATATTCATTAACTTTATATCTACCAGAATGTTATCTACAAAAAAAACAGCTGCATAAACATCACTAATTATCCATTCTGAAAACTAGCAACTGTGGTATCTTTCCACAAAGGCGGCTTTTCCCCTCTACCGCCCCCCCCCCCCCCCCCAACCCCATTGCATAGATCTCTTCTAGACTATTACATTCTTCACACCAACCAAGTTGAGTTTTTTTGCCAGCGCTGGCTCTCTTCCTCTGTGCTCACCATTTCAGCAATAACATTTATGTTTCTATATTGAGATCCAGTAACAAACTGATGCTCCCAGCCAATTGTCCCACCCAAGTACAGTAATGCTCTAATTAATCGACTCCTTAACCACAGCAGAATTATGGGTAACTTTTCAGGATTTAGTCGGAAATATGGCTTGTTGCCATTCATCGGAAAGCTCTTGGGGAGAGCTTTCCGATGAATGGCAACAAGCCATATTTCCAACTCATTTTCCGACTAATTAATCGACTCCTTAACCATGGCAGAATTATGGGTAACTTTTCAGGATTTAGTCGGAAATATGGCTTGTTGCCATTCATTGGAAAAGCTCTCGGGGAGAGCTTTCCGATGAATGGCAACAAGCCATATTTCCGACTAAATCCTGAAAAGTTACCCATAATTCTGCCGTGGTTAAGGAGTCGATTATTAGAGCATTACTGTAACTGCAGGTAATTGTGTCACACTCTGAAGAGTAATCCACACTCAACTAAAAGTCTGAAACCAGGTTGAAGACCCCTGTCCACAAAAGCTTCTATCAATTAATATTGATTATATTCTGAATTTTTCTGTTATAATACATACAATCAAATTGGGACATTTTACGACTTTCGGAGTGTACCAAGCAGGAGAACTCTATCTCTATCTGAGAAAACATGAACCCTTCCATAACGGTCTGTTCTAAAATAGCCCTAAAAACAAATTCCCAATATATAAGAAAATATTGATATAAAATCAATATTAATTTATAGAAGCATTTCCGGACAGGTATTGTCAACACATATTTATATACCCCCGTAAACTATATAAAACTTATCTAGGAAGTCATAGGCCATCCTTTCTGATTCTTTAAGGGGTGTCCAACTTGATTTGTGTACTAAAAATTCAATATGCTCAAACCCAGTATAGCTGTTTTTAAATTACCCTGGAAACCCCCTCCAAAAGATTTAAGGATGTGGCTCAATGGGTCTTCATTTTGGGGCAAGACCTGAAATAATGTGACTTGTCATTTGCAGAATGATGTCCCCATATGCCAGCCTGCTGTGGTTAGGTAAATAACATAATTTAGATATAGGTTATTATTGATAGTCTTATCTGTACTGACTAAGCAGAGACCTTATTATCTGAGCACTATTTTAAATTGCTGTCCCTATTCAGTGTGTGAAATGCCTACACAATGAACACATTCAAACTATTTAAATGCTCTGTGCTTTAGTTCCAACAAAGAACATAAAACCCCAAACCTGAGCACAAATCAATGCTTACATTATGAATGGAATAAGTTAAGACATTCATTGTGAATGTCTACACATACATGGTAGAATGACAAAAGTACGCCAATAATTTTTCTTGAGTAGAAAGAAGCATTGGGTTTTTAATTTGTTTTCTATTTAAAGGCTAATATTTATATTTATTTCAATGTTTCAAACATTTTTGTGTATAATGAGGCATTGAGTTTTTAATTTTGTTCTTTTCAAAGATTGAAGGACGGTCCTCTTTTCCAAAACACGTTTTATATAGTTTCCGGGGTATAAAATAATAGATAGGAGTCGATGACACCTGTAGTAAAAATGCTTCTATCAGTTAATATTGATTTTATATTGATGTTTTCTTATATAACGTGATAATCAAGTAGGACATTTTTCATTACTATTTTTAGGAATTTTAGATAGAGTTAATCTGGATGGTACACTCTGAACGAACGCGAGCCGTTAAATATCGCAAATTGATTGTATGTATCTTATACCAAAATAATTTGAAATAAAATCAATATTAATTGATAGAGGCATTTCCAGACAGGGGTCATCGATTCATATTTATTATTTTATACCCAGGAAACTACATACAACTTGTTATAGGAAGAGATAGACCATCTTTATACATCCTTATTTCAATACTTCAAACATATTTCAGTACTGATGCAATGAAAGTTTGTAACCTCTGGTGGAATGCATCAGTCAACTATTATTAAGGAAAAAATTGAACCATATCAGTTGAACAATTTAAAGACGTTTTATGGACTTGTTCGGGTGCGTTGTCAATTTGGATTAATATTCATAAAAATAACTACTTTGAGCAAGATTATTCTCCATTTCTATTTGATCACCCTTCCGGAGTGTTTCACATCACTTTAAGAAAACAGCATCTCAACAAGCAATAATATATTCCTTCAATCCAACCATAATAGTTAAGACTAACACTCTCATTTCGATTAAGGTTACACAGTTATAACCGAAAAGTTCGAAGATTTAGCAATGCTCTAATTAATCTACTTCTTAACGACAGCAGAATTATGGGTAACTTTTCAGGATTTAGTCGGAAATATGGCTTGTTGCCATTCATCGGAAAGCTCTCGGTGAGAGCTTTCCGATGAATGGCAACAAGCCATATTTCCGACTAAATCCTGAAAAGTTACCCATAATTCTGCTGTGGTTAAGAAGATGATTAATTAGAGCATTACTGTATAGCACGTGAATTTGTCTTGAATCTGTTCAGTGATAACTCATAAACTTAATTTCAACAAGAGTTATTTTTTATAATTTAATCAGCTGATTTAATCCCAATATTGGTAAAAAAATATCTAGTTTTCAAAATATATTTCCATAAAATAAATACACTCCTTGCGGTCAACAATTATGTCTTGGGGAACAGACGCCTTACCAATCACGCATCCATTTGAAGAGAAACTTCATTTTTATCATTTTCATTGTTTAGTCAGTTACAGTCAACAATATTGTCCTCTTGACACCTGTGCTTTCAGGGAGAGTGAAAGACACCGATTAATGTTATCTAGAAATAACCTTGATGGCTAATTAACCCTTTCTATACTAAATGGGTTCTCCCTGTCAGTTAATAAGTGTACATTGGAATGATCTATTATTCATTTGGAGGGATGTTAAGGTGATAAAAGCAGACAATAAAAAAATTAATGCGCAGGAGCCCTATATTTATTGATACAGTGATTATTTCAATGTAATGCCCACCCTAAGCAACGACAGGCTGGTAAATGCAGTGTGTAAAAAATAATCAACTCTTTCACAAACCAATTTGTCTTTATTTGGAATAATCCTGTTGTAAGATATATATGGGAATATTGAAGTCATATCATACTCTATGTTGTTTTGTTGGACTTGTTGCTCCATTCCCACTATTCTATGTAAAATGTTCATTAACCCTTTCATGATGACAGCTGCGTTGGTGCAGCATTAAAGACCCTGTGCCAGTGCATTCTCTTATATATGCGAGTCTCCCATAGGGAGCCTTGCATATATCAGAGAATGTACTGGCTTACAAGGTCAAGGTAAATGTTAGGCCAATGTATTCTCTTATATATGTGAGTCTCCCTATGGGAGAATCACATATATAAGAGAATGCATTCAATGGCATTGCATTGCATTGGCTTTCACAAAATTTCAGTCATGGAAGGGTTAAAGAGGTACTGTACACTAAATCCGGCCATTTATGGACCATCTCCTTTTATACTCAACAGAATATATGCAACAAATGAATGAATCTAAGCCTTATATGAGTGTAACATACACTCATTTCATATAGCACATATTTTGCACTAATCCATGGCTCAAATTCATTCATTTGCTGCATATATTCTGTTTAGTATAAAAGGAGATGATCCCATAAATGTCCGGATTTAGTGCAACCCCCCCCCCCCCCCCCCCCCCCCCCCCCCATCTTGCAAAAGAAAAAATGTTTTTCCTCAGAAAAATTCCCTCATCTTTGAATTTTCAATGTGTCATCAGCACCATGCATACGGTACATGGCCTAAAAAATGTAATTTTTTGTTTGTAATCATTGAGTCCAGTGACTGGTAACAACATACAAAGACACTCTGATGCCGACATAATATTGTTTTAGTCCCATATAACGATTAGCTCCATGTTCTTAACATTTGTAGTACACTAATGAAATAACGCAAAAATGTAAAGTCGTTTTTGTTTGAGGAGTTTTGTAGTCGAATTTTGGTTTTCTATGTATAGGCAAATGCACTTTATCAAGTGATTTAGCAAACACAAACATGGCAAATTCCAGTTATGTTTTCCAGATTGCCTGCATTTGTACAGTTATTGGAACCTGAGACCATATATAGACCCACTACATGGAGTTCAATGTGTTCTAAATGACAGATTCACGTAGAAAAGACTTTATATAAGGATTAATAGAGGACAAACATGAGGATATATTTCAATGTAGAAAAAAATTAGCATTACTCATTTTTTTCTGGGCCGACACCCCCCCCCCCCCCCCCCCAATTCTCATGGTATATTTTGAGTATTTTCATCTGGCTTATGATGGTCCATGTAATAGCACCATGGTGTTACTTAATTATAGCCATTTGCAGTACTAAATATGATGAAAAAATTTAATTGCTTCACTGATTGCAGTTTAAAATCTCACTGGTGCTATACTGTGAGCACCCACCTTGCTTACATGTATGTGAGAATAATTCACAAGCACCTGTATCTATGTTAGCACTATGTTATTCATGCAATGTATCACTTCCTGTTGATTAAATAAATGTTAATGATTTATAAATGGGGTGTTTTAAATTTAGATATGTCATGTTCTAATTTATCCTTTATTATAATAGACCCGGTTTAGCCTCACATACATGTGCAACTATGGTATCTCTATTGAGATGCACTTGGTGACAAAAGTGATGTGATTTTACGGTACCAAACCTACAAGTTTATAGATAATAGCCCAGTGTGTAGGAAAACATGCAAACAATGTTCATTGGAATGAATGGACAAGCTGCAAAAATAGACTTCAATAAGCTCTTCCCACACAGGTTAATCCATTGTCACACTGCCTGCATAGTGTTGGTTGGTTGCTCATTCGGTTATTAGAAGATTGACTTATTCCTCCTTTCTCCAAGTTTCGTATGTTACACATTTGGAAAAAAACTTGAACTGATTTGACCGTGATGACTTCCGTTGGCAATGGGAACACATGTTACAAGTTACTACTATGTGTAGCTAAAGCTGGCTATTATATAGTCCAAGTCTTCTCGTACTAAAGCCGGCTAAGATATTGGGATGGAGGTGCTGGTCTTTAGTCCGAGTTCGTCCCGTATAGTCTCTTATGACACGACTTACGCCCACGATCTGTGGCGGGAATCTGTGTTGTATTTTACTCGATTTACCTAATAAATCATACATGATGCTATATACATCGGAAAGAGAGACATCTTATGGTCATAATGGTGTATAATAATCTAACTTTCATGTTACATTACGCATAGAATATTCCGGTTGATTGTCACCAACATCGCTGTTTTTATATTTTGTTTACTTAACTGAAAGCCGAAGTCAGGTTCCGAAGAATTCCGGCATTGTCCGCTGGGTCATCTAGTTTCTGTTTCTATATATAGCGCGGGGTTTTCCGAACAAAATGGCGAAACCGATCGCCCCAAAGTCCAGTTTCCTATGTGCTTTGAGAACAATTCCCGCACTAAAAACTTAATGACATAATGGAGGATCAGAACGGTAGTTTTGTTGACAATTTTCGCAAGCAACTTGTCAAAATTGGAGCAAATTAGAAACTCTTATGTCTGACTTGCCATGCGTGTGATGTGCATTTTGATTTGTGTGTTGATAAAATAATCGGAGAACCGAATCACACAGTTTCGAAATATAGTTTCTTCCGTTTCAGTGGGACTTTTCAAACTTAAGGTTCAAAATGTATACAAATTTTGTTTGATTTTTTGTGTGCATAACAAGAGCAATATATTGCCCTGTTCGCTTAGTATATATCTTAATTTCGCGGAAGTCCACCAAATGTGGGTGAAATGTAGCACCATATAAGGCATATTATTTATTCTAATGCTCGTTGTGTTTACACTGTTTTAAACTTTGAGAGGGTTATAATTCCTGTAATTTATTTAATGTATTACATTTATATCTCCAATGTTTAATTAATCTATTTATTTTTTATTTATTGACACACATAATTACGATTACAATGGAGAATTCATCGTAATTTGCGTTGTTAGTCCAAAATCTACGGAATATTTTCAACGGAAAATGCCGAACACAGTTCGCGAGGTCAACTGAGTTTGCATACTTTAAAAAATTGTAAACATTGCGATAAATGTCTCTTTTCGCATTAAATTACAGCTTTCAATTCACAACTGATGTGGGTTTCAGATCAAATAGCATGTCTTCTGTTGAAAATATCCGTTTATTGTCGCAATTGTGATATTTTATTTCATATAATTGTGGTTTTATTTTGAGCGGGTCACTAACGCTTAAGTCGTGTCAGGAATGCATGGGCCTGGAACTCGGACTAAAGGACCGGCACCTCCATCCCAATATCTTAGCCGGCTTTAGTACGAGAAGACTTGGACTAGCTATTATATTGGAGAAATACAGGAAAATTCAAAGACTGGGACTGAAAGATTTTAAATTGGTAAAGAGCAATAAATCTGACAATTTATTTTTCCTTCTCACGTATACACACTGTAAATTTTCAATATATCAGCAACCAATACTAAGATTACATACCCATTCAACAATTTTGAAATTTAAAAAAGTGTAAAATATAACTAAGAAATAGTGTTCATGCTTTTAAATTAAGATCCAATTTTTTCTAAATTCAAATTTCAATTGGCTTTATTAGAAATGGTACAATAACATTATTATCATCATGTCTTCCATGATAAGTATACATGTTGCACATCTTCAAATATGCAAAAGAAATGTCTGAGCTTTTATTATAATTTCAATACTATTGATTACATCATGATAAAGATGAACAGAGGTCTTTTGTGTAACTTGTCGTTTGAAATGTGGGAGATAATTAAAAACAAAAAATGTATTAAATATACACAACCCTTGAAAATAGTGAGTCTGACATTTGCAGAATGAGGTCCCCAGAGGGTGAATTTAGTGACTACCCCACACAGAGAGCTAGAATCACTAAATGAACACTCTGGGGACCTTATTTTGCTTAGGCCTTATCTATAGTCTCAAATTACATGTAACATTGTTTTTAGTTACTTTTTCCCTTCTGGGAAGTTTCTATATCCCCTAATTTGCAGAAGATAAAATGTATAATAAAGGTGAACATCACCAACTTCAACTGGGGAACTTCAATCTATTCCTAGTCTTCCATAGCACTTGAGGCCTCAGCAGAATGAGGTTCTCACAGGGTCAATTTGATGACACTAGCCTGCCATGCAGGATAGCGTCACTAAATTCACTGCCTGGGGACGTCATTCTGCAAATGACAGACACACTATTTCAAGGGTTGAATTTGTAAAAATATAACAATTTCTCTCTTGGTCAACCAAGACCCAAGTTTAGACTCTAGAATACACACACCTTCAGTGATCTGTGAATGATCAGCAGAATAAACATAAATTAATGTGACAACGATAGCATTCAGAATGTTACATTATGACTCAAAATGTTGATATTTGATAGGAAAATATATTGATAGAGGGTTAGCACCAAGTTTCCACAAATATATAGCGTGCATAATTATATAATATGGCCTTGAAGATAATTATTTCAAACCCTGTCACTTTTAAGTTTATTATTAAATTATTAAATAAATCAACAGAAACTGTCTAAAGAGCACGTTTGATATCAGCTTCCATGTCATAAACTGAAATTCCCTTTCCACAAAATTTCCCAAATTCTCCAGGTAAGTTCCATTTGGTTGAGGAGTGTTCAGACAAGTCCATTGTGTTGGTCCCTACACTGTGTTGACACGATCACACAGCTGCACGCACATTGCACTATAACGCAGAGCTTCCGATTAATAATTGCATCTAATAAGATCGATATTGGAATAAATGCAATAATGCAAATCAATCTATATGTAATAAATTAATTGTACGATAATGTCAAACGTGTCAAATCCAAACAATTAACAATTTATTGACACAAATAATAGGCAATTTTCCTTCACTTCGAACACAGCCGCCATCTTTTATAGATTGAAAACAAGAAACATCATGACGCATGCCATATAAGGTAACGGATGCATCGCCGCTGTCTGAACGCCTTGGTTTTGTCGTCTATAATCAAATTTCAATGCGACATACTCATCTGAACATTACGTTACTTATCAACTTGCAGTTTCACTGGATTGCCAGAATTGTAACTACTCTGTTGTTATGCATAAATGTGTATCATAGACAATCTGTTGACAATGTGTTCCATTCAAAATGTGTTCAGCCATCAGCCGCCAATGCTGGTGAATGGAAAACTAAAGGTATGACTTCTCGACCATCAGAACATGCATATTGGAGACAAATATTCAACAATTATGACATGAGAAAGCTTCAGTTATAATGAATAGACTAATCTGAGCACTGCTTCAGTGTTCATAATGTTTTTGAATAAATTGTCATTAGGTATTGAAAAGGTCATGTTACCATCAGAGTAGCATATTGAGCTGACCATTAAATGAGGTCCAAATTAACAGGCACAAATCTTATATGATGTAATCAGGAACACAGCTCAAAGAAGGTCAAGGTTATCCTGCAGAAGGTCATGGCTATCCACCAGCAGATTGCCACTCCAGTTTCTTTCAGTCTAATCAACCAGAGACCTAATAGTGTCTGTCATTTGCAGAATGAGGTCCGCAGAGGGTGAATTTAGTGACATTATTATGCACAGCTGGCTAGCATCACCAAATTCACCATCTGGGGACCTCATTCTGCATAGGCCTTAACTGTTATGGGAGACCTAGGATCAGATTGAAGTTCCCCAGTTGATGTTGGTGATGTTCAACCATTAGTCACCTCAGTTACACATGTTATCTTCTGCAAATTAGGGGATATTGAAACTTCCCATTCTCTTTGAAAAGCCGACAAAAATCCTAACGGATGTAAGTCTCTAAATCTCTCTATTAAAATGAGTTTCTGTATTGAAGGGATTCTCTCCATTTCATTAGAGAGTGGCGCAGACTAAGAGCGATTTCATTGGTTTATGTCATAACAGATCACTTCACAGATCAGAGGGCAATGACGTGTTGACAATTTCCCCCATGCATTGTCAAACTCAACTATTGTTGGAAAACTGAATACATGCGATATATCCATAATTCATTATACTCATTGCAATATAGGAGACATAATCTTCGAGTTTTTATCAGTCAATGATATTCATGACTGATTATTCTTTCGCATCATGGTTGTATTTCTAACTATTTCTAAATACTACGATTCTCACAAACATTTCCTATGCCAGGAGAGCACTCCATACTTGGAAATGGTGTATTATGTCATGTTGGGAATGCTGCGTCATTGTAGAAATGAAATATAATGGACAAATTTCGAGACGTACATCCGTTAGGATTTTCGTCGGCTTTTCAAAGAGACTGGAAACTTCCCAGAAGGGAAAGAGTCATTCAAAAAATATTAATCTGAGACCATAGATGCTTCCCAGAAGATGAAGCCAAAGAAGAATGAGGTCCACAGAGGGTGAATTTGGTGATGCTAGCCTGCTGTGAAGGGAACCTCATTCTGCAAATTAGGGGATTTTCGTCGGCTTTTCAAAGAGACTGGAAACTTCCCAGAAGGGAAAAAGTCATTAAAAACAATGTTAATCTGAGACCATAGATGCTTCCCAGAAGATGAAACCAAAGAAGAATGAGGTCTCCAGAGGGTGAATTTGGTGATGCTAGCCCACTGTGCGGGATATAATCACAAAAGTCACCATCTGGGGACCTCATTCTGCAAATGACAGACACACTATTTGCAGGTTTGTGGCTGAGACCTCGGTCAGCAGCTTTAGAATCACCCAGACATCTCAGTCAATAGTTTTATGTGTGTCTGTGAATTATCTGGAGTTAAGTCTATCAGTCTGTTACTGGAGGCAGCTAAGTCTGTTATTGAGACACGTCCACATTGACGAATATATTTTGAGATTGCTTCTAACTCCTCCATTTTGATGTATATGAATTTTCCTCGATCGTCTATCACTCCCGTTAACTGTCCGTCAGCCTCTAGGTCCTGCACTCTCTGTATCACATCCTTCAGTAGAAGATAGGAAATATGTTAAAGGGGTACTGTACTCAAATGTTGTTGGTTTCCATATTCTCTGCTTCGTAGAATAAGGTCACCACTTTTCCATTATTTGACTGTCTGGTGAGTACAGATGGCAGATAAGCCGGAATGCAAAAATAGAACACTCGTCATCAAGATTGTTTTGTACAGTTTTCAGGTAAATAATTTTATTGTATTGTCGGTGAGTGGTTTGAGTTGATGCCCTGTAACAACACAATGTTTTACATGATGTGTGCCACACATTGACCAATCCACTATCTGTCAATCAATTTTATTAAGTCCTGTACATGGAAAATAGTAACTTAGTTTATTGCTGTTAAAGGGAGATTGTACGAAAATCCAGCCATTTATGGGGCCACACGCTACTATACTTAACAGAAAATATCCAATAAAAGAATTAATGAGTCAAGAATGAGAGTTAAATACACTCAAATACACAAAGAACCACATTTTACAACTGATAATTAGATTTTTTTTTATTTAAGAAAAAAGTATCATAACTCTGCCGCTTTGGGAGACCATCGACCCCAACATTTGGCTGCTGGTCATGACGCCCCAGGTTCGAGAACCTCCGCAGCCGACTCCGCCTCAGGGTCGTACATCCGGGCGAGCGGACAATTTGCCCACTCGACCGGGTCGTCCCAATGCCATCCAATCGGATAGAAAATGTTTGAGTTATCGCATTACACGTAAAGTGTCTACGGACAGACAGACAGACAGACGGACGAACGACGAGTGGTCAATCCGGACAACGACACTATGTTTACCATACTACGGTATGGGTAATCATAAAAATCTGTAAAAGGCTTAAGCCATTATCATTATAATTATCTTGTTGTTTTAAATTGCTCAGAGAAAATTCTGTGTATTTTCCACACATCCCTAACTCAAATTCATTCATTTGTTGCACATTTTCTGTTAAATAGAGTAGGAGATGGCCCCATAAATAGCTGGATTTAAGTACAGTGTCACTTTAAACTGAATATTTAGAGAAGACATCTTCGACTCAAATTAAAATGGGTGTATAATATTTTTTTTAATTTTGTACCGATGCATGATAATGATATAGATATGATTCTCTTATTTTGACATGATTTTATATTTTAACCGCTGCTATAAGCACATGTGATATAAGTAATTTGTGGTCAACTGAAGGAAAGGAAATTTTTAAAGCAAAACTGCCAACATGAGAGCCCATATAGACAACACACAATTATGGATGACCAGATTTGCCATTACCACTAACTATCCAGGTGTTCAATGTACTACTACATACCACATATATATTACAAGCATTTCAATAGTAAATACTCCTGACAATATAAAGCCAACAATCATATAAGACACCAACTTCAATGACATTCAATGTGAGGCTATTCAAATTGCCTTGTGTGTTTATTATCTATGTGTGCCAATAGAGACCAATCAATTATTTCTGGGTGGGTTCTTAGTGATCATGGACCTGATGCCTGTTACGTGGATATACATTTACTATGTGTTCAGAGTTATAATTTATATCAAACACCGAAAGTATTGAACTAATGTATAATTAAAGTCAAATATGGTGACACTGATAAGGGATAACTAATTTTGGCATTTATGGAAATTGGATGGTTGGAGGGTTTTCAAGGTCAGCAAATTAATAATGAGAAAGGTAGCTTAACCCTTTACCCAACAAAACGGCCAAAAACGCCCAAATAAAGCTTCAACAGCCTAAAATATCTTCGGTCTGTCTCAGTAACACCATACAAATATGGATATCATTGGAACTGGTTCATTGACCACATTGTGATGGTTACAGTTATGCCCTGTGCCAATGCATTCTCTTATATATGCGAGTCGACCATAGGTCGCCTCACATATATAAGAGAATGCATTGGCCTAAAAAATTCTTTTTTTTAACACTTTTTACCATTTTTTCTTACATTCTTTAACAATTTTATAATTTTTTCTTACATTTTTAAACAATTTTTATAATATTTTTCTACATTCTTTGACAATTTTATCATTTTTAATATGTGTTAAGCCAATGCATTCTCTTATATATGCGAGGCGACCTATGGTCGACTCGCATATATAAGAGAATGCATTGGCACAGGTCCGTTCTGTTGGGTAAAGGCTTAATGTGTATGCTGACAGCCATTTAATAAATTAGGACCATGTTAGCTAACTACTTCTATAATAAAGAAGATTATATAAAGAAGAGGCTGGTCATGATTGGCGAATGTGATACCCATGCCTCCAAACACAGCATCTTGACAAGAATCGAGGATATACATCTGTTTACAAAAGGTGAAGATATTGGAGGAGTTTTTCATGAGTTGTAATCAATAATAATATGGATGACTGAAAAAGGGGTGAACAAATATTGACACACCAGCTGAAACAGCAGTCTGGGTGAACGTCGACTCTGTATTTGAAATATAGAGTCTGGAGCTAATGTCGCGAAAACCATTTCTATTCAGCGAAGAGCTTCCCCAAAATGACGTCACGGATTTAAAAAAATACATCGATGATTGACAGGTGTCCCCACGTGTTATCTGTTGTGCTTCCCAATAACAATGGCCCGTGTCGCGACATAAACTGACAGAAGATAATATTTGTCGTGTGTGCGACTATTCTTTTTCGGGAGATGAACTCGCTGCATCAACCGGAAAGCTGCATCCGAGAGCAAAAAATAAGGTCGTCATCAAAAATGATGCTTTAGAACTATTTAAAAGCATAAAATTAAGTCATTTCCTCGGTGTTTAACTTTCAGATGACTTTTTTACGACAAATAATTTGATTTGCAAACCATGTTACAATAAAGTAAATCAAATACACGGACATGAGTGAGTTCTATTTATATTTATGGGAGGCCAAGTTGGTACCATGCGCAGGCCTATCTATCAGGTCTAGCACATCCTTCAAATTAATCCGAATCGTACCGAATATATAATTTCGAAGCCATTTTTTCTGTCTGTTGTATTTGCAAGCATCGCTTTCGATCGGAGAAATGCCGACTCTGTTACTATATTTAGAGGTGACATTATGGGAGTCTCCGCCCACTAACACTTGTTTATTAACCCATGCGGTTTCATTGGACGGAAAATAATGTACGCAATCAATCAGATTACGGAATCCCGAGGACTTGGAAATGAGATAGCGATGTTATCCGTCAGACCTAATATTCAATGTTGTAATGAATATTTAGGTATGAGTTTACTCAGACTGCTGAAACAGGTTCCCTTCGTGAGCCTTTAATCGGTGTCGGAGGGGCCTGTGGCCCCTTTGTGTGTTAGGGGCCTTTTTGAATTTATTTAATTAAACTTGTTTAAATCAAAATTATGAAAAACTAATGCTGTTACATGTACAACATACGCCAGTGTATCCCGAGTCACCGCACCTAATTTGGTTGAAATCAGTCCAGGGGTCTGGGAGAAAAATCCGAACAGAGAGACATATAGACAGACAAGACAGATCATACTGTTTTATATAGATTAGGCTAAATTAGACCATGATCTATAGAAATATGTAATAAGAAATTCTTGTAGATCATCACAAGAAATTTGGTTGGTATACATTATCATGTAATAGTTGGCAGGCTGGAAAAGGGGTCAATAAACGCTAAAGCGATTGAAAAATCCATATCAAATTTGAACATAAACATACATATTTTAATAAGAGAAATTTTATATACGCGCAAAAACATTATTTAGGAAAATCATAAATGTTCATAAAGAATATTGTGGCCAGCATAAAAGCTCTTTAATTCTTTTAGTCCATATCTGACACAAATTGTTTTATGAATGCACCCAACCAGAACTCCTAGCAATGGTTGGTGGAAAGAATAAACTTTACCTGTGTTTTTATTTTGAAGTGTGCAGCTAAATCTTCTAGCATAACCACTTTCATCTCCTAAAATGACAATTGATAATTATATGTAAACTGGATACTTTAGTCAGAATACTTTATTATATTAAGAGGTTGCTGTCGGACAAGGTCACCAAATGAAGGCTGCTTAAATACATGGGAAAAAAAATAATTTGGGACAGAAACTGTTTCACAAATAATGGCCATAACTCCGACAAAATTCATCAGTTGAGAACCAGATTCAAGCTTGACCTGTGTAATCATGTGAGTAGTCCACATACTAAAATTTTTCTGATTGGACAACTGCAAACAAATTCATGATCCAAATATCAAAATAATCAGTGAATTCTGAGTATAAGAGTGAGGTGTTCACGCTGGACCAAATGTTTTTTTGGCCAATTCTGATTATTTTTAGCCAAATTAAAAAAACTTTGGCTAAATTAGATCCTCATTTTCTGGGCTCACAATTAATGACTACATTTCATTTTAACATCTAACATTCTATATGATTATAATAACATAATTCAGCTTAACCAAATGAAATAACTATGTCACAGGCATCGTGTTCGTCAACTAATGAGCTGTCACCGCTATATTCACCAAGATAAAAAAAACTTATTATAGTGAGGTGATAGGATGTGAAGCCAGGTTATTCTTCTTATTAAGCCCTAGAAACAGTTTAAAACACCTTACGTAACTGACATGCCATCGAGTAGAGGTGCTCGCTGGTACATCCAATTTCGTTGTACCACACAATTATGGGACAATGCATTTACGTATTTTATCTGACATATCGCCGAAAAAGTCAGTCACTTTTATTGTCTATGCTGGGTGTTATGAGGTAGCATTCTGTAGCTTGTGTTTGTTATCCATTGTATAATTTTGTTTATGATGGATACTATTGAAATTGGTCTATTTATTGGACATTACAAAACAAATCCATCTCTTTCATACTCAACAGATTATATGCAAGAAATGGATAAATTTGACTATTTCAGCCATAATTAGTACAAAATACACTAATATGCTCTATGAATGATGCAAATAACATGGTAATTATAATAAAAATGAGTTTATGACTCGAGTTCATTCATTTGTTGCATATATTATGTTGAGCATAGTAAGAGATGGTCCCATAAATGCACGGATTTAGTGTACATTACCCCTTTAACTAAATGTGTATAAAAATAAAAAAACACTAATTAGCTGTCACAGAGTGGTTGCAATTTTCTTAATGTCCACCAGTCAGCGTTCAATCAACGCTCCCATTACAAAATCAATTTGGGTTTAATTGTGAGTATTTGTAACTGACAAAATTCAACGGACCAAACGCAAATTGATCTCTAATTTCCTGAGTAAACCATTTATATCAATTTGGTAACAATAAGTTCTAATTCACATCTGGGGAGTGTATTGTCATATCCAGGAGCAAGATGTAGATAGTCAGAATTTATCATTTGATTCTGTCAACTGTTTATTCGTGTTGGTCACAGATTTACCTTACATAATTCATTCATACTTACTTTTATATAGTTTATAAATTCTTGCAGTAAAGATTCACTCTGAAATAAACAAAACAATAAATAAATCCAGTGTCAATAGAATGAAACCTACCACTTCAAAGCAAACTACTAGTAACATTAACTTTCTGGTATGAAACTAAACTATATTCCAAGTACACCAAGGACTGTGACTCAGGAACAGAGACAGGCAATCAGCTTATCAAATAAAGGGCCTAATTCTTTTAACTTTAAAATGGGTGGACTTTACAGGCACCGGTGGCCTTGGTTGTAGGTAATAATTTAAAACTAAAAGTTACAAAATTATGAAAATTTCCTCAAGAATATACCAATAGTACAGTATAATGATAGTATGAATGTGATATTATCCACAGAACACACTGAGTGAGCCGACTGTTTGTTTATATACAGCACGTAGGCAAAACACTCAACACCATGGCAATTTTTTTGGGAGTTCACGGTGACCCAGGACTCCTTCTGAACTTTTATTTATCTGTTGTCTGCTTTTATCTCCTTAAAATCTCTCCAAATGAATAATATACCATTCCAATGTACACTTTTAACTGACTGGGAGAATCCATTTAGTATTGAAAGGGTTAAATATGTTTTTAAATCATGATTAAATGTTGGCTGGAAATTGGCAGACTTACAGAGAGATCTGCTTCTTGATCACACTCGCCTTCCTCGTCGACTGTGAACGCCTCCTTTAACTTCAGATACTCCTCATGTTCTTCTTTTTCTCGCTCTACCCGAGCCACCTTCTCCTCTTCTGCCTGTAATTATGGAGAATTTGTGAAAATCTAAAGACTTTCAGTCTGTAACATCACATTCAGTTCATGACAGAAAATGTCATACAGTAATGCCCTAAATAATCGACTCCTTAGCCACAGCAGAATTATGGGTAATTTTTCAGGATTTAGTCAGAAATATGGCTTGTTGCCATTCATCGGAAAGCTCTCAGTGAGAGCTTTCCGATGAATGGCAACAAGCCATATTTCTGACTAAATCCTGAAAAATTACCCATAATTTTGCTGTGGTTAACTCTTTCAGTGCCAGGGGCTGATCTCATCGGCCCTAATTTACGGTCTGTAAAATGGCCCTAAAAAAATGAAATGTTTTTTTAAAGATTTTTTTGGGTTGAATTTTTTTTGTTATGTTTAAGCATGCTACAGCAAATTTAAAAACAAACTGGATAAAAACTTAGGGGCATGTCATAACTCAAAACTATCACCAAGTATTCATAGTAATAATTTTGATGCCCATGAAAAACGTAAGATTCCCTGGCACTAAACCTACAAAATAAGTCTGTTAATAGTGTGGTCGTCAGAGGGTTCGACCCGGAAGAAATTGGTATAGAAGCGGTTTTGGTGTCATTCGACGCGGGAGAATCTCGTGTATAACATATCCAAAATCCGCTAAAATCCGCTTTGGGCAAATTTCAGGATCCAAGATGGCGTCCAACATGGCTGCCGTTAGTCAAAAGATACTCTGACTGAGATTAATTCGATAACAGTGAGCACAAATGTTGTCATATGTATACAAATGTATACATTTTTGCAAAGGTAAAATGTTGTGCCACCTGTTTATGGCAAAAATGGAACCCATCGTCCCAGATGGCCGCCAAAATGGCGGCCTAAACTCGAACATTTGAAGTTTTTGCCTAATATCTTAAAGATCAATTCCTGTTGTTTGATAATGGTTCAGACTGGCGACATTGATTAGTCATATTCATGTTAATTCATCATTGGAGCAATGAAAGATACCATAAATGGGGTCCCAGACTCATCTACACCCTCAAAAATTCGATTTTACAGAACGCGGTATAAAATTCCACAAAACTCTCCATTGTGATTCCAGTCATATATCAACAAGAAATGGACAGAACTGTACAATGTAAGTTGGGCATACCAATATCTATAAATACTCCAATTCAATGAAACCCAAATTGGCGCTTTGTCTCAAAATGGCTGCCAAAATGGCGGTCAAAATATGGAAAATGGCGGATATTGATCACAGTGTCATTCAATCCATTATAAGTAGTGGTTGATGAATAAAATTGACTAAATAAATACGAATGTATACCTCTTTATGATGCCATTATGCTAGCTCTATGTAAAAACTTAAAAATCAGTACCAAAAATGGCCACCCGATGTGAAAATTACTATTTTCTATCACTTCTGTTTATCACTTGTTGCTCTCTGAACTGGGAAACAATGGGTATATTCTTTCAATGATCATTACAGCAATGACATTTCTAATAGATTAGATCATAGTTTACTCCGGTCCTTCACTAATAAGTTATAACGAATGCGGTATGAAATTTAACCAAAATCGACTTTGGGGTTCTGGTCGCATTTGATATTTAGGGATGAGCAGATCTTGTCTACAAAATAATTGATCTTTTCTTTTATTTGTGAACATTCCATCTCAAATAGACCAAAAGAAACAATAAATTTTATCTAATATGGCTTCCAAAACGAAAATGGTAGACGCTGCCCAGCTTATCACATAATGGAAGTTGTGAGTGGTGGATGCAGTTGATAGTTGGGTCATATACATCAAAACCATTTATTTTCAATCTTTTGGTGGCTTCCCGCGGGTTGACAAAATCTCGACTCATCAGTGCTATAATGTCGTATATTCATTATGGCGGGAAATGAGTATTTGATACCATTCGAATCGTGAGAAAAAATCCAATTCGATGGGCCAAACTGTCCTTGCATTGGATGATAAATATTCGCACAAACCAGTGAAGCAAATGTCGTATCTCCAGCTATCTTTACAATTATTCGTGCTATGAGGTCGTATGTCCAACAGCAGCCAATCGGACGCTTCATGTTGTCCACGTGACTTCTGTTTTGTGTTTGTGAATTCTAAAATGTGTGCTATATGGCAGTATCTCCATGTTAGTCACGTGATCATTTGGTGATTTAAATTTTGTGATTGTTCCACACATTTCTGTATGATGATGCACATGGGTGAATTTTCATAGTGTAGAATAGGCACTTTTTAGTTCATAGACACATGCGATTGCCACCATATTTAGCTTAATCTGCATTTATTAGCACAACTTCATTATAGCACGGAAACGAATCGTCGCTGGCATACGCAAAATGTCATATCTCCAAAAAAGCTATTGTTTTTTAAAAGAAAACGAGGGAATAAACAGAAAACAATATGTGGTTCAATGAACAGCTAATGTCAGTTTTCATTGGGATAAATACAACAATACGTCATGCTTTGTCAACATTAGGAGAAATGTTGTCTAAAAACTTCAACCTTCATTTTCTCGGAAAGTTGAAAATGTAGGTTACATTATAGCACTGATGCGACGAAATATGAACTATTCGGGCTCGGCCATCATTTTCAAGTTTCAAGCTGGAACTAAATGTAGCCCATGGATTCCCCATTTCGACATGTAAGAACAGTAGTTTTACTCTGATCTCTTCCCAGATATCAACTCTCCGGTAAATGGTGATCTCTTATGTTCTCTTATACGCGTGCCAAATACATATATGTATGAAGAAACTATCCCCATACATTGTTTACACATCGACTCCGTAAGTATGTGGAGGTTTTCTTGGACAAGCGGGATTTTCAAACCTCGAAACCGTCCGTACAAACAATAAAAGTTAATAGGAAATGACGTTGGATGTAGGTCTAGAGTACGTCGTCCGCATGAAATAGTTTTCGTGTCATTAATTTGCACATATTTCGTGCTCTGATGAGCATGGATGAACGCCTTATGTGGCAGTTTTGATTGTCTAACATCCGGAAAATAACATGTTCATTGTTCACATTTCTTAGACAAACATGTTGTTAATCACCATGTTCATGTGGCATTTCTATCCAATGACAACCTTGAAATGCCAGTTAATCAAGCTAAATGGTTGATACCTTTATGCCTACGGGTCAGATCCAGCCGTGACGCACATTGTGTCTACATATCATTGATGAAATTCACTAAATGTGTTGAAGATATAGGTGCGTCTATATATGTACTAGAATGTTTCTATCCACATGTATATACCCACAATCGCATGACACGGAATTGTCACATAAAGTTTGAAGGGTATACAATGTACGTGCGAATTTTCATTTTTCCTCTTGACATTGAAGAAAATAATTTTACTTTGAAACTCCCCAGCTCCGATAACCAACTTGCCCACCAATTAAGTAAACCCCAGATTATTCGCTTTTCCCTCCTGTCCTTTTCACTTTCGCCAGCACTGGAAAACCTATTATAGCCTGATGCTTCCGGACTTAGACCACCAATGCCCATATATTTGATGTTCCGAATAGTCGTTATAAGTAGAAATGTTGACACTGTGTTTTCAAATAATCCAGATTCGTAGCAATTTAATTTCTTTTTAATTAATTTCCAGATAGTCCCTCGTAATAAGTGGACATCGTGTTGGATCCTGCAGTAGATACTGCTTAGTTGGAACATTTCGGGCTGAACTGATTGTGGTAGTAGATTATTGGCAACATGTTTAATAGGTCTGTCATCGTTAGCTCACAACCGAAGTGTTGTTTCGGCTTTCCTCTGAGCAGAACTTAAATTTCGACAATTTTCGGTGGCCATTTTGGTAGCCATCTTAGCATTTTGAATCGTGATTGGCTACTCATACCCACAAAAAACATTGATTTCAATCAATGATGTGTATTGGTGCCGAATTGGCGTTTTGTCGAATGGGTTTTCGTGAATAACTACATATTTGCCATTTTCATTATTATTGGCGACCATGTTGGACGCCATCTTGAATTCTGTATATTCCCCAGGGTTGGTGATTTTTTTGATTTTTTTAAATAAATCAAAAAAATCGATTTATTTGATTTAAATCAGATTTATTTGATTTAAATCGATTTTTTTGATTTTTTTTCTAATTGTTATGAAAATATGCAATTGTGCAATGTCTTTGATAAATGAAGGTTCTAAAAGGTGTTGCTTATTATATCCAAGGCTGGATTAATCAAAATTCTATTATTATTTATTATTTTTGCGGGTTCACCAATTTCTAAATTGGGTGACAAAATATGTCTAAACACTAATAGGCAGTGTATAGTGCTACATAGAATTTCCCGTCCATAGTTCTGATGGGATGTTGGTATTTATCCAACCATATATAAAATAAGTTGCAAATACAAAAAATTCCGCATATAAAATGCGCAAAACAGGCATAATAGTATTTTATATTTAGCATAGTAGCTTGCTCAAACTATGACTGATACAATTGCTCTAATAAATTAGAAACATAAGTCACCCTATCTAAATTGATGGAATCTATAAATTCCGGTCTCAAAATAATCATTAAAGTGGCATGTAATATGCTCTATTATACAATTGGCACATATCGTGCATGACCGTGGAAATTGTGCTACTGGCCTCGACAAATCAGGCCATTCACATTTAAAATAGGCATATATTATGCCCATCTATTTATTATGCTGTCCCCCGATGAAATTCCGCGTTACCACTATCATACTATAGTGGAAAAGTGAATCGAAACATATGCTCAATTTAAACCATGACTATCCGGGAAATGTAGGGACATAGAACACAGATCACTAATCTGTTGTCGATTGTTGGATATATTTCACAATCAAAAAAATTCAAAACATGTATCAAGCACAAATATCATGGCAGAACAGATATAGCGACCATGTACTTTAATTATGCATACACTTAGGTCCATGTGAGTTCCAATGTTGTGATACATGTATCTGGAAAAGTAGACCTGTGCTTAAAGATTTACTGATACATTTAGTAAATTTTAGCTGAGAACTGAATATATTATCAATCACCTTTTCTCCTCGGTGACTTGAGGACATACATGTAATCACACCATATATCAAGTATGGATAACTAGGGTAGTTTAGATGGCATAGTATATGGTAGAATTACTTGGTTGGCATTTACATGTATTGCAATCAGAAAAGGAAAGGAAATTTAATAGTGTAATGGGGAGTGCTGAATCTGATTGTAGTTACAACTAAGCGAAACAGGTCGTTGCTGGAGCAGTACCGGTAGTCACAGAACCATGCAGTATGCCTGTTTCTATAGGGTTGACAATTACTGCACAATTTCATATCTATTATCCAATTCTGTATATTGTTTAATCATAATCATGTTATAATTTACAAAAGACCTTGTTAGATATTGAAAATTCTTGAGATATGCAATAATTTCAAATTTTTTGATTTAAATCAATAATTTTTTTGAAAAAAATCATTGATTTAAATCTTGATTTAAATCAATGATTTAAATCGCTTGATTTAAATCAGCCAACCCTGATATTCCCCAAAGCGGATTTTGGATATGTTATACACGAGATTCTCCCGCGTCGAATGACAACAAAACCGTTTCTTTACCAATTCCTTCTGGGTCTAACCCTCTGACGACCATTCTAAATATCTGCCATTTTCCATATTTTGACCGCCATTTTGGCAGCCATTTTAAGACAAAGCGACAATTTGGGTTTCATTGAATTGGAGTAATTATAGATAATGGTATGCCCAACTTACATTGTACAGTTCTGTCCATTTCTTGTTGATATACGACTGGAATCCCAATGGCGATTTTTGTGGAATTTTATACCGCGTTCTGTAAAATCAAATTTTTGAGGGTGTATATGAGGCTGGGACCCCATTTATGGGATCTTTCATTGCTCCAATGATGAATTAACATGAATATGACTAATCATTGTCGCCAGTCTGAACCATTATCAAACAACAGGAATTGATCTTTAAGATATTAGGCAAAAATTTCAAATTTTCGAGTTTAGGCCACCATTTTGGCAGCCATCTGGGGCGAGGGGTTCCATTTTTTCTATAGATATGTGGCATAATACTTTACCTTCGCAAAAATGTATACATTTGTATTAATATGGCAACATTTGTTCTCATTATGTCGAATTAATCTCAGTCAGAATCTCTTTTGACTAAAGGCTGCCATGTTGGACGCCATCTTGGATCCTGGATTTTGCCCAAAGCGGATTTTAGCGGATTTTGGATATGTTGTAGCAGAGATTCTCCCGCGTTGAATGACACCGAGATCGCTTCTATACCAATTTCTTCTGGGTTGACCCCTTTTTTTGCGTACCACGACCACACTATAAGGCCACAGGAAGTTGATTCTCTGTTTCTCAGACACTTTTTTTCCCAAAGCAGGCAGGCAGGCAGATTTTTATATTTATTTTTTATGGCCAAAATTTACCGGCAGGCAGGTTTTTATTACCATATTTTATGACCAAAATTTCCCGGCAGGCAGGTTTTTATTTGTTTATCCTAAAATTTTAAAACCAATGTTCGGACATTGAAACATGACTACTTGATTTGATTTTAATGAAATTTTATTAATACTGAAACTTGTCAGGCTTCACTAAGCCATCTTTGAATGTGTCAATACAAGACAAAAACTAAATATATTAAACTTTCATAACATAAAATAACAACAATATGCAGAATCAATTTTTTTTAATGTGTATGGGTAAATTGATTATCAGTGGTTGTTCTTAATCACCATTGCTACTGTCGTTTTAGCAAGCTTCCACCTGTTGATAGTACAAACACACATACATATATAGAATATAAATAGAGTATATCTGTATGTATGTATGTAATAATAGAAATGATTTTGGAAACGAGCATGACCGGTTGTCCAAGGGGTTTTTGTGTGGGTCCAAATACCATATTACATTACACACAGTGTTAACAAAGTTTTTTCCAATAATGTCGACACTATCCTTGCTGAAACCAAGTTTTTTTTCTTCCAAATATTCTAGAAATTTTTCATCCCTTTTATTTATGGATTTGTCCAACTTTGGAAGCTGGAAAGTCTTTTCCATAAGAACACTGAATGCCGACTTCGTTGGTGCATCCGCACTGGTAGATGCACGTTGACAAGTACTTGAAGAAGTATTGGTGGTCACCGTGATCTTAAAATAAAAGCCAAAAATGTCTGCAACCTGTGTGGCTTTCAGTTCAGGTGAGACGAAGTCAAAGTCTGATGTTTTGTTTTTTTCAACAGAAATGGATTTGATGCTTCCGCCGTGTTGGGACGTTATCCGTTCCGATAAATTCCAACATGTTTCATCGATCTCAACACTCACTATAGTCCAGGGGATAAGATATTTGTTGCCGTCCCACACGCAAACATTCAGAATTGCAACCATTGTTTTAGCGGAAGTAGATCGGGCGCGTTCGATTAAGATTCCGGACATCGGCTTGTTCGATCTATTAAAAGATTGGAATTATGAGATAGAGTTGCGCCTCTTTATCCACACCTGTTAACAATGGTCGATTGCGAACTTCACGGATTGCGAGCGGCGGGATGAATTATACTTTTTATTTTTGGTAGGCTATAAAAAGTACCCAGCGGCGTATTTTTTCGGGGGGCGGCAGTGTCTGAGAAACAGAGAATCAACTTCCTATGGCCTAAATATAAGAAAAAATTATTAAAATTGTAAAAAATTGTAAAAAATAATAACAAATGATGAAAAATTGTTAGGCCAATGCATTCTCTTATATATGCGAGGCGACCTATGGTCGACTCGCATAAAATCGGACTGGCACTCAAAGGGTTAAGGAGTCGATTATTTAGGGCATTACTGTACATGTAGTAACAGATCCAAGAACCTACATCACCAATCATGTCTCTAACACAAAGCTGTGTTTATTTTAAATTTGTTTTAAACTTATATAAACGTTTGGCTGACAGGATTGTGCACAAATGTTGAATACCAAACACACACCTCAACCCTTTTATAGATGTTCGTAAAATGAACATAATCCCTTTCACTCGTAAGTACAATAAATATTTAGCTCATCCAATGCATGAATTTCAAATAGCAGCTATCCATACGTCTGAAGCATGGTTTTGAGATTTCATTGATGTAGGTTCCTGGAGCTGAGTAAAGAAACATGTATTGTAGGGCTGGAAGGGTCAGGTTACGACGTTTTCAGAATTTTGCAGTTTTGGCATCAGACATAAGCATAGCAGAAACAATGGCAGAAGACAGCTAGATAGCAATTTTAATTTAACAAGCAATTATATCAACTTTGAGATGATAATCTGTTATTAAAACAGCCCTTGAAATTAGGAAAAATGTACGACAGCAAATTTAATGATGCGGCATGTTAGATTTCAAATATTTCCATGGCATTTCCCAGGGAATTGCTTATTGCCATGGCCAATTTTGTGGACCGTTAAAATTTGTGTACTTTTACTTCCATGATGTAAATTTAGACAGTGGTTGCCAAATTTCACGTATTATACTGGTCCAAGCCTTGAAATAGTGTGCCTGTCATATGCAGAATGAGGTCCCCAGAGGGTGAATTTAGTGATGCTACCCCGCATAGCGGGCTAGCATCACCAAATTCACCCTCTGGGGACCTCATTCTGCTTGCACCTCAGCAGAATGAGGTTCCCAGAGGGTGAATTTGGTGATGCTAGCCTGCTATGCGGGGTAGCATCACTAAATTCACCCTCTGGGAACCTCATTCTGCAAATAACAGACACACTATTTCAAGGCTTGTACTGGTCCTTGCCCCAATCAAACCAGCTGCCCAATTTGTTGTAATCTGACCCTTTCTGCTATAGTAGGAATAATTTTGTTTTTCTCACAGAATCACTGATTAACTCTGTTAGTGCCAGTGCCAAATAGAGATGGGCGGTTTTGATTTTTTACGTTCGGTTTCGGTTTTTCTGGGAGAAAAAACCTTGGTTTCGGTTCGGTTTTCGGTTTTGTTTACTAGATAGTGAAATTATACTGAAATACATACAATTTGAGTATATACTTTCAAAGTAACCGTAATTAGAGTCAATAATGTCCCAATAACGTTGAATATTTGAGGAAGGAACTGCGATCACAGGTAAACAACGGGACAAAATGCCGACGCAAACTGAATCCAACGCGATAAGATGATACAATTCGGTATTTAAAAAAATAAACACCCCCATCTTCACTGTTTATCCCTTTCTGACATGTTTAAAACATATTTATCATATTATATGCATTAGTATCTGAGAATTCAACCGAAAACAGCAGCAAATTCACAAACAGTGGGCGTCCTTGACCTGACTGTGTAACAATTCTTGACACGTGCATGATTGACCCACATTCAATGACTGCGGTGTGATCGCTTTGATGTCTGTGATGTTGCGACATAGTTTACAAGCTGCACATGGCTGCAAACTTCTACCAGATTACGTCGCATCGGAATGTCCAGACGATCAAAGTGTTCATACCATTTACTTGGTTTAGTTTTCGAGTTTGCAGACGCTCCATTTTTTTAAACAGGAAAAAGCCACAAACAGAAGAAAAAAAGTATATTGCCCGGATTTAAAATCGGGAACCGTTTTTCCGGTTTTTCAATTACGATCGGTTCGTTTATTCGGTTAAAAAAAAAAAGAAAAAACGAACTACAAAAATCGAAACCGATCCATCACTAGTGCCAAACAAAACAAACTTACTGTAATAGTGCAGTCTATGGAGTGATAAGGAACGTGGAAAATTTAATTATTTAAGTAATACCAGAGATCAACCCAAAGAGCCAGATGAAGATTGGTATCAATTGGATGAAAAGTGTTGGCCATCAGGCATGCCAAAGTATTTAGCGATGCAAAGAGTAAAATCCAAGATGACTGTCGGCGGTCATGTTTTTCATCGAAAATCATTCAAATTCAATGGCTCCCATCTCGAAGTGATCCTAGAAGTGATTTCAATTATGGCCTGAATAAATCATTATTTTGAATTAGACTCTTACCCTCGCTTCTTCCTCTGCTTTCAACTGTGCTTCCTCTTTCTTCCGATGAGATTCGGCCCTCGCTTCCTGTTTCTTCTTCTCTTCTCTGTCTCCTAACTCATGCTGCAAATTAAATTGGAATGAGTGAGAACTTTAAATGAATGGCAGTGTTAAAATTAGATCAAAAACAAATATGGCTTCACTTCAAATCAGGTGCACTGCACCGTGTATTTCCTGCAAAGGTCTATTTTTGAATTTTCTAAGGGCCATAACTTCAAAAGAAATTTATTGACGATATTGCGCACACAAAAATGCATGATATATTGGGAAATCAATTTGATTTTTGTTAGTTTTTCCAGTTGGCTACATGGATAGATGGTTCTTCATATACCTATTTATTTTGAAACAAACAAAATTACCGAAAATAAACGGCAACTACCGTACATAGAATTATCCCCCTTCTCATAACGTGAAACAAACAAAAATAGTATTTTTATAATTTTATCGGGAAACGTTGGCGTTTTTCTTACCAGTTCTTGGTGGCTATTAACTGATATTTGGTGGGTAGTTAATGATTATTTGTTTAATATTACGTGTGTGTAATGCATTTCTAACTGATTGATTGGATATATTCTAAATATAAACATGTATATAGTGAGTTTATTATCAATGGGGGTTGCCGTTCCTGACAAGAACATCGTTTTATTCTTGAACATTTTACAATCGTAGATGATAATATAATATGGAATAACATTAAATTAATATAGATGAAGCTCTTTAGATATTATTTTTTTTAAACAAACTAAATTGATGATGAAATTGAATGAACGAAACATAAACAATTCACTGTATTTCTAGACTGATGCTGGTGATAGAAAAACGGCTTATGCTTCTTTTTATCGTGATTTCGGCTTTATGCATATTCGGTTAACTGCATAAGAAAAGCCATGCACCGACGCTATGCAATAAAGCGAAATTGACTGTACCGGTTGCATGTAAATATCGTTCCATCCATGCTGCCTCATGAGAATTCTTTTTCAAATACAGGCTAGGATAACAGAGATACAGAGTTCAAAAGTTGGCACCTTTCCTCCTTGCTGCTTCATGAGCATACCAAAGATCATTCATATCCAGCCTAAGACGACTGAGATAGAGAGCTCCAAGTTGTTACGGACAAATGTACAGATGGATAGAACCCTTTTATACAGTAATGCCCTAAGTAATCGACTCCATAACCACAGCAGAATTATGGGTAACTTTTCAGGATTTAGTCGGAAATATGGCTTGTTGCCATTCATCGGAAAGCTCTCAGGTTGATTGATATTGAATGCAGTTTGTATTGATATATACTAGTAATAACACCACACCACCACCTGCAAATAGTGTGTCTGTCATTTGCAAAATAAGGTCCCCAATGGGTGAAATTATTTATGCTATCTTGCATTCAGTGGGTTAGTGTCACCATTCACCATCTGGGAACCTCATTCTGCTTAGGCCTCAACTGCTATGGGAAACCTAGGATCAGATTGAATTGCCATAGTTGAAGTTGGTGAATTCACCCATTAGTCACCTCGATTATTCATTTTATCTTCTGCAAATTGGGAAATACAGAAACTTCCAAGAAGGAAAAAGTAACTAAAAACAATGTTAATTTGAGACTATAGATACTTCACAGAGGATGAGGCCTAAGCACAATGAGGTTCGCAGAGGGTGAATTTGGTGATGCTAGCTTGCTGTGCAGGATAGCATCACTAAGGTCCATTACTCATGAAAACAATCGGGACAAACCTGATTTGCACACTGATTTAAGATATTGTGGAAAGCAAATTGTATACCCAAAATTGTAAATTAATAAATTTGGAGTGTGTGGCTTTAGCCATTTCTTTACTAAATACTCAATGACGAGTAGTTCAGTTAGGAAATGTTCAGATAATAAGTTACAGGCCTTAAGATTGGACGGGAATCACCGAATCAATTCTCGTAATGATTCTCGCGAAACTTTTCAATTTTTAGTCCTTTATTACAAACTTGATTCAGCATTTGATTTTCGAAATTTAAATGTATTTTGAGTCCTGAAGTTAAACAAATTGTTGATCTTATTATCTCAACATTTCCCACCAATGAATAGGAATCCGTCTGAAAGAAGATAATGTAAATAACAGGTTGCAGACCCCACTCCCCCAAATCGAGGTGGCTTTTTGGGACGTTGGATTTTTTAAGAACAAAGAAGTCAATATTCCTGCAAAATTTGACTGCAAATAGACGATGTCCTGTGTGTTCTCAAAGATGAGCCACATACCAAGTATCAAGAGATTCTTTTGAAGAGTGCTCAATTTAACATTAAAGAGGTACTGTACACTAAATACAGCCATTTATGGAACCACCCCCTTTTATACTCAACATAATATATGCAACAAATGAATGAATTTAACCCTTTACCCAACAAACCGGCCAAAACCGGCCAAATAAAGCTTCAACAGCCTAAAATATCTTCGGTCTGTCTCAATAGAACCATACAAATATGGATATCATTGGAACCGGCTCCTTGACCACATTGTGATAGTTACAGTTATGCCCTGTGCCAATGCATTCTCTTATATATGCGAGTCGACCATAGGTCGCCTCGCATATATAAGAGAATGCATTGGCCTAAAAAAAATATTTTTTTAACACTTTTTACCATTTTTTCTTACATTCTTTAACAATTTTATAATTTTAAATGTGTTAAGCCAATGCATTCTCTTATATATGCGAGGCGACCTATGGTCGACTCGCATATATAAGAGAATGCATTGGCACAGGGCCCTTCTGTTGGGTAAAGGGTTAAGTCATTGATTAGTACAAAATACACTTGTGTGCTCTATGACTGATGTAAACAACAATTGAAAATGAATTTATGTATCATGTGCACAACTCGGATGGACGGACGCCCTCTGACAGATGGACGGACATGCTGATTATAATATTCCTCCAAAATTTTGACAAAAAGTATATGATGTACTCTTTAAAAGATAAGCATGATCATCTACATGTAAATGAATATTAGACTGTCACAATGTATACTTTTATAACTGATTGGGAGAATTTAGTTAAGAAAGGGTAAAACAACACCACTCACTGTCAATAACTCACCATTCTAGCCTGTTTCCTTTCTTCTTTCTCTTGTAGTTTTTTAAGTTTTTTCGCTCCGACCTTCCCATCCTGTTTACCAATGAGATCTTCTATATTATCATCATCACTATAGTCCTCATCTAAAACAAAACATGAAAACATTTATACACTCCAGAATGGAAAATGTGAATGTCATTATTTTGAAAGCAGTCATGGTCAGTTGTGATGGTGAGCCTCCATACCAAATTTCATTCAGATCCGATAACCCATGGCTGAAATATCTGTGTGGATGGACAAAAAATGTCAGATTTTTCATATAAGTAAAGAAGGATAACTCTAGAATGGAAAATGTGAACAACATCATTTGCTCTTCTTTTGAAAGCAGTTATGATGGAAAATATCCATACCATTCAATCAATTTCATTCAAATCAGATAACCCATGGCTGATATAAATTCGAAGGGTAACTCTAGAACGGATAGCATGAACAATGTAATTTCCCCTCTTTTGAAAGCCTTCATGATGGCGTACCGCCATAACAAATTTCATTCAGATCCAATAACCTATGGCTGAGATACCATATCTGCATAGACAGGCCAGACAAAAATCCAGATTTCCAGATAAACAAAGAACGATATAGCCGTCTCTTAAAAGCAGTCATGATTGCAAACCTCCATACCAAATTTCATTCAGATATGATAACCCAAGGCTGAGATATATGACCGATGGACAGACGAACAAACAGACATGGGATGGGATGTTGGAATGTATTAACAGCACACGATGTCCTATAAATAAATATATCGAGAAAGGGTGCATTCGATTGTTTATGGGTGACTTTGGGGTGTACTCGATTGTTGGCATAGAAGCCGAATGTTGCCGATACACTTCAGTTTCAAGTTTAAATATAAACAAATTGATGTTAGTTCTAATAAACTGGAATACAGTATCCCTGTCATAGAAATGGTATCAGGATGTTCTCGTACGTAAAACAGCATCTTGCAATCCCAATATCTTAGCTGGTTTACATACGAGCAGAATTGGACTACTATTGAATAAGCAGTATGTAATTTGAGTTGTCAAAGGATTTACCAGAATTGTTAGTATGATCGCTCCCAATCCTTGAAATCGGGTGTCTGTCATTTGCAGAATGAGGGCCCAAGCAGACTAGCATCACTAAATTCATCCTCTGGGGACCTCATATAACAATGATATGGTGTTTTCGTGACATTGATGGTGAGAGCGAACATTCACTTTAAAATACTTTCTACTTTCTTGTGGTATTGAGAGTTCACTGCCATATTATTTTAAAATTATTTTTAAATTATTTTTAAATTATTTTAAAATTATTTTAAAATTATTTTAAAATTATTTTAAAATTATTTTAAAATTATTTTAAAATTATTTTAAAATTATTTTAAAATTATTTTTGCATTTGATAAGGCAGTGCAAACCCTGACCACTAGTTTAACGAGAGGCCGATCACGATCGGCAGATGTTAACCCATCCCTTGACAATAGTAAATTACTATGATCGGAATCACAAATGAGAGTTATGATGTTGAATTATAGAGTAAACTATTATGTACTATTATAGACAAATGGACATAAAACAAATTATTGGAATTTATGGGTCACTTGCATTTATATATAAAGAGAATGCACTGGTACAGGATATGTAATGCTTCACCACCACAGCCTTGGGTTAAAT
This sequence comes from Siphonodentalium dalli, assembly GCA_032622095.1. Lineage (NCBI taxonomy): Eukaryota > Metazoa > Mollusca > Scaphopoda > Gadilida > Siphonodentaliidae > Siphonodentalium > Siphonodentalium dalli. Next base: position 153,794,594 of record CP136062.1, read on the forward strand.
GTGAAAAAGATGACCTGGACATGGAACACTTGGGTTAAGAGAGTCCAATTTAAGTTTACAATGATAATCTAAAATTCTACCAACAAATACCCATCAAAATAAAGACACCTCATTAATATCCCATTAATATCAATTATATAGCAGAGCTTTCAAGGGAATCAGACATTGTTTATATTGATGCTGACATCTCTATTAATATAATGACCTCAGACCATCTGTAGAGTTATATTATCAGCTGTGCAATGCAGCACCCAACAAACTTTCAAAGCACTGTTTTATCAGGAAATCTTTCACAGACTGTCCATCATAATTAACCAGTATGTGGGATACAGTCTATCACAAAATAAATAACATTCTATTAACCAGTGGCAGCACAGTCCAATATTGTGAACTACACATGTGTTCAGTTATCAGGAGGAATTATGTTATTTAACTGCTACTTGACATTAATGGGGGATCCCTGTATGCAAAACAGCTCTGTGGTGTAACAGCACCTTAACACTATTAATTTATGGGTTCATACCGTAACTAAATATATAAAGGGACACATTGGGAACCTTTTTATCAACTTGTATCATAATCATCAATCTCTAAATGAAAACAAATGAAAGAGTCAATGACATTTTTTTTTTATTATTATTACATGTATAAAAGTTAAAAATAAATTTTAAAAAATAAAAAGAATTTTTCAATTTTGTTTATCCAAAAAGGGTCATAACTCCTTTAAAATTAATCGGATCAAACCCATATTCGAACTCGATCTGTATTTTGGGCTGTGAAACTCACATACCAAATTTGGTTCCAATCAGATAAAAAATGTTTGAGTTATGGCAGAATGCGTGAACTCTAAGTTGAAAAAGGGCCATAACTCTGTAACAAAATCTCGGATCAAACCCAAATTCGAACTCGATCTGTATTTTGGCTGAGAAACCCATATACAAAATCTGGTGTCGATCGGATAGAAAATGTTTGAGTTATCGCATTACTCATAGTGTCTACGGATGGGTAAACATAAAAAATGGGCATATTATAATATTTATTAAAACCCTTATACAGTCACAGCAATAAGCGATGTTGTGGGAAACGCCTTGGAACAATGTGGAAATTAACATGCCACAAAATTAAATTTGACATGGGACATTTTTCCTAATTTCGAGGGCAGCTTATATAACTTCCAGGAGAATATGGAAAAATTATATTTCATTCAGCAGAAGAAAGTTTTAGGCCAAGGAGAACCCTGCACAAATGATATTTATAAAGATTTCACTTTAGTTCGCTAATTTGAATATTGATAAACTTTTTTAACTCAATTGGATCATAAATCCAATTTTGGCATACTCATTTGGCCTAAAAAAGAATAGAAATGTTTCCAGTAAGATATGGAAAATAAGTAGAGTTCACTCTGAACAATGCCCCTGTCAGCACAAATGATACTAGTACAAAATGCCTTGGTAGTATTTATAATAAATTGAACAGACACATATACACAAGGGTGTTGCAGTCTTAATTTCTTAAAACACTGACTTCTGGTTTAAAAAATGTAGATCGGCAACTGAATGGCAGTTTTACTTTGATTGGAAATCTACAAATGCGATTGTATCGATAAAACTAGTATGGGCGGACTCGGATAACTGATCGGCACAGTTTTACTTCAATCGGAGATCTACAAATGCGATTTTGTTTTGTTTCTGGTTTGTTGTTTTTTTTTTATAGAGTCGATAAAATTAGTAGGGGTGGATTAGAGGTCACGTAGACATCACTATTTTTTTAGGCCTCACTCATTATGACTGGTTCATCTTCTCAATGAACAAATTAAATTAAACGACTTACCGGAATCATCATGCTGAACTCTGACCCTTCTCCTTGGTGCTCGTCTTCTCGCTCCAGCGGGCAGGTCACCCCCCTCACGTCTGTTTGCTCCCTGTGGCCTCCTAGCAGGTTCCTCCTCTTTTTTAGCTTTAAATAAATAAATGTTTTTGTCATAGAAAATATCCTTGATGATAGAAAACGAAATATTTATCGCTTGATCTGGCTGATTTTGAGTTCTGGCCAGTGAATAATACTGTTTATATGACTTTATTATTATTTAACCCTTTCAGTGCCAGGGGCCGATCTCATCGGCCCTAATTTACGGTCTGTAAAATCGGCCATAAAAAAATAAAAAACATTATTAAAATTTAAAAAAAATGTAAAAAGTAATAACAAATGATGAAAAATTGTTAGGCCAATGCATTCTCTTATATATGCGAGGCGACCTATGGTCGACTCGCATATATAAGAGAATGCATTGGCACAGGGTATATGGGTTGATACAAAAATCGGACATGGCACTCAAAGGGTTAAGAGATGGGTACTCTCGAGGAGTCGAGATCCAAATAAATAGACATGTACGCTTATTATTTTTCCACACAAAAAATTGCATGCATAGGGCTGCAATGATTCAGACCTTCACGATGCGATTTTACTATCAGGCTGAGATGCAATTTTTTGCCAATTGATGGCTGTGAAAACTATATGGACCACTCAATAATTTTTAGTATGTATATTCTCATCAGTCTTCACCTAAGCATATTCATAAAAGTAAATTACAAGAAATGATCAAAATGCATAGCCGGGTATTAAAAGTAGAATATAACTAATACATCCACAGATCTGCCAAGATGTGAAGTTTTGAGTGGAAAAGTTTGTATGTCGGACTATTGATAACTCTGTATACTTGAATTGTTTTTGCATTGCATTGCACCCTCCCAGTACGATGCATTGCATCATGTCTTTAAAACGTGATGCATCGGAATCGCGATGAATCATTTCAGCCCTACCTACACAGCTTATTTGGACCCCTACGTTTATTAATTTCTGGGGTCAAAAATACATGGTTGCCAGAATTCCGATCGCAATACCTAAAATACAAACATTTTGAAGATGATTCCAGATCTTTTCTAAACACGCACTGCAATGAATGCAAACAGTATTAACACACCTGTTCTATTGTGATAAACTTGCACGAGATTGCACAAATTGAAGTGTGTGAATGAGCAAACCGGCCATAGGTATGGGGAGGCATGGTTTATATTAATTAATAATATCAGCATCAATTACTGCGTCCTGTTGGATTCGTCCATTGTCACTCAATTCAGAGTGCATTACAACAGAACTTCCCGAATGTGGAAAAAAGAAAAAAAAACACCCCCGTTTCAGTCTGTCCTACAAAAATAGACTCATCTGACAAAGATATACAACCGGAAACGCCCTGGCAACATGTGGAATCTATGATGCCACAGCATTAAATTGGCCTTCAGACATTTTTCCTAATTTCGAGGGCTGATTACTATAGTCACCATATTTCACATGTAATACTTTGAATTAAAGGGGTACTGTAGACAAAATCTGGCCATTTATGGGACCATCTCCTTTTATACTCAACAGAATATTTGCAACAAATGAAGGAATTTGAGCCATAGATTACTGCAAAATACACTCATGTGTCTAGGAATGATGGTAGTTATAATGAAAATGAATTTATGGCTGGAGTCATAAATAAATTTTTTTTATAATTATCATGTTGTTTGTATCGTTCGTATGTTAAATGGGTGTATTTTGCACCCATACATGGCTCAAATTCATTCATTTGTTGCATATATTCTGTTGAGTATAAAATGAGATGGTCCCAAAAATGCTACAGTACCCCTGTAAGGATGACACTAAACATAGGATTAGGTAACCATGTATTATTGTATTCTCCATACTGGTAAACTTGTAATCTGTTCCCAATAGAGTTGGGAGGTTAGGAAATTTACATTTCGGTTTCATTTTTTTTGGGGGAGAAAAACCTCGGTTTCGGTATTGGTTTTAGTATGCAATCCCTTAACATATAGCAATTAATAGCTCAAGAATATACTAATAGTATAGTATAAGTACAGCCCTCAAAATTAGCCACAGCAATCAGCACTGCCATGGTAATCACATTTTGCTACAGCATTTTATTGCTGTGAGAGTTATGCTCCGTGAATTGGTCTATTTTAAGAAGTACACAGTAATCATGTAGATAACAGGACGTGTTAATTGTCGTAGTAGTTACGGCCCTGAAATGTTGAATATGTTAGTGAATAACATTGTATAGGCCCTAAATATGGTCAGAGACTAAAGTATGAAGACCTAGCTATTTATACATAAATGAGCTGACACGGTCGGCATTTTCCAAATTAAAAACAAAAAATTCATGAATGATTTTGTGATAATTAAATTAAGGACAATGTGGTATAGTCAGTTGAACCTGTACTATTCATCTTGGGGGAGACTGTGACACATTTAAATGTTGTCAATATAAGTTGAACACAGCCATGATAATGGAGTTTTGAAAGTTATTCATCGGTCGCAAGACAAAGTGTCACATATATGCTGACTCGCAAGAGAGATTCGATCAAATGGATAGCAAATGACAGATCGGGGAACAGACTTTACTAAGCACCAAAAACATGGGTTTTTTTGCTCGGTTCGGTTTCTCGGTGTTGTCTCAACACCGAAATGTCGGTGTTAAAACCAACACTTTTACAACTCTAGTTCCCAGGATACCATCTAGAGAAAAAATTCAACTAAAATAAATCAACTACTGTGTTGTTAGATTTTCTGGTTCATTCATTTCATTGTTACATATGTCAATTAGGGATTTGGTGTTGAAAATCAGATGTTCTGAGAATAGCCTTCAGTTTTCCAACCACTACTTTTATTCCACCCCCTCCTCTTAATCTTATTTAATTTTAGGATATTTTCCACCCCTTAAATTTTATTCCGCCCCACAGCTCCCTTCTTTTATTTGGATCTTGAGAGTATGCGTCTTTATCAGTGGATTTTGATCAAAATATCCAACAGCAACAACTTCTTCTTCTTCTTCACTTTACAGCTCGCTGTCATTTACTGACAGTTATGAGCCGGTCCAGGTGCTACCACGGCCGAGTAACTTTATAACCCTGTGGTGACTCCAGTAGCGTTCTTTAACGTGCACACATCGAGGCATGTACACGGGTCAGCCATTAATATCCGCACCTGATCGGACAGCGTACTGCACCACAACAACATACCTGGACAAATGTTGTAATGTGGGAAGTCGGCAATTTTGCATTCGGATCTTTATTCAGTGATTTCAAATGAGACTTTTTAGCCTTACAAACTTGGTATCTGACCGAGTTCTGATTTTTGTCAGAATACCCTGACCAGGTTGCGATCCCTGGTCCGCTAGCACAAGAGACCAGTACGCTACCTCTCGGCTACCGACTGAAATTGTAAGCTTTCACTTTAGTGTAAAAAAAAACAACAAACATATGGTCCCGAATTTGTGCGACACTGACTGATAATTTTTGGGAAATATGAATTTGTATTATCTTTCATTTGTCATTTTCACAAAACGGCAATATCCATCTATTATAATTTATAATAAATAAGTCATGATATCAATGTCATATGCCTGACCTGTTCATTTGTTGCGCAATTCATTCATTGATTCAAATTCAATGATTGTGCTAGTCTGACCAGACCTGGTAATATGGCTAAGGCCATCCAGGTCTGACCGCGGCGGCGCATCAGCTTAGACGGCTATTTAATTTTTTTAAATACACTTAATTTTACAAATCAACTAACATAGTCATTAATGTTAACAATATTGCAATATATATTAGCTCTGACACCTACCAGAACGTGTGTATAATTCCGTAATAATTTAATCCAAAAATCCAGTCGGAAAACATGTTGACAAAACGTGGTTAAATGGCCGAAGCAGGAGGAGCTAACATATCACATGACTACGTGCGTCTCGTGCATGGCAAACATGATTCTGCAACTCGCATTACTGTACCAGGATGTTAACAGTACGCATGTGTAACAAATTGGAGTTGGTAATTAGTAAAAACTACACGCATGCGCAGATTGTAGTTCCCCTCAACTTGAATTGTATCAGGGCAACCTGAATTGTACACTCAATGTGAACGCATGTGATTACCTTGCCGTGCGCACGGGAAACTCACAGGGGGATTCATGAAATTACGGGTCACATGCAATGGTCGACGAACACACGACATGTCAGTGTTTACGTTCTGTTATCTGTCGGATTTTAAGGATAACTGACACGTAGGTGAGTGGATGGTTTCACACTTGTATTTGTATTTAGTTGATAAATACATATGCGTTGGTCCTAATTGTTACTTTTATAGGAATTATAGCCGCCTATGTTGTTTGACGCACGCCATGGATCTTTGATGGCGTAAGCCATGACACAAAGATCAAATGGATCTATGATTGTGCCAAATTGTGGTTGTGCAACATGAGTCATGTCTCATGAATCACATGATGGACAATCTCATTCTCATACGTCACAGCGTCCTCATAAAAAAGAAAATAGTGGTGTTATATCGCCGTACAACTATAATCGTCAAATTTACGATGTGACAGACAGACTCGCAAATTTACAAGAACTCTCCTATTCCCTAATTTCGTGGCCTACCTGATTTCGCATGCAACATCTTGTTTACAAGCATCACTACAAATAATATTAGTCCAACACATGCAACAATAATAAGATACATTGTGTGTGGAGCAACCGCAGCCATTTTTAATAAATATTTGGTTGTATATTGTCGAAAATATTGCGATGATTTTCTTGTCAATTTTCCACGTAGGGTCCACACGATTTTTACGCCGCACAATTTGCGGTGCACTTGATTTAAGTTCAGCGTAGGATTAACCCTTCAAATTTGGCTGAGGGAATCTACTTATTGGGCTTACTTGGAATAATCCACCCTTCTTTTGTTTGATATGTATATAGATAGACAAACAGAGAAACACTTATCATAGGTATCATATATATGCAGGCTCAGTGAAATATTCAATTGCCACTTCTAGTCCAGTGTATTTATGGTTTCACCTCAAACCATTATTGCAACACAATGTAGTCAGGTTCGAAATGGAATAAAAGTGAAAGGTGCGAGCATTTTTCTTTAAAAAACTTTTGAGAATTGTTTCTAATGGTATTTTTTAAGCTGATTTCAAAAACCAATATGTTGGCAAGTCGATAAATTATTATTTCTGAACCAAAATGACAATTCAAAATGGCCGCCATCAGAACAAATTAAGTCTAGATTTTCGTTTACTGTTATATTTTGTTCTAAGACATTTGAATAATATGCATTTCCGTACCTTCGAACGATTTGTGACAAGAGACACTATACACAGAACATATGTGGTAATTTAATGTGAACATGTTTGACATTTAACCCAATTTATTCCCTAATGTTTCTCAGTGGGAATATATAAGTACATTAACCCATCACAAATCACATAATAAAAATAAAAAAGAATTAAAAAAAAGAGCGAAATTGATGATTTTGTGAAATAAATTTGTCACTATGTGGTAAAATACTCAATTTATGGCGTTTCAAGAATGTTTATAAAAAACTTTATTTCTGGCCTTCCATTATTTGTATAATATCATGATTACAGAACATAAAACTTTTCCCAAATACTTTGAGTATTTTTCGAGGCCAGTATGTGCTTCCAAAATTGAGAGTTAAATTCTTTTTGCATCTATGATTGAGAGGACATGCAGATATTCTTAAACAAAATGTGTGTTCCATTGTATCTATGGACTTGTACTAACTTGAAACATTTTATTATGCAAGAATAATCTGCACAAACTGGAATAAAACAACCATTTGTCTCAAACGACTAGAATATGGTGGCAAGATCAGTGCATTCTCTTATATATGCGAGGCTCCCTATCATCGCCTTTTGTGATTTCACATACCCCATTATCAACGTTCACATTTGGAGTCAGTTTCTTGAAAAATATGTGAAATCCAGTGACTGTTGATTGGCACAACCAACGTAATCCTATTTTTCCAACACTAAGTTTTTTAGGAGGGACATTCAAATGAGTTTACACATTAAAGGTACTCAATCCGAGTCGATGCTCCCCATGTAAATCAACGAATGTTATTCTGGGTGCAATCTGCAATTCAGATATTATGTATCAATCTCCCTTGAATAAGAAGGGGACGAATTTACTATACTTGTAAATGATAATTCCAAACACACATATGGACATTCATGTCTGAAATAAAATAATAATAATAATAATAATATCATCAGATTCCAACAACAACAACAACATTTTTTGAAATGCCGCTTCAGTTATCAGAATCGAGTAATTGCCCAAAAATAATTCTAACCACAGTCAACTATAGAATAAAATTGCCCAAAACTTATTATTTATCAACATTTTGTTCAAGCAAATTTTGCCGGTTTGTCAAATATTTGACACAAAAAAGCCGATTGATTTTAGAGTTATCCATCTTCATCCGCAATTTGGTCAGAGAAAGTCTTCTCGTCGACTGTTTACTGGGCCACCTCAAAATGATCGGTGGTAAAAAAATAATAGATTTCAAACATCGACATCTGATCTCTGAGCTTTGGTGGGTGGGTTCATCGACTCGAATCAAATAGTTTTTACCCCCGAAGCCAAGGAAATGGTAATTTGCGAGCGTTAATTCGGATTATGCATCTTTAAACTCTAATTTTATTCATTGCTGTTTACTATTTGTGCACACACAAAAACCTTTAAAAATGGACAAAAACAGTCCAAAATGACATTTTTTGGAAAAGAGTCAATACTAAGGATTCATATACCGATAGGACCATAAGTTGATTTTGGCAAATGTGTGTTTAGCAATTCCAGCACAGTGTATTTAACCTAGTATACTTAAGAGGTTATGAGAAATACATGGCCTATAGATATCAATTTATTGAGTTGTATGACCACACATACGGTATTTCATCACACCAGTTCTGTGTCACAAGGCAAATTTGGCTTAAGTCCAAGAACTTTGTATGTAGTTTGCCACTAAAGACGCCAAGGGTTGCTTATTTCGGCCAATTTGGCCGGTTACTTCATGTGACTTTTTCATCTGACGTGTGTGTCGGAATAATGATATGGAGGATTTATGTAAATGTTAGCCCAAACTACATTTCCAAGTAACGATGGTTTTGTTGTTTATTTTGAGGAATAATACCGCGTCAGATGAATTCAGCCCAAATATGTTAACAGTTGTCGTGTAAAACATTCGGCAGTAAGTTAGCGTTATTTAGTATTTGTGGATGTCCTTCAACATGGGGAAAATAGACTACTGCGCTTGAACGAGCATGTGAATTGTCGTTTTTAATGTATAGCAACTTTATAATCAATAACAGAGGCATTCTCTGTCAAATAAGGTCGCTCTATTTACGATACCAATTGGGGAACTTTGTGAATTAAATTACGCGTAAACTTAACCTGCTGCAAATAGAAAAGGTGTCGGAATCGGTGTACTCGCCTCATGGCTAACTCGCCCCAATCGGCGAGTGCCAACTCGGAATAAAAGGCCAACTCGGAATAAAAGATGCATACGGGGTGTTATATGGCGTTTGGTCCGTTGTTTCTCAATGAATATTATTGAAATTTGGTGTATATGTCCGGGCTGGGACATGGAATACAACAACGTTTGAATTGTTTTTAAATTTACAAATTTGTTGATTTTATTCATTTTGTTTTCGTTCTGAAACACACTATAAAGTGTATATAATATAATAACGAACACGAGACATACATAATTTATAAACTATTAACAAAAGATATCAAATTCAATACATGACAAAGATGACTCAGTGGAGTTTATAAAGTGAACATAAAAACATTGAGGTAAGAATCTTTTTAAGGAATGCAACTTTATTTAATGATAATAAACACATAAATTAAAATAACAAACATGAGACATACATGATTTATAAACTGTTAACAAAAGATATCAAACTCAATACATGACAAAGATGACTCAGTGAAGTTTATAAAGTGAACATAAAAATATTAAGGTAAAAATCTTTTTAAGCATTACTAAACCGTTTAGCACAGTCCACTTCACTCATCCGATCATCACTAAACTTGATATTTATCTTGATATTGATCTATCAGATGAGAGCTATCAAATATTTTTTTTATTTTATAGGAAAAAATGGTCGCCAGCGGCCATATTACATTTACGTTATATGTTATCGCGTCATGTCGATATCTAGTATTAGTTAGAAATTTCACCTTTCCAGATTCATAATTGCTCCATTGACTGTAACAGATGGAATTATTCCCCTCTTCGGATAGAGTGTCACTGAAACTTTATTTTGTCAGACTGTCTGTATAGTCACTGATTATATATGGCAATAATCTGTAATAAGATGTAGCACTATTTTATTTTATATTTACATGCAGTGCTGTTTTTATACAACAATTCTAATCCCCCCTAGATCATCATGTGATCGACCATACATCGCGCGAGGACCTGGTTGAATTAAGGGGGGTTTTGTGGATAACTTCTGTCCTCAAGCTAGATTATACTTATGACATTTAATGGCATGTTTCTAACGTGGAGGGTTAGATATGCTTGAGACACCAACACTCTTCAATTCACACCAAGTTATCAGCTGTCATATTCGGATATTAGAACCGATAGCCATGATATATGGTTTATTTTGTGTATACTAGTAATATTGTTATTTTCAGTACCTTTATATACCAGTACTGTGTATAACAATGCATATAAATTAATCCATGTATACATGTATATTGATTCAACGGATTCAGTGGTTTTGTCCATAAGTCTATCAAATATGCGGGGAAAACATGGCCACAAGCAGTACACCCTGTTAAATTTCGAATTTGAATCAATTGGCGCACCCTGCAGCCAGCTTTTATTGGAGAACTTTTTCTCACGTGGATAGTTTGGGTCACCGCTAGATGTGAGCCATGTTTTGTTCTCAAGCTGTCCTTGTGAAGACATCACTGCCAGCGGTGATCTGGAATTTTACTATTTTTATGGCTAAATAATTTGGTTGATCCTACAGACGACACCCCTTGTCCGATCGTCACCAGATTCCACAATGATCTTCTGGATAATCAGGGTGAGAGTAATCTAATTTTCCCGAATTTCGTTAAAAAACATTACCACAGGCAGCAATTTGGTATCTTACTGTTTGATCCTCTTTTGCGTGACTGAATTGTTTAGCAACTGTACAGTCATATCCCTCATCTGATAGTCACCACACTTTATATTGATCTTCGGGCTGACAACTAGATGGGAGCTATCGAATGCATTGAATTTTTTTGGAAAACATTGTCGCAAGCAGTCATCTTCTATTTTGGTTTTTATATACATGTATATCTCTTCATTCGGATAGTCAGTATTACGTAGGTACTTCAACTTTCCGCATTCCTGTCATCATTTGAAATATAAAAATTTACCTGATACCATGCACCCTTCAAAATTTGTTTCGTCGTATCTATTTTAATGACCCGTATGGTAATATTGATACAGATATATTTGTCAAACATTTCTTTGTACAATATACAGGTATTTAGTTTGTAACTAAATCTAGAAATATATAATAGTAGCTGGTGGACCCTACTTCGTCCGGGATGTTCCCCTCTGATTTTCGGAGAATTGCGCGATTTAACCTTGAATTGACCATTTTAAAGGTGAACGTCATGTCGGGTCACGATTTGACCCGTCCAAAACACTCCCCGGACAAAAGTCACGACAAAAATACCCGTCGAAATCCGCCCGGCTTTACCCGATTTGACCTTGAATTGACAATTTTGAATGTCAAGATCAGGTCAGGGTCATAATTTGACCCACCCGAAACACTCCTGGGACAAAAGTAACAGTAGGTATTATATTTCGTTGAAATACTTCCGTTTTACCAGATTTGACCTTGAATTGATCTTTTTGAATGTCAAAGTCAGGTCGGGATCAAGATTTGACCCGTCCAAATAGTCCAGAAACATGCCTACATCAGCACGTTCGAGAACATGGTCCCACGTGAAATTGGACCCGTCCATATTGCTCCCGGGATCGAAGTAGTCCTACACACAATTTTTTAGTCGGATCGGTCAAGGTCCAGAAACATGCCTATGAGCGAGGTCAAGTTGACACGTTAAATACCAAATCCGAGTCGGATCAGTCGAGCAGTGTTAGAGTCTATAACACATACACACATGCATTCATGCATACACACATACATACAGACAGGTGTTCCAAAATGTATAATCGATAGCTACAACAATTCTATGGTAGATAGTTCACGGCCGACCTGATGCATGCATCTTAGTTTTCTTGTATATCATTGATGCGGCAAGGTCTGGAATATTGCGCAACGGTCTGGGACCCATCACCCTGAAAAGGATATTGGACAGATAGACACTATTCAGAGAAGGACAGCTCGCTTTATCAAGGGTGGTTATCTATATTAACAAGACAGTCAATGACTGTGGGGTGGCTCACCAGACTGCAAAGACTGATAAGACTCGGGAGACCACAACAGTCAGAACTTTTCATAATCACTGTAGATTTAAACAGGATATGTGGCTAGATGGACTTCAAGTATGTAGATTGGTGAAAATCCACCTTGAAATTACCAACTGTACACTACTGATGACCCCCTCCTCCAGCTCAACAAGTCCCCTCCCGACCGGGCTCCAGACTCCCAAGTCTTAGGTTGGAATTTCACAACCGACACCTCAAACTATCTCAATTGTTGGAAATTTCCAATCTCACAAGCGCCTTTTTCTAAAACCATTTAGACATGTTTGAAGCCCAATTATACATGGACCCAAAACACAATACATGTATGTCAGATTAATCAGTCAGGTGGTTCCAAGGTAGATGTTTTAATGAATTTGGTATTTCAATGATTTTATTAGACACAAACGTGTTAACTCCCCATAGCCCGCCATTTCTTGACAGGTTGACCTCATTTTAACAAATCTGAATCTCAGTCACTAAAGGATCCTCCTGATACCTCCATACTATATGTAAGCTAAATAGTCCAACCTCTCTTGAGAAGACATTTTAAGAATTAATATAGAGACACATAGTTATGTCCCTGGTCCCACCCTATTTAACCTGGTGACCCCATCTGAATAAATTTGAATCACAGACACCAAAGAACCCTTCATGCATATCATAAATATCAGTAAAATAGACCTGATGGTCCTGATGAAGGAAGCATATTAAGAGGGAAACTGTCCTTCGCTTGGCCCCTATTTGACCAGGTGACCCCATTAAAAAAAATCTGAATTGCAGTCAAGTAAGAACATTCCATGCAATATAAGCCAACTAGTTCTTGCAAACATATTTCAAGAATAACTATGTAGTGAAATAGTTAAGTCTCTGGCTCCGCCCTTATTTGGCTTTGTGGTCCCATTTTCACAAATCTGTCACCCAAGGTAATTTCATACCAAATATAAAGCAAAATAGGCCATTTGATTCTTACATAGAAGACATATCATGAATTACTATGGAGAAAAGAGTATAATGTAGCTGGCCTTGCACCTACTTGACCTGGTGACCCTGATTGAACAAATCTGAATCACAATCACCAAAGGAGTAAGCCTGCAAATAGCGTGTCTGTTCCTAGATTGTATGTGCCTGGCCTCAACCAACACAATGTATTATACAATCAAGCCTTGACATAGTGTGATAGTGTGTCTGTCATTTGCAGAATAAGATCCCCAGATGGTGAATTTAGTGACGCTATCCAACACAGCGGGCTAGCATCACTAAATTCACCCTATGGGGACCTCATTCTGCTAAGGCCCTCAACTGCTATGGCAGACATAGGATAAGATTGAAGTTCCCCAGTTGAAGTTGGTGATGTTCACATATTGGGCACCTCAATTATGAATTTTATCTTCTGCAAATTAGGGGATATAGAAACTTCCTAGAAGTGAAATTTAACTAACAACAATGTTAATTTGATACTATAGATACTTCCCAGAAGATGAGGCCTAAGCAGAATGAGGTCTCCAGAGGGTGAATTTGGTCATGCTAGCCCACTGTGCGGGATAGCATCACTAAAAGCGTGTCTGTTCCTACAGTGTGCATGCCTGGCCTCAAGCAACACAATGTATTATACAATCAAGCATTGAAATAGTGTGATAGTGTGTCTGTCATTTGCATAATGAGGTACCCAGAGGGTGAATTTAGTGACGCTATCCCACACAGCGGGCTAGCATCACTAAATTCACCCTCTGGGGACCTCATTCTGCTAAGGCCCTCAACTGCTATGGCAGACCTAGGATAAGATTGAAGTTCCCCAGTTGAAGTTGGTGATGTTCACCTATTGGGCACCTCAATTATGAATTTTATCTTCTGCAAATTAGGAGATATAGAAACTTCCTAGAAGGGAAATATAACTAACAACAATGTTAATTTGATACTATAGATACTTCCCATAAGATAATTGGTGGTGCTAGGCCGCTGTGCGGGATAGCATCACTAAATTCACCTTCTGGAGACCTCATTCTGCAAATGACAGGCATGCTATTTGCCCTGATTTGAACAACACATGATATATTTGGGAATTAATGACTTCTAGCATATCCCCAGGGAATGTTTATAAAAATGGCAGATTTCACTTGACATGATTGTGTAGGCATACCCAGCATACAGTTACAGCCAAAGTAAATGCTTCTTATTAATGATTCTCTGTCAAGAATTTGAGTAAATTTTATTTTTGGGACCAGGCCCGGGTGGCAGAAGCAGTGAACTTGAGTGAAGGGCCAGGGGGCACAACCTTCAGAAATGTAATGGCATTAGTTTTTCAATTTTCAAAAAATGTTAATCAATATATATATATAATTGACCATGAAGTTAAATACAATTTTTTTTATATAAATATTTTAATAAAAAAAACAATTCCACATTTTTTTTTAAATATTCTTTTATTTTTTAATATATCATTTCTTTTCTTTTCTTTTCGTTTTTGGTTAAAGAGTTGAATCTGAATTTTGTTTGTTTGAGTTATGTCCCTGGCCCCACCCACATTTGACCCAGTCACCTCATTTGAACAAATCTGAACCCCAGTCACCCAAGGATCCTTCATACCAAATATGAACCCATTTGGCCTGATGGTATTTGAGAAGATGTTTAAAAGAATTACAATGGAGGAATAGAGTTATGGCCCTGGTTTCTCAACTAATCAACCTGGTGACCTCATTTGAACAAATCTTAATGTGAGTCACCTAGGGAACATCCACACCAAATATGAACCCATTCGGCCTTATAGTTCTGGAAAAGAAGTCGTTATAAGAGTTACTATGAAGGAATAGAGTTGTGGCCCTGCTTTCTCAAATAATTGACCTGATGACCTCATTTGAACAAATCTGAATGTGAATCACCTAGGGAACATCCACACCAAATATGAACCCGTTCCGTCTTACAGTTTTGGCGGAGAAGATTATTCTTGACGGACGGACGGGCAGACGGACGGCTAGACGGACGGACGGGCGACGGATGATGAGTGATGACTATAGCTCCACCGGAGACTTCGTCTCAGGTGAGCTAATAAAACAAAATTGTGTTTGTTTGTTTGTTTGTCCGTCTGTTTGTTTGTTTGTCTGTCTGGCTATGGGCGATCAAACGACTGGACCATCGGAGCTGAAAATGTGCACACAGGAGTCAGTTGACCCAGCTTCATTCAGTATATATGATTACGCCGAGATAATGTATTTCTTTGATCAGCTCCAGGTCAACGTCACGGAGTGTAAAACAGGATTTGCACTTCTGTGTGAGTTCATGATGTAACATTTTGTGGGGTTGAATTACATACCCAACGTCGATCCACATTGCCCAAGATGTTTTAAATCATACTGTAGTATCAGCTGATCATGATACTGTGGTAATCATAGTACATGCAGTTACACAGCCAAAACCCTTACCACGATTCATGGTTTAGACCTCGGGTGTTGACCATCCATGTATACCATCCATGTACACTATTAGACAACATGCGGTATGACCGTGGTAATTAACCAAGATATACAAAGACTGAACACATTGGACTACTGTGGAACACACTTTCCTGCCATTGTTATTGCATGCTCATAATTATAACCAGGCCGCCATCACTTTAGTTAGAACACACTTTCCTGCCATTGTAATTGCTCATATAACCAAGCCGCCATCGCTTTATTCAGAACACACTTTCCTGCTATTGTTATTGCTAATATAACCAGGCCGCCATCACTTTAATTAGAACACACTTTCCTGTCATTGTTATTGCTCATATAATCAGGCCGCCATCACTTTATTTAGAACACACTTTCCTGCTATTGTTATTGCTAATATAACCAGGCCGCCATCACTTTATTTAGAACACACTTTCCTGCTATTGTTATTGCTAATATAACCAGGCCGCCATCACTTTATTTAGAACACGATTGGCTCAATTGCTGAAAGCCGACTTATAACTCACCGTGAAAAGTCACACACTATCTAGTTAAGTGAAACTTCAAAAGTATGGGAAGCCAAATTGACATTTAATAAATAATTGAGCTTATGCACAATTAAGAATATCTAATTGCGCTTTTAAAAGCACAATAAGAATATCTTCTCTTATTGCACTTAAGCACAATAAGATTTCCCCTTATTGCGGTTAAGCGCAATTAGTGATTCTTATTGCGTTGCGCTTAAGCGCAATTACATCCGTATTGCGCTTAACCGTAATTAATATCTCCCTCGTGAGACCACCCCTCTGCAAATAGTAGAATCTGAATAGGCCTATATGTGGACAGTCACTAATAAACTCCACCACCGCACTATGGACTACACCATTTGAATTACAGGGAGCTTATGTAATGTGGCTAATTGCACTTAAGCGTAATAAGGAAGATTTTAATTGCTTAATTAAGCGCAATTAGCAATATTCCTTATTGCGCTTAAGTGCAATTAGAGATTCATTATAAGCGCAATAAGATATTCCTTATAAGCTCAATTATATATTTCCTTATTGCGTTTAAGCGCAATTAGTTCGTTCCTTATTGCACTCTAATTGCGCTTAAGCTCAATTATTTATTAAATGTCAAAATGTGTCTTCCAATCTCACCGGAAGATAACTCTATTATAATCTTGCAACTTTATTTAGTTGCATGGATTTATTGAATTGAAAGAACGTCAAGTGGTAAATAATTCATCAACGTTGTTTTCTTTTGTCACAAATTGATTTATATATGTTAGGTTTTATATGTAGTGATGTCGATAGAAGTGGGTTTATTAATATATTCTACAGACTATCAGGTTAAGAAGAAAGACACCTCGCTGTAAGGAAATGAACTACTCGAACCTCGGCACATCGATAAAGAATACTTGCTCCCTGTGCGATCCTTATACCACTGCACCCTGTGCTATCCTTATACCACTGCACTCTGTGCGATCCTTATACCACTGCACTTTGGTTTGGATGATCGATCCCAGCGATTATCCCAAATGCGGATAACTCGACTGCATAATTTATTCGTCAGTAATCGTCACGTGTTCTTTTGCGTTCACCCTACAAATAAAATTTAATAAATATTTCCATGACACCCCTCATAAAAAATTACCACGATATAAGTACTTGGGATAATGCCCCAAATATACCACGGTACATTTACAATGGTTTACCACGGTACATTTACCATGGTTTACCATTTTTTTGGTCATGCCGAAATCCAATATATTGAACCCTTTAAATGTTTGAGTCATATGTAGACTTTATACTCGCAATGGTCAACCAAGTTCAATGTCCATATATATAAGAATTTTACAACAACAACAAAAATATTTTTGGAGGTCTGAACTCTAAAGTTTACAAAAAGCTATTATATATGACATGCTTTGCAATTTCATTTTAATTGTTTTGAGAATATAAATAAGAGGGTGTCACCCCCCTCTTTTGGTTCGCGGGATTCAGGCCATTTTCAGGCGGTACACGCAGAGAAAATTTGGAAATTCACATGTGAACCAAAACTGTTTCCATGTTTGACCCCAATAGAGGAACCAAATGAAGCAAACATAATATGTTATCAGATGTTATACCAAAATAAAGTACAAATTTAAAAACCAAACAAACACGAAGAACCAAAATAGAGAACCAAATGAAGGACCATATACATGTTTTGGTTCTTCGAAGAATCAAATTAAAAAAGCAAAATCAAGTACACAACAGACATTCTGGTTCCACATTGAACAAAACTTGTTTCTAATTTTTGTGCTGAGGGGAGAACCAAATATAATATATGACCTGTTTTGGTTCTCTATCTGGTTCCCGGAATGGAACCAGAACATGGAAGCAAATAGTTGCTTTGGGTTCTCCATTTGGTTAATTAAATGCCTATATACTATATATGAAACCATTATGAGTTCGTTGAAACAATGTCACGTGCGTGACACTATATATGTGTAGGATATAATTAGCGCGTTTGATGTGTCTTTGTTTCTAAATGTTCTATATATTAGTTCGTAAATACGTTATACCGTTTAAATTGATATCACACGATGTTGCACGATTCAGCGAATAAACCACGAAGATGTTGTGATGTCTGAAGGTAATATCGAATTATTAATTAAGATATTGTTCCATATACTTTCCCCACATTGTTGTGATATGACCCCCCACCCGCCAGCTATCAAATGGTATTTCAAAGGAATCACGTTTGATTTTGTCTTCACAATATTGTCTTAAACCCAAATGTAAAATTTTAGACTATATGACGTTTAAGTTGGGACTAATATAATGTATATATTGGTCCCAGGTTTAACCTAGGCCGGGCTCCCACACAAACCTTGAATTGAATTCGGTGGATTCTTTGGAGAACCAAAAAAGACACACAGGATCTCATAAACGTACAAAAAGACAGACAGGACCCCCAAAATGTGCAAAAAGTAATCCAGCATTTCAAATTCTCATAAACAAAAATAGATCTAAAATTAGTCCCATCGCATTATATTCCAGTACAATTATCAGTCGTTAACTTTGTGTTTTTTCTTGTGAAATTTCAACCGAATTTGATTGGTAGGAATATATGATATAACAAATTCGAATAAGTGATAACATAAAATGAATAATATATCATAATATCGAATATGTGATATCGCTATAGCATATGATAAATACGGGAGGCAAAATTCACTTTTAATAATTATTTGCGATTAAGCGCAATTATTTGTACTTATATATGCACAATTATTTGCGCTTATATAAGCTCAATTATTTGCACTTAAGCACAAATAATTGTGCTTTAGAGCAAATAAAAGGTCGGTAGACCTCATGTCCGCCTCTAAGCGTCGGCTTGATACGACCGTTGTTTGCGCATAAAATTCTGTCTTTAGTGCTAGTAAACCTACATACCAAATTTAATTTCATTCAGTACACATTTCTAGTGAAATTTCAACCGAATTTGATGGGTAGGAAGGAATATATGATATAACAAATTCGAACAAGTGATAACATAAAATGAATAATATATCATAATATCGAATATGTAATATCGCTATAGCATATGATAAATACGGGACGCAAAATTCACTTTTTAATAATTATTTGCGATTAAGCGCAATTATTTGCGCTTATATAAGCTCAATTATTTGCGCTTAAGCACAAATAATTGTGCTTTAGAGCAAATAATTGTGTTTAATCACAAATAATTGCGCTTAAAGGGGTACTGTACGCCAAATGTTGTTGTTGGTTTCTATAGTCTCCGAGTCAGAGAATAAGGTAACAATTTTTTCATTATTTGAAAGTCTGTTGAGTACGAAGTAGTGTTACGGATGACAAATTTACCGGAATGCAAAAATACAAATTGTCGTTGTCGAGTAATTTTTGTACAGTTTTCAACCAAATGAATCAAATAAAAGTTATATTATAGGCATACTAGTCCAATATAATCATTTAAGTTATTGTATCGTCGCTAGTCAGTGAGTGACTTGAGTGTTCTCCCCGTATCATTATAATATTTTAAGCAATCGTGTGTGCGATCGGTTTAACATCCAGTATCCCTCAATTACTTTATTTTGATTACGGAAATTCGTAATTTAATTGACGCCATTTTATGGCTCCAGTCATAAATTCAATTTATATCAAATTATTAACTTTTAAATTATTAAATTTTAAGATAGCATATTAACCTGAGCGTTTACAGAATACATCTTCGACTCAAATTACTTATGTTTCTATATATTATCGATATTAGATCGTTGTTGTCACCGGAAATTTAATGCAAATGGCGTACAGTACCCCTTTAAGCGCAAATAATTATTAAAAGTTAATTTTGTCTCCCATAGATGACATTGATAAAGGCATAACATTTTATATACCGTATTCGATTTTGTGATATCATATATATATATGCATTATTTGTATCACAAAATAGGTAATATAGAAGAACGACGCCCATATACGTGGGACATCGGCGGATAAAAAAATTGCTGGCTAGCACCTGCATTGCGAGTTATACGGCAGATATTAAAGGTACTCAATCCGATCAGAGGGTCCCCATATCATCAAGATACAACAACAACAACAACAACAACAACAACATTTCTTCAAAATACGCTTTAGTTATCAGTATCGATTAATTACAACAAAATAATGCTAACCACTTTCAACGTACTATGGTATCAAATTTCACAAAACGTGTTATTTATCAACATTTTGTTCAACTAAATATGGCTGTATTATCACTTGAGTATCCACTTGTTTTTAGAGTTATCCATCTTCATCCGCAGTTTTGAACAAGAACATCATTTTGACGGCGTGTTTCGGGGCCACAAACAATTGAAATAACAGAGTTAAAAAATCGATATCTGATCACTCTGAGCTTTGATGGGTAGGTTCCTCGACTCGAATAAAATATTTTTACCCGCGAAGCCAAAGAAATAGTAGTTTAGGGGTGTTTAATCGGATTGAGTACCTTTAATGTAAGAAGTATTAAATAGTACATGCTTGTTAAACGATTCAAACCAAACGACTTCATAAACTTCGGGAAGCTGATGACATCATTAATGAAAACTGCACAATTGCCAATTTACTTCATTGAGTGCGGTGTATTGTTCGCGCACGCACGGTGAAAGTTAAATAGCAGTATGGAAATAGCGATGACCCGATTTCAGGACAAGAACTTCAAATAAAAGTCTAAATAAAATTGTGATTGAAACAGTACTTTCAGCGGGAATATGCACGTGGTCTCCATACCTACCACGCGGACGTCTTTTCCCAAAAAGCTAAAAATAGACAACACATTTGCAGCGAAAGTGGAGGATGGCGTCTGGAAGTGAAAGTGTGAAAGAAACGTCCTTGATTAATTCAGACTGCGAATCGGGGTTATCAATCAACAAAAGTTTCATAAAAAGAGTTAAGGTAAGTCGGCACACTACGTAAACTCGAAGACAATAGCAACGCCATTAATTAAGTCTTGCCGTTAGCAATTTACAGGCAATTTGAATGTTTATTGTTATTTTGTTCGCCAACAACTTGTTGCGAAGCATAAAGTTAGTCATCACTGTAGTCATTGGAGAAATTGGCAGCGCAATGGCACCGCTTGTTTTCGCCGTAGATCTATAATTGCATTATCATTTGGGGCTAAGTGTACATGTATTACAACCACTCTGAGCAAATTAGTACGATTTACAGTAAGTTACAGGTGTTATAAGTGGTATACAATATGACTGTGGCAGTGTGGGTGCGAAGTCAACTGAACTTCTGAACTTACTGAACTTCTGAAGTGTTCAAAGTTCAAGTTCAAAAGTTCAAGTTCAAGTGAACTGTCATCTGACAATGTCAATTCATGACCTGTTGCCATTGTTGGACTTGAAGTTGGTTGTTCTGTTATCATTTTCGTGAACATGGCACATGCCAGAGGGAGCCTAGTATGCCAACTCTAGAGGATCTGACAGGGATAATCTTCAATGGGTATTTTTGGGAAAGGGCCTGGGGCCCATGCAATTGGGAAAAATAGATAGGCCTAGTTAGATACCGTAGCGGGGTAAATTGGGAATTTTCTAATTGAAATAATGACACTATCAAATGAATATAAATTTTTAAAACTTAATGAACTAATGTATAAAACAACAGTGTATATAATATACCAGCTCATACTAAGTCTGTAAGTGTAAGACATGTCACATGTACTTCTGTAAATCTGATACATGACATGTTACGTATATACCAGCCCATACTAAGTCAATACCTCTATAAATCTGATATAGACTTTATTCTAGTAGTAGAAATTGTTATATACAAATTATAGTCAGGAGTATTGTATATGATTGATTCTTGGTATAAGTTAGTATGTAGAATTAAGTAGTTATTCCATAAGAACATGTTGCGTTAAAGCATGAGTTCCCTGTATGTGAACAACATTCAACCTAAAAAAAAAATCCCCACCCCCCTGCACCTTCCCACAAATCATCAATGTTTCATCAATTTTTATACTAGGTTTCATACTTAAGTGCCTAATTGTCAGAAAATTTAACTACAGATTTTTGAGAATTTCTATGAAACAATGATTTTTCATATACTTTCTGTACTTTCTGTATATGTCCATAGACCATAGCCATTTAATTTATATTAATCAACACCCCTAAACATATCAATTTGAGTTAATAAACATATCACATACCCATAAGTCTAAAAGGCTTCGTTTTATTTTGGGTTAAAGTTGCTTATCTTCGAGGAATCGCATTAACCCCGGTTTTGAGGAGTGCAAATTTGCAAATTAATTAGGCTAATGACTCATTTAGCAACTTAAACTAATAGAAACTGGAAGACTAAAGTCAAGTTTGGAGAATGAGATTGGGAATTTTCAGACTGTAAATTGGGAACTTAGGAATTTTTATTATTTTTTTTTAAGTTTACGGGGTGGGGCTAACCATTGTTATAATCACGTACTACGCTGTATGTGACTTTTGACAGTGACTTTTGCTGAAAATCCGAATGAACTTTTGAGAATATCCTTAATTTTCACACCCCCAATTCCACCCCCTACTTATTTGATTTTGGTATATTTTCCACCCCCTACTTTTACTCCGCACCCTATTTTTATTTGGATCCAGAGAGTATTTAAATTGGAGTTCAATTGGGAGCATTGAATCATATAGATAATAAGCCCAGCTTTTTGAGGTATTAAATTATAGTTTCAATTTATGAAGTGAGTACCGTAATTATATAGGATGCCAGATTTCATTATAACATGCTATGCCAGTCATTCCCACGAGGAAAACACAGCGAGAGCACTTCGCAATTCAGAAGAAATGCATAATTTCAGTCATAATATAATTGTAAGGTGGGTTTTTCTCAAACAAAATATCAATGTGGGAAAGACCTATGTCCAGTTACACTTTCACATGCACATAATTTAATCCTTTCATGACTCAAGCTTCCTGAAATTTTGTGGAAACCCTGTGCCAATGCATTGTCTTATATATGCATTGGCCTAACAATATTTACCTTGACCTTGTAAGCCAGTGCATTCTCTTATATATGCGAGGCTCCCTATGGAATGCACTGGCACAGAGTCTTTAACGCTGCATCAGCGCAGCTCCCATCATGAAATGTTAACTGAGATGGGAAAAGTTCTAAATATATCTTAAAATAGTTCAATATTGAATCAGCGATTACAAAGACCATAAACATTTTGACAATAGGGAAGAGTGCACATTTTAGCACCCATGAATTAAAAATTGTGATTGCATTCGGGGGTGTGAGAGCAATTGCTCCAGTCTCCTGGGAAAGATTGCTAATGCTATGCTGGTGATCCCAAGAATGAATTGTATTGCAATATAGAATTATGCCTCTTTGTAAACAACTCTTGAAATTTATATATGTCTTTCACTGCAGCACTACTTTGGCAATATTTGCCATAATAAATTCAGTCTGCTGCAACAGTAGCGACACAGCTGTTACATATCAAATGAATACTAACATTTATGACTACAGTCTACATAAATGCTAAAATTAAATATACCAGTTCTGCCCTATTGCAGATTACTGACATTGTCGGTGGTTTACTTCAGCATTTTAATTCAATTCACGTTCAAATTTACCTCCCTGTGCAACCTTCTCTCCACAATTAGAACAGCGTGTAATGATGTGGCCATTCTCTAGGGATCCAAATAAACATATCCCTACATTTGTTAATTTTCTCGAAATAGTCACAACCCTATGGTGCTTATTTGGACCCCTACATTTATTAATTTCTTTAAGTCACAAATTTATGCAAAAATTATTCCATTTTCTCTTAGTTGTTATAGTTGTTTTAAGATTACAATCTTCTGTGTTTCTGAACTCCAATGACATGGTAAATTCTTACATACTCTGCTTGTAGATCAGATTATGGAAGAATTTTGTAATTCACCCAGAAGCCTGGGAGCCAATTTCATATCAAAATTGAGATACTGGCCCACAAGTACTTACCATCTTATTGAAAGGATTCATTTCCAATCATGTACATCATTTAAATTTTCTGGTTATATTCTTACTTTGTTACAAGCGCGTAAGACGCTGTTCAGGGAAGAATTCAGATATAATTTGGGGACACCTGCTTTCCAGCAGAGGATACATTTATTCCCTAATAACTTAATAAGGCTACTATGCTGAACCAACGCAGATACATATACACATATTATAAATATGACATAATATTTCTGTTTTCAAAATAAACATGCAAACAAAGGCTCTATTGCAACTGAAGATTTTTAATCTACATAGATTATTGTTAAATTACATTGAAAAATTCAAGTTGACTCAATACTGTCACTAGGAATTTGGGGACATTTGGGCTTCTCGAGTTTGGGCGCCCATACCTGTAACAGGTATCAAAACAGCCTTGGAAATTTCCCTGACGCTGTTATGTGTTTATCAGTGATTTGGTGCGTAAAATCTGAGTGAAGTTTTGAGAATGGCCTTCAATTTTCACAGGGTCCCTAGTTTTATTCCGCACCCTTCTTTTATTTAGATCCTGAGAGTAGATACTGAGAGTGTCGTAATTTCTCGTAAAACACTGAGAACATTTAGCAGATTAGCCCTGGAATCTAAATAAGAAGTGCCAAAAAAGTTGTTAGGGAAAATGAATAATATTGTGTTTCCCCTCTCGGACTCCAAAAAATGTAGGGGCGGTTCGTAGGCTTTTCATTGAATTTTTTTTCTATTGAACTTTATTTACTTTTTCATTTATTTTGTTGACGTGAAATGTTTAAAAAAATTAGGATCCGGCAGATAGAACTACCGCATTCGTGAATAACACACAGTGGAATTTCCACTTTCACGACCAAATACACAATCTGACCCAACCACATGCTTCCTGTTAAAATGAATCTCCAACTCCGATGGAAATCGCAGACATTTGCTGATCATGGAGATAACTCATGTTGTGCTTTTGCTGCTACAGCGATTGGTAAATAGACGGAAAAAAAAATTGGGACAAGTATAATTTTTTACAGAATTTGGATGGTCGGGGGGATACTTAATACATTTTTTCTATCAAAACCAATGAAACAAAAGTGGGTCAGACCAAATGGACACCAGGCGGGCGGGAAAGAGAAAACACTTGTAAATATTTTTTGTCTTGGCCTTACCTGTATGTAGTGCTGATGCAGTGTATTTAGTTCTATTGTATTAATTAGGGTGATTTTGAGAAATTTACTAGTTTACAATTTGAATTGAACAATGAGTTTGAGGGCTGAAGCTCATCCATATGTTACTGTAATTATGGGAGCTCATAAAAGCCGAACACAACCGAACATAACCGAACACAAGTCCAAATAATGGGAAATTTCACGAATAAAGTTCATAGGCATATGTATTCATGTTCACACTATTACTATACGAAGTTTGGTGGAGTTCGGGCCAATAATAAGTGTTTATTCGATATTTTGTAAAACGCGTTTAGTGTTCGGCATAGAAAAGCCGAACACAAGTTTATGTTCGACACTCAGTCACCGGTAATTAATTAACACATAGATATGCATAGATGTGGCGTTAGCTGGCGTTTGAGATATATAACTCTATATACAGTCTACTAAATATAAGACCACCTTGTAAAGTTCATAGGCATATGTATTCACGTTCATACTATTACTATACGAAGTTTGGTGGAGTTTGGTTCAATAATGAGTGTTTTGTTGGGTGTTTTGTATAACGCGTTTGTGTTTGGCATAGAAAAGCCGAACACAAACACAAACTTCTGTCTCATGGATTAGATTATCCGCTGATAGGTGATAATTAATATCTGCCAGAAGGGATTTGGCAGGTTTAATTCGCGAGAAAAAACGTGTTTTGTTGTCCATTTTCGTCTGCATTCTCACTAAAATGTTACCCCCCCCCCCCCCCCCCCCCCCCCCCCCCCCCCGTTATTATTACAAGTCATTTCGTACAATGTGGTAGTTTAGATGGATCATACTGGACAAATGCGAACATATCAGCACGCCCCGGACTTCTAAGAAGTAGTAAATCGGTTGTCGAGTTAAGATACTCATGCGGAAATGGTTCGGAGAACATAATACTAACCACAAAACAAATAGTTTATTGCAATCATAAGTAAACATTGTAAAATTATATATAATAGTGTTCTTGTTGGCGACATAACATCTCTTGGTGATGGTGCAGGGAATTCTGGTGGAATTGATGTCAATCATAGTATATGTTCAAAGTACTATACAATATACTATACAATATACTTATATGCAAATTCTGTCCTCGGCGGAACGGATTTGGGCAGAGTTTGTTCTCCTTGAAGTCAGTGGATGGAAATGGCTCTGATGCGTGCCTAACTTTTGTTTATATATCATGCTGTATGGTGGAAGCCGATATAAAGCCAGTGTTCAACTTATCGTAGAAACACATGCATCGAATACCGATTGAATTGAAATGAATTGTCTGAATACGAATAAAGAGCGTTTCGTATTGTATCTTTTTAAAAGTCTGATATGCAGGAATAATTATTTTGCGCCAAGATACCTTTTGACGCTTGCTAGGGTTGATTGATCTAGTTTTGCATGCCTTTACTCTTTTAGTCTGACATGGCTTCTTGGCAATAGTCGCGGTTTTCGGTATCGTCAAACGTCCGTCAGTCGAAATTTGCCGAAGATTCTGGCATAAATTAAATTGGTCACCAAGCGATGACTTAGTAAAAAGTCATTGATTTTCAATTGCTGGCACTCTACATGAAACCATCGGTCACACATATCGCAGCCGATGCTGCGTATCTCGTGACATTCCTGGGAACAAACACCACATGGGTAAATCAATTTGGAATTAGGCATTGTAGAATTTTCAGACCTGTGATCAGAATGCCAAATACTGCTGAGATTGTGATTTGCCAAATAATATCATACCACATTCTTATATAGAACTTCTCGGATATTGCACCATGAACTCACTTTCTTGTCACTCAAATATTGTTTTTACAATCGTACGTTGTCTTTCATGGCGGGGCCCACCAAAAGCATGTTGTTTCTATAATAGTAGGCGCCATCAAATACTGATTGCAACTAACTGTCAAAACACTGAACTACAATAGGTGAGAGACCGCCACCAACAACAATTAAAGCCTTTCGGCTTAGTGACCATATATCTGATATTAATTATCACCTAGCTAGACAGCCGTTATAGACTAATACACGAGAGAAGCTTGTGTTCGGCTTTTCTATGCCGAACACTGAACGCGTTTTACAAAATATCGAATAAAACACTTATTATTGGCCCGAACTCCACCAAACTTCGTATATTAATAGTGTGAACATGAATACACATGCCTATGAACTTTATTCGTTATATTTCCCATTATTTGGACTTGTGTTCGGTTATGTTCGGTTGTGTTCGGCTTTTATACGCACCGGTAATTATAGTTAGGTCTGTGTGGCATATATGCCAAATTTTATTACCGCTACCCATAATCAAACTCTTTCTTTTTGTTTTGTAAATATATACCACAGTGCAGGTACTTACTAGAAATATAATTCAATCCAAAAATACATTCATGAAGTTGACATGAACATTTATCTGAATTTCAGATACCTATTTTACACATCAGAAGAAAAGGCAGGGTTTGTAATATATGTTTCAGTGTTCTTGAAATATAATCTACATGTAGCTCTAGATAGATATTAACAATCACTGACATCTAAACTCCGATTTCTTTTGTACCAGTACATATACTAATACTAACAATGGCCATTTTGGCCTGTTTTGATGTTTTTTATGAAAGCGAAGGAATCCAGTATATATTCTACGTGAAGAGACATATGCATAGGCATTATTTCATATTTGTATCTTTGAAACACAAATCTTTTGTCATGTTTTCATTGTACACCCTTAAGCTGAAGTGTATCTATTTATAGTAAATGATGAATCTACAGATTACTCAGTGTCTGGACATAGAAGTTCAGATCAGCTACAATGTAGCAAAACAATAATCAGAATATTCAAATACTGTTTCAGCCCTCATAATTGGCTACGGTAATCAGCAATGCCGAAGCCATTTGCTGAAGCAACTGAGCCACGTCAAAGGGTTGCCGTAGCAGATTGCCGAAACCAAACTATCTGAATTGAAGAGGGCTGCTGTTTATTCATCTCTCTGTGTGATTTTATCCATGGACATGACAATTCAATAACTTTTGCGTAGCAATTTAAAAATAGACACAAATTCTGTAAAAGGGACACTCGTACTGGGTAAATGTGCAAAAATATCTGTAAAAACATCACCACTAAGATGAACAGGGAGAAATAGATAAACTTTGTTTATTATATGCATTATTGATATTATTATGGATGCTGATACGATATGTCTCCTATAAATAAAATATATATATTTTTTTTTGCTAGCATGCTTTTCAAAATGTTTTGGCATGATAAATGGGAATTGACTTTGTATGGCCTTATTGAATATGAATAAAATTTGGTATGGAGGTTCAAGTGCTTTCAAAAGAGACTCAATGACATATCAATTATAGAGTTATTACCATGGGCGCCGGAAGCATCCAAGGGCAGGGGGGGCAGAGCCTACAAAAAGGGCACTTTTCCGCAAAAAATGGCATTTTCTCCGCAAACTCGGGAAAATAACCATAAATTCATTGTGGCAAAAATCCCTATTTTAATGGTATTTGTCGGTTTTTATGGCCGTTTTGTGATAAAATTGACAAGAAATTAATATTCCTTGTGAAATTGGTGGTATTTGGACCAAAAAAGTAACATTTTGCTATAAAAACACGAGATTAAACACACAAAAAGCATTTTCTGTCTCCAGAAAAAGGGCAAGTCCTGCCCCCCGCTCGCCCCCCCCCCCCCTGGTCAAGGGCAGGGGGGTCAGCTGCCTCCTCTTCCCCCCTCTTCCGGCGCCCCTGGTTATTACACCCTATACCATAAAGGGTGTTCAGTGCTATGCTGATCTGGCCGTGCCAATGGGCTAATGGGGATATTTCGCAGGACAACACATTTCGGGTTTCACGCAATGCAAGTTATTTTTGGATATTGTAGTAAGGCTGATCTGGCCTTACTGGATAGCGATGGGGATATCTCGCAGGACAACACATTTCGGGTTTTCGCAGATGTATCTTCGAGAATGTCTCATTGTTGCAGTATGTAACTTTTATGACTGCATTAATTGCTTTTGATGTCTGGGCCACAGATTTTATTGCCAGAACACAATCCATAATATAACAGCTAACTTTGCTGATGACATATGTCTCAGTTGGTATGTAGAATAAAGGTCGTATTGCGAAGTATCGGGCGTGTATTTAATCTGTTTTGTAGATTTTTGGTCCGCATTTAGAGGCTTTCTGAAATTCTTGTGTTGTGAATGAGAAACAATAAAAATCTGTAGTTTTTTTTAACAATTTGAAGGATTAGTTGTTTTAACGGAATTCTGAGGTGGTGCATTCATGAAACCAGTATATTTTATATTATAATTTATATATATATATGCCTAATAATATGATCTTGAGGGCATTACTATTTCTGACTATGGTTTTCTTGTTCTTCTTTGTTTATCTGCAGAAGTTTGTTGTTTGTCCTTCTGCCTGAGTGTCTCAGTCCTGTTTATTTCACTGCATAAATATAGCCTGCAAGTAATATTCTATCTGTAAATGCTTAGAATGCCAGTTTATATTAGCCACTAATTAATTGTCGGCTTGTGTTATAAATGTCAGCAGACTTCTGTGTGTGGTGTTTAATTTAATTCAAGGCATGCTCTTTTCAGGTCTATTCTTTCGATTTACAGTAATGCCCTAAGTAATCGACTCCATAACCACAGCAGCATTATGGGTAACTTTTCAGGATTTAGTCGGAAATATGGCTTGCCATTCATCGGAAAACTCTCGGAGAGAGCTTTCCGATGAATGGCAACAAGCCATATTTCCGACTAAATATGGCTTGTTGCCATTCATCGGAAAACTCTCGGAGAGAGCTTTCCGATGAATGGCAACAAGCCATATTTCCGACTAAATCCTGAAAAGTTACCCATAATGCTGCTGTGGTTATGGAGTCGATTACTTAGGGCATTACTGTACCTCTAATTATACCCCCTCCCTTCCCTATTAGATTATTAGGGAGATGTGACCTGTTATCATGCAGAAGTCATAATCGCTCATGTTTAATTTACACCCCAACATCACCATTCTATGATCAAATAAGTATTACGTAATAGAAATGCTTGTAATGAGTATGAATACCATAATAATCAGAAAATTCAGTTGAAATACAGTAATGCCCTAAATAATCGACTCCTCAACCACAGCAGAATTATGGGTAATATATTTTTCAGGAATTAGTCGGAAATATGGCTTGTTGCCATTCATCGGAAAGCTCTCAGTGAGAGCTTTCCACTGAGAGCTTTTTGATGATGGCAACAAGCCATATTTCCGACTAAATCCTGAAAAACTAACACATAATTCTGCTGTGGTTAAGGAATCAATTATTTAGGGCATTACTGTACCAATTAAATTTTTGTCTGCTATTAAATTAATCTAATAATATCATCAAGTTAATGGGGGTGGGGGACATCAAACTTATATCCTATAAAACAATGTGGTGCATCGGTTGTATCATCGAGTTAATGGGGGTGGGGGACTGGGGGGGGCATCAATCTTATATCCTATAAAACAATGTGGTGCATGGGGGTGGGACTGGGGGGGACATAAAACTTGTATCCTATAAAACAATGTGTTGCTTCTCAGTTGTCTCTGTGGAACGTGTGGGAAACTCATTATTTATGGACTGGTTTGAACCTGATTCTGGTATTATGTGGTCAGTCTGAGTTTCCGTGACAAAATTGTTATTGAACATGTATTTTCTCCAATTTACGAGAATCTTGTAAATTCTGGTATTTGGACAGCATCGATAACGTGAGAGAGGATAGCGATGCTATGAGTGCTCTGGGTACAGGGACCATAATGTTAATTCCTGTATCTCGACAGGTGAGAGGGTGGGCAGAGATAGTGACACCTGCATCATTAATCACAGGTACCTGCTACCTAAGTGTCTGTGGTGGTACCTGCTACCAACCTGTCTGTGTTGTGTGTCTGCTGTTATATCCATGGTAGCTTTTCTTTTCTTGCTCGCTAATTAGTAAATACTGACTGATTACTTAGGGTGTATGGTGACATAAGCCTGTTAGCTTGTTTATTTTTTATAGACTGAGATGACGAAAGTTATGGTTGCAGAATGTAGTAGTCATGATTATTAATCCTTCTATGCCTGGAGCTTCCTGAAATTTGCGAAAACCATGTGCCGATGCATTCTCTTATAAATGCTAGTCTCCAATAGGACCGGAGCCTCGCATATTTTAGAGAATACATTATAACAATACTATATATGCCAAACAATATTTATCTTGACCTTGTAGGCCATGCATTCTCTTATATATACAAGGCTCCCTATGGGCGACTCACATATATAAGAGAATGCACTGGAACAGGATATTTAATGCTGTACCAGCACAGTTCCTACTGTGAAAGGGTTAACCCCTTTATAACTGAATAATCGCCAATGATGTGTGATTCCTATTGATTCATTTGTAAGGATTCTCAGTAAATAAGCTTAACCCTTTTTAATGATGTGAAGTGTCCTGGTGCAGCATTAAATTTAGATCCTGTGCCACAGTGCCAGTGCATTCTCTTATATATGCGAGTCTGCCATGGGGAGCCTCACATATATAAGAGAGTGCACTGGCTTACAAGGTCAAGGTAAATATTGTTAGGCCAATGCATTCTCTTATATATGCAGGGCTCCCTATGGGAGACTAACATATATAAGAGAATGCATTGCCACAGGGTTTTTGCAAGATTTCTATTCTTTGGTTCCAGAATCGCTGCACGGCAGTCATGATTTATTGATGAAATCACTGACATTGAACACCATCGCTATAGTGCGTGTGATGTGAGTATGTAATGCAAGTAAAATGCTGCAGGGATTCTCGCAAATGATTTCTTTTAACTCTTTCATCACGGGAGCTGTGATATATATATATATATAAGAGAATGCATTGGCACAGGGTTTTTTGACAAATTTCAGGAAGCTCCAGTCATGGAAGAGTTAATATCAGAACTACCTATAAACCACCAGGCTTTTTTAACAAAACTTGGCAATGAATTAGCCCATAAATTAGAAACCTAAACCTTTTATACCCAGTCACCCAGTGCAGACTGTACCAGGGTCATAAATTTTGAAGGTAACCTTTAAAAATACATTTATGTACCCTATTAACTCTTTGATTAGGGAATAGATTCTTGTATCTAGTTATAAAGTTTAGATTGGAACATGGCTCAAAATGTTCTAAAAATTCCTCTTGTCAATTAATTCAAAAATTGTTTGAATCAGGGTTTTGGGTGTTTAGAATTGTTTCTTTCCTGTCCAGCCACGTTTAATAATCCTATCATGACGGGAGCTGCGCTGGTGCAGCATTAAAGATCATGTGCCAGTGCATTCTCCCATATGGAGTCTCGCATATATATGAGAATACACTCAGCTTACAAGGTCAAGGCAAATATTGTTAGGCCAATGTATTCTCTTATATATTTCCCTATTGGATAATCGCATGTATAAGAGAATGAATTGGCACATGGTTTTCGCAAAATTTCAGGAAGATCAGAGCAGAGGCTTTTGCATAACTGAAACAAATTGCTGCAGACATTGTCTTAGTGTCACACTGGAAGTCTGCTTACAGAACAAATTCATTCTTCAATGCCAAGGACTACTGAGATAATAGTGATATCAGCAATTTCATTAAAGCTTGACCCAACCAAGGTCTTCCATGGATGATACGTGTAATAGGCCAAGTTATAATTGTGAATTGAAATTATACTTGTATGTGTACATTGTGTAGAGCATGCAACTAAATGTATGTGGATCCTAGACTTTTAAGCCAGGAAATATTTCTGGCCTGGGCAATTTTTTAGCACAGGCAAATTTTTGCTTATTAACTACCTGTCACCCAAATCTGGATATAGTGAGTCTGACATTTGCAGAACGAGGTCCCCAGAGGGTGAATTTAGTGATGCTATCCCGCATAGAGAGTTGCAAAATAGTATTTCGCGAACATGGGAAGGGGTGCAGTGGACACCGTCCCTGCCTGGGTGTAGCCACAGGGGCCTGTAATGTATACGCGCCTGCTTCATGTTAATGGTACAAAATAAGTATTATTATTGTACCATTAATGTGAAGCAGGCGCGTATATAGAGGCGGCGTATATGGGCAGCGCAAAAGGGGGTGCGGACAGCGGAGCGTGTTACAGGCCCCTGTGGTGTAGCACAAAAATCTACCTGTCATCAGAAGATTAATAGGGACCTATAAATTGACTGGTGGACAGGTTCATATATCAAGCCTTGCACTTGATGGGTAAACCAAAAATAGCTGGTACAAGCAATACATTAATTAAGGGCAGGGAGGTAATCAACTAATGGTACAGTGCTCTTAATAATTTATAAATGTCAAGATGCCATATGTCTGGTTTTCTCATTAGTGCCAACTTTACTGACTGTACAGGGACGTGACAACAGGTGGGTTTGTGAGGGGTATCTGACACCCCCCCCCCCACACCCAACTTTTGTCAAGTTCGTATTTGGGTTCCATCCAATTATTTTTACATGAGTATAGACCCTTTTTCAAATTAGAATTTGCCCAATTTCATAACATTTTGGTTTCCGATTGATAACTCCAGTTTGGATTATATGATCCGAACAAAAGTTGATATGTGTGTTTCTCTGCCAAAAATACAAGCCAAGTTTGAATGTGGGTTTCCAATATTTTTACATGAGTTACGACCCTTTTCGTCCAATGAAAAAAATTTCTGGGTACTATAGAAATGAATCTTGTCTGTCTGTCCATCGGTCCATGGAAATCATCATTCATACCATCCATCTGCTTGTCTGTCCGTCCATCCGTATTTCCATCATTCATACCATCCATCTGCTTGACTGTCTGAAACGTTCGTTTTCCAGATGATAAATTGAATAGTATTCAACAGAATTTGATGAAACTTGGTATATCTGGCCTTTATACACTCTTAAAACGACTGTGGCAGAACCACATAATCACCACAGAGTTTGTGTAAACACCTGATCGAGCACAATATTGTGTGGTGAATTGTGTGGCAAATGACCTCACAACTGGTGTGTGATGTTGCCACAAAAATTGTGCGGACCAACCACACAACTTGTTCTTTGTATGAATACATAAATTGTGTGCTAAGCAATGCACAACATTGCACAGTTCATGTGTGGTTACTCACCTACATAGTTGTGTTGTTCATGCACACAAAGATGTTGAGTTCCGGTTTTTGGTACGACCATTTCTGAAGGAGTTATGCCCCCTTTTTCGACTTAGTATTTGCTGATTATTTTGTTGTCTGGATGTTAACTTGAATAGTGTTTGACAGAATTTTATGAAACTTGGTGCTTGTATGCGGTTATCACATAAGAAAGTCCTGATCAAATTTGAATTAGGATCCATTCCGCCCACTTCTGGCATTGTTATGGCCCTTTTTCACTTGGTATTTGTTGATTATTTTGTTGTCAACTCAAGTTATGATCATGGACCAGCCGAGAGGTTTAAAATTAGGAGAAGTCACTAAATTATTAGGTATAGTCATGGACGTAAATGAGATGGACAGGCAACTCTCGAAGAGTAACGCAATATATCGCGGATTCTTTTGTTTGCCAATTGACGAGCGCCTGACTGCGAGATCGCCTGTTGCTATAACCACGGCGTAAACAAAATGGCGTCTTTTGATTTCGTTTAGTGTCGGAACAGTGTCGATAGCACACAATGTTTCCTTTCTGACGCTAGCTTCTTTCATTTACCCGCTTATAATAAATACTTGAATTAATTTTACATTGAATATACATTTAGTTTATTGTTTATAATGGCCTAATAAAAGTGGGAAAACACCTACTGGACATTAAATAAAGCTTTGAATTGAAGCATCATACTCAGTCATAGAAGGAGCATTGTTGTCATTTCCGCCGAATTAGTTCTTAACTAAAAGAGCGTAATTACGCAACTATATCAATGACATATCAAGTTGGTAAATGCTCAATTAGCAAAACTTAATAGGGATTATATAACTAAGCTTGAATGAAGCAGGAAGTTTAATCTGCCCCAAAGCAATGAGAATTGAATATGATCACACTTCAGTTAATGCAATGTTAACACATCGCGAAGAGGGTTAACCATCGCTAATTTTACCTGTTTTGTTTTAATACACAACGAAGCCAACGACAATATTGTTTTATCTTGCGTGTGACTTCAGTGTTCATATTGCGATTGTTCAATCAACTATAGCATGATATCCAGTTTCTAGTAGCTATTATTAAGTATCTTCTTTTTAAACAATGAGATACCGTACAAACAACTTTATAAGTATTTATGTAAGTGCAAAATATTAAACAATAAAGCGCCTCATAGAAAGAAAAACAAATGCATATTCACAAATTTGAAATTATAAATAAAGCTTATATTAATCAGATTGGGTATTGTGAATAATGTTTTGAGTATTAAAACGCCTATAAAATGGAGATATTCCCTCAGACTTTCACTGGTCTGAAAATGGCAAACGAAGATTTTATCCCATGGGATGACCTGGACGACCTGCTCTCTGAATGTACAGATAGTTATATTTTTATTGAAATTGATCAACAGTTATGCATGTAGTATATGATATGGCAGAATGTTCGTCTTCAGTTTTCTTCTTCTTCCACGGGTCCTTTCTTTTTTGGCGGATACACTTCCGTTTTGTCGCAGGCATACTGAAATAACAAAGTAAGGCATGACTACTAGTATATATTACTAATAATCAGTTTGTTTCCTAGGTTGATTCTATTTTGGGGCATGGGGACATGGGGGGGGGGGGGGTGAGAGCCCGATACTGATATAACATTTAATATGATACACCATATACATGTACCAATATACATGGACATACATGTAGAATGTAAAGCATTTTGATGCAATAGGAAACCTTCTCAAGTTATATTTGACAATTGAATATGAAATACAGACACAGTACAATTTCCATGGACCGTATCCAAGCACGCTGATATACCGGTTGTACTTGTCAGATATTAATGAAATTTGCTCAACTTTGAGATAAGATATTGGTAAAACATGGTTATTAATCCTTGTAAAATTTGCTAATAGTCATCCCAAGACATATGCCAAATCAAAATTAATTGATCATTTTATTCAAATTTTGGTTATATATGATTACATGCTAAAGATCCTACCCCCATACTTGCAAATTAACATTTCCAAGAAAATCCAACCAATGTTAATTCTACATGAAAAAAAGTGTAAAATAATTAGTAAAATATGATGAAATTAATTGAAGGACACAAATAGTTATATTATGATTTTAAAATCACCACCCATTCCATTTTTGTCAGAGTCATTTTAGAAAACTTGAGAAAGTGGTAGCCCCCCCCCCCCCATAAAAACGAGAAAGGCTGTCAGTCTTAAAACAACACACTTACATTGTGATATAACAAACAATTCCTGCAATAAAACTTTGCAAAGTATGCTGAAAGTCACTCAGGGATATATAAGAAAACAATCTAATGCAATGGTTTCATGCCACATCTGGTTATTTTGGAAGAGTTGTTGAAATTCGAACGCGAGTGTGCTAGATTGGGAAATGTCCATTTTTAACAATTGATGCTCATTTTCTGTAAAGTTATGAACCGAAAAATAAAAAAAACAACTTCAATGCAACTAAAAGTCATCACCTAATGTATCAGCAATATAAATATTGCAAGCTTTCTATTTTAATTGCGGCCATTTTCATGTGGCTGCAAAAGTCGTAAGTCTGGTACACATAAATGGTATCAGACGTCCACCCCCAATAGCTCGAATTTCGGAAATTGAAAAACATTTCCACGAAATTTCACCTTTAATGGACATGGTTGAAATACAGAAAAAGCGTGTATAATAAATTGGTATTGGATTTGATCTTTAAGATATCCTTTCAATTTATATAGGATCCATGAACTCAAGATTTTTCCCCCGGTATTTTTCTTGTTTTTTCTGTGTTGTTCAGTGTTCCTTACGGGAGAATCTAATGCTTTTAATTCGTCTACGAGCATATTACGACGAACGTTATGAGATTAGCAGTCGCTTAGTTTGATTATTATGCAACGTTTTATTTTAGAACGTATAAGTAAGTACAATACTCACGTTTTTTAGATGTAAATATCCTTTTAAAAGCAAAACACAAGACCATCCCGCATACGACGAAAACAAGAGTGAAATGAGATCTCGCGAAGTCACGCGATCCGCGATATTTCATATACCGGCGCTTGGCCAAGCACTGCGGCTTCTAATCGCCCCATATATACATCGCTGGTATAGTCTACACTAAGCGCACGTTTGTGCAATTAAATAACCAATATAGACCTAAATTTTAGTACAGTACAAGCTACAATCTTCAGGGTGTGCAATAAACATAGAACAACACAGTTTTGTGAACATGTTAACGTTATTGCACTCGTTTGTCATGACGCGAGGGAAAACTCGTTTTACCATCGCGTCACAACAAACTCGTGCAATAACGTTATCATGTTCACACACTTGTGTCGTTCTATATATAAGTAATCGACTATTAACTTTTCAGGATTTAGTCGGAAATATGGCTTGTTACCATTCATCGGAAAGCTCGATCTCGGGGAGCTTCTGTTCCGACTAAATCCTGAAAAGTTACCCATAATTCTGCTGTGGTTAAGAAGGCGATTACTTAGAGCATTACTGTATTAACCACAACCAAGCGATGCTCTTGTTTCTATGTTTGGGTAGCAGCATTTTATTTGGGCTGATCTGTGTTACTGTGTTTAACCCTCAGGCATGACAAAAACTGCACGACCGATTGAGTTTCATTTTTGACACTGTCGGCTGAATGCTGCTAATTCAAGCAGCTATGTGCACCATCTAACTTTGCTATAACCACATACAAAATCTTTAAGCTTAAGGATCAATCAAAACTGTGAGAAGGGCTGTTCGCCAGTAATGCGAGTTTTATTCTCTTCTTTCTAAGTGCTGGAAGTGCAATGGTATGATTGTGGGATCATGGGAAGGTGAATGAATTTCTTGATTTGTGCCAGCAATCTCATAAGATCAGCAAATAAAGCATGTGATGTTCTCACGAGAAAACATCTGTGTTTCGCTTTTACATCCAAGCCTGCAAATAGTGTGTATAACATTTGCAGAATGAGGTCCCCAGAAGGTGAATTTAGTTATGCTATCCTGCAAAGCGGACTAGCATCACTAAATACACCCTCTGGGGACCTTATTCTGCTTAGGCCTCATCTTCTCTGGAAAGTTTCTTTGTTATCAAATTTCTATAGAAACTTCTTCACAAATATTCTATTTCTTTTTTAGTTTATTTTCTCTGTATCCTCAAATTGGCAGCCAGCACATTGCATAATCGAGGTTCCCAATGGGTGAACATCACAGCATTCACTATTTGGGAACTTCAATCTGAGTCTATGTCTCCCATAGCAGATGAGGCCATGAAGAATGAGGTCCCCAGAGGGTGAATTTGGTGATGCTAGCCCACTATGTGGGATAGCATCACTAAATTCACCCTCTGGGGACCTCATTCTGGAAATGACAGGCACACTAAACTCAGGCTTGTTCTCATGAGAAAACATCTGTGTTTCTCTACAACACCCAAGCCTGGAAATTGTGTGTCTGACATTTACAGAATGAGGTCCCCAGAAGGTGAATTTAGTGATGTTACCCCACATAGTGGGCTCGCGATCGCTTCAACAAATTTACCCCCTGAAACCTCAATCTGCTTAAGTCTCATCTTCTGGGAAGTATCTATATTCTCAAATTAACATTGTTTTTAGTTACTTTTCCCCAATTCTGTTTGGTTTCTGTATCCCCTAATTTGCAGAAAATAAATTGCATAATCGAGGTGACTAATGGGTGAATATCACCAATTTCAACTTGAGAACTTCTCCCATAGCAGAATGAGGTTCCCAGAGGGTGAATTTGGTGATGCTAGTCTGCTGTGCGGGATAACATCACTAACTTTACCCTCTGGGGACATCATTGACAGACACACTATTTGCAGCCTTGGAACTTTCTCTTTTACATCCTCATCCTCTGAGGGCGTTATGTAAACATTGATATGCACAATGCACACGTTTGTTTGATGTTCTTGATTTTCTGGATTTGTAGCACCTCAACATATTACCAAGCCTTGAAATAGTGAACCTGTCAATTGCAGAATGAGGTCCCCAGAGGGTGAATTTAGTGATGCTACCCCGCATACCGGGCTAGCATCACAAAATTCACCCTCTGGGAACCTCATTCTGCTGAGGTGTAAGCAGAATGAGGTCCCCAGAGGGTGAATTTGGTGATGCTAGCCCGCTATGCGGGGTAGCATCACTAAATTCACCCTCTGGGGACCTCATTCTGCAAATGACAGACACACTGTTTCAAGGCTTGCATATTACCTCAGTAATAAGCGTAATAGATATGCATACAACATGATTTTGTTGGTGGTGATTGAGGGTGAAGTTAGTGACGCTACCCTGCTGTGTGCCACCCCACACATCAGGCTAGCATCACCAAATTCATCTGTGGACCTCATTCTGCATGGCCTCATCAGCTGTGGGAGATCTAGACACAGATTTAAGTTTCCAGATGGTGAAGATGGTGATGTGCACCTCGATTATGCATTGTGTTGTTCGCCAATTTGGTGATTTAGAGAAACAAAGCTAAAAAAGAAAAAGCAATAATTTGTTTTTAGTCAAGTTTTTGTTTATAAAACTTGACTAAAGTTTTTTCTTGAAGGACGGTTGGCGGGCGGGCATCCAGGCCATGGCCCCAAACCTATAGAACATAGCCATTTATCAATTGATTCTGACAATTTTTGGCATGTGAGTTTATTAATTGTCGCATGCAACACAGCTACACACAGAAAATCATACCCACCCCGACTAACTAGAGTCATGCCACTTGTTCCTATTTATAGCAATGTTTTGTCCGCACGATATCTTGAGCAAACGTCAACCAATTAATTTCATTCATATCTGGTATATCGATCTTTCACAACATTTTCATCGAGTTCGAAAAGCAGGTTTGTCCAATTTTGTTTAACCGAATTGCGGCCCTTAATTTGTCTATTTTAAGAAAGATAAATGAACATCTGTCTGTATAGGAGACCCCCTTAAACCTTCCATGACTGGATCTTCCTCAAATTTTGTGAAAATAATGTGCCAATGCTTTCTCATATATTTACCATAGGGAGCCTCGCATATGCATTGACCTTGTAAGCCAGTGCATTATTTTATATATGGGGGTTTCCTATGGGAGACTCCCATATATAAGAGAATGCACTGACACAGGATCTTTAATGCTGCATTAGCACCTGTCATGAAAGAGTTAAAAAAAAGTCATTTACGAGAATCCCTGCAGCATTTTACTTGCATTACATACTCACATCACACGCACTATAGCGATGATGTTCAATGTCAGTGATTTCATCAATAAATCATGAATGCCGTGCAGCGATTCTGGAACCAAAGAATAGAAATCTTGTGAAAACCCTGTGCCAATACATTCTCTTATATAGGGAGCCTCGCATATATAAGAGAATACATTGGCCTAACAATATTTACCTTGATCTTGTAAGCCAGTGCTTTCTCTTATATATGTGAGGCTCTATATGGGAGACTCCCATATATAAGAGAATGCACTGGCATAGGGTCTTTAATGCTGCACCAGCAGAGCTCCCTTCATGAAAGGGTTAATAGCCAGGGATGAAAGCAAGTTGTGGTATTATTTAAGGACATCGCTGCACTGACAGCTGTAATCTAACTTTCATAAAATCAAAATATGCACAATTTCAACTAACTAACGTAGGATTCTAGGGTTAATTTTGATTCAAGTGTTTATTTTTGAATTTTGGAAGTAAAAAGGGTTAAGTTAACTTAAATAAAATCAGTTGTGATTATTCCTGCAGT
Source organism: Siphonodentalium dalli (assembly GCA_032622095.1). NCBI lineage: Eukaryota > Metazoa > Mollusca > Scaphopoda > Gadilida > Siphonodentaliidae > Siphonodentalium > Siphonodentalium dalli. The sequence continues at coordinate 153,835,930 of CP136062.1, forward strand.
ATTTTACTTACATACTCATATCACAAACAACATAACAATGGTGTTCAATGTCAGTGATTTCATCAATAATTAATGACTGACGTGCAGCGATTCTGGAACTAAAGGATAGAAATCTTCAGTCTGAATTTTATCTATGAAATCACATGTCATGCTGCATTTACCAGACGGAGTCCCTTTAATAGTCAAGTCTGATATAAAAGTATGACAGTCCCATTAAAAATTTGCCATTTAGTAAAAAAAATGAGAATTTGTTAAACCGGATTTGGCAAATTTGTAATTTTTAAGGAATCTCCCTCATGCGGAGTATTTGATATCACACATTCAAAAGAATAATATAAAATATAAAATGGGTTGTTTTGGAACCCCATACTGAGGGATTACCGGTATCTTACTTCAATTTTATAGAATAGATATTGTTACACTTCAATTTGTTAAATCTTACAACTAACTTACGTAAGTAGGAGTGGTTGGGTTAATGCCTGCAGCATTTCCGAAGGGATATTTCACTAATGTCACACATACCATAGCGATGGTGTTGAATATTGCTGATTTCATCCATAAATCATGACTGACGTGCAGCGATTCTTGAACCAAAGAATAGAAATCATCCAGACTGAGTTTTATCTCTCTAATCGCATGTCATGGTGCATTTACTAGACTGCATCCCTTTATTAGCCGGGGATGAAAGCAAGTCGTGGTATTATATTCAAGGACATTGTTCAGCTGACACCTGTAATCTAACTCATCTAAAATCTAAAATCAAAATGTGCACAATCCTATAAAAAATTGGCTTACAACTAACTTAAGTAGGATTCTATGGTTAATTTTGATTCAAGTGTTAATTTATTGATTTTGAAATTTGGAAGTAAAAAGGGTTATATTAACTTAAAAAAAATCAGTTGGGATTTTTCCTAAAGCATTTTACTTAAAATAAAATCAGTTGTGATTATTCCTGCAGTATTTTTCTTACATACTGTACTCATATCACACACACCATATCGATGGTGTTGAAGGTTAATGATTTCATCAATAAATCATGACTGACGTGCAGCGATTCTGGGGCCAAAGAATAGAAATCTTCCAGACAGAGTTTTATCTCTGAAATCGCATGCCATGCTGCATTTACCAGACTACGTCCCTTTAATAGTCGGAGATGAAAGCAAGTCGTGGTATAATACAAGGACATTGTTTTGCCAACAGCCAAGCCATGAAATAGTGTGTCTGTCATTTGCAAAATGAGGTCAACAGAGGTTGAATTTAGTGACGCTATTCTCCGCATGATGGTCTAGCATCACCAAATTCACCCTCTAGGAACCTGAAAAGTTATGGGAGACACAGGATAAGATTGAAGTTGAAGTTGAAAAAAGCAACTAAAAACAATGTTAATTTGAGACTATAGATACTTCCCAGAAGATGAAGCCTAAGCAGAATGAGGTCCCCAGAGGGTGATTTTAGTGATGCTAGCCCACTGTGCAGGGAAGCATCACTAAATTCACCCTCTGGGGACCTCATTCGGCAAATGACAGACACACTATTTCAAGGCTTTCCATCTGTTTGGGGCATATCAATTATTGATAGATTGGTTCTTGGGCAAATAGCAATCACGAGCATGTAAGAATTCTACTCCGCGTATTGATTCACAAATTATTTTAATCATAGTTATTTCAAACAATTTACCCGCATTTAGAATCCATATTTCTGTCAATCTGCATCATGCTTTTTGTCTTTATTCTGTCATTGTTGCATACAATTCAAGCTTAATAAACTTTTATTTTGCATTATATATATTTTTTTGACATGCGTGAATCGGAATCATGAATCATGGTATGCCAATCTTGTAGCTCAAGATTAGATAAAACTATATAGCTGGTAGGGATTTGTAAAAAAAAATTCCAGAGACTTACAAGAATGACACTCAATCCATTTTTCTCATTGTTAATCAGTGAGAAGTATACATTTTTCAGTAAGTTGCACACCCACTATGATCTCTTACATAACTGCCACTGAGCAGCTTCTGTAATTTCCCTCATAGGGCTGTCAGCTTATCTACGATCAACAGCATTCTAACTTTACAATTATCTCCCGGATTTAATGGAAAATTGTGCAGGGGTGTTCTAATATGCTTCTTGTTTTGTCTATTTCTTGATGAAGTGCATGTCAACACTTCTCAAATGTGATTGTTAATTATCACTGATGAAGTTTGTGCTCTTGCAGTATATTCCTTTTCTGAAGTGTACTTCTGAACTTCCAAACATGTGATTGTTATCAGTGTTGCGGTATACATCTCTCAGAATTGTACTTATGTACTTCCTAACATGTGGTAGTTGTCTCTGATGACTTTTGTGTTTTGCAGTATACTTCTTCTTTTAATTGTACTTCTGAACTTCCTGCAAAGTGATTGTTACCAGTGTTGACTTTTGCGGTATATATATCACTCAGAATTGTATTTATATACTTTCTAACATGTGATTGTTGTCACTGATGACTATTGTACTTTTGCAGTATACTTCTTCTTGGAATTGTACCTCTGTTCTGCCTGCAAAGTGAATGTTATCACTATTGAAATTCGTGCTTTTGTGGATGATTATTTAGCATTATCTTGTGAAATGAAGACTTATATAGTTAATAGGACTTTAAAGCAAAAAAAGAAATGTGAAAGATCTAACAGTACTGAACTTGTTGCCATTAATACTGTGATAAAACATGGAGGTGGATCAACCCAGGTATATATCATTCAATTTAATCCTTTATACTCATTCTGTAGTGGACCAACCCAGGTATATATCATTCAATTTAATCCTTTATACTCATTCTGTAGTGGATCAACCCAGGTATATATCATTCAATTTAATCCTTTATACTCATTCTGTAGTGGACCAATCCAAGTACAGTAATGCCCTAAATAATTGGCTCCTTAACCAGAGCAGAATTATAGGTAACTTTTCAGGATATAGTCTGAAATATGGCTTGTTGCCATTCATCGGAAAGCTCTCAGTTTAACGTTAAACTCACAGAGAGCTTTCCGATGAATGGCAACAAGCCATATTTCCGACTAAATCTGAAAAGTTACCCATAATTCTGCTCTGGTTAAGGAGTCGATTATTTAGGGTATTACTGTATATATCATTCAATTTAACACTGTTAAGGCCACCACAATAAAATGGTATGGTACGTTTACAAACATTTGGGTTGAAAAAAAGTAGATGCAGGAGGGGGGGGGGGGGGTGGAAAAATAAAAATAAAATTAAGCTTCACCACCACAACAATTGAAAAATAGCAGATTTGTCTATGAATTTCACAAGATTTTTGAATACGATTAAGTTTTACTCAAATTGGAAAAATAACTTGAGGTATTTCTTCCCATAAAACTGTTTAAATAACGGGAAAGAATGTGAAAGCAAAAAAGAAAATCTTCCATGAAATAGTTTGTTTACCACTACATGTATGACCACATGCTTCATATTTTAATCAGCGTGAACATAAACCAATCATATAAAAAGTTATTTTCTTTTACAATATTGAGGAAAAAGTTGAAGGAGGGGTTTGTAAACCAGGCTATTAAATTGTTGTTGCCTTATACAGTAATCGACTCCTTAACCCTTTGAGTGCCAGGTCCGATTTTTGTATCAACCCATATACCCTGTGCCAATGCATTCTCTTATATAGGTCGCCTCGCATATATAAGAGAATGCATTGGCCTAACAATTTTTTTTGTTTTTTTTACAATTTTTTACAATTTTAATAATTTATTCTTATATTCTTTAACAGACTTATTTTGTAGGTTTAGGGCCGATGAGATCGGACCCTGGCACTCAAAGGGTTAACCACAGCAGAATTATGGGTAACTTTTCAGGATTTAGTCGGATATATGGCTTAATTGTTTCCATTCATCGGAAAACTCTCACTGAGAGCTTTCTGATGAATGGCCGGCCTTCATCATCACGCGTGCAGTGACATTATCACTTGCAGGAGAGACCATCTTCACTAGAGAGGAGTGACAACTCAGGTTATAATATAACAAGAGCTTTCCGATGAATGGCAACAATCCCTATTTCCAACTAAATCCTGAAAAGTTACCCATAATTATGCTGTGGTTAAGGAGTCGATTATTTAGGGTATTACTGTACTTATTCTAAAGTGGATTAACCAGGTAAATATAATTATTTTTGCTTTGGTCCGCTGAAAAAAATATTTAAATCAAATGTGACCTTTAAACTAGATCTATATATACTGGTACACCAAAGAATTCCATTTGTTATTGAAAATTTTAATGAATGATTATTGCTGTCCCTTGGAAAGATTGAAACTTTATGAATTAAATGGTTTGAAAATTTCTTGCAGGCCTTAAGATTCGATGAGAATCACCGAATCGATTCTCATAATGATTCTCGGGAAACTTTTAAATTTTCAGTGCTTTATGACTAACTTGATTCAGCATTTGATTCTCGCAAAATTAAATGGATTTTAAGCCCTGTTCTTGTTCCATACATGTTATTTCATAGACTAGGATCTCAATCAGTCCTTCCCAGGAAATGGGAGTGATTAATTGCTCTCGCACCCGTATGCACATGCAATTTTTAATTCACAGTTGCTAAAATTCGCACTCTTCCCTCTTGTCAAAAATGTTTATGGTCCCTGTGATCGTTCAATATTGGACTATTTGAAGGTATATCTAGAACCTTTCCGATCTCAGTTAAATTTATGGGCATGTGAAAGTCTAACTGGACATAGGTCTATCCCACAATGACATTTTGTTTGAGAAAAACTTACAATTATATTACGGGCGCAATTACATCCGTCTTCAGAATTGTGAGAGCAAATAAGTGCTCTCACTGTATTTTCCTCATAGGAAGGACTAGCTGCTCAATACTATAAGTATAAATAGAAAGTAAACATATGTTTCTTAAAAATTGACATGAAGTCTTGAATTTATACATCTTTATTTTTTTTATTGGCCTGGTGACAGCTGGTGGGTGGAACATTTGCTATGAAAATATTGACTATTACTTTAGTTTTAACTTTAGACATCTTTTAAAGGGGAAGGAATCTCTTGCATAATGGATAGACATTTGCATTAACCCTTTCAGTGCCAGGGGCCGATCTCATCGGCCCTAATTTACGGTCTGTAAAATCGGCCCTAATTTACGGTCTGTAAAATCGGCCCTAAAATATTAAAAAACAAAAATATTTAATTTTTTTTAAAAGATTTTTTTGGGTTGAATTTTTTTTGGGTATGCTTAAGCATGCTATAGCAAATTTAAAAACAAACTGGATAAAACCTTAAGGGCATGTTATAACTCAAAACTATCACCAAGTATTCATAGTAATAATTTTGATGCCCATGAAAAATGTAAGATTCCCTGGCACTAAACCTACAAAATAAGTCTGTTAAAGAATATAAGAAAAAATTATTAAAATTGTAAAAAAATGTAAAAAATAATAACAAATGATGAAAAATTGTTAGGCCAATGCATTCTCTTATATATGCGACGCGACTTATATTCGACTCGCATATATAAGAGAATGCATTGGCACAGGGTATATGGGTTGATACAAAAATCGGACTTGGCACTGAAAGGGTTAAGCAAGCTGTTCTCTGTTCTTGTGTAAAGTTTCAGCCTAAATTTCCACACAAGATCGGAGTTATGGCATCTCAAACTAACCTGCACAAACAATTATGCCTGTAACTCGACACCACCATTTTGGAAGAAATATTATCTCCCTTTATAGTTTGTGACGTCACAGCCTCATTTGGTTGTTTATTGCTAAACTATATCGCATATAGTTAATTTTGCTGTGGTTAAGGAGTCGATTATTTAGGGCATTACTCTATACTCTATTTGTTTGTGTGTTAATTTGAAATATTTACATAGCCTGTCAGGAAACCCACTCTTGGAAGGGTTAACCCTTTCAGTGCCAGGGGCCGATCTCATCTGCCCTAATTTACGGTCTGTAAAATCGGCCCTAAAAAATTAAAAAACAAAAAATTAAAAATTGTTTTTTTGTTTTGTTTTGTTTTTAGATTTTTTTGGGTTGAATTATTTTTGGGTATGCTTAAGCATGCTATAGCAAATTTAAAAACATACTGGATAAAACTTTAAGGGCATGTTATAACTCATCAAGTTTTCATAGTAATAATTTTGATGCCCATGAAAAACGTAAGATTCCCTGGCACTAAACCTACAAAATAAGTCTGTTAAAGAATATAAGAAAAAATTATTAAAATTGTAAAAAATAATAACAAATGATGAAAAATTGTTAAGCCAATGCATTCTCTTATATATGCGAGTCGACCATAAGGCGACCTATGGTCGTCTCGCATATATAAGAGAATTCATTGGCACAGGGTATATGGGTTGATACAAAAATCGGACCTGGCACTAAAAGGGTTAAGCAAGCTGTTCTCTGTTTGTGTGTAAAGTTTAAGCCTAAATTTCCACACAAGATCGGAGTTATGGCATCTCAAACTAACCTGCACAAACAATTACGCCTGTAACTCGACACCACCATTTTGGAAGAAATATTATCTCCCTTTATAGTTTGTGACATCACAGCCTCATTTGGTTGTTTAATGCTAAACTATATCGCATATAGTTAATTTTGCTGTGGTTAAGGAGTCAATTATTTAGGGCATTACTCTATTCTCTATTTTTTGTGTGTTAATTTGAAATATTTACATAGCCTGTCAGGAAACCCACTCTTGGAAGGGTTAAAGGGACTCCATCTGATAAATGCAGAATTACGTGCAATTTGTGAGATAAAACTCAGTCTGGAAGATTTCTATTCTTTGATTAATGATTCTCCAATAATGAGATTTAACATATTGAAATCATGTTCATGTATATATTTACATAGTCCATCTGTGTTACACTAAATCCTGTTCGGTGATTGGTCAAATACCAATTGGGTCACCTGTTTCATACCCAATAACACACAAACCATAGCACGAACTAAAAGCGGTCAGCAGTATAGCAGCAGAAGCCAGTTATTTATATCCATCATGTTATCGTTGCTATGTGCTTGGAAATCTGATATTGGGCTGACTTAATGTTTTGCGTGGTCTAGTCTCAAATTCTTGACAGTACCGTATCCCCCAATAACACACACACCCACTACATTCATTTCTTATACGAGCCTTAAAATAGTGTGTCTGTCATTTGCAGAATGAGGTCCCCAGATGGTGAATTTAGTGATGCTAGCCCACTATGCGGATAGCATCACTAAATTCACCCTTTGGGGAGCTCATTCTGCAAATGACAGACACCCTATTTCAAGGGTTGTTCTTATATATGATCTATCTCTTTGTAAACATGTTTTATATAGTTTCAGGGGTATAAAATATCAGACATGAATCAAAGACCCCTGTCAGGAAACATTTCTATCGATTAACCCTTTACCCAACAAACCGGCCAAAACCGGCCAAATAAAGCTTCAACAGCCTAAAATATCTTCGGTCTGTCTCAATAGAACCATACAAATATGGATATCATTGGAACCGGCTCCTTGACCACATTGTGATAGTTACAGTTATACCCTGTGCCAATGCATTCTCTTATATATGCGAGTCGACCATAGGTCGCCTCGCATATATAAGAGAATGCATTGGCCTAAAAAAATTCTTTTTTTAACACTTTTTACCATTTTTTCTTACATTCTTTAACAATTTTATAATTTTTAATGTGTTAAGCCAATGCATTCTCTTATATATGCGAGGCGACCTATGGTCGACTCGCATATATAAGAGAATGCATTGGCACAGGGCCCTTCTGTTGGGTAAAGGGTTAATATTGATTATATTTTGAATATTTTCTATAAATTTTTCTTATAAATATGGGTCATCGTTTAGCTAACAGAGACCAGAAATTTTATTGTGCAATTTTGTCGCAAATAAACGTTAATTATACTCATCATCGCGTGTAACTTTAGAATATAACAATACAAACAATCCATTTGAGACATTTGGTGTTCGGTGCGTAGGAATATTAATTGATAGAAGTGTTAAAATAGGAATTGGGGAAAGAAACTTTCACTGAGAGCTTTCGCTGAATGGCAACAAGCCATATTTCCGACTGAATCCTGAAAAATTACCAATATTTCTGCTGTGGTTAAGGAGTCGATTATTTAACCCTTTCAGTGCCAAGTCCGATTTTTGTATGAACCCATATTTCCTTGATCATTTTTCAAATTTATTGATTATAATAATGTGATACATTGACGAAAAGAGCTCTAAAAGCTCTAAGAGCTCTTTCCATCAATGTATCACATTATTATTATCAATAAATTTGAAAAATGATCAAGGAAATATGGGTTGATACAAAAATCGGACTTGGCACTGAAAGGGTTAAGGCATTACTGTACATGGTCTGGTGCTATCACATGACCTGAGAATGTGGAGTCAGACATTTGCAGAATGAGGTGCCCAGAGGGTGAATTTATTGCACTACCTCGCTCAGTGGGCTAGCATCACTAAATTGACCGTCTGGGGACCTCATTCAGGCCTCATCTTCTCTGGAAAGTATCTTTATTAGGCCAAAACAAAATGAATGCGTGTTTCCCGTAACGAGCCCAAAAAAAATAGGGGCGGTCGGTAGGCTTTTCATTTTATTTAATTTTGTCATTTTATTTTTTAATGGTCTTGTGTGGGCCATGCCTAAACCACCATCAAACACCATACAATGACCCAGAGCAACCGACAAATTGGTGATAAAACTGATATATTGAGGGGAAACATATAAAACAGATAACAGTAGACAATTTACTAAAATTAATTTAATAAGCGTGAAACGGGCACTGCCTTGCCATGTGGCTTGGCCACACTAGGCATCAGCCCTGCATTTGAACAATCAATACATATTGGAAAAACAGTTCTATAATAGCTTCTTTATTTAAAATCCCGGTTTTCTTCCTGCAACACTCGTGGATTATGCACATGGGAATAGACCCATGTGAGCTCGCCATCGTTGAGATGAACTTGTTTGAATCGATTCGGTTCGATTCTAATCAACCGCAACATCCATCATGTTTAATGTAAATTATAAACACAAACACGTGCTTCCGCTCAGCGAAGAGGGACGATAACTTCCGGTATTGCATCAGTTGACCCCGTTAATAGAGTGACGATGTGGCTTTGCGAAAAATATATATATATATCAAAGATATTATTTATCTCGCGAGGTGAATCAGATAAAATGGAACCACGTGTACATAGTTTGGTTATCAGTGTGGTCGGTCGGTTTATAGATTGATTTTTTTTATTTAAAACCAATAAAATGAACTTGGGTCGGGGGGTTTTGAAGACGGTCGGTCGGGTTACGGGAAACACACATCATTTTTGTTTTGGCCTTATCAATTTAACAAGTTTTTAAATTTCTTTAGAAACTTCTTCAATTAGAAAGTTTCTTTTTCTTTTTTAGTTTAGTTTCTCTATATCCCCAAATTTCAGACAGCACAATGCATAATCAAGGTGCCCAATTGGAACTTAAAAAGTCTTAAATCTATGTCTAATAGCAGATGAGGCCATGCAGAATGAGGTCCCCAAAGGATGGATTTGGTGATGCTAGCCCGCTGTGACCAGCACCATATTTTTTATGACAGGTATACTTAACTAAAGATATGCTCTGTTGATAATCAAAATGTACAATGCTCTTTTAGCATAGGTGACCTTCCAAATTCAAATTCAATATATATATATATGGAATTGGGTATCTCGGTAGTACATCTGTACAAGCCTAACAGTCACTCAAGACTAAGTTCCACTTTTCTGATTATTCCATTCCTTGGATTTTGGTGGAATTATTTATGATAGGTAGAGTGTACAGTAAGATCTGCTCTGCTGATAATCACAACATAAATCTGTCCCGCTATAAGCTAGCGCTACACAAGTAATCTATATTCTGTCAATCATCGCAAGTCAATCGAAGAATCAAAGTAATTAGGCTTATCCCGGCATTATTAACTCCGGGAACCTTCACAATACTGCATATGTTTCAACATCATTCACAGCACATATGCATATCAAAAACCCCACAATATAATCCAAAAATATTAATATGAGAATAACCATAAATGCTCTAACCATTCAGTGACGGGAGCTTCCTGAAATTTTGCGAAAACTTGTGCCAACTTGAATGCATTCTCTTATATATATGAGTCTCCCAAAGGCCTGAAGTCTCTCATATATATATGTAAGAGAATACATTGGCCTAACAATATTATATATGCGAGACTCCCTATGGGAGACTCGCATATATAAGATAATGCACTGACACAGGGTCTTTAATACTGCACCATTTTTGGCAGAAGGCTGATGATTTCTAAAGTTCACCACAAGTCAATTGGTTTCATAGATTAAAATTACAAAATAACTTTTTCTTTGGATTCGGGGTTAAACAAATATTTGATTCAAGTCGAGGAACCCACCCATCAGAGTTATCAGATATCGATATTTTAAATCAGTTATTTTACACCAACTGAATCCCTGATTGTTTTTTTTTTACATAATTCAAACATCTCTCATATTGTGAGGGTAAAATGTGTTATTATAACACCATAGCATACATTGTTTAACTCTTTCGCTGCCAAACGCGCATAAATTCGAACTTCGAAGACGCTGCCAATCGCGCATTTTTGCGAATTTGGTATGTAGTCTAATGTATGGGATATATAACTCTATTCTTTCCAGCATGTTTGACAGTGTACAATGTATTTATCTGTAGTACTGTTGCGCGCGAACAATTTAAAGTGACAATGTCCTCAAGATACTTATACCTATTATTTATGTGGGCAGTAGACTCTATATATAGGGGCGCCTGCGGCGCATAAGATACTATGGGTGGCGGGATGGGGGGGGTGGGTGGGTAACTAACCTCTATACTCTAATGGTCGAGGGGCATCTGCGGCGCATAAGATACTTATGCCTATTATTTATGTGGCAGTAGCCTCTATGGGGGCGCCTGCAGTGCATAAGATACTATGGGTGGATGGATGGGGAGGTGGGTGGGTAACTAACCTCTACACTCTAATGATCGAGGGGCGCCTGCGGCGCATAAGATACTTATACCTATTATTTATGTGGCAGTAGCATCTATAGGGGCGCATAAGATACTATGGGTGGTGGGATGGGGAGGTGGGTGGGTAACTAACCACTATACTCTAATGATCGAGGGGCGCCTAGCTGTGGCGTATAAGATACTTATACCTATTATTTATGTGGGCAGTAGCCTGGGGTGCATAAGATACTATGGGTGGCGGGATAGGGTGGCGGGTGGGTATAACTAACCTCTATACTCTAATGATCAAGGGGTGCCTGCGGCGCATAAGATACTTATACCTATTATTTATAATACACCTTTACTGGTTTTTCCAGTGGTGATAACAGGCAACTAAATTAATTATGCTGGTGAGTTTACCATGCGTACGCCTGCGTGACCCATATAATCATCGTAAAACCTAATTTTCCTGAAATTCAAGATGGCCGTCAAGATCACGTGACTTATAAGGGGCGGAGCAGGGTCATATGTCCCCCTGCAGGTATATATACATATGGGTATGGTTATATATATATATATCTATATTTGGAATTGTACCTATCAGGGAATATACAAGCAACAAAAGCATGAACTCAACAAAGTGCACCATTGTATCCCATTTTGCTACAAATATGTGGCAACTTTCATAAATCCAAGATGGACGCCAAGGTCACGTGACCTACCTATTTTATGTCCAAAGTGGGTTCATATAGGTTACTCCTGTGTACCTTACTGTTGGACATCGTATAATTGGGTTGAAAATTAGAAAACAAACAACACACCCATTCATACCCACACAAACTGTACATATACCGGCAAATAGCCACTAATCCAAGATGGCCACCAATGTCACGTGACCTTGGTGGGCGTGTCCACGGCGGCATTCGACAGGGTATACCTATGTCTATATACATGTGAAGTTTCAACTAATTATATTAGAAACTGCTTGAGATATAATGTATTCTCCATATATACCTGAAATACATGGATATATGTACAGGATGCGTGGCACTGGGGTGGCGGGTGGCAGCGAAAGAGTTAATATGAAGTATAATGATTTTTTCCTTCAAACTGATAATTAGAAAATGAGATTTTTTGAAAATTCACGAAAAGGGCGCTTTCTTTACCCTTTCATGACGGGAGCTGCGCTGGTGCATCATTAAAGACCCTGTGCCAGTGCATTCTCTTATATATATATATGTGAGTCGACCATAGGTGACTTCGCATATATAAGAGAATGCACTGGCTTATAAGATCAAGGTAAATATTGTTTGGCCAATGCATTTTATATATCAGAGGCGACCTATGGTCGTCTCGCATATATAAGAGAATGCATTGGCACAGGATTTTCGTAAAATTTCAGGACGCTTCAGTCATCAGAGGGTTAAGAGTCAATCAGACTAGCTTCGTTTAACCCTTTCAGTGCCAGGGGCCGATCTCATCGGCCCTAATTTACGGTATGTAGAGTGCCAGGGCCGATAAAATCAGCCCTAAATTTTATTTGTTTAAATAATTTTATTTTTAGATTTTTTGTTGTTTTTGGGTTGAATTTTGTTTGGGTATGCTTAAGCATGCTATAGCGAATTTAAAAACAAACTGGATAAAACCTTAGGGGCATGTTATAACTCAAAACTATCACCAAGTATTCATAGTAATAATTTTGATGCCCATGAAAAATGTAAGATTCCCTGGCACTAAACCTACAAAATAAGTCTGTTAAAGAATATAAGAAAAAATTATTAAAATTGTAAAAAATAATAACAAATGATGAAAAATTGTTAGGCCAATGCATTCTCTTATATATGCGAGGCGACCTATGGTCGACTCGCATATATAAGAGAATTCATTGGCACAGGGTATATGGGTTGATACAAAAATCGGACCTGGCACTGAAAGGGTTAAACATTAGGATTATTCCATTTCCTCGGACTCTGCTATCAGGTGGAATTATTTATGATAGGTAGACTCAAGTAAAGATCTGTTCTGTTGATAATCAACGTAGATCTATATCACAGTAAGCTAGCACTGCAAAAGTAATCTATATTCCGTCAATAATCTCCAGTCAATCGAAGAATCAAAGTCGTGTCTTTCACGCTATAACAATAGAGCTTAACATAATTCGGAGATCATCCTTCACAATACAGCATTGTTTGTTATGTATTCTTGACGATTCTTTCCAATGTACTGCTTGGCATACACTCAAGTGCCGGTATTTAACTGACATTTATAATTAATTACATTTTTATACCTGCGCATGTTACATATTTTTCTCAATCATGTATCAATGCTCTATTTGACTTAATGCTTTGTGGAGTATTGTAATGGTATTATTTCCTTTTGGAATTTAGTTTTGTCAGATGTTATAAAGACTTTTTGAAGTGTTAACGAGTTTGATTAGTACTAAGATGATTCTTCTATTGAGTTTATTATTAAGAGGATTCTTCTATTGAGTTTATTATTAAGAGAATTCTTTCGAGGAGTTTTATTTTGTGGAGTTTTATTTTGTGGAGTTTTATTTATATTTGCTTCTTAATTATTTTCTGGGATGTCTGTTTTTATGAGTTTAAATCCACGAATCAAAGTTGTAAGTAAACTTTAATTATTCAGCTGCTATTTCAGTAATTATCCCATAGGAAATGTTCAGATAATGTTTGTTGAACTTATACCGTTATGATTTACACTTTTTAATGCCCATTTTGAAGAAAAAAATGTATTATGTTAATCGTTCGTCTGTCCATCTGTCTGTTACTGTGTTAGTCCATTTGTCCATCCATTCGCTTTTTTCATTTCTGGATGATAACTTTAGTAAGTCTGAACTGAATGGAATGAAATTTGGTATGTAGGTTTGCAAACACAAAATACAGGTCAAGTTTTAATTTGGGTTCCGCCCACAAATTTTCACCAGAGTTATGAACCTTTGTTGAAATTACCACAGGCATTTAGTAAAGAAAGTGTTAAAAAAAAATAATACAGTAATAACCTAAGTAATCGACCCCTTAACGACAGCAGAATTATGGGTAACTTTTCAGGATTTAGTCGGAAATATGGCTTGTTGCCATTCATCGGAAAGCTCTCAGTGAAAGCTTTCCGATGAATGGTAACAAGCCATATTTCCGACTAAATCCTGAAAAGTTACCCATAATTCTGCTTTGGTTAAGAGGTCGATTACTTAGGGCATTACTGTAAATATATATATAAACATGATTTCACTATGTGAAATCTCATTATTGGAGTATCATTGACAATGAATAGAAATCTTTCAGACTGAGTTTTATCTCTCAAATCGCACGTCATTCTGCATTTACCAGATGGAGTCCCTTTAACCCTTCCATGACTGGAGCTTCCTGAAATTTTGCGAAAACCCTGTGCCAATGCATTCTCTTATAAATGCAGGATGAACGTTGTGTCATTAAATTCTTGTCAACAGAGACCATTGTTCTTGCAGCGACACATAAGATCAAATTGAAACCCCTTTATCATGTACAGAAATTATAGAGACACTGGGGAAGCTTATTTATGAATACACCCGGAAATCCTCGGCTGTTGTTGGTGGTTGCATCATCCAAAATGGCAGGCTGGTTGTTTGGGACCAAACACAATGATTTTGTTGTAATTTTCATGACTTGAATGCGTCTTTTTTTTCTCTCGATTTTAAAATTGCTTTGAACAAAATATTGATATATAACACTTTTTGGGCAATTTTATACTATACTAGTAGTTGACAGTGCATGGTTAGCATTATTTTTTGTCAATTAAAATTTTCCGATAACTGAAGCAGCATTTCAAGAAATGTTGTTGTTGGAATCTGATGATATGGGGACCATCAAATTGGATTGTGTACCTTTAAATTCCATAATTCAACACATTGGAATTGCTTATATTTCATCTGTTGGGATATTCTGATAATAAACTAGACATGCAAAGAAACAGCGCATGGATTCCCATTCAATGGACCTTTCCACAGCTGTCAATCAAATAAATATTAGAAGATATTATCTACCAATCAGAGACTGAGCCGGTCGTTTGCTGCATCTTTGTTTACCCTAAGTTGGATATCCATGCGTACATTCAGTGTTAAATTGGCTATATTCAAACAACTTTTTTTAGGCAACATGCAGGTACCGAACACACCCAAGCCTTGAAATAGTGAGCCTGTCATTTGCAGAATGAGGTCCCCAGAATAGCGGGCTAGCATCACCAAATTCACCCTCTGGGAACCTCATTCTGCTGAGTTGTAAGCAGAATGAGGTCCCCCAGAGGGTGAATTTGGTGATGCTAGCCCGCTATGCGGGGTAGCATCACTAATTTCACCCTCTGGGGACCCCATTCTGCAAATGACAGACACACTATTTCAAGGCTTGAACACACCCCAAGCATTCATCGCAAAGCGATTAAGACTTGGTGTTGCCTAATACTTCGGTCTATGAGACATAGAAATATACATTGAACTATACATCTAGATCATTCCATTTGCTTGGATTACCACTTTCGTGAAACATGAATTTCGTTTCAAGAACAGATATATGGAAAGCCGATAGATAATGGACAGAATAATACTCTAATTAATCGACTCCTTTATAAACACAGCAGAATTATGGGTAACTTTTCAGGATTTAGTCGGAAATATGGCTTGTTGCCATTCATCGGAAAGCTCTCGGGGAGAGCTTTCCGATGAATGGCAACAAGCCATATTTCCGACTAAATCCTGAAAAGTTACCCATAATTCTGCTGTGTTTAAGGAGTCGATTAATTAGAGCATTACTGTAGACCAGTCAATTGTGTTTATAAAAGTGCCAAAATTCTGTACGCCACTTTAAGCTGCATTTCTTGTATGTTGTCAAATCATAATGTACTGAAATTTCTGTTTTCGCTATGATGTTGGAAATTTATCCATGGTTATAAGACTGTTTTTCATTTTGCGTGATACTGTATGTTCTCCAGTGTCTCTATAAATTTAAAAGAGTAGGATCTGTCTGTTCGTGATTTGCAGAATGAGGTCTCCAGATGCTGAATTTAGTGACGCTATCCTGCACAGCAGGCTAGCATCACTAAATTAACCCTCTGGGGACCTCATTCTTCTTATAGGCCCATCTTCTGGGAAGTATCTATAGTCTCAAAATAACATTGATTTAAGTTACTTCTGTTCAGTTTCTGTATCCCCTAATTTGCAGACGATAAAATGCATAATTGAGGGGACTAATGGGTGAACATCACTAACTTCAACTGGTGAACTTCAATCTGATCCTAGGCCTCCCATGCAGCAGTTGAGGCCATTAAAGCAGAATGATGTTCCCAGAGGGTAAATTTGATAGCACGCCGTGCTGGATATAGCATCACTAAATTCACCCTCTGGGACCTCATTCTGCAAATGACAGACACACTATAGGCTTGTTGCCAATCAAATAATGTTTTATCATTTTCTAATCTAAAGTTATCCCTCTTTGAAATAATTATGGAGATTCAATCAAGCCTTGAAATAGTGTGTCTGTCATTTGCAGAATGAGGTCCCCAGAGGGTGAATTTAGTGATGCTATCCCGCACAGCGGGCTAGCATCACCAAATTCACCCTCTGGGAACCTCATTCTGCTGAGGTGTAAGCAGAATGAGGTCCCCAGAGGGTGAATTTGGTGATGCTAGCCCACTATGCATGGTAGCATCACTAAATTCACCATCTGGGGACCTCATTCTGCAAATGACAGACACAATATTTCAAGGCTTGGTGCTATGTACGCTGATGCACCATGCTTTCAAAAAGATGAGAGTATTTTGAGCCCTTGATCAAACATCACATTACACATTCGAGATAAAGTTATCCATGTCAACATCCCAATGAGCTAATACTCATCCTTTAGTTAAGCCTTTTTACAATCTTGATTTGGCATCCTGTCTGTGAATCGGGATCTTGTCCAAAGGGAATATAACTTGTGATTTGTAAGAGAGTGGTAATTAGAGGTCTTAATATAACAGAAACATCTTATTTAATTAGGCCAAAGTTAAAGCAATAATACCTTTTGAATTCCCATTAACCCTTCCATGGCTCGAGCTCAGGGTCCGCGCTGGCCCAACAATTACTTTTGCCAAATATTGTGCCAAATGAAAATAATTTTGCCAAATGCTGTTAGAAGTTGCCAAATGCTATCAGTTTCTACATCATTGTGTCTTTTATTTTGATTATTTCGACAATTATTTTGATTATTTCAACAATCGCTGCTTGATCGACATTTGATATCAATAGGAAAGTAGTCCATTATTAATAATTCTCGCCTCTATACTTTGGTTTATCATAGAACAATAAACCAACAGCATAACAATGAAATTGTAGAATTGTTTCTTCATCAGAAAGGCACATCGAAACAAAGAGGATTAGCTATGTAAACACCACCACCAGACATACTAGCAAACCCTCCACCCGTAAACCCTCCACCCGTCTATACTAATGATATCAGATTAACTGCATCTTGATAGAGGTATTAACTTTTCATAACCTTATAAATCACCACCAATAATACCATTAATGAAAGAGTATCTTGAAATGAGTGGTATTGGTTGACAAATATTATTATACTTGAGGAATCAAAAGTGACTTGCCAAATTTTTTGCCAATTGAAAATATTTTTTGCCAAATGTAAATTACTTTTGCCATTGGCAAATTTGGCAAGTGACAGCGCGAACCCTGCTCGAGCTTTCTCAAATTTTGCGAAAACCTTGTGCCAATGCTTTCAATAGTATATACAGCTATGCTCTAATTAATTTACCCTCCTTAACAAGGTTTTTAAGTCGGTATTGTTACCACACCAGAGAATTTGTTTATTTCTTGCATGGCGTGACGCTGCGTAGATGATGTAATCATGCAATTGCAAATGGCGCCATGGCGGTCAGTGACCAACTTCATATGTTGAATAAACAATTTATTAGTTGAAATATTGGTTTGTGTTTTAATAGTTAACTTGAAAATAAAGATACCCCTAATGATGAAGATATTGTATTTATCAATTGAAAACTTTCTGATTGAAAATGGTGCCGGACGTCAAACGCTCACATGTTTCAAATTTTTTATAGATTGAACTTGCCATTTTTGTGGCCGCAGAAAATGAATGCTGAGGCAATTTACTTGGTTATCGCAATTCAAAAATATAACCGTGGTGAGATTACCGGCGGATACCACATGTCAACTGCTAGCATTTGCAGTGATACCACTTGACTGCGGTTGACTGGCGGGTATGCAACCGCCGTCATTACCAACCTACAAGGGGTTAATTAATTATAGCATAGCTGCACCTTATACCTTATGATACCATATGCTATCAGTGGATGCTGGCTGGTTATGTCCATGTCTTCTTTGTCTGGTTCACCGAATTCAGGCCCTATATGTCTAAGCCAAGCCAACGCCCGACTCTCTGACTAATAGGGAGCCTCGCATATATAATAGAATTAGGATACATTGGCCAAACAATATTTGACTTGACCTTGTAAACCAATGCATTCTCTTACATATGCAGGGCCATATCCAGAACAGTTTTGGTACCAGTATACCAGTTTGGGCACCCACTCTAGGGGTCCAAACTCAGTAATCATGGATCTATCTATAATTTATAAGATTGGTAAAACTGTCAGAAATCATAAATGTTTTTTATATGCAAAACAATACAAGACAAATCTATATCACTCAATTGACTGGAATTCCTAACTACGATACTAAATTTACACCCCATAGTAGTGTTCTGTGATAAAACGTATGGCACATACATGTATATGCAGGAACCACGTGTGTCGTAGATTTTTCTAACCTGCAATGTGTAGGCCTACTTGCAGACATTGTTCAACTCCTTCGCTGAAATATGCTATGAAATATAACATGCATCTGTCAAGTAAGTGTAGTACTTGTATTATTGACCCTATCAGTATCATCGGTTATAATACATGTAATGTGCTGCAGTACATCGTGTCAATGCATGTGTTGTTACAATAAATCTCAACTTGATTATCACCGAACTAACTGCCAAAACTGTCCTAGAATCGCTCTCAGTGCATTGAATATTTAATATTTTTCCCCAGGGGGATACCCCCGGATCCCCCTAATTGGAAGGGGGACACCCCTTCCAAATCAACCACTGCTCAGACTTGCAGCCTTTGGAAATGCCTCCCTGGATATGGCCCTGATATGGGAGGCTCCTTATGTGAATTGTGATGTTGAACTTCAACACCGATATACATGTAAATTATCACATGCAGCTGTCACATGCATTTGTGCATCAGCCTTGAAACTTTCTTTGGCCATTTTCCAAAAAGTCAGTGACAGCGTGAACCCTGGAGTTAACTCCCCTTGTAGTATAAAGGTAATTAATAATGAGCTGATGGCTTAAAGACATATTATGTACTTGTTCGGGCTTGTGAAACTGATTAGTTAGTATGCAGGCGCTATGCCAACTGAAGGAATATAACATTCTACTAACATCGTCGAAAATTTGAAGCAAATTGGCCATACCACTCCATAGAAAACATCGTCAGAACTATGCTCAATTGTAAATATTTACTACTCGATTCGGGACGCTTCTATCGGCTCGAGAGTCACTGCATTTAATTAATATTAAGAATGACAGTGTGTGCTGTGAATTTTGATTCACTTTTTGTAAAAAATACTGCTTTGAACAAGATTATTCTCCCATTTCTGTTTGATCACCATACCGGAGTGTTTCACAATTCAACGCACCATTTGTCCCAATTGAAGGGGCCCTGGTGGTCCGGACTCCGGACGGTGGTCCGGACTCCGGACCCAAAATAACAAGGATAACAGCTGCATGTCAGTAATTACAGTAATGCCCTAAGTGAGAGCTTTCTGATGAATGGCAACAAGCCATTTTTCCGAATAAATCCTGAAAAATTACCCATAATTCTGCTATGGTTAAGGAGTCGATTATTTAGGGCATTACTGTATGCAAGGCAATTGCACTTTTAAGAAATTTTAAGAATGTCATCCCTGATGGTGCAAAAAATTGGTCACCTAATGCAACATTAACTCTTTCATGATGGGAGCTGTGCTGGTGCAGGGTTTTCGCAAAATTTCTGGAAGCTCCAGTCATGGAAGGGTTAACATTACCTTAAGTCAATACCACACAATGTTTCTTTATTGATCTTCATGGAGAGAATTCTTGCAGATTGTTTACATATTTTATTTATCGTGTGATGTCCTAATATGGGGAATGTTTATTATGATTAGTTAGCTATCTAGAGATTGTCAACTGAGATAACGGAAAATTCGAAGATAAAATGGTCCATGTCTTGAATGGCATTGTGGATTAACCCTTTCAGTGCCAGGGGCCGATCTCATTGGCCCTAATTATACGATCTGTAAAATCGGCCCTAAAAAATAAAAAAAAAATAAAAAAATTGTTTTGTTTGTTTGTTTTTTTATATAGATTTTTTGGGTTGAATTTTTTTTGGGTATGCTTAAGCATGCTATAGCGAATTTAAAAACAAACTGGATAAAACCTTAGGGGCATGTTATAACTCAAAACTATCACCAAGTATTCATAGTAATAATTGTGATGCCCATGAAAAACGTAAGATTCCCTGGCACTATAAATCTACAAAATAAGCTGAGTCTGTTAAAGAATATAAGAAAAAATTATTAAAATTGTAAAAAATAATAACAAATGATGAAAAATTGTTAGGCCAATGCATTCTCTTATATATGCGAGGCGACCTATGGTCGACTCGCATATATAAGAGAATGCATTGGCACAGGGTATATGGGTTGATACAAAAATCGGACCTGGCACTGAAAGGGTTAAGACACATTCTTTATCAATCAGACAAGCCAAAACGGATGGTCAATTCGATTTGATATAAAGATATGCTGTTGTTGTTATTACTGTGCATGGAACCCTGAATGTTTCAAACCATTTGGATGTTTCAGTTGTTTCAACTTTTTTCGGATTACATGTAGGTGTCAATGCCACTTATACATGCAACACTCAGTCTTCCGTTAACAAGTTGAGTTCCAGTGTCATTGACATATAATAGCAATATAGGTTGCATAGGGATTGCTTATATACATTGTTTGTCACAACACAATGACTTTGGTACAAAAAATGAGATGTATCAAGGGATTCAAAGCTGAAAACAGTAAAAATCGTTCATTTGTCTGAAATTCTGCAGTGCAATTGCACTTCCAGACAATACATATATGAAATACTGGAGGGAACTCTTTACTCCGCCCTATTATACCAAGATTGGTCACTTGGGCTAAAAGAACAGATACCCCTTCTGAATTTTTAAGAAGGGAAGGAAAAAAAATGTCACTTAACACATACTTAAGTCAATACCACACAATGTTTCTTTATTGATCTTCATGGTGGAATTCTCGGAGGATGTTTACATCTTTTATTTATCGTATGATGTCCTAATATGACAAATGGTTATTATGATCAATTAGCTACCTCTAGATTGTCAATCAAGACAATGACAAATATGAAGATAAAACTGTCCATGTGGTGAGTTGCGCTGTGGATTCAGATATTCTTTATCAGTCAGACAAAGCCAATGCTGATGGTCAATTCAATTTGATATAAAAATATGCTGAGAGCTCTCCGATGAATGCCAACAAGCCATATTTCCGACTAAATCCTGAAAAATTACCCATAATTCTGCTGTGGTTAAGGAGTCGATTATTTAGGGCATTACTGTATACATGTATGTCACAACACAATGACTTAATTTGGTACAGAAAATAGATGTATTTTAAAGCTGAAAACAGTAAAAATCGTTCATTTGTCCGAAATTCTACAGGGCAACTGCACTTCCAGACAATATGTATATTAAATACTGGAGGGAATACTTTACCCCTTTTGAATTTTATAAGAATGGAAGGCCCTAGGGCGGAAAAAAATGGTCACTTATCTCAACCTTAAGTCAATACCACACAATGTTGCTTTATTGATCTTCATGGTGGCATTCTCGCAGGATGTTTACATCTTTTATTTATCGTGTGATGTACTAATATGACAAATGGTTATTATGATCAATTAGCTGCCTCTAGATTGTCAACCGAGATAACGGCAAATATGAAGATAAAACTGGTGATCTCATGAGTGGGGTTGTCAAATCAGATATTGGTTATGCTTCAGTCGAGGCAGGCACTGATACACTCTATTGTGTACACCTCATTTGGACAAACAATGAGGATCCGATCTACAAAATACCCTGTCATTTCTGTATGGAGTGCTCTCAGCCGATCGCATTCATTGTTAAATTCTAGAATGTAATCATTCTGTGATCTGTGTTTCGGATTGTTAAAGTTGTATGGTTCGATTCTGATTTCAACAGTTCTAAAATTAGGAAATGTTACCAAGTTACAGCAATACTTTTCTGTTTATAAGGGATTCGTATACATTTAAATCTGCGAATGTCTTCAGAATTGTATTCTCTATAACATGTGATTATAAATGTAACATATAGTTGAATGGTTTAATTCTGTTTTCAAGAGTGTTCCAATGTGAAATGTGATCTGATTTATTGTTAAATTCTAATGTTATGATTCCATGGTCTGTGTTTCGGAATGTTAAAGTTGTATGGTTCGATTCTGTTTTCAACAGTGTTCAATAGTTATAAAGTTAGGAAATGTGATCTTTTAAAAGGAAGCGGAGGTTTCCATTCCATGTTACTTCTTTGTTTATATAAAGGACTCACATATATTTAAATATGTGAATGTCTTCAGAATTGTATTCTCTATAACCTGTGATTCTAAATCTGTTATATATTTTGGAACTTCTGTCTGTATGTACATGTATGTGTGTGTATGTATGTGTGTATCTTATAGACTCAAAAACTGCTTGACCGATCTGACTCAAATTTGGTATGACCGTATGTAGTCCTACTTTGATCCCGGGAACAATATGGGTAGGTCCAATTTCATGTGCGACCGTGTCCTTGACCTTGACCATATACGTTCATATAGGCATGTTTCTGGACCTTGACGGATCCGACTCAAATTTGGTATGTATAGGCCTACTTTGATCCCGGGAACAATATGGGCGGGTCCAATTTCATGTGCGACCGTGTCCTTGACCTCGCTCATATATGCATGTTTCTGGACCGATTGAACATTAGTTTTTTTCTTTCTCCTAATATTCTGCCCAGACGGAGGCGATCACAAAGAAATCCCTAAATAGCCCGCACACAGTCAGGCACATCAGCTAGTGTAACATATAGCTGTATTGTTCAATTCAGATTTCAACAGTGTTCAATTGATAGTAAAATGTGTTCTTTTAAGTAAAGGAAGTGGAGATTTCAAAGTTAATCTGTGTTCATAAACGATTTGCATATATTTAAATCTGTGAACGTCTTCAGAAATGTTTTCTGTAGCATGTGATTCAAAATGTAACATATAGTTGAATGGTTTACCATTAAGTTCCCTTTTCATGTGTTCAGTTGTTGAATGTGATCTTTTAAATAAAGGAAGTGGAGTTGTCCAAGTTACTTCTATGTTTAAAAAGGACTCAATAACTCAATGTTAGGAAATGTGGTTGTTTTCCAACTTACTTTGTTCTGCTTCTAACTTACATACTATAAATATGTGCAAGTCTTCAGTACAATGTCCTGCTGAGGCTGCTGTACAATACCAACTTTTATTGAAAGTTTGAATAATAAGTGGAATCAATGGAGATACTCTTCCCAATCTCAATAGAGTGTGGATTCTTGTGTGAACTGTCTACTTAAAGAAACCTCGTAAATTATAGCTGCTCATATTTGAAAGAAATTTAATTTGTATTGTTTTAAATTAGCATAAATACTTGTGGTTTGAGTTTGCCTACCTACCTTCCCTACCCTATTTTAAACCCCTATTATTATAATAAGTTAAGAACCATAATAATACCTAAAATAATTTTTATGGCAAAATGAATTAAATATTAAATTGTTAACCTTCCTTTAAGTTTATATCATAGAGTAGGTAGAACTTTTTATATCTATTAAACTATAGCCCCTTGCATGGGCGTAGCCAGCTTGGGTTCGGATGAACCCGCCCTGGAAACAGAGTGGCCTCGTCACCTAACTTCCAGGGTTCGACTGGTTGTTGGCTCGGGTGGTCGTTGACTCGAGCAACCCCGAAGTGGCCCCAGTCAATGAATCGTCGAATGCAGGAAGTCAGACGATGCGTGCACATAAGCATTTTGGCAAATTTATTGACAATTCGAGCGTGTTGCAAGCGAATGGCAAGAAGCTTGATTGGCCAATAATAGCTTATTTCACATTAAAGTTGAGGTCCGTCTAATGTTTCAGTGAAATTCGCACCTATACCCTCGGGCGAATATTTGATCTTAACATGAATCAAATCAATAGTCCCATGGCATGTCAGCATATGACATTGCTAGTCTGAAGTGGGCATTATACATCAGCATTGTGTTCACTTTCAACTAAAGTGACTCTGCGTGCATGTGTGTCAAATTTGTCTTCACAGTCGTTGGCAATTATGAACGAATAGACATGTAGACACAGTGTATGCAAACACTATAGGGGGTTCCCTATAAGGTTCATTCAGTGTGTTTATTCGTGATTCCATTGTGGCCAACAACTTTTTTCTCTGTCAAGTTGTATTCCGACTCCGTGTGGTCATGGATCACGATATGTATGACCATATATGGGGCTATAGATTAGCGTGGTCAACCATATACTATGCTTGCATTGTGAGGGTTCGATCAGTTTCTGGACATAAAGTCCCAAAAAAACAGATCACTTTATTAGTTGGTGGGTGGGACATGGATTAAAACCTTCTTTTGTGGGAATTTTTATGTCCAGTAACTGTTGTTCGATAGATCTGATAGCCCCAGGGTGGTAACAGTACATTAGTCTGTGGGTTCGATTAGATGGGTACCATACGTTGTGCTAGTCCGAGGGGTTCAATAGTCTAGGGTGCGATAGTCCGAGGGATCAATAGTCTGCGGGTTCAATAGTCAGAGGGTTTGATACTCCTAGTCGGAGGGTTCAATATTCCGAGGGCGGTGCATCAGTTTGAGTGTCTAATATTCCAAGGGTCCATTAGCGGGATGTTGTGACAGTGGATTTGGGGGTCTCACCCCCACAACTTGGCTCAAAATTTCCAAAAGTGGTCATGCAATAGGTCAGGGTTATAGAAACAAAATAAGTCAAATAGGCTACATATTGCAAGTTTTTTTGCATGTATCTAATATATAAATGAGAATGTCTGTTTATATCTATCAATCTATATATTTTTATGTGTTTGCACAAGGCAATGTCAGCCGTTTTTCAATGTATCCAATCGAAAATTCGTACCTAGGGGTATTTTATACAGGAAAGGGACATAGGCTGGGTCCTGATTGCGTCCGACGTTGCATTTTGACGTCATTGACGTAATATCAGCCCTAAAACACGTTTTCTCAGTTTTGACGGTGGTAAACTCGGATGCGTATAAGAACCGATCTAAACTAAATTTCATATCTAGGTGTAATTTCAACCCTGATAATTAGGAAAAATGTCCTAGGCAAAAAAAATGCCTAGGAGAAATATTTCTCCTAGGCAAAAACAGCATTCTCTTAGGCTTTTTTTTTTAATTGTCCAAAACAAGCTCGAATTGTTCAATTATGTTACTGAATGTGTTAGATCTTGTTAGAAATCAATTGTCATCTAAATAATTTGATCATTACTGATATTTAAGAACTTCAACTATATGTAACCATATTTGTTTTTATTTCAAAATACTTTCTGAGTATCAATTATATAATAATATAAGCCAACACACAACAACAACATAAATGGTACTGTTGTGAAAGTTCATGTTTCTTGCTATGAAATTATTGTAAACACTCTGATCAGACAACATTGAACAATAAAGTCCATAAACAACTAACTAAATGTAACACAAATATCGTTTATTAATACCATCGACCTGCATTAAACAGCGAAATTACGCGAGACATGCGTAATCGCTATAGATTGTTTACACTGGTTACTACGCTAACTTCCACTGGCAGCAATTCTCGCCAGCTG
This sequence comes from Siphonodentalium dalli, assembly GCA_032622095.1. Lineage (NCBI taxonomy): Eukaryota > Metazoa > Mollusca > Scaphopoda > Gadilida > Siphonodentaliidae > Siphonodentalium > Siphonodentalium dalli. The sequence continues at coordinate 153,861,960 of CP136062.1, forward strand.
CGGTCGAAGTAACGCCGATCGCGAGATAAAGTGGGAATTGCTTTGTGTCCTATCCATACAATATACGTCGATGGTTTGATAGATATAAGGTTGATAATTAATCTCATTTATTGACATTTTGTTTATCATTTCTTCAGATAATGTCCTCGGCTATTTTTTAGCCGAGGATAATAAATTTTTCCTCGGCAAAACGGTCGGCTTTGCCGATAGCCGACCGCTAATAATCAGGGTTGAATTTAGATACATAGGCTGAGTCCCGATTTTGTCCGAAGTGGCGTTTTGACGTCAGTGATGTAATATCATCCCAAAAACGCATTTTCTCGTATGATGGAGATACACTGACGTTTATGGATGGATCAAAACTAAATTTCGTATCTAGGTGTAATTTACAACAGTGAGCAGTGAGTGACATAAGGCTTGTTCCTAATTGCGTCCGATATTCTCGGAAAATTTTGGTGCGGGCATGTATGTTGGCCCTCCAGGTAACTTGGGATGGGTCCAGACTCTGCCCGACATTGCATGTTGACGTTATAATGTCATATCCGTTTCTCGGGAACTACTGGCCCGATCGCACTTAATTTTGGTCCTGTAATGTATGTTGGCCCTCCAGGTAACTTGGGATGGATCCAGACTCTGCCCGACATTGCATGTTGTCATATCCGTTTCTTGGGAACTACTGGCCCGATCGCCCTGAAATTTGTATGGCGGGTATTTCGGCTCTCTGGATAACATGAGCTTGGCCATGGAACCCAAACTGTTTTGATGTCATATATGATCCGCATGGGCAAAATGGTTTCTCATGAACCACTTAGCCAATGCTCTGAAATTTGGTACGGTTGTGTATTTCGGCCCCCGCGTAACAATGGCTGGGTCATGACCCCCACAACACGTCAAATCCGCACGGGCATCGCGGTTTTCAGTAACTATTGGGTTGATCTCATTGAAATTTGGTGTGGTCATGTATTTCGGCCATCTGGGTAACATATGGGCTGGTTCACGACTCCGCCCAACATCCCCTTCGAATATGGGTGCCTTGGACTATTTTTTGTGCTGTTTAGTGCAAGACAGTGGGATCGATTGGTGAATCCTCACTGGGATAAAATTCATAAATTAATCTGAGAAAACTGACCAAATATAGGGCTTATAACAAAGGAAATTAGGGCAACATATAGCTCCAGAATCACTCTCAGCTCATTCAATTTACAAAATTTTCCTAGAGGAATACCCCTGGAGTCCCACTCCACAGGAGGGGAACATATCCTCCTGGGAGCCTCCCCCAACTCAGGCCTATGACCCTCGGGATATGCCTTTGGCACGTCATGTTGGGACCCCGAAATGACATAGGGGTGTCCCCAAATAGAACAGCTCCTGACTGAAAGGTGAAAGTCTCTCTAAGTAATTCACGCTTTATACAATGAAAATATAACAAAAGTCTGTGAGATGGGGATAGGTTTTCATGAAAATTAAAATGTAGCATGCTGGAGCCGTGAAAGGCTCTTTAAGTAATTCACACTTAGAATAGAATTCTTTATTGACTGACCACTATCCAGTGATGTTAGTCATGACATGTAACATAATACTGACAATAACAAACAGGTATAAATACTGACAAATAGTATGCATGTTTAAATACCTAATTTTAGTATTTGAATTTAGGAATTATTAGATGACCTGATGTTCAGTGATTGTTCGATAAAACTTAGTACACACTTAGTACAATGAAAATATAACAAAAGTCTGTGAGATGGGGATAGTTTTTCATGAAAATTTAAATTTAGCATGGAGCCGTGAAAGGCCCTTTAAGTAATTCACACTTAGTACAATGAATATATAACAGAAGTCTGTGAGATGGTGATAGGTTTCCCAAATTTTTTTTTTTTATCATGGAACCGTGAAATGTCTCTCTTAAGTAATTCACACATTATACAATGAAAATTTAACAAAAGTCTGTGAGATGTGCGTTGTATTGATTTTCACTGTAATGACACTTGGGAGTTGACACGGAATCTTCCACCAGAGGTTATATAATGCATGACATTAAACTTCCTTATTGATACTATCTGAGGTACTTCCTTATTGATGGTATGTGGGGTTACTGAGGTACTTCCTTTTCATTGTCTTCTTGGCTTTATAGAGCTTTAAAGCTCTTTGATCAGAATACAGAGCTTCATATTATGTTTCCAGGGGGCGCTGGGTGCAATAAAGTTCTAGGATTGCACAGGGAACAGCCTAGAGGTTTTAGATTGGGAGAAGTCACTTCTCCTTATTTGGTTATATAAAGGGATAAGTGGACTGTTGTCAGGGAGAAGGAACAATGGCTAAAATCCATAGAAAAACTAAACTAAAAAATAGAATAAAGAAAGTTTCTAAGATACTAAAAAACTTGTTAATTTGATGATATAGATACATTCCAGAGACGATGAGACAATAGCAGAATGAGGTCACTAGGAGGTGAAATTAGTTCTAACCCGCTGTGTGGGGTAGCGTCACTAAATTCACCCTCTGGGGACCTCATTCTGTAAATATCCAGCACCTTATTCTCAGACCTGAGTACTGCTAACATAATATATTCTTAACTGAAAGCGTCCAGTTGAAATGAATATACATTAATGGGGACATTACACTTGATCTGTGAGATATTGGATAAGGGGCCCTGTAATTATACCCCCGCAACAAAGTTGTGGGGGGGGATATACTGAAATTAGCTTGTCTAGTCATACGTCGTCCTCTAGCCGTCCATCTGTCCGTCAGTGGACAAATTTCAGTGGACACAAATTTGTCCAGAGTTTTTCTCAGTCGTTTTTTAAAATCATTTTCTGTGAAACTTGGCGCAGACATCAACCACCATGGGAACCTGTGCACACTACGATTATGACGTCTGTCTGACTTTTTGTGTGTGGAGTGTTCCCCCCTTTTTGGACATTTTCGCAACATGCATAATTTTGTCCTAGCTTTTATTCTTACATTAATAGGTCAAGGATTAGGGTTAGGGGTTAGGGTTGTGCACGTGCAATGGGAATCTGTAATTTTATTATTTTATCTTAATGTTTACTGATATGTGCACATGTGCATGTCAAACAAGTGTTGTACATCATAAAATATGCATGCTTCATCTTATTAGAGCTTTAGTTGAAACTCAGAAACTGATTTGAGTTGGCGTGTTTAATACTATTTCCTGTTTTTAATCTATCTCTCATTGTTTTATAAGTCAAAAGATTTTACCTTCCAGTTTCTTACTGCATGGATTATAGATCATACAAGTATAGTTTATTTTTCTGCTCTTCATCATAGATTTCCTGGAATTAATTTCAATCGCTGGTGATATCTATGAATTATATATTCTCTCAGAATAGACGGCCTATTATTTTGAATAAAAATATTTTTAAAATTCCAATTGATTCAGCTTTTTTGAATTTGCATTGAATCTCTTCAGGCTGCTTCAGGGGAGGATTTATTGAAGACTTCACATTTAATTGAGTCTGTGCTAAGGTTTCATCTGAAATGTTTTAATTCACGGTATGAGACAGAAGCACGGAGAGTGATAGCAGTATATAAGAGAGATTAAATCAGGGACATTCACTCTAACTGTGTCTGAGGAATGGGAGAAGGGACTCTGTAGAGATTTCTTGGTTTGAGTCAAATTAGTGTCTTACACCTTGAAGTATGTATGTTTATTCCAATTTTAATCTTCGGATCACAACATAAGCTTTAGTTGCCAATAGTTGGACTTATATAATTATATAAGATTTGTTCACGATGCGTTGGCTTCAGTTGGACATATATATTTATATAAGATTTGTTCACGATGTGTTGGCTTTAGTTGGACATATATATTTATATAAGATTTGTTCACGATGCGTTGGCTTCAGTTGGACATATATATTTATATTAGATTTGTTCACGATGCGTTGGCTTCAGTTGGACATATATATTTATATAAGATTTGTTCACGATGTGTTGGCTTCAGTTGGACATATATATTTATATAAGATTTGTTCACGATCCGTTGGCTTCAGTTGGACATATATATTTATATGAGATTTGTTCACGATACGTTGGCTTTAGTTGGACATATATATTTATATAAGATTTGTTCACGATGCGTTGGCTTTAGTTGGACATGTATATTTATATAAGATTTGTTCACGATGCGTTGGCTTTAGTTGGACATATATATTTATATGAGATTTGTTCACGATGCGTTGGCTTCAGTTGGACATATATATTTATATAAGATTTGTTCACGATGCGTTGGCTTCAGTTGGACATATATATTTATATAAGATTTGTTCACGATGCGTTGGCTTCAGTTGGACATATATATCTATATAAGATTTGTTCACGATGTGTTGGCTTTAGTTGGACATATATATTTATATAAGATTTGTTCACGATGCGTTGGCTTCAGTTGGACATATATATTTATATAAGATTTGTTCACGATGCGTTGGCTTCAGTTGGACATATATATTTATATAAGATTTGTTCACGATGCGTTGGCTTTAGTTGGACATATATATTTATATAAGATTTGTTCACGATGCGTTGGCTTCAGTTGGACATATATATTTATATAAGATTTGTTCACGATGCGTTGGCTTCAGTTGGACATATATATTTATATAAGATTTGTTCACGATGCGTTGGCTTTAGTTGGACATATATATTTATTTAAGATTTGTTCACGATGCGTTGGCTTCAGTCGGACATATATATTTATATTAGATTTGTTCACGATACGTTGGCTTTAGTTGGACATATATATTTATATAAGATTTGTTCACGATGCGTTGGCTTCAGTTGGACATATATATTTATATAAGATTTGTTCACGATGCGTTGGCTTCAGTTGGACATATATATTTATATAAGATTTGTTCACGATGCGTTGGCTTCAGTTGGACATATATATTTATATAAGATTTGTTCACGATGCGTTGGCTTCAGTTGGACATATATATTTATATAAGATTTGTTCACGATGCGTTGGCTTTAGTTGGACATATATATTTATATAAGATTTGTTCACGATGCGTTGGCTTCAGTTGGACATATATATTTATATAAGATTTGTTCACGATGCGTTGGCTTCAGTTGGACATATATATTTATATAAGATTTGTTCACGATGCGTTGGCTTCAGTTGGACATATATATTTATATAAGATTTGTTCACGATGCGTTGGCTTTAGTTGGACATATATATTTATATAAGATTTGTTCACGATGCGTTGGCTTCAGTTGGGCATATATATTTATATAAGATTTGTTCACGATGCGTTGGCTTCAGTTGGACATATATATTTATATAAGATTTGTTCACGATGCGTTGGCTTTAGTTGGACATATATATTTATATAAGATTTGTTCACGATGCGTTGGCTTCAGTTGGACATATATATTTATATAAGATTTGTTCACGATGCGTTGGCTTTAGTTGGACATATATATTTATATGAGATTTGTTCACAATGCGTTGGCTTTAGTTGAAACTCTAAGGGACTCTTTATTGAAGACGTCACATTTAATTGAGTCGGTTCTAAGGTTTCATCTGAAATGTATTAATTCGCAGTTTTAGACACCAGCACAGAGAGTGATAACAGCTTATAAGAGAGATTACATCAGGGAGATTTCACTCCATCTGTGTCTGAGCCATTGGAGAAGGGACACTGTTTATCTAGTTGAATGGAGCGATTTCTATTGGTTTTACTGTCTTACAATTTGAAGTATGCATCTTTTATTAGTCCAATTTTCATCTGCGGATCACAAAATAAGCTTTACTTGAACTTAAATTTGTTTTAGGTTTGTTCACTATGCATTGAAACTCAGATGCTTAATTGGAACTGGCATCTCCTATGGATATATAAGTGATTTTACCTTCACGCTTCTTATATTTCATGGATAATAAATGACAGAAGCTATATAGTCTAATTTTCTGCCAGATTTCTTGGAATTCATTTGAATGCTGCTGATTTCTATTATATATTTATTCTCTCAGAATATTTTGAATAATTATGTTTATATCAACCTTGATTCAGACTTATTTCCTTCATATTATCTGATTTTTTGAGTTCATATTAAATCGCTTCAGGGGACACTATTGAAGACTTCACATTTAATTGAGTCGGTTCTAAGTTTCATCTGAAATGTATTAATTCGCAGTTTTAGACACCAGCACAGAGAGTGATAACAGCTTATAAGAGAGATTACATCAGGGAGATTTCACTCCATCTGTGTCTGAGCCATTGGAGAAGGGACACTGTTTATCTAGTTGGAGGGAGAGATATCTATCACTTGGTTTTCGGTCCTATGAGTGTCTTACATCTTGAAGTTATTGTATTAATTCCAATTGTAATCTACGGATGACAAAATAAGCTTCAGTTGGACTTATAGATTTATATACGGTTTGTTCACTGTGTGTTGACTTTAGTTGGACTTATAGATTTATATACGGTTTGTTCACTGTGTGTTGACTTTAGTTAGACTTATAGATTTATATACGGTTTGTTCACTGTGTGTTGACTTTAGTTAGACTTATAGATTTATATACGGTTTGTTCACTGTGTGTTGACTTTAGTTAGACTTATAGATTTATATACGGTTTGTTCACCTTGTGTTGACTTTAGTTGGACTTATAGATTTATATACGGTTTGTTCACTGTGTGTTGACTTTAGTTTGACTTATATATTTATATACGGTTTGTTCACCTTGTGTTGACTTTAGTTTGACTTATATATTTATATACGGTTTGTTCACCTTGTGTTGACTTTAGTTGGACTTATATATTTATATACGGTTTGTTCACCTTGTGTTGACTTTAGTTGGACTTATATATTTATATACGGTTTGTTCACCTTGTGTTGACTTTAGTTGGACTTATAGATTTATATACGGTTTGTTCACTGTGTGTTGACTATAGTTGGACTTATATATTTATATACGGTTTGTTCACTGTGTGTTGGCTATAGTTGGACTTATAGATTTATATACGGTTTGTTCACTGTGTGTTGACTTTAGTTGGACTTATAGATTTATATATGGTTTGTTCACTGTGTGTTGGCTATAGTTGGACTTATAGATTTATATACGGTTTGTTCACTGTGTGTTGGCTATAGTTGGACTTATAGATTTATATACAGTTTGTTCACCTTGTGTTGGCTATAGTTGGACTTATAGATTTATATACGGTTTGTTCACTGTGTGTTGCCTTTAGTTGGACTTATAGATTTATATACAGTTTGTTCACCTTGTGTTGGCTATAGTTGGACTTATAGATTTATATACGGTTTGTTCACTGTGTGTTTCCTTTAGTTGGACTTATAGATTTATATACAGTTTGTTCACTATGTGTTGACTTTAGTTGGACTTATATATTTATATACGGTTTGTTCACTGTGTTGACTATAGTTGGACTTATAGATTTATATACGGTTTGTTCACTGTGTGTTGGCTATAGTTGGACTTATAGATTTATATACGGTTTGTTCACTGTGTGTTGACTATAGTTGGACTTATAGATTTATATACGGTTTGATCACTGTGTGTTGACTATAGTTGGACTTATAGATTTATATACGGTTTGTTCACCTTGTGTTGGCTATAGTTGGACTTATAGCTTTATATACGGTTTGTTCACTGTGTGTTGCCTTTAGTTGGACTTATAGATTTATATACGGTTTGTTCACTGTGTGTTGGCTATAGTTGGACTTATAGATTTATATACGGTTTGTTCACTGTGTGTTGACTTTAGTTAGACTTATAGATTTATATACGGTTTGTTCACTGTGTGTTGGCTATAGTTAGACTTATAGGTTTATATACGGTTTGTTCACTGTGCGTTGGCTATAGTTGGACTTATAGATTTATATACGGTTTGTTCACCTTGTGTTGACTTTAGTTTGACTTATATATTTATATACGGTTTGTTCACCTTGTGTTGACTTTAGTTTGACTTATAGGTTTATATACGGTTTGTTCACTGTGTGTTGACTTTAGTTGGACTTATAGATTTATATACGGTTTGTTCACCTTGTGTTGGCTTTAGTTGGACTTATAGATTTATATACGGTTTGTTCACTGTGTGTTGACTATAGTTGGACTTATAGATTTATATACAGTTTGTTCACCTTGTGTTGACTTTAGTTTGACTTATATATTTATATACGGTTTGTTCACTGTGTGTTGGCTATAGTTAGACTTATAGGTTTATATACGGTTTGTTCACTGTGCGTTGGCTATAGTTGGACTTATATATTTATATACGGTTTGTTCACTGTGTGTTGACTATAGTTGGACTTATAGATTTATATACGGTTTGTTCACTGTGTGTTGACTTTAGTTGGACTTATAGATTTATATACCGTTTGTTCACCTTGTGTTGGCTTTAGTTGGACTTATAGATTTATATACGGTTTGTTCACTGTGTGTTGACTATAGTTGGACTTATAGATTTATATACGGTTTGTTCACTGTGTGTTGACTTTAGTTAGACTTATAGATTTATATACGGGTTGTTCACTGTGTGTTGGCTATAGTTGGACTTATAGATTTATATACGGTTTGTTCACCTTGTGTAGTCTATAGTTGAACTTATAGATTTATATAAGGTTTGTTCACTGTGTGCTGGCTTTTTTTGAAACTCCAGGAGGGGCTCTTGATTTAAGACTTCACATTTAATTGAGTAGGTAAGGTTTCTGATGTCTAAAATGTATTAATTCACAGTTTTAGACAGAAGCGTGATATCAGCATAAAAGTGACGATACATCAGGGAGATTTCACTGGATCTGAGAATTTTCTAGCCGCTCAGAAATGACTTAAAATAGGGACTTTACACTAGATCTGTGAATGATACCATACATTAGGGAATTTACACTCCATCTTTTGAGTAGATTGATGCCAGCTCAAAAGTAATGATACATTTGGGAGTTCACACTCTATTTGTGAGACATTTGATATTAAGGAATTGACTCTTGATGTTATGTGTTGTGACTGAAGATATTATAATCCATTATAATCCAAGTTCAGAGTGAAGTAGGAAGTAAACTCAAGCTGCATATATAATTGACTGTTATTAGGGACTTCAAACTCTCATAGCAGTTCAGTAGTGATGATATATTAGGGAGTTTACTCCGGATCTTTGAGGGATATCAACATATACATGTACGTGAATGTTTATTAGGAACTTAAGTTCAGTAGTGTTGTTATATTAGGGAGTTTACACCGGATCTGTGAGACATATCAACATAGAAGTGACTGTTTATTATGGAATTGACACTCATAGCAGTGTAATGGCATAGTGATGATGCATTAGGGTGTTCGGATCTGGGAGAAATATCAGGGGAGTTTGCACTCTTAACTGTGAAGCATTGGAAAAGGAATGGATTTGATGATGTTCCGCATTGTGACTGAAGATATTATCACACGCTGATACTCATCATGCTTCCTGTCATTCAAATTTCACCGGCCAATGAACCCGGCGTAACTATACGTAGAGGTTCTGTAATAGAGGTTAGTATAAAAGCTGAACTAATACACTGAAAATGAAGTTTTAACCCTTTCATTACTGGAGCTTCCTGAAATTTTGAGAAAACCCTGTGCAAATACTTTCTCTTATATATGCGAGTCTCCCATATGGAGCCTCGCATTCTGGCATATATACGAGAATTTTTGGCCTAACAATATTTATATAAGATAATGCACTGGCACATGATCTTTAACCCTTTGGAGAGTAATTGTAACATCATATACATGACGTCATGAGTAAATTTAACGTCAACGTCAGAGCAATAATTATTAACAAGTTCGGTCAAAAGGGTCCAATAATTCGTTTTAATTTAGGTGCATTTTTTGTTAACGTGTGTTATCATAATCGATTGCACTTATACATTTGGGACATTATATTAATCAAAAAAACTCCTATACAAATCATTTATAAATCAGATGATTTATTGAAGTTATGTCTACATAAAATAACACTTCCTGAAAGGACATATATGTCGTTCTACTCCTCAACTGATAGATGACATATATGTCGTTCTACTCGCCAAAGGGTTAACCATTCCATGACTGGAGCATCCTGAATCCCATAGGGAGCCTCGCATATATATACGAGAATACCTAGGCCTAACAATATTTACCTTGACCATGCAAGCCAGTTCATTCTCTAACATATGCGAGGCTGATTATGGGAGACTCGCATATATAAGAGAATACATTGGCCTAACTATATTTACCTTTATGCAAGCCAGTTCATTCTCTAACATATGCGAGGCTGATTATGGGAGTCTCGCATATATAAGAGAATACATTGGCCTAACTATATTTACCTTGATCATGCAAGCCATTGCATTCTGTTATATATGCAAGGCTCACTATGGGAAGACTCGCATATATAAGAGAATGCACTGGCACAGGATCTTTAATGCTGCACCAGCGGCAGCTCCCATCATGAAAGGGGTTAACCCTTTTGATAATAAATAATCATTGATGAGTATGACGAAAAGATAATACAAGTGTAGAAGGATTCATATTCTTTGGTGGGAAATGTTCAGTTAATAAGTTCGAGAAATGAACTATGGTCATTCAATTGAACTTATTATATGAACATTTCCTACGGGAACTTCTCGTCAATGAGTACTTTTTCAGAAAGGGTTAAAATTAACCCCCGCACTGAGATCAAGTCTGAGTTTAGTTTGCCTGTCATTTGCAGAATGAGGTCCCCAGAGGGTGAATTTAGTGATGCTATCCCCCACAGTGGGCTAGCATCACCAAATTGACCTCATTCTGCATGGCCTCATCTGCTATGGGAGACATAGACTCAGATTCAAGTTCCCAAATGGTGAATATTGTGATGTACACCCATTGGGAACCTCGATCATGCAAAGTGTTGTCTGCCAATTTGGAGATATAGAGAAACTAAACTAAAAAAGTAATAGAATCTATGTGAAGAATGAGGCCTAAGCAGAATGAGGTCCCTAGAGGTTGAATTTAGTGATGCTAGCCTAATACATGTATGCGTGATAGCGTCACTAAATTCACCCTCTGGGGACCTCATTCTGCAAATGACAGGCACACTAAACTCAGACTTGACTGAGATCTCACTGTTTCTATGTTTAAAAAATTATAGGATATTAAACTACTCAAATTAACCCCTTAAATGAAGACGGTACAAATTTAATTAAATTTCCAGTTATAACAATGATCTAATATCGATAATATATAGAAAATTAATTTTGAGTCAAAGATGTTTTCTGTAAATGTTCAGGTTAACCCTTGGAGTGCCAGGGGCCGATCTCATCGGCCCTAAACCTACAAAATAAGTCTGTTAAAGAATATAAGAATAAATTATTAAAATTGTAAAAAATTGTAATAAAAAAAAAAAAAAAAAAATTGTTAAGCCAATGCATTCTCTTATATATGCGAGGCGACCTATGGTCGACTCGCATATATAAGAGAATGCATTGGCACAGGGTATATGGGTCGATACAAAAATCGGACCTTGGCACTCAAAGGGTTAACAGGTTATTTTAAAATCAAATTTAATAATTTTATATAAATGTACTTTATGGCTTCATACAGGCATAAATTAAGTTAAGAATATTCATGTACAAGACATAATCAATTTAATTGATTGATAGTGGATTGGGCAACGTGTCATCTGTAAACATTATGTTGATCCATAAAAATTCCAGTTTGATAGTATAGATAGAGTTAACCCTTTACCCAACAAACCGGCCAAAAACGCCCAAATAAAGCTTCAACAGCCTAAAATATCTTCGGTCTGTCTCAATAGAACCATACAAATATGGATATCATTGGAACTGGCTCCTTGACCACATTGTGATAGTTACAGTTATGCCCTGTGCCAATGCATTCTCTTATATATGCGAGTCGACCATAGGTCGCCTCGCATATATAAGAGAATGCATTGGCCTAAAAAACATTATAATTTTTTCTTACATTTGTTAACAATTAATATGTGTTAAGCCAATGCATTCTCTTATATATGCGAGGCGACCTATGGTCGACTCGCATATATAAGAGAATGCATTGGCACAGGGCCGCTCTGTTGGGTAAAGGGTTAAAGGTGTGTTCATCTGATATAAGGACAGCAAACTACATATAGTTTGTTGAGCTTATTAGCTTAACATCGATCTCTACAATGAATCAATAGGATTCAAGTAATTACCATTCAGCGAATGTTCATTTTGCAAAGGGTTAAATTTGCACACTGTGGGGTCATATGAGAAATAATACTACACAAATTAAGGGATTTTGAGCATCTTTCGGACTGTGCTGGTAATTGTGTTTCATGTGATGCTTTAATTTGAGTGTGGGTTATCCATCCATTTCATATATTTATAGAGTCGACTGATACAAAAAGCTATGTGCTATGACTCGCACAATGGGATTTTATTATTTATTATTTATTATTTTCACGTTATTTGAACCATAGATTGTGATGGGACTGGAAAAAATAATCAAATTATCACCTAGATGGCTCAAAAATAGCGTTTTAACTGGGGGGGGGGGTGGTCGTGAGAAAATTTACACATACAGGGCCCAAAAAATTTTTACAGCCCTTTTGCTACCGACCCTTTTTTTGTGCAAATTGTTTTTCTGCCTATTTTTTTGGACCCACCCCCTAAAATAAGAAAAAAATCATTTTAAATCTATTCAAGACCAAATCAAACAGAATCAAAGGTAAGTTTTAAATTGGTCCATTTCTGGCAGATTCCAAGTGTTCAAACAATTGAAAAACTATCAACGGTTATGATGTTGTTTTCGACATTGAAAAATACATTTTGAAATAAAAAGTGTTTTATTCTACAGTATGCACAGATATTGTGAGGTAATATTTATAGTGCCAATAAGCCAACATTGTGTTTAATTTTTACATAAATAGTCCAGTTACTAAATAATGACTTCTTCACTGTTGTTCCCAAATCAGTGATCAGTAGCATACAGTTGGTACATGAAACCTCTCTATCCACATATCCTGTTTAGATCTACTTCTTTTAAAGTGATTATGAAAAGTTCTAACTGTTATGGTCTCCAAAGTCCCAGTCTTATCAGTCTTTGTAGTCTGGTGAGCGACCCCACCCCCACAGTCTTTGACTGTCTTGTTAATTTGAGGTATTTTGTTAGCCAGCACTCTGCAGCACTAGTATTATTTGGTCATTAGACATGCCAGAGTGAAAATACCAGCACTATCAGGCACTATTCAATATTAATTTGAGGTGAAATGCAAACCAGCACTCCTATTCAGTCATCACTTTTATTTGGCACCAGAGAGTGCTTTATCTTATACCTACATATATTCTTAAGTGTTGGTTAAGGTCATAATCTATGTTAGAACACATTTATTAGTGAAAACAACTTAAAACAATGTCCATAATGTGGGTTGAAAAAAATTTGCACAAACAATTTTGTTCGGGCCTCTGAGATGCACCCACCCCGCCCGGTATAGGTATGTTTTTGGAAGATCTCCCCTGTATTACTTATATCTTATACTTACCCTGTTCCTAAGTGTCTGTAAAGGTCATAACCTGCCTTAGAACACAATTATAGGATATTAAACTACTCAAATTAACCCCTTAAATGAAGACGGTACAAATTTCATTAAATTTCCAGTTATAACAATCATCTAATATCGATAATATATAGAAAATTCATTTGAGTCAAAGATGTTTTCTGTAAATGTTCAGGTTAACAGGTTATTTTAAAATCAAATTTAATAATTTTATATAAATGTACTTTATGGCTTCGTACAGCCATAAATTTTGTAACGAATATTCATGTACAAGACATAATCAATTTAATTGATTGATAGTGGATTGGGCAACGTGTCATCTGTAAACATTATGTTGATCCATAAAAATTCCAGTTTGATAGTATAGATAGAGTTAACCCTTTACCCAACAAACCGGCCAAAAACGCCCAAATAAAGCTTCAACAGCCTAAAATATCTTCGGTCTGTCTCAATAGAACCATACAAATATGGATATCATTGGAACCGGCTCCTTGACCACATTGTGATAGTTACAGTTATGCCCTGTGCCAATGCATTCTCTTATATATGCGAGTCGACCATAGGTCGCCTCGCATATATAAGAGAATGCATTGGCCTAAAAAACATTATAATTTTTTCTTACATTTGTTAACAATTAATATGTGTTAAGCCAATGCATTCTCTTATATATGCGAGGCGACCTATGGTCGACTCGCATATATAAGAGAATGCATTGGCACAGGGCCGCTCTGTTGGGTAAAGGGTTAAAGGTGTGTTCATCTGATATAAGGACAGCAAACTACATATAGTTTGTTGAGCTTATTAGCTTAACATCGATCTCTACAATGAATCAATAGGATTCAAGTAATTACCATTCAGCGAATGTTCATTTTGCAAAGGGTTAAATTTGCACACTGTGGGGTCATATGAGAAATAATACTACACAAATTAAGGGATTTTGAGCATCTTTCGGACTGTGCTGGTAATTGTGTTTCATGTGATGCTTTAATTTGAGTGTGGGTTATCCATCCATTTCATATATTTATAGAGTCGACTGATACAAAAAGCTATGTGCTATGACTCGCACAATGGGATTTTATTATTTATTATTTATTATTTTCACGTTATTTGAACCATAGATTGTGATGGGACTGGAAAAAATAATCATGGGTCGTGAGAAAATTTACACATACAGGGCCCAAAAAATTTTTTACAGCCCTTTTGCTACCGACCCTTTTTTTGTGCAAATTGTTTTTCTGCCTGATTTTTTTTGGACCCACCCCCTAAAATAAGAAAAAAATCATTTTAAATCTATTCAAGACCAAATCAAACAGAATCAAAGGTAAGTTTTAAATTGGTCCATTTCTGGCAGATTCCAAGTGTTCAAACAATTGAAAAACTATCAACGGTTATGATGTTGTTTTCGACATTGAAAAATACATTTTGAAATAAAAAGTGTTTTATTCTACAGTATGCACAGATATTGTGAGGTAATATTTATAGTGCCAATAAGCCAACATTGTGTTTAATTTTTACATAAATAGTCCAGTTACTAAATAATGACTTCTTCACTGTTGTTCCCAAATCAGTGATCAGTAGCGTACAGTTGGTACATGAAACCTCTCTATCCACATATCCTGTTTAGATCTACTTCTTTTAAAGTGATTATGAAAAGTTCTAACTGTTATGGTCTCCAAAGTCCCAGTCTTATCAGTCTTTGTAGTCTGGTGAGCGACCCCACCCCCACAGTCTTTGACTGTCTTGTTAATTTGAGGTATTTTGTTAGCCAGCACTCTGCAGCACTAGTATTATTTGGTCATTAGACATGCCAGAGTGAAAATACCAGCACTATCAGGCACTATTCAATATTAATTTGAGGTGAAATGCAAACCAGCACTCCTATTCAGTCATCACTTTTATTTGGCACCAGAGAGTGCTTTATCTTATACCTACATATATTCTTAAGTGTTGGTTAACCCTTTACCCAACAGAAGGGCCCTGTGCCAATGCATTCTCTTATATATGCGAGTCGACCATAGGTCGCCTCGCATATATAAGAGAATGCATTGGCTTAACACATTAAAAATTATAAAATTGTTAAAGAATGTAAGAAAAAATGGTAAAAAGTGTTTAAAAAAGATTTGTTTTAGGCCAATGCATTCTCTTATATATGCGAGGCGACCTATGTCGACTCGCATATATAAGAGAATGCATTGGCACAGGGCATAACTGTAACCATCACAATGTGGTCAATGAGCCGGTTCCAATGATATCCATATTTGTATGGTTTTATTGAGACAGACCCAAGATAATTTAGGCTGTTGCAGCTTTATTTGGCCGGTTTTGGCCGGTTTGTTGGGTAAAGGGTTAAGGTCATAATCTATGTTAGAACACATTTTATTAGTGAAAACAACTTAAAACAATGTCCATAATGTGGGTTGAAAAAAATTTGCACAAACAATTTTGTTCGGGCCTCTGAGATGCACCCACCCCGCCCGGTATAGGTATGTTTTTGGAAGATCTCCCCTGTATTACTTATATCTTATACTTACCCTGTTCCTAAGTGTCTGTAAAGGTCATAACCTGCCTTAGAACACAATTATTAATGAATTTTTTATCTTTTTTCGGGCCTCTTCGGACCCACCCACCCCGGCCCTGTATGATAAAACTTTTGTGCGACCCTCCCCCCCCCGTTTTAACTGTCAAAAACTCGCGAAAACATATCATTTTAATCATAAGTAACCAGAAAACATTATTCCTGAACCATCACAAACTGGCGATAGAAACACTTCCGATGTAACAGTTCCTACACAGCGCAAATTAAGGGATTTTGAGCTTCTGTCAGGCTGTGTTGGTAATTGTGTTTCATATGATGCCTTGAGTGTGGGTTATCCGTCCATTTCATATATTAGTGTCGAATGATACAAAAAGCAACAGTTATTCTAAAAATTCATGAATATCCAGCTGTTTTTGATTGATTAAATCCATAATTTTACTGACAGTGACTAAGGTTCGTCATTCTGCGATCCGTTATACGGTCCATTATACAGTAATGCTCTAATTAATCGACTCGGGGAGAGCTTTCCGATGAATGGCAACAAGCCATATTTCCGACTAAATCCTGAAAAGTTACCCATAATTCTGCTGTGGTTAAGGCGTCGATTTTAGAGCATTACTGTAGTTATTGATCTGACCGTCTGAACACCTTTCTTCAGCAAATTCCGATCTCTACAAACAAGCCTTGAAATTGTGTGTGGTGTCATTTGCAGATTGAGGTCCCCAGAGGGTGAATTTAGTGATGCTATCACGCTAAGCGGACTAGCATCACCAAATCCACACTCTGGGGACCTCATTCTGCTTAAAAATTAAGCCTCATCTTCTGGGAAGTATCTACAGTCTCAAATTAACATTGTTTTTAGTTATACTTTTTCCCTTCTGTTCAGTTTCTATATCCCCTAATTTGCAGTAGATGGTGACTTAAATGTGTGAACACCATCAACTTCAACTGGGGAACTTCAATATGATCATTACGGTCTCCAATATTAGTTGAGGCCTCAGCAGAATGAGGCCCCCAGAGGGTGAAATTGGTGATGTTAGCCCATCGTGCGGGATAGCAATACTAAATTCACTTTCTGGGGACCTCATTCTGAAAATGACAGATGCACTATTTTAAGGCTTGTCTGCAACGAGTTTGCTCTTGAAACTGCGAGATTTAGATTCCCATCACTGCCTTTTGATCAAGGCTCAAAATAAGTGGCCGGCCGCGGTCATTGTCCGACAAAAAATAGCTTATGTCCAGTGCACTTCTGTATCTGTGGGACATTTTGTCCAATGCAATTCTTTAAACAATCTATATCTGTCCAAGGAGCCACTTCTGGCCAAATAGGACATTGAAAGTAAAAAAATATACTTTTTTAATTTCAGATCAATTCATAGTGAATATAGTTATGTCGAATTGCATGTGTATTTTTTAATCGACGTAAATTTTTTAACTTTTGAAAACAAAAATAACATGGATTGGCAATTGGTGGCAATTGGACGCTCACTAAAATGTGCGCATCATTGACAAATAATAAGTAGATTGGAAATTTAAATACTGTCTCATACAGTATATCTGAAAATTTGACAGGCACCATTTTGAAATGACCAACACGATCCATTTGGTGCCTGTCATTTTGACAGTCAGTAAACAAATTATTATTTTGAGCCTTGCTTTTGATAACAAGTCTCTGGATAATTTAAGATGTACAGTAATGCTCTAAGAAATCGACTCCTTAACCACAGCAGAATTATGGGTAATTTTTCAGGATTTAGTTGGAAATATGGCTTGTTGCCATTCATCGGAAAGCTCTGTGAGAGCTTTCCGATGAATGGCAACAAGCCATATTTAGTGATGCTAAAAGTTGATTAGTATATCTCATATTCGCATACGTATACCCTAGGTCGCTTCGCTTCCGCGGCTTTTCTGCGGGCGAGCAGGTGCTATAATTTCTATTTATCACTATTTAATGCACGATCAAGTATGGTACAGCCATGCAGTGAATAAATTCTGCTCCATTCACATACATGCGTCAACAAGTCAAGGACGTCACCTTATTACCAGGGTCGCGTATTGTAGAATTGTGAGAATATGGTTTCTTTTTATAGAAGAGGTTGTTCCCGAGCGAAACGGAATTGACTGATTCATTGAGAATGTCCTCCCTCTATTGGCTCAGCCCTCTTAATTCAGATTGTTTGGCTTCGGCAATCCACTACGGCAACAGTATGCCGTGGCCCAGTTTGCTTCAGCAAATTGCTTCGGCAATGCTGATTGCCGTAGCCAATTATGAAGGCTGATTGGCTATACACTTCTGTAACAGACTTTCATTGAAAAGATGTACTATATTTACACGTGGAGCCCGGGCATTCACTTAAACCCCCTGAATGTGATTAATCATCTGACATGTCCGTGATTAATCAGTCTTCAAAATGATATATCATTTACCGTGATAGAAAAAGGTAAAGTGATGATTCGATCATTTAATATATTGTTAACATAAATTTTCTGATCATATCTCGTTGCTTTGACATTCAACAGACCTCTGTTTTACGCATGTTTCATATCATCATGTTTGGGAAAGGCTGCCTTCTGTTCATATATGCAAAGCATCCATTTGACATAATCTGTTCAAAGACATACAAGCAAGATAACTCCCGCCCATGATATCATTTACCGTGATAGAAAAAGGTAAAGTGATGATTCGATCATTTAATATATTGTTAACATAAATTTTCTGATCATATCTCGTTGCTTTGACATTCAACAGACCTCTGTTTTACGCATGTTTCATATCATCATGTTTGGGAAAGGCTGCCTTCTGTTCATATATGCAAAGCATCCATTTGACATAATCTGAAGACATACAAGCAAGATAACTCCCGCCCATGATTATGGGCATAAAGTTTGTGATAGAAGAGTAACGGGACAGGACTCGGTCCAAAACAGCATCAACCCAACCGATATATCCCAAGCTGTTGTAGACAGAGAAGACTTATCATCTTAATCAGTCCCCATCTATAAATATTTGGTTTGAAAAATTATGTTTTATTCAGGTTTTTTCCATTGATTTCTGTTGAAATTATGGTCCTTAGAAAATTAATAAACCTTGGCGAAAAGCTACCTTTGTGGGATACTCATTGCATTGTACTTAATTGTCAAATATAGAGCTAATTTGAACAAGAATCTATATGTGAACAAGCAAAGTTCGACTTTGCGTTAAGCATGATCTTTGCTATATCTTAAGGAGGAGGTCAAATGAAACATTTTGAATGGGGATTTCCATGCAAATCTCTACAGCAAAAGTTATATATGAAGAACTAAAGCAGCCATACCATTAAACAGACATAACATTTAATTGGCGGCTGGGCTTGGTAAATAGGCAATTTTTGCAATAAATTTATTTTTGAGAATTATTTTTTGGAAATACAACACTTGACTAAGCTTTGAAAAAGACAAAAAAAATGAAAATCAACATTCTAATGGAGCAAATTCCAAGCCGACCCACCAGATAAATGTGTATTGTTTTCAATTCCGCACAAAGTCGCACCCAGAAATACTTTCAACTGTAACTTTTGCTGCGTAGATTTTTCATGGAAATGCCCATTCATAATTCATCACTTGACCTCCTCCATAATACAGTACCGGTAATGCCCTAAATAATTGACTGCTTAACCACAGCAGTATTATGGGTAATTTTTAAGGATTTAGTCGAAAATATGGCTTGTTGCCATTCATCGGAAAGCACTCAGTGAGAGCTTTCCGGTGAATGGCAACATGCCATATTTCCGACTAAATCTTGTGTGCAATCTTCTCTGTGTATAAATGTTGCAAACAGGCCTCAAAATATGATGCCGGTCATAGGCTATATATACCACCACAGCTGGCTGGTGTAACTAAATTCACCCTCTGGGGACCTCATTCTGCTTCAAGGCCTCATTTCCTCTGGAAAATATCTTTATTATCAAATTAATAAGTTTTTTTAATTTCTTTAGAAATTTCTTTTGAAAGTTTCTTTTCCTTTTTTAGTGAATACTTTCTCTATACATGTATCCCCAAATTGGCAGACAAGACAATGCATATCGAGGTGCCCAATGGGTGCACATCACCATCTGGGAACTTATATCTGAGTCTAGGTCTCCGGTAGCAGATGAGGCCATGCATAATGAGGTCCCCAGAGGATGATTTTGGTGATGATAGTCTGCTGTGCCAGGTAGCATTACTAAATTCACCCTCTGGGGACCTCATTCTCCAAATGTCTGGCACCATATTTTGAGGCAGGTTGTTATATCTTCTCGGTGCATAAATGTTGCAAATGTATAGTAGAAGTGATTGTGTAATTTGCCCGGAATTATGTGAGAGTGAAAGAAAGAAGAAAAACATTTACCATCTCCTAGCTACAGTTGTCTGTTTTTTTAAACATCTGATTTATTATCCTGTATATTCTACCAGAGAGGAATGTGTCAATGGCCCCTAAGGCCATAGCAATAAAATAACCTGGTTTACCTACATTTAGGTTCAAAAGAAGTAGATGCATGCACAGGAGGGATAAAAATAAAAACAATATTATGCATCACCACCACTATAATGATAAATAGATAGAACGACACACGTGTTTGAACTGGTTAACGTTAATGCACCAGTTTGTTGTGACGCGATGGTAAAACGAGAACCGGAGGTTCAAGTTTTACCTCACGGCACGACAAATGAGTGCCATAACGTTAACATGTTCACACAACTGTGTTGTTCTATGTTTATTGCACACTCAGAAGATTGCAGCTTGTAACATATTAACATTTAGGTCGATATTGTTGTATTTAATTGAACAAACATGTGCTTAATGTAGACTATACCCCATAATTTAGCGAAGACATTTTCTGTTAAAGTTGACGTCGCCAGTGACGTTGATGTAATAGGTTTGTTTTGATCAAGAACAATCCACACATTTTTTTATTGAACGTTTCAATTATTCTGTATTTTGCTGTATTTCGCAAAATAAATTTTGCTGTATTTCGCACAATGGGTGGGCAATAAATAGCAGAATTGTCCATAAATTTCACAAGATTTTTTTTAACTCAAATTATATAAATGAACTGAGGTATTTCTTCCTACAAAACTGTACATAACCCTTCCATGACTGGAGCTTCCTCAAATTTTGCGAAAACCCTGTGCCAAATCTTTCTCTTATATATGCGAGTCGCCTATAGGGCACCTCGCATATAAAAGAGAATGCATTGGTCAAACAGTATTTATCTTGATCTTGTAAGCCAGTGCATTCTCTTGATGGGAGACTCACATATATAAGAGAATGCACTGGCACAGGGTATTTAATGCTGCACCAGCACAGCTCCCGTCATGAATGGAAAATAAGGTTCGGAAAGCAGAAAAGAGACTCTGCCTTCAACTATTATCTTCACCACATGCTTCATATTTTAATTAGCCAATCATATACCAGTAAAGAAGTTTTATTTTTTTTAACAATAATTTATATTGAGGACAAACTTGTAGGAGGGGTTTCTAAACCAGGCTAATAAATTACTGTTGCCTAACCAACTGTATCTACCATTCTACAGAGTCCTGTATCTTTTACCTTGATATTTGTTAGTGTATGTAACATTTCTCAAGAAGATTATGTTGTTCTATGTAATTACAATAATAGTATTTAGTGCAGGTAACTACTACCTGTAGCTCATGTTAACCCTCTTATGTCTCAATACTCGTGGATCAATGAGTACTTTAACCCTTTACCCAACAAACCGGCCAAAACCGGCCAAATAAAGCTGCAACAGCCTAAATTATCTTGGGTCTGTCTCAATAAAACCATACAAATATGGATATCATTGGAAACGGCTCATTGACCACATTGTGATGGTTACAGTTATGCCCTGTGCCAATGCATTCTCTTATATATGCGAGTCGACCATAGGTCGCCTCGCATATATAAGAGAATGCATTGGCCTAAACAAAATCTTTTTTTAACACTTTTTACCATTTTTTCTTACATTCTTTAACAATTTTATAATTTTTAATGTGTTAAGCCAATGCATTCTCTTATATATGCGAGGCGACCTATGGTCGACTCGCATATATAAGAGAATGCATTGGCACAGGGCCCTTCTGTTGGGTAAAGGGTTAAAGGTATTCAATCTGATTAGATGGTCCCCATATCATCAAAGAAACAACAACAACAACATTTCTTCAAAATACGCTTTTAAGTTATCAGAATCGATTAATTACAACAAAATAATGCTAACCACTGTCAACTATGGTATCATATTTCCCAAAACATGTTATTTATCAATATTTTGTTCAACAAAATATCAACGTATTATCACTTGGGAGTATCACAAAATTTAGCCATATTACCACTTGATTTTAGAGTTATCTATTTTCATCTGAAATTTTGTCCGAGACTGTCGGTTTGACGATTCTTTTCTGGGCCACAATTAATTGCGCATCTTGAGAAATAACAAACTTCAAAAATTGATATCTGATCACTCTGAGCTTTGATGGGTGGGTTCCTCGACTCAAATCAAATATTTTTTACCTCCAGAGCCAAAGAAATAGTAATTTGGGAGTGTTAATTTGGATAATGCATCTTTAATCGTACTACTTAGAGGGTGATAGTGTGGGATAGTGTCACTAAATTCACCCTCTGAGGACCTCCTTCTGCAAATGGCAGGCAGACTATTTGCAGTCTTCCGGTTATCCCAGTTATTCTTCACTTTTGCCATGCCGCCACTTCTGGCAGTCGAAGGACCTTTTTGACCTTTTAGTTTAATTGTCTTACTAATAATATTCTATCTCTGCAGTTCACAGTTACCCCAGTCAAAGACCAGCAGCTGTCCAGAGAACAACAGAATGGCACAAGGGACCCGCATCGACTCAGTCCGTTTGACATCCAGGAAAGCCCCCTTGACCAGGACACACTCACGGATAACAGCATCACCGCACTCCTCTCATCAAAGTTCAGAGTAAGTATTAGTAAATTAACAAGCCTGAGTTTAGTGTGCCTGTCATTTGCAGAATGAGGTCCCCTGAGTGTGAATTTAGTGACACTATCCTGCATAGCAGCCTAGCATCACTAAATTCACCCTCTGGGGACCTCATTCTGCTTAGGTCTCATCTTCTCTGGAAAGTTTCTTTATTATCAAATTTCTGTAGAGACTTCTTCACATAGATTCTATTTCTTTTTTAGTTTAGTTCCTCTATATCCCCAAATTGGCAGACGACACATTGAATAATCAAGGTTCCCAATGAGTGTACATCACAATATTCACCATTTTGGAACTTCAATCTGAGTCTATGTCTCCCATAGCAGATGAAGCCATGCAAAATGAGGTCACCAGAGGGTGAATTTGGTGATGCTAGCCTGCTATGCGGGATAGCGTCACTAAATTCACCCTCTGGGGACCTCATTCTGCAAATGACAGGCACACTAAACTTCATATCTCATATTATTTGCTGTTTTAACCCTTTCATGATGTGAGTAGCGCTGGTGCAACATTAAGATCCTGTGCCAGTACATTCTCTTATACATTAATGCCCTCAGTAATCGATCCCTTAACCCTTTACCCAACAAACCGGCCAAATAAAGCTTCAACAGCCTAAAATATCTTCGGTCTGTCTCAATAGAACCATACAAATATGGATATCATTGGAACCGGCTCCTTGACCACATTGTGATAGTTACAGTTATGCCCTGTGCCAATGCATTCTCTTATATATGCGAGTCGACCATAGGTCGCCTCGCATATATAAGACAATGCATTGGCCTAAAAAAAATCTTTTTTTTAAAACTTTTTACCATTTTTTCTTACATTCTTTAACAAGTTTATAATTTTTAATGTGTTAAGCCAATGCATTCTCTTATATATGCGAGGCGACCTATGGTCGACTCGCATATATAAGAGAATGCATTGGCACAGGGCCGTTCTGTTGGGTAAAGGGTTAACCACAGCAGAATTATGGGTACCTTTTCAGTAAATAGTTTTCGCAAAAATTTGGGAAGCTCCAGTCATGGAAGGGAACATAACTACCGTACTTAAAATGTGTGTATACAGTAATGCTCTAAGTAATCGACTTCTTAACCACAGCAGAATTATTGATAACTTTTCAGGATTTAGACGGAAATATGGCTTGTTGCCATTCATCGGAAAGTTCTCAGTGAGAGCTTTCCGATGAATGGCAACAAGCCATATTTCCGACTAAATCCTGAAAAGTTACCCATAATTCTGCTGTGGTTAAGCAGTTGATTAATTAGGGCATTACTGTTGAGTGAACTTTTAAGACTTCCATGAAGCTTCATGAAATTTTGTGAAAACCCTGTGCCAATGCATTTTCTTATATATGTGAGTCTCTCATAGGCAGCCTCACTTATATAAGAGAATACATTGGCCTCATAATAGTTACCTTGACCTTGTTAGCCAGTGCATTCTCTTATATATGCGAGGCTCCCTATGGCAGACTTGCATATATAAGAGAATGCGATGGCACAGGATCTTAATGCTGCACCAGCACAGCTCCCATCATGAAAGGGTTAATGCTACACCACCGCAGCTCCCGTCATGAGGGGTTAAAAGTCATGATATATTATATCGTGTTAGCAAAGCTAAGAAAGCCAGCTAAGCATGAATTTCCTGGACCAATCCTGGTGGGGCAGGGTGTGGAAGTTAATTTCACAAGTAGAGTGTACGTTTAAAACTATGCGTGTCTATCGTCATTAATATTCTTCAACAACCTTTTCTTTGGTGATGAGGAGGACATCTTTCCATGTAGACATATATAGGGGCAATTCCCTCTGGGAAAATGTCACACCTCAACAACATAATTTGTTGAGCCTTTCTAGCCAATCGTTGAAGCTCCATTGATTTTAGAACGTCCTGACTGTCTGTTTTATATTTAACGGCATTACACAGTCAAACAATTAAGTGTTACTTCTGGGTTACTTGGTGTCAGACGTCATCATTGGAATGACTTTTTTCTGTCCCAATAGAATACCTGTTATCCAGTGGGAAATGTCATAATTAGTTTACCTAATCAACTTAGGTAGCAATACACAATTTCTACCAATTTTGGCCAACCTGGGAGGGGGTACGTACTGTACTTCAAATCTATTCTGAGCTATTATCTTTGGTCCCATCATGCATGTTTTATTTTCGACAGAAATTGTAGGTGTAATCAACTGTCTGTACTTTTGCTTCTTCTTACAATTTGTCAATGAGTTATGCCCCTTGGTTTGCACACACAAAATGCTTTTTTTCACATTTTTTGACTCAACTTGATCATGTTCATCATAAAAACAGATCATGACAGAGCGAATGTTAGTAAGTAAGCTTCTTGCACCTGTTAGAGCTGAGAAATATTTGAAATAGAAAAAAGTTATCATTTAAAAAAATGGCTTGCAGATGACATAATTTAGGGGAGAGCAAGATTCGGGCTATTTTCATGTAACCAATAACACAATGTTGGCCTTCACTGAATATGAAAATCATGTTATGTAATTTGTATCCAAAGTTTTCACTTTTTAGTGAACTTTTCCAGTTTTGTAAAAATTAAACCTTCAAACCATTAATGTCACATTTAACACAGGCTACATGCACTGGCTGTTGGGTTTTTTTTGTCCGTCCGAGCAGATCTCAACCATAGGTTGTCAGATCTCCTTGAAATTTTCTGGATGTTCACCGCTATCTGGACATTCAATGAAGTGTTCTGAAAATGTTGATTTAATTTACCATCTGCCTTCAGGAGTATCTCAGCCATAGGTTATAAGTACAATAATGCCCTAATTAATCGACTCCATAACCACAGCAGAATTATGGGTAATTTTTCAGGATTTAGTCGGAAATATGGCTTGTTGCCATTCATCGGAAAGCTCTCGGGAAGAGCTTTCCGATGAATGGCAACAAGCCATATTTCCGACTAAATCCTGAAAAATTACCCATAATTCTGCTGTGGTTATGGAGTCGATTAATTAGGGCATTACTGTATGCCCACTCTGGGTGGTATGCCGCATGGCGGTATGCACCGGTCAACAGCCCAGCTTTAGTTTTTCTGAAAACCCCTCCAGATGAGTAATAGATCATTCCAATGTAGACTTTTATAACTGAGTAAGAAAATACATTTACTTCAGAAAGGGTCAATCAAGGTTCGTTACCAGGCAGACGACACATTGCATAATCGAGGTTCCCAATGGGTGTACATCACAATATTCACCATTTGTGAACTTCAATCTGAGTCTACACAGGTCTCCCATAGCAGATGAGGCCATGCAGAATGAGGTCCCCAGAAGGTGAAATTGGTGAGCATCACTAAATTCACCCTCTGGGGAACCTCATTCTGCAAATGACAGGAACCTTATTCTACCACCATGGCTGATCCGAGAACAAATTGCTAAAATGCACCTCATTTAAAACTAGATTTAAAATTTCCCGATACTTAAAGTTACGCAAGGCATTTGCTGTTGGTACAGCTGAAAAATCATACCAAGTTTGTTAAATCATTATTACCAAGATTAACATGAAAAAAATTGAAGGAATTTGATCTTATTTTCCTTATTAATTATCAAGCCTTGAAATAGGGTGTCTGTCATTTGCAGGATGAGGTACCCAGACGGTGAATTTAGTGATGCTATCCCTCATAGCGGGCTAGCATCACCAAATTCACCCTCTGGGAACCTCATTCTGCTGAGGTGTAAGCAGAATGAGGTCCCCAGAGGGTGAATTGGTGATGCTAGCCCGCTATGCGGGGTAGCATCACTAAATTCACCCTCTGGGGACCTCATTCTGCAAATGACAGACACCCTATTTGCAGGCTTGTCAATTATCCTCCAGTGACAAAATTCTGCATGTTGAAATGTTTGTAAATATGCACTGTAACAGTCAGTAATATTTACATTTCAGTAACAATATTTAACTCTAAATTGCAGATTTATAACATTGATTATGATCAGTTGCATAACAAAAGGCATGTGCATTAAGCAACCTGTTCTCTGTTCGTGTGTAAATTTCAGCGCAAATCTCCACTCAAGATCGAAGATATGGCATCTCAAACTAACCCTCGCAAACAATTACGCCTGTAACTCAACAGAATGGCCCTGTGCCAATGCATTCTCTTATATATGCGAATCGACCATAGGTCGCCTCGCATATATAAGAGAATGCATTGGCTTAACACATTAAAAATTATAAAATTGTTAAAGAATGTAAGAAAAAATGGTAAAAAGTGTTAAAAAAAGATTTTTTTTAGGCCAATGCATTCTCTTATATATGCGAGGCGACCTATGGTCGACTCGCATATGTAAGAGAATGCATTGCCACAGGGCATAACTGTAACTATCACAATGTGGTCAAGGAGCCGGTTCCAATGATATCCATATTTGTATGGTTCTATTGAGACAGACCGAAGATATTTTAGGCTGTTGAAGCTTTATTTGGCCAGTTTTGGCCGGTTTGTTGGGTAAAGGGTTAACACCACCATTTTGGAAGAAATATTATCTTCCTTTATAGTTTGTGACGTCACGGCCTCACTTGGCTGTTTAACGCTAAGCTGTATCGCATACAATAGTCTGTCTTTAGATATGAAAATAAATAAAACAGCAGATTGAATGCTTGCTGTGCACAATAAATGATTATCTTTGTGAATATATTATAGTTTAATTCGCGAAAGATTGTTTGGTTGTCATAATTTTTACATATAGAACTCATGTGAGTTTGGCCAAGATTGTCACATTCAAATGTTATGCGACCATTAACTGGCTGTTAATTAATTGTTTAAATTTACAACGCAAATCATTTTTTGGCTTATAATACATGTATGTAGTCTTCAATAGGCTATGATTGTTAGATTTTGCGCAGAATAACAAACAAACACGCCAAAATGAGTTTAGTGTGATAGCCTTTATCCATTTCTGTACATAGGATGAGTAACGCGATGTGAGGCCATGACGTCATGATCTTATAAGTATGGACGTGCTGTAATTAGCGGGAGTTTTATATTATGCGATGTGATATCGTTGTTTTTGAGCATAATTGAGAAATGAGAGGTGTTTTATCACACCATGGATGATTTACTAAATATATTAACGGCCTGATTTGATGATGGTTTCATTCCCCTTTAAAGTATGTGCAAAGCAATGTCGGCACTCGAGTCGCCAAATATCATTTCTTGGTTTAAAACAAAAGAAGACATTACATGTAACACTTTGCATAAATGTTTAGCAAATATAAGTAAATTTGGTCACATTGAGAAGCAGATTTGTTCTAGGTGATATATTCTGATTTGGTTTCAAGTATCGTAATATTCCCTTAACTTGCTGTTCAAAGTTTATACCATCTGATTGTTAGAATGAATTTTAATTCGTGATTGACTTTAACTTTAGTTAAAAAAAAAAAAAATAAAAAAAAAAATTCATAGATTACCACCATCAAGACTACCACCATGGCCTGTAACCCTTTCTTTGCTAAATACTCATTGACGAGTAGTTATTCCATAGGAAATGTTGTTTGTTTATTATCTGAACTTTTTCCACCAATGAATATGAATCCTTCTGCACTTAATTGTACAATCTTTTCCTTGGTCTGTTGTCTGATTTTATTACCTGAACATCCCTCCAAACGAATAACAGACTATTCGAGCGAACGGAATAACAATAATCATGTCAAAATAAATTATTTTCATAAATTTGATATCCAAATAGTCAGAAAACATCGTCATTGTTATAAACGAATTACACACGGTCATTATTATTGTTGTAATGTTTATGCCCAATAATGCGTCCCGAATAAAGTAGTAAATATTTACATTTGTGCATAGTGTCATCCGTTGTGTTCTTTAAAATGGTACGGTCAATGTGGTTGGAACTTTCGACCATCTTAGTTCATTTCTAATAATTTGCCACATTCTTTTGATGGCGATAGTGTTTAGATACTAACTGATTGGTTTGTTCAATGAAATAAATGCACAATATGTCTTTAAGGTGTCAGAAGGTCAAGTTTTCTATGAAGGAATCTATAGTATCTGAGGACCACATCAAGTATCTAATATATATTTTGGGACTAATCTGTCTGTTTGTTTGTTTGTTTGTTAGCAATGGCCGGGAAAACTGCCGGACGGATTTCGACGAAATTTGATACCTAGGGGTACTTTTGTCCGGGTCAAATCGTGACCCCGACTTGACCTGCAAAATAGTCAATTCAAGGTCAAATCGCGCCTTTCGACTGATTTCGATGTTAGATCCATGGAGGTTTTCAAAACCAGCTATTTGAAAATTGGTATCTGAAGTCTGGATGAAAGCAGAGGGGAAACAGCCCAGACGAAGTCGGGTTGCCCTTCTAGTATTATATAACAATAAAAATGTCATAGTTTAACCCTTTACCCAACAAACCGGCCAAAACCGGCCAAATAAAGCTTCAACAGCCTAAAATATCTTCGGTCTGTCTCAATAGAACCATACAAATATGGATATCATTGGAACCGGCTCCTTGACCACATTGTGATAGTTACAGTTATGCCCTGTGCCAATGCATTCTCTTATATATGCGAGTCGACCATAGGTCGCCTCGCATATATAAGAGAATGCATTGGCCTAAAAAAATCTTTTTTTAACACTTTTTACCATTTGTTTTTAATGTGTTAAGCCATGCATTCTCTTATATATGCGAGGCGACCTATGGTCGACTCGCATATATAAGAGAATGCATTGGCACAGGGCCGTTATGTTGGGTAAAGGGTTATAAGGGAAATTTTGAGAACAGCGTTCTCAGCAAATATACAAATTGAGTGGAAATGAATAACTGCCATAAAAAGTACATGATCTGAACTAATAATAGGGTGGAATGGCAATTTAACCCATTGAGTGCCAGGTCCGATTTTTGTATCAACCCATATACCCTGTGCCAATGCATTCTCTTATATATGCGAGTCGACCATAGGTCGCCTCGCATATATAAGAGAATGCATTGGCTTAACAATTATTATTTTTTTTATTTTTTTTACAATTTTAATATATTTTATTATATTCTTTAACAGACTTATTGTGTAGGTTTAGGGCTGATAATATCGGCCCCTGGCACTCAAAGGGTTAATTGATTTAAATACTACCATCTAAACTTACCACATAGCTCAGGTATGGAAACCCCTTAAATCACTGCAGGATACTTAAAGTGATGTGATCAAATAGAACTTGAGAATAATCTTGCTGAAAGTAGTTATTTTTTTTATGAATATTAATCCAAATTGACAACACACATCGTCATTTTTATATATTAAGTAAATGCAATGACTTTCAATGGCGAAATCAATTGTGTTAGTTTATTGCCAAAAGTTGCGTCCCGAATCGAGATGTAAATATTTACAATTGAGTGCATTTCAGACGATGTTTTCTATGGATTGGGATGGTCGATTTCTTGGAAAATTTCCGCGATGCTACTAGGATGCTACATTCCCCAGGTTGACATAGCGCATAAGTACTAACTTATCAATTTCACGCAACCGAACAAGTTCATAATATGTCTTTAACCCTTTTAGTGCCAAGTCTGATTTTTGTATCAACCCATATTTCCTTGATCATTTTTCAAATTTATTGATTATAATAACGTGATACATTGATGTAAGAGCTCTAAAGCTTAGCCTGTAATTGTTTGCTTAGCGTGTTGTTAATTGCCATGCTCAATTACTGCCTTGGCTTTTATAGTTCCTGGTTTATATTGGATTTGAATACTTGTTGTCAGATCAAGTTGAGTACCTTGAAGACTATAACGTGAATTGCTAGATACAGATATAAAGAAAAGTATTGTCCCAAGTCTTGTTGATATCATTAACCCTATCAGTGCCAAGTCCGATTTTTGTAACAACACATATTTCCTTGATCATTTGTATCACATTATTATAATCAATAAATTTGAAAAATGATCAAGGAAATATGGGTTGATACAAAAATCCGACTTGGCACTGATAGGGTTAATTAATAAATGGTTCATGTTAGGATGGTTTGACTTACATAGTTTGATATTGGATATATGCGAGTTATTAACCGAATTCTTCTGTGTTATTTTGGCTTTAAATACCACCTCTTGTCATTATTTATTCATTTATCGTCTACAGACCCCAATATTTTCAATTTGGTGTAAACAATCACTGCCATCTGAGAATTATAGATTTGTTTAAATGGGTCTGCTGAGATAGAACTTGGCATTCTGGCTTCTTATCTTTAACAACTTTAACCTTGACATATGTGACCTGCCATATCAAATCCAGTCGTAAGTCGGGATTTTTTTACCCTGTGCCAATGCATTCTCTTATATATGCGAGTCGACCATAGGTCGTCTCGCATATATAAGAGAATGCATTGGCCTAACAATTTTTTACAATTTTAATAATTTTTTCTTGTATTCTTTAACAATTTTATAATTTCACCAATACAGAGCCCCAGACAAACATGAGCAGACGGCACTCTTCTATATGCTTCTATATATGTGTGGGGCTCCCTGCAGGGTAATGGATGTTTTTTTATTTTATGTCCTAAAAATTGTCAGAAACATTTATTTAAAAAAAATGATAAAAAATTGTTAGGCCAATGCATTCTCTTATATATGCGAGGTGACCTATGGTCGACTCGCATATATAAGAGAATGCATTGGCACAGGGTAAAAAAATCCTGACTTACGACTGAATTTGATATGGCGGGTCACAAAAATGATTTGGATCAATATTAGGTAATAAAACTAGACATGTTCTTACAACAATAAACTGATTATTGTACTGATTAATGACAGTTAGAGATGGTGTATTTTTGTCCGGAAATTTTCGGTTAACAGGATCTTAAATCCTGTTACTGAGGACATATGATATATTGTTGCATGGTTTCGAGGTTGACATGACGATTTATCAACCCGAGGAAGATAAATATTCACCGAGGCCACAATGAAACTCTCCTCCGCAAATCAACGACTAATGAGTTATGTATAAACAATTTTGATTGGATGGTTGCAAACGCTTGTGTAATGTGATTGGACAGCGACCTCTCATGCGTGATGTAACAAATATTTTGTTATTAACCCTGCGCTGGGTTAATATTGTGATTTATCAACGCGTCCACACCAATCAATTACTATAGGGTTTGATAATAAAAATTTGGTTCATTAACAGGGACAGAAAATGTGACAATTTTTGGATATTACCCTGTTCACATGTCATATATATTAAGTGAAATATGTGTTCAATACCTTAGCTGTTCCTATTTTATTGGGGGTGGGGGTGGATAATAAAACAATGCATTTTATCTTTGCAAATTATGGGATATAGAAACTGAACAGAATGGAAAAAGTAACTAAAAACAATGTTAACTTAAGACTATAGATACTTCCCAGAATATGAGGTCTAATCAGAATGAGGTCTCCACTGGGTGAATTTAGTGATGCTAGCCCACTGTCAAATAACCTAATAATATTTAGTTCTGATATGAACCTATCTGCATGTGGATATGTTGGACATGCGCAGGAAAGCTGTACACACACTCGTGGTTTGCGATAAGAGTTTGAATTCATGGATGGCAACAAGCCATATTTCCGACTAAATCCTAAAAAATTACCCATAATTCTGCTGTGGTTAAGGAGTCGATTATTTAGGGCATTACTGTATTTCTATATGAATATCCAGAAATATAATTTTCAGATTTGAATACAAGTCAAAATTTTATGAATGATTTATACTTGCCTGCGATAATCATTCATTCCCACCCTTCCTCCCCTCCATTATGGTTGTTCTCATGCTGCTTTCGAGTGCCATGGGATTCATCTGAGCAAATATGGTCTAGCTTCTGGTCCGGTCACTTGGTTGTGTTAAAAGTTTCGATTCGAAAGCTGAATGAATGATTTGGGAAGCTAAGTATAGGGCCGAAATATATTTCTATATGAATATCCCATGTAATGTACTGCCCCAAGTAAGTGACCCAGTAACTTGGGTTATTATATGTTTATAACTGCAGTAAAACCGTAACTGCACCACAATTAACGCTTCTGTGACACCACGTTTAAATTCAGTAAAGGAACCCTGGTTATATTCCTTAATTGACAGCCGAATCACTGTTGCTAACTGCAGCTGACTGTCTCATTTCTGTGACATACATGTATATAAATTTGCCTGGAGCCGCAATTGTATTGGAAGTTACATGTATTGTTTCATACCAGTTGATGATTGCATCCGTTTTAACCACACAATCGTCTAACCGGAATGTGGTCTAAGCGGGGTGCTACCCCGGTTCGATGAGTCATTTACATAGAGCAGTACAGTATATAAGTACAGTAATGCTCTAAATAATTGACTCCTTTACCACAGAAGAATTATGGGTAACTTTTCAGGATTTAGTCGGAAATATGGCTTGTTGCCATTCATTGGAAAGCTCTCCCCGAGAGCTTTCTGATGAATAGCAACAAGCCATATTTCTGACTAAATCCTGAAAAGTTACCCATAATTCTGCTGTGGTTAAGGAGTTGATTAATTAGAGCATTACTGTATAATTCATTCATAAAATTTGGACTTTTATCCAAATCTGAAAATGTTCAGCTGTCTTTACTTGACATCATTGATCATGCATCTAGTCTCTATAGATTGCAGAAACGGCCCAAATTCTAAAATCTCTAACAGATGTCTCTAAGTCGGGATTTTTTTACTCTGTGCCAATGCATTCTCTTATATATGCGAGTCGACCATAGGTCGCCTCGCATATATAAGAGAATGCATTGGCCTAACAATTTTTTATCATTTTTTTTAAATAAATGTTTCTTACAATTTTTAGGACATAAATTAAAAAACATCCATTACCCTGCAGGGAGCCCCACACATATATAGAAGCATATAGAAGAGTGTTGTCTGCTCATGTTTGTCTGGGGCTCTGTATGGGTGAAATTATGAGAGAATAATGCTGAATAATGCACAAAAATAATCAAAATATTTTCCATCAAGCAACACACGATTATTTATAGAGTAACAAATCTCTATACCGGAAAGAGCTCATGGTTGATTCATCATGTGCAGTCAGAAGTCAACGGTTGGACAAACAATTGGAGTGGGGTACTGATGACAGTCCATTAAGTTGACAATGGGTTCAGATGTCACCATCCGTGCAGCGAGTGAGTGGGTGGACAGGGCTGGCTACATGTATGGTCTACCTCAGCTGTTTTGAACCTCTTGGGTTGATCCATTGTGATCAGAGGTGGCTTTACGGACAAGGTCATGTTTTAAGTTTCCAAATGTGGCTTCGATCGATCAATTAATTCTCACACAATGTCTGTGTCTGATTTTGTCACATTTTTATTTAGCGTGAATTTTGGAAATCAGTCTCAGATTTTACAATTTACGGCAATCTTTTGATGATGGCAAGGGAGCATAACTATTGCTATTAGTTACATCTAAAATTTCTAAATAAATATGTCATAAGCAAAGACAATTTGGTGAAATTTTAGAAGTTAACTTCGATTAAAACGGAAAATGATGTTATAAATAACGTCCACTGGCATCACAAAATTAGGACTGGCCGCTTGCCGACTAAACGGACAAACTATTAAATACATTGGCTAGCTATGATTGGACATTTGTAAGATCATAATTACAATACACCAATAAATCAAATGATATACCAATATTGCAACAAGTATAGTTTAACCCTTTACCCAACAGAACGGCCCTGTGCCAATGCATTCTCTTTATGCGAGTCGACCATAGGTTGCCTCGCATATATAAGAGAATGCATTGGCTTAACACATATTAAAAATGATAAAATTGTCAAAGAATGTAGAAAAATATTATAAAAATTGTTAAAAAATGTAAGAAAAAATTATAAAATTGTTAAAGAATGTAAGAAAAAATGGTAAAAAATGGTAAAAAAAAGATTTTGTTTAGGCCAATGCATTCTCTATGGTCGACTCGCATATATAAGAGAATGCATTGGCACAGGAATAACTGTAACCATCACAATGTGGTCAATGAACCGGTTCCATATTTGTATGGTGTTATTGAGACAGACGGAAGATATATTAGGCTGTTGAAGCTTTATTTGGCCGTTTTTGGCCGTTTTGTTGGGTAAAGGTTTAAGATTGGCCGTATCTTCAGGCGGTAACACGATTTCAGAAATGAGTTTGTTACTATAAATAGAAAAAGAATAGTGGGCATGTAGGAATTTGTAAAATAGTATAGCTGTGTGCAACCAATCAGAATGCGAGAAAGACACATGAGATATAATATTGTACTATAATACTACTATATATAGCACATTTACTTTTAGTACTATGACTGTATATACATATTATGTGCTGGAAACAGATTCCTTATGGCTAAGTAATATCTAGGTTGACAGACCTGTCTTGTTTTGATGGATATACATCACAGCTCGGATTTCTTCTGTTGCATTACCTTATTTATCTCAGCACATTTCGTATTTTGGTGGAGAATTTTTGCGCTAGTCTTCACATGTAACCTGCGCAGCTTCTGTCATGAAAGTGGTTTAAAGAACATTATAACTTAACAGTTGGAAATTCCATATCTGAAACAACATGCCTAAAATCACCATTCCACCAACAAAAAAAAACCCACCCCACCCTCATGTAGAGCTATTGATAATATAAATTTGTATCTTCTCTTTTATTGTCGGAGACACTATATATACAATATTCTAACGGTTTCATTCTTTCTGTCGTTCGAATCAACTCACCCATTTAACTGTTCTGTTTTTATTTTAGGACATACAGAAAAAGATCAAAGAATACAGCCTACAGTCTCCACGATTTCGAAAACGGATAGTTTCAAAATGGGAGGTACGTACGTTATTCATTTCTATCATATATCATATATCAGAGGAGAAAGTATTATTTACTCATTTATAACCTTGAGGTTCATGACGGGAGCTGTGCTGGTGCAGCATTAATGATCCTGTGCCAGTGCATTCTCTTATGTATGCGAGTTCCCCATGGGAGCCTCACATATATAGGCTTCCTGTGGGAGACTCGCATATCTAAGAGAATGCATTGGCACAGGTTTTTCATAAAATTTCTCAAAGCTCCAGCCATAGAAGGGTTAATATTTATGGCTTCTTGAATGTGAGCAGAAATTATTTTGTGAATATTATCACAAACATTTTACAGGGTTCATAACAGGAGCTGCGCTGGTGCAGCATTACAGATCCTGTGCCAGTACATTTCTTATATATGCAAGCTCCCAATGGAAATCTTGTGTCACCAGTTGAATCTGATTAGCGAGACTTATGAACTTACAAAAGTTCTCAAACTCTGGAGCCCCAAATTCTTAGTGAATGAGAGAGAACAGGATACAGAGGTATCCCAACAAAATCACTTGATTCTTCTTGATCAATACACAAACTATCCCAATATCAAAGACAAACTGAGAACTTTTTGTGCCATTAAACTTTATAGAATTCCAAGCTCTCAGAGTAAAGACCACTGGGGCACTAACATAGGGTGAGTGTCTCAACCTCGGAACATCAAATTCTTAGTCAATGGCATGCTTTCAAACTTACAACCACTTGATACTTTCCTGATCAATACATACATTGTACCTAAATTATTGACGACATTTGCACTTTGAGAATGTAAACTTCTGAACTTTACAGCTAGCCCATGTTAACCCTTTCAGTGCCAGGGACCGATCTCATCGGCCCTAATTTACGGTCTGTAAAATCGGCCCTAAAATTATTTTTTTTTTATTACTTTTTTTTTTTTAGATTTTTTTAGGATAAAACCTTAGGGGCATGTTATAACTCAAAACTATCACCAAGTATTCATAGTAATAATTTTGATGCCCATGAAAAATGTAAGATTCCCTGGCACTAAACCTACAAAATAAGTCTGTTAAAGAATATAAGAAAACATTATTAAAATTGTAAAAAATAATAACAAATGATGAAAAATTGTTAGGCCAATGCATTCTCTTATATATGCGAGGCGACCTATGGTCGACTCGCATATATAAGAGAATGCATTGGCACAGGGTATATAGGTTGATACAAAAATAGGACCTGGCACTGAAAGGGTTAAACTTCAGAGCACTTAGAACTGCAATAATAGTAGAGGCTATTAGGTCCCAAAAATGACCAAAGTGTGCAAAATTGGATAAAAGTATGAAACTTGGTATACACATAGTTCATGATATGGGGGTCAATATAAGAGCGAGACCCAAGCGTGAAAGTGACCTTGAGGTCAAGGTCAAAATTTTAATTTTTCACAGGTGGTATGAATTATACCAATTTAAAGACAACACATTGCTTATACATTATCAAATTTACATAAATATGACTTCAAATAGGCCATATTAGTCACCTTTATAACAAAATCTACAAACATCTTGAGAACTTTTCATATTGAAGCTCAAAAAGTTAGTTGTTCATCCGAATAACTGCAAAATTTCCATGAACAAATTAATATAAAGTCACCTCTTTAACATGCTCACTAAATGCCACCACATTCCACATCATTTTATTTACATAGATATTAGCATACAATACAAGAGTGAGACCCAAGCATTAAAATCACCCAAATGACCTTGAGGTCAAGGTCAAAGGTCAAATTTTTAAAATAAAATTGTTAATGGTGTGAGCTGAGCCTGAATTATTCCTCGATATTTGTCCGAAATTACATAAATTTATCTCCAAAATATTATAATGCTGAACTCTCAGGAATTCCATCAATTTATGAACATATATTTCAGTAAGTTGTTGGTAAGAAGATCAAAAATTCAGTATACCTGTGAAGTCACAAAATAAAATGCCAATGTGATGCCACCAAGTTATACATTTTAGACACATGTGTTCAATATATGGATAACAAGAGTTTTGCAAAAAAATATGTTAGGCCAAAAAAAAAAGAAGGTTTTGGTTCTCAGGCCCCGCCGCATTGAATAAAAAGGGCCGCATTAGGCCTTTTTATTGCAACGCCTGATGTTATGACAAAAAAACTTACGAAAAAAAACATTTGAATTTTTTTTTTTTTTTTTTATTTTATTTTTTTTATTTTATCAACATGTCCATAGCAGATATGTGTTGAATATTAGTGTGCATTGAGCTCTAACATGTAATGTGTTAAAAAGTGACTTGCAGGCTTACAACATGAAGTAGATGACTACAATTAAGAAAATGATTAGCTGATCCTCATGCTCTTCTTACAATTAATCATTGTGAACAACTTATACTAATTGTAACATTATACAATTGAAAGGCACAGGACTAAATTCAGGATCACATATTAGAATGGGGAGGTATCAGTTTTTAGACAACAATAACAGTAGTTAATGTCAGGGGCATTATATATTGTTAGGTAATCCCAGTCATACACTGGTACAGCCCTCATAATTGGCTACGGCAATCGACAATGCCGAAGCCATTTGCTGAAGCAAACTGGGCCACGATAAAGGGTTGCCGTAGCAGATTGCCGAAGCCAAACAATCTGAATTAAAAGGGCTGCTGGTAGTACAATGTCATTTTATATAAGACTAAATGAGTTTATATGCATAACAGTTCCCTCTACCTTTCTGGTTATTACTATAAATAGAGGAAGGTATCTTTGTCCATGCTTACTATGCGCAGAAAAAAATAAAAAATAAAAATAAAACCCTCCCTCCCTCATTGATTTGAAAACAAAATTGCCTTACCTTTATTAATTAACATTTTGTTCATTTTAGACTTTAGTCACCCAACGCATTGCAGAATACACGTATTACCCGAATGTTTGACACATAAGCACTACATGCGGTGGAAAAATCTTGGCATGCTGACATGGTAATAGATTCTCTGGTCAGGATTAAAGGACAGGAAAATCATATGTTAGCAATGTATAGACAGATTATATGTTGAACCGACATGCATTCAATTTGGTAACAATTATGAGAATATAATGACTACCATTACATGCACACCCAATAAATGAGATATGTTGTCCAGAATATAATATCACCATCATGTTATTGGCATCAAAATTGTGGAGCACAATTTAGCTGTTGAATAACTTGATACGGAAGATTAAGTCATGATAAAGACAGAACTAGAGTGTGGATACAAGAGAGACATAGACATATTCCTTACTAAATACACGAGACTTTATTATATACCATACCTACATGTTTTGTGCTAATTCTGATTACTTGTCCATCAATTGAGAATGAACTCATTGATAAAAAAAAACAAGATCATTCCCAGTGGGTGTTGAGATCTCATCACAATAAAGAAAGTGGTCATTTGAAATGTCAGACAGTTACTGGGCTAAAATCACCCCATGTTGGACACGAGCAGACATATACTGTGTCATATAAATTCTAGCAGTTGGGTTAGAGACTTGTGGTTGTTGTGTGGTATATCATCTACTGGCCATCACTCTGGTCTAGAGAATAGATTTGTGATATAGCATACTCTTTGATTCACTAACTCCTCAGATATACCCTGTTGGTAAAATTTATTGATTTTCTCTTGAAAAAAGGAAGTTTAGTTTTGAAAGAAGTGTGCAGACAATGCTATAATAATATCTTTTTCGCAGACAATAAGTCATTGCTTGTAAAGAGTGTCAAAATGCTATGCCATTGAATCCTAAAGCAAGTTATTATTGTGGCTGGCTCTCTGGTGTTTACATCTCCGATTTGGTAGACAATGTGTGAAATGGTCATCAGGGGGTGGTCAGCATACTATTATATCTATGTATCAATGGGCCGCATAACATGTACAAGGACTGGATTGGATATTCACATTAGTGGCAGGTTACCCGTATCTCAATATGGATCATTATAGTGTACCGTAGGTATTCAGAAAATTTATTGGTCAGATTGCCAGAACAGAACAGCGATATCGGAGAACTGGATGTGTATAGCCTCCCCATATTATGTTATCCGGTACCTCAATAGTTCCCAAGGTAGTGGTATCTAGGAACTGGGTGCATGTCCATCGTGGTGGACGAAAGCAGGTGCCATATCACTCAGATTACAGCATTAATTGGTCAGCTAAAGTACCCACCACATAATAACACATATCCATGCAAACCATACATGTGTTTGGCCTTGGAGCATCAGCATCTATGATTGCCCAGGTAGTGACATAGCGATACATATACTGATTAGTCAAAAGTGCCACATTTTAGTGGTGACCAGATAACATACATCAGTATATGACTATTCCTCTAGTTTACCTGTATCGTTGGATTTGGGAGGCAATTGCGATTCATCTGGTGCAGTGTATTGTATGTATCCCGAAATTGGAACGCCAGTGCTCTTGTCTCTAAAATTGATGTCTAGAATATCCATATTATGTATCCGTAATGTGGTGGTCAATTTCAAGAGAAGTCACTATGCTCGAACAGCTGTGAAAAGCGTGACGTACACGTATATCTAGCAGTGACAAATGACAATATATTCTTATTCTGGGACTGGGCTACCCAAATACAAATTCCAGCAGTGGTCGGTCAAGTTAGCCATATCCAGAACCTGCCATTGGCTGACCCTAGAGCACTTCTCCAGCGGTGACCAGATTACCTGTATCCGATATCCTGGAATTAGGGTGCAGATCGAGTGCACCAATATCACCCATGCACATCCTGAAACTGGGCAACCAATGTGCCAGTTTCCAGTGATGAACAGATTGCCTGCATTCTGGAATCGTGTGATCATTGTGCACCTCTCTGCTTATGATCAAATTCCCCATATACTGCTTGACCAGATGGTACCCATCTACGAGAGTGGTCCGACATCTCACTCACAGAGACTCAACATTCTTGTAATTTCAGGACTTTGTCTGGTAATACCAACTCTTATGTAGCTTTTAAAATTATGAGAATAAAACCACCAAATTCTCTTCAGTATATTATGAAGAATAATAGCAAGGTACAGCCACATGTACATGTACCTGGTGTTGCCATTGCCAAAGAAAGTAACCTGAATCATGCGAATATTCCGCCTACACGTACATGCATGGTCAAGCCATTTGGAAATTTTGTGTCAAATGTGTAGCATTACGAAACTTGTGGCAAAGTGGAATAATCCACTGTCTGTGAATAGTATGTGTTATTGCCACACATGACTGAAAACATCTAATTCTTTTTCTCAAAGCACAACAAGTGCATTGATGACATAATCTTGAGGCATGCTGTTAGGAGTTTTATATGATTTCGATATGTCGCCGACTTGACTTTATTCAATATAATTTTCAATAGAGGTATACATTTTGATTAGTACTACCTGCGACAAGCGTATGGTCTGAACAGTATTGGCGTATGGCATTACAATATTAATGGGATGAATATAATTTTAAAAAAATGGCGTGACTTCATTGACAAGTGCCGTGTATCTGATAGTGTCAAAATAATTATCGGAACACCAGCGAACACGATTCACTTTGAGTAAGCGCATCGTTACAATTTAAGAAACTGATATTTGCTGGTTGTTTTATTGGGGTTTATGGTCGTTTTAGCTGCTATGTCACATCATGGCATATCACTCAGGTTTACAGGTCGATGAAAGGCTGTGCAGAGGATATATTTCACTGAGAATAAATCACTGAACACAGAAAAGCAATTGACAAACTTTCCCAATTACATGTACATGAATCCCTGTGTGTGCCAGATTCGAATCAGTTTCACCATCACTAATTGGAATGGCTTATGTTTGTCTAATGCAACACACACCTTACCAAATGAGCCACTTTGTGCCCCCACTTATATTGGATATAATTATGATTGTTGAAATATGTTTGAATAAAACGTCTAAAAATATGCCTAAACTATTCCCTCTCTCAAGTGATAATTGACAACATGGCACAATTTTAAGTTCAAGGTCACCAAAAACATTCCAACTTTCATATAAAGCCCCCAAATATTACGATGTTAGTCATATTATGTCTCCCCGGTGTGGAGTAATAAATAATATGCACAATCCATACCCTTTTAGCTCCCGTATGCACATTCCAGGCAACCTATAGTGAAAATTCATGTTGATGACCTTGACCTTGATCTCAAGGTCATATGAGGGGGTCTGCCAATTTGGGTCTCGCTTCGAACTGAACCCCCATGGTCTACTCTATATGTGTGCCAATTTTCATGTTTTTATCCAAATTTGCACACCCCATCAGCTTACAGCCCCCACTATAATATAGGTTCCCTACTTAAAATGATATCAACCCCAAATTCCTAGTTAATGGTATTTAACCTAAATTTGTTGCAGTTTTCAAGGAAAATACCTGACAGAGTAAATTATTAATCTGTTGTTGATATATGTGACCCGCCATATCAAATCCAGTCGTAAGTCAGGATTTTTTTACCCTGTGCCAATGCATTCTCTTATATATGCGAGTCGACCATAGGTCGCCTCGCATATATAAGAGAATGCATTGGCCTAACAATTTTTTATCATTTTTTTTTAAATAAATGTTTCTGACAATTTTTAGGACATAAAATAAAAAACATCCATTACCCTGCAGGGAGCCCCACACATATATAGAAGCATTTAGAATAGTGTCGTCTGCTCATGTTTGTCTGGGGCTCTGTATGGGTGAAATTATAAAATTGTTAAAATTATTAAAATTGTAAAAATTGTTAGGCCAATGCATTCTCTTATATATGCGAGGCGACCTATGGTCGACTCGCATATATAAGAGAATGCATTGGCACAGGGTAAAAAAATCCCAACTTACGACTGGATTTGATACGACGGGTCACATATGTCTAACTTAAGTTTTATGCAATCTCAATTTATATGGGATAATGGGAGTCTCCTAAATGGGAGAACAGGTATCTTCATAAAATCCCTTCATCTTTCCTAATCAATGCATAAACTGTTCCAGGTAATTACTCTTGATTCAGCAATATACAGTGTAAATCATCAATCGGTTGTTAATAACAGAGCCTTTATCTGCATGTTCAAGTGTCCAATCAAAATTATGCCATCTAAATTTATATGGGAATTTCCTCATAGGGAGTGGTGTCTCTGAAAAATCATTTGATTCTTCCCTGATCAAACTGAGAGCTTTTTGCAACATTGAAATTTATAGGATTCCATGTCTGTGTAAATGTTGGTGCACACGATTCCGGTTGTCCCCGATTAATCCAGCTGCAGGATAATTTGGGGACAATCGGGACCGTGTGTGCCTAACAATCTAGCCGATTTTGTCAGATCCAATTTAATCGGATGGATCAAACTGAGTTTGATTTCATCGAAGAGAATCCGGCTCGTGACAATGGCAATGCGCGTGTTTTCCTTGTCACATGATCGTCACATGACCAAAACCTCATTCAAAATGTCGGAATAGTTAGCAGCAACTACTATTCGAAATTATAATAAAGAAATTCTCGCCGATCGACAAGGAACAACGCCTGGTAGACCTGTGGGCAGAAAATGAGTGCCTGTATTATAATTGCAACAAGAGGGCGGCAGCTGTGGAAAGATCTATTACACCATTTTACAGCTATTGCTCAAGACCTCAATATATTATTAATATTATTTAATTTATCAATAATAAATACTAGTCTTTAGAAATACATATTAACCCTTTACCCAACAGAAGGGCCCTGTGCCAATGCATTCTCTTATATATGCGAGTCGACCATAGGTCGCCTCGCATATATAAGAGAATGCATTGGCTTAACACATTAAAAATTATAAAATTGTTTAAGATTGTAAGAAAAAATGGTAAAACGTGTTAATTTTTTTTTTTTAGGCCAATGCATTCTCTTATATATGCGAGGCGACCTATGGTCGACTCGCATATATAAGAGAATGCATTGGCACAGGGTATAACTGTAACTATCACAATGTGGTCAAGGAGCCGGTTCCAATGATATCCATATGTGTATGGTTCTATTGAGACAGACCGAAGATATTTTAGGCTGTTGAAGCTTTATTTGGCCGGTTTTGGCCGGTTTGTTGGGTAAAGGGTTAATATAAACCACCATGGCTAGCTATAGTTACTGGCTAGATAGGCTGACCACACCAGTTGGCTATATAGACTAAAGTGACCATAGCATGACCGGAGTGAAAATCCGACCCCCACATTTTATCGGGCCCGATTTATCCAGCAGCCAGATTTAACCGGGTACAATTGAGACCGTGTGCGCCGACACTAACAGCACACTTAAATCTGCACTTACAATGGTTGACTGCCTCAAACTCGGGAACCACAAATCATAATGAGTGGTTTGTCTTCAACATAAGAATCACTTAATAAGCTTCCCTGATCAATGCACAATCTGTTTTTTGTAAACAGTATATGAGGACATTTGCATTCTGAAATAGACGGAGAATGTAAATGTTTTGCACCATTTAACCCTTTCAGTGCCAGGGGCCGATCTCATCGGCCCTAATTTACAGTCTGTAAAATCGGCCCTAAAAAATAAAAAAATAATGTCTGTTAAAGAATATAAGAAAAAATGATTAAAATTGTAAAAAATTGTAAAAAATAATAAGAAATGATGAAAAATTGTTAGGCCAATGCATTCTTTTATATATGCGAGGCGACCTATGGTCGACTCGCATATATAAGAGAATGCATTGGCACAGGGTATATGGGTTGATACAAAAATCGGACTTGGCACTCAAAGGGTTAAAATGGTTTTATAAATGGCTCTTGTGTTGCATAATACTAATTGGATCATAGAATGGTGATGTGGGGGTGTAAAATTGAACATGAACCATTATGACTTAATTCACTCTGATAACAGTCCACTTCTTCCTAATAATCAAATAGGGAGAAGTGACTTCTCCAACTTTTAACCCTTTGAGTGCCAGGTTGATTTTTGTATCAACCCATATACCCTGTGCCAATGCATTCTCTTATATATGCGAGTCGACCATAGTTAGTCTCGCATATATAAGAGAATGCATTGACCTAACAATTTTTTTTTTTTTTTACAATTTTAATAATTTATTCTTATATTCTTTAACAGACTTATTT
This sequence comes from Siphonodentalium dalli, assembly GCA_032622095.1. Lineage (NCBI taxonomy): Eukaryota > Metazoa > Mollusca > Scaphopoda > Gadilida > Siphonodentaliidae > Siphonodentalium > Siphonodentalium dalli. The sequence goes on from CP136062.1 coordinate 153,906,931, forward strand.
TGTAGGTTTAGGGCCGATGAGATCGGCCCCTGGCACTCAAAGGGTTAAACCTTTAGGCTAGACCCTGCTAGATCCCTCTCGACAGTACAGAGCACTTCCGTACTAACATAGGGTGGATATTTCAACTTTGGAATCCCAAATTCCTGGTGAATGAAATGTCTTCAAACTAAATTGTTCGCTGTTCAAATAAAAATTTCTCCCAATTTGCCCTCTTGTCTGGTCCCTGAGAATACGGTTCCCAGAGGGTGAATGCTAGCCTGCTGTGCAAGATAGCGTCACTAAATTCACCCTCTGGAGACCCAGGGACAAATACAGAGATTTTTTGGTGACACCTGTTTTCTCCGATGAGAATGTCCCCATATAATTTTAGATGACAGTTGTTCTGATAAAACATTTGACGTGCTCTAAAGACCCTATTTCAACTGCAGATTTACAATTTACACAATGTATTGTTAAATTATTAATTAAGCCTTGGAAAAAGTTGAAAATTCATGTTGATAAAATACTGTCCACTAGAAATTTGGGGACATTTGGGCTTCTAGAGTTTGGGCACCCAAACATGTAACAGGTAACTAAACAGCCCTGGATATTTCCCTGGGAGACCTCATTCTGCAAATGTCTGACATGTTAAATTCAGGCTTTCTCAGTTTGCCCAAATGTCCTCAAATATTTAGGTACATGGTAGATATTTGGCACAACTGTATTTTATAAGTACTTGTCTCCGAGACATGCCGAGCGTAATTGCCCTGTGTACATGCCTGGGATTATATAAGGCACCAATTTTTGGAAGCTGCATAAGTTTTTGAGACAATGCACATTGTATTGATTGGGTGGGATTTGAACCCCTGCCCATTACGGCGAGTGCACCTTGCGAATCATGGTCCGACGTCAATACCCCACAGTTTGTAACTTGATCAGTGTAAAATCACGGGATCTTTAGGTTGAAAGCATAACATTCACTAGAAATTGGGTTTGATAGGGACAATTCAGCGTTCTAGACCCCTCTCAGAGTACAGAGTACTTCCTCACTAATAGAGGGTCCCTATCTCAAACTCTTCATGTTATCTGAATTCTCAGGAGAAGGGGGAATATGGAACTGTAACAGATTGAATTGGAAATTATGTTTGATTATCTGGAGTGATAAAACTTCTTATGGTCTTTTGGGCCTGCCATCTCCAGTTAATGCATGTTACGGGGACCCCTGGGATCCGCCATCTCCAGTTAATGCATGTTACAGGGAACCCTGAGACCATATTTTGAGGTATTTATCATATCATTCACTCAAACTGATTGCTTGTCTTGATATGGAATGTTATTTACTGTATCCAACCCAAAGTGCTGTGTCTATTATATATAAATGAGCAATATGGAATTGGGTTTCTCAGTCAGAAACTGGGGGTCTCTGGTGGCTCAGTTGGTTTGGTGAATATCAAATTAGGCTGTGATAAACACAAAGTAGAATTGTAACAATGCACCCACCATATGTATCATAATTTTTCTCATGATAAGATATACGTATATTCACTTTAGACTTAAAAATTATTGAAAATTTTAACCCGCAATGATGTGAATGGTGGCCTGGTTTAATGATACTTAAAGGTACTCAATCCGATTCGATGGTCCCCATATAATCAGATTTCAACAACAACATTTTTAGAATTTGGCCTTATTATCACAGAAATCCTCCTCATTTTAGAGTTATCCATCTTCATCCGCAATTTGGTCTGATACCGTCGGCTCGTCGACTGTTTACTGGACCACAAATAATTCTTGATGGTGAAAATAATAGATTTAAAAAATCGATATCTAATAACTATGAGCTTTGATAGGTGGGTTAGTCTGTCCGTCCATCCGCTCTCATCATAGCTACATTGTGGGGTATGCGGTCAAGAATAAGGTACATTGTGGGGTGATTTTGAATTGTGGTTGATGTCCAGATTTATTCACATTTATTCATTTGGATATTTTGTTATCATGTTTATGATGACACATCCCTTACCTGTATAGTATTTGGTATCAATTAGTTGACCCGTTTAGAAATTATTAACACTTTCCATCCACCAATGATCTATCTGATGCAATAAGTATTTTTTGTGCATATTTTATGTGCAGGTTTATGATGACACACCCCTCACCTGTTTAGTTTTTGATATCGATTTGTTGAAGAATTATCCCTTCCCACACATGTCATAGACACTTGCTATCCGGTGCAAAAAAATCAAAAACTTTGTATCTGATCTTCCTCATGTTCCTTAAGGGGTTTCCACCCCTGAGCTATGTCAGTAGATGGAAATTTTCAGACCTGAAAATCCGAGGAGAATCAGAATCATGATTCTCATTTTGATTCTCGCTAAAAGTCTTGATTCCCTAGGACAGAAACACTATGTTTTGATTCTCGCCAAATTTGATGGATTTTAGGGCCTGAAGTTTAGATGGACCTACACAGAAAACTACTTAATTGTTAAGCTAGTTCACCACATGAAGGAATCTATACTATCTGAAGACCACACATCAAGCATATTATATAACAATAAAAATGTCAAAAAGATGACTCTAATCATGGTTTTAGAAGGGAAGAGCGGTCTCAGCAAGTATACAAATTGAGTGGAAATAAATAACTGCCATAAAAAGTAGATGATCTGAACTAGTAAAAGGGTGGAAAGGCAATTTAATTGAGTTCATTACTGCTTCAAGATTCTCAACATTATGTTAGGTGTGACTGTGTGCTAGAAAATTGTGAGACGCCATTTAAAACCATTAACTGTTTGGTTTTCGGTATCTTGGTTGATTGGCTTAGAATATATTTTCATATTACATGTTCAAGTTTATGATGGGAAAACCGCTCATAGGTATGTTAAACTTATTTAACCCATGTAATGATGTACTTTGCCCTTTAGCACATGTGGATATATTCTGGTCTTATGTCATATAACATCTCTTTCCACTCATCTTCACTTTTCATGTACAGGTGTATATTCAGTTCCAGATTGATGGTTTTGATTGTGGTAGTGAGTATGTTTGAAGGTATGGGTTAAACATCTGCTGATCGTGATCGGCCTCTCATTGACTATTTTTGTTGTTATATTTTTCCCTCCTGCATCTACTTTTTTCCCACCCAAATGTTCGTACACCAGGCTATTACGAATCATACGTGACACATTGTGGAGCAACCACACATGATGTGCCTCAAATTTGCCTTTTTTTGGCGACATAACACTAAGAATAATTTATGTAACATCATGCAGTGGTCACGATGGAGACGGCATGCCAAATTGACAAGACGTGTCGTGGATTGTAAAAGCTTGTCTGGATTATCGTCATGACTTCTTAATTTTTCGTTTTCATTAAGCTGACCAACGAAATTGGTCTAAATGAAATTAATAGACTTAAATCACATGTGAATTCGTCGTAGGCCTAAGTTGTGAAGTAGTTACTTTCATTTTTATCGTGAATCTTCATTTCCAATTCCGCATTTTTTGCAATCTCCACACGGTTGCTAACCGGAAGTCACGTGACAATTTCTCCAAAATCTATACCCGCGATCTTGAAAAATCACTGATGGATATAAAAAAAATTATATGACGTCATTCACCTGCCTTAGGTATAAGCACCCTTGGTGGTTGCTATAATATCTGTCTGTCTATGGACCAAAAAGAGGCATTTAATGTCCCTCTCTGAACACAAAATGGACAACACACAATTTTTATGAAGAAATTATATTTATAATTAATATTTAAAATATAAACAAAAGACATCATTTCATTAAATAACTACACAGACCCTGAATAAATTGTCATTTGGAAACTTATTTCAAATGAGTTTTCAAACTATGTAGCACTTAAAGGGGTACTGTACACTTTATCTGATAATTTATGTGCCCGGGGATGGCCATCTCCTTTTATACTCAACAGAATATATGCAACAAATTATTGGTTTTGAGCCTTGAATTTGTGCAAAAATACTCATAAATCCATGTTGAAACTGCCCCTTTACCATGTTTCTTTGTATTTTCAGAGTTTGAATTATGACACCTGTGAGAATGAGTTGTATATCAAAGAATGGGAGAAACACAAAAGAAACAAGGTATGTTATCCGATTCAATATTCTATGTTAAGCAAGCCTGCAAATAGCGCTAGCGCGTGTCTGTCATTTGCAGAATGAGGTCCCCAGAGGGTGAATTTAGTGACGCTATCCCGCATAGCGGGCTAGCATCACTAAATTCACCCTCTGGGGACCTCATTCTGCTAAGGCCCTCAACTGCTATGGCAGACCTAGGATCAGATTGAAGTTCCCCAGTTGAAGTTGGTGATGTTCACTCATTGGGCGCCTCGATTATGGATTTTATCTTCTGCAAATTAGGGGATATAGAAACTTTCCAGATGGAAAACGTAACTAAAAACAATGTTAATTTGATACCATAGATACTTCCCAGATGCGGGATAGCGTCACTAAATTCACCCTCTGGGGACCTCATTCTGCAAATGACAGACACGCTATTTGCAGGCTTGATGTTAAGCCTTTCATGATGGGAGTTGCTCTGGTGCTGTATTACATATCCTGTGCAGTGCATGTATTCTCTTAAATATGCGAGCTTCGCATATATAAGTGCATTCTCCCATATATAAGTGCATTCTCTTATATATGTGAGTCTCCCATAGGGAGCCTTGCATATATAAGAGAATGCTCTGGCTTACACAGTGAACGTAAATTATGTTAGGCCAATGTATCCTCTTATATATGCTCCTATGGGAGACATGCGTATATAAGAGAATTTATTAATTAGCTATCAGTTATAGGCCGCAATAGGTAGAACGCTGCCCGCGTCATACGTAACAAAAAGTCGGCCAATACGTAGAAAACGCAGCCAATAAGTAACAAAAAGTCGGCCAATAAGTAGAAAACGCGGCCAATAAGTCAAGGTGACATACATGATGTCATACGTAATTAGCTCGATCATCAAAGAATGGTGGGTCGACGGAAGATAGATTGCAGTTGATTTCGGATGAATTACGGACAGTCACTGTTTTTGGGAGTAAATATACATGTACGTGGATGAACTACATGTATCCTTATCAATATCATTCCCATGCAGTGGAAACTGACAGTACTGTGAAATCGCTGCAAGCTCTTCACAAAGTTCACAAGAATAAAAATTGTTAATTTAATAAAACACAAAATAGTATATCTATATCAATATTCAGTCTGTGAAACAATTATTACATTGTTGCTAATTAATAAAATACTTATTAATTGGTTGTTTCCACATACTGACCGAGTTATGAGGCCTCGGTCTGTCGTATTAGCCTTCGGCCTGCGGCCTCAGGCCAATACGACAGACCTCGGCCTCATAACTCAGCCAATATGGAAACAACCAATTAATAACATATAGCATTGACACATGGTTTTCATAAAAGCAAGACGCTCCAGTCATGGTATGGTTAATATCAGAGCCATGGTTCGATTCATCATTTACAGGTGATTCTGGCAATATGCTTGAAAAGTTTGTAATATACCAAATGTGCTGCTGATATCCCTCATCAATCACTTGCTTTAAATGTGTTTAATGTTTATTATATATAGAATATGTAGCTTGTGTTGTCGCTTAAACTTTTTATGTCGGTGATGCAGCCCTCATAATTGGCTACGGCAATCGGCAATGCCGAAGCCATTTGCTGAAGCAAACTGGGCCACGATAAAGGGTTGCCATAGCAGATTGCTGAAGCCAAACAATCTGAATTAAAAGGGCTGGTGATGGGGATTTCCCGAGTCGACATAAACAGTTTAAGCGACAACATTAACTACATATTTTATTTATCCATCGCACAAAACTTGCCTTTTGTGAAGTAAATCTGTCATTTTCCTCAGTTTTACATTCGTTACTTCGATGACAGCCTTACATTTATTAGGTCATGCAAATTAATTAGCATTCATGACGTGCAAAAACCGGAGTGCAGCTTTGAGCGAAATAGTTCGTTGGTTTTTTTAGTCGAGTTTTTTTCCAAAACTCGACTTATAGTTTGATGAGGGACGGTGGGCAGGCGGGCGGCGGACAGGCGGGCGGGCGGGGTGACATGTTTTGCTTATAACTCAACCGTTTATTGACGGATTAAAAAAAAATTTGGTGTGTGAGTATACATATCCATTTTTCACTGATTTTAGATTCGTTAGCGCAACAACTTCAACAAATGTTATCTGATTTGATTGATATTTCGGATATAGGTGTCTCCCAAGAATATCTCGGACGAGTTCGAAAACCGGCCTGGTCTGATAAAATTTGATAGAGTTATGGCCCTTAATTAGTCATTTTTCACGAATTTTCAGCTCGTTAGCGCGATAACTTCAACAAACGTTATCCGATTTGATTGAAATTTGGTATATAGGTGTCTCCCAAGAATATCTCGGACGAGTTTGAAAACCGGCCTGGTCCGATAAAATTTGATAGAGTTATGGCCCTTAATTAGTCATTTTTCACGAATTTTCAGCTCGTTAGCGCGATAACTTCAACAAACGTTATCCGATTTGATTGAAATTTGGTATATAGGTGTCTCCCAAGAATATCTCGGTCGAGTTCGAAAACCGGCCTGGTCCGATAAAATTTGATAGAGTTATGGCCCTTAATTAGTCATTTTTTCACAAATTTTCAGCTCGTTAGCGCGATAATTTAACAAACATCATCCTATTTAATTGAAATTTTGATATATAGGTGTCTCCCAAGAATACCTCGGATAAGTTAGAAAACCGGCCCGGTCCGATGAAATTTGATAGAGTTATGGCCCTTAATTAGTAATTTTTGACGAATTTTCAGCTCGTTAGCGCGATAACTTCAACAAATGTTATCCGATTTGATTGAAATTTGGTATATAGGTGTCTCCCAAGAATATCTCGGACGAGTTCGAAAACCGGCCTGGTCCGATAAAATTTGATAGAGTTATGGCCCTTAATTAGTCATTTTTCACGAATTTTCAGCTTGTTAGCGCGATAACTTCAACAAACGTTATCCGATTTGATTGAAATTTGGTATATAGGTGTCTCCCAAGAATATCTCGGACGAGTTCGAAAACCGGCCTGGTCCGATAAAATTTGATAGAGTTATGGCCCTTAATTAGTCATTTTTCACGAATTTTCAGCTCGTTAGCGCGATAACTTCAACAAACGTTATCCGATTTGATTGAAATTTGGTATATAGGTGTCTCCCAAGAATATCTCGGTCGAGTTCGAAAACCGGCCTGGTCCGATAAATTTGATAGAGTTATGGCCCTTAATTAGTCATTTTTTCACAAATTTTCAGCTCGTTAGCGCGATAATTTAACAAACATCATCCTATTTGATTGAAATTTTGATATATAGGTGTCTCCCAAGAATACCTCGGATGAGTTAGAAAACCGGCCCGGTCCGATAAAATTTGATAGAGTTATGGCCCTTAATTAGTAATTTTTGACGAATTTTCAGCTCGTTAGCGCGATAACTTCAACAAATGTTATCCGATTTGATTGAAATTTGGTATATAGGTGTCTCCCAAGAATATCTCGGACGAGTTTGAAAACCGGCCTGGTCCGATAAAATTTGATAGAGTTATGGCCCTTAATTAGTCATTTTTTCACAAATTTTCAGCTCGTTAGCGCGATAATTTAACAAACATCATCCTATTTGATTGAAATTTTGATATATAGGTGTCTCCCAAGAATACCTCGGATGAGTTAGAAAACCGGCCCGGTCCGATAAAATTTGATAGAGTTATGGCCCTTAATTAGTAATTTTTGACGAATTTTCAGCTCGTTAGCGCGATAACTTCAACAAATGTTATCCGATTTGATTGAAATTTGGTATATAGGTGTCTCCCAAGAATATCTCGCATGAGTTCGAAAACTGGCCAGGTCTGATCAAATTTGATAGAGTTATGGCCCTTAATTAGTCATTTTTCACGAATTTTCAGCTTGTTAGCGCGATAACTTCAACAAACGTTATCCGATTTGATTGAAATTTGGTATATAGGTGTCTCCCAAGAATATCTCGGACGAGTTCGAAAACCGGCCTGGTCCGATAAAATTTGATAGAGTTATGGCCCTTAATTAGTCATTTTTCACGAATTTTCAGCTCGTTAGCGCGATAACTTCAACAAACGTTATCCGATTTGATTGAAATTTGGTATATAGGTGTCTCCCAAGAATATCTCGGTCGAGTTCGAAAACCGGCCTGGTCCGATAAATTTGATAGAGTTATGGCCTTTAATTAGTCATTTTTTCACAAATTTTCAGCTCGTTAGCGCGATAATTTAACAAACATCATCCTATTTGATTGAAATTTTGATATATAGGTGTCTCCCAAGAATACCTCGGATGAGTTAGAAAACCGGCCCGGTCCGATAAAATTTGATAGAGTTATGGCCCTTAATTAGTAATTTTTGACGAATTTTCAGCTCGTTAGCGCGATAACTTCAACAAATGTTATCCGATTTGATTGAAATTTGGTATATAGGTGTCTCCCAAGAATATCTCGGACGAGTTTGAAAACCGGCCTGGTCCGATAAAATTTGATAGAGTTATGGCCCTTAATTAGTCATTTTTTCACAAATTTTCAGCTCGTTAGCGCGATAATTTAACAAACATCATCCTATTTGATTGAAATTTTGATATATAGGTGTCTCCCAAGAATACCTCGGATGAGTTAGAAAACCGGCCCGGTCCGATAAAATTTGATAGAGTTATGGCCCTTAATTAGTAATTTTTGACGAATTTTCAGCTCGTTAGCGCGATAACTTCAACAAATGTTATCCGATTTGATTGAAATTTGGTATATAGGTGTCTCCCAAGAATATCTCGCATGAGTTCGAAAACCGGCCAGGTCTGATCAAATTTGATAGAGTTATGGCCCTTAATTAGTCATTTTTCACGAATTTTCAGCTTGTTAGCGCGATAACTTCAACAAACGTTATCCGATTTGATTGAAATTTGGTATATAGGTGTCTCCCAAGAATATCTTGGTCGAGTTCGAAAACCGGCCTGGTCCGATAAAATTTGATAGAGTTATGGCCCTTAATTAGTCATTTTTTCACAAATTTTCAGCTCGTTAGCGCGATAATTTAACAAACATCATCCTATTTGATTGAAATTTTGATATATAGGTGTCTCCCAAGAATACCTCGGATGAGTTAGAAAACCGGCCCGGTCCGATAAAATTTGATAGAGTTATGGTCCTTAAGTAGTCATTTTGTACGAATTTTGAGCTCGTTAGCGCGATAACTTCAACAAACGTCATCCGATTCAACTAAAATTTGGTATATAAGTGTCTTCCAATAATATCCTGGACGAGTTCGAAAACCAGCCTGGCCCAATAAAATTTGATAGAGTTATGGCCCTTAATTAGTCATTTTTCGTGAATTTTTAGCTCGTTAGCGCGATAACTTCAACAAACGTCCTCCGATTTGTTTAAAATTTGGAATAGACATAATTGCCAAGAATATTTCGGACGAGTTCGAAAACCAGCCTGGCCCGATAAAATTTGATGGAGTTATGGCCCTTAATTAGTCATTTTTCGATTTTACCTATTAATTAGTCTACCGATACTGATACACACCAATTGGCGGTAGCCACCGGCGGTAAGCCACTGAAAACGAGACACAGCATCTCTGATGCCACCTCTTGTTTTATATTTATTCTAAGCTGGCCTTGTACTAATGGTTTATAGCTGTTTTAGATCGAAAACACATATCCGTTTACGAATTTTGTATCAATTGTGGTGAATTATGGACGATAAACACGTCCCAAAATCACAATGACATCATTTAGGTCGGTTGACGTCCCTACTAGTTACCTGCGCAGTTTGCATATAAAATGATGTAATGAAGGTAGTAATAACCTAATAAAGCTACGTTGACCTAATAAAGCTACATTGACGTAATAAACGTAATGTTTATTATGCAGGCTTTATGTTGGCAATGGAGGTAATGAGCGGTGGATAAATAGAAGATCTCTAATGAGTCGCAATTCTATACCAAATTTATTTTAACCTCGTCCTCTAAATTCAATTTGAGCCTCGCTAAAGCTCGGCTGATATAAAATTTAGTGCACTCGGTTAATAAATAGAATTGCAATGAATTTGAGATCCAATTTATCGCATAATCACATTTCAGAAAGGAAAAACTCTAAACAGCTGGGGTTAAAATCTTAATATTGATTTCCTGATCACAATGAAAGAGGAAGTAAAGTCACCTTCAAGAAAAAATATTGTTCCATTTTAAATGTGTCTTTTCATGTTGAAAAAATTGTTCAATCACCCTTATTGCCCATGTTTATCTAAAAAACCCAACGTGCAACACAAATTGAATATCATAATTATATTCTAATTAACAGAACTGAAAAAGTTGTGGCATTGACATCAGTATGATTGCGCTAAGCTCGTAATTACGTCACTGCGTGTGCCGATAATAGTCTTGTGTCTTACTAAAAAATATGAGGCCGGGTTTAGGGGCTAATTATGATATAAAATAGGATTTATTATTTGAAAAAAGTAATTGTGTAACTGCTACATTCCATCAAATTTTCAAAAGAAGTGTATTACAATTGCCATTAAATTTTGACTTGTAATTGCTTAGGGTGTCAATTACACATTAATAGTACTTTCAGTTACCAAAGCCAAAGTAATAAGTCAATAACAATTACCCTAACCCTGAGTTTGGGATCCTGATAAAAGACAAAATGATGAATGTTGATCAACGTTATCTCCCTTGCTGCTGCTGCTAGGGAAGGTTTGTAGGTTGGAATGTTATAATTTTCCTGCCATGACTACAGTAATGCCCTAAATAATCGACTCCTTAATTATGGGTAATTTTTCAGGATTTAGTCAGAAATATGGCCTGTTGCCATTCATCTGAAAGCTCTCAGTCTCTCAGTGGGTGCTTTCTGATGAATGGCAACAAGCCATATTTCCAACTAAATCCTGAAAAGTATTACCCATAATTCTGCTGTGGTTAAGGAGTCAATTATTTAGGGCATTACTGTACTTTCAGTTACCCAAGCCAAATTAATTAATTACAATTGTCAATTATCCCAACCCTGAGTTTGGGATCCTGATAAAAGACAAAATGATGAATGTTGATCAACATCTCCCTTGCTGCTGCTGCTGGGGGAGGGGTGCAGGTGGAATGTTATAATTTTCCTGCCATAACTATATGAGACCATTTTATTTTCTGGAACAAATCATCTTTGATTTTCTTACATATCCACTCCATTGCAAATTTTAGGCGATCAACTGTTTAGTTTGCCAGGAGGTTACCTAAAATGGAAAAAAAAAGGGTCGCGTCAAAGTTATTATATGTAGGTCACTCGATCACTGACTCACATCTTAAATATTGCTCAATCAGGTCCCAAAATGAGACATTGAACATTAAATTGATGTGAAACACTCCGGTTGGGTGGTCAAATAGAAACGGAGAATAATCTTGCTCAAAGTAGTTATTTTTATGAATATCAACCCAAATTTACAACACACCGTCAGTCTGATATATTTATTAAATGCAACAAGTACCGATGGCGAAATCATTTGCGTTAGTTTATTGCGTCCCGAATCGAGATGTAAATATTTACAATTCAGACGGTGTTTTCTATGGTATTGTATGGCCGATTTCTTTGAGATTGTGTACGATGTTAGTAAAATGATACATTCCCCCAGTTGGCATAGCGCCTGAGTACTTATTGATCAGTTTCACGCACCCGAACAAGTCCATAATATGTCTTTAACCCTTTGAGTGCCAGGTCCGATTTTTGTATCAACCCATATACCCTGTGCCAATGCATTCTCTTATATATGCGAGTCGACCATAGGTCGCCTCGCATATATAAGAGAATGCATTGGCCTAACAATTATTTTTGTTTTACAATTTTTTACAATTTTAATAATTTATTCTTATATTCTTTAACAGACTTATTTTGTAGGTTTAGGGCCGATGAGATCGGCCTCTGGCACTCAAAGGGTTAAATTAGTTCAATGAGTTGCCCATCTGTAGTTAATAATACCTGTGGTAGTTTGTGTAACTCTTCTGCTAACCTATGGGTTACCTGAGCACAAACCATGCGAACAAAAAATATATTATGCATAATTTTGCGTGCGAAGAAAATTGTTCCTCAGTGTATATTTGATCCTGTTGACTGAGATGCATGACACGCTCATTGATGAATGCGATCACGATCTAATCATGCCCACAGCATTATACAAACAATTAGTGTTCAAACGACTCTGGGATTCTGGAGTCGACTAGTCGAACACCAAAAGTCGAGTCGACGTCGACTAGTCGCCCAAATACATCACCAACCTTATACTAATGAAACACATGTGAAAGAAAATTACAAATTCCGTGCCATCATCACACTATTTACACTCTACTGTGATCGGAGAATTGAATCACGTGACACGTCACGTGGTTTTGTTGCAAATGAACCGGTGCTCTAGAAACCCACCGATCGCAAATAAGTTCCCTACGAATCTACGATGATAATGAGAATAAATAATTGAGGGATTTTCTGTTAATCATGAAATCAAATAAATACTTCCCTGCCAGTGTATAGAAAATAAACGATACTCAGTCTCAGAGTCAGCTCAAAATAAAAAACAAAACAAAAGAAAACGTGCACACACACTGTGTGACACACATTATAATGATTAATGATTATATATACGATGTGTACATAGGCCTACTTTGTAAGCTGCCATAACTTCCGTAAGGCGTACGTAGCAAGCAGAGAGTTAGACTCAGTTAGTATCGACGAACACTTTTGTGGAAGCCCCTCCCTCTTTACCTGTGTTGGTTAGAAATGTGCACTACGAATTTTTGCGTCCGCGGTATAGGGAGTATGAAATGTGCGCGAGCGTAGACACTAAATGACGCAATGCAAAGACCACGTGGCATTAACCTGGAACATGCGTGAGACGTCGGTCAAGTACGCCGCGACCTAATATTTACTGTTTATGGACCACGTACTTTTTAGAAGTCAAATATAGAGTTACTGCTCTTGTAATGATAATGGTTAACTTGAATTATCGCATTGGCGAATTTCGGCGTAGTTCTATGTCAAGCTCGACATTAGGACATATGTTTGGACTTTGGAAAGCTTCTTGAACATAGACTAGCTATCTTTGCTGCTTTTCTGACCCACATTTAGTGAAACCATGCATTGTCAAGGCCAGCTGATGAGATTAGATACTGTATTTCGACTAGTCGACTGTGGAAGTTAGAGTCGATTACCCGAAAAACCAGCGTCGACGATTATTTGTCGACTAATCGTTTGAACACTACAAACAATTCTAATTGATCAATACAGGTGTTTACCCCTGTATAGCTTCTGAGTGGGCACCCTGGCCTGCAAATAGTGTGTCTGTCATTTGCAGAATGAGGTCCCCAGTGGGTGAATTTAGTGATGCTACCCAACACAATGGGCAAGCATCACCAAATTCACGCTCTGGGGACTTCATTCTGCTTAGCCTCATCTTCTGGGAAGTATCTATAGTCTCAAATTAACATTATTTTTAGTTACTTTTTCCGGTCTGGGAAGCTTCTATATGCCCTAATTTGCAGAAGATAAAATGCATAATCGAGGTGACTACATCTGGGGAACTTCAATCTGATCCTAGGTCTCTCATTGCAGGATGAGGTTCCCAGAGTGTGAATTTGGTGATGCTAGCCCGCTTAGCAGAATAGCATCACTAAAATCACCCTCTGGTGACCTCATTCTGCAAATTGTCAGACACACTATATGCAGGTTTGCTGACCTACCCAGATTGATCAATAACACTTGGAGAGTCTTGTATCATGTTTCAGTTTATTGGCTTCTCATCGTTGTCTACTTTTAAATAATAGATAGATTGAGATTCTATTGCATGTACATCAAATGTGACCCGCCATATCAAATCCAGTCATAAGTCGGGTTTTTTTTACCCTGTGCCAATGCATTCTCTTATATATGCGAGTCGACCATAGGTCGCCTCGCATATATAAGAGAATGCATTGGCCTAACAATTTTTTACAATTTTAATAATTTTTTCTTGTATTCTTTAACAATTTTATAATTTAACCCATACAGAGCCCCAGACAAACATGAGCAGACGAGACTCTTATATATGCTTCTATATATGTGTGGGGCTCCCTGCAGCGTAATGGATGTTTTTTATTTTATGTCCTAAAAATTGTAAGAAACATTTATTTAAAAAAAATGATAAAAAATTGTTAGGTGAATCTAGTGAACTGAACCAAATTTGGTATATTAGTTTACCACTCCAAAATACAGATCATGTTTGAATATGGGTTTCGTACACATGATTTTCACTGAGTTATGCCCATTTTTTTACTTAGATTTTATTTTTGTTATTATTTCGTCTTAAGTCAAAGGTTTCAAACAAATGAATTAAACCTTGCCCCTAGAGCTGGGACGGTTATGCGGTTAACCACCAACTATGGCCGTGACCGGTCACGGATTTGCCGTGGTCGGTTAACCGTAACATCACTATTATAGTGTATGATCACTGTGATGGTCAGCTATAACTGGCTATAAGAGGGTTAATCTGTCTCCGTCAATTAAAATGAATCCGATATTGACGGAACAACATCAAACGCGGTGTGTCGGCTCTTTGAAGGCTTGATTAATTAGCATTTAATTAGCATTACTCCAACTAAATTTGGGTGTGAACTCATTACACAACTATTGTGTTTTCAAATTGATCCCAAGAAAATATAAATTGAGCCCAATAATTTCCACGAGCAGTCCTGCTTTCTATGATATACTTTTAAAAGTTGCCACGTTCTCTGGTGTTAATTCGTTTACAATCTTTGTGGCTCAATTGCCGTTAATTAATCTTGGATTATTTCATTTTAACATGAGGCAATATATATATCAGAGCAGCTAATATTTATATTAAATCATTTTTGAACCATTACATTTAAAATAGTATCAGATAATGAGTTTTTCCATTCGAATATTAATCCACCTCGAATTTATAGAGTTATTGTTCTTGTTGCAGAACGTACATACAACGTATAAATTGTATTTTTTGTTTTACCTGTCGACATCTGTATCTTGTTATTATATGATTTTATCTTAATAAAACGCATCATTCTCTTTATATAACGCAACTACTCTTGGTATCAGTATAAAATACGATGGTAAACCACCATCTCAAGGCTAACTGAGATTTTGCACGGGGGGATCCCCGTGAGTAAGCCCATGCAGTACCCACTTTTTTGACAAAAACGTGCACGTGCCCCCTGGGCTTACTGACGGGGTGTATACAGTACTTAATTAGATATGTGATTATGTGTGTCATGGGTGACAACTTCTTTGTATAATGGGCAGGAGCCGTTCTCAAACTTACCATGTCAGTGAGCATCACAATCATCGCCGTTCTGCATACTGCGCTTACCTACCCATAATAGTACCTATACTATGTGGTTAACCGGTTAATCGCGGTTTTTTGCCGTTCATAACCGGTCACGAAAAACCCATAACCGCCCCAGCTCTACTTGCCCCACTCTACTCCAGAAACGGGCGTATTATGCCACGCCCCGACGGCGTGCTCTTGTTGTAGGATATTTTTGTAGGAGTTTTTCCGAGTAGGATACCCAGACCTACCCTGATTGATTAATGTCACTTGGAGAGTCTTTGTATCATGTTTCAATTCACTACCTCCTCATTGTTGCCTACGTTTAAATAATGGAAAGCTTAAATAATCTTACTGATATAGCAGGATTAGAAGTTTACCTCCAATGTACTGTCTATCGATGTTGACTAATTTTCCAACATTGGAGATTTATAGTGATTAGTCCAGAGCATTTATGGTTTTATCCAGAACTATAATCGCAACAGAAATTGTCTTTACTGGAATAAGTACATAAACTCATTATAAATAACCAGTCCTCGAAATTGGCCATATAATATTGGTAATAAGCAATGCCGTGGCAACATGTGGAATCTTTAACATCCCACAGCATTAAATTTGCTGCGGGACATTTTTCCTATTTTCGAGTGCTGAATAACATACTAAATATTAACAAGGATCAAGAAACGGGGAAATTGGAGAATTTTGTGAAATAAATTTGGTGAAATATAAAAATTTATGGCTTATCGAGATGTTAATAAAAAATCCAGATTCAAAAGTCCTTCCAATTTTATACTGATTTTGTAGATTTTATTATCCTGATTACAGAACAGAAAACCTGAATGGGCACCCACCCATAAGGACACTGATTGATCAATATCACTCTGAGGACCTGCATGGTCTCAATTCACTGCCTTAATTAAGATTAATCCATCTTAATGGTATAGCAGGATTAGAAGTTCACCTCTAATACATGTACTATTTTTGGGTGGCTGCACGGATGGTGGCCATGCAATTCTGAATATCCGACCTATATTGATTTTGACTTATTTTCCCACTTTGGAGATATAGTATTGTCCAGTGCATTCATGGTTGCAATTGAAACATAAATTGTTTTTACTGGGATAAGTACACAAACTCATTATAAATAGCTTACTAAAAATTACCAAAACTCAAGAAAAGGAAAATTGGTGAATTTGTGAAATAAATTTGCAAAAATTTGGTAATGTATTTTATTTATGGCTTTTCAGAGATATGTTTATAAAAAATTCAGATTCACAAGCCTTCTAATTTTATACCGATTTTTCCATCCTGATTGTTGCCTATGTTTAAATAATACCGGTAGATAGATTAATCCATCTTAATGGTGTAGCAGGATTAGAAGTTACCTCTAATGTACTGTCTTTGGATGGATGCGTAGAGGGTACGTGTCCATGCAATTCTGAATATTCGACCTCTATCGATGTTGACTTATTTTGCAACTTTGGAGATCAAGTCCAGCGTATTAACAATGCATTAAAATTTGGTAAAATATTCAATTTGTAGCTTTTCCTGTGCCCCCCCCCCCTCCCACACTTAGGAGCCCCTGCAAATGGCAGGACTAAATTTAGTCATGAATATTCTACAACAATTCTATTATCTTCTTCCAGAGATACTTCACAAAGCAGACATATTTACGATGGACTGTCATGTTCTCCACAGGTGTCGTCACGGCAATACTGGCTGCTGGTGTTCATATCATAGTGGAAGAAATCAGTCATAAAAAGTTTATTGCTATCAAGACATGTATCCTTGCAGGGAGCTTCACTGCCAAAACCTTGAGCATAAGTGTTTCTCTGGCTGTTATTCAGCCCCACGCAGATGGTGCAACTGGGGCCAAAATTATAATAATGTTTGTTTCACCTGACCCTACCAACCCTAGATCATGTCATGAATCTCTACTCTGGATAACGTCCGTAGAGATCATATTCCACCAGTGCAAAACTTGGGAACTTTTTGAAGGTTTGAAAAAATAACTCGGGGAATATATTTCTTAGTTATTATCTGTTCCTTAATAATATACTTCACTGTAGGTGAAAGTCCCAACTCGAAATTGAATGTTTTTACATGTAGCAGGATTTTAGGTTTACCGACAATGTATTGGTTTTGGGTGGATGCACGGAGGGTGTCCATTCAATTCTGAATATCTGACCTCTATCAATGTTGACTTATATATCAACTTTGGAGATATAGTATTAGTCCAAAGTATTTATGGTTTTATCCAGGACTAATTGCAACAGAAATTGTCTTTACATGAATAAGTATATAAACCCATTATAAATAACATACTAAATATTAACAAATATCAAGAAAATGGAAATTGATGAATTTTGTGAAATAAATTTGCGAAAATTTGGTTAAATATTCAATATATAGCTTTTCAGATATGTTTATAAAAAATTCAGATTCACAAGTCCTTCCAAGTTAATACCAATTTTGTAGTCCCCTGACCTTAACTACCCTTAAAAAAAACCTCCCTACTTAAAATATTTTATTGGCCGCTCATAGAAATATTTTTTTTATTTACAATCAAGATTATAAACGCATGAATAGAAATTTAATACCTTTTGTTTTTTTGTTTAACCCTTTCATGACAGGAGCTGCGCTGGTGCAGCATTAAAGATCCTGTGCCAGTGCATTCTCTTATATATGCGAGTCTCCCATAGTGAGCCTCGCATATCTAAGAGATTTCACTGGTTTACAAGGTCAAGGTAACTATATTGTTAGGCCAATGTATTCTCTTATATATATATATGCAAAGCTCCCTATGGGAGACTCACATATATAAGAGAATGCATTGGCACAGGGTTCTTGCAAATTTTCAGGTGGCTCCAGTCATGGAAGGTTAACATTGCTTGAAAGATACAGGCCACATGAGTATATTTGATGGCATTCAGAGGAAGAGGTCAAATGAAATTTTTAATCTCAAAAACATTTATTAACTCACTTTAAATATACCCATTCAAGTAGCTTACTGGTCATATGTCATGGCAATATTACATGAATGGTGCCAGAAACAACTGGCACTTTATATTTATAAAATTACCCCTACTGATCATTCAAAACTGTGGAGTGTTACCTTTATTATCAATCTAACAAGTTGTTTTAGTTTCAATAATTTCACAATGCATAATCGAGGTGCCCAATCTTGACCTTCTGAGTCTAGGATGAGGCCATGCAGAATGAGGTCCCCAGAGGATGAATTTGGTGATGCTAGCCCACTGTGTGGGGTAGTGTTACACTAAATTCACCCTATGTGGACCTCATTCTGAAAATGTTCAGCACCATATTTTGATTCCTGTTTCAGCCCCTCACCTACAGTGCAACTGGGTGCCTATATATATAAACAAAATTTCGGAATTGATAAATCTCCTGTCAAGTTGAAGGTCAATCATGGAATGAGTTGGGTACATGTAATTGCCACATTCTTGAGTTAACTAGACAAAATGAAATAAATGAATATAGTAACAGCGATTCACTATACGGCTTATAACTAGATATTTTAACCTAAAAATAACCCAATTTTTGTATTTCAACATGTTACGACTTTTCCCAAGGATTTGTGAACCTTTTGGTCCACCACTACTAATTGTCCCCCGAACTACCTTGTAAGAAATGGATGTTAATTTTGTTGCATTCCATTGAGTATCGATACAAGTTCGTCTGACATTATTTATGTATGGAACGCTTTCGCATACACAATGGAAGACAATCAAATCAACATCTATTTCTCAACACATTGTCTGCATGATTATGCTTTTATTGCCTGCTTTTCGAGAAAGGTACAGTAATGCCCTAATTAATCGACTCTTTAACCACAGCAGAATTATGGGTAACTTTTCAGGATTTAGTCGGAAATATGGCTTTCATGGTAACAAGCCTTATTTCCGACTAAATCCTGAAAAGTTACCCATAATTCTGCTGTGGTTAAAGATTCGATTAAATAGGGCATTACTGTATTGCACCTGTGTTGTATATTACATAAATCCCCATGAGCCTTCCATGACTGGAGCTTTCTGAAATTTTGCGAAAAATGGGTGCCAATGCATTCTCTTATATATGCGAGTCTTCCTATGGGAGACTCATATATTAGAGAATGGACTGGCACATGATCATTAATGCTGCACCAACGCAGCTCCCGTTATGAAATGAATAAGCTTGGATAACCCTGTCAGTGCCAGGGGCCGATCTCATCGGCCCTGATTACAGTCTGTAAAATTGGCCCTAAAATTTTTTTTTTTTAAATTGTTTGTTTGTTTGTTTTTTTTTTAGATTTTTTTGGGTTGAATTTTGTTTGGGTATGCTTAAGCATGCTATAGCAAATTTAAAAACAAACTGGATAAAACCTTGGGGGCATGTTATAACTCAAAACTATCACCAAGTATTCATAGTAATAATTTTGATGCCCATGAAAAACGTAAGATTCCCTGGCACTAAACCTACAAAATAAGTCTGTTAAAGAATATAAGAAAAAATTATTAAAATTGTAAAAAATTGTAAAAAATAATAACAAATGATGAAAAATTGTTAGGCCAATGCATTGGCACAGGGTATATGGGTTGATACAAAATTTGATGAGCTTATTATCTGAGCATATCCCTTCAATAAATAGGGCTTATGCTGCACTTTTATATCTGTTGTCTGCTTATTTGTTTATTGAACACCCCTCCAAATGAATAATAGACTATTCCAATATATACTGTTATAACTGGGTGGGAGAATCCATTTAGTTAATAAAGGGTTAAAGTAATTATTTCTCTAAACAATCTTGAGAATTTTTGACTGGTAGTTCAAAATGCAGATGTTGGAATTTGTTTGGAAAAATAATTTGCTAGGAACTCATTATTTGTTATGAAATATAATTAATTTTAAAACACAAGAGATTACATTCTGTCACTGGGCTTCCTGTTGTGAAATGTTAATATGATTTTTTACTGTCAAACTTTTAAATAATTTGAAAGTTGGAAAAGAACTTCAAATATATTTAGCATGTACGTTTCTATGGATTTTTACATTCAACCTTAAAATAGGATCATATAGTTAAAAACTGAAGGTTAACCCTTCCATGACTGGAGCTTCCTGAAATTTTGCGAAAACCCTGTGCCAATGCATTCTCTTATATAAGTAATGTATTGTAACCCAGTGCATTCTCTTATATATGCCACAGTCTCTATGGGAGACTCGCATATATAACAGAATGCATGTCACAGGATCTTTAATGCTTCACCAGTGCAGCTCCCGTCATGAAATGGTTAAATTGCATATTATTATGTCTCTCAAAGTAAGAGTAGAATTTAAGGGAAGTGATGCACTCTATGGTACAATTAATCTTGCTCCAAGCAGGTATTTTCATCCAAATTCGCAGCACCGAAGGCTATTCCTGCAAATATTGTGTCTGTCATTTGTAGAATGAGGTCCCCAGACGGTGAATTTAGTAATGCTATCCCTCACAGCATCAGCGGTCTAGCATCACCAAATTCATCCTCTGGAACCTATTTTCTGCTTTGGTCTCGACTGCTATTGGAGCTAGACAAAAGATCAGATTGAAGTTCCCCAGTTGAAGTTGGTGATGTTCACCCATTAGTCACCTTGATTATGCATTTTATCTTCTGCAAAATAAGGGATATAGAAACTTAACCCTTTGAGTGCCAGGGGCCGATATTATCGGCCCTAAACCTACACAATAAGTCTGTTAAAGAATATAATAAAATATATTAAAATTGTAAAAAATTGTAAAAATAAAATAAAATAATAATTGTTAAGCCAATGCATTCTCTTATATATGCGAGGCGACCTATGGTCGACTCGCATATATAAGAGAATGCATTGGCACAGGGTATATGGGTTGATACAAAAATCGGACCTGACATTCAAAGGGTTAACAGAAAGGAAAAAGTAACTAATGTTAATTTGAGACTATAGATACTTCCCAGCAGATGAGGCCTAGGCAGAATGAGGTGCTCTCACTGAGAGCTTTCCGATGAATGGCAACAAGCAATATTTCCAACTAAATCCTGAAAAGTTACCCATAATTCTGCTGAGGTTAAGGAGTTTATTATTTAGGGCATTACTGTATTTACATTATATTTCTTTAACTAGTGCTCAGATTTAGATGAATGCTCTCTAAGTAACTGTTACTATATTCCTATCTTCATCTGGCTGTCGATCAACATTGTCTTCACTATGACAGGAGCTCTTCTCGTCACATATGTACAGGTAAGATGGCTGTCTATCAACATTGTCTTCACTATGACAGGAGCTTTTCTTGTCACATATGTACAGGTAAGATGGCTGTCAATCAACATTGTCTTCACTATGACAGGAGCTTTTCTTGTCACATATGTACAGGTAAGATGGCTGTCGATCAACATTGTCTTCACTCTGACAGGAGCTCTTCTTGTCACATATGTACAGGTAAGATGACTGTCTATCAACATTGTCTTCACTCTGACGGTCCCGAGCTTTTCTCATCACATATGTACAGGTAAGATGACTGGCAATCTACATTGTCTTCACTCTGACAGGAGTTATTCTTGTCACATATGTACAGGTAAGATGGCTGTCTATCAACATTGTCTTCACTCTGACAGGAGCTTTTCTCGTCACATATATACAGGTAAGATGGCTGTCTATCTATATTGTCTTCACTCTGACAGGAGTTATTCTTGTCACATATGTACAGGTAAGATGGCTGTCGATCAACATTGTCTTCACTCTGACAGGAGATTTTCTTGTCACATATGTACAGGTAAGATGACTGTCTATCTATATTGTCTTCACTCTGACGGGAGCTATTCTTGTCAGATATGTACAGGTACGATTACAGGTGTTACTATCATTATCAACTGTTATTTTTCAATATATTAACTTTTTAATGGACCATTTATTTAATGACTGGTTTATATAGTTAGCTTACACACCGCGCCATATGACTATGCGTCATCGAGACCATAAACAGGAACATTTCAGAGCAGCTTGTTCACGGATATGCGATTAGTAGACTAGACTAATGTAACAGTTTGCTGTACAATTGTAAATAGTTATCTTGTGTCCCAAAAATAATTGTTCATGGAAAAAATGGTCGTATTATGTAAATGGGTTGTTCGTCCGTCCGTCCTTCCGCTTTTGGTTTCCAGCTGATAACTTTAGATTGAATTGAGTGAACTGAACCAAATTTGGTATGTTAGTTTACTACACCAAAATACAGATCAAGTTCGAATATGGGTTTCGTCCGCATGATTTTGACTGAGTTATGCCCCCTTTTCGACTTAGATTTTACCTGATATGGGGTTTCCAGATGATAACTTTAGATTGAATTGAGTGAACTGAACCAAATTTGGTATACAGATCAAGTTCAAATATGGGTTCTGTCTACATGCCCCACTCTACTCCAGAAACGGGCGTATTATGCCATGCCCTGATGGCGTGCTCTTGTTTTTTTGTGTGCAGACCTGGCAGATCCAACAACATACAGGGAGGTTTGAAGCAAGATACTAGTGATTCCCGCCCTCTGAGCCATCAAGCTCATAGTCTGCGGCAAGCCTGATTATAGTGTGTCTTTCATTTTCAGAATGAGGTCCCCAGAGGTGAATTTAGTGACGCTATCTCGCATGGTGGTCTGCATCACCAAATTTGCCTTCTGGGTCACCTCATTTTGCTTAGGCCTCAACTGTTATGGAAGACCATAGGATCAGATTGAAGTTCCCCAGTTGAAGTTGGTGATGTTCACCTACTAGTCACCTCGATTATGCATTTTATCTTCTGTAAATTAGGGGATATAGAAACTTCCCAGAAGGGAAAAAGTAACTAAAAATAAAATTAATTTTAGACTATATATACTTCCCAGAAGATGAGACTTAAGCAGATTGAGGTCCCCAGAGGGTGAATTTAGTGATGTTAATCATGTTACCCTGCACAGTGGGCTAGCATCACCAAATTCACCCTTTGGGGACCTCATTCTGCTTATGCAAATGACAGACACACTTGGTCTACGGGCTGTTTCCTCTGAGTAATCGGATTCATGAGCAATCGGACTCGCACATCAAACATGTTTACTATTTTATCGCGAGCATGATTGCTCAAGTGTGCAGGGTACATGAGCCACATTGCTGAGCCAAGAGTGATGGAAACAATGACATTAGGCTTACCTTAATGTGTAAAATATACCTGTTGTGGCATGTTTCTCTGTAACAGTATGATGTACAATTAACAAGTCAAAGTAAAATATCAAATTCAAGTTTAAATGTGTGTGGCTAGATTTATGGCCAGCAATGGACATGATTGAGGACATCCTGTTATGAAGTTAAGCGGCAGTATGGTGGTGGATATGTTGAGGGGTGGCACATGTCTGAAACTGTGCAGGCATGTTATGCATGGACCACTGATAATTATAAGATCGGCATACTTGGCCACCCGATCGCTCGTTAGTAACAGGTACTAAGAAACTTCCCCCAATTGGCAGGAAATTGAAATTATGGCTTATTTATATTCTTTGTATAGCACCACATTTTGCTTAAAACGCATCTTTTTGTGCCTATGATATGCGCATGTATTCCTACCCGATACTATAGTCTGTAACCATTCCGTATACACACCCTGGCCAATGATGACGTGTATGGGGCCATTTAAATATATATTAGTGGGTCTGTCATTTATTACCGTTGTCGGTTTAAACCATTTATTAGTCTTTTTGCTGCTCTGCGCATGCATGAATAATCAACTTGATATGCGATAGACCCTCCCCGATATGTGGCAAAACACTGATTAATATACGGGAGGGTAAACTAAACTGAAAATATTTGTCTAAATTATGTCTCTTCTACAAACATGTCGAACATGAAGCTATATGCTGTAAATATAGTGCCACAGTTCGCTTAAAATATATGTTTTTGAAGACTATATGCTATGCGCATGTGCATGTATTCCTACCTGATAATGGTGGTCAACCATTACATACACACCATGGGCAATGCTGACATATCTGGGGGCCATTTAAATATAAAACAGTGGACTCGGACGCTGGTTATACTGTATAACGGTATATAGACACGGTTCATTTGCACCGAAATATCGGTATTACGTTTCAAAGGGTTAATGAACATGCCAGGTAATTAATAATAATAATAATAATGACCAGTTTTATATAGCGATTAACCAATTACTTAATTGCTCTAACATGCTTGGTACAATATTACCCCAGTCATTTTTACAAGCCGACCAATGAACCGGCTGCAGCCATTGCAGGCACTGCTCCAGTTTGATCAGAACATGCTCTGTTACTCATCAGTATGACAAGCTGACTGGTACTCTTATAACGCATGAGTGATGCGAAGCCAACACAGTATGAGCGACCTTGCTCAAGGGTCACAACTTGGTGCGGGTTTTGAAACAGCGAGCAATCTGATAATTGCACGTCGCTCAAAGCGGCCAAGCCACTGCTATGTGGAGACTCAATGGCCGGCGACGCGCTGCGAACCCATATCGATGTGTTTGCAGTGAATATAAGTCTGACATGCTAACCACTGGACCACAGAGCTCCCAATGAACATGAACATGCATGCATATTTATGTTGCAGACTATAGTACTAGTTTAAATTGACTTGTAATTTTAAGGATATTGTTAATATTGCTGGAGACCAAATATATTTTTAATAACAATCTCCTACTTTCCATTTTCAGCCAAAGGCAGCAGGCAGTGGCATTCCATTAATAAAATCCTACCTAAACGGGGTCAAAATTCCTGGTTTATTAGATGCCAAGTGCTTTATAGCAAAAGTTGGTGGAGTGATTTGCTCAATACTCGGAGGTCTTACATGTGGCAAGGTATGTGGCTATAAATTATATACATATAGCTGCTTCCCATTAATCAACCTAGAGGTTTATAGGTACTCAATCCGATCAGACGGTCCCCATATCATCAAGATACAGCAACAACATTTCAACAAAATAATGCTAACCACTGTCAACTATGATATCAAATTTCCCAAAACGTGTTATTTATCAACATGTTGTTCAACGAAATATGGCCATATTATTACTTGAGTATCACAAAATATGGCCGTATTACCACTTGATTTTAGAGTTATCCATCTTCATCCACAATTTTGTCCGAGAACGTTCATTTGACGACGTTTTTCTGGCCACAAATAATTGCACATCTTGAGAAATAACAAACTTCCAAAATCGATATCTGATCACTGAGCTTTGATGGGTGGGTTCCTCGACTCAAATCAAATATTTTTACGCTTGAAAGAAATAGTTATTTAGGAGCGATAATTCGGATAATGCATCTTTAAAATGGAGAGAAGTCACTCTCCCTGTTAATTATTTGTTTTAGGAGGAGTGAACTCTTCTCAGAGAAAAGTCATAATAGCTGAAACTCAACTCATTCTGAGAGTTTTATGATTGATAAGTGTTCTTATTAACCCTTTACCCAACAAAACAGCCAAAAACGCCCAAATAAAGCTTCAACAGCCTAAAATATCTTCTGTCTGTCTCAATAACACCATACAAATATGGATATCATTGGAACCGGTTCATTGACCACATTGTGATGGTTACAGTTATGCCTTGTGCCAATGCATTCTCTTATATATGCGAGTCGACCATAGGTCGCCTCGCATATATAAGAGAATGCATTGGCCTAAAAAAAATCTTTTTTAACCCTTTTTACCATTTTTTCTTACATTCTTTAACAATTTTATCATTTTTTCTTACATTTTTTATAATATTTTTCTTCATTCTTTGACAATTTTATCATTTTTAATATGTGTTAAGCCAATGCATTCTTTTATATATGCGAGACGACCTATGGTCGACTCGCATATATAAGAGAATGCATTGGCACAGGGCCGTTCTGGGTAAAGGGTTAAGAGGAATTCATGTAAACCTTAGATCTGTTGTCCCAATTTTCTTCCACATCAACAGATATATTTCTTGCAATAATAAATATTCACAGAATGAAAATAAATATTGTTTGAAGCATGTTGTCTCATTAAACTTTTCAATAAATTGCTGCGATTGTGAAAAGCACCAGTTTCTTTTTCAGGGATGCCCAATGACTTATTCTGGTGTACAGTCAATTTCTCTTAATTGCATAGTGTCTGTGCATGACTTTTCTTATGCAATTAAACAAAATATGCATACCCCTACCCATGATGATGTTCATTGCCTCAGTCTATAGATCTCTTTGTCATTCTAGGCATTCTGTAGTAAATGAATCTGGTCAAATTTGCACCTGAACACAGCATGAATTAATATGAATTCACACCTGAACTCAGCTTGAACTAATATGAGTTAGTTTGTTTATGAACCAGAGAAATAAGAAGTGTGTGATATGCATTTATTTCTGTGAACTTGAGTACCGTAAAAATAAAAATAAATGAAAACATGGTGATTATAGTAAATATAGTATTTTTTTTAAGGAAACGGTTTGGTGCAGGATAATTTTATCCAAATAACTAAAATTGTTTTATTATATAAAACTTTGGTATGTTTTTCAGGAAGGGCCGATGGCTCATTCTGGCGGTATTGTTGCAGCTGGTCTTGGACAGGCCCGGTCAAGGGTATGCTGTACAGCAGGACTTCCGGTATGCATCCAGATAATAATAGCTCACGTTACATACTACATATTTACCTTTTTATTATAAGCCTTAAAAACATCCGTCCGTATCGCTGTCTGTCTGTCCATTCTTTTTTGGCTTCCAGATGATAACTTTAGTAAGTCTGAATGGAATGAAATTTGGTATGTGAGTTTACTATCCCAAAATACAAGTTCGAATTTAGGTTCCGCCTGCCATTTTTCATCAGATTTAGGGCCCTTTGTGGGAATTTCCACAGGCGTATTTTGCCACGCTGTCAATCTATTTATCACCATTAACCCTTTCTGTACTGAATTGACTCTCCCATTCAGATATAAAGGTATACATTGGAATGGTCTATTATTCATTTGTTGGGATGTTCAGATAATAAAAGTCCACGCCCGATCGGAGAGTGTACTGTACCCATGACAACGTACCTGGACAAATGTTGTAATTGGGGGGGGGGGGGGGGAGTCGGCACTTTGCATTCAGATCTTTATTCAGTGATCTTGAATGAGACTTTTCAGCCTGACAAACATGACATCTGACCGAGTTCTGATTTTTATCAGAATACCCCGACCAGGTTGCGATCCCCGGTCTGCTAACATGAGAGACCAGTATGCTACCTCTCGGCTACTGACTTCCTGATTGTACTTTATTAAAGTGATTTATGTGAATCGTTCTGTTATTTTTTAGTTGTGTGAATCATTCCGTACCGACCACGAGATTCGCGATTTCGTGGCAGGTGGAGCAGCTGCTGGTGTGTCTGCTGCTTTCGGAGCTCCAATCGCCGGCACTCTATTCAGCGTGGAGGAAGCAGCTAGCTTCTGGAATCAGGAACACATATGGAGAGTGGTAAGATTTATTATTATCAGGAACACATGGAGAGTGGTAAGATTTATTATTATCAGGAACACATGGAGAGTGGCAAGATTTATTATTAGGTGGAATCAGTAACACATATGGAGAATGGTAAGAATTATTATTAGGTAATAGTTTCTGTAATCAGGAACACATATGTAGAATGGTAAGAATTATTATCAGGTAATAGCTTCTGTAATCAGGAACACATATGGCGAGCGGTAAGAATTATTATTAGGTAATAGCTTCTGTAATCAGGAACACATATGGCGAGCGGTAAGAATTATTATTAGGTAATAGCTTCTGTAATCAGGAACACATATGGCGAGCGGTAAGAATTATTATTAGGTAATAGTTTCTGTAATCAGGAACACATATGGAGAGTGGTAAGAATTATTATTAGGTAATAGTTTCTGTAATCAGGAACACATATGGAGAGTGGTAAGAATTATTATTAGGTAATAGTTTCTGTAATCAGGAACACATATGGAGAGTGGTAAGAATTATTATCAGGTAATAGCTTCTGTAATCAGGAACACATGGAGAGTGGTAAGAATTATTATCAGGTAATAGCTTCTGTAATCAGGAACACATATGGCGAGCGGTAAGAATTATTATTAGGTAATAGTTTCTGTAATCAGGAACACATATGGAGAGTGGTAAGAATTATTATTAGGTAATAGTTTCTGTAATCAGGAACACATATGGAGAGTGGTAAGAATTATTATTAGGTAATAGCTTCTGTAATCAGGAACACATATGGAGAGTGGTAAGAATTATTATTAGGTAATAGTTTCTGTAATCAGGAACACATATGGAGAGTGGTAAGAATTATTATCAGGTAATAGCTTCTGTAATCAGGAACACATATGGAGAGTGGTAAGAATTATTATCAGGTAATAGCTTCTGTAATCAGGAACACATATGGCGAGCGGTAAGAAT
Organism: Siphonodentalium dalli; assembly: GCA_032622095.1. Classification (NCBI taxonomy): domain Eukaryota; kingdom Metazoa; phylum Mollusca; class Scaphopoda; order Gadilida; family Siphonodentaliidae; genus Siphonodentalium; species Siphonodentalium dalli. The sequence goes on from CP136062.1 coordinate 153,935,712, forward strand.
TATTATTAGGTAATAGTTTCTGTAATCAGGAACACATATGGCGAGCGGTAAGAATTATTATTAGGTAATAGTTTCTGTAATCAGGAACACATATGGAGAGTGGTAAGAATTATTATTAGGTAATAGTTTCTGTAATCAGGAACACATATGGAGAGTGGTAAGAATTATTATCAGGTAATAGCTTCTGTAATCAGGAACACATATGGAGAGTGGTAAGAATTATTATCAGGTAATAGCTTCTGTAATCAGGAACACATATGGAGAGTGGTAAGAATTATTATCAGGTAATAGCTTCTGTAATCAGGAACACATATGGAGAGTGGTAAGAATTATTATTAGGTAATAGCTTCTGTAATCAGGAACACATATGGAGAGTGGTAAGAATTATTATTAGGTAATAGCTTCTGTAATCAGGAACACATATGGAGAGTGGTAAGAATTATTATCAGGTAATAACTTCTGTAATCAGGAACACATATGGAGAGCGGTAAGAATTATTATCAGGTAATAGCTTCTGTAATCAGGAACACAGATGTAGAGCGGTAAGAATTATTATCAGGTAATAGCTTCTGTAATCAGGAACACATATGGCGAGCGGTAAGAATTATTATTAGGTAATAGCTTCTGTAATCAGGAACACATATGGCGAGCGGTAAGAATTATTATTAGGTAATAGCTTCTGTAATCAGGAACACATATGGCGAGCGGTAAGAATTATTATCAGGTAATAGCTTCTGGAACCAGGAACACATATGGAGAGCGGTAAGAATTATTATCAGGTAATAACTTCTGTAATCAGGAACACATATGGCGAGCGGTAAGAATTATTATCAGGTAATAGCTTCTGTAATCAGGAACACATATGGAGAGTGGTAAGAATTATTATCAGGTAATAGCTTCTGTAATCAGGAACACATATGGAGAGCGGTAAGAATTATTATCAGGTAATAGCTTCTGTAATCAGGAACACATATGGAGAGCGGTAAGAATTATTATTAGGTAATAGTTTCTGTAATCAGGAACACATATGTAGAGCGGTAAGAATTATTATCAGGTAATAGCTTCTGTAATCAGGAACACATATGGCGAGCGGTAAGAATTATTATTAGGTAATAGTTTATGTAATCAGGAACACATATGTAGAGCAGTAAGAATTATTATCAGGTAATAGCTTCTGTAATCAGGAACACATATGTAGAGCGGTAAGAATTATTATCAGGTAATAACTTCTGTAATCAGGAACACATATGGCGAGCGGTAAGAATTATTATCAGGTAATAGCTTCTGTAATCAGGAACACATATGGAGAGTGGTAAGAATTATTATCAGGTAATAGCTTCTGTAATCAGGAACACATATGGAGAGCGGTAAGAATTATTATCAGGTAATAGCTTCTGTAATCAGGAACACATATGGAGAGCGGTAAGAATTATTATCAGGTAATAACTTCTGTAATCAGGAACACATATGGCGAGCGGTAAGAATTATTATCAGGTAATAGCTTCTGTAATCAGGAACACATATGGAGAGTGGTAAGAATTATTATCAGGTAATAGCTTCTGTAATCAGGAACACATATGGAGAGCGGTAAGAATTATTATCAGGTAATAGCTTCTGTAATCAGGAACACATGGAGAGCGGTAAGAATTATTATCAGGTAATAGCTTCTGTAATCAGGAACACATATGGAGAGCGGTAAGAATTATTATTAGGTAATAGTTTCTGTAATCAGGAACACATATGTAGAGCGGTAAGAATTATTATCAGGTAATAGCTTCTGTAATCAGGAACACATATGGCGAGCGGTAAGAATTATTATTAGGTAATAGTTTATGTAATCAGGAACACATATGTAGAGCAGTAAGAATTATTATCAGGTAATAGCTTCTGTAATCAGGAACACATATGTAGAGCGGTAAGAATTATTATCAGGTAATAGCTTCTGTAATCAGGAACACATATGGCGAGCGGTAAGAATTATTATCAGGTAATAGCTTCTGTAATTAGGAACACATATGTAGAGCGGTAAGAATTATTATCAGGTAATAGCTTCTGTAATCAGGAACACATATGGCGAGCGGTAAGAATTATTATCAGGTAATAGCTTCTGTAATTAGGAACACTTATGGAGAGCGGTAAGAATTATTATCAGGTAATAGCTTCTGTAATCAGGAACACATATGGAGAGCGGTAAGAATTATGATTAGGTTCTATTCAGTGCAGAGGAAGCCGCTAGCTTCAGGAATCAGGAACTCACATGGAGACTAGATGGGAGTCATCAACTTTTTACAAATTTCATTAAAAACATGGCCACCGGCAGCCATATATGATGTTACTCTTTGCATGACTAAATCCTTTGGCACATCCTACAGACCACATACCTCAACCGATTATCACCGAACTTCATATTGATCTTCGGGGGTGACCACTAGATTGGAGTTATAAAAAAAATTTGAATATCTTTGGAAAACATGGCTACCAGTGACCATCTTGGATTTTACTTTATATATATCTCTTCATGTTGACATCTAGTATTACTTAGACATTTCAAATTTCCACATTCCTAATTGCCCCATTGACTGTAACATATGAAATTATCCCCTATCATTGAGAGACATTGACTCTTTCATTCTAATTTTGAGTGCTGCTATCTTCTGGAATCGGGAGCTCATATGTGACCCGCCATATCAAATCCAGTCGTAAGTCGGGATTTTTTTACTCTGTGCCAATGCATTCTCTTATATATGCAAGTCGACCATAGGTCGCCTTGCATATATAAGAGAATGCATTGGCCTAACAATTTTTTACAATTTTAATAATTTGTTCTTGTATTCTTTAACAATTTTATAATTTCACACATACAGAGCCCCAGACAAACATGAGCAGACGACACTCTTCTATATGCTTCTATATATGTGTGGGGCTCCCTGCAGGGTAATGGATGTTTTTTATTTTATGTCCTAAAAATTGTAAGAAACATTTATTTAAAAAACATGATAAAAAATTGTTAGGCCAATGCATTCTCTTATATATATGCGAGGTGACCTATGGTCGACTCGCATATATAAGAGAATGCATTGGCACAGGGTAAAAAAATCCCGACTTACAACTGGATTTCATATGGCGGGTCACATATGGAGAGTGACATATGAATGATTATTAGGTTCTATTCAGCGTAGAGGAAGCTTCTGGAATCAGGATTCATATTTTTTGGTGGGAATTGTTCAGATAATAAGTTCAATAAACAAGCCTTGAAATAGTGTGGCTGTCATTTGCAGAATGAGGTCCCCAGAGGGTGAATTTGGTGATGACAGCCACACTATTTCAAGGCTTGGATGACTGTAAATTTCCATAGTTTCTAAGTTTTCTGCTTTCTTTTTCAGTTTTTCACTGCCATGGTATCCTGTTTCGGAACAAACTTACTACTCAGTATATATGCAGGGAATCCCACCAAATTATCCTCTCCAGGACTCGTTAGATTTGATGTTTTTGATGTAAGTTGATACTCAGTATATATGCAGGGAATCCCACCAAATTATCCTCTCCAGGACTCGTTAGATTTGATGTTTTTGATGTAAGTTGATACTCAGTATATATGCAGGGAATCCCACCAAATTATCCTCTCCAGGACTCGTTAGATTTGATGTTTTTGATGTAAGTTGATACTCAGTATATATGCAGGGAATCCCACCAAATTATCCTCTCCAGGACTCGTTAGATTTGATGTTTTTGATGTAAGTTGATACTCAGTATATATGCAGGGAATCCCACCAAATTATCCTCTCCAGGACTTGTTAGATTTGATGTTTTTGATGTAAGTTGATACTCAGTATATATGCAGGGAATCCCACCAAATTATCCTCTCCAGGACTTGTTAGATTTGATGTTTTTGATGTAAGTTGATACTCAGTATATATGCCGGGAATCCCACCAAATTATCCTCTCCAGGACTCGTTAGATTTGATGTTTTTGATGTAAGTTGATACTCAGTATATATGCAGGGAATCCCACCAAATTATCCTCTCCAGGACTCGTTAGATTTGATGTTTTTGATGTAAGTTGATACTCAGTATATATGCAGGGAATCCCACCAAATTATCCTCTCCAGGACTCGTTAGATTTGATGTTTTTGATGTAAGTTGATACTCAGTATATATGCAGGGAATCCCACCAAATTATCCTCTCCAGGACTCGTTAGATTTGATGTTTTTGATGTAAGTTGATACTCAGTATATATGCAGGGAATCCCACCAAATTATCCTCTCCAGGACTTGTTAGATTTGATACAGAAGGCCACAGCAATTTTATCAGTTGGTTTACGAACATTAAGGGAGATGGACGAGTGGAAAATAATCTAAATAAAACCCAGGCAGGTCTTGTTATACTGATTGGCAATTATCCCACACGATCCTGGTGAATGCAACTAATTACATAGCATAACGCTTCTTGAATTTGTGTAGCGAAACTTGAGAGTCGGAATAAAAAATAATTCTGGCTGCTGATTGGTTGATTATCTTTGAGGTGAATTCCCTGAGCAGGAACAGAAAATTATAGCCTACGTAAATATGGTGATCAGTTTTGTTTAGATTGCCAGGAAGAGTCTGGTGGGATCCCGAAGTTATGGAAGGGGTCTGGCTATTTTTATGTTCCTGATTTTTGTGCAGTAAATGGGTTAGTTGTGGAAATACAAGATTTGTTTTTAGGAAATACCGTAAATGGTTCATTTGTTGTCACCGAATGGTGTATCGGATAATGTTCTGAGGGAAAATTGACAATTTGAAGTTCTTATAGGCTTAACCCATTTGCGGTAGGACTTACAGTTAACACTGTCGCCTATGGAGAATAATTAGTTGTTTATATATAAATGTAACCTCCAGGTAACCATTTTACTTGCTGAACAATGGGACGTAACTCTAAATTGTCAACATCAGTTTGGTACTCCATGCAGATCTGAACACATGTGCTGTGCGACAGTGAAGAAACTAAACATTAACTCAGTCTCAGTCTCAAAAGCAGATGACACATTGCATAATCGAGGTTCCCAATGGGTGTACATCACAATATTCGCCATTTGGGAACCTCAATCTGAGTCTAATATGTCTCCCATAGCAGTTGAGGCCATGCAGAATGAGGTCCCCAGATGGTGAATTTGGGGATGCTAGCCCACTATGCGGGATAGCATCACTAAATTCACCCTCTGGGGGACCTCATTCTGCAAATGTCATTATATGTTTAAAATTAATCACAGAATTGATGATAAATATGCTGCTGGATTGATCGGTGTATCCTGAATGCACAGAATAAATAAAGACGAGATGCTTTTCATTACAGCAAATGTTGATTCTCTAGCACAAACAGAAGATGCATTCTGTTCTATTTTCAGTGGACAGTACGGTGTCATGCCCTATTGTCACCCTCGTGATATCGGCTTACTGATCTCAGACTCGTCCATACACAATCACCATATTTCCTACTGACTAGACTACTTTTTATTATACCCCCTTTTTAAAAAAAAGGGGGGTATACTGTTTTGCACCTGTCCGTCCGTCCGTCCGTACGTCCGTCCGATGTCTGTTCATGTCATAACTTGAACAATAGTGCTCGGATCTCAATGAAATTAGGTATGGATGTTCACTACTATGAGGACATTAAATAGAGGGTTCCATCGTTTTGTTCGGATTTTCCATTCTAGAGTTATTCATCTTTGTTTATCTGGAAATGTTGAATTTTTGGTCCATCTGGTGTCTGTTCATGTCGTAACTTCAACAGTTGTGCTGGGATCTCAATGAAATTTGGAATGGATGTTCACAACTATGAGGACATTAAAAAGAGGGTTCCATCGTTTTGTTCGGATTTTCCATTCTAGAGTTATTCATCTTTGTTTATCTGGAAATGTTGGATTTTTGGTCCGTCTGGTGTCTGTTCATGTCATAACATAACATGAACAGTAGTGCTCGAATCTCAATGAAATTTGGTATGGATGTTAACTACTATGAGGGCATTCAATAGAGGGTTCCATTGTTCTGTTTGGCTTTTCCATTCTAGAGTTATTCAAGTTCGTTTATCTGGACATGTTGGCTGTTTGGTCCATCCGATGTCTGTTCAGGTCATAACTTGAACAGGAATGCTCGGATCTCAATGAAATTTTGTATGGATGTTCACCACTATGAGGACATTTAATGGCATATTCAACTGTTTTGTTTTGTTTTTTGTGCTATATAGTTATTCATCTTCGTTTATATGAAAATGCTGATTTTTGGGTCTATCTGTCTGAGTATAGCAGTCATAAGTTATAGATATGCCCACACTAGGCGGTATGCCACTAGGGTGTATGTACCGGACGACAGTCCATCTCTTGTTTGAATATCCCGAGGGTAGCCGGAGTCAAACAAAGTAGTTTTAGTCCCGTATACTGGGAATTCCCAATCTATTTCTGTATTCATGTGGTGCGCTGTTTGTATTTCTCGATTCGTGTAAAATGTTTTAGCAAAAATAATTATGTTTGATTTGTTGTGAATATGTTTCCAATTCCATCGTGTTTCATTTGTGTAAATGTTACAACAACACGTACTATATATAATGATTTGATTGGTGCAAAACATGATATTAAACATCAATGCTATTGCTGATATTGACATTTCATGTCGTAATTACAACATATGTCACATATCTTGATATACATTGATCATTACTATGCATTTTGTTCCACTTTTGTTCATATCTGATCTCAGTATTTGAAGCGGTAACAATTTGTGTTCAAATGTAGTTTGTAACTCAAGATGTGAATATAGGTGAACAGAATTATTGTTGTATCGCTTTCACCCAATTGAATATGAGCGCTTGATAATATATGAATATTCACAAGGGTAAGGGCATTCTCCAATATCCTATCACTGTGTGTTACTGAGCATACATTCACGGAAACAAGCCTTCAAATAGTGTGTCTGTCATTTGCAGAATGAGGTCCCCAGAGGGTGAATTTAGTGAGGCTATCCTGCACAGTGGGCTAGCATCACCAAATTCACCCTCTGGGGACCTCATTCTGTATAGGCCTCATCTTAGGTGAAAAATATATGATATTCAACACAATATCAGTTTCAAGAGATTAGTCCCCGATTCAAATTTATTATTGTAAGGAGCTAAAATAATGAAAAAACAATGTTGTAGCACCTTCAATTTCTCAAAATATTGAGGGATTATTAGGACAATATAAAAAAATTGCTTTATTTACATCCCCTCCCAACCCTATTTACATCCCCTCCCAACCCTATTTAAATCCCCTCTCGACCCTATTTACATCCCCTCCCGACCCTATTTACATCCCCACCGACCCTATTTACATCCCTTCCTGACTCTATTTACATCCCCTCCCAACCCTATTTACATCCCCTCCTGACCCTATTTACATCCCCTCCCGTCCCTATTTACATCCCCTCCCAACCCTATTTACATCCCCTCCTGACCCTATTTATATCCCCTCCCGACACTATTTACATCCCCACTGACCCTATTTACATCCCCTCCTGACTCTATTTACATCCCCTCCCAACCCTATTTACATCCCTCCCGACCCTATTTACATCCCCACTGACCCTATTTACATCCCCTCCTGACTCTATTTACATCCCCTCCCAACCCTATTTACATCCCCTCCTGACCCTATTTACATCCCCTCCTGACCCTATTTACATCCCCATTCCGACCCTATTTACATCCCCTCCTGCCCCTATTTTATTACCTCTCCAGGCCCTCCTCAATTGTAATATCCAAATTTTGTTCTCATGCCTTAACCATCATATTACATTTCAATGACCCATCAATCAGTCTTATTTGGATCAAATTGGACAATCTAAATCACCTTGTAGTATATAAGATATGATACTGCTTCAATATCTAGAACTGTCCATTAACGTTTGTTTGAAACAATAAAATATAAAAATAAAATTTGCCCTCCTGCCCAATTGTTAAGCTCAACTTTACTTTGTAAAGTTTGAGCTATTGCCATGGCTTGGTATCCGTCGTCCATGTGTGTCTGCGTGTATGCGTGTGTGAGGCATCAACAATACAGGCTACAGGTCGTACCTTTGGTCGGATTATTATGAAATTTGTCATAGCTGTTGACATTGACATGTAAATGGGAACGAGTCAATTTGGGGTCATTCGGCAAAAAAACATGACCACCAGCAGCCATCTTGGATTTTACTCTTTGCATGACTAAATCCTTTGGCACGGGCTACAGGTCGTACCTTTGGTCGGATCATTATGAAATTTGTCATGGCTGTTAACATTGACATGTAGATGGGAACGATTCAATTTGGGGTCATTCGGCAAAAATACATGACCACCAGAGCTGTTAAGTTTCACGGATCGTCTGTGAGACTCCCGGATTGCACCGCAATTCTGCAAATACGGATAACCCCCAATTTCTCCCGGATTCAGCAAAACCTCGCATTAAAAATTAAAAAAAAAGATGTTTTTTTAATTTTTTTTTAATAGGTATTTGCGGGGGATTCCCCAAATGACAGGGAATTCCTTATTTCCTGTACCGTAAATACCCACACATTAATATTCACAGAATGTACCGTCGGTAACTTTTGATTGAAGACTGATCAGTGGTGAACTGTGACTGATATTAATTGATTTTCACCCTCTGGTGAAGCCACACGTATAAAGGTTGTTGTTATAGTATACAATACGTGTAATCACAAGTGTGCAGCTGTATTGTAATACTTTATGATTTAAGTTCACTGATAGTGGTATGCATTGCGAACGGAATGTGTCCATTTCTTTTGCGGGTAAAACTTTTTATTTAAGACAGGTCATTTTGTACTTTCTGTTTCACGCATACATGTCCAATTGTAACCTGTGTAACTCGGGTTCGTTTTTACTGATTTTAAACAAAGTTTCTGCTTCTTAAAATGTTTTAATAAATGGTGGAATGTGTGCATTTCTTTTTGTGGGTTAAACTGTAGTACGATTCCATTTTGTAGTTTATTACGATTTTGTACTTTCGCTTTTGCACATATCCGGCTGTATCCGGTGGAATTCTGAGTATTTTTACAAAGTGTCTGCTTCTTTCTTTTCAATAAATGGTGGTATCTCCCACTCACAGCAGCTATATTACAATTACCAACAGGACATTCATTACCATTTTATTTAGGTCTATATATTTATAAAATAAACTGAAATAGAAACTCATAAAAACTATTTAATCTACATCATAAAAATTATTTTTGGAACATGAACATATTTGGGCATACCTCCCGCGAAATTTCTCCCGGATTGACATTTTCAAAATTTAACAGGTCTGATGGCCACCAGCGGCCATCTTTGATTTCAAAATTCAATCCATTAGCATGGGCTACAGGCCATACTGTTTGTCTGATCATCATGAAATTTGTCATGGATGTTAATATTGACATGTATATGGGGGAACGAATCATTTTATGGTCATTCGGCCAAAAAACATGGCCGCCAGCAGCCATCTTGGATTTTACTCTTTGCATGACTAAATCCTTTGGCACGGGCTACAAGTGGTACATTTAGTCGGATCATCATGAAATTGTCATGGCTGTTGACAATGACATGTAGATAGGTTCGAGTCATTTTAGGGTCAATCGTCCAAAAACCATGGCCGCCAGCAGCCATCTTGGATTTTACTCTTTGCATGACTAAATCCTTTGACACAGGCTACAGGTCGTACCTTTGGTCGGATCATCATGAAATTTGTCATGGATGTTAACATTGATATGTAAATGGGAACAAGTCAATTTGGGGTCATTCAGCCATAAAACATGGCTGCTGGCAGCCATCTTGGATTTTACTCTTTGCATGACTAAATCCTTTGGCCATACCTTTAATCCTACAGGTCGTACCTTTAATCAGATCATCATGAAATTTGTCATGGCTGTTAACATTGAAATGTAGATGGGAACGAGTCATTTTGGGGGTCATTCGGCCATAAAACATGTCCGCTGGCAGCCATCTTGGATTTTACTCTTTGCATGACTAAATCCTTTGGCACACCTTACAGTCCACTTCCCTATCCAATCATCACCAAACTATATTATATTGCTATTGATCTACTAGATGGAAGCTATCAAATGTTTTTGAATTTCATTGGAAAACATAGCCGTCAGCAACCATCTTGGATTTTACTTTATATATATCTGTTCATGTTGATAATCTAGTATTACTTGGACCTTTCAACTTTCCGCATTCCTAATCGCTCCATTGACTGTAACACATGAAATTATTCCCTTTCCAAGTTGAGCTACAGTGTCATTGACACTTTTATTCTGAGTTGGATGTAAATCTAGGAATTTATTTAAATTGGCTTTATCTTTTTTTTTTAACTTTGACTACCCTTTTACCCATAGAGGAATGTATAATATGTGGTCATTTTACATACAGATGTACAATAAAAAAATCATTGGGGGAGGGGTGCAAACAAACTTACATTTATTGATACATGTGACTGGCCCGCACATTCCAGACGACAACAAGCATTTTGCATGTGGGCATATGGCCTACTTTCGTCACACTCTCACAATATATATGGTGTTATGGTATATCGTGTAGTAATAATAATAGCATTTTACTTGATCTTGAAAGTTTCTTTGTTTTCAGAATCTGACATTTGATCTGATAGAGCTTCCAGTTTTCTTTGTTATGGCTGTGATAGGTAAGTACTGTTTTAAAGGGTGACTTTACCTGCAAATAATTTGCCTGGCATTTGCAGAATGAGGTCCCCAGAGGGTGAATTTAGTGACGCTATCCCACATAGCGGGCTAGCATCACCAAATTCACCCTCTGGAGACCTTATTCTGCTTGGCCTCATCTGCTATGGGAGACATAGACTCAGATTGAAGTTCCAAAATGGTAAATATTGTGATGTACACCCATTGGGAACCTCGATTATGCAATTAGACATCTGCCAATTTGGGGATACAGGGAAACTAAACTAAAATAGAAATGTAATGTATGTGAAGAAGTTTCTATAGAAATTTGATAATAAAGAAACTTTCCAGAGAATATGAGGCCTAAGCAGAATGAGGTCTCCATAGGGTAAATTTATTGATGCTAGCCCGCTATGCAGGATGGGGTCACATCAGGGGTGTAGCAATGTCATGATTCCATAGTTATTTGAATGAGAGGAGGCAATACGTTGAATATAGTGGAAGTACCTCTAGCCTAATGAATACCTCCTGTGGGGTACCCCAAGGCTCAATTCTTGGGCCGATTATTTTTTTAATATACGTGAATGATATGGTAAATTCTACAACAATGGACATTTTATCGTATGCCGATGACACCACACTGTTCACAAGTGGTAAAGATGGCGAACTAGTACAAAGTTACGTCAACAATGAATTAGCCAATGTATCCGATTGGTGCTGCTGCAATAAACTTTCAATTAATATTAATAAAAGCAATTATATGCTTTTACACCCACAAAACAATGACAAAAAATGGAATACTTGAAATTAAAGCTAAATAACATTGAATTGAACCGAATAGGAAATCTTGGGCGTGAATCCTCGACAAAATTCTTAGGTATCCACATTGATGAGAACTTGACATTCAAAAAACACATATCCGTAATCTGCTCCAAAATATCACATGCAATTTACTGCATCAATAAGGTGAACAACTTCTTCCCAAGTAAAGCATTGAAAACATTGTACTATGCACTGATTCAAAGCCACTTAGTTTATGGTATCCAAATATGGGGTCATGTTCCGGAAGTCAAGAAAATATTCCTATTACAAAAACGAGCATTGTGTATAATATGCAATAAACTTGTAGTACAGGAGTCACGCAGATCCACTCTTTAAAAGAGAGAATATCTTTAAAATATATGACTTACACACTCTCAATTCCTCAATTTTCATGCATGACTGGTGTTATAACCGTCTGCCTGTGTCTTTTGGAATGATGTACAACAAACAAGCAAAATCAACCCCAAGACACCCGAATCCCGTACTGTTGGAACTTCCTAGAACTGACTGGTCAGGAAACCTACCCCACCACGCCTTCCCCACAACATGGAACAATATGGAAAAAGTGTATAGTTCTTGCCAAAGTAGGCACACATTGAAGAAGCGCTTACAGATAGCCATGCTGAGAAATTACCCAGAAAATGTACGCTGTAAAAACAAAGGATGTCCCGATTGTGCTCTATAATACTACGAACATTAATTGTCATACGCGATACATAATCCTAACTCTACTCGAATAATGTTATTCACAACGTACCTGCAAGTGGACACACATCGCATTCTCGTTCCTAGCATGCCCATACACTACCATACATCATAGATGCTACCGTATATTATTATGATTACTCTAATGTGGCTATGACCCTATACCGCTAGACATACATATAACATTACATATATGTAATATTGTTAATCTGAATTATCCCAGAACCTCACTCAACAAAGAGACTTCCCGGCAATCTTTATAGATCCTCATTGTGTTTACCGAACTAAAGATGGTGGTATCTCTCGCCTGAATCCGTTGTAGCAACAAAAAACTAACTGTTTTGTTCCTAATAAACCCATGGAACTGGAACTGGAACGGAAACTGTCATATGTTTAGAAAATCTGAACAGTACAAAATATTCATATGGAGAGATAATACATTTTCGATCTTATAACTCGTCTGGATTGGCTCACAACCACACCCATACTTGTTTTTGTTATGCCCTAAGTAGTGGATTCTACAAAGTTTTATATATGATTATAGTCTGTACGTGTGCATGGATATGGATACAAGCATCTATTCTATTATTTATACTGATACCTGTTTTAGGGGGTAGCAGGAAGACAGCCCGATAGGGCTAGGCTACCCCCGACAATATACTGCTTTACCGATTATGTATTTCTGCCATTGTATAATTCATGTATATTGTAAATAAATTATCCTATCCTATCCTATCCTAAATTCACCATCTGGGGACCTCATTCTGCAAATGACAGACACACTATTGGCAGGCTTGGTTTTAAAGTGGGACTGTACCCAAATCTAACCATTTATAAGACTCCTTCTTATATGTTCAAAGGTAAATATGCAACAAATTAATTAATTTAGTCCAGGATATATGCTAAATGCACATGCAGCCCTCAAAATTAAGAAAATTGTCCCATGGCAAATTTAGTGCTATCGCATTATATTATAGATTCCACATGTTGCCAACGGCATTTGCCACCACATTGCTTATTGCCGTGGCCATTTTCGAGGACTGCACATGTATATACCAAGAACTGCCGATAATAATATGATAATTATACCTAACATAGTATTTGGCCGTCAGTCATCTACTAGGTTATGTTCTGAGAGAAGTTTCTGTAAATGCAACATAACCGCAATTAATTAACGGATGTGGATTTGGTAATATTGAACACACATCGTGTAAAATCTATGTCGAGACGGGGCTTCAACTCAAGTCACCTGCTGACTATTGAATAAAATTAATAAATTTCTGGGACAAGTATTCTTATAATTTTAATTGATACATTTGCCTGAAAATTGCATTCCAGTTTTGCTGCTATCCGGAAAATATTTTTATTCCCTTCGGGTCTTACTCGGTACAATACAGTTAATGTTGGTAGATTTTGGTTGACTAACATGTTTTATTTCAAATGGATTTTCATTGGTACTCATGCTTAATTGGGGGGGCCTCCGTGGCTCAATCGGTTAGGGGTACAACTCCAAGCCGTTTCGCCCTCCAGCGCTGGCGATAAGGGTTCAAATCCACATGTTTCCATCGTGGACTTTGTAACTCGAAATCGTTATCTGGTGGAGTTACCAGTTACTCGCTGATGGCCGGTGGTTTGCCGCACATGGTCGACGAGTTTATCAGCCATTGAAATCACTGTTAGATTAGTCGCAAGTGTGCGGATTTCCTCCACCACTAAAACTGGCGTGATATGGCCTTAGTTGCTAAAGCGACAATAAACCCCAATCAATCAATCAAATCAATCATGCTTAATTGGCATATTGGTAAAGTTCTTGTTATTACTTCAGTCTAAAGTCCCTCAAACACTGGAAATTTGAGTACAGTCCCCTTTAAACATGTTAATTACTGAATGGATTCTCCCCTTTAAACCTTAAACAGGCCTGCGACACAGGGGGGAGGAATATTTTATTATGGATAATTATATAATCCTTGGGGAAAAGGACACAGCGTCTAAAAATGGTAGGTTCAGGTTAAATTTTCCCCCTAAAAAAATAAAACAATTATTCACTATTTGTCATCATCCATCACTCCCCAGCAGGTTACTCTACGCGTAAAAAAAAAACCCGTCCCGATCTGACATATAATTCCAGAGATATTCATCATCAAATCCAGATAAATTCCAAACAATTTCATCGAAAGACTTAAGTTGTCACAAACAGTATTTCAGAAAGACGAAAGCTGATAATAAAAAAACGCCATTCTGCTACGATAAAAACATCTTTTCAACACACCATTTCGTTTACTATGATCTAACATTGGTGAATCACATCTGTGTTTTGACAATGACTGACATGCTCAAATTCGGTATTTATTTGACTTTCGTCGCTCAAATTTGACCAGAAAATAATCAATATTTGAGTGACAAAAACATGTTTCATTTTGGATTTCACTCTTTGCATGACTAAATCCTTTGGCACACCCTACAGACCACATCTTTCATACGATTGTTACCAAATTTCATTTCTTCTGGAAATGTGATACAACAAATGCAATAGGCTTGCCGCGATATTGGGAATAATCGAACAATCGTCAGTGGTGCCGATTAATCAATTTTCATTTTGAAAATCGACTTTTTAGTTCAAATAACAATGCATATTATACAACAACACAAGAACGCTGGCATATAGCGTATTTGCAAAGAACTTATCTCAACTTAAGAGGCAATATTTTGCACCGTATTTACAGCACTAATCTAACCCAGAAACCCACCCACTCAAACATTTGTGACAATGTAACTTTCAGTTGCGGCGTCTTTTGAGGTCGGGCCGACAGAGTAATCTAGTTCCGTCTTGGTTTCACGTCACGGCGGTTTTTCATTTAATGTGCCGACGCATGTGTATACTCCGCGGACAAACTCGTATTCTTAAATAAGAATATTGACAATCGAATGAATTGAGAGATTCCCGACTTTTAATTAAGGCACGATCCCGAAATTCAAATTCAATTAATGCACGATCCCAAATTCACGAACAGTCTCATGAAGCACGTGGCCCGACGAGAGTTGGGAGTATTTTTTCGTTCAATTTGTTTAATCAAAATGATTTCTGAATCTGCTTAGTGCTTACATAAAGTTCATAAACTACGAGTAATTATTTTGTTTTTATTGTTTAATAGAGGCATTTGAATTTATATGGGAGCAAATTCTCAGAACTAATGCCCTTCATTTCCGATGTGCGGTGCCCGTAAAACGGGAGTTATACATACCATCTTACACTTACGAGACGCACCTCTTAATAGTTTCTTTTTTGGCATCTATTTACTACAAATTAAATCTCTATTTGAGATTTAATTTCATGGGTAGAAAAATTGATTAATCGTCGATTATAGCCACTGATTAATCGATTTTGAAAATCCAAAATCGCGGCAAGCCTAAAATGCAATAGCATTTAGCATGGAAATGTGATACAATGTCAAATACAATAGCTTTTAGCCTGGACATGTGATACAACAAATGCAATAGCTTATCATTTCAACTTAATGTTTTTTCAGGAGGCTTAGTTGGTGCTCTGTTTGTTGTTATGAATTACAAATTAACTGTTTTTCGTCAAAAGTAAGTATAAATAAGATCTTTATTATAAATACCACTTAACTGATGGTTTCCAGGTTTTGCATAGTAAAACATAAAGTGTCTGACATGCTTTTATCAATAATCAATAAATAGATATATTCAAGCAGTCAGATAAACATATTTTTGTCCCCCAAATTTTTTTGGAGGACTATTTAAATGACATTGAAATTAAAGATTTGTAGCTTTATCTAACCATTTAAAGACATATTATGGACTTGTTTGGGGGCGTGAAACTGATAAATTAGTACTCAGATGCTATGCTAACTGGGGGAATGTAGCATTCTACAAACATCGCCCAAAATCGCAAAGAAATTGTCCATACAACTCCATCGAAAACACTGTCTGAACTATGCTCAATTGTAAATATTTACATCTCGATTCGAGATGCAACAATTGGCGATAAACTAACATAAATTATTTCGCCATCGATACTCGTTGCACAATTCAATACATATCTAAGACTGATGGTGTGTGTTGTAAATTTGGATTAATATTCATAACAATAACTACTTTGAGCAAGATTATTCTCCATTTCTATTTGATCACCCAGCCGGAGTGTTTCACATCACTTTAAACAGTTATGGGGGAATATGAGTTTTACTTGTGAAATTTGTACCACATCGGTAAATTTTTGGTTTTCAGATGATATCTTAAGTTTAAAGACATATTATGTACTTGTTCAGGTGCGTGAAACTGATAAGTTAGTATCCAGGTGCTATGCCAACTGGAGGAATGTAGCATTCTACTAACATCACCAAAAATCTCAAGCAAATCGACCGTACCAGTCCATAGAAAACATTGTCTGAACTATGCTAAATTGTAAATATTTACTACTTGAATCGGGACGCTTTTATCGGTGATAAACTAACAAAAACGATTTAGCCATCGACAGTCACTGCATTTAATTATAATAAGATATAATATATAAGAATGAGGGTGTGTGTTGTCAATTTAGATATAATAATTGTAAAAATAACATCTTTGAACAAGATTATTCTCCATTTCTATTTGAGCACCCTACCGGAGTGTTTCACATCACTTTAAGATTATTCTCCATTTCTATTTGAGCACCCTACCGGAGTGTTTCACATCACTTTAAGATTATTCTCCATTTCTATTTGATCACCCTACCGGAGTGTTTCACATCACTTTAAGATTATTCTCCATTTCTATTTGATCACCCTACCGGAGTGTTTCACATCACTTTAAGATTATTCTCCATTTCTATTTGAGCACCCTACCGGAGTGTTTCACATCACTTTAAATTGTTATAGCCACTCTGTCTGTAACAGCAACATTTATAATTTCAAATTAACAGTACTTTTGTATTTGTTTCAGATTTTTAAAGAAGAAATGGTTGAAAGTATTGGAGGCAGTGATTGTTTCTATTATGGGTGTGTTTGGTGGTTTCATTCTGCTTTATACTCTGAATGACTGTACGAGTGCTAGCCCAGCCAGTAACCATACGGTCATTACAACGGTAAATATAGGCTTTATGCTCTGAATGATTGTACGAGTGCTAGCCCAGCCAGTAACCATACGGTCATTACAACGGTAAATATAGACTTTATGCTCTGAATGACTGTATGAGTGCTAGCCCAGCCAGTAACCATACGGTCATTACAACGGTAAATATAGGTAGGCTTTATGCCCTGAATGATTGTACGAGTGCTAGCCCAGCCAGTAACCATACGGTCATTACAACGGTAAATATAGGCTTTATGCTCTGAATGATTGTACGAGTGCTAGCCCAGCTAGTAACCATACGATGATTACAACGGTAAATATAGGCTTTATGCTCTGAATGATTGTACGAGTGCTAGCCCAGCCAGTAACCATACGGTCATTACAACGGTAAATATAGACTTTATGCTCTGAATGATTGTACAAGTGCTAGCCCAGCCAGTAACCATACGGTCGTTACAATGGTAAATATAGGCTTTAAGCTCTGAATGACTGTACGAGTGCTAGCCCAGCCAGTAACCATACGGTCATTACAACGGTAAATATAGGCTTTATGCTCTGAATGACTGTACGAGTGCTAGCCCAGCCAGTAACCATACGGTCATTACAACGGTAAATATAGGCTTTATGCTCTGAATGATTGTACGAGTGCTATTCCAGCCAGTAACCATACGGTCATTACAACGGTAAATATAGGCTTTATGCTCTGAATGATTGTACGAGTGCTATTCCAGCCAGTAACCATACGGTCATTACAACGGTAAATATAAGCTTTATGCTCCGAATGATTGTACGAGTGCTATTCCAGCCAGTAACCATACGGTCATTACAACGGTAAATATAGGCTATTATTACATAGCTAGTAATTAAATTCATGCTCAGCCAATTAATTCTACCACGTGATCATGCTGTATTCAGTGCTATCAGGTCATCCCTCTGGAGATTGCTCTCGTCAGGCGCAATGTAATGTCGATATCGGACCGACTAACTGGTCTGATATACAGACCAATTGTGACATATGGGAAAAACCCAGGGAGATCACATGATAATTACGTCACCTTCAGCCTTGTTATCATTATTAATTTCGCTGCATCTGCTATTATTTTCTTTGCATGAAATTCCCAATAGGTTCATGAATCAAGCCTGAGTTAATGTGCCTGTCATTTGCAGAACGAGTTCCCCAGATGGTGAATTTAGTGACGCTATCCTGCATAGCAGGCTAGCATCACTAAATTCACCCTCTGGGGACCTCATTCTGCTTAGGCCTCATCTTCTCTGGAAAGTTTCTTCATTATCAAATTTCTATGGAAACTTCTTCACATACATTCTATTTCTTTTTTAGTTTAGTTTCTCTATATCCCCAAATTCCCAGATGACACATTGCATAATTGAGGTTCCAAATGGGAACTTCAATCTGAGTCTATGTCTCCCATAGCAGATAAGGCCATGCAGAATGAGGTCCCCAGAGGGATAGCTTCACTAAATTCACCCTTTGGGGACCTCATTCTGCAAAGGACAGACACACTAAACTCAGGCTTGTCAGGAATGGTAATATTTAATCTTGAAGCTACTATAAACTAATCTGGCTATGTATTAATAAGGTCATTAAATGTTTTACTGGTCCGTACCGATGCATCTACTATAAACTAATCTGGCTATGTATTAATAAGGTCATTAAATGTTTTACTGGTCCGTACCGATGTATCTACTATAAACTAATCTGGCTATGTATTAATAAGGTCATTAAATGTTTTACTGGTCCGTACCGATGCATCTACTATAAACTAATCTGGCTATGTATTAAATGTTTTACTGCATGGTCCGTACCAATGCGGCTATGTAATAATAAGGTCATTAAATGTTTTACTGGTCCGTACCGATGCATCTACTATAAACTAATCTGGCTATGTATTAATAAGGTCATTAAATGTTTTACTGGTCCGTACCGATGCATCTACTATAAACTAATCTGGCTATGTATTAAATGTTTTACTGCATGGTCCGTACCAATGCGGCTATGTAATAATAAGGTCATTAAATGTTTTAATGGTCCGTACCGATGCATCTACTATAAACTAATCTGGCTATGTATTAATAAGGTCATTAAATGTTTTACTGGTCCATACCGGTGCGTAATTTTGAACTCGACTGCAGAATGTACAAATTCAATTTCAGACCTCGTTTTCAATTCGGTCAGATATTGACTTTGTACATTCAGCAAATGTCTCGTCAGAAAATGCTCACCGGTATGGACCAGTAAACTTTTAATAACCTCATAATATAGGGTAGCCCAGCCAGCAATCATTACATTGGTAAACATAGCTGTAAATATAGCCTATCATGGCTAACAAAGGTAAAAATAGGGCTTTATCTTGTCATTATGTTGGTTACTTTGAGATTAAACTCTTGATTCAGGAAGTTCCAGTCATGTAAGGGTTGATCAACAACAATATTTCTATGCAAAACTGGACAATTTCAAAGAAAACATGTTCTAAAAATGGAATTGAAATTTCCTGTGCTAATTGGTGCTGTTAAAATAGAGCTGTGGGGGGAAAAAATGTCCCTGAACTTTTTTCAGGTGAAACTGACACATAGAATGTTTTCAATGGACTTCAGTCCTATGTTGTAGTCACCCAAGTCAATTATAAATCTTTTGCTCATACATTTCAGATGAACTGTGAAAATGGCAAGCACAACTCACTGAGTTCACTCCTCCTCGCCACGCCTGAAGGTTGTTTCAAAGCACTATTACATGAATCACCAGGTAAGAAATTTCACTCTTTGATTTGTCTTCTCGGTCCACAACAGCTAGTGATATCTGTTGGGTTGATGCTGATTTGGACCGAGTCCCGTCCCGTTACTCTTCTATAACAGACTTTAACGCCAGCACCGTGGGCGGGAGGTATCTTGCTTGTATGTCTTCGGATTAGGTCAAATGGACATTTTGCGTATATCAACATAGAGGGCAGCCTTTCCCAAGCATGATGATATCAAACATGTGTATATAAGACGTCCATTGAATGTCAAAGCAATGAGATTATATGAGGGTATATGCTGATTTATAGTTATTTGTTATTAACCTCTATCCATCTTTCCCTTTACAGATACATTTAGCATTGTAACATTGGTTGTGTTTACGATATATGTGTTCTTTATGGGCGTGTGGACGTATGGGCTGAGTGTATCCAGCGGAGTCTTCATTCCTTCATTAGCTATTGGTGCTTCCTGGGGTAGACTGGTGGGCATCGGTGTCGTCAGTTTCTTCCCTGAAAATGTAAGTTTTAATTACAGAGGAACATTTTCAATCATTTTGTAACTGACAAACCTGCAAATAGC
This sequence comes from Siphonodentalium dalli, assembly GCA_032622095.1. Taxonomy (NCBI): domain Eukaryota; kingdom Metazoa; phylum Mollusca; class Scaphopoda; order Gadilida; family Siphonodentaliidae; genus Siphonodentalium; species Siphonodentalium dalli. The sequence goes on from CP136062.1 coordinate 153,956,324, forward strand.
ATGTCTGTGATTTGCAGAATGAGGTCCCCAGAGGGTGAATTTAGTGACGCTATCCCAAACGGTGGGCTAGCATCACCAAATTCACCCTCTGGGAACCTCAGTCTGCTTAGGTCTCAACTGCTACTTGTGGGAGACCTAGGATCAGAGAGAAGTTCCCCAGTTGAAGTTGGTGATGTTCAAAAACAATGTTAAGATGAGACTATAAATACTTCCCAGAAGATGAGGCCTAAGCAGAATGATGTCCCCAGAGGGTGAATTTGTTTGGTGATGCTAGCCCGCTGTGGGGGATAGCATTACTAAATTTACTCTCTGGGGACCTCTTTCTGCAAACGACAGACACACAATTTGCAGGCTTTGTAACTGAATACATGCTGATGAGTAGTTACTTAACCCTTTACCCAACAAACCGGCCAAAACCGGCCAAATAAAGCTTCAACAGCCTAAAATATCTTCGGTCTGTCTCAATAGAACCATACACATATGGGTATCATTGGAACCGGCTCCTTGACCACATTGTGATAGTTACAGTTATGCCCTGTGCCAATGCATTCTCTTATATATCCGAGTCGATCATAGGTCGCCTCGCATATATAAGAGAATGCATTGGCCTAAAAAAAATCTTTTTTTAACACTTTTTACCATTTTTTCTTACATTCTTTAACAATTTTATAATTTTTAATGTGTTAAGCCAATGCATTCTCTTATATATGCGAGGCGACCTATGGTCGACTCGCATATATAAGAGAATGCATTGGCACAGGGCCCTTCTGTTGGGTAAAGGGTTAATTCCCACTGATTTATTTACAAGGACGTTCTGCTAATAACTTCAACTAATTGCCTTATGTAATGAGATTGACAATATTGATCATCATCATTTTTTAATACATATAGATTATCTGTAATGCCTGCTGTTGGCAAAATCGTTTCCACATGTTTATTGGTGATAATATTTTGGTCTAAATTAAAGACATATTATGGACTTTTTCAGGTGCGTGAAATTGATAAATCAGTACTCAGGCGCTATGCCAAGTGGGGAAAAATAGCATTCTACTAGTGTCGGCGAAAATCTCAAAAGAAATCGACTGTACCACTCATTAGAAAACATCGTCTGAACTACACTCAATTGTAAATATTTACATCTCGTGTCGGGATGCAACTATCCGCGATAAATTAAAGCAAATGATTTGGCCATCGAGACTCATTGCATTTAATTAATATATACAAATGACAGTGTGTTTTGTAAATTTGTAAAGATTATTCTCCATTTCTATTTGGTCACCCCACCGGAGTGTTTCACATCACTTTACAGGGGGACCATCATAGCTGTTAAGTTTCACGGTTTGTCCGTGAGACTCCTGGATAGCCAATGCAAATACGGATAACCCTCAATTTCTCCCGGATTCAGCAAAACCCGGCATTCAAAATCCCCAAAAACGATTTTATTTTTCGAATATTCGTGCATTTGCAGGGGTTTCCCTATTTCCGGTACAGTAAATACCCACACATTAACATTCACAGAATCTGCCGTTAGTAACTTTAGATTTTCCATCTGATTGAAGACTGATCAGTGGAGAACTGTGACTGATATTAATTAATTTTCACACTCTGGTGAAGGGTGTTGTTATAGTTTACAATACATATACCGTAAATTTTGGTGTATAAGTCGCATGCGTGTATAAGACGCACCCCCATTTTTCAACCCCAAATCCTGCCTTTTGTGAAATACCTTTGTATAAGACGCATCCATTTTTAGATGCTGGAATTTCAGAAAACTGCCGTGCATGGTAAGTATTGTACTGGTAAGTATTGAGAGCAAGTATTCACACATCACATTTGGGAGGAGAAGAAATGGAGAAAGTTATTTACATTAGAATGATTTATTTAAACACAATTAAACACACAATATAACATAACAATTCATAGCACAGCACAATTTATCAAAACTAACGACATTTGGGTCCGACATTTGCAATAGACAAACAATAAAAATATGGAATGGGAACTGAATGATTTAATAGACGGAATACACAAAACGGACATTTCAACAACAATAACATTCATTCACTTTCGTCATCACTGTCGTCGTTATCAATAAACAATTTAAACCACTCAGCATCTGACAAAGCATCATCATACACTTCTACTTACGAACTTTCTATGAACACATCATCCTCACATTCATCCTCACATTCATCTACAACTTTATAACCATCTTGGGGTCGATCTTTTCCCACGCGTTGACGACCCATTGTGCGACGAGGGGGAGTGACTGGCGCTTTTGATTCCCTCCTTTGGTGAAAACCATCTGGGTCGGATCACACTGCAAACTTAACCACTTCCAACTTAAATCTGGTTTCGTAACTCTGACGTTTGCGCTTAATCCCACGTTTATCCATAACGATCGAAGTATGTGAATATAATATATAGAAATTTACGGTATGAGGAAAGACACAAAATATCCTATCATTTATAGGAATATAAAATTGAGACTCGGCTTACTGTTGTTTTAGGATAATGGCCTCGTTAATTTAGTTGTCGCCTAATTGTCGCGGATCATGAATGCAAACGCTTTGGGCTAATAGTGATGCAATGCACTCCTCAGTATTAAGTGTCAAATATACTCAATGTGGGGATTAAATGTTTGCACCCGAAGCGTACAGATTAAAATAATGTTTATGTAATATCAATAGGGGTTCGATTGCGGCTTCGCACTGAAGCCTCATTAAACTATTTGGAGTCAGGGTTTTATTATGCTCATTCCTTCCCGGGCTTAAATAAACACTCCGATGTGACGTAATATGGTAGAAGTTTAGAGCCACGTGCAGCTTCTAAACAGTTTACTATGTCGCAACACTGCAGACATCAAAGCGATGACACCGCCGTCATTGAATGTGGGTCAATTATGCACGTGTCCAGAATTGTTACACAGTCAGGTCAAGGACGCCAACTGTTTGTGAATTTGCTGCTGTTTGCGGTTGAATTATCAGATACTAATGCATATAATATGCTAAATAACAGTGAAGATAATAAATTTATTTGTATAATAAATGGTGTAATAATGAGTCCATTTCTTTTAGAGGTGAAACCGTAAGACGAGTCCATTTTGTTGTTTATTCAGAATTTGTACTTTCGGTTTCACAAATATCCGGTTATATCACACTTTCTTTCCGGGATTTTGGGAATAAAAGTTAATAATAGTGAAGAGTAAGATAACTGTGTTCAATATTTTAATTCAATGAATATTATCCTTCTTGATGGAGAGTTTTGTGGCTGAATCTCCGCCGATATTTGCTGTGAATATCTCCTTGTCTCCGGACACTTGTGTACTTACCGGTCGTGGCTCAAACTCTCCAAAAATGAGTCAAGACTTCACCCCGATTTTGAGTTACCGTTGTATAAGGCGCACCAATATTCTGGGCTATATATTCAGGTAAAAAAGATGCGACTTATACACCGAAATTGACGGTAATCACGAGTGTGCAGCTGTATTTTAAGCCCCCAATTATGATGATCTTGTTTTCACAAGAATGCATATGAGCCAATATTAATCCAATTGATTGAGTTTTTGTCATATCTGTCTTGCATACATCTCAAAATGTTTGATGCACCACCCAAAAAACGTGTGTGAATCTAAGTTTAACTCTTCATGGATCAGCGCCATTCAGACGAGTCCATTTTGTTGGTAAGTTGTACTAATTTTGGTTTTGCGCATAATAAGTTTGTATCCGGTGTCTTTCTGATGCATTTCTACACTGAAGTTTCTACTTCTTTTTTCATTAATAAATGGAGGTGGTCTCTCAAAGCAGGTGAAATTCATGTTTTGAACCCAAAATTAGGTGGTCGCGGTCGTGTTTGACAGTTAGTCGCACATTGATGGTAATATATAGAATAAACCAGTCGGTGAACAGGTAATGCGATCGGAAATTGCAGGTGGTCGCTGTTGACTATGGTCTCTCAAGACAGGTTTTACTCTATCTATAAATTTGAAAACTTTATTTTGGAAATATGACTTGTATAGTCGCATCTGTTTCAAGTAAACTAAACATGACCCATGTTTATCACTAATTACGATCAGATTTTTATAAAAGAAAGATATTTATTTCCGTATATAACACTCAAAAGAAGTAATCCCAACACGACAAATGCCTCCCGCAAAAATCTCCCTGATTGCCGTTTTCAAAACTTAACAGGTCTGGGGACCATACTTAAATCCAGCCATTTATGGGGCCATCTTCTATTATACCCCCTTATAAGTTTAAGTGCTAAGTATATTTAATTTATTACTTTGTTACTTAGTGTACATGCTGTGTATGATACAACTGATATTTTGGGGGTTTTGATAATCAATATTATTATCATATTGCATACTTGCAGTCATCGAATTCCACAGATATTCATCTGTATTGGCCTACTGTAAGTAAGATTGTTTGGACATTTTCATGTCTTTTTCACATAAGGTTTCTTTGCTTTTTCATGTTTTATGTTCCACATTCACATGTTAGAAACTATTCATTTGGTTAAATAAATATTATATGTACTTCAAGTTGAAAAAGTATAATTTCTTTAATTTAATAAAAATTTAAACTTCCTGAGATATATTCCTTACATCCATATTATTTTGTATTATAATTAGGAGAAGTCACTTCTCCCTAGAGCTGTACTAATTTGTATTGTGTTATTCGAGAACAATTTCAATTCAAATATCATCATAGATGAGTTTTTGTCCTTGACTATATTTCATTTTGAGATAAATTCTTCTATTAAGCTTGGTGAGGATATAATTTCCTGTCATTTACATGAAGTTTGATGTCCAAGAACTATTATTTTATGGTCAATGTAAGAATTATTTTTCTCGTATTCTCATATTGACAACATATTTGTTCTATTGTTAATTTGCTTTAGTTATTATGTTTTATTTTGATATTTTTATTTCAAGTTAGTAGTACATATATACCCTTGAGATGTTTTTTTGCAATACATTATGGAAAATGTATGCTATGAGATGCTTGTTTTTTTTTAAAGCTTAGCCTGTAATTGTTTGCTTAGCGTGTTGTTAATTGCCATGCTCAATTACTGCCTTGGCTTTTATAGTTCCTGGTTTATATTGGTTTTGAATACTTGTTATCAGATCAAGTTGAGTACCTTGAAGAATATAATATGAATTGCTAGATACAGAAATAAAGACAAGTTTTGTCCCAGGTCTTGTTGATATCATTAACCCTTTCAGTGCCAAGTCCGATTTTTGTATCAACCCATATTTCCTTGATCATTTTTCAATTTATTGATTATAATAATGTGATACATTGATGGAAAGAGCTCTTAGATCTCTTAATTTCCATCAATGTATCACATTATTATAATCAATAAATTTGAAAAATGATCAAGGAAATATTGGTTAAGTACACATATCGGACTTGGCACTGAAAGGGTTCAATCTTACTGTCATCAAATATTACCAATGCTTTGAAGTGCTTCATACAATAAATCTTACTTCAAAATCCAGTCTTATGCCTTCTGATTTATCATGGTCCGCTCTAGTGAGTTTGTATACGTTTCTGATGACCAATTTCTTAGAGATTATTTGCAGAAAAAAATATATACTTGCAAAAAGATACCAAATGAAGATACGTTTGCTAAATGGGAATTGTTCATGCATTAGCCACTTCTGGTTCAAGGGCAGCATAGTTTTAATTTACAAGTGCTAAAGTTTGATCTCCTCTCACCTGTTAGAAATAAATATTGAACGATTTATTATATTGTTTAGATCCTTTTCAGTTTTAATTTAGGCCAACAAAAATAATACCTATGTTTAGGGTTATGTGAACTAAAAAAATTAGGGTAGGTAAGTGGTGATTTTTTTTGGATTTTTTTATTCTGATTTCCATTTGTTCATTGACATAGGAGAGGTTTGAAAATGGGTAAGACATATTTTTATATGCCCTTCCCACTGAAAAAAAAATAAAAAGTTTTGGTAGCAACATTTTTCTAGGGTAGGTAGGGGAACCCTAAACACATGTATTTTTTTTGTTTTGCCTTAATTATGCAAACATGTAATTAGTCACTTGGAGTATCCCACAATGACACTTTGTCTAAGAAAAAACCCAACTGCTGGTTATACCACAGGTGCAACTTACCCCTGTATTATGAATTACGGGAGCAATCGGCCCTTGCTGTGTTTTCATCATGGAAAGGGTCTGTATATTGTCAATGTCCATTTAGAACTATTTATATCTGGAAACTTGCTGTTGGGCCTGCCCTTTTATGACAGGAGCAGCATTGGTGCAGCATTAATTATCCTGTGCCAGTGCATTCTCTTATATTTGCGAGTCTCCCATATATATATATAAAGAGAATGCACTGGCTTACACGGTCATGGTAAATATTGTTGGGCCAATGTATTCTCTTATATATGTGAGGCTCCCTATGGGAGACTCACATTTATAAGAGAATGTATTGGCACAGAGTTTTTGCAAAACTTCAGGAAGCTCCAGTCATAGAAGGATTAAAGACATGGACGGCCTTGGTTGTAGGTTATAATTTAGAAATTAAAGTTACCTCATAATGAAAATTTCTTCAAGAATATACTAATAGTATTGTATAATAATAGAATGAATACAATATTATCCACAAAACACACATTGTGTGACCCAAGCATTTGTTTATATACAGCATGTAAAGTGTGCGATAAGCAAAACACTCAATACTGTGGCAATTTTTTTGGGAGAGTGATTCATGGTGACCCATTCAATTCTGAAATCGTGAGTGCTGAGCATTAGCGAGCGCTATACCGGTATGTTCTAAACAACATAGTGGCCGTTTTTACAAAAGTTGGCCGTTTTTACCAAAGTTTTCTTAGTGGGGGTCTTCACTGTTGAGTGTTTTGCTTATCGCACACTCTTTACGTACTGTACTATAAAATAATTTGGCTTTTGTTTACATAACGGCATATAATCTTGACAATAGCATACCATTTACAAAATATTTATGATTGGTACAAGGACAGTGTCTGTCTATATTTTAATATTCTTTCTGTTTATGGCTGTTATAACAGATGTGACCATTTTAGCAGTAATACAGTTATGCTCTAATTAATCGACTCCTTAACCACAGCAGAATTATGGGTAACTTTTCAGGATTTAGTCGGAAATAAGGCTTGTTGCCATTTATCGGAAAGCTCTCGGCGAGAGCTTTCCAATGAATGGCAACAAGCCATATTTCCGTATTACTGTATAATGAAGGCCATCATGCCTTTAAGTGCTTTGATTTTCTTTTCTATTTTACAAAATTGATTTTAAATTTATATTTTCTGACAGCAAAAGGACATCGGGAAATATGCATTAATTGGAGCTGCAGCTCAGCTTGGTGGAATCCTCCGAACAACGATTAGTCTGACAATCATGATAGTGGAGTGTACGGGTGATATATCATTTGGATTACCCATAATGCTTGTTCTTATTATATCGAAATGGGTCGGTGATTTCATAACTACGGTGAGTGATTTCTGAATACAAGTCTGCAAATAGTGTCTGTCATTTGCAGAATGAGATCCACAGAGGGTGAATTTAATAACTCTATCCCACACAGTGGTCTAGTGTCACCAAATTCACCCTCTGGGAACCTCATTCTGCTTAGGACTCAACTGCTATGGGAGACCTAGGATCAGATTGAAGTTCCCCAGTTGAAGTTGGTGATGTTCACCCATTAGTCACCTCGATTATGCATTTTATATTCTGCAAATTAGGGGATATAGAAACATCCCAGAAGGGAAAAAGTTACTAAAAACAATGTTAATTTGAGCTATAGATCTATACTTCCCAGAAGATGAGGTCTAAGCAGAATGAGGTCCCCAAAGGGTGAATTTGGTGATGCTAGCCCACTATGTGGAATAACATCACTAAATTCACCCTCTGGGGACCTCATTTTGCAATGACAGACACACTATTTGCAGGATGGACTTATTGTTACTTTTTATTAGCTTAACTCTTTCGCTGCCACCCGCCACCACAGACGTACCCCCCATGCAGTGCCACGCATCCTGTACATAAATCCATGTATTTCAGGTATATATGGGTAATACATTATATCTCAAGCAGTTTCTAATATAATTAGTTGAAACTTCACATGTATATAGACATAGGTATACCCTGTCGAATGCCGCCGTGGACACGCCCACCAAGGTAGGCCTGTAACGATTCATCGCGATTCGTCATTCACGATTCTATACGCGATTCATTTGACTGTAATTTCGATACACTACGATACAGTTCCGCTATTATGCAGTTACCATACGAAGTCAATCGGGTCCCCTCGTTCGTTTCCGTAAGCTGTGAATGCTTACGCGGAAGTGAATCTGTAAATTTCGTTTGTTTCCGTGAGCTCGCACTTTGACCTTTGACACAAACGTTGGCGGAAGTGAAATGACTGACCTCCGTAACCTAGCCTCAGACTGTAAGCCATGCTCTGATTGGTTTAATTTGATGAACTGCTGTGATTTCAACCAATCAAATACTAGTATATTGGATATATCGTCTGCGGCAAAACAACAACACGTGGGCCGTGGAAAGATGTCTGCTCAAAGCTTAAAACTTGTCAATCCGCCAGCGGCCTGCAGGTCGAAAGTCTGGCAGCATTTCGGTTTTGGGACGTACACCGTTGAAGAGGATGGATGCATTAAGACAGACAGAACTAAAACGATCTGCAAATTATGTTCGACGGCAACCTCTTACAAGACTGGTGTTACGACCAACATGTAAAAACCTAGCATAACTTCAATGCCTCATGAATAAGAACATCAACTTCGGGTGAACACTCAGTTAATGTTTGATGCTCCATCATGCTCGCCACTACGGTTCGGTTCTGACAGTGTTATCTGTTACATGTTGTGAGTTATGACTAATGTCACATTGTTGTGTTGAATTACTGTTGATTAAAATATGAAATGAATTAAAAAAATAAGACTTGAATCACTGTTGCATGAGTTTCGGATTGAAAATTAGCTTTTCTGACCATATACTCAGATATAACTATGAGCATAATACAAAGTAGTGTATAAGAGCCCAGCTGCTCAGCGACATTTCGTCGTGTGCCATTATTAGGCATATAGTTTAATGGTGCATGGCGAACTGTCGCTGGGTGCTTACACTACTTGTCAATAGTTATATCTGAGTATATTGTCAGAAAAGCTCATTTTCAGTCAGAAACTCCAGCAACTGACTGCCAACTGTGAAATGATATACTATTCACTAAATTGAGTATAGTTCATCATTCTACGATAACAGTTAACACCTGAGAGTTGTGCAAATTTGGAGTGTTGAACTTGAATAGCTAATATTTTATTTACTCGTGGGATCAAATTTTGCGTATCGCGATACGTATCGTATCGTTGGCCCTGTATCGCGATACGTATCGTATCGTGACCAAGCGTATCGTTACAGGCCTACACCAAGGTCACGTGACATTGGCGGCCATCTTGGATTAGTGGCTATTTGCCGGTATATGTACAGTTTGTGTGGGTATGAATGGGTGTGTTGTTTGTTTTCTAATTTTCAACCCAATTATACGATGTCCAACAGTAAGGTACATGGGAGTAACCTATATGAACCCACTTTGGACATAAAATAGGTCACGTGACCTTGGCGTCCATCTTGGATTTATGCAAGTTGCCACCTATTTGTAGCAAAATGGGATACAATGGCGCACTTTGTTGAGTTCGTGCTTTTGTTGCTTGAATATTCCCTGATAGGTACAATTCCAAATATAGATATATATATATAACCATACCCATATGTATATATACCTGCAGGGGGACATATGATCCTGCTCCGCCCCTTATAAGTCACGTGATCTTGACGGCCATCTTGAATTTCAGAAAAATTGGGTTTTACGATGATTTATGTGAATTATATGGGTCACGCGGGCGTACGCATGGTCAACTCACCAGCATAATTAATTTAGTTGCCTGTTATCACCACTGGAAAACGATACAATAGACAAGGGTTGTTCAAAACCAGTAAAGGTCTATTATAAATAATAGGTATAAGTATCTTATGTGCCGCAGGCGCCCCTCGATCATTAGAGTATAGAGGTTAGTTATAAAACCCGCCACCCCATCCCACCACCCATAGTATCTTATGCGCCGCAGGCGCCCCTATAGAGGCTACTGCCCACATAAATAATAGGTATAAGTATCTTATGTGCCGCAGGCGCCCCTCGATCATTAGAGTATAGAGGTTAGTTACCCACCCGCCACCCCATCCCACCACCCATAGTATCTTATGCGCCGCAGGCGCCCCTATAGAGGCTACTGCCCACATAAATAATAGGTATAAGTATCTTATGCGCCACAGGCGCCCCTCGATCATTAGAGTATAGAGGTTAGTTACCCACCCGCCACCCAATCCCGCCACCCATAGTATCTTATGCGCTGCAGGCGCCCCTATAGAGGCTACTGCCCACATAAATAATAGGTATAAGTAACTTATGCGCCACAGGCGCCCCTCGATCAATAGAGTGTAGAGGTAATAACAATAACTTCTTCAGTCCTGAGTCTTTTGCGAGCAGCCATTTTCGACTGATAACCACGTGCTAACAACAATGACGCAATATTCCGGCTCTGACTGTACTCCCATAACATCAGAAATAGCATGACCTTGAGGACATTGTTGCTTTAAATTGTTCGCGCGCAACAGTACTACAGATAATTACATTGTACACTGTCAAACATGCCGGAAAGAATAGAGTTATATCCCATACATTAGACTACATACCAAATTCGCAAAAATGCGCGATTGGCAGCGTCTTCGAAGTTCGCATTTATGCGCGTTTGGCAGCGAAAGAGTTAACCTTTAATCTTGACTGAGCTATACTCAGCTATTGGTATGAGTTCAGGAGCATAGCATTATGGGGCATGACACCTTCCCCACTGCACAATATATATATATATATCAACCCAAAATTTTCAAAAATTAGAAATTTCAGGGATGAATATATTAGAAATGTTTTAATTATTAAATGACAATTACCTTGTAATATATGTTAAATGTTATGAATGGTGTCTGATGCCCATGGCGTCTTTTGCAGGCATATTCTGCAGTCTTACAACTCTGTTGCGTCCCTCTCTTCTCCCACTCTCTCTCTCTTTCTCGCTCTCTCCTTGTCAGAGAGAGGGGCATGAAACAAATGGGAGCAATCTTAGCATAGGGCTTGTTGTATAATACCTTTTCCAATATTTCTTTCTATGTATTGACATTACAATTGTATTAACCCTTTACCAAACAAACCGGCCAAAACCGGCCAAATAAAGCTTCAACAGCCTAAAATATCTTCGGTCTGTCTCAATAGAACCATACAAATATGGATATCATTGGAACCGGCTCCTTGACCACATTGTGATAGTTACAGTTATGCCCTGTGCCAATGCATTCTCTTATATATGCGAGTCGACCATAGGTCGCCTCGCATATATAAGAGAATGCATTGGCCTAAAAAAAATCTTTTTTAAACACTTTTTCTTACATTCTTTAACAATTTTATAATCTTTAATGTGTTAAGCCAATGCATTCTCTTATATATGTGAGGCGACCTATGGTCGACTCGCATATATAAGAGAATGCATTGGCACAGGGCCCTTCTGTTGGTTAAAGGGTTAATAAATGTAAGTTTCATGGCCAAGTTGCACCAATGTATTACACTACTGGCAGGCAATTGACATTAATATGGCAGAAATGCATCAGTCACTGTGGTCAAGGCTTCAAATTTCATAGTACAGAGAATAACGGCACCGGATTGTTTTGATTGTATTTTCTTGCAAGTATTTCTGTAATAATCAACCTATTTTGATCACCTGAATGTGACCAAAAAACAGAATTATGGGTATATTTTGTCTCTTTAATAAACTGTATTTTATAAAAGTTCTGTTAGTCTGTATTTGAAATATAAAAATCAGAATATATTTATCCAAACATTGCCTTCTTGTGTACTGTTGAACCAGGTACTGTAACATGGCCCATATTGGTTTAGACTCTGTGTGCTGTTGGAGAAACCAGAATTTCTGAGATATTTTAATTTGAGTTTTCATGTAGCAAGTAACGACTGATTCTCAATTTCTCAACAGGTAGCCTTTAACATATACTAACTTTATGTTTACAGGGTTTATATGACATGAATATCGAAGTTTATGGTTTGCCTTTGTTGCCATGGGAACCACCTCCTCTCTGTGATAATGTGAAAGCTAGTGAAATAATGAGTCAGCCTGTATTAAGTTTCAACCTCCTCGAACGAGTGGACTATATTTTAGAAATACTGAAGACTGAGACTTTCTGTGGCTTCCCGGTCGTCGGCCCTTCTGACTCAACGGAGTCGACACAAACTTATGGCAAGCTTAAAGGACTCATTCTCAAGTCACAGCTTTTAGTGCTACTCAAGCACAAGATATACAGCCACAGGGGGCAGCACCAGCCAAGGAACATATCACTTAATCATTTCCGGGATGCCTTTCCCCAGCATATCAACCTCCAGGTATGTTACTTAATCATTCCAGGGATGCCTTTCCCCAGCATATCATGTTACTCAATCATTCCAAGGTTGCCTTTCCCCAGCATATCATGTTACTTAATCATTCCGGGGATGCCTTTCCCCAGCATATCATGTTACTTAATCATTCCAGGGATGCCTTTCCCCAGCATAACATGTTACTTAATCATTCCAGGGTTGCCTTTCCCCAGCATATTATTAAAGTTATTAAAGATGCAGAATCCAATTTGATGGTCCCCTTATCATCCAGTTACAACAACAATGGAATTTTACCATAAGCCGATTTAGTTATCCAAATTACCAATAAATACACACATCAATATTTAGAAATCAATATTACGAAATCATATTTGCCGAAAATATCCCATAATAACTTTTATTTCTTGGCTGTTTGGACGGTGAGCGAGTGTGGTTTACAACTTCCATATATGGTGATGCCTAGTTAAAAGTAGTATTCCCCAACACTTGTCATCACAAATGTAAACAAATATCTATTTCCATGTGTAACTAGCATGTTGTTATATAACATGTCTATTTGCATGAATAAAACATGATTACCGATTATATATTTGTGCATCCGCGCACCAACTATCACACGATAACTTACTTTTTGTCACTGGCATTACTTTTCATTGTCTTATAATCCAAAAATAATCGCCGCTGATCTCCATGCAATGTCACAGCGAACCATGACCTCCCATGCGTCCAACTATTTCTGGAAGAAGTCATTGAAATTTTTCTAGACTGACAAAGAATCAATGTGGATAAAATTAACAGATTTCAAAAATCGAAATCTGATAACTCTGATAGCTTTGAGGGGTGGGTTCCTTGACTCAGATCAAATATATTTTATCCCCAAAGCTGAAGAAATGGTAATTTAGGGGAATCAAATCGGATTATGCATCTTTAAGTTATGCATTGGAATGGTCCATTATTCATTTTTTGTGAGTCATTGATATCAAAATACAGGTCAAGTTCGAATTTGAGTTTGATCTGATGATTTTTTCTTGTTTTTTCTTTGGTTTCCGGATGATAACTCAAGTTTGGATTATTTAATTGGAATTTCTGTTTTTTTGTGGGTGGTTCATATCAAAATACAGGTCAAGTTCGAATTTGAGTTTGATCCAATTATTTTTCCCAGAGTTATGGTCCTTTCGACCATTTATAATTTTCTGTATGAGGGTACCTTCATCGTGTAATCAACTCCTCCTACAGTAGATATTTGAAACTTCAGAGTATTGTTACCCACATATTGGAGATGTGCAACATGTATATAGATGACGGAATTTATTTTTTTTACGGAATTATTAACCCTTTCGAACATTTCAACATTTAAAAAAATTTCTTTAACAAAGCGGCATCGACTTGCGACGTTGTCGGGGGACACTGTCGTCGGCCGACCTTTTATTCAACTTAGAATTTGACTGCATTTGGCATTGAAATTATGGGTATATCAGATTTTCTTTGTAAGCTCAAATTATTATTTTATTTGGCAGTAGTACAATTCGAAATGGCTAAAGGGCATATTTTGCCATGTCCTAGCGATGCTATTGTTATCTATACTAATGATATATGTGTTATCATCTTCCAGGATCTTGATCTTGATATAACAGATCAAGAAAAGAAATATTTCATCGACCTTTCACCTTTCATGAACCCAACTCCTTTCACAGTTCATCCAGTGAGTATCTAGTGTCACACCCCTTGTTAAGTTAATAATCCCTTGAGCATTGATGAATGTCATTATGAATTTCATTGACAAGTTTTCTGCTTTAACCCTTTACCCAACAAACCGGCCAAAACCGGCCAAATAAAGCTTCAACAGCCTAAAATATCTTCGGTCTGTCTCAATAAAACCATACAAATATGGATATCATTGGAACCGGTTCATTGACCACATTGTGATGGTTACAGTTATGCCCTGTGCCAATGCATTCTCTTATATATGCGAGTCGACCATAGGTCGCCTCGCATATATAAGAGAATGCATTGGCCTAAAAAAAAATCTTTTTTTAACACTTTTTACCATTTTTTCGTACATTCTTTAACAATTTTATAATTTTTAATGTGTTAAGCCAATGCATTCTCTTATATATGCGAGGCGACCTATGGTCGACTCGCATATATAAGAGAATGCATTGGCACAGGGCCGATCTGTTGGGTAAAGGGTTAACCCTATACTAAATACTCATTGACGAGTAGTTCCCTTTCGGAAATGTTCAGATAATAATAACATTTCCCTCCAATATATATGACTCCTTCTGTACTTTTACGATCATAGTCCAGTGCATTTATGAGAAAAAATGCCAAACCTGGTACTAATTACAACAGAATTTTTTTGTTTTGCTGGAACAAGTACATAAACCCTCCATAAACAACATACTTAAAATTCAGCAAAAATCGGAAAAAGGGAAATTGATTAATTTTGTGAAATAAATGTGGGAAAATTTGGTCAAATAATTAATTTATGGAATATATAAAAAAATTCAAATTCATAAGTCCTTCAAATGTCTTGTCTATTTTGTCGATCTGACTTTCCTGATTCCAGAACAGAAAACTATTCCCAAATCTGTTTTAATTATTTTCGAGTTGTGTTTCTTAAAAACTGCAGTTTACCTGATTTCAGAGACTCAATTTTTCAGATTGAGTCAAATTCCGTATTTTATGGCCAATTATAAAAAAAAAACTAGAGCAAAATGAAGGGAATTTTTCAGTGTTTTAGTAATTTCCTCGCTAGATTATACACAAAAATGATTAATTTGTGCATCTTTGATAAAGAAGAAAAAAATATTCTCAAACAAAATGTGTGTTCCAATGTATAGACTTAGCCAAATTTGCCTCTGACACAGAACTCGTGTGATTAAATGCAATATTGGAGGTCATGTGACTCAATATATTGATATCCATATGCCCTGCTTTTCTTAAAACAAAAGCATATTTTGGTCTAATATTTCAACTTGTCTTTATTTTTCAGCATTTTTCTCTACCCAGATTATTCAAACTCTTTCGAGGTCTAGGACTTCGACATCTTATCATTGTTAATGACAATAATGAGGTATGTTGATTACAACAGACTAAAATCTATTCTTCAAACTATTTTTATCCCAAAGGGTTAAAGTGAAAGACAAACACTGGAATGCGTTTTAGCTACCTGTTCAGAAAAAACATAATATTATATGGGAAGCCGATACAATATATGTAGAAGTAATAAATACAAACATGCTATTGACAATTTTTTGTGGCACATAACTGCATTTATCCAACGCTCACTACGTCTAATGCCTACATAAAGCCTGCCTAATAAACGTTACGTTTATTATGTCAAGGTAGCTTTATTAGGTCAACATAGCTTTATTAGGTAGTACTACTTTTATGATGTAATTTGATATGCAAATTGCGCAGGTAACTAGAGACGTCAACCGGCCTTAATGACGTCATTGTGATTTCAGAACGTTTTTATCATGCATAATTCACTAAAATAATTCGTAAAATGATATATGTTTTTGCTCTAAAACATCTATAAATCATCCGAACAAGGTCTGCTTAGAATAAAGTGTAAAAAGGCCAACGAACTATTTCGCTCTAAACTGCTAATTAGTTTGCTTGACCTAATAAATGTATTGTAATGGCGTCATCGAAGTAACGAATGTAAAACTGCAGAAAATGACAGATTTACCTCACAAAAGGCAAGTTTTGTGCGATGGATAAATAAAATATGTAGCTAATGTTGTCGCTTAAACTGTTTATGTCCGCTCGGGGGATTTGGCATCTATTGGACTCGGCTATAGATGCTCAAATCCCCCTCACGGACATAAACAGTTTAAGCGACAACACTAGCTACATATTCTATATATATGTGTAGGTTAGACATTAATCCTGCATGTGTTTATTAGAAAACATAAAAAAGGGAGGGAGGGTTTTCAAAATTAGCAACCGGTCAATTTAACCCTTTACCCAACAAACCGGCCAAAACCGGCCAAATAAAGCTTCAACAGCCTAAACTATCTTCGGTCTGTCTCAATAGAACCATACAAATATGGATATCATTGGAACCGGCTCCTTGACCACATTGTGATAGTTACAGTTATACCCTGTGCCAATGCATTCTCTTATATATGCGAGTCGACCATAGGTCGCCTCGCATATATAAGAGAATGCATTGGCCTAAAAAAAATATTTTTTTACCATTTTTTCTTACATTCTTTAACAATTTTATAATTTTTAATGTGTTAAGCCAATGCATTCTCTTATATATGCGAGGCGACCTATGGTCGACTCGCATATATAAGAGAATGCATTGGCACTGGGCCCCTCTGTTGGGTAAAGGGTTAACACAAATGCTTCGCTCATCCCTGCCAGCAAAAATATACTTCTCAGGGAATTATTCCAATTGATTCACAAATTAATCTTTTAATTTTGTTGAAGTACTTCCCAACATCATTGTATAGCTTACTTTTCTGAAATGCCATGCGTTATGATGTAGTGATCTATACCGGTGAAAGATCTCACTACCAAACATGTTTGCATTTGTAAAAAAACAATTGTTTAACCCTTTACCCAACAAACCGGCCAAAAACGGCAAAATAAAGCTGCAACAGCCTAAATTATCTTGGGTCTGTCTCAATAAAACCATACAAATATGGATATCATTGGAACCGGCTCCTTGACCACATTGTGATAGTTACAGTTATACCCTGGACAATGCATTCTCTTATATATGCGAGTCGACCATAGGTCGCCTCGCATATATAAGAGAATGCATTGGCCTAAAAAAAATCTTTTTTTAACACTTTTTACCATTTTTTCTTACATTCTTTAACAATTTTATAATTTTTAATGTGTTAAGCCAATGCATTCTCTTATATATGCGAGGCGACCTATGGTCGACTCGCATATATAAGAGAATGCATTGGCACAGGGCCGTTCTGTTGGGTAAAGGGTTAAATTCAGCACCCTTTGGATAAAATATGTCGCTCTTATGACTATGTTACTGTGTTAGCCTGTGACCAGGGGGTATAACGATTAATCATGATTCTTTCTAAAGAATCGTATTGTAATTGTTTAAATGTGACTATATAAGCTTAGGCATGGAATGGTATGCTATTAGAAATGAGAAATGGAATATCCATTATACTACAACACCATTCGTTATTGCGAATTAATATTTCAATAATTGTGTACGTCTAAAATGAATCAAGATGAATATCGGTCATATCGTGAGCAATCATGATTGTATCATAGCAGGGGTGTATCATTAACACTTTAAAGCTTCAACAGCCTAAAATATCTTCGGTCTGTCTCAATAGAACCATACAAATATGGATATCATTGGAACCGGCTCCTTGACCACATTGTGATAGTTACAGTTATGCCCTGTGCCAATGCATTCTCTTATATATGCGAGTCGACCATAGGTCGCCTCGCATATATAAGAGAATGCATTGGCCTAAAAAAATTCTTTTTTAACACTTTTTACCATTTTTTCTTACATTCTTTAACAATTTTATAATTTTTAATGTGTTAAGCCAATGCATTCTCTTATAAGAGAATGCATTGGCACAGGGCCCTTCTGTTGGGTAAAGGGTTAAAGCCCTACCTGTCAATGATACTGAAGGAGCCATTGTCACAAGGTAATTTGAAAATCTGGGTACAGAAATTTTCTATGTGCCATCACTGAAAGGTGTGTTTATTTATTGCTTGTGCCTCTTGCTAATTAAAGGAACATGGTTTGTTTGAACCCCATAATGTACAAATAATTTGGTAAGAGGTATCTCAAAACATATAGATTTCTGAACAAATTTGTTGATATAGCACTGAAAATGCGTGTTTTGTTTCTTATATTTTTCGGTAAATTTGAGATTGTTTCGTTTGTGCCAGTTAAATGATTTAAACGTACTCAATCCGAATTAGCGCTCGCAAATTACTTGGCTTTGGGGGTAAAAAATATTTGATTCGAGTCGAGCAACCCACCCATCAAAGCTGAATGTGATCAGATATCGATGTTTGAAATCTACTTTTTTAATTTCAAGTGGCCCAGTAAACAGTAAACCAAATTGCGGATGAAGATGGATAACTCTAAAATCAGGTGGCTTTTTGTGTCAGATATTTGACAAACTGGCAAAATTTTGTTGAACAAGATGTTGATAAATAACAGGTTTTGAACAATTTTATACTAAAGTTGACTGTGGATAGCATTATTTTTGGGCAATTAATCGATTCTGATAACTGAAACGGCATTTCAAAAAATGTTGTTGTTGTTGGAATCTGATGATATGGGGACCATCAAATCGGATTGAGTACCTTTAATCAGTGGTCTTCTAAAAATTACACTTGTTGACCGCGGGAATAAAATCTAGAGCTGTCGTCGCTCTGAAACATTTATGGTACTACATAATTTTTATGAATAAAATGAAGAGAAAGCAGTGTGTGAAGTTTTTAAATACCATAGAGGCTGGTGAATAAGTCGCAAACTTGTTTTTATCCAATTTGCCCTATTAAAACCTACCTGCGACTTAAGAGGATGGGTGTGTTTATTTCATTTACACCGGATTTGATTATCATCTTTGACACGTTTGTGCCGGCATATTTGAACTTGAATTTGAAGATAATCTGTCTTGTTGGCTTACCTGTGGTCTCCGTTTATTCCGCTAAATTCTGCTGAAAAAATGCCCCATTAAAATCTATCTATCAAAAATATAGATTGGTAAGTCAGTTAGGGGAATTTCCATTTTAGAGTTATCTGTTGATTATCTGTAAATTATTTCTTTTCGTCCATTCGCGCAGATATCTCAGCCATGGGTTACCTGATCTAATTGAAATTTGGTATGGCGGTGTGCCATCATGAATGCTTTCACAACACTGCCCAATGACAATGTCTGAATTTTCATTTTGTCTGAGTTATCAACCTTAGTTTATAAATGTTTCGTGATATTATGGTGTCTGGCTTGATAACTCCAAGAAATGTGAACCGATTTCAATAATTTTCGGAATTCATGCTGGTTTTATTCATTCATCACAGGCCAGACTAAGACATCTTTCGAAATTAAGCCACGTCATAAAATAATAGACCTCGGCGGAAAGCCACTTTGGCAGGGGATACTCCGGGCGGTGCACTTGTTTTAATTGAAAGTCGTATTTGGCACATTCATATATATATTCTGGTAGTTAATAGTTTATTAGTGAGAAAGTGGTATGAACCAAATTAGAGAAAATCACTTCAATTTTTGCAAAGTTTAGGCCAAAAAAAAGAAGAAGAAATTTTTTCTAAGGCAATTTTTTTTTTAAATCAATGAGGGAGCGAAGGTTTTATTTTTAGTTTTTAGTTTTTTCTGCCCATAGTAATATGGGTTATTATACCTTGCCGGAGTCCATAAATGTAGGTACAACTTTGTATTTGGATATAAACTAATTTATTCTGATATAAAGAATGACAAATGATGATAAATCTAGAACATTGGTATATATATATTGATTGATATGATAATTCATATAGCATCAACTGTAATTAATATATTTCAGTATGTAAATCTAATCTATCTATATCTATCTATCTTTAATACTATATATCTATCTATCCATCTATACTATAGTAACTGCATGTATAAACTGTGCTGCATATAGATGGTTTATCAGTACATATATATAATTATTGGTGATCCCTGTGTATAAGACATCAAATGAAAAAACAAAACTTCAAATAACCATCATTTATTGTGCTCCGGCTGGCGTACCTACGAACTATAGCGTAGGAAGGGGGAAAACTCTATCTTGCAGGGTTACTTGCTTCCTGTGCAAAGGTACGGTTGGCAGATGACTCATTCAATATCCAATCTCCTGCTTTTTGCCGAAATATTTCAATACATTTGACCAATAAACTTGGGGGTTTGGACAGCCTGTGGTGACAATATACCTGATAGTTATCGTTGCCTGTGGTCTTTTGTTGAATACCCACAAATACACCTTGTATTTAACTCCTATTCGATATTTGAAACATAACTATTTCTGTTTGTCAGTTTCCTATTTTCGTGTTACCGGTATACAACTATAACTATACAGTAAAAAATTTAAATCCAAAATTGTAATAAAATGGTCCAATGCGGGCCATTTTTTTTTTCGATGCGGCGATGCCTGAGAATCCAAACCCTTTTTTGGCCTTATTAGATACATTAATTGTCCCGTAACACATAGCATATGCTTTGTGAAAATTTATTTCACAAGCACAAAATTATTAATGAATGTCACAAACTAATTCATTGGTGCCTGTTTTGTCCAGCAGCAAAATTTGCATTATTTCCCAGCTCAACTGCAGAAAAACATGCCCCCAACTGATTATTTTTGTTTCCTCTCACTGAATATACAAGCAACAAAATTACTCTCAACATCATTTTCTGTCAGGAAAAGAATCCTTTGAAAGGAAATTGTAATGTTACATTTCTTTTGTAGGCAGTTGGAATGATAACACGGAAAGATTTAGCAAAGTTCCGACGTGAAGCCAGAAGAGGCATTGTCAAGATAGAGCATCTAAAGATTGAAGATATATAATGTGATGTCATAATCTTCATTTTATGCATTTATCTATGATATTATTAACCCTTCCATGACTAGAGCTTCCTGAAAGTTTGTGAAAACCCTGTGTCAATGCATTCTTTTATATATGCGAGTCTCCCATAGGGATCCTTGCATATAAGAGAATACATTGGTCTAACAATATTTACATTGACATTGTAAGCCAGTGCATTCTCTTATATATGAGAGGCTCCCTATGGGAGAATTGCATATATAAGATAATTCACTGGCACAGGGTCTTCAATGCTGCACCAACGCAGCTCCCTTCATGAAAGGGTTAATTTTCACCTATAACCCAACAAATGATTTTCTCCTGTAAGCTAGAACAGAAAATGTATTTCTATTTGTCTAGCAACTAAAAAAGATTATAATTAACCCTTTCATGACTGGAGCTGCACTGGTATCCAGTGCATTCTCTTATATATGCGAGTCTCCCATAGGGGTGGCGGGAGCTGCACTGGTGTAACATTGATATCCTGTGCCATTGTATTCTCTTATATATGCGAGTAGAATGCACTATTTGGCTTACAAGGTCAAGGTAACTATTGTTAGGCCAATGTATTTTCACAAAACATTAGAAGCCCCAGTCATGGAAGGGTTAAAAATTACTTTTGTTTTGATTAAGAAAATTTGCTACTGATGAACACCTGTATGTGATAATGATTAATTAAATTATTTATTCATTTATTTATATAAGTTATTATAAATAAATGGTTTCATTTTAGATCAAATTTGTTGGTGATTGAAAATCAATCACGATGTCATGCCATGTTTCATGACGTCAAAACTTCATTTGGCTTTGCGGGCCAGTATCCAGACAAGCTTTTAAGACTTCAGCGTGTACAGTAATGCCCTAAGTAATCGACTCTTTAACCACAGCAGAATTATGGGTAACTTTTCAGGATTTAGTCGGAAATATGGCTTGTTGCCATTCATCGGAAAGCTCTCCCTGAGGGAAATATGGCTTGTTGCCATTCATTGGAAAGCTCTCCCTGAGAGCTTTCCGATGAATGGCAACAAGCCATATTTCCGACTAAATCCTGAAAAGTTACCCATAATTATGCTGTGGTTAAAGAGTCGATTACTTAGGGCATTACTGTATGTCGTCTCCAGAAAACTCATTTGGCCTCACTAGATTGGACCTACATATATGCAGACATGCTTTAATTACTAAAACAGGGAGCATTCATATATGGCCCACCAGAACCATATCCGAATGAACCCTCTTTTCTATTTAAGTTTCTATCAAGTGTTGAGTTTTATTGGTTGTGACATCTATGCAGACTTTTTTGGGATATCTTTGTTGGGTGTCCGTAGTTCTGATGTGGTTATTGTCACAAGGCACAAATCACATTCGTAGCCAGCTTTTCAAATCGGTCATAAATGTACCCAGCTTTTCAAGGGTGATTACATTCATAACTAGATCATGCCATTAATCTCTACTCTGTCTAATGCCCGTAGAGATCATATTCCACCAGTACAAAACCTTAGAACTTTTTGAAGTTTTGACAGGGAACCTTATAAAGTCACCTACAGTGAAGTAAATTATTAAGGAAAGGTTAACAACTAAGAAATATATTCCCTGCGTTATATTTTCGAATTTATAAGGTTCCCAGTCAAAACTTCAAAAAGTTCCCATGTTTTGTACTGGTGGAATATGATCTCTACGGGTGTTAGCCAGAGTTAGAGATTCATGGCATGATCTAATTCATATCCAGCTTTTCATATTCATTTGAGAATCGTGGGCCTTATTGAACGAGACTATTTATTGGATGGTCACATTTTGAGTAGATAAATAAAACAATTTACATATAAAGGAAGAAAAAAAATTAAATGTTAAGTTGATGATTTATATACCTAAGGTTTTCGATAAATGTCGTGAAATTGCTTGAGTTCCAACTATAAATCAACCTAGTTTTGGAGCATGACAGTGCCATTTTATAGTCGCAAATGCGATGACGTCATATCGTATCATAAAACGATGAAATTAAAAAAGCTAGCTACGAATGTGATTGCCAGTGAAAAGCTGGCTACAGTTGTGATAGATTTGAAAGGCTGCTTATGAATGTGATCAGTGCCTTGTGACAACGACCCCATCAGAGTCAGTAGTGTTATAAATGATGTTCATTTTTTGTTGGTATTTTATTTGGCAGGTTGTTTGTTTTCTATAGCTTTAATCAGGGCCAGGAACCTACGTCACTAATGTAATCTCTAAACCGTCGCTTCAGACGTTTAGGAACCTACGTCACTAATGTAATCTCTAAACCGTCGCTTCAGACATTCAGGAACCTACGTCACTAATGTAATCTCTAAACCGTCGCTTCAGACGTTTAGGAACCTACGTCACTAATGTAATCTCTAAACCGTCGCTTCAGACGTTCAGGAACCTACGTCACTAATGTAATCTCTAAACCATAGCTTCAGACGTTTAGGAACCTACGTCACTAATGTAATCTCTAAACCGTCGCTTCAGACGTTCAGGAACCTACGTCACTAATGTAATCTCTAAACCATCGCTTCAGACGTTTAGGAACCTACTTCACTAATGTAATCTCTAAACCGTCGCTTCAGACGTTCAGGAACCTACGTCACTAATGTAATCTCTAAACCATCGCTTCAGACGTTCAGGAACCTACGTCACTAATGTAATCTCTAAACCATCGCTTCAGACGTTTAGGAACCTACGTCACTAATGTAATCTCTAAACCGTCGCTTCAGACGTTCAGGAACCTACGTCACTAATGTAATCTCTAAACCATTGCTTCAGACGTTTAGGAACCTACGTCACTAATGTAATCTCTAAACCGTCGCTTCAGACGTTCAGGAACCTACGTCACTAATGTAATCTCTAAACCATCGCTTCAGACGTTTAGGAACCTACGTCACTAATGTAATCTCTAAACCGTCGCTTCAGACGTTCAGGAACCTACGTCACTAATGTAATCTCTAAACCATCGCTTCAGACGTTCAGGAACCTACGTCACTAATGTAATCTCTAAACCATCGCTTCAGACGTTTAGGAACCTACGTCACTAATGTAATCTCTAAACCGTCGCTTCAGACGTTCAGGAACCTACGTCACTAATGTAATCTCTAAACCATCGCTTCAGACGTTTAGGAACCTACGTCACTAATGTAATCTCTAAACCGTCGCTTCAGACGTTCAGGAACCTACGTCACTAATGTAATCTCTAAACCATCGCTTCAGACATTCAGGAACCTACGTCACTAATGTAATCTCTAAACCGTCGCTTCAGACGTTCAGGAACCTACGTCACTAATGTAATCTCTAAACCATCGCTTCAGACGTTCAGGAACCTACGTCACTAATGTAATCTCTAAACCGTCGCTTCAGATGTTCAGGAACCTACGTCACTAATGTAATCTCTAAACCATCGCTTCAGACATTTAGGAACCTACGTCACTAATGTAATCTCTAAATGTTTGCTTCAGATGTTCAGGAACCTACGCAGGGAAGAATCCAGAGATTTTTTTGGGGACACCTGTTCTCTATTTGAGGATGTCCATATATACATTGGGATGTTAAAATATTCCGTACTGGACACTAGATTGGGCAAATACAGGCTCTATATAATAGACTATATCATCTGCAGACTGATTATTTGCATTACATGTTGTTGAATTATAGAAAAATTCCTTGAAAATATGGAAAATCCAACTTTAATAAATACTATCCCGTTGGAATTTGGGGACATTTGGGCCTCCAGAGTTTGGGTGCCCAAACCTGTAACAGGTATCAAAACAGCCCTGGTTCCTTCTCTGAACCTACGCACTAATATAATCTCTAAACCATCGCTTCAGATGTTCAGGCACCTACGTCACTAATGTAATCTCTAAACCATCGCTTCAGATGTTCATGAACCTACGTCATGACATGATTGGTGGCGTAGGTTATGCTTTGGGTTAAAGACATGATTGGGGGCGTAGGTTATGCTTTGGGTTAAAGACATGATTGGTTGGGTAGGTAATGCTTTGGGTTAAAGACATGATTGGTGGCGTAGGTAATGCTTTGGGTTAGAGACTTGAATGGTGACGTAGGTTCTGCTTTGGGTTAGAGACTTGAATGGTGACGTAGGTTATGCTTTTGGTTAAAGACATGATTGGTGGCGTAGGTTATGCTTTGGGTTAAAGACATGATTGGTGGCGTAGGTAATGCTTTGGGTTAAAGACATGATTGGTGGCGAAGGTATTGCTTTGGGTTAAAGACATGATTGGTGGCGTAGGTTATGCTTTGGGTTAGAGACTTGAATGGTGACGTAGGTTCTGCTTTGGGTTAGAGACTTGAATGGTGATGTAGGTTCTGCTTTGGGTTAGAGACTTGAATGGTGATGTAGGTTATGCTTTGGGTTAAAGACATGATTGGTGGCGTAGGTTCTGCTTTGGGTTAGAGACTTGAATGGTGATGTAGGTTATGCTTTGGGTTAAAGACATGATTGGTGGCGTAGGTTATGCTTTGGGTTAAAGACATGATTGGTGGCGTAGGTATTGCTTTGGGTTAAAGACATGATTGGTGGCGTAGGTATTGCTTTGGGTTAAAGACATGATTGGTGGCGTAGGTTATGCTTTGGGTTATAGATGTGATTGGTGATGTATGTTCTGCTTTGGGCTTGAGACGTGAATGGTGACGTTTGTCCCTGGCCCTGTTAATATTCCTTTCTGTGATAAATTTCCCCCCTTTACTTCACTTAAGTCTGAGATTGTTTGCCGTATTTTTATGATATAAATTATTTATACATTGTTTTTATAACCATCAAGTCTGGATTTAGTGTGTCTGTCATTTGCAAAATGAGGTCCCCAGGGGGTGAATTTAGTGATGCGTCCCACCCTGCAGGCTAGCATAACCAAATTCACCCTCTGGGAACATCATTCTGCTTAGGCATCAACTGCTATTGGAGACCTAGAATCAGATTGAAGTTCCCCAGTTGAAGTTGGTGATGTTCACCCTTTAATCATCTTGATTATGCAAATTATTTTCTGCAAATTAGGGGATATGGAAACTGAACAGAAGGGAAAAAGTAACTAAAAATGATAATAATTTGAGACTATAGATACTTCCCAGAAGATGGGGCTTAAGCAGAATGAGGTCCACAGAGAGTGAATTTGGTGATGCTAGCCCACTGTGCGGGGTAGCATCACTAAATACACCCTCTGGGGACCTCATTCTGGAAATGTCAGACACCCTAAATCCAGGCTTGGTCACCATATGTTGATGCTGATCTGTATATTTTGAGTGCTATTTTGGTCATGGCTATTTTATTTAAAACCTTGAATGTCATTGATTCTGGTGCTGATGTAAATATTCTGCAGTAGATGGTCGATTTTTTCCTATAACAAGGTTATCACATAATTATCCCCTAAACCCGGCCTCATGTTTTTCAGTAAGATACACGTGTGTGTTATCAGCATGCACAGTGACATAAGAGCTTAGTGCAATGATGCTGATATCAATGCCAGAACTTTATTATTATGTTAATTAGAATATAATTATGATATATTTTTTCTTGAAGGTGTCTTTACTTCCTCTTTGGTTGCGTTAACCCTTTGAGTGCCAGGGGCCGATCTCATCGGCCCTAAACCTACAAAATAAGTCTGTTAAAGAATATAAGAATAAATTATTAAAATTGTAAAAAAAAAAAAAAAAATTGTTAGACCAATGCATTACAAAAATCGGACCTGGCACTCAAAGGGTTAAGGATAATTTTGTTTAACCCCAGCTGCTTTGAGATCGTTTTTTCTTGCTAAAATGTGATAAAATGGATCTCAAATGAGTCCCAATTCTATTCAAAATTTATTAACCTCGTCCAATAAATTTGATTCTGACTCGCTAAAGCTTGCCTCGAATTGAATTTAGTACACTCGGTTAATAAATTTCCTATAGAATTGCAACTCACTTGGAACATTTTATGGCTCGTGTTCGTTCAGAGTGTAGCATGCGGCATAACTATCTAAAAATAGTAACAAAATATGTCTCCCACTTGATAATCTCATTATTGAAGAAAATAATGATATAAAATCAATATTAATTGATAGAAGCTTTTCTGGACAGGTGTCTTCGACTCATTTTTATTATTTTATACCCCAGAGACAGTCCTTCCCAGGAGACGGGAGCGATTGCTCGCGCACCCATATGCACTCGCAATTTTTTAATTCACAGGTGCTAACATTTGCACTCGTCCCTCTTGTCAAAATGTTTATGGTCACTAATCGTTGATTCAATATTGAACTATTTGAAGGTATATTTAGAACCTTTCCCCATCTCAGTTAAATTATGGGCATTTTGTTTGAGAAAAACCAAACTTACGATATATTACGGGTGCAATTATACCCGTCTTCTGAATTGCGAGAATAGATTATTGCTCCCACTGTGTTTTCCTCGTGAGAAGGACTGCCCGGAAACTATATAATACGTATTTTGGAAGAGATAGATCAGCTTTAAAAGTTTGAAGGAAACATATACAGTGATGCCCTAAATAATCGACTCCTTAACCACAGCAGAATTATGGGCAACTTTTCAGGATTTAGTTGGAAATATGGCTTGTTGCCATTCATCGGAAAGCTCTCAGTGAATAGTTACCCATAATTCTGCTGTGGTTAAGGAGTTGATTATTTAGGACATTACTGTAAGCTAAAAGCCTTATATTAACAAACAACTTTATTATAAGCCTAATTAATCTAAGTAATAAAAATAATATCCATCCGAATGATATCTATAAAAAGTTCCAATTTAGGAGACAATTTTGGAAGTTAATAACACAGTAACATGATATTACCATATAGAACTACCATAAACGACATAAATGTCGTTCTACCCGTCAAAGGGTTTAAAACACAGTAAATACTTGATTTTTGTTTGAGGATTAAAAAAATAAATATATTTGATTTTTATGCCTTAAAAAGTGATAAACGTTATTTACTTGAAAAAAATATGGATCCCATTTTGTTCGCACCATGTCATTTCAGAAAGTTTTTCCTCTGTACCTAATCTTTTGATCAAAATTTCATATATTTATCATTCTATTTTTATCCTGGAATTGGTAGCCATTATAATTGGTGCCATTGGTAGTGCTATTCATCATTGGTAGTGCTATTCATGCCACAGAACTGGCATGATTACTGACATTCTAGGTATTAATTGTTTAGATGAGTTTCTTTCATTTTTATTTTGTTCAACCTGATTGAGGTTTATATTCCTCCATTGTACGTATTATCATCATTCATACCATCATTCATACTCTAGTCTGCAATCCTCGAAAGTTTGGGAATTTTAAAATATCGCTTCCAGTTATGGAAAAGGG
Source organism: Siphonodentalium dalli (assembly GCA_032622095.1). Classification (NCBI taxonomy): domain Eukaryota; kingdom Metazoa; phylum Mollusca; class Scaphopoda; order Gadilida; family Siphonodentaliidae; genus Siphonodentalium; species Siphonodentalium dalli. The sequence goes on from CP136062.1 coordinate 153,984,736, forward strand.
CACCTTTTTTCACCTCACTACGAAATTGTTTTGGAAAAATCCCCCTTCTACCGCTGCCGGTGTGGAAAATTCATATTCAATAATCGCAACTGCAAAACTGAGGCCTGATTATGCAAATGTAAGACACGCTAAGACACGCTATACCCAGTCTTGTCTATGCTACAGTGTTGATTCTGCTGAAGAATACTCTTATTAATTAATTAACTGAGTGCCATAAACTCTCAACCAGAGTCACACATTTTCAGTTAGACCACACAAAGTTGATTATTTGTTTCACAGACACTTTTTTTCTCTCAAAATGGGCAGGCAGGTTGTGATATTTATTTTTTACCTACAAAATTATCCAGCAGGCAGGTTTTTATTACATGTACTACTTTTTACCTACAAAATTACCAAGCAGGCAGGTTTATATGTGTTTACTCACAAATTATCAAAAAACATTGTTGGGTGTGAAAAATGACGGTTCATGATTTAGTGTTAATACAATCTAATATATATTTTGAGACTTCCGTATATATATATATATATATATATATATATATATATATATGTCCGCTATAGACTCGACAACTGCTGGGCCGATTGAACCCAAACTTGCTGTGTAAGGGTAAAAAGCCACACGCGAGTCTGTGCGACCACTCCTTCACCCTTCAACTGCCACCGTAATGGGGATTGATGGGTTAATCGCGTGATAATTAATGAGCGTTTGTATATGAGGCATCGCTATTAAAGAGCGTTTATCTACTTTAGTGAAAATACGGCTCAATTGACCGTCTCGGAAACTGCAGATATTGAGACGAAATTTCCTACTTAGGGCTTCCAAGGGACCGGGGAGATTTTCGCCGGGTCAGTTTGTCCGCCTGAGGTGACCTTGACCTTGAAACGGGTACCCACAAATGACCTTGGGTGATATCTCGGTTGTCAGCGGTGACATCGACGTGAAATTTGTTATGGATGGTCAACTCGGGACGGGGAATATTTTTGTCGTCGTGTCTGTACAGGGTTACCTTGAAAAACAAAAATTAATGGATCGACCAAAGCCATGGGATCAATCCCGCCAGTGGCGGGCTAATCTGCTAGTTTCAATATATAGTGTTAATACAATTTCAATGTAACTAGTTTGGAATGACTAGGGTATTTTCACTCCTTGCACCTGGACATGTGCGTTGCGGTGGCCCTGTGTATAGTGGCTGACCAATGGAAACACAGCTCTCACCATTGTTCCCGGTTAGATGTAAATTTCACTCAAACAGACAAGTGCATGGGGTGGCATTAACGCCATGTGAGAGGGTGATCATTTATTTATATGTACACCGATTAGCTTGGAATTTGAATTTAGAAGACTTCTATTTATTGGAAAATGTGGCCTATGTGCAAATAAAAAATTGTTTTATCGTACAAATCTGGCAAGTATGTGATAACCATCCAGAAAACCTATGCTGTAGACACTTTTCAAAATGTGTGTATATCTCGTTTATACAATGGCACCTAATCCCAGTTCAATATGCCCACTTTTTTTATCTAAAACATCAGGCCAACATGCATGTTATATGCAGAAATTATGGGACATTTATAGCACCTTTATGGCATGCATATAGCATCCAAGTTTCTTATGACATGTTTGTAGTGGGTTTTCAATTTACGATTATCTGCGATTTTGCTCAAATTGAACGTCCAAATTATGCTCAAACAATTTGACCGATCACACTCAAGCCCAGACCACACACCAATTGAGGCAGGCTCCACATTGTAAATAATATCCTAGGCTATGACCATTCCGGCCTTCACTTGGTGCACATGGAAACATTCTTGGGACTATCTTTATCTCTCTCTCTTGCACGTAGATCAATCGTCCTTTTTATATTTTGATTAAAACCGGTAAGTAGATTAAAAATAATCTGCATATTTTGTGCCTTTAATTTATTGTGCATTTGGTGAAAGGAGCCAATCAGTATGATTCAAATCAGATCTCAGGTCGTGAAATTACGAGATATGATTACTGTCCATCTCCGCCATAGCACGGTTATGAACTATTTGAGATGATGTTGCCATCCATGCATGCACGTATGCTGGTTCCCATCCAAATTCCACCTTGCCTGAACCAAACAAAATAAAAAATTAATAAGATGCACATGTACATGTAGAATGCGTTGAGTAACACATTTGTTATCGTTGTAAACTTTGCCTACGAAAATGACTTTCTTACATGTAGTATCAGACCATTGGCTACTCGATTAAACAATACCATTCCAACACTAACTGCAATAAATGCAATCCATGTGTCGTCACATATGGTGAATCATCGATTGACTGTTCTGGGGTGGCTTGTGGGCTCAGTTAGACACTTTACCCACTGGACCAATGGAGGCCTCTGGTAATAGTTGAAAGGATGGATACAATTAATGTCCACTACATGTAAGATATGTGTAGAATCATCCCGATGGCTCACCATGTTTAAATTTGATCAGTAACCACGGGTCAGCCAATTAGAATTGACCAATTATGAACATTAAATGTCCATTTTATGGTATTCAGATATTACGGAGATAAAGCGTCCATTGTGTCAAGTGACTGATATACGTGTAATCCAACGAAGTTAAGGTGACACTTGACCTTGTAATCAGGATATACATTTAATAATATTTGAGTTAATTGGCATGCTAAAACGGGTAGAATCCAATAGAATGTACAAAACTAATTGGAGTTTCAATACAAATGGAACATGTGTATGGATACCGTGCTTTGTATGTTATCTCATTACCCATTGCCCTGTCCACAACAAGAAACTGTTTGGAGATAATTTGGATATCGAAGATCAAATTCCAAGTGATTTTATTTAACATTATAACATAATATAACACACAACTGGCATTCTCAACAATGGAAGGAGATTAATACATGCAATTTTAAAGAATGCACCACCCATGAACATAATAGCGCCAAAAATAGCTCATCAAAATCATAGTTTAGCTTCAAAATGTCAACACTAGTTCAGGTGTACTCGATATCAGTGGGTTTTTTGTTTTCAGACAGCAAGCTCTGGTATGCTACATCAGTGTTTGCTACTAGCATCTCATAACATGATAACAAGTTCGAAGAGTGCTATAAACGTGCCCAAAATACAGCCGAGTACAACGGAGATTAAATTTTCAAACACTTGATCCAAACATATCGCATACATTTCACAGCAATCAGAGAGCTTGGATGTCGAACTTCGCCCGCAATCAAACTTGCATGCATTGCATATGCGGAACTTGTTTAAATTTTATAATACTTGGGACAAGCCTGCATTTCATGTCAGAATTTGCAAAGAATACATGTTTGTCAAAGAAATATATATCAATTATTGCATCAAGGATGGCTTCATTCATTGCGCCTATCATATCGGTGTTAACATAGAAAAAACAACTTGTTTATGGAAAAAAAACTTACGCTAACTGGGAGCGATGGTGAAAGCTGTGTTCCCGCCGGTGAGCAATACACAGGGCCACCGCAACGCACATGTGCAAGGGTGCAATTAAGGAGTGATTTTGTAGTCGACTAAATGACAGTAAAAAGTACAGTCGACTAATCGACAACCCCTAAATTCACCCAACTTCCATTTTACTATGTGATCATTGAGTGCTATAAAATCACTGCGAGAAAACTGCTATTCCCATTTCACGGAGGTGTTACGATCGGAAGACGGAAACTGGTGCTACTAAATTTGTATCCATCGAGCTAATTAATACCGGGTGTCTTGCATTTCATTGTGTATAGGTTTCTCGTTTAGCATTGTATTAAGACACATTCATAATACCATATCCGGACAAATTAGTCTATACTCATACTGAATTAATTACACACATAGTGACAGAGATACTCAATAAACGTATTGGTATAATTATTGTATTCAATTAAACTGATTTGAGGTGACACAAATTGAAAGAACACCAAAGGCTTCCAAGCGTGGCTGTCGATACCGCCATCTTTCATCGGCCATTGCGCAACGATGTTTATTTATTAGCGACATTGTCAATTTCATAACTGGTGTTTGTGTAAGTAATTCTACTAAATATCGCAGCTTTTATTTTCACATTTAACACTGTCCTTGCTGTTGTAAGTATATTTTATTGTACCATTGGGCTGATAAAACATAGTGCGTGCACTGCATGCTCAATTAATGTAACTAATCGACTTGGGAATTCTGGAGTCGACTTTTGGTGAATAATCGACAAATCGTTTCAACACTAAATGTCAGTCTGTGGTACAACCCAAGTAGTTGCAGTTTATACAAACCAAAAAGAAATCTTCAGTTTTTAATCATACAAAACAATGGGAAATATCAAATACAGGATCTGATTTATGGCCAGTAGAGGACAGACATTGTTGATATTGTCTTATGAAGCCGAGTGGCAAGATGATTTGTAATTTTTATTTTTGGTCGGCCCTAAAAGGCATCCAGCGGGCCATATTTTTATAAGGAGGCAGGTGTCTGCGAAACAGAACATTAAATATGTGTGGCCTAAAATTGCCGGTAATAAAATTAGAAACGAACTGTGTTAAGATTTTTGTAATCACGCAGCGTTCGCGTTAGGGCTGCCCACATATGACATCACTATGCATTCTGATTGGCCAGCTGCCTTCAGATTACATGTTGTTTTTTGCGCCATGCAAATGGTTGTGATTTACACCTACATTGATCGAGACACCTAGCAACAAATATAGTTGCATCGTCATTTATGTTTAAATTTTAATGATTGCATCTAATTGATTCTTACATACATGAAATTGTTACAATTACCTGTTATACCTTGTAGTAATTTTGGTTATTTTTTGTAAAATCCACCAATGATTGGATGAATGGTTCTATTCAAGCAAATTCACCCTCTGGGGACCTTATTCTGCAAATGACACACACTATTTGCAGGCTTGCATCTTGATCCTGCACAAATGTCAGGAATGTTAGCTCTTAGATTGTTTTCCTTAAAGATGGTCTATCTCTTCCTATAACTATTTGCAGCTTCCGCATGAATTCTTCGTGACGATTTAAAAATAGTAACGAAAAAATGTCCCAATTGATTATTACATTATATAAGAAAATATTGATATAAAATCAATATTAATTGACAGAAGTGTTTTGGACAGGTGTCTTCGACTCATATCTATTATTTTATACCCCGGAAACTATATCAAACTTATTTAGGAAGAGATAATCCATCTCTAACCCTTCCATAACTGGAGCTTCCTGAAATTTTGCGAAGAATGCATTGGCATACCAATATTTACCTTGACCTTGTAAGCTAGTGCATTCTCTTATATATGCAAGGCTCCCACGTATATAAGAGAATGCAATGACACGATCTTTAATGCTGTACCAGCTACCATCTAAAGGGATAATCTTAAGCTTTAAAACTCCAACAAACTTCAACATTCTTGATCCTTAAGGATTTGTGACTTCTGCCTAATTTGACCACAGTATCTCTGATCTGATTTTTGTATACATTCATTTTAAAAACAGGAGGTAATATGTTTTGGTCTGTCTGTCTGTCTGTATGTCCGTCCGATAACTTGAGTCCTATTGAACTAAATGGAAAGAAATTTGGTAGATATGTTCACAACTAAAAATACAGGTCATGTTTAATTTTGGGGTCCAGCCGCCAATTACCAGAGTTACGGACCTACAGTAATGCTCTAAATAATCTACTCATCAACCACAGCAGAATTATGGGTAACTTTTCAGGTTTTAATCAGAAATATGGCTTGTTGCCATTCATTGGAAAGCACCCAGTACCCATAATTCTGCTGTGGTTAAGGAGTCGTTTATTGAGAGCATTACTGTATATTGACTTTGAAATTAGGGTTCCTTGATTACAACCGAGCTTGGTATGTGGCTAAATTGGCAAGAAATGTAAGATTTGTTTTAATCGGAATTATTCAAATGATTCTCACCTTGATGTGCAATTTTTAACTAATTCTCTGGGTACACTATATGATGTCCATGACTATGCTACTAAACCATACAGCCTGCATTCAGTATCCAGTTAATAACTGCAGGGGCGCCAGAAGAGGGGGGCAGCTGCCCCCCCTGCCCTTGACCAAGGGGGGCGAGCGGGGGCAGGACTTGCCCTTTTTCTGGAGACAGAAAATGCTTTTTGTGTGTTTAATCTTGTGTTTTTATAGCAAAATGTGACTTTTTTGGTCCAAATACCACCAATTTCACAAGGAATATTAATTTTTTGTCAATTTTATCACAATACGGCCATAAAAACCGACAAATACCATTAAAATAGGGATTTTTGCCACAATGAATTTATGGTTATTTTCCCGAGTTTGCGGAGCAAATACCCTTTTTGGCGGAAAAGTGCCCTTTTTGTAGGCTCTGTAGACTACAGATACTTCCCAGAAGATGAGGCCTAATCAGAATGAGGTCCCCATAGGGTGAATTTAGTAATGCTAGCCCGCTATGCTGGATAGCGTCACTAAATTCACCCTCTGGGTACCTCATTCTGCAAATGACAGACACACTAAACTCAGGCTTACCTGTAAATGACAACTTCCTTGCATTTTGTTTGATATGGAGTGCAAGGATATCTAGAGAATTGGTCAAAGACACATTTTAATACATAATAATGAAGGAAAAGAGAATGTGCCATATAGAATGTGTTGTGCATAAGGTTCTTTTAATTTATAATGAAATATGTATAATTGAATGACAATAAAGGCAAACTTAACTTTCGTATTCCCAGATCACATTATACACAACATATTCCATATTATATACCATTTGGAAGAGGAACCAAAAATATGAATATTCCACCAGAATACGGAACAGCTGTGGCCTAGCTGTGAGTGTACACCAAGTGATGGAGATTTTCAGATTCACCCCAAGACTTCTTCCATTAACCGCAGAATGCTTCATAATTCACAACTAATATATAGAGTTATTCCCCTTCCACTGAGAATAATAAACTTGCAGTACAGACCAGATCGAAATTAAACACAGAACAAATGTCGGTACCTTGACAAAAAAACATGTTCACAGTTTACTCGATCAGATAAGTTGATAATACAATGTTTTGGAACTTCCTCTTCAGAATGGTTTTTAATATGGAATATGTTGTATAATGTGATCTGGGAATTCAAAAATTAAGTGGGCCTTTAACATTTAAACATGACAAGGTTGCGTGGAATTGTTTCTGTCGCATTGTAATAAAAGCTATGTTAGTCAGTGTTGCGACATCATGCTATTTTCTACTGCTGGGATAGCACATTGCCTGCAGCTCTCAAATTCCACCACACATATTTTCTAGTAATGTTTTATAACAAATTCAATACATGCACAATTGACACTTTCTTCACTAAATACTCAGTGATGAGAAGTTCATTTAGGAAATGTTCAGATAAACTTGTTATTTGAACACACACATTTTCCACCAATGACTTGCAATCCTTTTTTGTGATATCGATCATATCGAATAAGTTTAAACTCTGTTAATTAATAACTTAATTTGCTGGATTATGTTGAAATGGTGATAAAGTTTGTTTGTTTGTTTGTTTTTGGTGATACTTGAATCTGTGATATTAGGATGGTTTTGACTGCATAACATGTAACATGTGGGGGCACATGATTGTTACAGATTTACTAGGTATCTAATTGTTGCTATGGTTATCAAGGTGACCATAGGTGTTGTAAATTTCTTCAGTCAGAATATCATATTATAAACTGTTCGGTTCAGAATAGTGTTAGATGAAATGTTTGACCAAAACTTCCACGTATTACCATTGTGGCATTATGGTGGCCATCTTCAATTGTCTAACCTTCACTATAACCAATTATTGCTGTCCCTCTTTAATATTGAAACTATATGAAATAAAGGGAAAGAAAATTTATAGATGCATAATCCGAATTAACGCTTGCAAATTACTATTTCAATGGCTTCAGGGGGTATAAAATATTTGATTCGAGTTGAGGAACAACCCATCAAAGCTTAGAGTGATCAGATATCGATTTTTGAAATCAATTAGTTGTCACCACCGATAATTTTTTGGTGGCCCAGTAAACAGTCGACGTGTTGAGGGTCTCGGACCAAATTGCGGAAGAAGATGGATAACTCTAAAATCAAGTGGATTTTTTGTGTCAGATATTTGACAAACCAGCAAAATTTCGTTGCACAAAATGTTGATAACTAACAAGTTTTGGGCAACTTTATACTATAGTTGACTGGTCAGCATTATTTTTGGGCAATTAATCGATTCTGATAAAAATATTTTGTTGTTGGAATCTGATGATATGGGAGACCTTCGAATTTGATTGAGTACCTTTAAATTAGTGACCATAAATAAAAAACTAGGCCTATACCAAAAAGTGTTTGATATGATTAATACCTGGAAAATAATTGTATAATTTCTGTTTGAGGTTTTGTAGTTAATATGTACATCTCGTCCCACATGGTACACGTTATGTGATCTCAACCCACATGTTACACGTTATGTGATCTCAACCTGCTTGTTGCTTTATTATGATGAAGTTTAACCTGTAAATATGCCTGTTCCCTGTTTTATATGTAAACCATATTATGAAAATCTTTCCTTGTTATGTGATAATCTGTACATTTGAAAATATTATCTGAATATATTGAATGTTATCCAGTGCTGGACAGTACAAATACTGTGTTCTGTTATCATTCACTTTTGACAGACCTCAAAATATAGTGTCGGACATATGCAGAATGAGGTCCTCCAGAGGGTGAATTTAATTACCTTACGTCTGTAGTGGATGCTGGCGGTCTGCCACTGTATCCACCTCACATTGTGTTATTTCACCGTATTCGGCCGCATCTCTAGACATATTTGGGTTATATGGTTGAGGATCCGTCACCAATTCCGCTTTATAGTCATACTTAACATCCTGATTTCTCTAATGTTGATCTAGTCTGTTTTTGAATTGGTTTATATCTTCAGCATACACCACTTTGTCTGGTAGATTGTTCCAAGTAGCTTAATTACCCTACCTGGACACATTTAAGTTCCCAGATATATGGTGATGTGCAGTGCACCCATTGTGCAAGATGAAATCAATGTGTACAATTTATAACAATGAGTTTGACAGTTTAGTCACGCCAAGCAAACATTTGACACTTAACCCAGCCCAGCTTTCATAAAACGAGATCATTGTATCTTGTCATTGCTATAATGCACCAGCGCTGTGATGAGAACTTCAGTATGTGTGTATTGATTTAAGTGCAGTCCTGTTTGCTTGTTGTAAGTACTGTTTAATTGCTGCTTTTTAACCAAATATCATCCGATTCCCACGTTATTTTGCGTAAACAAAGCTAAGTGGATTGGGAACTCAATACATTGCCAATTTGTTTGTCGTGCATACAGTTTACTCAGAATGACGTGTCAATGACACTGTAGCTCAACTTGGAAAGGGGATAATGCCATACATTACAGTCAGTGGAGCTATGAGTAATGCAGAAAGTTAAAATGTTTAGGTAATACCAGAGGTCAACCCAAGGAGCAATATGAAGTTTGGGATCAATTGGAAGATGAATGTTGGCTGAAGGGAGTCTGAAGTATTTGGCGATGCAATGAGTAAAATCCAAAATGGCCACTGGCAGCCATGTTTCAGAATGAATGTCGTTCAAATTCGATAGTTCCCATCTAGAAGTGATCCTGAAAATGCATGTAAATTAATAAATTTTCATAACATTTCTCCACTAAATTTGGGCTGCATGGTGCATGCCGATGGATTCAAATGTGAAATCCAAAATGGCCGCTAGCTGACATGTTTTTTTAACCAAATTTGTAAAAATATTATGGCTCCTATCTAGTGGTCACCCCCGAAGATCCATATGAAGTTTGATGATGATCAGATGAATGATGTGGCCTGTAGGGTGTGCCAAAGGATTTAATCTTCCAAAGAGTAAAATCCAAGATGGCCACTGGTGCCTATGTTTGTCATAATGAAATTCGGAAAAAAATTGATGCTTCCATATAGAGGTCACCCCGAAGATCCATATGGAATTTGGTGACGATCGGATGTGGTCTGATGGGTGTGCCGAAGGATTTAGTCATGCAGGATAACCATGACCCATGAAATCTTATTGAGACATTACATGTCATGTACCGTATATGTCTATCACTTGTTGAGTCAATCCACAGGATACAAAATCTGTATATGAGAATACTAGTACTTTATACACTTCAGTCTATTTTGATTACAGAATTGCGACAAGAGTGAACAATGCTAGGATTCAAGTTATTCTTGAAGAATATAAGGCTCTATAATCATGTGTGCAGAATTGTCTTATGACAAACACGCTATTGCATACCACACAACACTAACTTTTCTCATGGTGAGATACCTCAGACACCCCCCACAAAATAGAGTGGAAAATCCCCTCGCCACTGAGCAACAGCTGCAACACGGATGATGCATGGATAATGACATGGTACCCCCCTCTATTCAAAATTCATGGAGCCGCAACTGTTCATTGTTACCCAGAGAGCCAAATGCATGCCCATACCAACATTCACTGCGATCCGGCCAGTAGTTCCCGAGAAACCATTTTTTCCCATGCGGATGTCATAACGTCAAAAGGCGACGTCGGGCAGAGTTCAGATCCAGCTCATGTTACCTGGAGAGCCGAAATGCATATCCATGCCAAATTTTATCGCAATATGTGCAGAAATGTGGAAGGCTACAAGAAACATACAAAGGGAAAGAGAGAGACAGTCGCGTTTATATAGTAGAAGATATTATTTGGAAAGATAAAGAGCGTTTGTCATAACATCAAAAGATGACGTCAGGCACAGTCCGGACCCTGCCCATGTTACCCGGAGAGTCTAAATACATGTCCATGCTATATATCTCAACCCCAACTTTGGTCAAAATTTTCAACAGTTGGAAATTTAATACCTGACACAACATTAGTTGGAAATTTCACACCAACAATAGGTTGAAGTTTTTCTTATAATTTGATTTTCCAACAATTTATTAGTTGGGAATTTGTTGTTTTCAGAGCAACATATATGCATATTTTCATACTTTTTGTCAAAATTTTACTAAAATGGCCACCAGTATGCATCAGTTGGAATTTTCCAGTGTGAGGTTAGGAATTTACAGTGTTCAGAAAAATGATCAGATGACAGGCAGACAAAATGCTAATTAATACAAGTGCAGAGGGATTCCTATATACTTCAGTAGTTCTAACCAGGACATACCTGACTCCAACTATACTAGGACAAGACGGCTGTCAATCAAGACTATATAGTAGTTCGTGCATTCATCGAGTCATCGACCTATCTCGATGGGACAAGAGCACAATATTTTTAAAGGCACGGGTGACGTTCGTTGCAGAAATATTCATATTTGTTCAAATCGCCATCAACAGAAGGAATATTAAAATATATACAGTTTTGTTCATATGCCAAACATAATCAGCGCGTAAATAGTATATTGTCATCAAGACGTATGATGGTGTACGTAAACAAGAGCCTGCTCGTGTTACAGAAGTTGTGCTTCTGTTTACATAACACAGCGCAATTCTATTGGTTAATCACACAAAAATGATATAAACGCTCTTTATTATTTCCATATCAGGAAAACAGTAACAAATAACGCTCTTTATGTTTACCATATCCGGATCTAAACAAAATCCAGGTAACGTAACGTTTTTTTGCTTTTGTTTACACAACAAAGGAAAAACAATTGACAATAACATACCGTTTATGCCATATTTCTGATTGGTATAAGAACAAAGTCTGTCTATATTTTACTATTCTTTCTGTTTATGGCGGTTTTTGACGGAGGTGAATATTTTAACAGCATACACCCACCGCCAACGCCGCCCGTATCTTTAAAGTTTAATTTATCAGTACGTGCTACCTGTAATCGATTCGGGACGCGTCTATCCATGCTATCGGCGATAAACTAACGAACACGATTTCGCCATCGAGAGTCACTGCTGCATTTAATTCACATATAAAAAAGAATGACGGTGTGTGTTGTCTATTTGGATATACATATTTGTAAAAATTACTACTTTGTGCAGCTTTGTGAAGATTATTCTCCATTTTTATTTGATCACCATACCGGAGTGTTTCGCATCACTTTCATGTTTTGATCCCAATAAAACAACGTCAATTCCGTCGACTGTACGATTTAATAATGATCACGTCTGAATACTTTTTTATTCAATTGGTGGGACGAATTAGACAGTTCTACATCATGCAATTTAACCTACACAACGCCGGGTAATTAATCCTGCTAGTAACGTATATTTTCACTGGTGTTTTCCCCCCAAGACCCGGTGTGTGCCCCTCCGAAGGTCCGGAATCTATCCGCGCCCCTGGTAACGACACTGGATCTGAACTTATCTGAAATTCGATTCCTGAAATTGATAGGATGAACGCCCTGTATACAAATGACTGTATAGACAAAAGTCAGCTCAGTGTAAATCAGATCGATGTATGTGATGAGAATTGTAGAGAAAGGTAACTCTATTTGATTCACTAATTACAGTTTTATTCTCTAATATAAATACCATATTCGTCGATATTTTTCAAAACATTGACAACAGATCATAAATTGCGATATGTAGTATTGATAATAACTTTATGGAGTGATTCCTATCACATTGGTTATCTGTGTGGATGCTATACTGTAAAGCTTTGTATATCCGTACTATGAAACCACAATTGATTCCGATTGTTGTAGCACTAGTCACCTTGCTTAGCCGTTCATCTTCGGACAAAACGACGAACCTCCGTGTATTCGTCTAGGACGAACGCGGGTGGTTGATCCATTTTATGTAGCCACAAAGCTGGTGAAATTATCCAAGATAGTGACCCCCCCCCCCCCCCTGATCATATGCTATTTCGCTGATGCGAAATGGGTGATCGTTCAATCGCTTCTCGGCCTTTTGGCTAAGATCCGTGCTGTGAGATACGTCCCCGATGATGGTCAACCCCATCGGACGGGTTCGCAGCCTGAGGAGGACGAGTGGTCCTGACGGACTTCCGCTTCTAGCGGGGACTGACCCCGACAGGCAATTTGACCATCTCGTAAGGGTGGGTCACCTCTTCCGGGGTGCTCAGCCGATAAGAGTGGTCCGCAATAGCCCCGGGTTTAAAAAAAATATAAAATAATTAAATGTTAAATATAAAAAAAATATAATAATAATAATAATTTATTTTTTTTAAATGTTAAAGATGCAATTAACGCTCCTAAATTACTATATCTTTGACTTCGGGTGTAAAACATATTTGATTCGAGTCGAGAAATCCACCCATCAAAGCTCAGAGTGATCAGATATCGTTATTTCTCGAGATGTGCAATTATTTGTGGCCCAGAAAAACGTCGTCAAACGGACGGCCTTGGACAAAATTGCGGATGAAGATGGATAACTCTAAAATCAAGTGGTAATACGGCAAAATTTCGTGATATTCAAGTGATAATACGGCCATATTTAGTTGAACAAAATGTTGATAAATAACACGATTTGGGAAATTTGAAACCATAGTTGACTATGGTTAACATTATAGTTTGTTGCAATTAATCGATTCTGATAACTAAATCGTATTTTGAAGAAATGTTGTTGTTGTTGTTGTTGTTGTTGTATCTTGATGATATGGGGACCGTCTGATCGGATTGAGTACCTTTAAATTCTTGATTATTTCTCTACCGATAATGATATTAATTATTGTTGGCACGAAATAAGACCACAAAACCACACAGTCCATGGGCCAAGAGCTCGAAAATCGGTATCAGATTAGCGACAACGGCTCATATGAATTTGTTAAAATATAACACCCCCCCCCCCCAATCAATTTAAATGTACACAATCCGATTCGATGGGCCCCATGTCATCAGATTCCAACAACAACAACATTTCTTGAAATGCCGCTTCATTTATCAGACTCGATTAATTACCAACAAATAATGCTAACCACTGTTAACTATAGTACAAAATTACCCAAAGAGTGTTATATATCAACATTTTGTTCAACGCAATTTGGTATCGACAGCGTGTCGGTCGGCATTCGTCGAATATTTGCCTGGCCGCCAAATATTCCAGGTGGTGAAAAATAACAGATTTCAAAAATCGATATCTGATAACTCTGAGCTTTGATGAGTGGGTTCCTCGACTCGAATCAAATAAAATTTACCACCGAAGCCTAAGAAATAGTAATTTAGGAGCGTTAATTCGGATTATGCATCTTCAAATGATTATTTATATACATACAATAATATTGGATATTGATGGCATGAAATAAGACCCCAAAAAAAAACGTGGTCCATGGGCCAAGACTATCTCCGTCTCTCTGTCTCTCATGAATATTACCATAAAAGTAAGTTACTTGTACCATACCGCTATTTCACAGTGTATAATAATATGCCTGAGTGAACTCAGGCTGCAATATATACATAACTAACATATTGTGCAATCAGATCTCATATTTTATTAATTATCAAGCATCTGTTATTTATTTATTTTACGTTGAGCGATTCACAAGAGGCATTCGAGCTTCAGTCTTAAATATATATAAAAGTTATGTACACTAGTATAGGTTTACATGAAACTTCCAATTGTCGTTCTAAAACCTGTTAACTGTTATCAAATTAAATTATCAAACCTCATACTACTTCATTTATTTTGGGATATGTGGTTCAATTCATCTCACAAAATGATGCACAAGGTATGTCTGCAGTCTCTTTATTAAAAAGTCGACGAAAATACTATCGGATGTACGTCTCTAGATATCTCCATTATATTTCATTTTTACGACGATGAGGCATTCCCACCATGACGTAATAAACGTTTCCAAATATGGAGTGCATTCATGGCGCAGTAAATGTTGTGAGAATCGTCGTATTTAGAAATAATTATAAATACAACAAGATGCGAAAGAAAATGTTTGTGTCTATTTTCGTTATTGCAATGAAGTTGGACAATAATTTAATTTTAATGAACACAGCAATCATTTTTCATTGTCTGGTGTTGTTGTCATGTGCGGCTATACGAAATAGTATTAATCCGCCTGATTCAATGTAAAGTCATTTTTTTTTTGGCACGATGCCAAGTTGGCGGGAAGCACGCGCCTGTTCGTCACTAGTGAGAGATAAGGAATTATTTAATGTTTAATTTTTTTTTATATAATAGGGGTTTCATGTGATATAAAAGGTTTTGTCGCGTTTTAGCACTTTTGCTCACATTTGCACACCTGAGAACAGTATTACTTGTTCAGGAAAAAACTAAATTACCACAGGTGAGCATGCATGGTGAGGTATAATACAGATACCAGGATGCTCGAATTTTGATGATATTATGTTTCTATAATAATGCATAGCTATACATGTATATGGAAGTACTATACTAGAAGTAAATATGGGATATATTTCTCTGGTGGAAATTCTAAATTTCCCTAGTTGCAAATGATATATACATGATATTTGCTTATTTTTAATTTAGTTCATTTTCTCACTTTTGCCCACCAGGAGGTGCAGGCATGTCTATCCCAAATGTATATATATTTACTGTCACTTGTAAAAGGTTCTGCGTGAGCGTTATTTCATACAAGACATGTCAAATACATTCTGAAGTGTTCGTTAGTAACTCAACATGGGAAATGAATCTTAGCGCGTAAACTCTTTGGTGATGCAACGCACATTCATTGGGTATACGTGGAGATTAATCGTTCGCGTTGGCAGTGCACGCCAGTTTAAACTAATGCAGGAAGACGGTTTATTATTTATACTGATACTTGTTTTAGGGGGTAGCAGGAAGACAGCCCGGTAAGGCTAGGCTACCCCCGACAATACACTGCTTTACCTTGCACCCATTATGTTGGTCACTCGAATAATAGCCCTTTTACTGCTGATTACGACAATGTATAGATTTCCATAAACATTATTATTATCCAACCCTTAAAGGCACGTGAGGCCTTAATTGTCGAAAATATTCATATTTGTTCCAAACACTGTAAACAGAAAAACGTTAAAACGCATACAGTTTCGTTCATATATACCATGACCATCGCGTAAACAGCATGTTATCATAAAGATTTACTATATTTTACCTAAGCAAGAGCCTGATTGTGTTACAGAAGACAGCACAATGCTGCTGGCTAATCACACACAAATGGCATAAACGCTCTTTATTCGTTCCATATCAGGAATTCACCAACAAAAAACGCTCTTTATGTTTACCATCATAATATAAACAAACACCAGAAAAGTAACTTTTGATGCTTTTGTTTACATAACAATGGTCAAATATATGACAATAACATACTGTTTATGCGATATTTCTTATTTGTATACGGACAAAGTTTGTCTACATTTTTATGTTCTTTCTGTTTGTGGCGGTTTTTGACGGGTGGAAATATTTTCACAGGATACCCACCGCCAAGGCCAACCGTACCTTTAACTAACACTATTTCTGATTGGGCAAAAGCCGTCACACGATAATCCGGGAAAAAGTCATATTGGACTCTCGAAAAGTTCACCGATTCATTTGGAAATAGAGTTACTTCAAACGTCACCCGGGAGACCTTTTGAAGTCGACAGTACTCGATTTGTCACGGACACCACCCTGGAGACCTTTTGAAGTCGACAATACTCGATTTTGCTGGTAGGTTGACAGATACACGAAATATTGATATACCTGGCTTCATATAATCTGAAAAATACTTTCCATGGTCACAGCCATTTTCCAGCTGTTTTAAATGTTTCGCGCAGAATTGAGATAAACGCTCTTTATTTCTACCATATCAGGAATAGAAACGCTCTTTTCTGTTTCATGCCGTGCAAATGGCTGTTTCTTGTTTGGACTCAAACATCGTGCTCAAATTTTCATTTTTGATGACTTCAATGCGTCTTTCTGGGACATATAATGCTCGTAGAAGGTATATTTAAAGTATGTATCGACCTATTCCAATACCGGGAAAAAAATCAAAAGCGAATATTATTACAGGTGTGAGCGCAAACCACAAATGGTTTTAAATTATCGAATTAGTAAACGGCTTTGTTACGTATATTATGTATCTATAAGCGAAGCGGTTTTTTAAGTGAAGCGCTCGATTTAAATTTACATATGTTTTAATTTATATTTTACTCGTTTAACCAGGGGGGTGGGGGGGAGGGGGGGGGGGTCGGAAAATTATTTCAGGCACGTATGGCATTTTTTCCCTTTCGATCATAATTTGTACCCACCCACCCCCACCGGCAATTTTTTTTCCGTTTTCGTCGGCGGTTTTTTCGACCATTTTTTGACACCCCCCCCCCCTTTTAACACTAAAACAGAGATTTGGGGGGGGGGAATTCACTGTAAACAGCTGTATATGAATTTCTGTGCATACTATTTATCATGGATGTTAACATGGACATGTAAATAGGAATGAGTCATTTTGAGGTCATTCGGCCAAAAATACATGGATGCCAGTGGCCAACTTGGATTTCAAAATTTGCAACAAAATACAACACGATAACAGCCTGCAGTCAGTTTACCAGTTAGAATTACATTATTTCTCTCATTCAAAGTGGTTTTGAAGCCCAACTCATTGCCAAAGCACTAAAAAAACAAGGATTTTTTTTTTTTAGTTGCGGAAAAAATTGCTTGTTGGTGGCTTTGACCACCCACCCACCCCGACATACGTGCCGGAATTTTTTTTCCACCCCCCACCCTGGTTTAACGGAGTGCTGTGCAGTCGGAGTTTGTGACAACACTGTATGTACAGAAAGGTAACTCTATTTCACTCATCAATTACAATTTTCTTCGCGAATATGAATACTTTCCGCTCGTCGCGAGTTGTCGGCCAAGATTAAAAATTGAGAATTAGTCGTAGTGTTATTGATAATAATTGATAATAACTTTTTGAAGTGATTTTTATTACATTATCATGTCCATGTGGGTGCTAAACTATAAACTTCGTCTCATTATAGTATTACACCACAATTGATTACGATTATTGTAGAACTGGGCTCCTTGTTTACCAGTTTTTATTTGACGAAAAAGACGTACACGTCCGTGATGCGGACGCCAACCCATCATTTTATGTGGCCACTAAGTGGTAAATTAAAAAACTAATTTGTCTAAGATCGAAATCGAAGTCTTGTAAGTGTTTACCGTTGGTGGTGAACAGGGTCGCTATGCTTTGATCGAGCCCATACGGTGAGATCCGCCCCGACGCTGGTCGCTCCACCAGACTAACGCTGCATGGGCTCGCGGCCTGATGAGGACCAGTAGTCTTAACTGACTGACTGACTGTCCGCTTCTTGCGGACGTCCGACAGGCACTTTGACCATCTCGTAAGGGTGGTTCATCTCTGACGGGATGACCAGCCGATAAGTGTGGTCCGCAATGGCCCCGGTCTATTAAAAACAAAATCAGGTAAATTAAAAACGAAAGATAGTAGACTGGTCGAAAATATGGGATAAAGGAATTTTTTAGGAAAAGTTCACAACCTATTTCGAGTGTCCTGAATACATTGCGGGTGCCTGTCGAGCTGTGTGACCTATATTTGACCAACACATTTGGGGCCAAATATGGGGAAAATTGGTAAAATCAACAAAATTTATGGATTTTCAGGCATGTAATAAAAAATTCAAATTCAAAAATTCTTAAAATGTCATGTCTATTTTGTCAAAATCACTTTCTGGATTCCAGAACATAAAACCAGTTCCAGATTCGAAAAGTATTTTTTTTTAGTTAAGTACCTTAAAAAACGGGAGTTTACCTGATTTCAATAATTTTGGGGACTAAATTTCTCAGAATGAGCCAAATTCCGTATTTTATGGTAAATTATAAAAAAAAATAGAGCAAAATGAAGGGCTTTTTCACTGTTTTAGTAATTTCCCCACTATATTATACACAAACAATAATATCTATATATGATTAAGAAGAAAAACATTCTCAAACAAAATGTGTCTTCCATTGTATAGACTTAACCAAATTTGCATCTGGCAAAGAACTCGTGTGGTGAAATGCAATATTTGAGGCCATGTAACTCAATAAATTGATATCCGTATGCCTTTCTTTTCTTACAACCCTTTATGAATACTAGATTGAACACATTATATTGGAACTAACAAACAAAAAGTTAAAGAAAATCAAGTTATGGCCCTATTAGAGGAGCGGCCAAACGCCAAAAGTGGTCGGATACCCCTACCCTCGGTAGAACAAGTTGAAACCAACCTTTTCTGGAAGGTAAATATATATCATTTATGGAAATGATTCTTGGCCTTGCCGGAATTGGTGGCAGCTATGTATGGTAAGACTATTTGTGGAGGTACCCTACCGAAAAATTAGCCTGTTTTCAGCGGTTGGCCAGCTATACACAATTGGTTAAAAGTTAAGCACATCACCAAAAACAGAACGTTTTATTTGTTATTATGTGGTACATGGTGATACTAGATTGGAACGTTCTTATTTTTTCTGGTTTGTTTGAGATTTCACGACGTCATGGTAGAGAATGTAACGTTATGCGTCAAAAAATCATGACGATTCAGAGAAACTGTCGCCCGTCAACCCTGTACAAAACTAGCACGCTTGATTGAGCTTATCTTGTCATATATGTCTGGAAAGAATGGAGTATTTTCTACCCGACGGTTTTAATTTTATTACCCTATCCATACAAATATTGTAATTAATTGGAAAAAACTTACCCCTCCCCCAATGTCATAAAATGCTGAGTATAGCCATCGCCTGGGATTGGATCCCAGAATGATAGAATAGTGCGTAGTATTTCCTTTTATTTCGTGTAGAACACACATAAATAATGTAAAATTCGAATTTCCAACCATATTCACCATTAGAAGAGTATCAAAATCCAAGATGGCGTCCAATATGGCCTTCAGTTTTTATTTTAAGACTCTGTGGAGCGACATAAGAAAAATCCCGAAAAGGAAAGTCCCCAGTGGTAATATCTATATTATTGTAGTGACAAAATAGAATAACATTTCATATCAAACATTAATTTGACCATTAATACATCTTTTCAATTGGTAAGCTAATAGGTAGAACTGTATCCCTCCATCCAATGTCATAAAATTCGAAATAAAGTTATCGACTGGGATTGGAACCACGAGAGATAGCATTATGCGCAGTATGTTATTTTATTTAATGTACAACACACATACGAAGTGACAGGTATGAATTTCCATCCATATTCACTATAAGAAGAGTATGATACAACAAAATGGCAGCCAATATGGCGTCCAATTTTAATTGTACCACTTAGCGAACGCACATACAAACGAACTAAAATGGAACGTCCCCTGTGGCATGTTGTATATCATTGAAGTGACTACATAGACGATATCTCATAGGGTACAGTAGTTTCACCGTTAGTCTATCTTATCAGTTGGAGAATTAGTAAACAAAAACGTAATCAACACCCAGTCATAAACGTCCACATAATGGCGGCACTTGTGACTATAGTCCAGAATGCAAAGAATTAAGCAAATCGTTCGGAATTACTTTGTGTTGAATACAACGAAGAAACATAAAATGTAAAATTTGCATCCACATCTGGTCTTAGTAGACAACCAAAATCCAAGATGACGACTAATTTTAATGCCAACACGCTGCGAACAATGAATACGGAAGTCGGTCAAAATGTATCATACGGCAGTTTGAAGCGATATATTGTTTAGAGTGTCTGTTTATATTAGACGTCAATATGTTGTGTTTGAGTGATGGTGGTAAGACAACATTTTTTTCAGATAAAGCTTTGACGTGATTGTCTCAAATTAACTTCCATAAGTGGTCGATCAGCTCCGTAAGGGCGGGTAAGCCGTGTCTTTCCATTGGTTTGGTGGTATCCTACATCAGATATCAAATGTCACACAGGTGTGACGCCAGGATTAATACTGGATGGAAATTTGAATTTGTTGAATGTTTAGGTTGTTTTGTTTAAAAATTATCAGGAACTTTATATAAAATATTTGGAGAAAGACAAACCTACCAAAAATAAAAAAACACTTAGTGAAATTCCGAGAATGACTTAAATAGTTTAATTTGCCTAATCGTGTATCGTGTATTGATCTCCAATGCACATTTGACTATTGTTTGACACATTTGATGTCATTTTGGGACGTTAAGTACGTAAAGAATAAACAATATGTAGACAACTGGTAATACTAGAGGATGGTCATTGACCGTTACAAATAATCATGCACTCTATGCGGTACGAAGTGATGTTGTAATGTTCAATACTAACATATTGCTATAATTAATATATTGTGATAGTCTTGAATGTGCAGTCCTCCTTAACATGTCCTTTTGAATTTTCACCAACATTTTCAGTGAGCCTTGCAACAGTTTTGGCCACATGAAACATTAAATAACAGAATCACCATCTGTTGTTTTATGCAGTAACGCAAAAAAACAAAAATGGCATACATTTTGAAATCCAGTAAATAAGATATCTTATCGATCTCTGGTTTTGCCAAAGTTGGATATGAGTCCACGAGCAATCAATGTTCACACATCATAGTAACTACATATTAATGATACACGAAATTCATCATCGCACACACAAAATGCTCTTTAATGACATAACATGTGACCACAATGTCCATATAATGCAATCAGCGTACAATGGTTTATAAATAGGCGTTATAGTGATCGAGAGGTTGCTGCTTTGTATAATCGTTCGAGTTTCGGCTCAGCGACAAACAAGAAAGCAACACTGCATACCTATGAATATAAGTTGTTCTCGCCATATGTTGCTTGATGTGCATGTTTTTCCGTACATTGATATTTTAGTCCCGACTAATTTGTGAGTTAAATGGTTGTGAATGTCAATCGGATTCATATATGTTACAAACAGAAGATATTGAGTTTCCGGGCAAGACTAATTAAAATTAAATCTTCTATATCTCCGGCGGATATCATATATGTATTAGTTCTTAGGGGCGTGAGTCCTGACTATACATGTATAGCAATCTCTCATTCTAATACATTTTATTGATACATAGGTCATAGTGCGATACTCTCCATTGAACATGCACATTGGTGTTGCATTTATGATTGCGGTTAGATTCTAATCATAATCACGCAACTCACAACCAAACCAGAATGTCACTAAAACGTTTGTTTTATCCACGGTTCTTTTGAGTCTGGTGGCATTTGAAATGGATAAAATGGTAAGTAATGAAAATCTGTAAGCTATTAACACAATTGAAATGGCAACAGGCATAAGGCAATTCACAATAGACACTCGTCATTATTCTTGATATATAGATATCCAAATTGTGTTTACGGTTTGGTTTATGGCGACTAGGCCATATCACAACATACATTGTATTCTTATGGGTGGCGGAAAGACAGCGCCTATCTTACCGCGGAAGCAATATACTCAGTCCGTACATAAGCCACCTACCCCAAACTGGCAGATTTTCGAAAGTTGTTTTCACTTAACATGGACCTCATATCAGTGTTACTGATCGGGATTTATAACACCTTCGTCGTCGATCTGGTGTTTTATGGGGATACAAGTAACTGAGTGTAAGTCAATGTGATGTAATCAACTAAAAATCACTGGTGTATAGTGTTGTGTTCTTGTTCGCCCAGAATAGTAATTTTTGTTTCTCAAGAAAACCTGGACATGCCATCCTCAAGTGCCCATTGCTGTGAATGCATAGAATCACATTGTATGACTCATTTTAAATGAAAATATGGGAATTATAATTGTATTTCTCAGATCCATCTGTCTATATAAACATGTCGTCACTGGAGTTATGTTTAACCTTTAGTCACTGAACGTTAATTGAATGGTAAGCCATCAGAGCCATGTAATTTTTATGATTGATAAAAGCAAATGTTGCTCATCTTTATGAAGATAACATATATGTTAATGTTATTCTATTCCAAAATAGTATTATTGAAAAGTTAACTTATCGACTATCGGCTCCAGAGCAAACAAACCATTTGAACGGTTGTTGAAAACAACTGGCACTTCAACAACAAATCCAGCGCAAAGCATCACAAAAGGAAGTCGTTTTTCTGCCTGTTGTACTTCTTCGCAAAATTGAAATGACATCTAAATTATGGGATGCCATCTTGTATTTTGAGATCCATCTTATAGCGAGTGTGGTTCTAACATAATTATGTCGCACTAAACGATACGATACGATTTATTTGCATAAACACCAATATGCTAACAATACAATTCATAATCAAACAATAAACAATTAATAGTAAAATTTGCCATGTAATAATGGAAACATACACATAAGTAATAACACATGAGACGTTTATTTGCCCGCATATCGTACTAGTTGTTTACAAAGTGTTGACATTAAACTTAAATGCCATATTGGCCGCCATTATGGCGCAATAGTGGGTGTGACTTCAAACTTTTTGTTTCTTTATCGTATTCAGCACAAATGAAATCCAAAATGTATGCTCATTTCTTTTTGGCCTGTACTACAATCCACAGTGGCCCATTTGTGTGGAAGTTTGTGACTGTAGGGGTGATAAAGTTTTTGTCTAATTATTTCATCAATTGATAATAAAGATCAATGCTGAATCTAATGTTTGATATGAAATGTTCTATGTAGTCAGTATCATTATATATAATATACCACTGGGGACATTACTTTTCTGAATTTGTCGTATGTCCGTTCACTAAGTCTTGAATTTAAAATTGGCCGCCATATTGAACGCCATCTTCGATTATGATACTCTTTTAATAACAAATTTGGATGGCAATTTCTCTGGCAATTTGCATGTGTATTCTACATTTAATAAAACAAAATACTGCGCATTATGCGATCATTCGTGGTTCCAATCCCAATCGACAACTTTGGTTCGAAATTATGACATTGAACGGCGTAATAAATTGTTTACTTTTATTTTTCCAATATTGATAAGATGTATTATTGGTGAAACTAATGTTTCATATGAAATACTATTCTATATGGTCATTAAAATAATATACATTTTACCACTTGGGACGTTCCTTTTCATGATTTTTCGTATGTCGCTTCACTAAGTCTTAAAATAAAAACTGAATGCCATATTGGACGCCATCTTGGAGTTTAATACTTATCTAATAGTGAATATGGTTGGAAATTTGCATTTTACACTTGTTATGTGTGTTCTACACTAAGTAAAAGGAAATACTACGCACTATTCTATCATTCTGGTATCCAATCCCAGGCGATGGCTATATTTAACATTTTATGACATTGGGGGGAGGGTTAAGTTTTTGCCTATTATTGCTAAATTTGTAGGGTCAGGAAAATAAACTTAATACCTTCGGGTAGAAAATACTCCATTCTTTCCAAACATATATGATAAGATAAGCTCAATCCAGCGTGCTAGTTTTGTACAGAGTTGACGGGCGACAGTTTCTCTGAATCGTCATGATGTTTTGACGCATAACGTTACATTCTCCACCATGACGTCGTGAAATCTCAAACAAACCAGAAAAAATAACAACGCTCCGATTTAGTATCACCATGTACCCCATAATAACAAATAGAATATTCTGTTTTTGGTGATGTGCTTAACTTTTAATCAATTGTGTATAGCTGGCCAACCGCTGAAAACAGGCTAATTTTTCGGTAGGTACCTTCACAAATAGTCTTGCCATACATAGCTGCCACCAAGGCCAAGAATCATTTTCATAAATGATATATATTTACCTTTCAGAAAAAGTTGGTTTCAACTTGTTCTACCGAGGGTAGGGGTATCTCGAAAACTAAGGCCCTTTTTGGATTTGGCCGCTCCTCTATATAGTCCGGGAGCTAATAGGGGTACCCTTGCACCCACCTGGGACTTAACTTTACCCCACTCATTTTGTTCCTTATTATGTTCTTCAACTTTCAAGCAATGTTAACAAGAACAAAAAGTGATCGTGTAGACCCCAGACAGGATGGCGTCCATCATGGCCGCCGTTTTTCTGACTAGGCCCTACGTCAGTTTGATGCAAATTATGGCGGTAAAGTCTAGTAACATTTATACAAATGTATATATTTTCGTGAATCTAAGACATAATGAAACTTTTCTAGGCCAAAATTGAAACTCCCCATCCAAGATGCCCGCCAAAATGGCCGCCGGAAGTTGAAAATATGACGTTTTTTCACTTATATCTTCTAAATCAGTTTATGCTGTTTGAAACAGGTTGAGAAATGTGACTTTATTTTGTATATTAACTGATCATTGGAGCAATAAAATATTCAATTATTGGGGTCCTAGCCCCTGCCGACCCCTCAAAAATTAGATTTTACAGAATGCAGTATAAAATTTCACAAAAAATCACAATTGGGATTCTAGTCATATTTCAACAAGAAATAAACAGAACTTTGTAATGTAAGAGAGGCATATCATTACCTATGAATATTCCAACTCATTGGAACCAGAATTGTTACTTTGGCTCAAAATGGCTGCCAAAATGGCCGCAAGAATATGTAAAATGGTAGATATTTCTCCAGCGTGTCTTGCAATCGCTTATAAGTTGTGGTGTATGTATAAAATTGGCTATTCTGCCTTCTATACATTGAATACTAACATGTCTGATGCACCATGGTTAATTGTTTTTCTCCCACAAACTTGACAAAAATATCTGCAAAAATGCACTTTTCAGGTTTGGACAATTTTTTCAAGTAAAATGTAACTATGTTTGATATGAAAGGTGTTCATTGTTTTTGGTCTATCTTAAATGTGTCACACTACGGTGTTTATAGACCAAATTGCTCAAGATGGCTTCCAAAATGGCAACCAAATTTGATAAAAAAAAGAGTTCATTTTTTACATATATCCCGAAAATTATTCTCTGAGTTATCCGAAAAGGTAGCAAATTGTGACTCACTTGGTTATTATACGTGTAAGTTAATTAACTGACAACTGCATGTTCTATTCTGGTTGTCCCAGTTCCGTATGGGGCATGAAAAATTCATTTTAAAGTTGAAGTATGAAATTTTGCCAAGAACCTCTTTTGTGATTCTGGCCATATTATTGAAAGGAAATGGGCAGAACTTTAAGACGGAACTGAGATAAACCATAATATGTTGCTATTCTGGCCCAAAAGGATAAAACATGATCAACTGGATACAAGGTGGATGCCAAGATGGCAGCCAGTGAGTTACTGTATGATCGTAGGTGAGGTGCATAGGCATACATGGAATTGTTTTATGTCATGAACGATGTGAATAGGCATACAAGGAGTGACTATATGGTTATGAGTGGGGTGTCCATGGTAAGATGTACAGGTATACAAGGAGTGGTCATGGTTATATGTGAGGTGAATTGGTATGCATGGAGTGACTAGGGTGTATGGTTGTGTGTACCCCGTACGGGTGTACCCGATGTGACTGTATGGGCATTGATGTGGTGTATGCATATAACGACAGTAGCTACATGGTCATCTGTGTGTTGATTATATATATGGAATGAGTGTAATGTCATGGGTGGGGTGTACCATGTGTGGCTGTATTGTGACAGGTGGGTGTATATGTCTGATGGATGGGTGTGTTGATAAATAGGGTGTGATTTTATGGCTATGGGCAATGTGTATTGGTATACATGGAATGATTAGCTGTATGATCATGCATGGTGTGTATGAGTATACATTGAGTTGCCGAATTGTTATGTGTGAGATGTATTTGCAAGTATGTAAGGTCTGATTGGTCGTGTGTGCGGGTATTGGTATATCTGGAAGGGCTGAATGACCATTAGTGAGGTGTATATGTATACCTGGAGTGACTCTATGGTCATGTGTGGGCTGCATATGTATATATCGAGTGGTTATATGACTATGGTGTTGTGGTAGGGCACAGGGTGGGTCTTTAGTGAACCATCAGTCGCTATATCACAAAACATTTATTGGGCTCTGAGTCTTGATCTGGCAGGGTCTATAGATAACTGAGCCTACCTTTAAAAGTCTTCATCATGCATTTATTAGATACTCATGCTAAACGGAACAGTGAACACAATCCAACATCACAGGACGACATCACACACATCTATACAGGTAGCTAGACATCCAATAACATCAAACATCAGACATCAGACATCAATCGAGACAGAGACGAAGATGAGTGAAGATAAGTGACGAAGAGACCCTGGCGAACAAATACATGGGTTATAGTTGTTGCCTAAATACATATCCAGAATGGATATGAATAAATATGTGAAATGTGATTGTGTCAATAAACCAACTACCCTATTGTCGAAAATACTACTATTTTGACACAATCCTAACTGTGACGAACAGTTAGAAATAAAACCTACATGCTAGTATAAAAGGGTGATTATGAACGCAGCGTGCGATTTCCACATCCCTACATTATTGGGCAAATATATATTGCAAATGTGACATACTCTGAATTTCCAAAAACGAAGACAATAATATTTAAATGAAAGTGTCAATGACACTGTAGCTCAACTTGGAAAGGGAATAATTTAATGTATTACAGTCAATGGAGCGATTAGGAATGTGGAAAGTTGAATGTCTAATACAAGTTTATACACATGAAGAGAAAAGTAAAATCCAAGATGGCTGCAGGCGGCCATGTTTTCGGCCGAATGACCCCAAAATGATTGTATCCCATCTACATGTCATCGTTAACATCCATGACAAATGTTATGATGATCAAACTAAAGGTACGACATGTAGCCCGTGCTAAAGAATTTAGTCATACAAAGAGTAAAATCCAAGATGGCTGCTGGCGGCCATGTTTTCGGCCGAATGACCCCAAAATGAGTCGTTCACATCTACATGTCATCGTTAACATCCATGACAAATTTTATGACGATCAGACTAATGGTACGACCTGTGAATTTAGTCATACAAAGAGTAAAATCCAAGATGGCTGCTGGCGGCCATGTTTTTTGGCCAAATGACCCCAAAATTACTCGTTCCCATCTACATGTCAATATTAACATCCATGATAAATTTCATGATGATCAGACAAACAGTATGGCCTGTAGCCCGTGCTAATGGGTTGAATTTTGAAATCCAAGATGGCCGCTGGCGGCCATGTTTTTTTCCGAATGACCCCAAAATTAATCATTCTGGTCTAAATGTTGATGTCGACAGCTATGACAAATTTCATAATGATCCGACCAAACTTCCAAAGGTACGACCTGTAGCCTGCATTGTTGACGCCTTACGTACACACGCACACACGGACGACGGACGACAACGCCATGGCAATAGCTCAAACTTTACAAAGTAAAGTTGAGCTAAAAATGATATAATAACGGGTAAAACATATAACAAATATCACATACCATATCGGGGAAACATAGGTCAAGATGTCATAACGTAGTATTACTTCTTAAACTTATTACATTCTTCGAGCATGAAGAAATTAGGATAACACTGAGAGTGTAATACGATATAGCGATGTGTACACCTTGGTGACGAAATACGGAATGAGAATGCGCGGTAAATAAGCTTACCTGTGATTGGCTAAGCAACCTTAGTGTCCGACAGTTAGGTGTCAGATTGGGCTCTAAATAAAAGGTAGAGAATAGAGTGGATGAGGTAATGGGCGAAGGTATGGAATACGAAAAAAGCAAGATGAAGAACAGGAATGCGACTGGGAACGGGAAATGTATAGAACGGAATAGCGCGGAATGGAATGAACCAAGTACGCGGAAGGAAATGATTGCAATGCGGCTATAAAATGTATATTAGTGAGTTAAATTTAATAACTTAGTTAGTATACATGTGTAGCATGTAATAAAGGCATACATTGTTTTGGTATATAAAATAACACTGTCACAGTGTTGCAATATGTATACATGTAGTGACTGTATGGTCAATGGTGATATGAATAGGTAAACAGGTAGGAGTGTCTGTGTGATCCTGAATGTGGTGAACATGTATACAGGGGGTGACTATATGACCATGTGTCATGTATAGGAGTATGACTGGTGTATTAGTATATCTTGAGTGGTTATTTGGCTATGATGTGACGAATATGTATACAGTGAGTGACCTATTGCCAATGGTGAGGTGAATATGTATTCAAAGCTTGACCAAGACCACGTATGAATGTTTTGAATAGGTATATACAAAGGGGGTGACTATATGGTCATAGGTCAGGTGAAGAGTATACCTTGTCATGCGTGAGGGTATGTGTGAAGCGAGTGGCTATATGGCCATTGGTGAGGTGCATATGTATACCTGGAATGACTCTATAGTCATTGTTGTGGAGTTTATGTATATCTTGAATGTCTATTTTGCCATGGGTGTGGAAAATATATATACATGGGGTGACCGACTGACCGTATGGCCAATAGTGTTGTGAATGGGTATACAACGATTGAATTATGATCATGAATGTGATGAATATGTATACAGGGAGTGACTATATTGTTATGGGTCATGTGTAGGAGTATACCCGGTGTGCCTGCATTGTGACTCATTGCTGCATGGTCATTTGTGGTGTGTACGGGTATAATCAAGTTTGGCTGTAGTAAGTGTATACAGTGGGTGACTATATTGTCATGTGTGTGGTGTTTATGTATATATGGAGTGACTGTATACCTATTCGCCACACCCATAGTCATATAACCGCTCGATATATACATATACAGCCTACCCATGACCATAGATTCGATCCAGGTATACATATACACCTCACCAATGGCAATTCAGCCCTTCCCGATATATCAATACCGCACACAACCACTCATAGCTTCCATACTTGCATATAGATCTCACATATGACATTTCAGCAACTCACTGTATACTTACACACGCCATCCATGATCATACAGCTACTCCATGTACACCCACCAATGATAATACATCCACGACATATATAAATATACATCACACCAGTTACCAAAATGGCACTCCCTATATACTGACACGCTCGCCAATGACCATCCAGTTTACTCCAGGTATGCATATACACTTCAATCATGACCGTACAGTCATTCCATTACACATATACCCATTACCCATAACCATAAAATCACTCCCTATTTATCCACACACTCAACCATTATACAAACAGCATATACACCCAACTGTCACTATGCAGCCACACACGGTACACCTGTACATCCCACACATGACCTTACAGTCACTCCATATATACACAAATAACACACAGATGACCATGTAGCTACTCTTGTATCCATACACCACATCAATGCCCATACAGCCACATCGGGTACACCAGTACTGGGTACACAACCATACACAGTACAGTCACTCCATGTATACCGTTCACTCCACACATGACCATACAGCCACTCCTTGTATACATATGCATCTCACCAAGGACGGGTGTCATAACCATATAGTGACTCATTGTATACCTATTCACATCATTCGTGACCATACAAAAACTCCCTGTATACATATCCACCACACATGTGATCATACAGTAACTCCCTGGCTGTCATATTGGCATCCACCATGTATCCAGTTGATCAATTTGTATTCTAATGGGCCAGCATAGAACAGTTCATCTCAGTTCCGTCTCAAAGTTCTGCCCATTTCCTTTAAATAATATGGCCAGAATCACAAAAGAGGTTCTTGGCAAAATTCCATACTGTAACTTTAAAATGAATTTTCCATGCCCCATACGGAAATGGGACAAACAGAATAGAACATGCAGTTGTCAGTTAATTATCTAACACATAAAATAGTCAAAATTTGCTACCCTTTCGGATAACGCAGAGAATGTTTGGGATATATGTAAAAAAAACTTTTTACCAAATTTGGTTACCACTTTGGAAGCCATCTTGAGCAATTTGGTCTATAAACACCATAGTGTGACACATTTAAGATAGACCAAAACAATGAACACATTTTATACCAAAGATAGTTACATTTTACTTGAACAAAATTGTCCAAACCTGAAAAGTGTTTTGCATATATTTTTGTCAAGTTTGTGAGAGAAAAATCCAATATGTCTGGTGATGACAGTGGTGACAATAGTAACAATTAACCATGGTGCACCAGACATGTTAGTATTCAATGTATAGAATGCAGGATAGCCAAGTGTATACATCAACCTCAACTTGTAAGCGATAACAGGGCACGCTGTCGCAATATCTACCATTTTCCATATTTTGGCGGCCATTTTGGCGGCCATTTTGGCAACCATTCTGAACCAAAGTAACAATTTTGGTCCCAATGAGTTGGAATATTCATATGTAATGATATGCCTCACTTAAATTACAAAGTTCTATTAATTTCTTGTTGTAATATGACTAGAATCCCAATTATGATATTTTTGTGATATTTTATACAGCACTCTGTAAAATCGAATTTTTGAGGGATCAGAAGGGGCTAGGACCCCAATAATTGTACATTTCATTGCTCCAATGATCAGTTAATATAACAAACACAAAATAAAGCCACAGTTATTAACTAGTTACAAACAGCAATAACTGATCTAGAAGATATAAGTTAAAAACGTCATATTTTCAACTTCCGGCGGCCATTGTGGCGGCCATCTTGGATAGGGAGTTTCAATTTTACCCTATAAAAGTGTCATTATGTCTTAGCTTCACGAAAACATATATATTTGTATACATTTTACAAGAGTTTCCCGTTATAATTTGCATCAAACTGACGTAGGGCCTAGTCTGAAAAACGACGGCCATTATGGCCGCTACTTTTTTTCTTGTTAACATTGCTTAACATTTGAAGGACATAAGGAACAAAATTAGTGGGGTAAAGTTAAGTCCCAGTGGGTGCAAGGGTACCCATATTAGCTCCCGGACTAACCCTATATAGTCAGCGCGACCACATACCTATATATCTGTATTCGTTTATTTTATCTAGTAGCATGGCCCGCCGAACTGGACAATTTATTTTTCTAAAAGATACATGTAGCATATGTGTATTTAAAACGAAAGTGCAGATTTGTCAAATCCGCTGATACATATATGATATTTACCTATAAGCCTAATTAGAGAGCTTTTTTAAAATCACATTGAACAGCTATAGTATACACATAATTACAGTTTAGACAATATACTTCATCAGCGTACGCGCATATTCTAACCGTATCCGTCGTAACTGATATGGTTTTAATTTCTTCGATTTCCACCAAAAGCTTTATTTGAAGATACAGACACACAATCGACTAGTTTTAAGAATTGAAGGTAGTTTGAGTATGTTATATTGAAGAATATAGCGCTATTGGGTGATTCTCCATTAAATGAACAATTTCGTCCAGAAAATTATGGGGGAAAAAGTTTGTGACATGCCGATGAATTTTATGTGAGTATGTAGCACATATATTGTTGACCACGAAAATGACATTCCGCAAAATTATAGGGCCAGGTCAAGGTCAATCAAGGTCGTTCATTACAGCATGTGCCAATGACGGTTTTTTGGGGTTGAATCAGGGCAACGTCATTGTCAAATTCGCTCATTCTCCAAAACTTGTTGACATGTGCCCTTTAATAGTTGAATTATCGTTATGAGTATATATTGTTTGAGTAGCCGATGATGTATCCGTCCAAACGACGTATTGCGTAGCTCCGCACGTTGAGACGTCTATGAGATACAGCCATTTGAATATACGTGGTGGAAATTGATGTGCTTTGTGGGCGTGACTTAGAGTTCAAACTCTCTAAGAGGTCAACGAATACAGCGTTCAGATATGATAATTGGAAACAGATTTTGATCGCATAAAAGGCTATTCCTATCAAGTCGGGCATGCCCTGGTCCCTCGTACACTTGGTTTGACTCCAAACGATCGAGGAACTCTGATGTAGATAACGTGAACATACGTCAATCAAAGTCTGTTCCCCAAGGGGTTCGCCAAATTGCAATGATAATTTAGAGTAGAAAACATTGTCGATGGATTTCTCTTACATGTTTCAAGATATTGAACTGAAATTTGGTATTTAGTGGTTTCTCGGTGCGCTCAATCAGATAGAATTGTCAGTGAGATATTCTGATGGTCCAAAATGTGTATTTTGACGCCGTTGCTATAACACACGAGCCGGAAATCGCCCCGCAGGCAGAACGATTGTTGAAAAGTACGGAAATAATTGACTTTCAAACTGTCATCTGCTTCTCACTGAGATTGTTTGATGTAAACGTCAATCCATTGTGAGAATTCGTTAGTTTCCGTTGATCACCCCCCCCCCACCACTCATTCACTCACCCCCCCCCCCCCGATTTTATATAAACGCACTAAAACTAATCCATATGTCATATTTGTTCTTTTTATCTACACCCAGATCATTCCTTAGCATGTTTTATTTGTTAGATCGTGTTTGCGTCTCTGGATATTTCAAAATTAAAATTGCGTCATTACCCAAACAGAAGGAGTGTTTGGGTAATGACGCGTTTGGGTAATGACGATTTTCGTTTCAGCGCGCTCTTATATTTTGAATATCCATCACCTATGAAAATGAACTAGTTTATGAACAAACAACCGCTGTGAGCTTTCGAAAAAAACTTTTAATCGTTCGCCTACAGCATGTAACATTCAAATGGTCTGCGTTTGTGTAATGACGCTGAATAAATATACGCTAGCGATTTCTAGTTTCAAAGGTTGATTTTGAAAAATTATTCAAGGAAACATAACCTGTGTTTATTTTTTCTAGACATTAAAGGATATTTACTCCACATTGCAACCATAGATATGAACAAGCTATGTTTCTGGTGAAAATATCAGCCGTCTTTATCGTGCGTTTGGGTAATGATTCTATATAACGGGACATGCTTTTGGAAGACTTCACATGCTTTCCACTAACTAAATATTTAATTTCATAAAAATTATACGAATTGCATGGCGTTCAGTGCAAAATTCCGCACAAGAATATTAATTGGTTTAAAGATAAATCGTTCGGTGGCGGATGGGAACAATCAGGGAAGTTGAATGCCTTTGATTTGGGACATGCTGTTTCGGGGTACGTAGCCTGTAATATACACATGGCATACATGTTGTCACACGTCCATACTAAACCCGAAATGTCTCTAATAAATGCCTGTATCGTGAGCTACAAGATCATTACCATCACTTTTATGTATTGTGGCCATTGTTTTTCATAGGATGAATTAATAACGCAGGACATGGGTTTGCTCGTTTACGGGAGAATCACCCCATTGCCCTAAATTTGTCCTGCACAACATTTAATCGAACCATGCACTGTACGGTAATTCCTGTACAAAACCTGGTGACAAAACCTGGTGACAAAACCTGTGATATTTGCGGTGATGGCACGGGTGATGAATACCATTTTATTATTATTTGCAAAGAACTACAGATAATTCGAGCAGACTATATCCCGAAATATTACTGGGAGAATCCCACGAAAGAAAAATTCGAAAGACTATTATCTTTGGAAAATCAACTATTACTGAAAAAAGTTAGTATTTTTATCAAATTGGCATCAAGAAAATTAAAATATGACTGAGCCGATTATTCCAAATTGAAAAACGTGTGATTAAGTGCATTATTTATATCCGTGAATAATTATTTCAGGCAAAATATTATGATAATGATATTATAAAGGATTAAATTATAATATAATATATATAAGATATTATAATACATATTACGATATATTTATACATTTATCATATTATATATTAATATATGTATGATTGTGTAACAATTGTTTTTTTGTGACCTATTGTAAATATTGTATATATGTTATAGCATGTTTCGCCTTAATTGACGACTTTGCAATAAACAATCAATCAAAACATGGGTTTGCTCGTTTACGGGAGAATCACCCTATTGCCCTAAATTTGTCCTGCACAACATTTAATCGAACCATGCACTGTACGGTAATTCCTGTACGATGTATGCAAGTGTTGTTTTAGTGCGTTAACGCCAATAGATTAGTACGAAATGTCCAGAACGCCTAGCTACTGCTTCTCTTGTAAGAGAATCGAGGTTATTCGGTCACATCGTTAATATTTAAACAATAAGCTATATCCCTATTCAGTATAAGCGTAAAGTCCAACTGATTGGAACCTGGTGTGATGTTTTGTTCCTTCTGTAAACGGAAAAGATATTTTGGTTGGAAAATAGAGTATTTTATCTATTGACTATATATGTATGGCAAACTTTTTTCACATTTTTGATTTATTCGCACTTAAAGCATACAGCATACATACAGAGGATTAACTCAAGGTGCGACCGGCTGTGTTGTTACAACGCTGACAATTAGGCCGATCCAAATTAAGTGTTGTGTCAAGGTCAACTTGTTTGTACTAAGGCCACGGTAACTGTTGTCGCTTGTTTTTTCGCGCATATGTAAGTTACACTAACTAATGTTCGCCGTGAATGTTTAATCAGAATTTTATTATTCGTTTATTCCAAATGGCAGGGCAGGCATCTCATCTACGACGGCAACAAATACAGATCTCGGCGTGTGGAAAATATATTCATTGTATG
This sequence comes from Siphonodentalium dalli, assembly GCA_032622095.1. Taxonomy (NCBI): domain Eukaryota; kingdom Metazoa; phylum Mollusca; class Scaphopoda; order Gadilida; family Siphonodentaliidae; genus Siphonodentalium; species Siphonodentalium dalli. The sequence goes on from CP136062.1 coordinate 154,020,071, forward strand.
ACTTGTATTGGGTTTGTTGTGAAAGCACATTCACCTTCCGAGAAACGAATTTTTCAGGGAAAATATCGCCCTACGAACGCAAATGCGTTATATCTAAGGTAGTCTTGAACCGATTTACCTGAAATTTAGCGTGTCATGTGTGTAAATGTGCTGCAGGACATATTAAAATGTGTGCGAAATAGGACATGATGGTGATATATTGTTAAACGTACCAACGCATGACCAAGTTACAGACAGACACACATGCACCGACAGACAAATACTTGGCTTTTATATAAATAGAAGATATGACTTTTTTGGTCATGAAATGAATACAGCCTCAGGCTACTTGGAGTCGGTATGCAAGGGATCCTGGAATTTAATGGTTTTAACCGCTGAAGAGAACAACATTCTATCAGTATAATCACACAATAGACACTTTGTCACGGTGAATAATAAGCATGTATTTTGTGACTAACTTGGCCCGGTGCACTAAATCAAAATAAATCAAGTTCGTCGGCTGTTCCACGTTATACATGTGCAAACTTAAAAAAGAATTGATTCCAACCCAATCGTCTTTTGACATCTTATATAGAACAGATTGTGGCCAGAATGCTGCTCGGCGACTTTCAATTGCAAAAGAACACTTGTGTATAGACATGTGTATAGACTCAGCCGCAGGTCAAACACTTTGAAACTCTTGAATGTAAATTTCCGATCAGTTGTAAATAAGAAAGAGCAACTCCACACCATCTTAGACTCTCACAAACCAGACATCTTAGTGGGAACCGAAACCTGGCTCAAACCAAAAATATCAGATAGTGAAATCCTCCCAAAGTCTCTCGGTTATACACTATTTAGGAAGGATAGGCTAGGGAAAAAGGGTGGCGGTGTCATGATTATAGTCAAGGACACATTAATAGCAACAGAACAACCACAGTTCATTGAACATATGGAATGTGAACTCCTGTGGATCAAGCTACAAATGAGAGCCTGTAAGTCACTGTATGTTGGGGGATACTACCGGCCTGAGGAAGGTGATCGTGATAGCCTGGACCATTTCCAGCTATCTCTGGAAAAAGTCATGCAAAGAAATGCTCATACCTGGATTGCAGGTGACTTTAACTTACCCAGCTTCCACTGGAGTAAAGAACACATCCCAACTGTTAAACCAGGCTGTTCATATCCCCAGATATACAGAGACTTCCAGGATATTCTTGGGGATTTCTCGCTCACACAAATGGTTACTGATAACACAAGGGATAACAACATACTTGATCTCATCTTAACTAACAATCTCGAACTAATCAATAGCACAAGCACATATTCCGGCATATCAGATCATGAGTTTGTCTCCTTAGTTGCAAATTTAAACCCAGTCAGGAACAAACAAAAACCCAGGATTATTCACCTCTATAATAAAGCAGACTGGGAAAACTTCAGGCGTTTTACTGCAACAGAACTTTGTTCCATATATCCAAGTCATAGCAAATCTGTTGAAGACATTTGGACAATATTGAAAACAACATTAGAGAAAGGCATCTCAAAATTTGTCCCCACAAAAATGATCACACCAAGGAGATCACTATCATGGATCACATCAGGGATAAAAAGACTTATACATAGGCGCGACAGAGCATACCGACAAATGAAAAAGACCTCAAATAACCATCTAAAACAGAAACACCGAAGTCTTAAAATGCTGGTCAAAAAGAAACTGAAACTGGCACATGAATCCTATGTTGAAAACATCCTTGAAATTGACAAAAATATCCATGAAGACCACAATGAAAGAAATTACAAGTCAGTCACCAAAAAGCTGTTCTCTTACATTAAAAGCACACAACAACAATCTCAAACAATAAACTCCATCAATGACCCAACCACTGGCACTCTGAAAAACTCAAATGCCGAAATAGCCCAGGTGCTAAACAATCAATTTCAGTCAGTCTTTTCCCCACTAAACCCCCTTACACTGTCACAACATTGCCTGACGACCTTACGGAATAATACACCTGATAACTATATCCAGTCAAATAGTCATGGCTATCCGACCATCAAGGAAATTAAAGTAAACGAATCTGGTGTCCTTAAACAACTATCTGACCTCAAAACCAACAAAGCTGCCGGACCAGATAACCTTAATCCTGCCATTCTGACACAAATGCGTTACGAAATAGCTCCAGCCCTCACAATACTCATCCAGAAAACCCTTGACACTGGGACATTACCAAATGACTGGACAAAAGGCAATGTAGTTCCAATATTTAAAAAGGGAGATAAAACCGACCCCTCAAACTACAGGCCAATCACCTTAACATGTATCATGTGTAAGATTGCAGAGCATATAATTGCATCTCATATAAGTACTCACTTCAAAACCCATAACATCCTGTATGACTTACAACATGGCTTTCGTGAACGTCGGTCCTGCGAAACACAATTAGTACAACTTATTGACAACCTTGTTGGAAACCTTTTTGCAGGACACCAAACTGACTTAATACTGTTAGATTTTAGCAAAGCTTTTGATAAAGTTAACCACATAAAGCTACTCTACAAATTAAATGAACACGGCATCAGAGGCCCAATCTTAAACTGGATTAGATCCTTCCTATATGGCCGCAGACAAGTAGTTGTCCTGGAAGGGGAAACCTCAGCTTCAGTCCCTGTCACATCAGGGGTGCCCCAGGGTTATTTCCTGGGCCCCCTACTGTTTTTACTGTATATTAATGATCTCCCTGACGAATTAATATCACAAACCAGACTTTTTGCAGATGACACAGCCATATATATAACGATCAAAAGCCCCTCAGATCACAGCACTCTACAAACCGATCTAATTAAATTGGAGGAATGGGAAAGAAAATGGGATATGTCGTTCAATCCGGGAAAATGCCAAGTATTAACAGTGGCTCGCAAGAAAAACCCAGTTTACCATCAATACATCTTGCATGGGCAAATCTTGCAACATAACAGCACAGCCCACTATCTCGGGGTTGACCTAACCACAAACATGTCATTCAACGAACATATAAATAAAATAACATCAAGTGCAAACCAAACTCTTGGATTCCTGAAAAGAAATATAAAAACCAAAAATGAAGTTATTCGTAAATTAGCATATCAAGCTGTGGTACGGCCTAAATTAGAATATGCAGCAAGCGCATGGTCACCTTACACAGCCACAAATATCATAGAAATTGAAAAAGTTCAGAACAGGGCTGTACGGTGGATAAAAAATCAATATTCAAGATATGCAAGTGTTTCGGCTATGACTTCTGATCTAAATTTAAAATCACTGGAGGCCAGAAGAAATATATCACGGCTGTGTCTCTTCCAAAAAACCATCCAAAACCATGTGGAAATTCAAATTCCAACATATCTTGAAAAGCCCACAAGAAAAACTCGATTCCACCATCAGGAAACATTCAGACGCATTCATACAGGCCCAAATTACTTCAGATATTCCTTCTTCCCTGCCACTGCAATTCTCTGGAATAACCTAAACCCTGACCTGGTCACACTCTCAGACCCTGACATGTTCAGAAAGGGTGTGTACCAGCATATCAAATAATTGGCTCAAATTATCATTCTTTTAACCTAGTGTTTTTAACTGTTTTTATCTCTCTTCTGTAACATAAAACCTATAAACCTTATTCTCCTATCTCACTGTCATCTCCTTTCTGAACAAACGCTACCTCTATTCTGCACAGACGCGCACTGGATATAATACCCGATAAGGGGGTCTCCAGTAACGATAGATAGATAGATAGAGATGCCACAATGAAACATCGCTGAAAAACATGTATATCTTTAAAAAAACAGGCATTATATATGTCCGAATAGAAAGGTTTCCGCGGGATATTTCTCCATTGGTTGACATTTCGGAATCCATTTATTTCACGACCTCGCCGACGGGTTGAACACTGTTAAAGGTACTCAACCCGTAAAGAGGGTCCCCATCTCAACAGATTCCAACAACAACAATCCGATCAGAGGGTCCTATATTACTATTTCTTTGGCTTTGGGGGTAAAAAATATTTGATTCGAGTCGAGGAACCCATCAAACAAAGCTCAGAGTTATTAGATATTGATTTTTGAAAATTCTTATGTTCTCGAGATGAGTACTTATAACTGCCGTCAATTTGGTAACATGCTCGAGATTTTACGCCAAAATTCTATTCAAACAGACAAGGATGGATAACTCTATAATCAAGTGGTAATAATTGACTACGTACTGGGCCAGTAAGAATTCCCGATAATGAAAAATAATAGATTTCTAAAATCGATATCTAACAAATCTGAGCTTTGATGGGTGACTTCCTCGACTCGAATCAAATTTTTTTGACCCCCGAAGCCATTGAAATAGTAATTGAGAGGAGTTTTATCGGGTTGAGTACCTTTAATCAGTCCAATTCACGACAGCGGACAAATACATTTCGCGCCATTGTTAAGCTTTCACTAATTTTTAGTCGTCAGAATGGGATACAAATTCGAATTCTGTGTACATTTTATTACACATTGATTTGTGCAGTTGAATGTTGGTAGCTTCTAATGCTTACTTACAAATCATAATTCAAATGCTTCCAGCGACAGTACGGGCGCACCGTTTGTTTATAAACGTGATGTGAAGTACAGTGGTTATATCTTTCATGAAAGCATTGTACACCACTGGAAACCGGACAAAAAAGTGGTCGAACAAGATCTGCTCGGTCACATGACAGACCACAATGGAAATAATATTTGAAAAGGGAAACTATTGGAATGGGTCCCTTTATTTCGATATAGTGATGGGCCATGAATATATAGCTTGCTTTAGTGGAGAGATCTCACATGAGACCATCGGAGACTGGCGAAACAAAGTGGTCGAACAAGGCTCTTTGTGTATACAGCAGTCACGAGACAGGGCACAGCCTTGTTCGACCGATTTAACCGCCAGTCTCCGATGGTTTCAGTGAAGATATCTGCGCTGGCGCTGACTGATCATGGTTGATCCATATATAAAAATGTAGGGAATATATATATTATAGGAAATTGACAGAGTCTTCACTTACGCCCGTGCTATGAGATGTAGGGCGGTCCATACAGAAACAACAAAATAACCAAAACATACTGTCTCTGCGGAAATATGGTGTTCTAAATGGCGCATCAAACTCAACGCCAAAAAAACTCAGTTAATTGTATTTAGTAGAAAACATACTAAAGGCAAACTAAATTTATCCATCTTTGGGGAAACTTTCGAACAAACCCAGGAAGCAACTCTATTAGGCATAACCCTCGACAGCAGATTATCTTTTCACCCCCATATTAAAAACATCTCGACCAGGGCCTCCCAAAGAATTGGGCTATTAAGGATGCTCAGGGGCACCTCATGGGGACTCAATCCAGAAACCCTGATTAAACTTTATAAGCAATTTATACGACCAATTATGGAATATGGGGCCATAATAACAGCCGATCTTCCTAAATCCACACTCAACAAACTCCAAATTATACAGAATAAAACATTAAGAATGGCCCTTCAGGAAAACATACGTACCCCCACCAGAACGTTACATGATACAGCCGATATACATACTATCCGCGTCAGATTACAAGTACTAGCCGCAAACAGTCTTATAAGACTACAAGGCAGTACTTTAGTCGACGAACTAGAACTTAGGAAAACTTTACTCACCAAAGACAAAACAAAAGCAGCTGGCCGGCGAGGCGAAGTTGGTTCTGGTTCACCGCAATAAACCCCTCAATGGTCATGCCATCACTCCCCCAATCCAACGAACACTTCCCAATCAACATAAAAAATAGACTTATCTCATAAAATTCATAAAACGCTAGGTCGATCAAGTTACTAACACAGTTCAATCAAAAGGAAAGTAAGTATACAAGTAGACATCACATTATCGAGTCCGCCCCACCAGGAAGACATGTAATTATGAATTATGTTTCAATAGGGCTCGATGAGACGTACTGTTCATCGACAGGATATCACAGTGAATTGGCCACGCCCTCTCTGCAGTAAAGCAAGCCCTAAATAAAACCCACTGGTAATACTCAGCTTAAACAACCTATTGGGTATGTACTAACCCATGTATGCAACATCCGCAATATCGACCGTCTAACAAGACTAACATAATATTAAAACGTAGGGTAGCGGGCTCCGGCCCTAGATGGCTCCTTGGGCGCTGATGAATGTCCCCTCGGGCGGCATAGATACCCTTTTGGTGGCCGTATTATAAGCCATTGAGTAATTATCTCTTTCAAAATGACTAACCTGCTAACTCTTTAACATAAAACTCATAGTATTACCCCGCACACCAAATACAATGTGTACAGGCTGGCACAAGAATATTCCGAGCCTGCCCTTACGCGTTGTTAGTTGTTTGCCTGTGTGGTCGCAGTATAAGCTATCAATATAATCTCCCTCAACTGACTTACTACCACATATACAAACTTAAACACATGTTCTCAACCACGTCCGTACATACACGAAGACACAATACTAGCAACAACAGTCGATACCCAATCCTCAGAGACATATCACCAACAGTCTGGCCTCAGCTGCGTCCTCATCTGCGCAACAACACAACCAGGTCAACGGGCTCTGAGACTCACACAGGAGTGTAAGGCGGGCATTGCACCACCGAGAGTTGGGGAGCCCCGAGCGACCTTAAGTCAACCGGCCGGCATTGCACACCCTTCCTAGAGTTGAGCCCGTAGTATAAGCCCTGAATATAACAGACTAAGGCAACGGAGTTCAAGCATGCACCAACTTGGACACTAGTTTACAACAAACACTAAATAAAAAGATATCAACTAAGTTAAACTAACAGAACTCGTATTACAATCAAGGTAAGTCTTCTCGCCGGTCCGCTTTTGGAATGGGGGGGGGGGGGCTTTGCTTCCTGCCAGGGTGGCATGTAACCCATACTCCACAAGCAAGCATCAAATGACTAGGAAACACTCACAACCAAACTCAACAAACGCTCTTCAGCGGCACTATATCACTCAACCGTAGGTTGTAGGAGAGGGCTTACAGCCCTTTCAAATCTTCCCGGGGGGATCTTCCCAAACCCAAACTCCAAACTCATCTCTGCGCATTTGGCTATAGCAGAATCGCGGTATGATGGCGCATTGAACCACATTGAATCACACGTTCTGCCTTGCGGTTGTTTTTTAAATAACTAACAAACTAACACTATTTTAAATTATAACACGGGCCCCGTTCGTTTTTCAGCGCACCTTATGACACGCTCAGCTCAATCATATATTAAAGGGACCCACCGGGACACCCCTCACACCCCATATTAAAGCTCGTGGGCTCTTCCCCAAATAATCAATCAAAGAGATAACATTAATTCAATTGTGTCCGCTTTTTCCGTGTTCAGACATGACTATTTTCTGTGTGCTATATCTCCAACAACAACAAACCGAGGGGTGAAGGAGAAGATCACTCGATCTTTTCGACCATCCTGGGCGCTTCGCGCCCATCTACTCACTTTATTTATATTATAGGAATACAATTATTGTGACACTATATTTCAATATATCACTATTTCCCCATTTTTTGCCACATTTTTTGGACATGTGGACATGTGGACATTCTCAATTTGAAAAGTTAAGAACCTTGTTTTATATATAGGTACTTTTATTGTTCTGAATAATTAATGCCAGGGACCTGTGGCTTGAACCTAGTATGTTATATAGGAAATATTCGGTTTCCCCGAATTAGATGCTTCAAATGGACGTATATGATATATTCGAACCAAAATAACAACCCGAAATGAGCGAACACACAGTATGTCATGGCATATTATAGGGTAAAGATCCATATCCAAATGTATGATGTATAAGTCCCTTTAATAACTGAAGTAATATACTGCAGGATCTCGTTATGTTTATATATAATACTAGCCGATGAGCCCGACGTTGTCCGGGCTATTCCAAAACCAAATTTCAAGTCGATAGCTCTACCCGTTTCCGAGATCTGGTCTGCGCATGCGCGAAGCTGACGTCGCACGTACTCGACGACCCGATAAAATTCGTATCCGGGGCAAGATACATTCACATACCAAATTTCAAGTCGATAGCTCCACCCGTTTCCGAGATCTGGTCTGCGCATGCGCGAAGCTTGCGTCGCACGGGATCGGCGACCCGATAAAATTCGTATCCGGGGCAAGATACATTCACATAGCAAATTTCAAGTCGATAGCTCCACCCGTTTCCGATATCTCGTCTGCGCATGCGCTGCACGGGCGCCGCATGGGCTCGCCGATACGACGTTGACGACCGCCTGGTCAAACTACACACACGTACCAAGTTTCGTCCCGATCGGTCAACCCGTTTTCGAATGTATAAATGACATACAGACATACAGACAGACAGACAGACAGACAGACAGACAGACAGACAGACAGAGGTCTTCAAAATATATAGGAGATACATTTGAAGCATACAGCGATGTGTGCACGGAAATTGACTCGAAAATGCTGTTAAAAAGTGCACCCAGTATGCATCAGCCACTATACTATTATCTTTAAATTGTTCATCTGTACAATTGGCTCCCTATTTTTTTTAATGTTGTTGTCGATATTAAACGCACGAAACTTTTATTAAGACATTTCCATGACATGGTGAATCGTGTGATGTGGTTTAAAGATACTTACAAGATGCGTCACTCGAGTAAGGGGTGGGGTCTGTGACAGTGGGCGCTAACCTAATAAATACTTTTGTCGTCGATTTTTACCAAACAGATATATAATCAGATCTAATGATGTGTTTTAAGATACCAATGCGGTGCCAACCATGCCGGGTGGGAGCCGGGAAGGGGCAAATAGTTTCATAACATTTTTATCGTCTAGTCATCTCAATTGTACAATAAATATATGGTATGATTCAAAGTTGGCAAAGTGCCACCGTCGGATTCAGGGATGGGGTCGTCGTGGCAAATCTGATCCCGACTTCCGGACACAGTAACTGGCAGAAGAACTCAAGCCAGCAATTGAAAAAGAAACTTGGATATGATAGGCGTATAATTGACAATGAGATAACCATTAAAATCCTCCGGAAATTTAGCCCACTGGAAATAACGTTCCAAATTCTTAACGGGACATATATTCTGTTCCAGTCCGAGCGATGAGTATCCACGCACCGTCATGCGGGGTGGGTGGAGTCGATTTGAGATTATGGATGCGCGCCCTACGAATATACCGTTAATTTGCTAAACGAGGTCAGCTCGTGCGACATTACCCATCTAAGCGTAAGCTTGGCGTCTTGGAGAGAAATGGAACAGTGAGCGGAGCTGGTTTGGGCCAGGGACGAGACTAGCAGAACCTGCGAGTACTAAGGCCGTGGCAACGGGCCCAAAGTTCCGAACGACGAAAACCTTGTCGATAACCTTTGGTACTAGACGTCGCTCTGGCTTCTTCGCTGGATATGCGACACGTGGGCTTTCAACTAAAATGGCCATCAGTTAGACAATATCCAACATTAGACGGTATCAGGTTGGGAATGTCGAACAGTTGAAAATTTTGATTTACCAGTTGGAAGAGTGGGGGTGCAAACTGAATTTCGCAAATTGGTCCGGTTCAAAGGGGTGGTTCAGTTGAAAATTCCAACGTCGACACCACACAACGTTCAACCTCTAGCCACGTCCCTGGTGGTGGCGAAGATGTCTGGTTATTTATTTTAGATAAGTATAAGGTTTTGTATAGCAATTTACCTCGACCTAAGGGCTAAGTGAAACATCGCACCGATATAGTATATTTTCGTGGCATCCAATTGAATTGAATCTCGGAAGTAGTTCGTACCTAACGTAACCATGTTTTTCGCGGAACGGGATGGGACGCGGAACAATGACAAGCCGCCTACCATGATTTGGAATAGCGTGTAATCGGCCATTTCTCGGCGAATATCCCACGAAGAGGGCTCTTGTAAGCGAAAGCTTGATAATCGCCTCAACTGATTTAACACCAAGACAAGGGTGAAGTGTAACTGGCCGAACAGGTAACACACCCGTGGGTGAAGTCAGGTTTATTACACACGTTTCTCAATGAATATGCAGGAATTTGCAATATATGTCCGAATAGAATAATTAATACATTTTAATAACTCAATGTTTCAATTGTTTGAGCATTAATTTTTGCCGATTTGATTGAATGTTTCTTTTTGTGTGTACTTTAGGAATGTATTCGGCTTTACTTGGGATTACGCACAAGTACATAGTAACAGCTCAATGACCTCACTCGAGATCTGGATTCCATCTACTAGTGCCAGCCTCACCAATATAGTAGATAATCGTCCAATGCTGTTGAATTTATTAGTGATTACTGTTAATTTATTTCCTTAAAGGGGTACTTTACACTAAATCCTGCAATTTATGGAACCATCTCCTTTTATATTCAACAGAATATATGCAACATATAAATTAATTTGAGTCATGGATAAGTGCAAAATACCCTCATGTACTATAATGAACGATGCTAATAACGTGGTATTTATAATGAAAAAGAGTTTATAACTCCAGTCATAAATTCATTTTCATTATATAATTACCATGTTGTTTAGATCGTTCATAGAGCACATGGGTGTATTTTGCAGTAATCCATGTCAAATTCATTCGTTTGTTGAATATATTATGCTGTGTATAAAAGGAGATGTTCCCATAAATTTCCGGATTTAGTCTACAGTACCCCATTAAGATATTTGTCCGATTGTATATTTGCCTGATTTTAATTATATTCTCCCGTAACTATAATGATCGGGTAAAATGTGCTTGCACATTTGTAATTTTGTTCATGTTGTTGTCAGTCATCAACTGCACTGTCAGTCAGAGAGATCAATACCCACCCACATTATCTACTGACGATGCTAGTTACTATCGACAAATATTCCTTAAGGACATGCCATTTCGGTTCGCGGACTCAGTCAACGATATCGGTTTGCATTGGAAGCAGCTCAGTCATTGGATCTTACTTAGTGCATCGGCGCCGTTTAACAGCTAATCTCTATAATGGCATGTCTGGCTCGGTCAGCATGGATTGGTTTCATCATTTTGATGCTTAGGGCAAAAGGACAAGAAATAAGAATTCGCCACTTTCGAATGATTTCTGCTACAATATCCCCAGTGATATCACAGAAGGAACTCCTTGGAGTTAGTGAGAGCGAGAGTAAATGTGCCCTGCTCTGTTCTGTAGTACCTTGGTGTCAGGTTATCCGCTACGACGAAGCCTCAGAGACGTGTAGACTTGCGTCGGGAAATCCCGGAAGCGGATCCGGAAATGTGATGATGAAGTCAGGTAGGTCGGGCCATTACTACATAATCATCATGAGATGTTATACAGTAGACTTAAATGTATACACTCCCCAAAGGAGTTGAAATTAGACAACAGAAATTTTAATCGTATTTCCAAACTTAATTACCGAAAAACTTTCCTCTCAATGTTATAAGCCCGTTTTGAAAAAAGGGACCTATATCATGTTGCTTTTAACCGATCACTCTATAATTGTTGTGTGTGTTTCTAAACTAAAATACGAGTTCCGGCCCATTTAAATTTATAAATGACCAGTTTGATTTGTTTTTCGACAGCTTACGCCAGTTTGCATGGGTTATTTTATTGGATATATATAGCATAAGGCTACAGCCTAAAGTTGGTATATGTGTGTAAATGTGTCTGCATACACCTGACACACCATACTTTAGAACATGAAAATCCGGACATTTTCATCAGTTTTGATGACCTCCCGTGCCTATCACTGACTCAAGTGGTGTCAATTTTGACATCTTTAAACCACATAATTAGACTCTTTGTAAAACTAACTAGAAATCAAATTGGTGGCAACCGATAACTAAACAAATCTTATTAAATTTAGTGCCCCCACCACTAATCCAAACGGCACAAATTTGGCATCTTAAATCACATGATTAGATTTCTTGTGTGATGGAGAAGAAGGTGAATAAATTTGGTGGAAATCGGCGCAAAAATATATTGTTATCAATTTTGGTGTCCCTCTCCCGGGTCTCCCCTCCATGCACCATGACTGGGGCACTTTTGACATCATTAAACCACACAATTAGACTTCTGGTATCATGGAGATGATTATATATAAGATGGTGGCAATCGGCGACTAAACAAATTATTATAAAATTTAGTGCCCCCACCTCTCATCCAAAAACGGCACCAATTTGGCATCTTTAAATCACACGATTATATGGAAATCGGCGCTAAAATATATTTGATCAATGTTGGTGCCTCTCCCCTTTCGATCACCCTGACTCGAACGGTGCTACTTTTTACATATTTAAACCACACCGTTAGATTCCTCATATCATGGAGAAGAACATTTATCAATTTGGTTGAAATCGGCGCTAAAATTATTTGGTGCCCCTCGCCCCTTCAGTGCAACCCCGACTCGAATGAAGCCACGCCATTAGACTCCTGAATTAATTTAGATAATTATGCATGATTCCTGTGGTAATCGGCGACAAAACAACTTCTTATAAAATGTAGACCCCCCCCCCCAATTCCGTGCACAACTGACTCGAACGGCGCCACTTTTGATATCTGTCAACACCATTAGATTCCTCATACCATGGGAGTGATTCTGTATAAATTTGATGGAAATCGGCGACAACAACATTTGCTGCCCCTGCCCCTTTTTTGTCCCTGACAACAGCGTCACTTTGGAAAATTCTAACCCGCACCATTATCTTTCTCGTAGACAGTTACCCCCTTGGTGCCATTCCATTTTATTCCAACTGACTCACAAACGAACTCTTCCATGCTCTCACTCTCTCATTGGTCTTGATTAAATGGACCAGCAAATTTTGTATTGAAATTATAAATGTAGTAGGTCAACAAGTCAGTAAAACACGACACTACCAATAAGAAAGATTTCAAAGTAATTTTTAAACTATGGGTGATTATGCCGATTGTCTGTCCATCCTTCTTTTTATCAAGAACCAGTTCGTTTCAAACTTAATCAACTTCATTTCGCTTCGTGCTAAACAAATCTCTTCTGTGTATCTTGATTTAAGATCTATTAGAAATGACATATAGGCTGCCTGGAGTAAACTTCGTTCTATATATATATTATTTTATTAAAAACCATAAAATATTCGAGATGGAGTTTTCTGCAAATATGGCTACAACTGAGTTTTATGCCAATGAGTGTGAGTTGAACTAGTCAACTATAACCTCATGTAATGCAAGGTACATCTCCTTAACTGTTTCCTCATAAATCTACAATAAGATACTAAGTACTGACTGTCGGTCTCTTTTTTGAGTTGCGGAAAAATAGAAATTTCATGTTGGACACCCCCCACAACAGAGACACTCTATATTGACGTATAGCCACATCTCTGACTGTGTCCTCACAGTGTGATGAGCAATTTCAGTTTCATGTTATAAGCAAGCTTTAAATTGGCACTGAGTTTGAAATTTAAGACTGGAAAATATGTTGTAATCATTCCAATAGTTTAATGTTCCAGCTAATTTAACTGCAAATTATACTTTATACCACAAGTATGATGTTGTCCTACATTCAGTCTAATTTTTGTTGTAAAATCTAGGTTGGACATACCCCTTTCCCCGTAAACAAAAAGTAACACCAATCCTTTGGGAAAGGAAAATATATTTGAATTTACATTTGCACCCTTTCCACTTGGACATATTTTTATCAGGATGTTATACCTGGCAATTCCGTTTTTTTCAATTACGTTGTACATGTATCTAAATCGTGTGTATTCGACTTCCACTCTTCCAGTTAAGCAGACGAATAAGACATGTTCTTTGTTTTGATGGCATGCGAAACGAGAACGAGACTCAGTACTTGTGTAGTACCAATTACAGCTGGCAGCCATGGGGTGCAAATATTAATGTATTTGAGTGGGATGTCAAGTCGTGCGTACATTGGTTCCCTATATTCCGCTCTGTAATACGCAATCGAGGTGGGATAAAACATTTCAACGTGCATGGTAACAAGTTTTACACGGAATGAATTTCCACCGTGCGCAATTGTGAACAAAATAACCCAATTATCGGACGCTAGTCACATATATGTACATTTATAATAAATTAAACCACTCACCAACTGACTAAAATAGTCATTGCTATATCCATTCCCATATATCATTAGAATAATTTCCGTTTACCCGATAATAAGTGTTGGTCTTCACGTACAGCAAACGGAGATATATAGTACTGGATTTTGTCTGCATGCTCTTGTAATTTACGGGAAATCGCCAACGCTAAAGGTTACAATACACCAAATAATTTACATAGGCGTCAGTGTTAACAAATCCCACTGGCCTGTATTCGCAGGCAAGCTTTGACCCTGCACGAGTATTTGAAATTAAAGAACGTCCTTTTAGACACACAGAAATGTGCACAAAAGTACTTGTTAGCGTGGTAGATCACACTGGAGCTTGACAAACGTGACACTACCCTTAAAATTGAGAAAAAAATGACATGGAAAAAAACACAAACACCTCCCATAAATTATTCGCCACTTGCACAACCCTAACCACTCTACTAATTTGTATTTGGGTGTATTGTAACCATAGTGCCCTGGCTTAAATTGCAGAAAGAATCTGACCTCTGTTTCCAGAGTGGCTCATATGACCCTGACAGAATACGCCCATGGTACACGGTTCACTCTTGATCAACACTGGGACAACGGATATAATAGCGTGCGAACCTATATCACACTAAATCGTGACAAGTTTTAAATATGCGGCATTGTGAATCAGTAACGCAGAATATGAAAGTCAGTTACATCCTCAGTCGAAGTTGTTCGCCAAGAGAAACATTCCTCCATGCGCATTGACCCAAATTGTTCGTTCCGTGTTGTCCATACGACTTCGACTGAGAGTGTGACGATGGTAACACAGACTAACCATTATTATGTCTAGTAAACCATAACACATACTAACTCTTATTATATCTAGTAAACCATAACACAGATTAACCCTTATTATATGAATAAAGCGGTAACACAGACTAACCCTTATTATATGTACCCAAATGGTAATCCTGTCAAACCATAATTATATGTATCTTGTTTCCAGATTATGTTCCAATACAACAGCTGTGGAATGGAAAGTGGGGATCATCTGCACCTGAATCGTTTACACTGGTCATTTCATTCGGGATCGACGGCAGATTATATGGGGATGCAGAGGACATCGATGGTGTGTCAACAATAGGGGGGACATGGGAAATTGAACCTACAGCTCGAGTAGAATTCATTTGGTTGCAAAGTGGAACTGAATATTTTTTCACAGCAGATATCAGCCCGTCCATGGACACGATGAGAGGCGTGTGGCGCCTACCTCCCAGCAGTGTGACGCATGACTGGGAAGCGACATTGGAGATGCTTCCGTGATATGTTCATTACTCACCATCTCAACAAACATACAAACAACATGGTTCGCCTTGAATAAACTGGTATTCTGCAATCATAGTCCAAAGGATGATGGGTTTATTCTGATGTTAAGGAACGGACACACGTCACACGTTGTGGCGAAAGTTCCGATTTCTTTTTGAAATTAGAAAGAGGCCATTATTGTGATACAATGATCATAAACTGTTATGGCATAAAACATATTCAAAAGTTTTCCGGTACCAAGCACTTTTGTAAAATATAACTTTTTCAAAAGTGCAGTTTATATATTCATGATATCATATTTGAAGATCACGAGAGAAGACTTAATGATTCAATAAATTTAATAATTATTTTCACAAAGATATATTAGTATTCTATATTTGATAATTGTAATGTCATGCTTGCTGATCAATGGAACATTGAAATGAGATGAGTTTTAGACCATAAGTCCATATGATATGATACGTTTATTGGACAATTAATTACTGCTTCGAGTAGATTGTGGCAATTCTAGAAACAGGTGAAAAATCAAAGAGCAAAAATAAGTCATTGAATATATAAAATAGCTTTGAATGGTCGGTCTTTACTAAAATCTGGCCAATTTTGTTTAATCAAATCTAAAAAATTAATTAAAATGCTTTCGGTAAATCTGGAGCATTGTAATATAAATTCCGCCATAGTGCATCGTTTACACGTGCTCTCAAGTTGCGCAGTATCGACCCTGGTTTCGTATGTCTGCTCGTCTCTATCTCTAGTCTATGTACAATGTCTTGTTACTATTCATGAGATTGGTCTCCCTTCCCTAAATGGTTATTTCAGCCAAACCTTGGCTGTTTATTTCACAGGAGTTTCTGGGATAACCTGTGTGTCGGCTCAGAACAGGCGTGCCAATTGAGGAGAACACGCGAAGGATTTGTGTAAATGTTAGCCCAAACGACATTTCGAAGTAACGACTGCTTTGTTGTTTATTTCGAGGAATAATACCGCATCATATGAATTCAGCCCAAATATATTGACAGGTGTCAAGGGTCAAACTCAAAACTGAGCAATAAAAAACTAATATTAATAAATACCGAGTATATTTAATTTAACGCCAATGGGTCGTTTATGTGCGTTCAAGAGTGTATTTATGCCTAAAGCAAAGTGAAATAACGATCTTAAAATGAATTGGCCGGTATATTGTATTAGTTATCAGGGTTACCAGGGTCGTGGTTGCATAAATTACAATATAGTTTATGTTTATGCTAAGATAACTTGATCGGTATTGAGGTTAACACATGTCCCATATATGGACATTCCAAATATGGAAAGTGACGTGCGCAAAATATAGCTGTGCATCGATATCGGTTATCTGGGTCAGATATATTTATAGCGTCGAAGCGAAGAAATGTCAAATTCCTTGTCTGGATACGCGTCTTATTCTCACGTATACCGTGTTTATATCGGTTTTATTCTATGTGTTGTTGTGTATTGTATTACTTTGATCAAGGTTGCGCTTTTGTTATTCTCACAAAAGGTAAATTTGATGCGTGTTTACATTTCAAAATTCCGTCGGCCATGTATAGTAACACTGAATTCCACATTCCTGAATTACGAGACTAATTTATCGAATGAGGTCAATTTTTCGCATAAAACAAGACACGTATATGTTATTCTGCACCATTCTGTCGAGTGCCGAATCTCATTTCGCATTATTTTCGTTTTTATCGAAAAATAATCGTTCTCTAGCTATGCCTATGGCCCATGTAAATTTTTTCAACCAAAAAAAATTCATTGTTTTGCCAATTTCAAGCTAGTTGATAGCATGGTCATGGTATAATTTGGCCTAGCGAGTGTCGGTAGACGTTTCTTGAGTGTGCACAACAAATTTTGGTCCCAACGAAGCAGGCTAAAATCGTGAAATTTGTCAATATTACTTTGCGAGGGAAGAAAATATTCATTTAAACTTCCAAAATTGGTTGAAATATGCTCAACAACATTCAGTTGAATGGTGACATTATTTATAGTCACCGACTAACTTCCACGATGAATCAAATTTGTTTTTATTGGTGACAATTATGTCGCGAGAGATAAAAATGTAAATTTTTTAAAGAAAATGTTAAATTTTAGCTCATTTTAAGACTTTAGTTGCTTGTAGATCGGTGTTAATTATCTTTGTCAATGATGTCATGTCACGCTTGTTAATAATTCATTTGTTCGGAAATACTTATTGGGGGTCGAAATGTATAAAATTTAACTACCACCACTTCCAAAAACAACACCGATAAACAATAACACTATTTGTTCCATGCAATGGAAATGGCTATTTATTGTCCTGATATCAGTGATATAAATGAATGCCTAAAATTAGTATTATCCTGAAATAAATTTATGCCACTTTGGCGAACATGGGAACCACGGTACAATTTATGCCATTTAGGCACACTTCAGAGTGAAATCAGGGCTTATATTTCGGCGAGAATCCAAATCTAGATTCTCATAAATATTCTCGCAAATTACCCTGGATTCTCGTGAAAAAGTATATATGAATTCTCGCAAAATCAGATGAAATATATGCCCTGGAAATATAGCAAATCGTTTAATGCTTGAGAATTTTGGTTTTCGGAGATTTATATATATGCTTCAAGACATATTATGGACTTGTTATGGACTTTTTCGGGTGCGAGAAATTGATAAGTTAGTGCTCAGGCACTTTGCCAACCTGGGGAATGTTATCATTCTACTAACATCACTGAAAATTTCCAAAAAAATCTGCCACACCACTTCATAGAGAACATCGTCTGAACTACTCCATATTGTAAATATTTACATCTCGATTCGGGGCGCAACTATCGGCTATAATTAAACAAAAATGATTTTGCCATCTAGAGTCATTGCATTTAACTAATATATAAGAATGATGTTGTGTATCATCCATTTGGATTAATATTCGTAACGAATAACTACTTTGAGAAAGATTATTCTTAATTTCTATTCGATCACTCTGCCCGGTGTCTGCCGGAGTGTTTCACATCACTTTAATCAAGGAAGACTGTTCAGAAAAACTGCATTTCAAGAAATCGTTTAATGCTTTAGAATTTTGGTTTTCGGAGATTTATATATATGCTTAAAGACATATTATGGACTTGTTATGGACTTTTTCGGGTGCGAGAAATTGATAAGTTAGTGCTCAGGCACTTTGCCAACCTGGGAATGTTATCATTCTACTAAAATCAACACTGAAAATTTCCACAAAAATCTACCACCCCACTTCATCGTCTGAACTACTCCAAATTGTAAATATTTACATCTCGATTCGGGGCGCAACTATCGGCTATAATTAAAAAAAATGATTTCGCCTTCGAGAGTCATTGCATTTAACTAATATATAAGAATGACGTTGTGTATCATCCATTTGGATTAATATTCGTAACAAATAACTACTTTGAGAAAGATTATTCTTAATTTCTATTTGATCACTCTGCCCGTTGTCTGCCGGAGTGTTTCACATCACTTTAATCAAGGAAGACTGCATTTCAAGATCACCAAACAACTTTCCTTTTTAGGGCCACCACATCTTTCCAAAGATGTACTTCTTCCATTTTGCTATCAAAGACCGAAAAATGTCGTTAAACTACAGATCCAAATACCCACTAAGGGCCCCTATATCTTGTTTATGTATGGTGGAGTATTTTCAATTGTTTTTCATTGCGCCCCAGCTGACCAGGTATCTCTAATACTGTGGCCGATTTCCTGTTGATTGCTCCCTACTGGAGTGGATCAGTCTTCATACCAACATTTGTTTTCATTGGGCTGGACTATTGTAGCTGCGTTATTCTTCATTGTAATATATGGGGGGATGATGTCATATCATGAAATAAAACTTCAACTCCAACATTATGATAAAATTTAATGGATTGTGGTGAGAAACTAAATAGTTACTCTATATCAGTTATTGGTACTTAAATGGAAAAGTATGTAAGTTGTATTTTCAAAAGCTCAAATGTATTAAAATCGATCGTTGTGTCTGCTCAATAATTGATCAGATCCTATACACAATGGAGATGATAATACACTGGAGATGATAATACAATGGAGATTATTGATCATATCATATACACAATGGAGATTATTGATCAGATCATATACACTATGGAGATGATAATACATGATATCCATGATTAGATCCTATACACAATGAAGATGATTATTTGTGAAATTCATGATCAGATCCTATACACAATGAAGATGATTATTTGTGAAATTCATGATCAGATCCTATACACAATGTAGATGATAATACATGAAATTCATGCTCAGATCATATACACAATGAAGGTGATTATTTGTGAAATTCATGATCAGATCCTATACACAATGTAGATGATAATACATGAACTTCATGATCAGATCATATACACAGTGGATATGATAATACATGAAATTCATGACCAGATCCTATACACAATGAAGATAATAATACAATGAAGATGATTATTTGTGAAATTCATGATGTTTCGCCGGATAGATCCAGAGAAATTCTTTGTTAAAAATATCTTTTAATCTTTGACTGGATTTATGCAATCGTCCTAACTCTTAATGGACGATTGGTTGGACAACCGACTCTACAATGTCGAAGCCCAACAGAAAGCAGGCCGTAATGATCTTGTAACACACTTATCCACCGGTTCACGGCCTCTCAGATTGCAATACACGATTTCTGGCAATTTTGGTCAAGCTGGAAGCTGGAAGGGGGTACTGAACTTAAAATCTTTGCTGAGCCATTATCTTTGGCATAGATCCCATCAAGCATGTTTCATTTTCGACGGAAATTTCTCTGTACTTTAGCTTCTTCGTACAATTTGTCAAGAGTTATGCACCTTGGTTTGCACACACAAAACGCTTGATTACACTTATTTTAGAGCTGAGAAATATTTGAAATAGAAAAAAAGTTATAGTAGCAATTCCACTGAATACGAAAATCATGTTACGTATCGAATTTTTAAAACTTTTGTGAACTATTCCAGTTTTGTAACATAATTAAACATTCGAACCAGTAATGTCACATTTAACACAGCCTGCACTGGCTGTTATGCCCCCAGATACTTATTTTTTCTATTCTCAGATCCCCCTACAACCCGATAAATCGTGTACTGTTACCTCAGTTCAAATTCAGGCCTCTCTGTGTTCTAAATAAGCCTCTCAGTTGAGTTAGGATTATTGACAAATCTAAACATCAGTACTTTTTGCAATAAAATTATTATCAGTATGCCAACAGTTTTCAATTTCTCAGTTAGGGGGTCAATTTGTTTTCAATATTGGTTAGAGGGTACTATGGGTATAATGATTGATTTACGTCATTTCTGGACATGAGTTTTATTGGTATAATGGTAGATTTTACGCCATTTATGGACATGAGTTTGTAGAATTTACGTTGAAATTCTGGTGGCGGATTATATCAGCGACACATTCAAATCGATAGTTCTACAACTGTATATGCCCTGATGGGAATTAATAGCGAGTTTGCGATTTCAGATCCGGTACGCATACGGGTACTATACGGGTAGCTATAATAGGCGACATCACTGTGTTGCTACCATATTGGACCCATCCAGCCCCCATTCCACGGTTTAAGTGCTGCAGGCCAAAAGTTCTGGAGTAGTATATATTCTATATATAGAGTTATGAATATTCATGAATTCCACATATGTAATTCATGAATATTCAAAAGCTCCATATATGTAATGCTAGTCCAGAACTTTGACCTTTAGCAATGAATGACCGGAATTGGGCTGGATGGATTCAATATGGTAGCAACTCAATGATATCGCTTATTGGCCGACTATACTTCGCGTTATGGAGACGATGTACCTCTGGATAATCAGTTGCATTCATCAGGGACGAAGAAACAGTGCATGGGAAGGGGGTGGTTTGTTTTCGCCCATTATGGTACAATTTTAAATTGGATTTCACAAATTATTTCATAAACCGGTCGATTTATGACTAAAATAGGTGGAATTTTCAGACTGAGAAAATATGTTATGATTGCTCTAATATACAATTAAATCTTCCAACCAATGTTCGGTGTAAAGCATATTGTGTTTAGACCCAGTGTCAAATAAAGTTCTAGGCCTACATGTAGTTTCAGTCAAATATAAGACTGAATTTGCCCTTTATATTAATTGAAGAATATTCAATCAGATTAAGTATTGGGTCGGAATTTTACAACATATCGAAGGGTCGGGGCATCAGATGGGAACATTTATCCCCATAATTGGGACTTCCGTCTGGATATAAACCCCCTAGGTAGTTTGAAAAGTTCAACTTTAAAACGACAAAGAGCTAGCACTGATATTCTATTCATTATATGGTTTGAATAAAGAGTATCATTTCTATTTTAAGAAACACGCGCGACACAATTTAGTGCTAAGCGTGGCCACTGACCTAAATATCTGAATGCAGTGACGTACCTCAAAATTGGAGATGGAGCTAGATCACAATTATTTACTTAGTTTCTAAACTGTTGACGGAAAGGGTCCATTCGTACATGTACTTATGCATGTATGTATGTATGTAGGTGACATCTGTGTGTTATATATATATATATATATGCCCATAAAAGAGCCACACGTTGTACTACATATTACTTAATAATTTGATTTTGATCTTTGTGTTATATATTGTGTGTGTGGGGGGGGGGGGGGTGATTCTGTGCAGTGATTGCACCATGGAATCACAGTTCATGGAAGGCGGCGGAGGGCATGGACCCGGCCCTCTGATGGTGATAGTTCCTGAACATTACCGTTGGCGGACCGGGTTTGTGCCCTCGGTGGCCTTCTTGGCATGTTTTTCCAAATTAGGACAGACTTGTTATTATTGTAAATATGTTATGAATATATACAGTCTTATGCAATGTAAAATGTTAAAAGACTGAATACAAAGTTGAAGTTGAAGTTGGTTGTACTATGTGGTCGGCCCTGTCCACCCGTTCATTGTTGTGAAATTGTACTGGCAGTACCCCATGCATATTGCCTT
This sequence comes from Siphonodentalium dalli, assembly GCA_032622095.1. Taxonomy (NCBI): domain Eukaryota; kingdom Metazoa; phylum Mollusca; class Scaphopoda; order Gadilida; family Siphonodentaliidae; genus Siphonodentalium; species Siphonodentalium dalli. The sequence continues at coordinate 154,042,448 of CP136062.1, forward strand.
TTCAAACCGTTGACCACGACGTTTTTGCTCTTACATTTCGACAATTGTATTAATTATTTATCGCGTCGTAGTTCGGATTTGGCGGAAATTTCTAAATTGAATGATTGATTGGTGCACGTGATATGTTTAGATTTTAATAGTGTGAAAATTCAGTGCCTGTTATTCGAAGATAGACACCCCTACCGCGAGTGAAGAGGCTATATATTGATATCCCTTCTGATATACTTCCAGTTGTCAGTCAGAGCACCATTGTACTTGAAAATCATTGTATATGAGCTTTATGACTCAGTATATATGGGGGTTCATTTTTAAAATGTGCTTGCTTCCGCGAACAAATTCTCATGTACATTTGTATTATCGAAATGGCCATATAGATCGATCGGAATGGCATATTGAGATATCCCTCAACCCAGATCAAGCTAATTCTGCTGTGAGCGATTTAACCCTTTACCCAACAAACCGGCCAAAAACGGCCAAATAAAGCTGCAACAGCCTAAATTATCTTGGGTCTGTCTCAATAAAACCATACAAATATGGATATCATTGGAACCGGCTCATTGACCACATTGTGATGGTTACAGTTATGCCCTGTGCCAATGCATTCTCTTATATATGCGAGTCGACCATAGGTCGCCTCGCATATATACGAGAATGCATTGGCCTAAAAAATCAACCCAGATCAAGCTAAAAACGCGGTCCCGATTTTCGCCCATATTTTATTTATATTTTACTTTTCTAAACTCATGCTTGAATTTTTAATTGCCAGTTCTAAATTATATTTAGGAATTCCAATTTAACATATATTTGTCTTATCAGAAGATATCACTGTGATGTTCTGGCTTGATAAAACTATTAACGAAATACTAGAATTTATAATATCAAAATATTGGCTTCTGTACATATACATGTATAAATGTACGTTGCCAGTATTTTAATTTATTTAAATAAAATAAAAAATGTATATGCGTAAAATGTATATTTTAATTGATGTCCGTAACAGCCAGGGTCCGTGTAAGTCGGGTCCGTATACATGTAAGCCAGGGTCCGTATTAGCTGGTGGTCCGTATGCGCCAGGGTCCGTAGGGCCAGGGTCCGTATGAGCCATGCAGGGTCCGTATCAGCCGGCATTCGGGGTTAGAACCCGTGCCAACCTCGTCTAGTATAGATATATGGATATATTTTGCTATCATACATGTACATACAAGTCATATACAATGAAATCGTTCACAGTGAAATAACCTTCCATTAAGTTCGATGTTGAGCATCCGTTATTAAAATAATGGATCATTGTTTGTCAAATAATGTACGATCCATTATCCTATATGTATTAACCGGACGCGGCGAACAAATAAGTATACGCTTTCAGAACCGGAGAGAAAACAGTTTTCAGTGAAACAATTGGGTTTCCGTAGTTAGCTAAGTGCTAGAAACCGCCTCGAGAGTTTGAACCTAAAACGTGTTAGCCAGGGAGCCCAGAGTCGTTATTTCGTGAGAATCCGGATTCAGAATCCGAATCCGATTACGGGGGCGGGGCTAATTTGATTTGGCCGCTGCACTACTAAGGGCGCTCCAAAACCCCACAAAATCACTTTCAATTACACATTCGTGTACATCCCTCATTTTCGGGTGTAAATATTAACTAATGTTCACTGGCCATAAAACGTAACTTAAGAAACGACATTTCCTGGCGCTAGTGGAACGTTTCCTCCGAAGTTTGCCGTTGCGCTGTGGATTCGACTGGTGTGAGCTATATATTTCTATTCAATTGTATATATTTATTTTTTCTTTCTTGATTTAGATATACACTATCGATTCGACTTCAAATAAGTTAACATTCCATAAGACATTTATCAGACAATAAAACATTAAAAATAATGATAATCGACGATGGTCGTTATACATATATGCATCACCAATACAGCACCACGCGAAACATCCAAAATAATGTGATCTGAATGAGCATAAATAGCTTATTTTCGAAAATGCTCTTCAATTTTCATCGTTGGTTGGTAATGAAGTAAAAACGCTCTTTATAAAATGTGATTTTTTTTAGTATTCTGCATGGCGTCGAACAACACGAAACCTGCCTCATTATTCAGAAGTCGAAATATTCTTTCTCATTGTTGTCTGGTGTAGAATACGTAAGCATAGAAGTGTTATACATGTAGTGTCTAATTGTATGTGGTTTCTTGAATTCCAATTATCATCTGAAAGACACTTACTCGCTTGAATTCTAAGTATCACCCTTTGACTTATAATTTATACACAGGGACGTGGCTAGACGTGGATAGGAGCAGTATGACAATTTAATTTCGCACATCCATTCCCTTCAGGTTAGATGTCTCAAACTGAATGGTATCCTAACATTTCCAGTTATCGGACAATTCTAACATGACATGCGCCATCCCCCGTGGTTGGCAAATTCTCATTAGTCCCATCGTATATGCATGATTCCAACTCCCCCCCACCACGATGACCTTACATGCTCCTTTAAAGTGATGTGAAACGTAAATTGAACCTCACAATTGAGTCCCCTGCGTCATTCTGTGGGAAGAGTGAATAAAATAACTCAGATACACGAAATCCCCCATCCTGAAGTCAGTTTGTACACATTATACGGCCATTCGGCTAACTATTTATATTCATCAATCGTCCCGATTAATCTCACCATAATAACACGAAAAAACAAAACGATGCGTCGTCTTGTGCAGTCACGGAAATGCCCGAGCACTTCCGACTCGATTGGGATTGAATCGGGTTTCGTTCTCAGAAATGGCTTCTAGGGAGGATGACCGTTCGCTGGAATAGCGTCATGCACATCAGAATATTAAAGCGAAAAACAAATTGACATCGCAATCGGTAGTCAATTCGACAGGGAAGGAATAGAAAGGGAATTGTTGCGTGAAATCACAAACGGAAGAACATTGGCCGAGTTAGTGGCAAAGATTATAATCGAACAGTCATCGAGAGGTAATAATTCCAAAATGTTACTATTTATAGAAAATTGTAAGCGCATTGACCGAATGTTTACATCAATCTGGCCGCAAGCACAGTACCGTGCAGAAAGAGTTGTCTTACTTTTGTAACTCAAAACTGTTTAATTACATTACACCTGTACAATAGTACAAATAATTGGTATTCAATATGCCAGTACAGAACATTTGTTAGCTCATTGGCCATGAAATGTTTTTAATGGCAAATTCTGTTGTCAAGCTTTAGTAAGCACTATTCATTCTGATGGATGATAACTATAATGGAAAGCCTTTTTCACATGTATTAGCTAATTGCACTTTAGCGTAAGTGAATTACAACTAAGCGTAATGTATTACACTCAGGTGTAATGCACACATATAAAGCGTACTTCACTTACGCTTAACCGTATGATGTAGATAAAGCATTACTCCTATGAGTAATAGAATTATGACTAGTGTGCTTAAGCGTAATTGATTAAAGTGTGCTTAAGCGTAATTGATTTACGCTTAAGCTCACTGGTCATTTATTTTCATTGATAGATTAATTACACTTAATCATAAATGAATTATGCTTAAGCGTTTATACGAGAAGCCGTTTTCACATTTATTCTGATTCTGCTTAATCGCAAATCATTTACGCTTAAGTGTAAATCATTTGCACTTAAGAGCAAATCATTTATACTTAAATACAAATCATATGCGCTTTAGCGGAAATAGTATGGGAGGCCCTTTTCACATTTATTATTTATTTGCGCTTAAGCGCAAATATTTGTGCTTAAGCATAAATCATTAAGCGCAAATATTTGTGCTTAAGCGTAAATCAATTGCGCTTAAGCACAAATATGTGTCTATCAATTTATTTGCGCTTAAGCGCAAATACCTAACACTCCATTACATCCCTCTGATGTGAATGATTGAGTCCATCTCATATTATATTAGCATGGGCCCATAGTAATAGCCCCATACAGACTCGAAGTTGAAGAAAAAACATATTTCCATATGCATATCAGCATCTCTGTCCCTGGTGTCCCAAGATTTGGTGCCTCACTCCCAGAGCTCATGTATATTTTATAATCTCCTGCACAGATATATACCATTTCCATGGCCATAAATAGGGAATTAGGGGTTACTGTGGTTTGCTTCCCTCATATGGTGTACTCATTGACTTGAAGTTGGGGAAAACCCCCTATTTTCATAATATCAGCATCCCTGTCCCCAAGAATCTGTCTCGCCATCCCAGAGATATAGTATATTTTATAAAAGAGACATATCCTACACAGATCTATATCATTTCCATGGTCATAAAACAGATCTTGGGGTTTCTGGGGGATTGTTTCCCTCATATGGTGGGGTTATATCAACTTTAGTGATGTGTTTAGGCCTGTGCCATGTAAAATTAATTCAGGGGGGATCAATGCATATTGATTTTTATTTGCGCTTAAGTGCAAATGATTTGCGCTTAAGCGCAAATATGATCTATTTGCTTAATTGCAAATGATAGAGGTTATTTGCGCGTAAATAAATAATAAATGTGAAAAGGGCCTCCCATATAATAGATCACATTTATGGCAATTTTATGCTAAAGCGCAAATATATTATTAGACACATATTTTTTGCGCTTGAGCGCAATTGATTTACACTAATAAATAATATATTTGAAAAGGCTGTCTCCCATGCGATTTCCTCTAAACTCAAATTTACTCTGGCAATAAGACATCAATCAAACATCGGTTTAGACTCCCCCATATACTATGAGATGGACTCAATTATTCAGACAGAGGAAATCAGTTGGAGTTAGGTATTTGCTTAAGCATTATTCATATTAATTATGCTTAAGTGTAAATGAGTTCCGCGCTTAAGCGTAAATGATGTACGCTTAAACGTAATTCATATACACTCTCATTGAACTCCCCTCAAGCTGAAATGGATGCAACCACATTACTAATGCCAGTAACCTACATCAGGTTATACCAATATACATGAGGTATATGGGGAGCCAAATTAACATTTAATAAATAATAGAGCTTAAGCGATATAATTGAGCTTAAGCGATATAATAAGGGAAGATATAATTGCGATTAAGTTCAATAAGGAAATATCTAATTGCGCTTAGCACAATAAGGAATATCTTATTGCACTTATAAGCACAAAAAGGAATATCGTATTGCACTTAAGCGCAATAAGGAATCTCTAAGCGCAATAAGGAATCTTCTTATTCCACTTAAGCGCGATAAGAAATATTCTTATTGCACTTAAGTGTAATTAGAGATTCCTTGATTGGGGGGGGGGGGGGGCTTTAGCTCAATTATTTATTAAATGTTAATTTGGCTTCCTCCCATAGAGGTGAGATAGCTGATGAACCCAATTACACTTAAGCGTAATTCAAATGTATTACGCTTATCGTAAGTTAATTATGCTTAAGGGGAGTACTCTAAATTGTTCTTTCGACCAGCTGTTTCTACCAATTAAAAAAAATTCTCATTTATTTTGAAACTAATGAAAGACAATGGTATATTTTTTTACTAGTAATATTCATTATAAACTTGTACAAATCTGAAAACAAACAAAATTTTAATATTTAAGAAATTTAGAGTTCCCTCTCTTACAGCAGCAACCACTATGCCAGGAAGACCAATCGATCTAGTTCAGCCCGATTGGGCTATTATAATTTATAGATCGATCGGTGGTTCATGCACTCTCTGCGTTTGAAATATTGCTAATAATTTCCATTTACAGAAGTCAATAATGCCATTGCAGATAACTTCATCTTAAATTCGACCAAATGTGTTGACGTTTGATAAGAAGGGCAGGAATTCCCCGATTTGTTTATTTTCAATCGATGAGAAGCATGACGACCTGGATCAGCTGATCGGTTCGGAGGTGTGCCAATCGTATTTTGCATGCTGTGAATACCCATTCACGCCTAAATTTGCAAACAATCCATATATAACATATACACAGTGTGTACACTTTGTTAGTTGCCAATTAATTCTCGACATTTCAATTAGAAAACATGAGATATCGATGCAAAAATCAAGACATAATCACATTATCTAGTTTGTGTTTTGTTGAATCTACTTTCGGTTATCGACATATCGGCTATTGTTTTGGCTGTTCTCTCAACCGTGCGTGCCAGCCGATCGTCGTTTATCGGGCGGTTCCGATTTCTTCCGAATATAATTCCATGACCTCCACGCGATGATTCGCGCCGAAAATGTGGTTGTATCTGAGAAGATTTCTTACTCTGACCGCAGTTTTCAACAATTTAATACGGGGCGAATACCGCATCAATAATATGCAACCTTGGGGTTTTATTTCTAGTTTTTTATGACCTTTCTTATGGTATATCGGATACAGTTCTGTCTGACATGAAATATATACCCACCGGGAGTGAAGCTAATGACTTTAAGCACCACTCCCAAAAGTTAACAAATATTCAGTGCACACATGTATAGTCTGTGTTATTTTTATTTTCAACAGCATACAATCGCATAAATAGTGTCTATATATCGTTCAGTATATATAGTTGCTTAGTCATCAGCGACATGGCTAGAGGGCTCCGTGGATTTTCCAGCTGCATCAGGGGGGGGGGGGGGGGTCGGAAAAACATTCCAGGCACGTATGATCATTTTAATTTTTTCCGGCCACGGGGGACCCACCCATCCAATTTCTTCCGTTTCCGGCCTTTTTTTCCAGGCAATTTTGGACACCCACCCTTTTTTCCGTTTCAGATAGTTTTTTCCGGTCAGTTTTGGACACCCACCCCCTTTAAATTTGAGAAAAATTATCAATTGAGCAACCAAATAGCTGATTATCCTGCATTATCATAATTTATTGCGCGATATTTGATTAGAACAGTGCATAATGAGATAACTATACCATTTGAATTTATCATATAAGTGTCATCAATCAAGAAATGTGTCAACATAATCACATTTCTAGGGATATATGAGCAGAGTGCCAAGGTTTTTATTAACATTCATTTTCATAATATATAGTCACATGATCTAGTCACATAATCACATTTGAGTGTTCTACAGAATACATGGTACCGGTACAACAAATTTCAGATTATTTGATATTTTGATATTTGCTATGTGAAATACAGTAATGCCCTAATTAATCGACTCCATAACCACAGCAGAATAATGGGTAATTTAATTTTAATTTCCGACTAAATCCTGAAAAATTACCCCATTATTCTGCTGTGCTTATGGAGTCGTTTAATTAGGGCATTACTGTATTGCTGGAATCAAATTGTTTATCAAAACATGTGGAAATACAACTGTTCATCCCAGTTCATCCCAGTTTGAAGAATAATGCTAATACCCAACATAACCATGATATACATGCGTGACTCTTCTTGGGGCATCTCAGAAACCAGAACTGAGGAAACATGTTATAGCGTGTAAGGCAGGCTGGTAGCCACTGCCTGAAGTAATAGCAATTGGGAATAATATGGATGGATAGCCCAATTTCACTTCTTTTTTGCTCACGATATCAGTGACGATAAAATCTTCGTTACTGTGATTAACATTACAAGCTGATCCACATTAACATGGAAAACAATGTGAAATTGTTCAAGCTGGCCCGGCTGGCAATCAATTTATTTGTTAAGATTTTATGTTTTACGTTGTCAAAAGTCTATTTTATTCCATTATTTATTATATCTTTATTTCCATGTCACATATGGTCAAGTGTGCTTTCATTTTATTGCTTATTTTCAGCTGAGTTCTGCTTAGTTATTCTTATTTTGTTGTATCAGTAGATGGAATCCTGATTAAATTTTATTTTTCCAATGACGCAGTGTCTAGTTCTATCAAGTTGGATTTGGGTTATTGTTGGCCATTATGCAACTGATCCAACTTCTGATAACCTCTATATGTAGTACAGCATTAGTATTAACTATATATGACCTGTTTCTGTTCAAAACACATCAAAATAAGACTCAATAGCAGAAATAGAAGAAAAAAATTGGCATATGGAAAAAACTGTTTTTTGGACCCAAGAGACACCCACCCACCCCATCATACGTGCCTGGAATTTTTTTCCGACCCCCCCCCTGGCTGCATCCCCATTTTAACCAGGTTGAACTCGCAATGTCGCGTAATTTCATTTGCTTCCCACCCCGTGGCTTGGAATTTCCTAACTGTACCTATATTATGGGCAGGGATCATGAAGCTATTTGAAATATGAGTCTGAACACTGCAAAATCATAGCATCTATAACAGTCTATCAAACGTCCATGAAAATTCAGGCCTCGATTTGTTTTTTAGTTTTGAAATTTTTTTTTAATCAGAACCTGACTGTAGGTCTTACTACAGACAAATTCAGACCGCGATTTGTTTTTGTTTTGACTGGCCAATGATCAATGAGTTGGGAGAACATTTAATTTTTTTAATTTGAATGGCCTCAAGAATTCCAAGTGTTGGAAATTTCCAAACTGACACTAACATTGGAAAATTCCCGTCGAAAGTTTTGATCGAATGTAGGAAAGTTGTCTAAAACCCAACAAATTCCCCGCTAATCACCAATTACCACTCTATATAAACCTCAACACCAATGCCCGAGTGCCTATTGCGACAGTCGTTTTATGTATTGTTTTATTCTATTTACTCGACCCGCGACGAGAGTAGCATCAAATATTGCTTGCGAATTCTTAAAGAATGCACACGGGTATTCTTAAAATAACACTCATGCCATCAAAAAGCTTGAGCAATCTGCCAGGCAAGAGCCATGTCAGGACAAAGGGATAAAACGCCGCCGGGTTTTAAGCCCAAGTATACCCTCATATACAGGACGTGGTCTCTTGAGTTATTGGTAGTTGCGTGGGTGTATAGCGCCGCACTCCGATAATACATATGTACTGCACTACCAGCCTAACCTAACATATATGCATGGCCGTGCAATTCCTAATTGTATAACCATAAAGCCTGGCAAAAAAGTGGCTGACAACTAAGTAAGGGTTTTTTACCGATGGTTTGGGGACCCCCTACCATATTTAAAGTATTAAATACACTATGAGCTAATGTGATGTGTTCTTAATATTAACTGACGTTGTGTGCAAATGGTAGTGCAGTCAGATACACAATGTGTAAAGGTGGGTTCGTTCTCGACAGTCTTTGGCACTTTAAAAAAAATAGAACAGCCCGGGGTCTACTCAAGACTTCAAATACGGTGGGGTTCCAAAAAAAACAGTGAATATTCGTCTTTCTTATTTGTCAGTCACTTTTAGTAACGTATCGTAGACTTTCGAGAACCAACCCAGCCATACACATTATGTATTTCTTGAAGGAATTACTCTTTATCCACACCGTCAGTTAATATTGAGGGCATATCCCATTGTGCTATACAGTATGACAAATTCCTGATATCATTGCCTTTTGTCTACAACTCCACAACAAATATGATGTGCTTAATCAAACACTTCAGACTGATGTCACTACACCAAATTGAAGAAAGTATCATTAAAGCATTATTATCAAAACAATCAACATGATCGGCTGTGTCCATTCGTAAAATACGGCATCTGAACTACCCGAAAGTGTAAACAAACAGCCTCCCATTCGTCCCGAACAAATCATCGATAAGCAAACGAGGCAATATCGTAACAAACGTATTAGTATACCTGCGTCGAGCAAGTTTGAACGTTGTTAGCCATATCATTGTGCTTAAAAAATATTCATACCAACTGTGTGCTTCCTAATTGAACTATCTTTTGTCCACACCCTTAGTTAATATTGAGAGCATGTTCATTCAGTTTGTGATGAGTTGGCCTTTCTGATTTGTCAACCGCTTTTAAAAGTGGCATGTAAACCCTTTCAGTAACCATCCCATCCATATACATTTATGTATATCTATTTATAGTATTGATGCATTTTGTCCACCAATCCATTTAACGTTGATGGCACGTCCTTTCAGCTCGGGCTCTGCTAAAACAAATTAAATAGAGATGTGTCCCCAAAACATAAAACAATCGCAGGCTTTCTTATCAGCCAGTCGCTTTTTGTAAATTGTCCTAGACTATCCGGAACCAATCCCTGAATAAATTGTGCATTTTCGTATTGTATTACCCTTTGTACACACTATCATTTAATATTGATTGCACCGCCCTTCGGTTGGTATCTGCTCAATACTTTATGGGGTCCGCAAAGAATAGATAAATCGCCTTTCGTGTTTCCTGGCCGCTTTTGTAAAGTGTCCTAGGATTTCTAGAACAAACTCATCCAAACAAATTGTATATTATTTCCTGATAGTAATGCATGTTGTCCACTTTCTTGATTAATATTGCGAGTATATTCCGTCAGTCCGTGATGTGTTTACGATTTTAAATGGAGTACGGGTCCCTAAAACAATACAAACATAAAACGCTTCCATTAGCGTTACTTTAAAATTAAACACAATTCTAGCAGTGTGTTCTCATCACTGAGGTATTCGTGCTCGAATGTTCCGTGTCCATGCCCATTTAAGCAACAACAGAACAGGGTGTTTCTGTTAATAAAATATTCTATCCCCAAACATAAATTTTAATTGCCAGAATTGTTTTTCAATTAAACAAAAGCTTGTTTCAATTCGATATACTTCATACGCTCTTTGAATTGCCGGTTATGGGAACCGTTGACCAAAATCTTCCAACTTATTTCCAACAAAACATAGTTTTTGGGAGATAAAACATGTCAGCTCCCACGCTTCGATTTTATTATCGTCATTAATTCGTCCCGAGTTGAGAAGTAAATATTTCCAATTACACATACTTCAGACGCTATCTTGTGACATGGTACAAACGACGTGGAATTTACGGTAATAGTAGATTATTGTAACATTCTTCCATATTAAACAAAACCTGAGTGATCACTCATCAATGTGATTCCCATGAATGTGCAACTTTTAGCTTTTTAAAAGCACACATTTAAATTCCGCGTGTCGTGGGGATGCCGCATATATATTTAAAGGAAATTGCTGAAACAACACGGCTTTTATAATTATGATGCCACAATAACTCTCCTTCCCGAATGGCTTCGATCTGCCAACTTTGAGGCACACAAATGCTTATGCTCTCCCCTGACCCAATCATTGACTCTGACGGCGCCATTCTTGAAATCTTAAACCACACTATTAATACCTCTTTTTTTAGATTTCTTATATCTATTAAATTTTAAAGAAATTGTCAACAAACTAATAGTGTTTATCAATGTTGTTGTCCCCCCCTCCGCATTCCTACCCCATACGGTACCATTTGGTCATCTTTATCCACACTTAGCCATACATGCAGGTTTGGTGGAAAACGGCGACAAAACATATTATGATATGCATGTTTTGGTGCCCGGCCTCCCTGTATTTAACCGACTCGAACGGTACTAGTCTTTAAAACACTTGATTTGATTCATCGTATCATTGAGCTGATTATATATAAATTTGACGAAAATCCGCCCCAAAAATACTTTTTATCAATTGGTACCACATTCCTGACTCGAACGGCATCAAGTTTGTGTTTTAAAAACAACGATTTGACTCATCGTAGCATGGATATGATAAAAATATAAATTTGATTGCAATCGGCGACAAAATATTTTATCGATTTTGGGGCACCTCTCCCTTACCGCTCCTGACACGAACAACAAGACGTTGGCACCTTTAAACCACATCAGTTAACTCATCATATCATGGCGACGATTAAATATAAATTTGGTGGAAATCAACGACAAAATATATTACCCTCTCCCTTCTCACTCCTGACTCCAACGGCAACTATTTGGCATCATTCTTTATATCACGTCATTATATTCCTCATACAATGTCGATAGTTGTGTATACATTTGGAGGAGATCGGCTATAAAAAGATTGATTGTGTTGCCCCTCTCCTTTTTCTGCCTCCGACTCCGATCGACAGCGTCACTTTAAAAATGTTTAACCTGGACCATTATATTCGTCGTAAAAAAATACTCCTGTTAGACCCCTTTGGTGCCATCAGGGTGGTCCCCTGTTAATTTCTATAGAAAACAGACAGACAGACATTCGCAAATATATATATATACAGAAGATGGGAGGGTTTGATAGAGCTAATTTCGGGTTGAATCAAAGTTGAGTCTTTCTGGGGAACTAGCATTTATTTTCACAAAAGAAATATACGGACATTCCGGTATAGTTGGAAGCGGTCAACAACAAACAATCGGAACTCCGGTTGTAATATGTGAAACGTGACTGAATAGCGGAGTTCCGGAATATAAAGTAACATATCACAGTTTTACAAATTCTTATATACAAAGCATGCACATGTGTGAATTAACGACGAGGGATTCGATTAACAGATTTGCATTATAAAATATCCGATCAACACAGTGGCATTATTAATTATTGAAAGTAAAGCTAAGAATATGTGCGATGAATGGTAATTAATGCATGAGCACATGCTTGGTCAAGTGCCACGTTGTATAAGATAAGATAAGATAAGATAAGTTTAATAGGCAAAACATCCTTATAAGGACAGTATGCAAACATATTAATATATAGTTGTACATTGAACAATACAATAAATGATATAATAATAGATGGTAATATATAACCATTTAAGTACAGCTGAATGTGCATAGGGTCGTCTCGTCTTCATTTATTCATTGCTTATGAGGCGAAGCTCATCGCGTGCGGAAAATAATTTTCGGATTATATGACATATTGAAGTGCATGAATTTGAAATATTGTTGGATAGGATTTTGACAAGCTGTTCAGTTGGTGTCATGTTTTCAAAGTCTGGGAACTGTGTCTTCATAAGAGTTATTAGTTCGAGCCGCGGTGTGCGGTAAGCACTACATTCCAAAAGAAAGTGTTTTTCATCTTCAATAGCATCATCGGAACAAAATATACATAGTCTTTGTTCCAATGCCGTCGGTGGTTGGGTGTGGCGTCCCTTTTCAATAGCCAGTTTATGATTACTTATACGCAGTCTAGTAAAAACGATTCTATTTTCTATTGATGGTGTGTGAAGAAGATAAGGTTCTATTTCGTACTTAAGTTTGAAAAGTCGGTATGTTCGTAATTTATTACTTCCCGTTTTTGAGCATTCATCAGTGAGACTCTGTCTGAAATATATATAATAATCTTCAATAAGATTTCTTTTGAATTGACTCAGAACTGGACCCGGATTGTTTAGGTCTGCAATATTCCACCCCAGTGATTCTGCCGTTTTGAAGATTGATTTCTTAACCGATGCCACTTGTTGTTCCAACGCAGCATTACGGAGCAGATTACAGTCCGACCGTGAAATTATCTTAATTACATAAGATGAAAGTCTGCATGCCACGTCAATAAATAATGGATGGCTCCCTAACTCGGCGCGAACCGCGTTGTTCGAAGAAAATCTGCCGACTCCGAGTAACCGCTTACAATATTTTATGTGTACCTTCTCACATGGAAGGCGGTCGTGATTTTTAGTGGTTATTTCCACACCCCATATTTCGCTACCATATAACAATATCGGCTTAATTAATCTATCGAAGAGTTTTACAGAAGTCACTAGTGGAATCGGTGCGTCGTTTGTACATGCGTTAAATAAATAATGCATTGCTTTGAGTCCTTTAGCACTCAATTCTTCCATTGCATGTGAGAATCTACCCGTATTACTAAATTTAATTCCAAGATAATTGTATTCATTAACAATTTCCAACTTTTGATTTCCAATGTGAAAGTCTGGTAAAGTTTTTGTTTTCCTACTTCTAAACACCACACATTTAGTTTTATCAGTGTTCACGGTGAGTTTATTGTTCTCAGTGTATCTATTTAGTCTGTTTAGACAGCACTGTAGCCCACTTGGAGTATCAGAAAGTAAAACCAGGTCGTCAGCGAATAAAATGTGATTAAGTGTATCATTGCCTAAATGGACAGCCTCGCAAGGACTGTCAAACTCTTTTTTAATGTCGTCAATAAAGATTTTGAACAGGTTTGGGGACAATATGCATCCCTGCCTAACACCTATCGTGGATAAGCATGGAGGCCCCAACCCTTTGTTTGTTTTGGTGATATAGTAGCTATTGTCATATAGTGACTGTATTATCCGAAGTATGAGTCCCTTAATGCCCGCGCATTTTAATTTTTTAAAAAGTAATTGTCTGTTTACTGTATCGAACGCTTTTCTGAAATCTATGAATGCAGCATATAGGGGCTTTCCCAATCGTTTGTATTTTTGAATGGCCGCGTGCAGAACAAATGCTCCATCAATGGTGCTCTTCCCTTTCGAAAAACCAAATTGGTTTTCGCTGATAATATTGTTTACATGTAAGAAATCGATTAACCGACGATTAATTATTTTGTTAAACAATTTACCGACCGCCGATGATATTGCTATTGCCCTGTAGTTATTGGGATCACTTTTGTCTCCTTTTTTGTGAATTAAAGTGAGGGTAGATTCGCTCCAATCACTCGGATAATGTCCTGTCTCCAGAATTAAGTTAAACAATTTTACAATTTCATCAATTATCAATGGAACGAGTGACTTCAGCAATTCGTTCGAAATTTGGTCGGGTCCAATCGCCTTTCCGTTTTTTAGTTCTCTTGTAGCGCCAAGAACTTCCTCTGTCGTGATATCATCATTATTGATAGCTTGATTACAAGTTTGATATGTGTCCGAAGATAATCCACAATCTGGATTATCAGGTTTCGGACAATAAAGCTCAGTGAAAAAATCAACTGATCGATCAGCATCAAGTTCATTTTGTGAGAGCGGTCTCTGCCGCATTTTTGTTATGATTTCCCAATATTGTTTTGGGTTGGTTGTTTCTAAAGTATCTAGTTTACAATATATATCTGCGTAGAATGCTCGTCGTTTAGCCTTCAGCGCCTTTTTGTACGCTTTTCGTTTCACATGGTATCGCGTATATGAAAAGCCAGATGATTAATAATACAAAGAAAAGGTCGGAATTGTGAGAAAGCGTAATCTAACAAAGAAACGAACTTAACGCGAATACTATAGAAACGAACCTCTGATACAGTCAAATCAATGTAGATAAACAATGAAATAATTGTCCAAAAATTAGCACTCTGACAAGGGTACAATTTTTCTATACCTTCATTAACTGCTTCGGTAAAAAAAATATAGATATTAAAAATTGTTGCCTAAATTTCAGTCACATTCCGAACCGATTGATATACTAGTGGCTTATTCGAGCTTGAGTTGGACAGACATCACCATTTGAACTGGTTGTATATATAGAGACACACGTTGCCATGCTGCTTTGTCGATTGCTCGTGAGTCCGATAGCTCAGCAAAATCATCCAGGAGACTTGAGCAATCGGACTCGCGAGTAATATATAGTGCTAATCTCGATTGCTCAAATGTGCGGTGGCCTTTAAGAGGAACATCTAATTGCATGTGACACTCTACGGTATCGGAGTAAACCGCAACAACGCGCACGATTTTACCCGCGTCGCGGTTTACAGCTACTGGCGTCGCGTTTACAGCTGCCTGCGTCGTGATTTACAGCTACAGTCGTCGCGTTTACAGCTGCCCGCGTTGTGGTTTACAGCTGCCCCCGTCGAGATTTACAGCTACAGTCGTCGCGATTACAGCTGCCCGCGTCGCGGTTTACAGCTACTGTTGTCGCGTTTACAGCTGCCCGCATTGTGGTTTACAGCTGCCCCGTCGCGATCTACAGCTACAGTCGTCGCGATTACAGCTGCCTGCGTCGCGGTTTACAGCTACTGGCGTCGCGTTTACAGCTGCCCGCGTTGTGGTTTACAGCTGCCCCTGTCGAGATTTACAGCTACAGTCGTCCCGATTACAGCTGCCCGCGTCGCGGTTTACAGCTACTGGCGTCTCGGTTACAGCTGCCCCCGTCGCGATTTACAGCTACACGCGTCGCGTTTACAGCTGCCCGCATCGCGGTTTACAGCTACTGGCGTCGCGTTTACAGATGCCGCGTTGTGGTTTACAGCTGCCCCCGTCGCGATTTACAGCTACATGCGTCGCGTTTACAGCTGCCCGCGTTGTGGTTTACAGCTGCCCCCGTTTCGATTTACAGCTACAGTCGTCGCGATTACAGCTGCCTGCGTCGCGGTTTACAGCTACTTGCGTCGCGTTTACAGCTGCCCGCGTTGTGGTTTACAGCTGCCCTGTCGATATTTACAGCCACAGTCGTCCCGATTACAGCTGCCCGCGTCGCGGTTTACAGCTACTGGCGTCTCGGTTACAGCAGCCCCCGTCGCAATTTACAGCTACATGCGTCGCGTTTAGAGCTGCCCGCATCGCGGTTTACAGCTACTGGCGTCGCGTTTACAGCTGCCCGCGTTGTGGTTTACAGCTGCCCCCGTCGCGATTTACAGCTACATGCGTCGCGTTTACAGCTGCCCGCGTTGTGGCTTACAGCTGCCCCCGTCGAGATTTACAGCTACAGGCGTCGCGTTTACAGCTGCCCGCGTTGCGGTATACAGATGCAGGCGTCGTGTTTACAGCTACCCGCGTCGCGGTTTGCAGCTGCCCCGTCGCGATGTACAGCTACATGCGTCGCGTTTACAGCTGCCCGCGTTTCGGTATACATATGCAGGCTTCGTGTTTACAGCTGCCCGCGTCGCGGTTTACAGCTGCCCGCATTCCGCTTTACTTTGTCGCTGTAGGACACGTTTGGAAAGATGTCTTTATTCGAGTTACTGGATAAGGGGTTAATTATTAGTATAAAACACCTCAATGGATTATTGTGCCATATAAATATTCCCATATTTTTCAACAACTTCTCGAGTAGTGAAAGATTTGCTTAATGAAACTCAAATTTACCCCCACATTCCGAATGCGATTGTGTTTTTCTCGGGAACTGATTTCTAAATGTTCTCTAAACTACTGTCACAGTATAAATAAGCATGCCCATGACAAATACGTCTTCCGTTGGTTGGTATAACTTCTAATTTGATTACTTTAACTAGATCAGCCCTGATATGGACACTCTAATTGCAATAGCCGCGATCGAGGTGCGGTTTACTGACACCCGCAGGCCGGTTTACAGCACAATTTTTATAATGGAACCTAAAGATAATTTTGAAGTCAATATATTTTTGTCTGACGGATTCAGTCAACGATAATTTTAAATTAACCAGCTAGTACCATCACAAAATGATGGGTGAGGTTGGAAACAAAATGGTTTATTCTGATAATAAATATGACTAAAGTGCAGTTTGTGTTCTGAGAAGCCCTTTAGAAAGCATGCACATGTAATGAAATAGGTAATTGGTAATATATTTACAAGGGTTCCCGACAGTTGTTAAAAACGATTGAATATTTTACGTCGATATCACAGAATGATACGGGTGGCGTGTCGGGACTGCTGAACGGAGTACTTAAACTAATAAACATGTAGTGAACGTATTGATTTTACTAAATCCTTTATCACCGTTTTCATCATATGAGATTCAAATAACTCTCCGGTGTTAACAAAACAATGCATAGCAGTTATAATTGAAATTAATGGGCTGGGTGTGACAGCCCTCGTAAATGTTCAAAATGGTGTATGGTAACTAACTAGTTTCAATCCAAGTTATCAATATTGGTAAATTAGTCCAGGAACATTAGACCAAAAAGTAAGGAAATAAATACCACTCAAGAGTTTTTTTGGTCTGCTGATGGATGCGACATAACATCATGGACACTATACTAAAATTCTCCGAACATCAGAATTGATCACTTTGAGTTATGTGACATTTTTTGTATCCACGCGATTACACAAAAATTAAGCACAAAGTAGCGAAGACTCGTGGAATATAAGCTTCTTTGTTGTGTAGTTACATATATGTTATTGAATGATGTTAAGTATATATATGTTGTTATATAGACCTGAAGCAGAATTTTTTTGAATATCAGATGAAAAAAATCATTTAAAATTTTATTTTTCACACTGTATTTCCAAATAATCCAGTCTTCAAAGACTTGCGTTACATTCAGTAAACGTCTTTTCAGCCTTTGTTTAGTTTTAAAAACTACTTTGGTCTTGTTGGCAGACATCGATATACTATATAACATAGTTGGTTCAATATTTGTACCCAGGATCTCCAAAGATTTATTATAAGTCGTCTAGCTATTAGGCTCTTTGTGGAATATGGGACCAGCTTCTGTTTGATAGTTATTCGGGAGTACTTTGTTTTAGGAATTCATTTTTTGTCCGGTCCATTTTTTTCTATAAAATGGGTCGAAGTCCTATTTTAAAGGCCTGAACCCAATTTTGGGGTTCATCCCTATTTTCTGACATTTTGGGCCCTAATTGAAACTTACTTTGATATATATACATGGTAACCACTGCAATCATTTATATTATTTTCTATGATATTCTAAGATGGGATTGCCTAACAATTTCAGAATGGTACCGAATTTAAGATACATGTTCCCGTGTCAGATTTTTATAGTGTGCCTGCGTGGTTTAATCATCAATAGATATCCACACAGTAGTGAACGTATAGACCCCCATATTTATCAAAGAAAAAGAGATACTAAAATATATTTCTCCCGAGGATAGTGAAGGTGGCGCTCATATCTCGCTGCACGTCTTCCTTCCATCGCTTGAATGCGAACTGGAAGCTCACAATGTAATACTGACTCATAAACTAATTACTTATGCGCGTGTATGACAAGTGCTTTCTCTCTCCAAAAGGAGTGTGGATGAACTTAAAAATACATAATGTGGTAGGCACCGGGGTGGGTCTTTAGTGAACCATCAGTCGCTATATCACAAAACATTTATTGGGCTCTGAGTCTTGATCTGGCAGGGTCTATAGATAACTGAGCCTACCTTTAAAAGTCTTCATCGTGCATTTATTAGATACTCATGCTAAACGGAACAGTGAACACAATCCAACATCACAGGACGACATCACACACATCTATACAGGTAGCTAGACATCCAACAACATCAAACATCAGGCATCAGACATCAATCGAGACAGAGACGAAGATGAGTGAAGATAAGTGACGAAGAGACCCTGGCGAACAAATACATGGGTAGTAGTTGCTGCCTAAATACATATCCAGAATGGATATGAATAAATATGTGAAATGTGATTGTGTCTTTAAACCAACTTCCCTATTATCGATATAAACAACTATTTTGACACAATCCAAACTGTGACGAACAGTTAGAAATAAAACCTACATGCTAGTATAAAAGGGAGATTATGAACGCAGCGTGCGATTTCCACATCCCTACATTATTGGGCAAATATATATTGCAAATGTGACATACTCTGAACTTCCAAAAACGAAGACAATAATATTAAAAACATGATATAATAATGGGTAAAAACATATAACAAATATCACATACCATATCGGAGAAACATAGGTCAAGATGTCATAACGTAGTATTTGACTACGTATTACATTCTTCGAGCATGAATAAATTAGGATAACACTGAGAGTGTAATACGATATAGCGATGTGTACACTTTGGTGACGAAATACGGAATGAGAAAGCGCGGTAAATAAGCTTACCTGTGATTGGCTAAGACACCTTAGTGTCCGACAGTTAGGTCTCAGATTGGGCGCTAAATAAAAGGTAGAGAATAGAGTGAATGAGGTATTGGGCGAAAGTAGAAATACGAAATAGCAAGATGCAGAACAGGAATGCAACTGGGAACGGGAAATGTATAGAACGGAATAGCGCGGAATGGAATGAACCAAGTACGCGGAATGAAATGATTGCGATGCGGCTATAAAATGTATATTAGTGATATGGTTTAATAACTTAGTTAGTATTTGTGTGTAGCATGCAATAAAGGCATATACTGATTTGGTATATAACATAGCACTGTCACAATAACAAAACAGGTAGGTTTGAAAGACGCCAATGCGATCGACACACAACTTCAACGTATATTTGTATAAACTAAATCTGCCCTAAAACACAGACACAATATCAATCTAGGATACACTGAGTCAGTGCACACAATTATCAAAACTCGACTAGTCTCTCTACCTACACACACACACAATAGGTGTCGCAACACAGAAATAGTTGAACTCCCCTCAATGATGTTCAAGTACAACCGGAGGAGGGGCTTGGCAACTGACACCAGATATATAACAACTATCAACGGAGAAATATGAACAATGTAATCGGATATTCAAAATTGATTAACACTTGTCCTTGTTGCTGTGACATCTTAAGTTTGCCACTGGTACTTATAAATGTGTTTGAGTCACACTCGACATTACACACACCAATTTCTTGCACAAACTATCGCTGCGAGAATTCCGAACCAAAGCACCATGCTGCTTCTTAATCTGGCCAACATATTGCTCTTGCGTTACCAATGACATAGTCTTCGGCACCGATAAGATTTTACTTAAAATATCAACATGATACATTGTCACTCATACAACAAACGTGGTATGATTTCAAATCCTTAAAATTTACAATAAAAATTTAGTTTCAATAGTTGCAAACTATTCAACAAAAACCAAGAACCTTGGCTCGATTGATTAATTTGCAGGTATGCATGATTGTATCAGCTGCTAGTTTTTACAACATTTGCTACCTTGAAAAGTTGCAGTTCACAGTAAGCAACTGCACAAAATATTTTGAAATTTAAGTATATATCAATGTTTCATTCTCGAATCCGGAAAAAGATTTACCCCCAAATATTTAATGTTCGTTTTGGTAACATCAAAACTGTACACTGTAGTTACGATAGTGTGGTATTGTCTGAATTGTTATACAAATCGACAGTTAGGATTCAGCGTTATCCATAGAGGAAAGGCACAGCAATGGTATGGGTTTATAAAGACACCATGGTCCCCACCACACTCCACATAGAAAGCGACCAACCATTCATGTGTGACTGAAAAACGCACAATATAGTAGATGTCTTTTCCAGGTTCATCACTTTATTGTTTATTATTTATAATAGGGTCATATTATATGCGTTATATTTGAGCCTGGACAGTTCCGCAATTCATATGATACTTTTATGGACACTTTACTACCACGTTAGATCCTGGGAACCAGTGATAGTGGTGAATACAGCAAACAGTTGTGTGTTTTAGACAACATAAACACCGAATATGCAGTTGGTATGAACTTTGATGTGAAGTATAATGTCTTCTGGTACAGCAAGTCAGGCCGATACAGGCGAATACTTTAAAGTGATGTGGAAATTCGCCCACGTTAGCATACACAAGTTTTGCTTTGTGGATAACTGGACTTCAAAGTTGCACAACCAATCGCCCTGAATCAGACATTGAGGTTAATCTTTCCTGCTAGCTATCAAACCCACGACGGTTGCAGAAGCAGACGAAAGTTTTCATTATCGCCACAATTACTTTGGTTCTCTGAATAATTCATGCCAGTTTTCCAGTTTCTTATTGGGGCGCGGTGTCTCCTTTTGCTGTGGTGAAATAGGTTGTGGTGCCTTCAAGTTATGAAAGGAATAACATGGATTATCCTAGAGTAATTGCGTAAACCAGCTTGTGATATAGATAGATCGAAATGCTAGCATCTCGCTCTATCTGGTTTACATACGAGCAAACTTGGACTACACAATGTACAGCTGATATCTAAGTTGTCATGGTTATAACAACAGCAACTGTCAGTAAGGTATGAAAAGCAAGTTATGAGAGATGCGTAGTGTATTAACACATCAACTACTCACTTCAAATTATCAAAATTGGAAGTAACGTTTTAGGCTCCTGATACTGAAATCAATGACCTTCGTAAATTGTGAAATTTCAGGTTAAAAAATTGGGCAAAATAGGGTACTTGTGGCATTAGAATATGGGCCTGTATTCGGCTCCAAGTGATGTCAAGGATCATCCCTGAACATCGTACTATGGCAATGCGGCTGGAAACAACATTCCCAACAAGCGAAATAAATCTCATACGGCGTCCCTAAATCCTTTCTGTGGATTTTCTTTCCAGACTCGTGTGTCTGCCACCAACTAGTGCAGACACATGTTAACATTAATTTACTGGCCGCTTGAAAACGGATTCGGGATTTTTGGAATGAAAGTATGGGTCTATGTGGCCAACACTCAATCCGCTTGTAATCAAGTCACATTTAAATATAATAACATCTGGCTGCAAAGGTGAATGGTCAAGTTTATATAGAAAGGGTAAGGCACCTATACTGCTTATGTACATTTTTCAAAGACACCAAATGCATTACCATTGAGAACAGCTATAGGGGCTCAGATTTTCAGCAATGTAATAGAATATCAGTTTTTAACCCACTCGTTGTCTGTCGGTTTACCAACATGTCTTGATTCAAGTTAAGTAACGTGTGATTGTAGAGTTCTAAACTGTTGAACAGATTAGGGTTTTTTGGAATGAAAGTGTGGGTTTCAATCCGATTGTAGCAAAATCACATTTAAATGTCATAAACATCGGCTGCAAATGTGAGTGTTCAAATTTATATGGATGGGGTTTTGGCACGTACATACTGCTTATGTATAGTTTTGCCAAGAGACCGAATGTATGACAATTGTGTACAAGGGCTCAGCTTTTCGTCAGTATGATAGCATATGAGTGTTTTACCCCATTCGTTGTCTGTTGGGTTTACCAGCATGTCTTGAATTCAATTTGCAAATATATCACGAAACTCGCCCGATAGCAGTTGCCCCGTCGTTCCTAGACATAAGGCACCGACTGTTGATTTCTCATAATTGTATGTGAAGTAAAACAACTGGCAGTTCAATTTAGATTCGGCATTGTTCAACAACACGCTTCGCGCCCATCTACTCACTTTATTTTATACTCAATCCGATTAAACATACCCATCAACGCTCAGAGTGATCAGATATTGATTTTTAAGTTTGTTATTTCAATTGTTTGTGGCTCAGAAACAACCGTCATACGGACGGTCTCGGTCAAAATTGCGGATGAAGATGGATAACTCTAAAAACAAGTAGTAATACGACAAAATTTCGTGAATACTCAAGTGATAATACGGCGATATTTCGTTGAACAAAATGTTGATAAATAACACGTTTTGGGAAATTTGATACCATAGTTGACAGTGGTTAGCATTATTTTGTTGCAATTAATCGACGATTTCTTGATGATATGGGAATCCTCTGATCGGATTGAGTACCTTTAATACACCGTCTGTTTATTGGGGCCAATGCAGGTGAGAATGAGATGTTATAGGTTAGATATTACCTTAAATTGACAATACTATTACACTCTCAGGTCTGGAACTTATCTAAAACGCATTTGAAAAATGTATTTTACATGTGCAATACCCCTCGACAGATACAGGTAATAGCTCTATACCAGTCTATTTGTCTCAACAGATACAGGTAATACCTATATACCCAGGTATTACCTGTATACCCAGTCTATTTGTCTATTATAGAAGCATTCCTACTTGTTATTTACCAACAAGACAGTAAATTTTCAAAACAATTCTCCAATAAATGTGGGCTTTAGGATATGCTGATGGATTGAAATTTGAAATCCAAGATGGCTGCTGGTGGCCATGTTTGTTTTAAACAAATTTTGTAAAAAAAATGGAGGTTCCCATCTAAAGGTCACTTCGAAGATCCATATGAAGTTTGGTGACGATTGGACGAGAAATGCGACCTGTAAGGTGTGCTAAAAGATTTGGTCATAAAAGGAGTAAAATCCAAGATGGCCGCTGGTAGCCCTTTTTTTTATTTGGGAAAAATGGTAGGCAGCCATCGAGAGGTCACACCGAAGATCCATATGAAGGTTGTATTAAAGGATTTAGTGATGCAAAGAGTAAAATCCAAGATGGCTGCCAGCGGCCATATACCTTACTCGTATTTAAATTCGCGCAGTACTATTTTTCGCTCAGTTTTAAATTCGCGCACTTTGAATTCGCGCACCATGCTGCGCGAATTCAAAACTGACAAACATATTTTAGAAAAGGTCCTGTGATCACAGTGTCAGTTCTTAATCGCTCCTAAAGATACACGTGTGTAGTATATAAAGACCATCAGGACGGAAATTGACATCGAGTAGATTATGACTGCATTATAATTTTGTTGTGAAGATGGGTGTACTATATATGATCCAAGTAATTATTCTGATATTTAAGCAGATATGTGGATGATTTAATTGAGCTCAAAAGTAAAACCAAAACCGAGCAGTCTGATGACTTCGGAAATATTTTTTTTGCATTTTAAATAGTTGCGTTCACATAAAATAACTCAAGACTGTTATATGACCACGCGCCACTCCATGCAGGGTTGTGGGTAAGGAGATGTGCTTTCGTGCACCTTCACTCTGAAATATGTGTATTTGTTACAAGCATTAAAACGTAGACGACTATACAATTATGTATTGCTTTAAATGCTTTAAATGGTATTGAGATTGGTTGTCCGAATATGAATGCAATCACTCCAATCTTCCGTATAACATGCATGTATATGTAACTCACGAACATATAACCCTAGTATTTTCCCACGCGGTTTGGTACAAATTCAGAGTCGTACTATTTTTCGCTCAGTTTTAAATTTGCGCACCTATACGAAAAATAGTACTGCGCGAATTTAAATACGAGTAAGGTATTTCATAAAAAAATCATTCAAATTTGACAGCTCCCATCTAGAGGTGATCCTAGACCCATATACCGAATATCGTTGAAATCTGACAAAGTTTGTTTTAACACCTTTGTTTTATTTCATTATGGTTTTCTTGAATAGTCTATTTTTACTTGAAGAGTTCAGCGAAGAGTTTACATGTATGTGAAGAATCTATTATTGTGTTATGTTTTCATTTATATTAGGTTGAATAAATGATTTTTAATAGAACTATTTAAATCTGAGCCTTTACATGTCAATGTGCATTGATAGATCCTCGATGAGAACATTTAGCAAGCTGACCATTTTATTACCCCTTGTTGTCATCCCTCATTATTAACTGATGGCGAACTCTCAAACCCCCCTACCAAGAAGAGTTAAGTGCATACCTATTACATAATAGACGCAGTCTTAAAACCTTTTGTCCCATTATTTTGAAGAAAAATGACTAGGACAAAATTTACAGGGCCAGGAAAAAAATTGCAGACCCCCCCCCCCCCCCTGATGTTTGGGCAAAATATTGGACTGAAATGGTCATCAGTTGGAAATTGGGAAATTTTTAAATATTCAACATTGAAATGGCGCTTTCTGGTGCATTTTGGCGTAACCAATGTTACATTACACATGCTGGGAGAAACGAATGAAACGTGCATCAATACAGACGGATAACATGATATAGTCAACGACGTTTCTTCGATAAGAACTATAAATTAAGCAGCATGGCATCGTAGAAGTTCCACATTCCGTGTTTTATGACTATCCCCAATCGCACCATTCCCATGTGTGTAACAACAAAAAACTTCACTGGTGCGAATATTGGTACGGCCAAAACCGTCCGGCCGTACCCGCTCCTACGCCACTGCATAGACTCAGAATGAAGTTACCAAATGGTGAATATTGTGATGTACACCCATTGGGAGCCCCGATTGTGCAATGTGTCGTCTGCCAATTTGGGGAAACTAAACTAAAACAGAAATAGAATCTAAATGAAGAAGATTCTATAGAAATTTGATAATAAAGAAACTTCCCAGAGAAGATGAGGCCTAAGTAGAATGAGGTCCCCAGAGGGTGAATTTAGTGATGAGAGCCAAAATGACATGTCGGCTCAATGCAAATATGATGGCTGTGCCCGGTGTGCCGAGCTTGTGTACACAGTGTGAGAAAGTTAATCCTAATTTACTTATTAACTACAATTTTATTCAGTCAAGAATAAAAACAGATAAGTGGTCGAAAGGTTCAAACAGGTGTCATTGGTAATCATTTTGTGAAGTTAATTTTATCACATTTTCTTGTCCATGCGAGTTCTAAACTTCGTCTCATTGTAGTATTACACCACAATTGATTACGACTATTGTAGAACTGGGCTCCTTGTTTACGGCTTACTCAACGACAATAATGTTGACGCGGATGTCAACCCATAATTTTCTGTCACTACTACAGGTATTAACCCACAGTAAAAACAAAATATATATAGGTATTATTATCGTGTGAAATGAATTATTTAATTGAGTTTTAGATCAGATCTAGGCCTGAAATTTTCAATAGTGTTGTCAAATTAAGGTAATTTATGACTTTTGACATATTCTATCCACTATAAACAGACGGTATACTAATATACAAGCTTTATATATGCCTACTCAATACTTACGCAAAATTTGGGCCAAGGATTTTATCAGATGTGTTAATCTTTCCATGCATAAGTGAAACAAAAAGCGCTCTTTAATTGTATCATATTAGGAGAAGACTTAGCACATAACGCTCTTTAATGTTTAAGTCGAAGAGACACAAACAAGACATTATTTTCTTCTGAGAAAGGCAATAAATGCTCGTTTTTTCAAGGCGGTTGTCCGAAACACATAGACTGTTCAAAATCTTTATTGACGACATTAAAAAAGAGTTTGACAGTCCTTGCGAGGCTGTCCATTTAGGCAATGATACACTTAATCACATTTTATTCGCTGACGACCTGGTTTTACTTTCTGATACTCCAAGTGGGCTACAGTGCTGTCTAAACAGACTAAATAGATACACTGAGAACAATAAACTCACCGTGAACACTGATAAAACTAAATGTGTGGTGTTTAGAAGTAGGAAAACAAAAACTTTACCAGACTTTCACATTGGAAATCAAAAGTTGGAAATTGTTAATGAATACAATTATCTTGGAATTAAATTTAGTAATACGGGTAGATTCTCACATGCAATGGAAGAATTGAGTGCTAAAGGACTCAAAGCAATGCATTCTTTATTTAACGCATGTACAAACGACGCACCGATTCCACTAGTGACTTCTGTAAAACTCTTCGATAGATTAATTAAGCCGATATTGTTATATGGTAGCGAAATATGGGGTGTGGAAATAACCACTAAAAATCACGACCGCCTTCCATGTGAGAAGGTACACATAAAATATTGTAAGCGGTTACTCGGAGTCGGCAGATTTTCTTCGAACAACGCGGTTCGCGCCGAGTTAGGGAGCCATCCATTATTTATTGACGTGGCATGCAGACTTTCATCTTATGTAATTAAGATAATTTCACGGTCGGACTGTAATCTGCTCCGTAATGCTGCGTTGGAACAACAAGTGGCATCGGTTAAGAAATCAATCTTCAAAACGGCAGAATCACTGGGGTGGAATATTGCAGACCTAAACAATCCGGGTCCAGTTCTGAGTCAATTCAAAAGAAATCTTATTGAAGATTATTATATATATTTCAGACAGAGTCTCACTGATGAATGCTCAAAAACGGGAAGTAATAAATTACGAACATACCGACTTTTCAAACTTAAGTACGAAATAGAACCTTATCTTCTTCACACACCATCAATAGAAAATAGAATCGTTTTTACTAGACTGCGTATAAGTAATCATAAACTGGCTATTGAAAAGGGACGCCACACCCAACCACCGACGGCATTGGAACAAAGACTATGTATATTTTGTTCCGATGATGCTATTGAAGATGAAAAACACTTTCTTTTGGAATGTAGTGCTTACCGCACACCGCGGCTCGAACTAATAACTCTTATGAAGACACAGTTCCCAGACTTTGAAAACATGACACAAACTGAACAGCTTGTCAAAATCCTATCCAACAATATTTCAAATTCATGCACTTCAATATGTCATATAATCCGAAAATTATTTTCCGCACGCGATGAGCTTCGCCTCATAAGCAATGAATAAATGAAGACGAGACGACCCTATGCACATTCAGCTGTACTTAAATGGTTATATATTACCATCTATTATTATATCATTTATTGTATTGTTCAATGTACAACTATATATTAATATGTTTGCATACTGTCCTTATAAGGATGTTTTGCCTATTAAACTTATCTTATCTTAGACTGGATATAAAGGTATTACATGGGTGTATATATCTGTATATGTGTTTTATCTGTATCTGTCGAGACAAATAGACAGGTGTATATGTATTGCCTTGGTATATTATATGTATTAGGCCTACATGTATCTGTTGAAACATATAGACTGGGTATATAGATATTTCATGAATCTGTTGGTGGGTGTTTCCGTGGACTCCTCTACTGCGTGCGAACTTATCCATATAATAAGATGGCATGTCAGCTCAATGCTGTCCGGAGACTGTGAACACAGCGTGAAGAGAAAGATAACTCTAATTAACTCATTAATTTCAATGTTTTTCGCGAATAGAAATAATATTCGCTCGTCGATCAAGGTTAAAAGCAGAGAATTAATCGTAAGATCCAATAGCTATTATTGAGAATCATTTTGCGAAATTAACTTTATCGCATTCTCTTGTCTATGTGAGTTCTAAATTAAAAATTTCATCTCATTGCGGTATGACACCACGATTGATTAGGATTATTGGAGAACTGGGCTCCTTGTTTACCTTGTATTCAATGACGACGTCCGCGACGCGGATATCAAGCCATCATTTTTTGTGACCACAAAGTGGTTAAAAAATATATATATATATCATCAGGGTGGGGTCCGAAAAAAAGTTCAGGGAGAGGTGAATATTGTTTTTCCGGCACTTATGCCGGGGTGGGTGGTTGGTCAAAGCCACCAACAAGCTATTTTTTCCGCAACTAAAAAATATAATTTCCTGCTTGTTTTTTTAGTGTTTTGGCAATGAGTAGGGCTTCAAAACCACTTTGAATGAGAGAAATAATGTAATTCTAACTGGTAAGCTGACTGCAGGCAGTTATCGTGTTGTATTTTGTTGCAAATTTTGAAATCCAAGATGGCCGCTGGCAGCCATGTTTTTTTGGCCGAATGACCTCAAAATGACTCATTCCTATTTACATGTCCATGTTAACATCCATGACAAATAGTATGCACAGAAATTCATATACAGCTGTTTACAGTGAATTCCCCCCCCGCAAATCTCTGTTTTAGTGTTAAAAGGGGGCGGGGGGTGGGTGTCAAAACATGGTCGGAAAAAACTGCCGAAAACGGAAAAAAATTTGGCGGTGGGTACAAAAAATGATCGAAAGGGAAAAAATGCCATACGTGCCTGAATTTTTTTTTCCGACCCCCCCCCCCCCCCTGGCACGTATGCTAATTTTTTCCTTTCGACCCTTGTTCTGACCAACCCCCGCGAGCAAATTTTGTTCCGTTTTCGGAAGTTTTTCCAACCATTTTTTGACATCCACCCCGCTTTTAACACTAAAACAGAGATTTGCGGGGGGCGGGCGGTGAATTCACTGTAAACAGCTGTATATGAATTTCTTTGCATACTATTTGTCATGGATGTTAACATTGACATGTAAATAGGAACGAGTCATTTTGGGGTCATTCGGCCAAAAAAAACATGGGTGCCACCTGCCATCTTGGATTTCAAAATTTGCAACAAAATACAACACGATAACTGCCTAAAGTCAGTTTAGCAGTTAGAATTACATTATTTCTCTTATTCTGATGTGTTTTAAGCCAATCTCATTGCAAAATCAGTCAAAAAGACTTGCAGGAAAAATTGTTTTGAGTTGCGGAAAAAATTGTTTGTTTGTCCCATCGTTGTGGGATATAGACAGGACCTCGATGACTTTATCGATATTGTCGAAACAGACTGCAAATATGTACTTTGGTTGAAAATAAGCCATAAGTACACTCAAACTGACGAAGATGTCATAATAGGTGCTGTCTATATCCCACCGCGAAATACATCTTATTCCATCAACGATCCATACACACAACTTCAGTGTGAGTATCTTAGCATGGCAAGTACGCACAGCTACATTTTTCTTGCAGGCGATTTTAACGCTCGAACATCTTGCGATTACGATTCATATACTGACGAATCAGAATGGGCCCAGTTAGATGAACCCCGAGAAATTGAAATGAAAACTGTATTAATTGCATGTGGATTTTCTGTTAGCAGAACTAACAAAGATCACAAAAAGACCAGTTTCGGTAAATTACTTCTAGATATATGTATACATAATGATGTATTTATATTGAATGGTAGGGTGGGTGCAGATATTGAGGTAGGCGAGTACACATGCAGAGGATTATCCACTGTAGATTATGTTCTTTCGTCAATAAATGCAGCCCCCCTGATAGCACACTTTGAAGTTCTGCCGTTTAGCTCTCTTTTCAGCGACGTGCATTCCCCAATCGCTTTGGAAATTAAACTTACGAATTGCCCGTCTCAAAGAGCAGTCACATCCGAAAATGTTCAGTCTGAATCCGTACCAGGTTTTTGGGATTGTAATAAAGCTACTTGTTTTATTGATAACATGAATCAGAATGAACTTGAACATATCTCCAATACTGTTAACGAAATGGCAAGTGGTGTTGCGGATCAATATACTATTAATCAAGCGATTGCAAAAATTTCTAAAGTATTAGTGGATTCAGCACGAAAGACATTTGGAACCCGAAAGACATTATCTCATAACCCCACCCCAAGTAAGGCGAGCAACCCGTGGTTCGATCGGCAATGTAGAGAGGCCAGAACTACTTTCAGAAAGGCGAAACGCCGATGTAAAAATTATCCGTCTGCACAAAATAAGTCTGAGTTGAAACAATCAGAGAAAAGATATAAGAAAACACTTGATTTCGCAATTAAGCGGCATAGATCGCTCGTACGATCAAAAATGGATAACCTAAAATTACACAACCCAAGGAAATTTTGGTCTTCCCTGAAGTTTGAAAAAAGTATACATGCGAAAAGCGCATCGCTTGATAGTCTCCATAAGCACTTCGAACAACTTAACGAAGGATGTAATACCTCTAGTCAGTTACCTGATTTTGAGGTTAGTAATAGTGAAGATCTTAATACCAAAATTACAGAGGAAGAAATCCGCCTATGCATTAGTAAGTTGAAAAATAATAAAGCTACATCTGATGATGGCATTCGGAATGAATATTTAAGAGTTTCAGCCGATAAAATGATGCCAATTTATGTTTGCTTGTTCAATTTAATATTTGATTCTGGTTGCATACCAGATGATTGGTTGATTGGGAACATCCACCCTATATACAAGAAAAAAGGATCACGAGATGACCCCAATAATTACAGGGGAATCACAATATTGAGTTGCTTTGGCAAACTATTTACCTCCGTATTAAATAACAGACTAAATCTCTTCATCGAATCGCGAAATGTATTAAACGATAACCAGACAGGATTTAGAAAAGGATACTCTACTCTTGATAATTTGTTCACGCTGAAATCATTAATCGAACTATTTCAACTGCATTACAAGAAAAAACTTTATGCGGCATTTATTGATCTGGAAAAAGCTTTTGATTCTGTTTGGAGGCAGGGACTTTGGTATAAGATGTCACTTGATGGTATCGGGGGTAAAATGATGAGGGTTATTGTGAATATGTATGATTCTATTAAATCTAGAGTTGTTTTGAACGGTAAAAGATCTGATGTTTTCATGTCAAATGTAGGAGTGAGACAAGGTGGAAACTTATCTCCATTATTATTTTCGATGTACTTAAATGATTTAACGAAATTTCTCGTGGAATCTGACGTAAGCGGCTTGAAAACCACGTCTGACGAACTTGAAACATTGGAAATATATATGAAGCTGTTTATCATGCTTTATGCGGATGATACGGTTCTAATGGCAGAATCCCCACATGCACTGCAATATTCACTTGATTTATTTGCTGACTATTGTGATATTTGGCACCTTCGGGTAAACATCTCAAAAACAAAGTTAGTCTGTTTCGCAAAACGAAAGCCAAAACAGTACCCAGCAATAAATCTCCTTGGAAACCAACTACAATATGTCGATGCTTTTAACTACCTTGGTGTTCATTTCGGTAGAACAGGTTCTTTCAAAGCTATGAAGCAATACACTTGTAACAAAGCCACCAAAGCGATGTATGATTTGATTAAGATCGGAAAACGGAATAACCTCTCTATTAAATGCATGTTCACGTTGTTTGATCAAATGGTGGTACCAATACTTACATACGGCTGTGAGATATGGGGGCTTGGTGACATAAGTTCTATTGAACGAGTACATTTAAAGTTTTGTAAGATTATTCTAAACCTCAAAAAGTCAACCCCAACATATATGGTGTATGGCGAAACAGGTAGATACCCCATAGAAGTTACATTCAAAAATAGATTGCTAAAATTCTGGTTTTCGCTTGTCACAAATACACATGGCAAAATGTCAAAATCGCTCTACACATTGCTGTATAATCATTACACAAATGGGATATTCTTTTCACAGTGGATTTACGCAGTTAAAGGAATAATTGATTGTTGCGGGGTGTCTCATATTTGGGCGAACCAATATTCACTCATCAACACGATGTGCATTCTTAAGGATGTCACAAACATTTTAAAAGATCAGTTTATACAAGGGTGGCAAATCGATATATCACTTTCCAGAAAGGGCATGTTTTATTCCTTGATTAAGACAGAATTCACTTTCGAAAACTACCTAAATTCTAGTAATCAAAATAACGTATTTACTTTGGCTCGATTCAGAACCAGAAATCATAAACTGCCAGTAGAATCGGGAAGTTGGAACAACGTTCCGAGAGAGCAGCGTGTATGTACCTTGTGTAATCTGAATGCAATCGGCGACGAAATACACTACCTGGTTGATTGCCCAATCTTCTCCGATTTGAGGGAATCATTATTTCCTGTCTTTTCGAAAAGTACATACAGTCTTGGTAAATTGAAAATGCTTTTAAGGAGCACACGACCATCTGTTCTAAAGAAAACGTGCAAAATGATCAAAGAGATTCAAATTTCCGTAGCTACCTGTTCTCCAGGTTATATCAGGTAGCTTCCACCTCACAGGGCGGCAGCCTGTAAACTGCCATAACACATTTTCTATTCTTATTTGTCAAACCCCGTGTCACGTCCTGATGGCAACATTAACTTGAATATGATTAATTAACTAATTACGTTATCCATCGTCCATCCGCACTTGACACGGGGTAGTTATTGTTTTATGTATTCCGTTGTCTCCGTACCATGTACATTGGCTGGGAGAATAAAGTTTATTACCACCACCCCGGCATATGTGCCCGGAAAATCCCCCCTGATATCATCGTTTATTTGTATGCGTCAAATCAATATAATATTTAATTGAGTCTTAGATGAGTTCCAGTTCTGAGATTTTCAGTAGTGTTGTCAATTTAAGGTATTTTATCTTTTTACATCTTCTGGCCACCTGAATTGGCAAAATAAGCATGCGGTATATTAATATATGTGACCCGCCATATCAAATCCAGTCGGAAGTCGGGATTTTTTTTACCCTGTGCCAATGCATTGGCCTAACAATTTTTTACAATTTTAATTCTTTTTTCTTGTATTCTTTAACAATTTTATAATTTTACCCATACAGAGCCCCAGACAAATATGAGCAGACGACACTCTTCTATATGCTTCTATATATGTGTGGGGCTCCCTGCAGGGTAATGGATGTTTTTTATTTTATGTCCTAAAAAATGTAAGAAACATTTATTTAAAAAAAATGATAAAAAACTGTTAGGCCAATGCATTCTCTTATATATGCGAGGCGACCTATGGTCGACTCGCATATATAAGAGAATGCATTGGCACAGGGTAAAAAAAATCCCGACTTACGACTGGATTTGATATAGCGGGTCACATATTTGCTACTTAATATTTATGCGGAATTTAGCAATTTACCAGCTGTTTTCAACTTTCCACATGTATGTGAAACATAAAACGCTCTTTGCTTTACCATACCAGGTTGTCCGAGACAAATAGTCTGGATATATAGGTATTACCTGGTCATATAGGTTTTATCTGCATCTGTCGAGACAAATAGAATCGAAACATATAGACTGGGTATATAGATAA
This sequence comes from Siphonodentalium dalli, assembly GCA_032622095.1. Taxonomy (NCBI): domain Eukaryota; kingdom Metazoa; phylum Mollusca; class Scaphopoda; order Gadilida; family Siphonodentaliidae; genus Siphonodentalium; species Siphonodentalium dalli. The sequence goes on from CP136062.1 coordinate 154,076,224, forward strand.
TACATAGAGGATCTCACATGAGTTTCTATTTTATACGGAATTTATCAACCGAGTTCACTAAATTCGATTTGAGCCGAGGTTTACCGAGGCTCAAATAGAATTTAGAGGACGAGGTTGATAAATTACGTATAAAATAGGACGAGTGTGAGATACCTTTTATCACATGATCAAATAAACCCGAAGCAACGCGAAATATTCATCGAAAACAACAATCATAAACTACAGCGATCGCAAGTTATTTGAAGAACGCCGTGACGTCGTCGCACGCGCTGATATTAAACGTGTCTATTACCGATAATTATGAAACTGCTTTTATGGCCAAATTATATGATAAATATATGTCGAGGGTGTTTGTGCGGTGTCCTCTACTTACGCCCTAAATGAAGACATTGAGTCTGAACTTATACATTGCCAGCATACGATGACATGTCAGCTCAATGCAGATACGAAGGCTGTCCGGAACTTGTGAAAACAGTGTGTAGAGAACGGTAACCCTAATTCACTCATTAATTCCAATTTTGTTCTCGAATATAAATAATATTCGCTCGTCAATCAAGATTAAAAACAGTAATGTAATCGTAAGATCCAACAGCTATTATTGAGAATCATTTTGTGAAATGAACTTAATCACATTGTCTTCTCCATGCGAGTTCCGAATGATAAATTTCGTCTCATTGCAGTAGGACACCACAATTGATTACGATAACTGTAGAACTGGGCTCCTTGATGACCTCTTATACAATGACAAAGTCCGCGACGCGGATACAAAGCCATCATTTTTTGTGACCACAAAGTGGTAAAAAATAATAATAATAAAAAAATAAGATAGTTATATGTAAATTGTATTATTTAATTGAGCTATACCAGGCTATACATGTATATATTAGATCAGTTCTAGTGAGATTTTCAATTGCGCTGTCTCAAATATAGGTTATCTCTTCATATAACCATTTTTAATTAATAGATTAGTGGGTATAAAACAATAAATATGAATTGAAGATCCAAGTCCGGAAACGCTTCTATCAATTAATATTAATTTTATTTGGAATATTTTATTATAAAATGAGATGATTAAATATGGGACACTTCAGCCCCCCTCCTCCCAAGTTCGAGGAGTGTTAGCCCCCCCCCCCCCCCCCGCCCTTGGGGAAAGCTAGAGTGGTTGACCTGATAGCTACCGAAATCATGTAGCCCTCTATCGGGGATCGTACCCCCCCCCAGTCGGGGTGGGGTGTTGGCACCATCACTAGAGACTGTCATGGCAGTATGCCCTGCCATCTGATATAATTTCATGCCTGAGGCTTTGTCTGATGTATCATTATTTTTTAGATATTTCATTGACTTATGGTTGCTTTATATCGAGAATATTGCTATTAAAGTATTTTTAATTGTCATTTTCTGTTAAATTAGGTAATTTTTTTTATTAAAAATTGCCAATTTATGCACGAACAAGAAAAGATGTCCCTCTCAAAATGTAGATTAACATTTCCTCTTCAGGTTAGTAATAATAAGGTGAAAAGTGAATGCCGCATATTTTTGTTTTGTACATCAGCTAGTCAAATAAAAAAAAAATTGGCTCTATTTTGACGATTGACCTGGATTGACACTAATTTTGAGGAGACCTCATATTGAACAAATAAAACCGATACTGCCCGATATAGCTTATTTTTTGTTTCAGTAAGGTTTATATCTGGATAAAATACTATAAGAAACGCTGTGTAGTACACATTAGACAACTATATAGGAACCAGGGAGCTAATTGTGTTCCAGAGTCGGGGAGCGAGTGCACCGTGGAATGCTAGAGGTGAATGTGACTGAAGAATGGCCTTCATGTGACACGTTATTAAAGGATGATATTTTGCTTATTTGATTTGTTCATCACATCTAAAAAAAATTAACTGGTGAATTAATTGGGGAATTGATTTTTTGTGAGCGGGGAAATTTATGTAACTACCTGCTGTAGTTCTGGGGTTTTCCAGGTAAAATTTGGCTACGGGATAGCCCTGTCGTACACTTGGGGAATTATTTTAAAAAGCAAATACATTATACCTATGATTTTTCTGGCATTTTCGTGATCAGCGTGTGTCAACCTAGCTGGGTGAACACCACTGGATTGGCCTGCAGGCGTCAATTCGGTGAATTTGGCTGAAACGTTAACACTGTCGCCTATGGGAAACCATTTAGTTCAGTGATTCCTACAGGTATGACATGTAACGGGGTTCTACATTAGTCCCAGATAGGTATCTGTCGAGGGGTGTTTTCGTGGAATCCTCTACCCACGTCCCGGATGAAGACACTGCGTGTGAACTTATCCATTGCCGGTATTAGTATGATATGACATGTCAGCTCAATGCAGATAGGAAGGCTGTGCGGAGCTTGTGAACACATACGTGAAATAAAAACGCTCTTTATTTTACCTAGGTATATATGTTTTATCTGCACCTTTCGAGACAAATAGACGTGGTGTATCAGGGGCGGCGGAGCAACATTCCCACTTTTTTCCCCAATTATGGGTACATAATCTTCCAATACTAAATACATTGGAGAAAATAATTTTTGATTCCCAAGAAAACATTCCATTAGTAGACAAAATTGTGTTTAATCTTATCAGTTATGCCACTATGGCTAGCAAGATAGATAGGTAATCCCTTGGTCAGTATTGACACTGTGTCTGAGTAATTGCTCTCTGGGAATTTAACTACAGACTTAGTCCAAGTCTTCTCGTACTAAAACTGGCTAAGATATTGGGATGGAGGTGCCGGTCTTTAGTCCAAGCCCGCTGCTATACCAATCCTATCACACGAGTTACGCCCACGATCTGTGGCGGGAATCTGTGGTGTATTTTACTCGATTTACCTAATGAATCAATACATGATGCTACATGTATATACATCGGAAAGAGAGACATCTTATGGTCATAATGGTGTATAATAATCTAACTTTCATGTTAAATTACGCATAGAATATTCCGGTTGATTGTCACCAACATCGCTGTTTTTTCTGTTTGTTTACTTAACTGAAAGCCGAACTCAGGTTCCGAAGAACTTCGGCATTGTCCGGTGTTTGTTCTGAGTATTCTAGTTTCCGTTTCTATATATAGCGCGGGGTTTTCCGAACAAAATAGCGAAAACCGATCGCCGCAAAGTCCAGTTTCCAATGTGCTTTGAGAACAATTCCCGCACTAAAAACTTAATGACATAATGGAGGATCAGAAAGGTAGTTTTGTTGACAATTTTCGCAAGCAACTTGTCAAAATTGGAGCAAATTAGAACTCTTGTGTCTGACTTGCCATGCGTGTGATTTTCATCCATGTGCATTTTGACTTTTGTGTTGATAAAATAATCGGAGAACCGAATCACACAGTTTCGAAATATAGTTCTTCCGTTTTAGTGGGACTTTTCAAACTTAAGGTTAAAAATTTATACAAATTTTGTTTGATTTTTTGTGTGCTTAACAAGAGCAGTATATTGCTCTGTTTGCTTAGTATATATCTTAATTTCGCTGAAGTCCACCAAATGTGGGAAATGTAGCACCATATTATTTATTCTAATGGTCGTTGTGTTTACACTGTTTTAAACTTTGAGAGGGTTGTAATTCCCCGTAATTTATTTAATGTATTACATTTATATCTTCAATGTTTAATTAATCTATTTATTTTTATTTATTGACACACGTAATTACGATTACAATGGAGAATTCATCGTAATTTGCGTTGTCAGTCGAAAATCTACGGAATATTTTCAACGGAAAATGCCGAACACAGTTCGCAAGGTCAACTGAGTTCGCATACTTTTAAAAATTTGTAAACATTGCGGTAAATGTCTCTTTTCGCATTAAATTACCGCTTTCAATTCACAACTGATGTGGGTTTCAGATCAAATAGCATGTCTTCTGCGGAAAATATCCGTTTATTGTCGCAATTGTGATATTTTATTTCATATAATTGTGGTTTTATTTGAGCGGGTCACAAACGCTTAAGACGTGTCATAAGAATGCATGGGCCTGGAACTCGGACTAAAGACCGGCACCTCCATCCCAATATCTTAGCCGGTTTTAGTAGTACGAGAAGACTTGGACTACTACAGACTTTGAGTTCTTTGTAGAGCTCAGGTCTTCTGGTAGCACCATCCATAGCCATGTCTTGGATGCCGCAGCTTGTCTAATTAAAATCACATTCATCATACCAATCAAAGGTTTAAATTTGAGTGTCTTCAATAAAAGTGCAAACCTGGGGCTTGGCAGGTATACAATTTCATGGCAAGGTGGTCAAACTCCTGATATGAGATCACTTGCTATATACAATATCAGTTGATGCTGAGTATTCATTGGAATAACTTGACTATGATTTTTATCAACTCAGCTAATTCGTTATTACCGAGAAATAAGAAGAGTTAGAATAATTATTTTCTACATGAAGTTTACTGTGTACATGCAAGTGTTTGTGTACATATATATTATAGTGTTATTTAATATTCAAAGTTACTTGTGATTATTGTTTCTTCGATATCAACGGTTGTCGTATGTGGAGTGAATTGGATTATACAGTATAGTGTATACTAATTTCATCATAACATTTATGACAAAGGACGCAGGTTTTAGAAGTTGTATCAACGTCATAGGTGATCATCTTTCACACATTGGCTGCAACAATAAGTTAGTATAGCAGAGTAGCATCATTTAAACTCTTTCTTATTTTCTACCTCCATAATGGTACATGCTGTATCCACGAGTAACATCATACTAAACAATCTTTGCGCTGGCGCATATTGGAACAGTTTTCAATTCATTCATGTAGTATTTAAAAAAAATTGTGCCCCCCCCCACTTTTTTGTCGCTTCCGCCGCCCCTGTGGTGTATTATAGGTATTACCTTGGTTTATATGTATTACATGTATCTGTCGAAACATATAGCCTGGGTATGTAGATAATACATGTATCGGTCGAGGGTGTTTGTGTGGTGTCCTCTACTCATGCCCTTAATGAAAACATTGAGTCTGAACTTATACATTGCCAGCATAAGATGACATGTCAGCCTAATGCAGACACGAAGGCTGTTCGGAACTTGTGAAAACAGTGTGTGTAGAGAAAGATAACTCTAATTCACTCATTAATTACAATTTTGTTCGTGAATATAAATAATATTCGCTCGTCAATCAAGATTAAAAACAGTAATGTAATCGTAAGATCCAACAGCTATTATTGAGAATCATCTTGTGAAATGAACTTAATCACATTGTTCTCCACGCGAGCTCTGAATGATACATACCGTCTCATTGCAGTATGACACCACAATTGATTAGGATTATTGTAGAACTGGGCTCCTTGTTTACATATTATTTATTGACGAAGTCCGCCACGCGGACGCGGATACAAAGCCATCATTTTATGTGACCACAAAGTGGTTAAAAATAATAATAATAAAAATAACATAGTTATATGTAAATTGAATTGTTTAATTGAGCTATACATGTATATATTAGATCAGTTCTAGTGAGATTTTCAATTGCGCTGTCTCAAATATAGGTTATCTCTTCACATAACCATTTTGAATTAATAGATTAGTGGGTATAAAATAATAAATATGAATTGAAGATCCAAGTCCGGAAACGCTTCTATCAATTAATATTAATTTTATTTAGAATATTTTATTATAAAATGAGATGATTAAATATGGGACACTTCAGCACCCCCCCTCCTCCCAATTTCGAGGAGTGTTAGCCCCCCCCCCCCCCCGCCCTTGGGGAAAGCTGGAGTGGTTGCCTGATAGCTACCGAAATCCTGTAGCCCTCTATCGGGGATCGTAGCCCCCCCCCCCAGTTGGGGGTGAGGTGTTGGCACCACCACTAGAGACTGTCATGGCAGTATGCCCTGCCATCTGATATAATTTCATGCCTGAGGCTTTGTCTGATGTATCATTATTTTTTAGATATTTCATTGACTTATGGTTGCTTTTTATCGAGAATATTGCTATTAAAGTATTTTTAATTGTCATTTTCTGTTAAATTAGGTAATTTTTTTATTAAAAATTGCCAATTTATGCACGAACAAGAAAAGATGTCCCTCTCAAAATGTAGATTAACATTTCCTCTTCAGGTTAGTAATAATAAGGTGAAAAGTGAATGCCGCATATTTTTGTTTTGAACATCAGCTAGTCAAATTAAATTTATTTATTATTTTTTTTGGCTCTATTTTGACGATTGACCTGGATTGACACTAATTTTGAGGAGACCTCACATTGAACAAATAAAACCGATATTGCCCGATATAGCTGATTTTTTGTTTCAGTAAGGTTTATATCTGGATAAAATACTATAAGAAACGCTGTGTAGTACACATAGACAACTATATAGGAACCGGGAGCTAAATGTGTTCCAGAGTCGGGGAGCGAGTGCACCGTGGAATGCTAGAGGTGAATGTGACTGAAGAATGGCCTTTATGTGACACGTTATTAAAGGATGATATTTTGCTTATTTGATTTGTTCATCACATCTAAAAAAATTTAACTGGTGAATTAATTGGGGAATTGATTTTTTGTGAGCGGGGAAATTTATGTAACTACCCGCTGTAGTTCTGGGGTTTTCCAGGTAAAATTTGGCTACGGGATAGCCCTGTCGTACACTTGGGGAATTATTTTAAAAAGCAAATACATTATACCTATGATTTTTCTGGCATTTTCGTGATCAGCGTGTGTCAACCTAGCTGGGTGAACACCACTGGATTGGCCCGCATGCGTCAATTCGGTGAATTTGGCTGAAACGTTAACACTGTCGCCTATGGGAAACCATTTAGTTCAGTGATTCCTACAGGTATGACATGTAACTGGGTTCTACATTAGTCCCAGATATGTATCTGTCGAGGGGTGTTTTCGTGGAATCCTCTACCCACGTCCCTGATGAAGACACTGCGTGTGAACGTATCCATTGCCAGTATTAGTATGATATGACATGTCAGCTCAATGCAGATAGGAAGGCTGTGCGGAGCTTGTGAACACATACGTGAAATAAAAGCGCTCTTTATTTTACCTAGGTATATATGTTTTATCTGCACCTGTCCAGACAAATAGACGTGGTGTGTTATATGTATTACCTTGGTATATATGTATTACATGTATCTGTCGAAACATATAGACTGGGTATATAGATAATACATGTATATGTCGTATGTGTGGTGTCCTGTACTCACGCCCTTAATGAAAACATTGAGTCTGAACTTATACATTGCTAGTCCCAGTCTTCTTGTACTAAAACCAGCTAAGATATTGGGATGGCGATTTGCTGTTTTTAGTCCCAGCCCGCTTGCATACCAATCCTATCACACGAGTTACGCCCACGATCTGTGGCGGGAATCTGTGGTGTATTTTACTCGATTTACCTAATGAATCAATACATGATGCTATATACATCGGAAAGAGAGACATATCATGGTCATAATGGTGTATAATAATCTAACTTTCATGTTAAATTACGCATAGAATATTCCGGTTGATTGTCACCAACATCGCTGTTTTTTCTGTTTGTTTACTTAACTGAAAGCCGAACTCAGGTTCCGAAGAACTTCGGCATTGTCCGGTGTTTGTTTTGGCCGAGACGAATTTCGATACAAACAAAATGGCGGCCCCCATGATATTCTAATGGTCATTGTGTTTACACTGTTTTAAACTGTGAGATGGTTATAATTCCCGTAATTTATTTAATGTATTACATTTATATCTTCAATATGTATTTAATCTATGTAATAATTTATTTATTGTCACGTATAATTACGATTACAATGGAGAATTCATCGTGCGTGGTTGATTGAAAATCTACGGAATATTTTCACCGGAAAATGCCGAACGCAGTTCGCAAGGTCAACTGAGTTCGCATACTTTAAAAAATATGTAAACACTGCGGCAAAAGTTTCTTTTCACATTAAATTACCGCTTTCAATTCACAACCGATGTGGGTTTCAGATCAAATAGCATGTCTTCTGCGGAAACTATCCGTTTATTGTAGCAATTGTGATATTTTATTTCATATAATTGTGGTTTTATTTGAGCGGGTCACTAACGATTAACTCGTGTCAAAGGAGACCATGGGCCTGGAACTCGGACTAAAGACCGGCACCTCCATCCCAATATCTTAGCCGGTTTTAGTACGAGAAGACTTGGACTAATACATTGCCAGCATAAGATGACATGTCAGCTCAATGCAGATACGAAGGCTGTTCGGAACTTGTGAAAACAGTGTGTAGAGAACGGTAACTCTAATTCACTCATTAATTACAATTTTGTTCGTGAATATAAATAATATTCGCTCGTCAATCAAGATTAAAAACAGAAAAGTAATCGTAAGATCCAACAGCTATCATGAGAATCATCTTGTGAAATGAACTTAATCACATTGTCTTCTCCATGCGAGTTCTGAATGATACATGTCGTCTCATTGCAGTATGACACCACAATTGATTAGGATTATTGTAGAACTGGGCTCCTTGTTTACCTATTATCCATTGACGAAGTCCGCCACGCGGACACGGATACAAAGCCATCATTTTTTGTGACCACAAAGTGGTTAAAAATAAAAAAATATAAAGATATTTATGTGTAAATTGAATTATATAATTGAATTATACATAGAGGATCTCACATGAGTTTCTATTTTATACGGAATTTATCAACCGAGTTCACTAAATTCGATTTGAGCCGAGGTTTACCGAGGCTCAAATAGAATTTAGAGGACGAGGTTGATTACGTATAAAATAGGACGAGTGTGAGATACCTTTTATCACATGATCAAATAAACCCGAAGCAACGCGAAATATTCATCGAAAACAACAATCATAAACTACAGCGATCGCAAGTTATTTGAAGAACGCCGTGACGTCATCGCACGCGCTGATATTAAACGTGTCTATTACCGATAATTATGAAACTGCTTTTATGGCCAAATTATGTGATAAATGTATATATTAGATCAATTCTAGTACGATTTTCAATTGCGCTGTCTTAAAGATAGATTATCTCTTCATATAACAATTTTGAATTAATAGATTCGTGGGTATAAAATAATAAATATGAATTGAAGATCCAAGTCCGGAAACGCTTCTATCAATTAATATTAATTTTATTTCGAATATTTTATTATAAAATGAGATGATTAAATAAGCCTATTCACTGTTTCGCGATTTTCAAGATGACCGATGGTTCTATATGGTCCGATTCCTAGCATTTTACCCAACCCACCTGTAAAAGGTCATAGTTAAGAAGTAGCTTGCATCCATTTGTAAACATTCGACAGTGCGAGCATTGTTTTATCAGCATTTTGATGGCATAATTTCAGTTATTCTGAGTGCAACTACGGGTTTAAGAATTGTTTTGTGGCCATGTCATCTACAGAGTTAGGATATGGTGACGATGGGGACATTCAGACGTTTAAGCTATGTTTTGTCAACAAACTGCTCATAATTTACTGATAAATTATAAATAGCGAGTATTTGCGATAAAAAAAATTACGCAAAAACATATATGTGATACACTCAATCCATCTACTGCGCGAAATATACGTATTGTATGTATTCAGAGTGATTGTTTAATTAGTTTTATGAAGTTGTCGCACCTGCGAGTCGGTAACGAACTGTTGCTATCTTATTTTGGGAATTCCCAGACTGGAGCCATATGCTAAAAATAGATGCTACTTCTTAACTTTGACCTCCGGAGACCAAATGGCGGATTCACCGCGAGTTAGTGAACTTACTTATATGGGACACTTCAACCCCCTCCCCCAATTTTGTGGAGTGTTACCCCCCCCCCCCCTTGGGGAAAGCTGCAGTCGTTGACCTGATAGCTTCCGACACCCTGTAGCCCTCTATCGGAGATCGTAGCCCCCCCCCCCCAGTCGGGGTGGGTGGAGTGATGGCACCACCACTAGAGTTACTGCCGTGTAAGACTGTCATGGCAGTATGCCCTGTCATCTGATATAATTTCATGCCTGAGGCTTTGTCTGATGTATCATTATTTTTAGATATTTCTATTGACTTTATATCGAGAATATTGCTATTAAAGTATTTTTAATTGTCATTTTCTGTTAAATTAGGTTAATTTTTTATTAAAAATTGCCAATTTATGCACGAAAATGGTTAACCTTGGAAAAGATGTCCCTCTCAAAATGTAGATTTACATTTCCTCTTCAGTTTAGTAATAATAAGGTGTATAAGTGGATGCCGCATATTTTTGTTTTGTAGATCAGCTAGTCAATTAAAAAAAAATGTCCGAGACAAATAGTCTGGATATATAGGCATTACCTAGGCATATATGTTTTATCTGCATCTGTCGAGACAATAATAGGTGCATAGGTATTACCTTGGTATATATGTATTACATGTACCCGTCGAAACATATGGACTGTGTGTTTGTGTGGTGTCCTCTACTCACGCCCTAATGAAGATATTGAGTCTGAACTTATACATTGCCAGCATAAGATGACATGTCAGCTCAATGCAGACACGAAGGATGTTCGGAACTTGTGAACCAAACTCCAGGCAGAGTTATCTCCCATTACTCCACTGAGATATCACTGCCATAAGGACATTGGTAAGGATTTCTTACGTGTTCTTAGTTCTTATGTTTTAGGATTAGTCTATATTGTTCTTATCAATACCGAAAGAATTGCCATTATTGCAAACTTTTGGTGGTCAAAATAAGATAATAGGTGACTAAATATAGTTCCGACGATATGTAAAAGTAGATTTATCGGTCCGCAAAGTACCATCCTTGTGGCAGTGCTATATCGCAGTGCTAACGTTTTGGGCGCTGTATGGAGTTTGCTTGTGAACACAGTGTGTAGAGAACGGTAACTCTAATTCACTCATTAGTTACAATTTTATTTGTGAATATAAATAATTTTAGCTATTTATCACATTCTCTTGTGTATGGTTATAAATGATAAATTTCGTCTCATTGCAGTATGACACCACAATTGATTACGATAACTGTAGAACTGGGCTCCTTGTTTACCTCTTATCCAATGACAACGTCCGCGACGCGGATACAAAGCCGTCATTTTTTGTGACCACAAAGTGGTTAATTAGATCAATTAAAGATAGATTATGTCTTCATATAACAATTTTGAATTAATAGATTCGTAGGTATAAAATAATAAATATGAATTGAAGATCCAAGTCCGGAAACGCTTCTATCAATTAATATTAATTTTATTTCGAATATTTTATTATAAAATCTGATGATTTAATATGGGACACTTCAGCCCCCTCCCTTAATTTCGATGAGTGTTACACCCCCCCCCGGCGAAAAGCTGCAGTCGTTGACCTGATAGCTTCCGACACCCTGTAGCCCTCTATCGGGGATCGTATAGCCCCCCCCCCCATCTTGGTGATGGCACTACCACTAGAGTTACTGCCGTGTAAGACTGTCATGGCAGTATATATATGCCCTGCCATCTGATACAATTTCATGCCTGAGGCTTTGTCTGATGTATCGTTATTTTTAGATATTTCTATTGACTTATATGGTTGCTTTATATCGAGAATATTGCTATTAAAGTATTTTTAATTGTCATTTTCTGTTAAATTAGGTAATTTTTTAAATAAAAATACTAACTTTCAAGAGGCTTCATATTGAAAAAATAAAACCAATACTGACCGACATAGCTGATTTTTTGTTTCATTAAGGTCTATATCTGGATAAAATACTATAAGAAACGCTGTGTGGTAAAATAAATAAGATATCATTAATAGGTAGGTGTAAAATCAGTTATTGAGTCTTAGATCACTTCAAGTTCTGAGATTTTAAATATTATTGTCAATTTAAAGTAATTTCTTGCTGTTGTCACATGAATTGGCCAATACACTGACTGTATACTAAAGACAAGCTTTACACGGGTCAACTCAATACTTACGCTAAATTTATCAAAGGACTAAACACAGAGAGCTCTTTAACACACCGGTCACCCGCGTATCACCAACACGTACCGCCGATCGAGGATCCGATCAAGACTACCCCGTGCGATGGAAGAAGATATACGTATGCTAACATCGCTAAAATGACAGCAAATCGATATCCCAGAAGAACAGTTAACCACATATTATATAGATGGATTATCACTCGTTGATAGAAATTCTCTGACCCATTTAAATCGTGACTTTTCTAATGATTTGAAAGGATTATTTGGAAAATTTTACAGTCTGAGGAAATAATTCTGACTAAATATTGATATAATCACAACCGTGTTCAATTGTCCATGTCATCCTGAAGCTATTCGGGAAGATGTGTATTACTTTTGACAGGAACAAGTCCTTGTCGTGTGTTAGAATCATACAAAAACGCCAAATTATGGATTTAAATAATTGCTGTCGATAATTTTATGAGTATCAACAAATCGGTGTAATTTCTTGTGAAAGTACCTATTGTCGCGGTTGAAGTACCCACTGGTGCGGATATTTTGCAAACGTCCAAAGTGTTTTCCTGATTTAAAAGTCTTTTTGTTTCTCTTTCCTGGTAACATTTCAACAAAAACAACAACAACAACAACAAGATATTGATTAATAAATGGTGACAGAAGCTCCGCACATTTGTCTGGGGACTACGAAATACAATCTCAGGGGTTTGTCACTAAGGGTGGATACACACATGCATGTAATCTCTGTAATTATCGTGTATTTGTCGTTTTACATGGATCATACAGACCATGTAATATGTGTCCTTTGACAACCCAATCATTACGGCTATGTTTGACCACAGTGAGTCAAGCTCTGCGCGTGCAGAGAGCCGTTGACTGAACGAAGTCGTCAGGTCACTTAAAATAATTGTTCGCGCGATAACACAAATGTTGGACTTTCTGTTTAAATCATTGTCAGTCTTCTCTTGATTTTATACAGGTGATGGCACCAGGATTTCCCCAAAGCAGGGGCTATGATCCCCAACATGGGGGAATATTATCAGGATCTCCTTACGCATGGGCTATATGATCCCCGACTTGGGGCTATATATGATCCCGATAGCTACCATCGGGCGGGGTGGCTAACTCTGAGCTATTTAAGTAAAACATATTATATTGTACCTTCTTGTCCAGATTATTCCGGCCGATACATTCAAATAAGTCCCTTAGCGACTTGAAGCTTTCGAAACCCCACTCCAAGCAAGCATCATAGTCGAACATGTTCTATATCAAGCCTGCATGTATACACCAGCTGTGTCGCTTCTGGTGTTCGTATCTTAATAAAATGCCAGATATCACAAAGACTTAACTAATTTCCACATCCGTAAGAGAAGACCTGTTTTGGACTGGCCTTAAATGTCTTGATAACAGAGAGTTTGACTTTGCTTATGACTACTCACTTGTCTGGCCTGTTAACAATGAACCTCTCGCGCGCAGGTGATCAATGTTGTCAATTATTGGTGCGGTCATGTAAAATACATGTATTTTACATACAGAGATTACATGCATGTGTGTATCCACCCTAAGAACAAAATCATTTTACAAGAATACGGCGTTCCAGACACACGTCAATATACAAACTGGCTCATGTTCATATAAAAGTAAGTCGCGCGGGAACACGTTTACCGCTAAAGAGTACCCGCAACGTCATGCAAAAGCATGCTGTGGAAACTCTGGCTGCTCATCCTCAGAATGTACGCTGTGTTACTCTGACGCAAACAGTTTAAAAGTTCACAGAATTGCCCAGTCTTATTAAAACCAGACCTAATTTTCATTACTTTCAACTTATTTGACTGTAAGGAAACCTTGGTCTAGTTATTACTAGACTGAGAATTGCCGTACACAGTGGGACCATATTCAGTTGTGAATGTGGCATGGTTTACAAGTACAACACTGGCCATACAAACCACAGACAGAAGACAACGAATTAAGTGTTCACAATAAAGCAATGTCTTCCAATTGATGACTAACACACTTATGGGTCAGAGGACGTGGCTGTCAGATCCCAGTTGGGGGGAATTTCCAACTGCACCCATCCACGAACAGCCAGACCAAATCCATAGAGTTGACATACCATTGCATCAACCTTGGTTGGAAATTTCCAACTGGCATTTCAAACTCATCAACTGTTGGACATTTTCCGAACTAAGGTTGTAATATGTTCAACTGATGGCCATTTCAGACAAAATTTATAAAATAAATATGCTTTCGTTCTTCTGAAAACAACATACCCCCCTTAATTACTGTTTGGAAAATCAAACAATGGAAACAATTTTAATCTATTATATACTTAGTGTACATAACGTTTCCAACTAACGTTGTGTCATGAATAAAATTTCCGATTGTTGCAGGGGGGGGGGGGGGGTCGGAAAAAAATTCCAGGCACGCATGATGGGGTGGGTGGGTGTCTCTCGGGTCCGAAAAGCAGTTTTTTCCATGTGCCAATTTTTTTCTTCCGTTTCTGCTATTGAGTCTTATTTTGATGTGTTTTGAACAGAAACAGCTCATACATAGTTAATAGCAATGCTATAATATATATAGAGGTTATCAGAAGTTGGATCAGTTGCACAATGGCCAACAATAACCCAAATTCAACTTGATAGAACAAGAAACTGCGCTACCGGTATTGGAAAATGGAAACATAAAATTTAATCAGGATTCCATCTACTGATACAACAAAATAAGAATAACTATGCAGAACTCAGCTGAAAATAAGCAACAAAATGAAAGCACACTTGACCATATGTGACATGGAAATAAAGATATAATAAATAATGGAATAAAATAGACTTTTGACAACGTAAAACATAAAATCTTAACATATAAATTGAAGGCCAGCCGGGCCAGCTTGAACAATTTCAAATTGTTATCCAAGTTAATGTTGATCAGCTTGTAATTTTAATCACAGTGACAAAGATGTTATCGTCACTGATATCGTGAGCAAAAAAGAAGTGAGATTGGGCTTTCCATCCATATGTTATTCCCAATTATTACGAAGCTATTACTTCAGGCAGTGGCTACCAGCCTGCTATTACATGCTATAACACGTTTCCTCAGTTCTGGTTTCTGAGATGCCCCAAGAAGAGTCATGCGGGTATATCATGGTTATGTTTGGTATTAGCATTATTCTTCAAACTAGGATGAACTGGGATGGATGAAGTTGAACAGTTGTATTTCCACATGTTTTGATAAACAATTTGGTTCAAGTAATATATCACATAGCAAATATCAAAATATCAAATATTCTGAAATGTGTTGTACCATGTAGTCTGTAGAATACTCAAATGTGATTATGTGACTATAGATCATGTGACTATATATTATGAAAATGAATGTTAATAAAAACTTTGGCACTCTGCCTATCCCTAGAAATGTGATTATGTTGACACATTTCTTGATTAATGACACTTATATGATAAATTCCAATAGTATCGTTATCTTCATTATGCACTGTTCTATTAAAATCTCACGCAATAAACTATGATAATGTAGGATAATCAGGAATAATCAGCTATTTGGTTGGTCAATTGATAATTTTCTAAAATTTAGGGCGTGGGTGTCCAAAACTGACCGGAAAAAAAAATCCTGAAACGGAAAAAAGGGTGGGTGTCCAAAATTGCCTGGAAAAAAAAGGCCGGAAACGAAAGAAATTGGGTGGGTGGGTCCCCCGAGGCCGGAAAATATTAAAATGATCATACATGCCTGGAAAGTTTTCCGACCCCCCCCCTGATTGTTGAAAGAAATTACCAAAACTACCCCATGTCGACACGCTCATTTATGGAGCGATAACGGGGAGAAGTTGGCTATCATTATGGGTAAAACATTAATTGATAACTGTTTATTATGGAACATTGGTTAAGGGATTTGAGTGTCTACTCCGCCAAAGTTTGTCAATATGGTCAATAGTTGGAAATGTCATGCATGCCACTTTACTTGGCAATTGTAGATTAGTCGATTTGTGTCAGATATATTGTGGACTGAAATGTCAATTATTTGAAATGGCCAACCATATGGGTGTAACGTTGAAAATTAAACTCAAAGATTGACAGTTTGTGTTACATGTACAAGCTCCAACTCGATGTGGTTGATCTGATAACACATGCTGGATCCGAGCTGATAATTTCTGGAATCCTGAGGCTCTTGTATTGTTGTTGTTGTTGTAGGTGGCGGTGGCGGTGCCTTGTTGGTTATCACCATTATTGTTGATCAATGTGGTGTTGATGGTATTGCTGAGTCGTCTTCGGTATTGGTGGTGGTATAGCTATGGTCATTAGATACGGATATTTTTCTCTGAGTATGTGATTTGGGGGGGGGGGGGGGCTAACCCCGGGATGGTCGAAAGGGCCGAGAGGCCCTTTCCTTCACCCCATTATTATTATTTTTCTTTTCTTAAATGCAGCTATATATAGATGGTATTCGCGCAGCGTTATCCCGTCGTCCACGGACACAAATATTTCACTATTACTTTGTGAAATTGCAGATGGTCATAATCCATGATGTGTTATACGCTATAGCATCCGTTGTGTCCTGTTGTGTGATCTAATGTCAATTTTACGTACTCTATAGTTCTTCATGCTGATGTTATTTGATGGCGTGTTCGACTGCCACTCGAAGATGTTAAAAAATAGTCGGCAAAATCTGACATCAGAACGGTCTCTGGACCTGATCTGCCTTCTCATTTCTGTGAAAAAAATGGAAACATAACGTTAAGTTACATAAAATATAATCCTGGAACTAATAAATGTTTTTAAAAGACGGCCAGACGGGGAAAATCGGTTGAAAACCCATCAGTTCCATCTAATTACATATACCGTTTAATGGCATGCTATGTTCCAGAGTTATAATCTGTCCGACGTGTCCTAAATTCAAGAAACATTCCAATTTTAGGAAACTTTAACACCGAGTCGGTTGGTACTCAAAACGTATTTCTCACCGCAACAACGGTACTTGTCACCGAGTTGTTGGTACAGATTTTTTTCAATCAACGTTTTGATCCGTCCGGCGCCAGTTGTTATTAGTAAAAAAAAGCGATTAATACTGTTATTTCCATTTTCGCTGTAGTTATCACTGAATACAAAGAGATTATTCAAAGAAAGCAAACATATCAGATTATCAACAAACAGGAATATTGGAATGGATTTATTTTCGTAATATTAAACCGGAAATAATTATAAATAAAATGCATATAAAAAAATAAACTCACATTCTGTTGACTCCAAAACATTGAACAGACGACCGGATATCCGTGCCAATAGGTACTCCACCGTGTTGGTGATACGCGGGTGACCGGTGTGTTTAAGGCTAAGAAACAAACAAGAATGGGACTTTGTTTTCTGACGAAATAAATTGTCTGATTCCAAGGATATTGTATGAGGCAAATATACTGGGTATATATATATTACATGGGTATATAGGTATCATATGTATCTGTCGAGACAAATAGACTGGGTATATCGGTATATGTATCTATTACCTGTATCTGTCGAGGGGTGTGTGTATGATCTCCCCTACTAACACCCATTGACCTGATGAAGACACTGAGTCGGAACTTATCCATTGCAAGTGTAATATGACATGTCAGGTTGATGCAGATGGGAAGGATGTTCGGTGCTTGTGAACAGTGTGCAGAGAAAGGTAACTCTAATTCTCTCATTAATTATAATTTTGTTCGCGAATATAAATAATATTCGCTCTGTCAATCAAGATTTAAAACAGAGAATTAAGCGTAAGGTCCAACAGGTATTATTGAGAATCATTTTATGAAGGTAATTTTATTATAATCTCTTGTCCATGCGAGTTATAAATTATAAATGTAATCTCATTGCACAATTTATTAGGATTATTGTAGAACTGGGCTCCTTGTTTACCTTTTATCCGATGACGACGTCCGCGACACGGATATGAAGCCATCATTTTTTTGTGACCACAAAGTGGTTTAAAAATAATAATAAAAAATTAAAAAAATTATGTGTTAATTGAATTATTTAATTATTTTTTGTATTACATCAATTCTAGTAATGAGATTTCGAACAGCGTTGTCAATTTAAGGTATTTCTAACTGTTGACATCTTCTGGCCACCTGAATTGGCAAATAAACAGACGGTATATACCATTATAGAAGCTTTATTTTGGACTACTCAATACTTACGCGAAATTTAGGCATATATGAATTTATCAGCTGTTTTCAACTTTCCGCACATAAGTGAAATAAAAAACGCTCTTTATTTTTACCATTCCAGGATATGACTAAACATTCTTCAATGTTTAAGTCGAAGAGGAATACATGCTCTTATTTCAAAGAGGTTGTCCGAGACAAATAGTCTGGATATGTAGTTAGTATCTGTATCTGTCGAAACATATAGATTGGGTATATAGATATTACATGTATCTGCCGAAGGGTGTTTTCATGAACTCCTCTACTCGCGTCCGTGATGCAGACACTGAGTCTGAACGTATCCATTGCCAGCATTAGTATAAGATGACATGTCAGCTCAATGCAGATATGAAGGCTAGCATTATATTGTTGTAATTAATCGATTATGATAACTCAAGCGTATTTTGAAGAAATGTTGTTGTTGTTGTTGTAACTTGATGATATGGGGACCGTATATGGTCGGATTGAGTACCTGTAACTGCTAGAATTGCAGCTGTGTCTGTACCTGGATCTAATGCCATTTTGGATCGGGGTGGGGTGTGTGGGTTGAATGTTTAGAATGTCTTGGGGCCACCATATAACACCCTTTGTTTGACCTAAATCGGTCAAGGGGCCGACAAATGGCATGGTGCCCTATTTCAACCCATCCGGACGGCCGCCATTTTGGATCGGGGTGCGGTGTGGGGGTGAATTCTAACCACTGTCAACTATGGTATAAAATTTCCCGAAACGTGTTATTTATCAACATGTTGTTCAACGAAATATGGCCGTATTGTCATTTGATTATCATGATATTTGGCCGTTTTACAACTTGATTTGAGAGTTATCCATCTTCATCCGCAATTGACCACAATCAGCATGTTTGTGTGAAGGCCCTGTAACGTTGGAAGAAATTAAATCATCTTCGAAACATATGGACTCTGGCAAAGCCCCCCCCCCCCCCTGACTTGCTTTGATCATATAGGGCCGAAGTTACTCATCTGATACACTAGATATGTTTATCGGGGTCATTAAGTGAACGTTCAGACGACCACGATTCAATCACGTCAAAATAGCAAGTCAAAAAATAATATCAAGCACTGTTTGATTTTAGATTCGAAATCGTGGCATAGTACGACGACATCGCAATCGTGTGAACAAACTATCCACGATCTCGTCGGGCCCGATTCCACCACTTACGATTGAATCGTGGTCGTCTGAACGTTCACTAAAGCCCCTGTCACACTCAGGCCGGCGCTCTTATTGCGCTGCAAAAGTATCAAAGCGCCCACATAAACGCACTAAGGTCTCCAAGAACCGATTGGTGACGCAGTGGACACTGGCTACAACGGGCGAGGATCTCCATGGTCGCCCATAGGTGCCAGAGCGCCGCGCTTGTTTTATGCATGCACAAAACAAGCGCAGAGGCTCGGCGTTCTGACCAGGACGTAGTACTGTCGCCGTGACAGCGCAAAGCAAAGCGCCAAGCGAGCGACGTGAGCGTTATGTGGACGTAGCAAAAGCGCATATTACCTTCTCGTGGTCGCAGCAAGGAATTAATCTTGTCTTTTGCGACTACAGTAAGCTTAATCAAATTCTCACTACGTGCCTTTCCCGTCCTTAATACGCTCAATGAGGCTCTGTCCAAAACTTATTGCGCTCTTTCTGCGCTGTCATGGGGTGTTATGGACTGCATGGTTCCCGCTCATAGAACGTCCACATTGTGCTGCCACTGCGACTCTATGCTCGCTTTACGCACAAGCGTTATACATGGCGTCCTTCCGGCGTTTACAGCAGGTTTACAGTACGATCCCACTTCGAAATGCGGTCTGCTCACACCAACTGTTGTATTGCGTGTGTCTTTGGTAGGTATCTGTTATGTCTGAATTATATATTTGTATTGTGTGTGTCTTTGGTAGGTATCTGTTATGTCTGAATTATATAGTTGTATTGCGTGTGTCTTTGGTAGATATATGTTATGTCTGAATTATATAGTTGTATTGCGTGTGTCTTTGCGATCAGGCTGGCGTTTGGTTTGAGTTGAAAAAGTATCAAAATACGAGTAACGCACAGTGGAAGCGCGGAAAATTGTCAGAAATTTTCAATCTGTTAAAACAAGAGAACCAATGTCAGAAATGGTAACGCGCTCAAGATCATATATTATAAACCCAAGAATGTAATTGTAGAATATAAAATATATTGGTTTTGCGAATGACCAACTCAGAATTCCGTTAAATAACAATAACAACCAGCACCTAATTAACGAACCGGTGCCGACTCGACCGATTCCGACCACAACCCCCAGTGGGCTGCAGAAATTTATTTTATTTGTAATTGTCATATAGTTTATCACAAACCAAAAATCAACATTAATCAACGTTGATTAACACAATAAACGAAAGTGAATTTCCCCAACTACATGCACCTTATACGGGACTCGGCCTCCAGCTTGCAGTTTGACTTTTAATCATCCCAAAAATTCCCATTCTATAAATAAAACTAATAAAATACCCATTGATAATGTCAGCCTGCACGCGAAACGCGAAACTCCCCCACCAATTATACATGCGGCGCGCGTGACAAGCTATGCTCCTATCCAGCTTATCACGTTTTCGTCGCGCTCTTTGTACGACCCATTGCATTCCTGCTTTGTCACGTCAATTTTCACGCTCTCGCGCGCTCTCACTGCGTTTCCTCCACGCCGTAAACGCTCTTAATGCGTTCAAGTCGTTGTCATTGCGTTGTTAGTACGCGTTGCGTTGTCATGGCGACGGTACAACGCCTGGTCAGAACGCCGAACCTCTGTGCTTGTTTTGTGCATGCACAAAACAAGCGCGGCGCTCTGGCGCTCTGGGGCGATCACGGAGACTCTCTCCCGTCCTAGCCAGTGTCAACTGCGTCACCAATACGTTCTTGGATATCTTACTGCGCTTTGCTTGGCGCTTTGATTATTTTTCAGCGCAATGCAAGCGCCGGCCTGATCGCAGCGGAGTGTGACAGTAGTTTAATCGGACAGCTAATCTATTGCGGAGTGTTGGGTATTTTCCCCACAACATAAAAACTGACTATGACTGGAGAACGCAGGAGGCACTATCTATACTCTCCGCGCCCGCGCAGAGAACGTTTTGCGAACTTATTGTGAACGTACTAGCATCACAATGACAGCGACTTGAACGCACTAAGAGCGTGAGACTTGACAAAGTAGGAACGCAATAGGAGCATACTTTGTTTTAAAAGTTTGACAATTTTCGACAGTTTTCGGCGCTCCTCCTGCGTGTTACTCATATGCTGGTACTTTTGCAGCGCAGTGAGAGCGCCGGCCTGAGTGTGACAGGGGTTTTACATGCACCATCACGGCGCTCTGGTGACGTTGATCTGCGGAAGATCTGGCATTTTTGGAGACCAATTTCCAGGTTATAAAATACTATGCGAATGAAAAAGGTTCTCGGGGAAGTGATCCACCCGGACCAGAAATGTTCTGTTCCGGTCGATCCATCAGTTATAATCTTCAATTATTTCGCAACATTCTAGATTATATGGAACAAACATTTATTTCAATATTATTTATTTGTCTAGATCAAATGCAAGCCTTTGATATATATAAGAGTCGCACATACTTATTTTAATGTCTCCAATCATTTGGGTTTGGTCCCATGTTTTGTTCTTTCATACGATTATTTATTAAATCATGATGCATTGATGCAACCAGTTCAGTTTATATTAATGTTTAATTCATTCCGCCAAGAGTGCAGCTTATCTCCCCTTTTTTATACGTTTTATGTTTCGAACCTTTTGCTATTAAACTACGTGCCGATCAAAATATAAATGGCCAACAAATCCCAGGGTGCTCTGAACAAGCGAAGATTTCATTATACGCAGATGACTCCAGAGACTTTTGTGAAGATGGGAATTCCGTTCGACACTTTTTATTGTTAGCTCAACGTTTCGGCAGAGCCTCAGGGTCCAAAATTCGGGAAATTTCTTTCGGTATTTCTTGGCCTGCTGGACCCGAAAAATTACTTGGTATTAAATTCGGCAAAACAACGACCTATGATGATATTTGGCACCCGATTTGGACAAACTATGAAAACACGTTTAATTTATGGAGAACAAGTCGCTTATCCTATCACGGAAAGACAACTGTATCTAGAGTATTTGCTTGTAGCAATTTAGGATATGTCAATATTAGAGTTACCTCGCTTTTATCGCGATATATAGATTTCAAAGACAGATGTTTCGATTCATCAAGGGTTCGAAGTTTGAATTGGTAAAACGCAAAGTTCTCTTTTAAGATCATGTCGATGGAAGCTCAGCTACAGTCAACATTGATCTTGAAATGAAAGCCTTTCGTTTGAATCACATTCAACAAGTTATTTATTCCGCTGATAATAAAACATGGTTATATTTCGCAACACATTGGCTTGGATTGCAGCTAAGAAATTATAATCCGAATGTATTCTCAAACTCAGCTCCATGCATGTGCCATGACACCATCCCCTTATAGGCCTTATTACAAATCCTGTGCACAAATTTTCGTTCAATTTCTTTGGCAAATATTGACCAGATGAATATGAAAACGCACGATTATTATAATTTGCTTATAAATAAAGCCAAAGTGGTCCCAAAAGTGAAATTGCAGTATCCGGGCGTGCCTTTCTTTCACGTCTGGGAATTGTTACGTAACAGTTTTTTGGAACCATTTGGACTCAGGGACGTGGCTAGAGGGTCTCCATTCGGGGGGTGTCGACCTTGGGAAATTCCAATGCACACCCCCATTGAATCAGAATCGCCAAACACAAATTTTGCATAATTTCATTTGCACCCCCCCCCCCCCTTGCGCCTCAATGCTCAGACCTTATATCATATATATTCATAAACCATGGTTCTATATTCCAGGTATAAGAACATTCAGATATTTAACCTGAAAAAATTGCATAAATCCTAACATCCAGTGGTCTAATTCCAGACAAATGCACACGGCTACGGACAAGAGACCACGACACACCGGGCTGATCATGGTTGTTTTGACCGGTGTGCGAAAATTTAGAAATCTGTACGAGAAAATCGCAAAATCATAGCATCTAGACTAGCCTTAAGCCTTCCTAGAGTTGGAAATTTCAAACCTGACACCCCGAAAATTTCCAGCTGATGACAATTCCAAGGACAATGTTGACCAAATGTATAACAATATTGTTTTCTTAAATTAGCTAGCAGTTTTTGACTGGCCACGGGAGAGGGACCAGGACACAAGCTTTCCAAAATGTTCTTGTAGTTTGATTTTCAAACAATTTATTGGGGGGAATTAATAGTTTTTGGACCAATTATTGCATATTTTCCTATTTTTGGTCAAAATTTGGACTGAAATGGTCATCAGTTGGAGATTTTCCAACCTCAGGGGGGTGACAGGTTGGAAATTTCCAACTGATGACCATTTCAGTCCAAAATTTTGACCAAAAATAGGAAAATATGCAATAATTGGTCCAAAAACTATTAATTCCCCCCCCCCCCCCCCCCCCCCCGGTGCGTGAAAATTTTGAAATCTGAACAAGAAAATCGCAAAATCCTAGCATCTAGACTAGCCTCAAGTCTTCCTAGAGTTGGAAATTTCAAAGCTGACACCCCCACTTAGGTTGGAAAATTTCCAACTGATGACAACTCCAATGACAATGTTGACCAAATGTATGACAATATTGTTTTCTTAAATTAACTAGCAGTTTTTTACTGACCACGGGGGAGGGATCAGGACACAAGCTTTCCAAGTGTTGGAAATTTCCAACATGTCACCCCCTCCCTAAGGTTGGAAAAGTTCCAACTGATTACCATTTCAGATCAAAATTGTTACCAAAAATAGGAAAATATGCAATAATTGGTCCAAAAACAATTAATTCCCCCCAATAAATTGTTTGAAAATCAAACTACAAGAACATTTTCAACCTATTGTTGGTGTGATATTTCCAGCTAATGATTTGGCACGTATGAAATTTCCAACTGTTGGAAAATTTTGATGGGTGAGACCCCCCCCCCCCAAACCCCCCGTGTCGCCACGTCTCTGTAATTGGACGTCACGTATCATGGATCATTTCGTATTATTCCAGACCCATTCACGTGAGGCACATGTATTCAAGGGAATCCCAGCCATTGAATACATAGTATTGTACACCTCTATAGTGGAATACAAGTCGGAACTATATTCTTGTTGACGTTGTCGCCAAGAAAGATGACGTATATTGCGTCAACGACCCACTTCGGTTGATGCCCAGATCATTACTGGTTATTCGTCAGACTAAAATTACAACAAAGATAGCTATAGTATCAATGAATGTGACACAACGGTGTAGAATAAATACAGAACACAACTGGCATCATAATCTCGAATATGTTATCGAACTCGTTATGGACGGCGCATAGTTATACATTTCGCTCGAGCTACGCTCTCGCGAAATATATCCTTGCACCATCCGCAACTCATTCGATCAAAAACTATCGATTAAGATGCGCGTTGTGTTCTGCCTATGAACACTATATTTAGACAAAATTTACTTCGCTCTTTAAATTTCTCCAGTACATATATAAAAGCACATTATGCAACGAACATATACATGGATTTTTAAGTTGCAACTCTTTAGGACATATACTAAACGCTCTTTATTCATTGCAGGTAAGATTCGTCAGTGGGCCGCTCCGAATTGAGGCAGATTATTTTTATTTTCAGTGAGCCCGGCTATGTTGCCAGATAATTTATCACCTGCTCTTCTTGGCACATATTTACAAACTAGCAGGGTTACCCGGCGTTGCCCAGGTTAAAATGATCTGAAACCCTCTGCTGTGGACATTCGGTGGGAATAGAGAATACTCTTGTTCAAAGAGTTACATGTATTCTCAAAATTGTATATACAAATATGGATATCATTGGAACCGGTTCATCGACCACATTGTGATGGTTACAGTTATGCCCTGTGCCAATGCATTCTCTTATATATGCGAGTCGACCATAGGACCATAGTCGACCATATATAAGAGAATGCATTGGCCTATAAAAAATCTTTTTTTAACACTTTTTACCATTTTTTCTTACAACAATTTTATAATTTTTTCTTACATTTTTATCATTTTTAATATGTTAACCCAATACATTCTCTTATATATGCGAGGCGACCTATGGTCGACTCGCATATATAAGAGAATGCATTGGCACAGGGCCATTCTGTTTGGTAAAGGGTTAAATACGACAACGATGTTTTACATAGAGATGTATAAATCAATCTAGTGGGTTAGACTAATATTTTGAGGACACCTGCATGGTTATCATATCGCCACGAAGAAACAGATGTTTTTAAAAAGGTGCGCCTCTGTTAATGGTGGTATACTGGCTAATTATTCTCAGCTTAACATAAATGTTGCTATATATCAGCTGCATATGCCCGACACTGATCGATAGTTTAAGTGGTTCTAAAAATGTAAGAAATCCCCTGTATTGGGCAGATGTACCCTTGTCAGATGCCAGTATTGGAGAATCATGAAAAGTCATATGCTACTGACTGTGTTTTATTTCATCTCAGAAGAAACGTATATTTGACTGCACACTGTGACCACTAATTTTGAACTGGTCTATACATTTCCATCTCTCTTGACAAATTGTATCTTTTTGTGGACAATATCATGAACAAGAAAGACTGAGTTTTATTATAACAATAACATGCGATCATCTGACGGTTCAAGTTAACTCGTTTTTCAAGAATATATGTATCTCTTAAATATAATTACAAATAAACTTTTAATGCTTTCTTCTATGTATCTGTTTTTGCTGGCACACCGTATGAATGCCCTGATTCCCGTCCCCATATAAAATATGACAACTGAGAAGATATAATTGTTCACCATTTGTCACCATCTGTCATGGTTGTGAAATATGAACGCCAAAACATGCTTAGAACGAACTATGGAGATCACTATATGTAACATTGGTGGATATCGGACACTAAAACATTCTTATCGATGGTATTGCTCCTAAACTCTCCATTCCTGACCTAAATGTGCCATCTTTATAACCCACGTGATTTGATTTCTCGTATCATTGGAGAAGAACGTGCATGAATTTGGTGGAAATTAGTGCTAAACACATTTGTAGCTTTGGTGTCCCTCCTCCACCGTCACCCCTGATTCGAACGGCGCATACCATAGAAATTATTATGTATACATTTGGTGGAAATCAGCGGCAAATATATTTAATCATTTTTGCTGCAATCTCCCATTTTCTGCCACTGACAACAACAGCGTCACTTTCGAAAATTTGATTCCTAGTATCTTTGGAGAAGAAGGCGTATGGATATGGTGGAAATTGGCGCTAAACATATTTTTTATCATTTTTTTTACCCTCCCCTCCCTATCCCTGGATCAAGCGACGCCACTTTTGTCACCTTTAAACCGCACAATTAGACTCATTATGAAGATGACTATATATAACAATGGTGGAAATCGGTGACTAACTAATTTCCTATGAAATTTAGTGCTCCCATTTTTCACCCAAACGGCACCTATTTGGCGTATTTATACCACATGATTAGATTCATCGTATCACGAAGAAGAATATGTAACAATTTGGTGAAAATCGGCGCTAAAATAGTTGTTATATTTTTGGTATCCCGCTCTCCCTCTATACACCCTGACTCGAACATTTGACATTGTTAAACGAAACAATTAGACTCCTGATATCGGTGGTAATCGGCGACTAAACAAATTCTTATAAAATGTAGTGCCCCCTATCTCTCACCAAAAACGGCACCAATTTGGCGTCATTAAATCACACGATTATTACTTGTATCGTGGGGAAGAATGTGTATCAAATTGGTGGAAATCGGTGCTAAAAATATTTTATCAGTTTTGGTGGCCCTCCCCCTTCCGTACACCCCTGACTCAAACGGCGCCACTTTTGACATCTTTAAACCGCACAATTAGACTCATTATGATAATGACTATATATAACATTGGTGGAAATCGGTGACTAACTAATTTCCTATCAAATTTAGTGCTCCCATTTTTCACCCAAACGGCACCTATTTGACGTATTTATACCACATGATTAGATTCATCGTATCACGAAGAAGAATATGTAACAATTTGGTGAAAATCGGCGCTAAAATAGTTGTTATATTTTTGGTATCCCGCTCTCCCTCTATACACCCTGACTCGAACATTTGACATTGTTAAACGAAACAATTAGACTCCTGATATCGGTGGTAATCGGCGACTAAACAAATTCTTATAAAATGTAGTGCCCCCCCATCTCTCACCAAAAACGGCACCAATTTGGCGTCATTAAATCACACGATTATTACTTGTATCGTGGGGAAGAATGTGTATCAATTTGGTGGAAATCGGTGCTAAAAATATTTTATCAGTTTTGGTGCCCCCCCCCCCCATTCCGTACACCCCTGACTCAAACGGCGCCACTTTTGACAGCTTTAAGCCACACCATTCGACGCCTGGTATAATGGAGATGATTATGTAAATGTTTGGCGGTAATCGGCGACTAAACCAAATTTTATCAAATTTAGTGCCCCCATCCCAACATCTACCACCCAAACGGCACCAATTGGCGTTATTAAATCACACGATTAGATTCCTTGTATCGTGGGGAATGTGTATCAATCTGGTGGAAATCGGTGCTCAAAATTTTATATCAGTTTTGGTGCCCCTCTCCCCTTCCGTGCAATCCAGACTCGAACGGCGCTACTTTTGACATATTTAAACCACACCATTAGATTCGTAATATCATGGAGATCAGTATGTATAAGTTTGGTGGATATCGGCAATTAAAAGTTGTTCAGCCCCTCCCTCTGTTCTGTCCCTGACAACAACAGCGTCACTTTAGAAAATTCGAACCCACAACATTATATTTCTCGAAAAAAGTTACCCCTGTTATATCCCTTTGGTGCCGTCTACATTGTCCCATGTGAATTTATATAGAACATAGACAGACAGACAGACGGACATTCGCAAATATAGATATAGATTTCACAGTAGGGAATGTACCAGCTTGATACTGCCTGACCACAAAACAGTGGACAAACATGTGTATATGATTATAATATAAGCATCGCAACCTCAGTGAGAGGTAAGAAAGGTCATATTGATATCGCTGTCAATGAAATGAGTGGCAACACTATGAGTGATTGGAGTTTCTTTGAGAGATTGTGGCAAGTCTTGACTATCATCGATGACCAACATTGTCAGAATCTCACAATTATTGACTATACGCTCACACTCTCCACCATAAAACCGGTGGCATGATACCCGTAAAATAACTTACCTTCCTGGATAAAAATCCTATTCTTCTAAAATTCTATTTGGAATTTGGAATCAATGAGCACTTGTAATATGCCAACATTACACACTTCACATTGAGTAGGACCAAGACACAATACTGTCAGTTCCCAAATACACACCTGAATAGCCGGACCATATATCCGGTCAATGTACAATACCCAAAACCCAATATATTGACATATACTGTATGATACAACAATTTATTTGACAGATGAATAAAATTCATGTGTCCTTGTCATGTGATGAATGCAATGAACGCTCAGCACTGCTGCGTTCGTGGTTTCCGTCAACATCTACCAGGGTTGTCTATCTTACTAATATTCATGAATATCGGTAAGATGGCGCCATATCACAGAGATGATTATGTATAAGTTTTGTGGAAAACTTCCCCCTTTCTGCCCCTGACAACAACAGCGTCAATTTTAACCCACACCATTATCTTCCTCGTAAAATTGTACCCATGTCAGCCCCATTTGGTTCCATCTATATAGATGATCCCCCGTGAAGTTCTATATAACACCGGACAGACATTCACACAAGTATAGGCACCAATTGTGGCGTCTTTAACCCACACGATTTGATTCCCCATATCATTGGAGAAGAGCGTGTATGGATTTGGTGGAAATTGGCGCTACACATATCTTTTGTCAGTTTCTTTTACCATCCCCTCCCTATCCCGGAATCAAGCGACGCAACCTTTGTCATCTTTAAACCACATAGACTCATTATGAAGATAACTATATATAAAATGGTGGAAATCGGCGACTAACTAAATTCGTATCAAATTTAGTGCTCCCATTTCTCACCCAAACGGCACCAATTTGGCGTATTTAATCCACACGATTAGATTCCTCGTATCACGAAGATAAATATGTAACAATTTGGTGAAAATCGGCGCTAAAATAGTTGTTATTTTTTGTATCCCGCTCTACCTCTATACACCATGACTCGAACTTTTGACATTGTTAAACGAAACAATTAGTCTCCTGATCTCGGTGGTAATCGTCGACTAAACAAATTCTTATAAAATGTAGTGCCCCCCCATCTCTCACCCAAAACAGCACCGATTTGGCGTCATTAAATGTGGAAATATTTTATCAGACTTGGTGCCCCTCTCCCCTTCCGTACACCCTGACTCAAACGGCGCCACTTTTGACAGCTTTAAGCCAAACCATTCGACTCCTGATATAATGGAGATGATTATGTATAAGTTTGGCGGTAATGGGCGGTAATTTTGGTGCCCCTGTCTCCCTCCATGCACCCCGACTCGAACTTTTGACATCGTTAAACGACACAATTAGACTCGTGATATCGGTGGTAATCGGAGACTAAACAAATTCTTATCAAATTTAGTGTCCCGCATCTCTCACCCAAACGGCACCGATTTGGCGTCTATAATCACACGATTAGATTCCTCGTATCTTGGAGAAGAATGTGTATCATTTTGGTGGAAATCGGTGCTAAAAATATTTTTATCAGTTTCTGTACCCTCTCTCTCCCCCCGAGCATCCCTGCCTCGATTGACGTCATATTTGACAGCTTTAGGCCGCACCATTAGACTCCTGATATCATGGAGATGTTTATGTATATGATTGGTGGTAATCTGCGACTAAACAAATTCTTATCAAATTTAGTGCCCTCCCACCTCTCACCCAAAACGGCACCAATTTGGCGTCATTAAATCACACGATTATATTCCTTGTATCGTGGGGAAGAATGTGTATCAATTTGCTGGAAATCGGTGCTAAAATATCTGAAAAGTTTTGGAGCCCCTCTTCCCTTCCGTACACCCCTGACTCGAACGGTGCCACTTTTGAGTTTTACGCCACACCATTCGACTCCTGATATAATGGAGATGATTATATATAAGTTTGGCAGTAATTGGACACTAATCAAATTCTTATCAAATTTAGTGCCCGCACCCCCGCATCTGTCACCAAACGGCACCAATTTGGCGCCATTAAAGCACACGATTAGATTCCTTGTATCTTGGGGAAGAATGTGTATCAATTTGGTGGAAATCAGTGCTCAAAATATTTGATCAGTTTTGGTGCCCCTCTCCCCTTCCGTGCTCCTCTGACTCGAACGGCGCTACTTTTGACACCTTTAAACCACACCATTAGATTCGTCATATATGATGGGGATCATTATGTATAAGTTTGGTGGATATCGGCGATAATAAGTTATTCTGCCCCTCCCCTTTTCTGCCCCTGACAACAACAGCGTCACTTTAGAAAATTATAACCCGCACCATTATCTTTCTCGGAAAAAGTTACCCCTGTTATACTCCTATGGTGCCGTCTACATTGTCCCATGTGAATTTCTACAGAACACAGACAGACAGACAGACAGACATTCGCGAATATAGATATAGATTATATCTACATATACAGGGACGTTATTTGGTCGAGTAGAAATAAGATTTATGGTCACTGAAAAATTATATCTAGAAAAGACATTGCATTTTTTTTATTCATGACATAAAATATAGAATATTAGTAGATAGACAGCGACTGCCTTTCGAAATGTTCCGTGGCCACCAGGGGGGGGGGGGGGGTATTTTTTTCCGGGCACGTATGCCGGAGTGGGTGGGTGGTCGATGGGACCAACAAACAATTTGTTCAGCAACTCAAAAAAACATTTCCTGCAAGTTTTTTGACTGTTTTTGCAATGAGTTTGGCTTAAAACACCTTAGACTAAGAGAAATAATTTAATTCTAACTGCTAAACTGACAGCAGGTAGTTGTCGTGTTGTATTTTGTTGCAAATTTTGAAATCCAAGATGGCCGCTGGCAGCCATGTTATTTTGGCCGAATGACCCCAAAATGACTCGTTCCTATTTACATGTCAATTTTAACATCCATGACAAATAGTATGTATAGAAATTCATATACAGTTGTTTACAGTGAATTTCCCACCGCAAATCTCTGCTTTAGTGTTAAAAGCATACTAGTACGTGCCTGAATTTTTGTTTCGACCCCCCCCCCCCCTGTGGCCACTGGTAATTATTTGCTAAAATGTGATAATGATAAAAACTTGTAATACCTATTTATATCCTATCTCCCTACTTTACGACAATTCCCTGGGTACCACTGGTGGGCTAAATAATTAAAGACTAAGACATATTTGCGTAATGGCAATTCTTTAATCGAATTACCGAAATTATGACAACCATCGGCATGTGGCGCGGCCCCGATTGAACAATATGCAACCTGGGTGTACCACGCCACACGCCTAAACCAAAAAAGGTATGGCACGGCACCGGGCCGTGCCAAACCAAGCACTAACCAGTCACTGGAGGGAGTGGAGGGCCAAAGGCCCACACCTGAAGGGATGGGATGGCGGGTAGAAATTATTGACCTTGTGGTCTGTGCGAAATTCGTTTGAATGGGCAGTCGGGTATCGACAACGTCACCACGAGGACAATCAATCAATCAATCAAGATACCCGACTTTCTCGTGGTTGGCGCTCAGATGTTCACTTGACCTCGAACTTTCTAAACAGCTGACCCCGGTCGCAGGTCGATACAACATTAAGGTCGACCGTCTATAAAAATCTTTTCCTTCGTAAAATTTATTTTTAAAATGTTAAATTAGTATAATTTCGGATTTGCATCACAAAACTGGTATTGTGTGTCGAGATGTGATGTCCAATGTTTTGATGTCTTGGCGTTTGCTGTACTGATACATTCTACGCGATAGGTGTTTCGTGTTCTGTTTGTACGCGATTTTCGTCATCACCTGTAATTGTTTGTTAATCAAGATACATGTCAACGATGATGATATACTATGGAGTCTGACAGACCGGTTGCCACAACGTTTCCTCGTGAAACTTGGTCGGACATATCCACTGAAAAATAATGAACCATAGTACTGAGGCTGAGAGGCCATGAACATTGGAAAAAAAGTGGATAAAAATAAACAAAACAAGATTTCATTTATAGGTATGATTATTGTGTAAAATGAATTATTTAAGTGTGTCTTAGATTTGTTCGATGCCGGCCAGAGATTTGACATAGTGTTGTCAATTGAAGGTAATTTCTAACTTTCGATATCGTCTGACGACTTGAATTGGCCAATAAGCGGACGTTACACTAATACACTAGCTGTATATATATGTATTGTCTGAATACTTACATACTGAAATAAATTCAATGTACTTTCATATGATATGCAACTTTATTCAATAATTAGCCAAATGCGAATGCTACAAAGATTGAAAGGCGGTGGCTCGTCTGAATCGTCACATAACATAATTCGAAAGAGCATGACGTCACGTATATCTAGAACTTGGCGCTGTTGTTAATTTCCTTTATAATGAATCAATCAATTACAAACCATTGTACGACAAACAGATCGGAGATCATTTTCTGTTTTGTAGTTTTATAACGAAAATTTAAAATAGGCCATTTTCCAAAAATGACATAAAATGAGGGGTAAATTTCTTCAGGTAATCAGCTGTATCGAACATTTATGTGCATATTTGCGTACGCAATACTTGCGTACATGTGCGTACTTGCATAATTGCGTACGCAATATTTGCGTGTGGGTGATTCTCCATTAAATGAACAATTTCGTCCAGAAAATTCTGGGGAAAAAAAGTTTGTCACATGCCGATAACTTTTATGTGAGTATGTAGCACAGATATTGGTGACCACGAAAATGACATTTGGCAAAATTATAGGGCCATGTCAAGGTCAATCAAGGTCGTTCATTACAGCATGTGCCAATGACGTTTTTTTGGGGTTGAATCAGGGCAACGTCATTGTCAAATTCGCTCTTTCTCCAAAACTTGTTGACATGTGCCCTTTAATAGTTGAATTATCGTTATGAGTATATATTGTTTGAGTAGCCGATGATGTATCCGTCAAAACGACGTATTGCGTAGCTCCGCACGTTGAGACGTCTATGAGATACAGCCATTTGAATATATGTGGTGGAAATTGATATGCCTTGTGGGCGTGACTTAGAGTTCAAACTCTCTAAGAGGTCAACGAATACAGGCGTTCAGATATGATAATTGGAAACAGATTTTGATCGCATAAAAGGCGATTCCTATCAAGTCGGGCATGCCCTGGTCCCTCGTACACTTGGTTTGACTCCAAACGATCGAGGAACTCTGATGTAGACAACGTGAACATACGTCAATCAAAGTCTGTTCCCCGAGGGGTTCGCCAAATTGCAATGATAATTTAGAGTAGAAAACATTGTCGATGGATTTCTCTTACATGTTTCAAGATATTGAACTGAAATTTGGTATTTGGGGGTTTCTCGGTGCGCTCAATCAGATAGAATTGTCAGTGTGATATTCTGATGGTCCAAAATGTGTATTTTGACGCCATTGCTATAACACACGAGCTGGAAATCGCCCCGCTTGCAGAATGATTGTTGAAAAGTACGGAAATAATTGACTTTTCAAACTGTCATCTGCTTCTCACTGAGATTGTTTGATGTAAACGTCAATCCATTTAGAGAATTCGTTAGATTCCGTTGATCACCCCCCCCCCCCCACCCCACCACTCATTCACTCACCCCCCCCCCCCGATGTTATATAAACGCACTAAAACTAATCCGTATGTCATATTTGTTCTTTTTATTTACACCCAGATCATCCCTTAACATGTTTTATTTGTTAGATCGTGTTTGCGTCTCTGGATATTTCAAAATTAAAATTGCGTCATTACCCAAACAGAAGGATTGTTTGGGTAATGACGCGTTTGGGTAATGACGATTTTCGTTTCAGCGCGCTCTTATATTTTGAATATCCATCACCTATGAAAATGAACTAGTTTATGAACAAACAACCGCTGCGAGCTTTCGAAATAAACTTTTAATCGTTCGCCTACAGCATGTAACATTTAAATGGTCTGCGTTTGTGTAATGACGCTGAATAAATATACGCTAGCGATTTCTAGTTTCAAAGGTTGATTTTGAAAAATTATTCAAGGAAACATAACCTGGGTTTATTTTTTCTAGACATTAAAGGATATTTACTCCACGATGCAACCATAGATATGAACAAGCTATGTTTCTGGTGAAAATATCAGCCGTCTTTATCGTGCGTTTGGGTAATGATTCTATATAACGGGACATGCTTTTGGAAGACTTCACATGCTTTCCACTAACTAAATATTTAATTTCATAAAAATTATACGAATTGCATGGCGTTCAGTGCAAAATTCCGCACAAGAATATTAAATATTAAAGATAAATCGTTGGGTGGCGAATGGGAACAATCAGGGAAGTAGAATGCCTTTGATTTGGGACATGCTGTTTCGGGGTACGTAGCCTGTAATATACACATGGCATATATGTTCTCACACGTCCATACTAAACCCGAAATGTCTCTAATAAATGCCTGTATCGTGAGCTACAAGATCATTACCATCACTTTTATGTATGGTGGCCATTGTTTTTCATAGGATGAACAAATAACGCAGGACATGGTTTTGCTCGTTTACGGGAGAATCACCCATAAGCGTCCTATTAGTACGTCGATACGAAAAACGGATCGTGAAACTTCTGTTATATGTACATGTATCTGTCTACAAGAAAATAAGCGAGATCGCTGAGTCGCTACCATGCTTATTGGATCGATCCAGCCCCCATTCCGCGGGTTAAGTGCTACATGTCAGAGTTCTGGAGTAGCATTCATTGTAAGGTGTTTCGAATATTCATGAATTCCACATATGGAGTTCATGAATATTCAAAAGCTCTATAATTATATAGGAATGTTACTCCAGAGCTTTGACATGTATCACTATAAATGATCGGAGCGGGGCTGGATGGATCCAGTATGGTAGCGACTCACTGATCTCGCTTATATAGGTGCCATAAATTCCATCACCTTGACTCAGCTGACCCCTGGACTATAAAAAGCAACAACCAATCATTGTTTAAAAGATTTTATTTATCAATTTTATATTAAAGATGTATATCATGAGTATAGTTGATCTTGACCAATCAGCTACGGGTGGCTCTTGAATGCCGCCTCCCAAGTATAGAGTGTTCCTTATGGTCGATCGTACATTCGCCTGTCATTGAGTCCACGCATTCATGGGGCGTCTCGACAAGGGGTGGATGGTAAAATTTTCAACAGACAAGTCTGGAAACAGTGATTCTGTCATTTGCAGAATGATGTCCACACAGAGTTAATTTAGTGACACCATCCCACACGGCGCGGGCTAGCGTCACCAAATTCACCCTCTGGGAACCTCATTCTGCTTAGGCCTCAACTGATATGCAGGGATACATAGGATCATATTGAATATCCCCATGCAGTTGAAGTTGTGATATTCACCCATTAGTCACATCGATTGTGCATTTTATCTCAGCAAATTAGGGGATATAGAAACTGAACTGAATGAAAAAGTATCTAAAAACAATGTTAATTTGAAGCTATACTTTCCAGAAGATGAGACTTAAGCAGAACGAGGTCCACAGAGGGTGAATTTTGTGATGCTATATATAGTCCGCTGTGTGGGATAGCATCACTAAATTCACCACCTGGAGACCTCATTCTGCAAATGACAGGCACTATTTCGTGCCTCACAGAACGTTTAAAGGTACTCAATCCTAAGTGGTTATTATTACCACTTGATTTTAGAGTTATCCATCTTCATCCGCAATTTGTCCGTTTGACCACGTGTTTTCTGGGCCACATCTTCAAACTAAAAAAATCGATATCTGATCACTCTGAGCTTTGATTGGTGGGTTCCTCGACTCGAATCAAAATTTGTTTACCCCCGAAGCAAAAGAAATAGTAATTTAGGAGCGTCTGATCGGATTAAGTACCTTTAAACATATAGCTTGATATTGTCCTCGTTGTTTGATTTCCCCAGCAATCATTAAAGGAGAGTGGGTGTTTTTAGAACAACAACAAATATATGTTTCTATATCAGATTGAAGATCAGACTGATTTTCCCCAGTTGAAGTTGGTGATGTTCATCCATTAGTAACATCGATATTGCATTTTATCTTCAGCAATTTAGAGGATATAGAAGTTGAAATGAATGGTAAAAGTACATAAAACTATACTAATTTGAGACTATATACATTCTATATTCCAGAAAAAAAGGTTCAAATTTTGTCTGAAATTGAAAGACTTGGAAATTTTGATATCTTAGTTGGTGTCGGGTTGGAAATTGATTTCCAATAGTTGGGAAGTTCCAACCCATGTGGGAGAGGATTGCAAATGAATTTTTGCGTAACCTTGTATTTATATCTGGTTCAGTAGGGGTGTGGTGCTGTTGCCATGGCAACTTCAAGGTGCACACACTCATTGGTTATCCTCTATATAGCCACTTCGTATGATGATGGGCCGGCTGATATTTTATGTCGTCAGAAATTCATTTCCACTTATATGATGGCTGAAGTGTCGTTGAACTCAAACTCAAAAAAACATTTCCTGCAAGTTTTTTGACTGTTTTTGCAATGAGTTTGGCTTAAAACACCTTAGACTAAGAAAAATAATTTAATTCTAACTGCTAAACTGACAGCAGGTAGTTGTCGTGTTGTATTTTGTTGCAAATTTTGAAATCCAAGATGGCCGCTGGCAGCCATGTTATTTTGGCCGAATGACCCCAAAATGACTCGTTCCTATTTACATGTCAATTTTAACATCCATGACAAATAGTATGTATAGAAATTCATATACAGTTGTTTACAGTGAATTTCCCACCGCAAATCTCTGCTTTAGTGTTAAAAGCATACTAGTAAGTGCCTGAATTTTGTTTGACCCCCCCCCCCCTGTGGCCACTGGTAATTATTTGCTAAAATTTGATAATGATAAAAAATTGTAATACCTATTTTAACATGTTAAATTAGTATAATTTCGGATTTGCATCACAAAACTTGTATTGTGTGTCGAGATGTGATGTCCAATGTTTTGATGTCTTGGCGTTTGCTGTACTGATACATTCTACGCGATAGGTGTTTCGTGTTCTGTTTGTACGCGATTTTCGTCATCACCTGTAATTGTTTGTTAGTCAAGATACATGTCAACGATGATGATATACTATGGAGTCTGACAGACCGGTTGCCACACCGTTTCCTCGTGAAACTTGGTCGGACATATCCACTGAAAAATAATGAACCATAGTACTGAGGCTGAGAGGCCATGAACATTGAAAAAAAATGGATAAAAATAAACAAAACAAGATTTCATTTATAGGTATGATTATTGTGTAAAATGAATTATTTAAGTGTGTCTTAGATTTGTTCGATGCCGGCCAGAGATTTGACATAGTGTTGTCAATTGAAGGTAATTTCTAACTTTCGATATCGTCTGACGACTTGAATTGGCCAATAAGCGGACGTTACACTAATACACTAGCTGTATATATATGTATTGTCTGAATACTTACATACTGAAATAAATTCAATGTACTTTCATATGATATGTAACTTTATTCAATAATTAGCCAAATGCGAATGCTACAAAGATTGAAAGGCGGTGGCTCGTCTGAATCGTCACATAACATAATTCAAAGAGCATGACGTCACGTATATCTAGAACTTGGCGCTGTTGTTAATTTCCTTTATAAGGAATCAATCAATTACAAACCATTGTACGACAAACATATCGGAGATCATTTTCTGTTTTGTAGTTTTATAACGAAAAGTTAAAATAGGCCATTTTCCAAAAATGACATAAAATGAGGGGTAAATTTCTTCAGGTAATCAGCTGTATCGAACATTTATGTGCATATTTGCGTACGCAATACTTGCGTACATGTGCGTACTTGCATAATTGCGTACGCAATATTTGCGTGTGGGTGATTCTCCATTAAATGAACAATTTCGTCCAGAAAATTCTGGGGGAAAAAAGTTTGTCACATGCCGATAACTTTTATGTGAGTATGTAGCACAGATATTGGTGACCACGAAAATGACATTTGGCAAAATTATAGGGCCATGTCAAGGTCAATCAAGGTCGTTCATTACAGCATGTGCCAATGACGTTTTTTTTGGGTTGAATCAGGGCAACGTCATTGTCAAATTCGCTCTTTCTCCAAAACTTGTTGACATGTGCCCTTTAATAGTTGAATTATCGTTATGAGTATATATTGTATGAGTAGCCGATGATGTATCCGTCAAAACGACGTATTGCGTAGCTCCGCACGTTGAGACGTCTATGAGATACAGCCATTTGAATATATGTGGTGGAAATTGACATGCCTTGTGGGCGTGACTTAGAGTTCAAACTCTCTAAGAGGTCAACGAATACAGCGTTCAGATATGATAATTGGAAACAGATTTTGATCGCATAAAAGGCGATTCCTACCAAGTCGGGCATGCCCTGGTCCCTCGTATACTTGGTTTGACTCCAAACGATCGAGGAACTCTGATGTAGACAACGTGAACATACGTCAATCAAAGTCTGTTCCCCAAGGGGTTCGCCAAATTGCAATGATAATTTAGAGTAGAAAACATTGTCGATGGATTTCTCTTACATGTTTCAAGATATTGAACTGAAATTTGGTATTTGGGGGTTTCTCGGTGCGCTCAATCAGATAGAATTGTCAGTGTGATATTCTGATGGTCCAAAATGTGTATTTTGACGCCGTTGCTATAACACACGAGCCGGAAATCGCCCCGCAGGCCGAATGATTGTTGAAAAGTACGGAAATAATTGACTTTTCAAACTGTCATCTGCTTCTCACTGAGATTGTTTGATGTAAACGTCAATCCATTTAGAGAATTCGTTAGATTCCGTTGATCACCCCCCCCACCCCACCACTCATTCACTCACCCCCCCCGATGTTATATAAACGCACTAAAACTAATCCGTATGTCATATTTGTTCTTTTTATTTACACCCAGATCATCCCTTAACATGTTTTATTTGTTAGATCGTGTTTGCGTCTCTGGATATTTCAAAATTAAAATTGCGTCATTACCCAAACAGAAGGAGTGTTTGGGTAATGACGCGTTTGGGTAATGACGATTTTCGTTTCAGCGCGCTCTTATATTTTGAATATCCATCACCTATGAAAATGAACTAGTTTATGAACAAACAACCACTGCGAGCTTTCGAAATAAACTTTTAATCGTTCGCCTACAGCATGTAACATTTAAATGGTCTGCGTTTGTGTAATGACGCTGAATAAATATACGCTAGCGATTTCTAGTTTCAAAGGTTGATTTTGAAAAATTATTCAAGGAAACATAACCTGGGTTTATTTTTTCTAGACATTAAAGGATATTTACTCCACGATCCAACCATAGATATGAACAAGCTATGTTTCTGGTGAAAATATCAGCCGTCTTTATCGTGCGTTTGGGTAATGATTCTATATAACGGGACATGCTTTTGGAAGACTTCACATGCTTTCCACTAACTAAATATTTAATTTCATAAAAATTATACGAATTGCATGGCGTTCAGTGCAAAATTCCGCACAAGAATATTAATTGGTTTAAAGATAAATCGTTCGGTGGCGAATGGGAACAATCAGGGAAGTAGAATGCCTTTGATTTGGGACATGCTGTTTCGGGGTACGTAGCCTGTAATATACACATGGCATATATGTTCTCACACGTCCATACTAAACCCGAAATGTCTCTAATAAATGCCTGTATCGTGAGCTACAAGATCATTACCATCACTTTTATGTATGGTGGCCATTGTTTTTCATAGGATGAACAAATAACGCAGGACATGGTTTTGCTCGTTTACGGGAGAATCACCCATAAGCGTCCTATTAGTACGTCGATACGAAAAACGGATCGTGAAACTTCTGTTATATGTACATGTATCTGTCTACAAGAAAATAAGCGAGATCGCTGAGTCGCTACCATGCTTATTGGATCGATCCAGCCCCCATTCCGCGGGTTAAGTGCTACATGTCAGAGTTCTGGAGTAGCATTCATTGTAAGGTGTTTCGAATATTCATGAATTCCACATATGGAGTTCATGAATATTCAAAAGCTCTATAATTATATAGGAATGTTACTCCAGAGCTTTGACATGTATCACTATAAATGATCGGAGCGGGGCTGGATGGATCCAGTATGGTAGCGACTCACTGATCTCGCTTATATAGGTGCCATAAATTCCATCACCTTGACTCAGCTGACGCCTGGACTATAAAAAGCAACAACCAATCATTGTTTAAAAGATTTTATTTATCAATTTTATATTAAAGATGTATATCATGAGTATAGTTGATCTTGACCAATCAGCTACGGGTGGCTCTTGAATGCCGCCTCCCAAGTATAGAGTGTTCCTTATGGTCGATCGTACATTCGCCTGTCATTGAGTCCACGCATTCATGGGGCGTCTCGACAAGGGGTGGATGGTAAAATTTTCAACAGACAAGTCTGGAAACAGTGATTCTGTCATTTGCAGAATGATGTCCACACAGAGTTAATTTAGTGACACCATCCCACACGGCGCGGGCTAGCGTCACCAAATTCACCCTCTGGGAACCTCATTCTGCTTAGGCCTCAACTGATATGCAGGGATACATAGGATCATATTGAATATCCCCATGCAGTTGAAGTTGTGATATTCACCCATTAGTCACATCGATTGTGCATTTTATCTCAGCAAATTAGGGGATATAGAAGCTGAACTGAAAGGAAAAAGTATCTAGAAACAATGTTAATTTGATGCTATACTTCCCAGAAGATGAGACTTAAGCAGAACGAGGTTCCCAGAGGGTGAATTTTGTGATGCTATATATAGTCCGCTGTGTGGGATAGCATCACTAAATTCACCATCTGGAGACCTCATTCTGCAAATGA
This sequence comes from Siphonodentalium dalli, assembly GCA_032622095.1. Classification (NCBI taxonomy): domain Eukaryota; kingdom Metazoa; phylum Mollusca; class Scaphopoda; order Gadilida; family Siphonodentaliidae; genus Siphonodentalium; species Siphonodentalium dalli. The sequence continues at coordinate 154,117,363 of CP136062.1, forward strand.
CAGGCACTATTTCGTGCCTCACAGAACGTTTAAAGGTACTCAATCCTAAGTGCTTATTATTACAACTTGATTTTAGAGTTATCCATCTTCATCCGCAATTTGTCCGTTTGACCACGTGTTTTCTGGGCCACATCTTCAAACTACAAAAATCGATATCTGATCACTCTGAGCTTTGATTGGTGGGTTCCTCGACTCGAATCAAAATTTGTTTACCCCCGAAGCAAAAGAAATAGTAATTTAGGAGCGTCTGATCGGATTAAGTACCTTTAAACATATAGCTTGATATTGTCCTCGTTGTTTGATTTCCCCAGCAATCATTAAAGGAGAGTGGGTGTTTTTAGAACAACAACAAATATATGTTTCTATATCAGATTGAAGATCAGACTGATGTTCCCCAGTTGAAGTGGGTGATGTTCATCCATTAGTAACATCGATATTGCATTTTATCTTCAGCAATTTAGAGGATATAGAAGTTGAAATGAATGGTAAAAGTACATAAAACTATACTAATTTGAGACTATATACATTGTATATTCCAGAAAAAAAGGTTCAAATTTTGTCTGAAATTGAAAGACTTGGAAATTTTGATATCTTAGTTGGTGTCGGGTTGGCAATTGATTTCCAATAGTTGGGAAGTTCCAACCCAAGTGGGGGAGGATTGCAAATGAATTTTTGCGTAACCTTGTATTTATATCTGGTTCAGTATGGGTGTGGTGCTGTTGCCATGGCAACTTCAAGGTGCACACACTCATTGGTTATCCTCTATATAGCCACGTCGTATGATGATGGGCCGGCTGATATTTTATGTCGTCAGAAATTCATTTCCACTTATATGATGGCTGAAGTGTCGTTGAACTTGATTAACCCTTTTATGGCGGAGCTGTGCTGCTGCAGAATTAAAGATCATTTGCCAGTGCATTCTCTTATATATGCGAGTATCCGATAGGAAGCCTTGCATATATGAGAAAATGCACTGGCTTACAAGGTCAAGGTAAATATTGTTAGGCCACTGTATTCTCTTATATATGCGAGGCATATATAAGTGAATGCATTGACACAGAGTTTTCCCACAAACTTTCAGGAAACTCCTGTCATGAAAGAAATAATGACAAATCATGGGTGGTTCTCTAATGCCGCATCCCAATTATAGCGAATGTCGTTTAGATCGTGCCAGGTGCCTGTCGTCGAGTCCATGGTCTGATGTATGTCTGCTGTCATCAAGTATTCATCGTTAGATTGACCATACTTCCAAATGAATACTACCCGAGCTGTAGGCTGAGATTCCCAAGTTCCTTGTATTGTTGACAAACCACCATAGGCGTCTTCTGCAGTCCCATATAAACTACCATCAGCGCAGAACGAAAATATCAGCGTTAACCATGTGGGCGCCGGACCATAATACCAGTAGACTCCGCGCCAGGTCTGATGCACGGGGACATAATCTACAAGAAGAGATATAAATACAGAATATGTCCCTTTAACCCTTTACCCAACAAACCGGCCAAAACCGGCCAAATAAAGCTTCAACAGCCTAAAATATCTTCGGTCTGTCTCAATAGAACCATTCAAATATGGATATCATTGGAACCGGCTCCTTGATCACATTGTGATAGTTACAGTTATACCCTGTGCCAATGCATTCTCTTATATATGCGAGTCGACCATAGGTCGCCTCGCATATATAAGAGATTGCATTGGCCTAAACAAATATTGTTTTAACACTTTTTACCATTTTTTCTTACATTCTTTAACAATTATATAATTTTTAATGTGTTAAGCCAATGCATTCTCTTATATATGCGAGGCGACCTATGGTCGACTCGCATATATAAGAGAATGCATTGGCACAGGGCCCTTCTGTTGGGTAAAGGGTTAAGGACAATAATCTGTGTGATTGGACATCTGTCAACAGCATTGCAAAAATCTCAACAACTCTGGCCATGTATCTATAAATACACTGCCTCTCACCCTTATAGAAAGTAGACATTGGCGCAAGGATACATGCCCGGATATACAAGTTAGCGCGGATTTAATTCAAATCACTCGTTCAAACAACATGAACAATTTTCCGGATTATACAGGGGGGGGGGGGGTCGGAAAAAAGTGACATGACAGTAGGCTGAAAAAACTTTATTCCGGCTCTTCGGTACCCACCCCCCCCCCCCTATTTGAAGGAAAAAATATGTTTTCCAATTTCATGCGGGATACCCACCCCTTTTTTACCTCCAAATCTGTAGTCTCACACCATGTAAGCATGATGGTCAGTATTACAGTTACCCTATTTCCGTTTCTGGTTCTTCTAAGTCATTCCAACTTTTGTAATAACACGAAACAGGAAGTGATCTATAAAAAAAAACACATGGACAAACCAAAAATAACACACAGAATACATGTGCTGATCAGTAAATTATTGATTGTTTCGTCCCCAAATATTGTCTGAGGTAGCTCAACATACATGTAAACAAGTATAAAAACATTAGTGTACCTTCTTTTCATCACAGCAAGTGTAACGTTAGATGTGTCCCATAGTATCAAATGAATTTATGTCAATTGTGATTTTTGAAAAAAATATTAGGGCAACACCACCTGGCAATTAACTCTCCAACAATACAGGTATTCAGCTGAAATCCACCATGTATCACAAAACTAATTTGCATTTCCATGAGCTGAGTTCTTGTGCTAGGTACTGTGCTAAGGCCAGACCCAGGTCAAGCATTCAGACACATGCATGTGCGTGTAAATAGAAACTTGAAAATAAGACGGTCATATATGCAGTCTGCAGAATAAGCTCCAAGGAGGGTGAGTTTAGTGATGCTACCCAGCATAGTGGGCTATAGCATTACCAAATTCACCATTTGTATCGCCAATTTCGCCCTCTGCAGACCTCGTTCATTTTGCTGATGACCAGCACATTATTTTTAGGCTTGCATATATATTAAGTTATATTATATTTTTTCTCCCTTCTTTTCACTCGTCTGTTCTGATTCTGTTTATTCCACTTAGCAGCCTTCTCCATATCTACACATTCAAGTTATATGTATGCCAGTAGCATTGGTATACATGGCAATGTGATCGGATGTAAAAGGCGAATTCCTGAGAGTTGGTTCGTAATCTGGATTTATGAGAAGCATCATGCCTATATCCACACTAACTACCCCGCTAAGCACTGCCCTAAGTGTCATACACACCTTAACAATGATGCTGAACACTTTGAGGCAATTATATTGCAGAAATGTTGTAAGAGGAAAACATTGTGACCTGGCTTGGAAAAAAGTAACTTTTCGCAGCTGAACCACCCACCCACCCCGGCCTACTGTATGAAAAAAAGTTAATGACCCCCCCCCCCCTCTGGATATACATGTTATACGTGTAAACATGACGAATTAAAATTACAGTAATAAGCACTTTAACATCATATCTGCACTTTTGTGTGCATTGTGTACGTAAAAATTTAATACAGTGGGGAAAAATATCACAGGTGACTTGAAATATTCCGGCTAATATGGTTCCAATATGTATGAGAGTTTATTTTTGGCTACGGAAATGGACGGGCAGTTGAGATTGCTGCCATTCACTTATATAGTTATAGGAATATCCTAATATGACCATGCGCTAGCGCAATAACGAACCAAAGCTAAACAACTCACATGAGTGTAGCTGCATGTGGCTTTTTTAAAATCAAAATTAGTTTATAGATTCCCTCGTATTCCCACCAAATAAGATTCACATGAAGCCTGTTTCCTGGGGTGATTATCATATGGATAATATATGGAGCAGCGTGTCCATTTCATAGCTGTTCATTTCATTCATAAGGTGTCACCGTGTCGATTTCATCGCAAATCGCCGAACGTCATCGTGTAACTTTCCCCATTGACTGAGTTCGCCTGAACATGCATGAATGTATCTTCTGCTTTGATCATAATTGTGTTTTTCCATTTGATTACAGAAAATAGCATATTTAAGGATTATCACATGCATGTATCATGTATGTACTATATAGTCAGGATAATAATTAAATCCATACACAATATATGTTATTTCGTTCCGCACAGTACTATACAGTACCAAGTGATGTACATAAAAGGCCCATCTTCGCACAGTAATCGGTAAATTTGTGTTGTCAATCTTATTATATTTCACATCACGAATTTCGATCACATTTCACTCGCCCCGCAGGGTGTAGACTGTAGTTTCTATAGTGTCATTGTTTATTGTGTCTTGTTTTCTCAATAAAAGGTAATCTATCCGTTACTACCGCTACGAATGAACTTACATTGTAATTCAAAATTCCTATTTTTATTTGCAATACCAGTGATCGAAAGACACAGTAACAAGATTTTCCTATTACGACATTAATGCTATAAGTCCACCGATCTACTGTGCGACAAAAGTGGTCGCAAAAATTCAAAACAGCAGTTATGTGATCGTAAAGGTGAGACCATATATATGAAGCTTACAAAGATATGACCTCAGACCAATTTCAACCAAATTGTGTGTGGTGGCTCAGGATACCCCGGTGGTTGTTATAACGGCGCTTTTTTTTTCTTTACAATTTTATTTAAAAGAATTTTTTTCAATTTGTTGTTGATAAATTGAGTAAGTACATGTAGTTCAATCTTAAAGAACAAAAATAAAAAAGGAATTAACTATTATTTTTAAATAATGTTCTTTTTAAACATTTAAAAAAAAAAGATCAACATGTGCTAAACCGCGCACTAAGGGGCTTGCGGTCCTATATATATGCACATATGTCGCTAAATCAAGGCTCCCGATGGAAAAACGTAAGCGCCCTTTATCGTTTGCGAAATGTCATAATTATATGTATCTGGGAATCCGTAATTATATGTATCTGGGAATCCGTAATTATATGTATCTGGGAATCCGTAAATGTGACATATGTTCGATCTCATTTTATACATGTATATATCAATATATGTTAGTCATTAGATTCAATATAATATGTAAACAGTTATACATGTATATACCAATATATGTTAGTCATTAGATTCAATATAATAGGTAAACAGTTATAGAGCAAGTAGTCCAATCTAAAAGAGAAAACAAAAATTTAATTTCCTTATTTTATTTAATAAAATATTTAAGAAGATCAAAATGTGCAAAACTGTGACACGAGATAGCAAGTTGCGCATCATGTTGACACACGTTTAACTAACCTAAGTTAGTCATATTGACTACCTTATTTCTTCAGTGCAGCTGTTGGTTTTGGTGCATCGATTGGAGGTGATTATAAAACAAAACGTACATGTATTGTCAACATTTCCTCGTGAAGTAGGTTCGTATTGGGCCTAAAATTCACATACATTCATATCGGACTTATTCGATTCTGATATAATCCCAGTGAGCCCGTTGAATGGCGGGGGCCGGAGTGATAATACATAACAAATAGCGTGAACCTGGTAAGACGTGTCGATGAAAAAAGGTAGATTAAATAATGGCAATATATGGGCTTATTTCGTATGGAACTACATGTAGTCCCATATTGGATTGTTTTAATAACCGCGTTTTAGATCCATATAGAGCGTATAATATTAAGGTTAAATAATGCCAATATGAGCTTATTGCGCTTAATAGAATAAGCTTATTTTCACTAAAACAGGCTGGTATTGTAAATTTTATGTTGAATTTCTTTGGAAACGCGCGTATAATACAAAAATAGAGTTTATGAGTAGAAACAAATATCTCATTCGTGACTGAGACAGATGATTATTTCGGCTCATGGCAACCCGCTCGCGACAGTAAACACTTAATTTTCTTGGTCACTCATTGGATAATTTTTGGTACATGTACCAACTCAACAATACAAGATAATTGTACCCTCTTTGTTCTCCTATATCAGAACAATTGGTTTAAAACGCAGCCTGGGTTGAGGCGTACTTTATGAAGCAAAATGATCTATGATCTATGATGAGAATATCAGTAATTGCTTTAGTCTGTCTGACTTGTTATGCTGGCGAAAACTGTGGACTGTATAGGCAAATGCACCGTCGATGGTCTGTCGTTTTGACTAAACGCTATCTCACAAGGATGCCTCACCTACAGCGCTACGTACTACGTGATCAGTATGACATTACCACTGATCGCGCCTAAACAGTAGGCGAAAACGTGTCATTTACTACCCCTAGGAAACACTCACCCACACCACACCAGGGCATAACTATTACAAAATCGAAGACTGTAATTGTTATTCAGTATATTCACGCTGTTGGCGTAGGATTGTTACATATGACAACTTCAGAAATTAGCAGTTTACCAGTGACCTGGTATCGAACGTTTTTTTTCCTTTTTTGAAAACAATGAAAACTGGTTCAGCCAGTTTCAGAGGTGACGACGATTGAAATGCAGACGGGGAACCACAGTGCAGTTCTATGTGTCGATAACTTCCTGTTGATCTCTCGGAGACAACATCCATGGGATTGTCATGACCACCATCCGATTACTTTCAAACTTTGAATATATTTCCAATGGATAAACCCACACACATGCACGGATTGAAATAATTGGATGGATTAATTATTTGATCCAATAAAGTGCACTGAGACATAGATGTATGTTTTGCTTAAATCGGAAAAGCAAGAAATTTTCACTAAAGGATTTTTTCTCGATCATGAGAGATGAGCATGCAACATTGAGTTTCACATATCACAATCACTGAATAAGTATAGAATGGTAGCGCACTATGCAACTATATTCATGGCCGAACTACGTAAATGGGCAGCACCCGCTGTGTGTTAAAACTATACTTCAGTTCATATTTAATATGGCATATCTACATGTGCTTCCAAATTATAAATGTATTTATCCCTATTTAAAAAAAAATTAATCTGCTGAAAAACATGTGATATTTAAAGGGACGGACGGCCTTCGTTGTATGTTATAATTTAGAAATAACATTTATCAAATTATGATAATTTCTTCAAGAAGATACTAATAGTATAACATAATGATGACATGGATGCGATATTATTCACAAAACGCGCTTTGTGTCATAGAAAATTCAGGTCGAGTGTTGTTTAGTTTCTCGCAAAAAGCACGGTAAATTGTTTATAAGCAGAGAAACGATATTTTGTCATTTCCTTATTTAGATTCGCGCCCATTCTACATCGGTTGTAAAACCCCTAATTTGGTGCGTCTACAACTTACAACGCACAATACTATCATAGTAAACTCCTTATTTGGTGTGTGACGTAATTACCATAGGTTAGGAGAAAATACTAACTGGATTGAAAAATATTCATCTCTATGTAAGAATAATTATATTATGTACAAAGAATAATTATATTATGTACACGTTTTCTGTCTGATCATTTCCCAATCATGCATGAGGTGGATTTTCACGCTTCCATTTGTGCATTAGTCGGATAAAAATAAAACAAATGATGAAAATGCGCACCATGTACTGTTTGAAAACGTTGACCTGCTAGCGCGGTGTACGGGTTGGATTATATATAATGTATATTGTTAATCACACATTTGCGAATGACGTACTCGGTAATAAAACATACCAGCTGGAGAATGATCACTATATTTAGGTTACAGTGAAGTAATTCGGTTGGTAGCGCCCTCCAACGGATTTTGGACCAAGATGCAGGAGAGAATTAAACAAATTCTGGGCTCTGGTTGGTTAATAGTAGTTTCGATATTTAAACATATAAAATACATGCAATCCCTCCACTTGATATTTCAGACTCTAAACAAAACATTGACACATTGTAAAGCACGTGGTTCCTAGATTGAATTTTTTTGGTGTGAGGTAAAAAATGCCAATATTTTGTTCATGCAATTCTGACTCTAGATTATAAATTCCAAATTTAAAGGTATATTCTATGCTAGACTATATGATTTTTTTCATGCAGAAACTTTGGACAGATGCCAATCCTGGTGATCATGTACTCATTTATCACAATTCGTGGATAGTCAGGGCTGTAGGCCATTATATGTTAACACTGAGGCCTATGGGAAATAATTACTTCACTGTAACCTAAAAACCCTGTTGTAGTTATACATCTTGCCAGGTCAGGTGCGCATTGAGAAAATACAATTGCCTCAACAGATTGTTTTAGTTTATTGATGAGAACCTTGCATATTGCAGCTAAATTATTGTTCTAACCCAAACACAAAATCGCGAAACCTTTACTCTGATCCGTACACCCGCTTACTTTAACCCGTGCAGAAAAATTCACAACCGCCTTTTTTTCAAATAGCTATATAGTGTAACAATACTGAAATCCAGAACCAGAAATCATAAGGAAGGGTAAGTTCATACGCTGGCAATATTGCACGCCAAACTGCAAAACTGACAGCTCAAAATTGCCAAAACGGATTTATTTCTGCCAGTTGTTGACAAATCAGCGTTAGGGTACGTTCATACACTCACACATTTACCAGGCAAATCTTTTGCAGGCATTTCGGAATAGAAAGCTACAATAAGCCAGAAACCGAATGCAAATATGCTTATAAAATGTATTTGTACCGATGCTATCGATATTTGCCTGCAAATAACATGCAATTACCTCGCAAGAATCAACCATACGGGTATTTTAAGACAATATGTTAGTAGCACAGTTAGATGTGCACACGGAACTGCCGAAATTGTACCTTCCATGCGGTTATCTTTGGTAAATATGCAATTTATATGCATGTTGTCTTTCATATTTTGGCACCATAGGGTTTTCTGTGAGGAAATGCCTGCAACAGATGCCGAACAAACTTTCCAGTTTATGAACGTACCCTTAGTCCTGATTATGTATACGACAGCGGTTGTTTTTTTCGTGATTGCAGTGCTATTTACAATATATTAAGAACACAGTGCGTGTTCGTAGGCCAGTCAAAATAATGTCACTTTATATGTTGTAATGTAGATCGGCACGGCCAGCTCAATCGATGGGATGCTGTTGATATACGAGTACCATAAACGCCACATATATAGAGAACAGATGGTGGTCCGCACTTGACTCAACGACTTTCCGACTTTCGAGAAAAAAATCTATATGCATTGTCTGCACTCGATTCGAGCATATCCGCAAATGTCGCCTCAAAATAGATGTAACCATATACTAAGTTACCTTTGAATCGATCGACACGTGAAAGAAACACATAAAGATAACTAACAATTCCGAAAACAGTGACAGAAACATTCCGATCTCTAGATTCTGTTCGCATTCAAAGCCTGATGCAAGCTATTTTTATGAACATGTTTCTTCGGAAAAATGATAGAATGAAAACTTTTCATTGGTTTCATGTCGTTGTCCTCTGCAACTTTTCTCCGTATGTTGGTCGTGTATGGGACATGGCGTTAGGACGTGGCTAGAGGGTCTCCGTTGGGGGGGGGGGGGGGTGTCCACCTTGGGAAATTCCAATTGCACATCCCCCTTGAATCAGAATCAGACCAAACACAAGTTTTCCATAATTCCATTTGCACCCCCTTGCACCTCAGCGCTCAGGCCTAATATCCAATATATTCATAAACCATGGTTCTATCTTCCCTGTATGAGAACATTCAGATATTTTAACCTGAAAAATTGCATAAATCTAACATCTAGTGGTCTAACTCCAGACAAATTCACACGGCTACAGGCGAGAGACCAGGACACACCGGGCTGATCATGGTTGTTCGGCCCGGTGGGAGAAAACTTTTGAATGGAAATTTCAAGCCTTATACTCCACATCAGGTTGGAAAATTCTCTAACTGATGACCATTTCAGTCCACAAGTTTTGACCAAATGTAGTAAAATATTGTTTTGTTAAACTAATTAGCAGTTTTGTATTGGCCAGGGGAGGACAATGACACACCGGACCGACCATGGTTCGGCCCGTTGTGCGAAAATTTTGAAATCTGAGCACGAAAATCGCAAAATCCTGGCATCTAGACTAGCCTCAAGCCTTCCTAGAGTTGGAAATTTCAAACCTGAAACCCCCACTTAGGTTGGAATATTTCCAACTGATGACAATTCCAATGACAATGTTGACCAAATGTATGACAATATTGTTTTCTTAAATTAACTAGCAGTTTTTGACTGGTCACGGGGGAGCAATCAGGACACAAGCTTTCCAAGTGTTGGAAATTTCCAACCTGTCACCCCCCCCCCCAAGGTTGGAAAAGTTCCAACTGATGACCATTTCGTTCCAAAATTTTGGAAAATATGAAAATATTGGTCCAAAAACAATTAATCCCAATTAAGCTCCTCTCCAAAGTTTCCACAATGACAGGGAAATAGTGTATTTGGCACTGTCAAATTCAACTATAATAGATAGGCCTAAATATAACTACAATATTAAATTATGTAAAAACGTCACAATGTTTTGCGCATGTTCTCTACAAACCCGCCATCCCAGGTGACACGTAGATGGGTGGACATGGTGATTTGAGTATGGCATTCAACATGTACGCATGTAGGTAGTCGGTCAGATAGCTTGTTCAAACCAGATGTTAGGGTCCTGCAGATATTTCATAAATAATTTGATTTATATATCACCGGTGTAATTGGGTGTTCATTGAAATGTCAAGCAAAAATAATAAAATGAAAACAAAAATACTAATAACAACTGTACCTTTTTCCACCCAACCCCCACGGCCCGCCCCCCCCCCCGGCTGCTAGCTCCAGTTTTAGCCAAACTTTACAAAAGTGACAGAGTCAAGTTTGAGCTATTGGGATCCATGAGACAAACATTTCCTTTAGCACACCTTACAAGCCACATCTCTCATTACTTTACTTTCATGTGGATCCGATTCCTCGGGATCACGTTGAAGCTATTAGAGACCTTTCGCAAAACTCACGTTTACGATTACGGATACGGATAGGGTACTACGTCACCAACCTTTGTGTACTTTCTAATCGTTCTCGTATTTTACTATCCGTAATAACGTTTACGATTTCATGGTTTCTAATAAGCTCAAATAACACCTGAAATTTATTTTCTGCAATATATCACTTGGCTCCGTTCGAGACTGTATATGTATATCATGTAAACCATACAGCTGTATTGAGCTACGACCTCAATATGATGTTTAGATTGTCAATCACTGTACTCGTCGTCGTGAATCACGAGCTTCCCGCGAAATAAGAACGCTATTCACAACGGATAGCCATCGCTGGCTGCGACACAAAACTTTACAGTAAGAGGAGTGCACTATGAAACCAGTCGCCAAAAATACAGTATATAGTGTGCGATGCATGATGAGTTTTGAGTGATTATTATGGGCAAGATAGTACACAATATATAGTGAAATTTAACAATTATTTAATTCAACAACCCATGGTGGAGTCCTAACGTGTGCAGTTATAGAATGCCTCAGGAGAGCCTAAAGAATGGCATAACCCTATTAATGAATAGTGAAAGATTTTGTGTTCTTTTCCCCTTTCCCGAATTGAATAGTTCATTCAATTTAATAATATTCGGTTTTCGGTAGAAGTTGGGTTTTATATATCTCTCTCGTAGAGTCTGTAATGCAGGGCATTTTAAAATTACATGGAATTCATAACCGAGTACTAAGTTACATAAAGTAATCTTTCTATCTAAGTAATCTGAACCTACCCTGGATCCCGATTCAACTGGTAAGTAGTGATTTCTGTTCCTGAACCGTAACTAAAAGAATATTTGGCACACCCACCGGCATCACCAAAGATCAGCAGTCTTTGTCAGGTTTGTTCTTTGCATATCAGATTTCAACAACAATTTTTTTTTGAAATGCCGCTTCTGTTATCAGAATCGAGTAATTGCTCAAAATTAATGCTAACCACAGTCAACTATATCATAAAATTGCCCCAAACCTGTTATTTATCAACATTTTGTTCAACGAAATTTTGCCGGTTTGTCAAATATCTGACAAAAATGCAACTTGATGCACATCGCTTCTACCGTGTCGACTTTGTTTCGATTTGGTAGTAACAAATCAGAAGTGATGCACATCAGCGAGCTCACCAACCGTATGTCGGATTTCCTAAACCCAAAGAGGTGAAGCCAAAATCGCATTGAAATCAAATCGCGGACTTGAAGGGGCTTGAACGACGGCGTCGTGGTTGACGTGAGGTCCAAATTCAGGAACCCCTCTTCCCCATAAGCATAACGTCTATCTGGTCACCCATGCTAACAACGAACTGAATTTCCACCACATATGACCTGGCATTTATACCTGTGTTGCCACAATATATCACGAGAATCCAGGGTCGTACGTTGTGACTGGTCGAATTATTGACAAAATTAACATGTCATGATTATCGCATTGTTGCATATGAGACGATAAGTGAAGTATTAAGGGACTGTATACCAAACACACGCTTTGGGTTGTAAAGGTGGTACGAAATAATGATCGTACGTATTCGTCAAAACTCTTACGCGTAATCGTTTTCAGAAAGGACTTTTTGGCGATACGGATAGACTTACGACTACGAATAGCTATCCGTATTCGTAATCGTAAACGTGAGGATGCGAAAGGTCTCTAATTGTCATGTGTTGGTCGTCCGCGCTTGATTCATCAACAATTCCTTTATCACACCTACAGGTCACATATCTTATCCGATTGTCACCAAGCTTCATATAGATCATCGGGGTGGCCTGGTAAAAATACATGGCTGCTAACAGCCATCTTTGATTTTATTTACTCTTTGTATGACCAAATCCTTTGGCACACCCTACAGGCCACATATCTCATCCGATCGTCACCATCCCCCCCCCCGAAATTCTGGTAAAAAACATGGCTGCCAACGGCCATGTTGTTTTTACTCTTTGTTTGACTGAATCCTTTAGCACACCCTACATGTAACATCTGATCGTCACCAAACTTCATATGGATCTTCAGGGTGACATCTTGATGGGAGCTAACCGTTTTTTCCGAATTCTGTTAAAAAAAAAACATGACTACCAGCGGCCATATTTGATTTCAAATTTGAATCAGCCGGCACAACATGAAGCCCACAATTATTAGTGAAATGTATTGAAAAGTTACAGGTACATGTATGTTTGGGATCACCTCTAGATGGGAACTATTGGATTTGAATGATTTTCTATGAAAAAATATGGCCACTGGCAGGCATCTTGTATTTTACTCTTGGCATCACTAAATTCTTTGGCACACCCTACAGGCCACAACCCTCATCTGATTGTCACCAAACTTAATATGGATCATCGAGGTGACCTCTAGATGGGAGATTGCCATTTAATTTTTATTGTTGGCATACAAACAACACCGTGGTTGTGGGGTTCCACACAGCGGTACCACTATAATCAAAGTAATTGATTTGAAAAACGGAGTAAACTGTTGTTTGTGACGGCGATTCGAATTTAATATTTAAACATGGTGTGCACATATAGCAGGTACTTTGTTTTGTTTGTGGTATAAATGGGATACCAACATCAAATGTGTATTTATCTTTGACCATAATGCTTTTCGAAACAATGTCGTCTTTCCCCAACGAGTGGTCTACTCTAAACTGCGTGTGTGCAATCGATGCGACAAACCAGCTCCGTGAATGCTGTCTGAACACCCACCCTCCCTCTTCACGTGAATGCAGCATCAAAACACACTCTCATCAGCCGTATCTGTAGTGGGGCTACCCTCTTCAGCTGAGACATCTAGTCTAGTTGCAAGGCATTCTGAAGATGTCCATTTTTTCTGCGACAATATTTTCAACAACTCAATGTCAATGGTGCTAAGGTGTTGCTGCTGTAAAAATACCTTTCTGATTCGGTGAATATAATATCATCGACTGTCCTGTTGTTCCAGTTTACTCTTTCACCGACGACTACACATTTGAAACAAGAAAACCATAGTCAGAAATGGTAACGCCACCAAGATTATAGAAATTATAAAAAATACATAAAATATTTTGATAACAATTGCGTTTAAACAAGTAATCCTTCAAATTATTACTAACAAAGCAAGTAAACGACTGTGGGGTCACTCAACAGATTATAAAGACTTGGACTTAGTATACTGTAAATACTAAAATTAAAATGAAATAATTAAAAGATAAAATTTAGCAAGTAGTAAAAGTTAATTTTCTCATTTAAATTTGTTTTTTGGTTAAATAAAGCAATAATTTAAATGTAACATTTGGTTTTTTTAAAATGATTGACCGTGGCTCTTCCAATAATTGCGCGACTGACCTGGTCAATTGTTCTTAAGAAGTTGTTTTGAGAATTACTATGGAGGGAAATAGTTATGGCTGTGACTTCGCAAGTAATTAACTTGGTGACGTGATGTTAACAAATCTGAACTCCAGTAAACCAAGGACGCTCCATACCAAATATAAGGTAAATTAATAATTCTTTAGAAGTTGTTTTAAGATTTACTATGGAGGGAAAGAATTGTGGTGCTGGCTTCGCAACTATTTGTCCTCATTGTAACACAATAACAAATATAAATATTAGTCACTCAGGCAATAGATGTATCTATTCTGTATATTAAGTTATTGGGTCTTACGTGTCTTGAGATGTCTAAATAGTTTTCGATGGACAGATCGCACAAGGGACCCACGCCAATCTTCTGTTGGGATTCCAATTGTTGGCTTATTAAATATGCACATATGCTTAAGATACAGTCGCGCACGAAGCACACTCCCGTAAGTCGGGTTTTGGATCCCAGTTTATGAAAATATCATTGAAATAATCGGTTTCCCCCAATAAACATCCATATATTAAATATACATGTTTTGGAGCAGAATTAGGCAGTCCATATTGGACGCCATCATGGAATTTATTTTGTTTTGTTTTAATTTTCACACATATTTATTAGTTATGTGGATGGAGTTCTCATTAAACCTCACATCCTTATATTGGTTACAGTAATGCCCAAAGTAATTGACCACTTAACCACATCAGACTTATTGGTAATTTTTCAGGATTTAAAATCCTGAAAAATTACAAATAATTCTGCTCTGGTTAAGTGGTCAATTACTTTGAACATTACTGTATGAGGATTGAGTTATCATTAAACCTCAAATCCTTATATTGGTTACAGTAATGCCCAAAGTAATTGACCACTTAACCCCAGCAGAATTATGGGTATTTTTTCAGCATTTAAAATCCTGATAAATTACCCATTATTCTGCTGTGCTTAAGTGGTCAATTACTTTGAACATTACTGTATGAGGATTGAGTTATCATTAAACCTCAAATCCTTATATTGGTTACAGTAATGCCCAAAGTAATTGACCACTTAACCACAGCATAATTATGGGTAATTTTTCAGGATTTAAAATCATGAAAAAATACCCATAATTTTGCCGTGGTTAAGTGATCAATTACATTGGACATTGCTGTATGTAGATGGAGTTAAACCTCACAACAGTGTGTTGGGGATTTGGACCTTGACTTGGGACCTTTGGTTTTTAACGCAACAAATGCGCGTACACCATATACACAAATTTCTTATGTAACCAGAGTTTTTCTTGGATAAGATGAGTTTGAAGCCTGCTAACATTTCAAAATGTTGTCAGTTTTGTATTCTCTGCAGCGGAACTCGACGCATTGAAGCAAAAGTTACAAGAGATAAAATGTGTACGTAACGAGACTATAATACAAATGAAAAAATAATTTCAGGGAAGGGTGGGCGATACAGGGAACTAAGGGTTGAACCGATATAAATTTATAGAGCGATAATGACCAATGTTGACATATTATGCATCTCAAGTTACTCAACTCTACTGAACATTGCAACAAGGCTATAAAATAGGGGGTGTCAGAATCTTAGTCATCTCTATATAGTGCCAGAATGGTCATTTATGGATTTCTATAAGATGTTGGGTTGGTTATATGGACTCGGAGAAAAAGGGGGTTGTACCGATGAACTGACATAAATTAGTGGAGCGATGTTGCCATGTAATGTATCGCGACTGTACTAAAGCAGCAATGATATAAAATTGGGAGGGGGGGGGGGGTCTGAAATTATCTCTATGTCTATAGATGGCACCAGGATTATATAGAAAGGAATAGCAATTGATATACGTATACGGTATTCTATAGTAATACCATAGACATATAAGTACAAGTATCACGCGATAAAATATTACGTAACGTGACTTTTCCGATGAAAGAAATAAATAAATTGGACCGGGATTAGAGGTTGGGTTCGTTATATGTGGATAATTGGATATGGAATTCATACCGATGAAACGATACAAATTAGTGAAGCGATAAAGACCAATGTTGACACTTAGTCAGGCTACGCGGGAGAAAATAGGGGTTGATACGATAGACCGAAATAAATTTGTCGGGTGATAATGACCAATGTTGATGTATAAAGTAACGCGACTGTACTGTCGCACAATTATCAGGTGTAACCGGTCAAATATGGACTCTAGTGCCCAATATGGAACAGCTCAGAAAATATTTGCAGGGCCCTATAATTTATTTAACATGGCATTTGCCATTAAAATCGATTTATGTCGATAAAACTGTCATTTTTTCAAAATTTTAAGCTGAGACTTGGTGTATGTGCGTGGGATAGTTATATATTCCTAAAATGACAGAGTACAGCACGTAATTATGTTTTAGATGGAAGAAATTGAATTTGTTTTCGATAATAAATTTGCAGCGTGGACAGCTGGCGTGGACGGGTCAACCCGGTCATCGAGTGCGCTCAATTTGTAAACAAAGTTTTGTCAATAGTCGTTTTGGTCAAACTATCCCTTTTTAGACCGGGACAGCAGATCCGAATAGTAGCTAAGATGTATTTAGATAGAATTATCAAAAGAATTTGACCGATTCGGGTGTAGTTTAAGAGAATCGAGTGGAGAAATCTTGGTGATAATTCCAGAAAATAAAGATGGAGGAGAATCACAATGAAACTACCCACAATTCACTTCACTACACCAGGGGGGTTCGCAATGGGTTACACATTATTTTCAGTCTATCAAATTATTTATATTTTCAACAACAAGTGACTTTAAGTTTACAATTTCAGCCTATCCTGACTCTATCGATACGATTTATCATATTTTCATAAACATATTATACACCGCTGGCGTTAACTTTACAATGTCGGTATCTACGTGATTCTATCGGTACGATTGAGTAATGGTACAAAACAAAATGTCCAAGAATACATTAGGGGTTCCCAATGGGTTATATATTATTTTCAGTCTATCAAATTATTTATATTTTCAACAACATATTATTACACCGATGACTTTAAGTTTACAATTTCAGCCTGTCCTGACTCTATCGATACGATTTATCATATTTTCATAAACATATTATACACCCCGGTGGCGTTAACTTTACAATTTCGGCATCTACGTGATTCTATCGGTACGATTGAGTAAGGTACACAAAATCTCCAAGAATACATTCGCCCTGTCCACCACACAATATCAAAATCACAGAAACTAGATACACCACATGTGGCGTAACTATTTCAGGCTGCATGCTGAAACAACACAGCTCGGAAGCAAACAGTCATTTAATTAATACAGACCATAGGCGCCACCCTCACTCCTTTGTCGGCGATATTTCTACCGGCTCGTCGGTAAAGTGAGAACAACACAACCATAGTCAGAAATGGTAGCGCCCTCAATATAATATTATTAGCCATATATGCAATATAACAACTTTAATGGGGTGATTGTGAAAAATCTGTTAATAGGTAACGCCTATGTAGTTGATTATATGTCATATTTTTTTCTAATTTCATTTGAAATAGCTAGTGGTCAGAGTAGCGCATCAAATAGAATGTAGAATAATAATCGGGCAAAATTTTGCGATCTTCGTAACATGGTTCAAGTACGAGCACGTACATTTCTAATCACATTTAGTATCCAATTACGCAAATACCGAGTATGTTTTACTCACATTTAGTCCACCCCTCCTGCGACAGGGTCAGATATATATATATACACTCTAGGAGGGCGTAATATTGATCTAAGAATTGCTTCAGGTAATGCACTCCTGATATGACCTCTCATAAGGATTAATTAAAATATATGTATGGTTCCATGAGGGCGAATTAAAATATGGTCACACCAGAGAGGGTAAATTAATATATGGTCTCATCACGGTTAAATAAAATATGGTCCCATGAGGTTAATTAATATATCATCCAATAAGGGTTAATACAATATGGTCCCATGATGGTTAATTAAAATTGTTCCTTGATTGTTAATTAAAATATCGTTGAGGGTTAATAAAAAATATGGACCCATAGTGTTAATTGAAATATGGTCCCATTAAGGTCAATTAAAATATGGTAACGTGACTTAATTAAGAATAAATATATGGTCCCATTATGAGGGTTAATTAAAATAAAAATATGGTGCCATCAGTGTTGATTAAACTACGGTCCTACTGGGGTAAAATACAATATAGTCCCACGAGGGTCAATTAAAATATGGTCCAATGATGACTAATTATAATATGCTCCTCCCCCATGAGGATCAATTACAACTATGGTCACGGGAAGGGGTGGGTAATTTCTGAACAGTCTTCAATTCATATAGCATTCTGATACATCCTCGGTACACATAAATAAAAATGATGTTTATAATTAGGCCACAACCAATGTGAAGGGTTAGTGTTGGAACTTTTCTTAATAACATTTCTATTCATAGGTCCGATATATTCCGCATACACAGAAAAGAAAAGTCAATATTTACAAACAGCACGAAGGAGTAACGCGGGAATTGGTTAATAATGACCATCCCAAATCATTTAGAATATAACATGCCGATATTTGTCGCGTATAACTAAATGAAAAAAATTCACTAAACGATATATGTTACGTGAAAATAAACGAAACATGTTCAAATAACAATGCAACAAAGCAAGTTAAAGAACAATATAAACACATAACGCACAGTGCGCTAATGATTAATGACCTTGCACTTCTTGGCATGCAATAACAAACCATGGGCCAATCAAGCATGTCTCGAGAGACGCCCGCTGGATGAAATAATAATGTAAATGACAATAAACGAAATTGAAATTCCCAACTACACCTTTTACTTGACTCGGCCTCGGGGTCGCACTACAACTTTAATGCGTCCCAAAAATCCCAATTTCTATAACTAAAACCCCAGCGCCCATACATAACCAAGAGACAGCAGCTTGTAATACACGCGGGCGTGAAATAAACCCTCACAAGAAAACCATAATATAAAATGGTAACGCCCTCAAGATCATATTATTAGCCATAAATATAAATTATAATATAAAATATATTGGTTGCATGAATTCCGTTTAAATAACTACGGCTTATTACTGCAGGTTTCTCATTCACCACACCAGAAAGCTCCTAAATGCGGATCAAAAATCGGAGGCATTGTGTTTCCGCCATAAAATCTTCAATAGTGCATGACCCAGCCATTGTTCATACCTAAACATAGAAAGCAATTAACGCGGTCATAATAGTTACACACTGCAACTTTAAGACATCCAGCGAATACACACCCACGAAAACACGAAATGTGTTGTCTTGCGAGATATCCCATCGCTATAGCTCAATTTTACACGGCCAGATTAGCCTTTCTACAATATCCTAAAACAATGAAGCTTCACAAATCATCGGCATAGTCAATAGAACTTTCACGAACTTGGACATCGACACTTTCCAATCGCTCTACATAAGCATGGTCAGACTTATCATCGAATACTGTAACTCTGCATGGAGCCCACATCACAAATATCAAAGCATTGTGTTAGAGAAATACAAAGAAACGCAGCGAAACTAGTTCGTCAAATCAAAACTATATGCTACCGAGGCCGAATGGTAAGACTCAATTAGATGTCTTTAAAATATCGAAGATTTAGATGAGATCTAATCGAGGTATATAAACTGTTGAATGGTCATTACAATATCAATGCCTGTGACCTATTAGAAACACATTCATCAGGAAGAACAAGAGGACATAATAAAAAGCTACAGATGCACATTGTTAACAAGGCCATATATAGGAAAATATTTCTTCACACAGAGGGTGGTAAATAGCTGGAACTATCTGCCAGACTTCGCTGTTAAGGCTCCAACACTCGATCAATTCATAATATACATAGACTCATTCTTCTATTATATAAAATACGAGTTCGACGACAATTTTAATATGTTCAAGTTACTCACAAGTAAATATCGAAAGACGATACCTATATTTGTAAACAAACATTGCAAATAATGTTATTGGGACGAAAAGTCGCAAGACTTGTTCCGTATGATGACGATTCTGATTCTGATGATGATGATGATGATGTGATTGATAGAACAAACCACTATTATGATGGTCGTGTCGTTATTTGTTTAAAATACGTATCAATTGACATATACGCACCCGTTCCCTCATTAAAATCAACATATTTCGATCATTTTAGGGGATCTCCGAGAATTCGGGGATCTCCGCAAATAGATCTCCGCAAATAGGGACCTACTGCAAATTGTCACACCAATCAGCACCAATTTACGAAGCGTGGCTGACTCGGCTGTATCCGACTAACCTCATTAAAATACGTATCAATTGAGATATACGCACCCGTTCGCTCGTTAAAATCTAAATATTTAGACCGTTTTAAGGGACCTCCGCGAATTCGGGATCTTCGCAAATTTACTTCCGCAAATAGGGGACTTACTGCAAACTGTCACACCGATCAGCACCGGTGGCTGACTCGGCTGTCTCAGACTACACTCTTTAAAATACGTATCGATTGACATACGCATTTTATACTTCTTCATTTCTTCTATTTGTATTTGGCATAGCTTACCACAAACGACAATAAACGAAATTGATATTCCAACTACACCTTTTACCGGACTCGGGGTCGCACTACAACTTTTAATGTATAAACAACCGGAAAAACCCATTATCTATAAATAAAACGCTCAGCGAACAATAGGTATCTAGAATCTCTAGGTTAGTATACACCCGAGGGCGTAATAAACTAGTCTGTCCAAGATGGCAAGCGTTAGCTCAAACATGTGCTATGTTTGAAGTCACACTACACCATTATAAGAAATTAACCCACCATGAACTGAATGGATAGCATAACTATTAACCGAAGGTGTGGAAAATGGATATATAAGGAAATACACAATGTTTATGGATTGGTTGGCCCGAGATAGTGTGGCACTGTTTGCTGTTTCTATTGTTTGTGGACCAGAACTTGTCCAGAACCACGTGCTCAAACGGACAAATTGCGGTTGTAAGATGGATAACTCAAAATCAAGTGGTTACTATTAACAATAAAAACCACTTGATTTTAGAGTTATCCAATTTACAACCGCAATGTGTCCGTTTGAGCACGTGGTTCTGGACAAGTTCTGGTCCACAAACAATAGAAACAGCAAACTTCAAACATCGATATCTAATCACTCGGAGCTTTGATGTGTGGGTTCCTTGACTCGAATCAAATATTTTTACATCCGACGCCAAAGAAGCCAAAGAGCGTCTGATCGGATTGAGTACCTTTAAAATATCAATATCTTTGTACTGTGATCCTGACGCTAGTTTAAAAAAAACACGAAATTAAAAGGTAAAATTCATGCTCGAGGATTTTATTTTTCCCCCAGAAATTTGCTCAGATGCCAGTCTTTCATGTTATAAATGGCTTCCACACGTATGGTGTATATTCGCATCACACAGTAGGCTGTTCAACGTTAGTATCGGGGCATATGGGAAATAATTACCTCACTGTAACATAAACTGACAATTATGTTCTCCATTTTTACGCGCGTTTGAAAAACGGTCGTATTATGTAAATGGTTTGTCAGTCCGTCCGTCGTCCGTCCGTCCGCTTTTGGTTTCCGGATGATAACTTTAGATTGAATCGAGTGAACTGAACCAAATTTGGTATATTAGTTTACCACCCCAAAATACAGATCAAGTTCGAATATGGGTTTCGTTCGCATGATTTTGACTGAGTTATGTCCCTTGTTTTACTTAGATTTTACCTGATTTGCTGTTTCCGGATGATAACTTTAGATTGAATCAAGTAAACTGAACAAAATTTGGTATGTTAGTTTACCACCCCAAAATACAGATCAAGTTCTAATATGGGTTCCGTTCGCCTGATTTTGACTGAGTTATGTCCCTTTTTTTACTTAGAATTTACCTGATTTGCTGTTTCCGGATGATAACTTTAGATTGAATCAAGTAAACTGAAACAAATTTGGTATATTAGTTTACCACCCCAAAATACATATCAAGTTCGAATATGGGTTTCGTCCGCATGATTTTGACTGAGTTATGTCCTTTTTTTCACTTAGATTTTACCTGATATGCGGTTTCCAGATGATAACTTTAGATTGAATCGAGTGAACTGAACCAAATTTGGTATACATATCAAGTTCAAATATGGGTTATGTCTATATGGCCCACTCTACTCCAGAAACGGGCGTATTTTGCCACGCCCCGACGGCGTGATCTTGTTGTATCTTTGTTTGGCAGCATTCGTCGCCACAATTTAACAGGAGCATATTAGAAATCGCGCCAGGTTTCTGTATACTAATTTCTTGACTTACCTGACTTTATCATCACATTTCCGGGTCCGCTTCCGGGATTTCCCGACGCTAGTCTGCACGTTTGCGAAGCTTCGTCGTAGCCATTAACCTGACACCAAGGTATTCCAGAATAGAGCAGGGCACATTTACTCTCGCTCTCACTAACTCCAAGGAGTTCCTTCAGCGACAACACTGGGGAGATTGTAGCAGATGTCATTCGAAAGTGGCGCATTTTCATACCATGTCCCCTGTCCATAAACAAACAAAGGATGACACCAATCCACACTGAACAAAGCTGCCATGTCATTTTTACAGTTTGATTTTTGAAATACGTCCAGCCAGGTACTAGGGCTGTTTCGGGTTCAGCCTAAGTTAATGACAGACCCACATATAAAAAGTGGGTCTGATTACTTGTAGTATTTCTATTTTCCAAACCGCGGGATTCCACGTCGCTTCAGCGCGACAATCAGAACTCACAATTAGTAGTCGCACGATAACAGTGTCCAATTAAAGAGATCACCGCGTATATATAACGCACCCTTCCAGGAAATGATATTTCGACGAGACTATGATATACCCAGTATGCCAGTGTATGACTCTGAATATATGCTTACACAGACTGCTTCCAATTCAAACCGATATATTTTACTTCGACCGCGAATGCGGGAAGCTGAATATTTGTCGATATGAATATATTAACCAACAATGGATGTTGTTTCGATGACAGCAAATAAATGACTTTGTCGCCTGAATCGTATCGCTGGAATCAATGGGCGGGCCTACAACATGGGTCCACACACTATGGGTCTGAAATCTCATGACGCACGTATATCACAGACGTCTCCAATGCAAGAAGAATATTACAGTTCAAGAACATCTGATACCGAGAATTATTGGGGAAATAGGTCAATATACACTCGGACAAACTATGACGTGAAGCTTTCGTTCTACAAAAAGATTCCAAACAACAATTGATCTCCAAATGGTTGGCATATAACATGGATGTGGCGATAACTGGCTTCACCTGTAACAATCAGATGACCAACAGCCTTCTGTGAATTGGCAAACTTCAAATTAAATTTTCGAAGGCATAATTTCATAATGTCAATGCATTACTAGTATATAGGTTGACTGGTCCCCGGACTATAAACCGCTCTACTCGGACGTCGTTATTACGCCCTCCGGGTGTATACTCAGCTACTGTTTCTTGGTATTCAATGGGTGCATGGAGGTTTTATTTGTAGAAATGGGGATTTTTGGGACACATTAAAAGTTGCAGTGCGACCCCGACCCGAGTCCGGTAAAAGGTGTAGTTGGGGATTGCAGTTTCGTTTATTGTCGTTTACATTATTATTCCATGCAGCGGGCGTCTCTCGAGACATGCTTGGTTGACCCATGGTTTGTTATTCGCATGCCAAGAAGTGCGAGCCGATTAATTCTAACGGGAATTCGCGCGTTAACCATTAGCGCGCTACGCGTTATGTGTTTCTATTGTTCTTTAACCTGCTTTTTTGCATTGTTATTTGAACATCTTTCCTTTATTTTCACGTGACAAAAATCGGAATGGTATCTACTATTATACTGCACCGGGATTCGACGATTTCAGAAATGTAATTCGAACATGATTTCTACGAGGTGTTTGTTTATATCGGTGTTTAACATGTTATTTAATATCGTTTAGTGAATTTTTTCATTTAGTTATACGCGACAAATATCGGCGTTATATTCTAAATGAATTGGGATGGTAATTATTAACCAATTCCCACGTTACTCCTTCGTGCTGTTTGTAAATTTTGACTTTTCATTTCTTTGTATGCGGAATATATCGGAGCTATGAAAAGAGTTGTTATTAAGAAAAGTTCCAACACTAACCCTTCACATTGGTTGTTTAACATACAATGTGGCTAATTCTAAACATCATTTTTATTTATCTGTACCGAGGATATATCAGAATGCTATATGAATTGAAGAATTTTCAGAAATTACCCCCCTTTCCTATGACCATGTTTTAATTGATCCTCATGGAGGAAGGGGGCATATTATAACTAGTCCTCATTGGACCATATTTTAATTTACCCTCATGGGACTATATTGTATTTCACCCCAGTGGGACCGTAGTTTAATCAACACTGATGACACCATATCTTAATTTTAATTAACCCTCATAATTAACCATATATTTATTCTTTAGTTAAGTCGTCACAATTGACCTTGATGGGACCATATTTCAATTACCCCCCCCCCCCCCACATGGGCCCATATTTTTTATTAACCCTCGTGGGACCATATTTTAATTAACAATCAAAGTACAATTTTAATTAACCATCATGGGACCATATTTTGTATTAACCCTCATTGGACCTTATATTAATTAACCCTCATGGGACCATATTTTATTTAACCGTGATGTGACCATATTTTAATTTACCCTCATCGGACCATATTTCAATTAACCCTCTCTGGGTATGACCATATTTTAATTTATCCTCATGGAACCATACATGTATTTTAATTAATCAGTGTGATGCCATTCTTAGATCAGCATTACGCCCTCCCATGGTGTATATTGGCAAGTATATCTGACCCTGTCGCTGGAGGTGATGGACTAAATGTGATTAAAACATACTCGGTATTTGCGTAATTGGATGATAAATGTGATTAGAAACGTGCTCGGTGTTTGCGTACTTGAACCATGTTACGAATATCGCAAATTTTTGCACGATTATTATTCTGCATGCTATTTAATGCGCTATTCAGACCACTAATTCAAATGAAATTAGCAAAAAATATCACATATAATCAACTGAATAGGCGTTACCTATATACATATTTTTTCACAATAACCACATTAATGTTGTTATATTGTATATATGGCTAATAATATGATCTTGAGGGCGTTACGTTTTTTCTGACTGGTTGTCTTGTTATATATTATGGGAGGGCCAGGGGGGATTGTTTTCCGGGCACGTATGCCGCGGTGGGTGGGTGGTCGATGGGACCAACAAACAATTTTTTTCGCAACTCAAAATGTTTTTTCCTGCAAGTTTGTTGACTGTTTTTGCAATGAGTTTGGCTTAAAACACCTTAGAATAAGAGAAATAATGTAGCTCTAGCTGCTAAACTGCAGACAGTTATCGTGTTGTATTTTGTTGCAAATTTTGAAATCCAAGTTGGCCGCTGGCAGCCATGTTTTTTTGGCCGAATGACCCCAAAATGACTCGTTACTATTTACATGTCAATGTTAACATCCATGACAAATAGTATGCACAGAAATTAATATACAGCTGTTTACAGTGAATTTCCCCCTGCAAATCTCTGTTTTAGTGTTAAAAGGGGGGTGGGTGTCCAAAAATGATCGGAAAAAAACTGCCGAAAACGGAAAATATTTTGGACGCGGGGGTGGGTGGGTCCCAACAAGGGCCTAAAGTTAAAAATCAGCATACGTGCCTGAAAATGTTTTCCGACACCCCCTTGGGAGGGCACGTTACAGAGCGATAGCGTAGTAGTGGTTCACAGATGAGCTAGGGACGAGTCTACACGAGATAGCGTCGTAGTGGTTCACAGATGAGCCAGGGACGAGTATATACATTAGGCGGATTCACGTCAAATTCATATAGTATCTTAGTTGTATTTTCCAATTCGAAAAGTGATTTTTCATGACACAATTATTAGTAGTTCCTCCGCGTCAGTTTCATTTTGTTTACATTCAAGTCGATCGTGACTTGAGTGGCCTTGAACTTCTTTTATCGCACATTTTCTTCGTTGGCAAAAATCGGTAACTAAAATTTCGTCCAATGGTTCGAACTGGATACTTGAATAACGGAAATTATGATTTTTTACAACATGCAGATGGATTAGAGATAATTCTTTCTGATATAAATTCAATCAAGTATACCTCCCATTTATCTTTGTAAAATCAGATAAAAAGTTACAATACTGGATTAGCACATTATATTTGATTTTAATCACCTTATTATGACAACACACATACTCCAATGTTATGTGATGGTTGTTTATCCCAGGGTGTCAGATAATATCTTAAATATCAATTGATGACTTGTGTACAGTTAACTTAGTTGGGCTACACACCATTCTGGTGAATTTGTAAGGAGCTATGTTTGGAGGCGGGGTGGTGGGCTGGGGGCTGGGGGCTGTTTATTAGAGGTAGAGGTCTGGGTCTGTTGGTGTGGCGCGATTGAAGGAAAGGGAAAGTTTTGTTCAGTCTCAGTGATTTCATTAAATATTAATTTGTTAAAACCCATAACTCGGCCCCTTTTTGACAGGTTGTCTCCATTTTAACAAATCTGCATCTCAGTCATACAAAGACTCCTCACACCAAATTAATTTAAAAACAAATTTTAATTTTAAAAGAATATTTATTTTTTATTGTTTTTAGCTGGTGACCTTATTTGAATAAATCTCAATGTGAGTCGCATATGGAACATCGGCATCAAATATTAACCCATTCGGTCCTATGGTTCTGTAGAAGAAGTTATTTTAAGAAGTGTTAAGGAGGGAAAGAGTTATGGCCCTAGATTCGCAACTATCTGACCTGGTGACCTCCTTTGAACACATCTGAATGTTAGTCACCTAGGGAACATCCACATCAAATATGAACAAATTCGGTATTATAATTCTGGAGAAGTCGTTTTAAGAATTACTATGGCGGGGAAAAGTTATGGTCCTGGCTTCGAAATTATTTGATCTGGTGACCTCATTTGAGCAAATCTGAATGTGAGTCACCAAGGGTACATCCACACCAAATATGAACCCATTGGGTATTATGGTTCTGGAGAAGATGTTTAAAGAATTATTGACGGATGGACGGATGGACGGACGGACGGACGGACGACGGACGACGGACGAGGAATGATGATTATAGCTCCGCCGGAGGATTCGTCTCAGGTGAGCTAATAAAAAAAATGGGCCATCTTGAAAAAGTCCTTGAATCCAAGATGGTCGCCAAAATCCAATGGCCGCCATAAGGCCAATTTTCCTAACTTGTGTCACATTGATGGTGCTGAAATTTAGTTTTATCAGCATGAAACAATGACATATGCACGACTGATCAATTGTCTGATGATGACTTGATGTAAACCAGCCATATTGATGATAATTTTGTTGCAAAATGCCCGCCAAAATCTAAAATGGCCAATATTCCTATCATATGTAATGTTGCTAGGACTGAAAGTTAGTCTTATCATCACGAATCATTGATGTATGTATATCTTAATTGTTCTTATGTGATGAATTAACAAAACAAAAATAATAAACTGACCACATTGATGATGAATGCTATTCATGGCCGCCAAAATCCAAAACGGCCGCCATATGTTCGATTTTCCTATCATGTGTAATGTTTCTGTGACTGAAAGTTAGTCTTATCAGCACGTATATTTCTCAATTGTTCCCGATGATGCATTAATAACAAAACTAAAGATGAATGATATTTAAAAATGGCCGCCAAAATTTAAAAAAATGGCCGCCATGTGGTAAATTGTCCTATCATGTGCAATGTTCCCATGTTCATGGGATGTTCATTAAAATTACCGTTTCTTAATTTTTTTCAAACTTTCCGTTTGATGATTAATAGTCACTTGATATTAATTGATTACATAATCTCATCTGCGATTGATTAGACGAAATCGAGTTCATGACTGGTTTAGAGTTATATCCCTTCTAACAAACTGGAATATGGTGCGTCGACTTATTGGAAATTATCAACATTTGAACTTTGCTATTTATTTTCATTACAGGGACTTTTTTTGCACGGTGTCCAAGATTTTATTCTCATCATATATGGTGAAAGTTTTAGTTTTTCTTTGGCATTCACCTGTCTGATATCTCGTTGCAAGTTGCGTCCACACAAAAATGAAAGCAAGTCGGGGTCATGCGATGTCATGTGACGTAATTTCAACCAACCAACGTCCTGCAATCAGGATTTTTATTTACACTCCGACAAGCATATGTGCTGTGGGACTCGAACGCTAAGTTTACTTTTAAGCTGCTAGTTGACTCAATTGAGTGTAAATATCAGTAAGGATGTTGATTTTGTTGCATTTCATAGAATATGGATGCCAGTTGGTCTGATATTTATGTGTGGAACGCTTTCGCAGTGAGCACAAATTGGTGCATATATATAGCTCATTCGCTATCTGTTTGAGTTGAGTTATTTATTTACCGGTATATGTCCAGTAAATAATTAAGGCTAATTTAAAATGGATCCAGTAAATCTAAAACTAACTTCGATGTGAAGCATTTGCCGCCATTTTCGATAACACTATGATGTAGGTTCCCGGGTATAATTTTATTTAGTTTCTTGGTATAAAATAATAAATATAAATCGAAGACCCCTGTCTAGAAACACTTCTATAAATTAACATTGGTTTTATTTCACATGTCCTCGCATAATATACAAACAATCAATTTGGATCATTTTACGGCTCGCGTTCGTTCGGAGCGTAGCATGCGGAATAACTCTATCTAAATATTCTAAAACTAGCTGATGTTCCCGACTTCGTCCGGGCTATTTAGGGATTTGTTTTTATTGCCTCCGTCTGGGCAGAGTTCTATCGGTCCAGAACATGCCTATATGAGCGATGTCAAGTACAAGGACACAGTCGCACGTGAAATTGGATCCGCCCATATTTTTCCCGGGATCAAAGTAGGCTACATACCAAATTCTAGTCTAATCGGTCCAGCAGTTTTCGAGTCTATAACACACATACACACATGCACATACATACATACAAACATACATATAGACAGAAGTTCCAAAATATATAATAGATAGTAAATAAAAAATATTCCCACTTGATTATACAAGAAACTATCGATAGAAAATCAATATTAAAGATGCACAATCCGATTAAACGCCCTAAATTACTATTTCTTTGGCTTCAGGGGTAAAAAATATATTTGATTTGAGTCGACATACCCACCCGTCATAGCTCAGAGTTATTAGAATTTCCACCAGCGGGAATATTTGGCGGCCTGGCAAATATTCAACAAGCCAAACTAATTGCGGAAAAAGAGGGATAACTCTAAAACCAAATGGCTCTGGGTGTTAAATATTCAACAAGGCTGCCAAATTTCGTTGAACAAAATGTCAATCAATAACACGTTTTGGGAAATTTTATACTTTTGTTGACAGTGGTTAGCATTAGTTTTTGGTAATTAATCGATTCTGATAACTATGAAGCGTATTTTGAAGAAATGTTGTTGTTGTTGTTGTTGGAACTTGATGACACGGGACCCTCTGATCGGATTATGTACCTTTAACTGATGAAAGCTTTTCCGGTCTTGTGTCTTCGACTCATAATTATTATTTGATATCCCGGAAACTAAATAAAGCGTATTTAGGAAGAGATAGACCATATTTAATCTGGTCTATAAACTTCGCCAAACCTGATCACTGGATGTATCACCCAATCGACCACAGAGTGTAGCCATGTTTGTACAATCAATACCAATCGAAACGTAATTAGCAGGTGAACAAATGGTCAGGGCCCCTACTTGCCTCAAGAAACATATCTGAGTATTATTATACTGTTGTCTCTATATAAACAGCAATACCTGTCGGCAACACAGCGCTCAAAATCTATATTTTATTGAACAACTTTGTTGGCTAATATTTACCGAGGCAATAGCATATTAATAACCTGATTTACAAACCCACCCTATGAAATATATTCAAATATTTTAAACAAAACAATAAAAGATGTTGTTGATCGGTTTTTGTTAATGTTCACTGGAATAAAATGGATCATTTTGGAAGGAAATAGTCGATGGAAAGTCTTTCCTTTTGTGTTCTATTTTCCCCCATCGTAAAAAGTTATTTATGGGAAGAAATACCTTAGATTATTTTGTTCTAAATGGAATGAAATATATTGTTTTCAGAATTAATGTGGAATGCATGTATTTCCAATATATGTCTATTGCTGAAGTCCTGATGAATATTTTTAATTTTATCTATTTCCCCCTCCGGTATCTACTGTTTGCCACCCATATGTTCGCAATCAGTCCTGATATATCATGTTAAATCGTGCTATAATAATGATATATCATGATAACTCATGTTAAAACTTGGTTTTATGTCCTTTATTATAAGACCTTAAATGGGGACTGTACACTAAATCCGGCCATTTATTGGACCATCTCCTTTTATACTCAACAGAATATATGCAACAAATGAATGAATTTAATTGAGCCATGGATGAGTGCAAAATACACTCATGTGCTCTATGGACACTGCAAACAACATGGTAATTATAATGAAAATGATTTTATGACTCCAGCCATAAATTCATTTTCATTATAATTACCATGTTGTTTGCATCGTTCAGAGAACACATGAGTGGATTTTGCACTAAACCATGGCTCAAATTCATTCATTTGTTGCATATATTCTTTTGTGTATAAAAGTAGATGGTCCCATAAATGGCCGGAGTTACAGTGCCCCTTTAACATGTTAATTACAACTTACAGCATGTTGTTTTGTGTGAAATTATTATTTAAAACATGGTTGTATACTGTTGTATATGATATTTGTTGTATAAGGGAGGTTATAATATTGGCCTGGCCTTATTATCTCCAATATATCTTAGAGATCTGTCTCTTGAGACCGCGCGGTGGCATTCGAAGACATCTGTTTGGAATGGAAGTAGCTCCACCACAATATCGTTAGATGGCTCGGGTCTTACTGTAAATATCTCCAAAATGACATGGCTCGTCTGGTCTGTGTGGATGAGTATCATGGTTTGTGAGCTTATGGTCACTGGTCATGGCATAATTGTTCGTCGATTTCGATTCACACCAGCTACCATCTCTCCAGTTTTATCGCAGAAGGAACTCCTTGGAGTTAGTGAGAGCGAGAGTAAATGTGCCCTGCTCTGTTCTGGAGTACCTTGGTGTCAGGTTGTCCGCTACGACGATGCCTCGCAGACGTGCAGACTAGCGTCGGGAAATCCCGGAAGCGGATCCGGAAATGTGATGATCAAGTCAGGTAGGTCGGGGAATTATAATACACAAACCTGGGGTTATATATAAGACTAGCAGGTTAGCCCGCCACTGGCGTGGTTGGTCAGAAACATGACAATTTTAATTTTTTAATTTAATTTGTTTTGTTTTTTTGAATAAATTTTTGGTTTTTCAATATTTTACCCGATTTGACCTTGAATTGATCATTTTCAAGGTCAAGGTCAGGGCGGGGTCACAATTTAACCCGTCCATGACACTTCCCGTAGGTAGCAAGTGTGAGCGCAATCGGTTCGAGTCTATAAAGGACACATGCACACATATATATAATTTGTGGGTACCCATTTCGAGGTGAAAATCACATAGGGCGGAAAAACTGACCCGATCGGCGTTCCTAGGAGCCCTAAGTACGTAAGAATAACACAACACGCATATATATAATTAGTGGCTACCCGTTTCAAGGTGAAAATCACTTAGGGCGGAAAAACTGACCCGATCCGCGTTCCTAGGAAGCCCTGAGTACGTAAGAATAACACAACACGCTCATGTCTGTATAATGACGCACACGCCGAGACCCAGACTGCGTTCTCACCAACGTCGTTGTTGTTGGCATTCACGGCTTGGCGAGTCCAACAATGTCGTTGTTGTTGTTGGTATTCACGGCTTGAGGCAGTGGAAGTCCCGTCAGATTCTGGGACGTATCACAGTGCCTCGTATTTACTAAATTTTAGCAGCCATATAAGGTGCGTGAGTTAGCACGAATTGAGGGGTGTAAGTTTAGAGCTTGTTTATATGAATATATCGAAAATAGACTAAGATTTTGAGCCGTAACAAGAAATGTATATATGAGAAAATGTAAATTCTATATTTTGGAAGGTATTAGCAAGTTTTGGCTTAACGGGTTTAGCAGTTTGAAGTGAATATGGATATAAAAATATACATGTACAGATATAACAAAAATGTAAAGTTACGCCTCTTGGATCGCGAGCGAATATCAACCCGATTAACCCCCGCCGTGTTTGTGGTGATTTTGATGATTGGGAGTGGAGAATGAGTGCTCAGAGCTTGTCCAAAATGAGACGTGGACGATCCCCGTGGGTTTTTACCCTTATATACGAAATTTGAGCTCGATCCGCGCGGCTGTTTTGGATTCTATGAAGTACCCACACACATATATACACACATATATATATACGGAAGTCTCAAAATATATATCTAGATAAGATAATATAAGATAAGATGATTTATTGTAATACACCAATGGGCGCAGTTGCCACTAACAGTTAATTCAAGAACAGTTATATACGATATATAATCAAATATGGCCCGGTGTGACAAGCTAACCAAAATACAAGATACACGACGTGTATTGCAATAAACATCGATAGGCAGTTACAATATGATAATGATGAATGAATGAATTAAATTACATGAATATACATTACAATATTATTTATATGCATATATTCACCTCATCCAGAAATGGCGCTGCTGACTGGTCGACAGCTGTGTCCTACATGGTGTAGTGTTGTTCTAAATTTAGCCTACTACGTATACTATATGTGTATATTGTATCACACGTGACTTTCGCGCGTTCTGATTGGATGCACACTGCTATACTATTTTTCAATAGTACCACACAAGCTGGTCTACTTACATGCTATTCCTTTTCTGTTTTAACAGGTTTTTCGGTTGTTTATGTCTACCTTTCTCTATTTCTAATAACAAAAACCACAATCGGAATAGAATAGAAGAGAATAGAAGAAAATATTTATTGCAATACACCAGATATATAGGCAGTTGCGAGTTACATAATGAATTAAAACTTAAAACATGTAAATACAAACGAACATAAATTGTATTCAATCTAACTGTTTGAGGCAATGCATCATCAGTCAACTACCACAATTAACTTATCAGGTTTACCTATATAAGATACTAAACCTTCAAAGCCCCCTTCTGAGAAAGAACAACCGGGTGCATACGGTGTTTATAATTTTGCGTCATCATTTCTCATAATCGTTTGAAATTTTTCACTATCGCTCATTTTTAAAAATTCACCCTTATTTTCTGGAATATGCCGAAATAGTCTTGCCCTGAGATTAGAGTATACACCAGACTCGATAACAAAATGATATACAGTTTCAACACGTGCCTGATCGCAGAGTGTACACAATATGTTTTAACCCTTTACCCAACAGAACGGCCCTGTGCCAATGCATTCTCTTATATATGCGAGTCGACCATAGGTCGCCTCGCATATATAAGAGAATGCATTGGCTTAACACATATTAAAAATGATCAAATTGTCAAAGAATGTAGAAAATATTATAAGAAAAAATGGTAAAAAGTGTTAAAAAAAGAATTTATTTAGGCCAATGCATTCTCTTATATATGCGAGGCGACCTATGGTCGACTCGCATATATAAGAGAATGCATTGGCACAGGGCATAACTGTAACCATCACAATGTGGTCAATGAACCGGTTCCAATGATATCCATATTTGTATGGTGTTATTGAGACAGACCGAAGATATTTTAGGCTGTTGAAGCTTTTTATGGACGTTTTTGGCCGGTTTGTTGGGTAAAGGGTTAACTGGTTTTTCGGTTGTTTATGTCTACCTTTCTCTATTTCTAAATTGTGATTACTAATACGAAGTCTTGTAAACATTTCTCGCGCTTCGTGGCATCGTGTATGTTCGAGGAAAGGCTCAATTATATACTTATACATACAGGAGCTTGAGACGATTTTTGAGTATCGTATATATCGCGCATAAATTTCTCGATATGTCTTGATTTCAAACCAATCGCATCATTGGTTATTGGGGAACCGACCTAGCTCGACTCTAGTCTGGTTTATAGCTAATATTCGTGTACAGAATTTCAGGTGTGCTTGTTCACATGGGTTATTATATCGATACAACGAAAATGTAGATCGGTTGACCATATAACAGAATGGGTTTAATAAGTGTATCGAATAACTTATTTTGTACTTATATAGAGTTAAGTTTATCCGTGACTTTATTGAAATTGTTAAGAAATACATAGCTTTGATTGCTTTTGAACTTCATGTTTTCCTGTGTTTTTTTTATCCTCCCACCAGAACTTAATGCAACACCTAAGTATTTATACTCGTCTGCCGAATTTCGAATTGTATATCGCCAATATGGTATAAAGTAACTGTTTTAACTTTATGTTGTCGAAAGGTCGTGCATTTTGTTTTTTTCAGCATTTATTTGAAGATGGTTATTTATTGCATATTCTTCTAATTGTTTAATACATGTTTGTAAACCACTTGGTTATTCCGAGCAGATTACCAGATCATCTACAAAAAGGAGATGATTTAGTGAGCGTCCATTCACATGGACAGGTTCACAGAATTAGTCAAAAATGTAACTAAAGTCATCTTTGAAAACTTTGAATAATGACGGGGCCAAGGAAAATCCTTGTCTAACACATGTAGTCGATAAAATTGAGGGACCAATGCCGGCGGACTTTTGACTTAATAATAAATGGAGGCGTATAACGTTGCTTCGTTATAATTGCTTTTTGAATTCAAATTGAGTATCACTTATGAGACCATTGTCTTCCAAATTGGCATTATAAGACCTTATCTAAAATTGTGTCAACATTGCTACTAAGAGCAATTGTACTATAATTAGTTGGGGCACGCCTGTCACATTTTTTGTGCAGTGTTTTTATTTGTGATTCTCTCCATGATCTGGGATAGTGCCCTGATTCGAAAATATGATTGATAAGCTTTGTAACGTCATCAATAATAAGTGGGACACTTGCCTGCTATAATTCATTCGAAATGTTGTCTGATCTTATTTTTTAGCTATTTTAAAGCATTTAATATTTCTGTGGACGCCATGGGTTTGTCGATGAGAAACAATTTCACGTTTTGTGGTGGTAATACTTCATTTGGTGGACTATTTACCCTTGGACACAGTAACTGAAAAATTCAACAGTTTCATCCGGATATTTGTTTGATCTATATTGATTAATTTTATTTTGAATAATATTTTTTTGAGAGAAGGCTGTCTTCGCCACAGGACCATTCGTTGTAACGTTGGACTCTTTGTAAATATATATTTTTTTTTTACACTGAACAACTTTAATTTCAAATGTACTGAAAGTTGACAATGGTCAGAAAAGTCAGTTGGAGATTTAATACAGAAATAAGTAATATCGGATAAATATCGTTCATGTATCAATATATAGTCGACTGTGCTCGCGCCATCACGGTTATAATTTTAGCTGGTAAAACCTTCGAGCGAATCTCCAAACTTACTACCATTTAAAATCCGTAATCCAGTCGATTTACACATCGAACGTAAACTTTCCCCAAATGTATTGCATACTTTATCTAAGGTTGCCCTGTCCTTCATAGAGTCAAATGTATAGTTTTCGGGAAGAGAAATATAATTGTCCTCATCGTATGCAACACAGTCTGGCCTCCCATTCGTTTTCCAGTAACTTGAATTTCGAGGCGGTATATATACTGATATAGACATAATGCCATCAAATTCTACACTTAGTGCGAATCTTGCGCGTGATTTATTCCTTTGATGAGAATATCTGATATTTAACACGGCAGAAAAATGCGACATCACCTCTTATAGTTTTACCTATAGGGTGAATACACACATGCATGTAATCTCTGTAATTATCGTGTATTTGGCGTTTTACATGGATCATACAGACAATGTAATATGTGTCCACTGACAACCCAGTCATTGACCGCACCGAGTTCTAGTTCCAATTAAGTCGGAATGTAGAGAAGCAGCTATCTTGGACCGAGTTGCCAGGCCACTTAAAATAATTGTTCGTGGGATAACCCATATGGTGGACGTTCTATTTAAATAGTTACCAGTCCTCTCTTGATTTTATAGCAGTGGTGGATCAGGATTTCCCAGACTTGGGGCTATATATGATCCCCGACTTGGGGCTATATATGATCCAGAAAGCTACCAGGCGGGTGTGGCTAACTCTGAGCTATTTAAGTAAAACATATTATATTGTACCTTCTTGCCCAGATTATTCCGACCTATTATTCAACTAAGTCCCTTAGCGATTTGAAGCTTTCGAGACCCACGTCAAACAAGCATCATGTTCGAAAATGTTCTATATCAAGCCTGTATATGACAGATGTGTCGCTTCTGGTGTTCGTGCATTAATAAAATGCCAGATATCACACAGACTTGACTAATTTCCGCATCTAGACAAGCTTAGAATTGAAATAATCGATCATCTTAGATGAGATTTTGAAACATAAAACATTTCTCCGTTAGCTTGTTGTCAAAACGTATTGAATTCAGCCTATACGGTGTTTATAATTATGCACAGGTCTATGTAAATTGTGTAGCGACACTCAATTATATTGTAACACAATAGCGAGTTTGCGATTTCAAACGGGTACGGGTACCGGTACGAGTACTGGTAGCTACCCGTACCGGTACACGTTTTGAAATCGCAAACTGTTTTACGGGTAGAATTAAGCATATCGACGGGTAGTGTATGGTGAGCCAATTGCAGCACAATATATATGATGTAGAGAAATTGTTATCCGCTTCGCTTTCTTGGCCGACGTTATACTTGTTGTTATGGTTATATGATGGACATCTGCGTGGATAATGGATTGCATTAACCAGGGACGAGGCGAAAGTGGAAGGGGTTGGCGTCTTTCTTTGACTTATTTTGGTAACATTTTCAATAATTAGCTTTCATAAGTAATTTCCCAGACCGTTCGAGTGTCGTCTAGAACAGATGGAATTTCTGACTGAGAAAATATGTTATGATAGCACAAATATACAATTACACTAATTCAATAATCCAACCATTATTCGGTGTAAAATGTGTTGGTTTAGACCCAGGGTCCAAGAATGTCCTACATGCATGCACTTTTAGTCAGATATAAGACCGAAATTGCCCCTTATATTAGTTGGGGAATATTTAGTCATATAACTGGTAATGGGTTGGAATCTTTCGAAGGGTCGGGCAAGGGAATATTCATCCCAAGAACTTGGATATTTGTCTGGGTCTAAACCCGGATGTAGGTAGTACAAGAGCTACACTGGGCGTGCAAAATACCCCCTCTCTTGGGTCGGCGGAAACTGGTAAAAAAGGGGCATAACTCTGGTAAAAATTGGCGGACGGAACTCAAATTTGAACTTGACCTGTGTTTTGGTGAGAGAAAGTAATATACCAAATTATCATTGAATCCGATAAGCTCTAGTAAAGTTATCATCCGGAAAACAAATTTCAGGGATTTTCTAAGTCAAATTACGTCAAATAAGGGGCATAACTCCGGTGAAAATTGGCGGGCAGAACCCAAATTCGAACTTGAACTTACTTTTCGGCTAATAAACCCACATACCAAATTTTATTTCACTCTAACTAAAGTTATCATCCGGAAACCAGGTTAACGGACGGACGCCCGGACGGACAGACCAATACTATAATGCGGCCGTTTTTTTCAAACGGGCGTATAAAAATCAAACTTGTTAAATATAAAGGGTGTTTAATGGTACACTATTCATTATATGGTTCGAATAAAGAGCGTTTGCTTCACGTCTATGCGAAACAAAGAAAACAGCTAAAAGTCGATCTGATGACGGTAAGATTGTGCCGACTATGAGGTGTGTATATCAGTATTTGGTGTCACTATCGGCCACTACAATATACAACAGTCTTGGGGTTCAAATGCGCCATGTCCGTTCAAAAGTCAAATATCTATATTAAAATGAGAAATCAGTCACCACCACATAAGGTACAATAACTGAACGGTTGTATTCAATCGTGTAACACATTCACGGTGTACTTATGCACAAAGGGTCGATAGGGGACGTGGCGAGAGGGTGGGGTGTATCACCCCAACTTTTGTCAACAGTTGGATATTGCATATACCTAACACACCAAAACATACGTTCAAATTATTCTGTCATTCAGTTTGATTTTCCAAAAATGTATTAGTGCGGATTTTTTTTTATAGTTTTAGACCAACATTTGCAAATATTCCTACTTTTGGTAGAAAAACATTCGGGCTATATGGTCAACAGCAGGTTGGAAATATCCAACAAATGTAAAGCTTGAGGAAAGTCAATAATTTATAAATTTTCATGTTCAGATTTCAAAACGTTCTCACACCAGACCGAACCATGGTCGACCCGGTATGCCCTGGTCTAACCACATTCAGTGGCTCGTCAATACTGATCATTGATTTGTGAAAAACAAATCAGGGCGTGAATTTGCCTGGTGTTAGACCACTAGATGTTATGATTTTGCAATTTCCAGGTTCATATCTACAAAACTGTTCTCGTACTGCATGGTCGGCAAGGTGGACCCTCCCCATCACAGGACTTCTGCAACAAGACTACTGATCCATTTAGAACAGTCCACAATAATATTCAGGACAGTGAAGGATCAGTTGGGGGGAATCAGAGCCCAACGGCGTGCACAATTTGAATTACGCACAAACCTCTGTTTGGTGTGGTTTAAGGGGGTGTATAGTTGGGAATTTGAAGGTGGACACACCTTCTCAACGCGGAGACCCCCTATAATTACGTCCCTGTGTCGAGACTGCGTATAGCACCGCCAACTCACTCTCTTAATCATAACATGTCGAGAATCCCGGGGTTAGCCCCCCCCCCCCCAAATCACATTCCCAAAAAATAACATGTCATTACTTGAGTGAAGACAGTTGTCAGTAAACAAATCGGCGTTCCATAGTTATCTTAGTGTTAGAAGCCGCCTCGATACTTTGAACATAAAACATGGCTTAAACGACAAATGTATCAATGAGATTTGGCAATTAAATCGTGCAATAAATAGATTAATGCATAGCTGACTGTTATTTCGTAGAACTAATGTACTTTTGAGTGAGAAAACTTTAGCGAAAGACTACCAGTCAATGGGATACATCTACCCGTTCCAAATCCCTATCGCTTTATGTGCTGAATTCAAAGTACGCAAATGACCGTGACGATTTTCACCGATCTACCTGGATCTACCGGTACCCGTACCCGTCCGACGGGTATCGCAAACTCGCTAATATCAACATGTATATGGGAATGACACCTGAACACAAGGCCAATCTGAACCTATATTGGACGTAACTTGTTGCATATCGGATATAATTAAATTTATTTATGAATTTCAATGATCTTTCAAGTGTCTGATCATAGTCCTCCAATGTTTTAAAATAGTTTGTGCGTTTATTAACTTGGAAAGCAGAAAGTCCTAATTTTTGAGTGGCTGGTGAAACTTCCTTTTCCGACTTCACCAAATATAAACAAATCAGCTTTTCAAATTATCCCGAAATTTCTTTGTTATAAACGAAATTTTAGAAATAAATACACGAATCACAAAGAGATGATGTTAGTTGTAACTAATAAGTAATAACATAGTTATACCCCTGCCATTGTCAACAGATTGCCGCAAATTGTAATATATTATTATCCATCCCTTAACTAACACTATTTTTTTGAATTGGCAAAAGTCGTCACGTGATAATCCGGAAAAGTCATATTGGACTCCCGCCGAGTGTTCAATATGACTTTTTATCGGCACTCCGTGACGTCACAAAGTAACTCTGTCAAATAAATCGGTGAAATTGTGATGCTGTGGTGGATTTAGCAGACGTTTCATTTCCGCATTGGATGTTGTTTTCACTTACGTGTTTACTGTTCCAAATCATGTTTTCTGATGATCAAAATACAGGCTTTTATAGAGTATCAAGTGCCGACAAATACCAAAAATAACCACAGAAGTTTTATTAACAAAATTTGGATAAACACACAGATGGAAAATAAAAATGTCATTTTACAATGTTGTGTATAGTATGTGTTTTCTTGAACTCGTCCAGGTTGTGGTGAAAAGTCATATTGGACTCGACACTGCGTGTCTCGTCCAATATGACTTTTTGTATAGTATGTGTTTTCTTGAACTCGTCCAGGTTGTGGTGAAAAGTCATATTGGACTCGACACTGCGTGTCTCGTCTAATATGACTTTTCATCACAACCTTGACTCGTACAAGAAAAACACATACTGTACACAACATTGTATAATAACTTTATAATATATTCCATATATAGTTCGCGGTAAATATACATGTGACAAAATCAGACACAGTAAATTGTGTGCCAGTTGACACCAATTTTCGATATAATATAATTAATAAAGCGTGTCTTGTCGTTGACTTTGCCAAAATAGTAGTCCTCGAGAAGTAATGTTCCACGAGCCGCACTACATGTATTTGGGCATAGTCAACTCCAAGCCATGCGTTATCCATACAGGTGCCTTCGACCCATATTTATTATGTTATACCCCATAAACTATATAAAACGAGTTTAGGAAGAGATAAACCATCTGAAACTTTTATTTTATTAAATTTATTATTAAGAAAAAAGAATAACAACGGAGGAAGAGACAAAATACACTCACACATTCACGCTCTCAATCCAAGACATGTAAGAATTTCGTTCTTCCATGCCCTGACCTACTTTCCTGTAACATGCATTTAGAAAATATATTTAAAGGTACACAATGCGTTTGGACTATTTTAACAAACACCGTTCAATTTAAAAGCAAGACGAATCAACGATACTAGTTACTACCTTGTCATATTTTAGCCCGAAAAATGGACTTTATTTACCTACAGAAATGGAGATATAAAAAACAATGTCTTCAGAATAACTTTAAATTTCTCTTATTAAACAGTTAGGTGACCGATGGTGCATGTGTAATATTTAAGGTTTGCAGAATCAATGTTCCAAACGATATGTGATCTTTAACTGATTTAACCCTTTACCCAATAGAACGGCCCTGTGCCAATGCATTCTCTTATATATGCGAGTCGACCATAGGTCACCTCGCATATATAAGAGAATGCATTGGCTTAACACATTAAAAATTATAAAATTGTTAAAGAATGTAAGAAAAAATGGTAAAAAGTGTTAAAAAAAGATTTTTTTTAGGCCAATGCATTCTCTTATATATGCGAGGCGACCTATGGTCGACTCGCATATATAAGAGAATGCATTGGCACAGGGCATAACTGTAACCATCACAATGTGGTCAATGAGCCGGTTCCAATGATATCCATATTTGTATGGTTTTATTGAGACAGACCCAAGATAATTTAGGCTGTTGCAGCTTTATTTGGCCGTTTTTGGCCGGTTTGTTGGGTAAAGGGTAAAGTTCAGAGTTTTCAATAAACAGTATAATTAGTAAATTTAACCATATTGAGACCGTAAATATTGGTTCGACAGCAATCGGGGGAAATACACAACGCTCGCTTGAATTGCGTTTGGGACTGAAAACCAATCTGTAACTTATTGAGTCTCGGTAGTTTATTTCTAGAATGACATCTGCATGTTCTCAAAGAAAGTATCGGAGGTTGAAAAGTTTGTGATCACGTTTCCGCAACCTCCTGATAGAAGAGGCAACATGTTGCAAGCCACTATCAATAGAGTTAATCTTCTTGAATCAGCAAACTCAAATCTGGCTGCTGATTGGTGCATTATCTGTGAAAAACACTCTCTTCTTCTTCTTTCTTCTTCACATTACAGCTCGCTGTCATTTACTGACAATTATGAGCGGGTCCAGGTGCTGCCACGGTCGAGCAACTTTATAACCATGTGGTGACGCCAGTAGCGTTCTTTAACGTGCGCACACCGAGGCGTGTACACGGGTCAGCAGTTAATATCCGTGCCCGATCGGACAGCGTACTTCACCAACGATAACATACTTGGGCAAAATGTTGTAATGGCGGAAGTCGGCATTTTTGCATTCGGATCTTTTATCAGTGATCTCAAATGAGACTTGTCAGCCTGACAAACTTGGTATCTGACCGAGTTCTGATTTTTGTCAGAATACCCTGACCAGGTTGCGATCCCCGGTCCGCTAGCACGAGAGACCAATACGCTACCTCTCGGCTACCGACTCTGGCAGGGGGGGGGTCTGGAAAAAAATTGCACATATAGGGCCAGACCACGAGGGACCCACCACCCCATTTTTGCAAAAAAAATATTTTTTTCCTCCAAAATTTTGGGGACCCTCCCCCCGTTTCTCATGTTTTTATCAAAATTTCAGAGGTTTTTTTTAGCCGTTCTTCAATAACTGTGTTAACTGCCTTACTAATTGGTAAACACAGATCAGAAAAACGAAAAATATCCGTATTTCCATGTGTTTCCTGGTGTTTTCAGTATCTAACAACAATATTAATTAAGCATTGTGTATATAGGTACACTATATGTCACAAATTGCCCTAGACCCCATTATAGCCTTAATATATCGAGTGTGTTGTGTCTGACAGAGAACACTGGCCAGTGTAAATAGTGGTAAACAGGTCAGGGTTCCACAATTATATGTGCATGATCAAATAACTCTTTAGTCTTATCCAATGGGATGGGGTGGGGAGGGGAATTGTTTTTTGGTTAGGTATACACATAGATATATGGTTATTATACTGCCCGATATTAATCGGCGGGTATATAGTTGACGTCTCGAGCCGTCTGTCCGTACAAACATATTTGATGCCCAATGACCAGAAATGGGGGACAAATATGCATAATATCGCGGGTTGTGACCACCAATGCCTACCAGAGTTATGGGCCCTGTTCGTCTTTATGAAATTCAGTCCATACAAAGATTTTGCAATATAAGTTAAGTGTCGGTTGTCAAATTTTGATGTGGTTTGGTATGGTGATAGACCAGAATGAAGAATTGAATGTCATTTCTCAATGCATCTGAATGCATCACATTATTTCAGTTCATCTGTTTGTAAGTGATAACAGTATACAATTAGTATTTTCGTCTTGTTGAGCAGTTAAGCTCCCAGATGAAGTTCGGAAATTCAATGAGAATAGCGTCACCTTCATTTGGGATTGTCTGAGCAGTAAACAGTAATGTCATTCATCATAACCAATTTAGTTTTATTTGGAT
Source organism: Siphonodentalium dalli (assembly GCA_032622095.1). NCBI lineage: Eukaryota > Metazoa > Mollusca > Scaphopoda > Gadilida > Siphonodentaliidae > Siphonodentalium > Siphonodentalium dalli. Next base: position 154,160,721 of record CP136062.1, read on the forward strand.
AATTGTTGCAAATTAACATTACTAGCAATCATTCAAGATGAGAAATAACCAGAAGAAATTAATTTGATTACATGCCAGAACAAGACAGTATTTCAGACATTAGAAATTTATGAGATACCCTTTTCAATTTCATGTTATGCAACAATCAGGTTAATGATATCTACTAGTAGTCATCATTGAGTATTCACCATGTAGTATCCAATTTGTGATAAGAGTTTTTTTGTTTTATTACTTTTATTCAGAGAATACAACTGGATAATATATTAATTTTGTTACTAAATATTTCTTCCGTTGGTCATAAGTTTCCTGAACGTTAATACGGTGGTCCACTGTGAAGTGGTCCGGGATACTGTGAAATCCAGAATGTTGCTAAATCTGAGGCTAAAGAGTCACTTTAACTGCCTATATAGCCCTATACCAACAAGCATGGTACTAACATGCTTACAAACAACATTACATGGTCAGTACTTGTAAATTGTTTGAAAAAAACCCATTTTGGAAAAAAATTACAAGCACCATTTTTTCCGCCTCTGGACCACCCACCCACCCCGGCCCTATATACGGACCGGGAGTCACAGAAATTCCAATGCGGACATTGGGTACCCTTGTACTCCAAGTCATGGACCAGTTAACATATATGACCTCAATACCATAAAGAAACCGCTAAATGTCTACATTATCATAACATCGACGCCCTCTGCGTGACATTATAGATCGTTTCTTTTCTTTTGAACAACGGTTTTAATGGACCACAGTATGATCATAGCGATCTTAAATTGCCTTGATTGCGTTTAATGTACGGAAAGAAGCACACCGGTGGCCGGAACATGGTCGGTCAGAGGACAAAAGGCAAGTTCAATATGCTGACGCGTCTCAAGACACAATGCATCAACAAATAAGATGTTCTTATAGGTATACAAGTGCATGCACGAGAGGTGAAAGACTCTCCCACATTGACTTGTCGTTAAAATATAAGTTTGACAAATTTTAATTAAAATTTGAAAAAAGAGCTCGCCACTTTACCGAGTCACGACACACATCTCTTTGGATATAAATATGTCATTGCATAATTTTCGTCTTTTTTTTTATGTAATTTTTTTTAGATTTCACGAAATTGAAAACTGATAAACCAAAACAAGATTGTAAATTTAATAATAATGCTGGTTTGGAATTGATATTGCAACCGATTTTGTCATATTATATTTGAATTTGATTAGCATGAATTTTGGGTAAATAATTTATTAAGAATTCGAAACTGGTGTCCATGGAATGATACATGATGAATGAGTTTCCCTTTATTATATAATAGCCAGGTTTAGTCACACGTATATACGCGTGTGTGTAAGTTATAACGTGTGTTACTATGCTATTGTTTAGCCACACGTAAATACACGTGCGTGTAAGTTATAACATGTGTTACTATGCTATTGTTTAGATACACGTACATATATACGCCTGTTTGTAAGTTATAACGTGTGTTACTATGCTATTGCTATGGGAATGCATTGGCAGGAACGGTCACGATTTTACGCGGCCAAACTTGCACTTATCGATGTCGGCCCAATGGTAGGTAAACGTGTACACAATGGTCGAGTGACGAGGACAGCCTAACAGACTGTGGCCACCGATACACTAAATAAGGAATAACTTAATCCGCTACCCAATTTAAAATATCAGACTATTTCGCGTAGAAGATAATTTCCAATCAGCTGTGAGTTATATGCTGTCGATTACCCGAATTTTCGTTGGCAGTATAGCTGCACGCGATATATGCATAACGGAATCCCGCTATTGCCTGAAGCTTGTTCACACACCTGTATCTATCGTGCAGTGATCGATTTAGGGTTATATCCCCGTTTGTGTTCGCTGGCACACAGCGAGACAGACTATTCACATCCACGCGTTGTATTAATTATATTGGTTTACACACTTTCTCGCTCGTTTCCGCTTGAGTTGACCTTTACACAATTATACCATATTGATAAATCGACTGGCTCGCTGTGTGACAGTCAAAACAAAACGACAATGTGACCCTAATTCGGTTCCTAAACGAAAGACAGTGTAGCAAGTTTAGCCTTGAAATAGTGCGTCTGTCGTTTGCAGAATGAAGTCATCAGACGGTGAATTTAGTGACGCTATCCCGCACAACGGGCTACTGTCACTAAATTCACCCTGTGTGGACCTCATTCTGCTTAGGCGTCATCTTCTGGGAAGTATTTATAGTCTCAAATCAACATTGTTTTTGTTACTTTTTTCCCCTTCTTCCCTTCTATTCAGTTTCTATATCCCCCAGTTTTCTGAAGATAGAATACATAACCGAGGTGATTAATGGGTGAACATCACCAACTTCAACTGGGAAACTTCAATCTGGTTCTAGCTCCCCCATAACAGTTGAGGTCTAATCAGAATGAGGTCCCCAGAGGGTGTAGTTGATGACGCTATAGCCCACCGTGTTGGATAGCGTCACCAAATTTTCCATCGGGGTGGGGGGGGGGGGGGGGGGGGGCGAGCCTCATTCTGCATATATATCACAGACGCACAATATTTAGCGCGTGTTAATAAGAACTAAGTTTTTGTCTGTGGTATTCGCACGCACAGGCTCTCAATCCTCCAAATGGCAAATGACGATACACTGTTAGAAAATACTGTCGGTTCGATGGTTTCGGGCCGTCTAATCGACGGTCCCATACCGTTTCATCAGTTTGACGGTTTTTACCGTTATTTTATGTACCCATGAAAATTGTCTAAATTAAATATTTTCGTGATTCAAAGTCATGCCGTCAAAATTCAATAGTATATTTATCGGCGACCATATTATATACGGCAATGACTCCATACAGTATGACTTAATCTTACTCTGCTGATATTTAATATGTATTATTAATCATTCATTCATTTTGTGTTATGCGGATCCGTACGTATATTCATGAGTACGGTACGTTATTCTCATTCCGGGGTTAAGTTCCCGCTTTAGCACTCAGCTCATTTATTCGCCATTTATCGTTGGCGTTGCGTATTTGATCGCAAACTATTGTTTTTTTTTGGAAAACTGTTCCCTTTTCGATTGTGGACAGTTGTTAACAGGTCTGATTTCGGTTCCTTTGATAACCGGACAAGTTTCAATTCTACGAAAACCGGCTTAATCATTGACAATTTCCACTAAATTCGAGAGTAGAGATTCATGCCAAATCAATCATGGCATGGTCCGGGGTCTGACTTCATTCGACTCAGTGCTGATGTTAAAATTGACAGTGGCACATTTACTGACACAGGGGGATACAGGTACAATTAACAAGAGATTCGATGTCAACCAATAGTGACAATAATAACAACAATGACTCAACGAGCAGATATTAATATTAGAATGTTTACAATCCAGTTGACAGTGTTCTGAATCTGATTGTTTCAAAGCACATGCATGTGCATTTACAAGAGAGGATATACATGTACATGTACTGTACGCACCAGTGTAATTCACAAGAGCTTCAATGTCAACAACAACACCGTAAACAATGAACTGACGCTGCGCAGTGACGGGTGATCACATATCTACAATTTCCAACTTTACAATTACACGGACCAATTCATCCTGTGTTTATCAATTTTCATTGAAACGTGTGGATATGAGACATTGTCATCATTCGCCATGTTATCGTCAAGTTATTACAATTTACCGGGAGTACACTATTGGTTGGATGTTCTTATCAAATTATCTTTGGCTGACTCACAGATATTGATACTAAGTGTTGTAATACCAGTATACAGTTTGATGCATCATGCTTTAAAATTTCATTGAAAATGTGCGACTACAGGAGAACATTGTCGCCAAGTCTATGCATACAGTTATTATGGGATCAGCTGTTGTCTTGAAGGTTCCAATCCCAACTTCAAAAGAAGTGGTATATTAAGCGCTCTATTTTCGCGCCCAATATCGCAATAACATTTCAAGTGGAAACGCTTATAAGCATGTCGCTTGTGATATTCATGCAATATTTTCCGCTTAATATCTCAATATTTTGCGCTTAATATTGCGACATCTTGCACTCAAAATTGAGACATTTAAATCAAATTATTACTTCTTCTATATTATTTATTGTATAAATAGAGACAATGTTTTAGATATGTATATAATTATAGTTGTAAATGCTATATGTACTCTATATGTACACTATATGCACAGTATTGATCTAATATAAAATATAACACTATCGGGTCTGTATGAAATTTAGCGCGTTTAGTATCGCAATATTTTGCGTTCAATATTGCAATAATAAAGCGCGACAGATTTTTGGTATTGTGCTATAACCACGCATTCTCCTAAATTAAGCACGCTCAATATCGCAATAAAAGTGCGCCTAAAAATACCACTTCTTCTGACTGGTACTGTATTGTCATGATGTACGGATTCACCTGTTAAAAAAACAAAACTGACTGGACAATTTCACGGCTTACATGCTACAAAAAAGTATGCCATTAAGATATTTTACTTTTAAATCTACATACATTTGAGTTTTAACTGTGAAACATGTAGCTTTGTTCTTTTTATGTCTTAAAAGGTCATGCCGATTCATGTTTTAGAATGGTCAAAATTAGTATTCCTCATAACTGAATAGTGATGGGTTGGCTTATCAGCTATTACTAGTATCGTTTGTTTTATTTACAGCCATATGCATAAGTAGTTAGTGAAAGGCGAACACATTACACGTGCGCAGCCTTTTCCCGGATTTTTCTACGAGGCAGATAACAAGCTTGATCCTCTGCAACCTGCAAAGTTTCAGAAGTATTGTCTATCACTTTATGGATTGAGGATTTACATTTCATCAAAACTATGATTGTAACATAATAACTAAGATATATTTTTCAGTTACGAATAATACTAGTTTTCGACCATTCAAAAACATACGAATCGTAATGCCTACCGGGAAATCATATTGTCACCATGGGAACCTGGCTAATTCTATGGTAAATTAGCAAATTAAGAGCAAAAAATTGGTGTTGACCCTTGAAAAATACCATTGGTCTGACCGTTATTAGTTACGGTCTTGATATTAATTAAACGTTGTTTAACCGTAAAAAATACAGTGGTCTGACAGTTACTGGTTACGGTCTGCCAGTTACTTAAACGGTTTTATACCGTGGAACATGCTACGGTCTGACCGTATGTTTAACGGTCAAATGTTGGCAGCGATGTTGCGCGGTCTCAGACAGTGTACCTTGTCCGTCATATTAAGTCCCACACGATGAAGGTGGTACAAACGTATGGATGACACGAGAAAGAGGGCATGTCTGCTATTCACATTAAAGAATAGGCTAAATATTATTATGAACAACTTCCCAATTTATCGCAGACCAATTGGTCCTCGTTCCCAAGACTTACATTTTGAAGTGGAAGCCGGATCCTGGAACGGTTTAATTGAATTTTGAAAAGAGTTTTAGAACGCACTCCCAATAACAGTAGATTGTATTGATGCCAAAAGTAGAATTTAAACAAATTTGGAAAATTGACCCCCAATGAGTTAAAAATTAGCCCATATGTTCTGATAGGATCGATATGTGTTACATATTGCTGACTCTGTGCCACACTAATCGCAAATGTGACCCGCCATATCAAATCCAGTCGTAAGTCGGGATTTTTTTTACCCTGTGCGGATGCATTCTCTTATATATGCGAGTCGACCATAGGTCGCCTCGCATATATAAGAGAATGCATTGGCCTAACAATATTTTACAATTTTAATAATTTTTTCTTGTATTCTTTCACAATTTTATAATTTCACCCATACAGAGCCCCCAGACAAACATGAGCAGACGACACTCTTCTATATGCTTCTATATATGTGTGGGGCTCCCTGCAGGGTAATGGATGTTTTTTATTTTATGTCCTAAGAAACATTTATTTAAACAAAAATGATAAAACATTGTTAGGCCAATGCATTCTCTTATATATGCGAGGCGACCTATGGTCGACTCGCATATATAAGAGAATGCATTGGCATAGGGTAAAAAAATCCCGACTTACGACTGGATTTGATATGGCGGGTCACATATCACATCACGTTTCGGCTTGACAAATGTATCTCATTTTTGTTTGCAGATTACGTTCCAGTGGCTCAGTTGTGGGTTGGAGTTTACTGGTTTGGTGTGGCGTCCCCAGGTTTAGCGCTGAATATTTCGTTTGACATCGATGGTAGTTTATGTGGGGACGCAGAGGATGAATCTGGGGCGGCATCTATAAATGGAACATGGAGAATTCAACCTACGACTCGGGTAGAATTCATTTGGAAGTATTCAGAAAGTGGAGGTGAATACTTTATGACAGCGGAGATCGGCCAGTCCATGGACACGATGACAGGCATGTGGCACGCCATTCCGAGCAGTGACTCCTATAATTGGACAGTGACTTTAGAAAACCACCCATGATTGGTTCACTACTCAAATTCAACAACACTTAAACCAACATGATAGGGTAATACGACAGCGTATCTGCGGGATTAAGGAGAGCAGCCCCTCGGCCCTTTCGACAATCCCGGGCTAGCCCCCCGAATCACTCACTTTATTATTTATAATACGACAGCGTATTAGCGCACCCGATGCAAAACAAATCAGAAGTTGTATTTATTACATGACCCTACCCTTATTCCATTCAATGAACCCATTCTATAAATTGTGATATTAAACGTTGGTTTAATAACAGGAAATAGTGCCAGGTGACCATTGAGTTCTGGTTTGTCTGTTTACATTCCGTACGCTACGTCTCAAAATACTATGGCTTCCAATATTTTTCCAACAAACTGGCTATAATGAAAGAAAAAAAGTTATGTCATTAAATATACGCCATTAAATACACCAAAGAGTCTTTATTTGTCTGGGACTATTTCTTTACGCGGGCAAACAACGCATACTTACGTGAAACGTCATCGCATGCCTTATAGAAGCCGGTGTTAGCTTCGCTTCCCATTTGTTGATTTAACAATAAGTATGTTTTGTCGAGGTTTTGGATCATGTAATAAATAGAATCTACAACTCGTCCCCAGTGTATAGGAGAATTTACAAAACTCGTCCAGAAAATTAGGTCTGGACTTAATTTACTGGACTCATCGTTTTCAGGCACGTATGGAATTTTTTCCCTTTCGATCATTTTTTTACCCACCCACCCCCACCGCCAATTTGTTTTCCGTTTTCGGCATTTTTTTCCGACCATTTTTGGACACCCACCCCCTTTTAACACTAAAACAGAGATTTGCGGGGGAAATTCACTGTAAACAGCTGTATATGAATTTCTGTGCATACTATTTATCATGGATGTTAACATGGACATGTAAATAGGAATGAGTCATTTTGAGGTCATTCGGCCAAAAAAACATGGCTGCCAGCGGCCATCTTGGATTTCAAAATTTGCAACAAAATACAACACGATAACTGCCTGCAGTCAGTTTACCAGTTAGAATTACATTATTTCTCTCATTCAAAGTGGTTTTGAAGCCCAACTCATTGCCAAAACACTAAAAAAAACAAGCAGGAAATTTTTGTTTTAGTTGCGGAAAAAATTGCTTGTTGGTGGCTTTGACCACCCACCCACCGGAAATGTTTTGTTCACCCCTCCCCCTGATGCGGTTGCTAATAAATATTTTTCATTTATTTGAACAATTCGTACTTGACTGGCATCTACTGTTACACAACATATTATTTTTATAGCAGAGACATCGCTTGGTCTTGCATCTCTTAGGTCTATTACATTTTAATTACATTATATTTTACAAATCCATGAACAAAATGCTGAGACTCAGTTTTGTTGGTGTGGCGAAGAGACACTCTGCTGTCTTGGTTAATGTCAGATTTTCTTAGCAGTTTCTGTGGACATAAATCAAATTGATGACGGCTATATTTCCCTTTAAGCAGACCAGAAGGGCAGTCGGTCGTATATTGTCCGTTTTCCACAGCTAATGACACCGATACTGTTTCTAGGATATCCGCGTCATCTGTCAACAGATGGAATGGGCACCGTCACATTGTCGGCGACACTATATCATCCTTCATGGGTGTATTCGAATCCATGCCACATTGTCGCCGACACTACCATCCTTCATGGGAGTATTCGAATCCATGCATGTTATTCTATGTTCATCAACGACAGATCACCCAAACCATATATATGCACATATACAAAAGAGTAGGACCTGTCTGTACAAGATATAGCTAAGTTGTATATACCAAATAGCTAAGTTGTATATACCAAATAGCTTAGCTTAACTATAGTTTATAGTTTAGCTTAGCTTACAACTTAGTTATATTGTATGTACAACTATCCGATCTTGTATTTTCATCTTAGCAATCTTGTATATACAACAAAGTCATCTTGTAGATACACTTCTTCTATCTACAACTAATTAAGCAATCTGGTATATACAACTCAGCAATCTCATGCCTATACATTTAGCTATCTGGTATAATAATTATTATGCAACTTAGCAACATTGCAAATACAACCTATCTATATTGTATTACACACCAGCTATATTGTACATGTAGGATTGTTGTTGCATGTGGCGCTAGTACGCTGTCGTGTCCTTTGATCCGTGGTTAGATTTTATGTTTTCCACCGTAGTTCCTTTATACTTTCAATTCAATTCAATTTAATAGTAACTCTGGTCATCATAACAGACATTACAGAGACAATAGACACAACTACGAATCATCAATATATGTATACATGTATGCATACACAACAAATCATTAAAGGTACGGTTGGCCTTGGCGGTGGGTATCCTGTGAAAATATTTCCACCCGTCAAAAACCGCCACAAACAGAAAGAACATCAAAATGTAGACAGACTTTGTCCGTATACAAATAAGAAATATCGCATAAACAGTATGTTATTGTCAAATGTTTGACCATTGTTATGTAAACAAAAGCATAGAAAGTTACTTTTCTGGTGTTTGTTTATATTATGATGGTAAACATAAAGAGCGTTCTTTGTTGGTGAATTCCTGATATGGAACTAATAAAGAGCGTTTATGCCATTTGTGTTGCGATTAGCCAGAAGCATTGTGCTGTCTTCTGTAACACAATCAGGCTCTTGCTTAGGTAAAATATAGTAGGTCTTTATGATAACATGCTGTTTACGTGATGGTCATGGTATATATGAACGAAACTGTATGCGTTTTAATGTTTTTCTGTTTACAGTGATTAGAACAAATATGAATATTTTCGACAACTAAGGCCTCACGTGCCTTTAAGCTGAGTATGAATGGGGTGGTATTCTATAATATACATCGATGTCGAATTTAATAGATGTACTCATCCTAGTCATATAATATATTTACTAATCAATGGTCTATGGTGTGTATCAACGAATTTATATTTACTTATATACATGTGTGTACTCGTCCACCTACAAATGTGAGCGCGCATACAGTCATGTGCTTAAGCCTCAGGAGTTTCTGAAAAATTCCAAAATCTTTTAAATAAATATCGAAAGGTTTTTTGTTTTTGGTTCAACTTCAAAGTGTTTGGTCTATTGAAATAGTATGGTTTGATGTATCTTACTCTCAAACCCTTTAATTTTTCACTCTTCAAAATCACGCGGAATTCATCTCCCAACTCTGCGTTACATAATGTGCACTTTCTTTTTGAGTAGTCTCGGTTTGTCCATGATCCTTCTTCGATTGGTAATTTATTATTTCTTGTCCGGAATAGCATGAGAGCGTGTATCAGAGATGTATCGCTGGATGACAAATATTGTTCTCGGACAAAGTTATTTTTCATGTTATTGTAGCACCGTGCTACCTTATTATTTCTAAGGCCGTCGACATTCTCTGAATTGAAGTGATTTTAGTTATTGTCACACTACACTGGTCGCTATATAATACTTTCAATTTCAATGTAGTTATTTGTCCATTCGTTGTAGACATGTCATTTAACCCTTTCATGGCGGCAGCCGCGCTGGTGCAGCATAGAATATCATATACCAGTGCATTATCTGATATAAGCGAGTCTCCCACAGGGAGCCTCACATACATAAGAGAAAACACTGGCTTACTGGCTTATATTCTAATACCATTACATGTATATACAATGGTGAATGAATAAAGACAAGGTCAATGTAAATATTGTTAGGCCAATGTATTCTCATGTATATGCGAGGCTGGCTATGGGAGACTTGCATAATGCATATATAAGAAAATGCATTGGTACATGATTTTTGGAAATTTTCAAGAAGCTCCAGTAATGGATGGATAAATTTTGGGGTGTTAACGAGGGGACTGAACTGTTGTGATTGTTTATTAGCAAAGCCAACAGTTAAGTTGGAACATATATACATACTATACACAAGGCACACATAACATATAAGTCATATCAATAACAATACATACATACAAAATTATATTGTGATCCGTGATGCAATTTCAAAGATAGTTTTATAAATATGCTTACTTTTTAAGAAGGCTCAAATATTCAATTGAGAGTAAACAATGAAATTTATTTCTGTTAGGTTCTCTCAGTAATATTTGGGGAAGTGAATTTCGCGTAAACCTTGAACTTTTGACATAGGATCATAAGGTGATATTCGTCGCAAGGACTGTTTTCACATAAAACACACCTCAAATTGTCTGCGGAATTTGGTTTCTTTTGTCCATCTATTTTTTTCTACTGGTAATTTATGATTAGATTTTCGGATGTTCAATAGGTAGATAGACAACTGAGATGGCAAATAAACTAAATAGCGACTCATTTTCATGGACTGCTTTGTGTCTCTGTAAAATATGACAGACGATGAAGTAGAAGCATTCAGGTTGTCAAAGAGGTTTCGCTTTCATAGCAGTTTAGGCTCTGATATAAAAGCGACGACCGGAAGTATTATGGTGAGATTTGGGGTGAAGGAGAAGATCACTCGATCTTTTCGACCATCCCGGGCGCTTCGCGCCCATCTACTCACTTTATTATGGTGAGACCGCACACGTTCCGGAACTCATCTAGAGAAGTCGATAAGGTTCCAGAATAGTCCTTTCCTTGAGCAAAAATAGAACAATTCACGTGCCGTAACCGGGCATGTGAGTAGCTCATCCATAGCAACGATGGTTAAAGTCGATGTTTTAAATATTTTCTATTTGCACACTTTCATATGTCCTTGCAATCACCCATGTATGGCAGGTTTTGGTGCAGAAAAAAATGCGACGCATTTGTAACCGGCTCATGTAATTATCATGCCAGCCTACACTCTAAATCGCAAATTGGGTTAAAAATTTACAATGGTGCATATAGCACCACCCAAACGTTTAGAGTAACTTTTAACTTTTTTGTAGCTAGTGGTGTTCTTGGAGCTGCTTTGTCCACGTCATGTATCATGTACACCTTAATGTGTTGCGCTATATATAACAACACACATAATGCACATATCTATTCACATCCATTCTGATACCAAGGGTAACTTTCTATTCCGACGAAAAGACTTAATAAATGCCTTTTATGATTGTTGTCTTATCCCCGTGTTTTAAAATGCGTTGTATAATTTATTATGTCACATTGTTTGTATTTGTTGAATGTTCGAAAAATAAAATAGCGTTTGCACTATGCACATATGTCTTCTTTTCTCTTAGAAAGTGTTCAGAAATGTATTGCCTAGTTATACTGACAATTAATTTTTATTCTCCTGTGGCAAATGATTTTTATTCTTCTGGCAAATGATTTGAGAAAGTGATTTGTCAATTTGAATAAGATGTTCGATTAGTATGTGATACATGCATCCCGGGCCGATGTATTGCGTGGACGGAGAAACTCTCTTCTGTACCATCAGATAACACGATATTCACTTCAAATTTCGATAAACCTGACCAAAATTGTTCGGAGCAACAACTCATCTTTGTTTGTGATATGTTAACCCTTTACCCAACAAACCGACCAAAAACGGCCAAATAAAGCTGCAACAGCCTAAATTATCTTGGGTCTGTCTCAATAAAACCATACAAATATGGATATCATTGGAACCGGCTCATTGACCACATTGTGATGGTTACAGTTATGCAATGTGCCAATGCATTCTCTTATATATGCGAGTCGACCATCGGTCGCCTCGCATATATAAGAGAATGCATTGGCCTAAAAAAAACACTTTTTACCATTTTTTCTTACATTCTTTAACAATTTTATATTGGTCGACTCGCATATATAAGAGAATGCATTGGCACAGGGCCGCTCTGTTGGGTAAAGGGTTAAGCAAGATATGTGGATATGATGGTATCCGCATGTATTGCTAATGATTATAGGCATTGATGAGTTGCTGTTCTGCTAATATCACAAAAAGCTACATCGCATGCCCGAACAATTTGACAAACACTGACTGACACTCACATAAATATGACTTGTAGATTTGTTACCACACAACTCCTTGTTATCGTGCGTCGATAAAAGGTTTGAACTAAGTTGGTTTGTATACCATTTTGAACAGGAATATATCCTCTATTACATATCTAAAATCCGCTTTGAGCATTTTGTAATTCAAGATGGCGTCCAAGATGGATGCTATTTTCCGTTAAGTCCGCCATTTTCCGTATGATGCAATTATAGTGAGATAATCTTGTCATAATTATACACATGTATACATTTGAAGCTAAGACATAACGTCATATTGAAATGGCGACCGGAAGTGGATTTTAAAACTTTTACTTTGCTAATATCACATTAAGATAAGTTTCTGTGTTTGGTATTGATTAAGAATTGTGACTTTATTTTGTATTTAGCATGTTAACTGACCATTTGAGCAATGAAATGTGCCATTCATGGAGTTCCGACACCTTCCGATCACTCAAAAATTTGATTTTTCAGAATGTCGTATAACATATCACAAAATATTACCATTGGGATTCTAGTCATAGTTCATCAATAAATTGGGAGAACTGTGCAATGTAAGTGATACATTCTGTTTTCTATGGATATTCCAACTCAATTGTACCAAAATTGTCACTTTGGCTCAAAATGGCTGCCAAAATGTCAGCAAAATATGAAAAATGGTAAATATTGCCTTTCGTGTCATTCAACCGCTTATAAGTTGTGGTTGATTAACAAAATTGACTACTCTGTCTTATATAAATTGAATACTAAAAGTTTTGAAGCACCTTGATTAATGTTTACTATTTTAACCACTGAAATTACCAGAATTATTCGATTTTTTGGTCACAAACTTGACTTCAAAATCGGCAAAATATCACTTTTTAGGTTTGAACCATTGGAACTATCTTTGGTATCAAATGTGTCTATTGTTTTTCATATGTGTTACATGTTACACACTGAGGTGTTTTATATTAAATTACTCAAGATGGCTTGTAAATGGCTACCAAATTTGGTAAAATGTTGTCACATATATTCTGAACATTATTCTCGGCTGTCCCGAAACATGCTACTTAATCAACTAAATGTCCTATTCTGGTTGTCCCGCTACCTTATGAGGCATAACAAGTTCATTTTAAGGGATGCAGTCAGTGGAGTCTGCCAAAACATTCCACACACAGGGCTGCAAATAAAAATGCCATCCAACCAGGGGCCCACCACCCTCCACGGGGACAAACAAAATAGTTTTCCTGCGACAAGTTTGGGACCCAGCATCTTTTCCCAGGATTTTAAACTTATAGATGCTTTTTTAATAATACATTGACAATTGAAAATTATTCGCATAAAATATGTGTTGCCTGCGAATGTGATGGTTCTATCTTGTGTTTTTATAACAATTTAAAGTGGTGGGAATATGTATGTTGTCTATAATAAGAGATAAAAGCGGCGAGGATTAGTGAACACCTGCAACAGATAATCCTTTGAGTAAAAGGTCTACTAATTTCGGATTAAGATTATTATTCGTCTTGCACCCATTGGTCGAATAAATGTGATAAAATCACTAATACTTCCAAGATTAACACACCTTTTGTGTAGCTCTCCCAAATCTCGGTAATGTTTTTATAATAAATCGTGACACAACGCTCTTTAATTTTCTCTGGAACTCGAAGCGTGATAGAGTAAAACGCAAATATATATGTCAGGATTATAAGAATGGCGGATTAAAAATGATTGATGAAAAACCATTTTATGATGTCCATGAACTCAGTAATATATTTACCTTTACGTGATGGCACTATGTTCCTTACTTATGACTATCATTACATAGAAAAACAAGCAAAGAAATTAACCAATCCTTTTTGGCATGATGTCCTGATGGCATATACCAAATTTCTAGAGCAAGATAGAAACAATCGCCAAATATCAGCATGTACGTTATGGAATAACCCAAATATAGAGCAGTACGGAAAATAAATTTCACCTCCTGGCGAGAACAGTTGGTTATCTTTTTGCATGATATGCTGGACAATAACGGTTGTTTTCTTACACGAGACGATTTACTAAGGATCTATAACATACACACAAACTTCATCACTCTTAATAACATCCAATATCAGATAAAATTACTTGCAAAATACTTGAACAGCCTATAACTCGAACAGGCACCCCCTTTTACCAAATAATTTCATTAAATTGCTTAAAAACTGTCGAGGAGGAATAGACTTTTATACAATTTTGATCGACATTCCAACTTATACTGTAGCACACAGAAAAGGCCAAGTGTTATTCGACAACATAATTAATTGGTATATACTGGATAAATTTCCCTTTCTCACGACGTCTGACACAAAGCTGCAATGGCTACAATTCCGAATAAATTCACGAATATTATCAACTATTAAGTTTCTCAAAATGTCCAATTTACGACAGGATGATAAATGTGACAGATGTAAAAGCGAAACAGACCACATATTTTGGAATTGTGTTCACGTTCAGGAATTCATAAAGGAACCCAGCGATTGTGGTAAAATTAACAGCATTAATCTCTGTCCCAAACAAATGACAATGATTATCGACTCGTCACCAACGGTTCCGAACTTTACAACGAATATGCTATGGCTCCTAATTAAACAATACATATATAGAACTAAATTCAAGCCAATTAACTTATCGCTAAATGTTTTCCTCAAAGAGTTGAATTATAGATACCAATGTGAGAAGTATACCGCACGATGCCAATCGAAACAAGAAGAATTTTCGAAAAACTGGTTCCTTTTAGAAAAGGCTTTACATGTATAACATGTACCCACGAATCAACACCAATCAACTTGAGTATCCTGGAAATTATCTCTTCGCCAGTTCAAAAACTCACTTAGCTATTATACCCGGAAATACGAGACCCCCCGCCAATATCACAGTGCCGTCTATGGTTAGATGTCGTACGGGAACAAAGTTCAAGGATTTAAAATCTGAATTACTATATAAAAATGAACATATATTCACTATCAGTCACTGGGAGTGCATATGGTGTACGAAAGACGTGTAAATGAAGTGAGCGAATTGGAAGAATATCACTTGATATATAATAATATGCACCTCTGTTTATATTTACATTCCTTCATCGATGTCTGTTTATTCCAATAATTTTTTTTAATTCGTTGGGACCTGCGGGTGTGAAAAATTTTGTTTGTACATATTCATGTATTTGGCCACCCCTATTTTGACGGTCAAATGGGTGGATATTTAGACAGAGTATTCTTCCCTGTTCTATGCTGCTATTGAAAACTTTTTGATTATATCTGGCTTCAGATCACTAATGGCATTAGCAGTTGAACACTTATCATATGCATAGATCTGCATAAATTGGGTCATTGTTGAGCGGAGCACATCTGGTTATCTCAGGACAATTGATATCATGTTCATTATATATTAACAGGATAAGTTTTTATACTATAATAATATATGTTTTGCCCCCCCCCGATGCAATATGTATTTTGCCGAATTTTGGTATTCTATCCATTATTATGTGGCTACTCTCGCCCATTATAGCATCAACATTAATCAACTTAGTACAGTGTGTATGTCTGTTGACTGTATGGTCATAGGTTATGTGAGTAGGTATACAGGGAGTTAGTGATTGCATGAATGGTGTGAATAGTTATGCAATGTGTACCTATATGGCCATGGATGGGGTGTCCATGCTGAGATGTATAGGTATATAAGGAATAGCTGTATGGTCACATGCGATGTCACCATTTATACATGGAGATGCTGTCTTCATTGAAGTGGTGTATGGGTATGACGAGAGCAGCTACATCGTCCACATGTGTGTTGTTTATGTATATATTCTTTGGATGGTATCATCGAATGTATTCGCTGGTTCTGTGTTCTATTCGCTCGCTCTTAAACTTGCAATATTATCACTCGCCAATATCCAATGGATCTTTCAAGCCAGGCGCCACATCCGGTGTATGTATTCTCGCCGGTGTTAAGCTGATCAGTTCATCATATCCGTCGATTGTATTGACCCAGTTATGTATCACATGGACGATGGACTATCTGCCTCCTCGTCTTTTCTATCATCGTCACATTCACCTCAATGTGGTGAGATATTGTATTTGACACTTATGGCATATTCCTAAGGAGCGCTATGTACATCTGTATTAAGCTCTCTCTCTCTCTCTCTCTCTCTCTCTCTCTCTCTCTCTCTCTCTCTCTCTCTCTCTCTCTCTCTCTCTCTCTCTCTCTCTCTCTCTCAAACTGTATCGGCTGATACCACCTGTTGACTACGTGTCTCGGTTTACAGTCTCCTCCCTGGTCTGATCAATTGGTATTCTACCAAAGGTATTGAACAGTGCAGCCAAATTGGTTTTGTCATATGCAAAATCAACGAATATCCATCAAACTAATTTGCCAATCACCCCCTCGAGAGCGCGTAACAACCCCATGCATCAGTGTGTCTCCGACCATGTCCAAACATCCAGAGCGCAGAACGTGGTCCATTAGATTGTCGTAGGTAAGCCAGAAACTGACTGAATTTGAATGTCATCATCTGATAGTCAGCGCTAACTGAAACATGGTTCAACTCAGTCCATTTAATACCATTTTCATATAATTTTATTGGATCGCTTTTAACATTCCGAAAACGCCCACCATTGTTTTCAACCTAAGAAATCCGACTATTACTCCGGATACTGTATCTTGACTTCATAGTCCCCAATTTAGATGGTTTGTTCCAGTCCCTGAGTGCAAACTGTAATTGTACTGGTTGTCATCAGTCTGTAGTTGGATGTAGCGTAGTGGGTGGTAGTTTCTTGTCGGTGCACTGCTAAAGGTTGGCATAGGTATTACTATGGATTGGTTAACATATCGATGGAAAACGAGTAGGCGGGGTATCAGTCGGCGCTGTTGCAGGGTAGGTAGTTTCAGCTGTTGTAATAAAATGGTGACTTTAGTGATATCAAGATATTCGGGTTATGTCACTTTTATTCCTTGCTCCTATTACGATTGTCAACTATAACATAAAACATGTTTCTATATAATTGAGTAAGTCAGATAACTGAGTCTAACCCGGACAAAATAAGAGTCATTTTCATGTATACTAAGATGACCGCGGGGCGAATTGATTCGATCACAATCCACTAAGATATTATTACCCAAACAATAGAGAGGTTTTGCAAATTCACTCTTTAAAAACACTTCTTCAAATATCTCAGTTATTCCGTCAATAATCATAACCTCAATCACAACCTCGCGTGGCAAGTGTTACTCCGATTGAATATCAATTAATATGTAATCGTGAACCCCTTAACATGCATTAAGGCAGCTACCACAGACAATGAACTTATCTTACCATGAAATTGTTTCATATATATCTGATGTCGTCCATTTGGTACGATTACTTCCAGCCTACGGTGATGTGGATGCATGTGTACAAGAAGACGACCAGTAGGTCATGCCATCTCCCAATAATATATAATATGTTTTATTTGAGATTTTTATTATGCGTTATCATTGTTATATATTATACAGTTATTACACAATGTTGTGTACAGTATGTGTTTTTCTTGTACGAGTCCAGGTTGTGGTGAAAAGTCATATTGGACGAGACACGCAGTGACTTTTTCACCACAACCTGGACGAGAAAAACAAGAAAAACACACTCTGTACACAACATTGTACAATCACATTTTTATTATCCATCTGTATGTGTATCCAAATTTTGGGAATAAAACATTTGTGGTTATTTTTGGTATTTGTCGACACTTAATTCTCTATAAAAGCCTGTAATTGATCATCAGAAAGCATGATTTGGAAAAGTAAACACGGAAGTGAGAAAAAAACTCACTGCGAAAGTGAAACGTCTGCTAAATCCACCAGTGTTGTGCGCGCATCACAGTTTCACTGATTCATTTTGCAATAGAATTAATTCGTGACGTCACAGAGTCCCGATAAATAGATACAACCGCATGAGTGTCTGGATTTTGACGAAATTATCGCACGAGATTTGTTGGCGGAGCGATACCTCGAGTGCGGGACGCAGTCCCGCCGAGGTATCGCGTTCCGCCAACAAATCGAGTGCGATAATTCGTCACAATCCAGACACTCATGCGGTTCTATTTTTATTACATATCTCCGTATCATGTAAGTTGGCTCACAATCGTACATCTCCGGTACAGAAAATGTGAATTTAATTGAATTTTAACGGCATTTCATGGTTAACGCAACAATCAGACAGGGAGCCCGTCTATCCGCGAGTGACCTTGACCCATCTTTAACGATGCGTTTGAAATTAAATTCTGTGCCTCGACAAACATATTCTTGAAATGAAACTACTTGAATGAATCATCTCATCGATTGATCGCTTATTGTTTCTTTATTGTCGTGATTGAAAAAGTAAAAATAGTAACGGCGAGAACCAGTCTAACAACACTGAATGAAATAGTTCCGTCGACAGATTGCACTAGTGCGATTCTGAGAATTATCACATGCCTGGAAACTCGTGCGATCATGCGAATTACGTTGATAGATATGTAATAAAAAGTCATATTGCACGCTTGGGATTCCAATATGACTTTTCCCCCGGATTGGCGGATTTTGCCCAATCAGAAATAGTGTTAGTTAAGTGATGGATAATAATACTAAATAAAAATTGAATTGGATTGGAAATGGGTACCGCGATCAATGTAGAATGAAAAGGTCGGCGCACTTCGCAATTGATGCAGTCAACGCAAAATGAATCAGCCATTGATATACTATGCATTAACCCTTTCGTAACGAGAGCTTCGCTGGTGCAGCACTGGATATACTGTGCCAGTGCATTCTCTTACATATGCGACTCTCTCATATGGAGATGCGCATAAATAAGAGATTACATTGGCTTACATGGTTAATGTAAATATTGTTAGGAACATGATTTTCTTTATATATTCATGCGAGGCTCTCTATGGGAGAATATAAGAGAAATCATGGCACATCTGAAAATTTCAGGAAGCTCCAGTCATGGAAGTGTTAATGCAGATACAAAAGTCAACGAACTTGTTATCTTCCCATGCAATTGGTTCCTATCTGCTACAGGGTTCACACTATAATATGCCAAATTGGCCAAACCAAATTTCATTTGCCATTGATTTCGTCAAACTTTTGGCCAAAATGATTTTTACCCCAAAATGGGAAATCTAATTAAAAAACCCAAATTGATTTGAGAATCAAATTTATAATATGAGCATCTGCTAACTGTCAACACAAGGCCCGCATGGCAGTGAACTATCAAACAATGGGCTACCAAATACAATAAAACAGTAATGAGGATTAACACTAATGAATCCTTCGTCTGTCATAAGGCTGAATGGTATATGGTAGGTAATGGTATATTGTCAAGTAACATTAGTGGGATTAAAGAAGTCTAGACACGGTATTTGAAGGTGTGGACATAATTATATAGAATGTTAGATGTTAAATAAAAAAAAAATAGTTATTAATTCTGGGACAAGAAAATGAGGATTTATTTGGTCAAAGTTTTGTTTTAATTTGGAAAAAAAAAATAAGAATTTGCCAAACAATTGGCCCAATGATAGTTCGGCCCAGCGTGAACACTGATCTGCTGTAGTCCAACATGCAGCTTCGTACGATTGATTCGAGACCACCATGCCACCATGCAGTGGGCTCCGCGATCAGTGTAGACTCAACGGGGCGCAGTAAAATAATGCAAAATGAATCGACCAGTGATATAATATGCATTAAAATAGCTATCACAGACAACGAACTTATCGTCTCGTAATGCAATGTTTCCAATCTGCTGTCGTCTAACAACTTGGTATGATTGCGTCCAGCCCATCAACGTGTGGGTTCCACAATCATTGTGGATTTAAGGGTTTGCACCGATCGATTTATCCTATATTAATCGGCCAATTAGTATATCATATGTATTGCGACAGTTTCCAAAGATAATGGAGACAATATCACCCTATATAGATCCAACACCCTGGCACATGCATGTGGCTATCTGGAAATTGAGCAGACACGTGGTCGATAACATATAACAGGCATGTCAGAAAACTGGTATTTTATGGCTGTTATCGTCGCGTTTCAATATAATAATCTATGCCTAGCTAGTGTAGTTATATCTAGCATATATTAGATGGCCTTGGTTTTTCAAACAACCAAAAGTGCAATTTGTGTTTTCTTGATAAACTTTGAGTTCGTCCAAATTTGGGGACACTTTTGACTTAGTGTAACCCCTTTACTGGAAGAATTACAATGTTGTTGTATTTGACAAACAATTGGAAATTAAGCATTCGTTCACAGCATTCAGTCGTTGGCAATGACATTTTCGAATAGATAATAGATCTGTCCGGTCAATACAATTGAAAAAAAATATGCCTTGAAGTACTGTTGTTCGGTGGAAGCCATCTACTAACTCTATTTTATAATTTTTTCGACAAATCTTGGGAATAGAAATTCAATAAAACTGCCAAAGTCTGCGCACTTTTCGGCTTATGCTATCTGTCATCATTTTTCTATTTAAATTTGCAAATACCTCGCTATAACCAAATACCGAATTGTTTGAAACAGAGGTTTACTGGAACATGGTCACACAAGTGTTTTTGTTTACAACCCAAATTTCCTGGAAGTGGGATCTATAGGGTGCATATATTATAATTAACTGCTAATTTAGAAAGTGTTGCCACCCTCAACTGTGAATGTTCTTCTTACTATAGATTTGTTACATAATGGGGTATGTCTAACAACCTGGATCACCGTTATCGATGGTCTAGTGGTATGCAAGAGTGACGTGGGGAGTTGGTATATATGACTTCACTGCAATTTAGTAGATGACTTTAATTGTGACATGGCAATATCAAATAGAAATGGTGACAGAAAACAATGGTGCATACATAGGCATACAAGTGCATGAGAGTTGAAAGATGCCCCACCACATTGACTTGTTAAAATATAAGTTAAAAAAATTAAATAAATGAAAAAAGAGCTCGCCACTTTACGAGTCACGACACACATCTCTAGGGATATAAATATGTCATTGCATAATTTTCGTCTCTTTTATTTATTTAATTTTTTAACATTTCACGAAATTGAAAACTAATAAAACAAAATAAGATTATGAAAAATTTAATAATAATGCTGGTTTGGAATTGATATTGCAACCGATTTTTTATATTACATTTGAATTTGATTAGGGTGATTATTGTGTCAATAATTTATTAAGAAATCGATATAAATTCGAAACTGGTGTCTAAGGAATGATACATGATTATTGATTTCCATGTTTGTATATAATAGCAAGTTTAATTAGCCACATGTACATACGCGTGTGTGAAAGTTATAACGTGTGTTACTATGCTATTGCAAAGGAATGCATTGGAAGGAACAGTCACGATTTTACGACGCCAAACTTTCACGTTTTTCACTTTGACTTTCACGTTGTATTAATTATTTTGTTTTGACACACTTTCTCGCTCGTTTCCGCTTGAGTAGAAACTCCATTACGCCAGTATACTATATTGTTAAATCGTCTGGCTCTCACTGTATATCAGTCAAAACAAAACGCCGATATGACCATTATGTCTATTATTTGCAGAATGCGGTCCCAGAGAGTGAATTTAGTGATGATATCACACACAACGGGCTAGCATCACTAAATTCACCATATGTTGACCTCATTCTGCTTAGGCCTCGTCTTCTGGGAAGTATCTATTGTCTGAAATTAACTTTGTTTTAATTAATTTTCTTTGTTTTCAGTGTCTATATCCCCTAATTTGCTGAAGATAAAATGCATAACCGATGTGACTATATAATGGATGAACATCACGAACTTCAATGTGGCCATAGGTCTCCCATAACAGTGGAAGTCTAATCAGAATTAGGTGCCCAGATGGTGAAGTTGATGACGCTAGCCCGCAGTGTGGGATAGCGTCACTAAATTTCCCTCCGGGACCTCATTCTGCATAAGACAGACACGCACTATTTCGCGTGTGGGATTAAGGCCTAAGTTTCTGTGGTATTCGCATGCACATGCTATCAATCCCCAAATGGTAAATGACGAAAACGTGTCCGTCATATGATTTCCCCACACCGTGCCACACGATGAAATAGATCATGCCACGAATCTCTACTCTGGATAACGCCCGCAGAGATCATATTCCACAAGTACAAAACCTTGGAACTTATATTTATATAACTATCAATCATAAATATCGCGTAAATAGTATGTTATTTTCAAGTTCATACGCTTTGTTATGTAAACAAAATATATGCCTATGATATGTTTAGCAAGATATGTGGATAGGATGGTATCCACGTGCCTTGTTAAACATGATGATAGGCATTGATGAGTTGCTGTTCCGCTAATATCACAAAATTCTGCTTCGCATGCCTGAACAATTTGATAAACATTGACTGACACTCACATAAGATTTGTTAACGTACAACTCCTTATTATAAGCGGTGCTTTAACCTGACATTAAATAATATCAATTGATTATAAACCGTCAATCAATACGAAACAATATCCTGAAACTTTAGTCTTAATAAACATTATATTTGCAGAATAGTGGACAGTATCACTGAGTCATGTATGTGAACCACATTTTTGTCAATTACTGTATCTGGTGGCCCAACTATATCGCGTGTTCATTTTGTTAAATCGCATACACATGTAGTTATAGTAGGTTATATGTAAGAGCCAGGCATTATTTGACAGCCATAAATTTAAAGTGGCATCAGGGTGAAGATGTGAGTATATCATCAAAATTTCCATACGGTACAATGTTAAATTTTGATCGCAACTGTACCTATCCAGACTTATCTGACGACAACAGCGGTCTCCAAATACATTTCAGAGTTATACTTGAAATGTGTGCGTCATGTCGTGTTTAATGTTCCGATTTTTTTTGTTTTACCAAGAATCTGACCAGTCGCGAAAGCAGCGTGGGTGAGGGCGGGATTAGCCTTTCTGTGATATATTTACCAAAATTGATGTATCAGAGTTATGTTTGTGTCATGTGATCAAGATATCCTTGCATATTTTTCAAGTGCGTGCATCTGTGATGTAGCTGATTTCAAGAATATACAATATCTTATTATTTGAGAAAGAACATTGAACATGCAGTCATAAATACCATTCACCTGATGATTTTATGATACAATGTCACATAAAGATATGAAATTATGCATTTTGTGGCAGAATTTCTATCTGTTTTTAAATTTCTAGGAACAAAGCAAACCACTTACCGAACTGTAGCTATGCATAATAACATGTAACCAAAGTATGTGTTCGTTACACCACCAAATGTCTCCATTGCATTCCACCATGGGGAATTAGGTTAAAATCGGCTACTTTTAAGTAAATTCGCATAGCTTTAATTTCTTATACAGATTAACGGATGTCCCATATTGCATACGTGTCATCTCTTCAAATTTCCTGGTCTTAAGGGAGGTAGGAGTTGAAGAGAAAATCCAACTCTCAATGTGAAATTAGAAAGTGTGTGTAGACCTTCATCTTAGCTTGATGATTGTCTAGCCTCATGTGATATACTCTAAGCCGGAATAGTAATTGAGAAATAGTCATGGTTACCATGTCAAATGGCAATCGTTGATGCAGTTAAGCGTTGGTGTCAGTTCTTTTTATGACATCTCCGCAGTAGAACATGTCTATAGTGTATCATATAAGGTAGCATCACGAAACTGTTTTTGTGATAGCTATAAAGTGGGGATTGTACTTCTCAGCTATACCAATGATTCTTGGCAAGCAAGAAACAACAAATCCTTGTTAGTAAAACACAAACAATAGTAGAATTAATCATATGGCTGTCATTTGGCCTGCTAACGCCATTCGAACCTCGTTTAGCTGAACTTAGCAGGTTTCAATCGTATTGATAACTATGGCAGTTCAAAATAGAATAGACCCCCATATGTGTATAATATATTCGTATAAGGGGTAGCGTCCCGTGTCACGACTAAAGTGATATATTGTGAATACCAGATTATGAAATCTGGATGATGATATTAAACAAAGTAGTCCAACCACTTTCATAGCATATGTGGAGTCCTTTTGTGAAGTTATTGTAAGTTATTGTCCTCACAGGACATGTGTATTCAGTGGAAATGAACATGATCATACACCAGGCTAGATCCCCGACACCAGACGAAGTGGTGTCTGATTATTGGCTTTCCTAGTGTTACTTGGTGGTAACCACACAAGTAATTCGCCCAACATACGAAAGGTGTCTTGGTATGAACACAGAAGGCTAGTATGGACCATTGATAGTATACAGCAAAATTATACCCTATATTGATTTCTATTAATGATTATAGATTATATGATTATTAATGATTATTTTGAAGTTTATCGAAATCAACAGGACTGCGCAACTTATCTGCATATCCAACCCTGCAATTTAGAGGACGAAAGAATGTGAATGGTATACGAGCCAAAATAACAGGCGATACTTATTATATTACTAATTCCCGCGTGTTGACGAACTGTACGACCATACGGTGGGAAACGGGTGAAGAATCCATTGGTAGATTCTGAATACTGAATGCCATAATGGGGCAACGTAGTATTGACTTACATTGCACAGTAGTGCTCATTTCTTGTTGAAATGTGACTAGAATCAAAATGGTGAAATTTATACCGCGTTCTGTAAAATCAAATCGAAGGGGCTGGTACCCACGGAATGGCTATTTTATTGCTCCAATGATCTGTTAAAATGAAAAATACAAAATATAGTCGCAATTCTCAACCAGTTCCAAACAGCAGAAAATAATTTTCCACTTCCGGCGGCCATTTTGGTGGCCATCATAGACGTGGAGTTCCAATTTTTCCCTAAAAACTATGTCTATGTACTATGTCTTACATTCACAATAATATATACATCTCATATATATTTTGAAGACCTCTGTTTGTTTGTCTGTCTGTCTGTCTGTCTGTCTGTATGTCTGTCATTGATACAAATCTACGATTCTCGACCGATCGGGACGAAACTTGGTACGTGTGTGTAGTTTGACCAGGCGGTCGTCGTTGTCGTATTGGCGAGCCCGTGCGGCGCCCGATTCGCGCATGCGCAGACGAGATCTCGGAAACGGGTGGAGCTATCGACTTGAAATTTGGTATGTGAATGTATCTTGCCCCGGATACGAATTTATCGGGTCGCCGAGCCCGTGCGACGCCAGCTTCGCGCATGCGCAGACGAGATCTCGGAAACGGGTGGATCTATCGACTTGAAATTTGCTATGTGAATGTATCTTGCCCCGGATACGAGTTTTATCGGGTCGCCGAGCCCGTGCGACGCCAGCTTCGCGCATGCGCAGACCAGATCTCGGAAACGGGTGGAGCTATCGACTTGAAATTTGGATTTTGAATAGCCCGGACAACGTCGGGCTCATCGGCTAGTCTCATATATATTTTGAAGACCTCTGTCTGTTTGTCTGTCTGTCTGTCTGTCTGTCCTTAATACAAATCTACGATTCTCGACCGATCGGGACGAAACTTGGTACGTGTGTGTAGTTTGACCAGGCGGTGGTCGTTGTCGTATTGGCGAGCACGTGCGACGCCCGTGCAGCGCATGCGCAGACGAGATCTCGGAAACGGGTGTAGTTATCGACTTGAAATTTGGTATGTGAATGTATCTTGCCCCGAGTACGAATTTTATCGGGTCGCCGAGCCCGTGCGACGCCAGCTTCGCGCATGCGCAGACGAGATCTCGGAAACGGGTGGAGCTATCGACTTGAAATTTGCTATGTGAATGTATCTTGCCCCGGATACGAATTTTGTCTGGTCGCCGAGCCCGTGCGACGCCAGCTTCGCGCATGCGCAGACCAGATATCGGAAACGGGTGGAGCTATCAACTTGGAAATTTGGTTTTTGAATAGCCCGGACAACGTCGGGCTCATCGGCTAGTCTCATATATATTTTGAAGACCTCTGTCTGTCTGTCTGTCTGTTTGTCATTAATACAAATCTACGATTCTCGACCGATCGGGACGAAACTTGGTACGTGTGTGTAGTTTGACCAGGCGGTCGTCGTTGTCGTATTGGCGAGCCCGTGCGACGCCCGAGCAGCGCATGCGCAGACGAGATCTCGGAAACGGGTGGAGCTATCGACTTGAAATTTGGTATGTGAATGTATCTTGCCCCGGATACGAATTTTATCGGGTCGCTGAGCCCGTGCGACGCCAGCTTCGCGCATGCGCAGACCAGATCTCGGAAACAGGAGGAGCTATCGACATGAAATTTGGTATGTGAATGTATCTTGACCCGGATACGAATTTTATCGGGTCGCCGAGCCCGTGCGACGCCAGCTTCGCGCATGCGCAGACGAGATCTCGGAAACGGGTGGAGCTATCGACTTGAAATTTGGTATGTGAATGTATCTTGCCCCGGATACGAATTTTATCGGGTCGCCGAGCCCGTGCGACGCCAGCTTCGCGCATGCGCAGACCAGATCTCGGAAACGGGTGGAGCTATCGACTTGAAATTTGGTTTTTGAATAGCCCGGATAACATCGAGCTCATCGGCTGGTGGTATATAAGGGCATACTTCAGTTATACGAGATGCATCAGCTAGTTTGTATATATTTGTAAATATTTTCTCTTAATAATTTGCATGAGTCTAGCTTTTCGATGCTGTAAGAAATTTGGTTTTTGAATAGCCCGGACAACGTCGGGCTGGGTAGAGCTGGTGGAGCTATCGACTTGAAATTTGGTTTTTGAATAGCCCGGACCAGCTTCGCGCATGCGCAGACCAGATCTCGGAAACGGGTGGAGCTATCGACTTGAAATTTGCTATGTGAATGTATGTTGCCCCGGATACGAATTTTATCGGGTCGCCGAGCCCGTGCGACGCCAGCTTCGCGCATGCGCAGATCAGATCTCGGAAACGGGTAGAGCTATCGACTTGAAATTTGGTTTTTGAATAAACCGGATAACATCGGGCTCATCGGCTGGTGGTATATAAGGGCATACTTCAGTTATACGAGATGCATGAGCTAGTTTGTATATATTTGTAAATATTTTCTCTTAATAATTTGCATGAGTCTAGCTTTTCGATGCTGTAAGCGCAACTTAAGCTCACTTAAAGGGAAATCTTCATCATCGGAGTTGGATCATTGTCTCCGAAATCGAGGGATTACATCATCTGGCAATGGTACTGTCTCATTGCCAGCCAGAAGATCGCTATCTTCGTCTACTGGGGGGGGGGGGGGGTACCACAAACGGTTGTGCGCGTTTGTCGGTATCAGTCTTGGGGATTTCCCATTCGAGGTTGGCCTTTCACATTTGTTCAGCATGGGACTATGTGACTTGCCCAGTTAATTGACTCCATAACTCTCGAAAGTAACGGGCGTTATTTGTTTGGCTATGCGGAAGTAGGGTTTTAATTTACTTTCCAGTTTGCTCTTTCGTAAGTGATTCTTAACATAGACAGCCTCCCCAATTTCGAATTTTATGTCCTTGGCCTTTTTGTCAAATTTCGCTTCTTGTTGAGGTTTACCCTGCTTCATGTGTTTGTGTACCAGCATAAACGATTTATCTTGTTGTTGTAATGCTATTTGATGATAGTCTTCCCCAGCATATTTGCGCCTTGGTTTCAGGCGATTAGATATGGGGAAGACGACGTCTCGGTTGTATAATAAGTAAAATGAGGAAAATTTTGAAGATTAATGTTTGTTAAACTGGATTGCAGCTAGTGTTTGATTTAAATGGACATCCCACGTATTGAGCTGGTCCGCCGTTTTCTTTGACAGTACGTCATGGAGGGTGCGATGGAAACTCTCCACCCTAGCGTAGCATTGAGGCTGATAGTGTGACGTAGTCACGTGATGAATGTTCAAGGCCTTCAAGATGTCTCTGACCTTGTAATTGATGTTCTCACTACCATTGTCAGTGACTATTTCCAAGGGGTAACCATGTCGCGGGAAGATTTCATCGATCAAGAGATGAACAATGTTATCTGCTGATTTGTCCTTGACCGGAAATGCCTCCGTCCATCCACTGTATAAATCTACGAAGCTGATAATATAACGATTACCAGATAAAGGGGAGGGGTAGGGGCCCGATAGATATAAATTAATCTTAGCAAAAGGGTAAGTGGCTGTATTTGTTGTTTGCATTTTAGGGGACTGTTTCTGCAGATACCTGACTTGGCAAGTCACACATTTGCTAACGTAGCAGTTCCTTGTAAAGTCTGTTCCAATAATATTTGGATTTAATTGCATGATGCGTCTTGTCTATCCCCAAATAGCCATTGCTATCATGGTATTGTTGCATCTCGTTCGTTTGGAGATGTGTGGGTACCCAAAGGCGTGGGGTCGGTTCCGCGTTAGCACTCGAGAGGTAATATAGTACCCCATCAATCATCAAGTGTTTGTCATCTCCTTTGTCGAAGGCATCCCGAACTAATGCGATTTCCGGGTCTCTCTTTTGTTCCTCAAGCATACTGAAGTCGGGCTTGTTGAACAAGAGATTAGTAGGCTGGTAGGACTTACTAATTTGATTTTTACTTTGCCGCTCCTTGGGAGTTACCTCGCAGCTTTAAAAATCTTTAGGTTGAAATTAAGAGGAATTTAATGCAGTCACCTCTCCATGCGTTTCCGCGATTGTAAGGTTGTTGTCATTTATATCTACTGTCCCTTCTGCATTTTCCTGTTCTGTATATGCATTAAGGGGTGTTCGACTGATATTTTCTGCACATTGTCTATCTGGGCCTGCTATGTATTCAATGTTACAGTTATATCTAGCTATACCAAAAGCCCATTGTTTGATTTTCGTGTTCTGTGTGGGGATTCCAAGATATATTTTAAAGGTGTAAGGTCTGTTTTTATTGTAAAAGTTGCATTATGGAAGTAATGGTCCAGTCTTTGCAATGCAAAGTGAATTGCATATGCCTCTTTTTCGACAGTCGGCCATCGGGTTTGAGTATTGCCCAGTTTATGCGAGAGATAATAGATTGGTTCTTCACTGCCATATTCACCTAACTTGGTCAGGCATGCGCCAATGCAGAAGTCACTTGCATCGGTATTGTTTGGCAAGCTTAGTCCCATTTGAATTTAGCATATTGTTTTGTAAGTTGTACCAGAGGTTCAGCAATCTGAGAAAAAGAGGGGAGAAATCTACGATAGTAATTACTCATGCCAATGAAGGAACGCACCTCCTTCACAGGCATTGGCGTGCAAGCGATCGGATGGCATTGACCTTGTCAGGGTCAGGTCGAACACCATGGTATCAATTATGAAACCTAAATATTGTTTCCTGTTTCCAAAACTGGCACTTTTTTATTTTAATTTCAGCGTATATTGCCGCAGTTTGTCAAACACTATTTGGATATGTTGCAAATGTAATACAAGGGACTCAATGTATATCAAAATATCGTCTAACTACGCGATTGCTTAATCGCGCATTCCACATAACACTTGGGCCATAAGCTGAGGGGAAACCCCGCCAGTAGTTCGAAGCCTGAATGGCATAGAATTGAATAAGAAGGAGCCTCGGTTGCATGCGAAAGCTGTCTTTTGTTTGTCCTCTGCGACGTTGATTTATGAAGTGCAGCTAACTCCTTCGATTTCCCCATACATAAAGTTGAAGTTTGATTTTCAAGCTAACCATGTGGGCCAATCTCAAAAGAGAAGCTATATGTGCGTCCTCTTCCAAGGGCATATACACATCACTGACTTTGAGACATTCTAGATCATAATACAGCTTGACCCCCGAGAGGTCAACCAATCCCTCCCTAAGATCATATTCCGGGTCATATCATTTACCACATAAAACTTATGAGTCAATTTTATTTTGGACATTTTGAAAGTTAGTTCAAAGCTACCAATTACACCTAATTATTGTCCATTTCTTAGCTGAGATTAATGTATTCCCTAGTTAGTTTTGGTCGAAACTGTAATGCATCATATACCCATTTGTGAATCAAAGATACCTCTGCGCAACTATCCAACAATGAACAATATCTATGTTTACCTATTCTAACCAAACATGAGCTATTTATGGTAAAATTCTCACATTTGTGATCTCAATGAGAGGACGTTCTTGTTTTTTGGATATGTGCGTTGGGTCATTAGTTGTGGGGGCTTGACATAGCCATGACGGCGACAGCTTCAGTTAAAGGGGTCAAAACACCTTGCGCTTGTTGTGGGTTAGCCATTATTTATATAAGCAGATAGACTCACGTTTTGCGAAATTTCCAACACTGTTCTCTTTGTTCACACTATTCCTTCCTGGTCTAGCTACTTTGTCCTCCTCGTTGCGTTTCCTTCACGTTGTGCTCTCTTGTGTTTAGTGTTCAGATCCTAGCTCGCCAATGCACTAATAAACGTATATGTGCCTAGATGGGGGACATATAACGTTCATACATCAAAATGATTTGATCATTTATTTACAAACAGTTCAATAAGATATCTTCGGGTCATCGGTATGGCTTCTCCTAGTTGGGTGCGTCTTCCTGTCGTCTGCGTGTATCGTGGGGCTTCTCATTCTTCAGAGGTTAAGTGCACTTTCCTGTCGTCTGCGTTAATCGGGGATCGCTTGCGTCTTCATGGGTTGAGTTGTTGATCTCTAGTTGAGTATATCGACCTGTCGTCTGCTGTCGCTGGGTGCGTCTTCCTGCCCTCTGTGTGAATCGTGTGGCTTCAAGTGTCTTCATAGGTTAAGTACGTCTTACTGTCGTAAGTTGAGTATAACGGCATGTCGTCTGTCGTTGGTGTGCCTTGACGATACATCGGGGGATGCGTTGTTCAGAACTACAAGCAATTTGGCTTACCTATTAATGTCGGCCATCTTGATTGCTAGTCTTCTCTTCTCGAGGTGTATCTGCTGTCGTCGTTGTGGGAACGTGTGTTGACTGCTGGAGGTATCAGCGGATACTGAATACTGAACAATGGCTACGACTTTTCGGGTTACTTATACTTCTCTTCGACGCGGCGCACCTAGGGAATTCTTCTCGAGTGATCGGTGAATCTGGTACTATATTCTTGATTCCATCTACAGATTGTTGCGAGTGGCCAGCCTGTCCACAGTATTTTGCCGACCTGCTTCGGGCATTCGTGCCGAGTGTTGTATCTGAAGATTCTCTCTGTAGATTGGTCGTTATGCGATGTGTATAGCTAATACAGTCGTCCTCGTCATTGTCAGGGACGGTGAGGAGATTGTGTGCTCCCCCATATTGAATAATTAGTCCGTGGGTTCCGTCCACCGTTGTGTTCGTCCAGCATACTAGCACAGTATATGAATACAATTCAATGGTCAAACTAACATTCTCTTTAAAAAATTACTTGTTTTTTAACGGGTTATGTAAGTAATATCGAACATGTAGTCGCAATAAAATGTACTTACAAAATTCAGAAAGTGCATATCAAACAATCTAAGTTTTGTAGTTGGTCGTTGTTGTTGTTGTTGAACTCTGGCCTATACAATGTCGTTCCTTCGTCTGATATTTGAACCTGGTGTTGATGTGCACATGCGCCTAATCCAATCATGTGAGCCAGCTCGAGATCGAATTACGCCCTAAACTTCAAAATAGCTTTCAGATCGTCACTTGGTTAACCGTTAAACACATCGTTTAGGTTGGTGTTGTGGTGCATTTACAACATGGCCAAACAATGACATTGCTGTTATCGACAAACACGATCCTTCCAAGCGCAGGGAATCTATGTGACCTCCTGTTCCCGCGTGATATTTGTCGCATATCAAGCGCATGGGGGTACTAAAATGATTAAACGTGAGTACACTTAGAAATCAAATCCCAGCTCCTACAAATTGTCCGGGTGGTTTAATTTGTAGCGATTATTCTGCAGTAAAGCCATTAATCTGTACCAAATCAGCGGGTTCTACTAATGACTATAGAATCGATAATTCATGAAGAGTTGGCGTGTTACAAACTTGCAACAAGTTATACGCTTTGTCGCTATACACCTACAAATAAAGACATTGATAGAATCCAAAAAATTATAAAACGTACCGTTTAGGTTTAGCACATAATTATTATATACACATAAATGTCCATTAAACGCATTTAACGGCAATATTTACAGTGCAGGCTTCCGTATATGTGTGTGTATCACGTCACGTGATCTGAGTACAATGACACTCTATTTTCATATGCGGAAATCAGCAACAGGTCAAATGTTATTGTGTTTTTCATATACATGTAAAGCTGTGAATTTGAAACAGCTGTCATGCATTTTTGAACATGCTATTGCAATATCTTTCAAAATATATAGGTGGCAATTTGACCTGATTTGCCCGGAAATTTGATACCGATGAGCGTTTCTGGCTCATAGACTAAAATATCCGTTTTGTCAATAAGCTTTTAGTGAGGGAATTCTTCTCAAAACAGGTAGGAAATTTAATTTTGGATGATCGAGTTCGTCATTGTTGCTGGGAAAAACCCGCACTAATATATAAAACCGCAGTCTGGCACCAAACCGGTGACAGAGTCAGAAAGGGAATATGATTGGTGCGTTCTGGTATAAATTGATATTTTCCATCGCGCTTCCTCGTGAATCAATAGTCAGTCCATTTGGCATTATATAGACAAGCTCGTGAACATAGACTTACAACCGATTCGTGATACGCGGAACACAATACATGTACTATCCACGTGTGTTATATCATATACCTGATACACATATTGTTTGAGTGGGATTTAAAGCAAGCTGGCGGACCTTGAATTTCTTGGTCCTATAGTAACTTGCAACTAGATTTATCGTCTATGGTGTATAGTGTTTCACATTATTTTTCCATTAGCACCGGTTAAGGCAGCAAAACGTGACCTGAATTCAACGCGTGGCAAATACAGTTGTCGTTATAGGAGCATTGCCTCATCATCTGAAAGCAACGCATACCAACATGGAGTTGTCGTTACTGGGACGTTGCGTCATCACTTCCTTGTGTTTGAGACTCATAAGTAACACGAATCTGCCGATGACGTCAAGCCAGTGTCATTTCGTAAAAGAATCTGGAATAATTCCTCCCGAGATCACGCCGAGTCAGACATTTGAATCGTGTAGAAGCGGAATCGAATGCGGTCAAATCTGTTGCGGAATATCATGGTGCCAGGTTATCAGGTAAAATAACACTCAGAAAGTTTGCATTGTGTCAGCTGGTTATGGCGGAGATGGTCCGGGGACAGCGAAGATTAAATCAGGTATGTCATAATAATTCGAAGTAAGAACGCGAATACATGGAATAAGTCAGGTGGAATGTAAATCTCTATTAACGCGTACCAGTCATATTTCCTTTCTGACTCTGTCACCGACTGGGTACCAGTCTGTGTTTTTTATATTTAGCGTGGGCTTTTCAGCATAAATGGAGAAGTCGATGCCCCCCAATCCAAATGTCATATGTGGGTTGAGAACAATCCACACACTAAAAACGTATTGACAGAACGATTTAGATTCAGATCGGTAGGTCTAAATGGTTGACGATTTTTATATACATGTACTGCTCAGCAAAGTGGGAGCCAATTAGAACTCTTGTGTTTGATTTGCCTAATAGTATGGGCTCTCATTACCCGAGGTGTCACCAGAAAGGGGAATTTCAGCGACCACCATTTTTAGGTAGCCCGACTATTCTAATTTCTGGATCCGGTTGTTGCGGGGTCAGTATAGGGGGATATGATTTTTTCACATTATCCTCATGCTACCCAACCTTATCTTATTTTTGTGAATTTTTCGGGTTAGTTCCTGTGATATTCATCAGTCTACGATTCTTAAGCTGTATTCAATTTATCCTTTTCTTCCTTTGATATGGATGACAGTTATGTGAGTGGGATTGAAAATGGTAAAATTGTGCCAGATAATCGTTGGACGTTTGAGCTGTGACCTATTTTGTTAATCGTGAACGTATTATTTGTTGCTTATTCAGCTAAATGTGCCTGTTTCAACTCCGTTTATCAAAAACTT
This sequence comes from Siphonodentalium dalli, assembly GCA_032622095.1. Lineage (NCBI taxonomy): Eukaryota > Metazoa > Mollusca > Scaphopoda > Gadilida > Siphonodentaliidae > Siphonodentalium > Siphonodentalium dalli. The sequence goes on from CP136062.1 coordinate 154,194,970, forward strand.
ATCGGAAGTTATTACCATATTTATGCAGTTTTGTGATCCGTAGCATATCTGCTATTTGATGGCAGTATCATTGTGACCCTATTATGTATGTAGTGCGAATGCAGGGCAAAAACTTACCCCTCCCCAAATGATATTTAGTGACGCATTTGACAAATAGTCGGATTTATAAGCGATATAAGCGATCTGAAATCAAATGTTGTATGCCTATTAGGTATGTTTTCAGGATTGACTTGTTTCCATTCTTAAATTTTGGAGTGTCGACCTAAACCGGTGTCAAAATAATTTAAAGAGCCCATGGTGATCGGTGCTATTTGAAATATTATGTCAACTGCTAAGTGTGAACTGCAGACATATATTTGAAAATTTTGATATGATCAGTTGGTTCTTGTTGGCTATAGTTGCGATCAAAATTTAACATTGAACCCTATATATGGAGAGTCTCGTATTTGGGATAAATGGCGTCCTTTTGTGTATGATAATATGTGAAACGAAATTTCTAAAAAATTCTATGTATAAAACTCAGGTGCTGTTAGGAAAAATTGGGAAGTCGTCAAATTATTCTCACCGACTAAATTTACGATCAAAATTTAACATTGAACATTGAATATTTTGTTATATTACTCGAACTTTGATAGTAATATCACTAAACGGTCATCACATGCTATTATATGAAGACAATACAATCGCGTCTGACCAACTGTAACTATCAGTAATCTAATTCATGCAATAGTCGATATTCTTATGCTTCTAGATATAGTACTGGGCAAAAGTATGTGTAGAACGGTTTGTAATGGCCCCGATATCATAGAGTCTGATACATGTTGGGTCAAATGAACTATTATCACAAGCCTGTAGTTTTGTTTTTACGATGTGGCTATATATTAAATTATTGTTTTATTGATACCTGTTATCAACTGACTAGTATTGAAGCCAATTGTAGACCAACGAGTTGTAATGCGACAAATATACTTACAAATGATACTCCATCATCATCGCCATCACACATTACAAATGATACTCCATCATCATCTCCATCACACATGCACCCAGCGTTTCTGTGTCATCCCTTCTATGATTCGTTCTACATTTATGTGGTGCCCATACACATTTGTGTGGTGTGCAAATCATGTATTACTTTATATGGTGTCCACCAGCTGGTGAGCGCTGTTCTTTATATGGTGTGCATTCATCTTTATATATTGTCCATTTACATTTATATGGTGTGTTTTTTACCTGTATAGAGTGTCTGTTCACCATTAAGATGTCATGTCATCTGTTCTCTATATGATATGCATACATATTTGTATGATGTGGTTCCAATTGTATATGGCGTCCATTCATCTTTATATGATTTTCAATTGTCGTCATATGATGTGGAAATCTATTTATATGGCGTGAAAATATATATATGGTGTCAATGCACCATCACGATGCTATACCATATCATACAGACATATACTCAGCATATAAAGTCGTATACACATATAAAGTCGTATACACATCATATAAAGTCGTATGTACATCATATAAAGAATAGCGGCCATCATAAATGGTCACCATATACAGATAAAGGTAAATGGATACCATATAAAGGTAAATGGACAGAATACAAAGGTTAAAATCACATCATATATAGGTAAATACACACCATATAAGGTAAATACACAGCATAATAAAGGTGAAAGGACACAATAGGTAAATGGACAAACAATAAAGATGGAAACTACATACAGGTGAATAGTCACTATATAGAGGTGATTTGGGAACCATATGAAGGTAAAACACACCATATAAATGTGAATTTACTCCATACAAAGGAAACACCACATAATGGGCACCATATAAATGTGAATTGACATCTGGTAAAGTCAGCGTCATGTTTAGCAATTTTGGTGCCCTTACACCTACCTGCATTCCTGAATTGGACAGCCTATACATCATATTGTAGGAAAATGGGCGTCCAAATTGTTTTATCAATGTTGGTGCCCCTTACATGCACGGATGTACATTCCTGAACTGGACAGGCTATACATCAGATTGTAAAAAAAAGGGCGTCAAAACTGTTTTATCAATGTTGGTGTTCCTATCACAATCACCGTTACTGACCCCGACTCAAACTCCATGCAGGGTTTACCTCCCTTGATGACTCGATAAGTCTGCTGCTACCGGCGACAGTTTCACATTGGAGATCCGTGAACTCGATCTACGGTTACGCGAACTAAGTACAACGGTAATTTTTTTAATTTTCACGTCGAAGCTACTGCACAAAATCGGTGAGTATTAAACAAAACAATGATATTATCCATATCAGATTAATTTAAAAAGGTGTGAGAATGAACCATCTGTGGGGAGAAGTAATCTATTGCCGAAACAATGTCTTAATCGTGGCACAAAAGAGATTTATATACCTTATTTCTTGAATAATTTCCAAGTTTACGATTTCAATCGTTAGGTGAGACCCTGTCGGCTGTTCTCTGAATGTATGTTATTTGTCTCCAAATCGGCTAGCATCTCAGCATACTTATATGTTGAACCCAGATGTTATAACAAGATGAAAGGCATGTATACGGTATGCATTTTGAAATCCAGTATTATTTCTGCGAGAACTCGTATAACGGTTTCGAACACCACGCACTTAGGTTAAGCAAACATGTTTAATAACACGCACATCGGTTTTCAATATTAGAAAAAATTATTAAACCTCCATAAACTGGTCGACATAGAGTATATACCTAAAAGGTTTCAGCGTTATGCGCACACAAGGCGCATTTGTTTAAACACTAGAGTCAGCACTGGGCCTTTCACATAACTGCATAAAAAGATGTCCGTTAATTTTAGTGGACAACTTTACTAAAGAATCAGTAAATTGGTGTGTGAACGCATTGCGCGATGCCCAGAAATGCAAAAATGTATGTGACGAGATCAAGACTCCCATATAAAAGAGCACACTTGTAATACCATGTTACTACAGTGGTACTACCGTGGTACTATCATGGTAATACCGTGATACTACCGTGGTACTACCATGGTAGTGTCGTACTAACATGGTACGATAAGTGATATTTACCATGGTACTACCATGATGCATTGGAACTCTACTAGGGTAGGGGCCTACTTTACAATGATACTACAATCGCAGTTTGGTACTACCATGTCAGTATAGTACTACCACGGTATACTACCATGGTACAACCCGCTAAATTGATACATACCATGTACTATACCATGGCACTGTACTAAAGTATGGTATATTACCCCACATGGTAATACCACTGTAAAGTGATAACTACCATTGTACTACCATGGTACCATGGAAAGTACGTACTAGGGTAAACTACAATGTGACAGTTGATGCCGTTGTAAAGTGTCTTTTGTCATATTAGACTAGATTATGCTACGATATAATTAAACCAGGTATTCTCGGCCCACAACTGCTCGGGATATTGACTCTACATACAAGGTTACATCTTTTGATGAATCCATTTTGAACAAGCGAATGGAGCTGAAGGCATTGCATGGGTGTGAAACGCTTGCGTTATGCGGAAAGCTAACGGATAGTTCAACGCACTTATGTGAAAGGTGTACGCGCCATGCGTAACTTAAACCCATGTGTTAAACGCATGTACGTGAAAGCAGCTTAAGAAATAAGACATGCAGGCGCCTCCGTTCCGCGCTGTATCCGCGCTATGCTATACGAGTGCTAAGCTATATAAATTGTGCATATACATTTGTCCATATATAATAGTATTTAATTCACAGAGATGATATTATTTCAGATTAAAGTCTGAGTGTGGTAGTATAATCACATTGAGCTTTTAACAATTTATACGATTCTATTCGTGGGTTTCATTCTACACACGTTTATGCTAAAGGAAGGATGCAGAATACTGCTTCAAAATATCACAAGTTGTATTTGGTTGTTCATTTGGGGAAATAAAACTATGTGCTATATAACACGGTTGATGGCATACTATAACGCATGCAATATGTTACATATGGGGTTTCAACTAACATGGATCATTTAGCCATCAAATTTCGTCAGCATGATTGACTTTGCAGAACATTCCATTGGAAGCTTAACCTATGCGCGTGGACGGCGTGGTATCGAAAACCGTTGTGCGTGGTTTAAACCATTTTTGAGTAACCGTTGTACGAGTTCATTCCGAGCTTCAACCCTCGAGTTGATTATGTCGGGTTTTCGTCGGTGACCCACCTTCACGCGTAACGCTGGGCATGTGGATATCGAGGAGGATATGTTTGCTGTACAATATGGGTGGAAGATCTATCCGGGTCAACAGGCGACTGTGTAAAGTTCCATTGAACAAGAAAATATGCTCGAGTCGGAGGAATATTTTCATTTATCAGCCCATATATACAAACAAATTTGAGTAAACACTGGAGTTTTGACGATCATGCAATAGAACCATTATATACACACACAATGAACTCGGAAAATATTTGAATTATGGCACATTGCATGGGTATATATAATAAAAGTTACACTTTCCGTCCGTCAATGTTAACCGTTGTTCGAGTTCTCAACCGTTGTTCGAGTTCACGGATCTCCAGTGTGATTTTACCCACATTTGGTGGACTTGCGCGATATTAATATATATATAATATATATATATATATATATATATACTAAGCGAACAGAGCAACAGTCATGTTGCCCTTATTAAGCACACACACCCTTATTAAGCACACACAATATCGAAAAAAAGTTATGTAATTTCGTACCTTAATTTCGGAAGAAACTGTCTGATTGGTTCTCCGATTATTTTATCACCACAAAAGTCTAAACGCATAAGGACGACAATATGCATGGGAAGTTAAACACAAGTGTTCTAATTGGCGCTGCCATTTTGCTAAGGAGCGTTAGAAAATCGTCAACATAACACTGCTATAATTCGCCATTTATATGTCAATAAGTTTTTAGTGCGGGAATTGTTCTCAAAGAACACAGGAAATTTGACTTTTGGGCGATCGATGTCGCCATTTTGGCTGAGAAAAACAGCGCTAAATATAGAACACCACAGACTAGTACCCGCCACAGACTAGTACCCAGCCGGTGACAGAGTCAGAAACGAAGTATGACCGGTGCGCTCTAGCTGGTATAGAGATTGACCTCGACTCTGCCACTTTGGCAACTTTGAACCACAGATTCATTCCACCTACACTGGAGATTACTATACTATGTATAAATTTGGCGATAATCAATGACAAAACAGTCTTAGTAATATTGACGCCCCACTACCAACATATCACGTTTTATAAGACGGTAATATTGCCGCGAACTAGGTACAGTCACCCAACTACTGATACATTTGGACTTGCCATCGCTGCAATCAAGAAAGCGCATACAAAGGATTCTAACATTCCACAAAGCCAAACACAAGGTTAAGTGGCAATAGAAATGGCTAACTACTTGGAAAAACAACAGCGAGAGACGAGCGGATATCGCCCAGTCTCTACCAAAGCGCACCAGTCATACTTCCTTTCTGACTCTGTCACCGACTGGGTACTAGTCTATGTTTCTATATATAGCATGGGGTTTTCCAGGAAAAAATGGCGAAATTCGATCGCTTCAAAGTTAAATTACCTTTGTGTATTGAGAACAATTCCCGCATTAAAACATAATGACAGAACGGAATATCAGAGTGATAGTTTTGTTGATGATTTTCGCAAGCTACTCGTCAAAATTGTAGCAAATTAGAACTCTTGTGTTTGACTTGCTGTGCGAGTTGTGACAATGCCGTACACGTGCGTTTAGACTTTTGTGTTGATAAAACAATAGGAGAACCGAACCACACCGTTTCCAAATATAGTTCTTCGGTTTCAGTGGGACTTTTCAAACTTAAGGTTAACAATTTACACAATGTTTTTTTGATATTTTGTGTGCTTAACAAGGGCAGCACGTTCTTCTGATCGCTTAGTATATAACTTAATATCGCGGAAGTCCACCAAATTTGGGTAAATCGCCGATAGCAGCGTCTTACCGAGTCATCAAGGGAGGTAAACCCTGCATGGAGTTTGGATATCACCCTGAAAAAATCATTCCGGTACAGCCTAACAGCGACAGCTTCTTCTGAATAGAACGGCACACGACTGGAACAATTTGAAGTGGCTATATATCTTGGAGATGACTGATTATGGTTTCTTCAAGAAAAATCTGCCAGTTTACTTTAAATTCAGTTACTATAATTATCAGTCCACATAAACTTAGGGCCTTTTACGGCCGGTATATCGTGTAAATGTAAATTACTATTTTGGTGGAAGTTTGGTGGAAATTGGCTTCAAAATCATTTCATCGAATTCGGTGCCCCTGAGTCCAGCGTCACTTTAGAAAATATTGACCTGAATAGTTATCTTCCGCTTAAAATACTACCATATTAGACCCATTTGAAGCTCTCCTAGATCTCCCCCGTTAATTCCTATAGCGGACAGACTGACAAAAACTTAAAGAGAAATATGTTCGACATCAGGTTTGTGAAGTACCTAAATCAGTCACCACCTGTGGATGCATATATATCTAATTTTGGTAATAATTGGTTGTAAACTGTTTGATCATTTCGGGTCTCCGCTCTTGACCTCAATTCCCGACTATGATAGTGCAACTCTCGAAACTTTGAACAACATAATTAGATTTGTTCCTTTCGTTGCGGTTTCTTTAAGTTTAGAAGAAATCGGCGAAAAAATAGTTTATCAAATTTATCAATATTGTCGCTCCTCCATCTATACTGATCCTGAGCCCGAAAGCGTCAATTTAGAAACTGTTTAACATGCACCATTATCTTCCTCGCAAATATTTACGCTTGTTAGACCGTTAAATTTCGAGCCCTCTAAATGGTACCCAGTTAATTTCTATAGCGGACAGACAGAAATTCGAAATTATAGATACAGATTTCCCTGTAACAGTACTGTTTACATAACAATGGATTTGACATGCAAAATCTCATTGTCGGAGATTTATTAATGACAAAAATAAGATGTTTTGCTTTACATACTTTGATAAAAATTTGTATTGCTCGCATGAACCCACTTGGAATGCCTTGAACTGTGTCTTACATTTGTGTTGGGAGCCGGAGTACTCCAAATCATTGAAAAATTGAACACAAAAGAAACAGTGAAATTTCTACATTACCATTAGTGCCCGCTGTGAATATGGATCGTGTCCTGGATTTAGTGTACTGGACCAACTGTGCCACAGCATGGTCAGAAACTTATAGAATTGATCTGGAATCTAGGGGCGATCGAGATTAAGGTATATATATTGGATGTGGTGATTATAGGTCAAAAGTCAAATAGTACGGACATTTTTTTCCAGGAAATTTCAACCTAAAATGTTAATGAAAAACTGAAAATTGCACAAACATTTTATCCCATTCCACAAAAACTGTCAATTTCCTGTTTCAAAGCCGACCATGTGCTCATTGTTGGCAAAATATTCACATGGATATTTATTCGCAAATATAATTCATTCAATTAAAGACCCTCTTAAATTTCGAATGCCCATAGCACATAATATACATCATATTCCATATAATATACAATTTGGTAGATTCCATATAATATACAATTTGGTAAAGGCCGAATGTATATAGAATTGCCTCAAATTGAGTCAAATTGTTAAGAGCTTTGTTGAATAGCAAACCAGTTTGGATTGCATTACTTTGCCCAAATAGACAGCCATTTTCAGACGTAAAGACTGCCTTTTGAGAAGGCGACGTTCGATGTAGTGAACTGGAGCGTATCATGTTTAGGTTGTAGTGAACTGGAGCTTCTGTTGTCGTGAGCTGGAGTGCATACCATGTCTTGATCAGTCGATCGATATCAACAGTGGGCAATGTTTTATTTAAAACCGGTCACATACATGAGATATTGGTGATCCAGGGCGTTTATGAAACGCATTTCTAATTTCTAGCTCAACAGAAAATTGTTCGAAAAACGATGTTATCTGTCCTTATGTGATTTTTTCACAGAAATCCGACGGATCAGTGGTTATTTCTGCAAGGAACTAGTATCAATTTTGCCTGAATTGTTGGTGTTTTGAACTTGTATTGCTTATTGTCTTTTTCCCGTGATATTACAATGTCCTGGAGCTTCATCTTCAAATGGTATCTCATATATATTTTGAAGACCTCTGTCTGTCTGTCTGTCTGTTTGTTTGTCTGTCTGTCTGTCTGTCATTAATACAAATCTACGATTCTCGACCGATCGGGACGAAACTTGGTACGTGTGTGTAGTTTGACCAGGCGGTCGTCGTTGTCGTATTGGCGAGCCCGTGCGACGCCCGTGCAGAACATGCGCAGACGAGATATCGGAAACGGGTGGAGCTATCGACTTGAAATTTGCTATGTGAATGTATCTTGCCCCGGATACGAATTTTATCGGGTCGCCGAGTCCGTGCGACGTCAGCTTCGCGCATGCGCAGACGAGATCTCGGAAACGGGTGGAGCTATCGACTTGAAATTTGCTATGTGAATGTATCTTGCCCCGGATACGAATTTTATCGGGTCGCCGAGCCCGTGCGACGTCAGCTTCGCGCATGCGCAGACGAGATCTCAGAAACGGTTGGAGCTATCGACTTGAAATTTGCTATGTGAATGTATCTTGCCCCGGATACGAATTTTATCTGGTCGCCGAGCCCGTGCGACGCCAGCTTCGCGCATGCGCAGACCAGATCTCGGAAACGGGTGGAGCTATCGACTTGAAATTTGGTTTTGAATAGCCCGGACAACGTCGGGCTCATCGGCTAGTATAATATATAATATATATATCTATATTTGCGAATGTCTGTCTATATGTCTGTCTTCTGTCTAACTATCTTTCGTCTGTGCTCTATAGAAGTTAACGGTGGCCAAAATGGCACCAAATGGGTCTAACATTGGTAACTTTTGACGAGGAAAACAATGGTGCGTGTTAGAATTTTCTAAAGTGACGCTGTTGTTGTCAGAGCAGAAATGGGGGGGGGGGGAAGGGCATCAGATATTTTCGTCGCCGATTTCCATCAAACATACATAATAATCTCAATTACATGAGGAAACTAAGGACGTGGTTTAAAGATGTCAAAATAGTCGCCGTTCGAGTCAGGGGTGCACGGAAGGCGAGAGGGGCACCAAACATTTAAAAATAAATATTTTTAGCGCGGATTTCCACCAAATTCACACACAATCTTCTCCATGATACAAGGAATCTAACCGTGTGACCGAAAGACGCCAAATTGGTGCCGTTTTATGTGAGAGATGGATTGGGGGCGGACTAAATTTGATGAAAAATATGTTTCGTCGCCATTACCACCATACTTAAACAGAATCATATCCATGATATCTGGAGTCTAATTGTGTGGCTTAAAGCTGTCAAAAGTGGCGTCAATGGAGTCAGGTGTGCACCGAAGGGGAGAGGGGTACGGAAATTGAAACTAGTATTTTTAGCGCCGATATCCACCAAATTGATATACATTCCCCTCCGTGATACGAGGAATCTAATCGGGTTATTTAAAGATGCCAAATTGGTGCCGTTTTGGGTGAGAGATGGGTGGACTAAATTTTATAAAAATTTATTTAGTCGCAGATTACCACCACACTTATACATAATCATCTCCATAATATCAGGTGTATAACTTTGTCGTTTAAAGATGTCAAAAGTGGGTGCATGGAGATGGAGAGGGACAACAAAATTGATAAAAAAAATATAATAATTTTAGAGCCGATTTCCACCGAGTTGATACACATTCTTCTCCGTGATATGAGGAATCTAATCGCGTGGTATAGATATGCCAAATTGGTGCCGTTTGTTTGAGAAGTTCCCAAAATAGTGCCCCGTCAGGAATTGAGATCGGGAAGTGGCACCAATATTGTAATCTACTTATCTATTGTCATCTTCATGACACGACGTACTTATATAATGGAACTGCCAAGACTTGGAAATTTATATATGTTCAAAGGGTGTTATGTAGGTACTATGGGGGTCACAGGGGCCTGTAACGCGCTCCGCTGTCCGCCCCCCTTTTTGCACTGCCCATATACGCCGCCCTCTATACGCGCCTTCTTCGCGTTAATGGAACATTATATAGACAAGGGGCTCTGTAGAAATTCAACGTTTCACCATCGCTCGGGAGTCGCATAAATTTAGCCCATTCACCCCAGTAATGATAACGATATATACACGGATGGATCGGCAAAGAATTCATCTTTCAATAAATACCACAAACTCCCATCAGAAACATTCATACACGTTGCATTTGATTAAATTTTAACCACCGAATATTGTCTCGGGAGAGTGTATTTTTCCGATTTGATCCGGCTCAGCAGCAATGGACGCCACTCGTCTCTAAATTCACCACCCATACAGATTACTATCATTAATAATCGGTCAAACGATCAACTAAATATCTGGAACTTAGTTATTTCTTGTCGGCTAATAATTTATTTACTCATACAAATCAACACATTGTCAGTAATCAATTTCTATAGAGGAGAAATCTGTCGATAATTCCAACTTTTTTAAATTTTGTTTACAAGTCGCACGGCCCCTCATTTAAATATTTATTGTGAAATGACCTCGATTAGAATACTGGACGCTGATTGGCTGTTCTACTATTTTCATTTTAGTAACCGCGAAGTTTAAAATCGATGCAATATTGACATGTCGAACTCGTGGTCAGCATGAGAAATTTGTAAAAATAATGTCGTTCAAAGCTATTAACTGGTAATTTCGTAACCATTGCAATAGGGTGAATTTTATGTTGTAAATCGAATATGTATGTTTTACAACTCAACTTAGAAGAACATTCCAGTGAAATATAAAAACTAAATTGTAGAGAGATACTCTTGCCAAAAAGTTGTTGGAAAAATTTGTTTCAGTGTTCAGTCCTTGCTGTGGGAAATACTGTTCTTCATTCAAGAGAGGGCAAACAAAAAGAAGATCAATATATTGATACCACATGGGTAATGTGCTCTGCAGACCCCCCCCAAACTGCCCTTACATGTATGTGCCATCCCTATACACATGCCTTCTTTACAACATATTATACATGTAGTAGCCCTACTATAGCTGAATTTGTCACCATTCTCACCATTTTTTGTTGTGAAATTGTGATAAAGTTACCCAGGACCCAGGTTTGTTAATAAAATCTACAATATGGAAGGGATTTAAAAGTGACTGAGGGAAATTTACTGCTCAATTTTACCCACAGGGGCCTGTAATTCGCTCCGGCCCCTGCACACCCCCATTTGCACTGCTCCTATGCCGCTTCTATATATGCCAAGTTTGAAGTGATCATACTCATATATCATATTATTACTGGAGCACAGGTATTCAGTATATATACAACTATTAACGAAAATTAAGGCAGGCGCGTATATTGGGATGGTGTATGTAGGGGCAGTGCATGAACTAGGGAGTGCGTTGAAAGTTCCTGGGTAAAACTTCACCACAATTTTAGGAATCTGGGTAACTTTGTCACACAAAAAACGATAAGTTATGGGTCATGCAAAGTGGGGGGGGGGGGGCAACAGAGCATGGAATCGTGGCATAATAATTTTTAATTTGGCCTCAGAGTAAAATTATATTTGTGCACAACTGAAATGACCTCTTGAAATTGATTCAATTATTTTATCAATTTTCAGCTCAGATAAGTAATGCAGTGAAAAAGTCCTCCAATAATGCTTGTTATACTGTATATATATTTCGTTTTTGTTTCAATGTTTAAACCTGGCATTGCCAGATAGCTAATGTGGCTATTGAATGGTTTATTAAAACTTCTATAAAAAAAAAATGTCTTTATATTTGACAATTTAGTTCTTATATTTCACTGGAATGTTCTTCTAAGTTGAGTTGTAAAACATACATATTCGATTTACAACATAAAATTCACCCTATGAAATTAGTTTTTGTTGCAATGGTTACGAAATTACCAGTTAATAGCTTTGAACGACATTATTTTTACAAATTTCTCATGCTGACCACGAGTTCGACATGTGATATTGCATCGATTTTAAACTTCGCGGTTACTAAAATGAAAATAGTAGAACAGCCAATTAGCGTCCAGTATTCTAATCGAGGTCATTTTACGATGAATATTTAAATGAGGGGCCGTGCGACTTGTAAATTTTTTTTTTTAAAGTTGGAATTATCGACAGATTTCTCCTCTATAGAAATTGATTACTGACAATGTGTTGATTTGTATGAGTAAATAAATTATTAGCCGACAAGAAATAACTAAGTTCCAGATATTTAGTTGATCGTTTGACCGATTATTAATGATAGTAATCTGTATGGGTGGTGAATTTAGAGACGAGTGGTGTCCATTGCTGCTGAGCCGGATCAAATCGGAAAAATACACTCTCCGGAGACAATATTCGGTGGTTAAAATTTAATCAAATGCAACGTGTATGAATGTTTCTGATGGGAGTTTGTGGTATTTATTGAAAGATGAATTCTTTGCCGATCCATCCGTGTATATATCGTTATCATTACTGGGGTGAATGGGCTAAATTTGTGCGACTCCCGAGCGATGGTGAAACGTTGAATTTCTACAGAGCCCCTTGTCTATATAATAGAGACCTTTCGCAAAACTCTCGTTTACGATTACGGATACGGATAGGGTACTACGTCACCAACCTTTGTGTACTTTCTAATCGTTCTCGTATTTTACTATCCGTAATAACGGTTACGATTTTATGGTTTCTAATAAGCTCAAATAACACCTGAAATTTATTTTCTGCAATATATCACTTTACTCCGTTCGAGACTGTATATGTATATCATGTAAACCATCCAGTTGTATTGAGCTACGACCTCGATATGCTGTTTAGATTGTCAATCAATGTACTCGTCGTCGTGAATCACGAGCTTCCCTCGAAATAAGATCGCTATTCACAACGGATAGACATCGCTGGCTGCGACAGAACACTTTACAGTAAGAGGAGTGCACTATGATACCAGTCGCCAAAAATACAGTTTATAGTGTGCGATGCATGAGGAGTTTTGGGTGATTATTATGTGCAAGATAGTACACAATTTAAAGTGAAATTCAACAATTATTTAATTCAACAACCCATAGTCGTGTCCTAACGTGTGCAGTTATAGCATGCCTCATGAGAGCCTAAAGAATGGCATAACCCTATTACTGAAAGTGAAAGATTTTGTGTTCTCTTAACCTTTCCCGAATTGAATAGTTCATTCAATTTAATAATATTCGGTTTTCGGTAGAAGTTGGGTTTTATATATCTCTCTCGTAGAGTCTGTAATGCAGGGCATTTAAAATTACATGGAATTCATAACCGATTTTAAAATTACATGGAATTCATAACCGAGTTCTAACTTCTAAGTTACATAAATTACTCTGTCTGAGTAATCTGAACCTACCATGGTTCCCGATTCAACTGGTAAGTAGTAATTTCTGCTCCTGAACCGTAACTAAAAGAATATTTGGCACACCCACCGACATCACCAGAGCTCAGCAGTCTCTGTCAGGTTTGTTCTTTGCATTTATTTTTAATTTAAAAAACACGCACAAATGCGGCATTTAAAGGTACTCAATCCGATTAGATGTCCCCATATCATCAGATTCCAACAACAATATTTTTTTGAAATGCCGCTTCTGTTATCAGAATCGAGTAATTTCTCAACATTAATGCTACAGTCAACTATATTATAAAATTACCCAAAACCTGTTATTTATCAACATTTTGTTCAACGAAATTTTGCCGGTTTGTCAAATATCTGACAAAAAAGCAACTTGATGCACATCGCTTCTACCGTGTCGACTTTGTTTCGATTTAGTAGTAACAAATCAGAAGTGATGCACATCAGCGAGCTCACAACCTTATGTCGGATTTCCTAAACCCAAAGAGGTGACGCCGAAATCGCATTGAAATCAAATCGCGGACATGAAGGGGCTTGAACGAGGGCGTCGTGGTTGATGTGAGGTCCAAATTCAGGAACCCCTCTTCCTCATCAGCATAACGTCTATCTGGTCATCCATGCTAACAACGAACTGTATTTCCACCTGATATGACCTGGCATTTATACCTGTATTGCCACAATATATCACGAGAATCCCGGGTCGTACGTTGTGACTGGTCGAATTATTGACAATATTAACAGGTCATGATTATCGCAATGTTGCAAATGAGACGATAAGTGAAGTATTAAGGGACTGTATACCAAACACACGCTTTGGGTTGTACAAGTGGTACGAAATAATAATCGTACGTGTTCGTCAAAACTCTTACGCGTAATCGTTTTGCGAAAGGACTTTTTGGCCATACGGATAGGCTTACGACTACGAATAGCTATCCGTATTCGTAATCGTAAACGTGAGGATGCGAAAGGTCTCTAATGTTCCATTAACGCGAAGAAGGCGCGTATAGAGGGCGGCGTATATGGGCAGCGCAAAAAGGGGGGCGGACAGCGGAGCGCGTTACAGGCCCCTGTGATGGGGGTGCATTAACCTTACGACCGACGCATCATTTCACAAAATGTTCAGAATTTATGTTGGTCAGCATTTATGAACCACCGACGTCAGTGTTACGTTACGTCGCGTTATCAATTAAGAAAACAATGGAGCCATTGTGGATCATTCCTGTTCCTAAAATACTATAGGAATCAGGGATCTAAATGTGTTCCAGAGTCGTGGAGCGAGTGCACCGTGGAATGCTAAAGGTGAAGGTAACTGACGAATAACCTTCACCTGATACACGTGACACGTTATTAAAGGATGACATCGTGTTTATTTGATTTGTACATCATATCTAAATAATTTAAACTGGTGAATTAATTGGAAATTGGATTTTTGTGAGTGGGAAATTTATATAACTGGCTGCTGTAGTTCTGTGTTTTTCCAGATCAAATTTGGCTGTTGGATAGCCCTGTCGTACACTTGGGGATTTATTTTAAAAAGTAAACATATGACCTATGATTTTTCTTGCATTTTCGCGATCAACTGGTGTCAATCTAGCTGGGAAAACAGCACTGGAGTGTCCTTTAGGCTTCAATTCAGTGAATTTGGCCGAAACGTTAACACGCACTGTCGCCTATGGGAAACCATTTAGTTCAGTGATTCCTATAGCCTTATGTAGTGTATTAATCGTATTCAATACGGCAAATGTCGAGGTATTGACCGAATATAACTTCTACTACACCAACTGTTCCATTCTGTCAAAATAAATTAAAACACTCTATTTCTGTCGATTACATAGTACAGATTGCAACATAAAACTAGGATATGCGCGGTTCTGTCGTCGCAGAAGCACGGATGGCAACACAGTCGATACAATGGTCGGTGTGTGAGGGGGATATAATCATCTATTGGGCGAGGCTCTTCCGATAGCCAATAGTTTCGTACGAAGGTATCTGAACTCCTATACAGCTTCTGGTCACATCAGTAATCTTTGAGTATTAGACGATATCAATTTCATATTCAATGTAGTGGGATTAGTTTTCATAATTACCTGCATGTGATTATAAAGCAATGAAGCCATTACATTTGGCACTTCCTGAATGTTATATATTATATATTCGCGGGGAACCATCTAGATGCCACCAAAGGGGTCTAACAGGGGTGACTTTCTAATGAGGAAGATAATGGTTTGGGTTACAATTGTCTAAAGTTACGCTGTAAGATGTTATCAGGGACAAGAAATGGGGGGGGGGGGGAGCAACATTTTTTGGTCACCAAACGCATACATATATGATTATAATCATCTCCATTATAAGAGGAATCTCATTGTGTGCTTTAAAGATGTCAAAAGTGGCACCGGAGTCATGTGTGCACGGAAGGGAGAGGAGCACCACAAATTGATAACATATGTTTACCGCCGATTTCCACCAAATTGATACAAATTATTCTCCACCCATGATACAAGGAATCTAAAGCCCCGGTTCCATATCCCCGATTTCCCACCCCGAATGACTCCCGAATCATAATTTTGCAAAAATCGTGGAGTAAGTTCGGGACGAGTCGGGACAGTGAATTTTTAACCCCGAACATGATCGGGGATATCGGTGCTATCGGGGTCGATTCGGGACAATTCTGGACTCGCTCCCGACAGTTTTGAAATGTTCAAAACTATCGGGAACCAAGCCGAATCGCTCCCGATTTGTAAATCGTCCGGAGAAATTCGGGAGCAATTCGGCACCTATTCGGGAGTAGTCGGCAATATTCGGGTGGATATTCTGGAGTAGTCGGCAGTATTCGGTAGGTTATTCCCGAATTCGCCATGTATGGCTGCTTTTATACTGAGATCCGGTGTATCTGCAAAATTCGGCATCGATTCGGGACGTTCGGCAGCAATTGCATACCAATTCGGTATCTATTCGGCATCAATTCGGTACCAGTTCGGCATTGATTCGGGGTATTCGGCAACAATTCGGTGTAAGTCGGTAGTAATCTGGGCAATTTGGCAGCCACTCGCACGAAAGTTCGGGATAATTCTTGATCATTCGGGAAGATATTCGGAAGCATTCTGGAATACTCGGCAACGTTCGGGACGATTCAATTTTGTCATAATTCGGCATCTGTTCGGCGGCTTTTTGGAATAAAACTCGTCCAGAATTCTCTCGAATGCTGCCGATTTGGTCTGGTCCCGAATTTGTGCCGAATATACTAATTCGGGACAGAAAATCGGGAATATGGAACCGGGGCTTTTAATCGTGCATGTGATTAAAGACGGCCAATGGGTGCCGTTTGGATGAGAGATGGGCTGAGGGGGACTAAATTTGATAAGAATTTGTTTAGTCGCCGATTAACACCAAACTTATACATAAACATATCCATGATGTCAGGCCTCTAATGCTGAGGCTTAAAGCTTAAAGCATTCAAGTCAGGGGTACAATGTTGTGGAGAGGGGCACCAAAACTGATACAATTATATATTGCGTCGATTTCCACCAAATTGATACACATTTTTCTCCGCGATACGAGGAATATAACATGCGAGCATTAAATTGGATACGATTTGTTTAGTCGCGGATTTCCATCAATTTTATATATAGTCATCTTCAAAATTAGTCTAATTGTATGGTTTAAAGAACGATGTCAAAAGTGGCACCGCTTGAGTCTGGGAGTCAACCAAATTCATACTCGTTCTTCTCCATTGATACGAGGAATCAAATCGTGTGGGTTAAAGACGCCACATTTGGAACCTATATTTGCGAATGCCTGCATGTCTGTGTTCTATATAACTTCACTGGGGACCATCTAGATGGCACCAAAGGGGTCTAACATGGGTAATGTTTACGAGGAAAATAATGGTGAGGGTTACAATTTTCTTAAGTGATGCTGCTGGTGTCAGGGGCAGAAAAGGGATGAGCAGCAAAAATAATTAAATATTTTATCTTCAATTTCCACCAAACTTATACATAATCATCTCCATAATATGGCGCCGTTCCAGTCAGGGGTGCACGGAGGAGTTGATGGGCACCAACATTGATAAATAAACCTATTTTAACGCCGATTTCCACCAAATTTTGATTTACATTCTTCTCCATGATACGACGAGTCTAATCGTATGATTAAAGACTCCAGATTGGTGCCGTTGGGGTGAGATATTGGAGTGAGCATTAAATTTGATAACATTGATTTAGTTGCCGATTACCACCAAACTTATAAATAATCATCTCCATTATATCAGGAGTCTAATGGACGTGGTTCACATGTGTCAAAATATCGCAGTTCGATTCATGAATGGGGAGAGGAGGGGCACCAAACCTAATACAAATATGTTTAGACTAATGTCCACCAAATTCATACACGATCATTCTCCAATGTTACGATGAATCAAATAATGTGGGTTAAAGACGCCACAATTTGTTCCATTTGGGTCAGGGATGGAGAGATGAGGGGCACTAACATTGATAACTTGAGAATGTTTTAGTTGCCGACATCCACCAAAGTTATATATAGTACATCTCCTTATATCCAATAAACCAACAGACCTATACTGTCGCAAGTTCCATCATACTTTATTTTAACTGTATGTGGTATATAACACCTGATTCGTATCGCGTTAGATATAAAATATTTATCTAACCCGGTCCAGATTCAATATTAAATACTCAAAAACACTTATTCACATATCTCCGTTATTTAGTTCATATTAATCCTCGATTAATCCTATTACATGTATTATGTTAAAGTGTTTATTACTGTTTAATTCGAGTGATTTGAATTAAATCCGCGTTAACATTTATATCCGGGCATGTATCCTTGCCCCAATATCTCCTACAATGATGAGAGCTGTATTTATTATAGATAAATGTCCGAGGTGTTGAGATTTTGGACGATTAATTGTCCTTAAAGGGACATATTCTGTATTTATGTAGATCTCTTCTTGTAGATTATGTCCCAGTGCCTCAGACCTGGCGCGGAGTTTACTGGTATTATGGTCCGGCGTCCGCGTGGTTAACGCTGAAGTTTTCGTTCGGCGCCGATGGTAGTTTATATGGGACTGCAGATGATCAATATGGTGGTTTGTCAACAATACAAGGAACATGGGAATCTCAGCCAACAGCTCGGGTAGTATTCATTTGGAAGTATGCTAACACTAACGATGAATACATGATGACAGCAGACATAAGTCAGTATATGGACTCGATGACAGGCGAATGGTACGAACTACCGGACGGAAGTCGCTATAATTGGGATGCGGCATTAGAGAACCACCCATGATTTGTCGTTAACCCTTTCATGACTGGAGTATCCTGCAAGTTTGTGGGAAAACCCTGTGCCTATGCATTCACTAATATATGCGAGTCTCCCATATGGAGAGTCGCCTATAAGAGGATACATATATAAGAGGCCTAACAATATTTACCTTGACCTTGTAAGCCAGTTCGAGGCTCCCGATGGGAGACTCGTATATATAAGAGAATGCACTGGCGCATGATCTTTAATTCTGCACCAGCGCAGCTCCCGTCATAAAAGGGTTAATCAAGTTCAACGACACGTCAGCCATCATATAAGTGGAGATGAATTTCTGACGTGGCTATAGAGGGTATCAAATGAGTGTATGCACCTTGGAGTTTCCATGGCAACAGCATCCCGCCCCTCCTGGACCAGATCTAAAACCAAAATTTGCTGAAGATAAAATGCAATAGCGATGTGACTAATGGGTGAACATAACCAACTTCAATTGCGGAACATCAATCTTATCATCAATCTGATATAGAAACATATATTGTGTTGTTGGTCTAAAAACACCCCCTTTAATGATTGCTGGGAAAATTAAACAATGAGAACAATATCAAGCTTTATATATGTGTGTAAACGGTATGTGGGGCATGAAATAGTGCCTGTCATTTGCAGAATGGGGTCCCCAGATGGTGAATTTGGTGATGCTATCCTGTACAGCGGGCTATATAGCATCACCAAATTCCCCTCTGGGATCTCATTCTGCTTAGGACTCATCTTCTGAGAAGTCTATATATGGTCTACAATTAACATTGTTTATAGATACTTTTTCCTTTCAGTTCAGTTACTATATCACTAATTTGGTGAGGTAAAATGCATAATCGATGTGACTAATGGGTGAATATCACCAACTTCAACTGGGTAACTTCAATATGACCCTATAGTTCTCCCATATCAGTTGAGTCCTAGGCTGAATGAGGTGAATTTGGTGACGCTAGCACGCGCCGTGTGGGATGGCGTCACTAAATTCACCACCAGTAGACATCATTCTGCAAATGACAGACACACTATATCTAGACTTGCCTGATGGAAATTTGACCCTCCACCCCCTTACTAACTTGTTTAATATAGTTAGTTAACTTGTGTACATCACCAACTTCAACTGGGGAACTTCAATCTGATCCTAGGTCTGCCATATCAATTGAGGGCCTAAGCAGAATGAGGTACCCAGAGGGTGAATTTAGTGATGCTAGCCCGCTATGCCACATACCGTCACTAAATTCACCCCTTTTACAAATGTCTACCCATTCGACAAGCCTCCGAATGCGTGGACTCAACGACAGGCGAATGTACGATCTAATATACGGAACACTCTATAATTGGGAGGCGGCACTCGAGAACCACCCGTGGCGTATTCATTGGTCAAAATCAACGACACTTCAAATAATAATCCTGAATACATCTTTAATATAAAATGGATAAATAAAATCTTTTAAAAATTGACTGGTTGTTGCTATAGTCCAGGCGTCTCCAGTGCTTGCTGCAGGACAACGTTCTGGGGTAGCATTCCAGATACAGAGAGAGAGAGAGGGAGAGAGAGATCCGTTACCAACGTTACATATATAAGTTACGGTCAGATTTGAACGGTAATGTGCTTGAAATGGATACAAATGTCAAATAGTCGTTATCCAGACGATATTCTGATAAACTTCACCTCGAGATATTAACCAAATGTTCACACAGTTGCCCTTTTCGTGCCATTTTCGCTTCAATAAGAAACCGCATTGATCGCTATATTTATATGCTGGAAAATGCTACCAAACACTCACAGAGATGCGCGCTGGGAGAACCCCTCTGGTCCTATGCTGACACAATATAGACCACTCTATCACGATCTATCTGCAATTAGACTGCCTTATTGGTTTAAGGCCATATCAGATTAACCACTTTCGTGATAATATCGCTATATGTTCCAAATGGTATCAGATTCTCACACAGATATGCGCACAAACGGAAGCACTAGGATCACCTCCCCTGTCCTATGTTGATACCACATTGACTACATTATCACATTCTAACTGCAATTAGACTGGACTATTGGCAATACGGCCATTTAAATTTAACAGAAACTTATCCTCGTTCGTTATAATATCGATATATACAGCCTGTGGTACCTGAATCTAACACAGAGATGCGCACAGACGGAAGGGCTGTGGCATACAAACTTGTTGCCTATAAGGCCATATCAGATTAATCACTTTCGTGATAATATCGTTATATTCGGCTAAATGGTACCCGACTCTCACACAGAGATACACACAACCGGAAGAGCTAGGGTCGCCCTTCATGTCCTATATTAACACAACACAACTTTTGCCCATAAAGCCATCTAAATTTAAACAAGTTCATGCTAATAACGCTATATGCTGCCAAATGGTACCCGCCTCTCACACAGATATGTGCACAATCGGAGATGCTATGATCACACCTCCTGGCCTACTCTGATACAAAATAGACTACTTTATCAATGATCTAACTGCAAATAGACAACCATTTTGCTTATAAGGCCATATAAACTTAAAGTGTTCGTTGTTATGAGTCATCGCGTTTATCGCTATATATGTGGACAAAGGACACCCGAATCTCACACACAGATACGCACAATGCGGCCATTTCAATTTAACAGAAACTTAACCACGTTCGTTATAATATCGATATATGCAGCCAATGGTACCCGACTCTCACACAGAGACACACAACCGGAAGAGCTAGGGTCACCCATCATGTCCTATATTCACACAACATTGACTACTCTATCACAATCTTACTACAATTAGAAAGTGTTCGTTGTTATGTCATCGAATTTATCGATATATGTGGAGAAAGGACATCCGAATCTCACACAGAGATGCGCACAATTGAAAGCTCTACCATCGCCCATCGGGTTCTATTCTGATACAAAATAGACTACTCTATCACGATCTAACTGCAAATAGACTGCCTTTTTGCTTATAAGGCCATATAAACTTAACAACTGTTCGCTGTAATAAGTAATCGCATGTATCGCTATATGCTAGTGGGATGTGCTAGTTGGAATACAAAGCTCGAGCTAGTATAGTTGGAATACAGAATGAGCTAGTCCACTATAGATTCACTGAGCGGGAACTGCGACGTGATTAATTGTTAAACTGAGTTTATTACGCCACCTGTGGTGTTTCTAGCTTCTGAGATTTTGATATTGCGTGGTGGACAGGGCGAATGTATTCTTGGAGATTGTTTTTACCTTACTTAATCGTACCGATATAATCAAGTAGATGCCGAAATTGTAAAGTTAACGCCACCGGTGTATAATACGTTTATGAAAATATGATAAATCGTATCGATAGAGTCAGGACAGGCTCAAATTGTAAACTTAAAGTCACCAGTGTAATAATATGTTGTTGAAAATATAAATAATTTGATAGACTGAAAATAATATATAACCCATTGGGAGCCCCTGATGTATTCTTGTTTGTACCTTACTCAATCGTACCGATAGAATCACGTAGATGCTTAAATTGTAAAGTTAACGCCACCGGTGTATAATACGTTTTTGAAAATGTGTTAAATCGTATCGATAGAGTCAGGACAGGCTGAAATTGTAAACTTAAAGTCACTTGTTGTTGAAAATATAAATAATCTGATAGACTGAAAATACCGTGTAACCCATTGAGAACCCCTGGTTTAGTGAAGTGCATGATTCACCTCCATCTTTATTTTCTGGAATTATCACCAAGATTTCTCCACTCTATTCTCTTAAAATGTACCCTGGTCGGTCATATTCTTTTGATAATTCTATCTAAATACATCTTAGCTACTATTCGGATCTGCTGTCCCGGTCGAAGAAGGTTTAGTTTGACCAAAACGGCTATTGACAAAAGTTTGTTTACAAAAATTGAGCATACTCAATGACCCGTAGGCCGTACACGCTGTAAATTTTGTATCGAAAACAAATTCAATTTCTTCCATCTAAAACATAATTACGCGCTGAACTCTGTCATTTTAAGAATATAGTAGTATTATACACATACACACCAAGTTTCAGCTCAAAATTTTGAAAAATGACAGTTTTATAGACATAAATCGATTTTAATGGGAAATCCTGACCTGTGTTAAATTTATCATCGAAAAAAAAAATTCATTTTTTCGATCTAAGAAATAATTACGTGATGTACCCTGTCATATTTGACCGGTTCTACCTGACAATTGTGTGACAGTACAGTCGCGTTACTTTATACGTCAACATTGGTCATTATCACTCGACAAATTTATTTCGGTCTATCGTATCAGTATCAACCCCTATTTCCCCCGCGTAGCCTGACTAAGTGTCTTTATCGCTCCACTAATTTGTATCGTTTCATCGGTATGAATTCCATATCCAATTATCCACATATAACCAACCCAACCTCTAATCCCGGTCCAATTTATTTATTTCTTTCATCGGTAAATAGTCATGTTACGTAATATTTTATCTCGTGATACTTGTACTTATATGTCTATGGTATTACTATAGTATACCGTATATGTATATCAATTGCTATTCCTTTCTATATAATCCTGGTGCCAACTATAGTGATAATTTCAGACCCCCCCCCAATTTTATATAATTGCTGCTTTAGTAGTCACGATGCATTACATGGCAAAATCGATCCACTAATTTATGTCAGTTCATCAACTTCATCGGTACAAACCCCTTTTTTCTCCGAGTCCATATAACCAACCCAACATCTTATAGAACTCCATAAATGACTATTCTGGCACTATATAGAGATGACTAAGATTCTGACACCCCCCTATGTTATAGCCTTGTTGCAACAGTAGAGTTGATATGCATAATATGTCAACATTGGTCGTTATTGCTCTACAAATTTATATCGGTTCAACCCTTAGTTCCCTGTATCGCCCACCCCTCCCTCAATTTATTTTTTCATTTGTATTATAGTCTCGTCACATACACATTTTATCTTTTGTAACTTTTGCTTCAAAGCGTCGAGATCCGCTTTTTGAAATGTAAGCAGGCTTCAAACTCATCTTATCCAAGAAAAACTCTGGTTACATAAAAAAATTGTGTATACGGTGTACGCGCATTTGTTGCGTTAAAAACCAAAGGTCCCAAGTCAAGGTCCAAATCCCCAACACACTGATGTGAGGTTTAACTCCATCTACATACAGTAATGTCCAAAGTAATTCATCACTTAACCACAGCAAAATTGTGTGTATTTTTTCATGATTCTAAATCCTGAAAAATTACCCATAATTATGCTGTGGTTAAAGGGTCAATTACTTTTGGCATTACTGTAACCAATATAAGGATTTGAGGTTTAATGATAACTCAATCATCATACAGTAATGTTCAAAACAATTGACCACTTAACCACAGCAGAATAATGGGTAATTTGAGGATTGTAAATGCTGAAAAAATACATAATTCTGCTGTGGTTAAGTGGTCAATTACTTTGGGCATTACTGTAACCAATATAAGGATTTGAGGTTTAATGATAACTCAATCCTCATACAGTAATGTCCAAAGTAATTGACCACAGCAAAATTATTGGTAAATTTTCAGGATTTCAAATCCTGAAAAATTACCAATAATTCTGATGTGGTTAAGTGGTCAATTACTTTGGGTATTACTGTAACCAATACAAGGATGTGAGGTTTAATGAGAACTCCATCCATATAACTAATAATTATGTGTGAAAATCAAAACAAAATAAATTCCATGATGGCGTCCAATATGGACTGCCTAATTCTGCTCCAAAACATGTATATTCAATATATGGATGTTTATTGGGGGAAACCGATTATTTCAATGATATTTTCATTAACTGTGATCCAAAACCCGACTTACGGGAGCGTGCGACTGTATCTTAAGCATATGTGCCTATTTAATGAGCCAACAATTGGAATCCCAACAGAGAAGATTGGCGTGGGTCCCTTGCGCGATCTGTCCATCGAAAACTATTTAGACATCTCAAGACACGTAAGACCCAATAAGTTAATATACAGAATAGATACATCTATTGCCTGAGTGACTAATATTTATATTTGTTACAATGAGGTCAAATAGTTGCGAAGCCAGCACCACAATTCTTTCCCTCCATAGTAAATCTTAAAACAACTTCTAAAGAATTAATAATTCACCTTATATTTGGTATGAAGCGTCCTTGGTTAACTGGAGTTCATATTTGTTAACATCACGTCACCAAGGTAATTACTTGCGAAGCCACAACTATTTCCCTCCATAGTAATTATCAAAACAACTTCTTAAGAACAATTGACCAGGTCAGTCGCGCAATTATTGGAAGAGCCACGGTCAATCATTTTTTTTAAAACCAAATGTTACATTTAAATTATTGCTTTATTTAACAAAACAAAAATGAGAAAATTTAACTTTTACTACTTGCTAAATTTTATCTTTTAATTATTTCATTTAAATTTTAGTATTTACAGTATACTATGTCCAAGTCTTTATAATCTGTTGAGTGACCCCACAGTCGTTTACTTTGTTAGTAATAATTTGAAGGATTACTTGTTTAAACGCAATTGTTATCAAAATATTTTATGTATTTTTTATAATTTCTATTTATATGTAATACCATAATCTTGGTGGCGTTACCATTTCTGACTATGGTTTTCTTGTGAGAACCTGCTGAACTGTTCTCGAAAAAGTGCTGAACAGGATTTTGGACTGCTGAACTGGGATGGTAGTCGGTCAAATGGTATTCGCTCTCTGTATTTCGTTATGGTCCATCGACTAAAAGAAATTTACATAACCTATACCCAACTAACTTCATTATAATTTAGCTGAACTGCTCCATATATATATGGACTGCTGAACGGGATTTTGAACTGTTGAACTGGGGTGGTATTTGGCCAATGGTTTCCCCTCCCTGTATATAGTTATGGCCCATCGACTACAAGTCATTTGCACAACCTAAATACTAAATTCTACTAACTGCGTTATAATTGAGTTAAACAGCGTTCGCGAGAATCTGCTGAACGGGCATGGCGGGAGGTCAAAATGTGTCCCCTTCCTGCAGTAGGATATAAACCATAATTATATTACGTACCATTTGTACAATCCACGACCGACTACCGTGGTTATAAGTGAGTAAAACTGAAATCGGGAAATCTGCTGATAAGAATTTTAGGTGGTAACCTGCTGATGAGCAGCTGATTTAGCGGGTTCGGTACTCCCTGCTCCACTAGTAATAAACAAGAAAACCATAGTCAAAAATGGTAACGCCACCAAGATTATAGTATTACATATAAATAGAAATTATAAAAAATACATAAAATATTTTGATAACAATTGCGTTTAAACAAGTAATCCTTCAAATTATTACAAACAAAGTAAGTAAACGATTGTGGGATCACTCAACAGATTATAAAGACTTGGACTTAGTATACTGTAAATACTAAAATTTAAATGAAATAATTAAAAGATAAAATTTAGCAAGTAGTAAAAGTTAATTTTCTCATTTAATTTTTTTTCGTTTTGTTAAATAAAGCAATAATTTAAATGTAACATTTGGTTTAAAAAAAATGATTGACCGTGGCTCTTCCAATAATTGTGCGACTGACCTGGTCAATTGTTCTTAAGAAGTTGTTTTGAGAATTACTATGGAGGGAAATAGTTATGGCTGTGGCTTCGCAAGTAATTAACTTGGTGACGTGATGTTAACAAATCTGAACTCCATACCAAATATAAGGTAAATTAATAATTCTTTAGAAGTTGTTTTAAGATTTACTATGGAGGGAAAGAATTGTGGTGCTGGCTTCGCAACTATTTGACCTCATTGTAACAAATATAAATATTAGTCACTCAGGCAATAGATGTATCTATTCTGTATATTAAGTTATTGGGTCTTACGTGTCTTGAGATGTCTAAATAGTTTTCGATGGACAGATCGCACAAGGGACCCACGCCAATCTTCTGTTGGGATTCCAATTGTTGGCTTATTAAATATGCACATATGCTTAAGATACAGTCGCGCACGAAGCACGCTCCCGTAAGTCGGGTTTT
The DNA here is from genome assembly GCA_032622095.1 of Siphonodentalium dalli. NCBI lineage: Eukaryota > Metazoa > Mollusca > Scaphopoda > Gadilida > Siphonodentaliidae > Siphonodentalium > Siphonodentalium dalli. The sequence continues at coordinate 154,221,674 of CP136062.1, forward strand.
GGAACCCAGTTAATGAAAATATCATTGAAATAATCGGTTTCCCCCAATAAACATCCATATATTCAATATACAGGTTTTGGAGCAGAATTAGGCAGTCCATATTCGACGCCATCATTGAATTTATTTTGTTTTGTTTTAATTTTCACACATATTTATTAGTTATGTGGATGGAGTTCTCATTAAACCTCACATCCTTATATTGGTTACAGTAATGCCCAAAGTAATTGACCACTTAACCACAGCAGAATTATGGGTATTTTTTCAGCATTTAAAATCCTGATAAATTACCCATTATTCTGCTGTGCTTAAGTGGTCAATTACTTTGAACATTACTGTATGAGGATTGAGTTATCATTAAACCTCAAATCCTTATATTGGTTACAGTAATGCCCAAAGTAATTGGCCACTTAACCACATCATAATTATGGGTAATTTTTCAGGATTTAAAATCATGAAAAAATACCCATAATTTTGCTGTGGTTAAGTGATCAATTACTTTGGACATTACTGTATGTAGATGGAGTTAAACATCACAACAGTGTGTTGGGGATTTGGAACTTGACTTTGGACCTTTGGTTTTTAACGCAACAAATGCGCGTACACCTTATACACAAATATCTTATGTAACCAGAGTTTTTCTTGGATAAGATGAGTTTGAAGCCTGCTAACATTTCAAAATGTTGTCAGTTTTGTATTCTCTGCAGCGGAACTCGACGCATTGAAGCAAAAGTTACAAGAGATAAAATGTGTACGTAACGAGACTATAATACAAATGAAAAAAAATAAATTCAGGGAGGGGTGGGCGATACAGGGAACTACGTGTTGAACCGATATAAATTTATAGAGCGATAATGACCAATGTTGACATATTATGCATCTCAACTCTACTGAACATTGCAACAAGGCTATAAAATATGTTGTGTCAGAATCTTAGTCATCTCTATATAGTGCCAGAATAGTCATTTATGGACTACTATAAGATGTTGGGTTGGTACGTTATATGGACTCGGAGAAAAAAGGGGTTTGTACCGATGAACTGACATAAATTAGTGGAGCGATGTTGCCATGTAATGTATCGCGATTGTACTAAAGCAGCAATGACATAAAATGGGGGGGGGTATGATATTATCTCTATCTCTATAGATGGCACCAGGATTATATAGAAAGGAATAGCAATTGATATACGTATACGGTATACTATAGTAATACCATAGACATATAAGTACAAGTATCACGCGATAAAATATTAAGTAACGTGACTATAGCGATGAAAAAATTAAATAAATTGGACCGGGATTAGAGGTTGGGTTGGTTATATGTGGATAATTGGATATGGAATTCATACCGATGAAACGATACAAATTAGTGGAGCGATAAAGACCATTGTTATCCTTCATCCCATTTTCCTCTCTTCTGATTGGCTGAGAGTGCGTCACATGGCGGGCGATAAATCACCATATTACCCTCGAGGGTAACATTGTCTCAGTTATTGACCGCTCAGCTGTTACCAGTAAACATAGAACTACGAAGAACTCACCGCGCAGAGATTCTCTGAAAGCTCTCTGATAATTTTGAAAAACACTGTTTTTATAAACCCCACTGTTTCATAACAACCGCGAACTGTGGTGTTTGCTAATTTGCATAATTGTGTGTTTTTTATTTGCAACTAAAGCACGCTATGTATAAATGGTGTTATCACAGACACATATCTGTTATAAGGTGTAATATTCATATTGGACCTTTTTTATATCAATAATAAAGACCGTGGGACAAATATATAAACCTTATTATGTAGTTGGTATGCTGTAGACAATTGCACATACGATGTACATACGTTACAACTACGTTTATGTACTTGATCAAATAGCCACTCTTTGCTGTTTATCAATTGATTATTTCTTTTCTTCAATACATTCATCAGACTTCAGAGAATACCCGTATGTTGCGTAACGATCTGTGACAGATGTCAATTTCTTTTTGCACTACTACAACGTGTTAGTTCCACATTTTAGCATTCTGGAAATTAACACGTCTGTCGGCGTCTTCACGCTCATTTGAAACGAAACCGAACATTTCGCTGCATGGCTACTCAACTTCGAAATTGCTTTACTCCTTTTTCCGTGAACCGATTTCCACAATGCAACCAGCAAACTGACCGGAGAATATCTGCGCAAATGACGGGTATGTTAATTGATCCAGATTATGAATGTTTTATTTTCTAAATAGCGATGATTCCAACATAAAATTAACTTTTCGAACTGGATTAAAGAATATATGCGCGCATTTATACCTGCTATTAAGGAGGTTCGTGTGTACTTCATTGTCAGATAACAAAACAGTTATCACCCTTGTTTTCGTGAGACACGGGGATTTGTCGCCGCTCTCGACCTGGAATGTCACCCTCGGGCCTGGCGGCCCTCGGGTGACATTCCAGGTCTCGAGCGGGCGACAAATCCCCGTGTCTCACTCAATCGCGGGCGATAACTGTATAATGTTGACACTTAGTCAGGCTACGCGGGAGAAAATATGGGTTGATACGATAGGCCGAAATAAATTTGTCGGGTGATAATGACCAATGTTGACGTATAAAGTAACACGATTGTACTGTCGCACAATTATCAGATATAATGGTCAAATATGGACTCTAGTGCCCAATATGGAACAGCTCAGAAAACATTTGCACGGCCCTAAAATTTATTTAACAAGGCAATTGGCATCTGCCATATACAAATCGATTTATGTCGATAAATCTCTTATTTTTCAATTTTTTTAGCTCACACTTGATGTGTGTGAGTGGGATACTTATATATTCCTAAAATGACAGGGTACAGCACGTAATTATTTTTTAGATCGAAGAAATGTTTTTTTTCGATGACAAAATTTAACAGTAGAATAACACAGGATTTCCCATTAAAATAGATTTATGTCTATAAAACTGTCATTTTTCAAAATTTTGAGCTGAAATTTGTTGTGTATGTGTGTAATACTTATATATTCTTATAATGACAGAGTTCAGTGCGTAATTATGTTTTAGATGGAAGAAATTGTTTTTGTTTTCGATAATAAATTTACACTACAGCGTGGACCGTGGACGGGTCATCGAGTAAACGCATTTTATAAACAGGCTTTTGTCAATTGCCATTTTGGTCAAACTAAACCCCTTTCGACCGGGACAGCAGATCCGAATAGTAGCTAAGATGTATTTAGATAGAATTATCAAAATAATTTGACCGATTCGGATGCAGTTTAAGAGAATCGAATGGAGAAATCTTGGTCATAATTCCAGAAAATAAAGATGGCGATAATCACAATGAAACTACCCAAAATTCACTTCACTAGACCAGGGGTTCGCAATGGGTTACACATTATTTTCAGTCTATCAAATTATTTATATTTTCAACAACAAGTGACTTTAAGTTTACAATCAGCCTATCCTGACTCTATCGATACGATTTATCATATTTTCATAAACATATTATACACCGGTGGCGTTAACTTTACAATTTCGGCATCTACGTGATTCTATCGGTACGATTGAGTAATGGTACAAAACAAAATGTCCAAGAATACACAGGGGCTCCCAATGGGTTATATATTATTTTCAGTCTATCAAATTATTTATATTTTCAACAACATATTATTACACCGGTGACTTTAAGTTTACAATTTCAGCCTGTCCTGACTCTATCGATACGATTTATCATATTTTCATAAACATATTATACACCGGTGGCGTTAACTTTACAATTTCGGCATCTACGTGATTCTATCGGTACGATTGAGTAAGATACACAAAATCTCCAAGAATACATTCGCCCTGTCCACCACACAATATCAAAAATCACAGAAACTAGATACACCACATGTGGCGTAATAAACTAATATCTTTAAAGAAACTTCTTTTTGATTATTCCGACACTGTGGTTGAAATAACTGTTCCGCGCCATTTTCCATCGGGGTATATCTAATGGCCATATGCCGTGAACATGCTGTACTCCATGTTCGCAAACGCCTAACGATTTTCCATTTATTTGCAATTTGAATACGATCTATAACCCACTCTGTTCACATGCATATTTCAAGAAGCTCTGGATACGGGGGGGGGGGTGAAGATATTATGTCGATGCTCGCAATTGTATGATAACGAAAGCCATTTAAATATCTACAGCACACGGAGCCATCCATTGGGACCAAACTTTCTGCTGACAGACATTTTCACAAACCAGACCAAACTCCCATATTTGTGCACTCCTTGGGTTTGGAATTATCCGGCTGGTAACTCAAACTTTCCAACTGTTGAAAACTTCTACCTGATACCTCAACGTAAAACAATTGCCAATAGCAATTTCAGATACACATTTGGACTAAATATAGATAAATATGCTATTGTTGGTCTAACAACAAAACATGCTCCGTTATATATGGTTAGAAGATCAGACAATGGGAGCAATTACCACCGATATGCATATGGTGTGAAATTTCCAACAAATGTTGAAACTTTTGACCATAGTTGGGGGAGACAGACACCCGAGCCCACGCGTCACCACACCCTGTGTGTTTGGTAGCCATACATGAACTATACACCACAGTCCCATGAACCAAACCAAATCCACAACTGATTTGCCAAAAAGAAATTGCCGCCTCATATAAGCATGTATTATATATACATGGACTATTAAGTTATAGAATTTCTAAATAATAATCATTTTCGCTCGGTTCGGAAGGTATTGTTATATGAATGCAGTAATTTGGCGACATGGAGTGGGGTGTTACACCCAATCCCAACTTCGGTAAAATTGTTCAACAGTTAGAAATTTAATAATGATATGAATTTCCAATATGGACTATAGGTTGCATGTTGATCGAAGCAATTAACTTGCACCAGCACGGCTAATACTGTTCTGATTGAGCCCAATTATCATAATATAAACCGCCCTGTTCTCGCGTGTGTAATCTTTGCAGCAATACAATAATAGGGTTTAGAGCACAATCCCATTGTTACAATCGTTCCCTGGTTTTGGTACACCAACTCCCAAGGCTGGCGAAGGAATAATTCAGTGATTATCCCATTGTTAGGCACACGCAACTCATAACAGACAACTCGCAAGGGCGCTTCAAAGTGAGACCAGTCCGTGTTGTTTCGGACATATCTATTCACATTCAACGGCGATCAGTTCATGTTAATCAGGTTGGGCGTGGCCAACCGGCTTTTTTGTCCAATTGCGGCCAGCGCAGGGATTGTGCGTCGTTGCCAAAACAAGATCAACGGCACATTTCCAGTTGATTGCATTATGTGGTATCAATTGTGCTCTAAGTCGGCCAGAGCACGCGAATAGTTCTTTACCAGAATAAATCTCGTCTTCGACTCGATTGATTCTGGTAAAGAACAATTCTTGTGCTCTAATCCTTACACATATGTGACTGATATATTGTGCAACTACATTGAACATGCCATTAACATGGCCCGATCACAAACTTGTCAAACAATTAGGTCTTATAATATATAGTTCCCCGTCTGATTCATGTATGCATGTAAATTGAAAGGTCGATGCCCTTGATTTGGATACATAACATATACTACTATAATTGATAGGCCCCTATGCTCAGATATGAACAATTTGTGGGCCGATTTAGAACTTTAATGCTAGCGAATGGCATGAACATTCTTATTTTTTGTGAAAGTTGTCTCTTTTTCGAAATTTTTCTCAGAAATGGCATGTCCGAATACATGCATTCCTCATTGGTCGATTAAATTCAATAATCTGAACGACAGAACTGGATTTTATCCAATGTAGTACGACCGAGAATGTAGACATATTGGCCTATATACCTATATTTGAAGCTAGCTACCCTCAACAGGAAATGGCAAAATTAACCACCATTCACTTTAAAATTATATTATATTTAGTCATTTATTAATAATAATAATAATATAATCTCACACACGGTTGTTTGGAATATCATAGATAGTAGACATATAGACTATATAGTGTCTATGTAATATAATAAATACATGCTATACATATAATTAGGCTACAACTGCATTGTTTGGTGAACTTATGTAGGCCTAAGTTCTAACATATAGGCCTATTTATGAATCCTTTTACTATCAAGATACACGTACACGGCGCTGCATTCTACTAGTAAGCGATTATTTAATGACCCAATTATGTCTGATAAGATAAAAATTATATTGTTAGGCTTGACATAATTTATAATTGCTGATCGCAACAATGAAACAAGAATCAAGATGTGCTTATATGCACACACATTAACAATCTCTCTCTCTCTCTCTCTCTCTCTCTCTCTCTCGCTATCTCTCTCTCTCCCCCTCTCTCTCTCTCTCTCTCCACCAGGAAATTCTTCAAACGAAGCCAACCCCAGTTTGCAGCCATTTGTTGCAGTTATGTGATATGACCTTAAAAGCAATAAGGCAGTCTAATTACAATTATATCCTGATATAGTATTATTCTGGTACAAGTTGGCATCATTATAGGACATGATTGATGACCCTAACGCTTCAGTGTGTGCGCATCTCTGTGTGAAAGTCGGGTAGCATTTGGCCGAATATGGAGACATCATCACCAAAATGGTTAACTTGATATGGCCTTAAAGGCAATAAGGCAGCCTATTTGCAGTTATATCCCGATAGCGCAGTATATTGTGTATCAGAATAGGACCGGATGCGTGATCCTAGCTCTTCCAATTGTTTGCATCTCTGAGTGAGATTCGGTTACCATCTGGTCGAATATACCGATATTAGCACGAAAGTTGTTAAATTTAGATGGCCTAATAGCAATAGTTCAATATAATTACAGTTAGACCATGATAGAGTAGTCTATTGTGTGTCAGAACAGGACCGGATGGTTGATCCTAGCACTTCCGATTGTGGGCTTTTTGAGTGAAATTTGGCCGAATATGATTAAATTTAGATGACCTCATAGGAAAAGGTTCAGTCTAATTGCAGTTAACTCTCTTCGGTTTGTGCGCATCTCTGTGTGAGAGTCGGGTACCATTTGACCGAATATAGCGATATTAGCTCGAAGGTGATTACAATTAGATGATATTATATGCAAAAGTTCAGCCCAGTTGCAGTTAAATCGTGATATAGTAGTCTATGTTGTAACAATATAGTACATTAGGGGTGACTCTAGAGCTTCAGTTTGTGTGCATCTCTGTGCGAGAGTCGGGTATCATTTCGCCAAATATAGCGTTATTAGCACGAAAGTGGTTAAATTTAGGTGGCCTTATAGGCAAAAGTTCAGTCGAATTGCAGTTATGTCGCAATAGCGTAGTCTATGTTGTATCAATATGGGACACGAGGGTAGAACATAGAGCTTCAGTTTTGTGCGCATCGCTGTGTCAGAGACGGATATCGTTTTTCCCCGATATATGATATTATCACGAAAGTGGTTAATTTGATATGGCCTTAAAAGCAAAAAGGCCGTATAACGGCAATTATACTCCGATAGAGTAGTCTATTTTGTATCAACTTGGTACATTAGTGGTGCCCCTAGCGCTTCAGTTTGTGTGCATCTCTTTTTGTGAGTCGGGTATACATTTTCCCGCATTTAGCGATACATGCGGTTACTTATTAGAACGAACTTTGTTAAGTTTATATGACATTATAAGCAACAAGGCAGCTAATTTGCAGTTAGATCCCGGTAGAGTAGTCTATGTTGTATCAATACTGGATATGACGGGTGACCATATTGCTTCAGTTTGTGTGCATCTGTCTGTAAGAGTCGTACACCAATTTTCCGCATATACCGACAAATGCGGTTACTTATTACAACGACCAATTGTTAAGTTTAATGGCCTTGTACGCAAAAAGCCGGTCTATTTGCAGTTTGATCACGATAGAGTGGTCCATTTGGTATCAGAATATGTCAGGAGGGGTGACCCTAGCATGTCCGATTGTGCGCATCTCGGTGTGAGACGGGTACCATTTGGCCGAATATACGATATTATCACGAAAGTGGTTTTTATATGCATTAGAAGCAAAAGGGCAGCCTAATTGCAGTTAGATAATGAGAGAGTAGTCTATTTTGTATCAATAAAGGGGTGACCACAGATCTTCAGTTTGTGCGCATCTCTGTGTGAGTGTCAGGTACCACTGATGCAAATCTGAAATTATACTAACATAAAATGTTAAAATAGGTGTTCCAATTTTTATCATTATCAAATTTAGAAAATAATGACCAGTGGTCATGGACGATTAATAATGATCAGTGTTCATGGACGATTAATAATGACCAGTGTTCATGAACGATTAATAATGAACACTGGTCATGGACGATTAAAATGACCAGTGTTCATGGACGATTAATAATGACCATTGGTCGAGGACGATTAATAATGACCAGTGTTCATGGACGATTAATAATGACCAGTGCTCATGGACGATTAATAATGACAGTGTTCATGGACGATTAATAATGACCAGTGGTCATGGACACGATTAATAATGACCAGTGTTCATGGACGATTAATAATGACCAGTCGTCATGGACGATTAATAATGACCAGTGGTCATGGACGATTAATAATGACCAGTGTTCATGGACGTTAATAATGACAAGTGTTCATGGACGATTAATAATGACCAGTGGTAATGGACGATTAATAATGACCAGTGTTTATGGACGTTAATAATGACAAGTGTTCATGGACGATTAATAATGACCAGTGTTCATGGACGATTAATAATGACCAGTGTTCATGGACGATTAATAATGACCAGTGTTCATGGACGATTAATAATGACCAGTGTTCATGGATGATTAAATAATGACCAGTGTTCATGGACGATTAATAATGAACAGTGTTCATGGATGAATAATAATGACCAGTGGTCATGGATGATTTCGAAAGGTAGCCGCTGGTTATATAATAATATTCGATATTTTATGTCATGAATAAAGACAAATGCAATGTCTTTTCTAGATATATAGTTTTCGGTGACTATAAACTATATTTCTACTTGATCAAATAACGTCGCTGTATGTAGCTAGAATATGTAAATATGTGACAAGATGAGCCGGTGATAAAGTAATTGGCAACATATAGCCGGGCTCACTGAAAATAAAAATTAATCTTGCATCAATTCGGAGCGGTCCACCAACTTTTCTTACCAGCAATAAAGGGCGTTTCGTATATGTACCTAAACAGTTGCAACTTAAATATAATGATATACTGGCTCTGCTTTAGAGCCAGAAGCCGCCATCGCACGCCGCCGGCAGCCATATTGTCAACAAGCCGCCGCCAGCCATATTATCTCTAACGCCAGCCACATGGAAAAATCTCCGTCGCCGGAATTGTCAAATGGCTGAGCCGCATGCATGGGCTTATATGTCAAACACAACTTTACTGTGAATCGCAAAGAACTAAACCGCATTGCCCAATATTGGAACACTCACATGGAGAGGGCATGGTTGTTATATTATCAGAACACCCGGGCCTCTTAGTGTGGAATAGACTATTCCAATGCATGCTTTAATATAACTGAATGGGAGAATCCATTCAGTATTGAAAGGGTTAAAATATAAATTGTTGTTTTCGACACGACTCAGTCTCAGACATCCGTCAATCAGGCATTTGTCAATATAACCTGTATGTAGCAGAGAATAGAAAATAGTTCGAAATATTATATCATTACTATCGGATTCATCATCTAATGATTAAATGCATATATCGCCAGGTGCCAGTGATGATAGCAGTCTGAACTCTGGAAGTCGACAGACGTCACAATTTAACACCAAAAAGAGCACATGCATGTGCTCTGGGATTCTATATACGGGTTCACCACAAACGCTAAAACAAACGGGGCCTATAACCGGGGATTAGGAACATTTCGGAAACGAAAATACGATGAATGATAACGTCTCAGCCGGCTGAGCCACCATATTTCGTCAGCCGCGACTGAGCCGGCTTAGCCAGCAAACCAGCCACAAAATTGGTTGAGCCAGCCGCGAAAACGATTTGTCGTGGCTTCGTGGTCTAATCTGCTTCGTGGCAAAAGGTGCATTTATATGTAATGGAGATATTTAAAGAGCGAAGTAAATTTTGGCAAAGTATTGTGTTCCAGAAATTGATCCATGATACGTGACGTCCAAATGGTTCATGAAAACTGTGACGTAACAGTTCCCAGACGCGGCCGAAAGGCACGTCTGGATACTGCAATTTCACTTTTGGGACCACTTTGGCTTTATTTACAAGCAAACTATAATAATCGAGCGTTTTCATATTCATCTGGTCAATATTTGCAAAACCAATTGAACGACAAATTTGAAAACAGGAAAAGATGGGAGGGTGGTCATGGCATGTGGAACTTGTTCGAGAATAAATTCGGATTTTGATTTAGACTTAGCTGTTATCTTGCCAAATATTACTATTTCTTATCATCAGCGGAGTACATGACTTGTTGAATGTGATTCAAACGAAAGGCTTTCATTCTAAGATCAATGTTTACTACAGCTAAGCCTCCATCAACACGATCTTGATAGAGAACTTTGCTTTTTACTAATTCAATCTTCGAACCATAAATTAATCGAAACATCGGTCTTTGAAATCTATCATGATAAAAGAAAGGTAACTCTAATATTTGTCCGACATACCATAATTTGCTACAAGCAAAGACTTTAGATAGAGTTGTCTTTCCGTGATAAGAGAAGCGACGTGTTATCCATAAATTCAGTGGGGGTTTGTTCTTCACATTTTGTCTAAATCGGGTGCCAAATATCATCATAGGTCGTTGCGTTACCGAATTTAATATCAAGTAATTTTTCGGATCCATCAGGCCATAATTACTCTATTTATGAAGTCTGACCCATGCATCAAATCAATAAGTTCAATACATTAGTTGCATCGCGTGCATTATCCGAATTAACGCCCCTAAATTACTATTTCTTTTGTTGCAATAAATCGATTATGATAACTAAAGCGTATTTTGAAGAAATGTTGTTGTTTTGTTGTATCTTGATGATATGGGGAGTAATAATAAACACCTATTGGCAAAATTTTTCGATCTTATAATGATCAGTGGCTCATGGGGGACAAACTTGTACAGTTTCATATCTGTGTCACCATTTGAACATAACCCACATATGCATTATCCGACACTGTCTAATTTACGGGAAATTACCACGGACCATGCAGAGTGTTGATCCCTGTGGGACTTCACGGTTCAAAGCCCACGTATATTCTTGGGGGAGAATGATCCATTAAGCCTAAGTCGATTAGTTGTTCGCAACAGATGGAGTCATGATAAATTATGAAGGCTCCCCTCAACTTTGTTGTTCGACAATTTGCTGGGATCAATATGTGGTATTCACGAAACCACCATGCACGACTTCCTGTCGCACCATTATCATGCCAGCCTGAGATATATTGAACCCTCTCCTCACAATATAAACAACGCTGTACAATCCACAATATCGACACATATAAAGGCGCGTACTTGTCACAAAATGAGAGAATTAAAGTAACTTTATCACCATATAATAATACAATAAAGTCATTGTTTTTATTAGGACACACAATTTCCACACATGCACAAAAATATAGAAATGTATGACTTTTAATTTTGTAGTAGACATGGTGAAATTGACAATACAAGTGTCATTATTCTTTGGTGATTCCTATGCAAGTCCTTTTAAGCTTTGTCTATGTACGCACTGTGTCATTTGTATCTTAATGTGTTGTGCTATATATAAGACTAAGCGCATAAAGTATATGTCTTCTTAAAAATAACTTCTCTCTTAAAAAGTGTCCAGAGATGTCTTGCCTATTTATACGGATAATTTCTTTTTATTAGCAAAGGATTTGGCAGAGTGATTTTTTATGTTGACTAATATGTTAATTTAGTATGAAACATGTATCCCGGGACCGGTGTACATAATTTCAACTCCCAATTTGGATACACCCGACCAGGATTTATAGAACAACACAACCAATCTATGCCTGGCAATGTTTAGCAATACATATGGACATGATAACATTGTTTCCAAATTTTAAAGAATACCACCCTATTCACACGTAATGCTAAAAATATCATAGGCATATATGAGTTGTTGTTTCATTAATGTTGGTCAGGTTTATACATATTTAATACTAAAACAGAATGGTCCACTGGCACCATAGCCGTCATGATATATATAAAAAAATCTACACGACCGAACAATTTTAAACAAACAGTGACTGACACTTACATAAATATGACTTGCAGATATTTAGCCACACAACCAGGGGGCAGTAAAAAAGTTGCGAGACGTGGGGGTGTTTTTTTTACATTGCCATTTTTTTTTACAGCCACCCACCCTTTCTTGCATTTTTTTTCATAAAATTTTAGACACCCACCCCAAAATCCCAAAGCTTTATGTTGGTCCCCTCTGTAAAAACGACCAACCGCTCTATATTGATCCCTTCTTTGAAAGACCAAATTATATGTTACTTCCTGTTTACAAACATGTGCAAGACACATATTTTCTTGGCTGATAATTATGCGATAATCAGCAGTAATCAGTGATAATCTCAACTAAATTGAACTCTAAGCAATCAACAAAGGTAGAATATAATGTGATTATACTGGTAAATGTATAACCCAGCCTATTCATCTGTGTGAATAGATGAAAAATATGTTGAATCCCCTGGAATGACAACAAAAAATAACTAGGGCCAAAACATAACTAGGGCCAAATGTTAAGGCCTATAATAGAATAAAGAAATTACACAAAATTAAATTTATCTATTTTTCAGACATCAACCAGCATCAACTAGTAGGCCTAGAGCCTGTAGTAATACCAAAAAAGGAAAATGTGCATATGAACCAGTGTACGAATTAGCTTTTATATATGCCTGCATGACAACCGACCCGACCTCGCATTACGACTTAGGACTATGCCTTAAATAATGTTTAACCCTTTGAGTTTGAACGTGGATGGTCAATTTAGTGCCAAATCCATATACACGGATGTGCACTTTAGTGACATGTGACCGTGGAGACGAGGTCGCAGTAAGCGTAACGTCATTGTGTTGGTGTAGGGAAGATAACTCCAATTTGGTCTTCTCTTTACAGTATACCGGCTGTACTCTTGATTTACTATTATATGTCTACCTGTGTCTACTATATATTATTAACTATACATTATTCTGATACATTATGAGAATACCGGCGGTTATTTGAACGAGTGAAAGCCCCGCGCCAGGGTGCTACTAATGCTCTGGGCCATAGTGTTCGAAGGGTTAAAAATAAAATGAGTTGCCCCCGCGTTGAGGGTCACATGGCCATACTTGTACACTGATTAGCTGATATTGTCAGACTGCATTAAGTTCACACTACCCTAGAGCTCTCTGAAGTATTTTTTTTATTGAACTACACCGTGAACAATTTTCAATATAAAAACTGCCAAGCAAGTTGAAACAGACACAATAAAAAAAATTTGCGCGCAAAAAAAATCAATGAAAATTTTGGGACCCACCCCCACAATATTCACTATTTTTCCATTCTATATCAACTTATGGGGGTAATTATAACAATATTGAATGTTTTATTGCTTCTCATATTGCAACATACATCATAAACAAATATGTTTAAAACAGTTGAAAATATGTCAATGAAAAAATAATTGGTCAAAAACTGTTTCCGGCCTCGGTTACCCACCCACCCCCCCCCCCCGCATCACGTCTCGTAAAAAAAATCGCCCCCCCCCTGACATAACTCCTTAGTATGCGGTACTTCGTCCTGGCATTAAACATTAATTTGTCAATTAATGAAAAAACATCAATCAATTTAAAATGACATCCTGAAACTTTAGTCTTGATAAACATTACTTTTGTAGAATAGTTGACATTATCACTAAGTAATGCATGTGAACAACTTTTTTATCAATTACTTTATCTGGTGGCATGTCTGAACATTTTGAGTAAATTGTCAAACTCTCCATAGGGTTCAACGTTAAATTTTGATTGCATCTGTAGTACTGTATCCTCGGAGACTTATCTGATGACACCAACATTCCCAAAAATACATTTCAGAGCCATACTTGATATATGTGCCAAATTTCAACTCGCACAATTCATAATAAGGTTAAAGTGATATGAAACACTCTAGTAGGGTGATCAAAGACGAATTGAGAATAATCGTGCTCAAAGTAGTTATTTGTTACGAATATTAATCCAAATTGACGTTACATACCGTCATTCTTATATATTAATTAAATGCAATGACTCGCGATGGCGAAATCATTTGTGTTAGTTTATCGCCGATATTTGCGTCCCGAATTGAGATGTAAATATTTACAATTGAGCGTAGTTCTGACCATGTTTTCTATGGAGTGATGTGGTCCATTTCTTTGAAATTTTCGGGGATGTTTGTAGAATGCTACATTGTCCAGGTTGGCATAGCGCCTGAGCACTAACTTATCAATTTAACACATCCGAATAAGTCCATAATATGTCTTTAATCGTGTTAGTTAATATGAAACGCTCTTTAAATTCTTAAAACCGTACAAAAAACTTGTTTCCACTGAAATTAGACCGCCATAATTGATACTTTTGTTATTTACAACTCGCACAGTCTACCAGAAGGTTAATCATGAGGATTAATATTTAAACGCTCTTTAATTTCAAAACCAGTCCAAAGACACTTTTTCCACAAAAATTTCAACTGATCACAGGTATCTATTATATATTTTGGAAGATCTGTTTGTTTGTTTGTTTGTTTGTGTGTGTGTGTGTGTAATCGATGAACTCGAAAACGGCCGACCCGATTTCGATGAAACTTGGTATGTGGGGGTATTTTCGGGCCAGGAGTAACATAGGCCTATTGATTTTCAGATCCCAGGTCAACTTTTCACGTGTCGAGGTCAAATCTGTTTTTACGCTGTGTTACGGGACTTTCATTTGAGTTCGGTGCTTACAAATCGATTCGAAACAGCGCGAATAATAAAATGCCAGTCATAATAATGACATGTTTCCTCTTTCCAACGATATATAATGCGTATGTATCCGTTTTAGTTATCTGCCTCAATTAACAAGAAGAAGTGGTACTATCTTCCATCAGGATAAAAACAATGCGTAACTTCTATGACGTCGTTAGAGGTCATAACGTTATATCACGTTAACGCTTAACCGGCCGATGCATTTGACTGTTTCAGACGTCTTGGCGATATCTCGGGCACCGATGGTAATTTATCTTTACGTTGAAACTTGATAATTAATGAACGTGTGTATATGAGGCGCGTTTATATACTTGAGTGGAAATCAAATCGGGTTAAACTGGCGGATTTTTACGGACGAAATTTGATGCATAGGGTATCTCGGTATCCGCTGGGCCAATTTCCCGGTATCCGCTGGGCCGATTTCCACCATTTTTGGGGTGTTGGTGTTTGACCCCACCTGACCTTCAAAATGGTCAATTCAAGGTCAAATCGGGTAAAACCGGATGGATTTCGACGGGTACTTTTGTCGGGTACTTTTGTTCGGGCACTGTGTTTTGGACGGGTCAAATGGTGACCCCACTTGACCTTGGCCTTCAAAATAGACAATTCTTGACCTTCAAAATGGTCAATTCAAGGTCAAAGCCCGGACGAAGTCGGGTCACCTTCTAGTACTTATATATGACAGTAAACATGCTATTGATACAGAAACCGTTCGCATGTTGTGTTTAACATTCCGAAATTTCGCGACCGTTCTTTTTTTCGACCAAAGGAATCTGACTTGTCGTGAAATAGCTTTTCTGCGATATCTTTACAAAACATCGATGAATGTTTGTGACATGTGATCAAGATATCCTTGTAGATTTGTTATGTTGACTAAGATGTTAATTCAGTATGTGAAACATGTATCCCGGGACCGGTGTACAGAGTGGACGGAGAAAGTGTATTCTTTATCATCAGATCAACATAATTTCAACTCCCAATTTGTATAAACCCGACTAGGATTTATAGAACAACAACTAATCTATACCTGCCAATGTTTATCTATGTTTATCTGTGATGAAGTTGATTTTAAGTATATACAATATCTTAATATTTGGGAAAGAAAATTGAAAATAAAATTCATCTGATGATTGTATGATAAAATTTCACATTAAGATATGCAAATTAGAATTTGTGGCAAGATCTCTCCATGTTTTTCAATTTCCAGGAAAAAAGCAAGCCACTTACCGAACTTGCTATGCCTAATAGCATGTTTTTTATTACCATGTGGACGCGAAAAAAATAGAGGGGTACACAAACAAAGGCCTCACAAAAACTTGTTTCCGCTAAAATGTTAAGTTGGAAACAGGTAGATTCTGAAAATAGACACACTGGTTGTATAGAAACCGTTCTCATATCGCTTTTAACATTCCGAAAATGCGCGACCATTTTTTTCGACATAAAGAATCCGACTAACTTCTAACCGTCAATATGAAATATGGGGTATAGATAATTGGCGCAGTTACGCAAAATACCTACAACACAACGCAGTGATTGTGGCAAAATAATGAAAGCGTTATTTGATTACAAGCGGTTCAATAATTTGTGCCCATTAGATCTCCCTGTTATAATCATTTGCAGTACTGCAGGGCTTCTGTCTTAATATACTGAGATTACCGGGAACTATTTCACATAGTGTTGCTGTGCGTGTATCAGTGGGAAAGTTATGGATTTTTAATTTTTCCTCTTAGTTGTGTATTTTAACAAAAGTACGAGTTATTGATCGGACTCAATCTCCAATTATAAAATTGTTAGGCCAATGCATTCTCGTATATATGCGAAAGGACCCATGGACGGTTCGCATATATAAGATAATGCATTGGCACATGGTCTTTAAAGAGAGGGAGATAGAGAGAGAGAGAGAGAGAGAGAGAGAGAGAGAGAGAGAGAGAGAGAGAGAGAGAGAGAGAGTAAACATATCACCAGTGGCCGAGCTCGGCCTTATCTCCTCTTAAAACATTATACATTTTAGACCCCTTCGGAGCCATCTGGGTGGCTCCACGTTAATTCGCAAATATATATATATATATATATATATATATATATATATATATATATATATCTATTATATATTTTGAAAGATCTGTGTGTGTGTGTGTGTATCTGTCTGCGTGTGTGTAATCGATGGACTCGAAAATGGCCCAGCCGATTTCGATGAAACTTGGTACGTGGGGGTATTTTCGGCCGGGGGTTAACATTGGCCTATTGATTTTCAGATCCGAGGTAAACTTTTCACGTGCCGAGGTCAAATCTGTTTTTACGCCGTTTTGCGCTAATATATTTCAGTTCGGTGCTCACAAATCGATTCGATATAGCGCGAATAATAAATTGCCAGTCATATAATTTGCACGGTTAGAATCTGTGGCGCTTCATCTTTCCAATGATGTATCACACGCCTGTGTACGTTTAAAGTTTCTACCTTAATTATCGGGAAGAACGCAGGACCATGCTTCGCTCATCGAAAATCATTGCGTAAATATATTACGCCATCAACATATCGTGACGTGATCGCGTTAATTCTTAACCGGCCGATGTCGCGTTAACTCATCACCGGCCGAGGTATCCGCAAATGACATTGGGCTATATATCTCTAAAACGGGTGTAGCTATCGACTTGAAATTTGGTATGTGAATGTATCTTGCCCCGGATACGAATTTTATCGGGTCGCCGACCCCGTGCGACGCCAGCTTCGCGCATGCGCAGACCAGATCTCGGAAACGGGTGGAGCAATCGACTTGAAATTTGGTTTTTGAATAGCCCGGATGAAGTCGGGTCACCTTCTAGTATATATATATATATATCTATTATATATTTTGGAAGATCTGTCTGTGTGTCTGTATGTGTGTCTGTGTGTTCGCGATGGACTCGAAAACGGCCGAACCGATTTCGATGAAACTTGGTATGTGGGGATATTTTCGGCCGAGAACTGGCATAGGCCTATTAATTTGTCCGTGCGACGTGACCTTGACCTTGAAATCGGGTAATTTCAAGGTCAAACGCCCGAATATCACGGGATTTCGATGAAACTTGGTATGTGGGGGTACTTTCTTATGGCGAGTCTCTTAAACATATTCATTTGCCCGTGCGATGTGACCTTGACCTTGAAATTACGCCAATTTTGATGGGATTTCGACGAAATTTGATACGTGGGGTTACTTTTGTCCACTGATTGTTTTGGACGGGTCCAATCGTGACCCCGACCAGACCTTGACCTTCAAAATGATCAATTCAAATCGGGTAAAACCGGATGGATTTCGACGGGCACGTTTGTCGGGTACTTTTGTCCGGGCAGTGTTTTTGGACTGGTCAAATCGTGACCCCAATTGACCTTGACCTTCAAAATGGCCAATTCAAGGTCAAAGCCCGGCCGAAGTCGGGTCACCTTCTAGTATATATATATATATATATATATATATATATCTATATATATATATATAAAGTCAGGTATATGTATACATATATAAGATCCGACGGAATATCCTCTTTATAGGCCTCAATCCACGCAAATAATGCAAAGTTGTCAGATTTCCCGCCAAAACTGTTCCCTGTAACGGAAAGTTCTTAGTATACAACGAATTATTATTAAAAGTTTGCTTAACCTGACTTGAGGATCCATTTAATAAAATATATTTGGTTCAGGACAGTGACTAGCTAAACGAATGAGTCGGAACGTTGAACAATGTGATAAACAGCTGAATATAATTTGGAATAGCGTGGCAGGGGCGACTTCTCGAAGAGTTAAATCATGCCACGAATCTCTACTTTAGCTACGCCCGGAGAGATCATCTTCCACCAGTACAAAACCTGGGAAATTGTTTATGCTGTGACTGGGATGTGTATAACATTGAAAACACAGTGCATGTGATATATTTCTCAGCTATCACCTATCAGCCCATAATTATGTAGGTCACTGTAAAGGTGAATTTCACAACTTGAAATTGCACGATTTAACCCTTTACCCAAGAGAACGGCCCTGTGCCAATGCATTCTCTTATATATGCGAGTCGACCATAGGTCGCCTCGCATATATAAGAGAATGCATTGGCTTAACACATTAAAAAGTATAACATTGTTAAAGAATGTAAGAAAAAATGGTAAAAAGTGTTAAAAAAAGATTATTTTTTAGGCCAATGCATTCTCTTATATATGCGAGGCGACCTATGGTCGACTCGCATATATAAGAGGATGCATTGGCACAGGGCATAACTGTAACTATCGCAATGTGGTCAATGAGCCGGTTCCAATGATATCCATATTTGTATGGTTCTATTGAGACAGACCGAAGATATTTTAGGCTGTTGAAGCTTTATTTGGCCGGTTTGTTGGGTAAAGGGTTAAGTGACTTTGTGAGCGAGTTTGCTTTGCGTCGCTTACAATTATGGAATGTCTTCCGGGTAATTAATTCAATGTTTATTGCGATATCTGCTCACAAAATTCGCAAAAAAAACTGGGACCACACCCTAATGTTAAGTAGAGTATTGAGGAACATGTTAAAAACAAGGAAATATATCAACTGCCATGTTTGTTCAATGTTATAAATGTTGTAGCTCCGCCCATTGATTCCGTCGTTTCGAACAACGACTCAGCAGACAAAGTCATTTGCTGTCATCAAAACAACATTGTGATCCATTGTTGGTTAATAGCAATCATCGCCGCGTGGTTGATTATACATTAGGTGTAGGTGAATGACGTCATATATTTTGTTCTATATCCATCAGTGATTTTTCAAATATCCCGGGTATGGATTTTGGCAGCGGGGTAATGTCGCAAGAGCTATACTCGTCCTTGACTTCGATCAATGGTATATACTCATGGGATGCGTATCTATAATCTCAAATCGACTCCACCCCACCGCCTGTGCAATTTGGCTTATATATCAAGATGTTCAACCCACTTTGGTGTTCTAGAAACCACCCGAAAAAGACCCGTTGATTAGTTGAATATAACGTGACGGCCATTTCTGAGGTGAAGGCCGAGTACAGCTCTTGCGACATTAGGTAAGAAACTAATTATTTTCCATAGGCGACAGTGTTAACTGTAACTCCCGCCAGTGATGGGCTAAGCCTATGTGAACTTCATGTGGTAAATTTTCCCTCAGAACGTCATCCGATACACTATTGGGTGACAACAAACGCTCCCATCGCGGTATTTTTAAAAAACTATAATCTTGAATATCCACAACTACCCCATTTATTGCATAAAAATCAGCAGCATAAAAATAGCCAGACCCCTTCCATAACTTCGTTGCTGCACCAGACTCTTCCTGGCCATCTAAACAAAAATGATTGCCGTAGTAACGTAGGTTATGATTTTCTGTTCCTGGTCAGTTTCTCTACACAAATTCAGGAAGCGTAACTCTATATAATTAGTCCAGTTGCACTAAAACTACAGAACCGGGGCTGGAAGAATCTCTGAAACCACGGAACGGAGCTGGGTGAATCCAATACGGCCGCGACCCAGTGGTATCGCTTATTACACCTCTACCATGGACTTTTGGAGAAATTGCCACTTCACTTCCGGTTCGTAACTGTGTGGAGATTACCAAAGCACGGAATTGGGAATGGACCATCGCGATGAAAATTAAATTAGCTACTTCACAAGGTTCTTACGAAGAATTCCCATGTGATTTAGGCCTATTAGATTCATTTAGACCAATTTCTTTGTTTAGCTTAATGAAAACCATGCAGCGAGGGTTTCTGACGTCATTTTGTCATTTTGGATTTGTGTGGCAGAATCCAGACACGATTGCACAATCCACGACAAATCTTGTAGTGACGTCTCCGTCGGGACCACTGCCTGATGGTACATACATTATTCTTAGCGTCATGTGGCCGATAAAAGGAACATTTGAGTGGTTGCTCCACTACGTGTTACGTACGATTCATATTATATTCATGTCGACAAATAGTCTGCTTCCAGCATTCGCGGTCGAAGTCAAAAATATCGATTTGAATTGGAAGTACTCTGTGTAAGCATATACTGGCATACTGAGTGTATCATAGTCTAGTCGAAATATCATTTCCTGGAAGCGTGCAGACTTCCCACAAATTACGTCACATTTAGTTACGCGTTAATCTCTTTAATTGGACACTGTTATATTGTGGCTACTAGTGGCTATGCGATTCGGGGAATAGAAATCCTACAGGTGATCAGACCCCCGTTTTATATGTGGGTCCGTATTTAACGTAGACTGAATCGGAAGCAGCCCCAATACCTTTAGATGGCTCGTCGTATTTGAAAAATTAATCTGTAAAAATGACATGGCTGCTTTGGTCAGCGTGGATTTGTGTCATCATCTGGGTGTTAATGGACCGGAGTCATGGCATGAGTGTGCGTCAGTTCAGATACACGTCTTCTGCCATCTCCCCAGTGCTCTCACAGAAGGAACAACTATTGCTTGGCGTTTGTGAAAGCGAGAGCAAATGTGCCCTGCTCTGTTCTGGAATACATTGGTGTCAGGTTACCCGCTACGACGAAGCATCGGGGACGTGCAGACTAGCGTCGGGAAATCCCGGGAGCGGATCCGGAAATGTGATGATCAAGTCAGGTAAGTCGGGTCATTATTATACAGAAACCTGGCACGATTCCTAACATGCGCCTGTTAAATTGTGGCGACGAATGTTCCCAAGCAAAGCTGAAAAATGGAAAACATAATTATCAATTAAGTTTCGACCAGCTAGGCAATAAAGTAAACACGACACGGCCGAGACTCTCTCGTCTATGGTCCACTCTTTGTGGTTTTCAATCTGCGAACCTCCATGCATAAGTAAATGGTCAGTTCATCTTGAATCATAATTTATCAACACTAATAAAACTCAATTGTGTTTGTATGTTTGTCTGTCGGGCTTTGGGCGACCACACGGCTGGGCCATCGGAGCTGCACAATTTGTATGGGACAATTGACCCGATGAGTATAGTGTCATGTGATAGGTGCCGTTGACATCAGATGTCTTAAATGGCACTAATAATATTTGATAATATTTAATATTTACAACATACGTCGACGTGAATACGAGGTAATTTTGTTCATATTCTTATAGAAATATTTTTGTGGAATCTGGTCGTTGAAAATTGATTCACAGGGTTAAATGTAAGCGATGATTGTCATGGGGTAGGTTTAGTTGACTTCACACGACTTAAAGGAGCACTAATAAACAACGAACAATTTTAATTAAATCATTAATCATATACCCAAAATGGTTTGACCATATCTGGTCGCATGATAGTGGTATATATTCAGAGACCCCAGCTAGTATACTATATATGAGAACTGGCAAGGGTGTCTGGCGTTTCCTGGTTAAAAGGTAACCAAGCTGTGCATACGGTTCTTCTGTCGATAAACAAAGAAGCATAACAATTGGACGAATGAAAATTTCGGTATTTTTATCAATGTCAACTATCAGCATTCAGCGCCCATTTGTAATGTTGGTGCCCATCCGCCGATCCCCAACTAACTGCGTCGGAGCACGTCATTCGGTTCCTTGTATCACGGAGATTCTATATAAGTTTGGTAGAAATGGTCGACAATGAATATATAGTAATGTCGATATTCCTCTAAATCACCACCCTGACACGGACGGCAACAATTTGGTAACTTTAAACTACAATATTAGATAACGCGTATATTGGATACAAATATATATATATAAACTTGTGTAAACAAGTTAGTAACATGTTTAAACAAGTAAGTTAACTTGTGTAAACAATTTAGCTAACTTGTTTAAACAAGTTATTAACTTGTTTCAACAAGTTATAGAGCTTTGGTACTTGGACAACATACTTATGGCAGCTATGAAACTCAACTTGACTGGTTAGGCTTTCGGGGTGTATAGAGAAAAAATACTTTGCATTGTGCCAACATAGTCTCCTTTGACCGAAATCGCCCAATAGAAGGGGCTGCGAAATGACATGATTGCCTCATTGCCCTGCAGACATGAGCCAGTCTTGGGCGGATGGTGACTTTTAGGGGTTTTGGCGTTTTGCGACGGTATCTTGGGCGCATCTACAACAAGGGCAACGCTCAGCTTGGGCCATGCAATGCCCCCGACTGTACACTCAATA
The DNA here is from genome assembly GCA_032622095.1 of Siphonodentalium dalli. Lineage (NCBI taxonomy): Eukaryota > Metazoa > Mollusca > Scaphopoda > Gadilida > Siphonodentaliidae > Siphonodentalium > Siphonodentalium dalli. The sequence goes on from CP136062.1 coordinate 154,244,713, forward strand.
TTGGCTATAATTAGAGAGAAAATGAAGTAATAGTGGGGTATAACTCTGGCAAAGGGCCATAACTCTGGGGGGAAGTGCGGACAAAACAAACTCCGGGTATGCATATCTCTGGCAAAGGGCCATAACTCTTGAAAAAATGTGTGGATAAAAAAAACCTGCACTATGAACGATGGATGGACGGACGAAGGTCTCCACTGTATACCCCCACATCCTAAATTCACAAATTTCCAAGTCAAACAGGGCCGTAACTCTGGTAAAATTTAATTTACGAAAACAGTAGTGTGTGTGTAACCTTTCCACCAACCTGTGCTATCACCATGCCAAATGACAACGATATCCGATAATTAACACCCGAGTTACAAGCTGAAACTTTCTTTCGGACACAAAATTCACACATTTCCAAGTCAAACAAGGGCCATAACTCTGGTAAAAAATTAATGGACGAAACCCGTAGTATGTGGATATCCCTTCTCCCAACCTGTGCAACCACCATGACAAAGGACAATACACCCAATAATAAAGACACCCACAGCATAATGTTTGTTATGGAGCGTTTTACACTAAATCCAGCAAAGGGCCATAACTCTGGAAAAAAAGTGCGGACAAACCCTGCCTTATGTGGATATCCTTTTATACAATGCTGGTCTACCGTCACAGCAAAGGACACCCGAATTGGACTATCGATACTTGTTTCTTCTTTTTTTAGTCATCATGTCTCAAACTCATTCAGATTCGATTAAACTCGAGGAACCATCACAATTTCATTTCTGTGGTGAAAAAGTTGCTAAAAATTAATCACCTACTTCACGCAGATAATTATTATTTATACCATAATAATTACATCTATTGTACATATCAGTCTCCAGAGTGCAAACAAAGAATTGTGGCTTATTCTTTTTGTTTTTTTATTCTTTTTTATTATTGAAATAGTCAGATGATTTTACATACAAAATGAATGGTTGTACATGTTGCATACAATATATAGATAATATTCATCTGATACATACATTCGTGCATACACTTCTTCACGCGCTCACGCTTGCACTCTTACTTGCATCAACGGGTATGCATTGGCTCTAAACAGGCGATTGGGCAATTGGACTATCGATACTTGAACTGTATTGTGAAATGTATGTTACGGACGGACGGTCACACGGACGGACTGTCACACGCCCATACATTTGGTCTTTAAGTGATCTCTCTTTTGTTATTTTTGACAGTATTGACCACTCAAAGTCTACAACTGGACTCCAAATTGTCCGAAATAACGGGTACTAGGTGGTCGTTTGACATTATGTCAACTTTTTATTTGACTTTGAATCCTCCCCTGATCACATAAAGCTCAAATGTATAAACGGAAGAACGGACGGAGGTCTCCACTATATACCCCAGAATCCTCGTTCGGATGGTCCGGGCATAACAACCCACCCATCCCCTTGTTAGACCGGAATCGCTTATTTTGACTAAAATGGCATATTGACACTATTCGTGCGACTATCTTGAATAGCGATCGAGATGCCGGGGTAATATTAGTATGGCTCGAGATATCTTGTCAGCCACCCTATACAACCCATTCAACAACTTATGTGAATCGACCCCATGCACGGTCGATGTTTGGCAACACATTGGATTGTATGGTTGCTCGGCCCCCTGTCCTTGTGCGATTTCGATGAAAGGAGACTATGTTGGCCCCACGTAAATCTAGTTTTCTCGATATAGCCGAAAGCCTAACCAATGTTTAGTAACCATGCAGTCCCCCAAAGATGGTCAGACACCCTTGTCAAAGAGAACATCAAAGTCTCAGCCTCCAGAGATTTATTTTGGTCTAGTAAATTGCCGGATCGTGTGTGTGGGCTGTCAAGATGTTACATCAAAACACTCACCCCCGTATATTGAGCCTGGTGGTGCATGTGTTAGGCGGTCGGTTTGTCGCGCTGTTAACACACCCATGTGCACCGACGGACTGCTGAGTTTCATAGCTTTAGAATCTTGTTTAAACAAGTTAGTAACAGAGGACAGGTGGCGGTTCTTCGCTGTCTTATATAATTATCTGGCGGATCGGCTTATCAAAAGTAGCGTCATGTGTTGTAATTCCAGAACACATTTGAACTTGAACTGTATTGTGAAATGTTTGTTACGGACGGACGGTCACACGGACGGACTGTCACACGCCCATACATTTGGTCTTTAAGTGATCTCTCTTTTGTTATTTTTGACAGTATTGACCACTCAAAGTCTACAACTGGACTCCAAATTGTCCGAAATAACGGGTACTATGTGGTCGTTTGACATTATGTCAACTTTTTATTTGACTTTGAATCCTCCCCTGATCACATAAAGCTCAAATGTATAAACGGAAGAACGGACGGAGGTCTCCACTATATACCCCAGAATCCTCGTTCGGATGGTCCGGGCATAACAACCCACCCCTCCCCTTGTTAGACCGGAATCGCTTATTTTGACTAAAATGGCATATTGACACTATTCGTGCGACTATCTTGAATAGCGATCGAGATGCCGGGGTAATATTAGTATGGCTCGAGATATCTTGTCAGCCACCCTATACAACCCATTCAACAACCCATGCACGGTCGATGTTTGGCAACACATTGGATTGTATGGTTGCTCGGCCCCCTGTCCTTGTGCGATTTCGATGAAAGGAGACTATGTTGGCCCCACGTAAATCTAGTTTTCTCGATATAGCCGAAAGCCTAACCAATGGTTAGTAACCATGCAGTCCCCCAAAGATGGTCAGACACCCTTGTCAAAGAGAACATCAAAGTCTCAGCCTCCAGAGATTTATTTTGGTCTAGTAAATTGCCTGATCGTGTGTGTGGGCTGTCAAGATGTTACATCAAAACACTCACCCCCGTATATTGAGCCTGGTGGTGCATGTGTTAGGCGGTCGGTTTGTCGCGCTGTTAACACACCCATGTGCACTGACGGACTGCTGAGTTTCATAGCTTTAGAATCTTGTTTAAACAAGTTAGTAACAGAGGACAGGTGGCGGTTCTTCGCTGTCTTATATAATTATCTGGCGGATCGGCTTATCAAAAGTAGCGTCATGTGTTGTAATTCCAGAACAAAATTCACAAAACTAAATTCATAGCAATATTTGACAATTTATCTAGCCCACCCATGCACCAGATAGATGCCATTTTCTGTTTATGGCTGATTTAGTTCCCAGACAACTGCTTCATATAACTTTTGCTGTGGATATTTGCATGGAAATCTCCATTAAAATTTGGTCAATTAACCTCGCCCTTAATTTTTATTCTAGCAGTTCTTGGCACCAAAGAGTAACACAATTCTACCTCTCGGAATGAAATGTATTAAATTCCATTATTGGTGTGCTCTTGATATCTGTTCAGATTATATGTGCATTGCAGATGACGGTGTGTGGAATTCAAGAGTATTCGCTGGAGATGTCAAGAGAAATAATTTGTTGAAAAATGCCTTGCAGTTCTTGTCCAATTTATGCAAAACCAGTCTCGTTGAAACTAGATTAAGATTGAATTTCAATCAACGCTATGTCTGGAGTCTCCCGTGAAATAAATTATCTCAAACGGGAGGAATCGCGTCAATGAAATTACTCACAGAGAGCCATGGCATAGATGAATGCGATGTTTCGACCAATCATTAGTTCATGCATAAGGCAATTAATATTCACATTGTTTCACTTACTCACACAAGCCCAGCACTTACTCGCACAAGTCACACCCACAGTGTTTGACTGCAGTCTCACCTAGATATTTCAAACCACAGTTTACGTCGCACATGTTAACTGATCAAACGTCAGTTTAAAAAAAAACAGCTAATATATACGTTATTTCATAATTGAGGAATGATCAGACAGAAATCGTGTACCTTTATTGCAAAGAGTTTAAAATGTATTAATCCAGTTCATAGTTTCTCCTAACATCATAATTACGTCACACACCAAATAAGAAATTTACCATGGTAGTATTCTAAATCGTAGTAAATTGCGCGTGCATGTCTAAATAAGGAGATGACGCAACACACCAAAATAAGGATTTTGCTATACGGTTGTATTCTAAATTGAAGTAAATTGCGCGCGTATGTCTAAATAAGGTGGTGACGCAACACTACCAAGAACAGATGGTTTGTTTTTCATTATATGATTTATACCACAGGCCCCTGGGGAAAATTACTAAAATACCAATATAGAATATACCAGTGTACTGGTATAGTCTTTATTGGTATTTTAGTAATTTTCCCCAGGGGCCTGTGATTTATACCACCATTTCCTTCTTGTTTATTATACATGTTGTCGTCACTCGCAATTGGATTTTGATGTTATGATAAATACCATAAAGACTAAATCGTGCAACGCAGTTTGCTCCCGTTTTCTTCGACAGAACCCGACTTGATGGAGGTTTTAAAAAGCGAATTGTCATTGTCACCAACACAATCATGTGGACATTCTCGCACGTCAATCAAAACAGTGAACAGTCCTTTAGGGTACGTTCATACGCTGGCAAGTTTGCACGGTATGTTTTGCGGGCATTTCGTCATAGAAAACCACAAGGTGCCAGAATATGAACGGAAACGTGCACATAACATGCATCTTTACCAAAGCGAAAGACATGAGAAGTAACATTTATCTAGTTCCACTTGTAACAGTGTTACTGGAAATACCTGTATGATTTATTCTTGCAAGATAATTGCATGATATTTACAGGCAAATTCCGGTAGCATCATTACTAGTGGAACTACAGAGATTTTACTTCGCACCTAGTTAGCTGTGGCACAGATGCACTTTATGTGCTTGTTTCCGTTCATATTATGGCACCATATCGTTTTCTACGACAAAATGCCTGCAAACCATACTGTGCAAACTTGCCAGTGTATGAACGTACCCTTAGTTGGAAACATGAATTATAATGAGCTGTCGCGAGCTGGGGATTCGTCGTGTTCAAATCTGAAATCAATATAAGTACCCGTGTCTCTAGACCTGGTGTTGATTGAAATTAAATATTGGTCTAGTTTAAAATAATATTTTAACTGAGTAAAAAACTTGTTTTGCCGCTGATAGACTACCACCACCCGCGGCCTACGTGTATGTAACATGTTTTGACCACGCCTTACCGCGATCAACATAAATTAGTTATCAAAGATTAAACAGGATACATTAATCTATTTGGATTAATCACTTATGTTTGTATTCTGCTTAGTGCTCTCTGATTGTGATTATCATGTCTCCATTAGTGACTAAAATATGTACGCATCACCTGTTTCACCCCCTTCCTCCAGATATGTCTATAGCGGTGTAAAATATATAGCGGTTGAAATTCATATATCAATGGGAGGGCTCCTGCTCGTGGTTGGTTACCAATTATTAGTCTGAAGGAAACAGGGAAGTGGTGGTCACGTTAATGCCATCTGAAGGGACGATAATTTGTTAATATGTACATCGATTATGAACTTGATTGAAGTCGAATCTTATTTTTATTGAAAAAATATAGCAATAATTGCTAATAAAAGTCGAGTTATTTTATATATCAGGATTTGTTGTAGTAACCCTCCAAATGGGACACTATTGTGATACTTAGCTGGATGGGCGCGTATCCCGTTTTTAAAATGGACACCTTTCCCGGCTCTATGCGTACACTTTCGATCCACAAACTTAAAGTGATGTGAAACACTCAGGTCGGGTGGTTAAATAGAAATGGAGAATAATCTTGTTCAAAGTAGTAATTTTTACAAATATTATATCCAAATACATACCGTCACATTCTTATCGTGTAAATAAAGCAGTGACTCTCGATAGCGAAATCATTTTCATTAGTTTATCGCCAATAGATGCGTCCCGAATCGAGTAGTAAATATTTACAATTGAGCGTAGTTCAGACGATGTTTTCTATGGAATGGTGTGGTCGATTTGCTTCAAATTTTCGGGGATGTTAGTAGAATGTTACACTCCTTCAGTTGACATAGAGCTTGAATACTAACTTGTCAGTTTCACACACCCGATCAAGTGCATACTGTGTCTTTAAGCAAGTCATTCTGTTATATGCAATCAATAGGTATATTATCTAGCAGCCCGTGTATGTATACAATACTAACAAAAGAAAATCACCTTGGTCACCACTGGCTAATGTACAACATTTTGTTCAAATGGTTTATGTGTAATGCATATACCACGAAGAAGGTAAATGCATTACACATAAACCCATTTGAAATAAATTACAATATGTTTCATCTACATGTACATGACAATATAAAATTTTAAGAAAAATATTTGCAAATATCACCTTGTCCTGAGTCTTGTACAGTAGCCAGTGGTGACCAAGATCATTTTCTTTTGTTAGTGTTGTTGACATAGCATACTGGACGGATCTAATTGAAAAACATACTTCAATGACGTAGATGCACATGTACCAATAAAACGGAAAAGGTGAATATCATAGGCATTTTTTAAGATGAAATTCCTATACGTAATGCATTTCTTAGGAACCCGAGGCAGCTATAAGCTCTGGGGATCAGGCCTGAGAATTGGGCCATATATTCGCAGAATTAGATCCTCAGATCGTTTTACTTAGGCCTTATCTTCACTGGAAGGTATTTTTATTATCAAATTAACAAGTTTGTTAGTTTCTTTAGAAACTTGTTCACAAACATTCTTTTTTCTTTTTTAGTTTAGTTTCCCTATATCCCCAAATTAGGTGCACATGACAATATTCACAATCTGGAAATTTAATCTGAGTCTAGGCCTCCCATAGCAGTTGAGGCCACGCAGAATGAGGTCCATATAGGACGAATTTGGTGAAGCTAGCCCGCTCAGGCCGGATGGGAATTCATTAACACTATACATATTGCTTTACATTTTATGTTGTTGCATATGTGATCTTATTATACTACCATTTCACTATTTGGGATGTTACTACCCTGTGTCTTCAATACTTTTGTTTTGTGAATCACACACCCACCCCCCCCCCCCGCGGTACACCAAATATGACTTGTATAGACTTATGGGGCGGGTGTGACTTAATATTTTAATATAGATTGTTAATATTTTATATATATGTTAGGATATGTGAATGTTTTGGCTTCAGTATTGGCCACGTGAATCTGACATGAATATGTGCCTCTTGTAAGGCATTTATAGTTCAAGTGATATGAAACACTCCGGTTGGGTTATATCAAATAGAAATGGAGAATAATCTTGCTCAAGGTAGTTATTTTTACGAATATTAATCAAGATTTACACCACACATCGTCATTCTTATATATTAATCAAATGCAATGACTCTTGGTGGCGAAATCATTTGCGTTAGTTTATTGCCGATTGGTGCGTTCAGAATCGAGATGTAAATATTTACAATTGAACGTAGTTCAGACGATGATTTCTATGGAGTGGTAAGGTAAATTTCTTTGAGTTTTTCGGCGATGTTAGTACAATACTACATTCCCACAGTTGGCAAAGCGCCTGGGTACTAACTTGTCAGTTCTACGCACCCGAACAAAAAGTCGAGAAGTAACGGCTCACAGCCACCCACACGGGGGGGGGGGGGGGGGGGGGGGGAATCGATGTCGATGTGACAGTGGCTGACTAACTTTCAAGGCGAGGTACAATGAAAGGTCACATGTTAAACGTACTCAGGTGAAATGAACTCAAAATTTCATGCCGTGTACAGTGAAAGGTAACAGGTTAAATATACCCAGAGGTTAAATGAACTCAATGGTCATCGGCCGTGTAATTAAATATTTTGAAGCCAAAATAGTACAATAGTTATAAAGGCGATATATATTGGTAAAGCTGTGTGTGCATGGGTCGCATGCGAACTTATTTATAGCGATAATATTACAGACCATTCGATATATATGGTCGAGGAGCTGCACGGATCTAGTGTGATAAGACAGACTACTTGTATAAGATGCACATATCTCAATTTTTACTACAAATCAGTCTCTTTGAAAAGCCGACGATAATCCTAACGGATGTACGTCTCTAGATTTGTCTATTATATCCTAACGGATGTACGTCTCTAGATGTGTCTATTATATTTCATTTCTTCAACGACGCGGCATTCCCAAAATGACGTAATAAACTGTTTCCAAATATGGAGTGCATTCCTGGCGTAGTAAATGTTTGTGAGAATCGTAGTATTTAGAAATAGTTATAAATACAAAATGATGCGAAAGAATAATGTCACGAATATCGTTGACTGATACAAACTTGAAGATGTTGTCTCCTATATTGCGATGACTAAAATGAATTATGAATATATCTCCTGTAATCAGTTTTCCAACAATAGTTGAGTTTGACAATGCGTTATGCGATAACCAATAAAATCGCGCATAGTCTGCGCCACTCCCCAGTGAAATGGAGGGAATCCCTTCAATACAGAAACTAATTTTAATAACGAGATCTAGCGACGCACATCCGTTAGGGAATGAGATCAAATATATTGCAAGAATAAATCGTGCAATAATTCATCGCATTTGACGGTCCCCCAACCTCCATAAAGAAATAAAACAATTAACGAATATACATATTCTATCATTCAAGTCTGAGTTTAGTGTGCCTGTAATTTGCAGAATGAGGTCCCCAGAGGGTGATTTTAGTGACGCTATCCCGCATAGAGAGCTAGCATAACCAAATTCACCCTCTGGGGACCTCATTCTGCACAGCCTCATCTGCAATGGGAGAAATAGACTCAGATTGAAGTTCACAAATGGTGAATATTGTGATGTACATCTATTGGGAACCTCGATTGTGCAATCTGTCGTCTTCCAATTTGAGGATATAGAGAAACTAAACTAAAAAGAAATAGAAACTATGCGAAGACGTTTCTATAGAAATTTTATAATAAAGAATCTTTCCAGAGAAGATGAGGCCAAAGCAGAATGAGGTCCGCAGATGGTGAATTTAGTGATGCTAGCCCGCTATGCCCGAAGTGTCACTGAGCGATATGGTCCAGGCGATTGATGTCAGAATTGCACAAATTATGATAAAAGCATGAAACTTGGCACATATATTTCTTGGACCATACTGATCATTCTCAGACACAGACCCCATCAAGATCTCCTTAGCAACGGTTGCTAGGCAACTACCCGAAATTATAAAATGTCTCTATAGGTATGGTTAAAATTGTAAACATAACTATGTTTAATTGTCAATATAACTATGTAGATACTCGTTATTAGACATACACACCACTCCATGTATACATATTCACCTCACACATGACCACTCCTTATATGCATCTCAATATGGACCCCACCCATTACCATATATAGCCACCCATTGTATCACTATTCACCACACAGTCACTCCCTGGCTGCATTTTGACATACACCATGTATTAAGTCAAACTCATATTTTGAGGGACCGGAAGGGGCGGGGACCACATACATGACATATTTCATTGCTCCAATATGGTCAGTTAACATGAACAATACAAAATGAAGTCACAATTATCAACCGGTTCCATACAGCAGAAACTGATCTTAAAGATATTACTGGAAAAAACGTCAAATTGTCAACTTCCGGCTGCCATTTTGCAAGGGGAGTTCCAATTTCGCCCTAAACAATCAGGGAGCCGAAATGATGAAACGTAATTTTCGTTAAACATCGCGGGTAGAGCTTGACGACCACACTTATTACATTTAGATTGTAATAAGGAATCAACTCAGTTATGTCGTCAATTCTGAAAAAAAAATTGTTTTCCTGTGTTTTGAACACGTTATAATGCATGCGTGAAATTAGCCGGGAAAAGCGATAAGATGGTAACGAGCAAGGCGCTCCATGCAGTTAGCGTTTCGCGTATTATGACGTCATCTGACATCGGGGGGGGGGGGGGAACCAAAAGTGCCAATATAATTATCATGCATCAGAAGTTTTATAAAAAATATTGCTTCAATGCAATAACCTACAAAATGATGGTAACATGGTGCGCTTAATAGCCGAATATTGAAGACAGATGAGAAACAGTCAGTCATATGCTGTAGTTTTGAGCAAATTTGCCTACCAAAGAAAACAAATTTTCGATCTTTTTTGGTGGGAAAGCTGACAACGTGGCATTATTTGAGGATTAAGGAGACCTACAAAGAGGATATTACGTCTTATACCTGTACATGTACCTGATTTCAAATCTTATATATATTTGCGAATGTCTATATGTCCGCTATATATGCTAACGGTGTCGACCTGTAGGGACACTAAGGGGGTCTATATAACAAGGGTACCATTTTATGAGGAAGATAATGGTGCAGTGTAAATTCTTCTTTAATGACGCTGCCACAGTAAGGGATGGAAAAGGGGAGAGAGATATTTTTGTCCATGGAAAGGGGAAACCCATGTTTACATATTGGTGCCGACCAAGTCAGGGATGGAGTTGGGAGAGGGGCGGCAACGTTATTAAGAAGGCGACCTATTCGTGAATTTTCAAAAATTCACAATTTCTAACTATCAATTTGAAGCAAAAATCATTATCTTCACAACCAAGGTATGCTATTCGTATTATAACAACACAATATGTACCCTCACCAAATGAGAGATATGTTTGAGTTATGTAAAAAAAAAGTGGTTTAAAAAAACTAATCTGTCATGTAGGTCACTAGAGATATTGACAAGTATTTGCCAAAAAACACTGCATTATCTAACTTATTATCCCAACTAGGGTCTACACGCAGTCTACACTCTGAAATTATGAATGTCTGCGAGAAAATAAATAGGACATTTTTCATTGCAAATTTTCGTTGTGTGGTGGCTATTTACAGAACTATTGTTCTGTCGTGTGAAGGACCAAAACAACATAAAACAACAAATATTATTCAACCACATTTGCAATTATCTGATAGACATAAACACTCAAAACTGATTCATCTTTTTAGACAGTGTCTTTCATGGTGACTTTTCCTCCACAAAAATAGTTCTGCAAATGGCTACCAAACACTACAGCAAAAATAATGACTTTCTGTTTTATTTTCTTGCAGGCAGTCATAATTTCAGTCCGAGTGTAGACCCTTGTTGGTAAAATAAGATAGATAATGCCGTGTATTTTGCAAATACTTCCTGTCAAACTCTCTAGTGACCTACATGAAAAAACATTTGTTTTTCTTAAACCACCTGTTTTACATAAGTCAAACATATCACTCATAGTGTGAGGATAAACATGTGTTGTTATAAGACTTTTTTCCTACAAATTGATAGTTAGATCGGTTTTCAAGGAAAATTATTTTTTCCTTCAAATTGATAGTTAGAAATTGAGATTTTTTGTCGCCGTTTTCTACTAAACTTATATATAGTCCTCCATGATTATAGGGAATCTAAGTGTGTCGTATAAATGGCAGGCGCATATTTTCACCAATGGCCCTTTGTGCGCGTAAGCACACATTTTGATTGTTTAATCATTTTGACTTTTAAAAAAATTGGGAATTTGTTGAACTCCTTGATAAATTTAATATAACGTTTTTTTTAAAAATCAAACTTTTGAAAAACTAACTCGGTTATAACATCCGCCAAGGCAACCGGAGTCACCACACCACATTTTGTTGCAATTGGTCCAGTGGTCTGGGAGAAAATTGACTGACAGACAGACATACCGATAGACAGATGCTACCCTTTAAACAAATATAGATTTTTCCGCGATATAAGAGACCCAATAGTTTAGTTTATGTGTTTCGAAGAGGGACCACTCGAGTCAGGAATGGGGATCAGAGGTGGGAACATCACAATTGATAAACATTCTTTTCGCTGTTTTCCTACCAACGTATATATGTGTCGCCATCATACTATGAATTAACGATGTGCCGGAACACGACATGGGAATGGTTGTTTGACGACACGACGAATTGTTCAAGATTCTATTCACAATCTTATATACACCTGTGCATTCTGGATAACTGAATAATTTAACTGTGTACCAAGTTCACATTTGTTGCATCAACCGTCGTTACATAAGATAAAGAGACCATTGGTATTTTGTGCAGTTCTTTGTGTGATACCATTAGCCTCCTACAACTAACCGTATATCACTGTTCTGAAGGAAAAGCGCTGAATTTTTCATTACTATTGGCAATAGGTGGTGAACTGCGACGTAATAAATTGATCGCGTCCGATAAATACTACAGCCCTGTATTTTTGGACAAAAATTTATATTTACACGATGAATGGTACAGAATAATGGAGAGTTTTGTCTAACACCTTGCACATGTGGTGTCTGATAAACGATAACGTCACACCGTGCATCAACTTATTTAAATTATACGTTGAATTATGCGACTGTTCATCATACCATTATTTTGATTACACATTTTATATATTTAACAATGTGGGGTGTGCTGTATATCTAGACTTATTGTCTATACATATACACGGTTAGAAAATACTGTCGGTTTAACAGTGCCGACGGTCCCATAATGTTTCATCGGTTATACGGTGAACCACCGTTGTTTTATGTGATTCAAAGTTCATGCCATCAAAATTCAATAGTATATTTATCGGTGACCAAACTATATACGACAGTGACTCCATACAGTGTGGCCGAATCTGACTCTGCTGATATTTAATATGTATTATTAATTGCTGAATTGTATTCAGTACAGTGGTCCGGTATTCATTATGTGCAATGCGGATCCGTCTTATCTTGCGTCCGTAATTAAATTACGTCCCGGTGTACCACGTTATGTCCCCCCCTGGATAAGTCACCCCGCGGGGGAACTTATCATAGGATAAGTTCCCCCCACCCTGGATAAGTTCCCCCCAATAATATTTTGTTTTTCATTGAATATGTCATAATTGGTAAAGAAATGGCGAGAAAAAGGATTTTCAGAATGTTTTCCTTTCCTTTTTTTAAGTCACCCCAACCCACAAATACCCCCCACCATTATACTATGATCCTGTAGAGCATTGTTAGATTTGGGCTCAGTTGTCAGTGTCAATTTTTATACTGCAGATCTTGGTCAGCAAGATAGAGATACATTTTAATATCTCACATCATGCTACATTGAGGCCGAGGGGACATTTCTTAGCACAGGTCATATTAATATGATAGTGGTGATATTAGAGATGGGGGGATATCAAGGGGTGACTAAAAAAAATAAATTCGTACAAATGTTTTTCTCGCCATTTCGTTGGCAAATAATGATATACTTTGCGGGGAAACAAATTATTGGTGGGGGGGGGGTAACTTGTCCAGGGTGGGGGGACATATCCAGGGAGGGACCGTATTGTAACAGAACGATGTGCGCCCCTGCCTGATCACGCCCCTGTTAACTATTGCATCAGTTCCAACTATTACGATTCATGAATAACAGGCGTGGGATTGCTAGTCGGACAGCCGTACTTAGCATGATGATGAGATCACGCGATGCTGATTCTAGTTAGTTCTCAGGAAAGTTCCCAGTCGAACCAGTGCAGAGGTCTAAAAGTTATTAGTTGTTTTGGTACACTGCACTGGTCATGATATACGAAAGCTATACTAAAGATAACTTTAGTGACGAGCCGTTGACAACTAGTTGTCAATCCTGGCCAGTAACATCGTCACATGATTTTGAAAAGTAGGTTACCACTTTTACATATAAGCACTGATATTTTATCCATCAGTGTTCAGTTGACTGAGTCCTCCTATGAGTACCGCCCTGTGAATGACTTACGGATCCAGAAGAGCCTGAGAATGCTAGCATCAGCTGACCTATCTTGAGAAGCGAAGTTATGCTCTAGAAATAAACAGATATATACGGTTCCATGAGTTGTCGTCACCCCAAAAACGTACACAACGTGAAGTCCGGTCGGAATTTCGTATCTCCAACGTACGGGGTTCTGCCACAGTATCCTGTTACACCGGTGTCTTTATCATTCACGAAAATTCTTTTGTCGGTTTGCCTATTTCATCGCGGGCTCTCTACAAACTATTGTTTTTGGGAAAATGCGACCTGTACAATTGTGAATGTCCAAAAGCCGGCTTAGTCATTGTTATTTTCCACGAAATTGTGACAACTGGGTTGTCTTTCAGCTGCCTCTTCGAGCTGTCGGCTATGGCTTGTCTTCATTCGTATCAGTGCTCATGTTGAAATTGACAGTTCTGTGACCATCAAAACACTGACATATTTACTGACACCAGATGATACAGGTACAATTAACAAGAGCTTCGAAGTCAACCAATGGTGTCAATAATATCAACAACAACAGCCGCTGTTAGAACGTTGACAGTGTTGATTTTTAACTTGAACTCTTCAATCCAGTCGACAGTTGATTGTTTCAAAGCACATACGTGTACATTTACACGAGAGGATATACTGTACGCACCAGAGTTATTAACCAGAGCTTCAATGTCAACAACAACAAGAACATCGTAAACAATGAACTGACGCCGCGCAGTGACGGATGATCACATATCTACAATTCCAATTAACAAGTACAACTTAACAATTACACACACGGACCAATTCATCCCGTGTTCATCAATTTCCATTGAAACGTGTGGATATGAGACACTGTCGTCATTCGCCTTGTTATCGCCAAGTTATTACGACAATTTACTGACCGGGAGTGCACTATTGGTTGGATGTTCTTATCAAGCTATCTTTGGCTGACTCACTGATATGGATACTAAGTGCCGTGACACCATGCAGTATACAGTTTTATGGATCATTCTGTCACATTTCATCGAAAAATGTGCGAATATGGGAGAAGATTGTCGCCATGTCATCGCGCACAGTTATTACGGGATCTGCTGTTGCCTTGACGGTTTCAATCCCAACTAGCTGTTATTGATATACAGTACCAGTCAAAAGAAGTGGTATATTAAGCGCACTATATACGCGCCCAATATCGCAATAATATTGCAATTGGAAATGCTTATAAGCGCGCCGTTTGCGATAGTATTGCATTATTTTGCGCTTACTATATATCGCAATATTTCGCGCTTAACATTCCGATATCTCGCGCTTAAAGTTGTGACATTTAAATAAAATTATTGCTTCTATATTGTTTATTGCATAAATAGAGACAATGTTTTAGATTTGTATATAATTATAGTTGTAAATGCTATATGTACACTATATGTACACTATATGCACAGTATTTATCTAATATAAATATAACACTATCGGGTCTGTATAGAATTTAGCGCGCTTAATATCGCAATATCTTGCGTTCAATATCGTAATATTAAGCGCGACATATTTTTAGTATTGTGCTATAATCGCGAAATTAAGCGCCTCAATATCGCAATAAAGGCACGCCTCAATATACCACTTCTTCTGACTGGTACTGCAATGTCGTGATGTACGGACTCACCTGTTAAAACAACAATGTTTGCAAGTAACTGGATAATTTCACGCCTTACATGTTACCATAAAGTATGCCATTAAGATGTTTTACTTTTACATGTACATAAATTTGAGTTATAACTGTGATACGCGTAGCTTTGTTCTTCTGTGTATTAAAATGGCATGCCGATTCATGTTTTAGAATGGTCGTAATTAGTGTTACTCGTAACTGAATAATTATGTGTTGGCTTATCAGCTATTACTAGTATAGATTTTTTTTATTTACAGCCATATTTATACAGTAGTCAGTGAAATATGATCACATTACGCGTGCGCAGCCTTTTTCCGGATTAAATTCCACGAGGCAGATAACAAGTGTGATCCTGCAAACTACAAAGTTTCATAAGTATGGTCTATCACTTTATGAATTGAGGATTTGTGTTTCATCAAAACTATGATCATAATTCGTAATAGAAGAACAAAGATGTATTTTTCAGTTACGAATAATACTAGTTTCGACCATTCTAAAACATATGAATCGTAATGCCTACCGATAAATCATATTGTTACAATGGGAACTTGGCTAATTCTACGGTAAATTAGCAAATTAAGAGCAAAAAATCGGTGTTGACCCGTGAAAAATAACATTGACTTTATTAATTACTGTCTTGAAATTAATTAAACGGTGTTGAACCGTAAACAACGGTCTGACAGTTACTGGTTACAGTCTGCCAGTAACTTAAACGGTTTTGTATCGTGTAACATGCTATAACCTGACCGTACGTTTAACGGTCCAATGTTTGCAGCGATGTTGCGAGGTATGACACCGTTAACGCGACGGGTATTTTTCTAACAGTGTATAGCAGGACGGTCCTCGTATAGTTGGGCATATGCGTACTGCAAACTCTCACTAACATATTTAACTGCAGATTCTGTATTCAGCATATGACATTAAATAACTGGCATAAAGTTATATGTACATAATCATGATAATTATATACAATATTTTCAGCAAAGTCCCTCATACTCAATAACTCATAGTCGGCCTATCATACGAGCCCCAGTTCTAACTTTCATCCTAACTCGCTAAATCAAATTCTACCATATCCTTATTAATCCCTATAACTGATACTACTGCTCCCTGCACTTACCATGGTGGAATGTAAAGATATTTAGATCAACAATTATATATGGTAAGGATAATTTAGATAGGTCTGATCATTTTGATAGATAATATTGATAATGAGACACTGGCGACATCATCCCTTTTATATAAGAGGCGCGGGCCGGACTTGACGCTAATTGACCAATGAAAAGGCCAGAAAATGCCAAGTCCAAAATTTAGAGAAAATGACAACTTTAAAAGGATTTGAAAGTTTTAGAATATATAGGATAACTTTAATAATATAATAAGCTCAGCCTAATTAAAGGGAGCGTTTTCGATGTGAGGATATAAGCTTTAAAATGATATATGTGAAGACGAAATTGGTCTTCGCATGAAAAATCGCTCCTTTAGTCGATCGGATATAGCAGGAATTTGCATATGGAAAAGTAAGTTGAATATTTGCAAGTATTTAGTTTGCACCCAAAGTGTGCAAAATGAGAGTTGTGCGGTGAAATCCAACGGGAGCGTTCTTTTGAACAATTTATATTTTATGGCTAGATGTTAAAAGGTCAGCAGAAACTTAAGTAGCCAAAAATCGCTCCCGAGGTATTTGCAACACACAACTTTCGATAATTGATGATTTACGGCGTATTACGTAGTAAACAAAAACCCTGCGCACCTGCGACGAAATAGTTCCCTGACAACAATTATATTAAAAATACAAATCAACACAAATGCAAATGCACAATTATCAATAATGATAAACACAATCTTATGAACTCACTAATATGATAAATGAAAAATGTTTATTGATATTTGTTAGGCGTCTGCTATTTTACCAAACGGAGTTCGTACGCCGCTGCAAAATAATAATCACGTGACCTTGCTTCCAAATTTGAGTGAAGAGAATTGACAAAATGAATGTTAACAAAATGCGTAAAAATGTGATGTTGTCATGAGATGAGACCTTAGTGTTTAATTGAAGCGTGATATGAGGCATAAAATGGTAAGTTTGAGTATATGAACTTTTGTATTATTTCTGCAATATGGGAATGAAGTTTGAGAAAATGAAAGTTGTTACGAGCGAGCTGCGATGAGTGATTTCCGGTGACAACGAATTATGAAAAGTACACAAATGCATTTTATGATATTTGAGAAGAACGACTGTATATGTGGCGAGGTATGATTTTAGAGAAGGATGGATTGAAGGTTACGGAATATGTAATAAATGTAAATATATGATATTTGGTTGAGTTTGAATGAAACTACGGAAGACTGAAGTTTTACGGTTTCCTAACTTCGCGATATAACACTATTACGCATATTTGAACGAATGCTATAACTAATAATCATTACAAGTGTACATGATATATAAGAACAATACTATAGAACTATTATTATTGGTCGCGCCCATTTCATATCCCCCTGGAAGTTATGTTATGTCGGTACATTAGTTATATATTAGGTAAAAAGTTACCTCTGTTATATCCCTTTGGAGTGTGGTTCTGCCAAGAAAACTACAATTCTAGGAGCATGATATGTCCCAGGTTGAGGTCATACAAATATAACGTAGATCACAAAAATCGGACCCCAAGCAATTGCAGCGCTATTTGTATTCATCGAATTCGGGAATCGGCAACGGAATATCGCGCGACTGTCCGGAAAAAAAACATTTTTTACGCGACCGTTACTTAAAGAAAATTAACCGACACAAACGACGCTATTCCAAATTTATCGAAAAATACCATGTACCAGTCAAATCAGTTTGTCCCATGATTCCCAAATAAGAACCGATTGAAAATTATTCTGTCTCGGTCTGTCCCAGACCATTCTACTGAGCCAGGAAACATCATAGATAAATAACATGGTTAATATGTCAAGTTTATAAATTGGTTTGTCACACCCTGTACCAGTCAAATCAGTTTGTCCCACGATTCCAAATATGAACCGATTTAAAATCATTCTGTCTCGGTCTGTTCCAGTCCTTTCTATTGGGCCAGGAAATATCATAGATAAATCATATCTTTAATATCAAAAGTTTAGAAATTGGTTTCTCATATGTTTCTGAAATGGAAACTCAGTGCACGAAAATATTCTCTTCGACTCATATTTATTATTTTATATCAAGGCAACTATATAAAACGTAGGAAGAGATAGACCATCTTTAAGCGGAGTCTCCTCCAAATAACAAACAATGATTAAACTGATTACAATACATTTATATTAAACAAATAATGTGGACAATAAATGTGATTATCATTATTATTTGGCATTAAATATCCAAGTCAAATTTGTTTTGGATATGTAAGTTCCTCAATAGTTTATGATTGTCACAGGGGTCCGGGAACATAAAACACTATTTATATTTAAATAAAATATTTAAATTCAAAGCCACATGGCGGTTTGCACTACAAAATACACATAGTAATATTCGCTTTTGAACGGGCATTATCTCCCAGAAAGACGCATTGAAGCAGGGGGGGGGGGTCGGAAAAAAAAATTACAGGATACAAGGACCTGGTGGGTGGGTGTCCCCGAGCCCGGAATGCATATTTTTTTCTGATGTCATGCATTTCTAAGACAAATTACAGCTTCAAAATGAATTGAAACAATCAGATTCATATAGTAGTGCATGCTATAGCCTTATACAAGTGAGGGGAGTTCTATATTTAAATTTTTTGTCCACAATTTCTCCCTTTAACAGTTGAAACCATGGGGTGGGTCCGGTTTTGGTCGAGGAAAACAAATGCAATGAAAAATAATCCATTCTCATATTGTCTCATAGTTTATCATGGCTTTTTAAACTT
Organism: Siphonodentalium dalli; assembly: GCA_032622095.1. Lineage (NCBI taxonomy): Eukaryota > Metazoa > Mollusca > Scaphopoda > Gadilida > Siphonodentaliidae > Siphonodentalium > Siphonodentalium dalli. Next base: position 154,263,865 of record CP136062.1, read on the forward strand.
ATTATACACGCAGGTATCCTCTAACATAGAAATTCATATTGCTTAAAAGTTCTTGGTTCCCTCATTCCTTGAAATCCCACTGGAAACCCTAGTACTTTTAAATAAATACCGGTAATGTATGACCCATTAGATTGATTTGCTGTCAAAAAGCCGAAAAACGGTTGGCCTCATTTGTTTATATTAATTATATCAGTCAAGATATTGAATAAACGATAAATACAGTGACCACGTGGTCGAAGTACATGGTCGATATCGATACTTGACTACAGTGACATAAGTCAGAGCATCTAATTTTCAAAAATTTCCGGGGGAGGCCTCCTCCCCTCCCATACTCTCCCCCTTAGACCTTCGGGTCTCCTGCTGGGATACTACTCGCCTCGACATTTTGTAGGAGAGCTACTCGCCACTCGCCTAGAATGATTTTAAGGGGAGCTCCTCATTGCTCACCAGTGATTTCCCACATGGAGAGAACTGGAACTGTTTTATTTAATCAAATTGATGGTGTTTTTACTTTACACATGCACATATTTTAACCTATTGCTAATAAGGGACACATTTATCCTGTTAAAGTGGGTATTTTACCTTTATAACCAGGGGGGTCGCAAAAAATTTTCAGGCACGTATGGCATTTTTTCCCTTTCGATCATTTTTTGTACCCACCCACCCCCACCGCCAATTTTTTTTCCGTTTTCGGCAGTTTTTTTCGACCATTTTTTGACACCACCCCCCCCCCTTTTAACACTAAAACAGAGATTTGCGGGGGAAATTCACTGTAAACAGTTGTATATGAATTTCTGTGCATATTATTTATCATGGATGTTAACATGGACATGTAAATAGGAATGAGTCATTTTGAGGTCATTCGGCCAAAAAAACATGGCTGCCAGCGGCCATCTTGGATTTCAAAATTTGCAACAAAATACAACACGATAACTGCCTGCAGTCAGTTTACAGTTAGAATTACATTATTTCTCTCATTCAAAGTGGTTTTGAAGCCCAACTCATTGCCAAAACACTAAAAAACAAGCAAGAATTTTTTTTTTTAGTTGCGGAAAAAATTGCTTGTTGGTGGCTTTGACCACCCACCCACCCCGGCATACGTGCCGGAAAAAATTCACCCCCCCTGCCCCCCCCCCTGTTATAACCATCAATATTTGAGTTTTTAAATGTTTTGTCACTGGTTTTGTTGGCATATTTTCAGCCATGTGCTTTGTTTGTTTATTTTTTGTGGGTGTACTTGTTCAGCGTTCTCTCATTTCCGGTGCAGACACAATGAGATACCCTTACCCTGCCAACAACACATTATTTAGTAGAATTCACAAGATTTTCATAAATTTTGGGGGTGGGTGTCCCAGACCTGGGTGGAAAAAACTTACGCTCCCGGGGTGGTGGGTCCCCAAAACTGAAAAACACAAAATTTCCACCTTGTATCCGTAATTTTTTTCCTGACATCCCCCTGATTGAAGTCATATAAATACTTTGAACACGGTGTGTTTGTGTCCCAAACAAACAACAGCCATGTGCACGACATGGACAAGAAAAGAGCGTTCCGTGTTATTCTATCCTTGATATGGTAGAAATAAAGAACGTTTATTTCACTTATGCGCGAAAATTGAAAACAGCTGGAAAATGGCTGTAACTGTGGCAAGTATTTTTTCAGAGCATATGGAACCGGAATGTCAATATTTCGTGTATTTATCAGCCTATATTATACCTCTTCCAAATTATGTTTAGACAAAATTTGGAAGTTCGAATGGGCCATGTCCGTTTAAAAGAAATGTTCCTGGACCCCTGTGATGATTGTGTGTTGTTTTACTGAGACTGCCAGGGGTCGGTGACATTGACATTGACATTGTGATGACATTGGTCCTATCGGCAGCAAATAGAACTTATATATATTTCTTTCTACAGATTACGTTCCAATGCCTCAGCTGTGGAGTGGCAACGATATCTCATTCGGAACGACGTTTACGATGAATATTTCGTTCGGCATCGATGGTACTTTATATGGGGAAGCAGAGGATTACTATGGTCCAGCAACATTAAATGGCACATGGGAAATTCAACCTAGAGCTAGGGTAATATTCATTTGGAATATTATCTCAAATGGACACAAATCTGAGATGACAGCAGACATCAGCCAGTCGATGGATGAGATGGAGGCAGGCGAATGGCACGAACTAACCAGTCCAGGAACTGTATATAAATGGGGGGCGACATTGGAGAACCACCCATGATCAGTTCAGTAGTCAGAATCACCAACAAAACTTCAACTAATAATCCTGAATATATCTTTAACGATTTCTATACTAAAGCCTCATTGATGAGTAGTCATCCCATAGTAAATGTTCAGATAATAAGTATAACCCTTTCTATACTAAATCACCATTGATGAGTAGTCATCCCATAGTAAATGTTCAGATAATAAGTATAACCCTTTCTATACTAAAGCACCATTGATGAGTAGTCATCCCATAGAAAATGTTCAGATAATAAGTATAACCCTTTCTATACTAAAGCACCATTGATGAGTAGTCATCCCATAGTAAATGTTCAGATAATAAGTATAACCCTTTCTATACTAAATCACCATTGATGAATAGTTATCCCATAGGAAATGTTCAGATAATGAGTTTAACCCTTTCTATACTAAAGCACCATTGCTGAGTAGTTATCCCATAGCTAGGACATGTTAGGATAATACGTATAACCCTTTCTATACTAAAGCACCATTGATGAGTAGTCATTCCATAGGAAATGTTCCGATAATAAGTTTAACCCTTTCTATACTAAAGCACCATTTATGAGTAGTTATCCCATAGGTCATGTTCAGATAATAAGTTTAACCCTTTCTATACTAAAGTATCAATGATGAGTAGTTATCCCATAGTAAATGTTCAAATAATAAGTTTATCCCTTTCTATACTAAACCATAATTGATGAGTAGTTACCCCATAGGAAATGTTCAGCTAATAAGTTTAACCCTTTCCATACTAAAGCATTATTGATGAGTAGTTATCCCATATGAAATGTTCAGATAATAAGTTTAACCCTTTCTATACTAAAGCATCATTTACGAGTCGCTAGCTATCCCATGTTCAGATAATAAGTTCAACAAACGACCAATGTTGAACTTATTATCCGAACATTTCCCTCCAATAAATAGAACTCTCATGCTACATGCACTCTACTTGTATTATCTGTCGTCTGCTTATCCTCCGCCACCCCCTCTCCACTGGTAGATGAATGATATACCATTCCGATATATACTTTTATAACTGAGTGGGAGAATCCATTTAGTATAGAAAGGGTTAAAATATCCTGGATGGGATAATTATTTCTAATGATATGTTTATTGCTTGATTGTTTCTGTTTTCAGTCGTTCCTTGTTTACATATTATATACTGCTGTTTTATTCAATCAAATTTTATATTTTATTTTATGTTGGAAACTAACAATTGCAATCAGATTTAATCAAAAAGTAATTGATTACATTTGCTAAAGTAATTGTAATCGTAATCGATTACATTGGAAAAAAATGTAATCAGTAATCGTAATAGTAATCATGTAAATGAAACGTAATTGTAAACTTAATCGATTACATTGCCATGTTATCGCCCCAACCCTGGCTGGGAGTCAGTCTGAGTCAAACTAATCAAATTGTATAGACTCATGCACTTTCACTTCAAAGTTTGTTCATCCTTGTTGAATTTGGTTTTTAGAAATCGGGCCAAGCATGTTCTAAATATAACGATGATGGTCTGGTTATATACATAAAAATGGCAGAAATTTTCAGTCAAGTAACAAAGAAATAATAGATTGTTGGATTTTACTACATCTATCGATTTTTACTCTCTCAATTGACGATGGTTCACATTAGTGGAAGTCACCTGAATCAATAAACTTTGACGGGCCCTCGTGGGTTCAGTTGGTTAGGGGTACAACTCCGAGTCGTCTCGCCCTCCAGCGCATGTGATGAGGTTTCAAATCCACATGTTTCCATCGTGGTTTTTGCAACTCTAAATCATTATCTGGTGGAGTTGCCAATTACTCGCCGATGGCCAGTGGTTTGCTGCACACGGTAGATGAGTTTATCACAACACAGATTCCCAGGTAAACAAACACGGTAAAGATTTGTTAGACTTGTGTATCGAGGCAACGCTTAGACTACTTAATGGAAGGACTATGGGTGACTCCATGGTATGTTCCACTTGTTATACACCACAAGGAAGTAGTATCATTGATAATTTTATAATTGCAGAATGTTTATTTGATTCTGTTTCATTACGCCCTATACTATGGATTTTTACTGTTACGCTGATCTGGCCGTGCCAATGGGGCGATGCGGATATCTTGCAGGACAACACATTTCCGGTTTCACGCGATGCGAGTTATCTTAGGAAATTGCAGTAAGGCTGATCTGGCCGTGCCAATGGAGCTGTGACAATGGGGTAATATCGCAGGACAACTCATTTCGCACATGTATCATCGCGGATGTCTCATTGTTGCAGTATATGTAACTTTTATGACCGCGTTAATTGCTTTCGATGTTTAGGTATGAACAATGGCTCGGTCGGTCTTGAAGATTTTATTGCTGATCACAATGAATAATATATAATGTAAGTTTGCCGATGAGAGGACGTATGTCTCAGTTAGAATGTAGAATAATGGTCGTATTGTGAAGTATCGGACGTGTATTTAATCTGATTAGTAGATTTTTGGTCCGCAGTTAGAGGATTTCTGGTGTGGTAAATGAGAAACCTGCAGTAATAAGTCGTAGTTTTTTTAATAATTTGAAGGATTAGTTGCGGAATTCTGAGGTGAGGAAACCAATATATTTTACATTATTATTGATATATATGCCTAATAATATGATCTTGATGGGCGTTACCATTTCTGACTATGGTTTTCTCGTAATTTAATGTTTTGGCGCCCAATGAGATGTCTCTGAGTGTACTCTGAGAATGGCCATTAAATGCACACCCAGTAATATAAAGAATTGCAGACCAGTATAAAATGAATGTAATACACTTAAAGGAAGATATATTTGGCATGACAAGTCAAAGGAGAGGAATGTCACTGCCATTGGGGACAAAATTTCACAAGGTTTCTTGTGTTATTTATGTGATACAGTCAAGAACCCTAACTTATCTTTCGACGTCTTACTTCAAATATGAGCAACATAATACTACAAACTGCTGACCGATCAGTTACATTCAAAACGTTTCATCATCAAAAACAACGAAAATCATTCAAACATAAGTGGTATAATAAAAACTGCATGGAAGTGAGAAAAAAACAACTTAGATCAGTGACTAACAAGCTACACAGGGACCCTCCCATAATCCACATTTTAGAAAAGACTACCATAATCTCAGAAGGAATTACAAGAAAATAATTAAACAATCAAAATTCAATTACTCCAGATCCCTGGTAGAAGAGCTTGACAATAACAGGGAAGAATAGCAAAACATTTTGGAAATATATTTGTAATCTAAAACAGGTACAAAAACAAGAGAACCCTATTAAATTGTCAGATTGGGACACATATTGTCACAGCTCTATTCAAAACATTGTCACAGCTCTATGACAGTGATGGCCTAATAGATTGAAATTCGTAGAATTACAACAATAAAACAAAAGCCCGTTAGATTTCCCTTTTAAATTTATGGAGGTTCGACAGGGAATTTATAACTTGCAATCAAATAAAGAGTCAGGTATTGACAACATACTGAATGAGTTTTTAAAGTGTGGCTGTGACATCCTATTACCTTCGCTTGTCAGATTGTTCAATATAATACTAACTGAAAGCTATTTTCCAGAGGCGTGGAATTTGGCATAAATATCATTCATCCACAAAAGTGTTTAAATAAATGAATTCAGTAACAATCGCTTTGTTAATATTACAAGTAATCTTGGAAATTTATTCACCTCCTTGCTACAGAAAAAGACTGCACAACTTTTTAGAAAATAACAAATTATACAACAAGTTTCAGGCAGGATTTCGTCCGATTACAGAACTTCAGATCACTTGAATACAATGAAAACAATTATCAACAAATACATAAATCACGATAAAAAAAACCTGTTTATACCTGCTTTGTTGACTTCTCAAAAGCATTCGATTCAGGCTAGCGACGGGAATGATTGAAAATTGCTCAAACATGGAGTTGGTGGACAATTTTATAAGATCATCAAGATTATGTACTTACAAGCAAAATTTGTTGTAAAAAAAGGAAATTGGGTTACGAACCCAAAAATTTCACGAAAAGGCATTCGCCAGCATGTAGAACTGAGTCCCCACTTATTTACCGTATACACAAACAATAACTGAAATTGTCTATTGTTCGATAACACATCCGATCACTCTCAAATCAACACAAACTAATCTTCTAATGTATGCTGATAATTTGGTTCTACTTTCTGAGAGTGAATGCGGGTGACAGTCTTGTTTTGGATTCGCTGTCTACTTACTGTAATAAATGGAAACTGGCGGTGAACATTGGTAAAACCAAAGCTGTAGTTTTTAGTAAAACAAGGAGGGGCAAATCCAAGATGGTGTCTAGCATTGACGATCATCGAGTGGAAATTGTTCATAGTTATAAATACCTAGGATTGCCTTTATTTTTTAATGGAAACACGCTGCCATATACATGGCAAAACAATCTTCAAAAGCGCTATTTTCACTTAATTCAAAAATATTTAACTTTAATTTCTCTAGTAGGGAAACAGATATGAAATTATTTGATACCCAAATTAAACCAATACTGTTATATGGATCAGAAATTTGGGTTGGGAATTATTCTACAAAGGCATATTTCAATTATCAAACACCCTTTGAAAAATTACACAATATATTCTGCAAGTATACTCTTGGGGTTTATTGAAAATCCTCAATTTGGGCATTAGATGCGAACTTGGAAGAGAGCCAATGGCAAATTCTATTACTCAACTGGCTATAAAATACTTGCTTAGACTTGGCAACCGATAGCTTTTTAAAAGATATGTGAACTAGACAAAGAACTCTTCAACAAAGGCAGACCGTCCTGCTATTCTATTGTCAATTCTTCTTTGACAAGATTAAACTTAAACACAGAAACATTGAATGCAGACAACTTGGAGGACCCTATATTATAGTATTACATGGATGATGTAGACAAAATTCTTCAGACCTATTCACAAGATGTTACAATGGATAACAAACTTTATTTGTTTTGAAAAATCTACAAGGAGTTATACTTATTTAACATTAGGGATACCTAAATCTCTCACCAGGCACCTGACTGCGATGAGGATCAGTGCTCATAATTTAGCCGTAGAAGGGACAGGCAGAAACGCACATATGTCTTCAATTAGAACACGAAGAACATTTTTTCCTGTTCTCTATGAAGAATATTACACAAGGAGATCATTTATTTGCAAAACTAAATCAATAAGTTGAACCCTTACAACATGGATCAAAAGAATCTTTCAATAATTTTCGAGCTCTTCTTAGCCCGGACACAGGGTCCTCCATAGAAGTTTCACAATTTATAGTGAATTTATAGTCACCAAATATCTGATTATCTTCTCAGATCTATTCTCTATATATGTTATGTTATGACATAATTCATTGTTTTATGGTTTGTTGCAATAAATATTATCTTATCTTATCTTATCTTATCACTAAATTATCAGCCATTGAAATCACTGTTAGATTAGCTTGTGTGTGGATTTCCTCCACCACTAAAACTTGTAATGCCGTGATATAGCCGTAGTTGCTGAAAGCGACATTCAATCACATTCAATCACATTCAATCACATTCAATCACATTCAATTCAATCACATTCAATCACATTCAATCACATTCAATCACATTCAATCAATCAACCAATCTATAAACTTTGAAAATAACTTGAAAATAACCGGACTATGCCTTTAACATGATCAGTTTGCCCTCACGAGCAGCATAGCAATTTAGCAGGATAAAATATCGTAGAAAATTTAAACTTAAACGGACATGTGCATACTTTCCATGGTCACAGCCATTTTCCAGCTGTTTTAAATTTTTCGCACAGAAGGCATAGAAACGCTCTTTATTTATGCCATGGCAGCAACAGACTAACACGGAACTCTCTTTTCTGTTCCATGCCGTGCAAATGACCCAAACATCATGTTCAACGTTGCATTTCTTATAACTGCAATGCATATATGTGGGACTTAGCATGCTCGTAGAAAGGTAGTTCAAGTATTTATCATCATATTTCGATAACTGGACACATTCAAAAGCGAATGTATTTTGGCGCCCAAATCACCAAGTAGATTTAAGTTGATTTGACAAGAGGTGGCTACAATCACTATGAATTGATGTTTTCACAAATTATTTTCTAAGAATTGAGGATGAAAATTTGGCTATTTTTAGAACATTAGGCTACAACATTGTTGATTGGAAATATATATTTTAAAACGGTATGAAGTGGAACGAACACGTGGCTGACTTCGATAATAACAATTCATACATGCTTTGAAAGTAAGTTCCATAGACTGTGTTGGTGTTGTCGTTTTTATTGTAGTTGGAATTGCTGCTGGGAAGAGATAGATCATCTTCAATGATTTGATGATACATTCAGTATTCACCCCTGGCCCCCGCTAATTTGCTATGATACGTGTTGATGTATTGGGTCCTGTGCTGGCTTAGCTATGGTGTTGATTGGTCCTGCGCTGGTTTAGCTCGGGTGTTGATGGGTCATGCGCTGGTTTAGTTATGGTGTTGATTGGTCATGTGCTGGCTTAGCTATGGCGTTGATGGGTCCTGCGCTGGTTTAGCCATGCTGTTGATGTGTCCTGCTGGCTTAGCTATGATGTTGGGTCCTGCGCTGGTTTACATGTGATGCTGACGGGTCCTGCTGGTTTAGCAATGGTGTTGATGGGTCCTGCGCTGGTTTAGCAATGATGTTGATGGATTCTTCCTGGTTTAGCTATGATTTAATGGGCCTTGAGCTGGATCAACTATGTTGTTGACGGGTCCTGCTGGTTTAGCAATGATGTTGATGGGTCATGCGATGGTTTAGCTATGATGTAATTGGTCCTGAGCTGGTTTAGCTATGATGTTGGTGGGTCCTGAGCTGGTTTAGCTATGATGTTGATGGGTCCTGGGCTGGTTTAGCTATGATGTGGATGGGTCATGACTAGTTTAGCTATGTGATGGGTCCTTCCCTTGTTTAGCTATGATGTTGATGGGTCCTGCGCTGGTTTAGCTGTGATGTTGATGGGTCCTCTGCTGGTTTAGGTTTAGCTATGATGTTGATGGGTCCTGAGCTGGCTTAGCTATGATGTTGATGGGTCCTGTCTGGTTTAGCTGTGATGTTGATGGGTCCTGAACTGGTTTAGCTATGACGGGGATGGGTCTTGACTAGTTTAGCTATGATGTAATGGGCCCTGAGCTGGTTTAGCTATGATGTTGATGGATCCTGCGCTGGTTTAGCTATGTTGTTGATGGGTCCTGCGCCTGTTTAGCTGTGATGTTGATGGGTCCTGCTGGTTTAGCTATGTTGTTGATGGGTCCTGTGCCTGTTTAGTTATGATGTTGATGGGTCCTGCTGGTTTAGTTATGATGTTGATGGGTCCTGCTGGTTTAGCTATGTTGTTGATGGGTCCTGCGCCTGTTTAGTTATGATGTTGATGGGTCCTGCTGGTTTAGTTATGATGTTGATTGGTCCTGCTGGTTTAGCTACGATGTTGGTGGGTCCTGCTGGTTTAGCTATGTTGTTGATGGGTCCTGCTGTTTTGAATATGGTTGGTGGATCCTGCTGAGTTAGCTATGTTTGATAGGTCTAAAAAAATGGTGCTGGTCATTTGCCGAATGAGGTTCACAGAAGGTCAATTTAGTGACACGACCACGCACGGTGGGCTAACATGACTAAATTCACCCTCTGGTGACCTCATTTTACTTAGGACTCATCTCCACTGGAAAGTATCTTTATGATCAAATTAACAAGTTTTTAGATTCTACCGTTCTTTAAAAACTTTTTTATAAAGTTTCATTTTCTTTTTGATATGGTTTAGTTTCTCTTTATCCCAAAATTGGCAGACGACACAATTCATAATAGAGGTACCCAATGGGTGCACATCACCATGTATCTTCACCATCTGGGAACATAAGTATGTGTCTAGGTCTCCCATAGCGGATGACGCCATGCAGAATGATGTCACATGAGGGTGAATGTAGTGATGCTAGTCCGCTGCAAATGATCAGCACCATATGTTGAGGTCTGATCTCATCTCATATAAAACATTCACCCTTGTAAATTTGTTGAAATCACCAGGGTGTTTAACCCAAGAATATTGCACCCAGATGAATTAGAACCTTGTAAATATACAAATTCACCCGCGTGTTATAACAAAATTCACCCAGGTAATTTTCCTCCGCTACTTACAACTTGGCAATTTCAGCGTTGTAATTTCACTATGGTGTTTTCACCCTGGTGATTTCAGCAATATATTTTCACCCTAGTATATTAACCTTGTATTTTCACCCTAGTGACTCCTACAGTGTATTTTCACCCTGGTGATTTCAGTCTTCTTTTCACCCTGCTGAGTTGGTATACCATATATAGTTGTTTTAATTACCCTTAGAAACCTTAAACTTTGAGGAAAATCATGGGAGGTTATATAACTGACGCATGTGATTACCTAGGTGTTAAACACTGCATGACTTCGCTGATACAATATTCTTGCCCCAGTTTGTTAACTTTTGAGTATGACACCTGGTACTCCATTGTTTTGCACGGATTAAAAATCAAACATGATTTTCTTCTCGCAAAAATAGACAATACACCCCCGATGCATAATGTGTTAAGGGTCATACGCACGTTTTGTCAAAATTGCATGGTATTTCAAAATGGATTTTCTCAAAATCTGTTTGGAATTTCTTTGTGAAATTTGGTACACGCGATTATTGTGACACAATAATTAAGAACCATTGACCAATTGGATATTATAATCTTATTTACTTTACTTTTTTGGCACGAGATATATTTAAAATTTCACGATTTTCTGATATCAAGAACTTCTGTAATATATATTTTTTCAAAAGTGCAGTTCATATATCCATGATAGCATATCTCAAGATCATGAGAGGAGACTTGCTTATTCTATATTTGTGAAATTTAATGATTATTTTCTTTGAGAAAGGCAACTACCAATAATTAATTTTCTATATTTGAGAATTTGAATGCCATGCCTGTTCACCAATAAACAATTGGACTGAGATGAGTTGTGGGTCATTGGTTCATAACTAAGTTGAAGCTGAGCACCATATCTCTTAGCACTTTGGCCTAAGTCCTGTTGATTGCTCCCTGCTTGGGTGAACCACATTGCATATAAACATTTGCTTGCATTGAGCTAGCATATTTGTGACTGATTTATTATACTTCCATGGTGTAACCAAGGAAGTATATTGTTCTTCTATTGGGGCCGTTTTCTGTTTAATTGGAAATATTCAGAAACTAATGGGAGGAGGACCGCGAAATTTCTAGGGAATGTAGGCATCTAAGGGATACTGTAAATGAAGATATCGCGATTTCGGCCCAACGCTTCATCGCGGATTGAAATTATAAAAATAATTATTTGTCACTATTATTATTATTAAAATACTCGACACTTTTATAATCACTATATTTCGGAAAGTATAAGCAGTAGCACACTAAACGTTGGTAAGTATGTTGGGGCAAATGAGTTGTATCCCTTAGTCGCATAACGAATATTGTCCGCACTTTCCTCGCGGAGTTATCTCCCTTTATCTGAAAAAGGTCATTTTACTATCTCGGAAATTAGTAGGAGCAGGGCATCCAAATTTGAACCATATGCCATACTGGCCACGGGTATCAAAACTTGTGTCCGCGCGTTCCCTGTGGAGTTACCACCCATAGATAGGCGAACAACATACACCAGGGTGTATAAACTGAGGGTTTTTTTTTCCAGCGCTATTATTTTTGTATAGGAATAGTGATTCTGACCCGAATATACACATATTTTTCCCGCCAAATCCAAACGGGCTTATGAAAGAGCAAGGTATTGCCGTAGCAGGTACGTCGGCATACTGTACGTACGCATCCATCATTTGACCATATATATCAAAAGCAACCTGTCCAACGGAGAGTTCGAGTTGGGGTGGCTTGAGACTTTTGGAAAATTCCACTGAAAATCGTAAAGGGGCAAAATTTAAACATCGAGATACATTTCTTTTTAGTAGTGCATCCGATGGGTATTGTTCGCGCGCATCTAGAATGTGATTTTCTAATTTTTAGAGGGAACGGTTTACTCGTGACAACCCTATATACCATAAATACGTATATTTAAGTAATCTATCACTAACCTATTTTTAGCCCCAAATCCAAACGGGTTAATGAAGAAGCGAGTTTAGTGCAGGAGCACGTACGTCGGTATACTGTAGGTACGAGTCCCAAATTTTACCGCTCTACTGTAAAAATGCAACCTCCTCAACGGAGAGTTTGTGTCGGGGTGGGTTCAGATTTGGCAAATTCCACAGAAAATCAAATGGGGAAAATTACTCTAAAAATCAGATATTGAGATAAAAACTTTTCGACGAGTGAATGTGGTTAGTAGTATCCACGCGCAAGATTAGTACGATTTTCAAAGTTTTAGAGTGGACGGTTTAACTCTGGTAGCGTGTAATATTGTTAACGGGTGATATATATTACTCAAATTCAAACCCACTCTTCCTGACGCAAATTCAAACGGTATTTTGAACACTGCATGTGTTTGGTAGTATATGCGGACAACTCTAACTCAACAGTATGATAAAAATGAAGCCTCCTCTCATAGAGCCAAGACAATAAGCTATTTGGTGATTGGAGTTTTGTGTGAACTTATTAATTATTCTAGCAGTTCTTGGTACCGAACGGGGCAAAAAATAAAATAATATTTTCAACCTCTCAAATGTATTAAAATTCATTGTTTTTTGTGGTCTCTTAACAATTGCTCAGATTATACATACAAAGACGATGATATGTGAAATGCAAGATTTTTTTCCAGTTAGATCCAGAGAAATTCTTTGTTGAAAATCTCTTGCAATTTTTGGCTGGATTTATGAAAAACGTGCGTTTCCCCTTAATATGAAATAGAGTTATACATATGTAGCTCATATCACCATGGTGCTTCGCACTGGACATTTCAACCTGGCATGTTCAAACTAAATATCGCCTTCAAATTTGGAAACAGTTATAATATCCAGCATGACATACTTTTGTTTTTATTGGTGTGTGAAAGATTCTATACACTATTATATGATCAATACAGAGCGTTTATTATCAGATTACAATATATGTTGGGAAATTTGGTTTACACTGGCAACTAGTACCGCAACACATTGTGGTTTATGTGCGATGAATTGCGTTTACCATAGGCATCGATTACAGCAAATAGTATACTCTTTTACCAGATTGAATGGAAAGTTTTCCAAGGCCGGGTATGTTGTAAATCAAATTTACCACAAAATAAAATCAAAATACTACAATAAATTCTCATTTCACAAGAAGATTTTCAGGACACGGAACATTATATGTTATACTCTGGTAAACTCGAGAAAAACACTTGGAAAATCAGTATTTACGATGACAAGTCTAATATAGCTGAAGACCGCCCTGGTAAATTCGGAAGTTACCAGGCTTTTACCAACTCAAGGTGTGACTTTCATTGGTTGACTCTAAGACACTGTGGTAAAATTATGCAAGTCTCATAATACACAGATATTGCGTTGCTAAAGTCAGAATTTACCCTGGTGTGCTCAGGTATAAGTACTAGTAGAATTAATGTAAGCTTTATATTACTTTGGTCTAATCATCGTGAATTTCCGCTCACTCCCCCCAGTAAACCCATGTAAACCGTGATTTCCGCTCACTCCCCCCAGTAAACCCATGTAAACCGTGATTTCCGCTCACTCCCCCCAGTAAACCCATGTAAACCGTGATTTCCGCTCACTCCCCCCAGTAAACCCATGTAAACCGTGATTTCCGCTCACTCCCCCCCCCCCGTAAACCCATGTAAACCGTGATTTACACTAGTTTAACTGGTGTTTTACCAGCGTGTTTTTGAAACACCCAAGTAGCATCAATGTAAGCCACACAATACTTGGGTATTATCATGGTGAATTCTCAGTTCATCCCAGTAATCACAAAAGCTGGATTTACACTGGTTTATATTGGTTTTACCAGAGTGTTTTAGATACACCCAAAAGTAGAATCAAAGTAAAGCCTCACATTACTTTGGCATTATCATAGTGAATTTAAAGACGGCTGCTGGCTGCCATGTTTTTTTTAACAAATTTCAGAAAAAATAGATGGCTCCCGTCTAGAGGTCACCCCAAGATCCATGTAAGTTTGGTGATGATCAGTTGAGGGATGTGAGCTGTAGGGTGTGCCGAAGGATTTAGTCATGCAAAGAGTAAAATCCAAGATGGATGCTGGGCCATGTTTTAAAAAAGAATTTCGGGGGGAAATCGATGGCTCCCATCCAGAAGTCACCTCGAAGATCCATTCGAAATTAGGCGATGACCGGATGAGGGATATGCCCTGTAGGGTGAGCCAAATGAGTTAGTCATGCAAAGAGTAAAATCCAAGATGGCTGTGGCGGCCTTTTTTTCATCGAAATTCACTAAATTTGATAGCTCCCATCTAGAGGTGATCCCAAACATGCCTGTAAATTTTCAAAACATTTCTCCAATAAAAAAATGAGGGCTTCAGAGTGTGCCGATGGATTCAAATTTGAAGTTAAAAATGGCTGCTGTCGGCCATGTTTTTTAACTCATTTCGGAAAAAAATGATGGCTCCCATCTAGATGTCAGCCCGAAAATCCATATGAAGTTTGGTGATGATCAGATGAGGGATGCGGCCTATAGGGTGAGCCAAATGATAGTGTTGACGGGTGGACGCACGCACGCACGCACGGACAACGGACACCAACCCACGGCAATAGCTCAAACTTTACAAAGTAAAGTTGACCTAAAAAAGGGTGTTGTCATTTCGCTCTGCAAATAACCACTATTAACCAGATAGCCATCGATACCATAAATTGTACGACAAAAACATCTGGCGGTGGTCAGCCGAGGGTCAACAGGGCCCAATTTTCGGTAAGGCGAGTAGGAATCGTGATTATGTGGGCATATATATAGCGACAACTTATGCCACTAAATACTCTAATTATACGAAATTTCCTTGAACATTGAGTGATTTCTTATTTGCCATTCCCCTGGATATCTGGAGGTGGTCAACCAAGGGTCAACTGAACCCAATGTTCAGGAAGGCGGGTAGGAATCGTGATTGTGTGAGCATATAGCGACAGCTTGTGCCACTAACGACTCTAATTATACGAAATTTCCTTGAAAATTGAGCGATTTCTTATTTGCCATCCACCAGGATATATGCAGGTGGTCAACCGAGGGTCAACTGGGCATAATTACACGGAAGGCGGCTAGGAATCATCATTATATGGGCGTATTGTGATATGACAGGTTTTATTTTCTTTAAAATACTATCGGGTGGCAAATAGCGCATATGGGTAGATCGCTATTTTTTCATCCGAATAGACCTGTCTTCCCTTTTGTTTTGCTCCCGATGATAGAATGGTGAGGTCATATTATACGAAACGTTAACTATTTTATGCGTTCTCTGGCTAATTTCACTCAATGTAACTGGTTCAAAACACAGGAAAAAACTTTTTTTTCAGGATTTACGACCTGACCTGACTGAGTTGATCTCCATGTGATAAGGGTGGTCGTCAAACTCTACTCGGATGTTTAGTGAAAAGTACATTTCATCATTTCGGGGTTCTGACTATAAATCACTTGATAAGTGAGTTTGCTTATAAAACCGAATACAAAACTCTAAAAACAAAATCTACTTTACAATTGTTTGCGTTATTCCGTTTGTGTACTATACAACTGTTAAGCTGATTGATTGATTGGGGTCTAATGTCGCTTTCAGCAACTAAGGCCACATCACGACATTGTCAGTTTTATTGGTGGAGGAAATCCGCACATATACGGCTAATCTAACAGTGATTTCAATGGCTGATAAACTCGTCGACCATGCATGTGCGGCAAACCACCGACCATCGGCGAGTAATTGGCAACTACAACCGTTAAGAACACAGGACTAATTGTTATAGGGGACTAAAACAATATTATGTCGGCATTATCTTATCTAGTTATGGAGCCGATAAATTATTATAAAAACTTGTACCTATATATTATACCCCACTTATAATAATATTAGATTTAGGCAATCTACCTTATGCAAAGTACTCATGACACCGTGTTGAACCTGTTTCAGGGTTCAATTGGACAATTTACTTCATTAAAACTCGATGCCGTGGACAGCATTCATGGGAAGATTGTCGGGCAGATTGAAAATTCAAATATGAGCCAGTTTGAGCGAAGGTTTGATTGAGTAAGTTATATTTGGCGGCGAAATGTGGAGTCGAAATGATACCTGTAAAATAGATTTTCCTAACTTATTCTTTTATATTTTTAAGTGGCGATATATATATATATTTAATTAATAATAAAGGCATGACCAGACTTAGTTATCATTGTCACGGAACCTCGTCGGCATAATATGGCTTTAGGGTACGTTCATAGACTGGCAAGTTTGCACGGTATGGTTTGCACGCATTTCGTCGTAGAAAACGATATGGCGCCAGAATATGAACGGAAACTCACATATAAAATGCATCTGTACCATGCACACCTAACTACATGCAAAGTAAAATCCCTGTAGTTCCACCTGTAGCCATGCTACCGGAATTTGCTTGTAAATAGCGTGTAATTATATCGCAAGAGTCAACAATACAGGTATTTGCAGGCAAATGTCAGTAGCGCCGTTACAAGAGGAACTACAGAAATTTACTTCTCATGTCGTTCGCTTTAGTAAAGATGCATATTATATGCACGTTTACTTTCATATATAGTATGGCACCATGTGGTTTCCTATGATGAAATGCCTGCAAAAACATACCGTTACCCCATGCATGTGAGCGATAGGCGTACTACACAAGCAGACTAACGCAAAATGTAAACATGAGCCTGAACCCAGACATCAAACCATAGTTTATATCATACTGACTACATCTGGCTCTGGACGAATATACCTGAAAATACCAGAATAAAATATCAATAAATGTGATGATGGTTTGCAGAGATGTCCTGGTCAAAGAATATTGTTGTTGAATGTTGTTGTTTATCAGGCCCAGTACATCTACTGAACGGGAAAAGTACTATGTAGAATATTTTGTTGATGTCGTATCAGGTAAGTAGACACCTTTCGCATAATGAACTACGACATCTAATAATTACTACGTCACTAGAATGTATGTTATTCCACACCCATTGACGTGAGGCAAATGTATTCAACGGAATCCCAGCCATTGAATACATAGTAGTGTATACCTCTAGTGGAATACAAGACGGAACTATTCTTGTTGACGTTGTCGCCAAGAAAGATGAAGTACATTACGTTGATCATCCGCTTCCGGTGATCTCCCAATAATTACTGGAATATTTGTCAGACTTAAATCACAATATGGGGGCTATAGTAACAATGGATGTGACATACATGGATTGAACTTATCTGACTGAACGGTGTAGAATAAATACAGAACACAACTTGCATCATAATCTCGAATCTTTTATCGAACTCGTTGCGGACGTCGCAAAGTTATATTTCGCTCGAGCTACGCCATTCGCAACTCATTCGATAAAAGATTCTCGATTAAGATGCGCGTTGTGTTCTGTCTATTTATATCTATTCGTTGTCGGTTATACCTATCCGTTGTTACAGTTACGACTTATTATTTTCAACAAAACTCACAATTACATCATATAATAATAAGTTCGTTGGGGTTGATTCTGAGATTTTGTCCTCAAAGACCCACTTAAATTTCGAACCCCCAGATTACATTAAATAAAATATATGCCATATTGTATACCATTTGAAAGAGGAAGCTCCAAAACATTATATTATCAACTTATCTGGTGTAAAAAAAACTCTGAACATGTTGTTATACTAGTTGGGGTACCGACGTGTTTCCTATGCTTAAGTTTCGTCTGGACTGTACTGCAAATGCTATTATTTTCAATGGAAGGGGAATAACTCTATATCTTAGTTTGTATTCTGTTGCACATTCTTGGAGCGAAACGGAGAAAATGTTGCTATGAATTCAGCTATTTTATATTATTCCACACCCATTGACGTGAGTCACATGTATTCAACGGAATCCCAGCCATTGAAAACATATTAGTGTATACCTCTAGTTGAATACAAGCCGGAACTATTCTCGTTGACGTTGTCGCCAAGAAAGATGACGTACATTACGTCGATCGTCCGCTTCCGGTGATTCCCCTCATAAGTACTGGTTATTTGTCAGACTTAAATCACAATAAAGGTAGCTATAGTTACAATGAAGGTGACATTCATGGATTGAACTTATCTGACTGAATGGTGTATAATAAATACAGAACACAACTTGCATCATAATCTCGAATCTTTTATCGAACTCGTTGCGGACGGCGCAAAGTTATATTTCGCTCGAGCTACGCTCTCGCGAAATATATCCTTGCGCAATCCGCAACTCATGCGATAAAAGATTCTCGATTAAGATGCGCGTTGTGTTCTGTCTATTTACTCTATGGGCAACTTCTAAGGGGCAGACATTCCAAATGGTGATGACTTATAATAACTTAGTATTTTAGTCATTTATTATGTCATAGATTGTTATTAAAACCGATATCAAGGCACTATTTAAAAAAAATATGTGACTCGAAAATTAAATGGACCTTAACATGTGATCGCCATGTGGCCCTAATGTTTACCTTTTAGTGGTAATGAAATCGTTTACGTTTTACGTCATAGTTTGTCAAGTGTATATTGACCTAGTTCCCAATAATTCTTCCCATGAGATGTCGTTCAACATTAATATTCGTGTTGCATTGAAGACGTCTATAATATATACTTGCGTCATGACAGACCTATAGTTTGTGGACCCGTGTTGTAGCCCCGCCCATTGATTCCGTCGATGCGCGAACAGCGACTCCGACGACAAAGTAGTTTGCTGTCATCAAAACAACATTGTGATCCATTGTTAGTTACAATATTCTTATTGACAAATATTCTGCATCCCGCATTCGCGGTCGAAGTCAAACATATCGGTTTGAATTGGAAGCAGTCTGTGTTATTATAGCATATATACTCAGTCATATACTGGACTACTGAGTGTATCTATCATAGTCTCGTCGAAATATCTGTTCCTGGAATCGCTTTAATTTGACACGGTTGTCGGGTAATTGCTAATTGTGAGTTCTGATTGGCGCTAAACTGACGTTGAATCAAGCGGTTCGGGAAATAGAAATACTACAAATAATCAGACCCACTTTTTATATCTGGGTCTGTAGTTAACTTAGGCTGAATCCGAAGCAGCCCAACATACCTTTAGATGGCTGGACGTATTTCAAACCATAATCTGTAAAAATGACATGGCTGCTTTTGTCAGCGTGGATTGGTGTCATCGTCTGGGTGTTAACGGAACGAAGTCATGGCATGAGTGTGCGTCAGTTTCGATACACGTCTTCTGCCATCACTCCAGTGCTCTCACAGAAAGAACAATTATTGCTTGGCGTTTGTGAGAGCAAATGTGCCCTGCTCTGTTCTAGAATACCTTGGTGTCAGGTTATTCGCTACCAAGAAGCCACGGCGACGTGTGGACTAGCGTCGGGAAATCCCACAAAAGGATCCGGAAATGTGATGATCAAGTCAGGTGAGTCGATACATTATTACGCCCTCTATAAATGTTTTATGTGAAGGTGTTTTTTTACTTGTCAATGGAGATATATGGGCGAAAAATGTTTAAAAGGGTACTTGGATATTTTGATACCCGGACCATATGATTAGAAAGATACTTAGTACTCGTTTCTATTTCAGAGGAAGCATCTGTGATTCTGTCATGATGTATAGTCACATATCGCTTTGCGGTTATTTCGGCGGGTGTCACCCGAGACATGCTTTGGTGAACGATGGCTTGTTAGCCACATGCTAAGAAGTGCGCTCCGGGTAATTGGAAATGGAATTCGCGCGTTAACTCTTAGCGCACTGCACGTTATGTGTTTATATTGTTCTTTAACCTGCTTTGTTGCATTGTTATTTGAACATCTTTCATTTATTTTCACGTGACATAAATCGGAATGTGATCTACTATTATATATACTCCATGGGAAATTGATGAAGGTATAATACATATAATTCGCACATGAACCCGTCGAGCTGTTTGATTATATCGACATTTAACATGTTATTTAATATCGTTTTTTGAACTTTCTCATTTAGTTATATGCGACAAATATCGGCATGTTATATTCTAAATTGGGGTGGTAATTATTAACCAATCACACGTTACTCCTTCGTGCTGTTTGTAAATATTATCTTTTCATTTCTTTGTATGCCGAATATATCTGAGCTATGCATAGAGATGTTATTAAGAACAGTTCGAACACTAACTCTCCACATTGGTTGTTTAACATACAATGTGGCCTTATTCTAAACATCATTTTTATTTCTGTGCACTGAGAATATAACAGAATCCTATATGAATTGAAGAATGTTCAGAAATTAACCCCCTCCTGGGACCATGTTTTAATTGATCCTCGTGGGGAGGGGCATATTTTAATTAGTCCTCATTGGACCATATTTTAATTGACCCTCATGGGACTGTATTTTATTTAACCCCAGTGGGACCGTAGTTTAATCAACACGGATGACACCATAATTTAATTTCATAATTTAATATTAATTAACCCTCATAATGGGACCATATTTTAACTTCGAATAACACTCATGTTACCGTATTTTAATTGACCCCCATGGGTCCATATTTTTATTAACCCTCACGGAACCATATTTTAATTAACCCTGTTCAGTTATGGGACCATATTTTAATTAATCAATTAATCAAGGTACAATTTTAATTAACAATCATGGGACTATATTTTTGTATTAACCCTCATTGGACCATATTTTAATTAACCCTCATGGGGCCATATTTTATATAACCCTCATGTGACAATATTTTAATTTACCCTCATCGGACCATATTTTAATTAACCCTGTATGGATGTGACCATATTTTAATTATCCCTCATGGAACCATACCTGAATTTTAAATAGCCCTCACGAGAGGCCATATTTTCAAAGTTGAAATCAGGAGGGCATTACATGAGGCCATTCACAGATCATCATTACGCCCTCTTATGGTGTATATTGACAAGTATATCTGACCCTGTCGTATGAGGTGATGGACTAAATATGATTAAAACATACTCGCTATTTGCGTAAGTGGGTGTACTAAATGTGATTAGAGAAACGTACTCGGTGTTTGCGTACTTGAACTATGTAACGAAGATCGACTAGCTTGGCCTGATTATTATTCTGCATGCTACTTCATGAACTATCTGACCACGATTTCAAATGAAATTAGAACATGTATTTGCGTACATGGGTGGACTAAATGTGATTTAGAAACGTAGTCGGTATTTGCGTACTTTAACCATGTAATTTTTTTATTTTAGCCTTATTATTATTCTGCATGTTATGTCATGCACTATTCATACCTCTATTTCAATAGAGATTAGAACAAATAACAAAGAAAAGATTCATGCCAGCCGAAAACAATTCAAATGCAAGAGAACAGAGAAACCGACAGTTTAGTGCATTTGCGCAAACTGGCAGTGCGTCAACATAATAACATGCCAATCATAAAGGCGTTCGTCACTTTTTTGGCAATGGGTGTGTTGTTAGTTATTGGTATATCAATGTAATGGCCGTTGCATGTTTGGCAATGGACATTTCAACAAATTGGAACGTATGCTCCCTTTGTGAACAAATATAATAAGTGACGTATATGGTGTTTAAATATTTGAAATTAATCTTTAGTTTGGCACGCCCGATTTTAAAAATGTTTTCATCCCCGTTAATTGCCAACAACAATGAAAACATGTGAGAACTGATGGAATTGCTTCTTTTTTCAGTGCATTTTTTCCTCGTAAAAATCCGGACCCACCCCATGATATCATGTTATAAAAGAACAATTAATTAATGTTTGGTAAATATTGAAACTATGAGCCCCTTTCTCTTCATTAATGCTTTATTTTGGTCCAGTTTATAAGCCTGAACATTTCAAATTATTATAGTTGTCATAATGTATCTTTAAACATGGATTTTGTAAAAACGTTACATGACATTGGAAAAATCTCCGATCAGCGCTCATATCCACCCACCCACCCGGACCTTGTATCCAACGCCGTGTACCTCAGCTAGCTTTTTTCAGGAGCAGAAAAGGGGGAAGGGCGGCAATTTTTATCGCCGATTTCCACCAAACGTATACATAATCATCTCCATGATATGAGGAATATAATGGTGTGGTTTAAAGATGTCAAAAATGACGCCATTCGAGTCAGGGTGCATGGGTGGGAGAGGGGCACCAACATTTTATCAATATTTTATGTCCGATCTCCACCAATTTGATACACATTCTTCTCCATGATACAAGGAATCTAATTGTATGTTTAAAGACGCCAAATTGGCACTATGACATCAGCTAGTATAATATATATGAGAAGAACGGGCAAGGGTACCCGGCGTTTCCTGGTTAAAAGGTAGACAAAAATGTGCATACAAAGAAACATAGCAATTGGACGAATAGATAGTTATGTATTTTTATCAATGCCAACTATCAGCATTCAGCACCCATTTGTAATTTTGGTGCCCATCCGCCGATCCCCAACTAACTGCGACGGAGCACGTCATTCGGTTCCTCGAATAACGGAGTCTGACAGAGATGTCTACATATAGTTTTTATATATAAATGGTCGACAATAAATATATAGTAATTTGGATAATTCCTCCCAAACACCATCCCTGTCCCGGACGGCACCAATGTGGTAACTTACCAGACTATTAGATAACTCACACACACATATATATATAATTATATAACTTGTAAGTTATGTGGAATTCGGCGAAAAAAATGTATCTTTTTGTGCCATTGAGATATTGACTATGAAAAAAAAGAAGATATCAATGAAAACTTGGGCCGAGATGATTTCCACCAGTACAAAACCTTGGAACTTTTTGAACTTTTGACAGGGGTGAAGGAAAGGGCCTATCGGCCCTTTCGACCATCCCGGGGTTAGCCCCCCCCCCCCCCCAATCACATACTTTCATCTTTTGACAGGGAACCTTATAACGTCTGACGTGTGGAATATATTTCGTTGTTAATATTTTGCTGAATATTTTATTCATCAGTGGCCGAAGATCCCAGCTCAATATTACACTATTTAAGGGACTGTGTGCATGCTTTGTGTGCGATTTTACTTTGCGCCACTTACAAATATGAAATTTCTCTGGGTAATTAATTCAATGTTTTTAAAGTCACTAAAAATCATGTAATTTCGAGCTGGGACCACCACATACTTCAAAGAAGATTATCGAGGAACAAATATAAACAAAGAAATATATTCCCTGCCTTAATTGTTTGTTCAATGTTATCAGCTGGTTATAAAGTTCCCTGTCAGAACATCAAAAAGTTCCCAGGTTTTGTACTGGTGGAATATGATATATACGGGTGTAGCCAGAGTAGAGATTATCGGCACGATCTAATTGACCCATAACTAAGTACGGGGTCCCAGCTGGCCACCATATCTTCATAGTTCATAGTGATATATGGGGTATTTTACTATATATTGTAGCTCAACATTATAGCACAAGAAAACCATAGTCAGAAATGGTAACGCCACCAAGATCATATTATTAGCCATAAATATAAATTATAATATAAAATATATTGGTTACATGAATGCACCGCCTCAGAATTCCGTTAAAACAACTAATCCTTCAAATTATTACAAAAAACTACGGCTGATTACTGCAGGTTTTTCATTCACCAAACCAGAAAGCTTCTAAATGCGGAGGAACGCGGTCATACTAGTTACATACTGCAACTATAAAGACATCCATCGAATACACACCCCACGAAAACCCGAAATGTGTTGTCCTGCGAGATATCCCATCGCTATAGCACAATTTGACATGGCCAGATTAGCCTTTCTACAATATCCTAAAACAATAAAGCTTCTCAAATCATCGGCATAGTCAATAGAACTTTCACGAACTTGGACATTCCAACTACATCTTTTACCGGCTCGGGGTCGCTGTACAACTTTAACGTGTCCCAAAATAACCGGAAAAAACAATTATCTATTTATAAAATCCCCATAGCATAGGTCCACAGATTTCTAAAATTTGCCCAACAGTATACACCGGTGGCGTTAACAAATAAAACTACCTCTCATATAGAGCCAGGACAATAAATTTTGTACATGGTTTGTTTGTTTTGTGACATTATTAATTATTCTATCAGTTCTTAAATTGGAACCAAAGAGTAAAAAAAATGGTTTACCTCTCTCGGAAATTGAGTCGGAATGAAATGTATCAATCGGACATGGCTCATTCGAGCTCAAGTCTGAGTTTAGTGTGCCTGTCATTTGCAGAATGAGGTCCACAGAGGGTGAATTTAGTGACGCTGTCCCGCATAGCAGGCTACCATCACTAAATTCACCCTCTGTTGACCTCAATCTCCTCAGGCCTCATCTTTTCTGGAAAGTTTCTTTATTATCAAATTTCTATAGAAACTTCTTCACATAGATTCTACATCTTTTTAGTTTAGTTTCTCTATATCCCACAATTGGCAGACGACACATTGCATAATCGAGGTTCCGATTGGGTGTACATCACAATATTCACCATTTGGGAACTTCAATCTGAGTCTATGTCTCCCATAGCCAGGGACGTGGCGAAAGGGGAGTTTGGGGCGTCTCACCCCCCCCCCCCCCCAACTTTGGTCAAAATGTTCAACAGTTGGAAATTTCATACCTGACACAACATTAGTTGGACATTTCACACCAACCATAGGTTGAAAATGTTCCTTTAGTTTGATTTTCAAACAATTTATTGGGGGAATTTATTGTATTGAACCAATATTTGCATATTTTCCTACTTTTGGTAAATAAAATTTGACTGAAATGGCCATCAGCTGGAAATTTTCCAACCTTAGGGGGGGGGTGTCAGTTTGGAAATTTCCAACACTTAGAAAGCTTGTGTCCTGGTCCCTCCCCCATGGCTAGTCAAAAACTGCTAGTTAATTTAAGAAAACAATATCGTCCTACATTTGGTCTACATTGTCACTGGAATTGTCATCAGTTGGAAATTTTCCAACCTAATTGGGGGTGTCAGGTTTGAAATTTCCAACTCTTGGAAGGCTTGAGGCTAGTCTAGATGCTAGGATTTTGCTATTTTATTGTTCAGATTTCAAAATTTTCGCACACCGGGTCGAACCATGGTCGGCCCAGTGTGCCATGGTCCCTCCCCCGTGGCCAATAACAAAATAAAAAAAACTGCTAATTAGTTTAAGAAATTAATATTTTACTACATTTGATCAAAATTTTGGAATGAAATGGTCATCAGTTGGATAATTTTCCAACCTAAGAGGGAGTATGAGGTTTGAACTTTCCAACACTATGAAAGCTTGAGGCCAGTCTAGAAGCTAGGATTTTGCGATTTTCTTGTTCAGATTTCAATATTTTATCACCCCGGAACGAACGACCATGGTCGGTCCAGTCTGCCCTGGTCTCTTGTCCGTAGCCTCGTGCATTGGTCTGCAGTTAGGCCACTAGATGTTAGAATTTATGCAATTTTCAGGTTCAATTATCTTAATGTTCTCATACCGGATATATATATATAGAACCATGGTTTGTGAATATATATAGCTATTATAATATAGTGATATTGAGCACTGAGGTGCAATGTGGGGTGCAAATGGAATTATGCAAAACTTGTATTTGGTCTGATTCAATAGTTGGACACCCCCCCCCCCCCCCAACGGAGACCTTCTGGTCGCGTCCCTGCCCATAGCAGATGAGGCCTAAGCAGAATGAGGTCCCCAGGGGGTGAATGTGTTGATGCTAGCCAGCTGTGCGGGATAGAATCACTAAATTAACCCTCTGGGGACCTCATTCTGGAAATGACAGGCTCACTCTTTCTTTCTTTCTTTCTTTTCCAGCTGCTTTCAGTTTTTCGCATATAACTGCAATAAACGCTCTTTATTTCTACCACATCAGAAATAGACTAACAAGGAACGCTCTTTTCGGTTCCATGCCGTGCAAATTTCTGGGTTTTTTTTTTTGAGATACAAACACGATGTTCAAAGTTATGACTTCGATCAATGAGATCAATGAGATATAATGCCCGTATAAAGGTAGTTCAAGTTTTATTTTTCGACCTATTTCGATAGCTAACTTGCTGCAGCGATTTTGCTTTGCGCCACTTAAAATCATGGAATTTTTCCAGGGTAATTAATTCAATTTGTTTTTGGTGCGATAACGGCTCACTAAAGTCACTAAAAAAAGCTTGCAATTTCGAGCTGGGACTACCCCATACGTTGAAGTAGATTATCGAGGAACAAAATTTAATATAAACAAAGAAATATATTCCCTGCCTTTTTTGTTCAGTGTTATAAAGTTCCCTGTCCAAGGGGGGTCAGAACATCAAAAAGTTCCCAGGTTTTGTACTAGTGGAATATTATCTCTACGGGCGTTAGCCAGAGTAGAGATTCATGATCTATATGGTAATGAAATATCACTTTGCGTGGGTATATACCTCGGAACTCAAAGCCATTAACAGGGTTATCCAACTAGTAGAAAGTACGAGATTCCTGCATTCACATGCAGCATCAGTGCATGCCCACTGTGTCTAGCTATTGATCGACATTTTTAGTGCGTTAATGGACAAAATGCAACACAACATGATGTACAACAGATCTATAGACTTGCTTTGATTGCATTTAGTGTAACTATACGGGGAACAGTTTCTCTGGAACTTTAATATACTAACGCATGCACGTCCCCCATGCATGCCTGCATCGATAACCAATCCGTATTATTTGAAAACAAGTATATATAAGTCGCACTTCAGTGTTGGACAGACTATACATATATCATTCTTAGAAGTACATGTGTATCATCCAATTAGAGGTAGTTTTTATTATCGTTTTGTCTTTTAGTTGGCATGCATATATATAGCAAGAGGAATATTTATCCATAGGGTACCCGCATATATGCACTAGTACTCAAGTTTTATATGTCCAGCACAAAAGAAATATTGTTATTCTTTATTAGCAATGGGAAGAGCGATTGGGACTGGATTGACCGCCTAAAAGTTTTGTTCCCAGGAGTGAGTACAATGCGCGAGAAGATACCTCTATATACCCTACGTACAACCCCGAACATTGACAGTTGTGATATAAGAAAACCAATGTCAGAAATGGTAACGCGCTCAAGATCATATATTATATACCCATAATTGTAATTATAGAACATAAAATATAATGGTTTCGCGAATGACCAACTCAGAATTCCGTTAAAATAACAATAACAACCAGCACCTAATTAACGAACCGGCGGCCGACTCTGCCGTCTCCGACCACAACCCCCAGTGGGCTGCAGAACGAAAAATGTCTATAAAAGTTGAAATATAAGACTTACAAATTATCTTTTTCAATTATTTTATTTGTAATTGACATAGCTTGTCGCAAACCAAAAATCAACATTATTGACATAATAATGTAAAGGACAATAAACGAAATTGAAAATCCCAACTACACCTTTTACCGGACTCGGCCTCTGCATGGGTCGCAGTTCCGACTTTTAAATCCGTCCCAAAAATTCCCATTTCTATAAATAAAACCCCCAGCACCCAGGCGAAACAAGAAACTCTACATTAAATAAATCGGAAATAAAAGCAATCTACCTAACTGAGTGCGCGCATCGCGGTGGGTCGAGCCTTTTGGAAAATTTCAGCAAACCTAAAGGGAAAATTGCGAATCGAGATATAAAACATGTTGACGAGTGGGTGTGGTGGGTATATATAGTGCTCACATGCAACTTTTGTTCGATTTTCTAACTGGTAATGAGTTAATCAGGATTTAGTGCCCGATATTACATGCATTCACATAGGAAAAAATACCACCGATGACTGTATATGTGGGAAAGGTTAATATTATGAATAGGTTCATGGAAAGGGTTAAGGTTAAGGATAAGGTTATGGTTATGCATAGATTTACAGGTTATGTTTAGGGTTAAGGTTATGGGTAGGATCACGTTTAGAGTTGTTGATAGGGTTAGTGCTAAAAAGGTGACCGTGTTGTGCAAAGGATTTTTGTTTTGTTTAGGCTTGTTTGTAAGATTAGAGTTATCGAATTGGTTATGGTATGGGTTCAGGATATACATGTATATATATGGTCAGTGACGAGTGTTATGAATATGATCAGGGTTATTTATTGGATTAGGGTCAAGGAAGGGTTTGAGATTAGTGTTATGGATAGGGTTATGGATAGGTCGGGCTATAGGGTTATCGATTGGCTACGGTTAAGGGTGTGGTTATGGAGGGGATTATGTCATGGAGTGGTTTATTGGTATGGATTGGATAAGGGTGGGTAGATGGTTAAGAATAAAGACGGGGATCTGGGATGGAGAATGTGCATGAAAGTATAAAAATTCTGCAGGCCAGAATTTTAAGCCTCTAGTTTGTATGCTGTTGCATGTGATCTTATTACTATATACCATTTCATTGTTTTGGATTGTATACTAAAATATTAAAATATGCTACAAAGTAGTTTGGTGGAAAGCCCCTGGCTGATATATTGTTTCATTTTATTCTGATTTATTAACTATTTTGGAAGCGATGGGTGGGTCCTGTAATGTTGACCCCGGAAAAAAATGCGTGGTAGGACTGGTGTGTAGTCATGGAAATGGTTGTACTGAAATGCCAAGTTTGCGGACATTGGAATGTACGTCATGTTTATACCTTTGAACATGAAGACATTGACCGGGTTAAGAGAACAATTCCTATATTCACAGCATCAGTGCACTATATTGGTCGATATCTTTGTTGGATTAATGGACAAAATGCGTCACACCATGTTCAGAAAGATTTAGAATTTCGTTGATGGAGTTTAATGTAACTACACGGGGAACAACTGTCTCGGGAGGGAGGCCGCGCGTTCAGAACTTTAATATACTAATGCATTTTAAAACCAAATGGTTCAGTTTTATCATGGCATTTGAAAGGTGCTCAACCCACACAGATTTGTCGTTAAAATATAACTCTCAATCACCAAAGCTACGGAAGGCGTTCGAGATGGTATATACAGCTGTGTGGGATATAGCGTCACTAAATTCACCCTCTGGGGACCTCATTCTGCAAATGTAATCAGACACACTATATCCAGACTTGCTTCACACTCACAGTGCAAATGGTGACCCTTATATAGAATCAGAATCAGAATAATTATTACCAATCAATGTCCCCGACGGTTAGATACAATTAAAGATGGTCTATCTCTTCCTATAATTTTTGTTATGTATAGTTTCCTGGGTATAAAATAATAAATATGATTTTATTTAGAATGTTCTGGTATATATATTCATTTAATCAATTTGCAACTCGAATTAGTTCGGAGCGTACCATGCGGCATGACTCTAGTTAAAAATTCTAAAAATATTTTTTTTTTTAAATGTCCCACTTAAAGTGATGTGAAACACTCCGGTGTGGTGATCAAATATAAATGGAGAATAATCTTGTTCAAAGTAGTAATTGTTACAAATATTATATCCAAATTGACAACACACACCGCCATTCGTATATATTAATTAAATGCAGTGACTCTCGGTGGCGAAATAGTTTTCGTTAGTTTATCGGCTATAGATGCGTCCCGAATCGAGTAGTAAATATTTACATTTGTGCGTAGTGAAGACGATGTTTTCTATGGAGTGGTATGGTCGATTTGCTTCAGATTTTCGGCGATGTTAGTAGAATGGTACATTCCTCCAATTGGCATAGCGCCTGGATACTAACTGATCAGTTTCACGCACCGGAATAAGTACATATATAATATGTCTTTAATTTATCGCATAATAGCAGAAAATATCGATATAAAATCAATAGTAATTGATAGAAGCGTTTCCGGACAGTTGTCTTCGGCTCATATTTATTATTTTATACCCCGGAAACTATATAATATATGTTTCCTTCAAATAATAAACAATGATTAAATTGATTACAGTACATGCAAATACATTTGGAGAGTAAATTTGATTCTTATTATTTGGCACTAAATACCCAAGTCAAATTTGCATTGGATATGCATATAGTCTATTATTGCCACAGGGGTGCGGGATCATTAAAACTATATATTTATTAATTTGATGATTGCACGGGTCCTATCGTCAGCACATATTGTCCAAGCATAACTTATATATATTTCTTTCTACAGATTACGTTCCAATGCCTCAGCTGTGGAGTGGCAACGATATCTCATTCGGAACGACGTTTACGATGAATATTTCGTTCGGCATCGATGGTACTTTATATGGGGATGTAGAGGATGAAGCAGGTCCAGGAACAATTATAGATGGCACATGGAAAAATCACCCTACAGCTCTGGTAGATTTCATTTGGAATATTACCTCAGATGGACATAAATCTCAGATGACAGCAGAAATCAGCCACTCGATGGACAAGATGACAGGCACATGGCACGAATTAACCAGTCCAGGATATGTAAATAATTGGGGGGCGACTTTGGAGAACCACCCATGATTGGTTCATTCGTCAGAAACTCAACAAAACTTCAACTAATAATCCTGAATATATCTTTAACCCTTTCTATACTAAAGCATCATTTACGAGTAGTTATCCAATAGGAAATGTTCAGATAATAAGTTCAACAAACGACCAATGTTGAATTTATTATCCGAACATTTCCCTCAAATAAATAACACTCTCGTGCACTGTATTTGTATTATCTTTCGTCTGCTTACCACCCCACCCCACCCAAAAAAAACATCTACTGGCAGATGGGAGTCAACCTAGTCACATTGTATAGACTCATGCACTTCACAGTTATGTCATCTTTGTTGAATTTGGCTTAAAGTAATCGGGCCAAGCATGTTCTAAATATATCGATGATGGTCTGATTATAGACATAACAATGGCAGAATATTCAGACTGCTCTACAAAGAAATAATAGATTGTTGGACTTTTACTAAATCTATCTACTAATTTACTCTCTCAATTGCTGACAAGAGAAAACAAGTACATAAATGACTGAAATTTGATTCTTGAAAACCCATGCGGAAAATATATTAGTATACATGTACATAACAATAAAATTATTATGCAAATAGTCTCGCGACATACGGTCATGTGCCAATAAATTATATGCCATACTCCATGGGGGAACATATATACATTTCCCTCACAAGGTATATTGCACATGTGAATGTGTGGAGAATCCTGAATGAACATAGCCGTATATATATACTCGCACGAGCATGAAATATGAAATAATTTCAATAATACTTAATTGAACAAATAGGGTCACAGCAGCTGCAGCCAGTCCTGTGCCACAGCTATAAAAGCAGGCAACTATTTGTGAATGAAAATATATACAAGTATATGAATATTATACAGACGGTGAGTTCCCTCAAAGTTTAAATGTACCAAATTGGTTTAAATATTCCCCTTTGCAACAAATGGTTTGTATGCCGGGTGTCATACATATATTTATGACATACACCCGGAGCGGTCCGCACAAAGTTGTTTGAGCTAAGTGTTTATAAATATGATCACGGGACAACGCACCACGCCAACGGATCGAATGCATGGAATACATGTTTGGGTCCTTTCCAATAAATCCCAAAATATGGCGCAAAAATTGTTGTACTTGTATATAACTAAGTGCGGGAAATTTCGTATCGTAGGAGCCCGTGCATGAAGGTTCCCTCAACATTAAAATAAGGCAATGAGGAAAAGGGGCCATAATGAAACATCGACAGCATGATGCTCCCGAATTAACGTATGAATTAACAGCGACATGGGAGGAGTTATGAGCAAGGCTTGGTACAGCTATTCCACGTAAGGCCAATTTTAACTGGCGCATGTGCATGGAAAGAAGCATTATATCGAAGTCCAATTTTTTTTGCAAAACTTTAAAGACAGATTATATCTTTAAATAATAAATTTTAGATAGTTTCCTGGGTATGAACAATAATACGTATGAGTTGGAAATCCCTGCTCGGAAACGATTCTATCAATTAATATCGATTTTATTTCTATATTAGTTTATTCAATTAATGGGACAATTCTTTGTTTTATAAATATAACTTTTAGATAGAGGTCTTCAGCGGGGTGCTCCCAACGAAAGCGAGCCGCAAATGTCTCCGATTAATTGTATATTTTGTAATACTAAGTGCGAATCAAGTAGATAATACCCAGAGTGTGGCATATTATTATTTTTAATGATTAAAATGACAAATAAAAAGACGGTCGTGAATAGCAGGGACCATTAGAGATAATCTAACTAGACCCAAATAATTTTAGGGCCTAGACGGATTGAATGAGATGATAAAAATTGGATGTAGAAACCAAGCAATAAATCACTGATAAGTGAAAATATGTACAAAAAATAAATAAGACCGCCATTGAATACGCGGTCATATTGGATCCACCAGACCCGGTTCCGTGGTTTTAGTGCTACAGGTCAAAGTTCTGGAGTAGCATTTCCATATATGGAAGTCATGAATATTCAGAAGCTCAATATATGGAAATGCTACTCCAGACTTTGACCCGTGACACTAAACCCACGGAACAAGGGTTGGATGAATCTCCGAAACCACGGAACGGGACTGGTTTAATACAATACCACCGCGACTCAGTGATCTCGTTTATTATGAGGTTCGCGAGGTCCCAAGTGCTAGCATCCGTTTTCAACATTCCCAGTTGTTTTAGGCAAGGATAAGGCTGCGAGTTGCTAATAAATAAAAAAAATTCTCCACGAGAACCTGACTCTATCATATTAAGGCTGAATTGGTCATTGTCGCGTGTTTTCGAACAAAGAAACACCAGGATGTCCCAAACGTGCAAAAAGACACCCAGGATGTCCCAAACGTGCTAAAAGACACCCAGGATCTCAAAGTCCCACCAAACAACGGGAATTTAGATTAGTCGTCTGCTATATATTTATTAATATTGTTATAATAATTATTTGTTTTTGATCGGAGTGAAATATCAACGGAATTTAAATGGGCATATACCGTCCGCTTTGAGTCTGACTGGCAGCGTAGTTCCGTATTAATAAATAGCAGACGACTAATGTAAATTCCCGTTGTATGGTGAGACTTTGATATCCTGGGTGTCTTTTTGCACGTTTGTGATAGCCTGGGTGTCTTTTTGCACGTTTGTGATAGCCTGGGTGTTGTTTGCACGTTTGATAGATCCGGTCTTTTTGATCGAAACCATGCGACAATGACCAATTCAGCCTTATTAAGTGCATTCGTCCCATTCTTAAAACTGGGCTTGAAATCCTGTTCCTTGATTCCAACGCGAGAGAAAATCGGGCAAACGGTTTTCTACGCCGGGCAAATGTTGCGCTCGGATTTTAAATTCATTGAGCTTGTATGTTATAACACATAACGTTATATATAGTGAGAAATTGTTATATTAGTGTGAGAATTTTCATTAGTGTGGATATTGTCATATTAGTGTGAATGTCGTCATATTATTGGGAATGTTGTGGAATTAGTGTGCATGTTGTGAAATTAGTATTTGGTGTGAAAATAGTATTTGGTGTGAAAGTCAATAGTGTGAAATTAACAGTCATTAGTGTG
Source organism: Siphonodentalium dalli (assembly GCA_032622095.1). Classification (NCBI taxonomy): domain Eukaryota; kingdom Metazoa; phylum Mollusca; class Scaphopoda; order Gadilida; family Siphonodentaliidae; genus Siphonodentalium; species Siphonodentalium dalli. The sequence goes on from CP136062.1 coordinate 154,297,686, forward strand.
AAATTATCATAGCAGAGTGTGAAATTATTATATTAGTGTGTAATTATTATGTTAGTGTCAAATGTTATTGTATTAGTGTGAAATGATCATATTATAGCGAAATTGTCATATTAGTGTGAAATTATGTCTTTTTATTTGTTTAATTTGCTTTGATGGAACACTCGAATAAAACGACCAGGATATGCTGCACCCCCCGTAAAGAATGTGTTGAATATAAAACTGCAATTGAATGGGTTAGTATCAAATGGTCCCAAACTAGCTCCATATTTCTTCTCTTTCAATGTAGTGGTTAATTGCGGTGGGAAAATCAAAACGCCCCTTGTGTTTCTTGGCCGCATTCCCAGTTGGTGGTATATAGTTCTCCCGATAAACTAATTGGAAAGCCATATTTAATCAAAGGCAAAAGGTCACTATATATTCAAAGTCTTGTAAATTGTCCAGAAAAAAATTCCAATTTAACCCCGATCGGCAACGACCTGACATAACTGGTGGTTTGGAACCACAGAGGCATGGATAATATTAAGCTGTTTGATGATACCGGGCCTGTTTGGGGTCATTTCAGGAACGATAACTCTATTCTCTGCAGTACTCCCGTCTAGACAGTTTGACCTATATTCTCCGCCCACGCGTCGGTCTATTTGTATCGGTTGGACATGTCCGGACATGACCCGCTGGTTATATCCAGATTTCTCCATATGAATGGTATATTATCTACATGTATATCACGTGATGATCTCGGTGGGGTAGCTTCAGTCTTGAATATTAAAGGGATACTGGTCTCTCACGGGGGATGATTATTAAAGTGACACTCACTATGGATGAATGTTAAAGTAACACATGGCGCACACTGTGGGATAATGTTAAAGTGACACTCGCATTGAAAACTTCCAAAAAGTTCAAAAAGGTCAAAAAGTTCAAAAAGTTCAAAAAGTTCAAAAAGTTCAAAAAGTTCAAAAAGTTCAAAAAGTTCAAAAATTTCAAAAACTTACAAAATTTCAAAAATTTCGAAAAACTTCAAAAACTTCAAAAACTTCACAAATTTCACAAATTTCACAAATTTCAAAAAACTTCAAAAATTAAACAAAATTCAGGATTTAGTCATAAATGTGACCCGCTATATCAAATCCAGTCGGAAGTCGGGATTTTTTTTATCCTGTGCCAATGCATTCTCTTATCTATGCGAGTCGACCAGCCGCCCGCGGCGGCGGCGGCGGCGGCGGCGGCGGCGGCTGTAATGCGCATGTCAACGCCGCGCCGCCGGCGGCGGCGGCAACTACATAATCCTATGGCATGCAAAGAAATTGGCGGCGGCGGTTAAGGATTTAGTCAGTGATGATACTGTTGTTGTTGTTGTTGTTGGTGTTGTTGGTGTTGTTGTTGTTGTTGTGGCTGATGATACTGTTGTTGTTATTGTTGTTGTTCTGAAGGCGTGTGTTTAACTTTGATATGACGCTTCAAACTATCTTGCCAAGCATAGACACTTAAGCACTCTTCACATTGATACTTCATTTTCCTATATAATCAGTGAAATCGAGCGTTCTTCTATGCACCTATATTTATATAGAACAGAAACAAGCGTAACGTGGTGGACTAGTTAACTAGTTCAGGCTGTCGTTCACAACGTCTCTTAGTGTTGTTTGTACTGGATACAAATTTATCACATTGGCTACAATACAACCTACCTATCCAAATGTCAATGCAATTATGAGTGAATTCAATATGAGAGTATATATATAAGCATTTGTATCGACATCTCGTGAATCTATCGAAATATCTTACTTCTCTTTCCAAATTGCGTAATAATTATGTTGAGGTTCAGTGGGTACGTCCTATATATCCAGCTGAAGGCAGAATGGACAATTGCTTCCTCTGATGTACAGTTAGTTTGAATCAGTAAACATATGCACATGATTGTGTCTGTGCAACTTGAAACAATACAATTAAAATCTGGTCGTTTTCGGCGGCGGCCGTAATGCGCATGTCAACGCCGCGGCGGCGGCGGCGGCGGCGGCGGCGGCGGCGGCGGCGGCGGCGGCGGCGGCGGCTGTAATGCGCATGTCAACGCCGCGCCGCCGGCGGCGGCGGCGGCGGCAACTACATAATCCTATGGCATGCAAAGAAATTGGCGGCGGCGGTTAAGGATTTAGTCAGTGATGATACTGTTGTTGTTGTTGTTGTTGGTGTTGTTGGTGTTGTTGTGGCTGATGATACTGTTGTTGTTGTTGTTGTTGTTGTTCTGAAGGCGTGTGTTTAACTTTGATATGACGCTTCAAACTATCTTGCCAAGCATAGACACTTAAGCACTCTTCACATTGATACTTCATTTTCCTATATAATCAGTGAAATCGAGCGTTCTTCTATGCACCTATATTTATATAGAACAGAAACAAGCGTAACGTGGTGGACTAGTTAACTAGTTCAGGCTGTCGTTCACAACGTCTCTTAGTGTTGTTTGTACTGGATACAAATTTATCACATTGGCTACAATACAACCTACCTATCCAAATGTCAATGCAATTATGAGTGAATTCAATATGAGAGTATATATATAAGCATTTGTATCGACATCTCGTGAATCTATCGAAATATCTTACTTCTCTTTCCAAATTGCGTAATAATTATGTTGAGGTTCAGTGGGTACGTCCTATATATCCAGCTGAAGGCAGAATGGACAATTGCTTCCTCTGATGTACAGTTAGTTTGAATCAGTAAACATATGCACATGATTGTGTCTGTGCAACTTGAAACAATACAATTAAAATCTGGTCGTTTTCGGCGGCGGCCGTAATGCGCATGTCAACGCCGCGCCGGCGGCGGCGGCGGCGGCGGCGGCGGTTAAGGATTTAGTCACAAATATGGCTTGTTTCCATTCATCGGAAAACTATGGGGGTAAGGTGGTGAGCGCCACCGAAAAAAGCAAGTGAGCGAGGGAAAAAAGAGAAAAATAACATGACAAGTGGTACATAGTACAATTTATTATATTAACTATTCACTGTCACTTTCGTCCGAATTGTCATCACTTTCGTCAGATGTGTCATTTGTTTCGTCCATGAACTTTTCTAGCAATGGTCTGTACTTTAATATATATATATATATATATACACACAATTGATATTAATATGTTTGCCAATAATTTACACATCCATGAATCGATCTGAAAACATTATGGTTCATTGTCAACATTTTTGACGAGTAGTTGTCAATATTTAGACATTCCTGGAAGAAATTATCCCAACTGCCTTCCCGTTCGACCCATTGGTCAGTGTATAATGTCACGATAGTGTGTGCCCATTGCACAATTTCGCTGACCAATGAGAAGTCGTTGTCTTTGTATGCTTTTAAACACATTTTTCCTGTGAACAGGAATGCAGCCATTATTCTCTCCCATGTGTAGGGGCCATCTTCCCGAAATATATTGTCCAACAAGTTACTAAATATATAGGGAAAATGATCCCTATCGTAATTGTCCAATTTCCCTGTCAGCTCATTTAACAGCCACATGTTATAATTTTCCAGCTGTTGAAGTATTCGTCTTGTGCAGTCACGTATTTCATCTAACTCTGATAAATAAAAGTTATTAGTGTCTGGGTAATGAAAGCCGTTTCTCAGAATGATATGCCTGACATAACTTTTCATCAAATATTTCGTAACTGCGCCAACTTCCATACTGTTCAATTTCTTGAGCTGTGTATCCATTATTATTTTTTTTCCCTTCTACGTCAGACATAAAATATCAACAGTCCCTTTATTATGTTGAGTCAGCTAACCAATCAAAATGCATGATATTAACGTGTTCCGACATGTTTCATTTCTAATTTTAGATGTTAAATGTGCCGACATTGTTCTTTGTTGTTGTAAAAAAATTGGCGCGGCGGCAGTGAGGGGGTGATGGGGGCCGCACGCGCGCCAATTTTTTTACAACAACAAAGAACAATGTCGGCACATTTAACATCTAAAATTAGAAATGAAACATGTCGGAACACGTTAATATCATGCATTTTGATTGGTTAGCTGACTCAACATAATAAAGGGACTGTTGATATTTTATGTCTGACGTAGAAGGGAAAAAAAATAATAATGGATACACAGCTCAAGAAATTGAACAGTATGGAAGTTGGCGCAGTTACGAAATATTTGATGAAAAGTTATGTCAGGCATATCATTCTGAGAAACGGCTTTCATTACCCAGACACTAATAACTTTTATTTATCAGAGTTAGATGAAATACGTGACTGCACAAGAAGAATACTTCAACAGCTGGAAAATTATAACATGTGGCTGTTAAATGAGCTGACAGGGAAATTGGACAATTACGATAGGGATCATTTTCCCTATATATTTAGTGACTTGTTGGACAATATATTTCGGGAAGATGGCCCCTACACATGGGAGAGAATAATGGCTGCATTCCTGTTCACAGGAAAAATGTGTTTAAAAGCATACAAAGACAACGACTTCTCATTGGTCAGCGAAATTGTGCAATGGGCACACACTATCGTGACATTATACACTGACCAATGGTTCGAACGGGAAGGCAGTTGGGATAATTTCTTCCAGGAATGTCTAAATATTGACAACTACTCGTCAAAAATGTTGACAATGAACCATAATGTTTTCAGATCGATTCATGGATGTGTAAATTATTGGCAAACATATTAATATCAATTGTGTGTATATATATATATATATATATTAAAGTACAGACCATTGCTAGAAAAGTTCATGGACGAAACAAATGACACATCTGACGAAAGTGATGACAATTCGGACGAAAGTGACAGTGAATAGTTAATATAATAAATTGTACTATGTACCAATTGTCATGTTATTTTTCTCTTTTTTCCCTCGCTCACTTGCTTTTTTCGGTGGCGCTCACCACCTTACCCCCATAGTTTTCCGATGAATGGAAACAAGCCATATTTGTGACTAAATCCTTAACCGCCGCCGCCGCCGCCGGCGGCGCGGCGTTGACATGCGCATTACGGCCGCCGCCGAAAACGACCAGATTTTAATTGTATTGTTTCAAGTTGCACAGACACAATCATGTGCATATGTTTACTGATTCAAACTAACTGTACATCAGAGGAAGCAATTGTCCATTCTGCCTTCAGCTGGATATATAGGACGTACCCACTGAACCTCAACATAATTATTACGCAATTTGGAAAGAGAAGTAAGATATTTCGATAGATTCACGAGATGTCGATACAAATGCTTATATATATACTCTCATATTGAATTCACTCATAATTGCATTGACATTTGGATAGGTAGGTTGTATTGTAGCCAATGTGATAAATTTGTATCCAGTACAAACAACACTAAGAGACGTTGTGAACGACAGCCTGAACTAGTTAACTAGTCCACCACGTTACGCTTGTTTCTGTTCTATATAAATATAGGTGCATAGAAGAACGCTCGATTTCACTGATTATATAGGAAAATGAAGTATCAATGTGAAGAGTGCTTAAGTGTCTATGCTTGGCAAGATAGTTTGAAGCGTCATATCAAAGTTAAACACACGCCTTCAGAACAACAACAACAACAACAACAACAACAACAGTATCATCAGCCACAACAACACCAACAACACCAACAACAACAACAACAACAGTATCATCACTGACTAAATCCTTAACCGCCGCCGCCAATTTCTTTGCATGCCATAGGATTATGTAGTTGCCGCCGCCGCCGCCGCCGGCGGCGCGGCGTTGACATGCGCATTACAGCCGCCGCCGCCGCCGCCGCCGCCGCCGCCGCCGCCGCCGCGGCGTTGACATGCGCATTACGGCCGCCGCCGAAAACGACCAGATTTTAATTGTATTGTTTCAAGTTGCACAGACACAATCATGTGCATATGTTTACTGATTCAAACTAACTGTACATCAGAGGAAGCAATTGTCCATTCTGCCTTCAGCTGGATATATAGGACGTACCAACTGAACCTCAACATAATTATTACGCAATTTGGAAAGAGAAGTAAGATATTTCGATAGATTCACGAGATGTCGATACAAATGCTTATATATATACTCTCATATTGAATTCACTCATAATTGCATTGACATTTGGATAGGTAGGTTGTATTGTAGCCAATGTGATAAATTTGTATCCAGTACAAACAACACTAAGAGACGTTGTGAACGACAGCCTGAACTAGTTAACTAGTCCACCACGTTACGCTTGTTTCTGTTCTATATAAATATAGGTGCATAGAAGAACGCTCGATTTCACTGATTATATAGGAAAATGAAGTATCAATGTGAAGAGTGCTTAAGTGTCTATGCTTGGCAAGATAGTTTGAAGCGTCATATCAAAGTTAAACACACGCCTTCAGAACAACAACAATAACAACAACAGTATCATCAGCCACAACAACAACAACAACACCAACAACACCAACAACAACAACAACAACAGTATCATCACTGACTAAATCCTTAACCGCCGCCGCCAATTTCTTTGCATGCCATAGGATTATGTAGTTGCCGCCGCCGCCGGCGGCGCGGCGTTGACATGCGCATTACAGCCGCCGCCGCCGCCGCCGCCGCCGCCGCCGCCACCGCCGCGGGCGGCTGGTCGACTCGCATAGATAAGAGAATGCATTGGCACAGGATAAAAATAATCCCGACTTCCGACTGGATTTGATATAGCGGGTCACATTTATGACTAAATCCTGAATTTTGTTTAATTTTTGAAGTTTTTTGAAATTTGTGAAATTTGTGAAATTTGTGAAGTTTTTGAAGTTTTTGAAGTTTTTCGAAATTTTGTAAGTTTTTGAAATTTTTGAACTTTTTGAAATTTTTGAACTTTTTGAAATTTTTGAACTTTTTGAACTTTTTGAACTTTTTGAACTTTTTGACCTTTTTGACCTTTTTGAACTTTTTGGAAGTTTTCAATGCGAGTGTCACTTTAACATTATCCCACAGTGTGCGCCATGTGTTACTTTAACATTCATCCATAGTGAGTGTCACTTTAATAATCATCCCCCGTGAGAGACCAGTATCCCTTTAATATTCAAGACTGAAGCTACCCCACCGAGATCATCACGTGATATACATGTAGATAATATACCATTCATATGGAGAAATCTGGATATAACCAGCGGGTCATGTCCGGACATGTCCAACCGATACAAATAGACCGACGCGTGGGCGGAGAATATAGGTCAAACTGTCTAGACGGGAGTACTGCAGAGAATAGAGTTATCGTTCCTGAAATGACCCCAAACAGGCCCGGTATCATCAGCTGTTGTATATTTGATTACTATAATCCGAAATACATTCGAGATTTGATTTACTAAACTTGTCAAGGTTGGAGCCAAGTACGACAGAGGATCCTCATATCTATATTTTTCTCAGAAACACATAGCATCTGAGGGGAATCATTGGCAAAACTTATTTGGGTTTAATTCAGTCTATGTAAACATACACTCAGATTCATACTGATACTGAGTCTATTGCATTCCCATCAACTTTTCATTTCTGAACGGTGGTGGGCTTCCCCCAAATTACGTCACACCGCACTAAATATAAATCTGAAATTAGTTGTGATTGACAGGCGTAGACATGGTCACGTGCCAGTGCCGTCATGGCCGCTTCAACCATGTGAAGGTTACACTGGTGTAAATGTTTTCCATAGGCCTCAGTGCTAACGTTTTAGCGTATAGTGTTGGCAATATAAATGTTGGGTCCAAAATTTTCTTTAAATGTGAAAAATTGACATTTTGGGAAACTTTTTACACAAAAAAATCATGTCTGTCTAGCAGGGAATTCGCCTTTAAATCTTATGTTTTCGTAACTAGTGTCAAAACCGCATAAAAAAATACAGTCATATTTTAGACCACACCAAAAAATTCAAACTTCACTACAAAGGGTTAATTCCTGTGCCAATGGTTATTTTACCTATGGGAAATCATAGGGAAGAGGTGTGATGATTTTTTTATGTGAAAAGCACACAAGGCTATTGACCAATCAGGGCCCAGTGTCTATTTTATTCTCTCCTATATATTCCTCCCGCATCCGCTAGATGTCACTCGGAACCTTATTTACACCAGTGTAACCTAAAGCGATAGCCCGCTTTTTCGCGGAATAATTGTAACTCCCTACATTTCTTCAGAATTGCCCATCAATGGAAAAAATGTGTTCAAAAACAATATCACTTCTGTGGTTCTTTATTTATCACACACAATTTAACCCCACCCCCTTTAACAAATTATTCATCAAAAAAGCACAATTTTCCACCACCAGTCATGTTCAGGCCCTATTTTCACTCAGTTTTAGGGGTCTGGTGTTGCAAACTTGGATCAGCTATGGAAGACTGTTCAATATTCTTTCCATGAGAGAACTTCTGGTGATGTGAGGTCATTGAGTCCAGATCTGATCAGCTGAGCATCAAGCGCATGACTTTATCAGCACATTGAAGAATAAAATATGACATTTTCAGGTCTGCAAGGGTGATCCAAGATAACTGGATGTGGGTGTATATTGAATTAGTTGAATAAAGATATGCTCTCTTTGAATTGCTGAAGCATTTTCTTAAATGTGTCCAAGTTTTAGTGCTATTAACCTTCAAATGACCATACCCACCAATGGAAATGACACACTTTTATGATATATATCTGTATATCACAGGCTATAAAATCCAAAATACTTGTTAAATTAGGTTCTTATAACAATTGATATATGTGTCGTTGACATGCCCATGTTATGGGTCATTTGCATTATCATGTGACTATTACCACCTTGAAATTTTTTGAAAATACCTTGAAAAATTGGCATTTTTTATGAAAAATCTTACTATTTTTTTGGCTGATGTAAGTGAAAGAAGACATCAGCAGCAGGAATAGCCACATCAAGCATGAGATATTCATTGGACTGAAAGACCAGGCTCTGTAAAATGCAATAAAATGCTTTAAAGTGACTCCCAGGAATCAAAAATGATAAAAAGCAATTTTTTCCCTTTAGGTTACACTGGTGTAAATGTTTTCCATAGGCCTCAGTGCTAACGTTTTAGCGTATAGTGTTGGCAATATAAATGTTGGGTCCAAAATTTTCTTTAAATGTGAAAAATTGACATTTTGGGAAACTTTTTACACAAAAAAATCATGTCTGTCTAGCAGGGAATTCGCCTTTAAATCTTATGTTTTCGTAACTAGTGTCAAAACCGCATAAAAAAATACAGTCATATTTTAGACCACACCAAAAAATTCAAACTTCACTACAAAGGGTTAATTCCTGTGCCAATGGTTATTTTACCTATGGGAAATCATAGGGAAGAGGTGTGATGATTTTTTTATGTGAAAAGCACACAAGGATATTGACCAATCAGGGCCCAGTGTCTATTTTATTCTCTCCTATATATTCCTCCCGCATCCGCTAGATGTCACTCGGAACCTTATTTACACCAGTGTAACCTAAAGCGATAGCCCGCTTTTTCGCGGAATAATTGTAACTCCCTACATTTCTTCAGAATTGCCCATCAATGGAAAAAATGTGTTCAAAAACAATATCACTTCTGTGGTTCTTTATTTATCACACACAATTTAACCCCACCCCCTTTAACAAATTATTCATCAAAAAAGCACAATTTTCCACCACCAGTCATGTTCAGGCCCTATTTTCACTCAGTTTTAGGGGTCTGGTGTTGCAAACTTGGATCAGCTATGGAAGACTGTTCAATATTCTTTCCATGAGAGAACTTCTGGTGATGTGAGGTCATTGAGTCCAGATCTGATCAGCTGAGCATCAAGCGCATGACTTTATCAGCACATTGAAGAATAAAATATGACATTTTCAGGTCTGCAAGGGTGATCCAAGATAACTGGATGTGGGTGTATATTGAATTAGTTGAATAAAGATATGCTCTCTTTGAATTGCTGAAGCATTTTCTTAAATGTGTCCAAGTTTTAGTGCTATTAACCTTCAAATGACCATACCCACCAATGGAAATGACACACTTTTATGATATATATCTGTATATCACAGGCTATAAAATCCAAAATACTTGTTAAATTAGGTTCTTATAACAATTGATATATGTGTCGTTGACATGCCCATGTTATGGGTCATTTGCATTATCATGTGACTATTACCACCTTGAAATTTTTTGAAAATACCTTGAAAAATTGGCATTTTTTATGAAAAATCTTACTATTTTTTTGGCTGATGTAAGTGAAAGAAGACATCAGCAGCAGGAATAGCCACATCAAGCATGAGATATTCATTGGACTGAAAGACCAGGCTCTGTAAAATGCAATAAAATGCTTTAAAGTGACTCCCAGGAATCAAAAATGATAAAAAGCAATTTTTTCCCTTTAGGTTACACTGGTGTAAATGTTTTCCATAGGCCTCAGTGCTAACGTTTTAGCGTATAGTGTTGGCAATATAAATGTTGGGTCCAAAATTTTCTTTAAATGTGAAAAATTGACATTTTGGGAAACTTTTTACACAAAAAAATCATGTCTGTCTAGCAGGGAATTCGCCTTTAAATCTTATGTTTTCGTAACTAGTGTCAAAACCGCATAAAAAAATACAGTCATATTTTAGACCACACCAAAAAATTCAAACTTCACTACAAAGGGTTAATTCCTGTGCCAATGGTTATTTTACCTATGGGAAATCATAGGGAAGAGGTGTGATGATTTTTTTATGTGAAAAGCACACAAGGCTATTGACCAATCAGGGCCCAGTGTCTATTTTATTCTCTCCTATATATTCCTCCCGCATCCGCTAGATGTCACTCGGAACCTTATTTACACCAGTGTAACCTAAAGCGATAGCCCGCTTTTTCGCGGAATAATTGTAACTCCCTACATTTCTTCAGAATTGCCCATCAATGGAAAAAATGTGTTCAAAAACAATATCACTTCTGTGGTTCTTTATTTATCACACACAATTTAACCCCACCCCCTTTAACAAATTATTCATCAAAAAAGCACAATTTTCCACCACCAGTCATGTTCAGGCCCTATTTTCACTCAGTTTTAGGGGTCTGGTGTTGCAAACTTGGATCAGCTATGGAAGACTGTTCAATATTCTTTCCATGAGAGAACTTCTGGTGATGTGAGGTCATTGAGTCCAGATCTGATCAGCTGAGCATCAAGCGCATGACTTTATCAGCACATTGAAGAATAAAATATGACATTTTCAGGTCTGCAAGGGTGATCCAAGATAACTGGATGTGGGTGTATATTGAATTAGTTGAATAAAGATATGCTCTCTTTGAATTGCTGTAGCATTTTCTTAAATGTGTCCAAGTTTTAGTGCTATTAACCTTCAAATGACCATACCCACCAATGGAAATGACACACTTTTATGATATATATCTGTATATCACAGGCTATAAAATCCAAAATACTTGTTAAATTAGGTTCTTATAACAATTGATATATGTGTCGTTGACATGCCCATGTTATGGGTCATTTGCATTATCATGTGACTATTACCACCTTGAAATTTTTTGAAAATACCTTGAAAAATTGGCATTTTTTATGAAAAATCTTACTATTTTTTTGGCTGATGTAAGTGAAAGAAGACATCAGCAGCAGGAATAGCCACATCAAGCATGAGATATTCATTGGACTGAAAGACCAGGCTCTGTAAAATGCAATAAAATGCTTTAAAGTGACTCCCAGGAATCAAAAATGATAAAAAGCAATTTTTTCCCTTTAGGTTACACTGGTGTAAATGTTTTCCATAGGCCTCAGTGCTAACGTTTTAGCGTATAGTGTTGGCAATATAAATGTTGGGTCCAAAATTTTCTTTAAATGTGAAAAATTGACATTTTGGGAAACTTTTTACACAAAAAAATCATGTCTGTCTAGCAGGGAATTCGCCTTTAAATCTTATGTTTTCGTAACTAGTGTCAAAACCGCATAAAAAAATACAGTCATATTTTAGACCACACCAAAAAATTCAAACTTCACTACAAAGGGTTAATTCCTGTGCCAATGGTTATTTTACCTATGGGAAATCATAGGGAAGAGGTGTGATGATTTTTTTATGTGAAAAGCACACAAGGATATTGACCAATCAGGGCCCAGTGTCTATTTTATTCTCTCCTATATATTCCTCCCGCATCCGCTAGATGTCACTCGGAACCTTATTTACACCAGTGTAACCTAAAGCGATAGCCCGCTTTTTCGCGGAATAATTGTAACTCCCTACATTTCTTCAGAATTGCCCATCAATGGAAAAAATGTGTTCAAAAACAATATCACTTCTGTGGTTCTTTATTTATCACACACAATTTAACCCCACCCCCTTTAACAAATTATTCATCAAAAAAGCACAATTTTCCACCACCAGTCATGTTCAGGCCCTATTTTCACTCAGTTTTAGGGGTCTGGTGTTGCAAACTTGGATCAGCTATGGAAGACTGTTCAATATTCTTTCCATGAGAGAACTTCTGGTGATGTGAGGTCATTGAGTCCAGATCTGATCAGCTGAGCATCAAGCGCATGACTTTATCAGCACATTGAAGAATAAAATATGACATTTTCAGGTCTGCAAGGGTGATCCAAGATAACTGGATGTGGGTGTATATTGAATTAGTTGAATAAAGATATGCTCTCTTTGAATTGCTGAAGCATTTTCTTAAATGTGTCCAAGTTTTAGTGCTATTAACCTTCAAATGACCATACCCACCAATGGAAATGACACACTTTTATGATATATATCTGTATATCACAGGCTATAAAATCCAAAATACTTGTTAAATTAGGTTCTTATAACAATTGATATATGTGTCGTTGACATGCCCATGTTATGGGTCATTTGCATTATCATGTGACTATTACCACCTTGAAATTTTTTGAAAATACCTTGAAAAATTGGCATTTTTTATGAAAAATCTTACTATTTTTTTGGCTGATGTAAGTGAAAGAAGACATCAGCAGCAGGAATAGCCACATCAAGCATGAGATATTCATTGGACTGAAAGACCAGGCTCTGTAAAATGCAATAAAATGCTTTAAAGTGACTCCCAGGAATCAAAAATGATAAAAAGCAATTTTTTCCCTTTAGGTTACACTGGTGTAAATGTTTTCCATAGGCCTCAGTGCTAACGTTTTAGCGTATAGTGTTGGCAATATAAATGTTGGGTCCAAAATTTTCTTTAAATGTGAAAAATTGACATTTTGGGAAACTTTTTACACAAAAAAATCATGTCTGTCTAGCAGGGAATTCGCCTTTAAATCTTATGTTTTCGTAACTAGTGTCAAAACCGCATAAAAAAATACAGTCATATTTTAGACCACACCAAAAAATTCAAACTTCACTACAAAGGGTTAATTCCTGTGCCAATGGTTATTTTACCTATGGGAAATCATAGGGAAGAGGTGTGATGATTTTTTTATGTGAAAAGCACACAAGGCTATTGACCAATCAGGGCCCAGTGTCTATTTTATTCTCTCCTATATATTCCTCCCGCATCCGCTAGATGTCACTCGGAACCTTATTTACACCAGTGTAACCTGAAGCCGATTCTAAGAATCGGAATGAATAGTTGCAGGGTTTGTGACTTTTCGTTCGGCGGTTGTTTTACTGACAATAAAGGGAACAGCTAGCTTCCGGGATCCAAAATAATATGTACAATAACTAAGACAGATTATCACAGATCTTCTTGAAATTATAAAAAATGTCAATTTATGTGGATCTCTTGGACTCGGAACGAATTATTTTTTAGATTGGCCAGGCGATTTGTCGCCCATGTTGTCAAAAAATAACACAAATCAACGGCCACGAATCAAAAATACATGAATGTCGGGACTATCTGCTAAAACAACTACAGAACTAAAAAAAAGTTAAATGACATAACAAAACGATCTATCAGTTCCCCAGTACCGGCAGTAGTACCACCGCAGCCAAAACGAGCGAAGAGCAACACAATTCTACACCAACCCCACCGAAACCCTCCCGACCTTACACAGCCGTATTATTACCTCCAAAGATTGGCCAGTTGTACCCTAATTACAGTTGCCTGCAATCCAAATTCCGGTGATTCTTGATTTTAAACTTTCGACCGCTCGTCAACAATCTACTTTATTTGTAGATTTGTGAATTTCTCTTCCGGTATAACATGACGTCATGGATACTATTTTAACAACATTTAGCCACACCTTCGGAATTTCCACACCGACAGCACGTGACATGTTACTAGTTTTTTATTGGGGCACACATTTCTTGGAGCTAAGTTTTGATTGGCGGTGATTACAAGGAATCCCGGGTTTGGGAAATGAAAACTGAACGAAAGGTCGTCAGACCCACTATTTTTATATGTGGGTATGTAGTTTACTCCAGACTGGGTTTAATTGTGCGATTGACTAATCTTTTTCCCACTTGAGTGAGAAGACTCCAACGTGCAACTCAAAATACTTCTGTGTTATTTACAGGTTGTGGAGTCAGATGAATAAATTCATTAATGCTACTAGATCATACTAAATATAATCATTACGCAGAGTCTGATGATTAGCCACTAACCCTCCCATGACGGGAGCTTCTTCTTAAATTTCGTGAACACCCTGTGCTAATACATTATCTTATATATGCGAGTCCCCCATAGGGAGCCAAGCATAGATACGAGAATACAGTGGCTTAAAATATATACCTTGACCTTGTAAGCCAGTGTACTCTCTTATATATGTGATGCTCCCTATGGGAGACTCCCATATATAAGATAATGCACTGGCACAGGGTATTTAATGCTGCACCAGCGCAGCTCCCGCCATCAAAGGTTTAAACTGAATGATGGGGGACCCCATATGTGCAATTCTGATTCGCAGGCGGTTCCAATTTATTTATAGAACAATTGTCAGAATTCGGAGTAATATGTTCTGGGGTATTTACATGAGTCGATCGAGATAAAAACAAAAATAGCGGATGGGTCCAATGACTGGGACTTCAATCATGTGTCATTTATATTGTTGAACAATGTCAGGACAGGCTGGTTAAACCCAAATATATCACACACAGATGAATTGGAAGCATATAAATATACCCTAGTAATTTAAAAAGAAATCAGCTTGGTGTATTTGCTCTGCTATCAGCCCATAACGTCACACAGGTGATTCAACAAAAAATCACCCTGGTATTTTTCATCCGCTACTTGCAACTTGGAAATTTTAGGCTTTTAATTTCACTATGGTGTTTCACCTTGTTGATTTCAGTCAAATATTTTCACCCTAGTGACTCCTACCGTGTATTTTCAACCTAGTTAATCCTACAGTGTATTTTCACCCAGGTGATTCCAGTCTTGTTTTCACATTACGTTAACCGTGGCATTCAGTTACTGACCATTAGCCAACCTACTATTAGCAGTCGGATGATGCGCTGGACACCCCATCACATAGAAAAAGCCAGTGGTAAATCCATGGCAATCACACACGAGACTTCATGTACATCGACAGGATGGTACTTTATATTACTGTGCTTTTTTGCTTTGACAATGAATTATTTTAATACGTTTTAAAGTCGTTCATTCCACCATACACCACCGTGGGCACGCTGACATAACCATTCGGTGGAGGGTTGGACACCCCACCTGGAAAAGGCCAGTGTTGAGTGCATGGCAAACACACAATTATCACCGATGATAGATTGTAACTCCCTCACCACCTCCCCGTAGCTGTACTAATGCATGGGAGTGGATACCATGTGTCTTGCTACGAATCAACATTGTATGATATTTAGACATGACAATCGAGTTTGTTCACTCCTCACGGTACTGTTCCGATACATTCAAGGTCGGGATAACACCCTAATTGCCGCCAGTGGGGTCATTGTCACAAGGCATCGATCACAAATGCAGACAGCTTTTCACTAAATCTAGGAAATAATGTCCAATCAAATAAAAATAAAAGTAACCTGCCATCTTCACATTAATATGTCCTTCAGTTTTAGGGCCTGGAACCTACGTCACCGGAAGGGTAACCCTACATCAAAATAACTGTAAATAAAGTTCGACTCGCTACTTCGACATCGTGTTTTAAATAAATACAATCGATTTCGATGTAGTATTATAAGCAAAGGAGCTATGCGACCTGCAAATCTCAACAAATACAGAAACCGAAAATCGGAAAGAATTGCTTATAATGAGAATTTCGCGTTCGCAATTCAAAATCGCGTCCGATTTCCTATTTTCGTGCAGGTGTTAACGCCAACATTTCATGTTCTCCGCGCCCTAAACTCATTTAAAAACCGTATACATTGAGTTTCGGGATATGATAAATGCTAAAATTTTAATCAATAACAAAAAAATAACTTTTCCGTGGTTTGTTTGTAAATTTCTTAAGACACAAAGAAATTTTATAAATTTGTGTATTAATGGTAACGCCCACATCGCGTTGACGCTCACATATTGGCCTGTTTGCACTAACGATTGAGTCACCATCCGTATAATCCGGTAGATGAATCCGGTGTTCACATATACACACTCTGTTAATTAAATGCGTTACAATACACAAATGGCTGTTATAGAGATGCCAATATACTATTTGATAATACTATATATAAAGACGAACATTAATTAATGGCATAATCATTGTTTTTATGTTCTCGTTGTATATTCGGTAGTTTAATTAAGTGTATGTCATGTCATTCGTTCTCTTATTCCATATTCATTGTAGTATTACTTTGTTATTCCAGTCTATTTCCGTTGGTTGAATCCATGTTAATTTGTTCATATTTCCAGTTTCGTCTGATAGTTGTCGTTAAAACATTATCATGCAATAAAGATTTCTTTAATTATATTCTATTACTAACATTCATTGTTTACCCATGTTTATTGATAATGAATTGATTGTGTTATTCGGTCCAGGAACCTTCGTTGTCAAACAATTAATCTGGTCACGCATCAATTATATTCGCAATCCAAAACCAAAACATCGGGATATATGTAACGGATAAATACACCCTATCCCATCATCAGTCAATAATCATAAAGTATGGTTAGGTACTCAAGTCCCAAAAACTAATTGGTCACATATATATTAACTATAGCAGGTTATATAGTGAATTGTGAACATAATATGGTTCCTGCATGTGGCTGGATATTCATTTAGTTTGGTTATGTTTAACATTATATATTGCAAAATTTTATATAAAACTGGATATTCCGTTTATTGAATACTTTTGCGGACAAAAATGATATATACAAGGGAAAAAAACAACTTAAAGTTGAATAGAAGAAAAAATTACAACAAAAAGAGGCTTGTTGTGTCGTCTAAGATTGTGGGGGGGGGGGGGGTCTACAAACAAAATTCCGTATATATAGGGCCGGGGTGGGTGGGTGGTCCAGAGGCGGAAAAAATCGTGCTTGTAATTGTTTTCTATATAGCAGCTATAGTGACCTCTTTAGCCTCAGATTTAGCAACATTCTGGATTTCACAGGATCCCGGACCACTTCACAGTGGACCACCGTAATAGCGTTCAGGAAACTTATTATCAGCGGAAGAAATATTTAGTAACACAATTAATATATTACCCAGTTGTATTACTTGAATAAAAGTAATAAAACATAAAAACTGTATCACAAATTGGATACTACATGGTGAATACTCAATGATGACTATATATCATTAACATGATTGTTGCATAACATGAAATTGAAAAGGGTATCTCATAAATTTCTAATGTCTGAAATACTGTCTTGTCCTGGCATGTAATCAAATTCATTCCTCCTGGTTATTTCTCATCTTGAATGATTGCAAGTAATGTTAATTTGCAACAATTATCAAAATAAAACTGAATTGGTCATGCTGAATGACCGTTAACTGTTTACTGCTCAGACAATCCCAACTGAAGGTGACGCTATTCTCATTGAATTTCCGAACTTCATCTTCGAGCTTTACTGCTCAACAAGACTAAACTAAAATACTAATTGTATACTGTTATCACTTTCAAATAGATGAACTGAAATAAAGTGATGCATTAAGAAATGACATTCAATTCTTCATTCTGGTCTATCACCATACCAAACCACATCAAAATTCGACAACCGACACTTAACTTATATTGCAAAAGCTTTGTACTGACTGAATTTCACGAAGTCGAACACGGCCCATAACTCTGGTAGGCATTAATAGTCACAACCCGTGATATTATGCATATTCGTTCCCCATTTCTGGTCCGTCACCATGCCATAGGGCATCAAAATATGACAACCGACTCTTGAGTTATAATGCAAAATGATTGTACGGACGGACGGCTCGAGACGTCAACTATATACCCGCCGACTAATATTGGGCGGTATAATAACCATATATCTATGTGTATACCTAACCAAAAACAATTCCCCTCCCCCACCCCACCCACCCCACCCCGGTGGAGAAGACTTAAAAGAGTTCTTTGGTCATCTACAAATAATTGTGGAACCCCTGACCTGTTTACCACTATTTACACTGGTCGGTGTTCTCTGTCAGACACAACACACTCGATTTATTAAGGCTATAATGGGGTCTAGGGCGATTTGTGACATATAGTGTACCTACACAATGCTTTATTATTGTTGTTAGATACTGAAAACACACGGAAACGTCTGGAAATACAGATTATTTTTCGTTTTTTTTCTGATCTGTGTTTACCAATTAGTAAGACGGTTAACACAGTTATTGAAGAACGGCTAAAAAAACTCTAAAATTTTGATAAAAATATGAGAAAGAGGGGGTGGTTCCTAAAATTTTGGAGGAAAACAATATTTTTTGGGGTGGTCAGAAAAAAAACTTTTTGGTGTGCAATTTTTTTTCAGACCCCCCCCCCCCCCCCCATGACTGGTTCAAACAATTTTCGTGGCTGGTTATCTAGCTAAGCCGACTTAGTCACGACGTTCGTGGCTGACGAAATATATATGGCGGCTCAGTCGGCTGAGACGTTATCATTCAGAGTATTTCCTTTCCGAAAGTTTCCTAATACCCGGTTATAGACACCCGCTGGTTTTAGCGTTTGTTGTGAACCCGTAGAATTCCAGACCACGCGTGTTTTTTTGGTGTTGGGCTTTTCCGTTATGGCGAGAATACACGAAGGCCTCAGAAAATGACTGGCAGGGATGTACTATGTAGTTTCCCATCTATACAATCGGTATAAGTTACATTGCGATTTCTGTCGACTTCAGACGGCTATCATCACTGGCATCTTGCGATATGCATGCATCATTGAATGCTGAATCCGATAGTATTGATATATAATATGTCAAACAATTTTCTATTACCTTCAATTCTACATGTTATGTGCATATATTGACAAATGTCAGCGATATGAGACTGAGTCGTGTCGAAATAAACGATTTCGCCATCGGCAGTCACTGCATTTAATTAATATATAGTAGGGGAATGGACACCCCGCGAACGTAAATTGAATATTTCAGTTTTAGAATTATACCCTATCGTTTTGGGGTTGCATACTTGGGCCAATCGTCTGCAAACCCGTTCTGTTCTATTCTTTTCAGACAACATGGCTGTCGTGGCTGTAATAAATAAACAAACGGCAAAAGACAAACACATGATGATTCTTATTAGGCAGTTGGTTCTTATATGCTTGTCAAGCAATATTCTCTTCAAAGCTAAGCATATTAAAGGCATTATGAATACTGGAGCTGATATGCTCAGTCGCTTTAAATTTAATCAATTCAAACTTATTTACCCTACCTTTCAGGAATCTGCTTTCATTCAGCCGTCTCACCTCAAATTAGAGAACTTACTGGAACTCTAGATTACCTTTTCTCTGAATCATTGTCCACATCGTCAAAAAGACAGTACAGGACATACTGCAATCATCTCATAACTTTCTGTACTGGTACTAACATTCCATGTGTATTGCCTTTACCAGTTAATACAATTTGCTTGTTTATTTCTTATTTATATAGGAAAGGCTTAGCGGCCAGTTCCATAACGAGTGCTTTATCAGCAGTTTCCTTCATTCATAAGGTCAAGGGTATCCCAGATCCGACAAAAAGTTTCCTTGTTAAGAAAATATTGTGTGCAGTACGGCGTTTACACCCGGTCACAGATGTGCGTTTACCCATAACGCTACCTATTCTCCAGAGCATGGTTCGAGCACTTCCATCGCTTGGTCTAACATTTTATAAGCAACAACTCATGGCCACTATTTTCACAACAGCCTTCTTCGCTATGGCTCGAATTGGCGAACTTTGCCCCGTATCCCGGGCAAACACCAATAGCGTTTTACAACTGATAGATTGTCACATATCAGATTCCGATGCAACCATTACCTTCCTGAATTTTAAGCACAACATTGGTGGTCAGCCACATGAAATTTGCCTATCTCGTAGAGCTGAGCATCAGATTTGCCCGGTCCAGAATTTGCGTATATATTACCAGTTACGCGGTCCTGTCCCGGGTCCTCTCTTCTCCTCCCTAGATGGGAAGCCACTTCTCCGGAGTCAGTTTGAGGTTGTTTTTAAACAATGTCTCAAATTTTGCAATCTTAGTACAGATTTATTTATGACTCACAGCTTCCGGATAGGTGCGGCTTCATTCGCCGCAGACTCGGGTTTCTCTGATGCTCAGATTCGTCGAATGGGTAGATGGAAGTCTAATGCATTTCACCGTTATATTAGGCCCTCTCCAATAGTTTGACACATATTTCCTCGGATCTGCGATGCCTGTGCCCTTCACATCATTCATCAAGAGATCTCAAGGTGCATTTTATGGTGCTAGTACATTTGTACAGTTATTGCCATGGTCTCCCCCTTAGGGGACTAATGGAGTGCTTACATGTTTTTATATTTCTTTATTTTTACAAATCATTGTTTGATGGTACAAATTTTCACATCCGAACCATTGCCGCTCATGTCATCTGGTCATCGTATCACCGGAATTAATTGGCTATTATTATTCCAGTCCTTTTATACATCATTAAATAAATAAAATAAATAATAATACTCAATAACAGCCCGATTATCTGATTCGTCGATATTTCTAATTATTACAGGCATTGAGTCGAGGACGCTTGTCGGTTATCACCATTTCCTACCATTGGATATTTTCCAAGTGTCATACTTTATCACCAGGTGATTCGATTTTCAGATGACACCCTAGTCAGATCATTGCCAATTTTGCATAAGGCTACAAATGTCACATCATTCCTTTCATTTCTCATTCGTTTCTTTGTATGATCAAGCAAAGAGGGGGGGGGGTCTTTACAGTGGGTGAGTCTCGGACAATCAGTGGTGCTTCTTGTCCTCATCTCTTGGCGTTTTCGGACCCACTGTAATTATGTTATTTTGGCTACCTATTTTTTGTAAACTTTATGAGAACTATTTTCCAAAATATAGGTAGTCCTTATCGCAATACTTTGTTCCCTCATCTCTCCCTTGTTGCTGGGGATATAAATTACCATTGGGTCTACGAGATCCAAGGGCTTTATATCGACAGCAACATCCCTGCTTTTACCGTTTTCAAATCTCGTGCGTCTTTCTAAGGCTCGCTTAAGTCTCACGAGAAGCGGCGAGATTTTAAGCCGGTGCACTACCGTTTTGCGCTAAATGCGCGGTAAGAATTTCTCATTGTTGTGCAATACAGTTGGCACTTTTCTCTTATCAGAAATTAATATCAAATCTACTTTCTAACTATAATCGCGATGATTTTAATTTAGATACCTTGCTCCTGTTCTCGGTTTTTCCACAAGAGCTCAAGGTATTAAATTGGAACTATATTTTTGATCGCGCACGAAGACAACAATAACTTGTGAGTACTTCATTCTCAGATTAATTTCCCTTGAGGTGCGTCGCACGATTGTATTTCTCTAGAAAAGTTTTATCCCGCCATCCTCCCCTGTCTCCTCCTCTCCTTGCTTGATCTGAGAATCTTTTAATACTGTGATATCTGTTTTAAGGTCTTCGCACGGTGTTAGTGCTCAGATTGTTTGTTTTAGATATTTTACATATGTTTTATATTTTTCTTACATTTTACATATTGTTATGGGTCCCTGCCTATTGTTGGAGGCGTTTTCGGACCCACTGTAATTATGTTATTTTTGGCTACCTATTTTTTGTAAACTTTATGAGAACTATTTTCCAAAATATAGGTAGTCCTTATCGCAATACTTTGTTCCCTCATCTCTCCCTTGTTGCTGGGGATATAAATAAGAATGACGGGGTGTGTTGTAAATTTAGATATAACATTTGTAAAAATAACTACTTTGAACAAGATTATTCTCCACTTCTATTCGATCACCTTACCGGAGTGTTTCACATCACTTTAAAAGTTTTTTTCTTTTATTAATTTCAGAAACATTTGAATTTGAAACATAAATTGAATAATACAACTTAAAGCTTCTTCCTGGTTCAACTCAAGCAGTGGCGATATTGCGATTTATTCATTTATCAAAGTTTGGTTTATTTTAGCCTATAATTATACATGTATATGATGCATCAACCAGAATGACCCTTTTTCTTATTCCCTATAATAATATTGATATATAAAGGTCATATAATTACTTATTATTTTATTCATTTATGTCTTGTGATAGTTATTCCGTGAAAAACGTATTAATTAGACTGCCACAAGTGAAGTAGTCTACTTTTGAGCCTATATATACCGATTCGCCTCGGCAATATTCGGGGATCTTATAGCGAGGGAAGAATTATACTCTTGCGCTGCCATAAGTTCCATTAACTTTGAAGGCATACACTACTCACTAGTCCTAAAACTAATTGTGATATTCGGCAAGTGAAAGAAAGAATTCAGCCAAATTGCCAATTTTGGAATCAAATGTTGACTATATGTAGGCGTTACCATTTATGTCACAATTCCAGTTTTAAAAGTCAATGTAGGCGTTACCATTTCAAAACTCTGAAACATGCCTCGAAAATTGGTGACGGAAACCACCTGAACGCGATAATCTTTACAACCGTTACATATATATCTCGGTATAGATGACTGTGAGCTAGCAAACAATGTTTTACAGCTCATAAGCAATGATATTTTTAGTGGTTTATGAACATAGTTTGCAAAAACGATAAATACTTACTTCGAGTCGCACCGAGCAGCCGCCATTTTTCGGTGAAAAACTTTGTTTTATGACGTAGGTTCCAGGCCCTGAGTTTGGTACGCTTGTGCACATCAACACACATCAGCATTATTCAACACATAATCCAATTATCACATGGATATGTCCTAAGAGGGGATTACCGCGGTCGGTTTATGGATGGCTCTGTTAACGTCATGAACCCGGTGAGTTGGTAAACCATAGCAGTTTTAATTATCCTGGTGCACCATGGCAGCTTTCAGAAGGTTTAAACTTCGAGGTTATATGACTGGCACATTACAAAAGGTGTTACCTTATGATACAGTATGATACATTATAAACACTGCATGACTTCGCTGACACGGTTATAACAATAATCTGGCCCAGTTTGTTAACTTTTGTGTATGACGCCTGATTAAATAGTGAAACGTGATTTTCTTCTCGCAAAAAGAGACAAAACACCCCAGATGCACAATGTGTTATTATGAAATAGAGTTATCGTTCATATTACCACGGCGTTTCACCCTGGTGTTTTCAGCCTTGTGTTTTCACAGACTACTATGCTATACCAACATTACTGTTAAGTAATATATCACCTTCAAATTTGGAAACAGTTCTAATATCCAGCATAAAAGACTTTTTTTCATTGGTGTGTGAGAGATAAGATGTTATATGCATTATTATATGATCAATAAAGAGCTTTTATTATCAGATTACAATATATGTGAGAAAACTTGGTTTACATTGGCAACTATTACCACAGCATATTGTGGTTTATATGTGATGCTTTGCGTTTGACCCTAGACATCGATTACAGCAAAGTCAGGTCTTGTATTACTATAGTATACTCTTTTACCAGATTGTTCGGAAGGCAACCTAAGTTTTCCAAGGTATGTTGCAAATCAAATTGACCACACAATCAAATAAAAATAAAACAATAAATTCTCAATTTACAGGAAGATTATCAGGACATGGAAAATGATATGTTATACTCTGGTAAACTCGAGAAAAACACTTGCAATGTCAAATCAGAATTCACGTTAGCAAGTCTAGTGTGGCTGGTAAATTAAGAAGTTACCATGCTTTTACCAACTCAAGGTGTGACTGACAATAGTTGACTCTAAAGCACTCTGGTAAAACTTTGTAAGTCTCATAATACACAGATATTGCGGTGGTAAAGTAAAAATGTACCTTGATGTGCTCAGGTATACATTGTTTTTTAAACACCCCAGTAGAATCAATGTAAAGCCTCACATTTATTTGGTATTATCATGGTGAATTCTCAATTCACACCAGTAAACCCATGCATGTAAAGCGTAAAGCTGCATGATTTATACACGGGTTTATAATAGTTTTACCATGCAGTGTGTTTTTGGTACACTCTAGTATAATCAATGTAAGCCTCGCATTACTTTGGTATTATCATGGTGAATTTTGACTCACTCACCACCCCCAGTAAACACCAAAGTTGAATCAATGTATAAGCCTCACAATACTTAGGTATTAGCATGGTGAATTCTCAATTTACCCTAAACCCATGTAAAGCTAGATTTTCACTGGTTTATATTTGTTTTACCAGCGTGTTTTTGATACATACACCCTATGGTAGAATCAATGTAAAACCTCGAATTACTTTGGTATTATCATGAATTCTCAATTTACACAGTAAACCCATGTTAACCGTGATTTTCAATGGTTTACATTGGTTTTACCACCGTGTTTTTGAAACACCCTAGTAGAATCAATTTAAGCCTCGCATGGTATTATCATGGTGAATTCTCAATTCACCCAAGCAGACCATGATTTACATTGGTTTTACTATTACCAACGTGTTTTTGCAAACAATGAAGTAGAATCAATTTTTAACCTCACATGTATTACTGTGGTATTATCAATTCCCTCCAGTAAACCCATGTAAAGCGTGGATTACAATGGTTTACATTGGTTTTACCAGGGTGATTATTTTATGAGACTCTTAGCCATTTTTTATCAAAAGACACTAAATTTTCAATAAACTGTATTGATCAAAGTATTGTAAGCATACACTTGGAATTATATTGTAATAAACAAAAGATTAATCTTTCCAATATTCCTGGGGGTGCGGGATTTATCAAAATCAGTGCTATTCCACAGGCCCCCAGAACAAAAATTGACCCCACTCCCAATAATTTGTTATGGGGACATGTGTGCTATTCCTCCTTGATATGCATAAAACGTTCTATATGGGAATATAGAGTTCTTCCTTTTTGATGACCCAGGTGAAAAGAAGCAACCTCTCAAATGGGCAAAATATTCTGGAATCTACTCATTTTGACTGACCAGACCTTTTGAACAACTATACATCTTAGATTTTATTCACATGGTCCACAATTTTACACGACTACCGATTAAAATATTCGAACCAACACAACGAAACAATCTCCAATTTATTAAAATTATATGAAACAAAGCACGTATTATTTGTTCAGAAATCTTCCACCTAGTTATGTTTTAAGATACCTCTTACCAAATTATGTATACATAAGTTTGGAGTTCGAACTGGCCATGTCTGTTTAATATGCGCTGTTCCTTAACACTTGATGACTAGAGCTTCCAGAAATGTTGCGATAACCCTGTGCCAATGCATTATCTTACATATGCGAGTCTCCCATATAGAAGACATTGGCCTAATAATATTGACCTTGACCTTGTAAGCCAGTGCATTATCTTACATATGCGAGGCCCACATATGTGAGATTGCATGGTACAGGATCTTTAATGCAGCACCAGCGCAGCTCCCATTATGAAAGGGTTAATGGTGTATTTCACAGTACGCAAGGGTCCCAGCTAGAGTTTGCATGATTTAGGCAACTTTTGTGAGCAGAATTTATGATAAACATTGAATTGTTTACTCAAGTGAAATTTCATTTTTATAAGCTAAGCATAGCGAAATGGCTCACAAAAGTCATCTAAACCAACCATGCATTCACTAACTGGGACATTCACAAACTATGAACAGGTATCAAATAATAAATAAATTACCTGCGATATTTTATCATTGTTATAAAATTAAAACGTTCCCAGGTTTTGAACTGGTGAAATAAGATCACCGTGGGTGTAGCATTTCACCCCAAGCTGGACTATCACCATGCCAAGCTGGACTATCACCATGCCAAGCTGGACTATCATCATGCCAAGCTGGACTACCAACATGCCAAGCTGGGCTAGCACCATGCCAAGCTGGACTATCACCATGCCAAGCTGAACTATCACCATAAGTTACTAGTTCTTCTACTTGGGGTGGGGTAAACATTTGATTCGAGTCGAGGAACCCACACATCAAAGCTCAGAGTTAACATATTTAGATTTTTTAAATATTTTACGCGATGGCAGTGGTCAGACGAGCGTAACGAGTGGAGTGGACTGGACTGAACTGACTGGTCATGCAGTTTGGTACTGGGGGTGTTTTGGTTGAAATTTGTAATGTTAAAAGTTTTCAGGTACCAAGTGAAAAATTCTAATTCGGTATATCTAGAGCAGTGAAAATCAATAATAGCCAAGTTAAAAAACGGTTTAGTTCAATAGGTATCGGTATTTACCCCAAGTCTCTCTGGTTAGGTCCCTGAAATAGGTCACTCCTTTCTCAGATTAAAGATGTCCCAACCGATTTAAAGTGATGTGAAACACTCCGGTAGGGTGATCAAATATAAATGGATGAAAATATTGCTCAAATTAGTTATTTTATCAAATATTAAATCCAAACTGACAACACACACCGTCATTATTATATATTAATTAAATTCAGTGACTCTCGATAGCGAAATCGTTTTCGTTACTTGATCACCTACAATTGAGCGTTCTATGGAGTGGTACGGTCGATTTGCTTGAGATTTTCGACGATGTAGTAAAATGCTACATTCCTCCTGTTGGCATAGTGCCTGAATACTAACTTAACAGTTTAACGCACCGAACGATGATAATATTTTTAAAGTATATTTTCAAAACGCTCTTTAATAATTACCGTAAATATACAAACGCTCTTTGTCGTAGATGAACAAGCTGACCAAAATACTTACTTGATGTCTTGCCGTATAACCATCGCGAATCGACTAATATGTTCGAATTGTCATTTTTTTTCAGCTGCTCTGCCAGCAGCCAAATTAGAATTAAAGACATATCATGGACTTGTTCGGGTGCGTTAAACTGTTAAGTTAGTATTCAGGCACTATGCCAACAGGAATGTAGCATTGTACTACATCGTCGAAAATCTCAAGCAAATCGACCGTACCACTCCATAGAAACATCATGTGAACTACGCTCAATTGTAAATATTTACTTCCCGATTCTGGGTGCAACTAACGGCGATAAAGTAACGAAAACGATTTCGCTATCGAGAGTCACTGAATTTAATTAATATATAATAATGACGGTGTATGTTGTCAGTTTGGATTTAATATTTGTTAAAATAACTACTTTGAGCAATAGTATCATCCATTTATATTTGATCACCCTACCGGAGTGTTTCACATCACTTTAAAAAGAATATTGTGTTTAGTTAAAACACATTTCATTGCCAATTATTTTGTGTGCAAAATTGTTTTGTATTTCGGTATATTTTCGTTATATTTCGACCAAATTGGACCACCGAAACGCGACGCAGATGAGTTTGAGGCTATACTATAATGTCTCACATTACTTAAACTTAAAAACTGTAACTTTCTTTTCAATATTGCAAATACTTACTGATTTCAACAGTTTCTAGTATGTTCGTGCTTGATATGTTCAACATTCCCGGTTCAAACTCAATAAAGTTTACTTGTGAAATTTTAAGAGCCCCCGCCAACCCATGCCCAGACATGCAAACCCTCTGAGGATGGTTGAATCATCTGTCAATTCTTTAATCTCAATTAATCAATAAATATTTCTTGATATATAATTTGGATAAGGGCGTAGACTAAAATGCATTTATGTAGGACGACTTTGTTCAAGTTATGTGTAATTGAGACTTATGCTCTGCTTTTTGTGTGAACATATGTCATAAGTTTTATTGTATAAATATACATATACTATGGAATCCTATTAGGGCCACTTGCTAATGGCGCTTTCGGCGCATAGGATTCCATAATATACACTCAAACATACTTGCCATTCAAAAACAATGTCCGTTGCAGTATTGTACCATTATATAGTGACAAACATATACCATATTACATTCCTACACTTTGGTTTCAAAGTTCAAACGCGAGTGTATCAAACCATGTGATTATCAGTGAAAATGAGGACTATGCCTACAATGATAGACATTTTGAAATACTAATGAGTTCAAAAGTGTTCTGACTAAAATCTGAATGAAACACACGTCTGAAGTTAATATACTTCCAACCATGAATAAATCTCAAAAGAAAAGCAAAAACTACATCTTATTCATTGAAATTATGGGACAATACGGCGGCAACAGTAGTAGTTCATGAAATATGTTCCATAGTTAATCTGAAATACTGCGCACAGGCACAGGCATGGGTTGGCGCACCTAACATGTAGCTCGCTAATCAATCCGCGTCAATAAAATACGAAATATATTCATACCACGGTTAACTTTTGCATGGGGAGCCATAGCAAGCTAGAATAGATCCCAATTACTATCTAATTACTATATATTGCCCTTATATAGCTTCCAAATGCCTAAACAAGACTGAAACGCCACATAATGTATCAATCAAATGCGTGTTTCTTGTTAGGAACTAAATACATTATAACATTTCATGGGTGTACAGTGGATCAGTACTCAGGTTGAATCACTGTGCCCCTACCACACTGCCCCCCCCCCGTGCCCAAAGTGACCCCCCCTCGCAATGACTGGAAATCATTATACAGGCATGTGAGATATAAATTCGAGCACATCTGAATCAGAAACTTATCACATAGAGTCGGGAATTCTCCCATCGAATGGACTTCTGTAGTACTCCTTGCTCTATTCATTCGTGAAACTTCGGTCTTCATTGGAATCAAAAGTCTCGGGATATGTCATGCACTTGAAGGCCGCTGACGAAAGAGATAAGGACAGGGAACCCACGTCAGAGATCGTTCGAATAATAAAACACTATTAACCATTGATTTCTGTCCAATTGGTACTCATCACACGACAGTGATGGTTTACGATACTCGTTCATCTTACAATGAAATACCATGAATTCTTGTAAAACATAAACAGAACCACTTTATTGAGAGATTCGTTTATGTGAGCAAAAGACTTGAGCACATCCGCGTCAGAACTAAATATCATATTGATTCCCGAATGTTTCCTTGGAAGAAGTTGGGCGGTGCCTCTTGATCTATTCAGCCGAGAAATTCCCGTCCTCGGTGGAATCAATTGAAGCCTTAAATGTCTCGAGAACATGTCACCAGAAATTTGTTTTGGAATATGAAACACCACTAACCGCACTGAATACTCTGTCGTGCTTCTTGTGCTTTTAGACCGTCAGTGCAATCAATTGGGGGCTTAAAAGACTTGATAGCTGCTAACGCACAACTTTGTTTGGAAAATGAGAACACGAGATACCACTATATAATCGCACATAAATTGGTTTAGAAGATATTCTCATATTCTAATGTTCTTATATTTTAACACTATAGACAGGCGGATAAAGTAATAAGCATAGAACATGTTTTTCAGAAGCCATACCAAAACATTCCTAATGTGTGGAATTCAGTTAATTCCAAAATTAAAAATTGTAAATTTAATTACATATTCAAAAAGTTTAACTTTAACTTTTGAACTCTATTATTATGTACTCCAATTATCACCCGAACGTCCTAGATAGTCCTGTGTCACATACACGGCCGAACGTCCTAGATAGTCCTGTGTCACATGAACGGCGTTGTCCTTGAATATAATAGAGGACTGTCACAATCACCCAACTTGGTTTGTTAAAATATTTCGAACTTTTCCAAAATATCACCTATTATAGGACATCATTGTTAACAATTCAAATCAGTCTCGATTAATATGTCCATTTAACCCTTTACCCAACAGAACGGCCCTGTGCCAATGCATTCTCTTATATATGCGAGTCGACCATAGGTCGCCTCGCATATATAAGAGAATGCATTGGCTTAACACATTAAAAATTATAAAATTGTTAAAGAATGTAAGAAAAAATGGTAAAAAGTGTTAAAAAAAGATTTTTTTTAGGCCAATGCATTCTCTTATATATGCGAGGCGACCTATGGTCGACTCGCATATATAAGAGAATGCATTGGCACAGGGCATAACTGTAACTATCACAATGTGGTCAAGGAGCCGGTTCCAATGATATCCATATTTGTATGGTTCTATTGAAGCAGACCGAAGATATTTTAGGCTGTTGAAGCTTTATTTGGCCGGTTTTGGCCGGTTTGTTGGGTAAAGGGATATAGAATATTAAATTAGGCACCAACCGGCCATCCAAATGTCAAATAGTCTGTGTAAAATTGTAAATAGGTCATAATATGTTCACATTGCACATATCACTCAGATGCAGCAGGAAGACGGCCAAATAGGTCATGTTGCTCCTGTGCAATATTATAATTCTGTTGAGACATTTTGTTGATGTTTTATATGTTGTGCAAATAAACATATCTATCAGAAATGAGGTGATAAATCAAAATTAGTATTTTATTTTTAAGGGGGTCTGATCCAGCCCGCAACAAATTAAGGGATATAACAACGTATGATGATTGCCGACTGTTTTTATCGATTATTCTTTCCATATAAAACGGGAGAGACTGTTTTTTATGATATTTTGAGCAGGAAAATTCTATTTCTAGCATCAGTTACTAACAAGGAGTAAACGCCATTTCTGTTGGAATTCGCAGGACCAAATTTACTCTGTGTGTAGTCCTTTATAGAGTAGGATTCAGATTTGTTCAAATGCTGCCACACAGTCAAATATAGGAGAGGAACAAAGAGGTGTAACCCGCCTTCTCTCAAGTAAAGCTTGAAACATAGAACATCATCACTGAAACCATTAATCATATGTGACCCTACCTGGTTTAGGGAACCTTGTGTGGCTGGAATTCAGTTCCTTACCGTACGTTACCTTACGTCTGAAGTGGGCGCTGGCGGTCTGCCACTATATCCACCTCACATTGTGATATTTCACCGTATTCGGCTGCATCTATAGACATATTTGGGTTGTATGGTTGAAAATCAGTCACCAATTCCGCTTTATAGTCATATTTAATATCCTGATTCTTCCAATGATGATCTAGTCTGTTTTTGAATTGGTTAATATCTTCAGCATACACCACTTCGTCTGGTAGATTGTTCCAAGTTGTGACCACCCTCTGGCTGAATGTATATTTTCTAACGTCATAGTTAGATCTTTCCTTGTACAATTTATAGTTGTGGCCTCTGGTCCGAGATTCGGTGTTTCTTGTAAGAATGTTAGATACTTCCGGATCGTAGCAGTTGAATATCTTAAAGCATTCGATCATATCACCTCGGTGGCTTCTGTACATCAGGGTTGGTAGTTCCATTTTTCTTAGTCTATCCTCGTATCCCATATCTTTTAGTCCTGGTACTAGTTTTGTTGCTCTCTTTTGAACTTTTTCCATTGGAACTGTGTGTTTTTTTTAGATATGGTCTCCAAGCAGGTTGAGCATATTCGAGTAATGTTCTTACCAGTCCTTTATATAGTTTTGCCATTGTATTATAGTCTAAGTAGGTGAATGATCTTCTGATGGCTCCAAGAACACTGTTGGCTTTCTGTATTTTCTCGTTTATGTGGTCCTCAAATGATAGGTTTCTGTCTGTGGTTACTCCTATGTCCTTTTCTTTTTCCACCTGTTTTAATTTAGTTTCACTCCCATTCTTGTCTTTCAAGTTGTAATTTGGCTGAAACTCCTCTTTTCCCACATTCATGACAACACATATTTCTGGATGGAATCTTAATAACCAGTTGTTTGACCACTTTTGGAGTTCATCAAGATCGCTTTGTAGTGTGTCCATATCATTTTTGTCTGTTATCTCCTTAAAAATCTTTGTATCGTCTGCAAACAGCATCACTTCTGATTTTACACAGTCTGGTAAGTCATTTATGTACAGGACAAACAGTAGTGGGCCAAGTACAATTCCTTGAGGGATACCGCTAATGACTGGATGTTGTTCTGATTATGTTCCATTTACTATGACTTGTTGTTTCCTTCCTGTAAGAAAATCTTGTATCCAGCCTAGGATGTTCCCTCCGATGTTGTAACTGCCAGTCTTCTTTATCAACCTCCTGTGTGGGACGGTATCAAAGGCTTTCATATAATCCATGTATACCACATGCGTTGGATGTCCGCTGTCCATAGATTTGGTCCATTTTTCTAGTGTGTGTAGCAGTTGCAGTGTTGTAGACCTTCTTTTGATGTATCCAAACTGACCTTTGCTGAACAGCTTGTTGTGTACCATATGATCCATGATCTTATCCCGTATGAATCCCTCCATTACTTTGCCAACCACACTTGTCAAGCTGACTGGTCGATAGTTACCTGCCCTCTTTTTTTGAACCTTTTTTGTATATCGCTGTTATATTTGCAGCTTTCCATTCATCTGGCAGTTTCATCATCCTCAAACTGTTGTTGTATATTGTTGATAATGGCTTGCTCAGTTCCTTAGCTAGTTCTTTCAGGATTCGAGGGTGGAAACCATCTGGACCTTGAGACTTTGTTGGATTTATTCTAGATAGTCGTATTTCCACTGACTCTGGTGTAATATCGCTCGTTGTTTCGAGTGCTTCCTTGGTGTTATAGATGTTTGTCTCTGGTACTTCACCATCTGGTTCAATCGTAAATACCTCAGTGTAGCAGTCAGCCAAGACCTGGGCCTTTTCTCTGCCACTTGTTGTTAGCGTCCCATCTTGTTTTTCCAGATCAGATATTCCAGACTTGGTTTTGGTTTTGCTGGACACATAATTCCAGAATTTCTTGGGGTTTGTTTCAGCTTGTTTTGCTATCTCCTTTTCTTGGTATATCTGATTTTGGCGTGTCATCTTCTTGACTTTATTTCTTAGTCTTGTGTATATTTTGTAATGTTCTTCCGTCTTGTTCTCTATGTATCTCGTCCATGCTCTATGTTTCTTCTTGATGGTGTTTATGGTTTCTTTGTTCAATGGTCTCCTGTTTTTTCCATTGTCTGCTTTCCTTATTGGTACATGTTTGTTAATTATTTCTTCAAGGATGAGTGAAAATCTTGTCCATTGTGCATTTATATCATTTTCACAATCTGATAGTATTTTCTTCCAGTCTATATCAAGCTCTTCTCTCATCTTCTCGTAATTTCCTTTATCATATAATTTTTTCTGTGTTTGTGTCTCTTTGTCTATGTAGCATTTGTATGTGAAGTCCAGCATGCAATGATCACTTTTCCCCAGAGGATTTTTCACTTCTAAGTTGTGTATCATTTCTTCTTCGTTGGTAAGTACAACATCTAATATATTGGCTTGCTGGTCTTCTCTGTATCTCGTGGGTTTTCTCACGTGTTGGTATAGATATTTTTCTTCTATGACTGCTATAAAGCCATCACTTTTCTTCTCCTTTGATACAGTTGTTTCCCAGTTGATGTTTGGATAGTTCATGTCTCCCATAAGTAGAATATGACTATTCTTCTTTTCTTTGCAAACCTTTTCTATGCAGCTGTTAATGATTTTATCGTTTTCTTCTGAACTCTTGTGTGGACTCCTATATATTGCTCCAATAACAAGTCTGTCTCCTCTGTCTAGTGCTATTTTTATCCATACTGCTTCATCACATTCTTCTTTACTTATATATTCCTCTGTCTTCAGATTTCTCTTTACTTGCGCCAGTCCATGCTGGACGCAAGTAATGTTTTCGGTCCGGATCTTTGTCTGTCCTTCCGGGAATATGTTATGTCATACCGGAAGTACAAAATGTAAAGACTGCACATGCGCTAATATGAAATGGTTGCATCGATTGTAATTTAAATCCACATATATATTTAATTTGCATTGTTATCCAGTGTTATCTGGTTTTATTTTGGTAATAAATCGTTCATAAATGAACAATATTGAAAAATTTCAAAAAGTTCAAAAATTTCAAAAATTTCAAAAACTTCAAAAACTCCAAAAATTTCAAAAATTTCAAAAACTTCACAAATTTCAAAACACTTAGTAATTTGTATAGGCGCCAAATTACCATCCAAGACGTATACCCTTATAAACTGCGGGTCAGTCCTAGTAACGCGCACGTCAACGCGTTTGAAGTTTTTGAAGTTTTCAATGCGAATGTCACTTTAACATTATCCCACAGTGAGTGCCTAGTGTCACTTTAACATTCATCCATAGTGAGTGCCTTGTGTCACTTTAACAATCATCCCCCGCGAGAGCCTATTGTCCCTTTAATATTCAAATACTGAGTGCATTTTGTCCCTTTAATATTCAGGGCGGAAGCTGCCCATCGTTCATCGAGGTCATCACGTGATATACATGTAGATAATACATCGTTCACATGGAGAGACTTCGTTCAGCGAGCGCAGTGTGTCACTTTAACATTCAAGACTGAAGCTATCCCCATCAAGGTCCTCACGTAATATACATGTAGATAATACACCATGCATCGGAGTGGCCTAAATCTGATAGTTGGTTAACAGGTAAAAAACACTACCTATATGTCTCACCTGTAATTAGATCGGATAGAGTTATCGTTCCTAATATGCAGCCAACTGGGGTCCATATCATCATAACAGGGATATTATGTCCGTACACAAAACTATTTCAGCGATGGATGAACAGAGATTTGATATCTAGATTTTTGTTATCGATCTCTCAAACGAGGGGCCAGCACCCGTGGTTCAAACTGTTGTTGGCAAGACACCACACAACATGCCAAATGTGTGATGGGCGCAAGTATAGGCAGCTCCAGTGAGTGCATTCTAGTTACATATATTATTACTCCTCTTCCTTTTGTAGATTCCAGATTTTTGTGAAAAAGCTGGTATCCTTCCATGTTGTAAGACGCCACATGTGGTGGCTTCTTCGTAGCTTTAGGTTTCGCTTCTGTTACTGCTATGACATCATATTCAAATTCTTTTGTCAAACATCTGAGTTCGTTGAGTTTGTTGCAGACGCTGTCTGCATTCAGTAAAAGAATGTGCAATCCCTCCACCATGTGCAAGTGATTTTCTGTGTGATTTTGGAACTTATTTACATGTTTGTTGACTGACCCTTCCATAGGATTCAGTTTCCTGCCATGTCTTTTTACTTGACTTTCTTCAATGTCCATGGAGGGCCCCGAACTAGATAGAACCACTCATCTGATTCGTCTGATTTCTTTTTTGCTTCTTCGAGGCATTTCTTCCTTTCTTCTCTGTCTTCCTTTGACATGTCAGCTGCGAACTGAATTTTCTCTTTGTGTTCCTTTAGTTTGGTATTTGCTTTCAGGACATTATTCCTCAAGTCTTGTGTTTGCAGTGTCACTTTAAGAGGTCTGGGCTCATTTTCCTTCTCTGATCTTCTTCCAAGTCTAATGACATTTTTCACGTGTGTGTCTTTATGCCCTTCTACTCCAAGCTTACTGCATAGATCATTGAATATTTGTGTGTCTTTATCCTTCCTATCTTTCCCTTCTTCCTGCTTTGGTTCGGGAATGTTGAAAGCAATTACATTCTTCTTTCTTCCGTTATCTATTGCCTCTTGTTTCTTCTGTTCAGTGAACACCTTCATTACCTCCCCTTGAATATCTTTATTTTCTGTGCTTCCAGCAGGTCTTCCATCTTGCTCCATTTCATCGACTCTCCTTCTTAATTCCATCACTTCAGTGTCACCCTGAAGATCTGGTGAATTCCTGCCACTCTCTAGATCAACAACTCTCTTCTTCATCTCTTTGAGTTCTCCTTCTATTTGTTTAACTGGTATTTGTGCTGATGCATTATTTTTCTTTTCCATGTCTTCGACTCTCTTCCTCAATTCATTTATGTTCTTCTCTGTGTCTAGTGTTGGGGCGTTTGTACACCCCTCCAGATCACCCACTTTCTTTTTCAACTGTGTGATATCTGTCTCCATTTTATCTTGCCTGGCTTCCATTTTTACTAGTTTCCCTAGTATTTTTGTTGTGCCCATATTACAGCTCTTACAGTACCAATGGATTGCAGAGTCTTCACTGCTCTGTTCTTGCAAGAATGTATATACATTCTTCTGTACTTTCTGACATTTTGCATGGAACCAGAAGTCACACAGCAGACACGCCAGCGCTTGATCCTTTTCGTTGACTTGTTTGTTGCAACTGCCACATTTTATTGGTGTGGATGTGTCCTCATTTTCCTTTATTTCTTCTTTATCTGCCATGTTCTTGTATTATTAGGGTGACTGAGCAATCTCGATCTCCCTAATTTATCCCGTCTTTCACTCTGTTTTAGGGTGACTGAGCAATCTCGATCTCCCTGGTTGTATCTTCTTTTTGCAATGAGTGACTGAGCAATCTCGATCTCTCTAATGCATTATTTTCCTGATAAATTGGTACAGACGTAGTAACCAGAGACGTGAGATATTACTGTCTGGGTGTATACCATCAGTAGTTGTTCCTTTGTAATCTTTTCGTTCTCTCTGCTTACCTTTAGATTTACAGTAGTACAGCTGGTCGTTACTAATTTTAGGAAGATCAGTTTTGTTCAGATCCTTTGCTGCTGCGTTCAATTCTGTAACCTTTGATGCAATTTCTTTGTCTATTTCATCATCACCATTTCTTTCCTTGTGGTATTTTTCGTTCCACCTTTTGGCAGAATAGAATGGACATTCAAGGAAATATACTTCTGCTGATTTATTTATACTATGAGTACGTGCCTTCAGAGATCTGTATTCTTCTATGATCTGTTGAATACTCTTCTGTCTGAGATCAACCCTTCTTCTTTCTATTTGCGTGAGCTCGCAGGTTCCAAACCAGTAAATTACAACTGGCCGAGTTCTTCCTTTTATTTGTTTCTGTAATTTATTTTCAAGCTGTTTTGTGTCAGCTGCCGTTGCTCCTTTTTCATAGATTATGTGAACAGAAATTCTATCTTCATTCTCTTTGGCCTGTAAAAGATGTCTGCCTTTACTATCAGCTACAATTATTACTTTTCGTTGTCTTCTTATGCTGTGATATCTTCTCTCTATTCTCTCAATCCGTCTCTTCTCCTGTTTAATTTTCCTCGTGGTGTTTGCCATTTATTTTATCTGTGAAATTGGTGACTGATTTACAAACATAAAACATTCAATCAAAACTGACATTATTAATTCAAATACACAATATACATATAAATCAATGTTTATATTTCCATTTTGCCCCATTTTTAGCCTCAGATTGTTTGAATAGATGCGAATACGATGTGGATTTTCGAATTATTTTATCGCTGCGAGAAATCTTGCGTCCGCCATGTACACCGGAAGTAGCGTCACTCCTCGTTCTGTCCCCTTTGTTCAGATCTGTATACAATGGTCAAAAGGGGCCGACCGAGGAGACTCCGTAATTTTTCATTAACAAATTCATCGAAAGTTCTAGATTCATCTAGAATTGACCGCAGCGATCAATCTGACATTTGGTTAAACAATCTTTGGTTGACCGATTGAGATTATGTTTTATTCAATGGGGACAGTTGGTAGAAAACGGGTGGTGGTAAAAATAGAATGAGTGGTTCGGGGGGCTAGCCCGGGATTGTCGGAAGGACCGAATGGTCCTCCCCTTAATCCCTGATATTGTTGCCTTTATTGGTGAGAATTGGCTTTTCTGTTGATGATTGTGGTGATTGTGGTGACGGAGGAGATTTCAGTTGGAGCTGTTGTAAGATACGTTGATGTCGCTGATCGTTGATTGCTGATATCCTCCGCGCCTCTTGTGACAATGCAATCTGTTTGTCGACCTCAGCCAAGGGTGGAGGCTGCGCTGGTGTTGTTGTTGGTGCTGGTGGAGCTGGGGGACACCGGGATGTGTTGGTAATCCGGTGTCCGAGGTGTAAAGCTGTCCAGTTCCACGTCGAAGCTGGCGGCAGGAACATCTGGGGTGGTATCCACGTCCCTGTCTCCGCAAGCCTCGACGACGACAGCAGGGACCTCCGGCAGATACACGGAGTCCCTGCTAGCTGGTACTATGTCGTCAGTCTCCATGCAGGTCGAGTCGTCTGGGCGTCTCTCAGACAACTTCGACCCGCCGGCTATGACTCTAGACGGCTGAACCACACGGGGGGGGGCGACTGGCCGATCTACAGTCACCCCCTTCTGCTTCTTCCATTTCGCCCGTCTGGCTGCGTCCCTTCTCCTTCGAGCTGGCGTCTTTTTCTTAGGAGGCTCCACTTTCATGGTACGGCTGGTCTTGGCGTTCCTGCTCCGGGTAGAAGATCTCTGGTTACCAGCATCTTCCGTCCGGAATTCAACACAGAGAGTCAAATAGCCCCTGTTAGACTGGAGATTCCAGCTAACAATGTCCGCAATTTGAGATCTCTATATTGCTGCTAACGCGGCGTCAGGGATTAGCTCCATTGTCCGTCGCACTAAGCCTTATCCAAAACCGTCTCACTCGCCGGCATCAGCACGAGGGCGGTTGCTTCCAATAAAGGTTACAGACCGCACAAATCACTCGTACCGACGCTCCGACACACAAGGAACTAATAGAGCCAAATAAAATCTGACTTGTTCGCTCCACTTGCTGCCAGAGGTGGTATATAGGGGGGGCATCTCACATAGCGCAATACGATCGCTCAATACGAATAACAGTTTACTACTATTTCACTGAGTGAACATGAAAATCGCTCATCTGATAACGACTCATGTGAAACTCGTTTAGCGGCATGCTAAAACAACATTGCAAACGGGAGCCGGGAAAACTGTTATTTAATTAATACAGACTATAATAGGCGCGACGATCACACCTTGCCGGCGATATTTTTGCAGGCTCGTCGGCAAAGTGAGAATAAGCCGTATAGGGGTGTTAAATCGGATTATGTATATTTAAATCTCACGTAGTTAGTTGTCGTACCGTTGCATTTTATATAGATATTTCCGTTCAAATTCTGGCACCATATGGTGTTCTAGGACGAAATGCCTGCAACACATACCATGGAAACTTGTGAGTGTATCTCGGCTTGACAATATCAGAACGTCGAAACCAATGTCTGGTTTGATAGATCCGCGGCGCTGTGATGTCTTTAGTTCTACTCATACAATATAATTATTGTCTGTTGTGTTACCATGGCGCCATATACTTCAATTATAATAAACCGGAGAGCGTAAGTGAATTCCAGACAAACTAACTACTTTGATGTTTGTTCCTAATACAATTGTGTTATGATGAACAACGCTGCGTAGGCCAATGCCCAGTAAATGTGCAAATTTGGTCGATGAAATGTACCTCATGTTAGATTCTGCAAACAGAATGGTGATGAAGATTTCAAAGGCCTTTCCCAATAATTCTCCGTACTAGATGTCCTTGAGCATTAGTATTTTTTTTGCATTGAAGACGTCTGTAATGTACGTTTCAGACCTAGAGGTCAGAATCGGCATTTCCAGTTTATACCTAGTTTAAACTACCAGTTTAAACTGGGTTTTAGTTGTAAAACCAAGTTTTTCTCCACCGCTGGGACGACATAGATTTGGTCGAATGCGTCACCTGTGGGCCACACTTGTCCAATTGCAAGGATAGGATGGGTGGTCTGTCTATTTATTATCGTTACTTGTCAATGCATTGTCCGGTCACGCGACCTGTTGTCGCTACCTAATCTTCTAATCAGGCGAATAAACCGTGCGCTTTGAGAAATCACGACGAATGCACGGTCTGTTGTATAGCGGTTAGATATTATCTAATATCATGGACGAACATGACATTCGGAACTCAAAAATATATCTTGAGGGCATGGGTGGGGGCCGCCACATATACCCCATAGAAACACCACCATCCATCCGGACGGGTGAAAATGGGGTATGGACCATTTTCGAGAACGGGAAGGATTTCGGCGAATTTGACGGCATGAATGGGTGGCCCGCCCCAAAATACCCGATAGAAACATCACCCCTCACCCCGGGAGAACTGAGGTATAGACCATTTTCGAGAACGGTAAGGATTTAGGCTAATTAATTTGGCAGCAGGAGTGGGTGGCCCGATCAAAATACACCATAGAACCCCCCCCCCCCCCCAACCACCCACCCCTACGCCCAAATACCGAATAGAAACACCGCAGCCCCCACCCCCGAGGAAGGGTACCTCAAATAACCCCCATAAAACCCCACCCCTCACACCCGGACCATGTTCGAGAACGATAAGGATTTCGGCCAATTTGACGACAGGTGTGTGTGGCCCACTCCAAATATCCCCTAGAAACACCCTACCGTCATCCCTGGAGGGTACCACCCTATAATGGGTGAAAATGGGGTATGGAGCATTTTATTCCTTATTCGCAAAAATCATGCCTCTGTCGGTCAATATTACGGCATGTGTATGTGGCCCGCCCAAATACCCCATAGAAACACCCCACCCTCACCCGGGTGTCGGAATGGGGTATGGACCGTTGTCGAGAACGGTAAGGATATCGGCCAATATGACGGCATTGGTGGGCGGCCCGCCCTCAAATATAGTCCATAGAAACACCCCCACCCTCACCGCGGTTGGTTCTACCCGAGCGGGTGAAAATCGGGTATGGACATCGGGGTGCGGGTTGGGGTGTTTCTAGTGGGGGGGGGCATTTGGGGTGTGCCACCCACCGTTCTCGAAAATGGTCCAAACCCCATTTCACCACCATCGGGGTGGTACCCCCGGGTGATGGTGCTTCTAGGGGGTAGTTGGGGCGGGATATCCACTCCTGACGTCAAATTGACCGAAATCCTTACCGTTCTCGAAAATGGTCCATACCCCATTTTCACCTCCTGATGTGGTTCCCCCAGGGTTGAGGCGTGGGCTGTTTCTATGGGACATTTGAGCGGGCCATCCACACATGCCGTCAAATCGGCCGAAACCCTTACCAGTCTCTAAAATGGTCCATATCCCATGTTCACCCCCCCCCCCCCCCACGGATGTGAGGGATGGGGTGTTTCTATGGGTTATTTGGGGTGGGGTGTTTCTATGGGTTATTTGGGCGGGCCACCAACCCATGCGCCAAATTGGCCGAAAGAGACCTTTTTGTGAATAAGGAATCAGTTTCAAAAGTCATGTTCGTGTCTAACGTGTCAAACTGATCAGTCCGATCCCTCCATGCTCTCAGTCGCCAAAGCGACATCCGAACGAGCGAATAGCAGACAAACATATATAGCAAGAAATCATCCATCACACTGGCACATATGTTGTTAGAATGTATCTCATAATTACCGACATTGCCTCCACGAATTCCACTAAGACTCTCCTACATGTACATTGAGTGACAAACGCCCGAGCATAAACGCCTCCCTCAATTCAAAATAAACACTCCCATACACGCGAAGAAACAACATCAATACTGGGCGAAAAAAAATCGACAGAATAATTAAACCCACAAAACTAGGTTTTAGTCAAACCTGGGGTAGGGTGGTTAACTTTGATGTTTTTTCAAAGTATATTTATAAAGGTACATTTTCGAGAAGAGACGTATGGTACGTATAAAAAGAAGCTTATACTGATGACTATATAGCCAATTCACCACAAACAATTAGTAATATTACCATACCTTTATCACGTCAATAAAACCTAGTTTCAATTGAGATCGAATTCCACAAACTTAAACTGAGTTTATCGCAAAACTGGGTTTAACTACACTAAAACTCAGTTTACGCCCATAAAACCTAGTTTAACTACAGTAAAACCAAGTTTAAATCCAACTTAAACCTAGTTTAAACTGAAGTTAAACCTGGTCTAGAATAAAACCTAGTCTAAACCAGAGATGCCGATTCGGACCATAGTGTGTGGACTCGTGTTGTAGCCCCACCCATTGATTCCGCGAACAGCGACTCAGGCGACAAAGTCATTTGCTGTCATCAAAACAACATTGTGATCAATTATTAGTTAATATATTCTTATTGACAAATATTCTGCATCCCGC
Source organism: Siphonodentalium dalli (assembly GCA_032622095.1). Lineage (NCBI taxonomy): Eukaryota > Metazoa > Mollusca > Scaphopoda > Gadilida > Siphonodentaliidae > Siphonodentalium > Siphonodentalium dalli. The sequence goes on from CP136062.1 coordinate 154,339,656, forward strand.
ATTCACGGTCGAAGTCAAACATATCGTTTTGAATTGGAGCAGTCTGTGTTAGCATATATACTCAAGTCTTATACTGGACTACTGAGTGTATCTATCATATGTCTCGTCGAAATTTCTTTTCCTGGAATCGCTTTACTTGGACACTGCTATCGTGTGACTACTAATTGTGAGTTCTGATTGACGCTAAACTGACGTGGAATCACACGGTTCGGGAAATAGAAATACTACAAGTAATCAGACCCACTTTTTATATGTGGGTCTGTAGTTAACTATAGGCTGAATCCGAAGCAGCCCTAATACCTTTAGATGGCTCGTTGTATTTAATAAAAAATTAATCTGTAAAAATGAAATGGCTGCTTTGGTCAGGGTGGATTGGTGTCATCATCTGGGTGTTAATGGACCGAATGGACCGAAGTCATGGCATGAGTGTGCGTCAGTTTAGATCACAGGGGCCTGTAACGCGCTCCGCTGTCCGCCCCCCTTTTGCGCTGCCCATATACGCCGCAGCTATATACGCGCCTGCTTCACGCTAATGGTATAATAATAACACAAGGGTAACTGTAGAAATTCACCTTTTTACCATCACTCGCCGAGCAATCAAATATAGCTCATTCACACCAGTAATGCCACAGATATAACCACGGATGTATCGGCGAAGAATTCATCTTTCAATCAATACCACAAACTCCCATCAAAACCATTCATATACATAGCATTTGATAATTTTTTAACCACCGAATATTGTCTCCGAAGACCGTAAATTTTCATTTTGATCCGGCTCAGAACAAAATGTCGGAAATCTTCTTGTAACTTCACCCCCGCCCGGCTTACTATAATTAAAAATCGGCAAACGATCAACTAAACGTTTAGCGCTCAGTGATTTCTTGTCGGCTAATAATTTATTTACTCATACAAATCAACAGATCGTCAGTAAACAATTTCTATAGAGGAGAAATCTGTCGATAATTCCAACTTTAAAACAAATATTTGTCAAGTCACAAGTAGAAACAGCCAATCACCGCTCAGTGTTAGAATCGAGGTCAGGTCATAATGAATATTAAAATGAGGACCTCGATTCTAACACTGAGCGGTGATTGGCTGTTTCTACTATGTCAGTCATGAATATTAAAATTATGAACTTTGTGACTTGACAAATTTTTGTTTAAAGTTGGAATTATCGACAGATTTCTCCTCTATATAAATTGTTTACTGACGAGCTGTTGATTTGTATGAGTAAATAAATTATTAGCCGACAAGAAATCACTGAGCGCTAAACGTTTAGTTGATCGTTTGGCCGATTTTTAATTATAGTAAGCCGCGCGGGGGGTGAAGTTATAAGAAGATTTCCGACATTTTGTTCTGAGCCGGATCAAAATGAAAATTTACGGTCTTCGGAGACAATATTCGGTGGTTAAAAAATTATCAAATGCTATGTATATAATGAATGGTTTTGATGTGAGTTTGTGGTATTGATTGAAAGATGAATTCTTCGCCGATACATCCGTGATTATATCTGTGGCATTACTGGTGTGAATGAGCTATATTTGATCGATCGGCGAGTGATGGTAAAAAGGTGAATTTCTACAGTTACCCTTGTGTTATTATTATACCATTAGCGTGAAGCAGGCGCGTATATAGCGGCGGCGTATATGGGCAGCACAAAAGGGGGTGGACAGCGGAGCGCGTTACAGGCCCCTGTGGTTTAGATACACGTCTTCTGCCATCTCTCCAGTGCTCTCACAGAAGGAACAACTATTGCTTGGCGTTTGCGAAAGAGAGAGCAAATGTGCCCTGCTCTGTTCTGGAATACATTGGTGTCAGGTATTCCGCTACGACGGAGCATCAGTGGCCATAGATTAACATCGGGAAATCCCGGAAGCGGATCCGGAAATGTGATGATCAAGTCAGGTAAGTCGAGACATTATTCCGCCCTCTATGGGTGTTTTCTGTGAAGGTGTTTTTTACTTGTCAATGGAGCTATGGGCGAATAATGATTAAAAAGATACTTGGATATTTTCGTACTCGAACCATATGATTAGAAAGATACTTGGGCATTTTCGTACTTCGTACTCACATCTGCGATTCTGTCGCGATGTATAGTCACGTATCGCTTTGCGGTTATTTCGGCGCGTGTCACTCGAGACATGCTTTAGTGAACCATGGCTTATTAGCCGCATGATAAGAAGTGCTCTCCGGGTAATTCAAACGGGAATTCGCACGTTAACTCTTAGCGCACTACGCATTGTGTGTTTCTGATGTTCTTTAACATGCTTTGTTGCATTGTATTCTGAACATCTTTCATTTATTTTCACCTGACATAAATCGGAATGTGATCTACTATTATATATACTGCATGGGAAATTGAGGGTGGTATAAGACATTTAATTCGCACATTAACCCTTCGAGCAGTTTGTTTAAATCGGCATTTAACATGTTATTTAATATCGTTTTTTGAACTTTCTCATTTAGTTATATGCGACAAATATCGGCATGTTATATTCTAAATTGGGATGGTAATTATTAACCAATTTACACGTTACTCCTTCGTGCTGTTTGTAAATATCGACATTTCATTTCTTTGTATGCGGAACATATCTGAGCTATGAATAGAGATGTTATTAAGAAAAGTTGGTACACTAACCCTTCACATTGGTTGTTTAACATACAATGTGGCCTTATTCTAAACATCATTTTTATTTCTGTGCACGGAGCATATATCAGAATGCTATATGAATTGAACAATGTTCAGAAATTACCCCCCCCCCTCCTGTGACCATGTTTTAATTGATTCTCATGGGGGAGGGGCATATTTTAATTAGTCATCATTGAACCATATTTTAATTTACCCTCGTGGGACTATATTTTATTTAACCCCAATTGGACCGTAGTTTAATAAACACCATAATTTAATTCCATAATTTAATATTAATTAACCCTCATAATGGGACCATATTTTACCACTCATGTTACCATATTTTAATTGACCTTAATGTAACCATATTTCAATTAAGTCCCATGGGTCCATATTTTTATTAACCCTCACGGAACCATATTATAATTAACCCTGTTCAGTTATGGGACCATATTTTAATTAATCAATTAATCAAGGTACAATTTTAATTAACAATCATGGGACCATATTTTTTGTATTAACCCTCATTTGTCCATATTTGAATTAACCCTCATGGGGCCATATTTTATAACGACCCCGCTTGGCGCGATAGCACCGAGCTCGGGTCGTGTATAGGTAACAGGCGGGCGTACGTACTTGCGACGTCACACATAATTAACAGTATATACCGTGTAGGTGAAATGTTTAGCGACCCAACTTTTCCTGGACTAGACGCTGGCTCTATGAGGCTACGTCGTTACACTATGCACGCCGTCGTGAGAACAGAGCGGAGCGTCATAGAGCCAGTATCTAGTCCAAACTTTTCCGTGAAAAAATCACGTGACTTCCGTCAGTGGTTTCACAAAATCGCGGAATCAGCAATGAAACGTCAAGGCGTTCGTCACTTTTTTGGCAATGGGTGTGTTGTTAGTTATTGGTGTGTCAATGTAATGGCCGTTGCATGTTTGGCAATGGACATTTCAACCAATTGGAACGTATGCGCCCTTTGTGAACAAATATCATAAGTGACGTATATGGTGTTTAAATATTGAAATTAATATTTAGTTTGGCACGCCCGTTTTTTAAAATGTTTTCATCCCCGTTAATTGCCAACAGCAATGAAAAACTGTGAGAACTGATGGAATTGCTTCTTTTTTAGTGCATTTTTTTTCCTCGTAAAAAGCCGGACCGACCCCATGATATCATTTTTGGTAAATATTGAAACTAGGAGCCCCTTTCTCTTGATTATGCTCTATTTTGGTCCAGTTTATAAGCCTGAACATTTCAAATTATTTTAATTGTCATAATGTATCTTTAAACATGGATTTTGTAAAAAACGTTAGATGACATTGGAAAAATCTCCGATCAGCGCTCGTGTTCACCCACCCACCCGGACCTTGTATCCAACGTCGGGTACCTCAGCTAGCTGTTGTTTTCAGGGGCAGAAAAGGGGGAAGAGCAGCACTTTTTGTCACCGATTTCCACCAAACTTATACATAATCATCTCCATACATAATCATCTGAGGAATATAATGGTGTGGTTTAAAGATGTCAAATGTGGCGCCATTCAAGTCAGGTTGCAGGGATGGGAACGGGGCACCAAAATTTATGAACATTTTAAGTCCGATCTCCACCAATTTGATACATATTCTTTTCCATGATACAAGGAATCTAATTGTATGTTTAAAGACGCCAAATTGGCACTCTGACCTCAACTAGTATAATATATATGAGAAGAACGGGCAAGGGTACCCGGCGTTTCCTGGTTAACAGGTGGCTAAAACTGTGCATAGCAATTGGACGAATATACAGTTCTGTATTTTTATAAATGCCAACTATCAGCACCCATTTGTAATGTTGGTGCCCATCCGTCGATCCCCAACTAACTGCGGCGAGCACGTCATTTGGTTCCTCGTATCACGGAGTCTGACAGAGATGTCTACATATTTAAGTTTTTATATATAAATGGTCGACAATAAATATATAGTAATGTGGATAATTCCTCCCAATCACCATCCCTGTCCCGGACGGCACCAATGTGGTAACTTACCAGACTATTAGATAACTCATATATCGGGTATACATATATATACATTATTATATAACTTGTAAGTTATGGTGGAATTCTGACTATAGATAACTCACATATCGGGTATACATATATATACATAATTATATAACTTATAAGTTATGGTGGAATTCTGACTAGATAACTCACATATCGGGTATAAATATATATACATAATTATATAACTTGCAAGTTATGGTGGAATTCGGAGAAAAAAAATGACAATTTTTTTTCCTTTTTTTGTGCCATTGTGATATTAACTATGGAAAAAAAAGATATCAATGAAAACTTGGGCCGAGATTATTTCTAGGTCATATTGGTCCATAGATCGTGCCATGAATCTCTACTCTGGCTAACGCCCGTAAAGATCATAATCCACCAGTACAAAACCTTGGAACTTTTTTGAACTTTTGACAGGGAACCTTATAAAGTCTAACGCGAGGAATATATTTCGTTGTTAATATTTTGCTGATTACTTTATTCATCAGTGGCCGAAAATCCCAGCTCAATATTACACTATTTAAGGGACTGTGTGCATGCTTTGTGTGCGATTTTGCTTTGCGCCACTTACAAATGAAATTTCTCTGGGTAATTAATTCAATGTTTATTAAAGTCACTAAAAATCATGCAATTTCGAGCCGAGACCACCCCATACTTCGAAGAAGATTATCGAGGAACAAATATTAACAAAGAAATATATTCCTTGCCCTAATTGTTTGTTCAATGTTATAAAGTTCCCTGTCAGAAGCGGTCAGAACATCAAAATGTTCCCAGGTGTTTTTTAATGGTGGCATATGATATATACGGGCGTAGCCAGAGTAGAGATTCTCGGCACGATCTAGTGGACCCATAACTAAGTCAGGGGTCCCAGCTGGCCACCATATCTTCAATACTGTGATCTACTTCCTGTTGGTTTATCACTTGTTGACCTTGTTGACCATGCAGACTGCATAACATTTATAGACAAGAAAACCAATGTCAGAAATGGTAACACGCTCAAGATCATATAGTATATACCCATGATTGTAATATAGAATATAAAATATATTGGTTTCACGAATGACCAACTCAAAATTCCGTTAAAACAACTAATCCTTCAAATTATTACAACAACTATATACAGGTGTGTGAAGTTAGTTAGGCGTTCGGCGTTCGACATTCGGTTGACATTCGCGTGAAGTTGGTTAGGCGTTCGGCGTTCGACATTCGGTTGACATTCGACTTAGAAAATTTCATTAAAAGTCCAATTTCGGGCTTTGGCGGGAGAGGTGCTCTATTTGTCCAATTCGTGGTCCCCCGCTCGAATTTTCAGAAATTTCATCGGTTTTCCCATTTTCCAGACGATCGCTGGACTTCGAAAATTTCGACCGAAAAATGGAAATTTTGTTTTTTGCGCTAAAGGTGTTCTTTTTACTCAATTCGTGCTCTATCAAACAAATCTGGTCCAACTTTCATCGTTTTCCAAAAAAAATTATTTTACCGCCGGACTTTGAAAATATCGACCCAAAAATATATAGGCCCATACAGAGGGGACAGGCCTCGTTTGTTGACCGATCGACTCCAAATTTGGTGAGGAAGTGCGTCCCCAGAAGTAATCTTCATAACCAAACGCACGGGTCGCAGACTGTTGCCGATTTCAAGTCTTTAAGTGAAATCGAATGTCAGTCTGGCTTTCAGTTAGGCGTTCGACTTAGAAAATATTTCAGCCCAAAAATGGATTTCGAGTTTTTTGCGCGAAACATCATGTTTTGACCCAATTCGTGCTCCCCCACTCGAATCTGGTCAAAATTGTGAAGGAAACTCGAAAAGGAAATTCGAATGTCAGTCTGAAGTGTGAAGTTGGTTAGGCGTTCGGCGTTCGACATTCGTTTAACATTCAACTTAGAAAATTTCGACCGAAAAATGGAAATTTAGTTTTTTGCGCTAAAGGTGTTCTTTTTACCCAATTCGTGCTCTATCAATCAAATCTGGTCCAACTTTCATCGTTTTCCAAAAAATTTATTTTACCGCCGGACATAGAAAATTTCGACCCAAGAATATATAGGCCCCTACAGAGGGGACAGGCCTCGTTTGTTGACCGATCGACTCCAAATTTGGTGAGGAAGTGCGTCCCCAGTAGTAATCTTCATAACCAAACGCACGGGTCGCAGACTGTTGCCGATTTCAAGTTGTTAAGTGAAATCGAATGTCAGACTGGCTTTCAGTTAGGCGTTCGACTTAGAAAATATTTCAGCCCAAAAATGGATTTCGAGTTTTTTTGCGCGAAACATCATGTTTTGACCCAATTCGTGCTCCCCCACTCGAATCTGGTCAAAATTGTGAAGGAAACTCGAAAAGGAAATTCGAATGTCAGTCTGAAGTGTGAAGTTGGTTAGGCGTTCGGCGTTCGACATTCGTTTAACATTCAACTTAGAAAATTTCGACCGAAAAATGGAAATTTAGTTTTTTGCGCTAAAGGTGTTCTTTTTACCCAATTCGTGCTCTATCAATCAAATCTGGTCCAACTTTCATCGTTTTCCAAAAAAATTATTTTACCGCCGGACATAGAAAATTTCGACCCAAGAATATATAGGCCCCTACAGAGGGGACAGGCCTCGTTTGTTGACCGATCGACTCCAAATTTGGTGAGGAAGTGCGTCCCCAGTAGTAATCTTCATAACCAAACGCACGGGTCGCAGACTGTTGCCGATTTCAAGTTGTTAAGTGAAATCGAATGTCAGGCTGGCTTTCAGTTAGGCGTTCGACTTAGAAAATATTTCAGCCCAAAAATGGATTTCGAGTTTTTTGCGCGAAACATCATGTTTTGACCCAATTCGTGCTCCCCCACTCGAATCTGGTCAAAATTGTGAAGGAAACTCGAAAAGGAAATTCGAATGTCAGTCTGAAGTGTGAAGTTGGTTAGGCGTTCGGCGTTCGACATTCGTTTAACATTCAACTTAGAAAATTTCGACCGAAAAATGGAAATTTAGTTTTTTGCGCTAAAGGTGTTCTTTTTACCCAATTCGTGCTCTATCAATCAAATCTGGTCCAACTTTCATCGTTTTCCAAAAAATTTATTTTACCGCCGGACAGAAAATTTCGACCCAAAAATATATAGGCCCCTACAGAGGGTACAGGCCTCGTTTGTTGACCGATCGACTCCAAATTTGGTGAGGAAGTGCGTCCCCAGTAGTAATCTTCATAACCAAACGCACGGGTCGCAGACTGTTGCCGATTTCAAGTTTTTAAGTGAAATCGAATGTCAGGCTGGCTTTCAGTTAGGCGTTCGACTTAGAAAATATTTCAGCCCAAAAATGGATTTCGAGTTTTTTGCGCGAAACATCATGTTTTGACCCAATTCGTGCTCCCCCACTCGAATCTGGTCAAAATTGTGAAGGAAACTCGAAAAGGAAATTCGAATGTCAGTCTGAAGTGTGAAGTTGGTTAGGCGTTCGGCGTTCGACATTCGTTTAACATTCAACTTAGAAAATTTCGACCGAAAAATGTAAATTTAGATTTTTGCGCTAAAGGTGTTCTTTTTACCCAATTCGTGCTCTATCAATCAAATCTGGTCCAACTTTCATCGTTTTCCAAAAAAATTATTTTACCGCCGGACTTGGAAAATTTCGACCCAAAAATATATAGGCCCCTACAGAGGGGACAGGCCTCGTTTGTTGACCGATCGACTCCAAATTTGGTGAGGAAGTGTGTCCCCAGTAGTAATCTTCATAACCAAACGCACGGGTCGCAGACTGTTGCCGATTTCAAGTTTTTAAGTGAAATCGAATGTCAGGCTGGCTTTCAGTTAGGCGTTAGACTTAAGAAAATATTTCAGCCCAAAAATGGATTTCGAGTTTTTTACGCGAAACATCATGTTTTGACCCAATTCGTGCTCCACCACTCGAATCTGGTCAAAATTGTGAAGGAAACTCGAAAAGGAAATTCGAATGTCAGTCTGAAGTGTGAAGTTGGTTAGGCGTTCGGCATTCGTTTAACATTCAACTTAGAAAATTTCGACCGAAAATGGAAATTTAGTTTTTTGCGCTAAAGGTGTTCTTTTTACCCAATTCGTGCTCTATCAATCAAATCTGGTCCAACTTTCATCGTTTTCCAAAAAATTTATTTTACCGCCGGACAGAAAATTTCGACATCATGTTTTGACCCAATTCGTGCTCCCCCACTCGAATCTGGTCAAAATTGTGAAGGAAATTCGAATGGCTGGTGTGAAGTTGGTTAGGGGTTCGGCGTTAGAATATTCGACTTAGAAAATTTCGACTCAAAACTAAATAATGCCGCTATAGAGGGGACAGGCCATGTTTATTGACAGATCGACCCCAAATTTGGTGAGTAAGTGTCCCCAGTAGTATTCTTCATAACCAAACGCACGGGTAGCAGACTGTTGCCGATTTAAAAATATTAAGAAAAATCGAATGTCAGGTTGGCTTTCAGTTAGGCGTTAGGTATTCCACTGAAAATATTTAGAACACAACCCTCCAGAGTCCAGACAGCAAAGAATCAACTCGGCGATGCAACTGCTGATGTAGATTGTGTTGAGCTGCAGGACCTGGGGCAAACCGCAAAAGAGGCCTGGATTGTGGAAGGGCGAATGGAGACCTCCTTAACGGATTCCCAGATTGAAGATATCCTCGAAACTGTGCATGACCATCCCCCACTAAACCTCCGCGAGCTCAGGGGACTGGACAAGGCAATGCAGACCATCCGAGGCGAGCATACCAACAACATGGCCAAATTATCCGCATTGAATGAGCACATCGCCTTGGAGAAGCGAAAACGTACCGAGGCAGACAGTGGGGCTGTCGATGAGAATACCAGGCGCCGCATCGCAGAGCGATTGGACAACCTAGACGATGAACGGGCCTCCCGCCTGGAGGCTGCCGCAACGACCAGGGAGACTCTCCGATCTCAAAATAACCGCACAAAAGAGACGACTGGCAGGGTTCTCAATGAAGACACGACGCTGGGCGAGCCCGTTCGCACACTCTTCCGTGAACGGGGCATTACGATTGCTTCTGTACTCACAGCGATTGGGATGCACCCGTCGTCCCGACCCCGCCTCCGACAGATAACGGTGGCCTCAAAGAGTGGGTGAAAAACATTTGCAGGCCCTCGGGCGTGTCCTAGCCAAGCTGTTCGGGATGCTCTCTAAAAACAGCTGGGTGGTTGGCCGAAAACGTGTGGGCTCTGGCTCTCGCTCTCGCTGTCGGAGGGCTGCCACTGGTCGCTTGGCGAAGGAATGGCTATCACCTAGATACAAGCCAAAGAGTAATTAACCCTATGGCAACCCCTCCTGCAACGATAGCAACTTTGTTCAGTTGTGGCGGAGCCACTGTAACTAGGAGCAGACACAGCTGGGGTGGTGGGAGCGACTGACAGCGTCGATTTTCCTGCATGTGTTAGCGGCTTGAACAATCCTGTTTCAGTTCCGTAGGAACTATCAGTCGGTAGTGGGGTGGGTGCTCTGTTAAGGCTGTATTTACACCCAGGGTTTGGTCTTGTGTAGCAATAACGATTTCGTTGTTGTACCCTGCCACTTTGCCTATGCGGAGCAGCATTTCACCGGGGCCATGTAAAGCCCGGTCCCAAAGACAAGGTTGACATCGGAGCTGGCGTACTGTAGGACATCCTGATATCGCTTGATCGCCGAGGGGAGATCAACGGGGGATGGAATTGCATCTTTCACGTTAGCTAAGAACTGCTTCTGAGCGTCAAATGCTGTCCCTGTCTCAAGAATTTGTGTTCTTGTCTGAGCTTGCGCCCCTAGGATTACCCACACGTAGTTCCTGATACTATCGTTCAGCCTTTGAATCCCCGGATGCGTGAACCCTTGCAACTTGTCCACGATGAAGGTGCTCCAGGCGTTATCTGCACCAGGCGATTCCTGTTTGATGAAGTCCACGTGGATGACATCATTTGTTGTCTCTTTTGTGAATGACATTCGACTGGGATAGTATGTCCAATCCGATGAGACAGGATGAGGTCCCATGTTCGTCCACCAATTATAGGTCCTGCCCAATCCATGGTTTGAGCCTTTCACGTGCCAATCGGTATATGGAGAGACCCTGAACTCACTGCAAATTCGTTCGTACGCCCGTCGGTCATACGGGTTGCTAAAGGCGTCACAGGTTTCATCCAGGGGTAGTGGAGCCTTTAGCTCGTCGAGGATCCTGCGAACCTGGTAGTAGACATGAAAGAGATAGAGAGACCACAGGAAAGATTGTTCCGTAGGAACATCGGTGTTAGTAACACCTCCGATGTTTCTGCAACTGGCCCCGCCACGAACAGACAAATGGTCTTGTGCAGACACACCACAACTCGTTGTTGCACACCAGACGGCGAAATTTAGCTGGTTCTGCCAAAACTGCATCGGGCTGTCGCCCCATGTAGCCATTGTCATACTCGACTTTAGGCAGCAGGTACTTTTGAAACATATAAGGAAACTCAGCTTGAAAGGCGCCCGCGGAGAGTAGTTCAGTTCCTACGGAACTAGGAACTGTCTGTATCTGGATATTGGAACGTGTTAGCTCTAGGTAAATATTGGAGTTGAATACTCCACCAGTCCTGTACTTAGCCTCGCTATTAAAGACGAACGCTTTAGTCGTCATGATTATATATATTATATGAAATATATAAAATATATATTACTTTGTTAATTATAGCTTCGCTACAAGTATATATAGCGTATTACTTCGTAATAATAGGTATGTTCATAACACTCACAAATGTCCAAAAAGGCGAGGCGGTGAACCTCCTCCAACACATTGACAACCGCGGTGGAGATCTACAAGTTGGCCTCCGATCCATCGTTTATACAGTTGGGTGGTACAACATAAACAATGGGGAGTTGTTCTCGTAGAAGAACAGTCGCGGAATTATTAAAGATATAGACGTTCCTCCTGGGCTGTATAACTTCACACAGTTAGGGGACCTTGTGGAGGAAAACAGCGACACCATACTGACGGCAGGCAAAGTTAATGGTTTGGTAACTCCAACCGTGGGTGCTGGTCAGGAGATCTTATTTACAGTTGGGCTGCTGTCCTTTCTCGGATTGGACGACGGTTTAAATGGCCAATGGCTCTATGTGGGCATATATACTGGGGACCGCCCGTCAACTTTGCATCCACAAAAATGCTGCATCTGCACTTGGAACAGATAAACAGCAATACAAACGTTGTAAGTTGTTCATACTGGCAACGATTGGGCTTAGTTGTCACTCATGTGGTGGCATCGGCACCATCCGAGTCGAGGATCATGAGTTCAAACGTCTTCAGTGCGGAGCACTCAGTGCATTAAAGATAGATGTCCGTGATGATAGAGGTGCACGTCTGAATAGCGACCTACCGATCACCGTGGTACTAGAGATACGATGAGCATCTACGGCCCTATATGCTGTGAGAACAATACTCCGCCCGGTAGTGCCCTGATTAATATCGGGGCAGAATACAATGGCAGCACCACGTGTACGTGTGGGGGGGAATCGGAAGCGGCGATCGGTCATTCGCCATGGGGAGCTCGGCTAGATAGCTTTTGTGGATACCTAGCTAGCTGTATACCCAATGCTAGCGCATGGTAAAATAATACGAATGTGCTTGTCCGCGTCTCACAATCATAATGGTGACTGTAGAACGGTTGTGGTTATAAACGGCAAAAAGACGGACCACGGAGCAAAAATACTAAAGAAGACGAGGGGTTTTGCACATCCACCGAAGCTGCGGCGGGGCGATGTAATAAGGTTTGACTGGATAGACAGCCACTCGCGGATCTGTGCAGTAGTGAATATCCTAATTATCCAATTGGACTTGTGAATATTATTACAAAGTAATTCATATATATATTATATGTATAGCTTCGCTATAATATATATATATATATATATAATATGAGGATGAAGCAACCCACGGCACCGAGCCCTGATAGTGACTCTGTAACAATATTACAAAGTAATATATATGCTCTCCTCGAAAATGGACAGAAAACTTCCTACCGACTCCACGAAATATCGCAACTGAAAAAGCAAATGGAGGACGAGAGAGATAAAAGGGTGGCGTTATACAAAAACTACCACCGCGGGGATAACGCCCTGGATGGCGTTGACACCGCATCGCTCACAGCTAGCATGGGAATGGGCTTTGGGGGCTTGAGCCTTCTGACCAATGTCATAGCGGCCCCAGTTATTCAGGGGTTGGAAATCGCAGCTCTGGCCTGCGGAGTTCTCAGCGTGTCGGGCAAATATATTTGTCGCCGCCTAGTTGTGAAGGCCAAGAAGCACGACGAGATTCGAGTCCTGGCCAGCAGCAAACTGAACAGTCTCAAGCCACATGTCCACTACCTTGATCGACGGGCAGATTTCGGACGACGAGTTCCGCCTGATTGTGGACGAAGTCTCAAAGTACCATGAGATGAAAGCTGAAATCCGGACTAGGGCACGAAAAACGCACGCCGCGGTGATGGATGACGAGACAAAAAAAGCACTTATTAAAAAAGGCAGAGAAGAAGCCAAGGCGGTTATAGAAAAGTTATCAGTTTCGCGGTAGTGTGCACTCGTTCCGCAGGAAATGTTGATGCTGTGCATCGCCCGCCTCCTTATTGCGAATCGTAATCATTACTGGCTTATTATTATATTCATATTATTATATTTATATATCTATTTCACTGCATATATGCAATAATAATTAGTCGGCACGGCAACATGTTGGTGGACGAACTATACTTCGCGATGCTGGAAGTGGGCTACTGCGCCCGAAGACATAAAATCCCTGGTCCCCTGGCTCATGTGATGATCGACGCGGCGCATAAGTTTCTCGATCTCTGGCGCTGTGACGAAAGGGCAGCCAGCAGCTTTGCAAAGACGGTGCTGTCGTGACCACACAACCTCGGCGAGACGACAGTTCCCATGGAAATACAGCCACGGGATGAAGTCGCACGGGCCTGTTGGGGCCACACAAACTCTACATGTTGACTGAATAGCTACCGGAGGAAGTCGCACGGACCTGTTGGAGGCTCTTTGCCCAGTTGGGATACACCGCTAGCTGTTTTTAATTATATGAAATATATTACTTAGTGACTGTCACAATAATATGCACAGTAAGGTGTCCAGACGCCTCGGGACAATCTACTACAGCCCCAAGGGATACTGAAAGGGCCTCGCGGCCATCAAAAACCTCGCGACAGCAACCAAGGTTTCTGAAGATGTGGCACGGGCGTGGCCCAAGAAGCAGGCCATCTGGCAGATATACCTGCGCAATCCGCGGCATGTGTCAAAGCGCCCAAGTTTGACGTGCCAGTGCCAAATGAAGTCCACCAGGCCGACCTGCTCTTTCTGCCCCATGACCGCGTGGGTCGCAAGACATACAAATACGCGCTCACCGTCGTCCGCGTGGCCTCTCGGTACAAAGAAGCCGAGCCCCTCGCCACAAAAAAAAGCCACAAAGGTCGTGGATGCCCTTGAACGGATCTACAGGCGAGGCCCTCTTAGATGGCCGAAATTGCTCCAGGTCGATCCGGGCGTGAATTCATGGGTGCTGTGAGCCTCCTGCTAACCAATCACAGCATTCAGGTGAGACGGGGTCGTTCGTGTGGATGTCCACCGGAACCAGGGGGTTGTGGAGCGCTTCAACTGGATCCTGGCAGAGCGGTTGTTTGGGCACCAATACGTACAGCAGATGAAGCTTCCCGCCGGCCAAAGGTCGACTGAATGGGTGGCTCGGCTGCCCGCTGTTGTATCGGCTCTGAACAATGATGTGACTCGTCTGACCAGAAAAAGCCCTCTTACCCCATTATGGGTATATACAATAATATAGAAATAAAAACACCTTCGGTGCTGACCCAAAAACCCTCTTCTGTGGTTCCAGGTCGCCCGATGGGACTCACAGAGTAAAAGCTCCCATCGAGTGTGGGCGTTAGTTACCTATACCGACCTGGTGAGCTGGAATGTGGTCGCCGACCCGCAACTGACCTTGTGTGGTCCATCCAGGTGTACCGGCTTGAATGCTGTTACCAAGCCCGACGAGCCTGTGCTCTATTATTTAGTGGACGGGCCAGCACGCGGATTTGTCCGGGAAGAGTTGCTTGTAGTGCCTCCCGACACCCAGCTGCCACCAGATAGTTTTGTAGGAACTATTGACAGATTCAATAGGACAAGACGCTAAGTGCTGCAGCCCCTCTTTTTTGTTTGCACTCTAGACAGGTCAGCCTCACATTTCCTCTGCAGTGCCCGTTGTTGTCGCAGCGGTTCTGTTGGGCCTCATGGAGCTCGATGATCTAGTCGACCTTGAGATTGAATCCCTGTATGCCACAAACTTCCTTTGGATTGCCTTGCGAAGTGTTGATGTTGTTCTATAGGAACTACTACGGGCCTGGCATCGGAAAACTCTTCCGGTGGACAGATTACCTGTTAGAGTTGCTGCATATACTCCACGTGGGATACGGCTAAGTAGCAGATATTGGACCACTGGAGGTAGTCGTCGATTATCCAGACCTTCTGTGGGTCGTGAGTCGTAAGACCGTGGCTCGAGTGGACGATGAGCACACTTCGCGGTCCCGATAGAGACCGCGACGACGTCGTTGAGAACGAGCCATTCTCTGCGCGGCGGGTCGCCAGTGCCTGGGATTGCGACGTCAATGTTCTGCTTTCGGTTGTCCTTGGGGTGGTAAAGGATAGGCACTGGGGCATCTAGGAAATGCTCCTTATGGCGCCGGAGCAATAGCTCCTGCGCCCAGTCGCGTACCTTCTTACGGCTGGTGAGGATTAGGTCACTGGGCCACCACTGCTCCACAAACCGGTCCCACCCCAGGCAACTGGTGAGAGTCTTCCGCATCTCCTGGCACTGGACTTTGTCACTCTGAAGGTGTATGCGCTATTTCAGGGCTTTGAGGGCTTCATCTTTTGCTCTGTAATCGACGCCAATCTCTTCGTAGTAGTCTGCCTTTTTTGAAGCCAGTGGTGAAGCATTTCACCTGCAATCGTTGGCGGCTGTCCTTGAACTCCGCAGCAAATTACCTGGACGTCGTGTTGGTCAAGCCAGTTCAAAAACATATCCTGGATAGGCAGGGGCACAGCGCAGACCTCGTCCCAGATGATGACGCGCGGGATCAACTTCTGCCCCATGCGGTCGGGCGTCCAGTCATTCTGACCACTCCATCGGAAGAAGCTGTGGTATGTCTGGGCTTTGACCCCACGGACCCGCATTTCTTTGACGAGGCGATGGGTCGGGGTAAACACGATGGGATCTCTTATCCGAAAGGGCTCGATCGCTCTTGTGGTCTTGCCACTGCCTCCTCCACCATTAAGGTAGCTCAGCCGGTGCCGGGTCATGCAGTTCGTCGTTGTAGCTGGGCGCCATTGATTCCGCCGGATTTCCATTTTTCGGTCGAAAGTCCAGCGATCGTCTGGAAAATGGGAAAACCGATGAAATTTCAGAAAATTCGAGCGGGGGACCACGAATTGGACCAATAGAGCACCTCTCCCGCAAAAAACTAAATTTCCATTTTTCGGTCGAAATTTTCTAAGTCGAATGTCAACCGAATGTCGAACGCCGAACGCCTAACCAACTTCACACTTCAGACTGACATTCGAATTTCCTTTTCGAGTTTCCTTCACAATTTTGACCCGATTCGAGTGGGGGAGCACGAATTGGGTCAAAACATGATGTTTCGCGCAAAAAACTCGAAATCCATTTTTGGGCTGAAATATTTTCTAAGTCGAACGCCTAACTGAAAGCCAGCCTGACATTCGATTTCACTTAAAAACTTGAAATCGGCAACAGTCTGCGACCCATGCGTTTGGTTATGAAGATTACTACTGGGGACACACTTCCTCACCAAATTTGGAGTCGATCGGTCAACAAACGAGGCATGTCCCCCTCTGTTGGGGCCTATATATTTTTGGGTCGAAATTTTCTATGTCCGGCGGTAAAATAATTTTTTTGGAAAACGATGAAAGTTGGACCAGATTTGATTGATAGAGCACGAATTGGGTAAAAAGAACACCTTTAGCGCAAAAAACTAAATTTCCATTTTTCGGTCGAAATTTTCTAAGTTGAATGTTAAACGAATGTCGAACGCCGAACGCCTAACCAACTTCACACTTCAGACTGACATTCGAATTTCCTTTTCGAGTTTCCTTCACAATTTTGACCAGATTCGAGTGGGGGAGCACGAATTGGGTCAAAACATGATGTTTCGCGCAAAAAACTCGAAATCCATTTTTGGGCTGAAATATTTTCTAAGTCGAACGCCTAACTGAAAGCCAGCTTGACATTCGATTTCACTTCAAAACTTGAAATCGGCAACAGTCTGCGACCCGTGCGTTTGGTTATGAAGATTACTACTGGGGACGCACTTCCTCACCAAATTTGGAGTCGATCGGTCAACAAACGAGGCCTGTCCCCTCTGTAGGGGCCTATATATTTTTGGGTCGAAATTTTCTATGTCCGGCGGTAAAATACAATTTTTGGAAAACGATGAAAGTTGGACCAGATTTGATTGATAGAGCACGAATTGGGTAAACAGAACACCTTTAGCGCAAAAAACTAAATTTCCATTTTTCGGTCGAATTTTCTAAGTTGAATGTTAAACGAATGTCGAACGCCGAACGCCTAACCAACTTCACACTTCAGACTGACATTCGAATTTCCTTTTCGTGTTTCCTTCACAATTTTGACCAGATTCGAGTGGGGGAGCTCGAATTGGGTCAAAACATGATGTTTCGCGCAAAAAACTCGAAATCCATTTTTGGGCTGAAATATTTTCTAAGTCGAACGCCTAACTGAAAGCCAGCCTGACATTCGATTTCACTTTAAAACTTGAAATCGGCAACAGTCTGCGACCCATGCGTTTGGTTATGAAGATTACTACTGGGGACGCACTTCCTCACCAAATTTGGAGTCGATCGGTCAACAAACGAGGCCTGTCCCCTCTGTAGGGGCCTATATATTTTTGGGTCGAAATTTTCTATGTCCGGCGGTAAAATAATTTTTTTGGAAAACGATGAAAGTTGGACCAGATTTGATTGATAGAGCACGAATTGGGTAAAAAGAACACCTTTAGCGCAAAAAACTAAATTTACATTTTTCGGTCGAAATTTTCTAAGTTGAATGTTAAACGAATGTCGAACGCCGAACGCCTAACCAACTTCACACTTCAGACTGACATTCGAATTTCCTTTTTCGAGTTTCCTTCACAATTTTGACCAGATTCGAGTGGGGGAGCACGAATTGGGTCAAAACATGATGTTTCGCGCAAAAAACTCGAAATCCATTTTTGGGCTGAAATATTTTCTAAGTCGAACGCCTAACTGAAAGCCTATATATTTTGGGTCGAAATTTTCTATGTCCGGCGGTAAAATACAATTTTTGGAAAACGATGAAAGTTGGACCAGATTTAATTGATAGAGCACGAATTGGGTAAAAAGAACACCTTTAGCGCAAAAAACTAAATTTACATTTTTCGGTCGAAATTTTCTAAGTTGAATGTTAAACGAATGTCGAACTTCACAATTTTGACCAGATTCGAGTGGGGGAGCACGAATTGGGTCAAAACATGATGTTTCGCGCAAAAAACTCGAAATCCATTTTTGGGCTGAAATATTTTCTAAGTCGAACGCCTAACTGAAAGCCAGCCTGACATTCGATTTCACTTAAAAACTTGAAATCGGCAACATTCTGCGACCCGTGCGTTTGGTTATGAAGATTACTACTGGGGACACACTTCCTCACCAAATTTGGAGTCGATCGGTCAACAAACGAGTCATGTCCCCTCCATAGGGGCCTATATATTTTTGGGTCGAAATTTTCTGTCCGGCGGTAAAATAATTTTTTTGGAAAACGATGAAAGTTGGACCAGATTTGATTGATAGAGCACGAATTGGGTAAAAAGAACACCTTTAGCGCAAAAAACTAAATTTCCATTTTTCGGTCGAAATTTTCTAAGTTGAATGTTAAACGAATGTCGAACGCCGAACGCCTAACCAACTTCACACTTCAGACTGACATTCGAATTTCCTTTTCGAGTTTCCTTCACAATTTTGACCAGATTCGAGTGGGGGAGCACGAATTGGGTCAAAACATGATGTTTCGCGCAAAAAACTCGAAATCCATTTTTGGGCTGAAATATTTTCTAAGTCGAACGCCTAACTGAAAGCCAGCCTGACATTCGATTTCACTTAAAAACTTGAAATCGGCAACAGTCTGCGACCCGTGCGTTTGGTTATGAAGATTACTACCGGGGACGCACTTCCTCACCAAATGTGGAGTCGATCGGTCAACAAACGAGGCCTGTCCCCTCTGTAGGGGCCTATATATTTTTGGGTCGAAATTTTCTATGTCCGGCGGTAAAATACAATTTTTGGAAAACGATGAAAGTTGGACCAGATTTGATTAAAAAGAACACCTTTAGCGAAAAAAACTAAATTTCCATTTTTCGATCGAAATTTTCTAAGTTGAATGTTAAACGAATGTCGAACGCCGAACGCCTAACCAACTTTACACTTCAGACTGACATTCGAATTTCCTTTTCGAGTTTCCTTCAAAATTTTGACCAGATTCGAGTGGGGGAGCACGAATTGGGTCAAAACATGATGTTTCGCGCAAAAAACTCGAAATCCATTTTTGGGCTGAAATATTTTCTAAGTCGAACGCCTAACTGAAAGCCAGCCTGACATTCGATTTCACTTAAAAACTTGAAATCGGCAACAGTCTGCGACCCGTGCGTTTGGTTATGAAGATTACTACTGGGGACACACTTCCTCACCAAATTTGGAGTCGATCGGTCAACAAACGAGTCATGTCCCCTCCATAGGGGCCTATATATTTTTGGGTCGAAATTTTCTATGTCCGGCGGTAAAATAAATTTTTTGGAAAACGATGAAAGTTGGACCAGATTTGATTGCAAAAAACTAAATTTCCATTTTTCGGTCGAATTTTCTAAGTTGAATGTTAAACGAATGTCGATCGCCGAACGCCTAACCAACTTCACACTTCAGACTGACATTCGAATTTCCTTTTCGAGTTTCCTTCACAATTTTGACCAGATTCGAGTGGGGGAGCACGAATTGGGTCAAAACATGATGTTTCGCGCAAAAAACTCGAAATCCAGTTTTGGGCTGAAATATTTTCTAAGTCGAACCCCTAACTGAAAGCCAGCCTGACATTCGATTTCACTTCAAAACTTGAAATCGGCAACAGTCTGCGACCCGTGCGTTTGGTTATGAAATTACTACTGGGGACGCACTTCCTCACCAAATTTGGAGTCGATCGGTCAACAAACGAGGCCTGTCCCCTCTGTAGGGGCCTATATATTTTTGGGTCGAAATTTTCTATGTCCGGCGGTAAAATACAATTTTTGGAAAACGATGAAAGTTGGACCAGATTTGATTGATAGATACGAATTGGGTAAAAAGAACACCTTTAGCGCAAAAAACTAAATTTCCATTTTTCGGTCGAAATTTTCTAAGTTGAATGTTAAACGAATGTCGAACGCCGAACGCCTAACCAACTTCACACTTCAGACTGACATTCGAATTTCCTTTTCGAGTTTCCTTAACAATTTTGACCAGATTCGAGTGGGGGAGCACGAATTGGGTCAAAACATGATGTTTCGCGCAAAAAACTCGAAATCCATTTTTGGGCTGAAATATTTTTTAAGTCGAACGCCTAACTGAAAGCCAGCCTGACATTCGATTTCACTTAAAAACTTGAAATCGGCAACAGTCTGCGACCCGTGCGTTTGGTTATGAAGATTACTACTGGGGACGCACTTCCTCACCAAATTTGGAGTCGATCGATCAACAAACGAGGCCTGTCCCCTCTGTAGGGGCCTATATATTTTTGGGTCGAAATGTTCTATGTCCGGCGGTAAAATATTTTTTTTGGAAAACGATGAAAGTTGGACCAGATTTGATTGATTGAGCACGAATTGGGTAAAAAACGCAAAAAACAAAATTTCCATTTTTCGGTCGAAAGTTCAGCGATCGTCTGGAAAATGGGAAAACCGATGAAATTTCAGAAAATTCGAGCGGGGGACCACGAATTGGACCAATAGAGCACCTCTCCCGCCAAAACCCGAAATTGGACTTTTAATGAAATTTTCTAAGTCGAATGTCAACCGAATGTCGAACGCCGAACGCCTAACCAACTTCACGCGAATGTCAACCGAATGTCGAACGCCGAACGCCTAACTAACTTCACACACCTACTATATACGGCTTATCACTGAGGGTTTCTCATGCATCTCACCAGAATTCCCAACTACACCTTTTACCGGACTCGGCCTTAGGGTCGCAGTTCGACTTTTAATCCGTCCCAAAAATTCCCATTTCTATAAATAAAACGCCCATGCGCCCACTGTATACCAAGAATCAGCGACACATTATACACGCGGAGCGCGAAACAATTGATTTATTCTGGTTAAAATAATTGTGGCTGCTTCATAGTTCATTGTGATATATGGGGTATCTAACTATATCATTTAATTAAAATTACTTCCCGGAATGAAATGTATCAATCGGACAAGTCTGAGTTTAGTGTGCCTGTCATTTGCAGAATGAGGTCTAGCATCACTAAATTCACCCTCTGGGGACCTCAGTCTGCTTATGCCTCATCTTCTCTGGAAAGTGTCTTTATTATCAATTTTCTATAGAAACTTCTTCACATAGATTCTATTTCTATTTTAGTTTAGTTTCTCTCTATCCCCAAATTGGCAGACAACACATTGCATAATCGAGGTTCCTATTGGGCATCGTACATCACAATATTCACCATTTGGGAACTTCAATCTGAGTCCTTGTCTCCCATAGCAGATGTGGGGCCTAAGCAGAATGAGGTCACCGGAGGGTGAATTGGTGATGCTAGACAGCTGTTCGGGATAGAATAACTAAATTCACACTCTGGGGACCTCATTCTGGAAATGACAGGTGCACTAAAGTCAGGCTTCTTCGAGCTTCCAAATTTTGTCTACGTAATTTGGAAGGTGGTATAAGATATAGGTTGATAATTACATGCCATATGTTCTGAAAAAATATTTGCCATGGTCACAGCCATTTTCCAGCTGTTTTAAGTTTTTCGCACAGAAGTGAAACAAACGCTCTTTATTTATACCACATCAGGAATAGACCAACAAGGAACGCTCTTTTCGGTTCCATGCCGTACACAATTCTGGGGGTTCTGTTCAAAGTTATAAGTTTTATGACTTCGATCAATGCGTCTTTATGTTAGATATAATGTCAGTATAAGGTAGTTCAAGTATTAATTTATCGACCAGATTCGACATATTTCGATAGCTAACTTGCTGCAAGTTAGTATTTAATATTACTTGTCGCTTCATAGATTCCGAGTCCCAGCTCGAGATTACTTTATTTGGGAACTTTTGTGTGCGATTTTGCTTTGCGCCACTTAAATCATCGAATTTTTCCAGAGTTATTAATTCAAATTTTTGTTGTTGCTATAACGGCTCACTAAAGTCATTAAAAAGCATGCAATTTCGAGCTGGGACTATACCCCATACTTTGAAGTAGATTTTATCGAGGAACAAATATAAACAAAGAAATCTATTCCCTGCCTTTTATGTTCAATCTTATAAAGTTCCATGTCAGAGGGGGTCAGAACATCAAAAAGTTCCCAGGTTTTATACTGGTGGAATTCATGGCATGATCTATATGGTAATGAAATATACCTTTGCATGGGTATATACCTCTGAACTCAAAGCCATTAACAGGTTTATACGACCAGTAGAAAGAACTAAATTCCTATGTTCACATGCAGCACCAGTGCATGCCCACTGGGTGTAGCTATTGATCGACATTTTTAGTGGATTAATGGACAACATTCAGCACAACATGATAACTTCTTTTGACACCATCTGGTGCTAATTTGATCACGGTTGGCTACCGATCTTTCAAGGTAACATGCGCAAATGCATGGAATCCTCTGCCATTGAACATAAAAGAGTCACAATCTCTTGACGACTTTAAAAAGTCATTGAAAACTTACTTGTTTGCGCGGCATTTCAGAAAATGACTTTGATATTGTGTATATTTATATTTCATGTTTATGTTTATGTCAAGCGCTTAGGGCCCGCTTATTGGGGATAAGCGCTATACAAATATTATTATTATTATAATTATTATTATTATTATTATATAAACAAGATCTATAGACTTGCGTTGATGGAGTTTACTGTAACTACACGGGGAACAACTTCTTGGGAACTTTAATATACTAACACATGCACGTCCCTGCCTGCATCACCAATCCGTATTATTTGTAAACAAATAAGTCGCACTTCAGTGTTGGACAGACTATAACTATATAACACTAGGTACAACCCCCGAGGATTGACTGTCGCAGAGCGCGCATCGGTGGTTCGAGGCTTTTGGAATTCCAGCAAACCTCGTATAAAGGGAAAACAATTCGAAAATTGCGAATCGAGATAAAACATGTTGACGAGTGGGTGTGGTGGGAATAGTGTCCACACGCAACTTTTTGTTTTGTTGCGATTTTCTAACTCGAGTGAATGGGTAATAAATTAATCAGGATTGAGTGCCCGATTTTACATGCATTCACATCAGGGGGGGGGGGTGAAAAAATTTCTTCCGGCACGTATGCCGGGGTGGGTGGGTGGTCAAAGCCACCAACAAGCAATTTTTTCCGCAACTAAAAAAAAAAATTCCTGCTTGTTTTTAGTGTTTTGGCAATGAGTTGGGCTTCAAAACCACTTTGAATCAGTTTGAATGAGAGAAATAATGTAATTCTAACTGGTAAACTGACTGCAGGCAGTTATCGTGTTGTATTTTGTTGCAAATTTTGAAATCCAAGATGGCCGCTGGCAGCCATGTTTTTTTGGCCGAATGACCTCAAAATTACTCATTCCTATTTACATGTCCATGTTAACATCCATGATAAATAGTATGCACAGAAATTCATATACAGCTGTTTACAGTGAATTTCCCCCCGCAAATCTCTGTTTTAGTGTTAAAGGGGGGGGTGGGTGTCAAAAAATGGTCGGAAAAAACTGCCGAAAACGGAAAAAAAATTGGCGGTGGGGGTGGGTGGGTACAAAAAATGATCGAAAGGGAAAAAATTCTATACGTGCCTGACATTTTTTTCCGACCCCCCCCCCCTGTTCACATAGGAAAATACCCCGGCATGAATGTATACAATGGGGAAGGTTAATATTATGAATAGGTGTAGGTTCCCTCCAGTTATGTCTGTTGTTGCATGAATGCATGTGCTCGTATTACTGTTATACCATTCCATTGTATGGGATGTACTAAAATATTAAAACATTCTAAAAATAGTTTGGTGGAAAGCCCCAGGCTGATATATTGTTTCATTTTATTCTGTTTTATTAACTATTTTGGGAGCGATGGGTGGGTCCTGCAAAGTTGACCAAAAATGCGTGGATATGGCTGGTGTGTAGTCATGCAAATGGTTGTACTGAAATACCAATTTTGCGGACATTGGGATAATACGTCATATACTTTTGAACACAAAGTCATTGACCGGGTTAAGACCACTACAAAAAGGAAAATTCATATATCCACAGCATCAGTTCACATGCCCACTGGGTCTATATTGGTCGATATCTTTGTTGGATTAATGGACAAAATGCGTCACACCATGTTCAGAAAGATCTAGAATTGCGTGATGGAGTTAAATGTAACTACACGGGGAACAACTGTCTCGGGAGGGAGGCCGCGCGTTCAGAACTTTAATATACTAATGCATTTTAAAACCAAATGGTTCAATATTATGTTCATGGCATTTGAAAGGTGCTCCACCCACACAGATTTGTCGTTAACATATAACTTCAAAACATTAAAGCTATATACAGAGGCGTTCGCGATGGTATACATACAGCTGTGCGGGATATCAATAAATTCACCCTCTGGGAACCCCATTCTGCAAATTCCATATATGGAATGCACCTCCGGAACTTTGACCTGTAGCACTTAACCGCGAAACGGGGATTGGATGAATCCAATATGGCCGCGACTCAGTTATCTCGCTTATATCAGACACACTATATCCAGTTTAAATGGTAACCCTTATATAGATTCAGAATCAGTATCAGAATAACTATTACCAAGCAAGGTGCACGACGGGTAGATACAATTAAAGATGGTCTATATATATATATGTGTGTGTGTGTGTGTGTGTGTGTGTGTGGGTGTGGGGGTGTGTGTGTGTGTGTGTGTGTGTGGGGTGGGGGGTGAGTGGGTGTGTGTGTGTGTGTGTATACAGTGTCCAGCATATATGACCTGGAACTTTATTTATTTCCATTGCTATATACTCGTACTTGTAGATACATACTACCCCCCCCCCCCCCCCGCACACACAAACACACTCACATGTTAAGAAAATTGTCCACTCTATATATGACACTCCAAAAACATGAATCTCGGCAATCAACTTGCATATGTATATATCCCATATAGCGCTGATGCACCCACCGCATACTATCCTAAATCTGAAGACCTTTGATTAAATTCTGATTCTGACCAACTTTGGTTCATATGAAACAGTCCAAACTAGAGTTATCGATCGGAAACCAATTATGTTAACGGGCGGACGGATAGACTGATTATATAAAATGACTTTTTCTTCTTCAAAGACTATAAAAACACTTTACCTTAGGACAATCGTAGAAAATATGGATAATAGTTTCGTCTTTTGTCTGACACCTTTTACATGATCTATCTGTTACTATGCGATTGTTTTCGGTAGTTGATTCCTTCCAATCATCCTAGTTATAGGATACGGTATATTAACCAGTGAAAATTTAGTATCTGGTAGTAGTTTGCAAGGGTTCGACAATATTTGCTTCCATTGAAAGTCCATGTTTAAATCGTTCCATTTATGAATAAATGACGCGGGGTGTTTATATTTTCCATGATCAATTTGCCATAGAAGTATGTTCCTTGATCCCAATGTTGTCAAATCAGTAATAAAATATTGTTTGGAATTATCAGGCCTTAGATTTTTTGTTAATGGCAAAAAATAAATATGGGCGACTCCCATATATAAGAGAATGCATTGACACAGGGTTTCCCAAAATTTCAGGAAGCTCCAATCATGAAAAAGTTATGTCCTATAGTAGTGTAAGAAAGTACGTCGATACACATAAATTCGATCTCAGTGATTCAACTGAATGAAATTGGTCACCATCTATATGCAAAGTTCGTGAATAAAGTGGTTCCCTTCTCTCTCCATTCGTTCACGATTATCGTGTCTTTAGCATTGGTAGTTAAATGGTTATTGTTCCATATATTATAGTTTGAGTCATAATGTCTATAGACTCTTGTTTCGTAATTTCGAGAAACTTCCGCCATGCTGTTTAAACGGCTACTAGTTGATATTCCATAATTAGAAATGTACTTGCAGTCGTATATTTATAATTATGAGCGAATATAGTTAATAACTCACATCAAGACGCACGCCACCCTTCTTAATTCTGAAGACACTCGTTGAGATGATTTATCTAATATTAAGATTAAAGGTACTCAATCTAATTAGACGGTCCCCATATCATCAAGATAAAACAATAACAACATGTCTTCAAGATACGCTTTAGTTATCAGAATCGATTTATTGCAACAAAATAATGCTAACCACTGTCAAATATGGTATAAAATTTCCAAAAACTTGTTATTTATCAACATTTTGTTTAACAAAATGTGGCCGTATTATCACTTAAGTGTCACGAAATTTGGCCGTATTACCAATTGATTTTAGAGTTATCCAGCCTCATCTGCAATTTTGTCCGAGACCGTCCGTTTGACCACGTGTTTATGGGCCACATATAATTGCACATCTCGAGAAATAAACAAACAATTGAAATAACAAACTTCAAAAAATCGATATCTGATCACTCTCAGCTTTGATGGGTGGGTTCCTCGACTCGAATCAAATCTTTGTTACCCCCGAAGCCAAAGAAATAGTAATTTAGGAGCGTTAATTCGGACCCAGTAGGAGAATTTGACTTATGTACGACCGTATAGTTGATCGCTTGTAGTATTGTAAATTATTTCATACAAATCTCCACGATTTACTCAAACTACGTTCTATTATATGTTATTAATTGGTTGTTTCCATATTGGCCGAGTTATGAGGCCGAGGTCTGTCGTATTGGCCTGAGGCCACAGGCCGAAGACTAATACGACAGACCGAGGCCTCATAACTCGGTCAATGTGGAAACAACCAATTAATATAAGTATTTTATTAATTAGCAACAATGGAAATAATTGTTTCACAGGATGAATATATTAACATAGATATACCATTGCGTGTTTTATTAAATTAACAATTATTCCAGCAATTTTTATTCTTGTGAACTTTTTGAAGAACTTGCAACGATATCACAGTGATGTCAGTTTAATTCACTGGGAATGATATTGATACGGATACATGTAGTTCATCCACGTACATGTATATTTAGTCACAAAAACAGTGACTGTCCATAATTCATCCGAAATCAACTGCAATCTATCTTCCGTCGACCCAATATTCTTTGCCGATCGAGCTAATTACGTATGACGTCATTTACGTTACCTTGACATAATTACACCCACTTCATTTTCTATAGTAAATTGCCGTTGAGTTTATCAAAGCTAATGTAATTATATCGGTCGAGATTTTATCACTGCAACAAAAACGACCCAAAAATACTTGCGCGCAATGATATTTGTAGGCCGCTGCATAGTAACTAAGGACGCTATTTTATTCGCACTCGCTTCGCA
This sequence comes from Siphonodentalium dalli, assembly GCA_032622095.1. Lineage (NCBI taxonomy): Eukaryota > Metazoa > Mollusca > Scaphopoda > Gadilida > Siphonodentaliidae > Siphonodentalium > Siphonodentalium dalli. The sequence goes on from CP136062.1 coordinate 154,367,064, forward strand.
ATAGGCCTACACCTTTTTTTTTCACGAACGCTATGAAAGCTAATAAAAGAATAATAAATAACTATCCAAATAAAGACAATACCCCAATATAATAAACATTCCCAAGCTGTTTACAGAGTGTAAATTTTGTCGTATTTGCGACGTTTCGTTACGAAATGCATGACTAAACATACACAACTTTTTAGTTTTCGTTTCATTTATACTTTATTTACATTTTCGCAGCATGCACCACTTGTCATTTTGTAAGACCACAGGAGTGTGGAACTTGATTAATAATTGCATTCATTAGCCTAATTACCATTATTTTGGCCATAATGCTGGGCCAAAAAAAATGCTAATTAGTATAATTAACTTAAGGCAGTTATTGATAAAGTTCCAAGCTCCTGTGGTAAGAGTATTAAATTTAGTGGTTATATTCTGGGCACTACAATTTATATTATAGGATGAAATTTTTAATTATTGTTTACAGATGTCCCCAAACATTGTACCAATCCCGTGAGAAAACTGCAACATATTTTTTCCCTTCGTCTCAGTGTAACGATATGTTACAAAGCGTTTCATGATTTCTGAGATTCCACAGAGACTGGCCCTACAAACTGAAACTTACAAATTAAGTCCCTGTAAAAAATAAATGCAGCATTCAATGTTTCTTCATCTCCTTTTATTGTAGCGATATGTTGCAAAGCGTTAAGAGGCGTTACGGGTACATTTTACAAATGATATTAAGTCCCCCCCCCCCCCAAAAACAAAACCCGCAGCATATTATTAAAACTCATCTCAATGCAGCGATATGTTACAAAGTGTTACGAATCGTTATGGGAGTCGCACCGAAAGTTGGTAGCACCCGGAATCCCAAGCCGGTCACACATCAATGGAATAACCGCGCCCGACGTTGCTTAACTTTGGTTATCACACAAAGCGTGTAACGACCGTGACCTATCGATCAGAGAAGTCATCGGTCTTCTATATTTACAACGCGACCGCTATACACATGATTTCTGAGATACACAGAGACCACTCGTTGATTGGTGTTACAAATAATGTAACTTCCCTGTGCAGGATATTTCTTCTACTCGTCTCAGTGTAGCGATATGTTAAAAAGTGTTACAAAGGTTTACGTGTCTGCATTATCTGGACACAAGCGATTTAATAATCACTTTAAATTTTACCAAATATATTAGTTTTTGAAAAATAAATCATCTTTAAATTCCTTAAATGCCATGATGATTTAATTTTTCTGAAAACTTGTTTCTCGGTAAAATCACAATGACACAAAATGACTGTGCGAAAAATCGAAAATTGAAAAGTATTTGGCTCACTGCCGATAGATAGGATTCCTGCAAGAAAATTCTCACTAAACTTTTTGATTATCGTATGTTCATGATTCCCAGTTGACATGGAGACTAACTGTATATTTTCCTCTTCCAAAATTCTGCTAATAATGTTTAATTTTGATAAAAAGTTTATTAATGTTTTGTTTCGTCCTTGACATACGTTCGGGAAAAACCCACTCGATCTGCAGATCGATCGATATTATTCGGACGGGAATGCAGCGAGTTGTTTTCGACTCAAGTCTTGTCTGTTATTTGAGAACATATAGTTCCTTGTTTCAATCGTATTTTAAGGGCGAATATGTCTTTAAAATCAATATTTAGCAATCGATGGCATAATTATAAGGAATAATCTCGGTTTCCTAATGTAATTACACAGTCTAAAGGCATATGCCGAATCACAAACTCTTATAGGTTTGTGATTCGGCATATGCCTTTAGACTGTGTAATTACATTAGGAAACCGAGATTATTCCTTAATTATTGGCCGCGTTTTCTACTTATTGGCCGACGTTTTGTTACTTTAAAATGATGCGGGCAGCATTCTACTTATTGCGGCCGATAACCTACAGCTAATTAATAAATAGAGTTATCACCCTTCCAGATTAGCGCATATCTATGTACTCGTTTATATATATATACTCGTATATACACACGTATACCCTATCTGATGTCCGATTAGTATATTAATCAATATATAATCTGGGCCAGATTAAATATATATTTTTTATATTTATATTTTTTCTAACGCGATGTGAATCGGGTGACTATCTGCCAATAAAGGCATAATAAAGTGGTTTATTTCGATCGTAAGTTCGTGGTGAAAATTTTATTTGCGTAACAATTAAGATATAGTCGGATTCCTTATGTCGAAAAAAATGGTCGTGCGTTTTCGGAATGTTAAAAGCGATATGAGAACAGTTTCTATACCACCAGTGTGTCTATTTTCAGAATCTGCCTGTTTCCAGCTTGATATTTTAGTGGAAACAGGTTTGTGTGAGGCTTTTGTTTGTGTACCCCTCTATTTTTTCCCGTCCACCTGGTAATAACAAACATACTATTACGCATAGCAAGTTCGGTAAGTGGCTTTCTTTGTTCTTAGAAATCGAAAAACATGGAGAGATCTTGCCACAAATTACTTAATTACATATCTTAATGTGGAATTTTATCATAAAATCATGAGATGAATTGTATTTATGACTGCATTTTCAATTTTCTTTCCCAAATATTAAGGTATTGTATATTCTTAAAACCAGCTATATCACATATAGACGAACATGAACATTCTAAAAGGAAATCTTAATCATATGCCACAAACAAAACTTCGCTACATCGATTTTTGGTAAAGATATCGCAGAAAAGCTAACCCTAACCCCACCCTCGCTGATTTCACAAGTCAGATTCCTTTGGTCGAAAACAACGGTCGCGCAATTTCGGATTGTCTAAAACGACATGCTTACGGTTTACTTATCAATAGCGTATGTACTTTCTGAGTTTACCTGTGTCCAGTTGAAATTTTATTGGAAAAAAGTGTTTTTGGACTGTTTTAAGAATTTAAAAAGCGTTTACTTATTATACAAATATTAATCCAAATAACTAACCTTCTGGTGGATGTGCGAGTTCAAATTAACAAAAGTATCAAATATGGCGGTCTACTTTCAGAGTCTACTTGTTTCCAGTCTGACAGTTTAGTGGAAACAAATTGTTTAGACGGTTTAAAAAATTTAAAGAGCTTTTCCTGATTATACAGATATTAACTAACACGATTAGCTTTTTCATGAATGGTGCGAGTTGAAATTATGCACATATGTCAAGTATGACTCTGAAATGTATTTTTGAGAATGGTGTCGTCAGATAAGTCTCCGCGGGAAGTGTACTACAGTTGCGAACAAAACTAATATAACGTTGGATCCTATAGAGATTTTGACAATTTACTCACATGTTCAGTGGTGGAACTTAATGGCTATCATATATGCATGGCTCTTACATGTAATCTATAGTAACTAGTAACTACATGTTATTTTACCAAATTCACTTGCAATATAGTCAGGACACAAGATACATTAGTTGATAAAAAATGTGGTTCACATCAATCATATACATCACAATCACCTGCTTCAGTGACAATGTCCACTATTCTACAAATGTAATGTTTATCATGACTAAAGTTTCAGGATGTCGTTGTAAAATTGATTGATGTTGATTTTTTTCATCAATTGACAAAATTAATGTTTATTGCCAGGACGAAGTACCGCATAATACGGAGTTGTGTGCTAACAATTCTGCGAGTCATATTTATGTAAGTGTCAGTCAAAACTTTTAGGACATGGGAATAAATTTTTTATTAATTCGTGGCCACGAAATAACTAATTCGTGGTCACGAAATAACTAATTGTGATATACGATCGTCAGTCCCATTGTTGTAATGGAAGCGGATAGAGATGATCTGGTTGTAGTCGTCCACCATCTTGGCATGAGCCACGGTTAAGAAAATGTAAGGAGAACATTGTTTTGATATAAACTCGTTGGACAACACCGACCCTGTCTTTAGAACAGCAGCCTTTGCCTTTTTGTTTGGTGGTGGTGAGTTCAAGCCATGTATGGCCCGTAAAACAAATTAAGTAATCACCCCTTTCACCAACCCGATCCAAAGTTGCCGCCGTCCTGGGGGTGGGTCACATAGGGCAGCTACGACATCAGTATATCTTGGGGCCACCATATACAACACCAATTATACCACATCAAACAGTGAAGGGGCCGAGAAATTGTATAGGTGCCATATTTGAATCCATCTGGGCGGCCATTTTGGATCAGGGATGGTGAAAGCGGGTGAATATTTAGTTTGTCAGGGGTCACCATACAACACACTGTATTCGACCTAAAATGGGGGGGGGGCAATTGCATGGTACCATATATGGACCCCTATGATCAGTTATCATTTTCGTTCGAATGGGTTGAAGGTGTGAAAATTTAGCTTGCTTTGCGAGCCACAATACAACACCCTTTATTTGATCTATATCGGTCAAGTGACCGAGAAATAATGTGTACCCTATTTGACCCCTTCTGAGCGGCGACCATTTTGGATCGGGTATGGTTGAAAGGTGTGAATATTTATAAGTTTGTTTTTGGGCCCACCCTACAAAACCCCTTATTTGACTTAAATCGGCCAATATGCCGAGTGAAATGTCATTCCCATTCGATCCCTTGCGGTAAAAACTAATGAGTATTCAGTTTGTCTTGGAGCCACCTGACCCGTGTTTCCCCGTTCTCTCTGGGCTAGTTTATATCGGACGTTCATATCCCCATGTAGAGCCCGGGTCCCACGACATAGTGGGTTTACAGTAGCTTCTCTGCTATCGTACGCATTGTTTCTAAAACAGCATCAAGTGTAACCATACCGTAAAGGTATCTGGATATATGCAAAGGTCAATCAGGTATAATTCGCCACGAATTAGTATTTCGTGGCCACGAAATAAAAAAAAACAATTTCCCATATCCTAAACCATCCACCGTAGCTTATGGATCATTCTGTTTTAGTATTAAATATGGAGAAACCCGACCAGCATCAATGTAACAACTACAACAACTCATCTATGCCAATGATATGATTAGCTGGTATTGTTTAAATATGTTAAACAATGTTATCATGTCCATATGTATTGCTAAATATTGCTGGGCATATATAGATGGTTGTTCTATAATTCCTGGTCGGTTTATCAAAATTGGGAGTTTAAATTATGTTCATCTGTTAATAAAGAAAACACTTTCTCCGTCCACTCGATATACATCCCCCGGGATACATGTTTCACATACTAAATTAACACATTAGTCAACATAACAAATCACTCCCTCAAATCCTTTGCCACAAGAATAAAAATAAATTGTCAGTATAAATAGGCAAGACATCTCTGGCCACTTTCTAAGAGATAATTTATTTATAAGAAGATATATATGCATTATGTGCTTGGTCTTATATATAGCACAACACAGTAAGATGCAAGTGACAATACTGTGTCGAAGAACATAGTTGAGGGGACCCTTCCATCATCCTTCATATTGTATCATGACTCCATCTGTTGTGAACAAACCATCGACTTAGGCTTAATGGGTCGTTCTCCCCCAATAATATACTTGCATGGCTTTGAACCGATCAACACTCTGGGCCGTGGTATTTTCCCATAAATTACATAGTGTCTGCAGTCGGATGGTATTGGTTATGTTCAAATGGTGATACAGATATTAAACTATACATGGTAGTGCCCCATGGGCCATTGATCATTATAAGATCGAGAAACTTAGTCTAGGAAATTACCGGGAATTCACTGGAAATTGCAATTGTAGCTGATAGGGTCGTAATTCAACGTTTGCGTTTCCGATGCAGTTAATACCCAAATGCGAAATTTGAGATATACCTGGCCGTCAGAGTGAACCATATGTCTTATTTAAGGTTAGCAACGGTTGCTAATCAAATGCCACAATGGTGTACTAATCATTCATTCGTATTGCCTTAATTTAGTCAGTGTCTAATTACATGGTGCTGGTTTTGTTCAAAGTATGTCTAAAACTATGCAGCCATGCTCTGCATAGGCCATCATTATAAGATCGGGAGACTTTGCCACTGGTCCCGATAGCTCCTTAATAACGGTTACTAAGCACCTACTGGGAATTTGCAGGAAAATGCATATATGGTTGATATCTATTTTACTCATTAAGCTCTACTTTAGTGGAAATTCGAATTTACTTGATTTTCACTGCTATACACGAAGCGTGGCGATTAACTGTGGTCAGAATATTGATGGTGAATGTTGGGTTTCAGTCGCTGTACTGAAGTTGGCCAAATGTAACTGGCGTGGGAAGTGTGAAAGCAAACCCTATGCCGCTATAGTAAAGATCTCAGCTGCACCAAAATGTCCATTTATCAGTAGCACAAATCCTGCGAAAACACAGATTCTGTCAGTGCATGTTGGATAGACTCCGATGATAATATAATATGTAATCACATCGTGAACAGTCTTATTGTGATTATTTTCGTTTGATTCAACAGGCTGCATATTATCGAAATTACAAAACCATTCGACACTTACTTTTGCCAATTACTGTATCTTGAGGCATAACTATATCATATATTGCATCTATTAAATCACGGATAGCTACAGTGGGCCAAACACGAGTGTTAGTCTACATATATAGTTGCGCACGATTGCCAATAAGTGATATTACAATCAACGTTTGAGCATAACACGAAATTCTCCATAGGGTTAGGTGTTAAATTTTGATCGCAACTGTACCTAGCAAGAATCATCTGATCACATCCATTCTTTTTTAAAACTACGTCTGTGTTTCATACTTAGTATTTTTTTAGGAATATCAGTACGCGCATATCATAATACTCAAAATGGCGCCATTTATCCAAAGTACTAGAATCTCCATATCCTATATAGGGCTCAGCGTTAAACTTTGATCACAACTGTATGTAACAAGAATGAACCGATCACATCAAAATTTTCAAAAATACATATAACGGTCATATCTAGTAGTTTTCAGTAAATACGAAACGCTCTCTAAATTATGTTGACCCCGATTTAGGCCGACCCGCCAAAATTCAAGAATGGAAACAAGTGAATCCTTAAAACACACCTACTAGGCATATATAATCCGTTTTCAGATCGCTTTTAACAAACCAAAAATGCAAAATGACATGAGGAATCTGACTAATAGATAGAGTTCGCCTTCTTGGTGTGCGCTCCAGCTGTTTCCGCTCCTATTCCTAAAAGTACCCCATACAACTGTGTCGTTGATGTGATCAGAATTTCTAAATAAAATGTATATTACAGGTACTCAATCCTATTCGGTGGTCCCCATATCATCAGATTCCAACAACAACAACAACATTTCTTGAAATGCCGCTTCAGTGATCAGAATCGATTAATTGCCCAAAATAATGCTAACCACAGTCAACTATAGTATAAAATTGCTCAAAACCTGTTATTTATCAACATTTTGTTCACCGAAATGTTGCCGGTTTGTCTGACACAAAAAAGCCACTTGGTTTTATCACTCTGTGCTTTGACGGTGGGTTCCTCGACTCGAATTATATATTTTTTACCCCCAAAGCCAAGGAAATGGTAATTTGCGATCGTTAATTCGTTTGTGCATCTTTAATTGATACACACTTTCCGTCCTCGATTCATATATATTATGTTATACCCCGGAATCTATATAAAACTTTCTGGGATGAAATAGACCATCTTTAAATTAATAAATTTAAACTCTCTGTATTCTTGCCAATGGCTGCGAAAAATGTCAATATGAGACAACAAATATTACATTTTCTCCACAGTTTCTAACAATAGCCAGGTTCAGCCACACGTGTGACGTGTATTACTGTGGTATGCTATATATGGAGATGTACTTGGTGCATGGGAACACTGAGATGATTTTACGACGCTAAACCTACACCTTTAAAGATATCGGCCAACGTCTAGCGAAACTTGTAAATAATAGTCGGGTTGTGGGAACAAGAAGTCATAATGCATAATTGACTTCAATCAAATTAAGATCTTACCGCGCAGGAAATCTCTGCCTGCGTTGGTCGCTTATTTGGTTATATATCAGAGATTGTGTTTTTCCTCTTCGCTACACGTTTCGTATGCCACACGTTGGACACAAAACTTCTAAACGGTTTGACAGTTTACGTGTTGGCGAAATGATCGCGTGTGTCAGCAACTGGCTGGAACAAATGTGTAAGAAAACTCCCACGTTCAAGTTCTGGCACATGATCGCTCACTATAAGATTCTGATTCTCATATTTGTTAGAGCCCATCGGGAGAGAAACTTCCCATTGTATGTTACTGTATTAGAGGCACTCGTACCATTGTTCTTTGCGTTACCATGTGAACTATTATCGGTGGCTGCCTGTACACATCAGAGACATGAAGGCGCTACCACAAGAGATCAAAGATGAGTTTGAAACTCGGAATCACTGGACAATCGCAAAGTCGTCACACAGATACTCTGCGATCCCAATAGACCAAGCGCATGAGCAGGAGAATAAAGTGGTGAAAGCATCCGGTGGTGCAGTAGGACTCACTGAGAATCCAGTTGCTTTCAGACGCTGGATGACCGCTGGACCCGAGCTTGCCAGACTTCTGAGACAGTACGAGAACGGATATCTTCATGACGATGATCCGGAAAACCCCGCTAACTTCGAACACCATGAACAGGGACTTGCAGCACAGAAAACCTTCCAGCGACAGGTTGATAGCCTATCTAACACAACACGCCAGATGGGAAATCCCTTCCTGGCTGACTTCCCAGAGTTGGTAACTCTTGATAGTCGTAACTGCGCGAATGAGGCGCTTGTGAATACAATCCGTACACTGGAAGACACACAAAATTATCAAGAGTATGTGAATACTGTGCTCGTGGATCGGAGTCACTCCATACATGATACGATCTAAAATAATTCACTACCCCTGTTCTCAACAAAGCTCAAAGTCAGAACGAAGGGTTGCAAGAAAGTAAAGGTGCTTGAGAACAATGTTGCACTATTCGGCCAGTTATACATCTCTTTACAAAATAGAGATGGTGACATCAGTGATTCTTTGCACACGAAGTTCAGTCGTATCCTCTATCCATGTCTGAGTTTGGAAAGCTTAATCTGTCTGGTACCAAATGTCATCTGTTACAATGTATCGAGGAACCAAACCAGACAGAGGCACCTGTATTATATGACTGCAAAGTTCTGGACGGTGCGGTGACAGTACATGCATTGCCTGTAACAAATGTCTCAACATTCCAGTAATATGCTGACAATGTGTTTATACCCCACCTGGAACGTCAGCTGCGTGACACAACGCGAGTTGATGTTGTGTGGGACGAATACCGGCCAGATAGCCCGAAGGAGGGAACCAGGGAGAAACGAGGCAAAGGTGTGCGTAGGAAAGTATCAGGTGACACCAAGCTGCCGGGCAACTGGAATGACTTCATCCGTGATCCAATCAACAAGAAGGAACTCTTTGAATTCCTGTCGTCAAAAGTTGCGGATTGCAGCATCCCTCCTGAGTGTTCGGTATATATCACAGCTGGAGAGCATGTTACATGTGTTGGAACGCAGATCGAAATGTCCAGCTGCAATCAGTAAGAAGCAGACACTAGGATTGTGGTTCACGTGAAGCATGCTTTGGAGAATGGAGCAAAATCCACCCAGGTGCGAACTGTGGACACAGACGTCGTCGTTGTTCTTATCGGTGTGTTTCATGACCTATCTCAGATAAATGCTGATCTTGATCTCTGGGTAGCATTTGGAACTGGAAAGAACTACACTCATTACAGCATCAACGCCACTTGTGCCCATCTTGGTGAACAGAAATCATGTTCCTGCCCGTTTTCCACTCCTTGCCAGGATGTGATACTACATCAGCGTTTGGAGGGAAAGGGAAGAAATCGTTCTGGCAGGCATGGAATGTTTATGAGGAAGTTACTGATGCCTTTGTTTATCTTGCCGCACATCCGTTTGAGCATCTTGACTTACATTCTGAATCATTTCAAAGAATCGAGAGACTAGTTGTCGTAGTTTATGACAAAACAAGTAACGCCATGAATGTTAACAGTGTCCGGATGGAGCTGTTCAGCCAGAAAAGGCAAGCTGTTGACAAGATACCACCTACTCAGAATGCACTACTCCAGCACACTAGGATGGCAGTATACCAGGCTGGCATCTGGACAACATGCATGTTATCTCAACAAACTAATCCTTGTCCAACCGACTATGCGTGGGTGAAAGTTGGGAACTCATGGGAACCTGTCTGGTCTACCATTCCAGAGGCGTCTAATGCGTGCAGAGAATTCGTGAAATGTGGCTGCAAAAGGGCTTGTACAGTCTGCAAATGCAGCAAGGCAAATCTGCCTTGCACATCTCTTTGTCGGTGCACATGTTCATCCAAATAGGATACATCGATTGTGAACTGTCTGGTAGAGATACATTGTATTGAAACACTGTAGATAGAATTCCTAAATACTACCAGTATGTACTTAAGAGTGACAACATGTGTATTTTCTGTTATATTGGCCGCCATCTTGGAAATGGGTGACCCGCGCAACATGCCATGACCAGCATCTGTTTTAGTGACCCCGGAAACACCCGAATTGACACCTCATTTGTTCATTTCCGATTTTTACAGCCAAATATATGACATTTCCTTTTTTTCTGGCGGCCATCTTGGATTTTGGCCGCCATCTTGGAAAATCGGAACCGATCAAGTGGGTTCCACGGATAAAATCAATAGGTAGGTCGAAAAGAAACTCCATGCCAAATTTGGTACTTTTGTCCGACCGGTAACGTTAAATTTGCTAAGCCACCTGACTAGGTGTAACTATGATCACATGGTCAGTGTAAAATGGAGCAGGGAATTCCAGAGTATAGGAAGAATGTCCACGCATAGCTGTCAACAAACGAATGTTTAATATCAAGAAAGTTGTATTGTGTACAAACATGTCGAGCATGAATCTATACAAAATAGATGGTGGTTTATAAGCCGAAAAACAGTCCATCGCTAAAAACATATTCACTGTGTTCCAAAGTATACATGTAACGTTACTGTACAGTCTAATACAACATATGATATATGAATAAAAGAACAATCGGTGCACACATGATATGAACACAGTTTACGAAACTTAGGTGTGCTTCAAATTTAACACAGGTAAGATCGGTTACAATAATTTTTGGTCAATTAGTGATAACAGTATATGAGTCACACACTTTTACTTTAAACATATTTTATTTGTTATCGAATAATACAAAAGGGATTGGGGACAAGTTACAAAACTTACTTTGCCCCTCTCCCTGTTTACAATAATATTATTCATACAAAATGTTGAAGGAGAGATTCAAAATCATATATAGGTTAAACATATTAACATTTACAAATGAGTGGGTTCGGGGTTTGGGGTGGGAGGTGCCAAAACCGATTTGTGACTAATTTTCTTTGTGTGGCTGTTCTGAAATGCGTTTGATTATCCGACTTCGAATCGTTTAGTCGCTGTTATATATCGATGGACTATTTTGAAGAAAATTTTGTTTCTTCTATTTGAGATATCGGGAATTCCGAGAAGTAAATCATTGATATGTGTAATTTTCAGTCCTTCTTGGTATAATTTTTGACACATTTCCATTCGTTCGGTGTGAAATAGGGGACACGCCCAGAGGTAGTGGTAAGTATCTTCGCATGGATTTCCACAATGGCATTGGGGGCTGTCAGAGATATAATTTTGGAACATATCGGAACGTAGGCTGCTGCATTTGTTACGCAATTTGGCATGGGCGACATTAAGCGTTCTACGACCTGTATAGAAGTATGATGGTGGTTTTACTGTAGGATCTATTAATTCGAGATAAAATTTGAAGTCTGCGATAGATTCGGCATCTGTTATTTCTGTGGGTATGTCATTCCACGATTTTAAAGTAGCGGGGAAGAATGATTTTTTTAAATGCTCGGTGTTACAGAAGTAAGAATAAAATTTTCCCGGTTTTCTCAAGTTATATCCAGAGACTTCAGATGATCTAGGTGTTAGAAGATTTTGTAGGTATTCGGGGGCATCGTCATTTACTATTTTATACATTGCTTGTAGTTTATGGATCTCTCTTCTCTTGCTCAGTGTTGGCCAGCCAACTTCATTTAGGAGGTTTATATTGGACACTGATCGCGTGAGGCCACTAACTGTTGGGGCGGCATCGCAATGTAATCGGTCGAGCTTCTCGGTTAGGTATTTGGGAGCACAATCCCAGACTACATCGGAGTAATCAAATAGTGGTAGGATAAAAGTTTTATAAATGCTTTCAAGCGATCTTCGGTCAAGCTGATACTTAAATCTTCGGAGCTGTGCTAAGCGTGAGGCTATTCTGTTTTTTATACCATTTAGGTGATTATTCCATTTTAAGTTAGCTTGGAGTTCCAGACCGAGGTGTTTATGTGTTTCAACAAATGAGATTGGATCCTGTTTAAAGGTTAAGTCGGGGGCTTCTCCAGAAGTCCCCGTTAGTGCATAGGACATACTAATTGTTTTAGAAGGATTAAAGTTTACTAACCAGTTTTCAGACCATTGTGCTATGATTTGGAGGTCACTATTCATGACGCGGCCTAATTCATTTAGGTCATAGTGACTATTTGTTAGACATGTGTCGTCGGCGTACATTCTCGTAAAAGAAAGTATGTTGTCTGGTAAATCGTTGATATAGACAAGGAAGAGGAAGGGTCCTAAGATTTATCCCTGTGGTACACCAGCTGGGATGATTTCGTATTCAGAAAAGGTGTTATTTACTAAGACTCTTTGTTGCCGTTTATGAAGGTAGTCCTCTATCCATCTCAATGTTCTCCCGCGAACTCCATAATTATATAGCTTATATAACAGTCCCCTGTGCCAAACTCTCTCGAAGGCTTTGGAAATATCACAGAAAACAGAGCATGTATATAGTCCTTTGTCGAGAGATTGACATAGGTGATTGTAGAGTCTATCAGTTGGTAAGATGTGCCGTGGCCGGTTATGAAACCCGATTGGTTGGAATAAAGTAATTTATTGTCGTCAAAGAACGGACTTATTTGTTTTAGTACAAGTTTTTCAAACGCTTTCCCAAGACAAGGAAGCAGGGAGATAGGTCGATAGTTTTTTGTGTCGGCTGGGTCATCTTTTTTGAAAATTGGAACAACGTTAGCCTTTTTCCAGGTAGATGGAAACTTTGCGTTGTTGAAGGATTTATTGAAAATTATTGACAGAGGATATGCTATTGATTCAGCTGTTGAATTTAACATTTTCGCACTTATTCCATCATGTCCATGGGCTTTATTCAGTTTGAGCGATGTTAATACAGAAATTATCTCATCCTGCGTAAATTCCAATTCCGTTAGTTCTTTTTCACAACGCGATTTGAATGGTGGTAATTTATGGGATGAATCGTTAATCGAAGAATTGGAAATGAAACTTTTATTCAGCAGGTTGGCTTTGTCCAGATCATCTGTTACGCAGAGTTTTCCGTTTATATCAATCGTGTTGCTCGCGTTGGGGAAAGAGCTTGGAGTAGATAGGGGTGGGATACAATTTGTTTTCTTTTTACATAGCAAGAAGTTTATTAATTGCCAAAAATCGCGGGGGGATGATGAGTTTTTAACCCGATTTTCCAGTTTCTCTTCAAATTTTGCTTTTGCGAACTTTTTCATGTTATTAATTTTGTTTCTGGTATTCTTATACTGTTGCCACGTATCAGGGCGATTGTTTTTTAGCGCTTTGTTTCGTAATTTTTCTCTTTTGCGGATTTCTTTTCTAATGTCGGAATTAAAAGATATATATCGATGGACTATTTTGAAGAAAATTTTGTTTCTTCTATTTGAGATATCGGGAATTCCGAGAAGTAAATCATTGATATGTGTAATTTTCAGTCCTTCTTGGTATAATTTTTGACACATTTCCATTCGTTCGGTGTGAAATAGGGGACACGCCCAGAGGTAGTGGTAAGTATCTTCGCATGGATTTCCACAATGGCATTGGGGGCTGTCAGAGATATAATTTTGGAACATATCGGAACGTAGGCTGCTGCATTTGTTACGCAATTTGGCATGGGCGACATTAAGCGTTCTACGACCTGTATAGAAGTATGATGGTGGTTTTACTGTAGGATCTATTAATTCGAGATAAAATTTGAAGTCTGCGATAGATTCGGCATCTGTTATTTATGTGGGTATGTCATTCCACGATTTTAAAGTAGCGGGGAAGAATGATTTTTTTAAATGCTCGGTGTTACAGAAGTAAGAATAAAATTGTCCCGGTTTTCTCAAGTTATATCCAGAGACTTCAGATGATCTAGGTGTTAGAAGATTTTGTAGGTATTCGGGGGCATCGTCATTTACTATTTTATACATTGCTTGTAGTTTATGGATCTCTCTTCTCTTGCTCAGTGTTGGCCAGCCAACTTCATTTAGGAGGTTTATATTGGACACTGATCGCGTGAGGCCACTAACTGTTGGGGCGGCATCGCAATGTAATCGGTCGAGCTTCTCGGTTAGGTATTTGGGGGCACAATCCCAGACTACATCGGAGTAATCAAATAGTGGTAGGATAAAAGTTTTATAAATGCTTTCAAGCGATCTTCGGTCAAGCTGATACTTAAATCTTCGGAGCTGTGCTAAGCGTGAGGCTATTCTGTTTTTTATACCATTTAGGTGATTATTCCATTTTAAGTTAGCTTGGAGTTCCAGACCGAGGTGTTTATGTGTTTCAACAAATGAGATTGGATCCTGTTTAAAGGTTAAGTCGGGGGCTTCTCCAGAAGTCCCCGTTAGTGCATAGGACATACTAATTGTTTTAGAAGGATTAAAGTTTACTAACCAGTTTTCAGACCATTGTGCTATGATTTGGAGGTCACTATTCATGACGCGGCCTAATTCATTTAGGTCATAGTGACTATTTGTTAGACATGTGTCGTCGGCGTACATTCTCGTAAAAGAAAGTATGTTGTCTGGTAAATCGTTGATATAGACAAGGAAAAGGAAGGGTCCTAAGATTGATCCCTGTGGTACACCAGCTGGGATGATCTCGTATTCAGAAAAGGTGTTATTTACTAAGACTCTTTATTGCCGTTTATGAAGGTAGTCCTCTATCCATCTCAATGTTCTCCCGCGAACTCCATAATTATATAGCTTATATAACAGTCCCCTGTGCCAAACTCTCTCGAAGGCTTTGGAAATATCACAGAAAACAGAGCATGTATATAGTCCTTTGTCGAGAGATTGACATAGGTGATTGTAGAGTCTATCAGTTGGTAAGATGTGCCGTGGCCGGTTATGAAACCCGATTGGTTGGAATAAAGTAATTTATTGTCGTCAAAGAACGGACTTATTTGTTTTAGTACAAGTTTTTCAAACGCTTTCCCAAGACAAGGAAGCAGGGAGATAGGTCGATAGTTTTTTGTGTCGGCTGGGTCATCTTTTTTGAAAATTGGAACAACGTTAGCCTTTTTCCAGGTAGATGGAAACTTTGCGTTGTTGAAGGATTTATTGAAAATTATTGACAGAGGATATGCTATTGATTCAGCTGTTGAATTTAACATTTTCGCACTTATTCCATCATGTCCATGGGCTTTATTCAGTTTGAGCGATGTTAATACAGAAATTATCTCATCCTGCGTAAATTCCAATTCCGTTAGTTCTTTTTCACAACGCGATTTGAATGGTGGTAATTTATGGGATGAATCGTTAATCGAAGAATTGGAAATGAAACTTTTATTCAGCAGGTTGGCTTTGTCCAGATCATCTGTTACGTAGAGTTTTCCGTTTATATCAATCGTGTTGCTCGTGTTGGGGAAAGAGCTTGGAGTAGATAGGGGTGGGATACAATTTGTTTTCTTTTTACATAGCAAGAAGTTTATTAATTGCCAAAAATCGCGGGGGGATGATGAGTTTTTAACCCGATTTTCCAGTTTCTCTTCAAATTTTGCTTTTGCGAACTTTTTCATGTTATTAATTTTGTTTCTGGTATTCTTATACTGTTGCCACGTATCAGGGCGAATGTTTTTTAGCGCTTTGTTTCGTAATTTTTCTCTTTTGCGCATTTCTTTTCTAATGTCGGAATTAAACCAAATTTTGTCTTTTGGGCGTATTGTCACTTTTGACTGTGGGATTGTTTGATTCATGATGGAGAGAAATGTCTCCTGAAAATTGTTAACTATAGTATCTATGTCTGGTGCAGATAGGAAATCATCCCAGTTTGTGTTACTAAGCAGGCTATTTGCTCTTTCAAAATTTGCTCTAGTATAATTCCAAACCGTTCTCTGGAAAGAGGTGGTGGGGGAGTAATCGTATTCTAATGTTACATAAACACCACGGTGGTCTGAGACTCATGGGTTAATGACGTCGGTGTCAAGAACGCGGAAGGTATTGCTGATTACAATTGGATCAAGAAGTGTGCTCGATGTATTTGTGATCCTAGTAGGGGCTGTTATCACATTTTTAATACTATAAAAACCTATAATTTCTTTAAGTTTGGAAGAGCTATCTAGAAGGTTAGAATTAAAGTCACCTCTAATGATAACATTTCCGGTTATTTCTAGAGCATCTGCTATTGAGTTATCAAGGTACTCCCAATAGTTTGGATCACAGTATTGTTCTGATCTATAGGACATTCCTAAGAGAATGTGAGTTTTCTTCGAGAAAATATCAAACCATAATATCGAGGAATCGAATTCTAAATCGTGTCTTCGTCTATGGACTATGTGATTTGCAAACATTACGCATATTCCCCCTCCTTTGGAATCGCGATCCTTGCGGACAGGTGGGTAGTAGCCAGGAATAATTAATTTATCGGATGAATATGAAGGGTCAAGATGGGTCTCACTAAAACACAGGATGTCATACTCGTCAATGATATCAACTATCTTTTCGAGCTTATTGCGAATACTTCGGATATTGTAATGAAATATATAGATTGAATGACTATTTACAGGTAAGGTATTAGGGCCTGGGTTCTTTTCAATGTCGCCGGATAACATAAGGATTAGACAGATCAGAATCAAACATATCTTCAGATTGAATATTCGGAAGTTGCATTTTAAGGGTCCAACATTTTTTGCCGCCTGACATTTTTTAGTTTTCTTCCTCAAGTCGAAGACTCCAATCGCTGCCCTATACTGCTGTGTCGAACAAGTCATAACAGTGTTTTAGTCTGTGATTCGATGTGAGTATATATATAGGGGAGCGATTGAGTCCTGGTCCTGTGGAAGATCCGTCGTATATATAGAGCTGATTTGGTGTTGGCACCTGATACCCGCAGGTTACATTGCTATGTGGGGGGGGGGGGAATAGTTCGGTGTAAATGTGGTCGGTTGATGGAACCCCTGGAATGTACAAAACATGCAAACAACATGATACGATATGTGCATAGATGAAAACATGAAAATGACAGTAACAAAAATGAGGAAATGGTGATATGAAATAATGATGGTTTGGTGATGGGGTTCCATCGTGGGTCGGCTGGCGCGGTTTTTGGTTCGAGACGGCGGGGGGGGGGGTGCTTCAAGTTATTTACGATGTTCAGCAGGACAAGCATGCAGCGATTTTTGAGGGGAGAGAGAGGGAGAGAGCTGTCGTTATTTAGGTCCTTGGTTCGTTGTGGGAAACTAATAGGTTGGTACCCAGACGCTGTACCAACTGTGGGAGTGTAGCCTTCTACTAGCATCGCTGAAAATCTCAAAGAAATCGAGTCACACACTACCCGGGTAAACTTGAAACCACTCGTCATTGTAGTAATACGATATTTATATTCCCGAAGAGATTATGTTTGCAATAAATATGATACATTGAAAGTGGTTGATATAATGACAATCGAGTAAAGGTCTACACAAGTGGACATGAACCTGAAAGTGTGTCGAAATCATAGGATTATGACAAAGCGTTGACTATTGTGATATCGGTTCGCCGTGTGAGGACTAAGATGTATGACGCACGTTTTGACAAAATGTCCTGGTATTTCAAAATGGATTTTCTCACAATTTGTCAGGAATTGCTATGTGAAATTTGGTACAAGCGATTACTGTGACACAATATTTAAGAACCATCGACCCGCTGGAAATTACAACTTCATTTACTTACTTTAATGGCATAACAAATATTTTTATTTCTCTGTTTTTCGATTAAGCACTTCTGTCAAAAAATTTGTTTAAGCTGACCACCATATCTCTTAACACTGTGGCCTAATTCCAGGTTGATTGCCCCCTGCTTGAGTTATCATTGGGGTGGAATATGTGTGACTGGTTTATTTAATAAATACTTGAATTATTAATTTCCTCTGTAATAGTTTATTAGATTTTAAAACAGAAATGAACTTGAAAGTGTCGTTAAATAATTGGAATATTGTTTTGATACAATATTAAAATTCAGAGAAAATAGCTTGACCTTGACCTCCGTTTTACTTTCGCTTACAAAATTTACTGCCATTCGCAGACACGTCTTGTTTCTGGAATTCGTTTGATGAATAAAGTTGAAAAATTGGGCACAAACACTTCGGATGGAATAAAAAAGGATTGGATTGCTTCAGTACAACAATATACTGTAAACTAAGAGTGTTCATTGCGTGGTAGCATATTCCAGTTGTAAAGCGCCGACTGAAATAATTTAAAGAAAATTGTCT
This sequence comes from Siphonodentalium dalli, assembly GCA_032622095.1. NCBI lineage: Eukaryota > Metazoa > Mollusca > Scaphopoda > Gadilida > Siphonodentaliidae > Siphonodentalium > Siphonodentalium dalli. The sequence goes on from CP136062.1 coordinate 154,385,569, forward strand.
GCTAAGAAATCGGTTTGGTAGCAGAATGAAAATTAGTTTTAAACAAAATGTACGATGTACCGTGTTATGCATGCCATAATCTTTTTGTTTTTTTGTCCGACTATTGGATGTATAGTCTAAACAGAAAACCCGAATTTCAAAGACGTAAATCATTTGGTTTGACTGGCTTTGCAGTAACCGATAAATCATTCAGACGGATCTGTTTTAATGATATGTGTACCTCTAAAGATATTTAACAACAGATTTGTATATTATCAATACGTATTTTAACTACTATATGTGGTTAACCAATATGTTGCTTTCCTCGTGGCATGGCTTGGAGTCACGGCCATTGTGGAGCTCCGTGGTCCAGTGGTCGGCGTGTAGGACTTGTATTCGCTGTAAACACACCGATATGGGTTCGCAACGCGCCGCCGGTCATTGAGTCTCCACACAGCAGTGGCTTGGCCGCTTTGAGCGGCGTGCAATTGTCGGAATGCTCGCTGTTTCAAAACTCGCGCCAAGTTGTGACCCTTGAGCAAGGTCGCTCGTACTGCATTGACTTCGCATCACTCATGCGTTAAACGTCATACTGATGAGTATCAGAGAATGTTCTGATCAAACTAGAACAGCGCCTGCAATGGCTGCAGCCGGTTCATTGGTTGGCTTGTACAAATGACTGGGGTAATATTGTACCAAGCGTGTTAGAGCAAGTAATTGGTTAATCGCTATATAAAATTGGTCATTAGGCTATTTATTATTATTACATTATTATTTTTATTTTGACAGCCATTTGATGTCCGCAATTGTATAATTTTCTGTCCGTGTCATTCTATTCACTTCCATACCTCAATATCACACAAACTGGCATAACTGCGTAATTACTATGCCAGAATATATCATACAATGACCTATTTCGAGAACTGGTGTCCATGTTGGACGCCATCTTGGATAACACAGTTTCCACAAAGCGGATTTTAGCGGATTTCAGATATGTTATACTAAGAATTCTCCTGCGTCTTTTGACACCAAAATCTCTTCTTTACCAATTTATTCCGGGTTAACCCATCATTTCGCCTACCACGACCATACTATATATAGGTGATTCATAGCTTTTTACGAAGTGTAGGCTTCAGTTATTTGTTTATAAACATCGCAAACCTTCGTGTAAATCGTATGGCGATTGTATTGATTCTTACGGGCGCTAATTGTGTGAATGTAGAGGTTTTTTTATTCTAATAAGTTAAACAGGCGATCGTATGTTGTTTCTTGGACTTATATATATATATTATTTGAACATTTCCCACCAACGAAAATAAATCCTTCGGCACTTGTGTTATACTTTTGCCTGTCTGTCGTTAATTTATATATCCTATGCATCCACCCAAATAATAGGAAATCCATTCAGCAACAAAATTATGTTAATGTTAAAATTACGCAGTCACTGATAAGAATAGACGCTCAAACTGAATTATGGGTCATTTCTTAGTCTGAAGGCAGCCAAAACATTTTGTAACCCAATTTGAAAGTAGAGCTAGATCGCATTCAACATTTGTTTCGAAATAATGCCTTTATATATATGTACATATATATATCTGAAGTTTAATATCGTCCCTTATCCCCTTCTCATAGTGAATAACAGTAGCATGCAGCCAACGAGGACGGTGATCTGTGGCACGAGGAATTCACTCCCGCCATTGTTGCCGGAGTTTCCGCCATTGTTTCCCCCGCCATTGTTGGCGACAGTGGTGGCAGCACCCGGAACAGTAGTGGCAGCACCCGGAACAGTAGTGGCAGCACCCGGAACAGTAGTGGCAGCACCCGGGACTGTAGTGGCAGCAGCGGGACTAGTGGCGGCGGGTGTCGTGCTGAGGCACACTGTAAAAGAAGTTAATATATGGTTATAATATGACTACATTGTCATGTTTGTTATATATTACGAAATAAAATTGAATTGAATTGAATTGACTATATCGGTAACATAATATATTTACGGTTGCTATACGCAATACAACACGAACAAGCATTCTCTGCTTGTAAAATCCATCTCCCCATTGTTTTACAACCAAAATATTATGGTCAATTATACATGGTAGGCTCAATTAAAACCAACAAATGATTATTACCATGACCACCATGCATAATGTGTAGTTTATTAAAGAACATTTTTTGAAATGCCGCTTCAGTTATCAGAATCGATTAATTGCTAACTACAGTCAACTATAGTATAAAATTGCCCAAAACGTGTTATTTATCAACATTTTGTTGAGCGAAATCGGGCCGGATTGTCAAATATCTAACACCCAAAGCCACTGGATTTTAGAGTTATCCATCTTCATCCGCAATTTGGTCCCTCAACCAGTTCCAAACAGCATAAACTGATCTAGAAGATATGAGTGAAAAAACGTCATATTTTCAACTTCCGGTGGCCATTTTGGCGGCCATCTTTGATGGGTAGTTTCAATTTTGCCCTATAAAAGTATCCTTATGTCTTAACTTCACGAAAATATATACATTTGTATAAAATTTACTAGATTTTCCCGCTATAATTTGCATCAAACTGACTTGGGGCCTAGTCTGAAAAACGGCGGCCATGATGGACGCAATCTTGTCTGGAGTCTACACGGCCACTTTTTTTCTTGTTAGCATTGCTTAAAAGTTGAAGAACATAATAAGGAACAAAATGAGTGGGGTAAAGTTTAGTCAAGGGTAAGTTAAGGGGGTGCAATGGTACCCCTATTAGCCCCCGGACCAGGGGGGTCCGAAAAAAGTGACATGACAGTAGGCTGAAAAAACTTTTTTCCGGTACCCACCACCCCCTATTTGAAGGAAAACATTTTTTTTTTCAATTTCATGCGGGATAGCCACCCCCTTTTTACCTCCAAATCTGTAGTCTCACACCATTTAAGCTTGATGGTCAGTATTACAGTTACCCTATTTCAGTTTCTGGTTCTTTTAAGTCATTCCAACTTTTGTAATAACACGAAACAGGAAGTGATCTAAAAAAAAAAAACCAAGAAAAACCCAAAATAAAACGCAGAATACATGTGCTGATCAGTAAATTATTGATTGTTTCGTCCCCAAATATTGTCCGAGGTAGCTCATTATACATGTAAACAAGTACAAAAGCATTAGTGTACCTTCTTTTCATCACAGCAAGTGTAATTTTAGATGTGTCCCATAGTATCACATGAATTTATGTCATTTATGATTTTTGAAAAAATATTAGGGCAACCCCACCTGGCAATTAACTCTCCCACAATACAGGTATTCAGCTTAAATCCACCATGTATCACAAAACTAATTTTCATTTCCATGAGCTGAGTTCTTCGGCTAGGTACTGTGCCAAGGCCAAACCCAGGTCAAGCATTCAGACACATACATGTACGTGTAAATAGAAACTTGAAAATAAGACGGCCATATGCAGTCTGCAGAATAAGCTCCAAGGAGGGTGAGTTTAGTGATGCTACCCAGCATAGTGGGCTAAAGCATTACCAAACTCACCATATGTTACCCTCATTCTGTAGTTAGTTCTCCATGGTTGGTCGAGACCAAATAGAATGAGGTCGACAAAGGTTGAATTTGTTGATGCTATGTCGGGTAGTATCGCCAAAATCGCCCTCTGCAGACCTCGATCATATTGCTGATGACCAGCACATCATTTTTAGACTTGCATATATATTAAGTTATATTATATTTTCTCTCGCTTCTTTTCACTCGTCTGTTCTGATTCTGTTTATTCCACTTAGCAGCGTTCTCCACATCTACACATTCAAGTTCTATGTATGCTCGCCAAATCTGTTATATGGGTCCCACCATCAAGATTGTTATCTCAGTGATATGCATTGTTGCAATCTACAATCCCATACCCGAGTTCAGATACAATTTTGACTTGGTCATCAGGTCGCGTTAATATTAATGCTATAAATGAATAGCTTTTTTCATTTTATTTACATTAAAGGGGTACTGTACCCCAATTTCAATAAATTCCCGGTGACAATAGCGATCTAATATGAATATTATATTATAAAATAACTAATTTGAGTCGACGATGTCTACTGAAAACGTTCCGGTTAACAGGCTATCGTAAAAGTAAAATTGAATTATTTAATATAAATTCATTTACGGCTGGAGTCATAAAATGGAGAATTATGCCATTACGAGTTACCGTTCTTGAAATCGCATATGTTGCGTGTCTTTTATCGACGGCCGTTCGCGAACATTATTGAGTTGCAAACAAAACATGTTACCTGCAAAAGAAAGCCCGTTATAACCGATTCGAAAAAAATGAGAAAGAAACAAGAGTCATAAAGCGTCAAGTATTTTATAGGGAGCGAGATTGTTCGATGGGAGAGATTGAATGCATCAATCGAAGCTGTGAGCAATGAACTTCCGGCGACCTGCGTCTTCTCCGGTGAAGGTCAAAAACATGGCGCGTAGTTTGAAATCGTAATATTTTTGTTTCCAAGATCAATATTTTCTTCGCTAAATTAGGTTTATACGAAACTCATATAACACGAACACAATCTAACTTGAAAGTTATTTCAATGGGAGTAAATAAAAAAATCGCCTATCTTTGTGTACAGTACCCCTTTAAAGTTTATTCATGTGCTACATAACAGTCCATTTTCATCTGGAAACAGTAGCATTGGTACATGGCAATGTGATCGGATGTAAAAGGCGGATACCTGAGAGTTGGTTCGTAATCTGGATTTCTGAGAAGCATCATGCCTATATCCACACTAACTACCCCCCCCCCCCATAAGCACTGCCCTAAGTGTCATACACACCTTAACAATGATGCTGAACACTTTGAGGCAATTATATTGCAGAAATGTTGTAAGAGGAAAAAAATGTGACCACTTGGGAAAAAAGTGACTTTTTTTCGCGGCTGAGCCACCCACCCATCCCGGTCTACTGTATGGGAAAAAAGTGAATGACAAAAATCGGAGTCATTGTGTTCCCGCCATAAAATCTTCAACAGTGGTCCAGCCATTGTTGATATCTAAACATTGAAAGCAATTAATGCGGTCATAATAGTTACACACTGCAACTATCAATCCAGCGAATTTGATATGATTGATAGAACAAACCACTATTATCATGATAATGTCGTTATTTGTTTAAAATACGTATCAATTGACATATACGCACCCGTTCCCTCATTAAAATCAACATATTTCGACCATTTTAGGGGATCTCCGCGAATTCGGGGAACCCCGCAAATAGATCCGCAAACAGGGACCTACTGCGAATTGTCACAACAGGCTATCTATCAGTTGGTTGAACACTATTTCCTTTTTTACGAAAGTAAATTAACAAGTAAATATCGAATGACGATACATATATTTGTAAACAAGCATCAATAATGTTATTGGGACGAAAAGCCTCATGGGAAAAAAACTGTATACTAGTGTACTCTATTCTACAAACTTCGCCGAAAATCTGAAGCTAAACGAACCTACCACTCCATAGAAAATATCGCCTGAACTACTGTCAATTGTAAATATTTACTACTCGATTCGGGATGCATCTATCTGCGATAAGCTAATGAAAATGATTCTACAAAGTTCGCCGAAAATCTGAAGCTAAACGAACCTACCACTCCATAGAAAATATCGCCTGAACTACTGTCAATTGTAAATATTTACTACTCGATTCGGGATGCATCTATCTGCGATAAGCTAATGAAAATGATTTCCCCATCGAGAGTCACTGCAATGAATTAATTCTCCACTCAGCCACCGGGGACTTCTCACTTGTCCATACCTGAGATCGCAGTCCGAAAAGTTTGAATGTCATCCCACTCCGCAGTATCAACGTTCTGTTGGCACCCAGTGCTGGTGAATGCAGCCTCCTTGCATGTTAATGTTTGCACATTCATACTGTGGAAAGAAGTACAGCAAAGAAAATATAAAAGAAACTCAGGCCCTTCAGAGTAGGGTATTTATACGGAAAATATAGAACTAATATAGGATTCACCGCCTGTCGAAGCCACAACTATTCCACAATGAGACATTTACACCAATACCAGCAATCAATTTGTTATATATATACATGTAATTTCTTATGTTCCTATTATGTCACATGCGATTTAAACGAGTGAAATAAACACATTGAAATTGAAATTGGGTACAATCGTATATATGTAATGCAAATATAGGCAACACATGTACATGTATAATATATTAACTTCTCATATTGACTGGAAATAATTCTCCCATAACAATATTTCGCAGGCTCCTCGCTCAACCATCGTTAATTTAGAACGGTATTTTCGGCTGGCAATTAGCCACATATTTCTTGAAAATGGTGTATCTCTTATAGATTCGGGGGTGTTACTAAGAAATTAATTTGTCATGAATTATTCCATGTGAATCGGAACAGTTTATGTTTTTATTTTTAGAGCATTACTACGATTGGAAAGTAATCCTTTAAGACACTTTTATGTGGAATATTAAGACACCAGATGTTTCTCATGTATTTGTTTTTGGGAACAGAAGAACTAAGTTTGTAAGACCATCTTAAGTCCCAACTATTTATATATCTTTATTGCCTCCAATTGTGGAAATTGATTGCTGTGCAATATTTGCAAGAAATACATAATAATGCATACTACGTAAGTACTGATATACCATATATCCAATTGTGGAAATTGATTGCTGTGCAATATTTGCAAGAAATATATAATAATGCATACTACGTAAGTACTGATATACCATATATCCAATTGTGGAAATTGATTGCTGTGCAATATTTGCAAGAAATATATAATAATGCACACTACGTAAGTACTGATATACCATATATCTCACAACCGTGTGAGCGCAAAATAATCAAGTGGATATAGAATATCGAGTTATGTAAGATCTAGAGAAAAAAAGGTGTATTGACCTTGTTGTAATTAGTAAATCAACCATATTATCTGCGTTTTACATGCGAATTCATTCTAACCGTTGCATAAAACCGATTAGGACTATTCTAGAAATTTATATATGACAATATATATGACACTCACGGACAACCACGCACAATGAAAGTAAGACAGACAGACAACGAACATGCTCCCAACGACTGGTGACAAAGACCTGGAATTAGATATAATCGTTTGTTTATGGAGGGTAAAAACGGTCATAATTCTAGCTTAATATTCAAATTCTTAATTTAATCTTTTAACCTCAATTCACTACTTGCACACGGATCTGCGCGTTGCGATGGCACTGTGTACAGCAGCTCACTGGCGGGAAACAGCTTTCACCTTTCACAATCGCTCCCGGTTATTTCACTCGAGTGCATGGGTGGTATTAGACTAGACGCTGGCTCTATGAGGCTACGTTGTTACACTATGCACATTGCACGCCGTCATGATCCGGCACAAGTAAGCACTGATATACCATATATCCAATTGTGGAAATTGATTGCTGTGCAATATTTGCAAGAAATATATAATAATGCATACTACGTAAGTACTGATATACCATATATCTCACAACCGTGTGAGCGCAACAGAGCAGAGCGTCGGAGCGTCATAGAGCGATGCAGTGTCTAGTCCAGGGTGGCATTAACGTCGTGTGACTGTAACGTAACCCAAAGAATTTAATGACTCAAAGAGTATAAAATCAAAGACGGATGCCGAGGTTCATGTTTCCGGAATTCGGAAAAGAAACGTTAGCTTATTGAGTTGTCACCACAAATATACATATGCAATTTGGGATGTATCAAATAAAAGATGTTGCCTATATAATCAAATGCAATAAAAGTATGCACATGAAATAAAAGATATTGCCTATATATATAATCAAATTCAATAAAACGAGCGTCGCACAGCGACCGCATTTATCCCGTCGGGTCGCTAAAACATGACAGCTAGAGAGACACGTTTGCAGTTGTTTACCAAAACTAAGAATAGAACCAAAACAAGATCACGTGCCCGATTGGGTCAGTTGCTAAATAAAGATTTGATGGATCATGCGGATCGATACACAAATTCCATTGGTGGGATTAACATGCAGTACTATATGATCATTCATAAGATTTAATAAGTAAACATCTGCCTGGTAATTTATTCGCAATGTTACCAAAAACTCTCAGCAGCATCAGGGTAATATATAACCAGGGCGCTGATCGTTCTCAGTAAATCGGGAGAGCGGAACTATATCGCCGGAGGCACGCGATCAAGTCGTGAGAGGGCCAAGGTCTTTTCGCAAGATTCGAAAATTGGGGAAAGTATGTTTTTGTTTGAAATTAGCCCCCCCCCCCCAAACCTTCCCCTTTTTTGTTTGTTTGTTTGTTTGTTTTGTGATCCTGCGGCATTCGCTTGGCACTGACCAGCAGACATCACCAACCAAGGGGTATAGTGTCTCGTTTCAGGTCCGGGTTCCCACGGACTCCGCTTGTTTGCTTGTGGCCATGGCGCATTGTGGGCCAAAAAGGGAAGACGCGAAGCAAGAAATGGATAAATGGACAGTGAACATCCTACCAATAATTTCACGACTACCTTTTTGATTAATAATTCATTAAATAAAGGTAGTCAATCAGGCAGACCTGTCTTTGTTGTGTTACGACCCTGCGGGATAAAAGTATGTATACCCAACCCCTCGTGCGGCGTCGTGCCACGAGAATATACACATGAAATATTCTAACCGACCGGACAGTGTTGCACCCATATGTGACGATGTGATCAGCCTTGATGACATACACACGAAATAATGAAATATACCATATAGTGGCCCATGCAATATAAGTACGCACATCCTAACCCCATGTCGCCAAGTCTCTACACGGGACATATTGTGACATGTGAAAACATGCACATGAAATGTTCAAGCAGACATGGTCCCATGCAATATAAGTGCGTACACGCCAATCACATGTCGCCGAGTCCCTACATGTAACCAGTCGTGAGAACGTGCGCATTAAAATGTTAAACAGACCCGACAGTGTCACAATCAGTATTAGAAACAAAGTACATACTTCACCCCAACCACCTGTCGCCGCGTCCCTACATGTGATGACCAGACGTGAAAACATGCACATGAAATAAAAGATATTGCCTATATAATCAAATGCAATAAAAGTATGTATACCCAACCCCTTGTACTACGCCGCTGTGACCAGCCATGAGAACATGCACAAGAAATGTTCAAACCGACCGGACAGTGTTGCATGCAATATAAGTATACGTACATTCCAACCCCCAACCCCGTGGCAGCCTCTGTGACGATGTGATCAGCATTGATGACATTATACTTATGAAATAATCAAATAGACCAGACAATGTCCCATGCAAGTACGCACACCATTACCCCATGTCGCAACGTCTCTACACGGGACATATTGTGACATGTGAAAACATGCACACGAAATGTTCAAACAGATATGGTCTCATGCAATATAAGTGCGTACACGTCAATCCCAAATCGCCGCGTTCCTACGTGTAACCAGTCGTGAGAACGTGCACATGAAATTGTCAAACAGATCCGGCAGTGTCACAATCAATATCAGAAAAAAAGTACGTACTCCACCCAACCACCTGTCGCCGCGTCCCTACATGTGATGACCAGACGTGAAAACATGCACATGAAATTGATATTGATATTGCCCATATAATCAAATGCAATAAAAGTATGTATACCCAACCCCTTGTACCACGCCGCTGCAGTGACCAGCCATGAGAACATACACATGAAATGTTCAAACCGACCGGACAGTGTTGCATGCAATATAAGTATACGTACACCCAACCCCATGTGCCACCCCTCTGTGACGATGTGATCAGCCTTGATGGCATACACACGAAATAATCAAATAGACCAGACAGTGTACCATGCAATATAAGTACGCACACCCTAACCCATGTCGCCACGTGTCTACACGTGACATCTTGTGACATGTGAAAATATGCACATGAAATGTTCAAACAGACATGGTCCCATACAATATAAGTGCGTACATGGCAATCCCATGTCGCCGCGTCCCTACATCTAACCAGTCGTGAGGACATGCACGTGAAATTTTCAATTAGACCCGATAGTGTCCCATACAATATAAGTACTTACACACCAACCCCCTTCCACTGCGTCCCTACGTGTGACCCACCGTGAACACACGCACGTGGTATTGAGTTCACATTTTTATAAACCTATTTACTTTACTAAAGGTCAGTAATAATATTAACTATTTTACTTTTAATTAACTATTTGCTTCTTCTCATCGTAAATACGCCACTACAAAGTTTGCGTCCATGTACAAAATATCGTATCAATCTTTAATTAATTTCACGTAACAAACTTCAGTTAAAATACTCATTAAGTGGTTACCAAGAACAAGTATAAAACTAATAACTGCACATTACCTCTTCTCTTTTTAAAGAGAGATATATATATATATATATATATATATATATATATATATATATATATATATATATATATATATATATATAGCTAACATAGTATATACCGCATACTTTAGTAGAACATGTTAATTAATACATCATACATTGTATCAGATTCTAAAAGTAATTCTTTGTAAAATGATTCACGGACGATCTGATGCATGCATCTTTATTTCTTTTTGCTGATTGTTCTCGGTATACAGTTGTACCATTGGCACAGGCCAATATATATTGGGCTGGTTTGATGCGATTCGAAGCTGGTTTACTACGATTTCATATGATAACAAAGAAAAGCATGATAATTTCGGGCTTATTTCGGCCAATTTGGCCGGTTACTTCATGTGAGTTTTTCATCTGACGTGTGTGTCGGAATAATGATATGGAGGATTTATGTAAATGTTAGCCCAAACTACATTTCCAAGTAACGATGGTTTTGTTGTTTATTTTGAGGAATAATACCGCGTCAGATGAATTCAGCCCAAATATGTTAACAGTTGTCGTGTAAAACATTCGGCAGTAAGTTAGCGTTATTTAGTATTTGTGGATGTCCTTTAACATGGGGAAAATAGACTACTGCGCTTGAACGAGCATGTGAATTGTCGTTTTTAATGTATAGCAACTTTATAATCAATAACAGAGACATTCTCTGTCAAATAAGGTCGCTCTATTTACGATACCAATTGGGGAACTTTGTAAATTAAATTACGCGTAAACTTAACCTGCTGCAAATAGAAAAGGTGTCGGAATCGGCGTACTCGCCCCATGGGCTAACTCGCCCAATCGGCGCGTGCCAACTCGGAATAAAAGGCCAACTCGGAATAAAAGATGCATACGGGGTGTTATATGGTGTTTGGTCCGTTGTTTCTCAATGAATATTATTGAAATTTGGTGTATATGTCCGGGCTGGGACATGGAATACAACAACGTTTGAATTGTTTTTAAATTTACAAATTTGTTGATTTTATTCATTTTGTTTTCGTTCTGAAACACACTATAAAGTGTATATAATATAATAACGAACACGAGACATACATAATTTATGAACTGTTAACAAAAGATATCAAATTCAATACATGACAAAGATGACTCAGTAGAGTTTATAAAGTGAACATAAAAACATTGAGGTAAGAATCTTTTTAAGGAATTCAACTTTATTTAATGATAATAAACACATAAATTAAAATAACAAACATGAGACATACATGATTTATAAACTGTTAACAACAGATATCAAACTCAATACATGACAAAGATGACTCAGTGAAGTTTATAAAGTCAACATAAAAATATTAAGGTAAAAATCTTTTTAAGCATTACTAAACCGTTTAGCACAGTCCACTTCACTCATCCGATCATCACTAAACTTCATATTTATCTTGATATTGATCTATCAGATGAGAGCTATCAAATATTTTTTTAATTTTATAGGAAAAAATGGTCGCCAGCGGCCATATTGCATTTACGTTATATGTTATCGCGTCATGTCGATATCTAGTATTACTTAGAAATTTCACCTTTCCAGATTCATAATTGCTCCATTGACTGTAACAGATGGAATTATTCCCCTCTTCGGATAGAGTGTCACTGAAACTTTATTTTGTCAGACTGTCTGTATAGTCACTGATTATATATGGCAATAATCTGTAATAAGATGTAGCACTATTTTATTTTATATTTACATGCAGTGCTGTTTTTATACAACAATTCTAATCCCCCCTAGATCATCATGTGATCGACCATACATCGCGCGAGGACCTGGTTGAATTAAGGGGGGTTTTATGGATAACTTCTGTCCTCAAGCTAGATTATACTTATGACATTTAATGGCATGTTTCTAACGTGGAGGGTTATAGATATACTTGAGACACCACCACTCTTCAATTCACACCAAGTTCTCAGCTGTCATATTCGGATATTATAACCCATAGCCATGATATATGGTTTATTTTGTGTATACTAGTAATATTGTTATTTTCAGTACCTTTATATACCAGTACTGTGTATAACAATGCATATAAATTAATCCATGTATACATGTATATTGATTCAACAGATTCAGTGGTTTTGTCCATCAGTCTATCAAATTTGCGGGGAAAACATGGCCACAAGCAGTACACCCTGCTAAATTTGGAATTTGAATCAATTGGCGCACCCTGCAGCTAGCTTTTATTGGAGAACCTTTTCTCATGTGGATATTTTGGGTCACCGCTAGATGTGAGCCATATTTTGTTCTCAAACTGTCCTTGTGAAGACATCACTGCCAGCGGTGATCTTGAATTTTACTATTTTTATGGCTAAATAATTTGGTTGATCCTACAGACGACACCCCTTGTCCGATCGTCACCAGATTCCACAAAGATCTTCTGGATAACCAGGGTGAGAGTAATCTAATTTCCCCGAATTTCGTTAAAAAACATTACCACAGGCAGCAATTTGGTATCTTACTGTTTGATCCTCTTTTGCATGACTGAATTGTTTAGCAACTGTACAGACATATCCCTCATCTGATAGTCACCAAACTTCATATTGATCTTCGGGCTGACAACTAGATGGGAGCTATCGAATGCTTTGAATTTTTTTTGGAAAACATTGTCGCCAGCAGTCATCTTCTATTTTTGTTTATACATACATGTATATCTCTTCATTCGGATAGCCAGTATTACGTGGGTACTTCAACTTTCCGCATTCCTGTCATCATTTTAAATATAAAAATTTACCTGATACATGCACTCTTCAAAATTTGTTTCGTCGTATCTATTTTAACGACCCGTATGATAATATTGATACAGATATATTTGTTAAACATATATTTAGTTTGTAACTAAATCTAGAAATATATAATAGTAGCTGGTGGACCCGACTTCGTCCGGGGTGTTCCCCTCTGATTTTCGGAGAATTGCGCGATTTAACCTTGAATTGACCATTTTAAAGGTGAACGTCATGTCGGGTCACGATTTGACCCGTCCAAAACACTCCCCGGACAAAAGTCACGACAAAAGTACCCGTCGAAATCCGCCCGGCTTACCAGATTTGACCTTGAATTGACAATTTTGAATGTCAAGATCAGGTCAGGGTCATGATTTGACCCACCCGAAACACTCCTGTGACAAAAGTAACAGTAGGTATTAAATTTCGTTGAAATACTTCCGTTTTACCAGATTTGACCTTGAATTGATCTCTTTTAATGTCAAAGTCAGGTCGGGATCAAGATTTGACCCGTCCAAAATACTCCCTGGAAATAATTTCCCCTAGGTATCAAATTTCGTCAAATCTGTCCGGCAGTTTTCCCGGCCATAGCGAACAGACAAACAGACAGACAAATGTCCAAAATATATATTAAACTAGCTGATGTACTCGACTTCGTTCGGGCTATTTAGGAATTTATTTGTGATCGCCTCCATCTGGACAGTACCCAGTATATACAGCGTCTGGCCAAACTATTGTTCAATTGGTCCAGAAACATGCCTATATCAACACGTTCGAGAACATGGAATTGGACCCGTCCATATTTCTCCCGGGATCGAAGTAGTCCTACACACAAATTTTTAGTCGGATCGGTCAAGGTCCAGAAACATGCCTATGAGCGAGGTCAAGTTGACACGTTAAATACCAAATCCGAGTCGGATCAGTCGAGCAGTGTTAGAGTCTATAACACATACAGACATGCATTCATGCATACACACATACATACAGACAGGTGTTCCAAAATGTATAATCGATAGCTACAACAATTCTGTGGTAGATAGTTCACGGCCGACCTGATGCATGCATCTTAGTTTTCTTGTATATATATATCCGTGGTATGACAACCGCATAAAACATCTGCATACAAATTATAAAAAAAAGCGAGCGTCGCACAGCGACCGCATTTGTCTTCCCTCCACGCAATAATAATAACAAACACCAAAACTACTTTTGGAAACCAGCCGCGAGCGACTCAGCCCCATTTATTGATGACGACTTATTTACAAAGTATGACCTGACCACCTTAAATTGCCTCCCCAGTAACAATGGCATATTCGCGGGCCAGAAAAAAACCGCCATTTTATGTATATCTTTTTTAATTCATGGCGGAAATCTGTGACCAGGACCTGTGCGAACTCCATCTACGGGGTGAAATGCTGGTCCTCATTTCGTTTTGAAAAAAATAAAAAGTAATACAATAATTTAAAATTGTGATGTGACCCTGTCATGACACGTTTATATCTGTTCTTAATTTTTATCAGACAGTTTGAGAAAACAAAAACATACGCAATGAAAAATCTCTAAGCCGAGTTATGTTTGTTACGCCCGTATTTTACTTTCAAATTGAATATATGTTTTATATATTCGAAAACCAAACATTCTTCCAATAACTCATGACAGAGACACCCGACGATTTCAAATGTATATATATAATTCTACATGTATTTCACCATAAACACATATTTCATTCAAAAATGACATGAATATAAACAACCCAATGTTCCTAAATCGAAACATGTGACGTGATGGGGTTAAATCCATTAATTCGAAGAACCGACTTTTGATTTATAACATTTTCTCCAACTATATACCATCGTATGAATACATAATTTTTTAATAATAAAATTATTAAGAAAGTTGACAGACCGAGTGTCACGCTAGAAATAAATTTTCGCTACGAACATGTGACCTTCCAAACCAATTACGATACCTGATTGGCTAACCACCTGTCACGTGTTCGTAAACAACTCACTTGCCCCCAAGTTTAGATACGCTAATTTCCCGCGCTATGTGTCGTTATTATTAACCCCGTGACCGGCAAGACAAATGTTTTGCACTATTACTCCGAAACGTGGAAAACTATTAATCCCGTCGGGTCGCTAAAACATGACAGCTAGAGAGACACGTTTGTAGTTATTTACCAAAACTAAGAATAGAACCAAAACAAGATCACGTGCCCGATTGGGTCAGTTGCTAATTAAAGATTTGATGGATCATGCGGATCGATACACAAATTCCATTGGTGGGATTAACATGCAGTACTATATGATCATTAATAAGATTTAATAAGTAAACATCTGCCTGGTAATTTATTCGCAATGTTACCAAAAACTCTCAGCAGCATCAGGGTAATATATAACCAGGGCGCTGATCGTTCTCAGTAAATCGGGAGAGCGGAACTATATCGCCGGAGGCACGTGATCAAGTCGTGAGAGGGTCAAGGTCTTTTCGCAAGATTCGAAAATTGGGGAAAGTATGTTTTTGTTTGAAATTAACCCCCCCCCCCCCACCCTCCCCCTTTTTTTGTTTGTTTGTTTGTTTGTTTTGTGATCCTGCGGCATTCGCTTGGCACTGACCAGCAGACATCACTAACCAGGGGGTCTGGTGTCTCGTTTCAGGTCCGGGTTCCCACGGACTCCGCTTGTTTGCTTGTTGCCATGGCGCATTGTGGGCCAAAAAAGGAAGACGCGAAGCAAGAAATGGATAAATGGACAGTGAACATCCTACCAATAATTTCACGACTACTTTTTTGATTAATAATTCATTAAATAAAGGTGGTCAATCAGGCAGACCTGTCTTTGTTGTGTTACGACCCTGCGGGATAAAAGTTACTCTTAACAAATATTTTTCATTTCCCTTTGAATCTAAAAATGAGCTATGTGTGTCCTGATGACATCGCCGATTTATTTTGATTATTGCTACACGTAGAGCGGTGGTCGATAATACACGAGTTATGTCGGCTCACATAAAAAAATCGCCGCCTGACGATCATTGCTCTCATTGGATTAACTCGACGTGAACGCATGGTCGCAGTCATGCATCGATAACCACTCGACAGTAAGCGCAAAGCTCCCCATTTTGGCGATGTACTCGTGGAACTCATACAAGTCTAAGATCCATATGCGAATATAAGGCCAATGGTTATAGACACTAAGATACATGCGCTGATTCGCCCACCCCCACCCCAGACGCTATCCAGCATCACTGTCACACAATAATGTCAACTCGGACTCGGCTCTTTCTCGATAACCTCTCAATGCCGTACATAAAGATTGCACAAGCCCACATCTTTTTGTTCCGGACTGTAGAAAATTGTCGATAACCAGTCTAAATGAGCGGGAACTTAACTTACTACTTAAGTAGGACTTAATCTTTTTTTGTGAAACGCGTTCTTGAAACGGAAAAGTTACATCATAAGATCCACCTTAGATCTTAGATTAAGTCCATCTTAAGATAATATTATGACCTTACTTCATGAAACAGGCCCCAGAATCTTAAAGATAAGCTAGTCAGACATGTCTGATATCTAATTATCCGCATAGTCAGATAGTATAACGTATAACTTTTTACAAGGTGTTTGTGTTCGATATTGTTTTTGGCTGGCTTCAAAGCATTGTGCACGGAGTTATGGATCTACAATGGAGAGTATATATTCTGTACTTTGCAGATAGCATATACTGTCAATTGGGCTCAAAACAGGAGAAAACACTTACCACCTTTTTGAAAGAAATATGTTTGTTTAATCTTTGTTTATTTATTTAATGGCAATTTCTTAATTTATTTACCAGCATCGGTATGCTCAAATGACTCCTCATCGTAGCATTTCAATCAGCCTTCAAGTCAAGCTCGAAGGGGTGACTCACATATAATGTTCATCCGTTTCACCAAACATGATGCCGTACCATGCACACGCTATAAACATATAACCTATAAATATATCTATATTTGCTCCATACATGAATTTCTTTATGAGGATCTCGGCGGCATCAACTTATCCAACTCAAGAATATATGGCTACTACTGTATCAAGGTGACTCACCTAGGAGACTAGCGTAGATGCATGCTTCGATTATTGTGATGAAGGAAGTTACATTTCAGTAACTTCAAGCAGTAATATATTAGCTCATACATTAAGTTTATTTATTATATTGTTCGAAATTTCCATCGAGTCCCTCTTTTTTTTAAAAGACAACAATTAAGTGGAAAGCTCGCTAGGAGGGGTAATACATCATTTAAATTGGCCAACAGATATATGATTAAAGTTTATATTTAATAGTGAATAATGGTGCGATAGTCATGGTAGGACTAACTTTGCTTGCTCTGGCACGTCCAAAATACAGCAAATGCGATAGATACTTACCATGTCCTAAAACCACCAGCTAAATACAATTGTGAACACGTCAGAACAGCAAAAATTATCTAAAAACCTATTTGAATACGTTGAAATTTATTAGGCGTTTTGCTTTCTTCTTTCAATGGACAACATGTTGATACACCTGAGCCTGGAAGCAAGAGTGAGCGCATGGTGATGTGATTCATTGGGACGCACCCACAAGGGGTGAATGTGACGTTCGGCCAGACATATACGCGCACGGAACGAAGCTAGATTGACTGCACATCGAAATTGGGGAAGCTGGATCAACCAGAATGTTGACATGTCAGCAATGTGTTGATTTGTTTTATTGTGGACGAATATATTTTGTCCTGTATATGCTTTGTATGTTAACTCGTTACCCATTGAACTCTCCATAATAAGAAACTGTATGGAGATAATTTGATATTGAAGTTCAAATTCCAAGCGATTTTATTTAACATTATCTATAAATATATAAAAGAGTCCTAGTATATATATATATATATATATATATATATATATATATATATATATTTTGACACATAAACCATCACTGGTTCCACGTATGAAGAACAATGTCGATTATCGCTTCAAATTAAGTCGGCACTACAATAATGATGTGTGGGACAAAGCGGGCACCAAATGCGTAGCCCCAGGGGCCTATACTATAGAATACATTTGTTGTAATAGCAGGCTTATTTGAGCCGTACAGAAGGTGTCGAGTACTATGGACCACTGTAATCTAGCAGCGAAAGCGATTTCTTGTAAATCACAAAAAGACAGCAAATCGAGTACTATTGACCACCGTTCGTTAAACGCACATCTAAAATATTTGTCAAGGGAAATTACTCTAATGATATATGCGAATGATATGGCAATGCCTATGTGTGTCAGTTGGTGAGTGATTTAGTTGATGCATAAAGGTACATTATGTGTGACTAGTTTCAGATACTTGGGTTATGTTAACCACAATTGCGCACGATGAAAAGTAATTCGTTCGGTATCGTGTGGAATACTTACCATTTTCAGATGTTTTATGTTACATGTTTATTAACGGTTTGTCGAAAAAGGTCGGCAAGCACACATATCAGTTGCTCTTCAAATGGCCACATCAACTTTATATAGCAATATTACCAAGGATGGAACCTGATTTGTCTAGCTAGCTTTGGGCAGGGACAGCGGCTGAAATATTAGAAGTGGGAACATCTAGACCTTAATTGTTATATCCGTTCCAACCGATATAAACTGCCTGCAAATCTCCGATAACATACACCAACAATTTTATGTCAACTATACTATTAATTTGTTATGTTTATGTATCTGTGTGTATTGTCTTTGTGTTGGAATAAAGTATGTTTAAACAAAAAAGGTTGAGGTACCATGCAGCTGGAAAAATTCAACCCATGATGGGGTGCGATGGCTGTTCTCGGACTTGGTATTTTCGACCTGTGTCAAGGATGGGTGTTCATTTGGAAATTCCAATGTGGACCAACACTCCCTCGTCCAGGGTCTCCGGGGACACGCAACCTCGACCTTCCATTTATACCCAATTAAGCGGCTGAATTTAGGTAAACATATGACATTTAGTTTATAACCAACACGCACTACTACATTGGTAAGTTAAGGATCATGGGACCCCGATTTTTTCTGAGAATTCACTCATGGAACTTTCTGTGCGGCACTATTGGCCAAATTAAATTGTTTAGACCACAAGGTGATTGCAAACTTCTTGAGCACACAAATGCCATTCGGTTCAAATATGTTACATAATGTCATGGTAAATATTTGGGGTCCACTGATTCTTAACGCAACTTAGCCTGAAATGATCAGTAACTGTTTCAACACGAAATGCCACCACCCCCGATTCACCACATATACCCGTGTACCTTCGCACAAAGATCGTTTATACGTTTTGAGCACAAGCCCGACAACTGTAACTCTTTAATTCCATTATTAATTAAAATCTAGGCCGCTGACATGGCTATCTCCTTTCAACTCTATTGAACGTAAACCACCTCAATGGGTTAACAATTGAGATTCCGTGACTGCATTACAAAGAACATGTACCCAGCTAATCGCACTCACAATTATCCACACGAAAAATTGTCGTGATCACGGCGTGAAAAATCAATAATGTAGCCTATGCAGTTGTAATCTAATACTGAATTTTTACAAAAATGGTATTATAGCTGTACTATAGAACCCGCTTAGACCGTACTTTATCATTCCGTATTGCGAATTTTTACATATTACAAAGCTGTAGCGTTAGAGTACTATGAAAACATGAACATATGAAACTTCCAGGGCCCCTTTTTCTCCACCAAAAGCAAAGATTTTCCGGCCAAGTGAATCCCGGCATATAGATCGTTCGCCAAAAAAGATCATATAAGTCATTACATATCGATGTATTTTGAATATAAAGAGTTTTGGGCATATGTTGAGTTTCAATCTACAATGAAAGAAATACACTAATAGAAATACAGTCGAATACTATAGAACACAAAATATGTATTACAAAATCAGTAAATCACAAATTAACGCTGATATTACAAAAATTGTATTCTATAGTATAGAAAAAAAAGAACTTACCCATTAATGTCATATATCATGCAGATTGAAGCGTAGTTCTTATACAAGTTTTTTTTTATGTATTTGCCAATTGAACATATCGAATGTGACTCAAATCCATGGCGATTAAAAGGAAGCGGTCAAACATGATTTTTCACAAATTTCACGAAATGTTTACACATAAATTAAACCTTTACTGATCCATATTTCTAAGAAAACTGGCGATAATCGTTTCATATTATATCAGGGCAATATTCGAGGAACACATTATAGGTTCATGATTTTCAACCATTGGTGGATTTAATATATTGTTAGCAAATTTCAGAAAAACGTAATTTTACCCGATTTTACGGATAAAAATGCGCTTAAAATGTTGCCATGCACGCCGAACATATAGCTGTACACGATCTTTTCCAAGTGCGCAATAATTATGATAACAAATCGAAATAAATTGGTTCCAACTTGTTCTATACCCGACCACGGGGTCATGTCACAGTGTTGGGCCAAAGCCACACTTCTACTAGACTAAAATGGACATCCGTCGCTCTATATTGACTTCGAATTATTTACTTACCAAGTACGAAACAAAAGAGAAACAGTTGTTTGAACATGGTTGTATCTTAATATTAAGAACAGTTCTGGAAACTAGAGCATGCACTCAGAACCACGCCTGCATTGGCACTCCAGCGATTGGCGTTAATATAGTTGCAATGATTGTGTTAGGAATTATCAGGAACGCCCCCTTTTCTTTGCCTCAGAAAATCTTAAGGTGGCTCAGAGGTGGGCTTATGTTTGCAATGTTTTTCAATATATATCATCCATAACCTATAGCTGTATCATCATGACACGTGGGTGAAAAGATTAAGCGACATGATATTATACAACAGGGCACGAACAGAGGTAACAGTTAAAACAATTTAATTGAAAGAAACTATTATTGAATTTTTATCTGCCATCTCCGTTCCAGCGTTTGCAACTCTATATATTAACTCTGACTAATTTTCAGCTCTGGGGAAATTGAGCTTTCTGTGAAAGTGGAAAACTACAGCATCACATATTCCAAGTTTCTTTCGACGTAAACCAGCTTGTGAAATCGGAAGCGATAATACGTACGTCGACGTTCGGTTGTCTTATGCGTAAATCATCATCTCCTCTAAAATCACCAATGCCGATATAAAATGTAATTGTGAACGTAGCCCGGTTTATTCCATAGAAAGCATTATATTTGTTTTTAACTCCTCGTGAGTGTAAACTGAAAGTATAGTATTATAATGTGAAAAATATATTTTGTTACAATGTTTACATAAAATTATACGAACTCATTTGATCTCGCGAATTGTGAGGTCACAACTAATTTGTGCATATTGTGAGCGTAATTTAAACGGACATGGCTCATTCGAACCCTAAAATGTATGTATATATACGTAATCCGAGAAAAGGGGTCTCAAAACATGCATATATGCAAACTATTCCCGAACTAATTCGTCGATATAGCGCTAAAAAACGCATTTTGCTAGTTATATTTTGCGTAAATTTGATATTGTTTCGCTGTTCCGTTTAAATTTTTCTAATCAGCCGATCTTCCGAGTGATGCCGGCAACGCTCGTGTGTTGTCGTTGCATTCTCGATACCGCCATGTTTGTGACGTAATATTTTTCAAGTGCATTCTCGATACCGCCATGTTTGTGACGTAATATTTTTCAAGTTTCCGCAGCGTCTCTATCATTTTCGGTACGCGATAATGTGTTTCCGTTGGATCTTATTTGTCCATGCGAGAATAATAACCTCTGTTGACAAGGATGTAACGATAGAACGGTTTTCCAGTTTGATACACAATGTCAACATGAATTTTAGTCATTTACATTGATCCTTGGAACACATTGATTTTTCTCAAATATACTCTAATCGCAATTTTGTAGGCAATAATTTTCAGTTGAGTGTGCATGTCGATGAACTGCACTTAGTTAAATTCCGTAGTTCTTTTTAAAGGTACTCAATCCGATCAGACGGTCCCCATACCATAAAGATACAACAGCAACAACATTTCTTCAAAATACCCTTTAGTTATCAGAATCGATGTATTGCAACAACATAATGCTAATCACTGTCAACTATAGTATATCAAATTTCCAAAAACTTGTTGTTTATCAATATTTTGTTCAACAAAATATGGCCGTATTATCACTAAAGGATCAAACAAATTTACCGTATTACCACTTGACTTTAGAGTTATCCATCTTCATCCGCAATTTTGTCGGAGACCCTCCGTTTGACCACGTGTTTCTGGGCCACATATTATTACACAACTCGAGAAATAACAAACTTCAACCATCGATATCTGAACACTCTGAGCTTTGGCGGGTGGGATCCTCGACTCAAGTCTAATATTTTGTTAACCCCCGAAGCCAGAGAAACACTATTTTAGGACCGAAATGAAAATTGGGAAAATAGTTTCTACCTCTAATAAAAAGGAACGATATTGAAAACAGTCCATGGGCGTAGCCAGCTAGGGTTCGATGGGTTCGGACGAACCCGCCCTTGAAAACAGATGTGCCCTCGTCGCCCGACTTCCAGGGTTCGAGGGGTCGTTGGCTCGGGAAATTTCTGGGGTTCGTTAATGCCACCGTTCCATATCCCCGATTTTCCACCCCGAATGTTCCCGAATGACTCCCGAATCATAATTTTGCAAAAATCGTGGAGTAATTTCGGGACGAGTCGGGACTGTGAATTTTTACCCCCGAACATGATCGGGGATATCGGTGCTATCGGGGTCGATTCTGGACTCCCTCCCGACAGTTTTGAAATGTTCAAAACTATCGGGAACCAAGCCGAATCGCTCCCGATTTGTCAATCATTGGGAGAAATTCGGGAGCAATTCGGCACCTATTCGGGAGTAGTCGGCAACATTCGGCTGGATATTCTGGAGTAGTCGGCAGTATTCGGTAGGTTATTCCCGAATTCGCCATCAAATTGCGTCCCGAATAACGTCATGACTCCCGAATACCTTCCCGACTATTCCAGAATGCTTTCCCGATCAGTCCAGAACATCTTCCAGAACATCTTCCCGACTATTCCCGAGTGCCTTCCCGATGACATTCAGAAGTATAAATTCTTATACGTATTGCAGGAATAATCAGTACAGTACAGTTGTTGACAGACATGGTGAGGATTAAAACCACAAAACGTAAGAATCCTCCTCCGCCGGAGTCTGCCGATGAGGATACGCAAGAGGTGCGCACGGGGGAGGAAGAGGAAGCTTCTCAACCCCAAAAATCCCGCAGTATAAACATTCAGTTGACCGCATTATCATCTCTGACACCATTTCTGACATATCTGTATATCGATTTAGCTTGAACGTCAGGTATGGAATGGTGGATGTGCTGATGTGTGGCTGCTTTTATACTGAGATCCGGTGTATCTGCAAAATTCGGCATCGATTCGGGACGTTCGGCAGCAATTGAATACCAATTCGGTATTTATTCGGCATCAATTCGGTACCAGTTCGGCATTGATTCGGGGTATTCGGCAACAATTCGGTGTACGTCGGTAGTAATCTGGGCAATTCGGCAGCCACTCGCACGAAATTTCGGTATCAGTTCGGGATAATTCTTGATCATTCGGGAAGAAATTCGGAAGTATTCTGGAATACTCGGCAATGTTCGGAACGATTAAATTTTGTCATAATTCGGCATCAGTTCGGCGGCTTTTTGGAATAAAACTCGTCCAGAATTCTCTCGAATGCTGCCGATTTGGTCTGGTCCCGCATTGGTGCCGAATACACTAATTCGGGACAGAAAATCGGGAATATGGAACCGGGGCTTAAATTAATACATGATCACCGAGTTGCCCGAGCCAACGAACCGTCGAAACATGCATGGAAGTCAGGCGACGAGGGAACTTAAAGCCCCGGTTCCATATCCCCGATTTCCCACCCCGAATGTTCCCGAATGACTCCCGAATCATAATTTTGCAAACATCGTGGAGTAAGTTCGGGACGAGTCGGGACAGTGAATTTTTACCCCCGAACATGATCGGGGATATCGGTGCTATCGGGGTCGATTCGGGACAATTCCGGACTCGCTCCCGACAGTTTTGAAATGTTCAAAACTATCGGGAACCAAGCCGAATCGCTCCCGATTTGTAAATCATCGGTATAAATTCGGGAGCAATACGGGAGTAGTCGGCAGTATTCGGCAATATTCGGGTGGATATTCTGGAGTAGTCGGCAGTAATCGGTATGTTATTCCCGAATTCGCCATGTGTGGCTGCTTTTATACTGAGATCCGGTGTATCTGCAAAATTCGGCATCGATTCGGGACGCTCGGCAGCAATTGAATACCAATTCGGTATCTATTCGGCATCAATTCGGTACAAGTTCGGCATTGATTCGGGGTATTCGGCAACAATTCGGTGTAAGTCGGTAGTAATCTGGGCAATTTGGCAGCCACTCGCACGAAATTTCGGTATCAGTTCGGGATAATTCTTGATCATTCGGGATGATATTCGGAAGCATTCTGGAATACTCAGCAATGTTCGGGACGATTAAATTTTGTCATAATTCGGCATCAATTCGGCGGCTTTTTGGAATAAAATTCGTCCAGAATTCTCTCGAATGCTGCCGATTTGGTCTGGTCCCGAATTTGTGCCGACTATACTAATTCGGGACAGAAAATCGGGAATATGGAACCGGGGCTTAAGCAGTCGGCAAAAGCATGATCGGCCTATACTAGATTATTTCACATTAAATTAAGGTCCGTATGTTTCAGTGAAATCCACATATAGGCAGGGGCGAAAATTAGATTTTAATGTGAATTAAATCAATAGTCCCATGCATGGCATGTCGGCATATGACGTTGCTAGTCTAAAGTGGACAGCATTATGTTCAGTTTCAACTAAAGTGACGCTATATGAATGTGTGCATGTCAAACTAGTTTTCACAGTCATTGGTAATTGTGAACGAATAGACAGTGTATGCAAACACTACATGTATAGGGTACATTTTGGGTGTCAAGTTGTATTCCCGTGTGGTCACGTAGTATATCGATGACGATGTTTAGGCCTACACTGCGAGGGTTCGAACACAGTTTCTGGACATGCAGCCCCAACAGAAACAGGGTTTTAGTTGCAGTCCCACTTCTATCAATCAAAACAGGAGCACATTATTAGTTGGTGTGTGAGACTGTACATGCACAGTAACATTTCGATAGACCCGATAATGCCCCAAGATGGGAACAGCACGTTGGTCCGAGGGTTCGATTACAGGCCGGGGTACAGCGCGCTAGCCCGAGCCACTCCCATGGTTCAATTTATAGTCAAAGGGTTCAATGGTCCGAGGGTTCGATAGTCCGATGGTTCAAGGTTACGATACTCCGAGGGTGCGACAGTCAGAGGGTTTAAAATCCCGAGTGCCCATTAGAGGGATATGGCGCCGGAGATTTGCGGGTCACCCCCCCCCCCCCAACTTTGTTACAAATTCCAGTTGGCATGCAATAGGTCAGGGTTATAGATTACATGTATATGGAATAAGTCAAATACAGTTTGTTCATGTATATAGTATAGGAAAATAAATATGCAGGACATTCCAAGCTTTACATAACATGCTCTACATGCATGTATATATAGATCTAACGATAATGGGATATATGCAATGAGTGATTTACTGTCGTTCAATTCCATATATTATATAGCCCACTTCAGCCAATAACATAACAATTTTGAGTGCAGTTCTATACAAACTTCATCATATCGCAAAGGGATATCATACGCAGATTATATCTGGGGTTGGTTGGGTTTTATCATCGTTCTTTATTATCCTAGTCTATACTACACGCGGTCACGGTCCCATACATGGAGAAAACATTAGTCCATAAAACTTGATCATGTATGAAGATAAATACTGCCATGTCATATATTCTCACATAATCGGTAGATCAAATCCAAAACATTAAATATTACCTCTCTAATATACGTGCAGATATTACACAAATAATCGTCAAATATGCTCCAGATTCGCGCTCGATGGGTTAATTTTTTCAGACACCCATCATGCACCTGCGGGAAAACGGACACTCCCTCCCGCACCCTTCACACGCGGCGCGGTCGGAGCTTTTCACCTCGGTCCTGTGCCCCTCAAGTTAATAATCGAACCCGCCTTTTAAAAATGCTGGCTACGCCCATGACAGTCACTTCCCTGGTGACATACTGGCATCCGTGCATGTGGAGTTTAGGTTGCTTGGATAACTCAAAATTCGTTTATTTTATTTCACCATCAGTTTAATTAAAACCACCTGCCTCTGAGTCACAAGACGAAATGTGGGTAAAGGGCAAACATGTAAGACCTCCAGGTCAGGGGTAAATGCTGAAAAGACAAAATATAGTCACGTCGATAAAAGTTTTGACATAGCAAATAATTGGACTAAGTTGGTTTTTTATTCCATTTTGAAGAGGAATAATAATCATATCCTCTATAACATATCCAAAATCCGACAAGTCCGCTTAGAGCAAAATGTTCTATTCAAAATGGCATCCATGATGACAATAATGGCTGCGGACACACGTACCACAGTAGCGATGGCATATAGTAGGTGTGACAATTAATTATGGTAGAGTTTGGTGACAATTGGTCAACATAATTTATATGCCATAGGGAGTCGTGTCGCGCGCCGCATATTCGCACAGTGAGTCGACTGACCAATTAACCCATTGAGTTTCACCAAGGTTGATCTCTACTCATTACGTTTAGCCACATTGTATTCTCTACGATACATAAAATTGCACGACCGATCGTCCAGAATTGTCTTGTGTGTTAGCATTAAAAATATAACATTGCGTGTTGAGTAACGATCAACAGCGACAAGACATTCGGTTTGATAAATCATTGAGATGTCGATCTCGACGCTGATAGAGCTTGGAAAAGACTCATTGTGTGCATGTGCGGCGGCGACATGTATCGCTATGGCACAGGAATATGACGACCAATTGTCACCAAAATTGCACCATAATTAATTGTCACACCTACTATGCCATCGCTACTGTGGTACGTGTGTCCGCAGCCAATTGGTATGGAAAAATGCAGATTTTCTGTGATAGGTGGCTTTAGGTGCAGTTAGTATGCTTTATTTATAACTCAATCGTGCTATTATGCACGAAATATAGAGTCATATAACATATTTACAGTGTATTTACATAATGTGACATTTGGCCGTCGAATTCGGGGTCCTTTGTTTGTGTAATCATCATCATTATTATCATCATCAACATGATCATCATCATCATCATCATCATCATCGTCGTCATCATCATCGCCAAGATAGTAATAAAATGAAATATACACAAACAATGCTTAGTCGTAAACCATATAATTATGTAGAATGTCTTTCCCAACATGGCCATAGCACACGTGTTACCCCATAAATTTTGATATTGGAATAGTTAGAAATTAGACATGAAAAATAACACTAAAAACAGCGTCTTCACCATCGGTTTCAGTAGTAAAATAGGATTAAATCTGTATTAAATTATTTTTCCTCAAAATGTGTCTACATTGTTTACACGCCGTTCCCACGACACAACTTTCAAATTATATGTACAGCAGTGCGGAACACAAAGCTCACATCTTCTACTTTCATATGATATCTATTTTTTCCGTGTGTTAAACAAATATAGTCAAAACAGTTAATCCATGTAGATAATTAACACAGTTCCAATGCTATAGTATATACGTGCGTGTGTACACACTCTCCCCGCCTGTCTACCTTGTCTACAGTTGATTTCAACATAAAAACATGCAATGGACGGATCTACGTAAATTGTGAAAAACTATATATGCACATATACTTAGCTAGATCATATCATGAATCTCTACCCTGGCTATACGCCCGTAGAGATAATTCTACACCAGTTCAAGTGATGTGAAATTTTTCATGTTCAGATAGGGAAGTTTATAAACATTTTTTTTTAAACCAGTACAGCTAATATATTCTTAGTTAATATCGTTCCTCAGTAAATAGTGCATGTATTCCACTGTGTACGTAGTTCAAGAAGATCCTAACTCGATGTTGCATGAAATATGTCACTGTGTTGAGTCGAGTTTGATTGGCATCCTTTACAATCATGAACTTTCTCACGGGTAATCAATTCAATGTTTATTTCGATGTCGACTCACAAAAGTCACAGACAAATCATGCAATCTGGAGTGTAACACCCCCTATATTGTGAAATATATTATGAAGGAACAAGTAATAAATAAATATATATAGTCACTGAGTTGTTTTTTCAATGCTATAAAGTTCTCCGTCAGAACATTAAAACGTTCCCGTTGAATATGATCTCTACGATAGCCAAAGTATAAATTCATGACATGATCTAATACTTGGCGACCCAATCCTATATTCTATAAGAAATATATTCAGCATATACTGCAAATCATGCAATTTACTACGATATTGATGTTGGATTTAAATTTAAATACAAATGCATCTCAACATAATTACTTATTATACATGTATAAGTAATATTATGTTCCTTTTTACCCCCCCCCCCCCCCCCCAAATCGCACCATCGCCATGTCTCGGATAAATTCAGGATGACCGTCCTATCATTAAATTCTTGCCAACAAAGACCATTTTTCTCACATGGACACACGTGTACGATCAAATTGAAACCCCATTATCGCGTACCGGAAGTTGCATCATCCAAAATGGAAGGTTGGAAAAAATGTTCGGGACCCAAACAGTACGATTTTGTTGTAATTTTCATGACCTGAATGCGTCTTTATGGGACATATATTGGTCGTAGAAAGGTAGTTTGGGTATTTATCTACCTATTTTGATACCGGGAAAATTTCAAAAACGAATATTATTTTGTGTATTTTGGAGCGCGAACCTCCATGTGGCTTTAAGGCAACAGTTAGACTAAAATACATCATGCATTATGACCGTAAGATATCACTCTTTCCGATAAATGCTGCGTTTTGTATTGATTTATTGTATTTGATTCCAATCTACTATATATTTTGAGACTTCCGTATATATATCTGTGTGTATATATATATGTGTGTGGGTACTTCATACAATCGAATACGGCTGCGCGGATTGCAATTGAGCTCAAACTTCCTATCTAAGGGTAAAATCCCACGGACACCATCGGCGTCGCATTTTGGACAAGCTCAGAGCACCGCTTCTCCCTCCCAACCACAAAAAATGGCACCGTGGGGTTTAACACACC
Organism: Siphonodentalium dalli; assembly: GCA_032622095.1. Classification (NCBI taxonomy): domain Eukaryota; kingdom Metazoa; phylum Mollusca; class Scaphopoda; order Gadilida; family Siphonodentaliidae; genus Siphonodentalium; species Siphonodentalium dalli. The sequence goes on from CP136062.1 coordinate 154,414,836, forward strand.
AACGCTCCTTATATCTTCCATATTGGGAGATGTATCCGGTTAACGCTCTTTATATAGTCATCGACGTATTTATCTAAGAGGCGTAACTCTACATTTTGTATTAGTTTTCGCTATCGAGAACTACATAGCCGTGATCTCCCAAGCCGTGAATGCCAACAACAATTACTCTTTTAGGGACGGGTACCATTAGTTAATATAGCCGTGAATGCCAACAACAACGACATAATGCCAACAACAACGACTCTTTTAGGGACGGGTACCATTAGTTAATATAGCCGTGTTGGCCACCCAAGCCGTGGATGCCAACAACAACGACAAGCCGTAAATGCCAACAACAACGACAAGCCGTGAATGCCAACAACAACGACATTGTTGGCATACCTCTTTTAGGGACGGGTGCCAACAACAACAAGCGGGAACTACATAGCCGTGATCTCCCAAGCCGTGAATGCCAACAACAATGAATATAGCCGTGAATGCCAACAACAACGACGGGCGGTGTAGATACGCTTGTCGTGGCCGTAGTATAAGTCATCGAATAATAATTATCTCCTACAAACCTAACTAACACTCATTGTATACCGGCATTCGCCAAATATTGATAACATGTACACCATTATATATTGACTAACACCAAAATCAAAACATAGGTTAACGGGCTCACGCCCCAGATGGCTCCTTGGGCGCTGATGAATGTCCTCGGGCGGCAATATACGCTTGTCGTGCCGTAGTATAAGCCGTCGAATAATTATCTCCTCCAAAATCAACTAACACTACTTAATTGACAACACTTCCTTTACAGAAATTGTGTATATATATACAATAATTTTACAAAACCTATTAAAAACAACCCAAAAAAATCACAAAAACCAAAAAAATAAATATATTCACTGTGTATATATATACATTCACATATACCATTATACTATACTATACTATGGGGGGTTTGGGATTTCTCCCGGGAAGATTTGAAAGGGGCGGAACCCCTCTCCTACAACCCACTTATGAATTTTAATTTGAAACATGGTATGGTATAACATAAGCATGAATCGGTGAGATGAAAATGAAAATGATCTATTTTTAGTTTTGTTGGCTTCTTTTTTCTTCGGTTTGGTATTGCTGTTGTTGATGCTGTGGCTGTGTCTGAGTCGGAGCTGGATTTTTCTTCTGTTTTTTCCTGCTTTCCCCGTGGAGGAGGGTTTTTAGACAAGTATATATTCTCTTCTTGAATTTTGATGATGCCTTGTGCGGGGTCCAGCTCGTCTGGTCCTCTGTATATATGGTGATCCCTCAGCAGGAAGAAATCGCGGTTGGTGATTGGATATTTCATTCCTGCTGCGTGGTGTTCGAGAATCGCATCTTTGAGGTCATCACGCTCTTGTTCGACCTGATGTGGTGTTGGCGACGCCGGCTTCACCTCGTACTTCGGCGTCGGAGGGACGGAGATTGTGCTATCCGCCCCTGGTGGAGAAAGGCTGGGTGGTGTTTCCATCTAAACGTCGAAACTGGCGGCAGGAACATCGGGGGTGGTATCCGCGTCCCTGTCTCCGCTTGTCTCTGTGACGACAGCAGGGATCTCCGGCAGATCTACGGAGTCCCTGCTAGCTGGTCTGATGTCACCTGTCTCCATGCAGGCCGGGTCGTCTGTGCGTCTCTCAGACAACTCCGGCCTACCGGCTGTGACACTGGATGGTTGAACCACACGGGGAGGGGTGACCGGCAGATCAACAGTCACCCCCTTCTTTTTCTTCCATTTCGCCCGTCTGGCTGCGTCCCTTCTCCTTCGAGCTGGCGTCTTTCTCTTAGGAGGCTCCTCTTTCATGGTACGGCTGGTCTTGGCGTTCCTGCTCCGGGTAGAAGATCTCTGGATACCAGCATCCTCCGTCCGGAATTCAACACAAAGAACCAAATAGCCCCTGTTAGACTGGAGACTCCAGCTAACAGTGTCCACTATTTGAGATCTTTGTATTGCAGCTAACGCGGCGTCAGGGATTAGCTCCATTGTCCATCGCTCTAAGCCTAATCCAATACCGTCTCACTCGCCGGCATCAGCACGAGGGCGGTTGCTTCCAATAAAGGTTACAGACCGCACAACTCACTCGTACCGACGCTCTGACAAAAAGGAACTAATTAAGCCAAATAAAATCTGACTTGTTCGCTCCACCTTCTGCCAGAGTCACATATACCATTTTTTGTTTTACTATGGGGGGGTTTGGGATTTGACCAGGGAGGATTTGAAAGGGGCGGCACCCCTTTCCTACAACCAACTGTTGAATTTAATGAGATACATGTTATGGTAATACATAAGCATGAATTGGTGAAGGTGAAAAGGAAATGATCTAGACATAATTATTTCTTTTTCTTGGCTTTCTTTTTTTTCTGTGTTGGAGTTCTGTTTGTTGTTGTTGTTGTTGGAGTTATGTTTGCTGTTGTTGTTGTTGGAGCACAGATGCCTGTTCTTCTTCCCGTTGTTGTTGATGGAGCGTAGCATCATTGTCAGAATATATATCTGCCATTGCTCTCTCATGTCTTTGTTGTTCTTCATGTCTTTGTTGTTTTTCTTCTACCAACCATCTCATGGTGTCTGCGATTAACTCCTCGTTTGAACGGGTGGCGGCTGTGCTGGTGTTGTCGCTAGTGATGGTAGAGCTGGGGGACACCGAGATGTGTTGGTAATCCGGTGTCCGAGGTGTAAAACTATCCAGTTCCACGTCGAAGCTGGCGGCAGGAACATCTGGGGTGGTATCCACGTCCCTGTCTCCGCTAGCCTCGACGACGACAGCAGGGACCTCCGGCAGATCCACGGAATCCCTGCTAGCTGGTACTATGTCGTCAGTCTCCATGCAGGTCGAGTCGTCTGGGCGTCTCTCAGACAACTTCGACCCGCCGGCTATGACTTTGGACGGCTGAGCCAGACGGGGAGGGGCGACTGGCCGATCTACAGTCACCCCCTTCTGCTTCTTCCATTTAGCCCATCTGGCAGCGTCCCTTCTCTTCTGTGAGGGTGTTTTTCTTTTGGGAGGCCCCTTCTTCATGTTACAGCGGGTCTTGGCGTCGTTCCTGTTCGCAGCAGAAGACTTCTGGGTACCAGCTTCTTCTGTCCTGAATTCTACACAGAGAACCAGAGAGCCCCTGTTAGCTTGTAGTGTCCAACTAACAGCATCAACTAACCGGCTTTTCTGTATAGCGGCCAACGCGGCTTCAGGGATTAGCTCCATAATCCGTCCCGAGCCTAATCCAAAACCATCTCAGTCTGGCGTCTCCACGAGGGCAGTTACAACCTGGGTCGCGACCGCACAACTCACTCGTGTAGACGCTCTAGCTGACGAGGAACTAATTAAGCCAAATAAAATCTGACTTGTTCGCTCCACTCGCAGCTTCACCCCACCCCGCTCCATTGTCTATCGTCGTTCATATTTATATCAACCAATAAACTACAACAAGAACATGAAGATGATTTCACTTACGCCCGCGCCACGGGAACCCATACAAATTGGGGGGAAAACGCAATCATTTCTATAACAGGCACTACCCGCCACCCGTATAATAACAAATTCACTTTCAGAAGCTAGAATCTGCTCTGGCAGCAAGTGGAGCGAACAAGTCAGATTTTATTTGGCTCTATTAGTTCCTTGTATTGTCAGAGCGTCGGTACGAGTGATTTGAGCGGTCTGTAACCTTAATTGGAAGCAACCGCCCTCGTGCTGATGCCGGCGAGTGAGACGGTTTTGGATTAGGCTTAGTGCGACGGACAATGGAGCTAATCCCTGACGCCGCGTTAGCAGCAATAGAGAGATCTCAAATTGCGGATATTGTTAGCTGGAATCTCCAGTCTAACAGAGGCTATTTGACTCTCTGTGTTGAATTTCGGACGGAAGATGCTGGAAACCAGAGACCTTCTACCCGGAGCAAGAAAGCCAAGACCAGCCGTATACCATGAAAGAAGAGCCTCCTAAGAAAAAGACGCCAGCTCGAAGGAGAAGGGACGCAGCCAGACGGGCGAAATGGAAGAAGAAGATGGGGGCGACCGTTGATCGACCGGTCACCCCTCCCCGTGTGGCTCAGCCGTCCAAAGTCATAGCCGGCGGGTCGAAGTTGTCTGAGAGACGCCCAGACGACTCGACCTGCATGGACACTGACGACATTGAACCAGCTAGCAGGGACTCCGTGGATCTGCCGGAGGTCCCTGCTGTCGTCGTCGAAGCTTGCGGAGACAGGGACGTGGATACCACCCCAGATGTTCCTGCCGCCAGCTTCGACGTGGAACTGGATAGCTATACACCTCGGACACCGGATTACCAACACACCCCGGTGTCCTCCAGCTCCACCAGCACCAGCACAGCCAACACCCTCTCTCATGAAGAGTATACGGCCCTTGCCCGTTCTGTGGAAAAGACTATCGCTGAGTCAAACAGAGTTATGGAAGAACAACGATTACGAACCGAACAAACCGAGAAAGAAAATGTCCGATGGATGAAAGAAAATGCTCAGCGACAGAAAGAATTACAACAGGAGCAGACAGAACGGGATAAAAGATACGAAGCTGCGATGCAACAATCCCAACAAACACTAGATGAAGCTCAACAACGGAAAACAAAGAAACCAAAGAAGAAAACATCATAATATGTCTAGACCATCTTTTTTTTTTTTTGTATTCATCTCATGCTATGTCGAAGTGTCATAACTTTCCATAGCCCCTATATCACTTCACAAGTGGGTTGTAGGAGAGGGGTTCCGCCCCTTTCAAATCTTCCCTGGGCTCACTCCCAAAACCCCTAATAAATAAAAAATAAAGCTAGAATCTACCATCACCGCCCCTCCGACGCTGAGGTATGAGGAGAGGCCGGCGTCGTCCATCACCAAAGAACGGATGGAAAAAGAACGAGAAATAATCAAAACAACGATTGTAACACACCACGCAGCAGGAACGACTTACCATCTTACCAAATACGAATTCTTCCTGCTGCGGGATCGCCAGCTCTACTTACATCGAGACAAAAGTGAGAGAACATCTGGAACAGTAACAGTCAATCCAACACAGACATATGGCAAATTCACACTGGCCTATTAGAAGCACCCACGACCACCAGAAAAAAAGAAAATGATCATAAAGAATCTCCAAATTGCTATCTTTTTTTCATTTTTTTTCTTATATTATTTCTCTAATAAAAGCAAAATCATGAGGGATTAAGGAAAGGGCCCTTCGGCCCTTTCGACAATCCCGGGGCTAGCTACCCCAAACAACCCAATTAAAAAAAAAACCTAGCGATCATGTCATACACATTCCACTCACCTAACAACACCAACCAAGTGGGATCCGGCTTGAAAACCGACCCAGCACTAGCTTGGGTGGGGTGCAGGAACTACAGACCCATAAGTGGTCATAGCTCTCAACGAGTTAGGAGCGGCATATACCAAAATATGCTCGTCCCGCTTGCCGCTCTGACATTTCTTCGGGAGCAGGACGGCTCACGGCTCAAGAACACACTGACATGTACTAAATGTATACATAATTTTAACAAAATAAAGAAATTACCAAAACAATATATAAAACCAAAAAAATCTATTGAATGTAATCATATATATATCTGTACAAAACCATTCACATATATCGTCAACTATTAAAGTCTATCTTGTACATTATCAATCAGATTTACTTCATTTATCAAAACCCAAATAATTCTGCACATAAAATTGTCCGAGTCTTCACTTACGCCCGTGCTATGGGATGTAGGGCGGTCCATACAGTAACAACGAAATAACCAAAACATACTGTCTCTGCGCATTTGGCTATAGCAGAATCGCGGTATGATGGTGCATTGAATCACATTGAATCACACGCTCTGCCTTGCGGTTGTTTTTTAAATAACTAACAAACTAACACTATTTTAAATTATAACACGGGCCTCGTTCCTTTTTCAGCGCACCATATGACACGCTCAGCTTAACCATATATTAAAGGGACCCACCGGGACACCCCTCACACCCTCACACCCCATATTAAAGCTCGTGGGCTCTTCCCCAAATAATCCATCCAATTAATTCAATCAAAGAGATAAGATTAATTCAATTGTGTCCGCTTTTGCCGTGTTCAGACATGACTATTTTCTGTGTGCTATATCTCCAACAACAACAAACCGTGGGGTGAAGGAGAAGATCACTCGATCTTTTCGACCATCCCGGGCGCTTCGCGCCCATCTACTCACTTTATTATTACAACAACGACATATGTTATTTTCTCTTTACCGCAACGGCCAAATGCATTTATCTTGATTAAAAAAGGCAGAAAAATGCGTGTTGTCTGATTGTCTGATTGTTATGTCTGTCGTTCCTAGGAACGGGGGACATTTTCATCGGAATCTTTTAGGGACGGGTACTGTCTGATTCTTATGTCTTCTTCATCTTAATCGGGTAAAATAAGGTCTAATCGGGTAAAATATTGAAAATCCAAAAATTAAATTAAAAAATTAATCAAAAAATTTAATTCAAAAATCCAGTAAATTAAAAATGCACAATTAACTCATGTTATAAAAAATAAATTAATATTAACTCATTGAAAAAAAAAATTTAATTCAAATATTAATTTAAAAAATCAAAAATTGTCATGTTTCTGACAAACGCCGCCAGTGGCGGGCTAACCTGCTAGTCTACTATATATTTTGAGAACTACGTAAATATATGTGTAAATATATGTGTATATATATTTGTCCTCTATAGACTCGAAAACGGCTGGACCGATTGGGCTCAAACTTCCCATCTAAGGGTAAAATGCCACGGGAATGGTCGTCGCTGTGTTTTGGAGAAGCTCCCAGCACCCATTCTCCCCAGTCACAAAAACGGCACTGTGGGGGTTAATCGCGCTGATAGTTAAAGAGCGTTCGTATCCGCAGTGTCGTTGATAAAGAGCGTCTATATACACGACGAGTATAAATACGGTTCCATTGACCGTCTCGAGACGAAATTTCGTACTTAATTTCGTACTTAGGGGTTCCAAAGAACGGGGGAGATTTGTATCGGGTCAGTTTTTCCGCGCGAGGAGACCTTGACCTTCAAACGGGTACCCACAAATGATCTATATGTGCGTGTCCTTTATAGACTCGAACCGATTGAGCTCAAACTTGCTAACTATGGGTACTTTTGTGCGGGAAGTGTCATGGACGGGTCAAATTGTGACCCATACCTGACCTTGAAAATGATCGATTCAAGGTCAAATCGTATAAAACTGGCGGATTTCGACGAATTTTTACACCTAAGTGCAGCACACGTGTCTCGGAAGCTGTTGCAATTGCTTTTTCGAACAAAGCCATGAAACGAACCACACTCTTATGACTAATGTGTAGGTTTTCTACACAAAATGTGTAGCCCTGCTACACAATCATTATTCAATTTTGATCTTAAACATATTTGTGTAGTATATGTGTAGTTTAATATTCGTACACATATTGTGTAACAATTTTTACACATAAATGGGTAAATTTTTACACATTTATACACAACTGTGTGTATAAAATCAACACATATCCCTTACACATTTTGTGTAGGTTCTTACACACACAGTTCGTAGACAAGAAATGCAAGTTCAGTACTCCGACCTGTGGGTATAGTATTAAAGATATATGCAGATTTATATGTTAAAACTTACATGGCGCATAGTGGGATGTAGTATTTTGTTCTGTACTGTGAGTTTTTGCTTTGAATGAACAAACCAGGGTCGAGGCGTGATTGCATAATATTAGTATTATTACAACAATCATAACAAGAGTCTAAGCGCAGTAATCGCCATGAAAGTTTTAACAAATAAATCCTCATATACTATTAATACTATACCCACACATTGGAATTCCGAACTTACATCCTTGTCTACGATCGCTGTAGATTGTATTCCAAAAAATATACTCAAACAATATGGCCGTCACGTAGCAGACTATGAAACTGAAGGCATCGCAATGCGCATGCTCGACGTTCTTACACAATTGCGTGAAACAAAATATACACATTATGTGTAGAACGGCACTGGTCAATGTATTTGTATGTAAAACTACAAATTGCTATGTGTATTAACCGGGTTTACACATTTGATGTGTAATAGCTTCTACACATTAGTTATAAGAGTGCACGCCAGTGGCGGGCTAACCTGCTAGTCTATCTATACTATATATTTTGAGACTTCGTATATATGTACTTCATAGAATCCAAAACGCGTGTAAAGATTGAGCTCAAACTTCCTATGTAAGTGTCAAATCTCACCGACACGACCGTGGTCGCGGTTTAGGGAAGCTCAGAGCACCCGTTCTCCAATCTCAAATCACCGCAAAGGCACGGCGGGGGTTAATCAAGTGATTATTTAATGAGCGTTTGTTTTTGACGCATCTCTATAAAGAGCGTCTGTTTCCCATTCAACGTTATTCGCATCTGCAGAGTTATACGGGAACGCAAACGTTATCGCTCGAAATTTATTCCCTGCGAGCACGGATGGCGCGCTTTGTTTTTACAGTATATATACCGAAATCATCCCACATAATCACGAATATAGCATCAGATTTCTCCCCAGATATACCGTTATAAAGCTACTGGAATCTGCCAATCTACGGGAAATTCCAGGGAATGCTGATTGAGCTCAAACTTGCTACCTACGGGAAGTGTCATATATATGAGTGTGTCCTTTATAGACTCTAACCGATTGAGCTCAAACTTGCCCAAGCCGTAAATATCAACAACAACGATATTGCTACCTACGGGGAGCAACGTTATTAGCATCTGCAGAATTATGCAGAGAGAAAGTGCTTTCCTATTTTTAGAACGCAACACATGTTTACGTCGCGTTGGTGATTGGGGTTCACAACGGGGTTAATTGACTGTCCGCTCTTTGCGACGATGAGGTTCACGGCGGGGACTATTGACCAAACACTCACAATTTCGTCTTTTGCATCAGATACCAACACCTCGACCGATCGGGACGAAACTTGGTACGTGAGTGTAGTTTGACCAGGTGGTCGTCGCTGTCGTATTGGCGAGCCCGTGCGACGCCCGTGCAGCGCATGCGCAGACGAGATATCGGAAACGGGTGGAGCTATCGACTTGAAATTTGGTATGTGAATGTATCTTGCCCCGGATACGAATTTTATCGGGTCGCCGAGCCGTGCGACGCCAGATTCGCGCATGCGTGAAATTTGGTTTTTGAGTAGCCCGGTCCTGTACGGGGTTACATTGAAAAACTAAAATTAATGGATCGACCAAAGCCATCGGACGAATGCCGCCAGTGGCGGGCTAACCTGCTAGTCTATCTATACTATATATTTTGAGACTTCGTATATATGTATGTATGTACTTCATAGAATCCAAAACGCGTGTACATATTGAGCTCAAACTTCCTATGTAAGTGTCAAATCTCACCGACACGACCGTGGTCGCAGTTTAGAGAAGCTCAGAGCACCCGTTCTCCAATCTCAAATCACCGCAAAGGCACGGCGTAGGTTAATCAAGTGATTATTTAATGAGCGTTTGTTTTTGACGCATCTCTATAAAGAGCGTCTGTTTGCCATTCAACGTTATTTGCATCTGCAGAGAGATATACGGAACATACATTAAATTTAAAAAACATTTGTTTCTGACCAACCCTGCGAGCACGGATGGCGCGCTTTGTTTTTACAGTATATAGTTATATACCGAAATCATCCCAGATAATCACGAATATAGCATCAGATTTCTCCCCAGATAATACCGTTATAAAGCTACTGGAATCTGCCAATATACGGGAAATTCCAGGGAATGCCGATTGAGCTCAAACTTGCTACCCACGGGAAGTGTCATATATATGAGTGTGTCCTTTATAGACTCGAACCGATTGAGCTCAAACTTGCTAAATAAGAAAATAGCACCCAAGCCGTAAATATCAACAACAACGATATTGCTACCTAAGGGGAGCAACGTTATTAGCATCTGCAGAATTATGCAGAGAGAAAGTGCTTTCCTATTTTTAGAACGCAACACATGTTTACGTCGCGTTGGTGATTGAGGTTCTCAACGGGGTTAATTGACTGTCCGCTCTTTGCGACGATGAGGTTCACGGCGGGGACTATTGACCAACACTCACAATTTCGTCTTTTGCATCAGATACCAACACCTCGACCGATCGGGACAAAACTTGGTACGTGAGTGTAGTTTGACCAGGTGGTCGACCCTGTCGTATTGGCGAGCCCGTGCGACGCCCGTGCAGCGCATGCGCAGACGAGATATCGGAAACGGGTGGAGCTATCGACTTGAAATTTGGTATGTGAATGTATCTTGCGCCGGGTACAAATTTTATCGGGTCGCCGAGCCCGTGCGACGCCCGTGCAGCGCATGCGCAGACGAGATCTAGGAAACGGGTGGAGCTATCGATTTGAAATTTGCTATGTGAATGTATCTTGCACCGGGTACAAATTTTATCGGGTCGCCGAGCCCGTGCGACGCCAGCTTCGCGCATGCGCAGACCAGATCTCGGAAACGGGTGGAGCTACCGGGTACAATTTTTTCTTATTGAAACGCGTGGAGCTAAAAATTAAAAACAAATATATAAAAAAATGTCATGTTTCGGACAAGCCGCCGGTGGCGGGCTAACCTGCTAGTCTCATATATATTTTGAAGACCTCTGTCTGTATGTTTGTCTGTCTGTCATTAATACAAATTTACGATTCTCGACCGATCGGAACGAAACTTGGTACGTGTGTGTAGTTTGACCAGGCGGTGAACGTTGTCGTATTGGCGAGCCCGTGCGGCGCCCGCTTCGCGCATGCGCAGACGAGATCTCGGAAACGGGTGGAGCTATCGACTTGAAATTTACTATGTGAATGTATCTTGCCCCGGATACGAATTTTATCGGTGTCGCCGAGCCCGGGCCGTGCGACACCAGCTTCGCGCATGCGCAGACGAGATCTCGGAAACGGGTGGAGCTATCGACTTGAAATTTGCTATGTGAATGTATCTTGCCCCGGATACGAATTTTATCGGGTCGCCGAGCCCGTGCGACGCCAGCTTCGCGCATGCGCAGACGAGATCTCGGAAACGGGTGCTATCGACTTGAAATTTGGTTTTTGAAACGGGTGGAGCTATCGACTTGAAATTTGGTTTTTGAATAGCCCGGACAACGTCGGGCTCATCGGCTAGTACTATATATTTTGAGACTTCGTATATATGTATGTATGTACTTCATAGAATCCAAAACGCGTGTAAAGATTGAGCTCAAACTTCCTATGTCAGTGTCAAATCCCACCGACACGACCGTGGTCGCAGTTTAGAGAAGCTCAGAGCACCCGTTCTCCAATCTCAAATCACCGCAAAGGCACGGCGTGGGTTAATCAAGTGATTATTTAATGAGCGTTTGTTTTTGACGCATCTCTATAAAGAGCGTCTGTTTGCCATTCAACGTTATTTGCATCTGCAGAGAGATATACGGAACATACATTAAATTTAAAAAACATTTGTTTCTGACCAACCCTGCGAGCACGGATGGCGCGCTTTGTTTTTACAGTATATAGTTATATACCGAAATCATCCCAGATAATCACGAATATAGCATCAGATTTCTCCCCAGATATACCGTTATAAAGCTACTGGAATCTGCCAATCTACGGGAAATTCCAGGGAATGCCGATTGAGCTCAAACTTGCTACCCACGGGAAGTGTCATATATATGAGTGTGTCCTTTATAGACTCGAACCGATTGAGCTCAAACTTGCTAAATAAGAAAATAGCCCCAAGCCGTAAATATCAACAACAACGATATTGCTACCTACGGGGAGCAACGTTATTAGCATCTGCAGAATTATGCAGAGAGAAAGTGCTTTCCTATTTTTAGAACGCAACACATGTTTACGTTGCGTTGGTGATTGAGGTTCACAACGGGGTTAATTGACTGTCCGCTCTTTGCGACGATGAGGTTCACGGCGGGGACTATTGACCAACACTCACAATTTCGTCTTTTGCATCAGATACCAACACCTCGACCGATCTGGACGAAACTTGGTACGTGAGTGTAGTTTGACCAGCTGGTCGTCGCTGTCGTATTGGCGAGCCCGTGCGACGCCCGTGCAGCGCATGCGCAGACGAGATATCGGAAACGGGTGGAGCTATCGACTTGAAATTTGGTATGTGAATGTATCTTGCGCCGGGTACAAATTTTATCGGGTCGCCGAGCCCGTGCGACGCCCGTGCAGCGCATGCGCAGACGAGATCTAGGAAACGAGTGGAGCTATCGACTTGAAATTTGCTATGTGAATGTATCTTGCACCGGGTACAAATTTTATCGGGTCGCCGAGCCCGTGCGACGCCAGCTTCGCGCATGCGCAGACCAGATCTCGGAAACGGGTGGAGCTACCGGGTACAAATTGTACTTATTGAAACGCGTGGAGCTAAAAATTAAAAAAATATATATAAAAAAATGTCATGTTTCGGACAAGCCGCCGGTGGCGGGCTAACCTGCTAGTACTATATATTTTGAGACTTCGTATATATGTATGTATGTACTTCATAGAATCCAAAACGCGTGTAAAGATTGAGCTCAAACTTCCTATGTCAGTGTCAAATCCCACCGACACGACCGTGGTCGCAGTTTAGAGAAGCTCAGAGCACCCGTTCTCCAATCTCAAATCACCGCAAAGGCACGGCGTGGGTTAATCAAGTGATTATTTAATGAGCGTTTGTTTTTGACGCATCTCTATAAAGAGCGTCTGTTTGCCATTCAACGTTATTTGCATCTGCAGAGAGATATACGGAACATACATTAAATTTAAAAAACATTTGTTTCTGACCAACCCTGCGAGCACGGATGGCGCGCTTTGTTTTTACAGTATATAGTTATATACCGAAATCATCCCAGATAATCACGAATATAGCATCAGATTTCTCCCCAGATATACCGTTATAAAGCTACTGGAATCTGCCAATATACGGGAAATTCCAGGGAATGCCGATTGAGCTCAAACTTGCTACCCACGGGAAGTGTCATATATATGAGTGTGTCCTTTATAGACTCGAACCGATTGAGCTCAAACTTGCTAAATAAGAAAATAGCCCCCAAGCCGTAAATATCAACAACAACGATATTGCTACCTACGGGGAGCAACGTTATTAGCATCTGCAGAATTATGCAGAGAGAAAGTGCTTTCCTATTTTTAGAACGCAACACATGTTTACGTCGCGTTGGTGATTGAGGTTCACAACGGGGTTAATTGACTGTCCGCGCTTTGCGACGATGAGGTTCACGGCGGGGACTATTGACCAACACTCACAATTTCGTCTTTTGCATCAGATACCAACACCTCGACCGATCGGGACGAAACTTGGTACGTGAGTGTAGTTTGACCAGTTGGTCGTCGCTGTCGTATTGGCGAGCCCGTGCGACGCCCGTGCAGCGCATGCGCAGACGATATATCGGAAACGGATGGAGCTATCGACTTGAAATTTGGTATGTGAATGTATCTTGCGCCGGGTACAAATTTTATCGGGTCGCCGAGCCCGTGCGACGCCAGCTTCGCGCATGCGCAGACGAGATCTAGGAAACGGGTGGAGCTATCGACTTGAAATTTGCTATGTGAATGTATCTTGCACCGGGTACAAATTTTATCGGGTCGCCGAGCCCGTGCGACGCCAGCTTCGCGCATGCGCAGACCAGATCTCGGAAACGGGTGGAGCTACCGGGTACAAATTTTTCTTATTGAAACGCGTGGAGCTAAAAATTAAAACAAAATATATAAAAAAATGTCATGTTTCGGACAAGCCGCCGGTGGCGGGCTAAGCTGCTAGTCTATACTATATATTTTGAGACTTCGTATATGTGTGTGTGTGTGTGTGTGTGTGTGTACTTCATAGAATCCAAAACGCGTGTACAGATTGAGATCAAATTTCGTATGTAAGTGTAAAATCCCACCGACACCGCCGTAGTCGCGGTTTAGAGAAGCTCAGAGCACCCGTTCTCCAATCTCAAATCACCGCAAAGGCACGGCGGGGGTTAATCAAGTGATTATTTAATGAGCGTTTGTTTTTGACGCATCTCTATAAAGAGCGTCTGTTTCCCATTCAACGTTATTCGCATCTGCAGAGTTATACGGGAACGCAAACGTTATCGCTCGAAATTTATTCCCTGCGAGCACGGATGGCGCGCTCTGTTTTTACAGTATATAATTATATACCGAAATCATCCCAGATAATCACGAATATAGCATCAGATTTCTCCCCAGATATACCGTTATAAAGCTACTGGAATCTGCCAATCTACGGGAAATTCCAGGGAATGCCGATTGAGCTCAAACTTGCTACCTACGGGAAGTGTCATATATATGAGTGTGTCCTTTATAGACTCTAACCGATTGAGCTCAAACTTGCTAAATAAGAAAATAGTCCCCAAGCCGTAAATATCAACAACAACGATATTACTAACTACACGTTTTCGGCAATGTGAAAGTTTTCGGGGAGCCGTGATGCCAACAACAACGACCCGAAGACAGATTTCCCGACGGGAAGCGTTTGTTTTAAATTCAATGCAATGTTATCGTAGAGAGATTTCACGAAACAAAGAATGCGTTGTCTGTCGTTCCTAGGAAGGGGGGATTTCTACGGGTAAATTTTTCCGCCAGAAACAAAAAAATTAATTAAAACAATTTAATAAAAACAATTTAAAATTAAAAAAAATTAACAATAAAATAACAATTCAGAAACGAAATATATTAAATTTAAAAAACATTAAATTCATATTCAAAAATAAAAAACAAAAATAAATAAAAACAAAATAATTACAAAAATGTCATGTTTCTGAAACAAAGCCATGGGACGAATGCCGCCAGTGGCGGGCTAACCTGCTAGTCTATACTATATATTTTGAGACTTCGTATATATGTGTGTGTGTACTTCATAGAATCCAAAACGCGTGTACAGATTGAGCTCAAACTTCCTATGTAAGTGTCAAATCCCACCGACACGACCGTGGTCGCGGTTTAGAGAAGCTCAGAACACCCGTTCTCCAATCTCAAATCACCGCAAAGGCACGGCGGGGGTTAATCAAGTGATTATTTAATGAGCGTTTGTTTTTGACGCATCTCTATAAAGAGCGTCTGTTTGCCATTCAACGTTATTTGCATCTGCAGAGAGATATACGGTACATACATTAAATTAAAAAAACATTTGTTTCTGACCAACCCTGCGAGCACGGATGGCGCGCTTGTTTTTACAGTATATAGTTATATACCGAAATCATCCCAGATAATCACGAATATAGCATCAGATTTCTCCCCAGATATACCGTTATAAAGCTACTGGAATCTGCCAATCTACGGGAAATTCCAGGGAATGCCGATTGAGCTCAAACTTGCTACCCACGGGAAGTGTCATATATATGAGTGTGTCCTTTATAGACTCGAACCGATTGAGCTCAAACTTGCTAAATAAGAAAATAGCCCCCAAGCCGTAAATATCAACAACAACGATATTACTAAATACACGTTTTCGGCAATGTGAGAGTTTTCGGGGAGCCGTGATGCCAACAACAACGACCGAAGCCCTGAATGCCAACAACAGATTCAATGCAATGTTATCTATTATGCAGAGAGATTTCACGACATTACGACGGGTACGGCAGACTCAAAATATTATGCAGACAGATTTCCCGACGGGAAGCGTTTGTTTTAAATTCAATGCAATGTTATCGTAGAGAGATTTCACGAAACAAAGAATGCGTTGTCTGTCGTTCCTAGGAAGGGGGGATTTCTACGGGTAAATTTTTCCGCCAGAAACAAAAAAATTAATTAAAACAATTTACAATTTAATTAAAACAATTTAAAATTAAAAAAAAGTAACAATAAAAAAACAATTCAGAAACAAAATATATTAAATTTAAAAAACATTAAATTCATATTCAAAAATGTCATGTTTCTGAAACAAAGCCATGGGACGAATGCCGCCAGTGGCGGGCTAACCTGCTAGTACTATATATTTTGAGACTTCGTATATATGTATGTATGTACTTCATAGAATCCAAAACGCGTGTAAAGATTGAGCTCAAACTTCCTATGTCAGTGTCAAATCTCACCGACACGACCGTGGTCGCAGTTTAGAGAAGCTCAGAGCACCCGTTCTCCAATCTCAAATCACCGCAAAGGCACGGCGTGGGTTAATCAAGTGATTATTTAATGAGCGTTTGTTTTTGACGCATCTCTATAAAGAGCGTCTGTTTGCCATTCAACGTTATTTGCATCTGCAGAGAGATATACGGAACATACATTAAATTAAAAAAACATTTGTTTCTGACCAACCCTGCGAGCACGGATGGCGCGCTTTGTTTTTACAGTATATAGTTATATACCGAAATCATCCCAGATAATCACGAATATAGCATCAGATTTCTCCCCAGATATACCGTTATAAAGCTACTGGAATCTGCCAATCTACGGGAAATTCCAGGGAATGCCGATTGAGCTTAAACTTGCTACCCACGGGAAGTGTCATATATATGAGTGTGTCCTTTATAGACTCGAACCGATTGAGCTCAAACTTGCTAAATAAGAAAATAGCCCCCCAAGCCGTAAATATCAACAACAACGATATTGCTACCTACGGGGAGCAACGTTATTAGCATCTGCAGAATTATGCAGAGAGAAAGTGCTTTACTATTTTTAGAACGCAACACATGTTTACGTCGCGTTGGTGATTGAGGTTCACAACGGGGTTAATTGACTGTCCGCTCTTTGCGACGATGAGGTTCACGGCGGGGACTATTGACCAACACTCACAATTTCGTCTTTTGCATCAGATACCAAAACCTCGACCGATCTGGACGAAACTTGGTACGTGAGTGTAGTTTGACCAGTTGGTCGTCGCTGTCGTATTGGCGAGCCCGTGCGACGCCCGTGCAGCGCATGCGCAGACGAGATATCGGAAACGGGTGGAGCTATCGACTTGAAGTTTGGTATGTGAATGTATCTTGCGCCGGGTACAAATTTTATCGGGTCGCCGAGCCCGTGCGACGCCCGTGCAGCGCATGCGCAGACGAGATCTAGGAAACGGGTGGAGATATCGACTTGAAATTTGCTATGTGAATGTATCTTGCGCCGGGTACAAATTTTATCGGGTCGCCGAGCCCGTGCGACGCCAGCTTCGCGCATGCGCAGACCAGATCTCGGAAACGGGTGGAGCTACCGGGTACAAATTGTACTTATTGAAACGCGTGGAGCTAAAAATTAAAAAAATATATATACAAAAATGTCATGTTTCGGACAAGCCGCCGGTGGCGGGCTAACCTGCTAGTACTATATATTTTGAGACTTCGTATATATGTATGTATGTACTTCATAGAATCCAAAACGCGTGTAAAGATTGAGCTCAAACTTCCTATGTCAGTGTCAAATCCCACCGACACGACCGTGGTCGCAGTTTAGAGAAGCTCAGAGCACCCGTTCTCCAATCTCAAATCACCGCAAAGGCACGGCGTGGGTTAATCAAGTGATTATTTAATGAGCGTTTGTTTTTGACGCATCTCTATAAAGAGCGTCTGTTTGCCATTCAACGTTATTTGCATCTGCAGAGAGATATACGGAACATACATTAAATTTAAAAAACATTTGTTTCTGACCAACCCTGCGAGCACGGATGGCGCGCTTTGTTTTTACAGTATATAGTTATATACCGAAATCATCCCAGATAATCACGAATATAGCATCAGATTTCTCCCCAGATATACCGTTATAAAGCTACTGGAATCTGCCAATATACGGGAAATTCCAGGGAATGCCGATTGAGCTCAAACTTGCTACCCACGGGAAGTGTCATATATATGAGTGTGTCCTTTATAGACTCGAACCGATTGAGCTCAAACTTGCTAAATAAGAAAATAGCCCCCAAGCCGTAAATATCAACAACAACGATATTGCTACCTACGGGGAGCAACGTTATTAGCATCTGCAGAATTATGCAGAGAGAAAGTGCTTTCCTATTTTTAGAACGCAACACATGTTTACGTCGCGTTGGTGATTGAGGTTCACAACGGGGTTAATTGACTGTCCGCTCTTTGCGACGATGAGGTTCACGGCGGGGACTATTGACCAACACTCACAATTTCGTCTTTTGCATCAGATACCAACACCTCGACCGATCGGGACGAAACTTGGTACGTGAGTGTAGTTTGACCAGTTGGTCGTCGCTGTCGTATTGGCGAGCCCGTGCGACGCCCGTGCAGCGCATGCGCAGACGAGATATCGGAAACGGATGGAGCTATCGACTTGAAATTTGGTATGTGAATGTATCTTGCGCCGGGTACAAATTTAATCGGGTCGCCGAGCCCGTGCGACGCCCGTGCAGCGCATGCGCAGACGAGATCTAGGAAACGGGTGGAGCTATCGACTTGAAATTTGCTATGTGAATGTATCTTGCACCGGGTACAAATTTTATCGGGTCGCCGAGCCCGTGCGACGCCAGCTTCGCGCATGCGCAGACCAGATCTCGGAAACGGGTGGAGCTACCGGGTACAAATTTTTCTTATTGAAACGCGTGGAGCTAAAAATTAAAAAAAAATATATAAAAAAATGTCATGTTTCGGGCAAGCCGCCGGTGGCGGGCTAAGCTGCTAGTCTATACTATATATTTTGAGACTTCGTATATGTGTGTGTGTGTGTGTGTGTACTTCATAGAATCCAAAACGCGTGTACAGATTGAGATCAAATTTCGTATGTAAGTGTAAAATCCCACCGACACCGCCGTAGTCGCGGTTTAGGGAAGCTCAGAGCACCCGTTCTCCAATCTCAAATCACCGCAAAGGCACGGCGGGGGTTAATCAAGTGATTATTTAATGAGCGTTTGTTTTTGACGCATCTCTATAAAGAGCGTCTGTTTCCCATTCAACGTTATTCGCATCTGCAGAGTTATACGGGAACGCAAACGTTATCGCTCGAAATTTATTCCCTGCGAGCACGGATGGCGCGCTCTGTTTTTACAGTATATACCTTTGGTATATACCGAAATCATCCCAGATAATCACGAATATAGCATCAGATTTCTCCCCAGATATACCGTTATAAAGCTACTGGAATCTGCCAATCTACGGGAAATTCCAGGGAATGCCGATTGAGCTCAAACTTGCTACCTACGGGAAGTGTCATATATATGAGTGTGTCCTTTATAGACTCGAACCGATTGAGCTCAAACTTGCTAAATAAGAAAATAGCCCCCAAGCCGTAAATATCAACAACAACGATATTGCTACCTACGGGGAGCAACGTTATTAGCATCTGCAGAATTATGCAGAGAGAAAGTGCTTTCCTATTTTTAGAACGCAACACATGTTTACGTCGCGTTGTTGATTGAGGTTCACAACGGGGTTAATTGACTGTCCGCTCTTTGCGACGACGAGGTTCACGGCGGGGACTATTGACCAACACTCACAATTTCGTCTTTTGCATCAGATACCAACACCTCGACCGATCGGGACCAAACTTGGTATGTGAGTGTAGTTTGACCAGGTGGTCGTCGCTGTCGTATTGACGAGCCCGTGCGACGCCCGTGCAGCGCATGCGCAGACGAGATATCGGAAACGGGTGGAGCTATCGACTTGAAATTTGGTATGTGAATGTATCTTGCGCCGGGTACAAATTTTATCGGGTCGCCGAGCCCGTGCGACGCCAGCTTCGCGCATGCGCAGACCAGATCTCGGAAACGGGTGGAGCTACCGGGTACAAATTTTTCTTATTGAAACGCGTGAAGCTAAAAATTAAAAAAAAATATTTTAAAAATGTCATGTTTCGGACAAGCCGCCGGTGGCGGGCTAACCTGCTAGTCCTATATATAATAACATATATGATTATGAACATTTAATACAAGATTTGACAGTAATGCATATAATGGTATAGATGGATTGATTGGAAAGGGGCCGATTAAACAATAAGCCCAAGGAATTGTGTTAAGTTATCTTATAAGCCACCCTTATGTTTCGCGCCGTCTCTCAATTAAATGGAGTCGGACGGGAAGGAATGGAAATATTATAATAATAGTAATGATGATGTCGTACGTGAGAGGTAGAGGAGAGCGAGAGAGAGGAGATGGATAGAGAGAAAATGATCAAAAGCTATATATTGAGAGCGAGAGAGATGGAGAGAAAAAGATCAAGCGAGATATAAATAAAGTCGATTAAAGTTGACGAAAAATCCGGCAACTGGATCTGGGCGTAAAGTCAGCTATATGGCGGGGTAACGCAACCGTACTTCCATGTAAACCAGGGCACATTTTCATGAAGCTTAAGGACTTAAGACGATCTTATAAGGGACTTAATCTAAGATGTAAGGTGGATCTTATGATGTCACTTTTCCGTTTCACGAACGCGTTTCATAAAACAATCTTAAGTCCATCTTAAGTAGAAAGTTAAGTTCCCGCGCTTTTAGGCTGGCTCTCGACAATTTGTTACAGCTATGCGCAGAAAATATTGGTTCTGTGTATGCTATAATAATGCCTGGGAACATTATTTGGTGATAGACAATAGGGCGTGTCTAGGCTAGCATAATGATGATATTGTAATGAAAGGGGAGATAATCATAATATAGTGATTGGTGTATAATGCATGTGCGCGCCTTCTAACATATATGTCAGATTCCACGCATACATATATGCATGCTTCAATACCTATTATATACTAACAGAACGATTATTTAAGTTATTAAAGGGACATTATAACTCTGGAGGTGAACCTTCACCAATTGCACATGCCACTAATGCCAGGGCATATGTTAGCTCCTTTTTGGGTTGCTGGTATTATAGGTTCTAATACATTATCCGTCTTTGAAACATTTTAGTAAAGAGCGTTTATAATTAACAACACGTGAATAGATGGTTCATAGTGACATATGTTTTATATATATGTTATTTGCGATATTGTTTTATTTCATATTTAATAAAAATGTGGTGTAGATGTAATAAATGTCTGAGATTCACGTCGGTGGATCATGATAAAATATACGGGTTTATTGTTTGTTATTATCCTTCCGATATATATACTGAGTACATATTTATCAAACAGATAAGTCACTATTATCATAGACGAGAAAAGTTTCGGACCAATTGTCACATGCAACATGATTACTGTTTACAGTACGATTGCGTGATTTGAGTAGCAAATAATGTCAAAGTCTATGAAAATGTATTCTTTTTGTTACAGCATGTACAGTCGGGTCTTGGCTGTTTACAGTTAGTATAGTGCATGGACACCCGGTCACACCCAGGGGATCGCGCAACTACTGGTCACGCCCCTGCTATAGCGTGCCAGTTGGTTATTAATTACTACCATTTCCGAAACATCCCTCCGTGTTCGCAAGATGTTATTCAGTTAAATTTATTTATTATAACATACACGAACAAGATCCCATCCATATTTCCGACAAAAGGCGGATCATAACTTGGGTCTTATAACGTTAAGATTATGTTAAGACACCTCACACAAGACTTAAAGTTAAGACCATATTAAGTTAGGACCTTGTTCGTGAAACGCACCTATGACTGAAGTTTGAACTTATGACCATCATAAGTCCCAACTATATATGTCAAAAGTTGCTTTCATGAAACTGGGCCCAGTATTCTAATTCACTCTGCAAACAGGTAAATCCAATTTCCGAGGCGCTGATCGGTCAATTGCCCAGGTGTAGCTGTCGTAGAATTATATGGTTATATGCCTTGACCACTGGCACTGATGCAATGCAATGCCAATGGCCCGTCCGCAATGTAATACCTGATTGGCCACGAAACTTACATTTATTAATATAATTTATACATATCCGATTTCATTTGTAGCTGTTTTACGTCGAATGAAGCTTGGGACTGATCGAGATCGCCATGGACCTTAGGTTAACCGACAGCATGCAGTATCCATTGGATGCATACTAATGGTTACCACACAACAGCCCAAATAATGTACACTCCCAACAACGTTCCACGTCGGTATATCGGTCAGATTTAATTAAAATTTATGACATATCAATACAATGCGATTAGAGTTCAAATAACACAATATAATTAGTCTTGCAATCTGCATAATTATACTCGTGTATTATGCGTGGTCAATGCCGTTAAACTTTTATATACTGAATACCCATTGATGAGTATTCATGCACCTTAAGAAATGTTCAGATAATAAGTTCATCCAGCTTGTCTGAACTTTTGCCACCAATAGATATGAACCATTCTGCGCTACTTTAATAGGTGAATGGAAAAAATCAATTTAGTATAGAAAGGGTTAACAGTCAACAACTGAATACCGTTCATTATGAAGAACTGAATACCGTGCATTATGAACAACTGAATACCGTGCATTATGAATGCTAGTTGGTGGCCTCTTACGTTGTTTCAATAACATATGAAGGTCAGATGTGCATGGGCAGATGGTGGGTGTCCACATGCAGGGTGGATACATTTATATATAATTATTTTCATTTTCAGGATGATATATACACGTGGTCGTCAATGAATAGACTATATGATATACCCCATCCACCAACCCGTGAACACAACTCAAACCAGATTTCCAAAATTGTCTCTATCTCTGCCCCCAGCTATTGGCTGGAAAAAGTTAAACACTTTCAATTTTTTTGTTTACTGTGGAATGTAATCTGTTGTGTCGTAAAAAGTGTGGTTACCATTGCTGAAACACACAATCTGCGCCACGTTATATATAAGTGCTCTGGCTTTTCAACCCGTATAAGAAAGCACCTCGGTAAACCACGATGAATGTACCATGGTACTTTGGCCCAAATATCATGGTATTACCAATATTTACCACAGTAAACAGTGGTACATAACAAACAACCCATGGTTTACCGTGGTGAACGCATGAGGTCCAAGACCTTGCATTGCGGTATACCAAGGATTTTGTTTTGTTATGTGCCACTGTTTACTGTGGTATACCGTGGTATACTAGTGGTATACCACATTAAACAGTGGTACATAACACAAAATCATTGGTATACCGAGGTCTATGATTTTAGACCTCAGTCGTGCACCACGGTAAACCATGATTTTGTTTGTTATGTACCACTGTTTACTTTGTAAACATTGGTAATACCGCGGTATTTTGGGCCATTTGATTATACCATGGTAAATTTATCGTGGTTTACCGAGGTGTTTTTTGTATAAGGGAATGAATCAACTAGTTTCAAGTAGCTTTGTTTGTGGAAGATATTAGTTTTTGAAAGAAAAAAAAACTGTCATTTTTACCAATGCAGAAATAAGCCATATCTGTGTTATATTAAAGATGGTCTATCTTTTCCCTGCAAGCTTTATATAGATTCGAGGGTATAACATAATAGATTTTATTTATAACATCTTATGACCTTCGTGAGAGAGTTTTAGATTAAAAATATGTTGGAAGACCATCTTTAAGTGTTCTGGCTTTTCAATGCACGTCCTCACTTTCTTTTGGGGATAGATAAGGAGAGATCGAATCGAACACGCTTGATTTACCATTAACAAACTTAGAACTCCTAAAATAACTGGTCGGCGCTACTGGCACCCTTATAAAGGCGTACAAGTATATTTACACACTGTCTGATAGTCTCGATATCCTCCCCCGCCAAAAGGTAGGACATTAAGTGGCTAGTGAGAATTTGTACTCGGAATGTCCGTCATGACATCCGGGAATGCTGTGGTTTGTACATTCTTCACAAGAATTCTCTTTGCATTTACGAGTTCATCTGCTCGAAGTGGTCCTACTCTACGAGAGTTATCTTTCTTTGCGTTGTCAGCAAAACGTAGGATCCACGAAGTAACACGACACAGTTTGTCAAGATTTGAGTATCGGTTAACGTCAATTACATTTTCGATGTTTGGCGGAATGTCACTTTTCAAATATTCATTAGTGGGTGGCGTATCCGCCTCACCTGCAGTGGTAAGGAGATAAATGGCTGGTTCTACAGGTAAGTTGTTCATCCGCCATTCTGGTCCACAAAGCCACATGTTGCACGATTTAAGCTGTTTTGCTGAGAGGCCGCGTGTTAGCACATCGGCCGGATTGTGCTCAGATGGGCAGTATTTCCAGTTCTCTACCTGCGATAATGTTTGTATCTCTTGGACGCGGTTCGAAACAAAGACTGAGAGTTTCTTGCTGGATCTGAGCCAACTCAACACAATAGTGCTATCTGTCCAGAATTGTACACTGATATCATGTATTGCTGGTTTCAGAGCATCGAGCGTGTGCACGCCTAAACGAGCTCCGATTGTAGCTGCCATTAACTCAAGACGTGGAATTGTCATGGACTTGAGAGGTGTCACTCGTGATTTCGCAGTGACGAATGAAAATCCCTTTGTCGTTTGTAAATAGCACACAGCTCCATATGCAGAGGCACTGGAATCCGCGAACACGTGTAGGACAGTGTCACCATCGGAATCAGATGCAGATCTAACCAAACATGGATATTGACGTGGGAGTTCGATTTGCATGGCTTCGTTGATATCTGAGCGTATCTGGTGCCATTGTGTACAGATTTCCTCAGGCAGAGGCGTGTCCCAGTCAAATGTTTCCTTCCACAATGTCTGTAGAAGAATTCTAGCTCGGACGGTTGTTGGAGAAAGTACACCAAGAGGATCAAATACGCGGGCAACATGCTGTAATATAATACGCTTTGTCACTGGTTCTTCTTTGTCCGTGTTGTGTTTGGCTGAACTTCGATCTTTGAACATAAGAATGTCCTGTTCTAGATCCCAGTCGATACCCAAAATCTTAACTTGTTGATCGGTTTCACGAAACTCTGATGCACTATAATTTGATGCCCAACTCCTTAAGTTGAAATTTGCTTTTTCCATAATGGTAGATGCTTCTCTGTAAAAATCTATTACATCACTAGTAGTTGAAAAACTGGTAACTATGTTGTCAACATATATGTTATCCTGCATAATTTGAGCAACCTCTGATGAATCACGTAATCCGCTCAAATGGCGGATGATGGTGCTATTAAGGATGAATGGCGAGCACTTTGCACCGAATAGAACTCTCTTAAAACGATAAACATTGAATTCACTCTCGGTGTTGGAAGGATCAGCCAGCCAAAAGAATCGGATCGCATCGCGATCACACGGCCCAAGACTCACATTCAGAAAAGCTTTTTCTATGTCTGTTGTGACGCCATATTGTCCGAGTCTAAATTTCATCAAAATCGATGATACGTTGTTCAGTAAGGGTGGGCCACTCTCTAAGCAATCGTTTAACGATGGCAAATCGCCTTGTGAACAACTACAGTCGAATACAATACGAACGGGTGTCGTCGGAGAATCCTTGATTACAGGGTGGTGTGGGAGCTTGTGGAGTTTGTTTGTTGTAGGAATGTCCGGTTTAGTTACGAGTTCAATGAAATCACGACCCAGTTGGTCTTGGATTATGGAGTTGTATGTATCCAACATTTTGCGATCTTTTGCTAGTCGCCTTGACATCGATCTGGTCCTGTAGTGTGCTATTTCGAGATTGGACGGCAAATCTGAGTGGTCTGGAAACCACGGAAGTTTCGCTTCGTATCTGCCGTCCTTGAACTGAATTGATTCGTCATAATATTCATTCATGAACTGTCGTTGTGAGTTATCTTGTTTGTCGACGATACCTATTGTCTCTAAATCCCAGAATCTCTTCAGTTCCATATCGTCAGGTTGGGTTAGCACATGCATCAATGAAGTAGTGGGGTTTTCAAAACTGCTTTCGCCATTGTATGGTCCACAAATTAAGTACCCAAGTTTCGATGCGACAGCTATTGGACCTTCATAAGTCTTTATGTAATGATTGTCAACAAAGGAATAATAATGATCGCTTCCTATGAGCAGCGAAACGTCGAATAATTCGCGACTATCGTTGAATGGATGAGCAAGCTTCAAGCTGACAAGTTTGTCTATGTGGCATCGGTTTCTCTGTATTATCGGAATCGGATGAGTAATGGTAGGAACAATCAGTGCGTTGACCTTTATGAATGAATTGTCGCATGCAACACTGATTGTAACTTCGTTGAGTTCTCGATATTTCGTCGAGTCTGATCCAAAGGTAGATATGTGCAAGGTTTCTGTTTTGTGAGAACGGAGTCCTAATTCTTCTGCACATTTGGTAGTGATGAACGAACGTTGTGATCCGTCATCGAATAATAAGTTTGCACTGAGATGTGTGGAAAGGCTCTCGTCATAAACTGTTGTCACAGCTGTTTTCAGAAACACTTGAGTTGTTTCACGTGTCGATGTAGTAGCAACAAGGGCCTCTGTGTTGTTTCGATCATCTTCGGATACTGTTTCAACGTCTTTGTTTCTGTGAATGCTGGTGTGGTGTTTTGACTTACATGCCAGGCAACGTTTTGTCGATCTGCACAGGCTAACTTTGTGCTTACCCAAGCAATTAAAACACAAGTTGTTATGTTTTATATACTCCACACGAGAGTTCACAGTTTTCATCTCTGTGCAGTCTGATGGGAAATGAGTCCCGTCACAAAATACGCACGATCTTGTGCTGGTATTAGAGGAAGGTGTAACTAGTGAGGTAACTGTCCCTCGTGGTTCTTCTGGGGGTGATTCCTGATGGCGAAATGTTGGTGCGCATGCCTCTAAAACTGCAACCTCTGCTTGTAAATTGTGGCGGAACTCCTGCAGTTTCCACTCTTTGTTTCCGTGTGTCCGGTAAAGGTTGCCCTTTAAATCTATAACGGAAGTTTGTCCCACAACATGGGTAGCAGCATCGACTCATAGGAACTTTCTGGTTTTCCGAGTGATTGCAATGTTCTCACAGAAGCTTCCAATTGATCGGTAAAGGAACGTAACGAATGGAAGTCGCTAGTTGGTCGAGGAAGTTCAATCAAACTTTCATATAGGCATCGATTATACGATGTGTTTGGCCAAACCGTGATTTGAGTATGTCGATGGCTTTATCGTAGTTTGTCCCAGTTAACGGAAGGCCCTCGATGCAGGCTTTGGCATCTCCCACGAGCAAGTTTTTGAGATAGGTAAATTTTTCAATATCTCGCATTTCAGTACATGAATTAATCGTTGAATGAAATATTTCCCAGAACGTCTGCCATTCCAGCATATCTCCGGAAAACTTAGGTAGATCTGTTTTAGGGAGATTTATTTTCAGTTGCGATTTTGGTGAAACTGAGTCTTTGTGTTCATCTGGATTCACTCTTTTAAGACTGAGAGAGTTCATTGCAATTTCAGCATCAACAATACGGGCGTTTAAACCACACAGGTATTCGTCAGCTTCCACCACAATGTCTTCAAGGGTATCATCGTTGATGAGGTCGACAAGTGTAGAATCCAATGCTTCCAAAGTCGCCATTTTCTTTTTCAGGTTCACCAGAACTGCAGTGGCATGACTGATGTTTTCAGTTATTAATGCCTCTTCCAATTGTTTTAATAGTTTCGAGCTTTGCCCGCGATGGGCTCGTCTGATTCTCATCTGTTTCTCTGCCATTATAACTCTACGGCTGGTTCGAGGGACCAATTTTGGGAATAGATAAGGAGAGATCGAATCGAACACGCTTGATTTACCATTAACAAACTTAGAACTCCTAAAATAACTGGTCGGCGCTACTGGCACCCTTATAAAGGCGTACAAGTATATTTACACACTGTCTGGTAGTCTCGATACTTTCCTCTCTCTCTCTCTCGCTCTCTCTCTCTCTCTCCCTCTCTCTCTCTCTCTCTCTCTCTCTGTATATATATATATATATATATATATATATATATATATATATATATATACATACAATCAATTTGGAACACGTTACGGCTTGAATTCGTTCGGAGCGTAGCATGCGGCACAACTCTATCTAAATATTCTTAAAATATAGTGACGAAAAAATATCCCATTTGATTATTATATCGCATTATATCACTGATTATATCAGAAAATATCGTTATAAAATCAATATATATTGATACAAGCGTTTCCGGACAGGTGTCTTCGATTCATGCATAGGTAATATTTTATAGCCCGGAAACTATATATAAAACGTATTTGTATCTGTAATTGATTCGACTCATATTAGAGACATTTCGCAAGATCACTATTACGATTACGGATAGGAATATAATAATATATTGTCCCATTAAGGTGGACACCATCACAATTTACCTACGATGGTTAATTGGTGAGAGGGCATATGCCCCACCTAAATAAATGGCACCTATGTATGCAGTTACACATATATTTGATGGAAAAATTAATGTGTGTCTCTTGCTCTTCCCATGTTCTTATCCGCACCACACGGATAATGTTGTAGCGTCCCCAAGCAGGAGCGGTGGCACTCCCTTGATACATCTGCACATAATTAAACTGAGTGTGGTATATTTCGTCTCACATAAGAACCCCCGTGCGCAAAGATCTAATTTTGGACGCAAACTGGCAGAATATTGTCCATAGCCGTAATCGTATTCGTGATTTTTCGAAAGGTGTATATTTATTATTTTATACCCCGGAAACTATATAAAACTTATTTGGTACTAGATATCCAAGTCAAATTTGTATTGGGTGTGTTAGTTCCTCAATTAAATGAATAGTTTATGATTGTCACAGGGTCCGGGAACATAAACAAATATTTATATTTCAATAATATAATAAAAATTAGAGCCACATGGCGGTTTGCGCTACCAAATACACTATAATAATATTCGCTTTTGAACGGGCATTATGTCCCAGAAAGACGCATTGAGGTCATATAAATACTTTGAACACGGTGTGTTTGTGTCCCAAACAATCAACAGCCATGTGCACCACTGTGGAGGATATATTCCTAGAAATGTGGTGCTCTACCAATTTTTTGAGCAATTTTTATCGTGACATTTCGGTGTTTTACTGGGGATTTTTTATTTTCGCCGCACAAAAGTGAAGAAAAATTACAGATTATGTAAGCATATCGCAGGTTTCTTTTAACCAATGGATTATTTATACTGATGTTCACATTGGTATGTGAGAAAATATAAGAAATCCCATAGGAATGCCCGTAAATCGACATTTTATAATTATATTCCGATACTTTACAGAGTTCTCAGTGCTCTCCCAATAGTCAAGTGCTCTCCCCAGGATCATGTATTGTGCTATAACAAGCAAAAAAGCGAATAAATACTAAATATTATGCGTTGGTTAGGGGGTAATAAACTTAATATGTTATTTTGCGTCGCATATACGTCCATAAAGGCATACTTTGTTCGTTTAATCACGTATTTCAGGGGTAGCAAACGCAATGGGGAGTATATGAATGAACTATATAATCTATAATTATTTCCATGTATTCTATTGGATATAACTGGTAACAAACGCTCAATTCTTGTTCAGGAAATTATTGTCGAACGTATTTTTATTGTGTAACTGTAATTGTGGCCAATCGGAATAACGATTATTCAACTCACAAAGCACCGGAATGACTCAGTAAACCACCGGAATACACATGTAGATCTATTTTATGGTCGTTTTCTTCGATTTGGTATGTTACTAATGATATTTTCATGTTGCATTGACTTCAGGAATGTATTGAGGAACAGGCGTTCAAAGTTACAATATACAGTATTCAGTATTAAGTCGGTAATACGCCGTTGAAGTGACGAACTTCCCAAAAAACGCAAAATATCGAGGAATTTATTTATATTACTGGGCAGTATGCCAATATAGTGGCATAATATTACAACATATATTACTCACCTTCTTTGCCACGTCCATCCCGTATACATTCGTCCAATATTTGCGTTTAAAACATTACTAAAATGCGTGTTTATTACCCACGCATGTCATCTCTGTCACACAATGAGCAAAATATGACAGAACACCGGAATATTTGCTCGCTAAGCACGTAAATATTGCTCGGGAGAGCACCACATTTCTAGGAATAGATCCTCCACAGTGATGTGCACGGCATGGACAAGAAAAGAGCGTTATTCTATTCCTGATATGGTAAAAATAAAGAACGTTTGTTCACATATATGCGAAAATTTAAAACAGCTGGAAAGTGGCTGTGACTGTGGCAAGTATTTTTTCAGAGCATATGAAGCCGGCATATCGATATTTCGTGTATTTATCAACCTATCTTATATACCTCTTCCAAATTACATATAGACAAAATTTGGAAGCTCGAATGGGCCATGTCCGTTTAAAAGAAATGTTCCTGGACCCATGTAATGATTGTGTGTTGTTTGTACACTGATTCTGTCAGGGGTCGGTGACATTGACATTGTGATGACATGGGTCCTATCGTCAGCACATATTGTCCAATCATAACTTATATATATTTCTTTCTACAGATTACGTTCCAATGCCTCAGCTGTGGAGTGGCAACGATATCTCATTCGGAACGACGTTTACAATGAATATTTCGTTCGGCATCGATGGTACTTTATATGGGGATGTAGAGGATGAAGACGGTCCAGCAACAGTAAATGGCACATGGGAAATTAACCTACAGCTCGGATAGATTTCATTTGGAAGTATACCTCAAATGGAGACGCATATCGGATGAAAGCAGACATCAGCCAGTCGATGGACAAGATGGAGGCAGGTGAATGGCACCAAATAAACACACCAGGAACTATATATAATTGGTGGGCGACATTGGAGAACCACCCATGATTGGTTCGGTAGTCAGAAACTCAACAAAACTTCAACTAATAATCCTGAATATATCACTAACCCTTTCTATACTAAAGCATCATTGTCAAGTAGCTAGTTATCTCATAGGAAATGTTCAGATAATAAGTTTAACCCTTTCTATACTAAAGCATCATTGACAAGTAGCTAGTTATCCCATAGGAAATGTTCAGATAATAAGTTCATCAAACGACCAATGTTGAACTTATTATACAAACATTTCCCTCCAATAAATGGCAATATCATGCTACGTGCACTCTACTTGTATTATCTGTCATCTGCTTACCCCCCCCCCCCCCCACTGGCAGATGAATAATAGACCATTCCAATGTATATTATAACTGAGTGTAGAATCCATTTAGTATAGACAGGGTTAATATATCCTGGCCAGGAGTCAGTCTGGGTCAAACTAGTCAAATTGCATAGACTCATGCACTTTCACTTCAAAGTTATTAGTTCATCGTTGTTGAATTTGGCTTTCAGTAATCGGACAAAGCATGTTCTAATATATCGATGACGGTCTGGTTATATAAATAAAAATGGCAGAAATGTTCAGTCAAGTAACATATAAATTAAATATTTTTTGAGTTTTACGACTGCTCTCTCAAATGACGATGGTTCACAGTAGTGAAAGTTTCCCATAGCAGATGAGGCCATGCAGAATGAAGTCAACAGAGGGTGAATTTAGTGATGCTAGCCCGCTGAAAATGATCAGCCCCATATTTTGAGGCCTGATCTCAATTCAACCCATATAAAAAAGAATCACCCTGGTAAATTTGTTAAAATCACCAGGGTGTTTAAACCAAGAATATTGCACTGAGATGAAAAGAATCACCCTTGTGTTTTTGCTCCGCTAGTATCGGCTTACAAAGTCACCCATGTGTTTCAACAAAATTCACCCTGGTAATTTTCCTCCGTTACTTGCAACTTGGCAATTTTCGCCTTGTAATTTCACTACATGGTGTTAACACCTTGGTGATATCAGCCATATATTTCCATCCTAGTATTTTTTCACCCTATAGTGACGCATACCATGTATTTTCACCCTGGTGATTTCAGTCTTTTTTTCACCCAGGTGAGTTGGCATAGCATAGTAGTTTTAATTACCCTGGAGTACCAAGGTTGCTTTTAGAAGCTTTAAGTTAATCTTTGAGGAAAATCATGGGAGCATTGGTAGGTTATATGACTGACGACTACACGTGTGATTACCTAAGGTGTTAAACACTGCATGACTTCGCTGGTACAGTTATAACAATATTCTTGCCCCAGTTTGTTAACTTTTGTGTATGACGCCGGGTACTCCATTGTTTTGCACTGATTAGATATCGAAACATGATTTTCGTCTCGCAAAAAGAGACAAAACACCCCAGATGCATAATGTGTTATTATGAAATAGCGTTATCGTTCATATTACCATGCTATTTCACCCTGCATATATTGGTGATTTCAGCCTTGTGTTTTCACACTTAGACTACTATGCTAACCAACATTACTGTTAAGTAATATATCACACTAAATATAGCCTTCAAATTTGAAAACAGTTCTAATATCCAGCATAAACACACGGCACAATCGTTTCGACGATTCTACGACCAATTCCACGATTATGCGGCTTGACAACCACAGTGTTGCGGCAATTTAACGATTCTGCGACCAGGCTGATGCGATAAACACGAAAAAAACATTAAGAAATCAATAATTCCAGAAATATAGACAGTTATGTACCACATATTATATTTCTATTAGGTATACGGCGATCTTCGATTCGATAATCGATAGAGAGTTCAGCACTAGACAGTTAACACAGCAATACATAATCTTTGACACAAATAGACCAGTTGTTTTGGATTTACACACATCACTGTGTGAAATTCGTCTTTAGAGTTGAGAAAATATATATAATGTCCTATAAAATTGAGTGGAAACCAAATAATAACATAGCCATACGTCTTTGGTTGATTTTTCACAACTGATGTTAACCTCAGTTCTGTGATTGATGGCGCTGTGTCCATATTTGTGGGGGATATCATCGCACTCAATTGACAACGCCGAGTAGTCGACTATGACAACGACGATTGTGAGACCAGCAATCTAAATTTCATTAACTTGTGCTCACGAGAAGTCGTTTTCTAATGAATGTCACGCTCGCTATAGACATGAATACGCATATGAATCATACGACCTCAAGGCTACGAGATTAAGACTCTTTTATTTGGAGCCAGCTGTGGAAAATAAAGTAATGTCGAATCGTATATTGCTATACTGTACAGGTTTAATTTCCATATCTGGGCACCACACATTACATGATTTAAATTTTCCGCCTATCCAACTTTCCTTCCGTCTGTCTGTACGCCTAACTAGCAGCCGACTCACAATGCCTCGGTATTTTCTTACGGCCAACATCTCTTATTCTCAGTTGCGTTGTGGTATCGATGGTGGGGAATTGTCGCCTTCATGTTAGAAATTAACTCCACACATGAAACTTAATATTTTGTTTTGAGTATAATTCCATATTTTGACATCCAGGTATATATATCTATAAACGGTGAAAATGATATTCTATAATGATTTATTTATTTGTGATTAAAATCTAGCTATCTAAAATATAATTCCCTCGCGCAGTCAAGATTTGCCTCCAGATATTACAATTCTGTGACATTTATTTCCTATTAATTCTTAACTGATTTGAAGTAGGCACACACCATGCAGTTTACCCAATTAAAAATACTACCGCAACAAAACACCCCATGTTAATAATATACCGGCAAGTTGGCGTCCGAACCGGGAGATCAGGGGTAGGGGGTAATAAATCAGCGTATCCCTATAGGTTATTTTTTTTATTTTGGCTACTTTTGGGACCAACCAACCCAATGTTCTACTATTTTATGTATGTATACGTTTTACTGCAATTTTCTGGCATCCATCCCTTTTATTTTTTATTTTTTTTAAAGTGTTGCTCATTACTTTCAGTTTCAGATAACCATAAAGAATTTTGACTAATACTTTCATACAAACACATTTATAAAAGTAACTAAACGGTCAATAATTTTTCGAGGACATCTTTATATGTAGGGCCTACCTGCTAATCAGAATATGACTAAAATAACTCATGTTATGGTAGGGTAAGTGGTGACATTTTCGAATGAACAAGTCAACATTACAAAAAATACAAAGCCGCTAGGTGCACCAAGAAGGAAAATGTTCAGGTACATGTAAGTCGGGCATTTTGTCATGTTCAAAAAATTGAAGAATGCTCGTTTAGCGACAAATCTCTTATGTGACTTGGTCTCTATACCTTCACATGTGGGGATCAGTAAATACACAGTACTGTATTGAATCCAGGACATGTGCATTGTACAACGAAGGTACTGTTCCAAACATTTATTGATGCAGCATACATGGGCTTACAGTACGCATAACTAAGCTGTCCGCGATCATGCAGTGACAGATACGTCGTATACAAATGAAAATTACCGTTCAACGAGTCGCACAATCGTCGTTGTCATGGTCGAAGCGGGGCGTTGTCAAATATTTGACACTGTTACTGCATTTCTGTGTGTAGCTTAATCGAATATTGCGTCAACGGAGGTACGAATTTGACAAATAATACATTTATGCTTATCAAAGCTTACGTTGGATGTTAATTTTCGCACTGTTAATGTCCCCTTGTAGCCCAAGAAACGACTTTTTGCGATCGGTTCGCGGTTCGATCGGATTATCCAGACTTGACCAAGCCGATTGTGACTCATTTTATGTATTGATCGCATCTTCGTATGTATTCCGTGAGTCAACCTGGTGGACCTGCAAAGTCTACTCTACACAATGCATGCAAGAAGAAGCCCACTTTTATCGTCCCAATTTTCAGTAAAAGGCCCCATTATCTAAGTTTGTCATAAAATATCACGTATAATAAGGCCACAGAATCGTTGAACTGCCGTAGCACCGTGGTTGTCAAGCCGCAGAATCGTGGAATTGGTCGTAGAATCGTCGAAACGATTGTGCCGTGTGATAAAAGACTTTTGTTTTCATTGGTGTGTGAGAGGAAAGATGCTATACACATGATGATCAACAAAGAGCATTATTATCGGGAACATGTCTCTATTCCGAAGGTTCGCTATTCCGAAGGTTCACTAATCCGAGGGTTCACTAATCAGAAGGTTCACTATTCCGAAGGTTCGCTATTCCGAAGGTTTTTGTTATTTTAAAAGTTAATTCTATATTCTAAAGTATTGAGAGGGTTCTTTGGTACGAAGACTCTTTTTATGAAGGAAATAACTTAAAACATTAAAAAAATTAATGTGATTTTTGTTTTCGTAGGTTTCCTTTGGCGAGTAGAACGACATATATGTCGTCTATCGGCTGAGGACTAAAACGACATATATATGTCGTTTTTAGGAAGTGTTATTTTACGTAGACATAACTTCAATAAATCATCTGATTTATAAATGATTTACATAGGAGTTATTTTGATTAATATAATGTCACAAATGCTAAAGGCGGACTATAACAGTGGGGCTCTTACGGTCAACCAATACTGGAGCGCTATATAACTTACTGTATAGCAGAATACCGCTGAATGGACCTAACTGCAATTCTGACTTTGTATTGATTTTAATGTTGATGTTTCTTTCAAGTACAGATTGCCAGTTCGGGTAGAATGCATCTCTAACTCGTAGTTTATTTCAGTCATTGTGTTTTCAACTTTCTATAATATTAAAATGATAAACTGATACTGTCTTCTTGCTATTGACATCTGGGACAAATTATATATTAGATTGGGGTGTATAAATGTACGGGGGCGCAAATTTTGATTCATTTCTGGCTAAAAACTCCCATAATAGAAAACCTTCGGAATAGCGAACCTTCGGAATAGTGAACCTTCGGATTAGTGAACATTCGGATTAGTGAACCTTCGGATTAGTGAACCTTCGGAATAGAGAACCCTACCCTTATTATCATATTACAATATATGTGAAAAAACTTGGTTTACACTGGCAACTATTACCACAGCATATTGTGGTTTATATGTGATACTTTGCGTTTTACCATAGGCATCGATTACAGCAAAGTGAGGTCTTGTGTTGCCATAGTGTACTCTTTTACCAGATTGTTTAGAAGACAACCTAGGTTTTCCAAGGTATGTTGCAAATCAAATTGACCAAAAATTCAAATAAAAATACAACAATAAATTCTCAATTTACAGGAAGATTATCAGGACACGGAAATGATATGTTATACTCCGGTAAACTCGTTAAAACACTTGTAAAATCAGTGTTTACGATGGCAAGACTAGTGAAGCTGGAGAACACCCTGGTAAAATTCAGAAGTTACCATGCTTTTACCAACTCAATGTGTGATTGACATTAGTAGAAGACTCTAAATCACTCTGGTAAAACTATGCAAGTCTCATATCACACTGATATTACGGTGGTAAAGTCAGAATTTACCCTGGTGTGCTCAGGTATACATTGTTTTTTTTTAATATTCTAGTAGAATCAATGTAAGTCTTGCATTTCTTTGGTATTATAATAGTGAATTTTCACTCACTCGCTGCCCCCGGTAAATCCATGCCAAAACACGATTTACACTATTTTACAGCTGTTTTTTTTACCAGCGTGTTTTTGAAACACCAAAGTTGAATCAACATAAGCCACACAATACGTTGGTATTATCATGGTGAATTCACCTCATTATAAACCCAAAGTAAAGCATGATTTACACTGGTTTATATTGGTTTTACCAGCGTCTTTTTAATACACCGTAAAGCGTGATTTACACTGGTTTATATTGGTTTTACCAGCGTGTTTTTGATACACCGTAAAGCGTGATTTACACTGGTTTGTATTGGTTTACCAGCGTGTTTTTAATACACCGTAAAGCGTGATTTACACTGGTTTATATTGGTTTTACCAGCGAGTTTTTGATACACCGTAAAGCTTGATTTACACTGGTTTATATTGGTTTTATAAGCGTGTTTTTAATACACCGTAAAGCGTGATTTACACTGGTTTATATTGGTTTTACCAGCGTGTTTTTAATACACCGTAAAGCATGATTTACACTGGTTTATATTGGTTTTATCAGCGTGTTTTTAATACACCGTAAAGCGTGATTTACACTGGTTTATATTGGTTTTACCAGCGTGTTTTTGATACACCGTAAAGCGTGATTTACACTGGTTTGTATTGGTTTACCAGCGTGTTTTTAATACACCGTAAAGCGTGATTTACACTGGTTTATATTGGTTTTACCAGCGTGTTTTTAATACACCGTAAAAGCGTGATTTACACTGGTTTATATTGGTTTTACCAGCATGTTTTTATATTGGTTTTACCAGCATGTTTTTGAATCACTCTGGTAGAATCAATGTAAGCCTCACAATACTTTGATATTATCATGGTGAATTCTCAGTTTACCCCAGTAAACCCATGTAAAGCGTGATTTACACTGGTTTATATTGGTTTTACCAGCATGTTATTGATACACCGTAAAGCGTGATTTACACTGGTTTATATTGGTTTTACCAGCATGTTTTTTAATCACCCTGTAGAATCAATGTAAGCCTCACAATACTTTGATATTATCATGGTGAATTCTCAGTTTACCCCAGTAAACCCATGCAAAGCGTGATTTACACTGGTCTATATTGGTTTTACCAGCATGTTTTTGATACACCGTAAAGCGTGATTTACACTGGTTTATATTGGTCTTACCAGCGTGTTTTTGAATCACCCTGGTAGAATCAATGTACGCCTCACAAAACTTTGATATTATCATGGTGAATTCTCAGTTTACCCCAGTAAATCCATGTAAAGCCTGATTCACACTGGTTTATATTGGTTTACCAGCATGTTTTTGATACACTGTAAAGCCTGATTTACACTGGTTTATATTGGTTTAACCAGTGTGGTTTTGAAACAACGAAGTAGAATCAATGTATAACCTCACATTATGTTGGTATTAACATGGTGAATGATCAATTATCTACAGTAAACCCATGTAAAGCGTTATTTACAATTGTTTACATTGGTTTTACCAGGGTGATTATTTTATAAGAGACTCTCAGCCATTTTTTATCAAAAGAAACTAAATTTTCAAAAACTGTATTGATCAAAGTATTGTATGCATACTCTTGGAATTATATTGTAATCAACGAAAGTTTAATTTGTCCAATATTCCTGGGGGTGTGGGATTTATAATAATCAGTTCTATTCCACAGGCCACAAGAAAAACAAGACAGTCAATGACTGTGGGGTCGCTCACCAGACTACAAAGACTGATAAGACTGGGACTCTGGAGACTACAACAGTCAGAACTTTTCATAATTACTTTAAAAGAAATAGCTCTAAACAGTATATGTGGCTAGAGAGATTTCACATGTAGATTGGTGAAAATCCATCTTGAAATTACCAACTGTATACTACTGATCACCCCCTCCTCCTCCAGCTCAACAAGTCCCCTTTGACCGGTATACAGACTCCCAAGTCTTAGGTTGGAATTTCACAACTGACACCTCAAACTTTCTCAATTGTTGGAAATTTCCAATCTCACAAGCGCCTTTTTCCAAAACCATTTAGACATGTTTGAAGCCCAATTATCCATGGATCCAAAACACAATACATGTAAGTCAGATTAATCAGTCAGGTGGTTCCAAGGTAGATGTTTTAATGAATTTGGCATTTCAATGATTTTATTAGACACAAAAGTGTTAACTCCCCATAGCCAAACCATTTCTTGACAAATTGACCTCATTTTAACAAATCTGAATCTCAGTCACTTAAGGATCCTCCTGATTGCTCCATACTATATGTAAGCTCCATACTATATGATTGCTCCATACTATATGTCTTCTCTTGAGAAGACATTTTAAGAATTACAATAGAGACATATAGTTATGTCCCTGGTCCCACCCTATTTAACCTGGTGACCCCATCTGAATAAATTTAAATCCCAGACACCAAAGAACCCTTCATACATATGATAAATATCAGTAAAATAGACCTGATGGTCCTTGTGAAGGAAGCATATTAAGAGGGAAACTGTTCTTCGTTTGGCCCCTATTTGACCAAGTGACCCTATTAAAAAAAAATCTGAATTGCAGTCAAGGAAGAACATTCCATGCTAAATAAGCCAACCAGTTCTTGCAAACATATTTTAAGAATTACTATGTAGTGAAATAGTCTCTGGCTCTGCCCTTATTTGACTTTGTGATCCCATTTTCACAAAGGTAATTTCATACCAAATATAAGCAAAATAGGCCATTTGATTATTGCATAGAAGACACATCATGAATTACTATGTAGAGAAGGAGTAATGTAGCTGGCCTTGCACCTACTTGACCTGGTGACCCTGATAGAACAAATCTGAACCACAATCACCAAAGGAGCAAGCCTGCAAATGGTGCACCTATTCCTACATTGTATGTGCCTGGCCTCAAGCAACACAATGTATTATACAATCAAGCCTTGAAATAGTGTGATAGTGTGTCTGTCATTTGCGGAATGAGGTCCCCCAGAGGGTGACTTTAGTGACGCTATCCTGCACAGTGGGCTAGCATCACTAAATTCACCCTCTGGGGACCTCATTCTGCTAAGGCCCTCAACTGCTATGGCAGACCTAGGATAAGATTGAAGTTCCCCAGTTGAAGTTGATGTTCACCCATTGGACACCTCAATTATGAATTTTATATTCTGCAAATTAGGGGATATAGAAACTTCCTAGAAGGGAAATGTAACTAACAACTGTGTGGGATAGCATCACTAAATGCACCCTCTGGGGACCTCATTCTGCAAATGACAGACCTCCTATTTGCCATGTTGAACAATACATGATAGATTGTACCTCTTATTAATGATTCTCTGACCTGCAAATGTCAGACACACTAAATTCAGGCAGTTTGTTTAAATTGCTAGCAGTATGTTTATACAAGCTGTCAGTGACATTGTATTCCTTGATTAATGACCTGTGTTTCTCTCTATCTATCCACAAAGAGATATCTGCAACTTTAATAGAACAGGTATTAATGTTGGAAGCTGGAAATGATATCCATTGGAAGGGATGTTGGTTGGGTGTAGTCCACTGCAGGGTGGGGGTGCATCTGGGCCATGTGGGAGGGGGATGGGTAATGGAATATTTCTGTAATTTCAGAAGATTAAAGATTAAAGTTTCATAAATCTGCAGATGTTATAATGGTGTCACTTTTTCAAATTTTATAACATGTTTTTTTTTTTTTAGTTATGTCACTGGCTCTGCCCACATTCGACCCAGTGACCTCATTTGAACAAATCTGAATAACAGTCCCCCAAAGACCCTTTGTACCAAATATGAACCCATTCGGACCAATGAAATTTGAGAAGTTGTTGTAAGAATTACAGAGTTATGGCCCTGGCTTCGCAACTATTTGACCCAGTGACCTCATTTGAACAAATCGGAATGAGAGTCACCTATGGAACATCCACACCAAATATGAACCCATTTGGTCTTACGGTTCCAGAGGAGAAGATGTTCAAAGAATTGTTGACGACGGACGAGGAGTGATGACTATAGCTCCACCGGAGACTTCGTCTCAGGTGAGCTAAAAATTGACCCCACCCCCAATAATTTGTTATGGGGACATGTATACTATTCCTCCTTGATATGCAGAAAACGTTCGATATGGGAATATAGAGTTCTTCCCCTTTGATGACCCAGGTGAAAAGAGACTTCTCAAATGGGCAAAAGATTCCGGAATCTTCTCATTTTGGCTGACCAACCTTTTGAACTATACATCTTAGATTTTATGCACATGGTCCACAATTTTACACGACTGCTGATTACAACATTCGAACGAAACAATCTCCAATTTATTAAAATTTATAAGAAACAAAGCACGTATTATTTGTTCAGGAAATCTTCCACCTAGTTATGTTTTAAGATACCTCTTACCAAATTATGTATACATAAGTTTGGAGTTCGCGAACGAGCCACATCCGTTTAATATTCGCTGTTTCTTAACACTTAGATGACTAGAGCTTGCAAATATGTTGCGATAACCCTGTGCCAATGCATTCTCTTACATATGCGAGTCTCCCATAGAGAAGACATTGGCCTAATAATATTGACCTTGACCTTGTAAGCCAGTGCATTATCTTACATATGCGAGGCTCACATTTATGAGATTGCATGGTACAGGATCTTTAATGCAGCACCAGCGCAGCTCCCATTATGAAAGGGTTAATGGTGTATTTCACAGTACGCAAAGGTCCCAGCTAGAGTTTGCATGATTTAGGCAACTTTTGTGAGCAGAATTCGTGATAAACATTGAATTGATTACTCAAGTGAAATTTCATATATTATAAGCTAAGCATAGCGAAATGGCCCACAAAAGTCATCTAAACTAATCATGCATTCACTAGCTGGGACATTCACAAACTGTGAACAGGTATCAAATAATAAATAAATTACCTGCGATATTTGTTCATCGTTATAAAATTAAAACATTCCCAGGTTTTGAACTGGTGGAATAAGATCTCTATGGGCATAGCATTTCACCCCAAGCTGGACTATCATCGTGCCAAAGGACAACGAAATCTGATAATTAACACCCGAGTTACAAGGTGAAATGTCATAATTTGAAGTCCAACAAGGGCTGTAACTCTTGTAAGAGTGAATGGATGAAATTCTTAGTAAGTGGGTACCACATTTTAGGGAGAAGATTCCTCCCAAGTCGCCCTCTAGACTGGTCCCCGGGCTAGTCCTAGTCTATTGCAATCTGTGCCCCATGCTGATTGAGAGTGGAAAGCGATATCCAGATATGGGAAGATAATAACATGGGATAGAATCATGTGATGAATTTATTTACATATCAATGCATTGATTATGCACGTAACAATGATTTAAACAGTCAAAAATATAACGTACCTATGTCTGCTCACCCATAGATAGCAACGATTTGTATAAATAGTATAAAAATATCCTATAACATTTGACAAATACAATGGTGATGCTACAGCTCAATCGTTCATTGTCGCATGGTTCAAGTAGCATTCAGACAATTGCGATGCATAGGTCTGTTCAGATTACATAATCCATTGTCTAATCTACATATACAGTAATACTCTAAATTATCAACTCCTTAAACCACAGCAGAATTATGGGTAACTTTTCAGGATTTAGTCGGAAATATGGCTTGTTGCTATTCATCGGAAAGCTCTCCAATGTATACTTTTATTATTGAATGGGAGAATCCATTCAGTATAGAAAGGATTAACCCTTTACCCAACAAACCGGCCAAATAAAGCTTCAACAGCCTAAATTATCTTGGGTCTGTCTCAATAAAACCATACAAATATGGATATCATTGGAACCGGCTCCTTGACCAAATTGTGATGGTTACAGTTATGCCCTGTGCCAATGCATTCTCTTATATATGCGAGTCGACCATAGGTCGCCTCGCATATATAAGAGAATGCATTGGCCTAAAAAAAATCTTTTTTTAACACTTTTTACCATTTTTTCTTACATTCTTTAACAATTTTATAATTTTTAATGTGTTAAGCCAATGCATTCTCTTATATATGCGAGGCGACCTATGGTCGACTCGCATATATAAGAGAATGCATTGGCACAGGGCCCTTCTGTTGGGTAAAGGGTTAAAGATCATATGACCCAAGACCTCTTCCAAGTATTTGGTAACCAGCTCAGACTGACAAATATTTGGTCTACATTAATTAAAACTTTCAGAATTGAGCTAAAAATAATAATTGAATAGATGATAACTTTAAGATTATATTTCTGGCAATATTTTTAAATACTCTGTAACTACATGTATATCCCAATTTTGGAGATACTGGGTAAATTAAACCACATTTTGGCGATACTTTGTAACAATACTCGGACCCATGCAACAATGACTGATTGAGCGCTGCAACACGTAGGGCTGTAACGATACGATACAAATCACGAGTGTTCTCAAATGATTTACCAGCTGAAATATCAGAATCAACATATTAACTGGTCATAAGTTCATTTTTTTTTAAATGCAGTTTATTAGTAATGAGTACATAATAGACATGTAAACTTGAGAGAACATTACAGGTTTTGCTGTTTTAAACATGCCCATCTTCAGAAATTATGTGATTTCCTGTATCATGATACGCATAACACGATACACCTATTGTTTGAAAGTGCATCATCGTGATGTGATACATTGAATTCATTACGAATCGTTACAGCCCTAGCAAAAATGACTTAGAGAGGTTTCGACTAAAAGATAGATGGAAGATCTGATTTGTCCATTATTCAAATTCTCTGCTGTTTCTAAACCTTGGAACCACAAGGTAAGCTATTTGAACAACTAACTTCTTCCTAGGACAGGAGCGATCTTTTATGTGGTTAAATGGTACTTGTCACCTATTTGTGGCAGTTGTCATTATAGGGCCCACATTCTCCTATCCATCAAAAAGTCTGAATATATGTATTTAGGAAACCTCTCTGATGAATGTAGTGCTTCCAACTTGAATCAGCTGTTTTGAAAATTATGCATAATAAAATGCTACAGTTCTGGAGCAAGCATTATATAGTTATAGTCCAAGTTTCTTTTGACATAAAACCAGCTAATGAAACTGGTTGGATAATGTTGTTTTACGTAAAATTGCGCATAAAATATGCCACATAATTAGGAGTAACATCCACTTGTTTACATTTAATACACACGTCACAGGGTCAAATGAGCTCGTATTCTTGTAAAAATTGTGATAAAAATTATTTTTCGCATTACATTACAACTTTCAGTTGACAACTATTGTGGAATATTTTTTATAAATATCATATTTTCTATGGAATAAACTGGTTTACTGTTACAATTGTGACATTTTATTAGTTATGAGGGATTGTATGTGAATGGGTCAACAATGCTATGCCCTGATATAGAAATATATATACACAGGACTTTGACGTAACACAGCGTTATCCCAACCGATTTCACCGGCTGGTTTATGTCGAAGAAAATGTGGGCTAATAAAGCTGCAGAACTGAACTGATTGCTACAAATATTCTATTTCTGACAAAGATTTCCAAGTCTGATACATAGAAAATCTTGAAAACTATTAGTCCAGTGCCATATTCACATCAGCAGAGAATTAAGTTACGCTTTGGGTGAAGTCTCTGTTATGAAACATGTAAAACAACTGAGTCTAATATATTTCAAATTGAGCTACAAGATAAGTGAATATACTATGTTGAGATATCTCAGTTCATTTCAAGAAAACATGCAATTTAGAACCAATATCAATTTATTGATTCATCAGAATTGATCCGACACGACTATTTTCTGAAATGAAAGATAACTCTAAAATGTAGACGTTGATTATGATAAAATACGAATGTTGATATTTATAATTTGATCCATGGAATTTCAATAACTTTATATTATCTAGCATTAGCTAGTGCTTTGAGGGCCTATAATACAAGCAGAAAGGTGATCATGTTCAGCTAGGCATGAATTCGCGGTCAAGAGAAGTGAATATCTACCAAGAGACCTCAGATAATGATAATTCAGGTTGAGTGGTTCATAAAATTGATACGCTTGGCTATGCTACTCTCCCCTTC
The DNA here is from genome assembly GCA_032622095.1 of Siphonodentalium dalli. Taxonomy (NCBI): domain Eukaryota; kingdom Metazoa; phylum Mollusca; class Scaphopoda; order Gadilida; family Siphonodentaliidae; genus Siphonodentalium; species Siphonodentalium dalli. The sequence continues at coordinate 154,459,015 of CP136062.1, forward strand.
GTTTTGAGGTTCACTAACTGCTGTGAACCCCACCAGGCTCCTCCCTCAGAGAAAACTATCCCCATGACGAAATTCTGAGGGTCGAAAAAGCTGCCCATCCACAACAGGAGAGAGTATTAAACACTGCCATGACCATAGGGTGGGAACTTGTGAAGTGCAATTTCAAGGTTTGGGGGGGGGGGGGGGGGGGGGGGGGGGGTAGAGAGTCAACTACAATTTCAGGGGGGGGGGGGGTGATGCAGGCACAAGTGCAATTTTGGGGGAGGGGGGTGCAAGCACAACTGCAATCTCAAATTGGGGAGGGTGGAATTCAGGCACAACTGATATTTCAAGTTGGGAAGAAATGCATGCACAACTACAATTTCAGGGGGGGGGGGGGTGCAGTCACAACTGCAAATTCAAATTGGCACAACTGCAATTTCATGGGGGGGGGGGGATGCATGCACAACTGCGATGTCAAAGGGGGGGGGGATGAATGCAGACACAACTGCAATTGCAAGTTTTGCAGGGGAGGGGAGAAATGCAGGCACAACTGCAATTTCAAAGGGGGAATGGAGGCACAACTGATTTCAAAAGAGGGGGTGGATGCAGGCACAACTGCAATCTCAAAGGGGGAAATGCAGGCACAACTGCAATTTCATTGGGGGTGCAGGCACAACTGGGTGGATGCAATTTCAAATGCAGGCACAACTGCAATTTCAAAGGGTGGAAATCAGGCACAACTGCGATTTTAAAGGGGGGGGGGGGGGGTGTGCAGGCACAACTGTAGTTGCAAGTTTTGGAGGGGAGGGGAAGAAATGCAGGCACAATTGCAATTTCAAGGGGGCAGACAAAACTGTGGTGGCGGGCGGGGGTTGTTGCAATATTGAAGTGAAAAGGTGTTGGGGGAGGGAGAAATACATACACAAGGGGGAGAGAAAAATTTATTAACCTACCCTTATTCCATTCAATAAACCCGTTCTATAAATTGTGATATATTGCATAACAGGAAATAACGCCAGTTGACCTTTGACTGCCGGTTTGTCATCTATTTAATTCCATATGCTATGTCTCAAAATACTATGGCTTCCAGTATTTTTCCAACAATCTCTAATGAATGAAGAATTTGAAAAGTTATTTAAATTAAATTTACGCCATTAAATACGTCAAAGAGTCTTAATTGATCTGGGACTATTTCTTTACCTGGGCAAACAACGCATAGTTACGAGAAACGTCATCGCATGTCTTTTTGAAGCCAATTTTAGTTTCACGTCCCATGTGTTGATTTAAGTATGTTTTATCTAGGTTTTCGATCATGTAATAAATATAATCTACAACTCATCCAAAGGCTCGGTCCAGACCTAATTTACTGGACTCATTTTGTAAATTCCGCTATAAACTGGGGACTCGTAGATCCTCTATATATTATATAAATACCATTATCTGATATTGCCTGAATCATTATAACTGAGCACAGCTCTAGTACTAGTGTTGTCAGATATTGACCAAATATTGTCCATGCCTTCTATTCATTTCAGTAATCTTAAGATTATTTTTCTAAATGTTCATTATGTGTAGTAAGTACAATAAATCCACATTATGTTCATGGCTTCCATTCATTAATCTCTTGGATGAGTTCGAAATCTTGCCGAATATATGTCTGTATTTTTCATCTTTAATAAATTGCTTTTCCAAGTGTCAATTAATATGTGATGTAAGCACAATAACTCCACTTTATCAGCTTTTAAACAAATTTGGATTGTGGCTTCTATTCAAGGACACACATCCAAATGTAACCATAACTTGATTTCGGAATCTGCAATGCGTACCTCTTGTTATTCATTATATTACATTATTATTACATTATATTACTTTCTTTATGCTTCTGCTGATGTTTATGCTATTGTACCTTATCTGAATCCATTAGTGAAAATGAGATATCTCAACTGAGTATACTATGAGAATAAATCTGAGAATACACTGGATTTGTATAAATAAAAAATGGCACAGCTACAATAAGCAAGCATAACATGTGATAATGATTTCTAGGAATACTGTAATAATATAGATACAGTCCTTGTCCCGGCAATAGTGGCATAAGCTCATTTATTCACGCTTCCATCTGCATTAACCCTTTCTATACTAAATACTGATTGATGAGTATTTATTCCTTAGGAAATGTTTAGATAATCAGTTCAACAAATGACTTTTGCACTTACTATCTTTTCAACATAATGTTGTCTGCTCATGTTTCCTGAACACCGCACTAAATGAATAATAGACTAAGTGTTCCAATATTAACTTTTTAACTGGGTGGGAGAATCCATTAAGTATATAAAGGGTTGAAACACAGTCCCTCTCACATTATTTCCCGGAATGGGCAGCTTATACGTGCAGTTTTTGTTGAAAGCATAATTATTGTATAACGAATGGATAGTTAATGTCTAACGAATGGATAGTTATTGTCTAATGAATGCATAGATATTGTTCTGCTCTTAACAATCGGGACAGATAAGAACTTTTTAACCCTTTCATGACGGGAGCTGTGCTGGTGCAGCATTAAAGATCCTGTGCCAGTACGTTCTCTTATATAAGCGAATCTCCCATAGGAAGCCTTGCAAATACAAGAGAATGCACTGGCTTACAAATTCAAGGTACATATTGTTAGGCCAATCTATTCTTTTATATAAGTGAGACTCCCTATGGCCCTATGGGAGACTCGCATATATAAGAGAATGCATTGACGCAGGTTTTTTCGCAAAATTTCAGGAAGCCTGTCATGGAAGTGTTAAAAATAAGATAACTACCTCATGATTGGGCATTCAGCACAGAATGCGCATGCGGCCGTTTGCACATACTGTGCCAAAACGCACTCTCATTTGGTAATTTTCCTTTACATTCTTTTTTTAGTGTGTTCTAATCTGACATGTGGAAAAAATATGCCAAGTCTTTTTTCCAGATTAAATTAACAAAAATCCACAAATGGTCTAATAAACAAACATCAACGAAAAGTAAAAAAAAAAATAAAAAAATTCTAGTTCACGCAAGAGAATAGCTCAGAACAGGAATTTTCTACCACATTTAGCATAGGATGTCATCATTTAAGTACGTTATTTATCATAAATAAAATTCCCTAAGTTAATACCAGATTTAGCCTTGGCTAGTTTTTCAGCATATGCATAATTATTACCTTGGCAATTTTTATGAAGTTCCAGAGCGGAAAACGTGATTTGCCCACATCTCAAAATGTAAAAAGAAACTAATTAGACCTTATAACCAGTAGACGCAGGACAAGGACTACCCGGTGGATTTAATACCAGCAGTAAGGCAACGACGGATTGTTTCTACAGCGAGCTGTATGGAAGAGTTGATATCAAGACAGAGAACGTAGAAATTTCAGATGCACCAACAATGAGACCACTAATAGACTACATGTATTTATTTTGGCAGGCTTCGAAATTGACATATTTGACTTTTTAGCCTGGAATTTTATTAAAGATGGTCTATCTCTTCCTAGATAACAAGTTTTTTATACTTTCCTGGATATAATATTATAAATATGAGTCGAGGACCCCTTTCCAGAAACACTTTTATCAATTAATTAGGATTATATTTGGGACATTTTAGAGCTCGTGGAAATGTGCAGAGTTTAACAAACAGGAGGACTCTATCTTTATCCGAGATCTTCTGAAAGACTTATGATAGTTCCAAAAATATTAATGAAAAATGTCCCAATTGATTATCTTATTATACAAGAAAATATTGATATAAAATAAATATTAATTGATGGAGGCGAGGCATTTCAGGAGAGGAGTCTTTGACTCATATTTAATATTTTTTTCCCCGGAAACTACATAAAAGATATTTAGGAAGAGATGGATCATTTTTTAGGAGGTCAAGTGTCAATTTTGATTGCGGATTTCCATGCAAATCTCTGAAAAGTTCTAGTTACAAATGTTTCCAGGTTTGACTTGATGTGTTATTTTTGTGGTGTGGTCGACATGGAACTTGTTCCATTTGAATGTTGGCCAATTTGTTTTTGAATTTCATATTGAATTTTCAAAATTAGGTCAAGTATTGTAATTCATTGGTACATTTACAATACAAGTTTCCTTGGGTTTAGGACGGACATTCAACTGGAAATATCTTCTAGACCAATGGGTATCACAAGCTGGCATTTGTCAAATATTATTGTATAGATCTACTCTTGCTTCATGAGCCTTCATATCTCAAATCTGCATATCAACTCATATTAATGCAACAATGATTGGTATGTGATGAAAACAAATAAAACAGTTGAAAGACTTTCCATACATAAATATAGCATGACAGTGGTGCCATACAATTGTTATCAAACTGAGGCACGGAAACAATCTTGATGAATAAAAATTAAGACTAAAGAAAGTTGAGACCGTTGTTTTTTCATGGGAATAAAAGGCCAAAAAAATATACATTAGATGTTCTCCCAAATTCATCACCTGAAGTGAGCATCATTTAAAAACAATATTTAGTAACTTAACCCAATTTTGTTTTGAATAGTTACAACTTTTATTTCTAAATTATCTTTTTTAAGAAATTCAGAATGGTATTTTCTGAAGAGGATAATATCCATAGATTGCATACAAAGGTACACCATCAAAAAGTGAGTAAATCCTTGAACTTTTATGATTAAAAATGAAAGAAAATTGAAATAAAAAGTCTCCTACATTGAGTAATTAAATGCCCGAGAACAGTTATTTTCACACCAATATTATTTCATAATGATAAATATGGTCTGAAGTCAACATGGGGCTTTCAGCTAAAACATTTTTATGAAGTCTTCTTCGGATGGTGGTGATGGTGCAGGAGAAAAGAGAATATATATTTTTTGGCTGGATTGGATGAGATGAGAAACACAAATATGTAAGAGAGCTCAGTTCCCTTCACTGAAGTGAGATAGATCTATGGAAACATCACTGGAATATAACGGGAAAGAAAAACTAAACTCAGGGTTATATATTTAACCCTTTCATGACTGGAGCTGCACTGGTGGAGCATTAAAGATCCTGTGCCAGTTCATTGCCTTATATATGCGAGTTTGCCTCGAATATGTAAGAGAATGCACTGGTTACAAGGACAACTTAATATTGTTAGGCCAATGTATTCTCTGATATATGGGAGACTCCATATGGGAGACTCGTATATATAAGAGAATGCATTGGCACAGGGTTTTCAAAATTTCAGGAAGCTCCAGTCATGGAAGGGTTAATGTCATGGTATTTTTACCAAAAGAAAGTTAAAACAAAAATTGCTGAAAAAATATTTTTCTCAAACTTAAAACTAATGATCACATTGAATTTACTGCTCATTTCTTGTTTTTGAACACACTGAAAACACAGCGATGTAATATCTTTAGGCATGCTGTTGTCATAATGCAATGACACAGTCCATGACTGCTGTTATAGGTCTATGAACCAATCAGCTAAGAACATTCTGGGATTGATAATCAACCATGTGTACAAGCCTTGAAATAGGGTGTCTGTCATTTGCAGAATGAGGTCCCCAGAGGATGAATTTAGTGATGCTACCCCGCATAGCGGGCTAGCATCACTAAATTCACCCTCTGGGGACCTCATTCTGCAAATGACAGACACACTATTTCAAGGCTTGATAATCAACCACGTGTAATATCAGTAATAAAATAACCCGGAGCATAATTTTACAGAATTTAAATATCACGAAGGCTGCAAATAGTGTGTCTGTCATTTGCAGAATGAGGTCCCCAGTTGGAGAATTTAGTGATACTATCCTGCTAAGCAGGCTAGCATCAACAAATTCACCCTCTGGGGGGCCTCATTCTGCTTAGGCCTCATCTTCTAGGAAGTATCTGTAGTCTCAATTAGCATCGTTTTTAGTTACTTTTTCCCTTCTGTTCAGTTTCTATATCCCCTAATTTGCAGAAGATAAAATGCATAATCGAAGGTGACTAATGAGTGAACATCAACTTCAATTGGGCAATTTCAATCCGATCCTTGGTCTCACATAGCATTTGAGGCATCAGCAGAATGAGGTTCCCACGGGTGAATTTAGTGATGCTAGCCAGCTATTCGGGATAGCGTCACTAAATTCACCCTCTGGGGACCTCATTCTGCATATGACAGACACACTATTTGCAGGATTGAATATCACCTAAGATAAGCCATTATCAAGACAACTCTTTAGACTTGAATCCTGTGTGGCTCATACATAGCGTTATTACGTTCGTTGTTGTTACTGCATCCGTTTCCTCCTTCACCTTTTTAATTACCCATTCCATGCCTTCTCGGCCCTGCAATTGGAAGGAAAAATTAAAAAAAATGCCTCAGAATTATAGCAGCATAATTTTCAATACATCTGGAGTTCCCAATAAACAAGCATAAACGTTCATCAATTTTCTAGAAAACATGTATACAGATGGCACATACCTTATTTAAGTCTGCAAATTTATTTGACTTACTCACTTCAAGAGACTTCATCAAGAGCATCACTAGGGAGTGGCAAAATACACCAGTGTTAATTCCAACTCTGGTGAAAATTGGCGTGCAGAACCCAAATTCGAACTTGACCTGTATTTTGGGCTAGTAAACTCACATACCCAATTTCAGAATGAGGTCCCCAGAGGGTGAATTTAGTGACGCTATCCCACATAGCGGGCTAGCATAACTAAATTCACGCCCTGGGATCTCATTCTGCTTATGCCTTATCTTCTCTGGAAAGTTTCTTTATTATCAAATTTCTATGGAAACTTCTTCACATACTGCACATACATTCTATATACTTTTTTGTTTAGTTTCTCTATATCCCCAAATTGGCAGACCACACATTGCATTATCAAGGTCCCCAATGGGTGTAATCACAATTTTCACCATTTGGGAACTTCAATCTGAGTCTATGTCTCCCATAGCAGATGAAGCCATGTAGAATGAGGTCCCCAGAGGGTGAATTTGGTGATGCTAGCCCACTATAAGGGATAGCTTCACTAAATTCACCTCTGGGGACCTCATTCTGCAAATGACGGACCCACTAAACTCAGACTTTGGTTGGATCTGGTTTTAAATGGTCGATTATCATGGCATACTTTGGGTAAATCTGGTTTTAAATGGCTGATTATCATGGCAGACTTTGGGTGGATCTGGTTTTAAATGGTCGATTATCATGGCATACTTTGGGTAAATCTGGTTTTAAATGGCTGATTATCATGGCAGACTTTGGGTGGATCTGGTTGTAAATGGCTGATTATCATGGCATACTTTGGGTAAATCTGGTTTTAAATGGCTGATTATCATGGCAGACTTTGGTTGGATCTGGTTGTAAATGGCTGATTATCATGGCAGACTATGGTTGGATCTGGTTTTAAATGGCTGATTATCATGGCAGACTTTGGTTGGATCTGGTTGTAAATGGCTGATTATCATGGCAGACTTGGGTTGGATCTGGTTTTAAATGGCTGATTATCATGGCAGACTTTGGTTGGATCTGGTTTTAAATGGCTGATTATCATGGCAGACTATGGTTGGATCTGGTTGTAAATGGCTGATTATCATGGCAGACTATGGTTGGATCTGGTTGTAAATGGCTGATTATAATGGCATACTTTGGGTGGATCTGGTTGTAAATGGCTGATTATCATGGCATACTTTGGGTGGATCTGGTTTTAAATGGCTGATTATCATGGCATACTTTGGTTGGATATGGTTTTAAATGGCTGATTATCATGGCAGACTATGGTTGGATCTGGTTTTAAATGGTCGATTCTCATGGCAGACTATGGTTGGATCTGGTTTTAAATAGCCGATTATCATGGCAGACTTTGGTTGGATCTGGTTTTAAATGGCTGATTATCATGGCAGACTATTGTTGGATCTGGTTTTAAATGGCTGATTATCATGGCAGACTATGGTTGGATCTGGTTGTAAATGGCTGATTATCATGGCAGACTTTGGTTGGATCTGGTTTTAAATGGCTGATTATCATGGCAGACTATGGTTGGATCTGGTTTTAAATGGCTGATTATCATGGCATACTTTGGGTGGATCTGGTTTAAAATGGCTGATTATCAATTTAGTCCTTGTTATCTCAGCAGTCTTTGGCATTAAATAATGAATTGTTGCTGTCTGTAGACTTCCACAATGGATACTAAGACAATATCTGTAGCAATTTGTTTAAATTTTTCCAAAAAACTTTTGACAGGTTCTGAAATTTGCCTGGGCTAAAAAATAGTCGATAAAATTTCTTTTTCCTTTGGCTCAGCCAATAGCCGACGCTAATGAAAAGCCCTGCGCCTGCACACATGTTTATACGGGTCTGCATGTTTATAAAACCTTCCATTACTAAATAATCATTGACGAGTAGTTTCTCATTGGATAAGTTCAACAGTCATTTGTTGAACTTATTATCTGAACATTCGCTTTGAACATGTACTGGTATTATCTATTCAGCTATGTGTCACCTCGACATATACTTCCGAATGAATAATAGAGTATACCAATGAATACTTTTTTAACTGGGTGGGAGAATCCATTTAGTAACAAAGGTTTATAGATAGTTAGGCCACACAAAGTTGATGATCTGTTTCTCGGACACTTTTGTTTTAAAAATTGACAGGCAGGCAGAATTTTTAATTAATTTTTTACCTGCAAAAATACGTAGCAGGCCAGAGCAGGAAGGTTTATATTCCCCCTATTTGTGACCAAATTTCCGCAGCAGACAGGTTTTTATGACATTACTCCCGAAAAAAAAGTTAAACAAGACTGTCAATGATTGTGGGTAGCTCACCAGACTGTAAAGACTGAGACTCTGAAGACTACCAGAGTCAGTACATGACAATATCACTTAAGACAAGTAGTTCTAAACATGGACATAGCTGGAGGTTCTCAGATGAGCAGGGCTCTTCAACTTGAAATTTCTAATTGCACACCACTGACAAATCTCCAACCTCTTACTTTTAAAGAAGACAACCATACCACAGTACTAATTTCACAAAAATCCTTTTCGCACATCCTTCTTAGGTTGAATTTTACAACTGGTACCAGTACTTCAAGCTCTCAAACGTTTGAAAATTACCAACCCCATAAATTTAAAATTTGTGGCCAATTTGGTCCAACAGTTTAACCTGAAGTAGGAACATATGAACTGTTGGTTTAAAAACATACATGTTGGAAAATCAAACCAAACTATGAGAACAATTCTAACCTATTTTTGATGTGAACATCTAATCTACAACTAATGTTATACAAGGCATGAAATTTTCAACTGTTTAAATTTTGATCAAAGTAGGGGGTCAAAACTCCACCCCCTCTACACTCCTTCCCCATTGCCTCAAACATTGCCCCCACCCAGTCTGCCTAGAAATCAATATTATTACACCAGTACCAAACAGGATAGAGGAGAGTTAAATCTCTTATCTCTGCCCCTATTAGAACAAATGTGAATCCCCATCTATGAGATCCATTCATCTAGTAATATCAATATACCCCCCAATATCCAATAGGGTATGATTTCACCTGGATAAGTGGTGGTTAAGAAAATAATATTGGAACAGCCAAGTCTGTATTTAGTGTGTCTAACCTTTGCAGAATGAGGTCCCCAAAAGGTGAATTTAATGACACTATTCCCCAAGGTGGAATAGCACCAACGAATTCACCCTCTGGGGACCTAATTTCCTAAACATGACCCCATTTGAACAAATCTCAACCCGGTCACCCAAGGCACATCCATACCAAATATAAGCTAATATAGGCTCAATGGTTCTTAAGAAGAAATTATGTTAAGATATACTATGGAGGGAAAGAGTTATGACCCCGATTGTGAGTCACCTAGGGAACATGCACACTGAAATATATAAACATATTTGGTCTTTAATATGGAGAAGAAAACAATTGTTGATAGACGGATGGATAGTCATCCCAACAGACAGACGGATGGAAGGACAGCCTTCAATCCAATATACCCCCAAAATGTTTCTTTGAAAAATCAGGGTATGATTTTGTCTGGATAAGCAGTGGTTAAGAAAATAATATGCCAGCCAAGTCTGAATATAGTGTGTCTGACATTTGCAGTATGAGGTCCCATGTGGGAGGGGGAATGGGTAATGAAATATTTCTGTAATTTCATTAAAGATTAAAGTTTCATAACTTTGCAGATGTTATAATGGTGTCACTTTTTTCAAATTTTATAACATGTTTAAAAAAGAATTTTTTTGTTTGTTAAATTGAGTAAGGTGAAAATTCCCAAAATCTGAATTTAAAATTTTTGTTGTTTTGTTATGTCACTGGCTCCGCCCACATTCGACACAGTGGCCTCATTTGAACAAATCGGAATCACAGTCCCCCAACGACCCTTTGTACCAAATATGAGCCCATTCGGCCCAATGAAATTTGAGAAGAAGTCGTTGTAAGAATTAATATGGTGGGAAAGAGTTATGGTCCTAGCTTCACAACTATTTGACCGGGTGACCTCATTTGAACAAATCTGAATGTGAGTCACCTAGGGAACATCCACACCAAATATGAACCATTCGGTCTTATGGTTCCGAAGAAGAAGAAGATGTTTAAAGAATTGTTGACGGACAGATGGACGGCCCGACGACGAGTGATGACTATAGCTCCACCGGAGACTTCGTATCAGGTGAGCTAAAAATTTTTAAGTCTGCTGAACATTGTAATGTACAATCCAAAGTTGAACAAAACAAAAAGCAAACTTTAATATAATCAGAAATAACAAAGGGTAATTTATTCAATACAAGTCAAATATGTTTACCTAAAATTATGGTCACATGTTCGTCCATTACCGAGTGGCAGGATGACTTATAATTTATATATTCAATGGGGCATAAACATCACTCAGCGTGCATCTGAGAAACAGGACATTAATTCTGTTTAGCCTTACGTAGGAGTTACACCATGCAGTAACTCACCTTTTTTGCATTTGTTTCTATAGTATCTGCAACAAAGTCTTCCAAGTAACTCGACAGTGGAACTCCTGACACTTTTATGACAGCTTCTTGTTTCAGTAGAGTTCTAAAACAAGAAAATAAAAATATTAGTAATGTGTGAGCTAAGAGAACCAAAAATTTATTGTATACAACATTTATGACACATAGCATGATATTCAGGAAAACTGGACATCAAGTCATGAAGTATCTGAATATATTTAAATGGACATGGTTCAATTGAACCTTCAACATCATGCATACGCTGGTATGTAATTTGCTAGCGGGGACAATTTTGGTTGACAAATAGGAAAACCTTTATATATACCTTAAATACTCTAAAAAAATCTTCCACTGGTTTTAAATTTTTCACATGGAATAGACTAACCCTCTAAGGCCACTGTTTTTTTATTAGTTGGTTTGCGGATCCACCGACTCGTTTTTTTTTCGGTTTTTTAAAAATAAAATTGTGTTCCGAACTTTTTTTATTGCCGCCGACCCGTTTTTTCAGCACTCAAAATTTTATTTTATTAAAAAAATAGGGAGGGATTAATTTTGGCGACGTTTCGCATCCGTGTTTTCTGCATCACTTTCGCTACTAGGTAATCTAGAGTAACTTCGAGATCATGTTTCCACCAAATCCTGGTTGCGAGTTCCCGTACTACCGATCAAATCAAACATGGCGGCCACTAAATAAATGAAAAAGGCGGACGATGATTGAATGAATGCAAAAGTTAATCTGTAGTTAATACGTGTAGATTTGTATCTTTGGGTTCGATGGTTACTTTAGGAAAACACATATCTATCTAATTTTATGAAACTATTTTTGGAAAGTTGGAGTTTATAGTTAATTCCGAATGTCGATGCTTTTTTTCTTTTTATATGCCTAGGCCATATAACCGATCGTCTAGGCCTATATAAACTAATAATGTTTATTTATATATAACTAGCAGGTTAGCCCGCCACTGGCGGCAATCGTCAGAAACATGACAATTTTTTTATTTTTAAAATTAATTTGTTTAATTAATTTGTTTAATTAATTTGTATAATCCGAGACGTTGTCCGGGCTATTTAAAAACCAAATTTCAAGTCGATAGCTCTACCCGTTTCCGAGATCTGCGCTGCGCATGCGCGAAGCTGGCATCGCACGGGCTCGGCGACCCGATAAAATTCGTATCTGGGGCAAGATACATTCACATACCAATTTCAAGTCGATAGCTCCACCCGTTTCCGAGATCTCGTCTGCGCATGCGCGAAGCTGGCATCGCACGGGCTCGGCGACCCGATAAAATTCGTATCCGGGGCAAGATACATTCACATACCAAATTTCAAGTCGATAGCTCCACCCGTTTCCGAGATCTCGTCTGCACATGCGTGAAGCTGGCGTCGCACGGGCTCGGCGACCCGATAAAATTCGTATCCGGGGCAAGATACATTCACATACCAAATTTCAAGTCGATAGCTCCACCCGTTTCCGAGATCTCGTCTGCGCATGCGCGAAGCGGGCGCCGCACGGGCTCGCCAATACGACAACGTCCACCGCCTGGTCAAACTACACACACGTACCAAGTTTGGTCCCGATCGGTCGAGAATCGTAGATTTGTATAAATGACAAACATACAGACAAACATACAGACAGAGGTCTTCAAAATATATAGGAGATAGATAGATTAATGCTCTTAAGTATAAAATATACAGCATTGGGTCTGATCAACAGATAACCCTATATCGTTTATGATACCAGACACTCAAATTCGATGATTAAATTATGGAGAATTCATGTTGTTTGTAGTGGATATTGAAAGTGACATTCGTTGCGTCTGCAGCCGCGGTCATATAGTCGTTCGAGATTCCTCCGATATGGACATGCACCGACTTATTTCCGTTATCGGCTGTGACCGAAGCTGCAGCCGATCTCGAAGTCACTCCAGTAACAACGAAATGGCGAAAGTATATCTGTGTGCAGTTGTCATTTCGGAAAACAAGACCATAAGAAAACAGCTGAAATGTGTTTATCCTGAAATAACAGTTCGAGAGCTGTTCTCGTTTGTCGAGGACGATGCATTGATTCGTCGTGACTACTTTGGTGGTCTAACCGAACAATTTACTGAGGGGATCACCGAAATCGAGGAACCCGACGTTCCGGTGTCGACCCTCAGTTCATTTGGATACAAGTACATTTGCTGTCTTACACTCTCATTTGAGTGAATTGCTTGCTTAAATTTAACTGGTCTTCTATTTCCAATGTATGTAGCTCAATTGAAGAATTTAGTTTGGTCTGTGAAAAATTGTTTATACAATGTATAAGTCCCATATGATCTTGTTGACTTCAATCATATCACCTCTCTTCTATACTTTAAACACATAAGAACTGTTTGAATAGTTTGTCCTTAAATGGTAAGTTTGTATTATGCTCACGGTTGTTGAGTTGACGATTTTATTTGACATTTATAGCAAAGTATATTTTACATATTATACACATTTGATATAATATAGTGCCACATAGATGTAATCTAAATTCACATATATATTACACCTCTATGGCACTATATTATATTAAATTCATATAGTATGTAAAATGTATATACTGTATAATGTCAATTAAAATCAACATCTAGTTTTGTGTTTTTGTTTTCGCTATGTTATGTTTAAAGAGTATTAAAAGTGATTACAAACATATATCAACCTTGTTTTTCTAGTCAGATCAAGTATCTTGCTGTATATTGAGATGCCAATAATAGACCATTTTTCTTTTATTTGAAAATTTTGAGTGTTTTCTTTTCTTTTTTTCCGACCGACCGGCCCAACTTTTCCAGAAAAAATTCCGCTAACCCAGGCTAGTTGTTGAACTAAATATTTCCCTCAATAAATAGGGCACATTCTGCGACAAAACATATCGGACATGTTCATGATTGAATTTCAATTGGACCTGACCCACGCATTATAGAAAAGAATTTTTTTTATGATAAAATTTTCTTTTGAATAATAAAAGACTGCCGAGATAAACAAATAAACCACAAATAGTGTCTGTTATTTGCAGAATGAAGTCACCAGAGTGAGAATTTAGTGACGCTGTCCCACATGGCAGACTAGCATCACCAAATTCACCCCCTGGGAAGCTCAATCTGCTTAGGCCTCAACTGCCATGGGGGACCTGGGATCAGGTTGAAATTCCCCAGTTGACATTGGTGATGTTAACCCATTAGTCACCTCGATTATGCATTTTATCTTCTGTAAATTGGGAATATAGAAACTGAACAGAAGGGAAAAAGTGGCTAAAAACTATGTTAATTTGGGACTATAGATAATTCCCAGAAGTTGAGGCCTAAGTAGAATGAGGTCCCCAAAGGGTGAATTTGGTGATACTATGCGGGGTAGCATCTCTAAATTCACCCTCTGGGGACCTCATTATGCAAATGACAGACACACTATTTCATGGCTTGTAAACAAATACACCACAATACTCACTTGTCCTTGTCTGAGGGGTGCTCCGTATAGTTCAGTTCTTCTTCTATAGATAAGAATTTCAATAGTGAAAGCTGCAAGAAAAAACAAAGAAGACTAAAGTAAAATAAATGCCCTGATCACCCCCCATCATTCATTTAATATGACTATGCGACTCAGAAAAACTATTGTTGGTGAAAATGAAGTATGTTGGTGAGAGTTGGAGCTTTGAGATGATAACAGAACCAGAATAATCAGAGTTTCAGAATTTTTGCACACTTCACTGTTCAAACATGAAAATTACAGTTTTTCTGTAATCAGCATGTTAAGAAATTAAAAGAATATGTATTTTTCACATAGGCCATTAAAATAACATACCGGTATCTGTATTCTCAGGCAATTAGATCGAAATTTTGAGAAATAGTAAGGGAGGCTATTGAAATTTTTTATATTTTTCTCAAAAATCTGGAAATATACTCCAGAAACAAAAAAAATATTTTCTTTGTTCGAATCCAATATTTCTAACAGAAAATATTGATAAAAATGTTTGACGAGGCTTTCTAACAGAACATTTCAGTGATGAGGGAGGTGCCTCAGAACACAGAATTTTTATTTATTTGGCCATACTTTAAAAATTATCTATAAAAGAAAAAAAAAACAATAGAAACAATAGTACATGTAGCGATTGTTTCTCCTATTTCAGGAATGCCAAATTTTATGAAATTGCAATATTTGAATACTCATTCAAATTTCCTTTCTGTTAGTAACAAGAGACAATCATGAGGTGGCGTATCCAGATTGCGCAACCTCACAACTAAGGTGCTGCAGGATGGCAAACTAGAACCAAGTCAGCATATTCACCAGTATTTTAGAACGGAGTGGATTAATAGCACAGAAGTTAGAAGCTACCCCAATTTTGATGCACAGTGAAAACACATATGGATACGCACATTTTTAGATGTAATATTCATAACTTTTTTCTTTGGATCTATCGTTGAATGCTCTGATGCGTACACATATTTATCTGTGCCTAGGAGCTGGAATGGAGAAAAATTCTAAATATTCAGGTGACATTAAAAAAAATACATATAATAATTATAATAGTTGAAGATGGTCTATCTGTTATATTTATTCCTGCGGATAAAATAATAAATATGAATCGAAGAACCCTGTAGGGAATACTAATTTTATTTCTAATTTTCTGGTATAAAAAACATGTACATACAATCAGTTTGGAACATTTTACGGCTCGCGACCAGCCTCACGTTCGTTCTGAGCATAGCATATAAGGCCCTGCAAATCGGGCTTTTTCATTTCGAATCGAATCTCGAATCGAATCAGCCAAATGATCCCGAATCACAGGCTGGAATCACATCGAATCTTGAATCGAATCATTGCATCAGGCATAATAATAGTGAAGATGAAGATAATACATGACTCCGAGGCCGTACCAATATCCATTTGATGAGCTTATAACTTTATGCATGTACATAATGTGATACATGTATTCGAGTATATGGCATACATGTACATGTGAACATTTAAATATTGAATAAAACACCGCATGACACATAGTCACATACTTTGTTGATTCCTATACTTGACCTACTATAAAAATAATTTGTTTAACCAGTCATGTTGATGTTTTTCTTAGAGTTCCCCCTGCACTATTATTAAAGTATGCATTTGTATTAACTTTCAATGGAATTTCCCCCCTGCACTATTATTTGGGACTGCACTTCTATTTGGAGCCCAAGAGGATAATTGAGAGTTTAACTCACCGATTTGACCCAGCCAGGCATGCTAAACCTGGTTGTTAATAATCGATGTGACTGTAACCTTCTGCCTGTCAACAAGGCCTGTTCCACAGTATCCACACCAAGCACATTAGGGTTAAGAGGATTTGGGTACTTTTTCCACTGTGCCAGGATGACTGTTGGCCAAGGGTGTCTGAAAATAAAAGAGGAACAGTTCAGAAAATATGGTGCTGGACATTTGCAGAATGAGGTCCCCAGAGGGTGAATTTAGTGATACTACCCACACATCGGGCTAGCATCGCTAAAATCACCCGCTGGGGACCTCATTCTGCATAGGCCGCCGCCTCATCTTCTGGGAAGTATCTAGTCTCAAATTAACATTGTTTTTAGGTTCTTATTCCTCATGTAACCAAACCTTATGATGTTAGTGGACGCTGGCTTCTAGGGATGCCACTACATCCACCTCTGATTCTTCTTCCGTTTCTCCGAACTCTCCTGATTTTGTATTTTAAATTTTGTGTTTGACTGATGGTATCAGGGACAGGGTAGATAGAGCACAGTGAAAAACAATTGGTGTAATATCGTACCTTAACCCTTTTATGACGGGAGCTGTGCTGGTGCAGCATTAAAGATCCTGTACTAGTGCATTCTCTTATAGATGTGGATCTCCCATATGGAGCTTCTCATATATACGAGAATGCAATGGCTTACAAGTTCAATGTAAATATCGAAAAACTGACTTTAAAAAAATAATAAATAAAAGCACTGAACACAAAACAACGGGCATACCGGTATGTCGCCTGTTTCCTATAAATAATATACTCATCTACAACTCTGCAGCGATATAATCATTCCGGACAACAATTTAAATTAACAGAGTTTGAAATATTTTTCACCATTAGCAAGAGTGACTCGTAGCCATCCATATCACCATTTTGTTTTCTATACTTGTTCAATTGGAAGTTGGAAAGGCCGCTGTTCTGCAACTAATAGCTTGTCGGAACACATGTACATGTATGTATGCACTTTTGTTCAGAACACCGGTTCCCTTCCCATGCTTAGAAACAAATGTTTCAAACTCCGTTAATTTGGAATCCAGAATGATTTTATCGCTGCAGAGTTGTAATGTAGATGAGTATATTATTTACAGGCGACATGATATGCCCGGTGTTTTGTGTTCAGTGGTTTTATTTGAGATATGTTGGTCTGGCTATAACTTGTCAACATATTAGGATATCGATTTATAAATTCGATTAAAACCTAACAAAAATTGGGCTTATTTTTTGGGACTTTATGTCCACTGTCCAGTAAGTTAGGCTGAATAGGTCATTGTCGCATGGTTTCTGGCAAAAAGACACCCAGGATCTCTTAAACTGTCAAAAAGACACCCGGCCAGGATCTCTTACCGGTAAACTGTTAAAAAGACACCCAGGATCTCAAAGTCTCACCAAACAACCGGAATTTTGTTTAGTCGTCTGCTATTAATATTGGGCCAACTATCAAGGATGCGGAATTGTGCTGTCAGTCAGACTCAAAGCCAAATTAAATTTCGTTGATATTTCACTCCGATCACAAACAAATAATTATCATAATATTAATAGCAGACGACTAAACAAAATTCCTGTTGTTTCATGTTTGGCGAGACTTTGACTCTTGAAGTTTGAGATCCTGGGTGTTTTTTTGACAGTTTACGAGATCCGGGTACTGCGTTATGCAGTAGGTCCCTAGATTTGCGTAGGTCTCCGTAGGTCACTCAATTCGCGTAGGTCCCCGCAGTAATGCAATATATAGTAGGTCTACATGATTTATTGACTGATAAAATGGATTGATACCACTAAATGATCATTTGTTTTTTATAATTAATTTCCGAAATCTGATGGGTTTGTTTGCTTAGTGATACTTAGAGGATCATGAAGCCTAACTAAAATTACGTGATTTCTGATCCGGAAAGTAAGAGGATTATCTTACTGGCTTCGTGGACAGATATTAATTGGAGGATAACTGATTGGGCGTGGGTGCGTTAGATAGGAGAATTTGATATTTTTCATAGTTTATTGAATTCAAAACAGGATTATCTTACTGGCTTCGTGGACAGATATTAATTGGGAGGATAACCGATTGGGCATAGGATAATTTTTATATTTTTCATAGTTTATTGAATTCAAAACATGCAACAAAACGTTTATAACATAATATGTAAATGACAGCACAAAACAATGCAGCACAAGCAATGGTATAAAACATATATATATGTACATGTATAAAATAGCTGAAAAAGAATGGTGTTGTTATAGACCCAATTGACAAGTAGAGGGAAATAATGAACTCAAGAGCTGAAAAATATTTATTCAAAATATAATTTTCATGGTACATGTACAAGGTAAGTTATGTTTATTTTTTGTCTTGATATGGGATGTGATATTCTAATGTTTACTCGCCGATCCTTGGAATTTTTGGAATAGATGTTTTTGCTGTACACTTTCGTTTGGTCTGTCCTGGCTTCTTCCCTCCACTTCGTCGCAGTTAAAACAATCCTCCGTCCGTCCGTTGTCTGTTGCAGTCTATCGTTTGTCGGTCTGATTTGTCTTAAGAATTTCTCAAAATGTCGTCGCCGAACTTCAGTCGATTTCTGGTTCCATATATCAGCTGCAACTTTAAATTTACGGAACTGCTCTATGAGTTTGAATTGTCCAAAACCGAAAATACTGCGTTCTAATTCGTCATACTCCCCTTTAACTACATTGTATATTATTTACACTAATTCCACTAGAGGTTTCGATTTCCACTCAACAGTGATGCATCGTTGATAATCCCGAGAAATCGCGAGTTTGGAATAACGCCGTTGGACAATTAAAACATCCTCTTTTGCTGGTTGTGGATCTAACACGGTGTAAAATATTTTTTTGTCCTTCCGACGTTTTAGAGAGAATTTGTCATCCTTTTTCACGACTTCTGTTAAACTACCATTAGATCCTCGAATGAAATAAACAGTCGGCGAACACGATTTGGACTCCCACGCACCACAGTCGTCCCACCAAACACATTTCTGTCCTCGTGACTTCCTATCGACATTATTTGAATTATCCACTACGAAACACACATCCTCCTTCAATCCAGTTGGAATACTTGGGAGTGGGGTGACACATGACGAGATAATATCCAGAACATTATTCACACCGATAAACTTACCATCCCGTATTGGATGACCACCACTGGCGATCGCAATTTCGCCATTGATCGAGAAATTACTGGCATCAGCAGATGCTGTTGGGTCACCTTTTGGGGAAGAAGTCATGGGACCTAGTAATTTGGGTGGGGAACAAGAATTGCTCAAATTGGCATTCCTAATCGGGTAGATTGCCGATAAATGTGGTATAGATGAACTAACGCCATGAACATCAGAACAATTTGGCACGTCAACAATGGTTGTTACACCATAATCAATAGCATCACATGGTTTAACATTAGACATTGAAATATCATCATGGACAACAATTGAAACATTTGCAGAATCAACAATTGGTTTGTCAACATTAGGAATTGGTTTTGATTTTACAACATTTGAATATGATGGAGAAACATTGATAGAATCCTTTATGGAAATATCATCATGCACAACAATTGAAACATCAACAACTGGTTTGACAACATTAGGCATCGGTTTTGATTTTACAACATTTGAATATGATGGAGAAACATTGATAGAATCATCATGAACAACAATTGAAACATTTGCAAAAGTTTTTGGTTTCTCTGGAGTTGGTTTTGGCTTGACTGCATTGGCGTATGACATTGTGGGTGACACATTGATGTGCACAGCGTTTATGGTGGAGTTCTTTCGTTGAAGTAAGATGAAATGGTTTGGATGTAGAACTTGTCGTTTGTGTTGAAGTTGGTTCTGCTCCACATGATTTCGATGGATGGAGACCTCGCCGTTTTCACTGCGCGTCCGTAAACTTTCCGAGAAAGACTGTCAGACAATGTTGGATTTGACTGTGGCGGACAATAGGACCGAAATCCAACACCAAGGGCTGCACTCGCTGCATAAAAATGCAATGTTTCTGACCACCTTGACTCTCTGCAAGCTGAACGGAAGAGGCCGAAATAGGGATCATTCACAACACGATGGTCTTTTATTTTGTCTTGATAGTGAGGTGAGTCTATGTCGTAGTAGAATCTGTTTTCGCCGATCTCAATCACAGTCGAATATGATGATGCTGTTCCTCGACACCGAACATTCCCAGGGACATGGTCCGGTAGAAACAACTGCCGTCACTGGTAACTTCTAGTGGGTCAAAATCATTCAGAACGACTGGGTGAAAGTACGACAGAATCTGAACAGCGGTCACATCAATCGCTCGTGAAGATGGGACTGTAGATGGACTTGACAAGGCAATTCCATAGGTTTGCAGAAGTAAACGTTCTGCCTTGACTGCTAGTTCAATCGCATTGATCATGTATGTTCTGACTCGAGGATGCATGGAGTCTGTAAAGAACATATTAAGACTGTTATACATGGAATTAAATTAAATATCTAAACAAACTGTAGGCCAATACTATACATTATTTCCACAATTACACCGATTGAAGATTGTTTACAACTTAAATTAAATTCATATCAATACTGATCGAGAATACTAATTAAGTATACTCATAAATAATTCACAATAATAAAATGGGACAACGAATTAATATACCGTACTCAATATCTCATTTAAATATACACCACTACCGATCCGATGGAAACTTTAAATAATTAATTTATTATTGTGAATTATTTATGAGTATACTTAATTAGTATACTCGATTAATTTTTATTGAGGCTATATATGACATTTTATTAAAATGTTTACACAGCCCAAGTATTACGCTATAATTTGTTAATTAGAATTAGAATTAATGCAAATAATCACAAAACCAAATAAATTATTTCCTAATTTCTTCTGCATAAAACCCGACATTACTATTTGACCAATCAGAACACAGACAAGACCGTTAGAAAAATATACGTCCAATCAAAACACGATGACTTAATTAGCCAGATAATAATTATTCAACTAATGCTTCAGAAACATTTTTTATTCAGAAACAAAATGCGATGGATAAACACTTCACCGTTAAAATTGTATATGGAGAAAGTTTTAATCCACTGTGTTTATGCCACGATTTTACAATGCTATGGATATTAAACACTTTTCCGTTCAAATTGTATGAAGAATGTTTAATCCACTCTGCGAAGTTTAGTCACCAGTAGGCGTGGTGTTGATTAAATGTAAAATTTAAACAGATGGCTTTATTTATATAGTAAGATAAGCGATCGTGGTAGTTACATTTGTATACAAATAAAATGGTATAACATTGAAATTTAATAAAATCTTCGTAAACATTTGCCGTCGTAAAATGTATGTCTATAGAGATGGTAAGGTGTACACTAACCTGGCCAATGCCAGCTTTGAATTGGTAATCTCCTTGGTCGTCGAACAAACACTTACGACAGAAGAATGTCAAACTAAAATCTGACGACCAAACGTTGAACAAGTGTATCCAGGATTTACATCCAGTACACTCGATGCAGTCTTTGAATCATCTCAAACTACACACTCCGCATGGGTATCGTGGATCGGTAAGTCGCATATTGAATAATATTAATGAATATGAGTTTGAAAGTCTCAGTGCTCAACTTAAGTATCATGTCTTAGAATCATAAAATGTCACTCACCTATGAGTACCAACACTAGTTGATAATTAGTCACAACCATATCACAACAGACATTGCCGAAAAGAATCTTCAAAGAAAACAGATCCTTTTCACAACAGACATTGCCGAAATGAATATGCAAAGAGGACAGATCCTTTTCACAACAAACATTGCCGAAATGAATCTTCAAAGAGGACGGATCCTTTTCGCAAAGAAAACACCCAGTCTCGCAAACAATGTGATTAATGGTCACCCGTGTAGTTGGGCTGTGTAAACTTACCATTCAGTTACTGATCACTTGTCCTAACTTAAAAAAAAATAATCTTAACATAACTTAATTAACTGGATGGTAATTCTTATTTTTTTTTTCATCTAAGGCCAAAAAAAAAAAGGGTTTTGGTTCTCGGGCAATTTTTTTTTCAAATCAATGAGGGAGGGAGGGTTTTATTTTTATTTTTTATTTTTTTCTGCGCATAGTAAGCATGGACAAAGATACCTTCCTCTGTCTAGTAATAACCAGAAAGGTAGAGGGAACTGTTATGCATATAAACTCATTTAGTCTTATATAAAAATGACATTGTACTACCAGTGTATGACTGGGATTACCTAACAATATATAATGCCCCTGACATTAACTACTGTTATTGTTGTCTAAAAACTGATAACTCCCCATTCTAATATGTGATCCTGAATTTAGTCCTGTGCCTTTCAATTGTATAAAGTTACAATTAGTGTAAGTTGTTCACAATGACTAAATGTAAGAAGAGCATGAGGATCAGCTAATCATTTTCTTAATTGTAGTCATCTACTTTATGTTGTAAGCCTGCAATTCACTTTTTAATACATTACATGTTAGAGCTCAATGCACACTAATATTCAACACATATCTGCTATGGACATGTTGATTAAATCCCCCAAAAAATTTTTTTTTTTTTTTTTTTTTTCAATTTTTTTTTTTCGTAAGTTTTTTTGTCGTAACATCGGGCATTGCAATAAAAAGGCCTAATGCGGCCCTTTTTATTCAATGCGGCGGTGCCTGAGAACCAAAACCTTTTTTTTTTTTGGCCTAAGCTAAACAAAATATATAATTAGATATATAATTTTTAAAAAACAACGCAATATCATATAATATGTTCACTTATTGATAATATATTAGGCATGCACCCTTCCATTACTACGGGGACCTAAATCAATGCAACAATATATCCAGTAATCCTCTAATTAATATCTTATCCCGAAGCCAGTAAGATAATCCTCTCGGTAGCCGAGAGGTAGCGTACTGGTCTCTCGTGCTATCGGACCGGGGATCGCAACCTGGTCAGGGTATTCTGACAAAAATCAGAACTCGGTCAGATACCAAGTTTGTCAGGCTGAAAAGTCTCATTCGAGATCACTGAATCAAGATCCGAATGCAAAATGCCGACTTCCCCCCATTACAACACTTGTCCAGGTATGTTGTCGTGGGTGCAGTACGCTGTCCGATCGGGCGCGGACATTAATGGCTGACCCGTGTACACGCCTCGGTGTGTGCACGTTAAAGAACGCTACTGGAGTCAGCACAGGGTTATAAAGTTACTCGGCCGTGGTAGCACCTGGACCTCCACATAATCCTCATCACATTGAGGGCGATGGAGTATCAAGTAGATGTAGATGTACTTTCCGGATCAGAAATCACGTAATTTTAGTTAGGCTTCATGATCCTCTAAGTATCACTATGACACCAAGCAAACAAACCCATCAGATTTCGGAAATTAATTATAAAAAACAAATTGCAAAGTAACATCTAACATGATCATTTAGTGGTAGCAATCCATTTTATCAGTCAATAAATCATGTAGACCTACTACATGTATATATTGCATTACTGCGGGGACCTACGCGAATTGAGTGACCTACGGAGACCTACGCAAATCTAGGGACCTACTGCATAACGCGTCACCGCAGTCCCTGGGTGTCTTTTTGCCAGAAACCATGCGACAATGACAGTAAGTAACTGTGGCGACACAAAGTCAAACTCAAACTTTCAAAGTGAGTTACTCAGTTAGTCACTGACTTAAGTTAGTGACAAACTCAACTGCTCAGTCTGAGGTCAACCCACAAATCAACTGTCGACCTGAGCTATATTTACCATGAAATTGGGTGACTTGTTTGGAACACATGTCACTGAAATCTTATAAATTGTGGTTCCTGGATTCGACACATGATCTTTAGACTTTACTTAAGATTGAAGTTTTCGCTCAGTGAGTCACTGAGTGACTGAGTGAGTCAGTGTCAGTCACGTGATTCAAATTCAATCAATCACTGCAACTTGTAAGTTGTATTGTAAGTTTTCTGAAACTCGTGCGAGTCTAGAATTGTCTAAATCAGTTCTACTCACTCGTAAGTGTGTTGAGACGTCCATATTTTCATCTTCAACTCATTCGATTAAACATATATACACATGTAATTTACGAAAGTCTGCGAAAGAATGGAACTTTGGAAGTCTGATGCACACAACGTGATAGTGATAGGTGACCTCGGGGAATGTGACCTACTTTCGATTATTACGTCACTAGCGCAAATTTCGTCATGGCGATCGATTCGGACGTTTATTAAATTTTCGGCCAAAACTTCTGTAGTGCTACCATTACTTGTAAACATTTCACCAAAAATTTAATGTTCAGTTATCAATCGGTCTTTATAGTAGATACATGAAATGAACTATCAGAATTCATTATATTGGACATTATATCTTTTTACTTGGTTCAGATATTAATTGGTCGAATCTGATTGGACGGGCGATAATTGACTTGCCACACCTCGCGTAGGAAACCCCGGAACTATATTCTTTAAATTAGTCACTATTATATCTACGAAAAAATGAATTTTTTGATAGACAATTGTTAATTTCGTTCTGTATAACGTGTCTATTCTACTTAATCGTGTGTGGAAAGTATTGAGTGAGTTAACATTAATTTCTTGTACGTGCGACCACACGCAGGACCGATATATATTACAAAGAAGTTGATTGGAAGATGTAAGTTTTCCTGCTACAAATCAACCAATCGTAGAGTGCATTACTTAATTACGCAGAAATAAGCTATTGTCATGGAGACGTTACCAACATGGCGACAGCGATGTTGCTGAAATGATGGAACGCTGGTGATTTTCAAATTAATGTTAGCGATTTATAGTCGCTCTGATATTATTACAGGAATTCTTTGAGATCAGGTAATCTCCGTGACTATGAGCATCGAATGCGACTTAGTAATACTGTACAGCATGATCAATCATGGAAGTGGAAGGCCTCCTGTCGAGTCGATATTAACCAAATCATCATTTTCGTAATTTGATTTTAGGCCCTATTTAGTATTTATTTATTTGTTATTACCGTATTATTACATGTATTGTCGTCGAGTGGCAGTCATGTTAGAACGCTGTCGCCAGAACTTGAATTATAATTTCTGACAATTCTTAATATTTAATATCTCATTACTGGCTACTGCGCAGATTCCGCGATAAATATTTATTTTAGTCCCTGTCACTACTCGTCTCTAGTCTCTAGGACTAGACGTCTAGAGTAGAGACAGTAGAGTCGACTGTCTACAGTCTAGTGAGTAGTGTCACTGTCATCAAAATCATTGTCGTAAGCGACCGAACGCGAAAGCAATTCTGGGTCAAGGTCCCCCTGCGTAACACTCACACTGAATTAATACACGATCCAATGTGACGGTTGTCTCTGTTATCACTATCAGGGACACCACGTCCACGGGCCGTACACGTTTCTTCACAATGAGAATTGAGATACCGGTAGAGTATTACAAACGATTCATGCACGAAACAATGTTTTTATTCCAATTAAATCAATGGCAATATACAGTAGAAATATATATATTGTGTTAATTAATCCAGCATGAGTGTTACCACAGTTACTGGACATAAAGATTAAAGTCCCAAAAATAAGGGTTTTATCGAGTTTATAACTCGGTATCATTATTAAGAAGGATACCGAGTTATAAACTCGATAAAACCCTTATTTTTGGGACTTTATGTCCAGTTACTCCAGTAACTGTGGTGTTACGCAGGGGGGAGCTTGACCAGTTTTGCAAACCGGCTGCGGGAAGTTATAGTTATACTTTTGGCCATCGACCAATCAGAATTGCTTCCGCGTTTGGTCGCTTACGACAATGATTTTCGTAACAGGGAATAAAATAAATATTTATCGCGGAATCGGGTCTCAAAAGTTACATAAATAATGTAATCTCGTGCAGGGAACTTCACGTATTGATGAATAAATCATTAACAGGTATTAACAAAGAAATACATTCCCCGCATTATTTTTTCGACTTTATAAGGTTTCCTGTCAAAAAAAGTTCCTGGGTTTTGTACTGCTGGAATATGATCTCTATATACGGGTGTCAGCATGAGTAGAGATTCATGGCATGATCTACATTAGGTCAACATGACCGCTTGAAAACCGCACAGATTGCTGCTTCCAGTGTACGCACTACGTTCATGACTGAACTAGATCTACATGAGTGTCAAATCACATCTTAATACCCCGCTGGACAAAACAAGTGTCCATTGGCGCCGCGGTGTCAGAGTTTGTAACTGCAGTTGAGCACCGCGGCCGAACGGCAAGTACACCGTGGCCCAACAGCAAGTACACTGCGGCCGAACGGCATGTACACCGTGGTTAGATTTCTGGTTTGTATTGTCTTTTTTCAGTTTAATGAACGTACATGTACACTGTGGCAACTACACCATGGCCGAACGGCAAGTACACCGTGGCCCAACTGTAGTTAGCCGATGGAGCCGCGGTGTATTTGCATTTCAGCCGCGGTGGCAACGCTAACTGCACCACGGTTATGTGGACACTTGTTTTGTCAAGCAGGGTAGTTTGATTGTTGAATGCAAAGAACCTTTATACCTACATTAAGTTACCATAACTTCATAAGTTGCATAACATGCATGTACTTCATAAGCACAAGACAACCGGGCAAATATTTTGACGTCTCATTTCCTATTGACCAATCAACCCAATCATATTTAGTCTTATGTTATTAATTTGTTTATTGTTATTATGTATGATTATTCTGCTGTAAAAGGCTTTATGATTAACAATAACACATTAAACTATTCTATTCTATTCACGTCGGTCACACTCAGTCATTCCTCGGCCATCATTATCATCAACTTAAGACATTTATTGCATTAACATGATTAACTTCATTAACTTAGTTCTAAAGGGAAGTTATATAACGGTACATGTAGGATTGTAGGCATTATATTATTATATTAAATATTAGCCCTAGTAGGGCTTTATACATGTACCCTAGGATACACACATGTACTAGGGCTAATAATATTTATAATGGCCAGCAAGGACTGTTCACGACATGCGATCATGATCATGATCTTCATCATGCTTAGGGCACAAAATACATTTGATTGTGCAAGAATCAAATGCCGAATCAAGTTATTCATAAAGCACTGAAAATGGAAAAGTTTTGCAAGAATCAATACGAGAATGGATTCGGTGATTCTCGTCGAATCTTAAGACCTGATGCTATACAAACGAAAGCGGATTGTTATTAAGTTTTCTAACCTACTGGTACTAATCTGAGCCCTGATACTTGTATTACCGGGTACTTGAAGTTGGACATGTCATAATATGCACTTGAACACAAACCTCTGTTTATTTTTCAGATATTTCTGCCAAACATGCCTATTGGGCCATTCGGGGAAGTGGTGGGTACCACTGGCACCCTCAGCTTCATGGGTGTGGATGGACAAAACTACAAAAGCAAGGTCATTGCACCACGCAACCCAAAGTTGGTGAAAGCAGATGAGCAACAGCACAAGGTGGTTTTATTTATTTAATTCACTTTACTTAAAGTTGTATTCAGGGTTCTAACTTCTATACATAAACATATTTTTTAATGCAATTTAATCATACGTTATTAATAGTGGCTTTCTCAATAAATGTCGGAAAATTAATTAATAAAGTATAAGTCTTATAAATACCACAGAGATACTAATTCATTATGTTTTCTGAATTTAAATAATGTCTTCTAATGTCACTTACAAATCTTCAAAAACAACTGAATGCATAGGGAATTCTATATTAAAGGGGAAGGAAACCCTTAACAAAGCGGATTAATATATTTAGTAATCAACCATGGTGCGATAAAATACCTCTCATTTCTCAGTTATGCTCAAACACAACATATCACATCGAGTAATTAAAAACTCCCGCTTTTTATGAAGCGTCCATATTTATAAGGTCATGACGTCTCGGCCTCTCTTCGCGTTACTCATCCTTACCGCTATTCTCAAAGTAATTGACCAGAAAAAACGGGGTGATACCCCGGTCATGACCGCGGTGATACCGGTAATAAACGGTAGCGGTATCGAGACGGTCATGGCGTGGAGTTATGGTATTGGGTGATAATGATACCGTGGTCTTTTAGCGGGCACCGCATTAATTTTGTTGAATACTGCAGTGATTTTCATGGAACTCTTTTAGGGGAGGTATTTACTCACACATACTTGTTCGCGTTAACAGGCGGTATCAGTAACGCGGTATTGGAGGATACCGCGGTATAGTACCACCATATTAACGGGGTGACACCACGTTATTGGTGGTCAATTACTTTTAAGTATAGCGGTAGTACAGATATGTATAAAGGCTATCACAGTAAAATCATTTTGGCATGTTTGTTTGTTATTCTGCCCAAAATCCACGCAACCACAGCCTATTGAAGACTGCATACATTATTTATGTTATAATTTGGAACATTTAATTTACGGCCTGTTAATGGTCGCATGAAATTTGAATGTGACAGTCTCAGCCACTCACACTTTGATATGTGCAAATATGACAACCAAACAATCTTTCGTGAATTAATCTATAATTTATTCACAACAGATAACCATTTATTGTGCACAAAAAAACATTCAATCTGCTGTTTTATTTATTATCATATCTAAAATCAGACTATTGTACAGTACATGATCAGGGTTCGCGCTGCCACTTGCCAAATTTGCCAATGGCAAAAATAATTCACATTTGGCAAAAAATATTTTCATTTGGCAAAAGTTTTGGCAAGTCACTTTTTAATTAATCAAATAATTTGAAAAAAAATATTGGTCAATCATTACCATTCATTTCAGGAAACTCTTACAACATAATTATATTAGTGGCATTTTAGAAGGTTTAGGGAAAGTTAACACCTCTATTAAGACGCATTTAATCTCACAAATGGTTGGAGGGAATACTAATCATCCTGTGATGTGCCCTTCTGATGAGAAACCCTTCTACCATTGTATTGTTCGGTGATTGGCTTATTGTTGCATGACAAACCACAATAGCGATGCGAGTATAATTAATTATTAAATAAGTGTTATTCTATCAATATCAAATGTCGTTCAAACCGCGAGTGTCGAAACAAAAGACTTAAGGTTGCAGAAAATGATACTATCAGGAATATAGCATTTGGCAAAAAATATTTTCATTTGGCAAATGTAAATTTCGGTCCAGCGCAGACCCTGTACATGATAGAGTTTAGCGTTAACGATCCAAGTGAGGCTGTGTCGTCACAAACTATGAAGGGAAATAATAGTTCTTCCAAAATGGTGACATCAAGTTAATAGTGTACATGTATTTGTAAGCGCAGGTTAGTTTGAGACACCATATCTCCGATATTGTGTGGAGATTTGCGCTTTCTTTACTAAATACTCGTTGACGAGTTGTTCACTTATTATCTGAATTCATACTAGTATTCATTGAATGAATATGAATCATTCTCTTTTTGTATTATGATCTGCTTTTATTGTGTAAGCACTCCTCCATATGGATAATAGATCATTCCAATGTATACTTTTATAACTGAATGGGAGAATCAATTTGGTTAAAAGAAATGTATTTTTAAGGGACATACATGTATAATACATTTATATGCACTGATTGGTAGGGATGAAGGAGGGACATATAATACATTTACATGTATATGCACTGATTGGTAGGGATGAAGGAGGGACATATAATACATTTATATGCACTGATTGGTAGGGATGAAGGAGGGACATATAATACATTTATATGCACTAATTGGTAGGGATGAAGGAGGGACATATAATACATTTATATGCACTGATTGGTAGGGATGAAGGAGGGACATATAATACATTTATATGCACTGATTGGTAGGGATGAAGGAGGGACATATAATACATTTATATGCACTGATTGGTAGGGATGAAGGAGGGACATATAATACATTTATATGCACTGATTGGTAGGGATGAAGGAGGGACATATAATACATTTATATGCACTGATTGGTAGGGATGAAGGAGGGACATATAATACATTTATATGCACTGATTGGATGAAAGAGATACACCTTTTAACCCTTCCATGACTGGAGCTTCCTGACATTTTGCGAAAAACCCTGTGCCAATGCATTCTCTTATATATGTGAGTCTCCCATAGAATCCCATGGCCTAACAATATGTACCTTGTAAGCCAGTGCATTCTCCTATATATGTGAGGCTCCCTATGGGAGACTAGCATACACTGGAACAGGACCTTTAATACTACCCTGCGAAACTTTGATTCGGTGTCGACATCGGCATTCACTTTCGGGATCGATATTGAATCGTCTCTCCAATTCGTATATTTTCAAATCTGCCTATTTGTTCCAGTTTATGGGGACAAACAACTAATTTTTGTATCTATTGAGCTCAATTTATTTCGCAATTGCTGCATTGTACCATGTTTTCCCATCTGGGGGTCTAGTGTATGAGGTAATTAATATAGAGTTTACACTATAGTCTTGTTACGAGATTATGTACAATCGCAGATGTAAATAGTTTTAACACTGGTGGTTCTTGGACAATGTTGGGGTAAAATATAGTATATCAGTGAAAGTCAAGAACTCTATGGTCTACATAATTGTATATAGTTAATGTTAGCTTTAGTTTCTTCTAATCAATGAACGTGCATTCATACATGTACCTACACCGTACAAATATTAACTTGCCAAGTGCGTTTTGCATCATAATTATGCTACATGTAGTTGCATATTAATACATTTTAATGTCCCCACACTGTTAATATATTAACGATCAACCTATCTTAACATGTTATGAATGAATAAGATGGTATCTCACATAAATGCATAATTCCGATCGACAAGAAAGCCGGGTAATGCCATCTTTTTATTAAATTGAGGGATAAAACAAACATGATCATTATACTGAGTTACATGTACCTCCCGTCAAACAGAATGAAACAAGTAGCCACCTGGGTACTGATGCGGTGGGTTATGCATATCATATACATGCCTTTGGTGATGATACAGCACACATCATTCCTGAATATATGAATATTGAGAATTTGGAAATAACTTACATGTACAAAGAATGAAACACCTGATATATACCGGTAGTTAACATTATTCCGCCAGTGTTTTTATAACGTTTGGAAGCTTCTTATGACAAAGTTGATGTGATCGTCTGCTGTCATTACCACTCACTTTGGGTCCCATTTTACAATTTCACCAGTTGACACTGATGAATAGTCGCTGAGTGACTATCAAATTTAGCGCTATAGTAACATCGATTCAACAACCCTGGAAACACTCGACAGCATGTTATTAATTGCTGCAAAAACGACTATCACATGCGCTACTAATTACTTTATTAATATAAATATATGGTCTACTATACGATAATGACTTCCAAAGTGAACCACGCTATCTTGATTTACTGAAATAACTCATTGCATAACGATGTAATCTATATATACACTGCTCGTGCACAAACCGATTCCGCATTTTAGTAATCGTGTCTTTCCGATTGCGTTTGGTAGTATCTAGACCAAATAAAAGTTTATTTATTGATCATGGTGAATTCTAATATGGTAATTATAATTATGAGTATTTCATTTCAGCTCACACCAAGCAAATATATGTTCGACATGAAAATGGACACAGAACAGAAATTAGCTAACACACATGTAATTCGGATACCAAGAAAGACGGAACTGCTGGATATGGCTGATACATCTCTACAGAAGGTACATTGTATAAGGGGATAGAGGGCAAACAAGGCAGTCAAAATAGAATTAATTCATTAAAATTAACTTTCACTAACAGTCTAACGCCTTGCTTCAAAGGTTGAGACTACTCTTAGGCCAAAGAAAAATTAACTTCTGGTTCGGGTTACATGTCACAAAAAATTAGGGTTGGTATGTACATACATGTAGGCAAAGAAATTATATTTTTTAACTATTTTTTTAATAATTATTTTAACATATTCTTATGGCTTTTCATGTCTTCTACAAGATTTTGATAACAATAATTATGATTTTCTTTGTATTGACTGTAATATTCACAATGCTTTGATGAATAAAAACCCATTCTGAGCCATTGACAATAAATTTTAGTTTTTTTTTTAACATTTCGGAAAAAATTCTTGAAAACCATGAAAACAAATTTAGTGTGGGGCATTTTAAATTTGAGAAGGTATGGAAACCAGAACCACAAATATGTTTTACTTTGGCCTTATAGCAAGTATAACATTAAATCATGTTAATCCCTTTCTAAGATATGGTACTGTTTAGATTTCTTCTTTTTTCATCACCAGTTTGATCCATTATAATATTTCTTGGTTGGGGAGTTGCACTATCATAATTGATTAGTTCATTCTAACAACATTGTTTCTATTCATAAAAAAACCCTGAACTTTGCAAGGTCACTTTAAAAATTTAAGCAAGTTTTCAGTATTATTGTTATTTCTTGATATGATGGACAATAAGGACACTCCATTGTTACCACAGTTGGCAACTACACTGATGTATGAAAAATATAGCTTTGGCAATTCAAACCAATTATATTGATCAATCTATATTTTTACCAGTCTCTTTGAAAAGCCGACGAAAATCCTAACAGATGTACTTCTCTAGATTTGTGATTTGAAATAAGTTGCTGTATTGATTGGATATATTCCAGATCACTTCACAGATCAGAGGTCAATGACATATGTTGACAATTTTCCCACTCATTGTCAAATACAACTATTTTTAGAAAACTGAATACAGGCGATATATCCATAACTCATTTTACTAATCGCAATATAGGAGACATCATCTTCTAGTTTTTATCAGTGAACGATATTCATGACTGGTTATTCTTTCACACCTTGTTGTATTTATAACTATTTCTAAATAATACAATTCTCACAAACATTTAATATGCCAGGAATGCACTTCATATTTGGAAACAGTCTATTACGTCATGTTGGAAATGCCAGTTCATCGTAGAAATGAAATATAATTGACAAATAAATTATAAAATCATATGTGGTAACTTGGTCTCACTTGATCCACATGAGTGTTAAAATAAATTTTGAACAAATGTAATTTAAAAATAAAAATTCTGATATAAAAATTATTCAATTACTAATATGAATGATTATTAATTCTTCATTTATTCTTGTCATTTGTAGAGTGTTAACTAACTTTTCCTATAAGGCACATAATTATTTCAGATGGATATGACACTTCACACCAAAGTGGTAATTAATGATCGGCTTCTACCAGAGGCAGGCCTTGCATACATGATGAATCTATGCATTGGAGTTGTATAATTTATTCTAAGAATTAGGATATTTTCTTGTTAGTTCTCAATTGAAAGGCCGGTTTACTCTCGTTGGTATAATGACATGACCAGTTTATCTTATTGGTTTACAAATAAATTGGTATTCAACCTGCTATTTAAATTTTGTTTTTTTTAATTAAAAAATGACTTCACTAGTATATGGTTGATACAGTAATTAACATGCTGATCCAGTTACTGACTGACTGCTATGGATACCTAACGCTTTAAGTGACCAACTATTATAATGATGATTTTAATTTCTTTTAATTTTGAAAAAAATATGTGTAGAAAGATAATAAAATTGGTTTGGCCTATATGGAGACCAACATTCTCATGAAAACAGTGAGCTCAATTTATTTGTAATCTTAATATTTCTCAGAGATTTTCCTCACCAGTTGAAGTTTCAATGCATAGATGCCCCAACAATGTAACATTGCCACTGGTATGCTGGTGTTTTCTGTTCTTAAGAGGGTGAATGCCTTATACGTAAGAGGGAATACTGAATTTTATCTGTTTCAATTCTTCAGGAAGGAAGTCTTTTAAAACTATTTTCTAGTGGTTCAAAGCAACTTAAGTATATTTTACTTGCTATTTAAGATAAAATTGTGAATTCAAATAAGATGATTCATGATTGAGCATAGCTGGAGTTTTGTGAAATTATAACTTTTCTTGGTTTAGTGAATTGTTTCTACCATACTCAGTTTACAAATTGTTTAATTACTAGCCTCGCGTCAGGTCAAACTACAGTAGAAAATCGTCTGTGAGTACAGAAACACGCACAACTGTACATTATTTCAGTGTAAAAATCTCTATGTGTTTTGGTATTCACCATAAATCTATGCATGAAGGTTTTCAATATTCTCTCAGTTCTATTAAACTTTTAAGCATGATTCTTGAATATCTTCAGAAATTATCTGCATGTGCATGGTTTATTCTATAAATTCATTGATGTCAATCTGAAGATGAATGTTCTGAGAGACTACTCTTTATATATTGTCATATCACTGAAGCCACATTAAAAAAATATATTGTTTCCCCAGTCCCATACCCATGATTTCAAGAATGAGTTGGTAGGTAATAGTTTTTTTGGGAATTACAAGTAGTCACTAGACTGCATAGATTTAAAGGTACTCAACCCGATAAAACTCCTCTCAATTACTATTTCAATGGCTTCGGGGGTCAAAAATATTTGATTCGAGTCGAGGAAGTCACCCATCAAAGCTCAGATTTGTTAGATATCGATTTTAGAAATCTATTATTTTTCATTTTCGGGAATACTATCTGGCCCAGAACTCTGTCAAAATTGCGTTAAAATTACCACTTGATTTTAGAGTTATTCATCCTTGTCTGTTTGAATAGATTTGGAGTACACATCCAGAGCAGATTACGGCAGTTATTGGTACTCATCTCGAGAACATAACAAATTTGAAAAATCAATGTCTAATAACTCTGAGCTTTGTTTGATGGGTTCCTCGACTCGAATCAAATATTTTTTACCCCCAAAGCCAAATAAATAGTAATATAGGACCCTCTGATCGGATTGTTGTTGTTGGAATCTGTTGAGATGGGGACCCTCTTTACGGGTTGAGTACCTTTAATAAAAATTTCTTCTATTCCTCGATATATCATAATAATTTTTTTATATATTTATATATTTCAAGCTATGTTAAACCTATGACGAGAGCTGCGCTGGTGTACAATAAAGATACTGCCAATG
This sequence comes from Siphonodentalium dalli, assembly GCA_032622095.1. NCBI lineage: Eukaryota > Metazoa > Mollusca > Scaphopoda > Gadilida > Siphonodentaliidae > Siphonodentalium > Siphonodentalium dalli. Next base: position 154,494,203 of record CP136062.1, read on the forward strand.
CATTCTCTTATATATGCGAGTCTCCCATAGGGAGCCTCAGATATATAAGAGAATGCACTGGCTTGTAAGGTCATGGTCATTATGGTTGGGCCAATATATTCTCTTATATATGATAAGGCTCCCTATAGAAGACTCACATATATAAGAGAATGCATTGGCACAGGTTTTTGAAAAAATTCACGAAGCTCCAGTCATGGAAGGGTTAAAAATAAAGGGAAAACAAAGTTTTCGATATATTTCATTTTAATTTTCTATTCATATGTTCATCATCCTGAATGAAAAAAAAACAATTCTTTGGGAACCCAATATAATATTTTGAGTAGGGAGGGTTTTTTTTAGGGTACATATGGTCTGGAGAAACAAACTATATTTTTATTATGGCACTTCGGTAAGTTTTTCAATCTTTGTTTATTTATCAAGATGCATGATTAAATTTATATTAATGCATTGAAATGAACTGTTGTTTTTTTTTAGTTTTGCATCACATTCAGTAATGAAAGTGAAATAACTACATGTATGAGTACAGTATGGAAGTCACTGTTTTATTTCCCTTATTTTCAACCATGTCTCTAAATATAAGTGAAACAGCCTCAATTTTAGTATTGGAATTATTAATTTAGCTCACATTGAGAGCAATATGTGAACATGAATATATACATGTAGTTCAGTAATAATTTGACAAATTTAAAGCAGTGATGTAAACAATTGATATTGAGAATGGTATTTGTCGTTGAAAGATTGATAGAGAGATAAGGTTTTGCTGTCTATATTGTTCCAGGTATTCACTGCAGATATATCAATTCACCTTCACTGTGCTAGTTTATATGCATGGTCAATGTACTTGTATTCTAACTTCAATTTCTCAGGTAGATCAGCCATGAATCTCTACTCTGGCTATGACCATAGATAGTTCAAAACCTGGAAACATTGAAAAAACAATGCAGCTAATATATTTTTTATTTAATATATGTCCTTAACAATGTATTTTGCCATAGGTGATGGTCCCAGCTCGAGGTTGCATGATTGTGTTGCTTATTTATGACTATATTGGCTCACAAAAATCATGCAATCTCAAGATGGGACCACTGTCTACTGTTTGTTATATTTATATGCATGGTCAATGTACTTGTATTCTAACTTCAATTTCTCAGGTAGATCAGCCATGAATCTCTACTCTGGCTATGACCATAGATAGTTCAAAACCTGGAAACATTGAAAAAACAATGCAGCTAATATATTTTTTATTTAATATATGTCCTTAACAATGTATTTTGCCATAGGTGATGGTCCCAGCTCGAGGTTGCATGATTGTGTTGCTTATTTATGACTATATCGGCTCACAAAAATCATGCAATCTCAAGATGGGACCACTGTCTACTGTTTGTTATATTATTAACCCCTTTAATGACGGGAGCTGCGCTGGTGCAGCATTAAATACCCTGTGCCAGTGCATTCTCTTATATATGCGAGTCGACCCATAGGGAGCCTCGCGTATATAAGAGAATATACTGGCTTTAAAGATCAATGTAAATATTGTTAGGCCAATGCATTTTCTTATACAAGGCACCCGATAGCCGACTCGCATATATAAGAGAATCCATTGGCACAGGGTTTTCGCAAAATTTCAGGAAGCTCCAGTCATGAAAGGGTTACTCAAGGAATTTTTTTTAACAAAGAATTATATTCCCTGTGTTGTTTGTTCAATGTTATAAAGTTCCCCGCCAGAACAGGTTGGAATATCAAAAACTTCCCAGGTTTTGAACATGTGGAATATGATCTCTATGGGAGTACTTAACCCTTTACCCAACAGAACGGCCCTGTGCCAATGCATTCTCTTATATATGCGAGTCGACCATAGGTCGCCTCGCATATATAAGAGAATGCTTTGGCTTAACACATTAAAAATTATAAAATTGTTAAAGAATGTAAGAAAAAATGGTAAAAAGTGTTAAAAACAGATTTTTTTTAGGCCAATGCATTCTCTTATATATGCGAGGCGACCTATGGTCGACTCGCATATATAAGAGAATGCATTGGCACAGGGCATAACTGTAACTATCACAATGTGGTCAAGGAGCCGGTTCCAATGATATCCATATTTGTATGGTTCTATTGAGACAGACCGAAGATATTTTAGGCTGTTGAAGCTTTATTTGGCCGGTTTTGGCCGTTTTGTTGGGTAAAGGGTTAAGCCAGATTAGAGATTCATGGCGAGATCTACATGTACATGAACTTCTCAGGTTAAATAAATTACGCAACTATCTTGCTTGTGATATCATATGTTTTGTGATATGTTTCTACTTTCACTTTTTTTTTAATGGTGGGTATAAATATGAACTACTACATGTACATCCCTCAAAATTAACCACGGAAAAGGCAATGCCATAGAAAAAGCCATAGGATCTTCAAACATTTACAGCAAGCAGTTGCCGTTGAAGGCCGTAACTATATATTCACTGCTTGACATGTTAAAATATATTTTCTAAGTTAAGTATTATATAACCATTCTGATTCCCCACAATCATCAAGTCGATCATTAAGCCATTAAATAACTAGATGGCAATATTTACATTATTTTGTTGACAAAGTTGGCTAATTTCCTCCAACACAATCATGAACTACATGTACTACATGTATAGCTAAGAAAATGTAAATTGATTGACAGTTCTCAGAATTTGAGAATTTTTTTTTATTGGCTACTTCCTCCTTCCACTGTTGGCAGTACATGTAAAGGGCCTCAAGGTAATCGCAATGTGAACAGACCTGTGAATAGCTGCGAGACATTTGCATAATGAGGTCCCCAGAGGGTGAATTCAGTGAATCTACCCCACACAACAGGCTAGCATCATCAATTTCATCCTCCAGGGACCTCATTCTGCATGGCCTCATCTGCTATGGGAGACCTGGACACAGATTTAATTTCCAAGATGGTGAAGATGGTGATGTTCACCCATTGGGCATCTTGATTATAATGTATTATGTCGTCTGCCAATTTGGGGATATAGAAAAACTAAACTAAAAAAGAAAAAGCAGCTTTCTAAGGAAACTAAAAATCGTATTAACTTGATAATAAAGATCCTTTTCAGAGAAGATGAGGCCTTTAGAAGCAAAATGAGGTCACCAGAGGGTGAATTTAGCAATGGTAGCCAGCTGTGCGGGGCAGCGTCATTCAATTCTGGGGACCTCATTCATCAAATGATCACCACCATATTTTGAACAGAAACTTATTGAAGTCAATCAAATAACGAATAACAACTTGTGCGAATGATACAGACACCTGCTTCTTGAGGTGTAAAAATGTTACTCATTTATAATGGTGATTGCCAGAACAGATGCAAAGTACTGCAACTAATGTTTTCTGTTGTTTGTAATACCAAGACAATAATATTGAGTGCCTTAATGGTTTAACAAACTTTCAAAGATTTTTAAGCTGTACCCATCGTGAATGCGATCTGTACACAGGTAAACATTTTATGTTTATTTTTCTATCTGGTAGTAATAAACTAATACAAAAGAAAGACAGAAATAAAAAAGCAACAATGAGGACTTTTCTCTTTTATAGAATAATAAATATTGTTATATCAAGTATATTTGCTTATCCAGTTATTAAAAATACATAAAGGGGTTCACAAACAAACAAAAATCAAGACATTCAACAATTTCCATGTTCAGATATTAATAAATAACCCTTTCATCATGGGATCTGCGCTTGTGCAGCAATAAAGATTCTGTGTCAGTGCATTCTCTTATATATGCAGGGAGCCTCGCATATATAAGAGAATGCACTTGCTTACTGGCTGGTCATGGCAAATATTGTTAGGCCTACATGTATGTATTCTCTTATATATGCGAGACTCCCTATGGGAGAATGCACTGGCACAATATCTTTAATGCTGCACCAGCGCATCTCCCATCATGGAAGGGTTAATTATCTGTTGTTGTATACTGTAAAGTGAACCTTGATATTTTCAGGCGAGTGTTGTAAATGTTGATGAGCCGATGTTCCAGCCGTTTCCATCAGAAGTGTTCTTCCAGAACTTTGAGCCATATGAGACATATGAGGTCCCATTAGTGCTGAGGAATAATGATAAGGTAAGACAGACATCTATAATTAATTATTAATTTATAGTTTTTAAATACTGCTTAATCATGAGTCTCTAAGCGCTTTTAGCATAGTCATTATTACCCAAGTTGTTGAGCAATGCCGAATCTTAAGCATGCTGCCATTTTACTAGAGCAGCGAGACACACATATCCACATGAACTTATGCTTGCCCAACATGCCAGGTATCTATTTTGTGTCTAGGTATGAGGAAGCAGTCACAGTACAAGTGAACTTGCTCAAGGTTCACAACTTGGCGCGACATTTAAACAACGTACAACTTTGCAGACACACACCGTATAATCCGACCAAGTCACTGCTGTGGAAGACTCTATATCCAGTGGCTGGGCGCGAACTCACTATGCTGTGTTGACAGCGTTACAAGTCCACTGAACTAACCATTCGGCTATCAAGTTCCAATCTGTAGTCTGTTCTTCAAGATAGTTACTTCTTTCAGGTTATTGATGTACTTATTATATATATATTTCTAATTGTTTTGATTAACCTCTTCGCTGCTATGATGTCCGTAACTATTCCGGATGTAAGAGTGCATGTCATATGCTATATGGCCCGCAGGTACTACGGACCTACTTCAGGACACTAGCAGTAGGCCATTATTCATAACTGGAACTCAGATATTGGTGCATGTGGATAATTGTATCTTGAAGTTTCAAACATTATATGGTGTTCTACGATTGTGAATGATAATAGCCTTATACTGAGTCAGTTCTATGGTTCTTGTGATATTCCCATTATATTTTTCCACTGGAAAATGGCAATAACGTCAACAGCCCAGCACATGATGTCCTCAAGTCATTTAGCAGCGAAGAGGTTAAGGTTATGTAGTTATAATAAAACAGTTTTAAGATAATTCTTGTAGCACAGCACATTATGTTGTAAATTTTTCTTCAAAGTTTTTGTTTGCAAATCACCACCTTAATCTAAACAAGAGTTATTTCCTATAATTTAATTCCGTATTTGGTCAGAAATGTCTATTTTCACCAATATATTTTCCTAAAATTGACATTCCTTGTGATCAACAATTATGTCTTGGAAACAAACACCTGTTAACCATAATGCAGGCATTGTGTCTAACATGTGTGCAGCTCCTGTCCGCGTTTTCTGATTCTGTATGTTAAAAAAATTATAATAAATATCCATTATGTTGTCACAATTTAGAATAATGTCATTATTTCTATAGCATAGTTTATCATTGGTTGATGTAATAGCCATAAGCTTCGAAAAGCTGTTTTTAATGACATCACATTTCTAGTATTGCCATAATTCACTATACCGATAGCTCTAGTTTTAGAATTTATGTGAATTTATCAAAATTAAGTAGTTCTTGCTGCATTGACAAGCACAAAAGCATTTTTAGCCAGAAATAATGTTTGTTGTGAGCTTTCAGCCTGTAAATTACCACAACAATTATTTCAAGGCTTAAACCTTCCATGACTGGAGCAGTGGAGCTTCCTAACATTTTGCGTAAACCCTGCACCACTATTCTCTTATATATGCGGGTCTCCCATAGGGAGCCTCATATATATAAGAGAATTGGCCTAACAATATTTACCTTGACACTGGAAGCCAGTGCATTGTCTTATGTATATGAGGCTCCCTATAAGAGACTACACTGGCACAGGATCTTTAATGCTGCACAAGCGCAGCTCCCATTATGAAAGGGTTAAATACCTGAAGTTGGTCCTGATGTGATATTAACTTTGTTTCAGGTACCTCGACTCGTAAAAGTTACACAGACTGAATCACCATACTTCACAATCATCAGTCCTCATGACGTCGGACACAAGGTTGGACCTGGGTTACCAACGACGTTCAAAGTACAATTCACTCCAGATGAAAAGAAGGTAGGTCCATTATCTCTTTGATCTTTTCGACCATGATAAGGCCAAACAAAATTAATGTTCCAGTCCTTTCTATGAGCAAAACACAGCAAGAGCAAATATTCTGAGTTTGTTTTTTTCAGACAACGTGTCATACTGGGAAACCATAAGTGCCCACTTACATGTACATGTACATTTTCACATGCCTATAATAAAAGTGAGAGTGAACATGGAATCCCCTAAATTAATTAAACTGAGTCTAAAAATACTAAATATTTTAATTTTGTCTTATTGGTTCAATTGTGACAGACTGATGGGAGCAAATTTTAGTGCCTGTCAATTAAAAATTGCACCTGTCTCCTGTGAAGACTGAGTCATTGTTCTATTGCTCAGACACTGCCTCCACATAAAATTATGCCATTAATGTCACAGTGGGGAATCAGGTGGTTTCGAGTTTAAGTTGAGTACAACATATTCAAAATGGCCGAGGCGAGTACAAATGCACAAAAACATAATATATTATATACGAGGAACTGACAAAAACAGCATTTTGACTGTTACGAGCATATGCTAGTTTATTTTTAAAACAAGTTGATACCTTTTTTATTCAGAAATACTCAGTAGTTTTCTATAATATTCTGACCAAAGTCGCCAGTCGGAGGTCAGTGGAATACACCAGTCCATACATCTAGGAATATCGACTGACAACTTTGGTCGGAATGTTAGAGCAAACAACTCCGAGTTTGGACACAAATATTCAATAAATGCTATGGGCTTCATCTTATTACAAAAGTATTTAAAAAAAATATGAGTCAAACTGGAAGCAAGTGAATTAAACTGCTGTCTTTTAAGAAATCAAATCAGATAAGTGTAACACTTCAGCTTTTCCAAGGGAAAAATAGCTGATTGTTAGATAAAGTTCTACCCTCATTAAAAGACCTGCTTCTCTTTCAGGATTACACACATGAGCTGATATGTATAACAGAACGAGAGAAGTTTGTAGTGCCAGTCCAAGCCATCGGTGCCAGAGCTGTACTGGATTTCCCCGATGACATACATTTCCCAGCATGCCCAGTGAAATATGTCAACTCACGGACTTTGCTGATCAGGAATATTGGCAACCGAGAAGCCAAATTCACTCTCAAAGTTGATGAGTATGTTATTATTCTAACTTTTCAATATCTGAATACTCACTTCTGAGGTGTTGGTAGACTATTGAGACGCCCCCAGGGGTCATTGACCATACTCGCTTCAGATATCAGGAAATATCTTCAGACTATTATAATTATATCCTTACATCACTAGAATGCTGCACTGAAATAATACAGGCATCGGTTCTTGTTCTGGAAAAAAAAAACATCGATATCAATCAATTATGTACATCTTGTATGGGCCAGCATCCCGATTATCGATAGAAAAGCAACAATTCATTCCAAGAATACAAATTTGCTGTATATGAGAATAAATTTAGATTTATATTTTGGCTCAACTCCATATGTTTGTTCCCCACAAAAAAAAACGTTTTGGGAATATAGGATTCATCTTTGTCCATTTGTGTGTGAGTGTGTCCATATTTGTTTTTTTTACCAGAAATATCAAGCCATGGCAGGCTAGCATAACCAATTTCACCATCTGAGGACCTCATTCTGCTTATGCCTCATCTTCTTGGAAGTATTTATAGTCTCAAATTAACATTGTTTTTAGTTACTTTTTCTATATCTCCTAATTTGCAGACGATAAAATGCATAAACGAGGTGACTGATTTGTAAAGATCACCAACTTCAACTGGGGAACTTCAATCTGATCCTATGTCTCCCATAGCAATTGAGGTCCCCAGAGGGTGAATATCGTGATGCTAGCCTGCTGTGCGGGATACCATCACTAAATTTACCCTCTGAGGACCTCATTCTGCAAATGTCAGACACTAAATTCAGACTTGAGAGATATGCGCTTCTTTCAACTTTTTCAAAACATGATTATGATGTAAATTTTCTCCTACTAAACTATTGGTGTATTGTACTCAGATTTGTTTATTTTCAGGCCATTTTCTGTGACACCGGTAATGGGAATTCTTGCAGTAAGTGACAGCATACAAGTTTCTGTGGAATTCAAAGCAACACAAGCTGGTGATCATAAGACAGACCTTGTTCTCCACTACGATACAGGTAAATATACTGTACTACAGGACTCAAATTATGGTGCCGACATTTCACAGGTCCCCTGGTGCGACAACCCGCCACGAGTATCCACCTATCTACCAATATTGAGCATAGACTCACTTGCGAACAAAATTCATCAAAATCCCCTGTGCATGTTGATGTATCTACCGCATGGATAAGTTGAAGATCACCTAAGATATATATGAATAGGTGCACACTTTCAAAACCGGACAAACCCTTGTACAGATTCCCATCAAATATAGCATAGTAGCACTGCAGAATTACTCTGTTGAGGTCACACATTCAGGACCACACATGGTGAATCATTGTGACAAGTGGAATTCTGCAGTGCTAGCTATGCGTTATTTGATGGATATCTGTTCAAGGGTTTGTCTGGTTTTGAAAGTGTGCACCTATTCATATATATCTTTGGTGATATTCATATATATCTTTATGCTGGAGATACATCAAATTAAAGGTGCAATATGGTCTAAAGAAATGGTTATGTGGCATTATCTCAAGCAAAGGGGATTTTGATGAATTTTGATACAGTCACCATAAGCATTTTTACCAGAGGGACAAGTGCAAATATTAACACAATTTTGTTCTAACCAATTAATAAATACTAATTGAAAAAAAAAGTAGCACCCTGTGAATTGAAAATTACGAGTGCATACAAGTGTGAGAGCAATTGCTCATGTTTCCTGGGAAGGACTGAATATCTAACTTAATTTTATTGTCTATTTCAGGTGAAGATGTCTTTATTGCTTTGTATGGAGCAGCACAGGATTCGAATGTGAGGTTAGACAAAAACTCCATCAGAATTGAGAATACATTCATCTCAATGGCCAATGAGAGAACAGTTACGATTCATAACCGTTCTGATGTCATAGCTCATTTCCGATGGTCAGAATTTGCAACACAAGAGGAAGAAGACCAACAGAAAACAAGGTGAGTCACTCTATTTCTCTTGTATTTCTAAATTAACCCTTTTTATATTAAATCCCATAGGAAATATTCAGATAATAAGTTCAACGAACGACCAAAGGCCATTCGTTGAACTTATTATCTGAACAGTTCTTCCAATTAAGTGACAACCTTCTGCATCTGTATTATCTTTTCGTCTGTTTGTCATTTGCTAATTTTTTTAACACCCTTCCAAATTAATAATAGACCATTCCAATATATACTTTCATAACTGAATGGGAGAATCCATTTAGTAAAGAAAGGGTTAATGCAGTATTAATTTCCACTAATTTTTTACTTTTGAATTAGCGCACATTGTGCACACCAATGTGCGCTAATTCAAGGCTGACAAAATATTTTTGCAAATGTTGGTTGATTTCAAGATGTAATTACACCATAATATTAACTGCTCATTTTCTGATTGTGAAAATAGATATTTGTTCAGAATTTAAGAACTGCATGTTAAGAATTTCAGGACTGCGTTCATCTTTGGATCCTTGCATATATATTGGACTCTTTGAATATTTATAAAGGCGATTCGTGTGGTTTTATGCATAGCCGATTGTAGAGGAAACTAATTTCGTTTTACATCTGGAGAAATAAACCATTTGTCTTCGATATTTCAGGGTTGTTGATGATCTAGACTCTGAGGAGAAAACCGATACTGACAGGTTTTTAGAAGAATGTGGTGTCGACCCGACTTTGAGAGACAAATTGTCAATCTTAGGCAGAACATTTCTCAACAGAAAGAAACAAATTCTTGGAGACAAAATGTTATACTCTGATGATGTGGTGAAAGTCGAACCAGTAGAAGGCGACATTTGGCCAAATTCTTCATTTGAGGTGTCCGTAATATTCAAGCCAAGAGAAGCTCAATCGTACACGAGAACGACGTACTGTGACGTCACAGGGAGGGAGAGTCGTCTGCCCCTGAGAGTCCGAGGTGACGGAGAGGGTCCAAAGCTTCAGTTCTCATTCGAAACTCTCGACATGGGAAACATTTTCATTGGCTCGAAGCATTACTACGAAGTTGTTCTCGTGAACAAGGGAGACATTGATGCCATATATAGTGTGGTGCCGTTAAATTCTGTGTTTGGTCCATGCTTTATATTTAATCCTGCAGAAGGGATAGTGATGCCGTCAGGTCATCAGGCTATACAGATATCCTTCAAGAGTCCTTATCTCGGAGACTTTGAGGAAGAGTTCTTCTTTCAAATCGATGGCTCACCCGAGCAATTGAAGGTGAAGTTTGTGTAAGTACGAAAATTTACTGGAGCTATTATTGGATTAAATTTCAACTTAACCCTTTCATGATGGGAGCTGCATTGGTGCAGAAATAAAGATCCTGTGCCAGTTCTTCTCTTACATATGCCAGTCTCCCATAGGGAGCCTTGCATACATAAGAGAATGTACTGGCTTACAAGGCAATATTGTTAGGCCAATGTATTCTCAAACCTTGAAATAGGGTGTCTGTCATTTGCAGAATGAGGTCCCCAGAGGGTGAATTTAGTGATGCTACCCCGCATAGTGGGCTAGCATCACCAAATTCACCCTCTGGGGACCTCATTCTGCTTACACCTCAGCATCACTAAATTCACCCTCTGGGGACCTCATTCTGCAAATGACAGACACCCTATTTCAAGGCTTGTGTATTCTCTTATATATGCGAGGCTTCCTATGGGAGACTCAAATATATAAGAGAATGCATTGGTACATTGCAAAACTTCAGGATGCTCCTGTCATGGAATGGTTATTTGCTTTATTTTGATATATAAATAGACAGAACACAACGCGCATCTTAATCGAGAATCTTTTATCGAATGAGTTGCAGATGGCGCAAATATAACTTTGCGCCGTCCGCAACGAGTTCGATAAAAGATTCGAGATTATGATGCAAGTTGTCTTCTGTATTTATTCTACACCATTCAGTCAGATAAGTTCAATCCATGAATGTCATATCCATTGTTACTATAGCCACCTTTATTGTGATTTAAGTCTGACAAATAGCCAGTAATTATGGGGGGATCACCGGAAGCAGATGCTCGACGTAATGTACGTCATCTTTCTTGGCGACAACGTCAACAAGAATAGTTCCGGTTTGTATTCCACTAGAGGTATACTCTACTATGTATTCAATGGCTGGGATTCCGTTGAATACATGTACCTCACGTCAATGGGTGTGGAATAAAACTTTTTCTTACATCAAGCTCTATGCTGATTAGATTTTCAATATATACCATAAAGCCTTCCATTTGGGAATCAGAAAACAACATTTACTTCTTTGATAATTGGATAAACATTTATGCTTAACCCTCCCATGACTTGAGCTTCCTGAAATGTTGTGAAAACCCTGCGCCAATGCATTATATGCGAGTCTCCCATACTAGTAGGGAGCCCCTTGCATATATGAGAATCATTGGCCTAACAATATTTACCTTTACCTTGTAAGCCAGTGCATTCTCTTATATATATATATTTGAGGGTCCCTATGGGAGACTCGCATATATAAGAGAATGCACTGGACAGGATCTTTAATGCTGCACCAGCACCAGCACAGCTCCCATCATGGAAGGGTTAATTACTTGATTCCCATTCATTTATTTGTATATATGATTTAACAACAATAGGATTGTTTGATTAGGTCGGTGAATTATATATAATATTACAGTGTAATAACTCCTCCACACTAATTGTCCTCGATCAGTAAAACTGATAGCTTTGTAATATGAACATAGTGGCTGAAAGCAACATAAATTTCTAACTAACTAAAATTTAGGAAATTATTAAGACTCTTTGTAGCTCTTTGTGTATTTTCTCAATATATCTATTCAGGGCTCGAAATATTCTGAAATTTCTTCTTGTCATAGGGGACCAGTATATTTATTTCCCACCTATCACATGAGAATGTTGCCTGTACATACCCTCATATGTGGGAACATACAGTAGCATGTCTTTGATGAGTGGACAGATCACACAATTCCATTCTTTTTGAACATTTTTATAACACAATCAGTATAAATTTTGAAATTTGAAATTTCTAGTTTATCCGGGGTTATCCAACAAAACTGGGAATTTAATAATCTTACCCAATTACTATGTAATTCTATCTCATTTAGGTTTTTAGGGATACTAGTAGACAGTTTAGATACTGTAAATTCTATCTCATTTAGGTTTTTAGGGATACTAGTACAGTTTAGATACTGTAAATTCTATCTCATTTATGTTTTTAGGGATACTAGTGGACAGTCTAGATACTGTAAATTCTATCTCATTTAGGTTTTTAGGGATACTAGTAGACAGTTTAGATACTGTAAATTCTATCTCATTTAGGTTTTTAGGGATACTAGTACAGTTTAGATACTGTAAATTCTATCTCATTTATGTTTTTAGGGATACTAGTGGACAGTCTAGATACTGTAAATTCTATCTCATTTAGGTTTTTAGGGATACTAGTAGACAGTTTAGATACTGTAAATTCTATCTCATTTAGATTTTTAGGGATACTAGTGGACAGTCTAGATACTGTAAATTCTATCTCATTTAGGTTTTTAGGGATACTAGTGGACAGTCTAGATACTGTAAATTCTATCTCATTTAGAATTTTAGGGATACTAGTAGACAGTTTAGATACTGTAAATTCTATCTCATTTAGGTTTTTAGGGATACTAGTGGACAGTCTAGATACTGTAAATTCTATCTCATTTAGGTTTTTAGGGATACTAGTAGACAGTCTAGATACTGTAAATTCTATCTCATTTAGATTTTTAGGGATACTAGTAGACAGTTTAGATACTGTAAATTCTATCTCATTTAGGTTTTTAGGGATACTAGTAGACAGTTTAGATACTCTAAATTCTATCTCATTTAGGTTTTTAGGGATACTAGTAGACAGTTTAGATACTGTAAATTCTATCTCATTTAGATTTTTAGGGATACTAGTGGACAGTCTAGATACTGTACATTCTATATCATTTAGATTTTTAGGGATATTAGTGGTCAGTCTAGATACTGTAAATTCTATCTCATTTAGATTTTTAGGGATACTAGTGGACAGTCTAGATACTGTAAATTCTATATCATTTAGGTTTTTAGGGATACTAGTGGACAGTCTAGATACTGTAAATTCTATATCATTTAGGTTTTTAGGGATACTAGTGGACAGTTTAGATACTGTAAATTCTATCTCATTTAGGTTTTTAGGGATACTAGTGGACAGTCTAGATACTGTAAATTCTATATCATTTAGGTTTTTAGGGATACTAGTGGACAGTCTAGATACTGTAAATTCTATATCATTTAGGTTTTTAGGGATACTAGTGGACAGTTTAGATACTGTAAATTCTATCTCATTTAGGTTTTTAGGGATACTAGTGGACAGTCTAGATACTGTACATTCTATATCATTTAGATTTTTAGGGATATTAGTGGACAGTCTAGATACTGTACATTCTATATCATTTAGGTTTTTAGGGATACTAGTGGACAGTCTAGATACTGTACATTCTATATCATTTAGATTTTTAGGGATACTAGTGGACAGTCTAGATACTGTAAATTCTATCTCATTTAGATTTTTAGGGATACTAGTGGACAGTCTAGATACTGTACATTCTATATCATTTAGGTTTTTAGGGATACTAGTGGACAGTCTAGATACTGTAAATTCTATCTCATTTAGAATTTTAGGGATACTAGTAGACAGTTTAGATACTGTAAATTCTATCTCATTTAGGTTTTTAGGGATACTAGTGGACAGTCTAGATACTGTACATTCTATATCATTTAGATTTTTAGGGATATTAGTGGTCAGTCTAGATACTGTAAATTCTATCTCATTTAGAATTTTAGGGATACTAGTAGACAGTTTAGATACTCTAAATTCTATCTCATTTAGGTTTTTAGGGATACTAGTGGACAGTCTAGATACTGTAAATTCTATCTCATTTAGATTTTTAGGGATACTAGTGGACAGTCTAGATACTGTAAATTCTATCTCATTTAGATTTTTAGGGATACTTGTGGACAGTCTAGATACTGTAAATTCTATCTCATTTAGGTTTTTAGGGATACTAGTAGACAGTTTAGATACTGTAAATTCTATCTCATTTAGTTTTTTAGGGATACTAGTAGACAGTTTAGATACTGTAAATTCTATCTCATTTAGGTTTTTAGGGATACTAGTAGACAGTTTAGATACCGGTACTGTAAATTCTATCTCATTTAGATTTTTAGGGATACTAGTGGACAGTCTAGATACTGTAAATTCTATCTCATTTAGATTTTTAGGGATAATAGTGGACAGTCTAGATACTGTAAATTCTATCTCATTTAGAATTTTAGGGATACTAGTGGACAGTCGAGATACTGCAAATGCCAGTAAATCAATCTGGCTCAGACTAAGAGATGTCTCTATCCCACATATACCTGTATATTGGTGTATAGTCAAACAAAGCCTGTTAAGCTCGTGGAGTCCCTTGTCACTGGAGACAGGTAGCACAAGAATCTACTTGTCACCCAGAATCAGTGACATGTCCGAGACAGGTAAACAGGTGTACATTGTCAACCACAATCAGTGACCTGTCAGAGACAGGTAAACCGGTGTACATTGGGGGCCCTGTATCTATCTATAGGCCAAGCTCAATTGTTTGCGTTCTTTTTCAGAGGATCTGTCATTGGACCAACATTCCAGTTTGATGTTCCATTACTGAAATTTGGAACAGTATCATACGGATTCCTGAACACACAGACATGCACCTTACAGAACACATCGTTGGTGCCTATGACATTCAATCTTCGAGTACCTGGTGATGGTGTCTCACAAAGCATTTGCAGTACAGCCGATGTTGCAACTCCGAGAACCGACACTGATCAGTCTGGTTCTCCAAAAGAATTTGAGATCGTCCCATCTGCTGGCACGATCAGTGCACAGGGAGAGATGAATGTCACCATCAAATTCATTTCTAACACCATTAAGAAATACGACATGTCTCTGGTTGTTGATATTGATAAAGTCGGAGAGGAAATTCTATCTCTTCCTATCTCAGCTAAGTAAGTAGTAGCATTTCTTATGACTACCCTACCACTGGAAAATACATATGTTTGTTGATCACCTGGCTTGATTGTGATATTTAGTCCATTGTCTGTCTCAGTCTTGAAACAATTGACACATGAGAAATTCACTAATTTTTAACCAAGATTAGTTTTCTCAAAAACATTATAATTATTTAAGTCAAAGGTTCCCACAAGTTTTGGTGTTAATCAGTCCAGTTATAAATTCATTTTCATTATAATTACCATGTTGTTTTCATCGTTCATAGAGCACACAAGTGTATTTTGCAATAATCCATGACTCAAATTCATTCATTTGTTGAGTATAAAAGGAGATGGTCCCCTAAATGATCTGATTTGGTGTACATTTCCCGTTTAAACATTGTGGGCTGACCTACAATTATTTTAATGACTGCCACAATTGCATAAGACAGACAAAAATACTTATTGTTTTGAATTCTTAAATTATTTTAATGCTTGGATTTTTTTTCAAATTTCAGGTGTATTGTTCCAGCAATATCTGTGCTGAATCCTGTCATGGATTATGGCCGATGCTTTTTGAGACATCCATACACGAACAGCGTTAAACTGTATAATGATACAGACCTTCCAGCCAAATATGAACTCATACCACTCACAGACAAGGAGGCTTCACCTATCAACTATCACAGTGAAATTTCAACGGTAAGAATAAATCATGAAATGTGGATGGTCAGGAGTCATAGGTATCTCATAAAAAAAAAATCATTTATTCTCTGGCACCGCCACATTGAAAAAAATGGTCCGTGTTTTTATTTCAACCACCGAATAGAAATTTTAGCATTACCCCAATGAAAATAGAAGATACTAACATGACAGCATTGAAATCTAATTTATCATATAAATTACTTGAAGCTTTATATATGATAGTTTATTGATGTTATGATGTTAGCCAACCATGACTGAAATTGAAATGAGGACCTTCACTGTCAAAGAACAAATCATTTCAACACACAACGAAAGTTGGTTTTCCAGGAATTGGCAGGAAATATAAGTACGGCAATATGAAAATGAGGAATGGAAACCGAGTGGAATACAATTTGACAATTTAGTTATTCAAGAAAGCTCTGTAATGCTATGAAACATGTTTATTTGAATATTTTAGGGAATTGTTATGCCACATGCTATTTTGGATGTTCCGCTGACGATAGAGGCCCAGGCATCAGAAGAACAAGATTATGCAGCACATTTCTCCATATTTGGAAGCCCTGACCCACCATTGGTGAGTTTTATTTCTATTTTGTTTTATAAAAAAAATCAATGTTCTCATGCGCTGCTTGCATGACTAAAATTGTATAACTTATTAAGTTTTTTTGCTTATTATCAGAATTTTATGCTAAAATGTGTTTTTGACTATTTACTTTGAATATATTTTCTCCAGTAGAACTATCGCTATTACTCTTCAAGGTGTTAAAATATGCCTCATTTGCTTGGTAATTGTTCTGTTTTTGACTTCATAAACTTTAGAAATTATACAGAGCCACATTTATGCATCAGGAAATAGATGGAAAGTACAGCATAATTTTTTTTGAAGATCTTATTTAAAAGTTCACCGCTGATACTGCTTTGAAAATAATTTCACATGAAGATGGTTTTGGGGATTATAGATCTCTTTGAAATGTATGATACACTCGTTGTTCTCCGTCCACCAGGCTGTCCATTTAGCATGTATTGGTGAGGGACCAGTCGTTCATATCAAACCACTGGAAATAGACTGGGGCCTGGTGCATGTTCTCAACTACATACCAAAGGAACTGATGTTGTCCAATGAGTCTCTCATACCAGCAAAGTTTACTGCACAAATGGTAAGATCAGTTGACAGTTATATTCATATAAGGATTAAATGATGTTGTTGAACTAAGGAAAAAAACAAACAATACCTGTGTTTAGGGTTTCCCTACCTACCCTAGAAAAAGAGGCCTACCCAAAACTTTTTATTGGACTGTAGACACAGATTTTTTTTTGGTTCAGTGGGAATGGCATAGAAAGGTATCTTACCCATTTTCAAACCTATCTTCTGAAAACATTTAGATGTTTTATTAGTCTATTGTTCTGACTAATTCAAGATAACGATATATAGTATTGAACCTTTCAATTAACCTGAATTGTGAAGCTTTCTAGATTGAATAGTCAATGACCCAATGGAATTCAGAATAAAAATAAACATTTATTAAAAAAAAAAAAATCCTTACCTACCGTACCTTATTTTTTTTTAGACCAGTAACCCTAAACAGAGGTATTATTTTTGTTGGTCTAAAGATAAACCCACTGAATTTACCATCTTTTAATTGTTTAATTTAATAATGCAATTAAAAGGCATCTTCAGTACCCATGTTGTCACTTCTGTAATTTAGCCTGAGTTATTATCTTTTGGAATTGGGAAGGAGCATTTTCCATAAGTTTGGGAATAATTGTGCATATAATGATTATCAGTAAAACACTGATTGCTTGACAAAAATGAAAATGTGATATTTAGTTTTATTTCAAGGAAATATGAGAGTTGCTCTGAAGGTCATCTTGGATCTTTTTCCATCACAAGTTTGTCTATAACTTTGTGTTCAATATTACAATATATTATTTGAGCTCTTGGATATATTTCATTATATATTGACTCAGTATATGTTTCATCGCTGATATAATGTATTGTAGGTACGTCCAAATAGTGTTTTCTCTATTGAGCCTTCACAAGGTGAAATAGCTCCGCAGTCCACAATGGAACTTACTGTTACCGCATACCTGGATGACGCAGTCAGATTTCAAGATCGACTGCAGCTTAACTTTATTGAGAGTCAGGTTCGACAAATCCCACTGATGGCGTACGGTCAGGGTACGACTATAACTTCTGAACCTGCGCTCACACCACAACTGAACCTTGGACCAAACTTCAGGTGTGTATATTTGTAATCCACAACAGTTTTATCTTCAATCACTTCCCATAAATATGAAGAAAATATCACCACCATTCAAATGTCTTTCAGAAAATTAAAAGCAAATTTGTAATCCCTATACAATAATACAAATTGTGATGTTGAATATCATTTACTGTTCATCCAATTTAGATAAGTAGGTAGCAGATTATTTGAGAAATAACTATTGTTTAGATTAAGATTATACTGTTATAACCGAAGAGTTTGAATACAAATTCTATAATGTGCATGCATAGCCTGTTATAGTAAATTTGTCTTCAAACTTTTCGGTTATAACTCATAACCTTAATCGAAACAAGAGTTATTTCTTGTAATTTATTCAATCATTTCGCAGGAGAACCACCATAAAGTGGAAGTAAAAGAGCAAAAAACTCTTCAAGATTATTTCCAAAGAAAAAGACACATAAATTTGCACCAGATAGGCTTTCACATGTACTCAGACCTTCAATTATCGATTGATCAAGTGATGTCATGAATTCATCGTTCATAACTGCACTGAGGGTTAGCAGTTATTGGCAGGGCAGTCATATCCGAAGAAATTCTGATGCAATGTGAAAATTACCTTTTAAATCTTAGGAAATATCAAATTATCATATATAGGCATTGTCATGTCACTCAATGCTGCAGTCATTTCTGTAACAGAAAAGTAATCAAGAAATTTAGGTTATTGAGAAATGACTTTAATGGCCAATTGTTTCACAGATTATGATTAATTTATTGTCTGTTATTTGCCGTGTCATCACATATGGAATATTCAAATGTTTCCTTAAAAACATTAACTGTGGACTAAAATCAGTTCTTTTCCTTGAATTTAATATTTATGAAACTTAACTTAGATTTCTCACATTGATATCTGTCATAGGATTAAACATTTTCTATTGTTTTATAGTAATCGTCCTCTGCTAAAGACTTTCAAATTAACAAATCGAGGTCGACGACACCAACAGCTGGTGTGGAGTACAGATGGATTCAGTGCTACGGCTAAAGCTAAGAAAGAACTTGCATCATACAATCCATTAGATATGAAATTCAAGGTGAGTAGTGCATTGTGCAGAGAATCTGAGATATAAAATATTTAGCTTGTGTCAATGTTTCAAATTTTGATGATGAACATCTATAGATGCAATTGGGAGATGTTCCATAGAGTTCAATAGACACCAACTCCCCAAGCGGCCATAACAAATTAAAACTGCAATAGCTACATGATTTATTTATCCATGTATTGTTTCATTTTTCTTTTGAATCTGTGTCAGCTTTTTAAATTTTTATTTCTTATTTTTCTAAAAAAAAAAAATTCATATTTTCCAAAATATTAACCATCCTTATTTCCATGAAAATTCCTTTGCTCAATCATTAAAAGTTGATTAGGTATCTACTTGAAAACTACCATTGTCTCAGAGTTCTATTTAATTTGTATTGAATCAATGCATGTCTGCATATTTATTTCCTCTTCATTAAAGTGACATACTAGTTCTTTCTTCAGAATAAGCCTGCACCACCACAGCCGCAGAAACCAATCTTCAAACTATCTCCGAATAGGTTTGATCTCCCGCCAGGATCAACCTTAGAGATGAATCTTGAAGGATTTGTAGACACGTAAGTGGTTTATTAAAATCATATATAAATTTTATATATGATAAATATGGAATTTGTTTTTTAGACATGATATTTTTCAGATATCCAGGGGAGCCGTCAAACAATTTTGTCCAAGCACGTATAGGGGGTGGGTTGGTATTCAAGAGGATAATAAAAATAATTCCTCCATACTTTTCAACTATTTTGGCCTTAAAACATAGAGATAATGTCATTTTAACATCAAAATTGTTTTCAGACAGTCAGTATAGATTGTTTCTTGTTGTAAAATTACTAAATACCTGGTATATGTCAGTCTATGTCACTCCGAACATAACATGCATGCATGGACACATTGCATAAGTAATAACTGACATGTCAAACTAGGCTAATCACATGCACCAGCCTGTAATAGATAACTCATAGGAAACTTGGCTGCTCAATATCGATACATGAAATTATTTCAATGGTTTTGTTAAATAGGGCCCTGTGTGATGCATTAACCCTTTACCCAACAAACCGGCCAAAACCGGCCAAATAAAGCTTCAACAGCCTAAAATATCTTCGGTCTGTCTCAATAGAACCATACAAATATGGATATCATTGGAACCGGCTCCTTGACCACATTGTGATAGTTACAGTTATGCCCTGTGCCAATGCATTCTCTTATATATGCGAGTCGACCATAGGTCGCCTTGCATATATAAGAGAATGCATTGGCCTAAAAAAAATCTGTTTTTAACACTTTTTACCATTTTTTCTTACATTCTTTAACAATTTTATAATTTTTAATGTGTTAAGCCAATGCATTCTCTTATATATGCGAGGCGACCTATGGTCGACTCGCATATATAAGAGAATGCATTGGCACAGGGCCGTTCTGTTGGGTAAAGGGTTAATCAAAATTTGATTTCTGATTCATTCCTCTGAATTGAATCGAATAATTTTCGATTTTGAGTACCAGTTTCTTTCCGCTTTAATATCTCAAAGAATCTTAAGTGCACTGACATTTCTAGTAGCGGGCGTAGATCGATAGTTTTACGATAATCCAAAGCATTTAGCACATCAAATTCTCGAAAAATCCTGTGATACAATTGAATAAACTTTGATGTCACCGTATCAAAATGTATGGACCATCATACTGGCAACATTCAGTGTCGGGCGCATCATCATAGAACAGCGATAACGCAAAGTGGAATCCGCTAAAATGAGATAAAATGGGAGAAAATAAATTATAAATGGATCCTTTTTTCATTTGCGGTGTACTAGTAAATTGTGACATTACGGAAAATAGACATGTGTATGCTTCGTTCCATCTTCTTCTTTCTATACACGCACGTACATGCATGTACATTTAAAAGCTTAGCTTTCTAACATGCAGCGCACATGGGAATATAGATCATTATTTAGTCTGTAAATCATACCCAGCGGTTCTACATTTATAACCGGTCCATATTTTAGATTTACTTAGCCTTGACATCAGTTCTATTTAGGTCTGCTAGTGGGGAAACCTGGGAAATTGGGGAATAACCTTCACTATATAGCATATAGCCATTCATGTGACATTAGTGAATGACCTTCCACAATCCATAGTTTTAGTTTGCATGCATCGGAAGATGGATGGCGATTGACTTTAGTTATTATGACAATTTATATTTTCGGTTGTGACTTTTGTTAATAATTAAACATGTACTTAGTCTATAATTTATTTTATTCTACTAGTACCAGGGTGGGCCGTGGGTGACTGGACGAGTAAGAAAAACACTGAAATATGACTGCCTCTCATGTGCATTTTATCAATATATCAAATGTATCATTGCCAATGCAATGTTCTGATAATGAGTGACATTTATTTATCAGGGATTCAAATTTATCGACGATTGCACGAAGAACAGATAAGAGTGACTGGTAGTGTAAAATCGAATAGAGCCTCTGCCCATTCATATTTGAAATCGAGGTTTTTCTCTCACATATTCGACAAACGTCTTCTTGACGAGATTGGACTCACCGTTTGTGTGCGAATCCGACAGTTCAAGTTATCTAAATTATTCACATAGCATCTCTGATGACAAATTGCATCTGTATTTCGTCAATAACAGACGTCGGGACATTCACATACGAGTCAGATAAGTTATGCGGACCTCGTTAACAATTTTTACCTTGATTTTTCACCAAATGTCTGCGCAAACAGTCTACTTTTGCTTAATCAAATTGAATCGAATCATGTTATTTATCCAAATTGAATCGAAATAATGCCCGAATTGCAGGGCCCTACTTGATAATACTGTAATGATACATTAGATATCCTGAGAGCTGATCTGTGTTGTTTGCTATGACAACAATTTAGTCATTTATAAATATTTTCTTATTTTAGGCCACAATCTATTCAGGAGAAACTACTGTGCCATGCGATCATCGGCCGACAGGGTGGCAAGGAGTTGGTCATGAAGATCAATGTCTCATCAGACTTTATCAGTCCTCTCTTAGAGTTCTCCACCAAGAGCATATTCTTCAGAGTTGACAAGGTGTGTAATAACTGTAATAGTGATTACAGTAAACCTATCTTAGAGTCACTTGGCAGTTTGTGCTCTAAAATACACCTAATAATATTCGCTTTTTAATTTTTCCTGGTATCGACATAAATACTTGAAGTATCTTTCTACGAGTATGATATGTCTCAGAAAGACACATTGAAGTCATAAAAAATTCAACTTTGGGTACCAAACAAAAAACAGCATGGCATGGAACAGAAAAGAGCTTTCTGTGTTTATAGTCTATTCCTGATATGGTAGAAATAAAGAGCTTTTGTTTCACTTCTGTTCGAAAAGTTGAAAACAGCTTGAAAATGTACTTTTCAGAATATGAACCCGATATATCAATATTTCAGGAATTTGTAAACCTATCCTATATCTCCTTCCAAATTGCATAGACAAAATTTGGAAGCTCAAATGAGCCCTGACTGTTTAACCAAACCCCCACCGGATTGATCCAAACATTTTGGGTAATGATTTAGTGTTAAAGAAACATTGAGAGTTCCAGACCTTAGATTACAACAACATGAACAATTTTTTGACAACAAAATATGATGTAAACTGGACCTATAAATACCAAAGAATATCATTTGTTATTGAAAAATTAACAAAATAATTTTTGGTTTCCCTCTAAAACAATGAAACTATATGAATTCAATATAAAATAAAATAGCGTCTTTCTTGAAATATTTTAACTATATGAATGCATATTAAATTCAATAAAAATAAAATAGCGTCTTTCTTGCTGCACTTCTTGTACCAAACATGTTATTTTATTCAATATAATCAGTGTCTTTATAACATCTTAACTTTTCCACATTTTACCCTCCCCCTCACTCACCCCTTTTTGCACTAAACAAGTAATCATTCCATAATTGGCTCATTTAGTGACTTTTATGCAAAATTTAGTCTGTTGATCATATTAGAGCCTATCCATGGAATCTGGAGTTTGGTCTACATTTCAGATGCCGAATGAACCATTGGAACTACAGAGGAGGGATCTGGTAATTAGCAATGTGTCACTGTTGCCATTGACAACCTCATTGAAGCTGCAGTATCCATTCCAGATAATTCAAGATGATGGTACAGAAATATCAGAAATGGTAAAGCTGGGGACAAATATTTGAGATCACTATCATTCTCGTGACATTAGGGCAGGACATTATTTTAATGAAGTTGGGATATTAAGCCTATATCAATCTCAATATCAAATCTGACCTTTTTTTAAATATGTTTTTCTTTAATATTTTATTATAATTATCCCAGTCATTTCCAAGATGTTTCTTTGATTTCCAAATAGTTTTTAAAGTCCCACTATATCAACCAATATTATTATAATGGATAAATGAAAAACATTTTATAACTATTGAGAGATAGATTTTGACCGTAAAAACTTATGACTTAGAATTTATTTTTTTAAATACTTAGGATGATATAGTCAAGATCCATGAATCCATCTTAAAATCTATTAAATATTAACCTTTTCTTTACTAAATGGATTCTCCCATTCAGTATATATTGGAATGGTCTATTATTCAGTTGGAGGGCTGTTCAGGAAACATAAGCAGACAACACAAAAAAACCCAGATAATTCAAGTGCAGAAGGATTACAATTCATTGGTGGGAAAAGTTTAAATAATAAGTTCTACAAACGGCCAATGGTGAACTTATTATCTGAACATTTCTTGAGGGAACTACTGGTCAATGAGTATTTAGGATAGAAAAGGTTTGGTGGTATATATTGGAAGTGCATCATTTGTGATATTTTTGACTTTCAGGAAGTTCACTTGAAGATGGAAGAGACATATACCCTGAAGCTACAGTTTGATCCCGCCTTCAAGACTGACTCACATATCAGAACTATCGATGAGATCTTACATATCACATACAAAGAACACCCACATATCGTGAGTAATTTTGAATGTATTTTTGCTTTTGTTTCCAACTTTTAAAGGTGAATATTTTTAAAATATATATAAACTGTCACTTTTTCAAATACCTTAACATTCACTGAAATGTAGCTAATAGCCTAGAGTAACCTATATAGCTCCAAGGTTAACCCTGAGGGAGACTGCAATGGCTTACAAGGTCAAGATAAATATCGTTAGGCCAAGGTATTCTCTTATATATGCGATCTGGGGATCTTATTTTTTACCTTGTAAGCCAATGCATTCTCTTATATATGTGAGGCTCCCTATGGCACATATATATATAAGAGAATATATAAGAGAATGCATTGTCACAGGGTATAGGTTATCAGTTATTTCAAATTCTGAATTTCTATTTATGAGAAAACTTTGAACTGGAGCATATTTCAGGGTTCCTCTGATTCTTGAGGTGTAGCTTTTGGTTGACCTTTGGAAAATTTTCAGAGTTAACTTTGTAAATTAAAAAATTATCTAATTTCATTAATAATAATATCTTTAATCTGAAAATTCCTAGTGCATTAGTTTATAGTAGAAGCCTTGAAATAATATGTCTTGTCATTTGTGGAATGAGGTCCGCAGAGGGTGATGAATTTAGTGATGCTACCCTGCACAGTGGGATAGCATCACTAAATTCACCCTCTGGGAACTTCATTCTTCTTATGCCTCATCTACTGGGAAGTATCTATAGTCCCAAATTAACATTGTTGTTAGTTACTTCTGTTCAGTTTCTGTATCCCCTAATTCGCAAAAGATAAAATGCATAATCGAGGTGACCAATGGGTGAACATCACTAAATTCAACTGGTGTACTTCAATCTGATCCTAGGTCTCCCATAGCAGTTGAGGGCTAAGCAGAATGAGGTCCCCAGAGGGTGAATTTGGTGATGCTAGCCCGCAATGCAGGATAGCGTCACTAAATTCACCCTCTGGAGGCCTCATTCTGCAAATGACAGACACACAATTTCGAGACTTGCTTCCCCTTTTGAATGTAATGGTATTATCCTTTGCACGAAATGTTATTAAAATTGATAATCAAATCTTTACAGGACTACATTGCTCTTCGTGGTGAAGTGTACTTCCCGAATCTTGACTTTGAGAAGACGATAGTAGACTTTGGATGTATTCTGAATGATACAGAAGTGACGCGATATGTGAATATAACCAACAACAGTCCGATGGAGGTTAAATATAAGTGGTCGTTCCTCATTGGAAATGAGCCTTGTACCGCTATCAAGCCACACAGGAAGCCGGCATTACCTGCTGTCGAGGAGAAAACAGAAGCTGAAGATGAACCACACGATCATGTCGAGCTTGTGATCGAGGAGGTGGAGAACGCAGAAGCTGAAGAAGACAATTTAGAAGAAGAGGTAGGTCAAATTTTAAAGTCAATTGGCAGTTTTTAATCCCATTTGTATAAGCCTGTTTTGAAGAAAAAAACGGGATGTATTGTGTTATTGGTTATCCGTCTGTCCGTCTGTTAACTTTTTTCGTTTCCGGATGATAATTTTAGTAAGTATGAACTGAAAAGAGATTTTTCCAAGAGTTCAAAACTTATTAAAAAGTAATTTAGAACGGTTTCTGTTGAAGAAATAAAGGTTAAAAGGCATTGGAGGATAGATTTTATACATTGTTTGGAATTTGAAAAATGGTAGGATTTTATAGCATTAAATAACTCATACATACATTAATTTCTAGAATTTCCTGAAATATAAAAATTAAAATCCTCCATTCCTCATCCAATTTCCAATTTGTAATTGCCTGAGAACACAGGTATTAATCCTTGAGATCTATGACTTCAACCCCCCCCTCCCCCCACCCCCCTCCCCCTAAACATTTATAGGCAGAAATGATGACATCTCACAATCTAAAGATTTAAAGGCATAGTCAGGTTATTTCCAAGTGGCATAAAATCTATCAAAGATTATAAGGTCAAGTGACTGGGCTATGCCTTTAATGATGCTAGTTTAAACTGGGGTATGGCTTTAACCCTTTACCCAACAGAAGGGTCCTGTGCCAATGAATTCTCTTATATATGCGAGTCGACCATAGGTCGCCTCGCATATATAAGAGAATGCATTGGCTTAACACATTAAAAATTATAAAATTGTTAAAGAATGTAAGAAAAAATGGTAAAAAGTGTTTTTTAGGACAATGCATTCTCTTATATATGCGAGGCGACCTATGGTCGACTCGCATATATAAGAGAATGCATTGGCACAGGGCATAACTGTAACTATCACAATGTGGTCAAGGAGCCGGTTCCAATGATATCCATATTTGTATGGTTCTATTGAGACAGACCAAAGATATTTTAGGCTGTTGAAGCTTTATTTGGCCGGTTTTGGCCGTCTTGTTGGGTAAAGGGTTAATGGTGCTAGGCAGTTCCTTGTAAATAAATAGTGGTTGAAAGAAATGTTTTTCACAACTGTTTCTATTCTCAGTGACCAAATTGTTTCTTTCAGCTGGCCGTTAACATGGATGTTGAAATGATCGAGAATAAGAATGGAGAAGATGAAAAAGACATCAGTTCCGATGACAACAGACTGGCTGAAGAGAATGTCGATGAAGCTCACAGTGATGATGAAAAACCAGAAAAGGTATTAACACTTCCATGACTGGAACTTCCTGAAAGTTTGTGAAAACCCTGTGCCAATGCATTCTCTATTATATGCGATTCTGACATACTGAGCCTCGCATATATAAGAGAATACATTGGCCTAACAATAATTATCTTGATATTGTAAGCCAGTGCATTCTCTTATATGCGAGGCTCCCTATGGGAGACTTGCATATATAAGAGAATGCATGGCACAGGATGTTTTATGCTACACCAGAACAGCTCCCGTCATGAAAGGGTTAAAGTAAAAGTGGCTGAACTGGAATAAACCTCTCATTTTCATTAAATTCTAATAGAGTATCGACGGTCTTTGCTTGAATCTTGGTTGGTAAAAATTGAAGAGTAACAATTTTAAGATGTCTAGAATAATAAAGTTTCGAGTTCTGCTCAAGTGAGCATGATTTTAACAATTTCAAAATCGTGTTTATCATTAGTAACTAAATATGTTTTATTTATTCTTTTGATGATATAATGGCTGTGAGTGACTGGAAGAAAAATTGTAGGATTTTATTTTATAAAATAATACGCATCTAATACTTTAATAATTTAAAGGAAAAATAAAAATAGAACGCTTCCCTCTCTCATGAATTCATATATATCAATATTATTTCCTGATAACACAGTTGTTAACCCTTTCAGTGCCAGGTCCGATTTTTGTATCAACCCATATACCCTGTGCCAATGCATTCTCTTATATATGCGAGTCGACCATAGGTCGCCTCGCATATATAAGAGAATGCATTGGCCTAACAATTTTTCATCATTTGTTATTATTTTTTACAATTTTTTACAATTTTAATAATTTTTTCTTATATTCTTTATAAACAGACTTATTTTGTAGGTTTAGTGCCAGGGAATCTTACGTTTTTCATGGGCATCAAAATTATTACTATGAATAGTTGGTGATAGTTTTGAGTTATAACATGCCCCTAAGGTTTTAACCAGTTTGTTTTAAATTCGCTATAGCATGCTTAAGTATACCCAAAAAATGAAACCCCAAAAAAAAACAAAAATCTAAAAAAAAACAAAAAGAGTTTAAAAAAAAAAAAAAATATTAGGGCCGATTTTACAGACCGTAAATTAGGGCCGATGAGATCGGCCCCTGGCACTGAAAGGGTTAAATGTTAATTGTTTAATTTTTTTTTGGCATGTTACTTGAAGTTCCAGATTTAATTGAATTGAACTTATTTTTCTTCAGGGCGTAGAAGAGAGTCCTGAAAAAGCGGAAGAAGAGAAAATTAGAATGAGTATGGGAAGTCGTCAGTCCCTGCGTGAGGAAGATGCCCTCAGATCTAACCGCATTCTCTCCGCTCTCCTCGAGCAAGAAGATGACGAAGTTGCTATCGGAATTGAGGAAGTGTTCGACATCTTACCACTCTACGGCACCCTCCAGCCTGGCGATACTGAGCAAGTGACCTTCACCTTTTATGGCCATGCTGACATCTGGGGCGATGTCAAAGCCATATGCGAGGTTGAAGGAGGCCCGACATATGACATCAATCTTAAGGGTGAAGCCTCTCTGGTTGAATACAGTTTTGACTGTAAAGAAATCGACTATGGAAAACAGGTACTTGAGCAGCAAAGAATTTCTAATAAATAAATTTGAATGGTCCTAATACTTCTCCAAAGCAATCGTTACACAGACAAATTAAGTGAAAAATAATACATGTTTTGTACTTCACAAATTTGTTAGCTTATGATGGGATAATTGATTTTCAATATTCACACAATTAAATACAATTATGACCATTATTGAGATATATGTAGCTACATGTATTGATTATTGTTACTTAGTCAACGTAGGTTGTCTTCCGGTTAACCCCTTAACCTTTATTTTACTAAATACTTATATATGAGTATGATCATAGGTCGTTTGTTGAACTTACTATCTGAACATTTTCCCCAATTATTAGAATTCCTTCTGTACTTGTATTATCTGTTCTTCTGCTCATATTTTCCTGAACATCCCTCCAGATGAATATTCGGCCATTCCGATGTATACTTTTATAACTAATGGGAGAATCCATTTAGTAAAGAAAGGTTAAAAGAGTGAATAAATATTGACTGATGGGACAACATATATACATGTGTAGAATTGTGCATGAAACGGGGATGATTTCTGAATGGATATAGAGTGCATTAAGAATTGAGAGCGAAAGGGGTCGATAGTTAAAATGTCATGAAAATTGATGTTTTTTACCTTTCATTGATGCATATTTGATTGGAACATATTTTTATAAGCTTGGAAATTGAGGCGTAGATTCTAATGGTGATCCTATAGTACTGACTTGTCATCATTTGTTATCTCAATATAGCCAGTCTAATGAGTCTATGTCTATTGTTTGAAGATCAAATATTCATTATGTTTTCCAGATGTACGACCAGATCAACTCTGCTGAGATATCTATCATTAACACAGGCAGGGTGGGCTTTGAATTCCGAGCTCTGCACCTGAATCCTACAGTCAATAAGAGACCGACACCTGGTCTCCCAGTCATGGTCCCTCACTCTGTAAGTCAGCTATTTCATTTTTATAACATACACCTTTTATTGCTTCTGTCTGCTGTTACCACAGTCTAACATTAGCTTGGGGTTCTAAGGCCAAATAAAAATATTATTTGAGTCTCAGACACCGCCGCATTGAAATAAATGGCCCACATTGGACGTTTTAATTCAATTTTTTAATATTATGACAAAAGAAGTAAAAAAAAAAAAAATCATCTTCCAAAATTATTTTGTTATGTTTTTACCAACATGTCAATAAGTATTTAGCATTAGTTACAAATTGCATGAACTCTTAACAAATCCCTGTGTATGTGTGCAGATTCGCTATCATGTACACATTCAGTGACATAGAATATTAAGTAGATGACTACATTGAAGAAAATGATCAGCTGATCATCATAGTCTGGTGTACTAATTTTAACTCCAGAACAATTGAAAGGTACTGGAGGAAATTTATTATCACATGTTATAATGGAGAGGTTTCAATTTAAAGACAAGGGAAGCTATCATAATCCATGCTCACGATGTGCACATAAAAAAAATAAAATAAATATAAGGTCCATTTTTTGGCCTGAAAAAATTTGTTTAGAAACCTGTAACCACACTGGATACAGAAATTTGATCATCATATTCCAACAATGATAAAGTTCCAGAAATTGCCAGAATTTAGCAATGTTATGACTAATGATTAACCACACTTGGCATAGTGGCAACAAATAATCTGTTATTGAGCTAACATGAATCATGAATTGCTATATTGAGAGATGTAACACTCTGAAGCAAGCCTGAGTTTAGTGTGCCTGTCATTTGCAGAATGAGGTCCCCAGCAGGCTAGCATCACTAAATTCACCATTAAGGGACCTTATTCTGCACGGCCTCATCTGCTATGGGAGACAGACTCAGATTGAAGTTCCCAAATGGTGAATATTGTGATGTACACCCATCGTGAACCTCAATTATGCAATGTGTTGTCTGCCAATTTGGGGATATAGAGAAACTATAGAAATTTGATAATAATGAAACTTTCCATGCAGAGAAGATGAGGCTTAAGCTGAATGAGGTCCCCAGAGGGTGAATTTAGTGATGCTAGCCCACTCTGCGGGATAGCGTCACTAAATTCACCCTCTGGGGACCTCATTCTGCAAATGACAAGCACACTAAACTCAGGCTTGATCATGATAGAATGTCATCCTTTGGGGTTTATGCTGTTTGTATTTAAATATGAAGTTACCGATATCCAACTAACCAAGTAATAACCTCGTTATTAATTAGATCCACAGTAGTATGGTAATACCATCACTATCCATTCCAATTTCAGTTCATCGGTGTAAACATACAATTGAATGGACAACAGATATAATATAAACAAAATAACTAAATTTACATCTTAAATACGATGTTGGAGAGTTGTAAATTTGTGTATAACCACGCACCTTATATGTCCGAGTATATATTCACAATTTCCTTTTAAATTACGGAGTAAATACCAGTTCAAAATATCTCTTTTAGTAAAATGCTTTCTCTGAAGCACTGGCTTTGTTCTTTAAGTGCATTACTTTTCCAGGGTTATGTGGAGCCACTGAAGGAGCAAATTCTAACGATCAAGTACCTGCCTGGCGTGCCCGAGGAGTTTGAGAAGAGTTTCCAAATACAAGTGGCACACTTTGAACCCGACGTTGTCACTATTTGTGGTGAAGGAACTTTCCCTCGAGTCACGTTAGATCTTCCGAGGTTCTCTGATCCTGATGGACAATATGATGGCATGCTGCAGACTGTTAAGGATAAACTGTTGAAAGCCGAGAAGAAAGCTGAAGATGTCGATACCAGCAGAACGAGTCAGAGAGGCTCACATCGTCATGCCAATAATGCTACAGCTGTAAGTCATGATCAATCTTCAATCTTTTCATTACTAAATGGATTCACCCGTCCAGTTATAAAAGTATACAAGGGAATTGTCTATTATTCATTGGAAAGGGCATTTTGATAACACAAGTGCAGAAAACATGAAATTCCTGTTTCTTCATTTAGAAAACTTCAGCAAATTGTTTGAGCCATTCTATAATGAGTAAACATTGACATTAACCAAGCCTGCACAGTGGGCTAGCATCACCATATTCACCCTCTGGGGACATCATTCTGCTTAGGCCTCATCTTCTGGGAAGTATCTATAGTCTCAGTGGAGTGTGACAGGGGTTCATTTTCATTATAATTACCATGTCATATAGTGTATTTTGCATTGATCCATGGTTCAAATTCATATATTTGTCGCATATATTCTATTGAGTATAATAGGAGATTTAGTGTACAGTACACTGTTATTTCTTTATTTCAATGTTATTAAACAGGCTTTTAGAGCCATGCATTAGCAGTTTCTTGCAGCCTAATATTATTATGTTTTCGCCAGGAAATGGAGCCGTCAGATGTGGAGATCCAGCTGGAGTTGGACAGACTTGCTGTGTGTAATTTTACTGCCGAACATCAGAATCATATCCACGAACACCTGGAACACGACGTCCCTTCACACACTAATAGTGACAAGAAGATAAAAAAGAACAAAATCAAGTAAGGGGAAATATATAATAGTACTTAACCCTTCCATATATATATATATATATATATATATAGATATATATATATATATATCTCATATATATTTTGAAGACCTCTGTCTGTCTGTCTGTATGTATGTATGTATGTCATTTATACAAATCTACGATTCTCGACCGATCGGGACGAAACTTGGTACGTGTGTATAGTTTGACCAGGTGGTCGTCGTTGTCGTATTGGCGAGACCGTGCGGCGCCCGCTTCGCGCATGCGCAGACGAGATCTCGGAAACGGGTGGAGCTATCGACTTGAAATTTGCTATGTGAATGTATCTTGCCCCGGATACAAATTTTATCGGGTCGCCGAGCCCGTGCGACGCCAGCTTCGCGCATGCGCAGACCAGATCTCAGAAACGGGTAGAGCTATCGACTTGAAATTTGGTTTTTGAATAGCCCGGACAACGTCGGGCTGGGTAGAGCTATCGACTTGAAATTTGGTTTTTGAATAGCCCGGACAACGTCGGGCTCATCGGCTAGTCTCATATATATTTTGAAGACCTCTGTCTGTATGTTTGTCTGTATGTTTGTTTGTCATTTATACAAATCTACGATTCTCGACCGATCGGGACGAAACTTGGTACGTGCGTGTAGTTTGACCAGGCGGTGGACGTTGTCGTATTGGCGAGCCTGTGCGGCGCCCGGTTCGCGCATGCGCAGACGAGATCTCGGAAACGGGTGGAGCTATCGACTTGAAATTTGGTATGTGAATGTATCTTGCCCCGGATACGAATTTTATCGGGTCGCCGAGCCCGTGCGACGCCAGCTTCGCGCATGCGCAGACGAGATCTCGAAAACGGGTGGAGCTATCGACTTGAAATTTGGTATGTGAATGTATCTTGCCCCGGATACGAATTTTATCGGGTCGCCGAGCCCGTGCGATGCCAGCTTCGCGCATGCGCAGACGAGATCTCGGAAATTGGTGGAGCTATCGACTTGAAATTTGGTATGTGAATGTATCTTGCCCCGGATACGAATTGTATCGGGTCGCCGAGCCCGTGCGACGCCAGCTTCGCGCATGCGCAGACCAGATCTTGGAAACGGGTAGAGCTATCGACTTGAAATTTGTTTTTTGAATAGCCCGGACAACGTCGGGCTCATCGGCTAGTCTAATATATATTTTGGGACTTCTGTCTGTTTGTTTGTTGTTTGCCTGTTAGCTATGGCCGGGAAAACTGTCGGACGGATTGAGCCCAAACTTCCTATCTAAGGGTAAAATCCCAGATGGAATGTCATCGCACCGCTTATGAGAACGTCAGAGCACTTATTCTCCAATCCCCCACCACCGCAATGGGTAGTTCATGGGTTAATCGCGTGATAGTTAAAGAGCGTTCGTGTCCGCAGTGTCGTTGATAAATTGCGTGTATGTGTCCAGACATGAGCGTGTTGTGTCTGTGTACATACATGAGCGTGTTGTGTGATTATGTGTTCGTACTTAGGGATTCCTGGGAATGGGGGAGATTTTCATCGGGTCAGCTTTTCCGCCCGATGTGACCTTCACCTTGAAACGGGTACTCATAAATGATCTAAAATATATTTTGGGACTTCTGTATGTTTGTCTGTTAGCTATGTCCGGGATTTTGCTGGACGGATTTTGACGAAATTTGATACCTATGGGTAATTTTGTCCGGGGAGTGTTTTGGACGGGTCAAATCGTGACTCCGACCTGACCTTCAAAATTGTCAATTCAAGGTCATAGCCCGGACGAAGTCGGGTCACCTGCTAGTCTATTATATATTTTGGGAAATCTGTCTGTCTGTCTGTGTGTGTGTTCACGATGGACTCGAAAACGGCCGAGCCGATTTTGATGAAACTTGGTATGTGTGGGTACTTTCGGCCGGGGAGTGGCAGGGGCCTATTGGGCGACGTGACATTGACCTTGAAATCGGGTCATTTCAAGGTCAAACGCCCGAGTATCACGGGATTTCGATGAAAATTAGTGTCTGGGGATACTTTCGTATGGGGAGTGTCGTAAGCATATTCGTTTGCCCGTGCGACGTGACCTTGAAATCGGGTCAATTAAATGTCAAATCGCGAATTTTTATGCTATTTCGACGAAATTTGATACGTGGGGTTACTTTTGTCCACTGAGTGTTTTGGACGGGTCTAATCGTGATCCCGACCTGATCTTGACCTTCAAAATGTTCAATTCGAGGTCAAATCGGGTAAAACCGGATGGATTTCGACGGGTACTTTTGTCGGGTACTTTTGTCCGGGCAGTGTTTTGGACGGGTCAAATCGTGACCCCACCTGACCTTGACCTTCAAAATGGACAATTCAAGGTCAAATCGCGCAATTCGCCGAAAAGCAGAGGGGAAACAGCCCGGACGAAGTCGGGTCCACCAGCTAGTATATATATATACTCTCATATATAAGAGAATGCTTGGCACAGGATCATTAATGCTCACCAACACAGCTCCTGTCATGAAAGCGTTAAATCTTATTATTTATATATTTTGAATAGTGACAGAAGATGATTGGCCATGTTGACATTTTAGATTGGTTTAAATTTGAATTCTATTCGACATTTTATTATCATATATATATTTTTCCTGGGAATGATAATTTGTGAAATACAACCACTTGACAATGTGGCATGAATGGTTGATCAATACATAATTAAAGTGATGTGAAACACTCTGGTAGGGTGGTCAAATAGAAATAATCTTGCTCAATGTTATTTGTTACGAATATTAATCCAAATTGACTATTCACACTGTCATTCTTATATATTAATTAAATGCAATGACTCCCAATGGCGAAATCATTTGTGTTAGATTGTCGCCGATAGTTGCGTCCCGAATCGAGAAGTAAATATTTACATTTGGGCATAGTTCAGACGATGTATTCTATGGAGTGGTATGGTTGATTTCTTTGAAATTTTTGGCGATGTTATAGAATGCTACATTACCCAGGTTGGCATAGGGTCTGAGTACTAACATCAATTTCATGCACCCCAAAAACGTCAATAATATGTCTTTAACGTAGTACATTTTGGTGTATTTTTTTGCAGGCCGAATCTGCCGGAGTATCTTCTGGACTTTGGTTATGTTGTTCTTGGAACAATCAGGACACACATAGTGAGAGCGACTAACCTCGGGTACAATCCTGTATCATTCCAAGTCGAGCGAGACTTCATCCACCACTTTGGCTTCCATGTCGAGCTCGATAGAGTTCGTAACCTACCGGGATCACCTGACTATGAGTCCGTTGATTTTGAAGTGAGCTTTGATCCAAGAGGCTCCAATTTACAGCTTGGACCAGTTGAAGCTCGGGTGCCCATTAATGTAAGTGTACATACAAAAATGCAGGCCAGACCTAAAGGGGTACTGTACACTAATTCTGGCCATCTATGGGACCATCTCCTATTATACTCAACATAAATATGTAACAAATGAATGATTTGGGCCATGGATTAGTGCAAAGTACACTCATGTGCTCTATGAACGATTCTGTTGAGTCTGAAAGAAGATGGTCCCATAAATGAATGGAATGATGGTACATTCCCCCTTCAAAAGTCTGAAATCGGTCAGAATTACTGCTTTAACCCTTTACCCAACAAACCGGCCAAAACCGGCCAAATAAAGCTTCAACAGCCTAAAATATCTTCGGTCTGTCTCAATAGAACCATACAAATATGGATATCACTGGAACCGGCTCCTTGACCACATTGTGATAGTTACAGTTATGCCCTGTGCCAATGCATTCTCTTATATATGCGAGTCGACCATAGGTCGCCTCGCATATATAAGAGAATGCATTGGCCTAAAAAAAATCTTTTTTTAACACTTTTTACCATTTTTTTTTACATTCTTTAACAATTTTATAATTTTGAATGTGTTAAGCCAATGCATTCTCTTATATATGCGAGGCGACCTATGGTCGACTCGCATATATAAGAGAATGCATTGGCACAGGGCCGTTCTGTTGGGTAAAGGGTTAAAAGTACTAGATTCTCTGAATAAAAGAAATTTAAACATTTATATATGCCTGTTTTTAGAAAACGAGATGTATTATGTTATTGGTCTGTACGTCCGTCTTTCCAATAATTATTTTTTTTCCGGATGATAACTGGTAAGTCTGAACTGAATGGAATGAAATGTGGTATATGAGTTTACTAACCCAAAATACAGGTCAAGTTCGAATTTGGGTCCCGCCCACCAATTTTCACCAGAGTTATGGCCTATTTTTGTTGTTGGAATTTGCACTCAATTTTCGTTTCTGAAAGATAACATAGCAGATATAGTCAGTTTACATTGCAGATAACAGGTGGAGAAACTACTTTGGTTTCATGTGTAGGGATGTTCAGCTAATAAGTCAACAAAAATCTTAACCCTTTCTGTACTAAAATACTCATTGATGAGTGATTCCCTTAGAAAATGCACAGATTATAAGTTCAACAAATGAACATTGTCCAAATGAATAATTAACCATTCCAATATATACTTTTATAACTGAACGGGAGAATCCATTTAGTAAAGAAAGGGTTAATATTTAATAGATTAAGATTTTAAAATCGATTCATGGATCTTGACTTTATCGTCTTAAGTATTTAAAAAAAAAAAATTCTAAGTCACAGATTGATTGCTGAAATTATTATCTGAACATTTCCAAGCAATGAAAATGAACCCTTCTGCACTTGAATGATCTTTTCACCTGTTTGTCGTCAGCTTAAATTTCCCGAACATCCCTAAGATACATAATAGACCATTCCAATGTATACTTTTATAGCTGAATAAAGATGCATAATCCGAATTAATGCTCCTAAATTACTAATTGAAATTCTTTGACTTTGGGGGTAAAAAAATATTTGATTTTCTGTCGAGGAACCCACCAATCAAAGCTCAGAGTTATCAGATATCGGTTTTTGAAATCTGGTATATTTGGAGGCATAGCAAATATTTGACGAGCCAACCGACATAATCTTGATACCAAATTGTGTTGAACAAAACGTTGATATAAAACACATTTTGGAAAATTATATACTAGAGTTGACAGTGGTTAACATAATTTATTGGTAATTTATCGATTCTGATAGCTATTTAAAGTGTCTTTTTCAAAAATGTGTTTGTTGTTGGAATCTGGGGACCATCGAATCAGATTGTGTACCTTTAATTAATTGTATCCTAGCCTACCATTTGCATGACACATACTCCCTGGAATTAATGCTTTTGCATTGAATCTTAGTTCTCAAATAACACTAAATATCAATACAAATAAATATGAACTACTTTCAGGTATTGAATGGCCCCGTGATTGTGATGAGACTGAAGGCTACAGTCACGATGCCGGACATGGAGATCTCCGAAGACACTCTGCATTTCAGTGACGTCAAATGTGGAGAATGTAAAGTGATAACCGTACAGCTCCATAATCACCAACATGTCAAATGTGATTGGAATTCAGCTCCAACTGACAAGGAAAAACGAATGGTTAGTTTCCTAATGATATTAGAATTTAGTTAAGTTAACCCTTTACCCAACAAACCGGCCAAAACCGGCCAAATAAAGCTTCAACAGCCTAAAATATCTTCGGTCTGTCTCATTGACCACATTGTGATGGTTACAGTTATGCCCTGTGCCAATGCATTCTCTTATATATGCGAGTCGACCATAGGTCGCCTCGCATATATAAGAGAATGCATTGGCCTAAAAAAAATCTTTTTTTAACACTTTTTACCATTTTTTCTTCCATTCTTTAACAATTTTATAATTTTTAATGTGTTAAGCCAATGCATTCTCTTATATATGCGAGGCGACCTATGGTCGACTCGCATATATAAGAGAATGCATTGGCACAGGGCCGTTCTGTTGGGTAAAGGGTTAACCCTTTAATGACGGGAGCCACACAGAATTCAAATTTAAACAAATCTAAAATGTCAGCATGGCCAATCAAATAATAAGATTTAACCCTTTCATGGCAGGAGCTTCGCTGGTGCAACATTAAAGACCCTGTGCCAGTGCATTCGCTTATATATGTGAGTTTCGTATTGGTAGCCTCGACATATATAAGAGAATGCACTGGCTTACAAGGTCAAGGTAAATGTTGTTAGGCCAATGTATACTCTTATATATTCGATGCTCTCTAAGGGAGACTCTCATATAAGAGAATGCATTGGTACAGGGTTTTTCAAAAAAAATTCAGAAAGCTCCAGTCATGGAAAGATTAATTGCTTCATCAGTGAATTTTCGAAGATCGTGGGTATGGATTGTGGAGAAATTGTTACGTGACTGTTTGCAAATGTGTGGAGATTACCAAAGCGCGGATTCAGAAATGGACCATTGCGATGAAAATGAAATTAGCTATACTTCACAACTTATGAAGAATTCCCATGTGATTTTAGGCCTATTAGTTTCATTTAGACCAATTTCGATGGTTAGCTTAATGAAAACAAGTGAAGACGTCATGACACGGTTTCTGACGTCATTTATGTCATTTTGGATTTGCGGGCCATAATCTAGACAAGATGACCACGATTGCACAATCCACAAGTCCTGTTGTGTCGTCTCTGCCCGACCACTACATGATGTTACATAAATTATTCTTAGCATTATGTCACTGATTAAAAGGCAAATTTGAGGCACAGCATGTGCGGTTGCCCCACTATGTCATGTACGATTCATATTAGCTTGACAGACAAACAATAATATAGTGCACTATTTCAACCATTTCTATACTAAATACTCTTTGATGAGTAGTTAATTAATGGAAATCCTTCTGCACTTGTATTTTATTCTCTATTTGTCGTCTAGTAATATTCCTGAAAACCCTCCAAATGAATAATCAACCATTCCATTATATTCTTTTATAACTGGGTGGGAGAATCCATTTAGTAAAGAGAGTGTTAATATATCAGTATTCTAATAATTTCAGATTGACAAACATGTTCCGATGCACTTGAGACGGAAAATGAGACAAGAAAAACTCAAACCAAGACATTTCGAGATTCTTCCCCCAACTGGAACTCTTATGCCAGGCCAAAGAGTTAACGTTCAAGTGAAATTCATGCCAACAGAAGAGAAGTTTTACGAGCAGAGATTGCCAATAAGGATCGCTCAAAGCAGCCAAAGGATACTACTCCTATGTAGAGGCAACGGACAAGAGCCGAGACTGGAATTCGACCACAGTTTAGTGGAATTCGGACCAATATTACCACACAGCAGCGGAGATGAGAGAGATATCCTGGTGAAGAATCCATGCAGTTTCCCAATTGATTTCTATAACTTAGAATTTGATGGGCACTATTTAGAGGAAGAAAAGGTTAGCTTTCTGCATCTCTATGTATTGATGATATAATTTAACCCTTTTGGTGCCAGGTGCCGATCGGCCCTAATTTATGGTCTGTAGAGTGCCCTAAAAAAAATAAAAAAATGAAATAGTTTTTTTGTTTTGAATTTTTTTTTTTGGGTTAGGCCAATGCATTCTCTTATATATGCGAGGCGACCTATGGTCGACTCGCATATATAAGAGAATGCATTGGCACAGGGTATATGGGTCGATACAAAAATCGGACCTGGCACTCAAAGGGTTAATAATAATAATAATACAGTTTATAGCCACGGATGCATGTTATGTGCTCTCGGGCTTTAAAAAAATAAAATAATGTATAATACAAGTAACATGTTACCATGCAAACAGAATACATAGTGACGAGTTTGCATCAGCAGTTGAATTATTGACATTTTGTGTGACGAAATGCCTTTTGAACAAATGACACTTTAAAGTTGCTTTAAATGTTCAATTTACATGTTCAGTTACACATACATGTGATATTTATATAGACTGTAACAATTTTTATTTCAATGTTGGAAAATCACCCAATGGATAACTGCTGTGTTCTCTGTGTGGCCTGTTTATTTTAAATGTCTGTGCCTGTGTTTTTTTTGTATTATGTCGACTGTTGTCTTGAGTCGGATGTTTTTCACAGTTACGAAAGAATGACAATTTGAGTCAGTTAAATTAGAAGAATCCTTATCATTAAACTGTTTTCATAGATTACTAATTGATGTCTTACAAAGTAATCATTCGAATCCCATACTATTCTTTCCATTGATCTTTTCCGTTGATTGAACGTCAGTAAAACAGGCCTGCCTACCGGCCGGTTAACCCTTTACCCAACAGAACGGCCCTGTGCCAATGCATTCTCTTATATATGCGAGTCGACCATAGGTCGCCTCGCATATATAAGAGAATGCATTGGCTTAACACATTAAAAATTATAAAATTGTTAAAGAATGTAAGAAAAAATGGTAAAAAAAGATTTTTTTTAGGCCAATGCATTCTCTTATATATGCGAGGCGACCTATGGTCGACTCGCATATATAAGAGAATGCATTGGCACAGGGCATAACTGTAACTATCACAATGTGGTCACGGAGCCCGTTCCAATGATATCCATATTTGTATGGTTCTATTGAGACAGACCGAAGATATTTTAGGCTGTTGAAGCTTTATTTGGCCGGTTTTGGCCAGTTTGTTGGGTAAAGGGTTAATAGTTGAACACAAACAAGACACAATGTCACAAAAATCTTCTTTATTGTTTTCAAATTTAAAATGTAATATAACCTTGAATATAGTTTCTTGTATTCATCTTTTCCATACACTCAGTTCGAA
The DNA here is from genome assembly GCA_032622095.1 of Siphonodentalium dalli. Lineage (NCBI taxonomy): Eukaryota > Metazoa > Mollusca > Scaphopoda > Gadilida > Siphonodentaliidae > Siphonodentalium > Siphonodentalium dalli. Next base: position 154,534,651 of record CP136062.1, read on the forward strand.
CGTCAATAATATAGGCCTACCGGCCAGTTATTAATTGAACACAAGACACAGTGTAACATAAATCATCTTTATTTATATATTATTAGAATAATAGTTAATTATTCCCCGCCCCGCGACCGCACTTCGTTCCGGTCCCCGGTATCGAATAAGACATCCGGAAATTATAATATGTCATAGCTACCGGAACTGTGACCTTTGAACTTCGCGCCAATTTGAAATTCGTTGACATTTTTGACAGGTGTTGGGCAGTTGTGTTGGGGAGTAATTTTTCTCAAATACTGGTATATAAACCCGTTTTGTAGGGGTTATGGTTAGGGCTAGGGAGGAGGTGGTCTTATACCCCTGGAAAACTTACTTCTAGTGAAAATACTGGGGTGGTCTTATGCCCGAAAGTGGGCTTATACCCGCGATAATACAGTACTGTTTGTAATTCCCAGTTTCCAATTTGGGTTTGAAGTTAAAATGTTGGTGACTTTCTGAAGACAAGGAATAATTTTTAGTTGTATTATCCAGTTTTATGTCAGTGTGCATGTTTTTTATATGCATGCTTAAAAAAAAATGGTACTATTATGTTTTTGGTCTGATAGTCCATCCGTTTATTATGTTTTTGGTCTGATAGTCCATCCGTTCGCTTTTGGTTTCCGGATGATACCTTCAGATAGTCTCAACTGACTGGAATGCAATTTGATATGTGGGTTTAATAGCACAAATTACAGGTCAAACTTCAAATTCAGGTTAAGCCAGTCAATTTTCACCAGAGTTATGGCTCTTTGTTGGAATTGCCACACCATAGCGATGCTCTTGTTATCGTATTTTACGAATAAATATTTTTTTGGACAGGTTTTGCGTTTAATGAGAGGCTATGATGAATACAACACAATCCTGCTTCCACCGAGGAATACGGGTGAAAGATTACCACAAGAACTCGTCGACTTCTACGAAGGTGATTTATTTTCCCTCCATTCAAGGCTGCAAATAGTGTGTGTCATTTGCAAAATGAGGTCCCCAGAGGGTGAATTTAGTGATGCTATCCTGCACGGCAGGTTAGAGTCACCAAATTTACCCTCTGGGAACCTCATTCTGCTTAGGCCTCAACTGCTATCAGAGACCTAGTTCAGATTCAAGTTCCTCAGTTGAAGTTGATGATGTTCACCCATTAGTCACATCGATTATGCATTTTGTCATCTTCAAATTGGGGATTATAGAAACTTCAAGGGAAAAAGTATTAAACTAAAAACAATGTAAATTTGAGATTATAGATACTTCCAATAAGATGAGGCCTCAGCAGAATGATGTCCACATAGGGTGAATGGCATCACTAAATTCACCCTCTGGGGTCCTCATTCTGCAAATGACAGACACATATATAGCATCATATATAAGAGAATATTATCTCTTATATATGAGGCTCCGTATGGGAGACTTGCATATATAAGAGAATGCACTAACTTACAAGGTCAATGTAAATATTGTTAGGCCAATGTATTCTCTTATATATGTGAGACTAATATATATGAGAAAGCATTGGCACAGGGTTTTCACAAAATTTCAGGAAGCTCTCGTCATGAAAGCTATAAACATGTAGGTTTAGCACTGTAAAATTATTCATACTGCCTTTGGGGAGGTGTTAAAAGAATTAATGTTATAATTCAAAATAATTTCTTTTAAATTTCAGAACAAAAGCGCAAATTGGAGCTGCTTGAAGGCAGTAAACAAGATGAAGAAAGTGAAGAAAGCAGGAAAGACCAGGAACCTGGAGATGGAAATGAAGGTAGTTTATTTTAAGTTTCTGTTTGTCACAAACTTTTCCATCATGTATACATTCATAACTAAGTAACTGAGTAACTGTAGGAATTCAAAATAATTTTATTTAAATTTTAGTACAAAACTTATCAATTAGGATGCTGCAAACCTTTCAAAGTTTGATTCACTTCGAAACCACCCCATTGATTTGAACCAGGATTTGTGTTGTATCGAACCTTAAACTTGATCTTGCAAAATGAGCAGAAAAAAATAAAATCACTAAATTCAGACATACGTTGGGCACAAATTATAAAACGGTCAGTGATATATATTTTTAAATTAATTTACCCTCTTCTTTCGATAATATTATTTTAGTCTGCACTGAACAAGGCCTGACTCCTTTTTTCAGTTGGTCACAAGGAGCTTTTGCAGTGGACTTTCATTCCATGAATTGTGTTATTTTAATTCTTGGATATCTTTCAGCTGAGACAACAACTGTTGACGATGATAGAGATAGGGAGGAAAGTGATGAACCGCCAAAAGCGGAGACCACCATTGGCTCAAGGGCAGTAACTCCGATAAATCTAGGTGAGGGGTCTGAGCCAGAGAAACCTGTCGACATAGATGATGAAGGTAATTAACATAGTGTAACTTTCTAACCCTGTTATTTATTAGATCAGGCTAGTAGGTTCATTGCAACCCTGAAAATAGTGTGTCTGTAATTTGCAGAATGAGGTCCCCAAAGGGTGAATTTAGTGATGCTATCCCACACATTGAGCTAGCATCACCAAATTCACCCCCGGGGGCCATAATTCTGTTTAGGTCTCAACTGTTATGGGAGACCTATGATCAGATTGAAGTTCCCTAGTTGAAGTTTGTGATGTTCACCCATCTGTCACCTCGATTATGAATGTTATCTTCTGCTAATTAGGCGGATATAGTAACTTCCCAGAAGAGAAAAAGTAACTAAAAATGTTAAACAATTTGAGGCTATAGATACTTATTAGAAGATGAGGCCTAAGCAGAATGAGGTTTCCAGAGAGTGAATTTGGTTATGCTAGCCCACCGTGCATCACTAAATTAACCCTCTGGGGACCTCATTCTGCAAAGTAGACACACTATTTGCAGACTTGGTTCAATGTGAGATTTTGTCACATTGGAACTTATTTGGCCAATTTATATTGCTACAGTTTACTATTTAACCCTTTCATGATGGGCGTGCACTGGTGTAGCATTGAAGATCTTGTGCCAGTGCATTCTCTTTTATATGCAAGTCTCGCAGTGCATTCTCCCATAGGGAGCCTTGTATATAAGAATACACTGGCTTATAGGTCAAGGTCATGGATGGGTTAACCTATATTGTTCCGGCTTCCAAATTACGTATGCATAATTTGAGGATCGATAGGACTACCTTTTTCATAACCCATATGTGCATTGTGGGGTGGGGAAGTGGGAGTATATCATTAGTCCCATTGGGACAGTCACACCTCTTGTTAAAATTGCTGCTGTATCAGTATTATTTCCTCCATTTATAGAGAAACTACGAGATACAGCAAGCAGTATGGGAGTTGGAGAACTGGAAATAACTCCTGTATCTGCATCGATTGCTCGACACCTCGGTATTGACTTGTCATCAGAAGGCAAAGCTGCTCGTAACAGACGAGGAATATCATTCATTATCAACGGAGCTCCTATGTCAGGTCAGTGTTGATTTTATTATACCCCCGCAACGAAGTTAGGGGGGGTATACTGGAGTCAGCTTGTCCGTCCGTCCGTCGTCCGTCTGTGGACACAAATTTGTCCGGAGTTTTTCTCAGTCGTTTTTTTATCAATTTCCGTGAAACTTGGCACAGACATCAATCACCATGGGAACCTGTGCACCTGCGATTATGACGTCTGTCAGACTTTTATTTTTTTAGTTATCTCCCCTTTTTCGACTTAGAAATTTTTCGCAACATGTATACTTTTGTCCGAGCTTTTATTCCTACATTTTTCGGTCAATTTTTTAAAAACGTGGCACAGATATTTAGTACCATGGGAACTTGTGCACCTGCGATTATGACGTCTGTCCAACATTTTTTGGTGGAGTTATCCCCCTTTTTCGACTTAGAAACCTTTTTTGCAACATGCATAATTTTGTCCGAGCTTTTATTCCTACATTTTTCGGTCAATGTTTTTTAATCTTGGCACTGATATTTAGTACCATGGGAACCTGTGCCCCTGCGATTAAGACGTCTGTCCGACATTTTTTGTGTGGAGTTATTCCCCTTTTTCGACTTAGAATTTTTTTCGCAACATACATAATTTTGTCCAAGCTTTTATTCCTACATTTTTCGGTCAATAGGTTTAAGATTAGGGTTATGGTTGTACACCTGCAATGGGAACTGTTATTTTATTATTTTAACTAAATGTTTACTGACATGTGAAACATCTTAGTATTTTAAAAACAGGGGGGTATCCATTGGGACAGTCACACCTCTAGTTTCTATTGTTGACAGACATAAAGTTGGCTCAATATAAATGATTAGGTTCTTGAGTTTTGCCGATCTAAGAAACTTGTATAGTTTATAAGGGTTCTTCTTCTTTCATGCTAAACATATTCTCATGATACCACAGGGTAATTATTTTATAAACTGAAATACATTATTAAAACACAACCTCCTGTTTCCATCAGTTAGATGTGGGGGAATAGTTGAAGTATGAATATAAATGATAAATGATGCCGCAAACTTTATTACCATTTGATTATGTCATACAATTCACGATTCTAGAGTATTGCTTGTTTGGCTGACTCAACCCAACCACCCATCAGCGTTTTTGAAGCATTTAGTTTGCAGATGAATTCCTGCCTAGGCCAACATAAAAAAGAGCCGCCCTATTCTGGAGCCCCCAACCATTTTCATTTTATTGATTTTGCAACATTAGTACGCATACGATTTTATTTTCTATGTAAATCGATTCATTTCCGTGTAAAACTGACACACCGCGTGTACTTAAATTAGTTCATAGCCAAATCAAACTTATTTTTTTCATTTTCATGTTTTATTCAATAAAACAATAAACTACACTTACATTCTAATATTATGTACTTAGTTTTATTATTTTATAGTACATTAAAAACAAATAGAAGCTGTCTGGGGTATTCATTTTTATTTTGAGCAAAGTTGAAAATAAAATGAAAAAATTAAATAAAATGAAAACCACCTGCCCGCCCCTATTTTTTTCTTGCATGTCACCAGGAACACAGGTATAATATTTTTTGGCCCTATGGATGATAAAAAAATAAACAAACCTCTAATTATTTTGGGCAAAATTGCTTGAAAACGTAAACTCAACCCATTTATTATTGATTGTAGATGTTTTTGTTATAAGTGCTTTCTTTATCTTCTAGGCAAAACTACTACTGCTATTGCTCTGGCCAAGAAATATGAAGCTGCCTTGTTGACAGTTGATGGTGTTGTGCTCGATGCAATTTCAAATGGTAACGCTGAGAGTGGAAAGCGAGCCCGAGCGTTATGTTCCGAGGCCGCCCGAGCAAGGATGATAGAGATAAGGGCCATGGAGGGAGAAATTTCTGATACCGAGAAGAAGGCTGTCGGAGGACTGAGCGTTGAAGCTGTCACGGCTCACACTCAGGGTGTTGCTGGTGAGTAGTCAATATGGGTGTGTGATGGTTGATATTGGTGATGCTTAAATTGGAAAAATTAAAGTCGCACTTCAAGAATTTGACAGACCATAAACCTTTCAATTTTAAAACCAGTGTGTTTTTGGTAGATATAGTCATAACATAGACAAATATTGTAAACAAAATCGGGTAATTTATAAAGTTGTAGAGGGTGAGAGTGGGATATACCAGAATCGTCAGCTTGTCCACTCATCTATTGTTATGTTTTAATTATTTATTTAATTGTCATGAATTTGATACAGATATTAATCATCTGCAGTTGTGAGGTTGTTACACCTTATTTCAGTATTGCACGTTTTCCTTTTTTAATTATTTCATGCCCTAACAATATTTACCGTGAGCCAGTGCATTCTCTGATATATGCGAGACTCTTTATGGAAGACTTTCTGTACTAGCCCAGCTCCCGTCATGAAAGGGTTAAATACTTTTATATGGCTACACATTTGTAGCCCAAGTTGACATTGATATATTTAGAGTCATTGGGACAGTCACATCTCTGGATGAAAACTAAGTGAAAAGAGTCAGAACTTTGTATAGTACATGTATGCAGACTTTTGTTTCACTGATTCTGATTAATTTTAGGTCAGCAATTGCCAGCCACACACTCGCAGGTTTCTAATCGTAAAACAAGCACAGTTTCGGAGATGAAGGGAGCCAAGGATAAGCATATGGGTTTAAAGCCCGGAGTGAACGCTTCAGTGTTGGATGGGGGTGCCACAGCTAGTCAGGTAACTGTTTTATTTTCTTCTTCAAATTCTCCTTTTGTTTCTCAAGTACTTGTATGAACTTTTCATGTAGACCAAGCCTGCAAATAGTGTGTCTGTCATTTGCAGAATGAGGTCCCCCAGAGGGTGAATTTAGTGATGCTATCCCGCACAGCATTGTTTTTTAGTTACTTTTTCCCTCTAATCTTTTCCTTCCTCTAATTTGCAGAGGATAAAATTCATAATCAAGGTGACTAATGGGTGAACATCACCAACTTCAACTGGGGAACTTCAATCTGATCCTATGTTTCCCATAGCAGTTGAGGCCTAAGCAGAATGAGGTTCCCATTGTGTGAATTTGGTGATGCTAGCCTGGCATGTGGGATACCGTCACTAAATTCCCCCTCTGGGGACCTCATTCTGCAAATGACAGGCTTGATGTAGACATTTTAAACTAACTAAGTAGTTGACAGTAGTATGTAGATAACATGCAACGCATGTCGCACATCTGAAATGAACACTTCCAAATGAGTTACCTTGAAAATGGTACATGGATATATTTAATGAGAGATGAAGGCTTCAGTGAAATGGAAGGTACAATTTATATGATGGTGTGATTTATGTGAACCTTCGTAGATTGATATTCAGTAAAATCTCTCCAAACCGGACCCTCTATAAACCGAATCCCACTCCCACTGAACAAATTGTCAGGTCCCAAATTCACTCAATGGACTCTGTTTTACAACCATTGTCCAAACACTACTTTGCTCTAAGTACATGATGGTGCTGTACAGTGTACACTCACCATAATAGTTTGATTCAATTTTCCACAATGAATGAGCTATCAGGAAAACGACAGCGTACAGAGCTGAATTTAGACCATAAAGTGAAATTTATTAAACATCTCCAGTTTACACCTAAGTCGACCTACAAAGAGCTCAGCATAAATTATGGATCAGCGAAGAAACCATCAGCAACATATTAAAAAAACACAACAAGATAATACATTTTCATGACGATAATATCACTGGCCCAAAAACGAGCTGTACAGCCAATCAGAAATACAATTTGTAGATGATTTCATAGTTTATTCAATAAAGTCACATTAATCGATAATGCAGTGTTTGTGTCTTGTCACTCTTGGTAACAGCAGTAATATATATCGTTGGTGGCGCGATTTTCTATAAATTGAACACCTGTCTGAACTGAATGAAAGGGCGTGTCCAAAGGGTGTTTGGTTTAGAGAGGTTTTACTGTACTTATTTTAAATCACAGGTTTTTTTTATAGTTCAATTTCTAAAAAACTGATAGTTTGTACAGGTGCTTGCATTTTGTTTTGCTTAATTATTAGACGTGACTAATGTTTAACCTTGCTGATGTGGTGTAATGTAGCTTTTAGTTGCTATCTAATTAGCTCTAGTTAGACAAATGTTACTAATATTATTGTGACTAGTTATTCATTACTATGACCATCCTCAATTATCAAATGGTCACATATGTATAAAACAGTTATACGTTTTGGCATTGGATATTTATTTTATAATGCTTGACATAATTTAAAATTTGTGGTCTCTACCTTGAAAACAAATATCTTGTGAAAAATGATCTGCGTTGTTATCATTTGGAGAACAGATTAATGCTATTCATGGTTGGATGTAACACAATTTTAACTAGTTTATTATCAACCCTTATATGACTGGAGCTTCCTGAAATTTTGCACAAAAAAACCTGTGCCAATTCATTCTCTTATATATGCGAGTCTCCCATATGTAGCCTCCCATATATAAGAGAATACATTGACCTAACAATATTGACCTTGTAAGCCACTGCATTCTCTTATATATGTGAGGCTCCCTATGTGAGACTCGCACATAACAGAGAATGCACTGGATCTTTAAAGCTGCACCAGTTAGGCTCCCGTCATGAAATGGTTAATGTTTTAACTAACATTTTTGTGAATATTTTAGTGTAAACCAGAAAAGAATCCAGGGTTGTTTTGATGTATGTCACAGGTTTAGCCACCCAAAAACCGTGGAAAGCCAAATGTCTCCAGTGATGTTCAAATTATATAACTTGATTAATTATATAATCATTAATATTTAACACTAATACATGACGGGAGCTTGGCTGGTGCAGCATTAAAGATCATGTGCCAAGCATTCTCTTATATATGCAAGTCTCCCATAGGGAGCCTAGCATATATAAGAGAATGCACTGGCTGACAAGGTAAATATAGTTAGGCCAATGCATTCTTTGATATATGCGAGGCTCCCTATGGGAGACACACATATATAAGAGAATACATTGGCACAGGGTTTTTGCTAAATTTCAGGAAGCTCCAGTCATGAAAGGGTTAATATGCCATTAAAATTTATATGGGAAAATATTAATTGCTGGACATAAAAATCTCTGGATTCTTCCCTGGTGTAAAACTAGTGTTATACTTTATTAGCATTGATTCTTATAATTAGGAGATTAACCCTTTACCCAACAGAAGGGCCCTGTGCCAATGCATTCTCTTATATATGCGAGTCGACCATAGGTCGCCTCGCATATATAAGAGAATGCATTGGCTTAACACATTAAAAATTATAAAATTGTTAGATTGTAAGAAAAAATGGTAAAAAGTGTTAAAAAAAGATTTTTTTTAGGCCATTCTCTTATATATGCGAGGCGACCTATGGTCTAACACAATACATGCCAAGCTTCTGCACTTAACCCTTTACCCAACAGAACGGCCCTGTGCCAATGCATTCTCTTATATATGCGAGTCGACCATAGGTCGCCTCGCATATATAAGAGAATGCATTGGCTTAACACATTAAAAATTATAAAATTGTTAAAGAATGTAAGAAAAAATGGTAAAAAGTGTTAAAAAAAGATTTTGTTTAGGCCAATGCATTCTCTTATATATGCGAGGCGACCTATGGTCGACTCGCATATATAAGAGAATGCATTGGCACAGGGCTAACTGTAACTATCACAATGTGGTCAATGAGCCGGTTCCAATGATATCCATATTTGTATGGTTTTATTGAGACAGACCCAAGATAATTTAGGCTGTTGCAGCTTTATTTGGCCGTTTTGGGCCGGTTTGTTGGGTAAAGGGTTAACGTACCCTGTTTCATTGTACATTCTGGGAATCGAGCATGAAAACAGTTTGTGAATGAGCCGGCTTGCCGGCGGTTCACAAACTGTTTTCATGCTCGAATCCAAGAATGTACAACGAAACAGAGTACGTTTATCTCCATTGTAATTCAATCTAGCAAGGAATTTGCAAAAAAACTGTATTCAAAGTATCATTTAGACATTTTCATGATACGAATCGAGATTTTAATTTTGCCGTTGTCACCGTGCACAATTCGTTGGGTTTGTTCATTGCGTTACTCGGAACACTGCTCCATAACAATTTCCTGTGGGGCGTTTTGGCTCGTATTGCTACTCCGTACTGCGCCGATGAAAGTTTACCGTGCTACATTCAGATGCTACATGATGCACGCTGAAGTGGCGATGACTGGTATCTTTAGACAACAACGCGCAGGTGTGCTCGTTTCGCTACTCTGTTCTGCGCCGATGAAATTTTACCATGCTACAATCAGATTTGATGCACGCTGAAGCGGCCGATGTCTGTGAATCGAAAGCTAAAGTTAGCTGCTCTCGGCCAATCAGAATGATTGTTTTTAGTGACAAATACTCCACTGAATTACAATGATATATACCAAATACTTAAGGGGAAATATCCAGGGAATTTAGTTACCTGTTATATGTTTGGGCACCAAAACTCTAGAAGCCCAAATGTCCCCAAATTTCTAGTGGACAGTATCTTATCAACTTGAATTTGCCACTTTTTCAATTCATTATTGCCTAATTCAACAATATACTGTCTAAATAGTAAATCTGCAGTTGCAACTGAGCCTTCAGTTGCCTGTTCAATTGCCTATTATGTCACCTATATTATATGGATATATTCACGTCAGGCCTTAAAATATGGTACTGGACATTTGCAGATAAAGGTCCTTAGAGGGTGAATTTAGTGACGCTATCCCGCACAATGGGCTAGCATCACTAAATTCACCCTCTGAGGACCTCATTCTGCTGAGGCTTCATCTTCTCAGAAAAGTATTTTTATTATCAAATTTATCAGCTTTTTAGTTTAAATTTTTTTTTCTTTTTTAGTTTAATTTCTCTATATCCCGGAATTGCAGATAACACAATGCATAATCGGGGTGCCCAATGGGTGCACATCACCATCTTCACAATCTGAATATTATGATGGTTTTTGAATGATGTTTCTCTTCTAACTTTTCTTAGATGGATTTCTCTAGAATGAAGCAAAGAAAATTATCAGTTATCCCGACCCCATTTACTCCGTCAACAGAAAAACAAGAGAAGTCTCTACTGGCGGGCAAAATGACCCAGCCCATTCCAACTGTAAATCTATATGCATGCTATAATATGGCTGTACCAAGTTCATTAAAATTGGTCTCACTTTGCACTTCCCTCTATATTTGTCACAGATACTCACCAAGGTCATCCATGTTTCCACTGTGCTTATGCAATTTTCATCAAGATGCGTTATATTTATATCAGAAAAATCATGAGATATTTTATGGGATATATGTACCTAAGTTCAATTCTGAGAGATATATTTATTTCTTTGTGTATCCACCTTACAAGTTAAATATATTAACTTACTCATATTTAAATTTGCAAAGTAATATTTTTCGTGCACTTTGAATTCATGTACGAATCCAAAATATTTTTTTTAAGTCTTGTATCTGATGAATATTTCGGTTCTTAATCGTTCCTGAAGATACATATGTATTAGGGTCCTGCGAATTGGAGATTTTGATCGAATCGAATATCGAATCGAATTCTGGAAATCGAATCGAATATCGAATCGAATATCGAATCGAATCATATCTGTGTGTTGCATTCTCAATTGAGCATGTTTTGTCAACGATTAGACGATTTGTGAAACGTTCTATCAATTACATGCACGAAGTTCCATCATAACGTATGTGGTGATGAACAGTCGTTTGCAATACTATTAACTTCAAATGATAATTGTCGAGAAAAAAAGGCAGATTTAAAAAAAACGTCCATGCTGCCGTCACAACGATTAATATATAACCACTAAACGGATTATCAGAACTAAAATCACGCGACATTTGTACAGTTTGCATGTACATGCAAAATTGCAAATCGACATTCGGAATCACACGCTGTTATAAACTTGAAGATGCAACAACAGTCGCAGGGTAGCCTGATTATGTAGTGCTGGATGCTTCTTGGACAGATGATTCCATAGATGGGTCATTGTCCCAGATGCCTGCGATTTATACACCAGGTTGCATTCATCTCACATGTAATTCCCTGCACTACCTGCAGCTTTATCATGTTTAAAATAAACATGAATAACGACGACATTTTGTCAAGTGTCAAAGAACGCTCCGAAATTGAAAGTAAACTTCAAAAGAAAACACCGCCAAAATGCACTTTTCGATGCCGGGAACACGTGTTGTTTAAATTCTCAGCTATACTACATAATGCAGAATCTGAGAAGGATAGACGGCGGATAACGCTAGCGGTTGCTCAGTCTCATAGCTATTATTATTCACGCGTGTTGTCGGTCCATCGGTGATCTCCGAGTTTTTGGCTACCATATGTTCAAAGCTAGAATTCAGGCGTATTTAGTAGTCCTATAGTGGCTAATTGCTGGCTATACTTATATTTAATATATATAATCGCGATGTACAATAAGAATTATAAGGTGGATATATACATCGTTTTCTGTAATTAAATGGCACAAAAACAGCTAAGATCGACGTGTGAACTTGTCCGTAAACAGCCTACTTTTCCATCAGTGTATATTCGAAATTTTGAGTTGGCAATTTCGACTCGAATTCGAATCGAATTTGACTTTCGAAACGAATCTCGAATCGAATATCGAATATTCGCAGAACCCTAATATGTATTTCAAAGACCATTACTACGAAAATTTACACAGAATAGAACATAACTGCTTCAAAATTTTGTTGTGAAGATGTGGTGTTTATATGGTCCAAATAACCATTCTGTTATCTAAATATCATTGAATTGAACTCGAAAGAAATAAAATGATAACCGCGTTGCTGCATGAGTCTGACTTCAGAAAAAAATTAACTTGTTGACGCATGTGTTTTAAATAAATAACTTTATAGATGAGTAAGGTATTCAGGCATGGCTTGTTTCTGAGACATAGGATTCTGCATGCTTTTATTTGGAAAATATTTACCATAGGGAAAAATAAGTAATTTTCTTATTTTCTTTCATTTTCATAAGTAACCATGCAAAGCTAGTGTGTTCATCCTGTATAGTCTATTTAGAGTGAATTACATTGTGAGCACCTTTTCATGCATGACAATTCTGTTTTACTCATAATAAATGCATGTTTTTTAATCCTTTCACTATACACTTTGAACATGCTTAGTTTAGTTTATTTATTTGAATGAATATCCCTCATTTTATGCTTGCAGAAATAATCAACCAATACTCAATATTCTAAATTTGTTTGTTTTTTCTTTTGGCATATCAATATAATTATTAGTTAACTTAACTTGGAGAGGGGGATATAGGCTATTTTATAGCACCTGCTCAGACATTATTTTTAACAAGGTTCAATATAGCTTCTTTTGCATGTTTTAATTTGCAAGAATAACAATTAAACAAGTATTTTAATCTAGCATGTCAATTTTTCAATCTGATATCCAAGATGATGGTTAGAGGTATCCCAAAAACAGGGCCCTGCTAATCATACATTTTTATATGAATATATTTAAAATTAAATTTGGGTTTATATTTGGGATCAAATAAAATTGAATCACAATGTAAATGAAGATAAAACTGACACAAATTTCATGTTAAATGGTGAATTTATTGAACCAAATTATTGGTATGTGAAAGTAATGTAATTTATTAGTTTTTCAGGTTATTGAAAGAACTTGTCCATTGAGGCACTCCCAATTGTACAAATATTTTTTTTTACAGACCGCTGGAACTGACATGACTTCGTAATTATGCAGATTACCCTCTGCTTTTATTTTTGTGATTCTCAACTAAAATTAACATTTAGTTGCTTTGCAAATGTATGTTACTAATAGCAAGCTGTAATTACTGGAAATGTAGGTCACTATATAACAGCAAGCTGTAATTCACTGGAACTATTTGAGAGAAAATGTAGTCAGGTACAAACTATTTCAAATTTAAACCAAATAGCTCGAATTAGATGAAAATCAAATCTCGAAGATTATTAATTATGTCTGTTTGATTTCAGATTCAGTCGTCGAGCCCGCCACCTCTGGCTGCCCCAATCGCTCGCAGATTGAGTGTTAGTGCCAGCGTAGCTGGTGAGGAAGGTCTGATGAGCTGCGTCTTACCAGAGGATCTACTGGTTGATATTCTAGCTGAGAGGCTTCAGGTATGTACACTGTACAGTAATGTTCTAAATAATCGACTCCTTAACCACAGCAGAATTGTGGGTAATTTTTCAGGATTTAGTCAGAAATATGGCTTGTTGCCACTCATCGGAAAGCTCTCACTAAGTGGCAACAAGCCATATTTCAGACTAAATCCTGAAAAATTACCCATAATTCTGCTGTGGTTAAGGAGTCGATTATTTAGGGCATTACTGTATGATCACATTTAGTTCAACCTGTCTCACCCACAATTTCCTCGCATAATAAAATAGACCAGCTTTCATTGTACAATGAACAATAAATATCATTAAATAACATGTCCGTTCATTCTTCCAGCCTCTGTCTCAATCTTCCCCTGTGAACTAATTTACACTGCAGAGACTGTGGACTATATGAAGGGATCTCGAGAGCTGGCTCACAAAAAGATCTCAGCCTCAGTATATATATGGCATATATTTCAAGAGAGCTGATAATTGAGAATTAAAAGTCAACATAGATGTTTTACCAAAATGTATTTTATTTCATGCAATTCATATGTAAGCATACAAATTGTACTAATGCATGTTATTGCATTCTCTTATATATGCGAGTCTCCCATAAGGAGCCTTGCATATATAAGAGAATACATTGGCCTAACAATATTTACCTTGACCTTGTAAACCAGTGCATTGTCTTAACTATGCAAGGTTGCCTATGGGATCTTTAATGCTACATGATCTTTAGTGCTGCACCAGCGCTGTCCCGTCATGAAAGGATTATTTAACTAAATTATTTTTCTGTTTAATGATGAGCCGATGATCGGAAACGACAATCGGAATCGGTCCATTATGGCCCATCGGATGACAATCGGCACTTGGGTTTCAACATCGGCATTACCGATTATCCAAATAATAACCAAGTGCTTGTTTTCCTTGAAATAAACTGTGTTAAATATGACAATGTTTTGTTGAATAAATGACCAGTAAACATGGGGAAAATGTTACCAAACACAAACTTGATATACAGCTTGATATTACTTCTGTTGGTGCTTCCAAATTTAAGTATTATATAACGCATATAACATATTCTGGTATAATTATTACAATAATCGGAATTGGCATTGGAATCGGCTGATTGTGATCTCAAATAATCGGCAATTGGCGCAATGCAATTTTTGATAATCAGCTCAACATTAATTTTTCATTAATTTCAGTTGAATGACTGCCACCGAGGTGTGGTGTTTGATGGATTATTATTGTGTTTTAATTTCAGTTGAATGACTGCCACCGAGGTGTGGTGTTTGATGGGTTATTATTGTGTTTTAATTTCAGTTGAATGACTGCCACCGAGGTGTGGTGTTTGATGGGTTATTATTGTGTTTTAATTTCAGTTGAATGACTGCGACCGAGGTGTGGTGTTTGATGGGTTATTATTGTGTTTTAATTTCAGTTGAATGACTGCCACCGAGGTGTGGTGTTTGATGGGTTATTATTGTGTTTTAATTTCAGTTGAATGACTGCGACCGAGGTGTGGTTTGATGGATTATTATTGTGTTTTAATTTCAGTTGAATGACTGCGACCGAGGTGTGGTTTGATGGATTATTATTGTGTTTTAATTTCAGTTGAATGACTGCCACCGAGGTGTGGTTTGATGGATTATTATTGTGTTTTAATTTCAGTTGAATGACTGCCACCGAGGTGTGGTTTGATGGATTATTATTGTGTTTTAATTTCAGTTGAATGACTGCCACCGAGGTGTGGTTTGATGGATTATTATTGTGTTTTAATTTCAGTTGAATGACTGCGACCGAGGTGTGGTGTTTGATGGGTTATTATTGTGTTTTAATTTCAGTTGAATGACTGCCACCGAGGTGTGGTGTTTGATGGGTTATTATTGTGTTTTAATTTCAGTTGAATGACTGCCACCGAGGTGTGGTGTTTGATGGGTTGGAGACTCTCTTCAGCCAGAACATGTTCACCACGACGGCTGCTATTCTCAAGGCGCTCAACAATCGTCGATTCATCTTCTATGTGTCTCTCAAACTCGATTTCAATGTTCTGAAAGAACAGGAGAAGAAAGCTCATGAACAGAAAGGTATTTTAAATTGTGAATAGAGACAGGTCCCAGGCATTCAGACTTACCAAACCTGAGAGAGAGCTGCAATAGGAGTCAGAATGCTCTAATAAATTCACCCATGTGTTCCGGGTGGCTGCTAGTTGACTTGTTATATGCCCATCTAATAATAATTAAAGTGGAATTGTCCGTATCGCATATGATATGACACTTGCTGTACATGTTAGCTCTAGGAGTTGTGCCACATCTTCAATTGTGTCATCTCAAAATATTGGTCATTGAACACAGCTGCAAAGTTATCTAAACAGCAAGTTGACAATTTTATTGTGATGTTTGTCTCAAATTACGACCTTTATACATACACACTCATTATGCACTGGTGATATTGTCACATCAACAGACTTCATATACTCTGTCAACATAAAGCAGAGAGAAAAGCAATCCACTGACGCCATAAGAAAAGTGCTGGGGGAATAGTATAGCACACTTGGCATATCTCTCAGGCATGCGTCGTCAGTGGTAATTATTTGAGACGAGATAGCGAGTTTGTTTAGGCAAGCCTGCATTTTTTGTGTCTGTCATTTGCAGAATGAGGTCCCCAGAGGGCAGATTTAGTGATGCTATCCTGCACAGCGGGCTAGTATCACCAAATTTACCCTCTGGGGACCTCATTTTGCTTTCGCCTCATCTTCTGGGAAGTATAGATGATCTATAGTCTCAAATGAACATTATTTTTAGTACTTTTTCCATTTTGGGAAGTTTGTATCCCCTAATTTGCCACATATAAATTCAATGTGACTCATTGTTGGATATCACACACTTTATCTGGAGAACTTCAATCTGATCATAGGTCTCCCATAGCAGTTGAGGTCTAAGCAGAATGAGATTCCCAGATGGTGAATTTGGTGATGCTAGCCCACTGTGAGGGACCTCATTCTGCAATTGAGGTTTGAGTTTAGGTACTACCTAAAGAGTAAATGTAGCCTAATTGTTCTGTGGGGAATATCCTTAGTCCCACTGCTAATATTCTAAAGCAGAGTGACCACAACGAACAATGAAGACTGTTGTTCATGTGATAAATAAGATAACTTAATTTTCGATTTTGCTACATGTTAAACTTTGGTTGTTTTTTGCAGAGGTTGAAGCTAAGAATAAGGAAGAAGATGATAAGCAGCGTCTTGAAGAAATGTCGGAAGATGAGTATGATGCGATGTCGGAGGATGAGAAAGCTGTTGTTGATAAAAAGAGACTTGAAGTGAAAAAAGAGAGAATTAGGAGGTACTAAGTGCTGAATTATCCCATCAAGTCTTGCAAAATTAGCTTCATATTTTTTCGCTAAAGGAAGCCGTTCACACTGAACTATGTGGATATATGTCCTGCTTTGTAAGACCACAGTAGGAAAGTGGTTAACTTTTTGGTCGCCTCCCGACATATAATGTGCTTGCCCGATTAGTCACACATAAACGCTCCCATTATAACCGGCTATACTCGATTTATTTCCGACTCAATCAGGAGATTGGCGAGTTGTGGGGTTTGAGAATGGCACTGCCATGGGAGGGATCTATGATAGTTCAGTGTTTCGGCTTTCATTAAGGAAAAATGTATTATACTTATAAAAATAATATTTTTTCCGCTCAAGAAAGCCGTTCCCACTGAACTATATGGATTAAAATGCAAGCCCAGGAGGAGGCACGAGCAATAAAGTTTGTATCCAAATTTAAAGGGGAATGTACTCGTCTGAAACAGGGCAAGCACATTATACGTTGGGAGGCGACCAAAAAGTTAACCCCTTTCCTACTGTGGTTTTACAAAGCAGGACATATATCCATATAGTTCAGTGTTCAGGCTTTCTTTAAGGAAAAATGTATAAAATCATATTTTCAAACAAATCAAAATTATCATGTGTGAGATTATACCTTTGCTCAAATATTCAAATTCAAATTTTGTTATTGGTTAAAAACCAAACATTTGTGACCCGCCATATCAAATCCAGTCGGAAGTCGGGATTTTTTTTACCCTGTGCCAATGCATTCTCTTATATATGCGAGTCGACCATAGGTCGCCTCGCATATATAAGAGAATGCATTGGCCTAACAATTTTTTTAATTTTTTTTTAAATAAACGTTTCTGACAATTTTAGGACATAAAATAAAAAACATCCATTACCCTGCAGGGAGCCACACGCATATATAAAAGCATATAGAAGAGTGTCGTCTGCTCATGTTTGTCTGGGGCTCTGTATGGGTGAAATTATAAAATTGTTAAAGAATACAAGAAAAAATTATTAAAATTGTAAAAAATTGTTAGGCCAATGTATTCTCTTATATATGCGAGGCGACCTATGGTCGACTTGCATATATAAGAGAATGCATTGGCACAGGGTAAAAAAATCCCGACTTCCGACTGGATTTGATATGGCGGGTCACATTTGGTTATAACCAAGAATGACATACAGAAAAAAGCAAACAAAACAAAACATGATTTCTATACACAAATGTCATCGGCAATATATATCAATTGGGTTGAGACGAGTGAAGCTCACATATTACAGTTGCATAACTGGTATAGGTGTATACATAATGGGAAGCTATAAGATTGATATAATTAAGTTATTTGCATAATGTATATTGTTCCCAGCAATGATGCAAAGTGATTCAAATAGTAATTTGGCTATAATCATGTGTTCTGGTCAGAAACAGAGGCAGTATATGTTAAGATTGTGTTAGATAGCCTTATTTTATAGCCTTCAAAAAGATTAACAGCATATCTTTTTCAGTGCAGGTAAGAATAAGTTTGAATATTGATTTGTTACACATGAGTTGGAAAGATGGGTAAATTTCTGTAATGTCAGTGTTTATACACTGCCTGAGAACTTCATATCTCCATTTATTTGTCTGTTTCCAAATGTAAACTTCTGTTTAAATAGAAATTTAAATTTGATCTTCTGAATCATTACATACGGTATGCAAGATATAAATTTTATTCTTAAATAATGGCATATAATAATCTATACCTAATGAAATACAAATCTGATGTATTTTTTACCTATTTTAGGGAAATGGAAGAGAAGGCAGAAAGAGACAGAAAAGAACGTGAAGAGGAAGAAGAAAGGAGGCGTATTGATGAAGAAAAGTTAGTGATATATAACATCAAACCAATTAATAAGTTATCTTATATTGGTTACTGTGTCTCTTGCATGCTAGCAAACAGTAATAGATAATCTTCCAAAAAATAAATAATAATAATATAGATAGAAAATCTCTAAATTAATGAAATTTTTCCAACATTTCAAACGTTGAGTTCTGATTTATCTAAAATTAGAAATTTAGATAAGTTCATCTTTGAAGACATAATGGTAAGGTAGTGCAACACAAGTCCTTCAGATAACATTTACAACAATGCTCTTGATACACATGCATCAGCTCTTTCAGTTCTTGCTGCCTTCCCCCCACATACACCTCACCAAGGCTCAAAATAAGTGGTCGGTCACAGTCATTGTCCGACAAAAAATAGCTTATGTCCAGTGCACTTCTGTATCTGTTGGACATTTTTAAACAATCTGTAACTGTTTGGGTACATCCAAGGAGCCATTACTGGCCAAATCGGACATTGAAAGTAAATAGTTCTTTTTTAATTTCAGATCAATTCAGAGTGAATATAATTATGTCGTTTGTGAATTGCATGTATTTTTTTGAACTTTTGAAAACAAAAATAACATGGGTTTTTCATGGGTGGCGATTGGATGCTCACTAAAATGAGAGCATCATTGATGAAAAATAAGTTGATTGGAAATCTGAAAATTTGATAGGCACCATTTTGAAATGACCAACACCATCCATTTGGTGCCTGTCATTTTGACAGTCAGTGAAAAAATAATTATTTTTTTAGCCTTGCACCTCACCCTGGCATTTGTTACATAAAATCTCGTACACAAATAATCTAATCTCAACATCCCTACAACTGAATCAATCAAGTAATTTACCCATCAGCGAGTATTAAATGGTTAATTTTTTTTTGTCATTGTCAGTAAATCAAAGAAGAGAGGAAAGAAAGTGCAACAGCAGACAGACATGAGCAAGGATGGAAAGAAGAGTGTAGCTCCTGGCAAACCACCTCCAACAAGTCAAGCGAACCTCGCTAAACAGCCAGTCAAACCTCATGATCCGGATCACACAGCAGCCAATAAAGCTGGGTCGAACACCGATCGACCAGAATCTCACCAAACAGAGAGAAGTGAGACGTTGCTTGATGAGGCTAAGTAAGTGTTGTATATACAGTTTGTCTGACATTTGCAGAATGAGGTCCCTGGAGGGTGAATTTAGTGACGCTATCCCGCATAGCAGGATAGCATCACCATATTCACCCGCTGGGAACCTCACTCTGCTTAGGCCTCAACTGCTGGGGAGACCTCGGATCAAATTGTATTTCCCCAGTTCGTTGGTGATAGTCACATCGATTATGTATTTTATACTTTCTGCAAATTAGGGGATATAGAAACTTCCCCTAAGGGAAAAAGGAACTAAAAAACATTATTAATTTGAGACTATAGGTACTTCCCAGAAGATGAGGCCTAAGCAGAATGAGGTTCCCAGAGAATTTGGTGATGCTAGCCCACTGTGCAAGATAGTGATACTAAATTCACCCTCTGGGGACCTCATTCTGCAAATGTCAGACACACTATATCCAGTCTTGACAGTGTGGGTGTTTCTGTTAAAAATGCACACACAGTTCTAGATATTAGCATAATGGTAAATAAAATGTAATACTCTAACTTTATATTGGGGCCTGCTACTATATCATATGAAATTTTCACATTTTTAGATTTAACTAGCAGAGAGTTAAGTATATTGTCATCAATTAATATTGTCAAGTGTCGAGGCACTGAGATTGGATATGTGTCATTGTTTTTTATTAGAAAATGTACAACTTGATTTGCATATAAATTAATGATATAATACCCAGATGGATAATTGAGAAATAAAGGCATTTAATAAAATTGTAAAGATACACAGTCGTCATGTGGGCACATTAAATTTCTGTTATAAAATTTAATACAAAATATTTGTGCAATATGTATTTGACCTAATTATATATTATTTCGTCAAACAGGAAGAAGAAGCCGAAGGATGCTAAGAAGCCTGACGGAAAAGATAAAGGGAAGGATGGAGAATACTCGGATAAGGATGAGGTGTTCGTCGATCCCGTCAAGGACACCGAGAAACTTCTAATGCAGAGGTAACAACACTAACTGTCTCGTTATCATGGCTGTGTTTGGAATATTGTGTTTAATACCAATATCTAGCACAGTCTATGGCCATGTTTAATTTTACAGTTTGTTAATTTTTCTAACACAATACATGCCAAGCTTCTGCACTTAACCCTTTACCCAACAGAAGGGCCCTGTGCCAATGCATTCTCTTATATATGCGAGTCGACCATAGGTCGCCTCGCATATATAAGAGAATGCATTGGCTTAACACATTAAAAATTATAAAATTGTTAAAGAATGTAAGAAAAAATGGTAAAAAGTGTTAAAAAAAGATTTTGTTTAGGCCAATGCATTCTCTTATATATGCGAGGCGACCTATGGTCGACTCGCATATATAAGAGAATGCATTGGCACAGGGCTAACTGTAACTATCACAATGTGGCCAAGGAGCCGGTTCCAATGATATCCATATTTGTATGGTTCTATTGAGACAGACCGAAGATATTTTAGGCTGTTGAAGCTTTATTTGGCCGGTTTGTTGGGTAAAGGGTTAAAGTTAGTTATTATTACACTTTCATGCCTTTATTTTTTGTGAAATAATATATTTAAATATGTTAAATAAAGAAGTAATAAATAGCCATATATTTGCATTTGTTTTAGGTTTAGGACATTTGAGCATTCCCACAAGGAGATTGTAGATATGATAGAATTCTGGGATAGAACGACATTGTCAACAAAAAGACCACACAGTCCTTCGGAGAAGTCTGATGAAGATCAGGGTCACCCACCCTCCGGCAAGAAAGGAAAGGCCAAAGGTACAATCATCCTATAAGACATTATCAAGAAATATACAGTGGTCATGGGATTATGGCCATGAGAAACCTGTATGAAACAACGTCTATGATTGGTCAGAAAGCAGAGTTATAAATCCCATGTTGATGTATCCTGTCGCAAGTTTACGTGCTGATAATTTTCGGGAAATATATCAAATGGCCATGAATTACCAGGACTGTCGGACCAATGCCAATGCATTCTCTTATATTATGCGAGTCTCCCATAGGGTGCCTCACATATATAAGTGAACACATTGGCCTAACAATATTTATCTTGACATTATAAGCCAGTGCATTCTCTTAAATATGCGTGGCTCACTATGGCAGACTAATTTTTAGAGAAAGCACTGGCACAGTATATATAATACTGCCCCAACGCAGCTCCCACCATGGAAGGGTTAATAATATATACTTGGATAATGAAACATTTGAGTATGCAACTTTTTCGTCTCCTCAGTTACATTAATTAGTTTGTTGATGAAATGTCAAAATGCTTATGCCTTGTTGGGTTTTCAAAGTTTTTCTGATAATTGTTTTTATGAATACAGACAAACATGATAAAGAAAAGGAGAAAGAGAAAGAAAAGCAGAGGCAGCTGGAAAAAGAAGCTGCAGAAAAAGCAGCAAGAGAGGTAAGCCAATACCATAGTAACTGAATTGAAACTAGCAGATATAGTCTACCATTTTTATAATGCATTTAGCAGTAAATTGGTTTCAATGCACTCCACACTGATTATAGGCTAGGGCATATGACACATTGACAGTCCCATCCTCCAATGATGAAGCAATATCAGCTGTAAGAAGGTGTATGCATAATACTAATTGTACTACAGCTTGTTGCCAGGAAGGAGCATCTCAAGACAATTGTGACCAAAGTTCCTTGTTTAACGCGATAATGCTAATAGCACAAAATTTTAAACACTGCTTTAGGCCAATTCTGTCCCAGTCCACATGGTGCGAATGACTGATATAGTCATACCTGGAGTGATTACTCATTCGTCCAGAAACTTTGTTCCTTCCCCTTTGTTTAACCTTTTCTATACTAAATGGATTCTTCCAATCAGTTATAAAATTATACATTGGAATGATTTATTATTCATTTGGAGGGATGTTAAGGTGATAAAAACAGACGACAGATAAATAAAAGTACAGAAGGAGTCCTATTTATTGAGGGAAATGTTTAGATAATAAGTTCCTCGTTCAACGAGATAATAACTTATTATCTGAACATTTCCTATGGGATAATTACCAATTAATGACGCGTTAGTATAGAAAGAGTTACAGATCTTCTCAAAAGAAGTGTCCCTCCCGACCACATTACGACTGCGTTGGAGTAACGTTACGACCGCGTTGATAATAAAAACTTCAACGCAGTCGTAACGTTACTCCAACGCGGTCGTGATTTTTTTCTCAACGCGGTCGAGGTAACCGTCAACGCAACATAACGCGGTCGGCATGACCATCAACGCAACAAACGCGAGCGAGATAACCATCAACGCAACAAACGAGGTCGAGAGAATAGCTTATCAACTGTAATAATAATTATTGAATAACATTGTAAACAAGAATATTCACCACAGTGAATTTTAACTTTGAGACATGAACTCATTTTATTAAAAAAAATTAAATTGAAGAGAGAAAATGAACGATGGCCACCAATTTTAGTTTCATACAATTTTCTGATAGGAAACGGAACGAAATGTTGTAATCAATCGAGACGGTGACATTTGGTTCACAATGGAACGTTGCCAATATTATACATTGTTTTTGGCTTGGGTAATGCATGATTTATTGGTGATGTTTTACATTTAGAATTTTTCTGGAAAAAAAATAATAAATAAATGCAGATCACATTGATTGCGCTGCACGAATTAATAGAGATGCAATTGAAATTTCTAACAAACAAAAAACTTTGAGTTCACGTCGCAATGTACATGTACGTGTATTCTTTGAATATTTAATATTCAGCGTCACCTCCTAATAAAGGTCGATAACCTGTACGCCAAGGGTCCGATGTCATTTGAAATCTTCGTGAGGGTACGCTAAAACACACATCTACATTTACACGCACGTTGGTAATCGACACATGGATATACATGTACAGTGATGCAAATAATTTAGAATATTAATTATCCATGTGTTGTGAAATACCTGTAAAACAAGCAGCGCTCTGATTTGGTAACCAATGATTTGTCACTTTAACCAACAGACCGCGGATCAAAATAATGCCGCGAATGATTGACAGCGGTATCAATGAACTCAAATACAATAGGGGGCATGTCTTCGGTAAAGTTGAAATTGATACCCTGTGACTCAAACGGAATTCTCGATTGAAAACGTGCTGTCATAATTTCGTCGGTTTTGATTGGCTAGTGACCACTCGATGAAGTCGTGTTACTTAATTCAATGATGATGAAATAACGAAATCATATTCAATGTTGCTTCGATGAGACCTACAGTAAACGAGATCTACATGTACGTTTCAGTAATTGTCCGCTATTGTATAGGCAAGCATATGATAAATATTAACTTTCTTTTTACCGTAGTATATATAAGTTTAATAATTTTGTTAAATTCTGTTTTACTTTATACCAGAATTAAATCACTGCAATTCAATTATTTATTTGTCTTCATCAAATATTTGAAAACAAAACATATACATTTGAAGATCCAAGCGCGGTCCCACGCAGTCTATACAAAATTAGACAAAATTGTATTTTTTCTAGCTTTCCGGGTTATAAAAGAAAACTTTAATATAGTCACCATCAATTATTATGTCACAGAAATTGCAAAAAACACACAAAAATGTCCACTGTTTTACTATCAATCTATATTTACATACGTTAATGGTTTTACATTGAAAACAAGTACAAACTGTCATAATTTAAATGTTCGTTATTACATTCCACGTTTCGGTGGAAACATGGACGCTCTTTATTAGAAGCGATAATTTGAATTTTTGCAAGACTGACAACAAGTGAGTTAAATGTATTCTCTTGAAAGCCGATATCTGGTCATCAAAACCTCATATAATAAAAAAGTTCCCAGACCCCTGTGCATTTTTTCTTTTGCACATATATTTACAGTATTCTCCGAAATTCGTTATCATTTCTGCTGACAAGTACATCGTAAAATATCAACAATTCAAAGCACAAGTCTACACATGATGGCTTACCCATTTGATTTCAAACGCCGATGCCGGACAAAATATATACAGTAATTTAATGTCCCGCTAACAAAACAAAAACACACACCACCACCACCAGATAATTTTTCTGTAACTCCACCCATATTTGAAAATTTATCTTCTAATTGGTCAGATTCACACCCTGAACGGAGACTGACATACTGCTGCAGAGAAACGACAGACATCATGTTAAAACGGTGCATTTTAAATCTATTATAGTCGACTACGAAACCAGAATGTTAGTTAGTTAAGGTTTATTTACTGTTAATAAGCCTATTAGATATATTCTTCGTTCCGTTTGCCATTTGCAATGACGTGTACATATATTCACTCTCCAGCAGTTCTGTAGCAGACATTTATGGCAATATATTCGTGCGTAGTGTTTTACTCCATATACATTGGGGAAACACAACCACACGACCGCCCTGTGCGATACACTGATACATGCAAATTGTACCTGTATATATCACAAAAAAGTCTTAACACGAGTCAAAAGCTGCAAATAAATTGCCTTATTTGGAACGAATGTGTAGATATGTGATTTTCGGTGAGTGGTGAAATTACACTAAATTAGTCATAGGTGATCGTAAATAAAATAAAAATTGAATAGTATACAACCAAATAACCCGACTCATCGTCTGTTTACTTTTCGGCGCGGTGATTGTAATCTTCAACGTGTGTGCGTTGATCTTAACGCAACGCGTTTAACGTAAACGCCGTCTGCGTTAAACGTAAACGCAGTCTGCGTTAAACTTCAACGCGGTCCGTTGATTTTCAACGCGGTCGTAATGTATCACCAACGCGTTATCAACGCAACGACCGTGTTGCGTTGACGTTACGACCGCGTTACGACCACGTAGAGGACCGCGTTAAAAATGACACTTATTTTAAGAAAGTCTGTAATTATAATTACAGTGATCTGACAAAAAACATATCGTAATGATAACTCACCTCTCTTATGACTTTGTCTTTATTTTTCATCAGGCTGCGCTGGCTGCTCAGGAGAATGAAGACCAGGATACACAGGACGGAGATAAAATGAAGGAGGATGATGGGATAGGTATTCCACATATTGCTATCGAGTGCTCAACAAACGAGCCATGTGCGAGCGAGAACGTGCTCGCCAACGACAAACTGCCGTCGGTTGCAGAGGTATGTAGGATTTAGTCTACTGTGTTTCAACACAAACAGGGTCTGCTGTTTGCATGGTCAGTTGACTCGTTGACCACTTCTAAATTCCAATACAAGAAGTGAACATATTCCTCATTCATAATACAGTTTAAGTATGACTTTCTCAAATGTCCCCAAAATCTTTCCCTCCCAGGATTCATATGCTATAAATCTGGAATTTTGCAAAACTTATGGAACTTAAATTACTGTTTCCAAGTGTTGAAAATGGCATCTTTTTCATCTCAATTATGAATAATTCAACCCTTCTTTGCTAGTGTTTTTGAAAAAGTTATTGAATTCTAGAAATAGCCCTTAAAGTTGGGAAAATTTATTAGTTTTAGGTTTTGGAATTATTTGATAATCATAAAAAATGAGCGCAAGACCCGATTTTTGAAATCTGTGACAAATTTTTGTACTTATATTTCATGCATAAATATTTTTTTTTTTCCAGGTTATGGATGGCCTTGGATTGGGACCGAAAGGACCACCCATACCGCCTCCTGCTTCGTTCAGTGTAATTCCTTATCCAACCAAGAGGAGAGCGCCACCAGTTTCAGAATTTGGCGGAAGATATTTATTTGTTGCATCAAGTGCTGATGATCCGTAAGTAGACATGTGGGAAGCATTGTGTGGAGCACTTTTGTAATATTGAACCCTTTGATTGTCAAATGTATTTTTTCTCAAAAATATGCATTGGAATGGTCTATTCTTCATTTGTAGAGAAGTTCAGATGTTATAAGCAGACAGCAGCAGAGTAACAGAGCATTATATCTTGAATATATATCCATCTATAACATTGATAAAAAAATTGAACTACAATTTTTTCTGTTTCACTGTAAACATTGATGATTGTACCCAATGGAAATATTTAATACTTCCATGACTGGAGCTTCATGAAATTTTGCTCCCATAGGGAGCCTCGCATATATAAGATAATACATTGGCCTAACAATGTTTACTTTTGACATTGTAAGCCAGTTCATTCTCTTATATATTCAAGGCTGCAATAGAGAGTCTCACATATATACGACAATACATTGGCCCAACAATATTTACCATGACATTGTAAGCCAGTGCATTCTCTTTTTTATGCGAGGCTCCCTTTGAGAGACTCACATATATAGAGAATGCACTGGTACAGGATCTTTAATGCTGTAAAACCTTGGATACCTAACACCTATTTAATTTCTATTTAATACATTCTCATTTTGTTTTTGTGTCAAAGTGATGTTCTCAGTTTTATTTGAACCCTTTCTCCCATTCAGTATACATTGGAATAGTCTAGTATCATTCATTGAGAGGGCTGTCTAGAAAAAATGAGCAAAAAACAGACAGACGAAAAAATAAAACAAGTACAGAATGATTCATATTCACAACACAACAGATTTGCTTTATTTTCCTCATTTTCTTAAAGGAACATCGGAGCTGAGGAAAAAATCAAAGATTTAGAAGCCGAAGATGAGAAATCTGTGACACCGGACAAAGGGAAGGAAGACCACTCTACACCAACTGGTGGTAAAGGAAAATCAAAGACTGGTCGGCAAACTAGCGAAAGTAAAGAGAGGAAGCGATCAGCCGAGAAAAAAGGCTCAAAGAACGTATCACGAAAAAATTCAATGCAGGTTGCATCGCCCCCTCCAGGGGCTCCCACACCCTCTGATTTTGACACCCAAAGGTATGTTGTTTTTAGTAGAATTTTATTTTCAAATGTATGAGATTTTTTTCTCCACGCTTTTTATTATATATTTTTGTATATATTTTTATATATATTTTGTTTTCATTTGAGTGATGTAGACTGATATTTTATTTACACGTTGATAAAATATATCCTGATATTTCAAACTGGATTTCTTCAGCATGAACAAATATATTTTAATCAAAACATTTCCAGCATGATTACCATTTCTACTTTCATAACTGCATGGATAATCATTGCTTAATAATATTCTTCATAACATGTTCTCTCTTACGCTCACTGAAGTTTCCCTTTTCTATTGGTCATTATTATTTAAAATTACTTCAATCCTAACTGTGTTTAATATTAGCTATGTTGGAACTACTTAATCATTTACATATATGTGAACTAGAATGTTAAATGTCTAAAAAAAAAACAAATTAATGTGCATTTGCTGCAGATACGTTTTTACACACTACTTTAATATGGGAATATCTGAATTAAATTAAAATAAATCAATTTAACTGATGTTTTAACCCTTTGATGACTGGAGCATCCTGAGTTTTTTTGCGAAAACCCTGTGCCAATGCATTCTCTTATATATGTGAGTCGCACATATGGCGCCTCGCATATATAACAGACTGCATTGGACTAACAATACTTACCTTCATCTTGTAAGCCAGTGCATTCTATATATATGCGAGGCTCCCTATCGGAGACTTGCATATATAAGAGAATGCACTGGCACAGAAGTTTAATGCTGCGCGAGCACAGCTCCCTTCATGACAGGGTTAAGGGTCCAGATTATTTTTTACGAAACCTATTTTGCTTTTCATGTAGACTTTATCAAATGTATAGAATATGTTTATAAGTCAAAAATTTCCATCTGGAAGAGCTTATCTTTGGAGATCTAGAATGTTCTATTAATTTATTTTATGTAGTTTCCATGATTTTGAGGGACAGTATTAGTTATACCGTAAATTTTTCAATAGCATAATATTTTTGTTTGGTGTTTGGTATATAAGTCTAGCTTATATACCCGCTTTGGTTTCTAACATTTGCTTTTGTAAAGATAAATTTGAATTGGGGTTCAGTGCTTGGTGCCATTACATGGATAATGTTGCTAAAACTGGACCTCACATTTGTATGGCTGAAACCGGGCTGTGCTAATAACAGACATATTTAACCCTTTCATGACGGAGCTGCTCTGGTGCAGCATTAAAGATCCTGTGGCAGTGCATTCACATATATGAGGCCCCCCTATACTCACATATATAAGAGAATGCACTGGCTTACAAGTTCAAGGTAAATATTGTTAGGCCAATGTATACTCTTATATATGCAAGGCTCCATATGGGAGACTCTCATATAAGAGAATGCATTGGCACGGGTTTTCACAAAATTTCTGGAAGCTCCGGTTATGGAAGGGTTAATCTATAATTTTATTTTATATATTTATTCTATTTGTCTTTGAGTGCATTTTCTTTCTTTATTCACTGCACTGCACCTTTCTCGATTCTGTTGCATGATGGCTCTTATTTGCTTGCACGATCTTGATTATTTCAGTTTGACAGGAGAAGGTGTAGCTCTCGCTGAACCCAAAACTCCCAAGTAAGTAAGGCCAGATGTATTCTCTTATAATATGTGAGGCTCCCTGTGAGAGACTTGCATATATAAGAGAATGGTCAAAATGTCAAAAAGTTGCCAGGTTTTGAACGGGTAGATATTGATCTGTGAATCAGAGTAGATATTCTTGGCATGATCTAATTGATAACTATTCAATCATTGATATGGAATTATCACCTTATTACTTAGCCCACACAAGTTTATTATATGTTTCTCTGCCACTTTTATTTTCGAAACGGGCAGCAGACCGCACTTTTTATACACTTTTTTATACCCGCCACAACGAGTTGTGGGGGGGGGGGGGTGGGGGTATACTGAAATCAGCTTGTCCGTCCATCTGATCTTTTATTCCTACATTTTTTGGTAATTTGTTTATAAAACTTGGCACAGATATTTAGTACCTGTGCACCTGCAATTATGAGGTCTGTCTGACTTTTTTTGGAAGAGTTATCCCCCCTTTTTTTACTTATAAAATTTTCAATACAGGGGGTATACCTTAGTACCACCTGGGACAGGTCCATCTCTAGTTATGATTAAATTTGCCAGCATGCAGGTTTTTATTTCATTACTTACGAATTATCAAAAATATTATTGGCGTGAAAAATTACTTTACATGATTTAAAAGTGTCAATACAATGTCAAAGTAACAGTCTGTTGTACAACAACAGTACATACCATTTAAACAAACTATTTTAAATTAACAAATTATTTTTATCAGTAAATATTAAATACAAGTTGAGATATGTCTAGCTAGATTTATGCCCATGCAGTAGTGAAAAACAGATTGTGGACACCGTGTTGTGAAGCTGAGTGACCGGATGATCAATAATTTTTATATGTTTTATATGTTATTGATCTGTCTGTCCATCAGGGCATCCGTCTGTCCATCCGTTCGCTGTTTTTGTTTCCAGATGAAAGCTTTATTAAGTCTGTACTGAATGGAATTAAATTCCACCTCAGCTTCCAATTTATGGGTTGATGAGAGGAATTATACTAATAATGGAGGGAAGAGATATGAGGAAATAATGACTTATCTTATTACTGCAGTAATACAGCGTTGTGTTCCAATAACGAGATCTAGGTCAGCGCTCGAGCTGACTAGGCAAGAAATCAGTGAATTGTGACTAAAGTCCGTTCGCATAGTCATGTGGGGAGTGAAGGTGAATCACTTTTATTGTGGAAGAGCATTATATCTGATGTATATTTTGAACACTCCACTTTTTTCATTTCGACATGTCTACTGATAGACTTTTTCCTGAAATCACATATGGGGTTTATTACACTGAACTTCTAGACTATCAGAAGTCACAATTCACTGATTTCTCGCCATGTCAGCTCGAGCACTGACCTAGATCTCAGTATTGGAACACAACGCTGTATTACTGCTGTAATAAACTATGTTAACACTCTCATTCCCGAAGATTTCTGAACAGAATTATGAAGAATAATTGGGTATTATTATTATTTATTAACATTTAAGAAACGCATTCTACATAATGTTCCAATGCGCTTTACAAGTAAATACAATAAAAACACATGAAACTATAAAAATACAAACAATAGGCCTACTACTATTAAATACAATTTTGTAAAGATGGATTAAGAAAAAATAAAAACTTAACTATGTTAAGAAAAAAATAATTTAAAATTAAATTTAACGAAAATTACTGTAAAATTAAAGCTAAAGAAAATTGAAATTTCAGTAAAAAATGAAAAGTTTGATTTATAAAAAGAATTAAGATAAAAGAATAAATTATAACTTTAACAACGGTGTGTATTGAAATAACAACTGCAATAAGATTTCCAAAAATAAGTATGTGAGTTTACTAGCCCAAAATACAGGTCAAGATCAAATTTGGGTTCCGCTCACCAATTTTCACCAGAGTTATGGCCCTTTGATGTAATTACCACAGGTGTATTTTGCCATGCCCTAGCGATGCCCTTGTTATTTTTGGTGAGCCATAAAAATCAGTCAACGGAGACAGTTCTCTGAGAAACAAAACATTAATTTTGTTTGGCCGTATCATAAATACATTTATTAATGGAATTCTACTTGTCATTTCAGATTGACGATATTCAGGTGGATAATCCCTGCTAATAGTGAGATTATCCTCAAGCTGAGATTCCAGTCTGAAGAACTCGGTCAGTTCGACCAGACACTCAACTTTGAAATAGTTGGTACACGGAGGCGTTACCAACTCTACTGCCGTGGTGTGTGTGCCTTCCCCACCATCAGCAGGGAACCCAGGTAGGTTATCTAAATGAGATTATAATGCAAGTTGTGTTCTGTATTTATTCTACACGATTGTGTCAGATAAGTTTGATCCATGACTGTCACCTTCATTGACACTATAGCTTCCAAAACAATATTTTGATTTTGATTATTTCAAGAAATGTAAAATTTAACATTTAAAATTTTTTTAAATTTAAGACAGAGGGTAACTTCTGAATTTTCAAAGAGAAATTGTGTAATGTTCAGTGAAAACCTGAGTAACTGAACAGTGTCGTCGCAGAGAGAGGATAACAGATTTGTTGCAGAGGATACTAGTACAGTGCTTAAAAGCTTCTTTTCTTTTTTTAGATTGTTAGGCTGGTGTCTGTTAGCAACACTGTTTTTTTCTTCTGTAGGATTGTTTTCAAGAATAGAAAGAAGAATAAGAAGCCAGAAGACATTGTTCGTAAGAAGTATGTGCTAACGACGGATGTGTATGAATTTGGTCCGTTATTGGTTGGAAAATCCAGAGACAAGTAAGTTATATGTCATTGTTTTTTTGTTTTTTTGAATGGGGGAGGGGATGTCTGATAGATGATAAAATTGAGGGGGAGGGTCTGGGTTCTGGGCACAAAGTACCCTTTTAAGTGCCATAGTATGTATATATATGTTGCTGGACATTTGAAGAAGCAGACTAGCATCACTAAATTCACCCTATGGCAACCTCATTCTGCTTAGGCCTCATCTTCTATGGAAAGTAATTTTATTATCAAATTAAAAAACATTTTTATTTCTTTAGAACCTTTTTTAGAAAGTTTCTTTTTATGTTTACCCATACCATAGTATGGTAAACATAGTGTCGTTGCCCGGATTGACCACTCGTCGTTCGTCCGTCTGTTTGTCCGTCTGTCTGTCCGTAGACACTTTACGAGTAATGCGATAACTCAAACATGTTCTATCCGATCGAAACCAAAATACAGATCGAGTTCGAATTTGGGTTTGATCCGAGATTTTGTTACAGAGTTATGGCCCTTTTTCAACTTAGAATTCATGCATGCTGCCATAACTAAAAAAAAATTCATCTGACCGTAACCAAATTTGGTATGCGAGTTGCTCAGCCCAAAATACATTTCGAGTTTCGAATATGGGTTTGATCCGATATTTTTTCATGGAGTTATGGCCCTTTGACATAGAATTCATGCATGTTTCGATAAATCTACAATTTTTCAACTGATAGGAACCAAATTTTGTATGTGATTTTCTCAACTCATAATACAGATCAAGTTCGAATATGGGTTAGATCTGATTTGTTATACCAGAGTTACGGCCCTTTTTCAACTAAGAATTGAACAGATTTGAGTTTTTGATAACCCAGGTAGATTACAATTAACTACCAATAATGCAGCTTAACTGCAATATGAGAGACTGCAGAAGTGATCTCTTATTGAAATATTAGTTATTTTTAGCCACTGTATATACAACATAACTCTATGATAGTGGTGAAGCTGTAACCCAATAAAAATCATGATTCAATGGACTGTCCCATTCAGTTCTAATGTTTTAATTGGAATAGTCTATTATTCATTTGTAGGGATGTTCTCATTTGAAATTTCAATTAATCATTCTTCTGTTATATCTCCAGGTTTCTCCTCATTCACTTGCATGGATTTCTGTAGTTAAAGATTAACACATCTCAACATTTCTGATACTTTCATCTGTCTGATACCATGTCTCATTTTATATTGGTTTATTTTGACACCCTCTTTGCCCCTATTGATTCATTAATTTATTTTGATTTTTATGTGTACCTATACCATAGTATGGTACACTTATTGTGATGTCCGGATTGACCACTTGTTTTCATTTAGATATTGATGATTATGATACAAGTTGATTAAAAAGATTCCCAATGTATCCCTTTTTTTTAATAATTAATAAAAACAATTATTTTTTTAAGTTTGAAAATTTGAAAAACTAACACCCTTATAACTCTGCCAAGGGCACCCCGAATCACCACACCAAATTTGTTTTAATCGGTCCAAAATCTTGTGTTATGTACTGGTAAATCTGTTTGGAGCAACATTAAATCAAATTCACCAATTCCATGCCATTCCTTTGGAGCTATTGATAAGACTATATCATTTTCTGATGTCTCTTATGCCAATGTGCAAATAATCTGATAAAGAAGGCTATGGTATCTAATTTAAAATAAAGATTCAACAATAAACATCACATGATATTAGCAGTAGACTTGGACATCTGTGCTGCAGAGTTATATCTTCAGATGGTCTGAGGTCATTATAATTGTTTAATATTGGTTTAATAGAGAGGTCAGTGTTCAACATAAACAATTCCTGAGATTTGTTGACGCTCTGCTATATTATTCCATGTTCAGGTCACACCTTTCACATTTAACCCAAGGCTGTGGTGTGGTGGTTTAGCATTACATATCCTGTACCAGTGCATTCTCTTATATAAATGCCTGTGACCCATACATTCCAATAATTTGTGTTATGTACATTTGTCTATAATAGTACATACAGTATACTCTATAATTCAAAACCAAAACTCTCATTTATGATTCCGATCATAGTAAATGTTTATCGCCAAGGGATGGGTTAACATCTGCCGATCGTGATCGGCCTCTCGTTTAGTTTTAGTTTCTCTATATCCCCAAATTGGCAGATAACACAATGCATAATCGACATGCCAAATGGGTTTATATTACCATCTTCGCAATCTGGGAACTTAAAACTGTGTCTCCAATATCAGATGAGGAGCCTGGTGTGTGGGGTAGCATCACTAAATTCACCCTCTGGGGACCTCATTCTGCAAATGACCAGCACCATATTTGAGTTTTGCTTACTTCAATGAGTATACAGTGTCTAAAATGCATCAGGTTGAGCTAAATTGTCATTGACACTTTTATAAATTTTACCTCAAGATTCAAGGAAGGAAAATACCCAGAGAACATGGAGAAGCTGATGTTGATGAACACGTCGCCGCTGGATGCTGATATCAGCATTTGTTTCTTGGTGGATAGTAAGGGTGAGACATACCTATTCGACCCGCCGTCCATGATGCTGAAACCTGGTGAATCACAGGAGCTCACTGTGTGGGCGTATCCTAAAGTTCCTGGCCATTACGAGGACGCCATAGTTTGCTGTATCAGAGAGAATCCGGAGCCGGTTGTTTTCAAAGTTTGCTGTGATGGATTCCGTCCAGAACTTGAGCTTGATAAAAAGCAACTGCATTTCGACAAAGTTCTGCTTCACAGGTAATTAATTTGCAACAATTACATTCTTCTATACTAATTTACAATCAGGTCCCAAAAAAACTGAAGTGTTGAAATATAATAATTTGGTAAAAGTCAAGAGTAATGTTGTCACAGCAGTGTGCTATGTTGCAACTGCGTGTCATACATTGGTGTAAAACTTCTCCAAAATGGATTCCATATGGCTTGTTACAGAGGTCAGCTAGGAACAAACTGTAGAATGAAAATATTTTTTTATATATTTTTTACTAACAGGGCACCGTTCAGCGAATTTGGCCCTCCTGTAGATATTTTGATCTGAACGCTGACACCAATACCTTGGGTATCCAGTAATTCAACAGTAATTCCAATGTGATTAAAACTTTAGAGGTTTCCAGTTGTGTATAATATTAATTTTAACCAATCTTAGACTTTCAAACAAGCCATTATAACTAAACATTTAATAATTTTGAATGCATTCACTCACTTTTCGCTAATTTGAGCTATTTTGCTTTATAATTTTCTTCAGGAAGGACACTAAGACTATGTATCTGAGGAACAGCACCCATCTTCCTGTAGCCTGGAGACTGAATGGATTAGAGAATCTCGGCGATGACTTCACAGTGGCCGCTGATAGCGGGGTCGTCGAACCAAAGTCTGAGTATGCTCTTCATGCCTACTTCCGAGCCATGAAACCAATGCAGACGAGTAAAAAGATGATCCGATTAGAGGTAAGTTCATCGTTGAGTGAACAGTTAGCTTTAAGATGACATTGATCTTAATCATACACTGAAAGATCAGATTAGAGGTAAGTTCATTGTTGAGAGAACTGTTAGCTGACATAGATCATAATCATACTGTGAAATGTTTAATTTAATTAAATGAAATATAAATTGGAACATGTATCAATTATATAAATGGAAAATCATACATATGGTGTTATTAACTTTAAAAATACTTTTGCTGAAATTTCCAGACACCTTATAGAAACAATCCTGCCACTGACTTTGAGGACCTACATTATTTACCAGCATCTGACTGATTTGATATTAATATGACTTCTCCCCCTCACCCCCCCCCCCCCCATATTTGATATATGATTTTGATTCTGCATATAAGTGCCCCAATATATACTAGTGGGATGAGTAAGTTAATCTTTTAATTATGAATGTTCAGGAATTAAAACATGAAGAAATTTATAAATTTATTGCCAAATTCTCATTGCTCAGTGCAGAATTTTCTATCTAATATTTGGTCTGGAATGTGATTCATTTCTCTACCATAAATTCATGTTATTTGCAGGTTTCAGATGTTGATAATATTATGGGCGTCGTTCATACAGAACCAATTCAAGTGATAGCAGAAGCTTATGATGTCGCCTTGGACATGAGTTTCCCTAAGGGTTAGTATAGTCAATATATATACCTTTCAGCGCTTGTGCATTAAATATCATGTGCCAGTGCATTCTCTTATATATGTGATATATAAGAGAACGCACTGGCTTATAAGGTCAAGGATAATATTGTTAGGCCCATGCATTCTCTTATATATGCGAGGCTCCCCATGGGAGATTGTCACCTGTGTTTTTTGCATAATTCATGAAGCTCCAGTCATGGAAGGGATATACAAACAAATAAGTTAATGTTATATTTGTGATTTGGTAACCAAGTCTATGTGAGCATCGACATATATTTATGATTCAGAGGAAATTGAGACTTAACATAATTGAATAAATTGTTATAAAGTTGATATACCGATGATCGTCATTCTGCTGGTGAAGTTGCTAACTGGATTTTCACTTGCGTCTGTAAACTTGAAGAGAAACAACAATTAATGTAAAATTTTCAAACGAGTGGTGGACTAGTATTAACTGCTTTTAATAATAGACTTTTTTGGAGGCTCACAGCTTTGTCAATGTTCTGTGATATGTAAGCCTGAATTTAGTGTGTCTGACATTTGCTGAATGAGGTCGCCTGAGGGTGAATTTAGTGATGCTATCCTGCACAGCATAATACCAGAAGATGAGGCCTAAGCAGAATG
This sequence comes from Siphonodentalium dalli, assembly GCA_032622095.1. Taxonomy (NCBI): domain Eukaryota; kingdom Metazoa; phylum Mollusca; class Scaphopoda; order Gadilida; family Siphonodentaliidae; genus Siphonodentalium; species Siphonodentalium dalli. The sequence continues at coordinate 154,571,497 of CP136062.1, forward strand.
AGGTCCCCAGAGTGTGAATTTGGTGATGCTAGCCTGCTGGGATAGCGGCACTAAATTCACCCTCTAGGGACCTCATTCTGCAAATGTCAGACACACTAAATTCAGAATTTAATAGTGATACTAAAAGACTTTTTTCAAGACTCACAGCTTTGTTGTGTGATATGACTGTTACCAGAGATTTTATTGTCATTACTTTCTTTTGTAGGAACTGATGGTGGCCTTGATTTTGGCGTGATTCGGGTCATGGATGAAACAAAGCAAACATGCAACATGAAGAACAAGGGAAAATATGAAGTTGGTTACCAGTAAGTGTATCTCTCTCCTACAGACCTACTTTAGAATTTGTTCATCTGAACAATGTGTTTTTGCTTCAAAACAACCTCAAAGTCCAAGTACATTGTGTTTTTTTGAATAATTAATACATGCAGATATCATTCAAACATGGCAGAACACATTGCTGGAATAGAAACTGGATTTCCAAAAATATATTGACTCAAGATACAATTGCAGTTTCATGAAAAGTAATCAAAATGTGCTCGTTAGTATTTTTCAAGAGCAATAAAAATGTTACAGCTATACTTAAAGTAATTGATCACCTCTAATGTGGTGTCACCACGGTAATACTGGGGTATTATACTGCAACCTCCAACATCACGGTAAGGTTACCGCTTCAACACCGCGCGCACCGCAGTTACACCATGAAGCATGCAGTCACGGTTCACAGGCATGAAAATAAAATGCAGCAATTCTCCTTATATCTCTGGAATTTAACAAGATCCTAATGGTCGTAATATTTTCTTCAACTTTTGGTGTGACAATCCACTAATAGACAGCGATATCATAGCTACGTGGTACCGTAACTCCACCATAGTGACCGTCTCGATACTTCTGTGTTCATTACCGGAGTATCTCACCATTTCTCAAGTCAATTACTTTGAGGATAGCACTATTGTGGCAGAATTTAAAAGAAGTTGGTGGAGCATGAGAAGATTAACTTCTTGTGAAAGGCCTAATATAATAACATATTCATTTCACTTGCTGCAGTTTCTTCTTTGAGGCGAATTGACAAGCAACTGGCGTTCAGGGAGTCATAGTCGATTTGGACAATTCATGGAACTGCAGTCACCCTTATAAAACTTTCCCGTGTTAACCCTTTACCTAACAGAATGGCCATGTGCCAATGCATTCTCTTATATATGCGAGTCGACCATAGGTCGCCTCGCATATATAAGAGAATGCATTGGCTTAACATATTAAACATTATAAAATTGTTGTAAGAAAAAATGGTAAAAAGTGTTAAAAGTGTTAGGCCAATGCATTCTCTTATATATGCGAGGCGACCTATGGTCGACTCGCATATATAAGAGAATGCATTGGCACAGGGCATAACTGTAACCATCACAATGTGGTCAATGAGCCGGTTCGAATGATATTCATATTTGTATGGTTTTATTGAGACAGACCCAAGATAATTTAGGCTGTTGCAGCTTTATTTGGCCGTTTTTGGCCGGTTTGTTGGGTAAAGGGTTAACTTCTTGTGAATGGCCTAATATAATAACATATTCATTTCTCTTTCTGCAGTTTCTTCTTTGAGGACAAGGATCCAGCAAACCCAGGCGTAGCTGATTTATTCACAGTCGTACCACAGAAGGGTAACCTGGCTCCGTTAGACCGACCAGCTCAGGTCCAAGTCATATTCAAATCTAACAAGGAAATCACTGTCAAGGATGCTCCGATCCTCAAGTGTGAGGTGATCGAGCCAAATATGGCCGAAGGAGGGGAGATAATTGCCAGCATCCCAGTGAAGGTGTCCGTCAAGGCTGTTTTCAGCAAGTAAGTTCTGTAGAAATAAGCTAGGCCAAACAAAATTAATGTTATTCTGTTTGTTTTTTTCAGACATAAAAATCAATCTCTAACAGAGCGCACCAGTTATACTTCCTTTCTGACTCTCACCGGCTGGGTACTATGTGGTTTTCTATATTTAGCTTGTTTTTCCAGACAAAATGGCGAAATAGATCAACCAAAGTCAAATTTCTTATGTGCTTTGAGAACAATTCTCGCACTAATCACTTATTGGCAGAATGGAGAATGGAAGTTTTGTTGACTATTTTTGCATACTTCTTGGCAAAATGGCAGCAAATTAGAACTCTTGTGTTTGACTTGCCATGCATGCTGTTGTCCATGTGCATTTAGACTTTTGTGTTGATAAAATAATCGGAGAACCAAATCACACCGTTACGCAATATAGTTCTTTGGTTCCAGAGGGCCTTTCCAAACTTAAGGTACGAATTTATATTACACAATTTTTTTTCGATATTTTGTGTGCTTAATAAGAGCAACATGTTGCTGTTCGCTTAGTATATATACTAATATCGTAGAAGTCCACCAAATGTGGGTAAAATGTCGCCAGTAGCAGCGGTTTTATCGAGACATCAAGGGAGATAAACCCTGCATGGAGCTTGCATAATAATATGGCCTGCTGTTTTTCCCAGAGGTTGAATTTGGTGATGCTAGCCTGCCTTGCAGGATAGTGTAAGTAAATTCACCCTTTGGGGAACCGCAAATGTCAGACACTGTTCACACACTCCAGGCTTGTTTTCAACTAAAGTCTAATAATATCTACTGTAACTAACATTGATGCTCTAATAATATCTACTGTAACTAACATTGATGTTCTATTCCAGATATAGCATTTTGCCTGTGAGTGATATCAATTTTGGATCACTTCTGGTCAATAGCAAAAAATCCAGAACGTTTGTCATTGAAAACAAGGGTGAATTCGAGTTTAAATACTCAATCACGAAGTTGGTCAAAGAACCTGCACAGCAGTCATCTCAAACCAGACAAGCCAGGCCGTAAGTAAATATGTATAATTTAACAACTATGTTCCACATGTAAATAGTTTTTTAAAATTTTCCCTAACCTTTTATAAATAAGTTTTAACTTTTACCCTTTCTATACTAAATGGATTCTCCCACTCTATAAAAATGACATTTGATTGGTCTATTATTCATCTGGAGGGATGTTCAGAAAATATGAGTATAGACGATAGTCGTACGAAAAGAAAATACATGTGCAGAAGAATTCATATTCATTGGTGGGAAATGTTCAGATAATAAGTTCATCATTAGGCCACAGGAAGTTGATTCTCTGTTTCTCAGACACTTTTTTTCCCAAAGCAGGCAGGCAGGCATATTTTTATATTTATTTTTTATGGCCAAAATTTACTGGCAGGCAGGTTTATATTACCATATTTTATGACCAAAATTTCCCGGCAGGCAGGTTTTTATTTGTTTATCCTAAAATTGTAAATCAATGTTCGGACATTGAAACATGACTACTTGATTTGATTTTAATGAAATTTTATTAATACTGAAACTTGTCAGGCTTCACTAAGCCATCTTTGAATGTGTCAATACAAGACAAAAACAAAATATATTAAACTTTCATAACATAAAATAACAACAATATGCAGAATCAAATTTTTTAAATGTGTATGGGTAAATTGATTATCAGTGGTTGTTCTTAATCACCATTGCTACTGTCGTTTTAGCAAGCTTCCACCTGTTGATAGTACAAACACACATACATATATAAATAGAGTATATCTGTATGTATGTATGTAATAATAGAAATGATGTTTAATATGTGAAACATACATGATTTAATAAGTGTTGTCTAGAAAATTATTGTCATATGAGATCAAATCACATGTATGTGTGAATCACTTCTAGAAATTTTTGGGTGAGTTCATCCCTTTTATTTATGGATTTGTCCAACTTTGGAAGCTGGAAAGTCTTTTCCATAAGAACACTGAATGCAGACTTCGTTGGTGCATCCGCACTGGTAGTTGCACGTTGACAAGTACTTGAAGAAGTATTGGTGGTCACCGTGATCTTAAAATAAAAGCCAAAAATGTCTGCAACCTGTGTGGCTTTCAGTTCAGGTGAGACGAAGTCGAAGTCTGATGTTTTGTTTTTTCCAACAGAAATGGATTTGATGCTTCTGCCGTGTTGGGACGTTATCCGTTCCGATAAATTCCGACATGTTTCATCGATCTCAACACTCACTATAGTCCAGGGGATAAGATATTTGTTGCCATCCCACACGCAAACATTCAGAATTGCAACCATTGTTTTAGCGGAAGTAGATCGGGCGCGTTCGATTAAGATTCCGGACATCGGCTTGTTCGATCTATTAAAAGATTGGAATTATGAGATAGAGTTGCGCCTCTTTATCCACACCTGTTAACAATGGTCGATTGCGAACTTCACGGATTGCGAGCGGCGGGATGAATTATACTTTTTATTTTTGGTAGGCTATAAAAAGTACCCAGCGGCGTATTTTTTCGGGGGGCGGCGGTGTCTGAGAAACAGAGAATCAACTTCCTATGGCCTTATGATCGTTTGTTGAACTTATTATCTGAACATTTCCTGAGGGAACTACTCATCAATGAGTATTTAGTATAGAGAGGGTTAATAAGGGAACTACTCATCAATGAGTATTTAGTATAGAGAGGGTTAATAAGGGAACTACTCATGAATGAGTATTTAGTATAGAGAGGGTTAATAAGGCAACTACTTATCAATGAGTATTTAGTATAGAAAGGGTTAAACAAACAAAATTAGTGAGAGGAATTTTGATTAATTATTTTTGGTGAATATATTCATTTAAAAAAAATGTATTATTGAGAACAAAGAATAACAATGGGAATTAGAGACAAAATACATATAAACATTCATGCTCAAAATCCACGACATGGAAGACTGAAACTCTTCCATGCCCTGGCCTACTTTCTAACTGTGACATGCAATTATAAAATATTTGAAGGCACACACTGTGTTCGGACAATTTTAACAAACACGGTTGAAGTTAAGAGCAAGATCTAGCAGCAATACTTGGTACAACCTTGACATATTTTTTTTTGAAAATGGACTTTCTTTAGCAACAATAAGGATGGTAAAAAAAAACAATAAATTATTGTTTTGTCTTCAAAATAACTTTAAATTTCCCTTATTAAACAGCTAAAGTGGTTGATGGGGTGTAATATTTAAAGTTTGCAGAATCAATTTCCAAACACTAGGTGCAGCTTTAAATAATTTACCATAAACAATATAATTAGTGAATTTAACCATATTTAATTTATTTGCATTTGGACTGAAACATGTTATGGTGTATATATAATTCATAGTATTGTGAAATTTACTTGGCATAGCATAATCGGTATTTGGGAAATTTTTAATTTTTTATTGCAGAAAGTAATGCACAAAACATCTTGGTTAAGAGAGTTTAAAAAAATGAGAAACATTTATATGGTGTTCTTTACTAACTCATTCATCATGAATGTGACACTTATGATGATGTGAATATATTATAACATGTATGTATTCTTGAATCTTTATTGTCTTCTTTATATATAAGGTGACATCAATTTCATTAGTTTGTTTACCAAATCGCCGACAATTTTGTTTACCAAAATTACAACAAAAAAATGTAGTTTTATTTTGCCCATGATATTCAATTCTAACCAAACCATTCTGTCAATCATAATAATAGCATGGCAAAATGAGATATTATTCATTTCATGACGGGAGCTTCCTGAAATTTTGCGAAAACCCTGTGCTCAAAAAACCGTGCTCCCATTGGGAGCCTCACATATGTAAGAGAATACATTGGCCTAACAATATTTATCTTGACCTTGTAAGCCAGTGCGTTCTCTTATATATGCAAGGCTCCCTATAAGAGAATACACTAGCACAGGGTCTTTAATGCTGCACCATCGCATCTCCCATCATGAAAGGGTTAATGTGTTGGTTTTATTTGCAAAAAATGATTCCAAGTTAATATATGAGATTTGCATTCACCAAGATCGTGCGGAATAATCGCCAATTGGTATGTCATGATCTGCCTGGGTTATAAAAAAAACATTCAATCCTCCATCAAGAGATTTGTTCCCCTGATGTTTGAAACAAACTAATAAAATGGGTGTGGCCTAATTGACGATATTGTATGATAATAACAAATGTGCATGAATATTTTGGTTTTGTTCACATTTTGCATGTTTTTTTTCTCTGAATTTATATTCGTCTCACTTGTTTTGTTGATTTTCTTGGTTTTTAACTGCTGTGTATGAATAACTCTAATGAAAGTTTTCTAATTTTTTTATTGAAATTTGTCCAACTCCATTCTATAAATAGCTATAACATTCAAACCCTCCAATGAATTACTAGATTCTCAGCAAACTGTCTTGGAAAATTGGGGGGGGGGGGGTGGGGCAAATTTTGTTTTCATATTATATTTTTTTCAACTTAAATTTTTATGTCCATTTTATGAAATTGAAGTCATAGCATCCTGTTTGATATCATACAATCAACTGGCTTACTAAGACCAAATTTGATTAATTAAGACAGTTATTGAAATTTAGTTTCACAGTCCTCAAAATTAGCCACGGCAATAAGCAATGCCGTGGGAAATGCCGTGGCAACATGATGAATGTAACATGCCACAGCATTAAATTTGCTGTTGGACATTTTTAATAATTCCGAGGGCTGCTTTCACAGCTAAGGATTGAGAGAAAAACATCCATCAATATTAAGTAAATAAAACAACTTTTAGGAAAGGCCATAATAGGGTCTCCAGGCAATGAGAATCTAGCAATGTTTTTTATATTGACCTTATCCTTAAAGCATAGTCTTACAGTTAATTTATTTTTCAAACCTGAATAATAATCAAAAAATATACAAATCAATATGGAGTTCCAAGATGTTTGTGCATCAATCGTGATCTTCATCTTCCAGACCCGTCAAGGGAGATAAACATAGCAAGTCGCGTGACGGTTCTAGTTCAGGGCGATCAGTTGCGAAGCCGAGAAGAGCAGAATCAATAAGGTAGTGATGGAATTTAACCCCCGTAGTGGCACCATTGCTTTTTTTGCACATGCTTTCATAATAGTTCTTTCCGTAAATGAGAATTATAGGGCTGAAAATTAATTCAGGACAGAAAAGAGATATTTGTTTATTAAGTTTGTTTTTTTATTTGATTTTAATCTAACAAGCATGCTAAGATGGGCACTGCATACCACTTTAGTCATAATTTTACTTTCCAAATGCCTCAAGATTATTGAATTATTTTTTGGGGGGCAATTTTCTATGTAAACAATTGAACTCTCCAGTAAAGCAACAAATTTCATTTTCTTGAATGTTTTTTCCCGGAATTATGCAATCTTCCGTTTAAATTTAACCTCTTCGCTGCTACATGCCAATAGGTGAAATGTCACACTGTGTGCTATATATCTATAGCAAGTGCAGAACTATATTTGCAGTTAGTTGCTACTGATTCACAGTATTCAATATTAGCCAGCATCAGCCACACATATGATTAACATGTAACTTGTGTTGCCATTGCCAACAAAAGTCACCTGACTCACTTGACCATTCCCCCTACCAGACCTGTTTAATGCCTAAAAATCGGTCAGGGAGATTCTGCTCCTTCAGTCAGGGAGATTTGGGTCTTGTCAGGGATATTACAAATTGCAGCCAAAAAGTTACATTTTCACTATTTCTTCCTTTGAAAAATGGTGGGTAGTGATTTTAAAGTAGTTAAATGTAATTAATCTTCACTTTTCAAAGGATGTATTAATGTAAATGCACATTTCTGATCACATTTGAATGTATTTATTCAAATACAAAAAAATTGAATATTTTTTCTTTGATTATTTATTTCATAATATCATTGTATAACATTTAAAACCAAAAAAATTCTTCGGCCCACGAATCCCTATACTTGGAGTCATATCGGCGTTGTTTCGATGGACATTCAACACTTCGTCACTGTCATTTCGGCAGCGTTTCGCTGAATTAAACCAACGGACATTTCTAAATTTAACACCAGAACTAGTAAACTAGAATGATTTATTGCGGAAATAAACCCAACCCCAGTATATATAGCCTGCACATTTATATACTAACACGCCGTGTTTGGGTGCTTATAGTAATTATTGATCCCCAAAGAAAACAAACTGCCATACATTCAATTAATTTCTTTTGAAAGAGTGCGAGTCATTGGTCGCGACAAAGAAGCAGTGTAATCACTGATGAACGCCAGAGGCAGGCCACGGTGTCTACTCCGGTTATCAATGGAGCACACCTCATCTCGGCAAATCTCGTTCACACGTGGTTTCAATTGAGAAAACACTTCCGCGTTCTGAGAATTTTGACATTAAATTTTTTGTTGTTGTTGATTGAAACCGTGAGATTACAAGCTTAATCCGGGAGAGAGGGAGATGAGGCCTCAAACCGGTAGTCTCCCGCACGATCCGGGAGATTAAACAGGTCTGCCCCCTACATGTACATGGCCTTACCATTTAGAAATTTTGTGTCAAATGTGTAGCATTACGAACGTGTATCAAAGAGAAACAATCCAATCTTCAGGTTAATTGGCGAATCTCTGCTTCATGAACTTTTATTCCAGCAATGGCGACCCAGCGTTACTTTTTCCAAAAGGGTTGTTGGCAACGACTTCCTTTAAATGGTGTAGGTCATCTGTCTCCTGGAATCTAAATTGCATTTTTCTCACATCAGTTTTCCCAACTTCTTTTCATCACTTATGTGCAAATGTAAGATCTTCTATAGTGAGCCACCAATATGTGACCCGCCATATCAAATCCAGTCGTAAGTCGGGATTTTTTTTACCCTGTGCCAATGCATTCTCTTATATATGCGAGTCGACCATAGGTCGCCTCGCATATACATGTATAAGAGAATGCATTGGCTTAAACAAATTTATCATTTTTTTTAAATAAATGTTTCTTACAATTTTTAGGACATAAAATAAAAAACATCCATTACCCTGCAGGGAGCCCCACACATATATAGAAGCATATAGAAGAGTGTGGTCTGCTCATGTTTGTCTGGGGCTCTGTATGGGTGAAATTATAAAATTGTTAAAGAATACAAGAAAAAATTATTAAAATTGTAAAAAATTGTTAGGCCAATGAATTCTCTTATATATGCGAGGCGACCTATGGTCGACTCGCATATATAAGAGAATGCATTGGCGACCTATGGTCGACTCGCATATATAAGAGAATGCATTGGCACAGGGTAAAAAAAATCCCGACTTACGACTGGATTTGATATGGTGGGTCACATACCGGTATGTCTGCACGGAAAGATTATGTTTTGATTAAAGCCAATTAATCATATCGAGGGTCGCACTGTGGACAGCTTATCACTACCAAAAGATTATTATTTACATGTTCTGCTACAAGTTGGGGTGATATCTCAAAACGTGAAATCACATGACTTTTCCCACCAAGTGCATATCCATGGCAATACCATAGGAACACATGTTACAAGTTACTATATGTGTGGCTGAACCTCGTCGATGTTTGACTTTATAGTATTTTCACACAAGCTTGAGTTTCTGTGCCTGTCATTTACAGAATGAGGTCCCCAGAGGGTGAATTTCACCCTCCAGGGATCTCATTCTGCATGGTCTCATCTGCTTTGAGAGACATAGACTCAGATTTAGGTTCCCAAATGGTGAATATTGTGATGTACACCCATTGGGAACCTCGATTATGCAATGTGTCCTCTGCCAATTTGGGGATATAGAGAAACTAATCTACAAAAGAAATGGAGTCTTGATGTAGAAGTTTCTATAGAAATATGATTATAAAGAAACTTTTGAGAGAAGATGCGGCCTAAGCAGAATGAGGTCCCCAGAGGGTGAATTTAGTTATGCTATAATCAGGCTTGTTTTCACAGCATTTTCTTTAGGCCAATATAAACAAATTACTAGATTCTTATCCAACTCTTTTGGAATATTGGGGTGGGTTAATTTTATTTTATATATTTTATCCTTAACACTCTCTATACTAAATAGTCATTGATGAGTAGTTCCCATAGGAAATGTTCAGATAATAAGTTCAAATAACGACCATATGCCATTTTTTAAACTTATATTCCATACCCAATTCTCCAGGTGAATAATAGACACTTCCAATAAATATTTTTAAATGGTCATAGTCGATCAGTTCTATTCAATACAAGGTGATTTAAATTTCCCAATTGTATTGCAATAGACTGATTAACCTCTTCACTGCAATGATGTCCATAACTATTACGGACGTAAAAGTGCATGTCGTGTGCTATGGACCTACTTCAGCACATTAGCAGTAGGCCATTATTCATAACTAGAACTCAGAGTTTGGTGCATCGGAATAACTGTATTTCGAAGTTTCGAACAGTGTATGATGTTCCACGATTGTGAACGATAATAACCTTTCAACTGAGTCAGTTTTATGGTTATTGTGATATTCCCATTATATATTTCCACTGGCAAATGACAATAAAGTCAACAGCCCAGCACATGACGTCATAATGTCATTTAGCAGCGAAGAAGTTAATGGGTCATTACAATGTACTTTGAAGGTTAACCTCTTGGCTGCTATACGACACTGCTGAGTACAGACGTAAAATGTCATGCTGTGTGCTATACGTCTGTACTGAATACGGACCTACTTCAGCACTCTAGCACTCGGTCATGGTTCATAACTGGAACTCAAGAGATTGATACATCGGAACAACTGTATCTCGAAGTTTCATGATGTATGATGTTCCACGATTATGACAGATAATAGCCATTCAACTGATTCAGTGTTATTGTTTTCATGATATTTCATGATACATTTTTTTCATAACATCAACGGCCCAGCACACGACATCATAACGTCATTAGCAGTGAAGATGTTAAGACATGAGAAAAAAAAATTTGAGGAGGGGGACCAACAATAGGGAAGGGGATGATAATTAAGCCTATTTGTTATGCCCCCCGGGACTTGAAGTCGGCGGGTATATAGTCGACGTCTCCGTCTGTAAGTCGAGCCGTCCATCCGTCCGTCCGTACAAACATTTTGCATTATTGTTCAGCAACCGCTAGGCAGATTTAGCTGATATTTGGTATGGTGATAGAGCAGCATGGGGGAACATCTACATGCATAGCGGCGGTTTCGTCCACCCATTTTCACCAGAGTTATGGCCCTTTTTTTACTTAGAAAATTCAATTTTTCTCTTGTTTTTTGGGTTTCCAGATGATAGTGTGAGCTTTGGTGGTACGATTGCAAATCCCGTATTTTTGTGGATCAGTTATATAAAAATACATGTCAAGTGCGAATTTGGGTATGATCCGATGATTTTTGCCAGAGTTATGGCCCTTTTTTCAACTTAGAAAATTTGAATTTTCGCTTGTTTTTGGGTTTCCGGATCGCTTGTTTTTGGGTTTCCGGAATTTCTAGAAGTGATGATTGTACGAACTTCTTTTGGAATGGTCATATAGACCTCCTCGGATATCCGCAGTTTCGTCCATGCTTAATCCGAATTGCTATGGTCGGAGGCAAATGCCACGCGACAGCGTACCTCTTGTTTTATATTGGCCTTATATTTCTCCACTACAAGCCTGAGTTTAGTGTGCCTGTCATTGCAGAATGAGGACCCCCAGAGGGTGTGAATTTAATGACGCTACCCCCGCATAGCGGGCTAGCATCACTAAATTCACCCTCTGGGGACTTCATTCTGCTTAGGCCCCAACATTCAATTTCCGAGAATGAGAGATTCCAAGATAATATTCATTGATATAAATGTGCTATAATTTCAGTGTTTCATAGTGATATATGTGACCCGCCATATCAAATCCAGTCGGAAGTCGGGATTTTATTACCCTGTGCCAATGCATTCTCTTATATTCGCATATATAAGAGAATCCATTGGCCTAACAATTTTTTACAATTTTAATAATTTGTTCTTGTATTTAACAATTTTATAATTTCACCCATAAAGAGCCCCAGACAAACATGAGCAGACAACACTCTTCTATGTGCTTCTATATATGTGTGGGGCTCCCTGCATGATAATGGATATTTTTTTATTTTATGTCCTAAAAATTGTAAGAAACATTTATTTAAAAAACATGATAATAAATTGTTAAGCCAATGCATTCTCTTATATATGCGAGGCGACCTATGGTCGACTCGCATATATAAGAGAATGCATTGGCACAGGGTAAAAAAATCCCGACTTACGACTGGATTTGATATGGCGGGTCACATATAACCTTTTCTATACTAGTTAAAGCATCATTGATGAGTAGTTATCCCACAGGAAATGTTCAGATAATAAGTTTAACAAACGACCATAGGTAGTTTGTTGAACTTATTATCTGAATATTTCCCTCAATAAATAGGGCTCCTTCTTCACTTTTATTTATCTGTCGTCTGCTTTTATAAACCTTAAATCCCTCCAAATTTATAATCGACCATTCCAATGTACACATTTTAACTGACTGGAAGAATCCATTTAGTATAGAAAGGGATAAACATAGCACAATAACAAAAATTAGATTCTCATGTTTATTTCTGATGCATTCACGGGGATGTTTCATTAAAAACTAGTAAAAAATATAAAAAAATTAAAATGAGCATGCCTCTGTAACTAACGCATCGCGTAATATTTTATATTCATAGTGAGGCATTTGCTAAAATGGCCTGCTTGTTTTTATTTCCGATTTTGTTATTTATATTTTTTTACTCATTTTTATCGACATGCCCCTGCAGAAGCATTTCTGTTTTTTGGTCGCAGTGATTACCGACTTGAATTTGGGGGAATACACGTCAATACACAACATAATAATGTCATTTAGCAGTGAAGAGGTTAAGGATGAAATGAAAGAACTATTTGAAAGTACAGTAATGACCTAAATAATTAACTCCTTAACCACATCAGAATTATGGGTAAGTTTTCAGGATTTAGTCAGAAATATGGCTTGTTACCATTCATGGGAAAGCTCTCACTGAATGATGAATGCCAACAAGCCATATTTCCGAATAAATCCTGAAAAGTTACCCATAATTCTGCTGTGGTTAAGGAGTCGATTATTTAGGGCATTACTGTAGGGTGAGGATTCTTTTCTACACCATAGTAATGACTACCTTGTATGTAATGTAACCAATGTACCTGTATTACTAGTACTAATACATATCCCTGTGGTTTCGGGTATTCTATGACTACCTTGTATTTAATGTAACCAATATACTTGTTTTACTATTACTAATACACGTACCTGTTGTTTTTCTATGTTGATGCAAATATTACCGTTTTGTCTAATTTTTCTATTTCAATGTGTAGAGATATTTTGAAGAGAAGTGACTCAGGGTAAGAAATGGCGGGCTTGAATTTTTCCTGAGTGAAATTATCTTTCTGGATATGAATTACCCCCCAAATTTGCTAGTAAATAGTTTTTGAGCAAATTCTTAGAATTTTTCCTATAGATTTTCCTATTGAATTTTCCAATTTTGGAAATAAGTTAAGATTGCTTGGCACTTGCATTTCTTTACATGTTAGTTTTAAAAATGACAATATGTTGTTTATAATTCCTGCAACAAATTCATCATAAGACATGCAATTGATATACATATATGAATTAACCTCTAATTGCATGTTAAAGAGATAGACGCAACTCGCAAAATCCACATTTTTTTGTTCTAAATCAGTCATTTATACCCTCAAAACGATCGCAAAGCAAAGACCTAAGCAAAGCGCGAATTAAAATGTACAGTTTGACGTCGCTCAGAAAGCGCGCCTGAAACGAAAACGGCGTCACGGTGAATCCAGCCAACTCTGGTGCGTGACGTCACTTGGGGACACATGAGACACTGGCGAATACGTCGTCTCTGCTTACAATTTGGTGCTGTTGTTTGCGGGTTTTAATCGATTTGTGTGGAGATTGTTTTGATGATCAAACTCAGTTGGCAATCACCATGGATATGACGAACAAATATGTTGTCACTGGGAGCAGCCACACAAAGAATGGTCTATTGTATGTGATCAATTACCCTGAATTACCTGACAATATTAGTACCGGCATTGTCCGTCTTTCTGAGAAATATTACGATTCTTGTGAAATAAACTATTTGCCATCCGACGGTATTTTGAAATAAAACATTTTATATCTATAAGGAGGCTAATTGACTAGATGTTACCGTGACAGATGCAAATATTTCTGGTGTGACTTTGTGCGGTATTGAAAACAAATATATTTATCTTGGCTGATCTGGCTGGTCCGCTTGGAATTTGTTCTATAACCCTTGGAACAAACGTCGCAATACCGACGACTCGAATTAAGTTCCAATTAAACTCGATTTTAATTCTAAATTCGTCTGTTGAAACAAACGTAGAATTTAATTTAAGACGAATTTAAATTATTTTGTAAAAGGGCAAAAAGCGTTCATGAGGGTTTTTGTCAAAACGGCTGAAATAGTATACATATATCAATGGAACGGTTATTCAAATAAAAACAATTTCTCTATATTATATCAATTCTAAAAAGTAAAATGTAGTGAGAAGATATGGCATTTGACTTCCAAGCGACGAAAGACCCTTGTAAATATTAGCGATTTGATTTTATATGTGGTATTTTGCTCTGAACTTGTGAAAGTCTGAAAGAAATCAGGTCCAGTTTATTTTATAAACGAGAGCGTTGTGCCTTTTTAAGTTTTTAACAATTTAACAGTCGAATTCAACGCGGCCGGGATAAAATTATACTGCGTCAGTATAGGCCTATATATATATAACACTGCGTGATATTAAAAATCAACATGCATGGTGAACAGGGACGTATAGTTTGGTGGTTTCCGTTGTGGAGGAGGGGGGGGGGGGGCTCATAACTTTTGGATAATTCGATTTGCATCCGCCTCGGTTGTTCCCTCACATGCTTGGATGATATCCCATTCTGAATGGATCCGAGTAGACTTGTGACCATGCATTGGGCGGACCATGGTTCTACTAGTGTAAGAAAAAGTACAGATCTGAACTTGAAAATCCGATCATAGTTGGGCACGGTGTGAGAAAATTTTGAATTCTTAACATAAAAATCACAAAATCCTATAGTATTTATAGACTGGCCTCATGCAAGCTTTCCACATGTTGGAAATTTCCGACCTGACACTCCCATTAAGGTTGGAAAATTGCCAACGGATGACTAATTAGCGGTTTTTGAGTGGCCACGGGGGTCATGAGGGACCAGGAAACAAACTTCCCAAGTGTCGGAAATTTCCTACCTCACACCTCATCAGTCAAAATTTTCAACAAAAGTAGGAAATTATGCAAATGTTGGCCTAAAAATAACAAATTCTCCACAAATCAATTGTTGGAAAATCAAATTATAAGAAAATTTTCAACCTATCGCTGGTGTGAAATTTCCAACTAATAATGTTGTTTCCAGTATGAACCTTCAAACTGTTGAGAATTTTACCAGCGACACCCTCAGTCGCCACTAATATCCAAACGTAATAACATTTTATTTAGTGCGTCTACTCGCATTTATTTTGGACAAGGGTAACTGTAGAAATTCACCTTTTTAACATCGCTCGGCGATCGATCAAATTTAGCCCATTCACACCAGTAATGCTAACGATATAGGCACGGATTTATCGGCGAAGAATTCATCTTTCAATCAATACCACAAACTCCCATCAGAACCTATCATATACATAGCATTTGATAAATTTTTAACCACCGAATATTGTCTCCGAAGACCGTAAATTTTCGGATTGATCCGACTCAAAATACAATGGACCATATCTTCCTCTAAATTCACCCCCACACGGCTTACTATAATTAACAAGACAGTCAAAGACTGTGGGGTCGCTCACCAGACTGCAAAGACTGATAAGACTGGGACTTTGGAGACCATAACAGTTAGAACTTTTCATAATCACTTTAAAAAAGTAGATCTAAACAGGATATGTAGATAGTGAGGCTTCATGTACCAACTGTACGCTACTGATCACCCCCCCCCCCCCTCCTCCAGCTCATGTCCCTTCCCGACCAGGCTCCAGACTCCCAAGTCTTAGATTGGCAACTGTTTGTTGTTAAATTGCCACAGATATGTTTAGATTATAATAATACATGTCATCTGGCCAGTTTATATAATTAATGACCTGTACCTTTACAGATATATATGCCTCTGTGGTGACCACACTATGATAAATTGGCTTTTTCAATAATACAGGCTTCAGTGTTCTCTTAAAAATTAATAGTGCATAGCAAAGAGGTGTGAATTATAAAGGGCCATAACTCTGTTAAAATATATCGGATCAAACCCATATTTTAACTTGATCTGTATATAAGTGTCAAAAATTCATATGCCAAATTTGGTGTTGATCAGATGAAAAATGTTTGAGTAATCCTGCCTGGATGAATTCTATATCAAAACAAGAGTGGAAGGGGTAAAATAAACAATACCAAAATCCATACATATGAAGAAAATGCTAAGAAAATTTTAGGTAAGAAATATGAGGCTGTAATGTGTCCTAAACAAAAATTAAAGGTCAAAATGCAAAAAAATATTTTGTTTTGATTTTAAAGTTATGTCCCTAGCTCTGTCCCTATTTGACCCAGTGACCCCATTTGAACAAATCTGAACCCCAGTCACCCAAGGTCTCTCTGTACCAAATATAAGCTAAATCGGCCAAATATTTTTTTAGAAGTCATTGTAAGAATTACTATGAGTTATGGCCCTGGTTTCTCAACTAATTGACCGGTGACCTCATTTGAACAAATCTGAACACCAGTCACCCAAGGACCCTCCATACCAAATATTAGCTAAATCGGCCCAATGGTTCTGAACAAGAAGTCGTTGTAAGAATTACTATAGAGGAATAGAGTTATGGCCCTGGCTTCGCAACTATTTGATCCAATGACCTTATTTGAACAAATCTGAATGGGAGTCACCTAGGGAACATCCACACCAAATATGAACTAATTCGGTATGATGGTTTCAGAGGAGAAGATGTTTTTAAAAAAGTTAACGGAAGGACAGACGGAACGACGCACGGACGGACGACGGACGAGGAGTGATGACTATAGCTCCACCGGAGACTTCGTCTCAGGTGAGCTAAAAATCGGTCAAACGATCAACTGAACATCTATCGCTCAGGGATTTCTTGTCGGCTAATAATTTATTTACTCAAACAAATCAACAGATCGTCAGTAATAATTTCTATAGAGGAGAAATCTGTCGATAATTCCAACTTTTTTTTCATTTTTTCTTTACGAATCACTCAGCGCCTCATTTTTAATATTCATTATGACCTGACCTCGATTCTAATACTGATCGGTGATTGGCTGTTTCTACTAGTGCAGTCATGGAAAGGTCAGGTCATAATGAATATTAAAATGAGGCGATGCGTGATTCGTAAAGAAAAAATAAAAAAAACAATTGGAATTATCGACAGATTTCTCCTCTATAGAAGAATTATTAGATAGGTCTGTTGACCTCAGATGTCTTAAAAGGGCATTAATTGAACTAAATAATTCATTATATAGTTAAATTGGAAGTTGGTCGTTGGATATTGGTTCACAGCGCCAAATTGACACAATGAGTCTCATGGGATAGGTCCCGTTTACATTTGACAGGCAACATAAAGGGGCACCAATAAACAAATATGAGCAATAAAGAGCGTTCCTTACCAGCTTAGACAATATGTAGGAATATTGCTGCACATGGGTCACCTCACCTGGAGAATATCATGGGATAGGTGCCTTTGTCTCATATGGGATATAAAGAGCGTTCCGTATAAACTTATACAATATATAGTGATGGTGCATAAGGGCAGTGCATGTTAAGAGCAGTTTAGTGTGTTTACAAGCCAGTGTCCTGAAACTTGGAGGAATGGCAACAAAGATATCCACCAGTTGCTTGGTTCAAATAATTTTCTCAACACAGTACAAGTGCCACAAGCTGTATGACTGGCAATTACTATTTCTACACACCGAGTTGACATTGGTGGGATAAAAGATAATATAATAATTTTTGACTAAATAACTGAGAAACTTAAATGTTTGGCATGTGGTTGGGGGATTTGTGTTGGGGGTTCAGCTTGAAATTCCTATATTTGTCCCACAGGCCCACCCCCTCATTTGACCGAACCGCTCCTTTCCAACTGTTGTGAAATTCCATCCTGACAAAATATTGATCGAAAGCAATAAATTAATAATAATGGATATTCTGTTTATAGTGCTTAATGACACAAGTCTATCAGCTCTTGCAGTTACAGTATTACCGAAATTATTGAGCAATGACAAGTTTAGGCCATGGTTAATAAAGTGTATGTTTAGCATCATCCATGATTCTGAGAATTAAATGTGAAATGAGGGGATTTCTCATTATTAATTATATTCCTGATGGGTTTCTGACATTAATTACTGGTGTATAAAGTACAATGTAATTATAACATAAACATAAACACCAATCTGGTTTACATTATTTCTATGTGAATGATATATCAAACAATCAAAGTGTGCATTGTGCCAATAATATGTGAAATTCATTAATTTTAATTATAGAAAAAGAAAATGCGCGATTGACGGTGAACATAACATTAATTAACCATGACCTTAATCCTAGTAGGAACATATAAGTCAGGCATGACCTTTCCATGGTCCATCTCTTAAGATGAAAATATGCCATGGGTACATGTATGGGAGGGGGTGTTTGAAAATGTTTGATCCCTTCGATAACAACCCTGTTATAGCCATACAAACTGTCATGTCATAATACCCACATTCGATTACAGCTGGTTGAATATATTCAAAATGTCAGATTGTCTATAATTGTCTGAAAAATTCTGATATTCTAAATTGATATAATAATATTTTGATCAAATCACTTTAAACTTGACTATATTGAAATTGAAATATATTCCAGGAATGAGCAATTACCTGAAAACTATAGAAAGTAATCATGTAATTTCCACTGATATTATAGACATTGAATTCCTTCAAAATTTCACTGTTTTCAGGACAGGTAGCAGCTACCTTTTTCCAGCCTTTAAAAATATATAAAAATAAGATATTGCAACATGACAAGTGCATCATGGGTAGAAAAGTTGTGACAAAGGCTTTCATTAAATTTGATGTTTAATAAGCAAACAACATCTCTCATGTCTGTCAGCCCGCCCTGAACCTGCTGTACAAACAACACTTAAGCAAACTCCTGTCTTTCCCTGTACCGGGGGTACATAATACCGGATGGCATTAAACATCTACTGCGATGTCCAAGGTACGTCCCGGCACCATCGGTTGAACTGCCAGTAGAATGTATACTTCATGCATCATATAACGGACCTTCAAATGGTGACCACATTGCTGACCAGAAACCGATTCAAGAATGCACCAATCTATGCAGCTGTAGTCCTTTTGATATGCTGAGCCGTCTTCTGAGCAATCCTGACACTTAGTTGTACAGTAGGTGATTCTGCCATGCAGTTTGAACAGGAACACCTGAAATTGGCAAAGATTATAGAAAGATTAAGATCTTGCATCAATAATCCCCAGGCAGAACTTGCATAAAAGTATATTTCATGATTATAATCAGTCAGTTGGACTTCCACAAGTATGTTTACACGTAGTATAGCTTTGAGTACATAGAATCCCATTGTTTTCAGGGGGGCAATGGGTAAGTACGTCCTACTACAATTTCGTGAGAGAAAACAGAAATTAATATTATGTTCAAACTGACCAGTGACATGTATGTTGGACGCACATACCGATACTTGACATAAGTTGACAATTGAAACAGAAACGTAAAAAAAACCGAGATTTTATCGCCAATTGCCCAAGAGATAATTTTTATATCTACATTTTCAGCAAAATTATGTTGTGGGTTATAAAAAAAAAACAGAGCAAAATTATGAGACTAGTAAATATATTCTTAGATCATGTTGGACATTGTCGAGTTGTCCCGAGTAGATTGGGTTTGGGTGGTCCCACTAACTCCCAATACTCTCAGTATCTCTGATAGTATCTTTTCACTACGCAATACATGTACTGTTCTTTTCTGAGGAGATGGCTCCATAGAAATTAGAAGCGCCTGGCGCTTGATGTCAAATCCTCTTCTCTCTCAGACTTATCATACTTACATATATATATTAACATTATTTTGTAAATTGTTGTATAAATCTGGGATACTAAATAAATAATGTTTACACCAACTCCCAATACCCACTGTGACCCAACAACCGTTGGATCAGGCATTTTGAATTTTTTTCTTCTTTTTTTTCAGGCAAACCTGAAATTTTTGTAACAGTTTAAATTGTTTAATATAAGTTCTTTAATTACTATTCAAATATACTATAAGTTAAACAACTAGAGTAGACATATACCGGGTAGAACAAACTATCATAAGACATAACACCATTGATGGCAATGATGAGCTCTAGATCTAGATAAAATTATTATCTTTTCCATTGACAATTCATTTTTATTTTTATTTTTTAATCACATCAGATTTCAAAAATAAATAAAATTATAAACAAAATAAATCCAGTACTCGATTTCACTTGTTTTCAATTCCACTTCAATTAGAATACTATGATATTATTGATATGTATATTCACGTCCATGTGTATGCACGTCCATGTGATTTCGAAAATTTCCTTTTCCAGTTTCACTCACCGTTGTTACCAGGTTATTCTCCAGGCCAATACACCGATCTGCCATCATTTTTCTTCGTTTAGTGGTTAAACGCCGGTATTATCTTCTTAAATGTCTGTATCGAGCATATAACTGCTAACATTAGCTTCATTTAATACACTTTCTGTAACGCTGTCCCCACTACCATCGCCATCGTTGGCTAATGAAACGCTTGAACTTTTACAAAACAAATCATCAGTACGCCATTGTTTCAATGTTGAAGGTTGTCCCCAAGTGACGTCATCGCACAAAAGAGACTCCAAAATTTACGTTCCGGGGTAGGTTTGATGCCGGTCGATTTACGCGGCCCGGAATGACGGAAGAGAATAATCGTCTACTATGGGCTTTGTTTTTCGATGTTAGAGGGTCTGGGGGAACTCGAAAAAGTATAAATGATACCAAAGTGCGGGGAGTTGCGTCTATCTCTTTAAGGGGCATCTGTTTTAGTGTACAGTAGTTTTCAGAATTAACCTCTAATCGCATGAATAGGGCATCCGTTTTAGTGTATGGTAGCTTTCAGAATATAGAAATATACACTGCTCGATAGGCAAATTATCAGATTATAGGGAACATATGTGACCCGCCATATCAAATCCAGTCGTAAGTCGGGATTTTTTTACCCTGTGCCAATGCATTCTCTTATATATGCGAGTCGACCATAGGTCGCCTCGCATATATAAGAGAATGCATTGGCCTAACAATTTTTTATCATTTAAAAAAAATAAATGTTTCTTAAAATTTTTAGGACATAAAATAAAAAACATCCATTACCCTGCAGGGAGCCCCACACATATTATAGAAGAGTGTCGTCTGCTCATGTTTGTCTGGGGCTCTGTATGGGTGAAATTATAAAATTGTTAAAGAATACAAGAAAAAATTATTAAAATTGTAAAAAATTGTTAGGCCAATGCATTCTCTTATATTCGCGAGGCGAATGCATTGGCACAGGGTAAAAAAAATCCCGACTTACGACTGCATTTGATATGGCGGGTCGCATATTTTTTGGCAGGTCTTTATTCTGTGTATGTTCACGTATTTGTCTTGGAAAAATATTAAATAATGTATTTTTTGCATGGTGTTTGAGGCGACATATATTTTTAATTTGAACATTCCAATGGGATCATTTTCAGAATGTTTTGTTTTATTGTATACAATATCGATGCCATATATTAAATTCAGTATGCATTTTGATTAACCCTTTGGCGAGTAGAATGACATATATGTTGCCGTACAGTTCGCGATTGGAACGACATATATGCCGTTTCAGGAAGTGTTATTTTTATGTAGACATAACTTCAATTAATCTTCTGATTTATAATTGATTTGTATAGGAGATATTTTGATTAATATAATGTCCCAATGTATAAGTGCAATAGATTATGACAGCACACGTAAACAGAAAATACACATGAATTAAAATGAATTACTGGATCCTATTGACCCAAATTTGTTAATAATTATCGCTATGATGTTGACGTTAAACTCATGCATGACGTCATGTATGTGACGTTATAAATACTCTCCAAAGGGTTAATTAATGCAGGAACCATGATACAGACTTAGGCTCTATCTTAATCCTTAGGTTTTTTTCTCTGCCCAGTGTTTGATTATTGTATCTAATGGACCTTTCCACAGCTGTCAATCAACTAATTATTAGCAGAAATGTTCTATTCTGTGTTGACATGCTCTGTAAAACTAATTAAACCATTTCTGTCTCATAGTCACCGTAAGCTCCTCCCACTACTTAGGTAGCAATACACAATTTCCAGCAATTTTTGCGAAACTGGGAGAAGGTACTGTACTTCAAATCATTATCATTGGCATAGGTCCCATCAAGCATTGTTTATTTTCAACAGAAATGGCAGGTGTAATAAAATATCTGTACTTTAATTAGCTTCTTCATACAATTTGTCACTGAGTTAAATGCTCCTTTGTTTGCATTCACAAAACTCTTAATTTTTAAACTAATTCCCCCCCCCCCAACTTGTCCATTTTCAACACAAAAACAGACCATGACAGAGTGAATGTCAGTAAATAATTAACTTAAGCTTCTTCCACCTGATAGAACTATTTTAGAGCTGAGAAATATTTGAAATAGAAAAAAATGATTAAATTTTCTTTTTTAAATGTGTTGCAAACACAGATGACAGAATTCAGGGGAGAAAAACTGGGCTATTTTCCTGTAACCAAACACACAGAGTTGGCCTTCACTGAATACAAAATTCATGTTACATGTACATATCCAAATTATTCACTTTTTTGTGAACTTTCCCATTGTACTGCTACCTTAATATGCGAGCAAACCTCCATTATCTCTTCAATTGAAGAATGTATCAGAACTGAATGGGAAAATCCATTCAACAATCAGAGTATTATCCCTTTCATGACGGGAGCTGCGCTGGTGCAGCATTAAAGACTCTGTGCCAGTGCATTCTCTTATATATGCGAGTCTCTCATAGGGAGAAGGTAAATATTGTTAGGCCGATGCATTCTCTTATATATGCGAGGCGCCCCATCAATATCAATATTAGACGCGCACCACGTACTGAGTCTGACGAAATTGGGTAGGCCGGGGCTCTATTACTATCAGCAGGAATTACGTAATTGCCACTCGATCACAATATCATCAGTAAAGTGATGTAACCAATCAGGCGATAGTCACATGGAATCCCCAAGACATGACGAATTCCTTAATTCAGCCAGTGCAATTTCAGTAAACCCCACCCAATAGCTAAAAATAGCATTACAACTTTTCCGCCGTATTGCTAATTTCACACAGTGTTTACAAATTCAGAATTTTTTGGCAACCAATTTAACACTGAAAAGCATATATAAAGAGTCAGGAATTGACCAATATTGCCTAATATGTCCAATATAATTGAATATTATCAAGAATTTCAACATTTAGTACCAAGCAATCAGAGGTAGATTTAACTTTTGGCTTTGGCTTAATAGGGGTTGAAATAGAATAAGAAGCCATGTTTTTCTTTTGCGAAAATGAAAGTCGTTTGCGGAAATGAAACCTAAAGTACATTATGTCAATCAAAGCTATTTTAAGAAGAATGGGTGGTAACGTCATACTGCAGCTGTTTGGAAGTTATTTATAGCAACAGTAATACAACAAATATCGAATTTCGTCAGACTCAGTACATGGAGCGTCTGAGTGTGATTTTAATCAGAACTGGGGTATCCTCTATCTATATAAAAACCAAGTGTTCGTGTGTGTCTGTTTGTAACTCTGTCATGCTTTTGGCGCATTTAAAAAACAATGACCCTCATGTCTGAATGCGCCAAATTTTGACCATGTCCTGCGTCACATCTTAGAATACGCCACGCAAAAGTTCAGGCCAATCGGTTCAAGACGACCTGAGATATAACGCCTTTGCCAAAGGCTATCAATATTTTCCCTGATCATTAGAAAAGACCAAAGCTAAAGTCCGGACAAATTCAGCATACTATTTGCTGGCTTTCTTTATATTGTTATCAGTGGTGACGATATTTGCCTGGATGTCATGTTTGTCAACCCATCATTTTGATGGGCAGACCCCTAGCAAAATAATAAATATGAATCGAAGACCCCTGTCTGGAAACACTTAATTAACATTGATTTTATATCAATATTTTCTTATATAATGCAATAATCAAGTGGGACTTTTTTGTTACTATTATTAGAATTTTTAGATAGAACGAACGCGAGCCATAAAATGTTCCAAATTGATTGTATGTACATGTGTATTATACCGGAAAATTTGAAACAAAATCTATATTAATTTGTTTGTAGACAGGGGTCTTCGATTCATTTTTATTATTTTAATATACCACGGAAACTATATAAAACATGTTTAGGAAGAGATAATCCATCTTTAATGTCTAGTAGTACTGTGATGTCATCTTTTCACACTTTACTATGCTTCTGTCGTTTTTGTTCTAGATAATTTCTTGCATATTAAATAACACACTGATTATTGTTTTAAACCAGTTTTGGACAAGTTGGTCAAATTGTGAAGGCCGTAACTGGCTCACTGAGAAAGATGTAAGTCAGTAGGCGTACTAAGTTGTTGTTTTATGTTGGTACATAGCTTGTCAAATAACCTGGTAAAATCTTAAGTTAAACAAATTTAATAGCTTTGCTTTTTAACCTGTGCAATGTTCCTCTTCTATGCATATGTACAGTAATGCCCTAAATAATCGACTCCTTTAACCACAGCAGAATTATGGGTAATTTTTCAGGATTTAATCGGAAATATGGCTTGTCGCCATTCATCGGAAAGCTTTCAGTGAGAGTTTTCCGATGAATGACAACAAGCCATATTTCCAACTAAATCCTGAAAAATTACACATAATTCTGCTGTGGTTAAGGAGTCGATTATTTAGGGCATTACTGTATGTACTTGTCAAGAACTAATTGTCAAAACAGAAACAAAAACCATCTTCATTACACATATGCGTACCTTGCAACATGTGTTCCTTTGCCAACGAAAGTCGCTGAGTCACATGAACACTGACCACCGGTACACACAGGGTCATTTGAAGCAAATCCATTCTTTCAATCACCGGGGATAATATTGTCAATGAGTGGTGAATGCTATGCAGCCAATAAGAGAATGAAATTTACCCAAGCCTGCAAATAGTATGTCTGTCATGTGCAGAATGAGGTCCCTAGAGGGTATTTAGTGACGCTATCCCACATTGATGGCTAGAATCAGCAAATTCACCCTCTGGGGACCTCATTCTGATGAGGCATCAACTGCTAGCATCTAGGATCAGATAGAAGCTAGATCCCCAGTTGAAGTTGGTGATGTTCACCACGATTATGCATTTTATCTTCTGCAAATTATAGGAAATAGAAACTTAAATTCCCAGAAGGGAAAAAGTATCTAACAACGATGTTAATTTGAGACTATAGATACTTCCTAGAATGAGGCCTAAGCAGAATGAGGTCCCCATATGGTCAAGCCTGCAAATAGCGTGTCTATCATTTGCAGAATGAGGTCCCCAGAGGGTGAATTTAGTGACGCTACCCCGCATAGCGAGCTAGCATCACTAAATTCACCCTCTGGGGACCTCATTCTGCTTAGGCCCTCAACTGCTATGGCAGACCTAGGATCAAATTGAAGTTCCCCAGTTGAAGTTGGTGATGTTCACCCATTGGGCGCCTCGATTATGGATTTTATCTTCTGCAAATTGGGGGATATAGAAACTTCCCAGATGGGAAAACGTAACTAAAAACAATGTTAATTTGATACCATAGATACTTCCCAGAAGATGGGGCCTAAGCAGAATGAGGTCCCCAGAGGGTGATTTAGTGATGCTAGCCCGCTATGCGGGATAGCGTCACTAAGTTCACCCTCTGGGGACCTCATTCTGCAAATGACACATGCTATTTGCAGGCTTGCATATGGTGAATTTGGAGATGCTAGCCCGCACTATTGGACTATCACTTTCACAATGCCATAGTAACACATTTAACAAAACATATATGGGTAACTAAACCTGTTTAATCTCTATCTTTCCTTCTAAAGTGATGTGAAAAACTTCGTCACGGTCGATTTGCTTGAGATTTTCGGTGATGTTAGTAGAATGCTACATTTCCCCAGTTGGCATAGCAACTGAATACTAACTTATCAGTTTCACGCACCCGCACAAGTACATAATATGTCTTTAAAGTTGTGACGACGTTTGCAAAATGAAAAAAAAACAAAACAAAAATATAAATTTTACTGAAGAATTTAATTTTAATCTGATCAATGTTCTAATAAATTCAGCTTAAAAATTGATGCATTGAGTGTTTTAGTTCAGAATATATATGTTGTTGGGTGTATCGAGAAGGCCATTATTTACTTAGTAACTAATTTCAAATTAATCAGAATTAATTGGAAGAAAACATTTGCACAGTGTTACTGGTAATTCGACTCATTAGTATTGATACATGTAATACAAATTATTAGATAATACAGCTGCAGATATCTTGTTTTGCTCTCACCAGAGCTACATTATGGGTTATGCAGTTAAGAATAAGGTAGATTGTGGGGTGATTTTGAATTGTGGGGTGCAGCCCATAATGTAATTGTTCATCTCTGTTATATTAATTATAGTGTGGTTTTAAAGCAACCTGTGGTGTCTGGGCAAAAATAAGTTATTCAGCCCAAAAGAAAAATTAGACATCGCCCAAACTAATGGACATCCATGGTGATTGTGTGAGATTTTATCAATGTTCCTATGGATTATATTGGCGGTTGCTATTATTTTTCTGAAAACTATGGAATTCCACTCACACGGATAGGCATTTAGGCACCACCACCATTTATTCATTTGGATTCTCCTGTTATCATGACTGTTTAGTCCTTTCATGAGCCGTGCTGGTGGAGCATAAGAGATACTGTGCCAGTGCATTCTCTTATATATGCAAGTCTCCCATGGGGATCCTCACATACATACATGTATATATAAGAGAATGCACTGGCTTACAAGGTAAAGGTAAATATTGTTAGGCCCATGTATTCTCTTATATATGCGAGGCTCCCTATGAGAGACTCAAATATATAAGAGAATGCATCAGCACAGGGCTTTCGCAAAATTTTATTAGGAAGCTCTAGTCATGCGATGGGAGACTCGCATACATAAGAGAATGCACTGCAATAGGATCTTTAATGCTGCACCAGCGCAGCTCCCATCATGAAAGGATTAAAAACCAGTATAGGATTGATTCGATTCAATTAGATATTTCTCTTAAAAGTCATATTATACAATTTGAATGAGTAAGACAACACATACAAATGTATTTACACATGAGAATAGGAGAAGATTGTTATATACAATATCTACAATACAGTAATGCTCTAAATAATCGACTCCTTAACCACTGCTGAATTATGGGTAACTATTCAGGATTTAGTCGGAAATATGGCTTGTTGCCATTCATCAGAAAGCTCTCGCCGAGAGCTTTCCGATGAATGGCAACAAGCCATATTTCCGACTAAATCCTGAATAGTTACCCATAATTCTGCTGTGGTTAAAGAGTCTGTTATTTAGAGCATTACTGTAGCTATTACCTAGAAACATATTATTTGTTATTACATGCTTGTTCCTAGAAATACAGTGTTATTGCTGTTCCATATTTACAAATCTTTATGGAACGAATCTTAACCCTTTGAGTGCCAGGTCCGATTTTTGGTATCAACACATTTACCCTGTGCCAATGCATTCTCTTATATATGCGAGTCGACCATAGGTCGCCTCGCATATATAAGAGAATGCATTGGCCTAACCCAAAAAAAATAATAAAATTTTTAGGGCACTCTACAGACCATAAATTAGGGCCAATGAGATCGGCCCCTGGCACTAAAAGGGTTAATGGGTTATTGATACGGCACTTGTGCCATAGCGGAAGGATAGAACTCGAGAACCCTCACATTCCGTCCTTCTGCACTAACAATCATGACCTATCAACAAATCCATTAACACACTGTCATTCTGTGTATTTATTTTGCCTTATCAAATGTAGATAATGCGAGAAATACAATCTAGTGCTTAATAGATTTAGTGAAATGCATTTCAACTATGTTTCAGTCAGTGATATAGAATTGCTCCAGGTCCTACATGTATTCTGTCAGTTTTCTTATTTAATTTTTCCCTCTTAATTTACAGTGGAAAAGCGACCACAATTCAACATTTTCATCATTATTAGCCACACATAACTTGTAACTTGTAACGTATGTTGCCATTACCAATGGAGGTCACTGTACACCATTTAGAGTTTAGATGTTTTGTGTCCAACATGTAGCATGCAAAACTAGTAGCGAAGAGGAATAATTAAAACTTCTGATAGCCAAATGAATTATCAATGCAGTGCAGGCAGAGATTCAAAGGCGCGAAGAGATCTTAATTTGATTGAAGCCAATTGAGCGCATTGTGGCCCATTGTTCTCACCACCTGACTACTATTTACAAGTTTCACTTGATGTTGGCCGATATCTAAATGTGTAGGTTTTGTGCCTTAAAACCATCTGATTGTTCCCGCCATATGCATCTCCATATGAATACCATAGTAACACACGCTACAAGTTACATGTACATGTGGCTGAACCTGGCTATTATGTTGATGTCTATATTTGCATCGAAGTTATCTGGGAAACAATCTAAATTTTTAGATAAAACTTGCTAATTGGATTTTATAAGTTAGATGTGTTTGTGGGAATTTCATCATTCAATTGTTAATTTTTAATCAGTTTTTCTTTCCTCTTTTGGAAAATTAGATGTGAATTTTTCATCAGTATTAACCCTTCTATGATGGGTGCTTCCTGAAATTTTGTGAAAGCCCTGTGCCAGTGGGAGACTCGCATTGTAAGAGAATGCACTGGCACAGGATCTTTAATGCACTATCCAACGCAGCTCCCACCATGAAAGGGTTAAGTCTAGCTCTATTTTATTATTTATTTCAGAAGTTTTATAATTTTTTAGTGTCATAGATTCGTTAAAATTAAAAAAATTTAATTTTTAATTAGCTTTTTTGTCAGTTTCATGCCTAATTTATCTGCTTATTCAGTATATTAAGTACTCACGTGGATATTTTTGAATTGAAGTGCTCCAAGTCGAAGCATAACAACACCTCTACAGAGGGCAGGTCAGACAGCTCAGACCATGAAAAGGTTTACTACAGCTAGTGGTGGGACTAGGTAACATGTGGTTCAAACGTTCACCAAACTTTTATGTGTTCACGCAGGGTCTTGCAATGTTTTGAGATTCAATTCTACTTCAAATCGTGATCTGTGATTATGCTCTATTCAAAATTTCTCTTCTGTCAGAACCAATGAATTCCATTTTATGCATTACTGATTCGATTTGAAATTGGATTTGAATCTAACGTGTATTTCGCATGTCCCTACATTTGTTGACTTTTTGGGACTTATTTTAATTTTAAATGTTTCTTGAGGATTTAGTGCATGATATTTGCATGTGTAAATTTTGTATTATGTTGATTTGTTTGTTTTTTATGAGCTCTATGTTGTTCTTATGGATTAAGTTTATTGTAGCCCAGCTTTAAGTCTTGTTATCATTATTTGTGTGCATGATGTTTAACCCTTTGAGTGCCAGGGGCCGATCTCATCGGCCCTAAACCTACAAAATAAGTCTGTTAAAGAATATAAGAATAAATTATTAAAATTGTAAAAAAATTGTAAACAAAAACAAAAACAAAAACAAAAATTGTTAGGCCAATGCATTCTATTATATATGCGAGGCGACCTATGGTCGACTCGCATATATAAGAGAATGCATTGGCACAGGGTATATGGGTTGATACAAAAATCGACCTGGCACTCAAAGGGTTAATGTGCCTTTGATGTTCAGAATGTGCTTTATAATAGATCATTCTGGAATCTTTTGAAAAAATAGTGGACAACAGTTTCTTTCATCACCTTATCAGTCCTTGAAATTGGCCACGGCAATGAGCAATGCTGTGGGAAATGCCATAGCAACATGCGAAAACCTATAATGCCACAGTAACAAATTTTCCGTGGGTCATTTTTCTTAATTTCGAGGGCTGCCTTATGATATACAAATATACCCCCTCTGCTGCAAGATTCTGGAACAGTCATGTAATTATAAAATACCTTAATGTTAACAGTAAATAACTATACTTTAAGTAACCAAGTGTTTCTTGAAGAACAAAATTAAAAAAATGAAACGTTTGTGATCACCATATGGTGATAAAATTGCTCGGGCATGTTCGTCTGTGTTTCTTTCCATTGTGGGATGACCTTAGTCCATGGAAAAATAGGCAGGCAGACAAGTTTCATTTTATAAATTTTATACACCCATTTTTGAAAAAACAGGACGTATTATGTTATTGGTCTCTCCGTCCATCCATCTGTTCGTCTGTCTGTTTGCTTTTGCCTGATGACAACTGTAGTATGTCTGAAATTTGGTATGCAAGTTTACTAGCCCAAAATTCACATCAAGTTCGAATTTGGGTTCCACCCGATAATTTTCACCAGTTATGGCCCATTTTGTTGGAATTTCATTTCTCAAATTTCATTTCTGGATGATAATTTTAGTAAGTCTGAACTGAATGGAATGGAAGTGAGTTTACAAACCCAAAATACAGGTCAAGATCGAATTAGGATTCCGCGGGCCAATTTTCACCAGAGTTATCGCCTTTTGTTTGAATTACCATTTGTTGGAATTATCACGGGTGTATTTAATGCAAAGCTCTTGTTATTTTATAAGAATATCAACATTGAATGTATTTGGATCATAGTCTGGGGGGCACCCAGTTTGAAGTTATTAGGTCTGACATCCCCTTTGCCATATGGCATAAACCATAAAACAAACACAATAATTTTGGCTTATTGATGTTAGTTGAGGTAAGCAGACCTGAAAATATGGTGCCGGACATTTGCATCATGAGGTCCCCAGAAGGTGAATTTAGTTATCTACCCTGCACAGCGGGCATCACTAAATACACCTTCTGGGGACCTCATTCTGCTTAGGTTTTTATCTTTGGATTTATCTTTATTATAAAATGCAAAAAAAATTCAGTTTATTTACAAAATCTTTAAAAAAAATTTAGTTTAGTTTCTCTATATCACCAAAATGGCAGATGACAAAATACATAATTGAGGCATAATTGATGCACATCACCATCTTAACCATCTGGGAAGTTAAATCTGTGTTGAGGTCTCCCATAGCATAGATGACGCCATGCAGAATAGTCCCCAGAGGGTGAATTTGGTGACGCTACCCCGCACAGCAGGATAGCATCACTAAATACACCCTCTGGGGACCTCATTTGATGAATGTCCAGCACTGTGTTTTCAGGACTGTAGTTAAGCTGCAATATTCATGATAAATACAAATTTTCGAGGTGGTTCTTAAAAATCGGAGTGGCCGGGCAGGTACGAAAGCCTAACAAATATTTTAATTTTGGCATTATTGTTTTCAGACAAGATGCTGGTGCAAGTCAAGCGAGACTACAGCTCGGTATGTTCACAGTATTCCCAGCATTCAACATTGTGCTTCCTGGAAACTCGCAGACAATCACAGTGGATTGTATCGCAGAAGCACAAGGCAGGGGAGATGAGGTTTGTAAATAATAATTGATCCATTTATTACATATATTGTACAGTAATTTATTTCAATCCGTGGAACAATTATTAACCAGGAACCAACATGAGCTAAGTAAATGGGGTGGCTCCCCAGTTAAACTGCATTTCTGTTATACTTTAACCCTTTCATGATGGGAGCTGCGCTGATGCAGAATTACAGATCATTTGCCAGTGCATTCTCTTATATATGCAAGTCTCCCATAGGGAGCCTTGCATATATAAGAAAATTCACTGGCTTACAATGTCAAGTAAATATGGTTAGGCCAATGCATTCTCTTAGGCCTAACAAAATTATACGTTTGTTTCCGCTAACGGACTGAAAAAAAATTGGGTAGGTAGGTAGGCAAATTTTTTTTTTTTTTAAATCTTTTTATTTTTTCAGGATGCAATTCACTGTGTCATATTTAAGGAAATTTTAGACATTACAGGCCATATTATTGCTAATTTGTTTAGCCCATAAAGATAAAACAAAAACACAATCTCAGGGAGATATAACAAAGCTAAAATGGGACAATAACGTTCATTTTATCTGTTTTATAACATGTCCGTAACGCAGGTTTCACTTCTGCATCAAACTCCCCACATTATTGTGGGCAGTTGCAGTGCATATTCCCGGGGCCGCAGATGCATAAGGGTGACCAGTGACTTCGTCCCACTGCATTCTCGTGCCACCAATTTTTGTCCCGAAAAGGTGACCTCGTCCCACTTGTCGGTGATCTCGTAAAATCCCATAAAATCGGAATGAGGTCGCCATTTTGGGACGAAGTCACTAGCATTCCGCATAAGGAATCACGGAACTAAATGGTTTCCCATAGGCGACAGTGTTAACGTTTCGGCCAAATTCGCTGAATTGAAGCCTGCAGGCCATACCAGTGATATTTACCCAGCTAGATTGACACCAGTTGATCACGAAAATGCAAGAAAAATCATAGGTCATGTGTTTACTTTTTAAAATAAATCCCCAAGTGTACGACAGGGCTATCTCACAGCCAAATTTGATCTGGAAAAACCCAGATCTACAACAGCTAGTTAAATACATTTCCCGCTCACAAAAATCCGTTCCCCCATTCATTCACCAGTTTAAATTATTTAGATATTATGTACAAATCAAATAAACGCGATGTCATCCTTTAATAACGTGTCGCATGTATCAGGTGAAGGTCATTCTTCAGTTACCTTCACCTTTAGGGTTCCACGGTGTACTCGCTCCCCGACTCTAGAACACATTTAGCTCCCTGATTCCATAAGACACTATGCGTGGTGGGATGAGATGGTGGGCGCGGACGCTTATATATATTATTATTGTGGGCCATTGCAGACACTCTATGGCGCATAAGATACATTATATATTATTATTGTGGGCGGTTGCGGCGCATATTCCCATAGCCGCAGGCGCATAAGACACTGGGTGGTGGGATGGGCTGGTGGGTGGACTTATATATATACCGTATATTATTACTGTGGGGGGGGGGGGGGGGGGGGGGGGGGGGGGGGGGGGGCGCTTGCAGACGTATTCCGGTGCATGCGGCGCATACAACAATCCTCGTGAGTGCCCAATAAACATACGTGCAGAATAATAGTATGTGGTGGAATTTTTAGGAAAATTAAAAAAACATACGGGGCAAAATAATAGTATGGGGTGGAATTTTGTGGTAAAAATATGAAACTGACTGTAAACATTTGTCCAAAAAAAATCTTCTAAGATGAATTACTGAGGCTTTGGGAGGACGTGTATTGGTTTGAGTCACCGAGCTTCTAATTTCTAAAAAAAAACAAAAATAATAACTTTGAAAAAAAAGTTTGCTTTTTAAACAATATTTGTTCTAAATTCAATAAAATTG
Organism: Siphonodentalium dalli; assembly: GCA_032622095.1. Taxonomy (NCBI): domain Eukaryota; kingdom Metazoa; phylum Mollusca; class Scaphopoda; order Gadilida; family Siphonodentaliidae; genus Siphonodentalium; species Siphonodentalium dalli. The sequence continues at coordinate 154,604,970 of CP136062.1, forward strand.
AATTCAATTAGATAAGTGGAAACCCTATATTTGTTAGACCTGAAGGTTTAAAGCTGCACTGAATCAAGCCCATTGTGACTGTATGATAAAAACGATGTATATGTACCACGAAAATAGGAAACTTGATCATTAGTTGACACTATTCAACGTACCAATATGAAATGTTCGTAGAAATAAATGTTATGCTGTGGTTAAATAGTTAATGTATTTATATTGTAGTGGTGAAGTCATCAATAACTAATGGATTAACCCATTCTCGGATCATAGATTGTTTTGTCAAAGTTCAAATAAATTTTGAATGAAAAAACGTACCGCAGTTATTTCATACGCATTGACAATTTCATAACGAAACGATACCGGAAGTAGGTCTTGCACACTCGTCTACCGGTAATTCCAACGAATTAATTAATAATAGTTACAAATTACAATGGAATTATGCCTAATTTGTTTTAATTACCAACAACAAAAATATCATTGTTGGTTTTCTTCCAATATAATAGAGATTTAGATATTTAAAAAAAAAATCTCAAAATAAAAAGTTTAGAGTCGGCGGTTTAAAATAGGGTCGGTCGGGTTAGCGGAAACAAACGTATATATTTTTTAGGCCTTATATATTCGTGGCTCTCTATGGATATATAAGAGAATGCATTGGCACATGGTTTTCGCAAAATTTCAGGAAGCTCCAGCCATGGAATGGTTTATACCACAAGACAGCGAGAGGACTGTGTGATTAAAATTATCAGTGAGGTCACTAAATCTCAATGTTTCTCTTCACAGGAAATCTCTGTAGATATAACCGACCGTCAGCCAACAGACCATCCTAATGGGATTCCGTACAAACTAATAGCCGAGGCATGCATTCCGTCAATCAACATTGACGACATCGGATCGATATTTGAGGAGCACAGAGTTGTGAAAAATCTCAGTGTCTGGCAGCACTTCCATCAGGTATAAAAATAAAATTTAAATTTAATTTACAAATATATTATGCATTTAGTTCAGTGTTTCAGACTGATAGTTCAGCATTTAGGCAGTATTCTTGCTTGAAAAATGTTATATTCAACTATAAAATCACACTTTGGATAAGATTATTCGGTTTGATCTTTTGAAGAACCCAGGAGACTGTTTCACATTATTTTAAACAAAATAAATGTTTTCAACTTAGGCTAAATAAGTAGAAAATACAGGCATATCCCTCATCACTGAAAAGTTCTTTAAAAAGCCTTGTCTAACATTGTTTTCAATATTTTCCATTACAAATATTGGATTTGAAAAAGAAAAGGAGTTTTGTTTTTGTTTCTGGAGTGTTTTTCAGATTTTGAGAACAAAAATAAAAATAAATAGCCTCCCTCATCTTAAAATTGAGATCTCATTTCCTGAGAACACACATATGTTATTTGAATGGCCTCGACTTAGATATACATAGATTTTGAAACTTTATTATTCTAACTTATAGCCTGTTATACATTATACTAACTTACTGCTTTGTTATACATTATCAAAAATTGCGAATCCCCATAAAATTTATCATTTCCATGTTTCCTGTCTTAACTATACATGTATTATCTCTTAATATACCATGTTTTTAATTCTTATTATACCAGTTTTATCTGTCTATTGTTATTTATATTTTAGTTATTCTCTATTTCCTGTGTTAAAATGTAACGAAAAAAATTGTCCAACAATGTTCACCTTATTAATGAAATAACAGGTTAGTAACAGTTCTGAGTGGCGTCAGATATTTCAGGGGTTAACATAACTTATTATCAGACCTGAAACTAGATCAGGTTTTCCCAGCGACGTTCAACGTCACAACGTCTTGACCAATCAAAGCACATTTCATATAATAAAACATGGAGTTATTGCAATGTTTCTTGGTTGTCAGCCCATGGAAGTCAATATTAACCTCGGCCTGTGGCCTTGGTGAATATTGACTTCCTTGGGTTGACAATTCCTTGTGTCAACCTCGAAACAATGCGTTAATTGTATAGTAACGACATCAATATATTCTGATGGTAGTGCAATTTTCTATGAACCGAAAACCACTATATACTGATAAGAAGGGCCAGTCCGAAGAGTGTTCAGTTTGGGGAGGTTTTAATGTAATCAACTCTCACCTCTCAGCCTGTTATTTAACCCTTTACCCAACAAACCGGCCAAAACCGGCCAAATAAAGCTTCAACAGCCTAAAATATCTTCGGTCTGTCTCAATAAAACCATACAAATATGGATATCATTGGAACCGGCCCCTTGACCACATTGTGATAGTTACAGTTATGCCCTGTGCCAATGCATTCTCTTATATATGCGAGTCGACCATAGGTCGCCTCGCATATATCAGAGAATGCATTGGGCTAAAAAAAATCTTTTTTTAACACTTTTTACCATTTTTCTTACATTCTTTAACAATTTTATAATTTTTAATGTGTTAAGCCAATGCATTCTCTTATATATGCGAGGCGACCTATGGTCGACTCGCATATATAAGAGAATGCATTGGCACAGGGCCGTTCTGTTGGGTAAAGGGTTAAAACTGTTATTTCCATCTGCAGCAAGAAGAGAGTAGTGGTGGAGTATTCGCTGAAGAAGAGAGGAAATTTGTCTTCAGTAACGTCATTGTCGGCAGAAAAGCTTCAGCAAGATTCAAGATCTCCAACATCAATAAGGTCTGTACGGTGACTGTACCATAACTTCTTATCATATTATCATAAGGTCTGTACGGTGACTGTACCATAACTTCTTATCATAAGGTGTGTATGGTGACTGTACCATAACTTCTTATCATAAGGTCTGTACGGTGACTGTACCATAACGTCTTATCATAAGGTCTGTACAGTGACTATACCATAACTTCTTATCATAAGGTGTGTATGGTGACTGTACCATAACTTCTTATTATAAGGTCTGTACGGTGACTGTACCATAACGTCTTATCATAAGGTATGTACGGTGACTGTACCATAACTTCTTATCATACGGTCTGTACAGTGACTGTACCATAACTTCTTATCATAAGGTCTGTACGGTGACTGTACCATAATTTATTATCATAAGGTCTGTACGGTGACTATACCATAACTTCTTATCATAAGGTCTGTACGGTGACTGTACCATAACTTCTCTCTTCTTAACTACCATTTCCTATGAATTTCCCTGATAAAATTGGCGATAACGAATTGGCCATACCATACTGACCCGGTTCAAAGCCCATGTCCGTGTTTAGGCCCACCCATATCTTTTGACCAAATTCCATGCACAGGGGTATATTCGTGTTTAAGCCCACCCCAAATTTTGTCAATTCCAGCAATGGTAAGTAAGTATTTGCTAATGATACTCCCCAAATAAATAATTCCAATATAACGGGAAGTATATTCGCAAACGAATAACATCTTATCTGTATCATTACTACAGTTGCGATGCAAGGCGCGCATGACGTCCATAACTGGTTCAAAATCAATGACTGAACTTATGTCACATGCAAACGTGTGCAAAATCAAAACAACATTCCAATGAACAATGTATATTCTTGCGCACTATCAAAAAATAGTTCCGAATTTTTATTATTTATCCCTACCGGTATTTGATTGTGGTTAATATAGTAAAACTTATCACAAAGTAACCAATATATATTTGTTGTGTATTTATTATATAATTATTTTAAAAATGCAGGTGTAAGAGATTTTGTCCATTGAATTCAATTTACGTTAGACATATGTGCATGTAATTGCAGGTTGGGAGAATAATTTAGCAAATCAAGCTAATCGTGTGACAAAGATACACTTGCAGGTTGGGAGAATTTACTCAAGAAAGCTAATTGTCGGACACAAATCCAACATATATCTGAATTATGCAGTTAAGCGATATGCAATTAACTGATATTGACTGTAATAGCTCTAATTTATCACTAAATCAATATTTTTATTTTAGGTTCCCGTTGATGTTAACTTCACATTGAAGACACAGGCTGTAAAACATGCTAATAAGAATATTGAGATATTTGAGGTCGATCCACCAAGACTTCAGATCGGAACACACAGTCACATCTATGTTAACGTGACCTTTACCCCTCCATCAATGCAAACGTACACCACAACATTCGAGGCAGCCATTGAGGGTGTAGCACAGAATCAGGCAAAGGGCAAATCACTGATATTCGAGATATGTGGTGATGGGAATTTGCCAAGAATAGCTATCGCCAAGCCAACCATTCGAAACAAGAGAGGACAACCTCTGTTGCTGTTTAAGAAAATGCTGCTGGGAAGAACGGAGGCTCTGCCTTTAACGCTCATCAATGATGGATTTCTACCGAGCAAGGTGAGACTGAAAATTCATGATATTTAACCTTGTCTTTATACTTTGGAATGATCTATTATTCATTTGGAGGGATGTTGAGATGATAAAAGCTAACTGCAGATAAATAAATGTGCAGAAGGAGCTATTTATTGAGGGAAATGTTTAGATAATAAGTTCAACAAACGACCTACAGTCGTTTTTTAAACTCATGAAAATGCTCGATTCGCTAGGGCCCTATTTATGGGGGTATTGATTTTGATTTGAATCTTCTGTTCTAATTCTACCATCATATGACATCAAGTGAATCTCTTCACACATGTACACCCATTGTTCTATGTATGCATAACGGTTCCCTTAGGGCCTTGGATTCAAGGAATGGTCTTGAATTCAATGAGTTCAAGCTGGAAAATCTTAAAATTGCACATGTAGACATTGAAAAGCCTTGAATTCCCATGAGAAAAGGAGTTCTCGTAGTGAGCGTAATTAATTGCACAGTATTTTCCCCAGTTTACGCTGACACTCCCTGACTGCGATGATCCCAGGGAAAATCCTTGCATTTGATTCATATATGCTTTGAAAATCTGTCAAAAATGTTGCAAAACAGCCTTGAATAACCTTGAGTTTGACCTATCGTTGACTGAACCCTGACTATATATACAGTAATGCTCTAAGTAATGGACTTCTTAACCACAGCCATATTTCCGACTAAATCCTGAAAAGTTACCCATAATTCTGCTGTGGTTAAGAAGTCAATTACTTAGAGCATTACTGTATCTTTTATGTCAGCCGTGTTCTCTGTTCTCTAGGTTGCCATTGACCTGATAGATCCAGATAAAGCATTCTCCATAAAAGCTACAGGAGACACGAGGGCTGTCATGCCAGAAAAAGATTCTGACCAAGGTACACATAGATGTAACATGTTATATTAATATCTTCATCTTATAAATACATACGATATCTACCCATTTGTTTGGTTCAGCTATGGCTACAAGTTATCCATTTTTAGTGGATTCTCTTATATATGCGAGTCTCCCATATGGAGCCTCGCATATATAAGAGAATTACGCGAGGCTCCCTATGGGAGACTCGCATATATAAGAAAATTCATTGGCACAGCATTGTCACTAAATTTTCGGATGCCTAGATCTAGGCATGGAAGGGTTAAATATTTAGAAGCCCAATACAGAATGTTGTAAAGGTATGGTTGACAGCATATTTTAGTTTGCCAGTTGAATTGTGGTTGACAGCCACACATACACCTACAGGCCTTGAAATAGTGTGTCTGTCCTTTGCAGAATGAGGTCCCCAGAGGGTGAATTTAGTGACTCTTTCTTACACAGTGGGCTAGCATCATTAAATTCAGCCTCTGGGGACCTCATTCTGCTTTAAGCCTCATCTTCTGGGAAGTATCTATATAGTTTCAAATTAACATTGTTTTCAGTTACTTTTCCCTTCTGTTCAGTTTCTATATCCCCTTATTTGCAGAAGATAAAATGCATAATTGAATATCACCAACTTCAACGTGAATTTGGTGATGTCAGCACATTTCAGGGCTTGCCATCTTTATAATTTTGTGGAAAGTATTATGAATTTTCGTTTTCTTTTTACAGAAGTGAAGAAAAGACCCCATGCAGCATCTGTGGTGATTAACGTCGGGGAGACGGCTTCGTTTGACGTTCTGTTCTGCCCCACAGTCGTTCAGCGAACACAGGGCCACATACGGTTATCAGTGGTGGATAACCAGTATGAGGATTCGATCATACAGTTAGTCGGGGAAGGCTACGAGGATGAGATATCCATTGATAACCTGAGAGGCATCCCATCAGCTGTGGATCCGGAGGATGAAGAGGGAAATAATGCTGATGATAATGTAGCAGGTATAACCAAATAAAATTCAGGCATATGTTAGAAGCCAATTGGAACTGAAATGGTGAAGTTTGCATGTTTTTCCTTTATTTATGGTACCCAAGATTTCTTAAACGTTGATTTGGTGTGGGTACCCACAATTTCCAAACCTTGTCTTGTCATATGCCACTTAAAGAATTATTTAATTAAATTATTAATCTTTTAATCTAGCTGAATAAGTTTTTACTTTTCCTTTCCTAGCTATCATGGGCCAACTCATTTTGTTTATAATCATGTCAAATAAAAAACTGTATAATAAGTAAGTAAATCATGTATGGGAGTGATAGGATAAGTATATTATTGATGAATAAATAGATATCGTGGGCATAACCTGGGAAAATCTTTGTTTTTCTTTTGCCAGACAAGTGCATTTTTTTTTAATCTTATAATATTCATTTAATTTCATATACCGTATTCTCGCGGGTATAAGCCCACTTTCGGGCATAAGACCACCCCAGTATTTTCACTAGAAGTAAGTTTTCGAGGTATAAGACCACCCCCTCCTAGGCCCTAACCATAACCCCTCCAAACGGGTTTATTCCATGCAAAAGGGTATATTCAAGTTTAGGCCCACTCCAAATTTTGTTCAATTTCAGCGGTGGTAAGTAAGTATTTGATATCAGCTTGTAGACAGAAAAAAAGATTGACGAACTCGAGAAATATAATATTTATATTCAAAACGGAAAATTATAATTCATAGGCAAGTGAGAATATTCAATAAAATAAGATAAAGTGAATCTTAAAATCTTATTTGTTTATTAAATTATACTTCCCGGGGAAACAAATAATTAACAGACATCAAATACAAATGAACCGAGTCGCTAACAGCGTATATAATTATGTAGCTTCAAGTTCAAAAGCCATGCGCGGCTGTGCGCTTTGCGTGTCTGTCCAACTACAGTACTGTAAAAACATATTTTTCGCGTTCAGTGACAACGTCGGTATGTTCCTTCATGTAACCAAACACAGAGAACTGGCTTCCTGGTTATGTAAACACACAGTTGGTATAAAAAGAAGCAGAAGGGGAACTTGTCATTGAACAACAATGTCTTCCAAACTATAAACGTAATGTACTCGAAACCTAAATAAAGGTTATTGACATTAACATTTTTAAGCTGCATTTTGTTCACGTTTTACAGTATAAACAGTTTAGGAGCGATAACTCTATTTATTAAAACACGTGCTTTTTAGCAGAAATACAACTCTTTTGTCAGTACTGTTAGTGTTAAATAATTACACTCACTGGCTTTTGTCAAACATGCAATTAGTCGCTATTGTAACATCCTCTATGTGGACAACGGATCACGAATAAAGCGTCGGGTTTATTAGTTTCCTAATCGGATTAAGTCTGAACATTGATATAAACTATAGACTACTAGTACTATAGACTATAGATGCGGGATTCATGCATTGATGTACACAATGTAAGTTATGTAACCTCATAAGCTGTATTGTTTTCTCATTCTGAATAGCGATTGGATTTCTCAGTTAAATTTTTTAACGCCCACTTTCCATTGATTGACATATGAAGCACAACATTCTTGTTTTAATGTCAACAGAAACTAAATATTTTACGGAATGCAGGACTCCGTTTACGAAACGATTATCGGAATATAAATCCCCATTGTAATTCCCAAATAATTTATCTAGACAAAGTTTTACATACGTTTCTAGGCATATATATATATTCTTATACTGTGTTATGTATCACATGTGTTATTTTGACTGTTCGTTTCTGTGCATATTTTCTGTGTAAGATTTCCAATTCAATGTTAATTCTGTATCGACCACGTGCGAAACCGAAACTAAATGTGGGGAAATCCCAGCTTTCTGGTAAAGTTACGTTTACTTATACCTCGAAATGCAGAAATGAGATATGTTCGATATACTTACGCTAAATATACTTACTCATCCATCGTCCAACGCCATATTTTCTCAATTTTTTCCGGGGTATAAGACCACCCATGCCTTTTCAAGCTATTTACTCCCTAGGCCCCCTGGGCTTATACCCGCGATAATACGGTAGATATAAAGGAGTAGGATCTGTCTGTTGACGAGTTTTCTCCCAGACCCCTGGATCAATGTCAACCATATTTGGTGTGGTGACTTGCGGTACCCCGGCGGATGTTGTGACAGTGTTAGTTTTTCAAAATGTTGATATATAAAAAAATAATATACTTTTCTTAAAAATGTTTTTTGTTTGTTAAATTGAGCCAGGAGCTCAATCTGGAAAAAAAATTAGAAGTTTGTACAGGGCTCATATGCCACTGAATAAAGGCTCCCAAATGGGAGCCTGTTTCAGCTAGTTTCATGTTTTGAGGTACTGAAAATATTCATAAAGTTATCAAACATTGTTGTTTGAATAATTTAATATCTTATTTTATTTGTAATAGCTGCAAAACCAAATCTACTTAAGTTTGGAGACTGCTATATCAATGAGCCAAGAACACTGTCATTCACACTGACAAACCACTCCAAAACAGACTGTGTGAGATTCATATGGCCGGAGGATCCAGACCTGAAATTCTCACCACAGATAGGACACCTTCATCCAGGATCCTCCAAGGACATATCTGTGACCTTCAAATCAGAACAGCCAAAAGCCATCGCAGAACAACAAGTCATGTGCAAAGTGTCCAAAATCACTTTTGACAAGCCAATTGATCAGGTAAGATATCCGTTATATATAAGTAGGTTGTTGTAGTTCATTCACCTTCAAGTTTGGCTGGAAATAACTCAAATTTTAGTTTTGTTCGAAATGACAGGCACCAATTAGTTTGAGTGGGTCATTAATAATTTTGTGCCCCTCTAATAAATTTTCACGATGCTTTGTGTTACAGGACATTTCAGATATCTAATACACTAAAATTATTTGATGAAACTTTGAAAAATATGAAGTAGATCTTCTCGAATTTGGTTCATACCCTTTTCTCGCTAATAAACTACTATAAATAGAGGATCTCACATGAGTTTCTATTTTATACGGAATTTATCAACCGAGTTCACTAAATTCGATTTGAGCCGAGGTTTACCGAGGCTCAAATAGAATTTAGTGGACGACGTTGATAAATTACGTATAAAATAGAACGAGTTTGAGATACCTTTTATCACATGATCAAATAAACCCGAAGCAACGCGCAATATTCATCGAAAACAACAATCATAAACTACAGCGATCGCAAGTTATTTGAAGAACGCCGTGACGTCATCGCACGCGCTGATATTAAACGTGTCTATTACCGATAATTATGAAACTGCTTTTATGGCCAAATTATGTGATAAATATAATTCTATGAATGTGCCAAATACGACTTTTAATTATGAGCCCTGGATGGTGAATACTGAAAAACACAAAACTGGCCAATATTTGTTTACATATTAACCATGACATGTGTTGCATACTTGATAGGGCATGTACGTTCATTAAAACTTGCAACTACACTACCGACCAGCTAGCATTTTTAGCTGTACAATGTAGATAAATCAGCATGTGTCATATTGACATGCATCAGTTATTTGAGTATATTCGGCCGGTCATTGACCATGACCGGATGCTTATTTCTGCGCTTTACCTATAAATTTACTGTTCAGAGATTCAACTGGCTTATAATGTTTAATTATCAAATTGTTAGTTATCAATATCAAACATTTCAATATGTTCCCAAATGCTGACAATTAACATCTATGGATTCTTCTGTTTTATTTTTTACTGGTCATTTTTCCTTTGCAGATATCTGACTGGGATGATAGAATTCGAACAGTTAAATGGATTGATATAGCACATTCACCTTCCTTAACTGGTGCTGAAGGGTAAGTTTATAAAGCATTGTTCCATGAGTTAATGAATGTTGAAAGTTTATGCTACATAACTGTCGATGAAAGTATTTCCCTTCTTAAGTCGTTTTTATTACCAAAGATGAAAACAAAGAAAAAACCTCCTAATTGCCAACAGTTGTATACAGACTTGACATCGAAGCTTCAAATTTAAACCATAAATTTACTTAAATTGGTCCCTTTATCATGGTTTACCAAGATTTACCAATGATAATTATAAACAATAATCACCTACAAATTGTATGTTCAGAAAAATAAAATCAATTTTATATTCATCATGCCTTCTCTCCATTTTAGTGGACTCAAATCTCGACCAACGACGCCAATCCGCACCAGACCTGCTAAGAAGAAGGTCGTGGAGACGGAGGCTGAGCCGACATTTAATGAGGTCGCCGATTCCTCAAGGAATATCGAGCTTCTGGTGTCGGCAGTGGCTGCATACACTCAGTTCAACTGTAAGACTGAAGCCATCCACTTCAAGGACACCCTCATGTTCCAGACCAGAGTCTATGAGTAAGTCTAAGCCTGCATATAGTGTGTCATGACATTTATGACTGTGGGAGAATCCATCCAGTATAGAGGGGGTTAGTAATGATGGTGGTACTCATTCAGTTACATTTGATCTTGATCTATGCATGAAACATAGCAAGATCAAGCCTGAGTTTAGTGTGCCTGTCATTTGCAGAATGAGGTCCCCAGAGGGTGAATTTAGTGACGCTATCCCACATAGCGGGTTAGCATCACTAAATTCACCCTCTGGGGACCTCATTCTGCGCTGGAAAGTTTCTTTATTATCAAATTTCTATAAAAACTTCTTCACATAAATTCTATCTCTCTTTTTGTTTAGTTTCTCTATATCCCCAAATTGGCAGGCAACACATTGCATAATCGAGGTTCCCAATGGGTGTACATCACAATATTCACCATTTTGGAACTTGAATCTCAGTCTATGTCTCCCGTAGCAGATGAGGTCATGCAGAATGAGGTTCCCAGAAGGTGAATTTGTTAATGCTAGCCCCCTTTGTGAGATAGCATCACTAAATTCACCCTCTGGGGACCTCATTCTGCAAATGACAGACACACTAGACTCAGGCTTGAGCGAGATGTGATTTGATATTAAAACTTCTTATCTTGACAACAAATGCAACGAAATAGCTCTGGCAAAAAACTCACTTACTTACAGAATATTAGGTCTAGGTCTTCCAGGGATCAACACTTTATAAAAACAGCCAAATTAAAACAAGTTTTATTGTCTCCTGAACAATTACCAAATCGACTTACGTCCTTTGAACTGTAAGGTGAGTCAGGTGACCACTCCTTCCCAGCAGACGGGCGCTATTGCTCTCACAATTTTCAATTCACAGTTGCTCAAATTTGCACTCATCCCTCTTGCTTATGGTAGCTGTAAACATTGAATCAATGTTGGAACTACTTGAAAATTTACTTAGATCCTGTCCCGTTTCCATTCAATTATGGACATGTGAAAGTGTAACTGGACATAATGTCAATCCCACAATGACATATTGTTTGAGACAACCCCAACTTATGATTAAATTATGGGAGCAATTGCAACGTCTTCTGAATTGCGGGAGTAAATAAGTCCTCATGGGAAGGACTGGTTGATGATATATCAAATTTCAAGACTATATTTTGGTGCTTGTATTCTATGATTGTTTCTTATTTTCTTCAGATTGACACTTGAAAACAAGGGACAAGTACAAATGGATTACAACTGGCAGGTTGTCATGGAGAATTTCACACCAGTTCTGCAGCGACAAGTGACGTTTTTCTCAGAGGGAGAGAGACCTGAATCTCGCGTCGGGTTGGAAGAATCAAGCTACGTACCATTCATGGTGGAACCATCCTATGGAACAGTGCCCGCCGGCAAGAAAGAAACTGTGGCTGTGAAATTCTCTCCCCTTGATAGTAATGATTACGAGGGGAGACTCATTTGCAGGTGAGGATCGATCGTTCATTGAAAATTTGTATTGCCACTGCTAGTCAAGATACATCATACACTGTTCAGTACCACGAGTTAACCCTTCAATGACTGGAGCTTCCTGAAATATTTTGAAAACCCTATGCCAATGCATTTTCTTATATATGCAAGTCTCCCATATATAAGAGAATACATTGGCCTAACAATATTTACCTTCACCTTGTAAGCCAGTGCATTCTATTGTAAATGTGAGGCCCTCTATGGGAGACTCACATATATAAGAAAATTCACTGGCATATGATCTCTGATGCTGCACCAGCGCAGCTCCCGTCATGAAAGGGTTAACACTTCATCTTTGTTGTGCTATATTCATTTTATTGGCGAATTAAAATTTCCGGAAATTAATTGAGTACTTATGGGAGCATGCGCAATATTTATCATTATCAAAAACTTCACATGGCCCGCTTTGATTTATTATATATAGAGAGCGGTATTGGACCAGTAAAATAGGTTGGCATGACATTCCACACATCATAGTTGTCCATCATGCTCACTGGTTGGAAAACAACTGCTTTTGTCGTCTTTTGCTGGAAATACAACTTATGTTGTCAAATTTCAAGTTACATATCTTGTTATGTTTAACTCTTAGCATATATCAGAGAATACATTGGCCTAACTATATATAACATTGACCTTGTAAGCCAGTGCATTCTCTTATAAATATATGTGAGGCTCCCTATCGGAAACTTAAATATATAAGAGAATGCTTGGCACAGGATTTTTAATGCACCAGTGCAGCTCCCATCATGAATGGGTTAATAATAACTTTATTTGACTTCAATATGGTTCTTTATATTTCTAGCATTGCCAACTTGGACAAATCTGAACAAGGACCTGTGATTGGTGTGAAAGGTAAAAGCGTCATGCCTTATTGTCACTTTGAGCTGGAGGACTCGGACTACATCTCGGGGTCGCGCAGAAATCCCGAGATGCACGGTCCAGGTGGCGCTCCATCGGGATCGACATTGGATCTCAACACGCGGGTGCTCGAGTTCAACAACATCGGTGTCAGCGTGAAGAGTAGAAGGTAAGACTACAATTGATTTATCTATTACCCTTTCATGATGGGAGCAGCGCTGGTCCAGCATTAAAGATCATGTGCCAGTGCATTCTCTTATATATGCGAGTCTCCCATAGGAAGCCTCCATATATAAGAGAATGCACAGGCTTACCAGGTCACACTCATGACAGAATTAAGGCATTAAATATGGTCTTTCTCTTCCTATAACAATTTTTCTATAGTTTCCTTTCTAAAAATAAGAAATATGAAGCAAAGACCCCTGTCTGGAAACGCTTCTATCAATTAATATTGATTTTATATCTAATTTTCTTGCATAATACATACAATCAATTTGTGACATGTTTAGGCTCACCGAAACATTCACAGCATATAGGAAGCGGATAACTCTTATCTCTGAGATCGCCTGAAAGTTTTATGACGGCCTGTTCTGAAAATAGGAAAGAAAAATGTCCCAGTTGATTGTTATTATTTTGGAAAGTTTTGATATAAAATCAATATTAGTTGATTTTTGGGACATATTGACTCATATTCAAGCCTTGAATTTGTGTATCTGACATTTGCAGAATGAGGTCCACGTAGTGTGAATTTAGTGATGTGCAGGCAAGCATCACCAAATTCATCCTCTGGGGACCTCATTCTGCTTAGGCCTCATCTTCTGGGAAGTATCTATTGTCTCAAATTAACATTGTTTTTTCTCTGTTTCCCTTCTGTTCAGTTTCTATATCCCCTAATTTGCAGAAGATATAATGCATAATCGAGGTGACCATCACCAATTTCAACTGGGGATCTTCACTCTGATCCTATAGTAGTATTTATTTTGAACTTATAAATAAGATGGCCTTTGTCTTTTCATTATTTTATCATATGACATAAATTATTATTATTTATCTTATTTAAAAATAATTATTATAGCTGCCTGTAATAGTTGTTCCTATGTTTTGCAGGATGTTCAGCGTTGTGAACCCAACAAACACACCATTTTCATTTGAATGGATATGTGAAGATGAACTGGATCCAAAAAATCCACAGTGCTTCCAGTGTGTTGTACAGAAGGGGGTCATAAAGGGAGGAAAACAAGCCACAGTAAGTTCTATAACCAGCAGAGGGTCATAAAGGGAGGAAAACAATTCACCGTAAGTTACATAACCATGAGGAGGGGGTCATAAATGGATGAAAACAATTCACCGTAAGTTCCATAACCATGAGGGGGGGGGGGGGGGTCATAATTGGAGGAAAACAATTTACCGTAAGTTCTATAACCAGGAGGGGGTCATAAAGGGAGAAAATTAATTCATCGTAAGTTCTATATAACCAGCAGGGGGTCATTAAGGGAATAAAACACTAAATTATATTTTCAGAAGGAGAGAAAAACAATTCAGGGTATCACTAGATTGGGGCTGATAATTCTCTTATTAATTAGCTATAGGTAATCAGCTGCAAAAAGTAGAAAGCTGCCCGCATCATAAGTAACAAAAGTCGGCCAATAAGTAAAAAAAATCGGCCAATAAGTAGAAGCTGCCAATAAATCGACGGTAACTTAAATGACATCATAGGTATTTAGCTCAATCGGCAAAGAATATTGGGTGGACGGAAGATAGATTACAGTCTCTTTCAGATGAATCACCTTGCGGACTGTCACTGATTTTGGGAGTAGATATACGTGGATGAACTACATGTATCCATATCAATACCATTCCCAGTGTAAACAGACAGTACTGTGGAATCGCTGCAAGTTCTTAACAAAGTTCACAAGAATAAAAATTGCTGGAATAATTTTTAATTTAAGATCATGTGCCAGTGCATTTTCTAATATATGTGAGTCTCCCATAATCAATGAAAAACATGCTCACTGTCCGCCATCTTGGATTTTACTCTTTGCATGACTAAATACTTTGGCATGCCCTACAGTCAACATTTCTTATCCAATTGATCCCAAACTTCATATAGCTCTTCGGCTTGACCTCTGGTATTAAACATTTCAACTTTACATTTTCCTTATCACTCCATTGACTGTAATGATTGTATGACATATTTCCCCTCTCCAAGTTGAGTTACAGTGAGTTACAGATACTTTAATTTTATTACAGGTTGGTTTCGAGTTCTTATCAAACACAATAGATATTGTGGAATCATTCTGGACATTCTCTATACCAGAACAGAACATTTTGGTGCCGTTCCTTCTCGTTGGTAACACTAAGGATCCTCTCGTCATTATGGACAGATCTCATCTCAACTTCAAGCCATTACTCATTGGTAAGTTTAACTTCAAGCCATTACTCATTGGTAAGTTTAACTTCAAGCCATTGCTCATTGGTAAGTTTAACTTCAAGCCATTACTCATTGGTAAGTTTAACTTCAAGCCATTACTCATTGGTAAGTTTAACTTCAAGCCATTGCTCATTGGTAAGTTTAACTTCAAGCCATTGCTCATTGGTAAGTTTAACTTCAAGCCATTGCTCATTGGTAAGTTTAACTTCAAGCCATTGCTCATTGGTAAGTTTAACTTCAAGCCATTACTCATTGGTAAGTTTAACTTCAAGCCATTGCTCATTGGTAAGTTTAACTTCAAGCCATTACTCATTGGTAAGTTTAACTTCAAGCCATTGCTCATTGGTAAGTTTAACTTCAAGCCATTGCTCATTGGTAAGTTTAACTTCAAGCCATTGCTCATTGGTAAGTTTACAGTATAATTCTTATTCCACATTCACTGCTCTGAAAACAAAAATATTTGGGTTTAAGTTTTGGAAATGACCAAGATAAAAAAAAAAAGAGACCAGAATCTCGATCCAACTGTTTTAATTTTTTTCCTCAAAAAGTGTGCTTCGGAATGAATAAACAAAATGAAGTAGATATGAACTGCTGTTATATGCATGCTTTCCCTTAAATCAATTGTTTGTAAGTTGATTGATTGATTGATTGATTGGGGTTTAATGTCGCTTTCAGCAACTAATGTCATATCACGACATTGCCAGTTTTAGTTGTGGAGGAAATCTGCACACTTACGGCTAATCGAACAGTCATTTCAATGGCTGATAAACTCGTTGACCATTTGCGGCAAACCACTGGCGAGTAATTGGCAACTCCATCAGATAATGATTTTGAGTTGCAAAGTCCATGATGGAAAGAGACGGCTTGGAGTTGTACCCCTAACCGACTGAGCTACCGAGCACCCCACCCCACCCCCCCCAGTTAAAGTTGAACAAAGTTTTAAACACATTACATAGAGTTATTCCTCTTCTGTTTGAGCTTTATGGAATTGCCCTTTGAATTTTGCTTCATATCTCCCAAGACTGACACAATTACTAGTTGGATTTTTGTCATGGCCGTAAGCCATTTTGTATGTTAGCCACTACAAATAATAATAAAACATATGTACACTTGGAGTTTATTGTCTTTTTATGGTGGGAAAACTTTAAAAACCAAGGTGATGTCATGTACCACTTTGGAAGTAATCAGTTATACCCCCATCCAAAAGATGGGGGCCCATTGGGGATGTCTACTTGATTACATGCGTCCGTCAGTGTGTCCGTCCATCTGCTCAAATATCTCAACAATGGGTTATCAGATCTCGAGGAAATTTGGTATGCACGTTTGGCATCAGGAGGGCTTTCAAAAGAGTGTTCATTGACATTGTTCACCCTTTCTGTTCAAGAGTTATTCCTCTTTGTTTATCTGACAATGTTGGATTTCCGTCCCTCCACTCATATATCTCAACCATAGGTTATCGGATCTCAATGAAATTTGGTATGCAGGTTTGGCATCAGGATGGCTTCAAAAAGAGGGTTCATTGACATTGTTCACATTTTCCGTTCTGGTTTCCGACCAACCCATATTTCAATTTGTCACCATGGGGGTATCTATATATATTTTTTATCCCACATACCTGGGTATCACTTTTTCCACCACCAATCCTGGTAACAGCACCCAGCTTAGTATAAATACTAATACTCCAACTATTTTTTTGTAGGGCAAGAGGCTTGTGAAGAGATTAACATAACAAACAAGGAATCAGAACCTCTACAAATACAGTTCATAGAAGACTCGTGTCACTCAGCTGGATACTCCGCCCACATGCGAGTGGAACCAATGACAGCGGTGATTCAACCAAACTCAAGGTAATTTGTAAATAATGGTCCTTTCTTCATAGTGATCCATTCAGCTTAAGATTTGCTTTCTCTAGAGTGGTTTCAATTATCAGCCAAGAGTCATTCCAGTCCAAAGTGCAAACTCAAAGATGTAACACTGATCGCAAGCCCGCAAATATTGTGTTTGTTATTTCCAGAATGAGGTCCCCAGAGGGTTGAATTTAGTGATGCTATCTGGCACAGAAGTATAAAATTAACTATAGTCTCAAATTTTATTTCCATTAAATGTCTAGATTTATGGCATATATATGATCACATAAATTTCCATATATTCCACATATACCTGGGATTTACGGACACTTATATTATTCCACATTTATGAGCAAAATATGTGTTAATTTTGATTTTAAAAATGCGTGCAATGTACGGCTCATATATTCAAAATAAAAACATTTATGGATGTGTTAAATTTAACACTTGTTATTCTTTATGTAATGTCTTATCTTATTCCATTGTTCTTTTCAGTCTACCAGTCAGCTTATATTTCGCTCCAAACTCCGACAAACAAGTCAGCTTCAACTTGGTGTGTCGCGTTAACAAGAAGCTGCAGCCGTTGACTCTGAATGTGAAGGCTGAGGGTTACAGTATGAATGCCACATTACTATGTGAGGACTCAGCAGGAATGCTAATCGAGCTCACCGACAAGGGCCTCAATCAAATCAACTTCGGTGAAGTAAGTATGCAAGCCTGCATTTAGTGTGTCTTGACATTTGCAGAATGAGGTCCCCAGAGGGTTAATTTAGTGACGTTATCCGCACGGTGGGCTAGCATCACCAATTTCACTATCTGGAAATCTCATTCTGCCTAGGCCTCAACTGCTATATATGGGAGGATCCCCAGTTGTAGTTGGTGATGTTAACCCATCAGTCATGGTGAGTCAACTTTATTTATTTTCTGCAAATTAGGGAATATAGAAATTAAACAGAAGGGAAAAAGTAACTAAAACAATGTTAATTTGAGACTATAGATACTTCCCAGAAGAATCAGTCTAAGCAAAATGAGGTCCCTAGAGGATCAGTTTAGTGATGCTAGCCCACTGTGGAGGGTAGCATCACTAAATTCACCCTCTGGGTACCTCATACTGCAAATGACAGACACTATTTCAAGGTTTGATGACAATATCATTATTCTATTCTCAGATCTAATTATTTTGGAAATGCTGCTGAATATTTTATATATAACGTTTATCCCTTTACCCAACAGAAGGGCCCTGTGCCAATGCATTCTCTTATATATGCGAGTCGACCATAGGTCGCCTCGCATATATAAGAGAATGCATTGGCGCAGGGCCCTATAAAATTGTTAAAGAATGTAAGAAAAAATGGTAAAAAGTGTTAAAAAAAGTGTTTTTTTTTAGGCCAATGCATTCTCTTATATATGCGAGGCGACCTATGGTCGACTCGCATATATAAGAGAATGCATTGGCACATGGCATAACTGTAACTATCACAATGTGGTCAAGGAGCCGGTTCCAATGATATCCATATTTGTATGGTTCTATTGAGACAGACTGAAGATATTTTAGGCTGTTGAGCTTTATTTGGCCGGTTTTGGCCGTTTTGTTGGGTAAAGGGTTATATGACATTTGTTATTCTCAGGTTGAACTGCATGAGCAAGCAATAAGAAGCATATACATAGTCAACTCAGGGAAGTTCAACTTCGACTACACGTGGGAGTTTGGATCATCGACCATCAAGCGAGAGGTGCTAGATATTGACCCTGTGAAGGGTGGAGTCATGCACACAGAGCGGGAGAAATGTTCTCTAAATTTCTGTCCAGTCAGCAGAATCTCATTACGGGGATGTTCACTAATTCTCAGGGTATGTTGTATTTTTGGCAATTGCTTTTGGAGTCTAAACTAATACCTCTTCATCAGACCTGTCACCCCTTCTTTACTAAATGAATTCTCCCAAACCAGTTATAAAAGTATTCATTGGAATGGCCTATTATTGATATAGAGGGATGTTCAGGTAAGACAACAGACATATAAAGATAATACAAGTGCAGAAGGATTCATATTCATTGGTTGGAAATGATCAGATAATAAGGTCAACAAACGACCTATTGTCGTTTGTTGAACTTATTATATGAACATTTCCTAAGGGTACTACTCGTCAATGAGTATCTCCGTTAATGATATCTTGGACACTGAACTATTGGTTATCCTTCACAGAAGAGTTTACATAAATAATTTGGCCGTGATTTCTTGCTAAACCCGTTTACATCCATATCTGTAGGTAATAAAATGGTACGAAATACTTATTAGGAGATACATATTGTTGTTAAGAAAATATTTATATCTTCCTCGAAGATATCTTGGACACTGAACTATTGGTTATAATTAGAAATTATAATTCTTGAAAAGGAGGAGGCTACGAGGCAGATAATCAAGACTGCAAAAACCACCTGCTAAAGCTGCAACTAGAGGTCGCAAATCTCTGTTCAACAAATGAAAATGATTTCGCCAACGAGAGCCACTTTATTTAAATTATACAATAGAATGGAGTTGTGTCCTAGCAATTTTGATGCAAAATTTATTGAAATACCTGCATTGATCAACATAGTGTTTAAATCACTTTAACAGCTTTGAATGATTAGTATTTTTTTGTTTTCAGATAAACCACGGTCCGACTTATGAGATTGCCATCACTGGTCTGGGAGTTATTCCTGCTCTTCATTTCTCATTTAGAACACATAACTTTGGAAATGTATTCTTATACAGACCTGGCATGCCTGTGCATAACAAACGTCTGAAAATCACGAACAAGGACAAGAAGGACATCAGGTAACCTTACAACTGATCATCATAACATCGATCTCCACTTTCAAATATACAAATGGTAGCTGTTTTTCTGTCATAGCAAATTGTAGAATTTGTGAATTGTATAAATTATAACTATATTGGTTTGTACAACCAACAGGAGAGCTATTTTAAATCAGCAGAACTCACCAACATAGCATGCCATCAGTTGGTCAATGTTTATAAAGCCATTAAAAATAAATATTTGTTTTCTTCATGGGGTGAAGGAGAAGATCATTCGATCTTTTCGACCATCCCGGGCACTTCGCGCCCACCCACTCTCTTCTCTATATCTGTATTCTCAGGCAATTACATATGGGAAATTGGATGAGGCAGGGCTTTAAATTTTTTCCAAGAATTCTAGAAATTATTTGATGTATGGTAAAAAACCTACAATTTTCCAAGCAGTTCCTACAATTTTCCAAGCAATGTAAAGAATCTACAGTAATTCTCTAAGTAATTGACTTCTTAACCACAGCAGAATTATGGGTTAACTTTTCAGGATTTAGTCGGAAAATGGCTTGTTGCCATTCATCGGAAAGCTCTCGGCGAGAGCTTTCCGATGAATGGCAACAAGCCATATTTACGACTAAATCCTGAAAAGTTACCCATAATTCAGCAGTGGTTAAGGAGTCGATTATTTAGAACAGTATTGTAGATATTGTATATAACAATCTTCTCCTATTCTCATGTGTAAATACATTTGTATGTGTTGTCTTATACTCATTCAAATTGTATAATATGACTTTTAAGAGAAATATATAATTTAATTGAATCAATCCTATACTGGTTTTTAACCCTTTCATGGTGGTAGCTGTGGTTAAGAAGTTGATTACTTAGAGCATTACTGTATCCTCCAATTTAACCATGTCAACAGAAACCTATCTACATTTCTAATTGTGGATAATTGAATGTGTTTTGAACTCTTGGAAATTCTTGATGAAATTGCAAACAGTTTTTTTATATGGCACCCTCTTTTATGTGATGGGGGAGTTGCCTGAGAATACAGTATGCTTATTCCTTCCATGACTGGAGCTTCCTGAAATTTTTGAAAAACCCTGTGCTAATGCAATCTTTTATATATGCGAGTCTCCCATAGGGATCCTCGCATATATATGAGAATGCATTGGCCTAACAATATTTACCGTGACCTTGTAAGCCAGTGCATTCTCTTATATATGCAAGTAAGCATCGCATTTATAAGAGAATATATTAGCCTAAATATATTTACATTGAACTTGTAAGCCAGTGCATTCTTCTATTTATGCGAGGCTCCATATGGAAGACTCACATATATAAGAGAATGCACTGACACAGGATATTTAATGCTGCACCAACGCAGGGGTTAAAAAACAAGAAATTTTCTAATTTTTCAACGTGGATCACTGCCAAACAATGTAGTGTTCTGAAATAGTAACATTTGTTGTCCTAACATCTTAGGTTATTTATTCATGTTCTGGGACCCCATGCATGCGTCATCAAAGAAATGTTTTTTAACTCGTTAAAATTAATCATGCATCTAATAATTATTTCAGTGTTGACTGCCATTATGAGTTGACAAAGTGTCTGCATCACAATTTTGAGGCATGCATCATTGCTCCTGGAGAATCTCACAATGTTGACTTCACTTTCTACCCAAGAGAAGCGAAGAAATATCACGAGACTGTATCGTTTGAAGTCAATGGCCTCTCAAAACAAAATGTGGAATTCACTGGAGTCGGCACAGAAATGAAGGTGAGTACATTAGGTTGTGATCCTTTAAACATTTTTAGCTCAACTTTACTTTGTAAAGTTTGAGCTATTGCCATGGGTTGGTCATCCATGCATGTGTGTGTGTGTACATCGTCCATCAATAATTTCCTTTGGCACAACCTACAGGCCGCATCCTTCAACCAATCATCACCAAACTTCATATGGATCATCGGGTCACCTCTGTATGATAGCTTACCATTTTTTCTGATTTTCTATCAAAAACTTGGCCGCCGGCAGCCATCTTGGATTTTACTCTTTGTATCACTAAATCCTTTGGCACACCTACAAGGCTACGTCCCTCATCCAATCGTCAGCAAACCTCATTTATACAAAATTGTTCAAAAAGTAACTTTCCCAGCAAATTAACATTTTTTAATTAATCCTGATTAACCCCTTGTATTCCAGGTCGAAGTTGCTGACCCTAAACAAAAAATCATCAACTTGGGTTCAAGAGTGGTTGGTGAAATAGTGAAGAAATATGTTCCAATTGTCAACAACAGCCCAGCACCGATTTCATTTAACCTCTCACTGACTCCGGAGTTATCTGTCTTACAACACCCAAGCATCCTCTCAGTATTCCCGACAAACACGATCACCGTCGGAGCGAAGGGCGGCACAGCTAAGGTCGAGGTCGTATTTTCACCAAAGTGCAGGATACCTCAGTTCACTGAAGAGGTGAGTAGACTGTAAATGGCTTTGATTTCGTCGCCATCAATTTACGTGGTTTCTTATAAAAAGTTTTATATGTATTATGGTTATTGTGTTCAAGGCAAAGTCCATATACAATTACTGCTCACAAGAGCCATATTAAGGGTATGGTTTTGTTATCAGCCAAGGACTATTTTTTCCAGAAAACACTCATAAACGTCTCATTTATTGGAATTTTTCATATGTATAAATGTAAATTCTCCTTCTATATTATAAAACTGTGTTTTAAGTTGGTTAAAGGACTTGCAACTGGACATTCGTCAATGTTCTCATCCTGTGGCCTCGACCATCTAGTTTACGAATGTCCAGTAGCTCGTCCATTAATCCTGACCTATTAGCTGAACATTCCTTAAAATGAATGTTCATTAAATCATTCATTAACTCTTTCTATACTAAAAGGATTCTCCCACCCAGTTAAAATTGTACAGATTGGAATGGTCTAATATTTATTTAGAGGGGTGTTCAGGAAAAATGAGCAGACAACAGACAGTTGAAAAGATAATAGAAGTTCAGAAGATTTCATATTCATTGAAGGGAAATGTTTAGATAATAAGTTAAACAAACAACAATGAGTATTTAGTATACAACGGTTGAGCTAAAGTTGTTAAACATCAGCGGGTATTACGTTAACATGTTGACTGCCAACCATGAGCTATCTCATAATTTTTGCATGTAATTTAATGGGAGTCGGCAGTCAACATGTTAAAGTGATGTGAAACACTCTGGTAGGGTGATCAAATAGAAATTGAGAATAATCTTGCTAGTTTTATGAATATTAATCAAAATTGACGTCACACACTGTCATTCTTATATATTATTTAAATGCAATGACTCTCGATGGCGAAATAATTGTTGTTAGTTAATTGTTGATAGTTACGTCATGAATCGAGATGTAAATATTTAAAATTGAGCGTAGTTGAGATGATGTTTTCTAATGAGTGGTATGGTCGATTTCTTTCAACATTAAATCCCCAGGTTGGCATAGCGCCTGAGTACTAACTTATAAATTTTTTAAATATGTCTTTAAATGGTTAATGATTTTTACTTTTCAGGTGATGCTGGAGTGTGCTGGGCTTCATCAGCCATTGTTCGTTATACAAGGACAGTGCCTCGGTATGGAAATAACCCTGGACACAGATGCCATACCATTCGGTGCTGTCGTTCAACGAAGCAGTAGCACACGCAAATTGGTGATGAACAACACGGGTGACATGAATGCCAAGTGAGTCTAGTCCACATCGTATATAAAAATATGTTGATTCAGGGCGTGAACTCAAGCCACTCGCTGACTATACAATAATCTGTATCTGGGACTAGTATGCATATAATATATCATGGGACTAGTATGCATATAATATAACATGGGACTAGTATGCATATAATATAACATGGGACTAGTATGCATATAATATAACATTTTTTGATACATTTGCCTGAAAAATGTACAAAACTAAATATCTCGATGGCAAGCATTCTATTTTTGCATTCCGGCTTATCTGCCCTAGTCTTATTCTCGCCGATTACTTCGTACTCAAATAATGTAAATATGGTGACCTCATTCTGCAAAGCAGAGAATAAAGAAACCAACAACAACATTTGAGTACAGTCCTCCTTTAACCTTTTCAGTGCCAAATCTGATTTTTGAATCAACACATATTTCCTTGATCATTTTTCAAATTTATTGATTATAATAATGTGATACATTGATGGAAAGAGCTCTTACAAAAATCGGACTTGGCACTGAAAGGGATAATTGAATGTATGTGCATTATGACTGGTGGATTTTTCAGGTTTAAATGGAATCCTAAGAAGTTTGGTCCAGACTTTTCGATCAGCCCGCTGGAAGGGTATATAACTCCCGGCATGGCCGTGACCTTCGAGGTGACCTTCCACCCAGAGGAAATGAACCAGGATATCAGATATGATGTAAGCATGATATAAAACTTGTTAAAGTGATGTGAAACACTCCGGTATGGTGATCAAATAGAAATGGAGAAAAATATTGTTCAGAGTAGTTATTTTTACAAATATTATATCTAAATTGACAACACACACCGTCATTCTTATATATTAATTAAATGCAGTGACTGCCGATAGTGAAATCGTTTATGTTAGTTTATCGCCGATAGAAGCGTCCCGATTCGAGTAGTAAATATTTACAATTTAGAGTAGTTCAGGCAATGTTTTCTATGGAGTGGTACGGTCGATTTGCTTGAGACTTTCGGTGATGTTAGTATAGTGCTACATTCCTCCAGTTGGCATAGCACCTGAATACTAATTTACCAGTGTCACGCACCCGAACAAGTACATAATATGTCTTTAAATATTGCATTCATGTTTATCATATTTCACACCACCTTATGCTAAAAACTTGGTCCGTTGGTCTCTTTCTTGTTATATTAAATTTATCTTCTTGTCATCCTCTATGTACCAGTCCCTAATTATAGTGATGAATCATATCAATTATGCCAATTATACTTAACCCTTTCATGTTGGGAACTACGTTGGTGCAGCATTAAAGATCATGTGCCAATGTATTCTCTTTTATATGCAAGTCTCCCATAGGAAACCTTGCATATATAAGAGAATGCACTGCTTACAAGGTCAAGGTAAATAATGTTAGGCCAATGTATTCTCTTATATATCCTCCCTATGGGAGACTCGCATAAGAGAATGCATTGGCACAGAATTTTCACAAAATTTCAGGACGCTCCAGTCATGGAAGGGTTAACAACTATATATAATTATGCTTCCGAAGCAATATTTTGAATGGCTGAAGTAACCTTTTTCTGTCTGCATAACATCTTATTTTGTGCCTTTGTCAAACGAGGGCGAAGAATTTTACTGACCTTTACCATGTCATCATTCACTTTAGGGTTAAAAATGAGAATTTTTTGGATTATTACTTTTTATATTTCAGAGAATTTCGTGTCTGCTAGAAGGTGGTCCTCACAGACCAGTGACCTTGACACTAACAGGCATGTGTATAGGCATTCCTCCTGTGAAGGAGGTTCAGAATTTCTCCACTCACGTCCGAGGGAAGGATACCAAGAATCTACCGATTGTAAACAAAACAAACCAGCTGTGGACCATAAAGCCAATAATTGATGGGGAATTCTGGTCCGAGGCAGTGACGATCACTGTTGATCCCCAACAGACGAAGCAGTATGAACTGACGTATAAACCACTGACAATGACACAGGAGGGCAAGAAACATCTGGTGAGTGGCAAGTGAATACAGTAATGCCCTAAGCAATCGACTCCTTAACCACAGCAGAATTATGGGTAATTTTTCAGGATTTAGTCGGAAATATGGTTTGTTGCCATTCATCGGAAAGCTCTGTGAGAATTTTGAATTTTGTTCTGGTGTAACACGTACAACCTTTCGGGACAGTTTTACAGGCTATTTTTAGAACCGAAACAGTGTGCAAGACAGGTGCATTCGTAGTGTCGCAATCGGGAGAACTCTATCTTATTAGCTCTCCTTATCAAGGGAAAATGCCATTTCTCTTCGGATATTTTGCAGAAATAAACCACTTTATTATACCTTTACAGAAATAAACCACTTTATTATACCTTTACAGAAATAAACCACTTTATTATACCTTTACAGAAATAGGTATTTGTAGTCTTGAAATAAAGTTTTTTTTTAAATTATGTTGTAATTGTGGCCCGGAAGACTGTTAATAACGAGATTAACACTTAGAATTGGTAGTTTATTTCAGTATGTAAATAAATATATGCAATAAATGGTGGTAGTAAATATCATTATAAATCTTGACTGTGAGTAAAATTCCGAAAACATCATATGTAGCCCATTATATTCCAATGATTCACATTGAATTTCACAGTTCAATTATTATAGAAAGAACAGCTATATAAAAAAATGTATGTTTTTTCCAGGGTTCGATCTTCTTCCCGATGCCTGATGGTACTGGAGTCGTTTATAACCTGACTGGCCTTGCAGATGTTCCAAAAGCAAATGGAAAGATATCACGCGATGTGCCATGCAAGACATCATACACAGAAAGTATGACAGTGTTCAACTGGCTCAAAAAAGCTCAAAGGTAAGCTTTCATCACAGTGGGCTAGCACAGGGGCGCCGGAAGAGGGGGGCAGCTGACCCCCCCTGCCCTTGACCAAGGGGGGGGCGAGCTGGGGCAGGACTTGCCCTTTTTCTGGAGACAGAAAATGCTTTTTGTGTGTTTAATCCCGTGTTTTTATAGCAAAATGTGACTTTTTTGGTCCAAATACCACCAATTTCACAAGGAATATTAATTTTTTGTCAATTTTATCACAAAACGGCCATAAAAACCGACAAATACTATTAAAATAGGGATTTTTGCCACAATGAATTTATGGTTATTTTCCCGAGAAAATGCCCTTTTTTTGCGGAAAAGTGCCCTTTTTGTAGACTCTGCCCCCCCCCCCTGCCCTTGGATGCTTCCGGCGCCCCTGGGCTAGCATCACTAAATTCATCCTCTGGGGACCTCATTCTGCTTAAGCCACATCTGGGAAGTATCTATAGTCTCAAATTAACATTGGTTTTAGTTAACGTTTCCCTTCTCTTCAGTTTCTATATGCCCTAATTTGCAGAAAATAAAATGCATAATCAAGGTGACTTAATGGGTGAACATCACCAACTTCAACTGGGAAACTTCAATCTCATCCTAGGTCTCCCATAGCTGTTAAGGCCTCATCAGAATCAGGTTCCCAGAAAGTGAATTTGGTGATGATATCCCACCATGTGGGATATCAGCACTAAATTCACCCTCTGGGGACCTCTGCGCATTCTGCAAATGACAGAGACACTATTTCAAGGCTTGCATTGGTGCTGAATTTCGCACTGTAGTGTACACACTCATCAAAATTTATTAATTACTGTTGGAAATATTGATATAAGAAATTCCTCATTTATTTAACCATTTCTATATTAAATATCTCATTGACGAGTAGTTATTCATTTGTAAATGTTCAGACAATAAGTTCAATAGGTCGTATGTTGAACTTATTCTCTGAACATTTCCCTCCAATGAATAGGACTCCTCTCTTTATTTGTGTATCTGTTGTCTGCTTATTTGTTTTAAAACCCCTCCAGTTACATAATGGACCGAACTAATTTATACTTTTAGAAATGAGTGGGATAATCCATTCAGTAAAGAAAGGGTTAATTCTGATTAATATACTGATTACAGATTCCGTGTTACCAAGGAACTATTGAAGCCAGACAAACTTGATCACGGAACGACGATTAAAGGAATGGAGTATGTCGATGTGGCTCCCGGTGCTAATAAGGAATATAAGATGACATTCTTCGCTCACAGAGAAGGCGTCACCATTCTCAGGGTATGTGAAAAAATGTTTGAATTATATGATATATATCATGTAACTGGTTAATATCAGGATTCAGTTACAGAGTTCTGTTACAGTAATGCCCTAAATAATCGACTCCTTAACCACAGCAGAATTATGGGTAATTTCTCTCCGAGAGCTTTCCGATGAATGGCAACAAGCCATATTTCCGTCTACATCCTGAAAAATTACCTATAATTCTGCTGTGGTTAAGGAGTCGATTATTTAGGGCATTACTGTATTTCCTGTCTCTGTCAGTGACATTAACCCTTTACCCAACAAACCGGCAAAATAAAGCTTCAACAGCCTAAAATATCTTCGGTCTGTCTCAATAGAACCATACAAATATGGATATCATTGGAACCGGCTCCTTGACCACATTGTGATAGTTACAGTTATGCCCTGTGCCAATGCATTCTCTTATATATGCGAGTCGACCATAGGTCGCCTCGCATATATAAGAGAATGCATTGGCCTAAAAAAAATCTTTTTTTACCATTTTTTCTTACATTCTTTAACAATTTTATAATTTTTAATGTGTTAAGCCAATGCATTCTCTTATATATGCGAGGCGACCTATGGTCGACTCGCATATATAAGAGAATGCATTGGCACAGGGCCCTTCTGTTGGGTAAAGGGTTAAAAAGAGCTATACTTTTATTACATATGTACCAAGATCCAGTTTTAATATCTAAATTTAATGTGATGCTACTATGTAAGTACTTTGACAATCTATTTTTTTGCCATTTATTCTGCAAATTTTCAGTATTTATTTCAACTTTGCTGTTTGATTTTTCAGATTATCAATTTATAATGACTTTTTTTCAACAATGTGCACAGATTTAAATAAAATTCCATGCGGTAGCTTTAACTCTTCCATGACTGGAGCTTCCTGATATTTTGAGAAAACCCTGTGCCAATGCATTCTCTTATATATGCGAGTCTCCCGTAGGGAGCCTCACATATATGAGAGAGTAGCTTGACCTTGTAAGGCAGTGCATTCTCTTATATATGCTAGGCTCCCTATGGGAAACTCGCATATATAAGAGAATAATCTGGCACAGGATCTTTAATGCGGTACCAGCGCAGCTCCCGTCATCAAAGGGTTAAAGAGCAGATCCATGGAGGCCTATGACACAAGACAATTGACCTAAAATGATCATGACATGATAAATGAGATTTTTAGGATTGTGCTTTATTTTCCAGGTTGTGTTTACAAATGACCAGACACAAGAATATCAGTATTATGAGGTGACCTTCCGAGCCACAAAACCGGGCGTAGCTAACATTATCGACCTGAGCACGCCCGTGCGACAAAGTGTGCAACATACCATTAAGCTGGAGAACCCATTGCCCATAGCAACGACATTCAATGCTACCTGTACGATACCAGAGGTTATGATGCCAAGCATGTTGAATATACCACCATTGTCCGAGGTATGTGTGCTATCAGTATATAATCATAAGTCATCAGCAGACATCACTCACAAGCCTTGAAATAGGGTGTCTGTCATTTGCAGAATGAGGTCCCCAGAGGGTGAATTTAGTGATGCTACCCCACATAGCAGGCTAGCATCACCAAATTCACTCTCTGGGAACCTCATTCTGCTGAGGTGTAAGCAGAATGAGGTCCCCAGAGGGTGAATTTGGTGATGCTAGCCCACTATGCGGGGTAGCATCACTAAATTCACCCTCTGGGGAACTCATTCTGCAAATGACAGACACACTATTTCAAGGCTTGTACAACTGCTATCAGAATTATCCTACCTGGAACAGATTCAAAAGTAGAAATTTGACATTTTATAATTAACAATATAATTTTGCAGGAAACCTGATAAAGCATTTTAAAATACGATTTTGCCCTAATATTGGTATTATACCAGTGTTTGTACTTGAAAAATTGATAATTTATTTGAGGAACTTATCAAATCCGTAGATTCTAAATATGCTCAAAATGTGTTTTTTGTGCCACAACATCATATATGACATTATAGAAGCCCACCGACGAATACCATCCTGTCTAAATAAAATACAGATATTAAACAAGGTATGTGAACAGAAGGAAAGTTATTGACCGTTAAGAATAAGTTATTGATTGTTAAGAATAAGTTATTGACCGTTAAGAATAAGTTATTGACTGTTAAGAATAAGTTATTGACCGTTAAGAATAAGTTATTGATTGTTAAGAATAAGTTATTGACCGTTAAGAATAAGTTATTGACCGTTAAGAATAAGTTATTGACCGTTAAGAATAAGTTATTGATCGTTAAGAATAAGTTATTGACCGTTAAGAATAAGTTATTGACTGTTAAGAATAAGTTATTGAGTTAAAATAAGTGGAAGATGATCTATCTCTTCCTAAACACGTTTTATTTTGTTTCCGGGGTATAAAATAATTAATATGAGTCGAAGACGCCTGTCCGGAAATGCTTCTATCAATTAATATTGATTTTATATCAATATATTCTCATATAATGTGATAAATAATTGTGACATTTTTTCATTACTATTTTTAAAAGAGACCATCATAAGACGTTCAGGCAATCTCAGATATAAATAGAGTTCACTCGCTTGCTATGCTCCACGAGGTGATCTTTTGTATTATAGAGGAAAATTTGAAATAAAATCAATATTAATTGATAGAAGCATTTCCGGACAGGGGTCTTCGATTCATATTTATTATTTTATACCGAGGAAACTATATAAAACTTGTCATAGGAAGAGATTAAGTTAATAATAAGTTAATAAGTTAAAATAAATTGAAAGATGACTTAATATAGTAATTCATACACAGAATATCAGTATCCTTATAAAACTATGATAGTTGGATATACATTATTAAATTTGAATTTACAATTTAACACACCTAATAATAATTTATAACATTTTGTGTTCACAGGGAATGTTTAACCTGGAGTATCAGCCATTGAAGTCTGGTGAGACACAGGGCCGACTTGAGTTGACAAGTAACGAGCTCGGACTTTATCAATACGACATGGAGCTGAAGGCTACAACGGCCGCGTCAGAGAAGGCACTCTACTTTAGGGCATGTCTCGGCCACAACCAGTCTCAAGTCGCCAAATTCCAGAACTTTGCTAAACAGAAAACTGATTACGTTTGTAAAGTAAGTGATAGCGTTAATTTATCACTGGTTTTCGTTTTGCACTGAAATCTGTCTTGCCTTTTGGAGTACATGTAGTACCTTAATTAACATTTTGGAGATACATGGGTACCCTAATTAACGTTTTAGAGATCATGAGTACCCTAATTAACGTTTTAGAGATCATGAGTACCCTACTCAGCATGTTGGAGATTAACATTTTTCGTAGGTAGCCTAATTAATGGGAGATCATGGGTGAACTAAAATTTTGGAAAATCCTAGTATATAATGTAATCAACACATTACTAATTCAAACTAGATCAGTTTCAATTAAGATATAATTGTTAGAAACAGATGTGAATGGGGGTAATTAAAAGGGTACTGTTGGTTACTGACCGCAAAAGGATTTTTTTTTCAATTGATAGTAATAATTAAAGTGATGTGAAACACTCTGGTAGGGTGATCAATTATAAATGGATAATAATCTGGCTCAAAGTAATTATTTTTACAAATATTATATCCAAATTGACAACACACATCGTCATTCTTATATATTAATTAAATGCAGTGACTCTCGGTGGCAAAATCGTTTCCGTTAAATTATCACCGATAGATGCATCCCGAATCGAGAGGTAAATATTTACAATTGAGTGTTGTTAGTATGTTAGTAGAATGCTACATTCCTCCAGTTGGCATAAGGGCTGCATAGTAACTTATCATGATCATGCCCCCGAACAAGTGCATAATACAATAGAATGTGTAGGTGCTAATTGATCATGAATTGGCGAGGTCCCTTTTTTAGTCTGATACCTCTCGCCTTGTCCCCAGTTATGGCCCTGGTCCTATGTTCATGTGAAATTTTGCCAAAGGATTTCATTTTTTGTAAATCCTCCATTTTAGGTGAGCAGCCCTGACTTCCATGTTGACAAAACCGTCGCCGCAGCTCCAGGCTCGACTGGTGGTACGGAAGTCGCGATTGATGTCTTGTTTGAGCCGTCTCGTCTCGGCGAACAGAGAGCCATGTTGACTGTTAATTCGCCGTCGGGTGGAGAATATTGTTTCCCGTTATTTGGAACATGTGTCCCACCAAAACCTCAAGGACCTTTCTCTGTGAAAGCTGGTTTATCAAGTTCGATCACATTCAGAAATGTTTTCAGCACAGCAACACCATTCATGTTCCAAGTTGACAATCCAGCATTTCATCTAGCCAAACAAGGAGAGACAATTCGAAGTCACAAGGATCATAGAGTTGTTGTGGGGTTTGATGGAAATGACAGTGGTTCTAAAGCAGCCGTGATGGGCAAATTAATCGTGACGTGCCCACGGTCAGCCGGAGGCAGTTCTCCCGTACAGTGGGTTTTCTACTTGAAGGGGATTTCCCCTTGACGTGCTTTAACCCTTGATGTGCTTTAACCCCTTCTTTGTTAAATGTATTCTCCCATCAGTTATACAAGTATATTTGTATTGGAATAGTCTATTTTTATTCTGGAGGGATGTCCAGAAAATATAAGCAAACAACAGAGAGTGGAACAGATAAGATATCTTTGCATAAAAATTCCTATTAATTGTTGGGAAATGTACTGATGACAAGTTAATCAAACGTTTGTTGAACTTGTTATCTGAACATTTCTTTAATCCTATCATGATGGGAGCTACGCTTGTTCAGCATTAAAGATCCTGTGCCAGTGCATTCTCTTATATATGAGAGTCTCCCATAGGGAGCCTTACATATATAAGATAATGCACTGGCTTACAAGGTCAGGGTAAATATTGTTAGGCCATGGGATTCTCTTATATATGTGAGGCTCCTTGTGGGAGACTTGCATATATAAGAGAATGCATTGGCACAAGGTTTTCGCAAAATTTCAGGGATCTCCAGTCATGAAAGGGTTAATGGAACAATGAGTATTTAGTAAAGGAGGGTTAAAGAATGTATATTAATACAAATTGAAACATCTGTGATATTTTACATGAATTATATTTATATTATTTTTATAAATGAATTTCATTTTATTTATTCATTCATTCATTCATTGATTTATAGAGATCCACCCAGAATATATTTCTTTATTTCACTCCTATGTGCGATTTCCTTTGAAAATGCTGTTAATTAAAAATATTAATGTCACTAGTGAATTACGTCATTTCTCGTGACGTCATTGACGTTACTTCGCCTACTGATCTTGACTGAATTTTCGATGGTTGATCGTTCTCCAAATCGGGACTTTTATGCATTAATTCTGGGTGTTTTAATCAAATCTGTTGACCCAAATTGATGCAGAAGTGTAATAAAATGAGTAATCAATTAGTTCCGAGAATTACGTTAAATAATTCACTCAACGTCTCTCGCCTCTTGTGAAATATTTAACTTAATTCTCGGAACCAATTGATTACTATCTTTTTATTGCAGGTATTTTTGTCCCCGACTATTGAAAACATTGGTCTCCATCCATGTGTGTGGATCTCCATGCACAAATCTGCCCAAATAGTTTCCGTATTGATAATTAATGAAAACAATATCTGGTTTATGTGAGCTTGTTGGTTATAGTTAGGGACACAGGTTACTTAAGTTCAAATATTGATCCAGTTGGATGGATGTAGTCATGCATTTTTGTTGGCTCTTTTGTCACATAAATTTGGATACCAGAACAAAATGTTGCTGGATTTGGTCTTGAGGCCCAACATAACAATTATTTTTACTAGTTTTGTACCCTATCAATTTATGCTTTGATAGTATCCATTAATTTGAATTGGAAAAGTCATTCTAAAAGAGCCCTGTATTGTTAACTAATTATGTGTGTTTATTAATTCCCAAGCTCTGCTCTTGATTGAAACTAGGCTCCTGCGAATATTCAAATATGATCAAATTGAATACCAAATCGAATACTAGCTGCACAGTATTCGCAAATCGAATCAAATATATGTTCCATGACAAGTAGCGATTAGCAAGAAACCCCATGTTTTGAGTCCGGTGAATAACATATCGTACACAACCACCATGCATTCTTCGTATAGAAAATAGTTGTTGAATAAATTGTTGTAATATATTAGCTGCCTGAAAAGAGATCAATGTTCTATGTCGGGAAATTAGATACAACAATAAACCAGAGGACAGTAAGTATACACCAAATGATAGTCATCATGTTTAGGTACCATATATACATCCGCGTTATTACAGAACCGTTGTTTATGTGCCAATAATTATATTTAATAACCTGATTCCAGGTCGGATGTCAATGATAACCATTACAGTCCTATTAATTGAAATAGATGTGAATCTATTCTACATGTATGACATATATATGGTTCAGTACGGAGTTACATTAGTACTTGTTAACACACAGAGAATGAACTTTTAAATGACATCACTATATATATGATGTCCGTAGTTAGAAACACAGTTATTCCTCACAATGAATCGGAAACGTAATCAAAGTTCCATGTGTAAGTTCTGTGTTGCATGCTGAGATGTGACCTCTTTGAAGCTTAGCATTTCACAATTTAAAGTGATCA
Organism: Siphonodentalium dalli; assembly: GCA_032622095.1. Taxonomy (NCBI): domain Eukaryota; kingdom Metazoa; phylum Mollusca; class Scaphopoda; order Gadilida; family Siphonodentaliidae; genus Siphonodentalium; species Siphonodentalium dalli. The sequence goes on from CP136062.1 coordinate 154,639,392, forward strand.
TAAGTATTCCAGTCTGAGTATCAAGCTTAAAAAGATCCCCATGAAGACCACTATATATAGTTATGTAGTACTGAATGTCTAGTTTCATGAGTTATTATTGGCGATCTTGGTAATGCGCTCATCAAAATATGATATGTAAACACTTGAAGTCACTACTTACTAGGGACCCTCGAGACGAATTATGTCTCTACTGCAATCTCATGGATGTGTGCTTCAAACAGAACAATGCCTTTTGTCCAATCACATTAATGTGTGGTGAATATTCTGACATAAAATAGCATCGTGAAGAAAATGTAAATATTTTATAGATATTCGCCGCCGATTGTCAAATCGAATATGAATCAAATACTCAGGACTAATCAAATATTATTTCAAATAATGAATATTCGCACGACCCTAATTGATAGATAACTGATATTGAAGTATCAAGTTTGAATTGTTACCACAGATCCCGGACATAAAATTGGTAATAACACTAAATGTAGAAGACAAGATTCCTCATTCCCAAAATGTAACATTTCTACATGTCCTCAAATCCAGAAAAATACGAAAACAAAACATAGCAATGAAACATACTCAAATTCATATACCTTGAATAATTCCCTTCATTTTGGTATATGAATCAACCATGTACAGCTAGCGACAGTGGATATATCTTCCATGAAATCATCGGTCACAACTGGAGACTAGACAAAAAAAGTGGTCAAACAAGACTTTGTCCGATCACGTGACAGATCATAATGTTAATAATATTAACTCTTCCATGACTGGAGCTTCCTGATATTTTGCGAAAACCCTGTGCCAATGCATTCTCTTATATATGTGAGGCTCCCATAGGGAGCCTCGCATATACAAGAGAATACATTGGCCTAACAATATTTACCTTGACCTTGTAAGCTAGGTCATTCTCTTATATATGCGAGGGTCCCTATGGGAGACTCGCATATATAAGAGAATACACTGGCAGAGGATCTTTAATACTGCATTAGCACAGCTCCAGTCATGAAAGGGTTAACAAAGAAATATATCGATACAGCCCTGAAATTCCTGGTATATTTCTCTTTATTTTGACCTGGATTTTATATGTAGATCCAGCGCTAGTGGAGATATTTCCCATGAAACCATTGGAGATTGATGAAAGAAACAAGAGTCTTGTTCGACCTCTTTTTTCCCCAGTCTCTGATGGTTTCAGGGAAGATAACTCCACTATCGCTGAATGAACATGGTTGATCCATATATCAAAATGCTGGGAATCATTGGAATCATATGATTACTCAACCATTAAATTGTATTGTTGCTCATAGGCCAGGGGAAGTCATAATGTAAAGTGAAATTTTCCTGACATTCCAGAAAGTTAAGAGGTTAAATGTTGCCAATAAATGCTACTGACATTGCACAGAGGTTAATATAAGTGAATATTGCCCTGACAATCCGTCCTTTTTTTTTTTATAGATATCCATCTGTGTTGTGTTTTCATGAATCTACATATCTTTTTGTTAAGATTTACTTTGTTGAACTTTTGAAGTGTCAATAAAAGAATGTTACATCAACTTTTGTTTCAATTCTATTTCTTATCACATGTATATTAAAGCCCGCAAGGTCTTCGTAATAAGACCCTGCGAATTGATTTGTTTCGATGAAATTCAAAATTGTTTGTCCGATCTGATTTGATTTGAAATCGGCTGTCCTGATTCAAATTTTATCGAATCATTTCTGCCATGTGTGATAATGAATGCGGGTTTACAGGAATTGTGGGTCACAAGGAAACTACAAAATCATTCAGGAAACCTCGCCTGGAGTCTCCGCTCCATATTGTACCACAGTTCACTATTCAGAATGACAAAAATGGCAGATATCAGTAAACCATACAGAGACTTGCGATGTTTGCCAAACATGCTTGAGTTTAGTGTGCCTGTCATTTGCAGAATGAGGTCCCCAGATAGTGAATTTAGTGATGCTATCCCGCATAGCCTGCTAGCATCACCAAATTCACCCTCTGGCGACCTCATTCTGCATGGCCTAATATGCTATGGGAGACATAGACTCAAATTGAAGTTCCCAAATGGTGAATATTGTGATGTACACCCATTGGGAACCTCGATTATGCAAATGTCGTCTGCCAATTTGGGGATATAGAGAAACTAAACTAAAAAAGAAATGGAATATATGTGAAGAAGTATCTATAGAAAATTGAAAATAAATAAACTTTCCAGAGAAGATGAGGCCTAAGCAGAATGAGGTCCCCAGAGGGTGAATTTAGCGATGCTAGCCCACTATGTGGGATAGCATCATTAATTCACCATCTGGGGACCTCATTCTGCAAATGTCAAAGTTCAGAAGTTTGGTCACCAGGCCTGATATTATCATGTCACCTGGTTGGATCGACCAATGAGGACGCTCCGTTGGTAGAAGCATATCAGGAGACATGGGGTCGTCATCTTTGTAGCCCGTCCCATATGGAATCCATATGGGACGGGCTAGGTTCCCATATGGGGTCGATGTCCGCCATTTTGTTTTTCATGGAACTCTGCCGCCTCGGGTATATTTTCGGTGTATTTTGGCACCAAGAAAAGGGATAACTGTCGGAAATCAAGTTCTGTTAATTTAAAGACATAGTACCATATACCAAAACCTGCATGTGATATATTTGAGAAATTCTAAACACTCATAAATTAACTATCAAACTCAAGTTTGTTGTCCTGCTTCTGGTGATTAGCCATTGACTCAATGCGTTGACGTTCAACGCCCATGACGCGTCACTGTGACGTTACACAAGTTAATAGCCATAGACAAAAAATTTACTTACTGGCAGGTAATCAACTTCGTATAAGTAATTCAAATTCTCACACGGAAAACATGATATGTGGGTGACATGATAAAATCGTTACAGGGCTCGTTGTTGCCGGCTACGGTGACATATGAGGCTCAGCGAGATTAATATCTTATAATATGGTACGGCACAATTGATGAATGAGGTCCCCAGAGGGTGAATTTAGTGATGCTACTCCACACAGCAGGCTATCATCACTAAATAAATCCTCTGGGGACCTCAATCTGTCTTAGGCCTCATCTTCTCTGGTAAGTGTCTACATGTATATTATCAAATTAACCCTACCGTGACTGCAGCTGCCTGAAATTTTGCAAAATACATTGGCCTAGCTAACAATATTTACCTTGTAAGCCAGTGCATTCTTGTATATATACGCGGCTTCCTACGGGAGACTCACATATATAAGAAAATGCACTGGCACATGATCCACTTAAAATTCTCGAACCTAATTCCATTCCGGCATGTAGCACCCCTCACGACAAAACCCAAATTAATATAGTAATTTACATGCAAATTTAATGTAGTCCTTCGATCTTCATTATAATGACCTTAATCAACAAGATCACCAAATGTCCAATTTGTTTACCGCGCACACCAATAAGTCATTCAATTTATAATTCTCTGACAAATCCGAAATATGCCGTATAAATAATTTAATACATGTACTAGTGCCGAACTATAAGGCCAAAACTCTGAAGATATTCGTTAAATTTATCGCAGAAGGAGCTCATTGTCGGTACGTCATCTTCGGAAATGCAATGAGGTACTGCCTGTCCATTGTCAATGGGTTAAGATGTCATGCCATCCGCTTAGCCAGTGAGCAAGTAGATAGGGCCGAACACATGGAAAAACTCAGGTGTCTTGACCCAATTTAGGGTTAATCCATTCTGATCAGTGGTGATGCTTCAAAAAATATTAACTCAGCTAAGTTTTAAATTAGATAATAGCTTCAAACTGCATGCGGCCTCGATCGATTCATTCGCTGAAATAATGTACTGTTTTCAGCCATTATCCTCAATTATACTATACATAAAATGGTAGAATAATCGTATTCCAATAACAATTTCCTATATGTTGATTAATGTAGAGCTTGAGCTGCATGTTGACCCCCCCCCCCCCCCCCCCCCCCCCCACCAGATGGCCACCAAAATTGAATATCTGACCTGGTCATTTTAATATCCGTCAGTTTCTGCTGTTTGGAACTGATTGAGAATTATTACTTTATTTTGTGTTTTTCATAGTAACTTATTTTTGGGATTCTTGTCATATTTCAACAAGAAATGAACAAAACTGTGTTATGTAAATGATGCATACCATTACCCATAAATATTCCGTCATTGAAACCAAAATTGTTACTTTGGCTGAAAATGGCTGCCAAAATATGGAAAATTGTAGATATTGCCAAAGCGTGACCTGCAATCACTAACAAGTTTTGGTTGATGAATACCATGTGCTATTCTGCCTTAAATCCATTAGAAACTAACATGTCTGATTCAATGTGGTTAATTGTTAGTATTGTAACCACTGACATTACCAGAAATATTGGATTTTCCCTGATTTTACTCTCAAAAACTTGACATAAATATCGGCGAAAATTCACTTTTCAGGTTTGGTCTATTTTCTAAAGTAAAATATAACTAACTTTGGCATGAAAGGTGTTTATTGTTTTGATCTATTTTAAATGTGTCACTAAGGTTTTTATAGAGCAAATTACTCAACATGGCTTCCAAAATGGCAACCAAATTTTTCACATATGTCTGGAACATTATTCTCTGCTGTTCCAAATAACAAGAGGGAGGTCTTTACATATTGTGGTCCCTCTGAGATCCTTTTCAAGTTCTCTCCATTTCCTTTCAAAAACATGGCCAAAATCCCAAAAGACGTTTTCGGCACAATTCCACACTGCATATTTTAAAATTAATTGTTCATGCTTCATAAGGTACTGGGACAACCAGAATAGAATATTTATTTGACATTCGATTAACTATGATGTATAATAACCATGTGAGTCACACTTTGCTACCGTTTCGGAATAGCAGATAATTATGTTCCGGGTATATGTAAAAACATCAACATTTTACCCAATTTAGTTGCCATTTTGGAAGCAATCTTGAGTAATTTGGTCACTAAACACCTTATTGTGACACATTGTAGATATATCAAAACAATAAATACCTTCCATACCAAAGATAGTTACATTTTACCGATTTTGTTTTGTAAGCAAAAATCCAATATTTCTTGTACAATAGTAACAATTAACCAAAGTGCATCAGTCATGTTAATATTCAATGTATAAAAGGCAGCATAGCCAATTGCATTCATCAACCACAACTTATTCATTGCCCCAATAATCAGTTAATATAAAAAATACAAAATAAAGACACAATTCTCAACCAGTTCCAAACAGCAAAAACTGATCTAGAAGATATTAGTGAAAAAACGTCATATATTCCACTTCCGGCTGCCATTTTGGCGGCCATTTTTAATATATGAAATTTATAAATAAGGAGTACTCAATTATCAATAGAATGACATATCTCACGACTTAATACCTCATATACTTCCTGAGTAATTGCGAATTAAAATTTACCAGGTCAGATATTCAATTTTGGCGGCCATCTTGGATTCAATGAGCGATAACTATAGAAAGCTCCAATAGCCAGATGTCAAACAACCGGCAAATTGGAGGACTGATATAGTTCTACAAAGGTATCATAACCACCACAAATCCGCATAGGGGGGTCTACATGCAGCTTACGGTCCAATGGATCCACCGTGTTCGGTCTGCGATTCCAAACTGACTGTCTGAAGTCCTTGCATTCACAGATGTGTTCATTTGGCTTCTGTTAACACTGTGTCCGACGATAGAGAAATAGTATTGCAATGTATTCCAGGCTAACTCTGAACGCGAAATTCCCATTTCTGAAAAAGTTTTTGAAATCATATATGGTTTATAACTGGTGTTCTTCCTCTCAAAGCTCCGTTAGCTGATATGGTTATATCCTTGCAGCAGAATATTTTATGGAATCTGATCTTGACGACCCGTATTTTGAATGCATATATGATGGGGTTCACGATACCGTTGATGTGGGCGATGCCGGCGAAGTAGTATATGAGGTTGCCCTTCTGTAGAGGAGTCATGTCACCAAGGCGTCCGTCCGCTTCCAACATCAGCATTACAGCTGAAATATTATAGTATAATATAATAATATATTGCGACACATAAGATATGATAATACGAAGAAGCGTTGAAAATTTACATGATTTAATTGGCGAAGAATATTCTGTTATTTCGAACATTGTATCAGTCCGGGTAAGTGGCAAAACCTTTAATACTCACAGAACAATTGGTTCACGCATTCATCACCAGCAGGCTGGACTGCTGCAACTCATTACTATACGGATGTAACCAATTTCTTATTGACAAACTTCAAATAGTTCAAAATTGTGCAGCATGAATGATTACACGCACAAAGAAATGTGATCACATTTCCTCAGTTCTTGAAAATTTGCATTGGCTATACCCATCAGACATTGGGTCGATTTTAACATGCTACTATAGTTGTCTACAAATCCTACTATAAGCTAGCACCATCCTACCTGGCTAAATTGATCGCACAATATGTGACCCGCCATATCAAATCCAGTCGTAAGTCGGGATTTGTTTTACCCTGTGCCAATGCATTCTCTTATATATGCGAGTCGACCATAGGTCGCCTCGCATATATAAGAGAATGCATTGGCCTAACAATTTTTTATATTTTTTTTTAATAAATGTTTCTTACATTTTTTAGGACATAAAATAAAAAAAAACATCTATTTCCCTGCAGGGAGCCCCACACATATATAGAAGCATATAGAAGAGTGTCGTCTGCTCATGTTTGTCCGGGGCTCTGTGTGGGTGAAATTATAATATTGTTAAAGAATACAAGAACAAATTATTAAAATTGTAAAAAATTGTTAGGCCAACATTCTCTTATATATGCGAGGCGACCTATGGTCGACTCGCATATATAAGAGAATGCATTGGCACAGGGTTAAAAAATCCAGACTTACGACTGTATTTGATATGGCGGGTCACATATTATTTGAACCGGCCTCTGCTCTAAGGTCTGGAAATGCGTGCAATCTTGTATAGTACTGAACCCTGGTGACCTCAAAACCTGCAACGATCGCGCATTTTCGGTAGCTGGGCAATTTATTTGGGACCAACTACCCATTCTATCAAACCTGCTCTATAGATATATTTCGGTATTTAAATCGGCCCTCAAGACTCATCTTCCTAATTGCTTTCACGCCTATAAGGACAAGAAGGCCCGATCACATAAACCGCAGTATTATACTTCCATGGTGTAACCAAGGAAGTATATTGTTTTTATATTACATGGGACAGTTTTACGTTTAATTGGAAATACCCGGAAACCAATGACAGTAGAGACGTGAAATCTCTAGCGAATATAAGCATTTAAGGTCCAAAGAAAATAATGGTATCCGGATTTCGACCCAACATTTCTTTACGGAGTTATGGCCCTTTTGCGATTATTTTTCATTGTTATTATTATTATTATTATTATACTGGACACTTTTGCAATCACTATTACTCGGAAATTATAAAGACTATAGCACACTGACTGTACGTGTGTTGGAGCCAAAGAGTCGTTTATTATTATTTTTTTTAATAAGTTCAGCGGAAAAATCGCGAATCTAGATTTTTATATTTTGACCACTTAGTCGGATTCCTTATGTCATTTTGCATTTTTGGTTTGTTAAAAGCGATCTGAAAACGGATTATGTATGCCTAGTAGGTGTGTTTTCAGGATTCACTTGTTTCCATTCTTTAATTTTGGCGGGACGACCTAAATCGGGGTGAACATAATTTAGAGAGCGTTTCGTATTTACAGAAAACGATAGATGGTGCCATTTGGCGTATGGTGATTGGTGCGATTTGAAACTTCTCCAAACTACTAGATATGACCGTTAAATGTATTTTTGAAAACTTTGATGTGATCGGTTCATTCTTGTTGGCTACAGTTGTGATCAAAATTTAACACTGAGCCCTATGGAGATTGTAGTAGTGTAAACATATTTTTATTCCCAAATCCAAACATAATACACATAATACACAAATGACATAAATATACAACATATAAGAGATAATGTATGGAAATGAGGATCAGACAACAAGCCCGAGGGCTTATATGAAGTCTTCTCCTCTTTTGCGACATGCCCCTTCCCCAATAAGTGAGGGAGGGGTATCGATCAGACGGGAAATAATAGAAATAATATTTTTTAAAGGAGAAGTAACTAAGTTGGGATGGACACAGCGGAAGATAGTGTTAGGGATAGCAGGAGGCAGAGAGAGAAGAGAGAGAGAGAGTGAGAAAGTAGAGGGGACAGAGTTTTCAATAATTTATTTGCTGCGTGATGAAAATTATGCTCGTAGTAATATGCATGCGTCAGGCTTCATGGGAGGGGGTCAATCGCAATGGCCAATTCCTATTTCAATGGGGTTCACTGCGAATATTGCTGTATTCTTCATGTAGAATCAGTTCACGTATATACAGGATAGTGACAAGTAAGTAACTTACAAAATAATCGTTATCGGAAGACATTTAGTACTACATATATAATGGGGAACATCGTAGTACTTTGGATAAATGGCGCCATTTTGCGTATTATGATACGCGCGTACTGATATTCCTAAAAAAAACAAAGTATGAAACACAGACGTAGTTTTAAAAAGAATGGATGTGATCAGATGATTCTTGCTGGGTACAGTTGCGATAAAAATTTAACACTTAACCCTATGGAGAATTTCGTGTTATGCTCAAACGTTGATTGTAATATCACTTATTGGCAATCGTACGCAACTATATATGTGGACTAACACTAGTGTTTGACCCACTGTAACTATCCGTGATTTAATAGATACAATATATGATATAGTTATGCATCAAGATACAGTAATTGGCAAAAGTAAGTGTCACCTATGCAATTTATCGGCCCCTTAACCGTTTGATGTGGTATAATTGGTGCTGTAGGGTGGCCCCAAGATATACTGAATGTCGTGGGTGCCCAATGTGACCACCCCCCCCAGTACGGTGGCAACTTTGGATCGGGTTGGTGAAAGGGGTGATTACTTAATTTGTTTTACGGACCACCCTACAACACCCTTTATCTCAAATCGCCGTGGCTCATGCCAAGATGGTGGACAACTACAACCAGGTCATCTCTATCCGCTTCCATTACAACAATGGGACTGACGATCGTATATCACAATTAGTTATTTCGTGGCAACGAATTAGTTATTTCGTGGAAATAAAAAAAATATTCCCGTGTCCTTAAAGTTTTGACTGACACTTACATAAATATGACTCGCAGAATTGTTAGCACACAACTCCGTATTATGCGGTACTTCGTCCTGGCAATAAACATTAATTTTGTCAATTGATGAAAAAACAACATCAATCAATTTTACAACGAAATCCTGAAACTTTAGTCATGATAAACATTACATTTGTAGAATAGTGGACATTATCACTGAAGCACGTGATTGTGATGTATATGATTGATGTGAACCACATTTTTATCAACTATTGTATCTGGTGCCCTGACTACATTGCAAGTTAATTTGGTAAAATCACATGTAGTTTGGGGTGCGGAGGATCACATATTGTTTCGTATCTACCCCCGTGCGCATGGCCTGAATAGTAATACTGCTGAATTGGGTTTTATCCCATGGTTTTTGGGAACTAAATTTCCCAGATCCACAAAACTGGTCGTTGGTTACCCAGGTTCGCTGAAACTGATATTTTCATACCCAAGTTTGGTTCTTGTACATATATCATGTTGATCTATTATCTGTATTGTTTTCCAGAGCAAACTAAAAATCAAAATATAAAACAAATCAAGTGTACCATTAAATGTTACCGTCAACATAGAAATACTAAGAATAGATAATATATTGGCGCCTGTCATTAGTACCAAACATTCATAATGTAGTGATAGTCTTTAAATACAAATTTTCTCTCAGCCAAGAAACAACCTCAAGTCTGATCATCTCTGGAAGGTAGTACACATTGTATCTCTCAACACTGATCACCACGTAAATACGTTTGTACCGTCATCTTGAGTACACTTGTATTATTATATTGTGTTGGGAGGGGTGCTTCATAAGTTGCAAAAACTTGTGCACCAATTCCTTTTGTAGATTATGCAAATAAAATATGTTTCAAGTAAAAAAAACAAAAGTAAAAAAACAAAAAACAGGTTGAGTATATACGTGGTGCCTTGTGTGGATGGACGGGAATCAGCGTGATGTTGCTTCTAATTATTATAATGCTTCTATAAGTCAGAGAGTGTAAGTTGTGTTTTGACTAGAAAATAATTATGTAGCATATACCCGTCTATTTTGATCTGGATAATATAATAAGCAATCTAATCTGTATACCTGATATGACTGCATAACTGTATAATAGGCCCCATCTGATCTTTCAACCATGATCCCACCCGATTCGACATTTTCTGGATATAATCACAGACGCGTAAGTATTCACCCTCCAAATAGTAAAAGAAATAAATATATGGATACGTTCTTACCGTCAGCAATACGCGCATGGAATAATATACCTGTCTCAATAAAAGCATCATCAACCGTGGAAGAATTCAAGCGTCTTCTGAAGGTCGGTCATACTAATTTAGCTAAGTTTTATTATCATAGTCACTCTCGTAGAGGCCAAGTATATCACACAAGAATGAGACTGGGTGTAGCCATCTGAACAAAGATCTTGTTGTAAATTACGTAAGAGATTCCACATTTTGCTCTTGTGGAGAATTTGTAGTTGAATCCGCGTACCACTTTCTTTTGCAATGTCCCCAATATAGTCAAATTAGAGCTGATATGATAGCCGCTCTACCATTTTCGCGAGCAAATGTGAACATTGATGTCCTATTATATGGGTCTAATGAGATGTCCGATGAAACAAATTCTATAATATTTGAAGCTGTACAACTGTTTATTATCCAAAGTCGACGTTTCGATAATGTGTGAGCTCTGTGCGCAGGGGTCGTGTATGTGAACATGAGGTGCATAACTTGTATGTATAAATATGTAAGTCGCGTTTCTGCACATTGTGTTCGGGCATATCCGTCTGTCTGCCCACGGAGTGCATGCTCAACCGTGCTGACCTTGGCATATTAATGGACTTACTACTGATTGTACTTACATGTACTAATTGTATCTAGATTATATTGATAACCACTACAAGTATAACAATTATCCTAATATATACTTATTTTCATGCATCATCTCTCCTGGGTGCCGAGACGTATTTGGGGTCTAATTCCGTTTCTTTATTGTACAATACACCATGATTTAACGCCATAATGCAAAATTTAGATTATGACTGAGGGATTATTGTATACAGCATTTATCACACTTCTTTTCTACCTACTTTATTATCTTTATTGTCTATTTCATAATCTTCTCCCTTCTATCACTCATCCATCTTTCTGATCCCTGCACTCGCTTAACTAACTTCCCAACATTTATTTGAAAACACAGAACAATATTCAAATTCCCGTCCTCTTTACCCTGTAGCTATCTGTATTGACACTCGGGGTAACATTTTTGGAGGAAAGGATTTTTATAAAAGCCATAGGCTCATGGCTTGTTATCTAATTCTCATTTGAACTATGTTTTTTTTCTCAATATGTATAATTGTCAATGTGATGTTCTGTTCTTTTGTTCAAATAAATATTGTTTACACTAACTGTATAATACTGCATGCATGCAATGACTACTTTTTGGCGATCGTTTTGCGCTCACCGAAACTACTGTCAACCTTCGGGTGCACTAAGAGCATTACGTCCTCTGATCTGAGATGCAAGGGTGGTACATACGCACATATCTTATCATTGAGGTATTGTGGTGCAGAGTTTTTGATGATTTGTAAGTCATTGTGAGTACCTTGAACTTAATCCGCAAGGAAGCGGGAAGCCAATGCAGTGTGAATATTGTCGGGGTAATGTGATCTTTACGTTGGATCTTACACACCACTCTGTCCGCGGTGTTTTGTATTCGCTGCATTCTCGACATTTGTTTTGGTTAACACCGTGCATCAAAGATTTTCCGTAGTCCAAACGGCTAGTGGTGAACGCATGCACTAATACTTATGTGTCATATCTGATCAGATACCGCCGTATTCGACTGATATTACGCAGATAATAATTTTCTGACAGGCAGAGTGTGGTTATATGTCTGTCCATTGTATGATTATTATCGAGGTGAACACCAAGGTTTCTTATTGAAATCTTTGGTGTTATTTCACACCCACTGCCAAGAACAGAACTTACTTCTACCATGGAACGTGGAGTCGTGATGAACATCAGTTCTGTTTTATCACTATTGAGTTTAAGAAAGTTAAAAGTCATCCACTGCTTAATGTCGTTAACACATCACTGAAGTCGTTCAACTTGCTACCGATTGACTATGAAGATCAGCGCGATCGAAGGATAAATACAACTGAATATCGTCAGCGTAACAATTGTAGCTGATTCCGTTCTTCTTGATAACATCGAAAAGTAGCGTCATGTACAAATAGAATAAAATGGGCCCGAGCATCTAATATATCGTAGAAGACATGATCTGGAGTTTGATTCCTCAATAATTTGGTTCGAAATATGTTCAAAATCGCGACTATTCCTGTTCGGGTTGTCTTACAGATCTGATCAATACTGTCACCCGAGTTATTGGGAATTATTGGAAACATCTATTCATGATGCATTAGACATAACTGAAAACATTATACTAACCGGGGATTACAATTCAAATCTCCTTGATCCGGCCTCAAAATTAAATGATATAATCAACTTTTACACCCTCAAAAACGTAGTCACGTCCCCAACAAGAGTTACTCAAAGTTCTCAAACACTATTGGACCCTATAATTATTAACGGCGATTTTAATCTGCAAGATGCTGATACCATAGATTTGGAAATTTCTGACCATTACGGTGTCTATGCGACCCTCTGTTATGATAATAATCGCACATCCTCTTTTAAAAGACAAATCTGGGACTATAAACACGCTGACTTCGAAAGGGCGGGTAATCTGATAAACGACCTGAAATGGAATAATCTTCTTCTCCCCCTTGAATTAAATGAAGCTGCAGAACTGTTCACTAAAACATTTCTCGATATTATGTACAAATGTATCCCATTTAAACATGTCACCATCCGAACAAATGATAAACCATGGTTTAATTCAGAAATCCGCAGACAGATAAGACGAAGAGACAGGTTGAGATCGATTGCTATTAAAAAAAATACCACAGAAACATGGAAAAAATTTAAACAATGTCGAAATCATATCAATAACATGAAGAAATATGCTAAGGCACAATTTAATGAAAATTTAGAAGAACGCATTAGTACATCTGATTCAAAAGACTACTGGCAATTAATTAATTACCTCCTCAACAAGAAAAAGACAACATTAATTCCCCCGCTGTATATAGCCTAGAAGGTGGGGTAAAAATGGATTCTAAATCATACGAAATTAACGATTTTGAAAATGCACAAATTCTAAACAAAAGATTCATTTTAAATTCCTCACTTGCTGATTCAAGAAAATCATTACCCCCGTTGACCTCTAAAACACAGAATATACTGACTGAAATTCCTTTCGAAATGCAAGAGGTAATTGATGTTATACTAGCTTTGAAAACAAATAAGGCACATGGACATGATGACATAAGTGCTAAAATGTTACGCTGTACTGCACAGCAGATTGCTTTACCGTTGTCATTACTATTTAAAAAATCTCTGGAGGTTGGAATATTCCCGTCTTCTTGGAAAAATGCAAATGTTATACCAATATTTAAAAAAGGGGACCCCGCTGATAGTGCCAATTACAGGCCGATTTCATTGTTACCTTGTCTGGCCAAAGTATTTGAAAGATTGGTCCTAAAATATGTTTCCACTTTTTTTAATGAAAATAATCTTATTTACGAGCATCAATCTGGCTTCATGGCCGGTCACAGTACAGTTTATCAACTAATTGATATATATATCACCACCTTTGCCAGAACCTAGATAAATTTCTGTACACGTGTTCCATATTTTTTGATATTTCGAAAGCATTCGAAAGGGTCTGGCATAGGGGGCTAATATATAAATTGCAGCAATATGGGATTGCAAGAAAACTTCTGAACTGGTTTCAAGATTACTTAGTAAATAGACGACAAAGAGTCCTGGTAAACAATACTTACTCTAAATTTGAAATTATACCATCCGGAGTGCCACAAGGGTCCATAATGGGGCCTTTTCTCTTCTTAATTTATATAAACGATCTGCCCAACAATCTCTGCTCTAAAGCTCGAATGTACGCCGACGACACCTGCATCACTGCTTCTCACTATGACCTACCATCCCTAGCTAGACAACTCAACAATGATCTCGAAATCGTATCACAATGGGCCAACAACTGGCTAGTAAACTTTAACCCAGCAAAGACCAAAGCTATGTCATTTTCCCTAACTAACAGGACCAGGCCCCAAAACTATTTTTCGAAAACCAAGAAATAACCTTCATTAAATCGCATAGACACCTCGGTCTCGATATCCAAGCAAATTTAAATTGGAATGATCACATTGAAAATATCTGTCGACGAGTATCAGGAAGACTATCCCAACTCAGAAAATTTAAATACTCAGAAAATTTAAATACAGTATCGACAGAAAGACGCTTGAAAAAATCTACAATACTTATATTTTGCCTATAATGGACTATTCTGATATTGTCTGGGCGAACGCACCAAAATACTTGACTGATAAACTTGAAAGACTTCATAAAGAAGCTGCCAGAATTGTAACAGGACTAAACCGATCGGTACCCGATAAAGACCTACTCCTTGAAATCGGCTGGCCCACGCTCAGTAATAGACGCGAACATCATCAGTTACATTACATATATAAAATTACTAACAACCTTGCACCCAACTACTTATCAACTATCTTACCTCCTCGTGCTGGAAATGTCTCGAGATACTCAAAGCGGAACCCTGGAAACTTTTATTGTTACTTCTGTCACACAGAACATTTAAAAAAATCCTTCCTACCCTTTATGACACAATCATGGAATAAGCTTCCAATTATCGTAACTGACACGTTTAACCTAAAAGAATTTAAGGTCAATCTTAGTTTTATAGATTTGACCCTAAAACCACCTCCTTATTTTCAAACTGGGAGTCGGAAAGAAAATATAATGCATTCTAAAATTCGCAACGGTTGCAGTGAACTTCGCTTAGATATGTATGATAACTTTATAGCCGAAAGCCCGGTGTGTAATTGTGGCACAGAGATCGAGGATGCCTTTCACTTCTTTTTCGAATGTCCATTGTTCCGACCGCAAAGAACTAAATTATATGATAGACTAGATGAGTATGCTTTCACAATAGTAGACGTAAACCACTTCCTCAGAGGCGCCCCAAGCATTCCACAGCATCGAAACCAGCTACTCTTTTACATGGTACAAAAATATATATCAGAAAGTAAACGTTTCACTTAACGCAGCCTGCTTAACGAAGAAAAATCGTAAACAACTTACGGCACGGCATGTCATGATATCTACAGGAGAGGACCTCAGGACCGGTATAACATCAATCACCAGACATCATCATCATCAACATTCTTATTATTACATGTACATTATATCTGTTATTCATCTTGTTTAAACATTTGTGTAAATATTGTCGGGAGAGGGGCCACCTTAAGTTGTTATAACTTGTCCCCCAATCCATTGTAAACTGAGTTACAATAAATATGTTTAAACCATCCCTGAGGAAAACGTACCATACTTCAAAGTAAAAACATCCGACAAAGAATCACCTATTTTCACACATTGGGTTCTGTTAATAGGGAAAGAACAGAACCATTGCAGTGCTGTAACACTATCTCAAATTTCAGATAACCGACCGAGCAGCGTATTATGATCTATCGTATCGAAGGCAGTCGATAGATCCAATCGAATCAAACATGCCAATTCACCACGATCCAACGCACGCAAAATATCATCTTTGACAGAGATGAGAGCCGTTTCTGTACCATGTTCTGCTCGGTATGCAGACTGGAAGATTTCGTACAGAGAATTTTCCGCGAGATGGTCATTCAGCTTAGACAACATGATTCTTTCTTATAGACTTTCGATAAGAAAGGCAAATTAGAAACCGGTCGATAGTTTTTTTTTAGCTCTTCGTGTTCCAGGGAAGTCTTTTTCAACAACGGTTTAACAATGGCATGTTTGTACTCGCGTGGCACATCTCACGAAGACAGTGGTGATTTTGGTGATCGGCAATACAAGATAATCAACACATTTACGCAGGATCTCCATCGGAATTGTATCTAATTCATCTTTGTCCGTGCCTTTAACCCTTTACCCAACAGAAGGGCCCTGTGCCAATGCATTCTCTTATATATGCGAGTCGACCATAGGTCGCCTCGCATATATAAGAGAATGCATTGGCTTAACACATTAAAAATTATAAAATTGTTAAAGAATGTAAGAAAAAATGGTAAAAAGTGTTAAAAAAAAGATTTTGTTTAGGCCAATGCATTCTCTTATATATGCGAGGCGACCTATGGTCGACTCGCATATATAAGAGAATGCATTGGCACAGGGCATAACTGTAACTATCACAATGTGGTCAAGGAGCCGGTTCCAATGATATCCATATTTGTATGGTTCTATTGAGACATACCGAAGATATTTTAGGCTGTTGAAGTTTTATTTGGCCGGTTTTGGCCGGTTTGTTGGGTAAAGGGTTAAAATAATGGTTTTAACGTCCTCTTCTGTCACTGGCCGAAATGAATCCATGCCATCACCTGTAAACGATGTAGCATTCGGACTGCCTTGTCGTGTGTTGGTCAGAGAGTTAAGCTGTGTACGGATGCCATCAATATTGTCCACAAAGAAGTGAATGAAATCTACCCTTTGAGTGCCAGGGGCCGATATTATCGGCCCTAAACCTACACAATAAGTCTGTTAAAGAATATAATAAAATATATTAAAATTGTAAAAAATTGTAAAAAAAACAAACAATTTTAGGCCAATGCATTCTCTTATATATGCGAGGCGACCTATGGTCGACTCGCATATATAAGAGAATGCATTGGCACAGGGTATATGGGTTGATACAAAAATCGGGCCTGGCACTCAAAGGGTTAATAAACGGTGATGTGATGACGACTTCTGCGGATTTACCGATGTTGACTTTGCCCCAACGAGACTATTCATCATTTTCTTCTGATCCTTCTCACACGCTAATACCTTGACGGTGTATAGTGCTTTAGCTTGGTCATCTCGAGATTTGTTTTCACCAACCAACACTGGTCTTTGTATATCTCATGATGAACCGTGAGGCCTAAATTCCGCCGCGTTCAATTTTGCGTCTTTGCGTTTTTAGAAGATCAATACCATTATTATACCAAGGTGCAGGTGAAGGCCGAACAACTGTCTGCTTTGTGATGATAGGCGAAATTCTATCCAGCAACGATACCATAGTTGACTTGACTTGAAACGTATTTTATTTGCAAATAATACAAAAGGGATCGGGGCACAAGTTTTTTCAACTTATGAAGCCCCTCTCCCAATACAGTCGATTTAGATACAAAATGTTTACAAGATGACAGCTGAACATATTTACATGTATGATTTTGTTATTTTATGGTGATTGGTGTAGTGCCTTCCACAGCATGTTGCTATAGTAGGTCCATAAGTGGGAGCCAGTAGATTACTAAACTGCGTAGTTGCTATATTTACCGGTGTACTTAGACAATTTATAGTCCTTCCTTGTGAATGTATTTTGTTTTAAATTCTGTTATCGAACGCTTTGTTGCTACAATATATTGCTGAATTTTCTGAATTATATCGAACAGTTTCTTATTACTTTGGGATGATATATATGGTATTTCGAAAAGAATTTCGTTAATGTTGAGAATTTGAAGGCTTTCGCGAGTCAATTTATTAGCGAGATCGGCTCGCTCAGACTGATACAAGGGGCAACTAAAGTAAAAATGAAAGGCATTTTCGGATGGATTTCCACAGATGCACACAGGGCTATCGGAGATATAATCGTTAAATATATCAGAGCGGAGTTCGCTACAACTGTTTCGGATGCGACAGTGTAGGATGCTGTTTTTTCGTTGTCCTGTGTAGAAGTACAGAGGAGGGGAAGGTGTCGAGGGGTCCAATAGATGCAAATTAGTTTTAAATATCGAAAATTGGCCAACGTCAGTGATTATTTTGGGAAGTTTATTCCACTCAGTGGTTGCCGACGGGAAAAAAGACTTTTTGTAATGTTCTGTATTACAGAAATATGAATAATTTGCCGGGTCGCCTCGAGTTGTAACCCGACACATCGTTTGCTCTAGGGTGGCAATGTAGATGCTAGATAAGATGGGGCTTGTTCGTTTACTATTTTATAGACTAGTTGCAGTTTGTGTATCTGTCGCCTTCTATCGAGAGAAGGCCACCCACTTCCTGCAGAACTGTGTTATTAGATGCAGAGCGAGTGATGCCACTGACAACCCGCCCAGCTTTAATGTGTAGTCGATCGAGTTTATCTAGGAGATATTGTGGAGCGCTGCCCCACACTACGTCTGAGTAATCAAATAGGGGTAGTATATACGTTTTATAGATAATTGCAATTATTTTTCTGTCAAGTTGGTACTTCAGGTGCCTTAGTTGAGCTAGTCGAGATGCAATCCGATTTACCAGGCCGTCGATATGGGCCTTACAATTGAGGTTTGACTGTAGTTCTAGACCAAGGTGTTTATGTGTGTCAACCAACGGTATTGTTTCATCAGCGAAATTAAGATCTGGGTGTTTTGTTGTCGGGGGCATTAATGAGAAGAACATTTCAACCGTTTTTGTCGGGTTAAAGCTGACCAACCATTTTCTGGACCATTCTATTCATAGCGGTTTCTAATAATTTGATGTCATAATGGCTGTTCGTAATGCAAGTGTCATCGGCATACATTCTAGTATCAGATTCTATGTTGTCGGCTAAGTCATTGACATCGACAAGGAACAGGAAGGGTCCAAGGATGTAGCCCTGTGACACACCGGAAGGGATGACCTCATATTCGGAATAAGCATCATTGACTAGTACTCTTTGTTTTCTATTGTTTAAGTAGTCTTCGGGCCAATATAATGTGTTTCCTTCTAAACCATAAGCGCTCAACTTATGAATCAGTCCCCTGTGCCAAACTCTTTCGAATGCTTTAGCGATATCTCAAAATATAGAACATGTAAATAGACCTTTATCAAGGGTTTGGCACAGGTTATGATATAAATCTACTAACTGATATATTGTGTTATGACCTGGGAGAAAACCATATTGATGGAAGTACAGGAGTTTGTTTTCAATAAAGTATTCGCTCATTTGTTTAAGAACCACTTTCTCGAAGATTTTTAGCGAGGCACAGCGAGGCACGGTAAAAGGGAAATTGGGCGATAGTTTTTCGAACCAGCAGGATCATCTTTCATGTAAATACCATAGTTTTGTTCAATATTTTCGAATCTGTAACACCGGTAACCAAATCAGTTGTCCAAAGACCTTCCATGAAATTTCTAACGGTGTCATCATTGAGTCTGCTGAATCCCAATGCGAATATACGAGTATAACCGCGCAGAAAACGTAAAAAAACGCCTCTTCCGCGCGGCATGAGGTGCGATACATGCGCGATTCGCGCGGCAAACGCCGTGCGAAAGACCCTTAGTCAACCCTGGTCAAGTTGTCCTGCCAATGTGCTGTGATGCTAGTGGGTCCTGCTAATGTGCTATGGTTCTGGTGGGTCCTGCTAATGTGTTATGATGCTGGTGGGTCCTGCTAATGTGCTGTGATGCTAGTGGGATCTGCTAATGTGATATGATGCTGGTTGGTCCTGCTAATGTGCTATGCTGCTGCTGGGTCCTGACAATGTGCTATGGTTCTGGTGGGTCCTGCTAATGTGTTATGATGCTGGTGGGTCCTGCTAATGTGCTGTGATGCTAGTGGGATCTGCTAATGTGATAATGACAACTTAGGAAAATAAATAACGGCACTTTTTCGTAACGGCATCAATTTGCCCTACCAGCATCATAGCAATGCAGCAGGACCCCAACATCACAACAAACTACCAGGACGACTTGACCAGGGGTGTTAATGGACCACCCGGTAAGTACGTTAGACCGAAGAATGTTCTCAAAGGATCGAGTGACGATACAAACCTATATACATATATATATACCCTGCCTCAAATATACGTATATAGGTTATACAGCATCGGGTTGCAGTATCGTACGCTATAGAATATGAAGCCAGCGTATATAATCGGCGTACACATAATCGGCATAATCACGGCACGATCTAAATGAAGATGAAAGCTACAATGTATAATATATATTCTGATGCAATTATCACAATATACCCCCCCCCCAAACATCATATATTAGACGAAAGTTCCAATTTTACTGTTAATATGTTGTTTTCACATAATTCTCAATAAATTAATTCAAAGTCTATATGAAATTCTGTCAAATATTATTAAAGTTATCTTCCGGACAACAAAGTAGTCAGCATATTCTAAGTCGAAAAGGTGGATGCATAACTCCGTCAGAAATGGTTGGACCGGACACAAATTCGAACTTAAAGGTACTCAATCCTCATATCATCAAGATACAACAACAACATTTCTTCAAAATACGTTTTAGTTATCAGAATCGATTAATTGCAACAAAATAATGCTAACAACTGTCAAATTTCCCAAAACGTGTTATTTATCAACATTTTGTTCAACGAAATATGGCCGTATTATCACTTAAGTATCACGAAATTTAGTCGTATTAACACTTGGTTTTAGAGTTATCCATCTTCATCCCCAATTTTGTCCGAGATCGTCCGTTTGACGACGTTTTTCTGGGCCACAAATAATTGCACATCTCGAGAGATAGCAAACTTCAAAAATCGATATCTGATCACTCTGAGCTTTGATGGGTGGGGTCCTCGACTCGAATCAAATATGTTTTACCCCCGAAGCCAAAGAAATCGTAATTTGGTAACGTTAATTCGGATAATGCATCTTTAATCGACACTTTCTCACATGCAGACCATGTAGTTTCCACCTGGTAAATGTCCTTTTGATAAGCATTGGATAAAAATAAAACTGACAACTATATTGCATTAGTATAGCAGTCGGATGGCTTTGAAGTTATATCTTGCATTTAACATAAAGTGAATCCAATTTACACTTGAACACAATGTGTTTGTCTGCTCCTATTGTTGCGTGTGAGTCATCGGGGATCCCCCTTTACCCACACATGTGGGTCATACACAAAGCAACACTGACATCTATGAAATCAGACAAGCACTAATACCTTTTTTATTAATGTATGAATTGTACAAAACCAATAACATTTGAAATATTTTAAAGTTATATAAATTGTGTGCACATTTAAAGTCACATGGCGGTTTCCGCTTCATAATACACCTCATAATATTCGCTTTTGAATTTTGCCTGTATTGAAATATGTCGATAAATATATGAACTACCTTTCTAGGGAATTTTATGTCCCAGAAAAGTAATACAAATACAACGTTGAGCACTGTGTTTCGGGTCCCAAACAAACAACAACCATATCCACTGCATGGAATAATTATGTGACCATACAAGTATTTATCAGATCATATGAAGCCTGTATATCGATATTTCGTGTATTTGTCAACCAATCGTATACCTCAATCCAACCAATCCAACCAATCGTATAGTCTGGTCGATAAACTAAAATTTTAGGGTCAACCTAGACAAAATTTGGACTAAGTTGGTTTCTATTCCATTTTGAAGAGGAATATATCCTCTATAACATATCCAAAATCCGCTAAAATCCGCTTTGAGCATTTTCTGTAATACAAGATGGCGTCCATGATGGCAGTTGGTATAGAAAAATCCTGAATTTCTGTGGTAGGTGCGCCAACAAATACCAAATTAGTAATAAAATAAAATTTACACAAACAATGCTTAGTCGTAAATCATGTCGGTAGAATGTCTGTCCAATATGGCCGCCAAAATGGACAAAATCGAATGAAATTTACAATTTGCGGAAAATTGAATAGCTGGTCATACAAGAACGAACATGCCCTCGAATTATACAAGGAAGAATGATTTCAGAATATAAGGGGAGCTATTAATAATAGTATGTAAGATTTCTCTCTAATGTATCTCGCGAGAGAGCAACCAAAAGCCAGGTCTCATACAACGATTAAAGGTACTCAACCCGTAAAGAGGGTCCCCATCTCAACAGATTCCAACAACAACAATCCGATCAGAGGGTCCTATATTACTATTTCTTTGGCTTTGGGGGTAAAAAATATTTGATACGAGTCGAGGAACCCATCAAACAAAGCTCAGAGTTATTAGATATTGATTTTTGAAAATTCTTATGTTCTCGAGATGAGTACTTATAACTGCCGTCAATTTGGTAACATGCTCGAGATTTTACGCCAAAATTCTATTCAAACAGACAAGGATGGATAACTCTATAATCAAGTGGTAATAATTGACTACGTACTGGGCCAGAAAGAATTCCCGATAATGAAAAATAATAGATTTCTAAAATCGATATCTAACAAATCTGAGCTTTGATGGGTGACTTCCTCGACTCGAATCAAATATTTTTGACCCCCGAAGCCATTGAAATAGTAATTGAGAGGAGTTTTATCGGGTTGAGTACCTTTAAATGTGGACTTTTTGGGCGCCAAGAAATAGAAGAATAACACAGTTTTATCTGTACTGTTTATCTTGAATCGTGTACTATATGTGTATTAAAACAGTTAAATGTGATCTAATAGGGATGTATTCATTGTGTGACCTTTTTAGAAGTAGAAATATATGTAATGAAAACATTCTCACGAATGTGACCGATAATCATTTATTTTTGAATCTACAACACACAATCTGTCAAAATTCACTACTATAGAACAGTATGAGAGCTATTCATATGGTACTAGGTAAAATGTGTAGATCCTATTGTCCGTGTCTTAAAATAGTAGTCAAAGTTGCCTCCAGCCAAGTGATTAAACACAAATATTTCACTTTTATCACACAAATATATGGTGGTATACCATGAACGCAATTTATCAAAATACAAAGGATTACAATAGACTATCTTCAATAAATTCTCAACATAACCAAATTTGCCTACATACTATGTGGTAGAGACTGTCTTTATACCTGGAAATTATGTGCACATAAATGCACTAAGGCCACATATACGCGAAACGTACGACCTTTTCTGCAACCGCATCGCCGCGTTTACCCATTCTCCCTAATGTTACACATATCTGCTCCATACAAAACCATAAATACCAACATTGAGTGAATGGTAAACGTAGAACTAATAACTGTAAACGCTGATGACCTGATATTTAGCGCAAATATGTGGGTGGCAATGGTAACATAATTTCAAACAACAAGATACTGACAAATAATAGTGTACATTGCGTGGTATATATTCCCGTTGTAAAGTGCCGATTGAAGTAATTTGAACAGAATTGTCTACTAAGAAACCGGTTTGGGAGCACCATGAAAATTAATACTAAATAAAATGTACCATGTACAGTCTCTTCGATCTGGTGAGATTGGGTACTATTCTGTTGAAGAGATAAGTGTTTCTTTACAGTATAATCAGCATTACGACATACGTGTATGGTTTATTGTCACGAGAGTGTTGGAAATTCCGGAAATATAACTAGTATTTACACAGATAGGGTGGGCACTTCAGTTTCTGCGTTACATTAAATAATTAATCATCCTTCCAAAACGAAACTACCACGCACTGTGTGACGAAATATTACTTCGTGTGTTGCATGCCCGAAATAACTGTTTTTGGTCGACTGTTGGATGTATTCTAATAAGAAATCCCGAACGTAAATCACTGGGTTAACGTGCGTAGCAGTGATCGATAAATCATTCAGATAGATCTGTTTTAATTATATGTGTACCTTTAAAGATATATAACAACATTCTTGTAAATTACAAATGTGTATTTTCGCTTATAGGAGGTTATCCAATATGTTGCTTTCGTCGTAGCATGGATTGTAGTTGCGGCCATTTTGACAGCCATTTCATCGCCGCGATTGCATTGTTTTCTGTCCTTGTCATTCTAATCGCCCCCTATACTCTTTTACACAAACTGATATATATCGGATGGAGGATTAATGCGTTCTGGTGTCGCCGATGGGGGATATTGTGAAAAAACGTACTTCACAAGGTCGAAAAATGAGCATTTTTTTAAATCTCTGTAAAAATAATTTATCAAAGCGGATTTTAGCGGATTTTGGATATGTTGTAGAGGATATATTCCTCTTCAAAATGGAATACAAACCAACTTAGTCCAAATTTTTTCTAGGTCAAACCTTTTATCGACCAGACTAGTATACCTCAATCCAACCAATCGTATACATCAATCCAACCAATCGTATACCTCAATCCAACCAATCGTATACATCAATCCAACCAATCATATACCTCAATCCAACCAATCGTATACCTCAATCCAACCAATCGTATACCTCAATCCAACCAAACGTATACCTCAATCCAACCAATCGTATACCTCAATCCAACCAAACGTATACCTCAATCCAAATTACGCAGACAAATTTCGGAAGCTCGAATGAGCCGTATCCGTATATAGTGCAGTGCATTTAAGGTTTCAACTCAAACTAATTGCAACATAAAGTTTCTCAGTGGGAAAAAGTACATTAACCCATCACAAACAACATATTAAAATAAAAAAGAATAAAGAAAGGCGAAATTGTTTAATTTTGTGAAATAAATTTGTCAAAATTTGGTAAAATACTCAATTTATGGCTCTTCAAGAATGTTTATAAAAAACTTTATTTCACAAGGCATTCCATTTGTATATGCATTTTGTAGAGTACACAATCCTGATTACAGAACAGAAAACATTTCCCAGATATGTTGAGTATTTTTCGAATTATGTGCCTCCAATTTTGGAGTTTATCTAATTGCAGAGCCACAATTTATAAAAATTAGTTAAAATTAGAGGCATATGCTTACAGGGCATATATCAACGTATTGAGTTGTACGACCTCAAATATGGTATCTTATCACACCAGTAATGTTCTGTGTCATCATTTTTGTGCACAATACAGGAGGAAACTAATACAACAGTAAGATATCCATTCATTTCCTTAGTTTTTAAAATATTAATGACATGGATTTTTAGCTAATTCTTAGAAATTAAGAATTGAGACAAATCCCAAATTTGGAGACACACAACTCGAAAAATACTCAACATATCTGGACAATGTTTTCTGTTCTGTAATCAGAATTGTGTACTCAACGCAATGGCCATATAAATGGAAGGACTTGTGCAATGGGTGTTTTTTTATAAACATTTTTGAAAATTCATAAATTGAGTATTTTACCAAATGTATTTAACCCTTTACCCAACAAACCGGCCAAATACGCCCAAATAAAGCTTCAACAGCCTAAAATATATTCGGTCTGTCTCAATAACACCATACAAATATGGATATCATTGGAACCGGTTCATTGACCACATTGTGATGGTTACAGTTATGCCCTGTGCCAATGCATTCTCTTATATATGCGAGTCGACCATAGGTCGCCTCGCATATATAAGACAATGCATTGGCCTAAACAAAATCTTTTTTAACACTTTTTACCATTTTTTCTTACATTCTTTAACAATTTTAGAATGTTTTCTTACATTTAAATTTTTTTTTATAATATTTTTCTACATTCTTTGACAATTTTATCATTTTTAATATGTGTTAAGCCAATGTATTCTCTTATATATGCGAGGCGACCTATGGTCGACTCGCATATATAAGAGAATGCATTGGCGCAGGGCCGTTCTGTTGGGTAAAGGGTTAACATAAATTTTCAATTTCGCCTTTCTTGTTCCCTTTTTTATTTTTTAGTATTATTCCTGCTAAGAAGCATAAGCATTGTGAAAAATTTGTGTTGCAATTAGTTTGAGGTTTGGCACTTTTTTCTCATATATGCACTGGACCATTGACTCCATTGCACGATATCTAGATACCAAAATAAATGGAATGACGTGGGGCTTTCTTGTTCATTTTATTTCAATTTTCTGACTGGTTCTAAAACTCTTTACAGCAGGGTGCTCTGCCTATCATTATCTTACGTCATCTTCCAGTGGGTACGACACGGTGCGACTTGTTGTGGACTCAAGTATAATCGGGTATATACCCCTCATCTACCAATACATGTGGGTCATACTAAGCACATTAATTTCCTAATCCCTAATTGGTAACTGTCATTTTGCATTATCATAGCAGTTGGATGGCTTTGATATCTTGTGTAGCATTTCATCTCCTGGTTGCGTATAGGTCATATTGTTTTTGTAATTATTCTTTACCGCGTTTTCTCGGCGATCAAGTTACACAATAACGTGGTGTGAGGGTGTGTGTGCCTGTGTACTCAATATAACTGTGTAGGTTTATATTACAGATAAACCAGGATAAACACCAAGGTGAATTTTGTGAATCCAATTTCGCTTTAACAATGACACTGCGTTCTCTTGTTTGAGTTTAAATAATTAAGATAGGTTAGTCGGTAAATGTTGGAAATGATAACCCGAAGTCCTCCAGAGATGCAATGCACGTTTTGAATAAATCCAGACAAGGCCTCAAAATATGGTACTGGTCATTTGTAGAATGAGGTCCCCAGAGGGTGAATTTAGTGACGTTCCCCGCACAGCGGGCTAGCATCGATGATTACCAATTCCATCCTCTGGGGTCCTTCATTCGGATCGCTACCGTCGTTCAATGAAACGATACTATGCTATTGGTCGGTATAAATTCCGAAGCGGTGTTCCCGAATATCCCGACCGAATTTGCTATCTCCAATGACTAACCCAACTTGAAAATGTAATCAAGTTGGATATTTGTCGCTGAAACACGAATTCTGATTGGTCGCGCGCGGCTAACTTTAGTTTTCGTTTTAGCAGCATCGCGGTCGCTGATTGGAAGACAAATTTTGAATGGAGCACGGTGTCGTTGTCAACGCGCGTAAAATACGTCACTGTGCGCTGACAGGAGTCGTGTAACCGAGTAAACGTTGTTTGTATTCTATAGATACGGTTAACAGGAAGTCGTTATGACGCTGTTGCGAGTAAATACACGGAATGGACCCAGATATTTGATCACCACAGCAAAGGATAATTATCTCACTTCAAAGCATTTAATGTCGATAAAATCTGTTTTCCTTAAGTTTATTTTAAGCGATGGAACGTGTGATTTTTATATTTCATTACACGTTAGTTCCTACATAGAAGTACAGTGTTAATGACGTTCCATATTTACAAATCCGTATGGAACGTACGTAGACATTATACGTACGTTCCATATGCATCTCATTGACGTCAAATGACGTACGTATGACGCTCGCCTCCACCATGAAACCTGAACTATACAATAAAAGCATCATCACACATATCAAACCATGTATATACCTAAATAAACCTTGTAAGCCTGTATTTTTTAATTGAATGGGTGGCGTGTAACAAACACAGAACGACGCGCGTGTTAATGAGTTTGTTGATACGGCACTTGTGTCATCGCGCCATGCAATGCCATATTTGAGGTCATGTAACTCAATAAATTAATATCGATATGCCCTGCTTTTTTCATAATCTTTTATGTATAGATTCAACAAATTGTGAATTCCAAATCCAACACATTGGTGAAGAAAATTTACTTATGGCCCGTGTGAAGCCTTCGACTTGGCTATTTTATCAAATTATTGTATCTTTCCTCGCAACACATTTGTGTACGCCGGTGAATGTCATTGGCTTTCACTCATATTTCGGGTAACTGACTCCAATTTTTAATGGCGGTATAATGGGGTAGGGGAAAGCATATCGACAAAAACTTGGAAAACGTGCATATTGAAGTATACAGATTTACTATCAACAACTTCTGCATACATTTCTCTTGTCAGCGAAATGGAGAATTTGGGTTGTAGTTATAACGGCCATAAAATTCTAAATACAATTTTCTAAAGTAATATGCTGTTTTATAATGCAACGTTATCTACGCAAACTGGAATAAATCAACCTTTTGTCTCAAATGACTATAACTAGCATACAAGATTGCATTTTTTAATTCACCTACCTCAATACCAACGTTAAAATTTAGAGACAGTTTTCTGAAACCATAAGTCAAATCAATTGTATAACCAATTAAAGACACATCACTTTAATGTAATGATGTTTGTTCCCGTTGTTTTTTTCGATGTATACACAAAAACAATTTACAATTGATAACAATGCCCCAAAATGGAATTTTGAGAAAAGAGTCAAGAGCAAGTCAGCTGTATAATGGCTGCACACATTCAATAGCAATGTGTGGTCACATATAGCGGTGATATGATGCGAAAATGCCACATAGGCCTAACAGTGATTTAAAGCAATTTAAAAAAGTGGGTCGGATCCGGGAAAAGGCACTTTTTCGGCCAAATCCGGATCCGAATCCGTAATCCGGGTTAACGTTAGTCCCTGTTAAAGTGCCATCATATATAAATTCAACGTTTTTTGATTGGCTAGTTGCCAGTGTCCACGGTTTTCGGTTCTGTAATCAGCAAGTAAGATCAACAAAATGGACATGAAATTGGAAGGATTTGTGAATATTTATTTTTTATATACATCCTTGAACATACATAAATTTATAATTTTGCTAAATTGTTTTAAATTTATTTTAGAAAATTCACAAAATTCACCAATTTCCCTTTTGTTGATTCTTGTTGGTTTTTAGTTTGTTATTTACAAATAGTTTATGTACTTATCTCATGCAATTTTGAATGGGTTCATGCAAAACGTGCGTCTGGACCTTAACTCGCAACAAACTTAACAATGTGGGAGGCCTTTTCAAATTTATTAGCTAATGGCGCTTAAGTGTAATTAATTTACAATTAACCGTAAATTAACAACGCTTAAACGTAAATGAATTAGGCTTAACCATAATTCATATACACTCTCATTGAACTCCCCTCAAGCTGAAATGGATGCAACGGTTGCAACCACATTTCTATAAATGACAGTAACCTACAGCAGTTTACTCCAATATACCTGAGGTAAGATAGCTGAAGAACTCAATTACACTTAAGCGTAATTGAATTACGCTTAGGCGTAAATGAATTACGCTTAAGTGTAAAGGAATTATGCTGAAGCGTAATTCAAATGTATTAAACGTAAACGTAAATTATTTATTCTTAAGCGTAAGTGATTTACAATTAAGCGTAAGTGAATTATGCTTAAGCGTAAGTGAATCATGCTTAAGCGAAAGTGAATTACGCTTAAGTGTAATAGCTAATAAATGTGAAAACGGCCTCCATTAAACAATGCCATCTTATACATTGAGCCATGTCGATTGACGAGAGACCATTGTGTCGTAAATCACCATATTACATTGAATTGTATTGCATTTGTTTGTATATAATCACCAAACTGTATCATGTACGTATGAGTTTGTATATAACTGGATCATGCATGTAAGTGTTTGTATATAACTGTATCATGCATGTACGTGTTTGTATATAACTGTATCATGCATGTACGTGTACGACATGTTAATACAATGCATGTAATTATTACTCTTCATTTGTATGGAGAAAATTAAAGATGCACAGTCCGAATTAACGCTCGCAAATTATTAGGTCCTTGGCTTTTGGGTAAACAAAATATTTGATTTGAGTCGAGGAACCCATCCATCAAAGATCAGAGTGATCAGATATCGATTTTTAAAAAATTATTATTTTTCATTTAGCGAAGATGCATAACACTAAAGTCAAGTGGCTTTTTTGTGTCAGATATTTGACAAACCGGCAAAATTTCGTTGAACAAAATGTTGATAAATAACAGGCTTTGGATTTTTATTATACTATAGTAGATCGATCCAGGCCAGAGTTGAAGAGAGTGGTAACGGAGACACAGGAGTGGTTTCTGAACAGAGTGTTAGCATTATTTTTGGGCAATTAATCGATTCTGATAACTGTAATGTAGTTGTTGTTGTTGGAATCTGATGATATGGGGACCATCGAATCGGACTGAGTACCTTTAAAGAATATATATTAGTTCCGGGTAAAACCAGAAATACATCCCGGAAGTATGACCAGTCAATACGTCACAATGACGCGTTTACTACGCCCAATCAGATCGTGTCTGGGGCGGATATGCGGTCACTTGGGATTGGACGGTTCAATGCCTCTTATGATATAAGCAGTTTTTGACAAGGATCTAGTCTATTCAACAAGACATTAAGTGCTCGCTAACAATAGTAAAATGGTAGATGACAGATTAGACAAGAAAACCATAGTCAGAAATGGTAACGCCACCAAGATCGTATTATTAGCCATAAATATAAATCATAATATAAAATATATTGGTTACATGAATGGACCGCCTCAGAATTCCGTTAAGATAAGTAATTCTTCAAATTATTACAATGAACTACGGCTTATAAATTACTGCAGGTTTCTCATTCGCCACACCAGAATGCTTCTAAATGCGGATCAAAGCTAAGAGTGCGTGGCACAGCCATTGTTCATAGACATTTTACAGATAGTGAGAATGATGCATGCTGGGAACGAAAGCATCCACAGCAAAGCCATGTGCTTACGGAGGCATGCGTTTATTATAGGGGATTTATGGTACGTGGGCCTATAAAACTAATTATAACTTTGTTATCTGTCATAGTTTATGCGTGAAATTTTAAACATATATACCTGGACATCTACCCCTTCCAGAATGTTGAAAAACATTTTCAGTTGCTCATCGTATTTTTATAGACGAAATAGTCCGAAATTCCAGAAAATTGCGCTAACTGCTCAATGTTTTAATGTGTTACAAAACGTCTGATAAAAATAGTTCTATCGGGAATATTCACACCATTTTTTTTCAGAGAACATAGTGTAAATATAGTCCTATCGGGATATCGTAAAGGAGATTAATTAAACCCCTCAGACTGCCGAAACTGACGACATTAAATTCGCTTTTTCGTGTCCCACGGAAATGAAACTTGTCTGTCCATTGATCACGTTATTTATTTGACATAGTATTTTTTTCTTCTGTTGTATTTGAACACTTGTTGCACGCGCAGGCTGCACGATCATAATAACTTCAACCGATAAGCGCCGACTGATACCCGCGCAACAGTTTGTCTCAAATAAATTGTTATCAAAACGCAGGTTTATGGCCGCGGACATAAGCCGATTAAGTGTAATGTAATTTATCCATGAACTTGACTGAAAAATTGTGATTCTATCACCATTAGCCACGAAAATGGGACCTCTAAACAGGCAAGTTTGATTTTCGGGGGACACGAACAAGCGAATTTATTGTCGGCAGTTTCGGCAGTCTGAGGGTTAATTAATCCCGAATTAAACGGAACTACTTTACGATAGTCCGATAGGACTATGTTTACTCTATGCATGTTCTCTGAAAAAATAGTGTGACTATTCCAGATAGAACTCTTTTTATCAGACGTTGTGTAACACCTTAAAACATTGAGCATTTATAGCGCAAACCGAAATGTGTTGTCTTGCAAGATATCCCACCGCTTTAGCTAAATTTACCTTCCTACAATATCCATAAAGAGGATCATATATTATATACCCACGGTTTTAATTATAGAATATAAAATATATTGGTTTCGCGAATGACCAACTCAGAATTCCGTTAAAATAACAATAACAACCAGCACCTATAACGAACCGTTTTACTGGACTTGGCCTACTGGTCGCGTAGTTCCGACTTTTAAATAAACGGAATTTCCAACTCTATAAATAAAAGCCCCACAATGCATTCGCCCTGTCCACCACGCAATATCAAAATCTCAGCAGCTAGATACACCACAGGTGGCGTAATAAATGCTCTTTATTATTTCCATATCAGGAATACAGTAACAAACAAGACAGCAGTAAAATAAATGGGGACAAAAAGTTAGTGTAATCATGTATGAAATTTCCAACTGTTAAAATTCTTTATAACAGTTGTGACTCCCACCCCCTCAAAATACCTCCATCATTCGATCCCCGTCCCCATCATAATGGGGACAATAATTACTAGTTGGGATACAAGGCAATGGTAACCATGTATTTTAACCTTTATGTTGTAGTGTAATAATGTATGAAATTTCCAACTACATGTGCATTAACTTTTTTTTACAAAAGTTGTGAATCATACACACTCAAAATCTAACTTCCACCCCCACCCCACTACACTGTCCCTTCCACTTAAAAACATTCTGGAGATCAAGTTGGCCACAGGTGTTCATTTATTATACCCCACGTGTCTTGGACTGTTGCCAAATTCACAGTGCTCCATTAGAGGGCCTGCTTGGACTGTTGCCAAATTCACAATGTTAACTGCAGAGAGGTTGTATGTTATTGGAGACGTTCTAATATGACAATAGGCTGGCCTAATTAACGAACCATGCACAGCTAAATACACACAAGCAACTTTTAATCTTCAAATAGATACAATTGTCGGCCTCCAAAATTCAATATACTTTCTTATATACAAACAAACATTGAACTCATACCATTGTTTCACTTAACCAAAATAGCGAATTTCCCCAAAAGAACGCATATAGACTGCGCATGCGCAATTATATTAAAATACCCACAATACACTTCACGAGGCTCTCAATGGGTTATAATATTTGTTTTCCAAATTTGTTTTATCTTCAACTAAAAACAAATAGTCTATCGAAATGAAATTCGCCATTTTTCTTCAAACAATTTTATTCTTTACAAAATACAAATTATCGGGTTAACATAAAACCATTCAAAAATTGAAACAAACTTAAATAATAAATAAATTAAACAATAAATTCTTACCATAATTACAGAAAATAAAAGATGGCCGTTACTACAAAAAAAACAGACATGCGCACTCCAATTAAAATTACCCATAATTCAGTTCACTACACAAGGGGCTCCCAACAGGTTATACAATATTTTCAGGCTATCAGATTATTTATATTTTCGACTTTAAGTTTACAATTTGAGCCTGTCCTCACTCTATCGATACGATTTATCATAAACATATTATACACCAGTGGCGTTAACTTTACAACTTCGGCATCTACGTGATTATATCGGTACGATTCAGTAAGGTACAAACAATCTCCATAAAATACGCACAATTCAGTTCACTACATGCAGGGGCTCCCAATAGGTTATTCCCATTTATTATGGGCTCCCAATAGGTTATACAATATTTTCAGGCTATCAGATTATTTATATTTTCAACAACATATTATTACACCGGTGACTTTAAGTTTACAATTTGAGCCTGTCCTGACTCTATCGATAGGATTTATCATATTTTCATAAACGTATTATACACCGCTGACGTTAACTTTACAATTTCGGCATCTACGTGATTATATCGGTACGATTGAGTAAGGTACAAACAATCTCCAAGAATATATTCGCCCTGTACTCCATGCGACATAAAAAAACCAAATGCAAGTAACACCACGCTAGGTGGCGTAATAACCAAGTGCAGTCGCTAAAAATGTAAACAAACGCTATAATTGTCACATTTTATGCTCTCCTGGCCACCAGTAGTCATGCCATATTACTATTTTTAATAACGTGACTAATAGTATACATTTCTTTATTCCCAACTAAAGTATCCCATTTCATATTGTCACTGATCAGTCTTATTAATTAATTTAGTTTTGGCGGTATGGTAACTTTGGACATGTTTACGAAATGACGTCACGATGTGGTTCGACCGTTGGAGTAGTCTCGTACCTGGCTCAGACACTCCGCTGAGTCCGCTCACTGTTCTGTCAAACTCCACGACGTAACGCTTCCGCCGCCATTACATGTATGTGCGAGTCTCCCATATGGTTATGTAAGAGAATGCAATAATAACAATGGTATTCTCTTATGGCCGTGGCTAAAGAACGGTATACCGCTCTTTAGTACCAAACGCTAAAGAGCGGTATACCACGCTTTAGCTATATGGACCTGATACGCTAATTAACGGTATACCGCTCTTTAGCGTTTGGTGCTAAAGAACGGTATACTGCTCTTTAGTGACAAACGCTAAAGAGCGGTATACCACGCCTTAGCTATATGGGCCTGATACGCGAATGAACGGTATACCACTCTTTAGCGTTTGGTGCTAAAGAGCGGTATAGGCCTACTGCTCTTTAGCCCTCGGTGCTAAAGAGCCGTCCAGGTTGGATGAGCGGCACGTGCGTTGCCAAGATATTTTGCGCATTGCGCCAACACATAACGTTATAATCTGTATCGCTCTTTAGCTCTCATCGCTAAAGAGTGGTGTGCCGTTCTTTAGCCACCAGTGATAAAGAGCTGTCCACGTTGGATGAGCGGCACGTGCGTTGCCAAGATATTTTGCGCATTGCGTGTAACGTTATAATCCGTACCGCTCTTTAGCCCTCGTCACTAAATAGCGGTATACCGCTCTTTAGCCCTCAGTACTAAAGAGCGGTATACCGTTCTTTAGCCACTTCGTTCTCTTATATATGCGAGTCTCCAATAGGGTTATGTAAGAGAATGCAATAATAACAATGGTATTCTCTTATACATGCGAGTATCCCATAGGGTTATGTAAGAGAATGCAATAATAACAATGGCATTCTCTTATATATGCGAGGCTCACGATGGTACACTCGCATTATATAAGAGAACGCACTAACACAGGATATTTAACGCTGCACCAGCGCTGCTCACATCGTGAAAAGGTTTTGATAATATATGTTACCTTTTTTTCACCCACTGACCGACGCGCGAAGCGCGTCCAGTGGGTGTCTATAATTGTAGGACTCATTCGTTTCTGCTGAATTGAACTAGTGCCTATGCGTTTCTGCTGAGCTGCACTGACGTTTGATCGCAAAATAAAATTATAATCACTATCAAAGCACACCTTTAGATAACACCGCCATAAACAGTGACATATTATGATGACGAGCTCGTATCATCAATAAAATTAGAGTTATAACTTATAAAACTAAGAATTACTGCTAAAGTATTTCTACCAATTGAGTAACTAGATTCAGGTTGAGCTGGAACTTGAGAACTTTTTAATTTCAACCATTTGAAATGTCGTTGAGAGTGGAAAGGGTTAAGGTTGGGAAGCAACGCAAATGACGTCATCGTAAACAAGGCGCCTCAAAATCAAATCGTACACATGTACATGTCTCGCTTCGTCACGGAAGCTGATTTAAATTCATTCATTTTGACTGTTTCTGTGTCCTAAGATATTAAAAACTTGCGAGATATCTTTGAATGTGCTTAGGGAGGATTGTTTTGATATCTAATTTATTGGATTTACCTCCCAAAAAGGTGAGTTTCAGGCCTGCATTTGTTCAATGTGTTGTCAATCTGATTCTGACAGTGACCAGCGCTCGTCTGCAACTGGCTGAATTCGCATGTTTGAAGCAAACGTTTTCTCCACTAAAATTATCTCAAAATGCACCATAATCTGTCAAATTCTCTCAATAATTCTATCTAAATACATCTTAGCTTTTGTTAGGATCAGATCTCCCCGTCGAGAAAGCGATATTTTGACCAAAACGACACTTTGGAATTGTTTACGCTGGTTTACGCTGGATTTTTATCATCGAAAAAAAAAACAATTTCTTCCATCTAATAGACAATTACGTGCTGAACCCTGCCGTTTTAGGAATATATAAGTATTCCACGCACAAACACCGACTCTCAGCTTAAAATTTTGAAAAATAACAGTTTTATCGACATAAATAGATTTGAATGGGACAATCCCATGTTAAAATTTATCATCGAAAAAAATTCATTTCTTCCATCTAAAACATAATTACGTAATGGACCCTGGTATTTTAGGAATATATAAGTATTCCACGCAGATATACCGAGTCTCAGCTTAAAATTTTGAAAAATAAGAGTTTTATGGACATAAATCGTTTTGAATGGGAAATCCTGTGTTAAATAAATTTTAGGGCCCTGCGAATGTTTTCTGATGTGCTCCATATTGGACACCAGGGAACATATTTGACAATTTCTACCTAATAATTGTGCGACAGTACAGTCGCATTACTTTTTACGTCAACATTGGTCACTATCACTCGACAAATTTATTTCGGTCTATTTATTTCGGTCTATCATTTTAGGAATATATAAGTATTTCACCCAGACACACCAAGTCTCAGCTTAAAATTTTGAAAAATAAGAGTTTTATGGACATAAATCGATTTGAATGGGAAATCCTGTGTTAAATAAATTTTAGGGCCCTGCGAATGTTTTCTGATGTGCTCCATATTGGACACCAGGGAACATATTTGACAATTTCTACCTAATAATTGTGCGACAGTACAGTCGCATTACTTTTTACGTCAACATTGGTCACTATCACTCGACAAATTTATTTCGGTCTATTTATTTCGGTCTATCACATCAACCCCTATCTTACTTACTAGTACTTACTTACTTTCCCTTTTCTACGCCCGTGTACGAGCAACCTCAATATGAGTATTAAAATAATCATCACCTTCCAATTTAGTGAGTTTATATACAGTAGTTGATCTAAAAATACTAATTGACATTTTGTTGCTGTGTATATGACTGGGAACTGTGTTGTAGTTTCATATAATTCTTCTGCTCTTTCATAAGTAACAGCTTATTGTACCTCTCGATATGTAGCGCATGGCATAACCTGGAAGTATGGAACTGAAGCTGGGTGGTGTCTTTGGAGTTATGAATATCTTCAGATAGATTGGACACATCTAGTATGACATCCATCTTGGAGTCTTCAGACAAGTCGGTGTAGTTGACAGCAAGACACTCCCTCAATTCGTCCTCAATCTGTGGTAAAGTTCGATTTCTGACTTCATTCAGGGCTGGACATCTTATCAGAAAGTGCTGTCTGTTTTCATCTATCGCATTAACTGCATATCCAATTATCCACATGTAACCAACCCAACCTCTAATCCTGGTCCAATTTATTACTTTTTTCATCGGTATAATCGAGTTATGTACATATTTTTATCATGTGATCAATACTTATGTGTATGGTATTACGTGTACTATGCCATATACGTATATCAATTGCTATTCCTTTCTGTATAATTATGGTGCCATCTATAGAGATAGAGATAATTTCAGACCCCCCCCCCCCTTAAATTTTATACAATTGTCGCTACAGTACAGTCGCGATGCATTACATGGCAACATTGATCGCTATAGCTCTACTAATTTATGTCAGTTCATCGTATGAACTCCTTTTACTCCATATAACCAACCCAACATCTAATCCCAGCCCAAATTATTATTTTTCTTTTCATCGGTATAGTTGTGTTAGATACATATTTTATAATTTGATTCTAATTTGCATTGTACCACTATAGAAGTCGATAAATAACTATTCTGGCACTATACAGAGATAACTACTAGTAAGTTTCTGACACCCCCTCTATTTTATAGCCTTGTCGCAACAATAGAGTTGAGATGCATATTATATATCAACATTGGTCATTATCGCTCTTCAAATCTATATCGGTATCAACCCATATTTTCCCGTATCGCACACCCCTCCCCAAGTTTTTCATTTGTATTATAGACTCGTTACATATACATTTTATCATTTGATACTGATTTGTATTCTGTATTTCTCTTCTGTTCAACAATGCCAAAATCATAACGGTGCAATGCCTTGTAACTTTTGCTTCAACATGCCGAGTTCCGCTGCAGACGATACAAAATTGACAACATTTCGAAATGTAAACAGGCTTCAAACTCACCAAAAAACAAAGGTCCCAATCACTGTGTAGGAACTGTTACATCGGAAATCGTTCTATCGCCGGTTTGTGATGGTTCTTGCCTGATTTGTGACGGTTCTTGCTGATCGAAATTATACATTTTCACGACTTTTTGACAGTTAAAACGCAATTTTGAGGCATCTAGGTGATAATTCGATTAGTTATTTTCGATCCCATAACAATCTGTGGCACCAATGAGCGTGTTAATAACGAAAAATTCACTGTGCGAGTCATAACAACGACAAGAACCGCGAATTCTGATTATTGTTTGGGTTCTCTCCTGATCGAGTCGGTGCTATCCCCATTAATCGTTCTATACGGGTAAAACTATTGCTAATATTTGCCATGGTACATGGTTCAAACTGCCAATTTTGTGAAAGTATACAAAGATAAACACAACAAACTATGCATTAAGTTGAAATTTGCACCACTTGTCATTAATTTCGACGAATTACACTGCCTTTCTATGCTTATCCAATAAGCTGTGTTACGCCTATCAAAATTCACAAAGTCGCCAGCTAGTTTGAAAAATAACGCGTTTTGCAGGCCCGACATTTCCATGAGTCAACAGCCGGTTAACAATAGTGAAATTTCATTGCGCTGGACTTCGTAAAGCGTGAGCGTAGACGGGACATATAGAGTTATCTGTCTTGCATTTTATATATTATATATTTTGGAACTTCTGTCTGTATGTATGTATTTGTGTTATAGACTCGAAAAACTGCTCGACCGATCCGACTCAAATTTGGTGTGTAGGCCTACTTTGATCCGGGGATTCGGCTTATCCCCTTATTGAGCTTATAAGCGCAATAAGGAATATCCCTTATTGTGCTTAAGCACAATTAGCTCTTCTTGCGCTTAATTAAGAACAAAAGTTATAATTGTATTGTAACTATTGGTTTGTCCTTTAATATTTCCATACATCATGCCCACATATATTATAAAAGAATAGTACTATTATTATTAATAGTGCTCGTAGTAGTTAATACCACCTTACCGTCAATATTCTAGCATGGTTAGTTTCAAAATCACAACGTTGATTGTTATTTCTATTTGTGTGTAGTGTATATGTACATCAGTCATCAATTGAGAAACTTAAGCACAGCCTGGTTGAATATCAACCATATATGGTGGGTTATTCTCACATTCAAGCTGTTGGTGTCATTCATGTTATTTTGCAATACGAAGTGGTAGACCCCCCCCCAATAGCTTATCAATACCACTCAGGACAGTGGGTGTTTTTCATCAATTAATTGAATTTCTTGTTAATTCATTATTAAAACAAATTTGACACAAACATATCGAGTGTATATATAGGTAACGTACATCAGTGCATATAAGGCGTGGATCCAAACCACCATGTCTTTACAAAACAATCCTGGCGTTAAAAAGGTCACAAATTAGACGCTACATCCGTCCAATCTTGCTACTCTCATCGAGAGTAGCGAGATTGGACGGATGTGGCGTCTAGTCACAAATGTTCTTAATATCGTGACGAAGTGGACGCACCCATATTACAAGTATTATCAACAAAAATATATACATTTGGTTCAATCGTAGATTAACTCTCGTCATTCAAACAGGACTGCTATAATTAATAGATGCGTTACATCTCATTAACATGACCCCGCGATCGCAGCGTGCATCCAAGTGTGTGACATCTGTATTTTTTGTTTAAAAATGAGGGCACTTCAGCACCCACGCGCTGGTCATTTCAAAGAAACACATCTTCACGTATTATATTGCTCGAATGGTATTTTGTACACAACCTGCCTGTTTACACTTCAATGTTGTCCGTAGTATTGTCTGAAATTTATTTTTAAAGATGACATTACATGAGTCACACAACTTATAAGTATAGTGTTTACCAGGTCATGTCATGAACCTCTACTAAGGATAACGCGTTAGCCTTAGTAGAGGTTCATGGCATGACCTAAGTGTTTACTAGCTTTAAATGTATTATATATACTGTCATTGTTGTTGACACTCAAAGCCATCAGTACTGCGCCTACGCGCTTTTTAATAAACAGAAAATTTGAACAAGTGTGGCCTTCGAAAATGCTATCGCGGATTAGAATGCGGCAATGCTTGCCGTTGGTTTTCAATGTACATGTGTTCAAACTTAAAGAGCGTTGCGAAATAGACGCTACGAGTAATGAGCGTTTATTGTTTGGAGATGGTAGAGATATTATCAACACCCCGGTCAAGCGGTCCTGCTAATTTGCTATGACGCTGTTGGTCCTGCTGAATTGCTATGATGGTGGTAGGGCAAACTTATTTTTTTAAAGTTGTCATTTTCGCGGTGTTTGGCTAACGATATTCATTACTGGGAAATGTTCAGATATTAATTTTTACAAATGGTCATTTGTTGAACTTATTATCTGAACATTCTCCTAAGGAAATAACTGAACCTAAACACATGCCAAAAATTACCATTTCACCATGTCATCAATGCTAATCATCAATATATTGCACTGGACATTTGTAGAATGAGGACCCTAGAGGGTGGATTTAGTGATGCTAGCCGCACAGCATCACCAAATACATCCCTTGGGGACCTCATTCTGCATGGCCTCATCTGCTATGGGAGATCTTGGCACAAATTTAAGTTCCCAGATAGTGCACCTCGATTGTGCAAATTTGGGGATATAGAGAATCTAAACTGAAAAAGAAACTTTCTAAAGAATCTAATATGGGTTTCGTTCGCATGATTTTGACTGAGTTATGCCCCTTTTTCGACTTAGATTTTACCTGATATGTGGTTTCCAGATGATAACTTTAGATTGAATCGAGTGAACTGAACCAAATTTGGTATACAGATCAAGTTCAAATATGGGCTCTGTCTACATGCCCCACTCTACTCCAGAAACGGGCGCATTATGCCATGCCCCGATGGCATGCTCTTGTTTAGAGATCCGACATGAAACTTTAGGCGATCTCAGATAGGGAAAGAGTTCTCCTTCTTGCGATGCTATAAATATATCAGAGTGTAGTCCTAATTGATTGTATCTTATACCAGAAAATTTGAATTAAAATCAATATTAATTGATAGAAGCATTTCTGGACAGGGGTCTTCAATTCATATTTATTATTTTATACCCAAGACACTATATAAAACTTGTTATTGGATAGACCATCTTATGAAATCATTGTTTCAGGCTCATTGATAAAATGTTCTGAACTTTACTTGCAGTCAAAATTCTATAACCACATATAGTCTGATGTTCATTACATACCGGTATTTGAAGATGAATATACTTATTTACACCATCATTTGTGTATCTAGGGTGCTAATTTGACAACTGGTTCAATATACTAGTATTATACAATGTATTCAATTTTGTCATCCTAGTAGACTTTAGGTCTGATTCAGGACATATCAAAAAGAGGAAGGATATATACATTTATCATTTCTCTGATACCTTAAAACAGGTACTTACATGTACTATAAACTACTAGTATGCTCAAATACATTTGTTTTTATTTGTGATAGTGTGTGGAAGCATGGACATAAGAAATCTCTTATTAAGATAACAGAAACACATAACTAATAAGCTCAGTATAAAGAGCGTTTATATTCAACTCGCTTGGAACCCAATAGCTGTTAGTGCTTGATATATCATGCATAAGTATATACATCCTACTCTTAGACATTAACTAATTTTTACTGTTATGGATGGGACAACACCTGTAAAATTTGTGAAATGTATAAGTTATCTATAAATGCGTGTGCCTTTAATTCAGGTACTATATATATGGTAAACTCGGTACCCAATATACCGAAGGACGTGGGGTTTTCTTGCTTATTTTATTTCAACTTTCTGACTGATTCAGAAACTGCCTTTACAGAAGGGTTCTCTGCCTATCATTAGCTTATGTAAGCTTCCGGTGGGCAAGACACGATACCTCTTGTCGTGGACTCAAGTGTCATTGGGCATCCACCATTTACTCACATATGTGGGTCATACAAAGCTCACTGAGAGCTTTCAGATGAATGGCAACAAACCATATTTCCGACTAAATCCTAAAAAAATACCCATAATTCTGCTATAATTCAAGTCTGGAAATATTGTGTCTGACAATTGCAGAATGATGTCCCCAGAGGGTGAATTTAGTGACGCTATCCCACACAGTGGGCTAGCATCACATATCTCACCCTCTGGGGAAACTCAATCTGCTTAGGCCTCAGGGAGACTTAGGCTATGGGAGACCTAGGATGAGATTGAAGTTCCCCAATTGAAGTTGGTGATGTTCACCCATTAGTCACCCATTAGTCACCTCAATTAAGTATTTAATCGGCTGCAAATTATAGATGATGAACAGAACGGAAAAAATGATGTTAATTTGAGAATATAGATACTTTCCAGAATATGAGGCCAAAGCAGAATGAGGTCCACAGAAGATGAATTTGGTGATGCTAGCCCACTGTGAGGGATAGCATAATTAAATTCACCCTCTGGGGACCTCATCCTGCAATTGTCAGACACATTACATGTACAGTGTATTTCCAGACTTGCATATTCTACGTATATTCTGCTATGGTCATTTGTTATTGATGTGAAATTATAATGCTCTCACTAACGTCTAATCTCATTACCCTTGTCAGACTTCACCAATTTAATGGCATCATCACCTTTCTTTTTTTAGGGGCCCATAGGTTAGTCTTGTACCTGGCTCAGACACTCCGCTCACTGTTCCGTCCAACTCCACGACGTAACGCTTCTGCTACTTGCAGAGGAGGCTGAGCGCTAGGAACGAGTCTACCGTTGGAGTTGCCAAATTTCTCAAAGTATCACTGCGCGTTGTGATGCGAGAACAGACATTTTCATCGGCTGATAGAGATTTTCGCTACCAAGCGTATCTAAGGGCCTTGACCAATAAAATACACTCATTTTTAGAAGCGAAATCAATTATTATCAGATGAAAGTCTATTATTCCAACGAATGAGAATGTAAGAACAATAACTGGACGGCACTAGAAGTAGACATTTAGAGTTAACTGGACGTCACTCGAAGTAGACATGTTTAGTTAATTGGACGTCGCTTGAAGTAAACATATAGAGCTATTGTTGTTGAAAGATAGATATATATTTTTGTCGTTGATTTTCACCAAACTTATACATAATCGTCTTCATGATATCAGGAATCTAACGGTAAGTTTACATATGTCAAAAGTGGCGCCGTTCGAGTCATGGGTGCACGGAAGGGGAGAGGCGCACAAAGATTGATAACAATGTTTTAGCCCCGTTTTCCACAAATTGATACACAGTTTTCTCCGTGATACAAGGAATCTAATCGTGTTATTTAAAGACGCCAAATTGGTGCTTTTTGGAAGAGAGACGCGGGGGGGGGGGGGTGGGGGCAAAATCGATAAGCATTTGTTAGTCACCGATTACCACGAAACTTATATATACTAATCTCCATCATGTCAGGAGTCTAATGGTGTGGCTTAAAGCTGTCAAAATTGGCACCATTCGAGTCATGAGTGTACTGGAGTGGACAGGGGCACCCAAATTAATAAAAGCTATTTTAGCGCCGATTTCCACCAAATTGATATACATATTTCTCCATGATGCGAGGAATCTAATCCTGTGATTAAAGATGACAAATTGGTGCCATTTGGTGAGATATGGGGGCACTATATATATTTGACAAGAAAGTGTATATTCGCCAATTACCACCAAACGTATACATAATCATCTCCATGATATCCATGTGGATTAAAGATGTCAAAAGTGGCGCCATTCGAGCCAGGTGTGCACTGAAGGGGAAATGGGTACTCAAATTGATAAAATTAGTTTTAGCGCCGATTTAAAAAACAAATTATACAATATTCTCCGTGATATGAGGAATCTAATCGTGTGGTTTAAATACGACAATTTGGTACCGTTTGGTGAGAGATGGGGCACTACATTTGATACGAGTATGTTAAGTCGCCGATATCCACCAATTTTATATATAGTCATCTTCACGCTGAGTCTAATTGTGTGGTTTAAAGATGTCAAGAGTGGGGCCGGTTCAAGTAAGGGATGAATGAAGGGGGGGGGGGGGGCGCCACACTTTATGAGACATATTGTTAGTACCGATTTACACCAAATTGATACATATACTTCTCCGCGATAGAAGGAATCTAATCGTGTGCTTTAAATACGCCAAATTGATGCCGTTTGGGTGAGAGATGGGGGCACTAAATTTAATACGAATTTGTTTAGTCGCCGAATTCCACCAATTTTATATATAGTTATCTTCATTGTGAGTCTAATTGTGTGGTATAAAGATGTTAAAAGTGGCGCCGCTTGACTCATGGATAGCGACGGGACGTTCACCAAAACTGATAAAAATATGTTTAGCGCCAATTTCCACTAAATTCATACGCGTTCTTCACCAATGATACGAGGAATCAAATCGTGTCAGTTAAAGACGCCACATGTCTGTGCCTATATTTACAGATGTGTGTCTGTTCTATATCACTTCGCGGGGACCATCTAGATCGAACCAAAGGAGTATAACAGGGGTAATTATTACGAGGAAGATAATGGTGCGGGTTCAAATGTTCTAAAATGACGCTGTTGGTGTCAGTGTCAGAAGGGGGGGGGGGGGGGGGGGGGGGGACCCAATATGATGAAATATTTTTGTCGCCGATTTCCAACAGACTTATAAAAATCATATCCATGATATGACACCGTTCGACGCAGGGTGCACTGAGGTGGTAGTGGCATCAACATGAATTAAAAACAATCATTTTTTTTATCTCGGATTTCCACCAAATTGATACATATTCTTCTTCGTGATTCAATGGTGTGAATTAAAAACGCC
This sequence comes from Siphonodentalium dalli, assembly GCA_032622095.1. Classification (NCBI taxonomy): domain Eukaryota; kingdom Metazoa; phylum Mollusca; class Scaphopoda; order Gadilida; family Siphonodentaliidae; genus Siphonodentalium; species Siphonodentalium dalli. Next base: position 154,683,916 of record CP136062.1, read on the forward strand.
AAATTGGTGCCGTTTGGGTGAGAGATCGGGGTGGGGGCACTTAATTTTATAAGAAATTGTTTAGTTGCCGATTACCACCAAACTTATCCATAGTTATCTTTATGCTATCATGAGTCTAAATGTCGTGGTTTAAATGTGTTCGACTCATGAATTGGGAGGGGAGGGGCACCAAAGCTGATATATTGTTAACACTTATGTCCACCAAATTAATAAACCATCTTGTCCAGTGATACGAGGAATCAAATCAGGTGGGTACAAGTCGCCACACATTTTGGTGCCGTTTGGGTCAGGTATGGAGAGAGGAGGGGCACTAACATGGATAATACTGTTTTAGTCGCCGACATCCGCCAAAGTTATGTATGGTCATCTCATAATTCGTTCTAATGAGTTTTTGGCGCTAAAATTATTTCACAACCTCGACAAATGGTGATCGAATTAAATCAATTGAACAATTATATCTTCTCAACTGTCATATCTATATGGGGACGAGAATGAGGGCATTCATAATGTGAGCTAGCAAAACAGACACGGAGAAGAAAGCATTAAAAGTACATTGTATTTAAGAGTTACATATATTCTTGTAAAATGAGGGGCCCTGAACCGTCAGCAGGTGGCATGTTAGAATGGTTCACGTATTATAACACACTTTAATCTGTCCCATGCATATGTCCCTGTGTGCAGTCAAATATAGTTTATTCTGACAGAAAACCGATAACACACTCAGTAGAACATGAATTTTTAGGACGCCTGAAGTACACGCAGTTGTAAATAAATAAATACTTCTTTATTGGTAGGACGATAAACAAAATGACAATCACTCCGACAAGGTGAGCCACTACTTATAATCTATGTATAACATTCACCCGACAAGGTGAGCCACTACTTATAATCTATTTATATGAATAACAATCACTCCGACAAGGTGAGCCACTACTCATAATCTATGTATAACATTCACTCCGACAAGGTGAGCCACTACTTATAATCTATGGATAACAATCACTCCGACAAGGTGAGCCACTACTTATAATCTATGAATGACAATCACTCCGACAAGGTGAGCCACTACTTATAATCTATGAATGACAATCACTCCGACAAGGTGAGCCACTACTTATAATCTATGGATATGAATGACATTTTGTGATGCCATTTGGATATATATCAGAACACTTAGAGCAAGAGTATTCTCATTCCCCCCAAACGTCCACAGAAGAGAGGTTCACACCACTTTAACATGGGCAACGCCGGCCAAACCCTGCTATATATATATATATATATATATATATATATTAATCCTCTATTTATTAAAATTGGTGTACTTTATTGTATTATGTATTTAAAATGTAAATATGTTTTTGTAAAATTCGAGACTTGAGGAAATAAAAATATAATCATCATCATATCCATCAATCGTGCGATGCGATGACTCGGAACAACATCGTGCGTGTGAATGACAAGGAATTTGTCTTTAGTAATCGGATAACAAATCTGCGCTCCTCCGGAGGCATTCCATTCTCGAACGAGTGACACATCTCAATGTCTCCCGAGAAGAAGGGCGACACAAATTATTGTATATTATGGATTTTCATGTAAGCAACATAACATGTGAGATTGCATGGTGACATTCTTAGGAATGGAGACAGTTTCTTTCGTGCATCCCATACGAAAATCACATATATGAATCTGACAAAACTATGTATAGCGACAACTTAAAGATATCAAGTAATTCATTCCTGTTTCAAAATATGAATCTTAACATTTAGAAGGTTATATGAAAAAAGATATTGAAAATACCAACACAAAAATATGCAATAATAACACATGTGATCAGACGACTCGACACAAGTACCCCGTGTCGCCGGGGTCTGATTGTCCCTTCATGAGTCACGTGACTGGTTTAACTGTATTATTATAAAATGGTCCGGTCTGGAATCAGTTGCTGTGGACAGGACATCAACAAACAACATGTTCATTGTTGGCGATGAGGAATGACACACACTGGGTTATCAAAAAACAAGAACTCCGTTGCTGCGGACAGCACAACAACAAAATATGAATTGTTGGCGAATTGTTGATGAACGCCACACATACGTTGTTGTCAAGAAACATGGAATCAGTCGCACTATGACCTGATCTCCAAATCACTTGTTTGGGACAGCATAACAATTTACAAACAGAATATGCATTATTGATAGCCACACACTGTGTTGTCAAGAACCACGGAATCAGTTGCTGCATGGGGACAGCACAATAACAAACAAAATGTGCAATTATTGATGAAAGCCACGCACTAGTTGCATGGGACAACACAACTACAAACACCATGTGCATTATATTGGAGAATGACCGAGATATGCCACATACTGAGTTGTCAAAAACACAACAATTACGGCGTCTCAAGGTCTCATTACAATTTGCAACAATACATAAGAATACACTAAGGTGGTGTTAACGTGGCTCATGTGAACAGGTGAATATAATAACATTTATCCGAATCTTCAAAGTTCGATCCGTCACGGGATATGAGATCTTATATAAACAATTAATAATGGTCATATGACCGTAACATATAATTATGTACATTTATAAAATCTTTTGATATTGTTAAACGGACATGGTCCATTCGAACATCCAAATTATGTCTAGGACTCTAGGTAATTTGGAAAGGAGGTATAAGATAGGTTGACAAATACACGAAATATTGATATACAGGCTTCATGCACTCTGACAAATATTTTCCATGGCCACAGTCATTTCCCAGCTTTTTTCAAATATTCGCACATAAGTGAAATAAACGCTCTTTATTTCTACCGTATCAGGAATAGCCTGACAAGGAACGCTCTGTTCTGTTCCATGCCGTACACATTAAAGAAAAGTCTGATGACAGAATATCGATGTTTCTCAATTAACGATCTGATAACGCAGATTCGACGAACGTCTATCAGTTAGCAATTCGTAAGATCTAATAGTCAATCAGTAGGAATACGTTGACACATGATTGTGGCATTAATATCATGATCTCTTAAAAGTGTTAGCATGTCGATATCTTTAGGCACAAGAGAGCGGCACTTTGCAATGTCATATATAATTCACACGTTATCCCCGTAAGAATTGGACTAAGAATTGTCTTTGGCGAAGATATTATAGGGTATCGACATATAGAACTAGTGCGTGTATAGACGCCACCACCACCACCATCACCACCATCACATCAAGGCGTAGAAGTTGGTAACTTGGTAGACGCTTACAAAATATATAAATGGAATATATGTATGCTGCTCTAAAACTAAACATTTTATAATAAAATATTCGAAATAAAATAAAATCAATATTAATCGGTAGAAGCGTTTCCAGATATGGGTCTTCGATTCATATCTATTATTTTATACCCATGAAACAATTTATAAAATTGTTATATGAAGAGATGATCCATCTTTAAAGCGCTGTGATTCCAGACCCTCTTCTATGGCATTGATTGTTTATTTAACTCAGCGCCACAATTAAGTGCCGAATACAGAGTAATAATTGACATATATACATATGTTTACAAAAGGATGCCACCGTTGTCTGGCTTGCCATTTTCATATGGCAGAAGTGTATACAGTTTACCACTTTTTGTTTTCGTAATTAATCCGGGCCAGCAGTACTACTAAGCTTTGTTGTCAACTATACGATTATTAGTATAATAACTAATTAGTACAATCTAACAATATTGTGTAAACGTATTCTGACCGGGGGGGGGGGGTTAAAAAGCTAATATTATTTGGTGTATTTTAGAGCGCAAACCGCCAAGTGGCTGTACATGTCTCAATACTAAAGTTGCATTTTTAATGAAGAATTGTATGGAATTTCACATCGGGGAAGAATCCCGCGTACCACCGTAACCAGACTCGAAGCCCAATCACCAAAAGAGGCTGGTGACATGTGGGCATGTCGGTTCATCAAACAAATTGTATAAAATGACGGAGTTCGCGTTCTCCGATGAAAGATTATTGTTTTGTGACAGTAACCACTAGCGTGTGAGAATGAAATAAGACAAATACATTTATCTCTCTTCCACGAAGCCACTTGCGTGTGAGATAGACATCATACTATTTGTATCTTTATAACTATCTTCTCTTTCTCTCTCTCTCAACACCACTCCCTCTCTCTGCACTCAGTGTCACTCCAGCACTATCCAGCTCTCTCTATTTTCTGTTTTCGCAATGTATATATCCTAATTTATTGTATATAATGTGTTATCGGATCTAGATACTTATGAATACTGTGTAACACTATGTATGCTCTTCAGTAATGGAGGTAATAAACACATATATGTTGCCGTTCATATTATGGCACCGTATTGTTTTCCAGGCCATTCTTATAGGATTACATATAACTAAATACTTAATCGGAGGGGTGATTAGATATTGTTTAATATCTAATCCCAACAACAGGGACACACGTGCATTATCACTGTATTAAATCAAGATATATTAAGAATGAATATTGAGAAGTGTTTTTAAGATTGATCGCAATCCTGTAATTTCAGTTATTGGCTCGGACTTAAAATTGTCCGTTTCTCGATAAAGTAAAGACGCATAATGCATATGAACGATCGCAAATTACTATTTCCTTGGCTTCTGTGGTGAAAAATATTGTATTCGTGTCGAGGAATCCACCCATCAAAGCTCAGAGTGATCAGATATCGCTGTTATTTTTCACCACCGATAATTGTTAGTGGCCCAGTAAAAAGTCGACGAGAAGACGGTCTCGGACCAAATTACTGAATAAGAACAATAACTCTAAAATCAAGTGGCTTTTTTTGTGTCAGATATTTGAAAAACTGCCAAAATTTCGTTGAACATAATGTTGATATATAACATATTTTTGGGTCATTTTAAACTATAGTTGACTGTGGTTAGCATTATTTTTGGGCAATTAAACGATTCTGAAGCGACATTTAAAAACATGTTGTTGTTGGAATCTGATGATATGGGGAGAAGCGAATCAGATTGAGTACCTTTAATGAATAGGGGAATTATGCGTGACGTCATTTTGCGTGGTATCCCGATAGTACTCGTGTGTTTAGAATATGAGATTTCTGCGTGGGCGAAAACCATGGCCACCTGGGCGTTACCTTAAAATTAAATTCGTTATCCAATACTCTGTTCCGATGTCTAAAGTGTCATCATACGCTCCTATATAAAACCGTGCATGGCTTGCATGGAGATCATTATATTTGATTATACTGAGAATAACACCAAACCATGTTGCGTCTGATCGTATCTGTCATCTTATTTGGCTTGATTCTTGGGGATACAGGTATGTTAACTTATTTAAATAATTGCTTGACAACTTTGAAACACCATGTTGACCCTTTACATACTAAATACTCATCGACGAGTAGTTATCGTATAGTAAATGTTATGATAATAAGTTAAACAAACATTTCCAACCAATGATTATGGATAATTCTGTTCTCAATCAGTTTATTTGTCATGAACCTATATATAACATAGGTATGGAGATAATAATGCTGAAGGGGTCACTCTCACCAAAAAAAGTGCTGAAGGGTACACAGGTTTTTCAAAATGTGATGAAGGATACACAGGTTTTGAAACGTCGATCTAAAGGACGTTCACTTTTCGTATCTGACATGATTTCTGTTAGAGAATAATTGTTTACGTTCCAATGAATATTAAAATGTACTGAAAACAAACTGCTAATGGGCGCCAGACTTTCATAAACACAATTTAAGTAACGGTGTTCGTGCCGATCACAAACCCTGTTTCAGCACATTTTCAAACCCTGTGTCCTTCAGCACTTGTTTTGGTGAGAGCAACCCCTTCAGCGATAATAAGAGTTAAATATATACAATATGTGTACATGTGTTATCTGTTTGTTTCTCGTGAACCTATACATTACATAGGTGTCGAGATAATAAGAGTTAAATCTATACAATATGTGTACATGTGTTATCTGTTTGTTTCTCGTGAACCTATACATTACATAGGTGTCGAGATAATAAGAGTTAAATATATACAATATGTGTACATGTGTTATCTGTTTGTTTCTCGTGAACCTATACATTACATAGGTGTGGAGATAATAACAGTTAAATCTATACAATATGTGTACATGTGTTATCTGTTTGTTTCTCGTGAACCTATACATAACATAGGTGTGGAGATAATTAAAGTTAAATATATACAATATGTGTTATCTGTTTGTTTCTGTCTGTCGTCTGCTTTTATTACCCGAACACCCCTACACATGAATAATATGCTGTTCCGATGTACACTCTTAGAACAAATGTGTTTAAATTCTACGCAATATGTTTTACATTTTATCTTAATCAAAATGGTGTAGAAATGATACATTACATATATATGTTGGTGAAATTTCCTCAATGTTGAATATGAGTGAATATGTGAGTGTATCATAGTTATTAGATGAGATGTGTTCTATTGGAGACACAGAACTCGTAAAGGTTACCACAGAACACTAAATTGGCAGCAGCTTTAAAAATTGTTAATCACTTTGTCTGTCAAAGCTGAACAGCACATAATTGTGTAGCACAATGTTTTAAAGTTGCTGCCAGATTTTTTAATATGGTAGATTTTACGAGGTTTGTGTCTCAAATAGAACATATCTCATCTACTAACTATAATATACTCACATATTCACTCATATTCAATGCTGAGAAAATTCCTCCAACACATAAATGTTTTCTACACAATTTTGTTAAGATAAAATGTAACACATATTGTGTAGACTTTATACACATTTGTTCTAAGAGTGTATACTTCTATAACTGAGAGTTATATGTTTTTTCGGGCATTTCGTCATAGAAAACCACATGGTGCATGAATATGAACAGAAGCATGCACATTACATGCAACTTTACCAAAGCTAATGAAATGAGAAGTAAATGTAGTTAAACAGATGCATCTTTTATGCTTGTTTCCGTTCATATTATGGCACCATAACGTTTTATACGATAAAATGCCTGCAAACCATACCGTGCAAAATTTCCAGTGTATGAACGTACCCTCAACGTCGCTAAATTACTATTTCTTCGGCTTCGGTGGTAAACAATATTACATTTGAGTCATTAAATTCCAGAGTTATCAGATTTCTAGTTTAGAAATCTTTTATTTTTCATAACCTCGAATATCTGGCGGCCTGGCAAATATTAGACGAATGCCGACCGATATACTATCGATACCAAATTCGTTGAAAAAAATGTTGATATAACACTGTTTGTTCAATGCTATACTTTAGTTGACAGTGGTTAGCATTATTTGTTGGCAATCAATCTATTCTGATAGCTGAATCGGGGTTTCAAGAAATGTTGTTGTTGGAGTATGATGATATGGAGACCATCCAATCGGATTATGTACCTTTAACACCATTGTCGGGATTTCGGATTTCGGATTTTGAGACTATTGTTTTGTAAATATTACTGTAACAGTTTCAGTAATGTTAGTCAACCAACATCGGCTATTGCTATTGAAATGTTTCAATTGAAAATCTGTGTTTTATGGAACATATTTCTGTTATCTGACCTTTTATAATCTACATCTTCATTATATTGTCGGAAGTTGCTCAACTGTATGTTGATACAATAACTGGCATTGTAATAGTAATATATACATAACAAAGGTTTTTATGTCCTGAGAAGATGGCTAAATAAAAATTCTGTGATTACATAATATTGAGCCCAAGGAGGGATTTGCTAGTTCACAAGACATGAGACAATTTCTCGTTCAATGGCTGTTTAATTATCTTCATTAATCAGCCGAAATAGTAAAATTGTTAAGGTGGGGACCAAAAAAAAAGCGCCCCATACAAGTCAAACAAGAGTTACAAATGTAATAAAACATCATAACACATGATAATAACAAAACGCAACAAAATAACCATACTGGGCGGGAGGGAGGGTCAAGAAACAATTACCGATGCCGAGATGTGTATGAATTACTAATATATTTTAAACAACATAACTTTTGAATAACCTTCCCACATCCAGAGAGAGAGATCTTACTGGTTAACTTTGCTAATGGCGACTGATAAGGAACACCGCTCACGTGACCAAAAGTATAAATTACATTACGTACAGTCTCCACCAAAACTGACTGCAGGCAATCATGAAACCGATCGCCAGATCTTCTCAAACATACAAAGGGTTATATGTAACCTGCGATTAACGCACGACATCTTGTCATTGGAGACTTATCAATTATAATCAAATAAGAACAAAGTCTATCTATTTTTTCGCATGCTCTTCGTCATGATGGTTTTACAAGATTTCTACATTTACACACAGCGAAAGCATTGTTCCCATTTAAAGACATATTATGTACTCGTTCGGGTGCGTGAAACTGATAAGTTAGTATTCAGGCGCTATGCCAACTGGATGAATGGAACATTCTACTAACATAGCTGAAAATTTGAAACAAATCAACTGTACCATCGTCTGAAAACGTCGTCTGAACTGCGCCCATCAATTGTAAATATTTATTAATCGATTCGGGACGCGTCTATCGGTGATAACTAACGAAATGGATTTCGCCATCGAGCGTCACTGCATTTAATTAATATATAAGAATGACGGCCTGTGTTGTCAATTTGGATATAATATATGTAAAAATTACTACTTTGAGCAAGATTATTCTCCACTTCTATTTGGTCACTCTACCGGAGTGTTTCACATCACTTTAACCCGTCCTACACTGAAGCATCATTGACGAGTAGTTACCACATATGAAATGTTCAGATAAGAACCACAGTTCGTTCGTTAAACTTATTACCAAAACAGTTCTCCCAATAAATATGATTCCTTCTGCACTTTTTTTTGTATATGTCGTCTGCTTATATTGTATGCACCTGCAAATAGAAAATAGACCATTCCAATGTACACCGTTTAACTGACTGTGGAAATCATTTAGTATAGAATTGGTTAAAGGGGTACTGTACACTAAATCCAGCCATTTATGGGACCATCTCCTTTTACACTCAACAGAAATATGCAACAAATGAATAAATTTGAGCCATGCATGGATTAGTGCAAAAATACACTCGTCTGCTCTTAAACGATGCAAACAACATGGTAATTATAGTGAAAACGAATAAATTGCTGGAGTCATAACTTCATTTTCAATATAATTGCCATGTTCTCGGATATTTTTCTTGCAAAACGATTCTTACGTTTCAAGTATAGATTTAGTGCATAAATTAATACGAGTCGGGAAATGATTACATGTAGCTGGAAAAGAAAAGTTTACGGAATATAATAATAATAATAATAATAATATTTGTATAGCGCTTATCCCCAATAAGCGGGCCCTAAGCGCTTGACATAAACATAAACAAGAAATATAAATATACACAATATCAAAGTAACTTTCTGAAACGCCGCGCAAACAAGTAAGTTTTCAATGACTTTTTTGAAGTCGTCAAGAGATGGTGACTCTTTTATGTTCAATGGCAGAGGATTAAATGCATTTGCGCATGTTACTTTGAAAGATCGGTAGCCAACCGTGATCAAATATATGACCCGCCATATCAAATCCAGTCGTAAGTCCGGATTTTTTTACCCTGTGCCAATGCATTCTCTTATATATGCGAGTCGACCATAGGTCGCCTCGCATATATACGAGAATGCATTGGCCTAACAATTTTTTACAATTTTAATAATTTTGTATTGTATTCTTTAACAATTTTATAATTTCACCCATACAGAGCCACAGACAACAATGAGCAGACGACACTCTTCTAAATGCTTCTATATATGTGTGGGGCTCCCTGCAGGGTAATGGATGTTTTTTATTTTATGTCCTAAAAATTGTAAGAAACATATATTTAAAAAAAAATGATACAAAATTGTTAGGCCAATGCATTCTCTTATATATGCGAGGCGACCTATTGTCGACTCGCATATATAAGAGAATGCATTGGCACAGGGTAAAACAAATCCCGACTTACGACTGGATTTGATATGGCGGGTCACATATATGTTTTGTATTATATTTTCGATGATTACTAATTATACTGTTTATGATAAACTCAGAACTTATATCAATTAAAGCTGCACATAGTGTTTGGAACATTGAATATGCAAACCTTAAATATTACACACTATTGACCACTTTAGCTGGTTATAAGGGAAATTTAAAGTTATTCTGAAGACAAAAAATAATCTATTGTTTTTTATAACTATTTTTGTAGCTAAAGAAAATCCATTTCGGCTAAAAATATATCAAGGTAGTACCTATAGTATCGCTTGTTGGTCCCAAATGCAATTCAAGCGAGCGTTTTGTATTTTCCCCGTTTGTAGTCGAACCAATATTTACAATATTTACAATACGGTTTCAATATGGTTAAATTTACTAACTATACTGTTAAACTCAGAACTTAAATCAATTAAAGCTGGACATAGTGTTGAGAACATTGAATCTGCAAACCTTAAATATTACACACAACAACATCGACCACTTTAGCTGTTTAATAAGGGAAATTGAAAGTTATTCTGAAGACAAAAAAATTATCTTTTTTTTTATCACAATTGTCGTAGCTAATGAAAGTCCATTTCGGTCAAAAATATGTCAAGGTAGTACCTGGTATCGCTGATTAGTCTTGCTTTTAACCCTTTACCCAACAGAAGGGCCCTGTGCCAATGCATTCTCTTATATATGCGAGTCGACCATAGGTCGCCTCGCATATATAAGAGAATGCATTGGCTTAACACATTAAAAATTATAAAATTGTTAAAGAATGTAAGAAAAAATGGTAAAAAGTGTTAAAAAAATATTTTTTTTAGGCCAATGCATTCTCTTATATATGCGAGGCGACCTATGGTCGACTCGCATATATAAGAGAATGCATTGGCACAGGGCATAACTGTAACTATCACAATGTGGCCAAGGAGCCGATTCCAATGATATCCATATTTGTATGGTTCTATTGAGACAGACCGAAGATATTTTAGGCCGTTGAAGCTTTATTTGGCCGGTTTTGGCCGGTTTGTTGGGTAAAGGGTTAAGTTGAACGGTGTTTGTTAAAATTGTCCGAACAGATTGTGTAGTTTAAACATATTTAATTTCCTCAGTGCATAATATTAACATACACACAGGCAAAAGGGATGGGATGACAAGTGCTGTCAGTTACAGTAACATCCTCTCCCCATTGTCAAAACACTGAATATATACAAATTAAACGCTGACAAGAGCAGGGGAACATTGTGTGCCTTTAAATATTTTCTAATTGCATGTCACAGGTAAGAAAGTAGGCCAGGGCACGGGAGAGCGAAACTCTTACATGCCTTGGATTTAGAGCATGAATGTGTGAATGTATTTTGTCTCTTCCTCTGTTGTCATTTTTCTTTCTCAATAAAAACAAAAATAAAATAAATAATAATAGACAGTACAGTCCAGATGAAACTGAAGTACAGAAAACACGTCGGAATCTCAACAAAACCAACATGTTCACAGTTTATTACACCGGATAAGTTCATGGTACAATGTTTTTGAGGTTCCTCTTTCAAATGGTATGTAATATGGCACATATTTTATATACTGTGATATGGGGGTTCGACAATTAAGTGGGCCTTAACCAGTGCATGATGAAAACGTGTTACTCAGCGAATAAGCTTCTCAATTCTATTTCAGCTGCAGATAGATGCGTTCTCAACCAAGACGCTGGGCCGTGCAGGGGAATATTCCTGAAGTGGTTTTATGACTCAGAATACGGGTTTTGTCGTCCATTCATATACGGTGGATGCAAAGGAAATGGTAACAAGTTCGACGAGAAGTCTCAGTGTCAGAATTCATGTGGATCAATGAGTCTTCTAAAGCGATTCGGACCTAATGGCGGCAAATGATAAGTGATTAAGTGCTTAGACTGGACAGACAACACATAATGAAGTTCGGCGAAAGAAACTACTTTGTTAGGAACTGTTATTTCGAAAGCCGGAACTCGGGAAAGTTGCGACAGGCGTTGGCGGTTGTGTCTCACCCATACAAATTGGGCAACATTTTTAACAGATATAAATTTCATGTATGATATATTTATTGCAATTTTCAAAAATGGACAAAGTAGGCTGATGTTGTTCATATAATTCAAATTATCAAACTTTAGAATAAAACATGTTACATTAGGCAAATTTTCCAGACACATTTCTGACTCTGACATAAATTATTTTGCAATCCCTTGTGTTAGAATTTACAAACGGCCCATAGCTAATGCATAACAACCCCTAGTTATGGGGTCAGCAAGTTTCCAACAGAGGACTATCTGAGTCTAATATTCCAACCCAATGCAGGACAGTTATCGGTAAAAAATGACATGCTTTACTCTAAATATTGCTATTTGTTGAACAAAGTTTGAAAATTGTGCCAAAAACTTTCGGGGGGTGGGGGGGGGGGGGGGGGGGCTGGTGGGTGATACAACCAATCTCGGCATTTACAGCCGATATTGGGACAATTGTTTACTTTACTTTCAAAATAAAATAAATATACATTGAAAGTTCGTTATTTCTGGAGTTCAGGTAGGACGCCATCGGGGGGGGGGGGGGTAAAATGTTAAAATACCATATTCACACACTGGTGTGTCGCGGATATGAATTGGCTGCAAAAATCATAAAGATTCAATAAATAAGACATTTTTTCTGGCGTATGCCCGTAAGATGCACACATATATGGACAGACTGACATACTGATTTGAGTGTTGGAAATCAAAAATTTAAGTCGAAAAATAGTGATAACTCTACAACAAAAATGTCGAACGGACCTCAATGTACTGAAGTTCCCCGTCAGAACTCTAAACGGTTACCAGGTTTTGAACTGGTGGAATGTGATCTCTCTGGGAAAAACCAAAGTGGAAATTCATGGCATGAACTAAACCACGCGCATCGGGGACAATCCACGTGTCGCTGTGCTGTGCAAATCACAACACATCGGGGACAATCCACGTGTCGCTGTGCTGTGCAAATCACAACACATCGGGGACAATCCACGTGTCGCTGTGCTTTGCAAATCACAACACATCGGGGACAATCCACGTGTCGCTGTGCTGTGCAAATCACAACACATCGGGGACAATCCACGTGTCGCTGTGCTGTGCAAATCACAACACATCGGGGACATTCCATGTGTCGCTGTGCTTTGCAAATCACAACACATCGGGGACAATCCACGTGTCGCTGTGCTGTGCAAATCACAACACATCGGGGACAATCCACGTGTCGCTGTGCTGTGCAAATCACAACACATCGGGGACAATCCACGTGTCGCTGTGCTGTGCAAATCACAACACATCGGGGACAATACACGTGTCGCTGTGCTGTGTATGTACAACACATCGGGGACAATCCACGTGTCGCTGTGCTTTGCAAATCACAACACTTTTGAAAAAAAAATGGATTCAAGAAAATTCATTTTCTTGAAAAAAAAAAACACCAATACAAAATTAAAGAGAAATAACTTGTTTCGATTGCTATAACATTGAGAAAGAACAGTGCAGGTAATATATATCTTAGTTATCACCTGTTCCTTAATAATATACTTCACTGTGGAGGAGCCAACTCGATATTTCACGATTTAAATGACTTTGTGATCGATTTTGCTTTGCGTCGGGTAATTAATTCAATGTTTATTGCGATATCGGCTTACACTAGTTACAAAAAGCATGCAATCACACAAGGAGCCTCCCATATATAAGATAATTCACTGGTTTATAAGGTCAATGCAAATATTATTAGGCCAAGATATTCTCTTATATATGCGAGGCTCCCTATAGGAGACTCACCTATATAAGAGAATGCATTCGCACAGGGTTTTCGCAAAATTTCAGGAAGCTTCAGTCATGGAAGGGTTAATAACTTTGAGATAATAAAATACTAGGTGAACAACTTTTTATATGCTCAGAAGAATATGTGAGAGGTAACCACAAACAATTCAACCACACCTTTTAACATTCCCCAGCGCCATATACATAGCACATTTCTTATGTAATCAGTGTGTTATATATCTGGACGCAACGAACACGACGAGAGAATGCTTACAAATACTATAATTTTCCCGTGTATGATTCCCGCACCGATAAACTGAATAACTTGTGCATATGCACACATCAACACAGCGAATAAATATGGTTTCCCTTTTTCAAAATTCACACCAACAAGACTTTCAATGGTTATTTAGATATCCCGATCAAATATGGCGACTAAACCAACATATGAAATTTGGGCACATATGCCAATCTGCCACAATACACTATTGTGTAGATGAGCCTATATTATTCTATCAAATTAAACTAGCAAGGTATTACTTTCGGTTATATTGTTCACCCCTTTGACCATTTTGATTGTCTGCCTAGGTCATTAAACAGGACAAGGGCATCATTGGCTCAGTCAGTCGGGTACAACTCCAAGCCGTCTCGCCATCCAGTGCTGGCAATGAGGATTCAAATTCACATGTTTCCAGCATGGACTTTGTAACTTGACATAGTTATCTGGTGGAGTTGCCAATTACTCGCCGATGGCCGGTGGTTTGCCGCACACGGTCGACGAGTTTATCAGCCATTGAAATCACTGTTAGATTAGCCGTAAGTGTGCGGATTTCCTCCACCACTGATGTGGCCTTAGTTGCTGAAAGCGACATTAAACCTCAATCAATCATTAAACTTATCCATCTATTGTGGAACGCGTTCGCCTAAATCCATGAAGTAAACTAACATTTGACACTAATCATTGCCGCAACAGTTAAATAGCCATTGGGGTGTAAACAAGTCAAAACAGTTTGTCCACTTACCTTTGATTCCGATCTTCACTCGATCCCACGATCACTCACGAGCACCAAATCACAAAGTCACTCTGACAACGAATGTATATATGGGCGGAAGATCACAGGCGCCCGGGGAAAATATCAGATACACCAATATATATACCATACCAGTGACTGTTATAGTATATATTGGTATATCTGTGGTATTTTCCCCAGGCGCCTGTGAAGAAGACCAGGCTCCGCCGAAATAAGATAAGGATTTATTTACACCAACTACTACATTTAAAACTATGTTTTTTAGATCAGACACAATACAAGTGTACACACCAGCATGTTCGTTAAGCTGGTGTGGAATGAAAACGTTACATGTCGCAAAGTCACAATGCCACAAACTGATTCCTCTAGGATCCTCGGATGAACTGTCCCAGAGCCATTTGGCTATCATTGATTGCCGCACGATTCATGGCCTGCCCTGGGTGATCATAAGATCACAGGGCCACATCTCATAGTTTTACAACAGTTGTATGACAAAGGACACTCCCGCATGTCTTGGGATGCATATTTGTCTCTTTATGTGTGGTTTTTGACACCCGACTGATGTTTTGGTACACTCATTGTGTGGTTTGAGACACTCATTGTACGGTTTGAGGCAATCATTGAGTGGTTTGACATACTTGCTGGGCGCTCGCTGTATGGTTTGGATCACTCATGTGATGGTTAGAGACGCCTATTGGAGAGTTTGTGACACCTGTTGGATGGTTTTGGACACAACTGTGTGGTTTGGAACATCGGTTACGTAGTCTGGGGTAATGCCTGTGTGGTTTGGAACATTCGTTGAATGGATAGGGATACTAATCAGGTGGATTGAGATTCTTCTTTGATGGCTTGGGACACTCATTAGATGGGTTGGGATACCAGATGCATTGTTTGGGGGACTATATGTGTGGGTTGTGACATCAGGTGCGTACCGTTTGGGACACTACCTACCTCAGTCTACATCTGGTGGTTTGTGAAACTCGTTGGGCGGTTTTGGGACACCCTTCCGATGATTTGGGACAATATTTGGATACTACCGTCGTATGGATTGGGATACTCACATGTTAGTTTTTGGAAACTATGCGGGTTGTTTGTAACCCTGTATATGGTTTGGTGCACTCGTTATGTGGTTTGAGACACTCATTTGATGTATTATGAAACTATTTGGTGGCTTTAAAACTCGTATGGTGGCAAATAGCAATACTTATTGGCTACACATTCATTCGAAATGTGAAGATTTAGTAAAAAAACATCAACAAGAAAACAAACACTTATGGTGGTACTACTAGCCATTTACGCCTATAAATGGAAACGATCTGTTAAATTTAGCGTAAACTTATCATTTTTATATTCCCGGTTGCCATTTTGTCTGCCATTTTATATATTTACAGAAACATTATGCATGAAATGGCAGGCATATTCCATGGCAACAAGACAATTAGATTAATACGTTTTTGTTGCAGGTTTCTGTCAAATTAATAACTTTAGATGAAATTGAAGTGAGTGTTAGTACACTCTCGGAAATGGCGGCCATTTTGGCCGCCATATTGCCTGGTATATACACGGTAACATGCTAATGTCAAACAGCAGACATCCTTACGATCAAAATAAATGCAAGTTGGCCGACCTGGTTCCCGGACTAAAATTACAATTATTTTACATGATTTATTCATTTTCACCCCAAAAGTAACGACTTTCCCTTCATGGACCGCATGAACATTTTTTTATTTTATTATTTGGTCAAATTTAGCCATCAGAGAACTCGACTGAGCGTTTTTGGTTGGCAGATTTGATTTTTAACAAAATTCCAATTTTCACCATTTGTTTTACGTATTCTTGTCTTTTGACACAAAAATTACAACTTTTTCATCATGGAATTCGTTGGAATTTTGGATATGTTATTATGTGAGTAACGTCACATTCAAAACACCAATAGACATTGCATACCATTTTGTTCGCGGTTGTGCATTTCTTTCCATCAGATTGGCTGGACTAATAAGGAACAGCAAAATTGACACAAAAAGCCATAAAAAGGACCTTATTTCAAAGAGCTGTAGACAATTTCCCCCAAAGCAGATTTTGGATACTTGGTTCCCCTCAAACTCGAGTCTCAGCGACCAGACTAATAGCAGTGAGAATACTTACAGTTTTTGTTTGAATACAGAAATGTCTCAATTTTCACGAAGACATGAATGAGATGTTTCGGTTATTCTAATAAAACACTGTAGATATTCGTTTTATTATAGACGCCTAAATTTGCTAAATTATGGAGCGTTTTCACTTTCAGTAGTACAATAATAAATGTTTCGTATTTTTTAACCTATCTTAGTTCAAACGTATTTTATTTTAACCAATATAATGTACAAAGTTCACGGTATGATGATGAAAGATATTAATGGTTATAATGGGATTTGGCAGTAAGCATAGTGCTTATCTTAAGCCATCTCCTACACATATAAATTATTGAATGGTAACCGTTTCAAACAGACAAAAATAGAATGTACATTTCGATGTAAATGAATGTATATAGCTGAATGAAGTTACTGTTGTTATTGTTAATTATAATGTGCCTGACAGCCCCCTTCCAATCGTAGAAGGTTTTGGCAGGGTATTTTGGGATCGATATTACACATAATTTAATTTTGATTTTTATGTGTTTTTAATTTTGTTCCATGCATAGCCTAAGATCGTATACATCAGGTTTGTGCATAATATGGCTTGAATCTGCCAGTTAGTTCTATATATTTCTGAATGTTAGCGAATATCTCAATGTTTTTGGATAAGGAAAGTGATTTTGAACCTTCTAAGAGTGTTTTTGATTCCAAATTATTAAGGTTGCTGAAACATATGTCTCTCTCGGCTTCAAAGACTGGGCAATCGTGCAATAAGTGTGATACTGTTTCAACTTCGCCACATATACAATATTGATTGTCTTGTAAATGATTGCGATATAAGTCGTAATTCAGATTGCTACACCCTATTCGTAATCGACAATGGAAAATTTGACTTCGTCTTGTGTAAACAAATTCCATGTAACGGGGGCTCAACCTATCTTATCTTTCCTTCCGAATTAGGTAGACATAACTTGAAAGCTCGAATGAGCCATGTCCGTTTAAACTGTTTATGTCCGCTCCGGGGAATAGGCATCTGTTGGTTGAGACTCTGCCCCAGAATGGCATATTTTGGAAAAGAGACAAGACTAAGGATTCATCTTAATTATATATAAGTAAATTTCTTCATAAAAGTTTTGGAAATACCTTCACAATTTGTTTCATGTAATATTCTTAAAAGATTACGAGAAAATCAGGGCATATGGATATTAATTTATTGAGTTACATGACCTCAAATTCTGTTTCATAGGAAAATGGAACACATTTTTTTCTGAGAATATTTTTATCTTATTAAGCATAGAGGAATCCCAGAGGCATAATTGCCAGTGTAGCATGCGTTAAAAGTGGCATTACTGGTTTCATGGTTTATTTATTTTGTGAAGCTGTGAAAGTTCACAATAAAGTAAATAATTTGGATACGTAAAACAGGTCAGGTATACATCATGAATTCCACTATTATAGTGGTATATGACCATTACCGTTTTGTGAATTTGACAAAAGAGGGATAATCCAAATTCATATTTCACACAAATAATTGAAAATCAGTGTCGCACTAATTCTGTATTATACATATATTTTGTCCAGGAGAATGATTAATCATGACGGCACAGTCACGATAAGCAATTCAATTAGCATTCAATTAGTTTAAATGTTGTTATGAAGGAGCGATTGAGTCATCCTGTTATTGTCATTTAGAAAGGCATGTATCAGTAATATTATTGAATAACAAAGCTGGCGCAAAAGATTGCACAATGAATTTTGTCGGAGGATTGTTCATTCGCTGTGAAATTGTTGAGAGTGAAATTTGGCTGTGCACTGGTATGCGCCGCCTTCTATTATATATGCAAATACAGAAAACATGAATATACATGGTCATATACCACCATAATAGTGGAATACCACTATAATAGTGGAATTCAGGATGTGCCTGACCTGTACAATGCTTAAAGTATTAAGTTCAGACCAACTCCGTGTGTGTGTTTGGTTATTTAATAAATAACTCTTGCTACGACTAATGGTATGCAGTTATAACCCAACGCTAGAAGACAAATCATATCGCGTTTTAGTAAACGTTTTGGTTACAACCCATTTATAACCTTAATCGAAACAAGAGTTATTTATTATAATTTAATCCGTCATTCAAAGGAGAACCACCATATTATTCAGTAGAAATTAGAAGTAAATCGAGCGAAAAACATTATTTCCGAAGAAAAACACAAACAGTTGAAATAGACATGCGGTCACTCATATCTTCAATTATCGATTATTCAAGTAGCGTCACTCAATTCAATTTTGATTGGCTAATGACCACGTTTTATGCATCTGTGTTTATAATAATATATACATGAACTAGATCCCATCCATATTTGGGACCAAAGGCGGATCTTAACGTATACTTCTTAACTTTTAGATTATCTCAAGACACCTCACACCAGACTTAAAGTTAAGACCAAAGTTAAGACCATCTTAAGTTAGGACCTTGTTCGTGAAACGCACTTATGACTGAAGTTAGAACTTAAGATCATCGTAAGTCCCAACTATGTCATAAGTTACTTTCATGAAACTGGGCCCAGGTATATTTCAGCTGCAAGTTGTTAGTTTCGCAGGATAGGTTAGCACGAGTCTTGTTAATTTCGCTGGACATCTTTGCACCGTAATGGCTAATTGTGTGACAGCCAATTGTTTACCATTATTCTGCTGATTGGCAGCTTATGATTAAATTATAAGAAAATAGCCTGATTTATCTCCCTTGAATTTTGTCATCTGCACTTGTCAGTCTTCTTTCTGAAAATGTTTCCCAACCCATTTCGGTTAGTAGTCGTTTGCAGGGTACAAATCTCGTACAGCCACTTATAACGCCACTCGCATTAACCGACATAATCGCCAATGCATTCTCTTATATATGCGAGGCGACCTATGGTCGACTCGCATATATAAGAGAATGCATTGGCACAGGGCATAACTGTAACTATCACAATGTGGTCAAGGAGCCGATTCCAATGATATCCATATTTGTATGGTTCTATTGAGACAGACCGAAGATATTTTAGGCCGTTGAAGCTTTATTTGGCCGGTTTTGGCCGGTTTGTTGGGTAAAGGGTTAAGTTGAACGGTGTTTGTTAAAATTGTCCGAACAGATTGTGTAGTTTAAACATATTTAATTTCCTCAGTGCATAATATTAACATACACACAGGCAAAAGGGATGGGATGACAAGTGCTGTCAGTTACAGTAACATCCTCTCCCCATTGTCAAAACACTGAATATATACAAATTAAACGCTGACAAGAGCAGGGGAACATTGTGTGCCTTTAAATATTTTCTAATTGCATGTCACAGGTAAGAAAGTAGGTCAGGGCACGGGAGAGCGAAACTCTTACATGCCTTGGATTTAGAGCATGAATGTGTGAATGTATTTTGTCTCTTCCTCTGTTGTCATTTTTCTTTCTCAATAAAAACAAAAATAAAATAAATAATAATAGACAGTACAGTCCAGATGAAACTGAAGTACAGAAAACACGTCGGAATCTCAACAAAACCAACATGTTCACAGTTTATTACACCGGATAAGTTCATGGTACAATGTTTTTGAGGTTCCTCTTTCAAATGGTATGTAATATGGCACATATTTTATATACTGTGATATGGGGGTTCGACAATTAAGTGGGCCTTAACCAGTGCATGATGAAAACGTGTTACTCAGCGAATAAGCTTCTCAATTCTATTTCAGCTGCAGATAGATGCGTTCTCAATCAAGACGCTGGGCCGTGCAGGGGAATATTCCTGAAGTGGTTTTATGACTCAGAATACGGGTTTTGTCGTCCATTCATATACGGTGGATGCAAAGGAAATGGTAACAAGTTCGACGAGAAGTCTCAGTGTCAGAATTCATGTGGATCAATGAGTCTTCTAAAGCGATTCGGACCTAATGGCGGCAAATGATAAGTGATTAAGTGCTTAGACTGGACAGACAACACATAATGAAGTTCGGCGAAAGAAACTACTTTGTTAGGAACTGTTATTTCGAAAGCCGGAACTCGGGAAAGTTGCGACAGGCGTTGGCGGTTGTGTCTCACCCATACAAATTGGGCAACATTTTTAACAGATATAAATTTCATGTATGATATATTTATTGCAATTTTCAAAAATGGACAAAGTAGGCTGATGTTGTTCATATAATTCAAATTATCAAACTTTAGAGTAAAACATGTTACATTAGGCAAATATTCCAGACACATTTCTGACTCTGACATAAATTATTTTGCAATCCCTTGTGTTAGAATTTACAAACGGCCCATAGCTAATGCATAACAACCCCTAGTTATGGGGTCAGCAAGTTTCCAACAGAGGACTATCTGAGTCTAATATTCCAACCCAATGCAGGACAGTTATCGGTAAAAAACGACATGCTTTACTCTAAATATTGCTATTTGTTGAACAAAGTTTGAAAATTGTGCCAAAAACTTTCGGGGGGTGGGGGGGGGGGGGGGGGGGGGGGGCTGGTGGGTGATACAACCAATCTCGGCATTTACAGCCGATATTGGGACAATTGTTTACTTTACTTTCAAAATAAAATAAATATACATTGAAAGTTCGTTATTTCTGGAGTTCAGGTAGGACGCCATCGGGGGGGGGGGGGTAAAATGTTAAAATACCATATTCACACACTGGTGTGTCGCGGATATGAATTGGCTGCAAAAATCATAAAGATTCAATAAATAAGACATTTTTTCTGGCGTATGCCCGTAAGATGCACACATATATGGACAGACTGACATACTGATTTGAGTGTTGGAAATCAAAAATTTAAGTCGAAAAATAGTGATAACTCTACAACAAAAATGTCGAACGGACCTCAATGTACTGAAGTTCCCCGTCAGAACTCTAAACGGTTACCAGGTTTTGAACTGGTGGAATGTGATCTCTCTGGGAAAAACCAAAGTGGAAATTCATGGCATGAACTAAACCACGCGCATCGGGGACAATCCACGTGTCGCTGTGCTGTGCAAATCACAACACATCGGGGACAATCCACGTGTCGCTGTGCTGTGCAAATCACAACACATCGGGGACAATCCACGTGTCGCTGTGCTTTGCAAATCACAACACATCGGGGACAATCCACGTGTCGCTGTGCTGTGCAAATCACAACACATCGGGGACAATCCACGTGTCGCTGTGCTGTGCAAATCACAACACATCGGGGACATTCCATGTGTCGCTGTGCTTTGCAAATCACAACACATCGGGGACAATCCACGTGTCGCTGTGCTGTGCAAATCACAACACATCGGGGACAATCCACGTGTCGCTGTGCTGTGCAAATCACAACACATCGGGGACAATCCACGTGTCGCTGTGCTGTGCAAATCACAACACATCGGGGACAATACACGTGTCGCTGTGCTGTGTATGTACAACACATCGGGGACAATCCACGTGTCGCTGTGCTTTGCAAATCACAACACTTTTGAAAAAAAAATGGATTCAAGAAAATTCATTTTCTTGAAAAAAAAAAACACCAATACAAAATTAAAGAGAAATAACTTGTTTCGATTGCTATAACATTGAGAAAGAACAGTGCAGGTAATATATATCTTAGTTATCACCTGTTCCTTAATAATATACTTCACTGTGGAGCCAACTCGATATTTCACGATTTAAATGACTTTGTGATCGATTTTGCTTTGCGTCGGGTAATTAATTCAATGTTTATTGCGATATCGGCTTACACTAGTTACAAAAAGCATGCAATCACACAAGGAGCCTCCCATATATAAGATAATTCACTGGTTTATAAGGTCAATGCAAATATTATTAGGCCAAGATATTCTCTTATATATGCGAGGCTCCCTATAGGAGACTCACCTATATAAGAGAATGCATTCGCACAGGGTTTTCGCAAAATTTCAGGAAGCTTCAGTCATGGAAGGGTTAATAACTTTGAGATAATAAAATACTAGGTGAACAACTTTTTATATGCTCAGAAGAATATGTGAGAGGTAACCACAAACAATTCAACCACACCTTTTAACATTCCCCAGCGCCATATACATAGCACATTTCTTATGTAATCAGTGTGTTATATATCTGGACGCAACGAACACGACGAGAGAATGCTTACAAATACTATAATTTTCCCGTGTATGATTCCCGCACCGATAAACTGAATAACTTGTGCATATGCACACATCAACACAGCGAATAAATATGGTTTCCCTTTTTCAAAATTCACACCAACAAGACTTTCAATGGTTATTTAGATATCCCGATCAAATATGGCGACTAAACCAACATATGAAATTTGGGCACATATGCCAATCTGCCACAATACACTATTGTGTAGATGAGCCTATATTATTCTATCAAATTAAACTAGCAAGGTATTACTTTCGGTTATATTGTTCACCCCTTTGACCATTTTGATTGTCTGCCTAGGTCATTAAACAGGACAAGGGCATCATTGGCTCAGTCAGTCGGGTACAACTCCAAGCCGTCTCGCCATCCAGTGCTGGCAATGAGGATTCAAATTCACATGTTTCCAGCATGGACTTTGTAACTTGACATAGTTATCTGGTGGAGTTGCCAATTACTCGCCGATGGCCGGTGGTTTGCCGCACACGGTCGACGAGTTTATCAGCCATTGAAATCACTGTTAGATTAGCCGTAAGTGTGCGGATTTCCTCCACCACTGATGTGGCCTTAGTTGCTGAAAGCGACATTAAACCTCAATCAATCATTAAACTTATCCATCTATTGTGGAACGCGTTCGCCTAAATCCATGAAGTAAACTAACATTTGACACTAATCATTGCCGCAACAGTTAAATAGCCATTGGGGTGTAAACAAGTCAAAACAGTTTGTCCACTTACCTTTGATTCCGATCTTCACTCGATCCCACGATCACTCACGAGCACCAAATCACAAAGTCACTCTGACAACGAATGTATATATGGGCGGAAGATCACAGGCGCCCGGGGAAAATATCAGATACACCAATATATATACCATACCAGTGACTGTTATAGTATATATTGGTATATCTGTGGTATTTTCCCCAGGCACCTGTGAAGAAGACCAGGCTCCGCCGAAATAAGATAAGGATTTATTTACACCAACTACTACATTTAAAACTATGTTTTTTAGATCAGACACAATACAAGTGTACACACCAGCATGTTCGTTAAGCTGGTGTGGAATGAAAACGTTACATGTCGCAAAGTCACAATGCCACAAACTGATTCCTCTAGGATCCTCGGATGAACTGTCCCAGAGCCATTTGGCTATCATTGATTGCCGCACGATTCATGGCCTGCCCTGGGTGATCATAAGATCACAGGGCCACATCTCATAGTTTTACAACAGTTGTATGACAAAGGACACTCCCGCATGTCTTGGGATGCATATTTGTCTCTTTATGTGTGGTTTTTGACACCCGACTGATGTTTTGGTACACTCATTGTGTGGTTTGAGACACTCATTGTACGGTTTGAGGCAATCATTGAGTGGTTTGACATACTTGCTGGGCGCTCGCTGTATGGTTTGGATCACTCATGTGATGGTTAGAGACGCCTATTGGAGAGTTTGTGACACCTGTTGGATGGTTTTGGACACAACTGTGTGGTTTGGAACATCGGTTACGTAGTCTGGGGTAATGCCTGTGTGGTTTGGAACATTCGTTGAATGGATAGGGATACTAATCAGGTGGATTGAGATTCTTCTTTGATGGCTTGGGACACTCATTAGATGGGTTGGGATACCAGATGCATTGTTTGGGGGACTATATGTGTGGGTTGTGACATCAGGTGCGTACCGTTTGGGACACTACCTACCTCAGTCTACATCTGGTGGTTTGTGAAACTCGTTGGGCGGTTTTGGGACACCCTTCCGATGATTTGGGACAATATTTGGATACTACCGTCGTATGGATTGGGATACTCACATGTTAGTTTTTGGAAACTATGCGGGTTGTTTGTAACCCTGTATATGGTTTGGTGCACTCGTTATGTGGTTTGAGACACTCATTTGATGTATTATGAAACTATTTGGTGGCTTTAAAACTCGTATGGTGGCAAATAGCAATACTTATTGGCTACACATTCATTCGAAATGTGAAGATTTAGTAAAAAAACATCAACAAGAAAACAAACACTTATGGTGGTACTACTAGCCATTTACGCCTATAAATGGAAACGATCTGTTAAATTTAGCGTAAACTTATCATTTTTATATTCCCGGTTGCCATTTTGTCTGCCATTTTATATATTTACAGAAACATTATGCATGAAATGGCAGGCATATTCCATGGCAACAAGACAATTAGATTAATACGTTTTTGTTGCAGGTTTCTGTCAAATTAATAACTTTAGATGAAATTGAAGTGAGTGTTAGTACACTCTCGGAAATGGCGGCCATTTTGGCCGCCATATTGCCTGGTATATACACGGTAACATGCTAATGTCAAACAGCAGACATCCTTACGATCAAAATAAATGCAAGTTGGCCGACCTGGTTCCCGGACTAAAATTACAATTATTTTACATGATTTCTTCATTTTCACCCCAAAAGTAACGACTTTCCCTTCATGGACCGCATGAACATTTTTTTATTTTATTATTTGGTCAAATTTAGCCATCAGAGAACTCGACTGAGCGTTTTTGGTTGGCAGATTTGATTTTTAACAAAATTCCAATTTTCACCATTTTTTTTACGTATTCTTGTCTTTTGACACAAAAATTACAACTTTTTCATCATGGAATTCGTTGGAATTTTGGATATGTTATTATGTGAGTAACGTCACATTCAAAACACCAAAAGACAATGCATACCATTTTGTTCGCGGTTGTGCATTTCTTTCCATCAGATTGGCTGGACTAATAAGGAACAGCAAAATTGACACAAAAAGCCATAAAAAGGACCTTATTTCAAAGAGCTGTAGACAATTTCCCCCAAAGCAGATTTTGGATACTTGGTTCCCCTCAAACTCGAGTCTCAGCGACCAGACTAATAGCAGTGAGAATACTTACAGTTTTTGTTTGAATACAGAAATGTCTCAATTTTCACGAAGACATGAATGAGATGTTTCGGTTATTCCAATAAAACACTGTAGATATTCGTTTTATTATAGACGCCTAAATTTGCTAAATTATGGAGCGTTTTCACTTTCAGTAGTACAATAATAAATGTTTCGTATTTTTTAACCTATCTTAGTTCAAACGTATTTTATTTTAACCAATATAATGTACAAAGTTCACGGTATGATGATGAAAGATATTAATGGTTATAATGGGATTTGGCAGTAAGCATAGTGCTTATCTTAAGCCATCTCCTACACATATAAATTATTGAATGGTAACCGTTTCAAACAGACAAAAATAGAATGTACATTTCGATGTAAATGAATGTATATAGCTGAATGAAGTTACTGTTGTTATTGTTAATTATAATGTGCCTGACAGCCCCCTTCCAATCGTAGAAGGTTTTGGCAGGGTATTTTGGGATCGATATTACACATAATTTAATTTTGATTTTTATGTGTTTTTAATTTTGTTCCATGCATAGCCTAAGATCGTATACATCAGGTTTGTGCATAATATGGCTTGAATCTGCCAGTTAGTTCTATATATTTCTGAATGTTAGCGAATATCTCAATGTTTTTGGATAAGGAAAGTGATTTTGAACCTTCTAAGAGTGTTTTTGATTCCAAATTATTAAGGTTGCTGAAACATATGTCTCTCTCGGCTTCAAAGACTGGGCAATCGTGCAATAAGTGTGATACTGTTTCAACTTCGCCACATATACAATATTGATTGTCTTGTAAATGATTGCGATATAAGTCGTAATTCAGATTGCTACACCCTATTCGTAATCGACAATGGAAAATTTGACTTCGTCTTGTGTAAACAAATTCCATGTAACGGGGGCTCAACCTATCTTATCTTTCCTTCCGAATTAGGTAGACATAACTTGAAAGCTCGAATGAGCCATGTCCGTTTAAACTGTTTATGTCCGCTCCGGGGAATAGGCATCTGTTGGTTGAGACTCTGCCCCAGAATGGCATATTTTGGAAAAGAGACAAGACTAAGGATTCATCTTAATTATATATAAGTAAATTTCTTCATAAAAGTTTTGGAAATACCTTCACAATTTGTTTCATGTAATATTCTTAAAAGATTACGAGAAAATCAGGGCATATGGATATTAATTTATTGAGTTACATGACCTCAAATTCTGTTTCATAGGAAAATGGAACACATTTTTTTCTGAGAATATTTTTATCTTATTAAGCATAGAGGAATCCCAGAGGCATAATTGCCAGTGTAGCATGCGTTAAAAGTGGCATTACTGGTTTCATGGTTTATTTATTTTGTGAAGCTGTGAAAGTTCACAATAAAGTAAATAATTTGGATACGTAAAACAGGTCAGGTATACATCATGAATTCCACTATTATAGTGGTATATGACCATTACCGTTTTGTGAATTTGACAAAAGAGGGATAATCCAAATTCATATTTCACACAAATAATTGAAAATCAGTGTCGCACTAATTCTGTATTATACATATATTTTGTCCAGGAGAATGATTAATCATGACGGCACAGTCACGATAAGCAATTCAATTAGCATTCAATTAGTTTAAATGTTGTTATGAAGGAGCGATTGAGTCATCCTGTTATTGTCATTTAGAAAGGCATGTATCAGTAATATTATTGAATAACAAAGCTGGCGCAAAAGATTGCACAATGAATTTTGTCGGAGGATTGTTCATTCGCTGTGAAATTGTTGAGAGTGAAATTTGGCTGTGCACTGGTATGCGCCGCCTTCTATTATATATGCAAATACAGAAAACATGAATATACATGGTCATATACCACCATAATAGTGGAATACCACTATAATAGTGGAATTCAGGATGTGCCTGACCTGTACAATGCTTAAAGTATTAAGTTCAGACCAACTCCGTGTGTGTGTTTGGTTATTTAATAAATAACTCTTGCTACGACTAATGGTATGCAGTTATAACCCAACGCTAGAAGACAAATCATATCGCGTTTTAGTAAACGTTTTGGTTACAACCCATTTATAACCTTAATCGAAACAAGAGTTATTTATTATAATTTAATCCGTCATTCAAAGGAGAACCACCATATTATTCAGTAGAAATTAGAAGTAAATCGAGCGAAAAACATTATTTCCGAAGAAAAACACAAACAGTTGAAATAGACATGCGGTCACTCATATCTTCAATTATCGATTATTCAAGTAGCGTCACTCAATTCAATTTTGATTGGCTAATGACCACGTTTTATGCATCTGTGTTTATAATAATATATACATGAACTAGATCCCATCCATATTTGGGACCAAAGGCGGATCTTAACGTATACTTCTTAACTTTTAGATTATCTTAAGACACCTCACACCAGACTTAAAGTTAAGACCAAAGTTAAGACCATCTTAAGTTAGGACCTTGTTCGTGAAACGCACTTATGACTGAAGTTAGAACTTAAGATCATCTTAAGTCCCAACTATGTCATAAGTTACTTTCATGAAACTGGGCCCAGGTATATTTCAGCTGCAAGTTGTTAGTTTCGCAGGATAGGTTAGCACGAGTCTTGTTAATTTCGCTGGACATCTTTGCACCGTAATGGCTAATTGTGTGACAGCCAATTGTTTACCATTATTCTGCTGATTGGCAGCTTATGATTAAATTATAAGAAAATAGCCTGATTTATCTCCCTTGAATTTTGTCATCTGCACTTGTCAGTCTTCTTTCTGAAAATGTTTCCCAACCCATTTCGGTTAGTAGTCGTTTGCAGGGTACAAATCTCGTACAGCCACTTATAACGCCACTCGCATTAACCGACATAATCGCCACTTCAAATTTTCTGGTTACAAAACGTGAAACCGGAAATCGAAAGCGGAACCGGATTGTATCGACTGCAGCCTGTGAATGTAATATCGTGATTTTGGAGACGGATATGCGGTCAATTGGGAGTAGAAGCTTCAGGTTACCTACCACCTCTGGAGATAAGAGCAGTTTGACATTAAGTTCGCGCCAACAATGTCAGATGCAATCCTGCAAATAGTGTGTCTGTCATTTGCACAATGAGGTCCACAGAGGGTGAATTTAGTAATGCTACCCCGCACGGTGGGCTAGCGTCTCCAAATTCGCCATCTGGGAATCTCATTCTGCTTAGGCACCAACTGCTATGGGAGACATAGGATCAGATTGAAGTTCCCCAGTTGAAGTTGGTGACGTTCACCATTGGTCACCTTAATTATGCATTTTATCTTCTGCAAATTAGGGGATATAGAAACTTCCCAGAAGGGAAAACGTAAAGTTTTAAAAAACAACAATGTTAATTTGAGACTATGTATACTTCCCAGAAGATGAGGCCTAAGCAGAATGAGGTCCACATATGGTGTATTTGGTGATATATTGTGCGGGATATTATAACTAAAATCACTCTCTGGGACCTCAATCTGCAAATGACAGACACACTGTTTGCAGGCTTGGTCAGATGACAATTTAGATAGCATTCACTAAGTATGTATATAATACCAGATGAAAGTCTATTTCTCAAATGAATGAGTTTGTAAGAAAAATACATGGACTTCGCTCGAAGTAAACATAATTATAGAGGTATTGTTGTTGAAAGATCGAGTTTAGAGCCCCATGACATTTAATTAATAATCACTTTATTATCTGATCCTATTTGACATGAATGAGTATTGAGAAACTAAATTGTATACGGAAGATGGACGTAATAAAAAATATACAGCGACCTCTCGAGAATCGTCGCCATCATCATCATCATCATCATCACCATCGTCGCCATCGTCATCATAAACATCGTCATCTGTGGTCGTCGTCATCATCATCATCACCATCGTCGCCATCGTCATCATAAACATCTTCATCTGTGGTCGTCGTCATCATCATCATCATCATCAGCATCGTCATCGTCATCGTCACGATCGTCGCCATCGTCATCATAAACATCTTCATCTGTGGTCGTCGTCATCATCATCATCATCATCATCATCATCATCATCGTCATCGTCGGTCGTCCGTCGTCGTCGTTATAATAATCATCATCATCATCATCGTCATCGTCACCGCTACCGTCATCGGCATTGTCATCGTCATCGTCGTCGTCATCGTCATCGTCACCGTCACCACTACCGTCATCGTCATTGTCATCGTCATCGTCGTCGTCGTCACTGTCATCGTCACCGTCACCGTCATCGTCGTCATCATAATCAATATGAGCATTATTACATGCAGTATTCATCGTTCATAACAACAAATGGCTCCATCATCATCATCATCGTTGTCGTCATCATCGTCCTCATCATCATCATCGTCATCATCATCATCATCATCATTACTCATCATCACCACCATCACCACTCATCATCATCATAATCATCACAAATATCATCATCAGTATCCACACCATCATCATCATCATCAACATCATCATCACCACTAATCAACGTCATCGTCATCGTCACCGTCACCGTCACCGCCACCATCATCGTCATCGTGGTTGTCGCCGTCATCGTCAACATAATCAACACGAGTGTCATCACATACACCATTCATTGTTCATAACAACAACAAATGCTCCATCATCATCATCGTCATTATCATCATCGTCATCATCATCATCATCATCGTCGTGATATGAGATCTTATATGAGATCTTATAAAACAATTATAATGGTCATCTGAATGTAACATTTAAGAGTATAAAGTGAACATAATTATGTACAGTTATAAAATGCATTTGGATTGTGTTAAAACATGAAATACTTGATAAAAATACATAAAAGGATTAAAATTGCAATGAAAGACTGAGATTGGTTCCCATGTTTTCTCATTATCTATTATTAAGAGTCTATAGATTTTACATCTCAGTGTGTACATTTCGAGGAGATATATGGAGAATACCGAAATATCCCATGAGTGTCCGGGGGGGGGGGGGGGTGGGGGGGTTGGATCATCATCATCATCATCACTCATCGTCATAATCGTCGTCGTCGTCGTCGACATCATCATCATCGCCATCGTCATCGTCTTTTTCACCGTCACCGTCAACGTCGTCGTCATAATCAACATCAGCATCATCACATGCAGTATTCGTCGTTCTCAACAACAACAACAACAACAACAACAACAACAAATGGCTGCAATTGCCTCCAAATGGTGATAGCATACACCGATAAATTGGCGCTATAAGTGTGTATTCAAAATTTTTTAAAGGGACTCGAGGATCAAGGCCTTCGAAGTTGGAGTTTGACAGACTGCTAAATGCACGGCTGACTTCGTTATAGGTTATAATTTAGAACAGTTACCAAATTATGAAAATTTTCTTAAAAATATACTAATACTAATAATCAGAAAAAGTATGTAAACAATAATATTAAACGACCGTATCGTCAATTTACCCTTTTCTGTCACGGTAACTGGTATATCACGTTGAAGGCAGATTAATCGCTGATATTTCAAATTCAGGGGTTCACGTGAATGCCCAGGCTCTTCGTGTAAATGTAGTACGACTTTTCAATGACAGTCTGTTATAGAAGAGTAACGGGGCGGACTCGGTCCAAAATCAGCACCAAACAAACCGATATCCCAAGCTATACCGAGAAGACTTGGTCAAGTGGTCACGTTTCCATTAGTTTATCTGCACTATTATTTTATGGTCCGATCTCGAATCAGTTGTCTGGGACAGCACACCAACAAACCGAATGTGCATTGTTGGCGAATTATTGAGGAACGCAACACATACTGTGTTGTCCAGAGACATGGACTCAGTAGCACTATTTATTAACGCCACCGGTTTATAATGTTGGCCAAATTATAGAAATTCATGGTCCTATGTAGGTTTTTATAAATAGATAATTGGTTTTTCCGGTTATTTTGGGACGCGTTAAAGTTGTACTGCGACCCCGAGTTCGGTAAAAGCTGTAGTTGGAATGTCCAAGTTCGTGAAAGTTCTATTTACTATGCCGATGATTTGAGAAGCTTTATTGTTTTAGGATATTGTAGAAAGCTAATCTGGCCGTGTCAAATTGAGCTATAGCGATGGGATATCTCGCAGGACAACACATTTCGGGTTTTCGTGGGGTGTACTACACGTGTATATGCTGGATGTCTTATAGTTGCAGTATATAACTACATGTATTATGACGCGTTAATTGCATTCGATGTTTAGGTATAAACAATGGCTGGGTCATGCACACTTGAAGATTTTATGGCGGGAACACAATGTATTTTTGATCGGCATTTAAAAGCTTTCTGGTTTTGTGAATGAAAAACCTGCAGTAATAATTAAGGCTGAAGGGGTCACTCTCACCAAACAAAGTGCTGAAGGGTACACAGGGTTTGCAAATGTGCTGAAGGATACACAGGGTTTGTGAGTCTGGCGCCCATTAGCAGTCTGTTTTCAGTACATTTTAATATTCATTGGAACGTAAAGAGTTATTCTCTGACAGAAATCATGGCAGATACGAAGACTGAATGTCCTTTATAATGACATTTCAAACCCTGTGTACCCTTCAGCACATTTTGAAAATCCTTGTGTACCCTTCAGAACTTTTTTTGGTGAGAGTGACCCCTTCAGCAGTAATAAGCCGTAGTTTTTTGTAATAATTTGAAGGATTAGTTGTTTTAACGGAATTCTGAGGCGGTGCATTCATGTAAGCAATATATTTTATATTATAATTTATATTTATGGCTAATAATATGATCTTGGTGGCGTTACCTTTTCTGACTATGGTTTTCTTGTTATATTGTTACCTGATCTCGAAATAAGTTGCTTGGGACATCACCACAACAAACAGCATGTTATTGGCGAATGATTGATTGTCAAAAAGACAACAATTACGACGTCTCAATATCTCGTTTCAATTTGCAACAATACACAATAATATGTAATAATCAAATAGGAACATGTATAATAACTGTAATGTATTTCACTGTATTTTATGAACTGTTTTCTGTTTGTGTATTCGTTACTTGAGTTATTTTTGACGAATGCAATTCCATTAAGGTAATGTTAAAGAGGCTCACACGAACAGTAGAATAGAATAGAATTTATTCGCATCTTCGAAGTTCGACCACTCACGGGATATGAGATCTTATAAAACAATTGATAATGCTCATCTGAGCGTAACATTTAACAATATAAAGTGAATGCTTGTTGGAAACGCTCAACGAAGTGTTTTTTTTATTTTTTAAATTGATGTTTTTATTTTTTACTTGAAATTGTACGAAAACACAGACCGTTGTTGATGTCCATCATTCCTGTCTAAAATAAAAAAATATCCATGGAGCTTAAGCCGAGGGCAATGAATGGCTCAGCATAGATTAGGCCAAGGTTGGCCAAATTACAGAAAATTATGTACGGCACTGTTATCTCAAGGTAGCAATACACGATTTATGGCCATTTTCACCATTTTGAGGGGGGTACTGTATTACAACCTTCTGCTGCACCATGATCATTGATAAACAGCACATGAGTGTTTGGTTACAAGATACAGAAATGGTCAGAGAATAATTCGTCTGTCTTTTGGAAAAAATTGCATCATCACAAGTTGAATTAACTACCTTAGACTGATTTAAAAAAATCTTCATTTTAGTCATTTTTTTGCCGAAATTGGCCGTTTTCGGTCGCATAGCTAACCATGACAGAGCGAATGTCAGTCTATAATCACCTTATGAGCTGATAGACCCGAGATATATGTCAGATATATTGAAAAATAAAAAAAAAGTTATCGTAGCAATTTTGAATTTTTTTCTTAGAAGTGCAGACGACTGTTTTCAAGGGAGAGAAATCGAGCTGTTTTCCGGTGGAGTACCACACAGAGCTGGCCGACATCAGATTCCAAAAACATACTTCGTATTCAAATGTCATCTCATTTTGTATACTATGGTACCTTTATAAAATAATTAAACCATCAAACCATTACTACCAGGTATATCAGAGGCTAAACTGACAGTTATAGCCCTTATATGCTTAAAATCATATATTTCAGCCCTCCTACAAGCCATGAAATCGTGTATTGCTACCCAAAGCAATTTTGACAAACGAATTGATTAATCGGAAAACCGAAGTACTTGACTAGTACCATTACTGGTCAAGTTTATGTGAAACGATACTGTTAATTCATTATTGTTCATTAAAAAACAGACAGCCTTGTTTTCAGGTGAACACAATTTTTTTTTTTTACCGAAGTGAATTGTTTTTTTTATAAGACTACAAATAGATATTTTGTGAATAATATACAGATAACACTGGAGATTGGGTATAGTTTTAAATAAATGATTGTAGTGGGTGTGCGCTGTTTACACTAAAATGCCCCCAACGACCGCAGCTCCGTATTCCCCAATAACACACAGACACACTCCATTCATTTTTCACATTTATACAGCTTTTTGATGATTTATTCCCATAAATAAGATGAGAGTATTCATATTTATTTTCATAAAATCTGCCGAGAATTTGAGATTAGCCCACGCAGCACATTAAGTCAGCTAAAAATAAAATTGCCAAGCTCTTAGCAACGATAACGTGGTTGATATAAATAACTGGCTATATATGCAATTCGGCGGAACTTTGAATACACCCAACTATTCTGCTGACCGCGTTTAATGATTAGGTCAGATTAGGTCATGTTCTCGTTACACTCTTCGTGATACCGGGAAATAAAACGGGTGACCCAATTGGCAGTTGACCAATCACCAAACATTATTTAGTGTAACACAGACGGGATATGCAAATATTTATCTATAAAGGAATCAGTCGTTTATCTGTAATCGTAATTCGCAGTCAATCTCTTAGCTGATCTGCAATTTTCCTTGATTGAGGGTGCTAAGAAGATAGAGTGATCTCTCTTTGTACGCTCATAAAACTGTCCCATGAAGGTCATAAGCATTTCTAAATAAAATTGATATTAATCGACTAAATCCGGACAGGTGTCTTCGATTCGTATCTATTATTTTATACCCTGGAATCTATATAAAACTTACTGGGAGTGATAGTCCACCTTCAAAACTAATGGACCATTTGGTGTACCAGATCACATTATTGACTTTCATGTTTTGTTATTTTCATATTTCTATTTGATTTAGGGTATAGAAATATTTTTATGTTCAGAAACAGTTAAGAACTTTTCTGAAAAGTAATCTGTCGAATTGAACCACATTAAGAGAAAAAGTCCTGTATACAACACAGTGGTGATCAGAAGCAACGCGGTTAATATGTGAATGCTAGATTGACATAATGAGAGCCGAAAAATGATTTTAAAAAAGGGCTAATACCACAATACGTCGCCAACAAAGTCGCTTACGAGCTTTTAATTTGAATTCCGAATTCCCGGAGTTTAAATCCTGAATACCAGCTTATTGCGGGGTATGTATCCCGCGTACCACCTAAATATCGCGTGCCAAAATGGTGGGATGACACATTATTGCTTTTTGTGTATAAATGCCTGCAAATATAATGCCTGGTAAATTTCCGAGAGTGTGAACGTACACTTATGATAAGCGACTTTTGTTTGGGCGAAAATCTTGGCGACCTCAGCAAGTTCAGCGTCACCGTCACATTATATTCGTTACCATATTACACCACACGTATATACACTGTTCCGGTGTCTAAAGTGTCATCTTGCGCTCATATATAGCCCTGCATGGCTTGAATGGCTTGATATAGCTTACATTATAGTGAGGCTAACACCAAACCATGTTGCGACTGATCGTATATGTCCTGTTATTTGGCTTGATTCTTGGGATTACCGGTATGTTAACTTATTTAAATAATTGCTTGACAACTTTTGAATATTATGCGTTGCCGTCACTGTTTCTATAATAAATACTTTTCGACGAGTAGTTATTCCATAGGAGATGTTAATATAATATGTTCAACACACGACCAATGATATGGATCATTCCGCTCTTTTAGTATATGTGTTCTGTCTGTCGTCTGCTTTTATTACCTGAACACCCCTCAAAAATAAATATTTGACTGTTATGATGTTTACTTATAAAACCGATGGGAGAAACGACGTTTGTTGAACTTATTATCTAAACATTTCCCTCAATAAATAGGACTCCTTCTGCACGTTCATTTATCTGTCGTCTGCTATAGTGTCACCTTGGCATCGCTCCAAATGAATAATAGTAGACGTTTGTAACTAAATGGGATAATCGATTTAACATAGAAAGTGTTAAAGTCCATATAAGAGTATTTAACGTATTTATCAATCCCCGAAACCAAGCACGGGATTGAATAGAGGGAACATAATATTCAAACGACAATCTATATTAAAGAGCGTTTATGGTTTCGATGTCCAATGACGAAGAACAACAAAGAGAGTTTCTAAAACAAAACAAAATATGTTCATTCTTTAATTTGTTGTCGTTTTATTTTGGATATTATTTTGCCGTGTCGGTTGATGGACGAAGATTGCACTACATTGTGTTATGTCCCTTATAAACAAATCACCCTGGTAAAACCAACGTAAACCATGGTAAATCACGGTTCACATGGGTTTACTGGGGTTGATTGATAAATAACCATGCTGATACCAAAGTAATGTCAGATTTTTTCATTAAATGTACTTGGGTGTTTAAAAACCACGTTGGCAAAACAAATGGATCATGGCGAAACCAGAGTGCATTATATAAATAACGGCTTACTGTGGAGAATTGAAAATTCACCATGATAATACCAAAATAATGTGAGGCTTTACATTGATTCCACTTGGGTGTTTAAAACACGCTGGTAAAACCATTATAAACAAGTGTAAATCACGGCTTACGTGTGTTTACTGGGGTAAATAGAGAATTCAAAGCAATGTGAGTCTTACGTGTGTTTACTGGGGTAAATAGAGAATTCAAAGCAAACAGTGTAAACTAGAGTAAGTCGCGGTTTATGTATGTTGTTTCAAATGGTACATATATATTACTAGCTGGGGTACCCGACGTTGCTTAATTAAATTACTAATTCATATTCCATGAGACACCCGAGGAATTAAGTTACTCCATATTCTTTCTCCATATATTCAAGCTGATTGTAAACGATCTTTATTGCTACTTGGTACCATTTAAAGTCATCTGAGCTCCAGGGCATCTATCTCATGACAATCACTGGGTCAAACGACCCATGTGTATCAATTTTCCAACACGTATTGTAATATGATAATAAACGCTATTTATTAATCACATAATAATGCATAGCATCTTTCACCTCACACACCGATGAAAACATAATTCTTTTATGCTGGATATCAGAATCGTTTCCAAATTTGAAGGCGATATTTAGTTTAACAGTAATGCTGGTATACTATAGTAGTTTTACGTGTGGAAATGAAAGGCAGAGATCACCATGGTGAAAACACAATGGTAATATGAGCGATAACTCTATTTGATAATAACACAAACATGCATATGGGGTATTTTGTCTCTTTTTGGAGACGAAAATCATGTTTTGATATTTACTCAGCGCAAAACAATGTAGTACCCGGTGTCATACTAACACAATAACAAACTAGGGCAAGAATATTGTTATAACTATATCAGCGAATTCTCGCAGTGTTTATCGTGTGTCAGTCATTCATTGTATTACCACCTACAATTTTTCTTAAAGTTTGAGCCTTCTAAATGCTACCATGGTATACCAGGGTATTTAAAACTACTATGGTATACCAAATCACCAGGGTGATAACACAAGACTGAAATCACCAGGGTAAAAATACCAGGGTCCAATACATGGTTCTCATTCATCTGGGTGGAATAACCTTGGGTATAATATACTTGGTTTAAATACCCCGGTGATTTCAACAAATTTACCAGATTAATAGAGATTTTTCGCCTGGTTAACGGAACATTGTAAATTCATATTAATTTGGTGTCGTTCTATGTACATGTATGTATTGGAAAATGGCTCTAGGAAGACGCGGTTTGTCTATAAACATTCATGTTATGATATAGTATAACACGTTGCACCTGTTTGTGTATATCACAATGTGTGTATCTACACTAATGCATACAGAAGTATTTATCCATATATCTGCCCATAGACATAAAGGGCCAATATTAAGCATACAAATACAACAGTTTATAATCCTATGAAATTGCCACTTAAATTACTCGACAGATGGCCCAACGAATAAGCATTTTATAATGCTTTATGTCAGATCCCAATATCCGCGATCAATTATATGTAGTATCTTGATAATTATTTCTGTATGGGCCATTGTATATATATATATTGGATAAATACATATTGTCTACACAAATCTATGTATGTTATCTGAAAGATCGAAATTAGTGATAATAGTTAATGAAAAACCCTGATAAAGCCGTGCATATATTTTGTATTAAAGGTACCCAATCCGATTCGATGGTCCCCATATCTTCAGATTCCAACAACAAAATTGTTTTTGAAATGCCGCTTCAGTTATCAGAATCGATTAATTGCCCAAAAATAATGCTAACCACAGTCAACTATAGTATAAAATTGCCCCAAACCTGTTATTTGTCAACGTTTTGTTCAACGATATTTTGTCGGTTTGTCAAATATCTGACACAAAAAAGCCACCTGATTTTACCCATCTTCATCCGCAATTTGGTCCGAGAATTCTTCTCGTCGACTTTTACTGGGCCACTAAATATTCCAGGTGGTGAAAAATATTAGATTTAAAAAATCGATATCTGATCACTCTGAGCTTAGATGGGTGGGTTCCTCGACTCGAATCAAATATTTTTTACTCCCGAAGCCAAATAAATAGTAATTGAGGGGAGCTGAACCCTTTACCCAACAAACCGGCCAAAACCGGCCAAATAAAGTTTCAACAGCCTAAAATATCTTCGGTCTGTCTCAATAGAACCATACAAATATGGATATCATTGGAACCGGCTCCTTGACCACATTGTGATAGTTACAGTTATGCTCTGTGCCAATGCATTGTCTTATATATGCGAGTCGACCATAGGTCGCCTCGCATATATAAGAGAATGCATTTTTTTTCTTACATTCTTTAACAATTTTATAATTTTTAATGTGTTAAGCCAATGCATTCTCTTATATATGCGAGGCGACCTATGGTCGACTCGCTTATATAAGAGAATGCATTGGCACAGGGCCATTCTGTTGGGTAAAGGGTTAATCGGATTGAGTACCGTTAACATATGACGAGGTCCAAATTAGTTAAAATGTCCTGAGCCATTTTAAGCTCATCAGGCAAGAGAACATTGAAAAGTACTTGTAATTATCATTATTCGCGAAAATTCTCAAACGCATCCACCAGTTTACAAAGCAAAATATAAATGTTGAGAACGCTCTTTATTATCTACGGATTTTGGGAGTCAGAAGCACAGACGTTCTTTATCTGAAACGATTATTGGAATTATTGCTCGCCTGACAAATATTCAAAACGTGTAACATTTCCCGTGAAAGTCGATATCTGCCAAGGTTTTGGTTCTCATGCCCTGCCGCATTGAATAAAAAGGGTTGCGTTATAAATTTATTTTGTCCAGGTTTAGTTATATTGGTTGTTTATATTAACAAACAGCCCATTGCATATGGACCAGTGTTTAGTTATATTGGTTGTTTATATTAACAAACAGCCCATTGCATATGGACCAGTGTTTAGTTATATTGGTTGTTTATATTAATAAACAGCCCATTGGATATGGGCCAGTGTTTAGTAATATTTGTTTTTTATATTAATAAACAGCCCATTGGATATGGGCCAGTGTTTAGTTGTCAACGAACAAGCTTATCATGTGGTGTGCCCCCTCATTTCCTGTTTCATATGGTTACTAGAAATAATATTCTGAAGAACATAAATGTTTAACAACATATGCAATTCAGGATAACATAGTACAATGGAGAGGTATCAGTTTATAGACAACAGTAACATTAGTGAATAATCAGGGGCATTGTGTAATGTTCGGTAATCCCTGCCATATACTGGTAGTACATTTCAATGTCATTTTTATGTAAGATTAAATGATTTCCCTCTAAATTTTCTGGTTATTACTAAACAGAGGAAGGTGTATCATTGTCCATGTATGCATGCTTACTATATACAGAACAAAATATTAAAAATAAAAGCCCCCATCCCTTCTGATTTGAAAACAAGAATCGCCTGAGTATTGAATGCCAGATATGGGATTGTTACAATAAAAGTTACAGAAAACTAGTAGTAGTTTTCCTTAACAGCATGATTTTTCGAAAAACAACTCTTTGTTCTACCTTGACCTTATATTTGACCCGCCATATCAAATCCAGTCGTAAGTCGGGATTTTTTTACCCTGTGCCAACTGCCAATGCATTCTCTTATATATGCGAGTCGACCATAGGTCGCCTCGTATATATAAGAGAATGCATTGGCCTAACAATTTTTTACAATTTTAATAATATTTTCTTGTATTCTTTAACAATTTTATAATTTCACCCATACAGAGCCCCAGACAAACATGAGCAGACGATACTCTTCTATATGCTTCTATATATGTGTGGGGCTCCCTGCAGGGTAATGGATGTTTTTTGTTTTATGTATAAAATTTGTAAGAAACATTTATTTAAACAAAAAATAAAAAATTGTTAGGCCAATGCATTCTCTTATATATGCGAGGCGACCTATGGTCGACTCGCATATATAAGAGAATGCATTGGCACAGGGTAAAAAAATCCCGACTTACGACTGGATTTGATATGGCGGGTCACATATTTCTCCGAATGAGCACTTTATACCTTGCTTTATATTATATCCAAACAACAGGTCAAAATCCGTAATCTAGAATGGTCATGTCTCCCAATTTATGGACAACGATCTCCCACGGGGAACTCTATCAGATAAATGGTTCATTTCTTGCACCTGCCCAAGATAACAAACATCTGCATAGTGCTTATAACCCCACGTATTACAATTCCTTGTAAGAAAAGGCAGCATGTTAATTTGCATAACAGTTGTATCTATAACATTCAAACGTAACACGTCGTCATAATAATAGAGTTACTGTTCTTCTGCGACGAACGATATTACTTTGATCATTCGCGAGTCAAAATTATCATAAAATGCATTGCACCGATAGTATATATTACCTATATGTACTACGTCATATTGCAGCGAAACAAATATTTTATTACCTGTTTCCGTATATATCGACGTTTAATTTCTAACATGACTGTACTGGGCAGCTGTATATATGCCTAAAGGCAATTGTCACCACGACAAAATCGACGTAATGTTTCCACTCACCCGAGCCGTGTCCAGGGGCGTGGTTTTGTTTTCAGCCAAGGAATATTTGTCACAGAAAAACGTTCGTTAACGTCTCATTTATCGATATTTATCGGAATTTTTCATCTCTATCAATGTGATTTCTCCTGGTATATTATAAAACTGTGTTTTAAGTCGGTTAATGGCACGGGCGGCGTTCGTTGCAGAAATATTCGTATTTGTTCAAATCGCCATCAACAGAAGGAATATTTATAGTTTTGTTCATACATGTATGCCAAACATAATCAGCGCGTAAATAGTATATTGTCGTCAAGACGTACGGTGGTGTACGTAAACAAGAGCCTGCTCGTGTTACAGAAGTTTTGCTTCTGTCTACATAACACAGCGCAGTTCTATTGGCTAATCACACACAAACGATATAAACGCTCTTTATTATTTCCGTATCAGGAAAATAGTAACAAATAACGCTCTTTATGTTTACCATATCCGGATCTAAACAAAAGCCAGGTTATGTAACGTTTTTTGCCTTTGTTTACATAACAAAGGAAAAACATTTGACAGTAAAATACTGTTTATGCCATATTTCTGATTGGTATAAGAACAATGTCTGTCTATATTTTACTATTCTTTCTGTTTATGGCGGTTTTTGACGGAGGTGAATATTTTAACATCGCCAACACCGCCCGTATCTTTAATGGACCTGCGACTGGACACTCGTAAACTAAATGATCTCGGGCTACGCCCTCGACCATCTAGTTTATGAATATGTCCTGTAGCTCGTCCATTAACCCCAACAGAAGGGTCACTCGAATACGTATTGTGGGTTTATTTCAATGAATAAAACTTATATGTTAGTATACAAACACGATATCCACTAGAATAATGAAGCAAACAATTACAGGTACTCAATCCGATTCGATGGTCCCATATCACCAGATTCCAACAACAACAACAACAACAACAACATTTCTTGAAATGCCGCTTCAGTTATCAGAATCGATTACTTGCCCAAACATAATGGTAACCACAGTCAACAATAGTATCAAATTGCCCGAACCTTTATCAACATTTTGTTCAACGAAATTGGGCCGTTTTGTCAAATATCTGACACCAAAAAGCCACTTGATTTTAGAGTTATCCATCTTCATCCGCAATTTGGCTCGAGACCGTCTTCTCGTCGACATTTTACCAGGCCACTTAAAACGTACCGGTGGTGAACATAATACATTTCATAAATCGATATCTGACCACTCTGAGCTTTGACGAGGAGGGGGGGGGGGGGGGGTCATCGACTGGAATCAAATATGTTTACCCCCCCCCCCCCCGAAGCCAAAGAAATAGTAATTTACGAGCTTTAATTCGGATTGTCCATATTTAACCCATTCTATACTAAATCATCATTGGCGAGCCGTTATCCTGTAGGAGATTCTCAATTCTATTCCAGATGCAGATAGATGCGTTCTCAAACAAGACCTTGGACCGTGCATGAGATATTCCCTGAAGTGGTTTTACGACTCGGAATCCGGGTTATGCCGTCCATTCATATACGGTGGATGTAAAGGAAATGGTAACAAGTTCGACAAGAAGTCTCAGTGTCAGAATTCATGTGAAACAAGGAGTCTTCTAAAGCGATACAACCCTAATAGGGGCAAACGATAAGTGATTAAGTGGTCAGACTAGACAGACGACACACAATGCAGTTCGACAAAGAAACCAACTACTTATTTCGAAAGCCGGAACTCAGGACTGTGACGACAGGGTTGTATCTAACCCTTTACTGTACTTTCAAAATAAAATAAATATACATTGAAAATTGGTCATCTAGGACGCCATCGGAGAAAATTGAAGGCATAGCCAAATTGGACTCTCCTTATTATTGAAAATAAACCTGGCACGGTGAGTGGGTACGAGGGGGGGGGGTGGGCAGGTATCGAGCCTGTCGTAGATCATGCCATGAATCTGACTGTTTTCAAATCGCTCGGATTATCCAAACACCGCGAAAATGATAACTTCATTAAATAATAGGGTACATTTTCTTTACAACATTATTTCCCCCAACATCATTAAGGCAATTCAGCTGACTTGTATGTCCAAGCCTGAAGAAAGTGTGTCTTTCATTTGCAGAATGAGGTCCCCAGAGGGTGAATATATTGATGTCATCCCGTACGACGGGCTAACATTAACCAAATTCACCCCCCCCTGGGAACATCATTCTGTTTAGACCTCAACTTATATGGGAGACCTAGAATCAGATTGAATTTCCCCAGTCGAAGTTGGTGATGTTCACTTTTAGTCACATTGACTTTGCATTTTATCTTCTGCAAATTAGGGGATATAGAGACTTCCCAGAAGCGAAAAGGTTACTAAAATAAATGTTATGTTGAAACTATAGATACTTCACAGAAGATGAGGCCTAAGCAGAACGATGTCCCCAAAGGGTGGATTTGGTGATGCTAGCCCGATGTGCAGGGTGGCATCAATAAATTCACCCTTTGGGGAACTCTTTCTGCAAATGACAAACACACTATCCACGCATTTTCTCTAG
Source organism: Siphonodentalium dalli (assembly GCA_032622095.1). Classification (NCBI taxonomy): domain Eukaryota; kingdom Metazoa; phylum Mollusca; class Scaphopoda; order Gadilida; family Siphonodentaliidae; genus Siphonodentalium; species Siphonodentalium dalli. The sequence goes on from CP136062.1 coordinate 154,727,637, forward strand.
CGGAAGACACATTCTGTAAAAGTACCCGTGAATCCAAGCTGCAAAACAGAGTTCAGTCCCCTCGTAACGCTATGTCTGACCGCTGCCGGCATGTGTAATTTTGTTATTAAAGATACGGGTGGCCTTCGTAGTGGGTATAGTACGTGGATATGAATATGAATAATACTCACGCTATCTGATAAATTATTTGTATAATGATATTTGTTATGGGGGAAACAGGAAGACAGCCCGGCAGGGCTATGTTCCCCCCAGCAATATACTGAATTATTCTAGTTATATGTTAAATTATTGTACTATTCATATGTATATTGTAAATAAAATTATCCTATCCTATCCTAGCTGGTAAAATAGTCACATCCGCTAAAACCGCTATAGACATACAGATTATTATATAATAGACAGATGTTGTTCTTATGTCAAACGTAGATATCGCGTACATTGCATGTTATTGTCACGTTTGTACGCTTTGTTATGTAAATAACCATCAAAAAGGTTACATAACCATTTGTTTATAGACAGACATTAGAAACTAATGGATCGTCCAGTGAAAATATTCCGTTGCGCTAGGGAGGCTAAGCTAAAGTTTTATTGGCGTCATCAACAATCGCATTCAAATCACACCAAATTTCAATTAATCGACCCATTCTACCCGCTGTCAGTTCAAAATCCAGCTAATCCATGTTACTTCATGGTCGGATAATGATCAGACAGAAAACGTTTACATAATATAATTGTTCTTGCAAAGAGATGATTATTTTTTCAATCAAGTTAGAATGTTCTCCTAACCTATATATGGTAATACATACCAAATAGGAATTTACTATATGATAGTATTGTGAGTTGTAAGTTGTAGACGCACCAAATTAGGGGTCTTACAAGAGACGTATAATGCGCGCGAATCTAAATAACGAAATGACGCAATATACCATGACGGCAAATGACCAATTCACTGCGCTTTTTGTGAGAAACTAAGCAACACTCGACCTGAATTATCTCTGACACAAAGCGTTTTTTGTGAATAATATCGCATTCATATCATCATTATGCTATACTATACTAATATATTCTTGAGGAAATTATCATAATTTGATGAATGTTATTTCTAAATTATTACCTACAACGAAGGCCGCTTGTCCCTTTAAATCTAACTTTTTATTGAAGTGTTTTGTCAGTTACAATTCATTCTGGCTTGATCTAGACAAATTTCAAATGAATATGGACTGTTCAGTTTCTCAGAATAATGCAGAATCAATTGTAACCTACGAAAGTCTCAAATAAATAAACGTGCGATTTCTTCACATTATGTGTAGGTGGCGGCAGCGGTAAGTTCTGCATAGGGGACCGAACTCTGCACGGAGCTTGTCGTAGATCATACCACGAATCTGACTTTTTTCAAATCGCTCAAATAGCTAAAAACCTCGAAACTAATAACTTCATTAAACAATATACATTTTTTTAACAACATTATTTTGTCCCAACTTCATTAAAGGAATTCAGCAGAATAGCATTTTAAGGACCACTTAATTAACCAGGGGTCAATACTGAGAGAGAGAGAGAGAGAGAGAGAGAGAGAGAGAGATAGAGAGAGAGAGAGAGAGAAAGAGACAGAGGGAGAGAGATAGAGAGAGATATAGAGAGAGAGACACACACACACAGACAGAGACAGATACACAGAGAATACTGTAATGTACACATATAAATTCTCATGTCGTTCCTATCATAACGGGGCTGAAAGAACAGAAATGAAGAAAAATGTGCGATAAACTCTTTCCCAGATACAATACTATATAAAAAAATTATACTTATACTTAAACATTGGATGTTGATTTGTTTGCGTTCCATAGCATACGGATGCAGGTTGGTCTGACATAGCATACGGATTCATGTTGGTCTGACATAGCATACGGATGCACGTTGGTCTGACATTTTGTGTGAAACGCAGAAAATGTCAGACCAACTTACATCCATACTCAATGGAACGCAACACATCAACAGTTATCTATTATATCTATTTTGGAACTTCTGTCTGTCTGTCTGTATGTGTGTATGTGTGTTAAAGACTCGAAAACTGTTCGACCGATCCGACTCAAATTTGGTATGTAGCCCTACGTTGATCCCGGGAACAATATAGGCGGGTCAAATTTCACGTGCGACCGTGTCCTTGACATTGACCTCGCTCATATACGCTCATATATGCATGTTTCTGGACTTCGGCCGATCCGAATCGAGTTTGGTATGTAAGCCTACTATGATCCCGGGAACAATAATTATGGGCGGTCCAATTTCACGTGTCCTTGGCCATTGACCTCGCTCATATATCCTTATATAGGCATGTTTCTTGTCCTATCCAACAATAATTTGTCCAGACGCTGTATATTCTGCCCAGACGGAGACGATCACAAAGAAATCCCTAAATAGCCCGGACGAAGTCGGGCACATCAGCTATTATATATATTGGAACTTCTGTCTGTCTGTATGTCTGTCTGTCTGTCTGTAGTGTCTGTCTGTATGTATGTGTGCTATAGACTCGAAAACCGATCGGACTCAAATTTGGTATGTAGGCCTACTTTGATCCCGGGAACAATATGGGTGGGTCCAATTCACGTACGATCGTGTCATTGACCTTCACCTCGCTCTTATACGCTCCTATAGGCATGTTTCTGGACCGATCGAACAATAGTTTGCTTCTTTGTCCTGATACTTTTCAACGTTGTTCGCTCAGTTTTGTTCAACATTGTCACAAAGAATCCCTAAATAGCCCGGACGAAGTCGGGCACATCAGCTAGTACTTATATTTACGCTCAGCCGAATCAACTAACAGATTAAAAAAGAAATTTAGTGCCCATTTACAACGTTATACATTCTCATATAGCTCATGGCAAGTTGCGTCTACTATGAACGCAACTATGGGGTTTGCGTGCAACACCACGTGACAAAGTTCTACAAACCAACGTTCTATATACATTCATGTACCACAGCGCGAATTAATGCTTGTGTGAGTGTAAATATACGTGTAATTTAAAAGACCGTAACTTTTCGAGTACCATATAGCCTGCAGCACTACCCGACGCGTACTAGTTCACGGGTTGATAGGACCCACCGTGCACCCCTCATAACTTAATTTTTTGGTTATGTTCATATACCAGAATGTGTATTGTTCAGGAAAAAATTATGTTAACAGCAAATATTTTGGGTCCTATTGTACCTACTGGGTCAAAGTTAAGCCTGACTCAGTTACCATTTGTTCCCGATTAGGAACGGCAATCCCATATAAGTGATGTCCTTGCATGTGATTGGACTTGAAACGGCGATGTGTCATTTTGTAGGTATTTGAATAATCTATCCAATGGTAGCACAAATATATGAGTTTTGTCATTGATCAAAGGGTCACAGAAATGCGATGGTAACTGAGGAAGACTTAACTTTGACCCAGTAGGTATACTAGGACCCAAAATATTTGCTGTTAACATCATTTTTCCTGAACAATACACATTAGGGTCCATGAAAATACCAAAGAAGTTAAGTTATGGGGGAGGGAGTACGATGGGTCCTACCAGCCCATGGACTATATGCTTACTTTTGCTTACGTTATTATTAGTAATACTTTTTATCATATGACTCAATCGTTATTTACGTTGGAAACTATGTCATAAATCAATTTCATATCAATTACTAATTCATATCACCTTCCGATAATTTGATTGGTTTGTTGACAAAAAGTGTGTTCTGATTGGCTGAATGGCCGCCGGGGCCGAGCCGCATCTCTGACTAAATGCAGGTCAAATTCGTGCGCGTCAAATACACGAATCAACGCGATGCCGAAATTCTCGCAATTATAATCTTGAAATATATAGTTTTGGACATTGTTATACGATAAATAGAATATGTAATTCGTATTTATCTAATAAACATACGATATAATGTCACAAACTGAGAACAGAATAGCGCACTATATCTTCGCGTGCATATTATTTCTGCTAGTTCACCAGGTGTAATTGGGCTTCCGGTGCAATGAAGTGACGTCACATTAACCTTTTGCTGCCGATGTCATATAGCTATTTAGTGATTTGTGTGCGTTTTGGAAATCATAATCAATTTATAGGTGTCATAATTATTATAAATAGAATATGTAATTCGTGTTTCTCTCATATGATATTTATGAAACTCGCACGAATTTTCAGTTTTCTCGAGCCTCCGGAGGCTCGAGAAAACTGAAAATTCTTAGACTCGTTTTATAAATATTATATGAGAGAAACACTCATTTCATAGAAGCGGCCTAGTCTTATAAAACAATGACTATCCTCGTTAAAAATCGGTGGTTGGTCAAATGGTTTTCCCTCCCTGTGCACTGAGATTATTTTGGAATATTGTGCATATTCCAGTAATTTAGAACATAAACATAACCATTTGATTGAGTTTTACAACTTAGAATTGGTCGAAGTTAGAAAATTTGACTTGAAAAAAAATTCAGTTTTAACACATGAGAATTTCATAAATTGAGAAATGCTCCAAAGTCGAACCCATGATATAGAACACATCAGGATTCATTTTGTTAGGTAATATTGAGTCGTTGTCTTAATTATGGTTATGTTTTGCTGAAATATGATGAACTTGATGGAATTACTTGTAAGTAATGAATGTGCAATGAGGGGAAAATGGCAGACAACATGAAAAATCGAAAGATAATTGCAACGTTTTGCGAAGAATGTATATATAGTTGAAATGCAGCCTGCTGCAGCTAAGTTATTAGATCATGCCATGAATCTCTACTCTGGCTAACGCCCGTAGAGATCATATTCCACTGGTACAAAACCTTGGAACGTTTTGAAGTTTTGACAGGGAACCTTATAAAGTCGAAAAAATAACGCGGGGAATATATTTCTCTGTCATTATCTGTCCGTTAATAGTGTACTGTTGGTGAAGGTCCCAACTCGTACTTTCACGATTTAAATAAATTTGTGAGCGCTTTTGCTTTGCATCGCTTACAATTGTGGTATTTCTCCTGGTTAATTAATTCATTGTTTATTGCGATATCGGCTCACAAATACCACGGAAAAGTATGGAATTTTGGATTGGGACATTCACCATCAGTGAAGTAAATTATAAGGGGAACAGATAATAACTAAGAAATATATCCCCTCGTTCTTTTTCCGACTTTAGAAGGTTCCCTGTAAAAACTTTAAAACATTCCAAGGTTTTGTACTATTGGAATATGATCTCTATGGGCGTTGGCCAGAGTAGAGATTCTTGGTATGATCTAATAAGTTATATGAATGAAACTCAAGCTCACTCGATTGAATGTCCTTGGTGTGATCTTGATAATATTGCTTTTCGCTTCTTCAGAACTCCAAGAATGTGAAGGTCTCACATGCTATCAAAATCAAATCTAATCTAATCTAACACCTGCAGCGATCAGCTGTTTTAACCAGGTACTCAGGCAGTGAAACTGATAACGGCAATGACAACAATTGATAATTTGGGTCGGAGCCAATGGGAGCAGGGTCAACGCACTCAAAAAAAAAGAAAATATATATCTTTATTCCTCCATATAATGAAGAGCATATATAAAAAGCAAAAAAAACATTACAAATAAATTGAGAACATAACTACATCCTGCATGCAGGAAATTTGGCTATACAATATACAGGGTTATATAATATGAATGACAAAGAGACAAATACGAGCATAGTTTAGTGCATATAAGCATGCTTGTATATATACACGAGTACACGCACGACCATGCACTTGCATATGCATATCATGCATATACACATATACATACATCCACGTATACACACACACGCACCCTCACACACACCTATACACACCCTCACACACATATGTATACATATGTAACGGTCATGTACCTATATATGCACGTTTATATATGCACGTTTATATGTGCATGTATATTCACATACCAAATTTCAAGTCGATAGCTCCACCCGTTTCCGAGATCTCGTCTGCGCATGCGCGAAGCTGGCGTCGCACGGGCTCGGCGACCCGATAAAATTCGTATTCGGGGCAAGATACATTCACATACCAAATTTCAAGTCGATAGCTCCACCTGTTTCCGAGATCTCGTCTGCGCATGCGCTGCACTGGCGTCGCACGGGCTCGCCAATACGACGACCACCGCCTGGTCAAACTACACACACGTACCAAGTTTCGTCCCGATCGGTCGAGAATCGTAGATTTGTATTAATGACAGACAAACAGACAGACAAACAGACAGACAGACAGACAGAGGTCTTCAAAACATATATGAGACTAGCCGATGAGCCCGACGTTGTCCGGGCTATTCAAAAACCAAATTTCAAGTCGATAGCTCTACCCAGCCCGAAATTTCAAGTCGATAGCTCTACCCGTTTCCGAGATCTGGTCTGCGCATGCGCGAAGCTGGCGTCGCACGGGCTCGGCGGCCCGATAAAATTCGTATCCGGGGCAAGATACATACACATACCAAATTTCAAGTCGATAGCTCAACCCGTTTCCGAGATCTCGTCTGCGCATGCACGAAGCGGGCGTCGCACGGGCTCGGCGACCCGATAAAATTCGTATCCGGGGCAAGATACATTCACATACCAAATTTCAAGTCGATAGCTCCACCCGTTTCCGAGATCTCGTCTGCGCATGCGCGAAGCGGGCGCCGCACCTACTCGCCAATACGACAACGTCCACCGCCTGGTCAAACTACACACACGTACCAAGTTTCGTCCCGATCGGTCGAGAATCGTAGATTTGTATAAATGACAAACATACAGACAAACAAACATACAGACAGAGGTCTTCAAAATATATATGAGATTAGCCGATGAGCCCGACGTTGTCCGGGCTATTCAAAAACCAAATTTCATGTCGATAGCTCTACCCAGCCCGGGGCTATTCAAAAACCAAATTTCAAGTCGATAGCTCTACCCGTTTCCGAGATCTGGTCTGCGCATGCGCGAAGCTGGCGTCGCACGGGCTCGGCGACCCGATAAAATTCGTATCCGGGGCAAGATACATTCACATACCAAATTTCAAGTCGATAGCTCCACCTGTTTCCGAGATCTCGTCTGCGCATGCGCGAAGCTGGCGTCGCACGGGCTCGGCGACCCGATAAAATTCGTATCCGGGGCAAGATACATTCACATACCAAATTTCAAGTCGATAGATCCACCCGTTTCCGAGATCTCGTCTGCGCATGCGCGAAGCTGGATCTCGTCTGCGCATGCGCGAAGCTGGCGTCGCACGGGCTCGGCGACCCGATAAAATTCGTATCCGGGGCAAGATACATACACATACCAAATTTCAAGTCGATAGCTCAACCCGTTTCCGAGATCTCGTCTGCGCATGCACGAAGCGGGCGTCGCACGGGCTCGGCGACCCGATAAAATTCGTATCCGGGGCAAGATACATTCACATAGCAAATTTCAAGTCGATAGCTCCACCCGTTTCCGAGATCTCGTCTGCGCATGCGCTGCACGGGCGCCGCATTGGCTCGCCAATACGACAACGTCCACCGCCTGGTCAAACTACACACACGTACCAAGTTTCGTCCCGATCGGTCGAGAATCGTAGATTTGTATCAATGACAGACAAACATACAAACATACAAACATACAAACAGAGGTCTTCAAAATATATATGAGATACGGATTATACGCATACATATATACACACACATACACATACATATGTGTATGGCTTGTGCCATCATGTATCCGGGAGAATACTAAGATTCATGAATGTCCGTTGAAGTCAGGCTATGTAAAATGTATCGTACATAAACTGTTCTAACAGCGTATACACATGTAGGAAGATATGGATAATTTGAAATATATACATGTTTGGCGGAACGGTGCATGGTACTGAATTGGCCAATGCTGTGACAGAGATAATTTACCAACTAACTGTAAATGTATTAATAGAAAATTAAGATAGCGTCCCGGTCGTGAAACGTGGTTTGCGTCAGATTTCAAAAGCGGAAGTGAAAACTATTCAGTGAATTATCCCCCTTGCCATAATAAATTGACTATTTATAGCGGCTATAATTTGTGTTAAGGGGGAACTACACGCCAAATCATTTATGAGACCATCACCTTTTATGCTCAACAGAATATATGTAACACATGAATGAATTTGAGCCATGGATTAGTGCAAAATACACTTATTTGCTCTATGAACAATGCTAACAACATGGTAATTATAATGAAGATGAATAAATGGCTGGAGTCATAAATTCATTTTCATTATAATTGCACGTTGTTTGCATCGTTCATAGAGCACATTAGTGTATTTTGCACTAATCCATGGCTCAAATTCATCCATTTGTTGCATATATTCTGCTGAGTATAAAAGGAGATTGTCACATAAATGGCCAGATTTAGTGTACAGTACCCCTCTAAGACTGTACTCTAATTCCGCATTGGTCCGAACAGATTATGACAACACGGCAGGTGAATTATATTTATCTGTCTAAAACTTAAGTTTTTATCCATGGTTGGTTGATATTGCACCAATTATTGTGTCTAACTAATTTTCGAAAAATTCTTTCATCAGGTTCTAATTGGTCGCGGTGGTTTATTTGAGCACTAAAGAACGGCTTATTTATTCGGCTTTCGTTTTAGCGCGAAATCCAAAAACATTTCGAAAGATCGAGTACCATGTGATTCAACAGAAAGCGACACACCTCTCCATGTCCATGGTCGGATTGCCGGAAGTCAGCTTACGAGCGACATCTCGCGGGAGGTAATGTACCTAGTGAAAGTAGGCCTAATGTTAGAGCTATATTTATAGCCGAGGAATTCTGTTACATCACCGTAAGTACACTGGAATGAAAAATAAACTTATAACGTCGGGAATTTTAGTAAATGACCGGAAAGTTAGGCTCCAAGATACTGATAAACCGGCAACGCTGGTGACAATTAAAGATGCACCGTTTGACCTAGATACGGCCATATTTATAAACAAACTATCATAATTCGGAAAAGTGGTTGAAAGCAGTTTCAGAAGGGGAACATTAGAAGGGGAGCTCAATAGAAACTGGGACAAAATATCTGAGTATAGCAGACTGCACTGAGATTCCAAATTCTATGGAAATCGAAGGATTTAATGTAAGAATATTCTCGGATAAAACAAAACAGTCGTGTCGAAATTGTGACGTAGTGCAATTACCATCTGAAAAAAGCGGTCGAGGACAGCGGAGACGTTAGTGGTGTTTTGAGGTCACACACATATCACGTGACTGTCGCCTGAATGGTCACGTAAAGCGGTTATGTCCGAGTTTAGCAGGATGCGACCGATACAATGACACCAGTGATCGAGACGCCGATCAAGATAAGGGCGGGCCCAACATCGACGATGGCGGATAAGACGAACACAGAGGTGATATTCATTTCTGGAGAAACTGTGGGTAATGTGTATCAAGTGATCGATAAATCCAAGCAGATAATGGCGTTGATCCGACTGCAGTTGGAAGCGTGACCATGCATGCATCTTGGTACGAATGACCTGCGGAATTGTCAGTGGGATAAAAACACGGTGATCTATAATATAAAACACGCCGTGAGTGGTGTTAAAATGGAGTTCCATGTGCCAATTGTTTCGGTGTGCAGTATACCCACAGGAAGGGGAATGTGTGCCGATCCACGGGATATAATGGTGGATGTTTTTTGCAAAAAACGGCAGCGTCGTAAGAAACTTGTTCGACAAGGATGACAAGCGAGATATCCATTTGAGCCCCAGTGGCAAAGAACGCTAATTTAGCAGTGGCGTTTTCTGAAGCTACCACTGAGGCCTTAAGCAGGAAACGCGAAAGGGAAACATGGTCTCTTGGGCGGCCCCCAAAAGGACCCGAAGGCTGACTATTGATGGAGTGCAATGTTGTCACATTCCAACATACTTTCATGCGTGGACTCGTACGTGGACCCGGAAAGTGCAGCCACAGCACGAGAACAGATTTGATAGTGTTCACGAACAATCATTTACAAACTGTTACACATTTTATGACATGTTACTTTTTGGTAAGTTTAATGCTTTATTTTGCGGCCATGCACGCAACAGCTTTACATGTGCTTGATCTCAGACTCAAAGATAATTATGTTGATCATGATGACTGCGATAAAGAGAAGACGAGTATGCCGTGGGCGCAGATGGTTGTATTTGCGATGATGTATAATGGTAGTTCTGATAACTATGAAGACGATGATTTTGTTGTCGATTGCGACGATGATATTTATGGCGATGATGATGGAGACGGTGGTGTAGTTGTTCATGGCTATGATAAATGTGGCTGTGATGATGAGGGTGAAAATGGTGATGATTATGTTGTTGCTGACTGTGATGATGTCGAGGATGGTGATGCTTATGACTATGGTAATAGTGATAATGCTATTGATGTTGATTTTGATGATGATGATGAGGAGGAGGATCATGCCGATGATGACAATGATGATAATGGCTGGCGATGAAGGTGAAGATGATGCAGCCAGTCTACATATCAAATTTCAGTTGATGCCTCGCTTAGATATTTGTGTGTACGGGGAGACAATTCCAATTTTCCCCAGTTGCTCTCTTGCACTATTGATGATCTTAATTGCTCCTAGAACTATCGTATCGATGTTGATGTTTGACATATTTATGTTACAGTTAATACGTATTATCAGTTATTGTACCTGATTCACTCAGTTAATATATATAATACCTGAAATTTTCAGTTATTATACATAATAACTGAAATTAGGAGTGTTTCATTAGACATATTAACTGATAAAATTTCAGGTATTATATATATTAACTGAGTGAATCAGGTATTATACATAATAACTGAAAATTTCAGTTATTATACATAATAACTGATAATACATATTAACTGTAACATTTATAGAAAACTATAGACATCGCTCATATTACGGATTTGAAGGCGATTGTTGCTGATGCCATTGTGTGACTGTGTAATTTAGCCCTAGTTAATAATAACCAATAAAAGTTGACACTGGCAACTAGCAGCTAACATATTCTTCCCAATCACAGGTATTTACGACATTGATGTCCTCGCTGAGTTCCCTCTCACTTCGCTGGTAACACACACCGCCCCTGTTCTGTTAATCTGCAACTTTAGCCCAATGCTAACGCTCAAGTCAAGTCGCTCCAATTAGTAAAGGTAAGCTCGCTGCTGATTGGGTTGCACATAGCGCGCGCCAATAGTAAAATGTTTATGAGTTTCGCGCGCTTTCATAATTGCTGGACACGGTTTCACCTGTGGTCAGAAAGTTGTCAAGTTATAGGTCTTCATAAAGTCTGCTTGTTTTGTCAAAATTTCTTCGGGCTGTGTCGAATTGAAATGGTATCTTTACAGTTGTTATATTTTATCGTAATAATCATTTTTTTTATATAATAATTTATCTCTTGACGTAAATCAGTAGAGTTTAACCCGTTTTAGCCTAAATTATATATGGTCCCTTAGCTAGGAGTATATTTCCTATTTTTGTATATTTTAATATGGTTACTTTTGTGAGGTTATCTCCCGAAATGCCAGTTTGTAGATGCCTCAATTAGATATAATTATGTAGATCTGGCATCTCTGGTGTTTGTAGAAACTCCTCAAGTTCCTTTACTCTATTTATGTATGCATGTTATATATCCACATTTATGTATGCTTGGTATATATCGACATCGTTATATATTTGAAGTTTAGTGGCAGGGCCTATAGTGTTTACTATACTTACTACGGATGTTGACTATCCTAGTCTGCGAATGGTGACGTGGGAGCATCTCGACATGCCGACGGCTATTGTTTCCGTGGATACATGCACGAGGTGTCAACAATCCCTTAAGTTACCCTCACACCATAGCGATCACCAGTTGCGTATGGTTGCGAATAAAAAATAGTGGTCATAAGTTCCGAACGCAACTCACACGCAACTAATAAGTTTTATAGGCTTGAAGTACGCAACAAGCACGCAGGTGATCGCAGACACACACAGAGTAAGTTCGGAAATTTTGAACATGTTCAATAATTCTCTGCGAATGCCTGCGATCAATTTATACGCAACAGGGACGCAACAGGTACGCCACGCACGCAACACGATCGCAACAGGTACGCAACTCATAAGTTATGAACGCAGGTGATCGCAGGTCCAAATTTGAGGTATCTGGCCATGTTTTGGTACCGTACATGTTGCGAATGTGTTGCGTACCTGTTGCGATCATTTTGCGATCGTGTTGCGTGCCTGTTGCGATCATGTTGCGTGTGTAGCGTACCCCAAACCTATTGTGCTTATTCCCAGCGTATCCCCAACCTATGCCCTGCGTATCTAACCTATTAGTTGCGTGTGAGTTGCGTGTTAGTTGCGTACTACATGCGTGTTGAGAAATGGTATAAATAAACTTTTGGGGTCACTTTTATCTGATTTCTTGGTAGCTTTCCACATGTTGACTCTTCGATGACCAAATCATTACTGAAGAAAATAATGAATCGGCAATTTTTATAGGTTTTTATCACGTGACAGATATTCGCAAATACCACGCAACTAGCACGCAGGTCAAACGCAACTTGTAAGTTTTGAACGCAACTCAAACGCAACTCGTAAGTTCTGCACGCAACTCACACGCAACTCGCACGCAACCCACACGCAACCCACATGCAACCCACACGCAACTCACACGCAACCCATAGGTCGAATAGGTTACAAATTGACAAAATTGTTGATTTCGCTTGCGTTTGGTGCGGTATACAAATATTTTTTACACGCAACTCATAGGTTTCAGCATACGCTATGGTGTGAGGGTACCTTTAGTTCAATCATTTGCCGCTTATAGTCTACCGGTATTCCTCGTTTGTTTTGGGATTTTAATGGTTTGTCCTTTGGGGGGGGGGGGGGGGGTAACGATTTGTCACATTTGGGAACTTGGGTTTTGAAACCTTTGGCGCTGATTCAATGTTGATGTTAGGAAATAATTTGTGCCATGTTTTATTTATTTATTTATGCCAAAAAATTAATAACATATAAACAAGGATTTAACAAACATATAACAAATACACGACAATAGTTTAAAAACAAAACTCAATGGCGAACTAATTGAGCCATTGAATCCAAGTATTACAGAATGTCAATCTGGATTTCACTGAAAACTCTCTTGAAATGTCGAAGAGACGCGTCCACTGCCCGATATTTTATCCTCTGAGTTTGAACCCTGCCGCCACCAGTAAGTTGCAGTATGGTCTATTATATGTATGCCTGCTCTTTCTTAATGTGGTGGATCATGTCGAACATGTTTGGATTTGATGCTGCAATGAAACCTTGAAGCTTTCTGTGTCACCCTTGGACATGGTTTGTGGCACAGGGGCTGGTTGTATTGTAGTGATTCCACATGGTACGACATTCGTCACCTTCTATCAACTGCACAGTCACATAATATGAGAACTTTGTCACACGGTCGTTCCCAACATCAACATTGAATCAGCGCTAAAGGTTAAATTAAACTCAGTTCAGGAACATCAAACCTTTCGTACTCAATACTTCGAACAAAACTTTCTGGGCTCCCTGATTATAAAGTTCGTGGTTCATGGGAATAGACCCTCGCGGAGACGAATATGTGAACGATTATGTTCGGGGTTTCCTCTGGAATCACTACAATACAACCAGCTCCCGAATCACAAGCCACGTCGAAGGGTGACACAGAAAGCTTCAAGGTTTCATAGCAGCATCAAAACAAAACATATTCGACATGAGCCTCCACATTAAGAAAGAGCAGGCATACATAGAATAGACCATGCATACTGCAACTTACTGGTGGCGGCAGGGTTCAAACTCAGAGGATAAAATATCGGGCGGTGAACGCGTCTCTTGGACATTTCTATAAAAAATGCATAATCTCTCCCCAGAATCCTATGAATCTATGTGTATGAAATAATAATTCTGAGTCGGATGAGACATCGTGATGAGCTTGTGTTCTGAGATTTCATCATGAGAACTTCTCAATAATCTGAATACTATTCTCTCAATCTTCGTTTGAAACTAAGACATGCAGAAACTTCTCATACTTTAGAACATGTGACAAGAACGTAACGTTTCCGGGGAGAGATAAAACGATATAGTGATCACTCGTCTGGATTGGCTCACAAACATATAAACACTTTTTGTAAAAAAAAATGCCCTGAACATTTTGTCTTATATTATTTATTATATATACGATTAGTCTTTACGTGTACGTGGATATGAATATGAATAATACTCACGCTATCTGATAAATTATTTGTATAATGATATTTGTTATGGGGGAAACAGGAAGACAACCCGGCAGGGCTATGTTCACTCCAGCAATATACTGAATTATTCTAGTTATATGTTAAATTATTGTACTATTCATATGTATATTGTAAATAAAATTATCCTATCCCATCCTTTCAAAAGAGTATTCGGTAAAAACCAGATTGACTTTCCAGAATTGAGCTTTTTTAAAATAAAACTATTGTTATATTAATCTATTTGTTATATCCTTGTATATATGTTATTAATTATTTTGCATAAATAAATAAATAAAACATGACACAGATTATTTCCTAACATCAACATTGAATCAGCGCCAAAGGTTACAAAACCCAAGTTCCCAAATATGACAAATCGCCCCCCCCCGAAAGAGAACAAACCATTAAAACCCCAAAAGAAAAGAGGAATAGACTAATAGCGACAAACGATTGAACTAAGGGGTTACTGACAAATCGAGCAGGTACACTGTAAACAATAGCCATCGGCACAGCTGTGTTTGTTATGGGAAGAGATAGACCATCTTTAAGAACAACAGAGTTATTCTTTTCTGACTTATTGTTTTCTGAGCTCTTCAAAATTGCACTCAAAATTACAGTAATGTCCTAAATAAACGACAACAGTTATAGGAGCCGAAATGTATAACGTGACATATGCATGCTTGGTCTGGTGAGCAATTTGAAACTGATGATGATTCGGTCGAAGCATTTTGGCATCTTTTCCACTCATTGGGAGTCAATTTTAAAAAAATGTATAAATTCTATATTTGGTATAAAATAAGATCGGATTTTTTGGCGGTATGCTCTAAAACTCTTTTTTGAAAAATTCCATTAAAAGCGCCCCAGGATCCGGCTTCCACTTCACAATTCATGTCATGAGAATTTGTCTGCCATAAATTTGGACCTTGGCCATTATTATATTTGGCCTAGCTCTTTTTATATATGCCTGGCAGACTTACTCCCCTTTCTCGTGTCATCCATACATTTATGTACTACCTTCATATATGTGGGGAAATTATAAGCCATTGTAATTCAATTTAGTATTTGTCACTAAAAACAAGCATTCTGATTGGCCGAGAGCGGCTAACTTTAGTTTTCGATTCACCGACATCGGCCGCTTCAGTGTGCATAAAATCTGAATGTAGCATGGTCAAATTTCATCGGCGCAGAACGAGTAGCGAAACGAGCACACCCGCGCGTTGTTGTCTATAGATACCGTTCATCGGCCGCTTCAGCGTGCATCAAATCTGAATGTGGCACGGTACAATTTCATCGGCGCAGAATGGAGTAGCGAAACGAGCCAACCCGCCCCACAGCAAATGGTTACGGAGCAGTGTTCCGAGTAACGCAATGAACAAACCCAATGATTTGTGCACGGTGACAACGGCGAAATGAAAGTCTCGATTCGTGTCATGAAAATGACTAAATGATACTTTTTATACAGTTTTTTTGCAAATTCCTTGCTAGATTGAATTACAATGGAGATAAACGTACCCTGTTTCGTTGTACATTCTGGGATTCGAGCATGAAGACTGTTTTCATGCTCGAATCCAGAATGTACAACTCAACAGGGTATGTTTATCTCCTAATTTGTATTTCTTTCGCAGTCGGTCAAAAGCTCTTCAGAGCTTGTGTTTGTAAAATGTTTTTACCTCCGGCTTTTAAATAACATTTATATTATATTATCTTATCTTATCACTATACGCTAATTCGACAAATGGAAAGTCGTTATTGTTCGTCAGCCAGTCGTCCTCCATTCTCACTTGTCATTGTCATCTCTGAGGGCTATATGTGACCCGTCATATCAAATCCAGTCGTAAGTCGGGATTTTTTTACCCTGTGCCAATGCATTCTCTTATATATGCGAGTCGACCATAGGTCGCCTCGCATATATAAGAGAATGCATTGGCCTAACAATTTTTTACAATTTTAATAACTTTTTCTTGTATTCTTTAACAATTTTATAATTTCGCCCGTACAGAGCCCCAGACAAACATGAGCAGACGACACTTCTATGTGCTTCTATATATGTGTGGGGCTCCCTGCATATGCAGGGTAATGGATGTTTTTTATTTTATGTCCTAAAAATTGTAAGAAACATTTATTTTAAAAAAATGATAAAAAATTGTTAGGCCAATGCATTCTCTTATATATGCGAGGCGACCTATGGTCGACTCGCATATATAAGAGAATGCATTGGCACATGGTAAACAAATCCCGACTTACGACTGGATTTGATATGGCGGGTCACATATGTGTGAATTTCGCTGATCTTGTCAGATGTGTCACTTTCTCAGACACCCACTTACCTATAATGGGTTAGCTTCAAACGATTATATGAAATATTATCGTGTGCCCTTTAAATATATTGTCACGCACGTCTTCAGAATCCGGGTTTATCTTCTGTTCCGGGTCAAGCGGCAGAAGAATTCGGCGAATAATAAACGAATCCGCGTATGACGTATATATTTATAAGTTTGATTAATATGGCGCTGAGGTGGCCAATGTTTGTGAGTTAACCCTTTCTATACCAAATGGAGTATCCAACTAAGTTATAGAAGTATACATTGGAAAGGTCTATTACTCATATGTAGCGGTTTTCAGGAAAAATAAGCAGACGACGGGTAATACAAGTACAGAAGAAGTCATTTTTTATTGGAGGGAAATGTTCAGATAATAAGTTCAACAAAAACCAATATATCAGATGGAAGTTATAAAGACATATTATGTATATTTTATCAAGTGTATTTTACAGTGTTAAAGACATATTATGTACTTGTTCGGGTGCGTGAAACTGATAAGTTAACATTCAGACGCCATGACAACACTGGAGGAATGTAATAGGCGCTATAGATTTAGGCGCTATAGATGTTGTTCAAATTCAAATATTCAAAGAGAGATCGTTCATACCTCAGAAATACATGTAGATCATATCTTTTTTAACAGAAAAAAAGTTGTCTAAAGCAAACTAAATTAAATCAAACTACAGTTGAATCCTTATGTTGAATCCTTATATAACAACAACAGACACAGAAGCTAAATTGTGATCGATTACACTCACTTGTATATTGGTTCAAATACATGTAGATTCACTTTGGTAGAGAAAATGGATTTTATTTTGAAAAATAGAAAGTGTTGTACTAAAGATGGTATATCTCTTTGTAAACATGTGTTATATAGTTACTGGGGTATAAAATATTATATATGAATCGAAGACCCCTGTCCGGAAATGCTTCTATCGATTAATATTCATTATATTTTATTTTCTGCTCTAAAAACATGTGATTGTTTAAATAACGAACAATAGTGGTTACTGTTAACATGGACCATCATTTTTAATGTGTAATTTTGTTCTAAATAAACGTTAATTATACTCGTTATCGCTTATAACTATGTAATAAAACAATACAAACAATCAATCAGGCACATTTGACGTTCGGAGCGTAGCTACGGGAACACCCTAATGAACTCTATCGCTATATGGTATCGTTTGCAATTAACGGTCCAACTTAATCATTTCATTATAATAAACTATTCGGAATAAAATCAATATTAATTGATAGAAGCGTTTCCGGACATGGGTCTTCAATTCATATTTATTATTTTTATACCCACGAAACTATTTCAAAATTGTTATACGAAGAGATAATCCATCTTTAGAGAGGTGTCCAGAATAGCTTTAACACTATATCTTCCTGAAAAATAGACAAATACTTAGATAATTGGTCCAGCTTCTCAACGAATACATACATGTGTTGACGTAGATTCAATTCAAGAAAAAAATGTTTATGAACAAAATTACCATTAATGTGATGGCCGTTGCGATGGGTATTGCTGTTAAAATAGGCACATCCATCAAAACCACCATGAACAGAAAAAATATTAAAATATAGACAGATTTTGTTCTCATACCATTAATTATCGCATAAATAGCACGCTATTGTGAAGATTGTGCGCAGTGTTAGTAAACAAAAAACATGTTATGTTACAGTTCAGTACGTAAAGAGTGTGTGATAAGCAAAACACTCAACACCGGGGGGATCACACTTAGCGAACTTTGATTAAAAAATGTACCACGTTCTTTACAACATACCGTTGTAGCGCTCGCCACTAAATATTTCGGTGTTTAAAGGGTCACCAGATTCAGATTCAGAATCAGATTCAGATTCATTTATTCTCAAATCAATATGGACATTGATATAATTGAGTGAATATATATACATGTACATCAATCAATTGAACAGTATAGCGTGTATATGCATAAAACACATTCATGGGTGGGTGTAGGTACGGTACACGTGAAACCATGAATAGGGGTTGGGGGTATAAAAGCAATCTCACGTGTTATCATTATCATACTATATATGTCTATTGAATATGTATATATAAGGTCAATGCATTTAACAAAATATTCTGAAAATCATATTAGACTTAAATATTTAAACCCATTATGCAATCAGTGCATGATGTTTGTTGATCAATCGCTGCAACAGTTTCGTTTACATGGTTTCAACACGCAATTTTCGTTATTGGAGAACTGTCAATAACTATCATAAGTATAAATTTGATCTCATTTCTCCACATTCTTCATGATGATGATGTTTTACAGATACAGTAATGCCTAAAGTAATTGACCACTTAACCACAGCAGAATTATGGATAATTTTTCAGGATTTAGTCGGAAATATGACTTGTTGACATTCATCGGAAAGCTCTCGCCGAGAGCTTTCCGATGAATGGCAACAAGTCATATTTCCGACTAAATCCTGGAAAATTACCCATAATTCTTCTGTGGTTAAGTGGTCAATTACTTTGGGCATTACTGTATTGATATGCACATTTACCCACTGCGAATGCATTTTGTCCCTTCAACTCTTTCTGTACTAAAGAATCATTGATGGTAGTTATCCCATATGAAATTTTCACACAATAACTTTAACCATTTCCATACTAAAGCATCTTTGATGAGTAGTTATCCCATAGGAGATGTTCAGATAATAAGTTTAACCCTTCCTATACTAAATAATCATTTGATAGTAGTTATCTCATAGGAAATGTTCAGATAATAAGTTGAACCCTTTCTATACTAAAGCATCATTGATGAATAGTTCAACAAGAACTTATTATCTGAATATATCCCTCAATAACAGGGCTCCTTCTGCACTATTTATATGCCGTCTGCTTTTATCACATTAACACCCCTCCAAATGAATAATAGATCGTTCAAATGTACACCTTTCAACTGACTTTGAGAATTCATTTGGAATAGAGAGGGTTAAAAATCACAAACCAGCTCTTCTGCTCCGGCCTCATAAGGTCTGACGCATAACGTTAGATAGGGCAATAGTATGAATTAAACAGCATCATCCAATGAAGTGATGAGCACAACTGTTTTCCGGGTTATTTACTAGGAATTCCCTCTATAAGTGTCACCCCGAACACGCGGCTCTTATACAATTCATGATCAGCTTTCGGCAAAGCAAATACATCGGAAACATGCTGGGCGTGTTGGTATCACTCCTGCTGGTGAATATGGTTCTTGGGGGTATGTAAACTTCTTTAACTTACAATTACCCCTTCTATTAATAAGCCCATTTAATTTTCGAGTAACCGATTATTTATTTATATTGTATTTTTGTTTATAGTGCCTTGTCTCAGAATGTGCCCGTAGAGTAATAGAAACTGGCTGAAATCATAGAAACATTTCCCCCATTTCGATCCCAGAATGCAACATAATTCAAACTAATATATAGAGTTATTCTCCTTCCATTGAAAATAATAGACTTTGCAATACAGTCAAAATGAAACGTAAGCACAGAAAGCACACCGGTTCCTCTATCAAGAACAGCATGTTAACAGCTATTTTGTTTACACCGGGTAAGTTGAAGTTGATAATACAATGTTTTGGAGCTTCCTCTTTCAAATGGTATATAAAATGGCATATATTTTATATAATGTGATCTGGAAATTAAGTGGGCCTTTTACTATGCCACAGTAACGATGTTGACAATTGTCAGCAAACTGCACCACAGTCAGGCAGCACACCTATTATGACAACGCTACTATGACACGTGTGACACCATGCACCAATCTTGATAGAACACAACCGAACTCACTAAAATCGAATCGATAGACGGTCAGCCCATCCAGCTCCGCTCGCTGTTTCTATGGTTTTGAACAGCTATTTTCGCCAATAACGTTGTTGCCGTAATTGGTTTGTATTGTTGAAGGACAATATAACATTTTTATTGAACGTTTGAAATCTGTATTTTGTTTATTTCGCAAAAATTTGCCAATGGGTGAACAATAATACATCATACAGATGGTCAATCTCTTCCGGGTCAAAATTACAACAACAACAACAACAACAACAACAATGTAATAATTTATAAATCCCGATTTAAAACTACAAATAACTATTTTGTGAAAACATTACAGACAATACTGATGGTTTGTAGATTATTAGTGTACACAGGCATAATACATAGAGAATCCTTATATTTTTTCTTTGAATACCGAAATATCTCATGAGGGTCTGGAAAGAGATAGAGAAAGAGATACATACGACGATCTACTTTTCGGTAATTTCCCGATAGTTTATAGGCAAGCATATAATAAAGTGATTTATTTCGATCGAATGATGGTGGTGAAATATATAGTTGAGATGTAATTTGCCGTGATTGGGGGATGTTAATAAGATATATATAGTTCGCCTTCTTGGTACGTATTTGCCATATGCTCCGAATTTTTAAAGATTTGTTTTAAAGCGTTTTTTTAACCGAACAAGTAATTAAAAAATATATTTAATCGAAAGTTGGGGGGGGGGGGGGTTGGAGGGGGTGATTATGCTGGCTAAATAATGGAGATATACTTTAAAGAGCGTTTTTTTTTAAACCGAAGTTGTGATACAAGTAGAAAATCTTGGGAAAACTGTAACAAGGGGTACAGAAGCTTATAGAATATAATATAATATAATATTTATCTCTATCAGTGTCCTAGCAGATACCCTTGAGACAAACTGTATATAGGCTCAGCATATATGTTTAGTTTGAATATGTATATGTGTCGCAGTAAAAACACCCCATAACATTTTGCTCATGTGGCTTGCCATATCTGTTCCAAACCAGGTATACATAACTTGGAGGCAGAGATGAGCCATGTTTGCTTATAAACATGTCCAATATTTGATCAAGATCGTGACATATAAATTTCTCAATCTTATTTCAGCAGAAGACATATGCGTTCTAAAACAAGACGTTGGATCATGTATGGGATTTTTCCTAAAGTGGTATTACGACTCAGAATACCGTTTATGTCGGCTATTCATATATGGTGGATGTAAAGGGAATGCTAACAAGTTCGATAAGAGATCACAGTGCCAGAGTTCATGCGAGTTCATGTTGGAGCGACGATTGGGATTTTTCATTAGACCTCGTCCCATTGGTCCTGGTTTTGGTAAACGTTAAACGGATTGACGATAGATCAACAAATATGTTAGACATCGTGACGGAAACTGCGAACACGGCGTGCTCAGTTGTTCCAAGAGTCAGTCAGACTTTGAAGTACGCTGCAGATACTATCGTGCACTGGGAATCACACGATGAGGAAGATGCAGACCTCAGATGGGACAATAAGATTTAAGATGGCTAGACTGTAGTCGTCTTGGGAAAACGTTAACACTTTCTTGACGGGAGCTTTCTGAATTTTTGCGAAAACCCTGTGCCAATGCATTCTCTTATATATGCGAGTCGACCATAGGTCGCCTCGCATATATAAGAGAATGCATTGGCCTAACAATATTTTATCATTTTTATAAATTTTTCTTACATTCTTTAACAATTTTTATCATTTTCTCTTACATTCTTTAACAATTTGTATCATTTTTCTTTTATTCTTTAAAAATGTTATCATTTATTTGATCAGTTTTTCGTACATTCTTTATAAATTTTTTATAATTTTTTGTCATTATTTCTTATTTCATTTTTTCTTACATTTGTTTTAACAATTATAAAAAATAATATAAAACTTGTTAGGCCAATGCATTCTCTTATATGTGCGAGGCGACATACGATTGACTCGCATATATAAGAGAACGCATTGGCACAGGGTTTTCGCAAAAAATCAGGAAGCTCCGGTCATGAAAGGGTTAAGATGGCAAGACTGTGGTCGTCTTGGGGAAAACGTTAACATGTTTAAAGAGAGATAAACACTTATACGTATATAGGCAGACGTATCCAAGCAGTACCAGCGAACTGATGTTAAACCCGACAGTCCAAGGCCGACACAAGGGCGCCATTCTCAAGAGGATATATATCAATTGTTACTATTATTGCAAATGATGAATACAGGTTTAGTAGTGTTTTTTTCCTGTCGATGTCCTGCTATTGAAGACAGTTGCAGGTTCACACCGACTGCGTTGTCAGTTTATGAGACATTCGGATGTTCGTTGTTATGAATTGAAGGCTGTATCACACCTCTTCCTTGTTGATAAAAGGGGCCCAAGTCACGACTGTATCACACCTCTTCCTTGTTGATAAAAGGCGCCGGCCCAAGTCACGATTGCATCACACCTCTTCCTTGATGATAAAAGGGGCCCCAAGTCACGACTGCATCGCACCTCTTCCTTGATGATAAAAGGGGTCCAAGTCACGACTGCATCACACCTCTTCCTTGTTGATAAAAGGGGCACAAGTCACGACTGCACCACAACTCAAATTCCTTTACGAAATATCACTTAAATACTATGCAATTAAGTTGCATTACCTCTTCAATACAAATAACTGAAAGATCGTAGTAAATCTATCAATTTATCTAAAAAGGGCCCAAACACTAATGGTCCACTCCTGAGACTCAACTCATACACCATATATACACGAAATCGTCCCACATATATCATGTTCCACTAATACTTATACCATATGTATTATCATACACATATTTATATCCATGCATATTAACGTCTACATACACATGTACAGGTACTCCCCTCAATGATATCCACATTTATATTAATGTAATGCTTTCTTCTGTGTTTTCCCCCATATTTAATATGTATTTATGTTATTCTTTCATTTGTAAATGAAGACAATTGTACTCATGAATGTCGAATTAGACGATGGGATTATAATAATAAATTGAATTGTTTATAAAATGGACCCAAGTCACGACTGCATCATACCTCTTCCTTGTTGATAAAAGGGACCGGGTCACCTACAGTGAATTGAAGACTGCATCACACCGCATAATACCGCTTCCTTATTGATCAAAGGGACGTCGTTTTGATCCAGCCCCCTCCCCGTCTCTGGTGTATATGCATCTTAAGGGTGGGTTATCTCCCTGCGTCCCCTTCTATGGTGTATATGCATCTTAAGGATGGGTTATCTCGTCCCCTTCTCTGGTGTATATGCATCTTAAGGATGTGTTATCTCCTTGGTCCCAGTCCCGTCCCCTTCTCTGGTGTATATGCATCTTAAGGATGGGTTATCTCCTCGGTCCAATCCCGTCCCGTCCCCTTCTCTGGTGTATATGCATCTTAAGGATGTGTTATCTCCTCGGTCCCAGTCCCGTCCCGCCTCCTTCTCTGGTGTATATGCATCTTAAGGATGGGTTATCTCCTCGGTCCCAGTCCCGCCCCCCTTCTCTGGTGTATATGCATCTTAAGGATGGGTTATCTCCTCGGTCCCAGTCCCGTCCCCTTCTCTGGTGTATATGCATCTTAAGGATGGGTTATCTCCTCGGTCCCAGTCCCGTCCCGTCCCCTTCTCTTGTGTATATGCATCTTAATGATAGGTTATCTCCTCGGTCCCAGTCCCGTCCCGCCTCCTTCTCTGGTGTATATGCATCTTAAGGATGGGTTATCTCCTCGGTCCCAGTCCCGTCCCGCCTCCTTCTCTGGTGTATATGCATCTTAAGGATAGGTTATCTCTTCCCCGAGCTATTATGTTTTCAGACATCTAGAAATCAGTGTTTGTACGGCCTCCAAGCAGTTTTATTTCCCAGAACAAAACATATCTGAACAGTAAAAGTTATTATATAAACTTGGAATATACTGGACTTTCAAACCTGTCTTTAAATAGATTCATTTGTTTATCGAATGATTGCACCTCTCTTTCTTTCTGGTACAACATTGCACTGAAGTATAGTCATTTTTTTTTTATCGAATTACCGATGTTGACGAAGTAATTACTGCCGGGAAGAGATATATAATCTTTTAGTTATTTATGCATCTACATATTCAATTGTTAATCATTGTCATTTATTGCCGCGTAATGAATTTGTGTTACATGTCGGAGCGGGGCAAGCCTAAGTGGACAGCACTTCTGCACTAATCCATAATGTGTTATATTGCCAATACAATTGTGTTTAACTAAATGGACCCAAGTCACTCACAGTGACATAAAAGTCGGTCAAACAACTATCACCAACAAGTACATTACAAATAGATTCTTCGTTCTTAATTCATTATTAACATAACTAGCTGAAACAGGCTCCCTTTGTGAGCCTTCATTCAGCGTCGGTGGGCTCTTGGACCATTTTTTGTGATAGGGATATGCGATCCCTTTTTGCACTACGCGCACATCTTGACCTTTTAATCCTTTTCATTAAAAACAATTATTAAATGTTTTTATTTTTTATTAGATTGAAATTCTTGCTCAATGTGACCATTTTTTAAAAACACTAACAGACAAACCGATCCTACTCTTATTTACATATAGATTCAGATTCATTTTAATTCTTCGACCAAATTTATGGTTTTAAGAATATAAATATGCATAAACATAGATTAAACACATAACATATCATTGCTCGCAACCCCAGACGATCAGGAACAGATAATAATTACACAGATCATATAATAATTAACACAAGATAATAATTACACAGGAGAGCAATTAGCTCTTTCATTGATGTGGCAAATAAATTTACACAAGTTTAGGATTATATTTGGTTTGCTATTTGAAAGAAGAATGGTAAGTTTTCTCTAATTATGGAAGTTCCAATAAGATTTCTTGATGTACCTTTTTCTGTTAAGGGCTAGTTCTGGACATTCAAGTAATACGTGGTATTCATCGCCAATAGCATTCATTTCACAAAACGTGCATTTGCGCTCAGACTGTTGAGTTTTATTCCATCGCCCGGTCTCTAATGGTTCGCCGTTCTAAATCGGATTAGAGTTATTATATCTTTGTTAGAGGCATGTGAAATAAATTCTTCCATTCGAAACGTTGACTTCAGAATCCTATATGTTTTTCCTTTCCCTGAGTTACTCATAGCGGAATGCCAGTTTTGGACAAATTGATCTCTAGAATTTCGTCTATAATTATTCAACAATTTATTTTTGTCAATACCGCGTTGTTGTATATGCCATATAAATGTCATACCCGCGTCATCAATGTGCTTTTTGACTGCACTTACCCATGATGATTTTATCGTCGATTCTTCGTATAACGAAAGGGCTAGATTATAAATGTTGCTACATAATGAACTCCCAATTCCATTCACTAGTCGTGTCCAATATGTGATCGCTCTTGCCTTAATTTCCAATGTCAATGGGTATCGACCCAGTTCGCCATAAACCATTGGTGTGGTGAGCTTCATGTGTAGAAGGAGTTTACAAAACTTAAGGTGTACACCTTCAATAATTGAGTTATCTCCTATACCCCATATTTCACAACCGTATAACAAGATAGGCACCACAAAGGTGTCAAATAATTTGAGTTGAGTTTCTATGGACAGCTTATGCGTTCTTCCAATTTTTATCACATCATACATAGCTTTTCGGGCTTTGGTCACTATGTATGTTCTAGTCGCAGCAAACGAACCAGAACGGCTAAATATAACGCCTAGGTAGTTAAAAGTTTTAACTATCTCAATTTCTTTATCATTGAATCTGAACGATAAATGTTTCGGCTGCCTACCTCTCGAAAAACATATTATTTTTGATTTCGGTATATTAACTCTCATAGCCCAATTTGTACAGTAATCTTCAAAATAGTTAAGTTGTTTTTGTAGGTCATCAGCCGAATCAGAGAAGAGTACTGTGTCATCTGCGTATAAAAGGACAAATAGTTTCAAGTATCTATCAAGTCTATCTTCAGATTCTCGAGATATAGAATCCAACCCCTCTAATGTCAGTGCTTGCTAAAAAGTTCGTGAGGTCATTCACGTAAAGACAAAAAAGAAAAGATGAGACATTGTCTCCCTGTTTTAAACCAATATTGGAAGGGAATGACTCCGATGTTTGACCATTATGCATTACTCTAGATTTTATATCCGTGTACATATCTTTTATGACTCTATACATTTTCCCGGATATACTATTTAGCAGTAATTTATGCCACAAATAATTTCTATTGATCGTATCAAAAGCCTTTTCAAAGTCTATAAATGCACAGAACATCTTACGATTTTTCAGCCTGCAGAGTTCGGTAAGAATAGAAATGAGAAATATATTATCAACAGTAGAGTAGTCCTTCCTGAATCCACATTGGTTGTCATGTAGCAATCCAAATGTGTCAGAATATATGCTAAGTCGGTTACCAAGGACAGATGAGAATAATTTACTGAAACAACTTGTTATTGTTATGCCCCTATAATTTGACGGGTCATCATTGGTACCTTTGTTTTTGTAAATTGGTATTATATCACCAGTACGCCAAGAGTCTGGTATTACACCACAATCAAAAATACAATTGAAAAAATCAGTAATAACTGGTAACATAATTACTTCAGATGCTTTTAAATATTCATTAAAGACGCTATCATCGGACGCAGATTTATTATTTCTTAAATGTCGGATAGCTTTGGAAACCTCATCACGCGTGATTCTTGGATTCAAAATATCAGTGATTTTGCTATCCGTATCTCTGGGCTCTTGGGTTGGTATCTCGACCATCAGATTGGTTTGCAAAGAATTCAATTTTTTGAATGCTCCGCAAAGTTCTCAATACTGATACTCGAATCTCTGTTCGATTTCTTACCTTTTATGATTTGCCAAAAACTCTTACTATCAGTGTTTTTAAGTTTGTCCATTTCAATTGTCCGATTTTTTTCATAGCTCGCCCTGGCTTTACTTATACATTTTTTATATTCGCGTTCACTGTGTCTCAATTCTGCTCTATTTTCGTCAAGGGGATTTTTATGAAATCTGCGTTTCGATTTTTTGTATGCTTTCCGCACTACACGACAATCTTCAGTAAACCATGCTCTTTTGTTACTTTGTTGTTCTTTTGCATTATTATAAGTTTTTAATATATTTTTTTAGTGTCTACAGCCGAGAGTCTTCTTCGCAGAGTCGACCAAGATTGCAGATAATGAGTCTGAAATTTTAGAGATAATAGCTTTGGTTGGTTTATTTCCGCCGATGGATTCTATTTCTCGTACGATCTTATCCACGTCATCTGTGTTTATATTGTTAGTAAATTCGTGTGATTTAGTTGCTTTCCAAGGTTTTGGTCTCGTAGGCTCCAGTATGGTGGTTTCGGTGTTGGTTCCCAACTGTTGGTTATCAGATTGTACCTGTTGGGCATTCAGTCGACATGATAACGCAGTATGTGCGTCTGATATTAGAGAAGAAAATTCATGCACTTCGAAATCGTTGACTAAATTCAAGGTACCAGGCGAACAAATAGCATAATCAACAACTGAAGATTGCTTGCATGTACGTTCCCCTACTCCCTTGTCGCGACCGGCGTTTATGATATATAACTCTCTACATCTGCAGGAGTAGTCTTCCAAATGTGTTAGTTGTTTTATCCCTACTCGTGCGTCTTATATTCATATTATTTACAGTGAGTATATTCAGGTTAGGACGGATAACTTCTGTTAATTCATCTCGATCATTGTCATCGAGTTTACAGAAATCGTCGGCGTCTGACGTACGTGCATTGAAATCGCCTGTAATGATCATATTATCATAATCTAAACCTAGACTGATTAGTTCACAGTCTAAGTCGTTGTATGCTTCTCTACCTGAGTATTTTGAAGTTTCAGGAGGAATATACACCGTGCCAATGAGTACATCTTTGTCAATTTGAAGTATATTTTTTGAGATTCTGAGCCAATGTACAAATTTACTATTTGAGTTAATGATCTTCAAGTCATTCGCAATCGAATTTCTATACACAATAGCTATACCACCAGATTTCCTTTGCATGCTAATCGATTTTCGGTTTTTGAATGTAAACGTGAAACCTGGCAATACTATATCATCACAATCGTCTGTTTTCGATTCAACAAAACATAAAATATCATATAGTTGACAAATTTCAACAAATTCTGGACAGTTTAGCTTATTTCTGAGCCCACAAACATTAAGAGTGAGAATGTTCAAGTCATTTACAGTATTTACAGTTCGTTTTCGCTTTCGGTGATGTTGTTGTTGGCCACTATTGTCAATCAACAATTGCTCCCCTGGCCTGTCCTAGCGCGGACTCGAATTAGTGCGTCTGCGTGTATTGGCTGCACCTGGGCTAAGGTGTGACTTCGGCGTTTGAGTTTTCTGTGGCTGGGAATCGCCCCGACCCCCACTCCTGCCGCGAGAATACTGAATGTCACTTTCTGGCACATATAGTTCATTGTTGATATATAGCCTATTCCTCGCGGGTTTTGCATGTTTTCCGGCCTTCTTGGCAGAATGCATGATCGGTAAAAGTAATTTTCGCTCGTTGTTTATGCTATCTGGGAATTGCTCACTTATGGAGAATGGACTGCCGTTCAACTGATACGATTCTCTCAAAATACGGATCTTGTCGGGGTGATAAGAGAACCTTGCAATAATAGGCCTCCGTCCATCAGATGGTTTGCCTAACCGATGAACATTCCCGAAGAAAATCATGTGGCTGTTCTCGAATCCCATTTCATCATGTAAGAATTTCCTGAGAAGAATTTCCGTATTTTCTCCTCGTGTTTCGTAGATTCCACGGAATATGAGGTTGTACTTCATGGATCTAATTCTCAGGTCAAGAACTTCTTTTTCGAGTTCAGCATTCGACGAACTGAGCTGTTTGATGAGTATGTCAGCTTCTGATTGTTTCTTCGTCATTTCACACATATGGTCATCAAAATATTTTCTCTTACTCTGGAGTTCACGATCTTGCTTCGTAACTGTATTTCTAAAGGACTTTATTTCATCAGTACTATTACCAATAGCCTTGTCCATCTCCACACATTTAGTTGTATTGGACTTCATACCTGTTTCCACAGATGATATTCGGGTAGACATGGACTCCATTTTCACTTCAATGTCATTAAGTTTTGATGTCATGTTATTATCCAGACGACCATTCATATTGCGTAATATGTCAATCACATCTTTTAATGTTGGTTCACGGTCTGGCTGGCTCATTTGTTGTTCTTGCAAATGCTGTTGTTGTTGTTGTTGCTGTTGATCCGTATGCTGTGATATGTTCATATCGCTCTGCGAAAGAGTTTCATGGGCTTGAAGAATCAGGTTTCCAGTTTCATTCATGGCTAATTCAGAATAACTCTAAAATATCACAGCGCGTTAGAATTGGTTGGCAGCCTCAATATTGTCAACAATACCAATAAGCGACCAGTCAGTCGGTTACAACCATGGGCACCCTCAATTACTCTAATGCTGTTATGTCGCTTGATTACTTGACAATGGTGAATCACTAGAGCGTGACGAGCGGCAGTCGATGGACAATGTATTTACATATAGATAACTATCAAGTAATGCGATTGCGCATATCAACACCATTGTCATTTTAAAATATTACTGATACAGAGGAATTACCGAATTGATCGAAGTCAATTAGGCCAACAATAAAACCATAGTCAGAAACGGTAACGTCCTGATGATCATATGATTAGGCATATATATATAATATAACATATACTGGTTTCACGAATGCTCACCTCAGAATTCCGTTACAACTAATCCTTCAAATTATTACAACTACGGCTGATCACTGAAGGTTTCTCATTCACCACATCAGAAAGCCTCTAAATATTAATACTGGTTGTATTAGTTGCTGGAAATCGACTATAATCAAGATGGTTATTCACGTCGTTTTAGAAACACCAGCGCAGGGATTGTTATATTTTCAAAAATATATATGTTCTTGAATGTTTCATAAACACACTGAATTTTTCTCAAATTGCTCGGGTTAGCCAAACATCGCGAAAATGACAACTTTATAAAAAATAACGGCACTTTTTCGTAACGACATCAGTTTACCCTACCCGCATCATGGGAATTCAGCAGGACCACCAGCATCATAGCATATTAGCAGGACCACTTGACCAGGGGTGTATGTGATCAGAGCTCATCTGAAATGTTCAACGATGGAGGCTGTTAACAAGATAGAGTTCTCCTTCTTAGTACCACCCCTGGCCGAGTGGTCCTGCAAATGTGCTATGATGATGCGGTTGGGTCCTGCTGAATTGCTATGATGATGTTTTCTAAAGTTGTCATTTTTGTGGTTTTCGAATGACCTGAGCATATCAAGGAAAAGCCACTATTTGTATCAACTATTCGAGAAACATATTTTGCAAAATAGTTGTAATACTAATTGTATTAGTTGTTGAAAATCGACTCGAATCAATTTGGCTATTCATGTCGTTTTACAAACACCAGCGCAGCAATTATTTAATTTTTCAAAAATATATCCCTCGGATAAGCCAAATTCCACAAAAATGACAACTTAATAAAAAATAACGGTAATTTTTGTTAACAGCATCAGTTTGCCCTCACAGCATCATAGCAATTCAGCAGGACGGCCAGGACTTTACTTTTACTTTAAACATATTTTAATGTATTTAGAAACAAAATATACATAGGGATCAGGGCACAAGTTACAAAACTTACAAACTTGCCCCTCTCCTAATACAATCATGGAACATACATATGTACAAATTTACTATTTGAGTTAATGATCTTCAAGTCATTCGCAATCGAATTTCTATACACAATAGCTATACCACCAGATTTCCTTTGCATGCTAATCGATTTTCGGTTTTTGAATGTAAACGTGAAACCTGGCAATACTATATCATCACAATCGTCTGTTTTCGATTCAACAAAACATAAAATATCATATAGTTGACAAATTTCAACAAATTCTGGAACGTTTAGCTTATTTCTGAGCCCACAAACATTAAGAGTGAGAATGTTCAAGTCATTTACAGTATTTACAGTTCGTTTTCGCTTTCGGTGATGTTGTTGTTGGCCACTATTGTCAATCAACAATTGCTCCCCTGGCCTGTCCTAGCGCGGACTCGAATTAGTGCGTCTGCGTGTATTGGCTGCACCTGGGCTAAGGTGTGACTTCGGCGTTTGAGTTTTCTGTGGCTGGGAATCGCCCCGACCCCCACTCCTGCCGCGAGAATACTGAATGTCACTTTCTGGCACATATAGTTCATTGTTGATATATAGCCTATTCCTCGCGGGTTTTGCATGTTTTCCGGCCTTCTTGGCAGAATGCATGATCGGTAAAAGTAATTTTCGCTCGTTGTTTATGCTATCTGGGAATTGCTCACTTATGGAGAATGGACTGCCGTTCAACTGATACGATGCTCTCAAAATACGGATCTTGTCGGGGTGATAAGAGAACCTTGCAATAATAGGCCTCCGTCCATCAGATGGTTTGCCTAACCGATGAACATTCCCGAAGAAAATCATGTGGCTGTTCTCGAATCCCATTTCATCATGTAAGAATTTCCTGAGAAGAATTTCCGTATTTTCTCCTCGTGTTTCGTAGATTCCACGGAATATGAGGTTGTACTTCATGGATCTAATTCTCAGGTCAAGAACTTCTTTTTCGAGTTCAGCATTCGACGAACTGAGCTGTTTGATGAGTATGTCAGCTTCTGATTGTTTCTTCGTCATTTCACACATATGGTCATCAAAATATTTTCTCTTACTCTGGAGTTCACGATCTTGCTTCGTAACTGTATTTCTAAAGGACTTTATTTCATCAGTACTATTACCAATAGCCTTGTCCATCTCCACACATTTAGTTGTATTGGACTTCATACCTGTTTCCACAGATGATATTCGGGTAGACATGGACTCCATTTTCACTTCAATGTCATTAAGTTTTGATGTCATGTTATTATCCAGACGACCATTCATATTGCGTAATATGTCAATCACATCTTTTAATGTTGGTTCACGGTCTGGCTGGCTCATTTGTTGTTCTTGCAAATGCTGTTGTTGTTGTTGTTGCTGTTGATCCGTATGCTGTGATATGTTCATATCGCTCTGCGAAAGAGTTTCATGGGCTTGAAGAATCAGGTTTCCAGTTTCATTCATGGCTAATTCAGAATAACTCTAAAATATCACAGCGCGTTAGAATTGGTTGGCAGCCTCAATATTGTCAACAATACCAATAAGCGACCAGTCAGTCGGTTACAACCATGGGCACCCTCAATTACTCTAATGCTGTTATGTCGCTTGATTACTTGACAATGGTGAATCACTAGAGCGTGACGAGCGGCAGTCGATGGACAATGTATTTACATATAGATAACTATCAAGTAATGCGATTGCGCATATCAACACCATTGTCATTTTAAAATATTACTGATACAGAGGAATTACCGAATTGATCGAAGTCAATTAGGCCAACAATAAAACCATAGTCAGAAACGGTAACGTCCTGATGATCATATGATTAGGCATATATATATAATATAACATATACTGGTTTCACGAATGCTCACCTCAGAATTCCGTTACAACTAATCCTTCAAATTATTACAACTACGGCTGATCACTGAAGGTTTCTCATTCACCACATCAGAAAGCCTCTAAATATTAATACTGGTTGTATTAGTTGCTGGAAATCGACTATAATCAAGATGGTTATTCACGTCGTTTTAGAAACACCAGCGCAGGGATTGTTATATTTTCAAAAATATATATGTTCTTGAATGTTTCATAAACACACTGAATTTTTCTCAAATTGCTCGGGTTAGCCAAACATCGCGAAAATGACAACTTTATAAAAAATAACGGCACTTTTTCGTAACGACATCAGTTTACCCTACCCGCATCATGGGAATTCAGCAGGACCACCAGCATCATAGCATATTAGCAGGACCACTTGACCAGGGGTGTATGTGATCAGAGCTCATCTGAAATGTTCAACGATGGAGGCTGTTAACAAGATAGAGTTCTCCTTCTTAGTACCACCCCTGGCCGAGTGGTCCTGCAAATGTGCTATGATGATGCGGTTGGGTCCTGCTGAATTGCTATGATGATGTTTTCTAAAGTTGTCATTTTTGTGGTTTTCGAATGACCTGAGCATATCAAGGAAAAGCCACTATTTGTATCAACTATTCGAGAAACATATTTTGCAAAATAGTTGTAATACTAATTGTATTAGTTGTTGAAAATCGACTCGAATCAATTTGGCTATTCATGTCGTTTTACAAACACCAGCGCAGCAATTATTTAATTTTTCAAAAATATATCCCTCGGATAAGCCAAATTCCACAAAAATGACAACTTAATAAAAAATAACGGTACTTTTTGTTAACAGCATCAGTTTGCCCTCACAGCATCATAGCAATTCAGCAGGACGGCCAGGACTTTACTTTTACTTTAAACATATTTTAATGTATTTAGAAACAAAATATACATAGGGATCAGGGCACAAGTTACAAAACTTACAAACTTGCCCCTCTCCTAATACAATCATGGAACATACATAAAAATACATAGCAGATATAGCAAACTGTTTATAAAGAAGAGTGCAGAGTGTGTGTGCTGCGGATGTCGGGTTTCCATCTGTATTCCAATCTCGGTTATGAAGAAAACGCTAGAACTCAGTGAGTTGAAAGATGAATAGCGAAATTTACCATACATGGGTTTGTTCAAAACGCTCTGTTTTAGCTATAAAAGATTGAGTAATGCGGAAAAGAGTAGTGTTCTTTTGATTTGATATACCTTTTACCCCATATAAGAAATGATTTGCTTCTAATGATTGAAAGCCATTAATACTTAAATTTCGGTAAAAGTCAATTCTCTGATCTACAAATAAAGGGCAAACATGAAAATAGTGATTGGCGTCTTCAATGTCTAAGTTACAGGGTCATATAGGCGAATCTGATATGTGATTATCAAACATATCCGAACGGAGATCACTACACTGATTCCGAATTTTACAGTGTATTGTATTAATTTTCCTTTTTCCTGTATAAAAATAAGAGGGTGGTTTTATTATTGAATCTATAATCCCTAAATTGGCTTTGAAATCGGAAATAGAGGTTGCATTGATTACATACACAGGTAATTTGTTCCATTCCAGAACAACAGATGGGAGAAATGACTGTTTAAAATGCTCAGTGTTAGCGAAATAGGAATAAAATTTATTTGGAAATCTAAGATTATAATCCGATCGTTCTCTGGAGCGTGCCGGTAGGAGATATGTCAGATACAAAGGGGCGTCTTCATTGATAATTCTGTAAATTGCTTACAAATGGCGATGTTGCCTACGCCTGTGTAGTGTCCGCCAACCTACCTCAAGCCATAACTTGTTAAGTGATACTGAACGATTTAGGCCGGTTACGATTCTAGCGGCGTCTTTATGTATTCGGTCGAGTTTTTCCAATAAGTAATCGGGTGCTGAATCCCATACGACGTCAGCATAATCCAAAATAGGAAGGATATACGCATTGTAATTTTTTTCGAGTGTCTTTCTATCGAGATCGTTTTTAAATTTCCTCAATTGTGATAGTCTAGAGGCAGCTTTGTTTGCTGTGTATTCTATTTGTTTGTTCCATTTTAAGTTTGATTGAAATTCAAGGCCAAGGTGCTTATGCGATTCGTTAAATGAAATAGTTTCGTCCTGGAATATTAAATCTGGGGAATTATCTTGAGGCACGAATGAGAAGGATATTGCCTTGGTTTTCTTGGGATTGAACGAAACTAACCAGTTGTCTGCCCATAGACTGACCCTTTTGAGGTCCTCGTTTAGTTCTGATTGTAGGATGTTAAGATTGAAGTGAGAAGCTGTGAGACATGTGTCATCAGCATACATTCTAACTGTTGGTGTGAGGTTATCTGGTATGTCATTAATGTATATTAAAAATAGGAAAGGCCCAAGGATTGATCCTTGGGGAACACCCGCTGTGATGGTTTCAAAATCAGAATAAGTGTTATTGATTCGGACCCTTTGCTTCCTGTTAGTGAGATAGTCCTCCAGCCATTTAGAAAGCGACCCTGTTATCCCATACGCGGTAGTTTTGGCAATCAACCCTCTGTGCCAGACTCTCTCGAAGGCTTTAGAGATATCACAAAATACTGAACAAGTGTATAAGCCTTTGTCGAGTGTCTGACACAGCTGGTGATAAAGATCAATCATTTGGAATGTAGTGCTGTGTTTCGGAACGAAACTCGACTGATTTTGGAATAGGAGTTTATTCTCATCGAAAAAGGACGAGATTCTCTTTAGAACTAACTTTTCAAGAATTTTACCCAGGCATGGTAGAAGGGAAATTGGTCGGTAATTAGCGCTATCTGCGGAATCTCCATTTTTAAAGATAGGAATCACATTGGCTTTCTTCCACTGTGATGGGAACTTTCCCGTTTGTAGAGATTTTTTTAAAATTAAGAAAAGAGGGTGGGCTATAGCGTTAGCCGTGCCGTGGAGCATTTTTGGACTAACTCCGTCATAGCCATAGGCTTTGTTCGTTTTAAGTGATCTGATCGCAGATATGACATCATCGACTGAAAATTTAAGTTCTGATAATTCTTTATTGCATCGTGAACTGAAATCAGGTAGTTTGTGATCTTTCTGGTCAATCGTGGAATTTGAGAGGAATTTTGTATTCAGGCACTCGGCTTTTCCCAAATCGTTTGAGACAAAAGATACACCATTGACTTTAATATCTCCATCCGTAGAATAAATAGGTGGTATTTTTTTTATCTTCTTTTTGTTCAAAAGAAAGTTGATGAGATGCCAGAATTCACGGGGCGAAGAACTGTCATTTACCCTATCTTCGATATTGTTTTCAAATTTGGCTTTCGCATACTTTTTCATGTTGTTGACTTTGTTCCTCGATTTTTTGTATTTTGTCCAATTATTTTCAGTGCCAGACTTGATGGCGACCGATCGCAATCTATCTCGACGTCGAATCTCACGTCGGATGTCGCTATTGAACCAAATTTTGTCTTTCGATCTTATCGTAACTGTAGTTTGTGGTATAGTGATTCGCATTATTTCAAAGAATTTATCATAGAAAATTTGCACTACCCTATCAATGTCGTTTTCAGGCTGGAGGAGATCGTCCCAATTTATATCATTTATTAAAATTTCCGCCTTTTGGAAGTCGCCGCGATTATAGTTCCATATTTTCCTTTGGAAGGAAGGGGATGACAGTTGATCAAATGAGATGGTCGCATAAACACCTAAGTGGTCCGAAATTTCTAAGTCAAGGATGTCGGCATCCCTCACTTGAATGTCAGGGCTTATAATGATGGGGTCCAGAAGCGTCGCGGATGTAGCAGTGATTCTGGTCGGGGATGTAATCACATTTCTGAGTGAAAAATAGTCCGTGATATTTTTAAGTTTGGACGAGGGATCTAGATAATTTGAATTAAAATCCCCAAGTAGTATTACTTTATGGGAAATATCTAACGCTTCAAAAATGGATTCCTCGAAGAGGGTCCAATAGTTTGGGGCACAGAAGTCCTCTGATCGGTATGACGGCCAGGACCCAACCGCATCATAGCACATTTGCAGGACCACTTGACCAGGTGTGAGTACCGTACGCTCTTTGAACGCTCCGAACGTTTTCGCTCGGATTTCTGTTGTCAAAATAGCCCATAAAGCTGTCCCACCAATGTCACACTGGAATCTATATATGTGACCCGCCATATCAAATCCAGTCGTAAGTCGGGATTTTTTTTACCCTGTGCCAATGCATTCTCTTATATATGCGAGTCGACCATAGGTCGCCTCGCATATATAAGAGAATGAATTGGCCTAACAATTTTTTATCATTTTTTTTAAAAATAAATGTTTCTTACAATTTTTAGGACATAAAATAAAGAACATCCATTACCCTGCAGGGAGGCCCACACATATATAGAAGCATATAGAAGAGTGTCGTCTGCTCATGTTTGTCTGGGGCTCTGTATGGGTGAAATTATAAAATTGTTAAAGAATACAAGAAAAAATTATTAAAATTGTAAAAAATTGTTAGGCCAATGCATTCTCTTATATATGCGAGGCGACCTATGGTCGACTCGCATATATAAGAGAATGCATTGGCACAGGGTAAAAAAAATCCCGACTTACGACTGGATTTGATATGGCGGGTCACATATAGCTTGCTGACCATCTTTAAAACTATTCTTAAAATCATATGCAGCCTAAATATTTGAACTTACTCCACGAAGAGCGATGTTTGTTGACACATCACTGTAACATTTTTGTTTACATACCAATGGTTTCAACAATCGAAATTCAGTTATTTGAGAGCTATAAATAATGGATATAAGAACAAGGTTTACACCATATATCCATGTCATAATGGCGATGTCTGTACATATTTATTCATTTTGTTTTACACATCTACCCTCTGTGAGTGCATTTTGTCCCTTTAACCCTTCCACGACTGGAGGCTCCTGAAATTTTGCGAAAACCTTGTGCCAATGCATTCTCCTATATATGAGAGTCTCCCACAGGGAGCCTAGCATACATGTATATAGAGGATCTCCAACGAGTTATGTTGGGATATCTGATTTTATGAAACGTGTTTGATAAATCTGATTCACAACGAGTCGTATGAAGCTGCAAAATGCATACATATACATCGTTGGCTGAGACGCTTCATAACAGTATACACTCGCTATGTGGCTGGCGACGATAAATATAGTTCCCCAATTTGCCTCTTTGTTGTGTGTCTATTTTTCGTAGTGCAACGAAGTTGGACAAGAATTTATCTTTAATGAACAAAGCAATCATTTTTGCATTTCTGGTGTTGGTGTCATGCGCGGCTTTTCGAAATAGTATTAATCCGCCCGAATCAACGTAAAGATGCGCGGTCATTTTGTTGGCGCGATGACAAGTAATATGTAACTATTGAGATATAGGGAAATATGTAATGACTTTTTAATGATATAATATGGGTTTCATGTGATATATATAAGATAATAGATTTGGCTAACAATATTTACATTGATCATGTAAGCCAGTGTATTCTATTATATATGAGGGGCTGCCTCTGTGTGACTCGCATATATAAGAAAATGCATTGTAACAGGATTTTCGCAAAATGTTTATTTATTTTTGCACATATATTGAGTGCCTTTGGTCCTTTAACCCATTATTTACTAAATACTCGCGATGTTTGTGGAAAAGACAATTCATAAATCTAGATCATAGCAAATCACGCAGCAATTCCTATACCGAATACCATAGTAGATCACGAATCATTTCATACATCCACGACCACAGCAAAACGCGAAGCATTTGATGCATCCCCGACCATAGCAAATCGCGAAGCAATTACTATACCCAAGACCATAGCAGAGCACGAAGCATTTCATACATCCACGACCATAGCAAATCGCGAAGCATTTCATACATCCCCGACCATAGCAAATCGCAAAGCAATTCCTCTACCAAAGACCATATAAAATCACGAAGCAATTCATACATTTAAGACCATAGCAAATCACGAAGCAATTCATACATCCACGACCATAGCAAATCGCGAAACAATTCCTCTATCAAAGACCATAGCAAATCACGAAGCAATTCCTATATCCAAAACCACAACAAATCACGAAGCAATTCATACACCACGACCATAGCAAATCACGAAGCAATTACTACATGAGCCGTATAATTTAGCAATTATCAGCTGTCACACCCTGTTGTCATGACAGGCGCAATACAATTTTAGCCTGTTAGTTCATACATTTTGTCAATCAACGAAATGCCACAGTAAATACCAATTTATGTACATTAAAAAACTGATTCACCCCTGGTTGAGTGGTCCTGCTAATTTGATATGATGCTGACGGGTCCTGTTGAAGTGCTATTTTGTTTAAACATATTTTATTGTAATATAATATTACACAAGGGATCGGGGCACAAGTTTTAACAACTTAAGTCCGCCCCTCTCCCATATACATTTTAACAAATACAAAGTAGATGACATAACATATATACAGGGTGATGTATGGTGTGGTTGTGATTGCTGTCAGTCCTATCCTGCTTTTGAAATTTCATCTGAGGTAGTCAACATTTGTAACGCAAAGGAGGATCTCGCCTATATTTGTTAGCGGAGGGGGCCTAATTAAAACGTTTCGTTGATGAAATGTATGAATAAACAAAATGGAAAAGAATTTCATTGCGTCGATTCGATTCTGATGATATCCCTGTGAGTAAGGAGGAAATGTTAGATATTATAAATTGGTGGGCTGCAATCTTATTGAAGAGTTCGCATCTTTCGGTAGCATACAGGGGGCACTCAAAGAAATAATGAAAGGCATCTTCGACTTCGTATCCACATGTGCATTTAGAGGTATCAGAGATAAAATTGTTGCACATATCTGATTTTAATTCACTACAATAGTTGCGAATTCTGCAGTGTAAAATGCTTAGTTTTCTTGGGCCATTAATAAAGAATTGGGGAGGTTTCGTGGGCGGGTCAATTAATTTCAAATTCATCTTAAATTCAGGAAGAGTACTTACATTTGTAATAGGCTTTGGTAGTTTATTCCAGGATAACGTACTTTTAGGTAAATAAGAGTTTCTGAAATGTTCTGTATGCGAAC
This sequence comes from Siphonodentalium dalli, assembly GCA_032622095.1. NCBI lineage: Eukaryota > Metazoa > Mollusca > Scaphopoda > Gadilida > Siphonodentaliidae > Siphonodentalium > Siphonodentalium dalli. The sequence continues at coordinate 154,767,647 of CP136062.1, forward strand.
GGTATGAATAGAATTTGTCAGGTTCGCGCATATCATATCGATTACTGGCAACTTGTCTTGATCGGGGTGGCAACATGAGGGTGAGGTAATTGGGGACTTGGTTGTTTATTATTTTAAACATGGTGTGCAACTCGTGGAGTTCTCGTCGAATTTCAAGCCTTGACCATCCTACTTCGTCAAACAATCGATTTATATCTACGGAACGCGTTAATCCTGTTACTATTCTTGCAGCATCCTTGTGTATGTCATCGAACTTTTTTAATAAGTAATCTGTTGCTGTGCCCCACACTACATCGGCATAGTCTATAATAGGTAATATATATGCTGTGTATATTTTTTCAAGCGACTTTCGGTCTAGGTCGTACTTCAGTCTTCTTAATTGTGAGAGACGAGATATTGCTTTGTTTGCTATTGTATTTATATGAGTGTTCCAGTTTAGATTCGATTGTATTTCAAGTCCAAGATGTTTGTGTGAGTTTGTAAATAATACATTTTCTTGTTCGAATTTTAAATTCGGGGTCACGTTGTTATTTGTAAGGGAAAAGGAAATTGCCCTAGTTTTCTTTGGGTTAAATTTAACTAGCCATTTATTTGCCCAGTCTGCGACTCTTTCAAGGTCATCGTTCATGTTCTTGGTTAGGATATCGATGTCATAATGGGTAGTCATAAGGCAAGTATCGTCCGCGTACATTCTTGTGGTTGCATTAATGTGATCAGGGAGGTCGTTTATGTAAACTAAAAATAGGAAAGGGCCAATAATTGAGCCTTGAGGGACACCCGCTGGGATAACTTCAAAATTTGAGAAGGAGTTGTTCACTAAGACCCTTTGTTTGCGATTGAACAGATAATCTTTTAGCCATTCTAAGAGATTTCCAGAGACTCCATATTGTTCCAATTTATATAGCAGCCCCCTGTGCCATACTCTCTCGAATGCCTTTGATATATCAAAAAATACTGCACTTGTATAGAGGCTGTTGTCGAGACTATGGCACAGGTTGTGATATAGTTCTATTAACTGGTATGTTGTACTATGGCCAGGGAGGAAGCCAGACTGGTGATTATATAACAAATTATTTTCCGTGAAGTATGTCATAATATGTTGTATGACCACTTTTTCGAAGATTTTGCCTAATGTCGGAAGGAGAGATATTGGACGGTAATTTGCGGAATCGGCTGGGTCGCCTTTTTTGAAGATAGGGATGACGTTTGCCTTTTTCCAGGTCATTGGAAACTTACCAAGATCCAATGATTTTTTATAAATTATTAATAGGGGGATTGCGATATTTTCGGCAGTACTATGCAACATTTTTGGGCTGATGCTATCGTGACCATACGCCTTATTTAAATTTAATGATTTTATAGCGCACACGATACTTTGATATGTGATTGGGATTTCGGATAGTATGTTATTGGATCTACGAGGGAAATAAGGGAGATTTTTGGCATCGTCTTGTATAGTGGCATTAGAAATGAATCTTGCGTTGAGACACCTAGCTTTTTCATAATCATCGGTTGCATATGATTTCCCTTCCATTGATACGTTGCCATTGGGGCTATACAGAGGTGGGGTATTCGTAGATTTCTTTTTGTTAAGTAGATAATTCATAATATGCCAGAAATCGCGGGGAGTGGGGGTTTCATTTATTTTCTCCTCAAGTTTAGTTTCGAATTGCGATTTTGCATACTTTTTCATGTTGTTAACTTTATTTCTAATATCCTTGTATTTTCTCCAAGTGTGCTCTGAATTTCGTTTGAGTGCTATTGATCTGAGTCTATCGCGACGTCGTATTTCTCTCCGTATGTCGGAATTAAACCAGAATTTGTCCTTTGTCCTTATCGTCACTGTCATTTTGGGGATTGATTGTTCCATTATTTTAATAAATCTCTCGGTAAATAAGCTTACTGCATCGTTTATGTCATTTACTGGTTGCAGCAATTCATGCCATTTGCTCTCATTTATTAAGATATTCGCTTTTTGAAAATCTGCATTTTTATAGTTCCAGATAGTTCTTGTGAAAGAGGTCGCATGCAATTGATCAAATGAAATTGTCGCGTAAACAGCGTAATGATCAGACAATTCAAGATTTAGAACGTCAGCGTCCCGGACACTCAAGTTATTACTCACGATTATAGGATCGAGTAGGGTGCTGGTTCTAGTGGTAACTCTAGTTGGGGTTTTTATTACGTCCTTAAGTGTATAGAAATCAATAATATTTTTGAGTTTGGAAGTGGGGCATAGTAGATTGGAGTTAAAATCTCCAAGTAGAATTATATTTTGGGAGACATCTAGTGCCTTAGATATGGACAAATCTAGCAGATCCCAATAGTTCGATCGGCAATATTGATCTGATCGATACGATAAGCATAGCAAAATATGTTGTGATTTTGAGACAATGTCAAACCATAGCATTGAAGAAGTATCGGTTTCTAAATCGTTTCTCCTTTTGAAGACCAGATGAGAGGAGACGTATACGCATAGTCCACCGCCGTAGGAATCTCGATCAAGTCGGATAGGGGGACTGAAATTATCAATCTCTAGTCTATCGGAGGGGTAAGAGGGGTCAAGGTGAGTTTCGGTGAAACATAGGATATCGAAGTCATTTATCATATCGGCTATCTTTTCCAGTTTATGTCTTATGCTCCGTACATTATAATGGAATACTGTTAATGTGTTGCCTTCGTGTACAGTTTTATGGCTTGGGCTGGGCCCTGGGTTGCTGTGTACCGATCCGGAGCATAACAAAAGCATTGATATGACCAGAAGAATTAGAGGGAGATTTATTCTTAATCCTTGAGGTATCTTATAAATTCTATGGGTTTTCGTACTTAATGGTGAGTGGCGAGTAGAAAGCCTCCCTGAATTGAATACGCCAGTCGCGATGCGGTGCTGCAGTGGCGATATTCCCATTTAGGTTGGAAAAAGGAACAGTTTCGGCGGCACCGGAGCGAGACTGGCGTACATTGGATACAAATATTTAAATATGTCGTGTTGGAGCGGATGGGAGGATGACAGCGCAAAGTGGAAAATGTGATTGTCGGATATCAGTATCGGCCTATTGTTGATAGAAAACATGATGAAAACATGAACAAACATGAGAGAAACATGAGAATAATAACTGTACATAATAATGGTGTGAATTATGAGGTGAAGATGTATCAATAACATGTGAAGTATGCATAGACCGGGTCGAGTATTTCGTTTTGGAACGGGAAGGAGAAAGTTATTGTGTCGCTTTGGGTCTCGTATTTTGAAAGATCGAGGCCTATAATTGAGCTTCATATGCTGAGCCATTGATATATAAAATGCGATGTACAGAGGCGGCCGAGTATGGCAGAATACATTAATATGCATAGGCCTACCCGGACTTGTCCGCAAAGCATACGTTAGTTCAGACCGCGAGGATAATTTTTCATGAGCATTCCATTTTGACGAGGCTAGTGTTTGTTTGTGCTTCTGGGCTCCCGTAGTTTTGTCTACTCGGCAGTTAAATTGGCTGAAAGAGTGATCATGCCACACCACTGTGCCAACGACCTTGGCCTTGGTATAGAGTGCCGAATTACACTCACATATTAGATTTTGTTTTGCAAAAAGTATTACTAGGTATTTCAGCATATGCCATGCTTCAAACGCATAGACAAACGCTGAAGACAAACTTGTCGATCAGTACTAATTGATGTGCTGATCTTTCGATCCAACCTCACGTGGCGAGGGGACTGAACTATGTTTGCAGCTTGCTTTCGATCACTATACCGTACCAAGGGGAAAAACTCTATCTTACATGTCTGAAAGTTGGTAGTGTGGCAAGATCCTACTGTCAGCGTTAATTTGTTGTGACTTTTACCACGTGATTTCAAAGTTCACGAGTGCTGGACCATTGTTGGATTTCTTTGAAATGTTAAAAAAGTTCAGGTCGAGTAAGTAATTCAGGCCTGGATATTAAGTAATGTTTATTGCTGACCTCACACGTATTACATGTGACGCAAGTGTGTGCCTCTGTAGCAAGTATATGTTAGAGAGCCCAAAGCGACTTAAAATTTGTAGGTTTCTGTGCGATAGAAAATGGATGAATACAGTATGCAGTGGAAATTGTTGGTGTGGTGACTTTGTCGCGGGGGTGTTGTGACTTGTAGTCAGCTGCAGGTCAATCAATCTTTGCCAATCAGCTGATGTCAGTATTGATTTTGTGATTGATTGAGGAGTGAGAGATAGGATTGAATGAATGAGGCAAGATTAAAATTTAATAGTGGGGGAAGGGTCAGGAGACCTCAAAGTTTTCTTGAAAGTACTGAAATATTATTATTATTATTATTTTTTTTTTTTTTTTTTTAAATTTTTTTTTTTTAATGAATTTGGTCGTTATTATATAAACCACATATATGTGACTGGATTGTCTGAAATAACCAGCATAGAAATGGTATTTTCATATAGAATATGTGTTTGGACTGTTAATATTATGTTTTTCAGAAAACTTTCAGGTCTCGGGATCCATTTACCACTATAATTATATTAATATATACAATAATACATTTACGATGATCAATGAAGTGAAGTTAGTCACTGGTAAGTTCGTCGGTCACTCAGGGCCACATTTGTGCTCTTATAGATGGTAAAGATGTATTCAGAATTCCAAGTGATCAACTTGCCATATTATATTCAGTAATAGGTCTGAATTATTATTTTAGTATCCTAGAACATGGGTCAAAATGAAATCTCAAGGGATATGTGAAAGAGTAAATAATGTAATTGACATTTGATGGAGTTGTGTCATATGTATGTGACTGGTAAGGTACTGCATAGTAGTCAAGTAAATGATAAGTCAGAGCCTGTTGTATTTAGAATATTTCATTTGGTAAGTTAATATTCAAGCTTATGACTATTTCTGACACTCAAACAATAGACCTTATATGTGGGAATGAATAGAGCGTCGCCCCTTCTGTGTAGCAGTCTAAGGCAATTTAGAGTTAATTTGGATCCCTGAGTACATCTTTAACTATACTACTAGTAGCCTGTGAGTAATGGATAAATTATATTTACTATTATACTATTAAATTCTCAATAAAAACTAAAGTGGTATCCATCTAATATCCCATTGAATGCAAGATGAAGGTAATATAATAAACATCTCTCAGGATGCGAACCAAATCCTCCATTTAGCAATCAGCTATTTGAGTATTTTGTGGAATTCATATTGTCTGTGTGACATGAAAACCATGAACATGTAGTCCAAGTAGTGCAAGTCCAAGTATGCAAAAGCATGAATATACCTTCACCTATGTCCAGATGCAAGGATGAATCTACTTCCTAAAATTAGTCTGGGGTGTCTCACGATAGGTGGCAGATGGAGATAGTGCTCCTCCTGCCCAATCAAATTTGAAATTAGTGATGTACTCTAAGCAAAATTGAGGAAAACAGGAGATAAACCGTCACCAGTCAACAGCCAGAAAATAGATATGTTTTTATTTATTCTTGTTATTTATACATTTGTTTTGTTATTTAGTTAATTTTCATATTTAATTTTAAATTTATTTATTTATTATTATTATTATTTTTTTTTTTTTTATTTATTTATTTATTTTTTTAAATTGATAATTTTCAGCATTTGGGCTGTCTTCTGGCTGAATAAATTTCAATTGAAAGTCCCCTGGTATCGGTTTTCTCCTGATATATAATAAAAAGATACTTAAATTATGCTGTCAGGAACTCCAAATGCAAGACATGAACACCTACCAAAGTCGGATCACACCTGATGGTTAACTTTATTTATTTAGTATAATGTGTAATTATCTGATCTCCACCTTTCATTTACCTTGGAATATGCGATTGTCAATAGATACACCGACAAGACTGATCCGGCTTTGGCAGTTATCCATGCGTATATGAGTAATATATAATATCTCTTTGGCAGTTGTGTGCTATGGTACGCCTCGATGGAATCATCGTCAAAGGGTCGTGCTTATAAACTTATAAAAGATAAATTTATAATGGAAAATTATCTAGGTTCATTGAACCACAAAGATATTGATATATTAGCCAGGTTTAGAACCGCGAATCATTCGTTGGAACAACACATCGTGTGTTAATCGGAAATGCACTTTTTGTACAAAGAAAGTAATTGGGAATGAATACCATGTTATTTTTGAATGCAAGTTCTTTGCCCGCGAAAGACATCTTTATTTACCAAAATCATATGTCAGAAATCACAATGAAAAGAAATTCAAAATTCTATTAGCTAATAGTAAGACACATATTATGAGAAAGTTATGTAAGTTTATCAGACTTATATATTAATGAAACTGCAAACTGCTCTCCTGGATAACTTACTCTTTGCATGCCGCACCACTTTCTTTTCTATTTCAAAATTATTGTTGCGTACTGACCGTTATACTTATTCCAGATATTCTAATACCATTACATGTATATAATACTTATGTATGTACAATGCTGAATGAATAAAGACTTACTTATTGGTAGGGCACACTGATGCCGTTATGAAAAACAATACCGTTTTTTGTTTCCAAAGTTGTCATTTTCGCAGTGTTTGGCTAATCCGAGCGATTTCAGAAAAAGCCAGTGTCTGTATGAAACATTCAAGAACATATATATGTTGGAAAACAACGAATAATGGCTGCGCTGGTGTTGGCAATACGACGCGAATGACCATCTTGATTATAATTAATTTGCAACATACAACCAGTATTAAAATATTTTGAATGATTGATACACATAATCGCTATTCCTGGATAATTATGTTCAAACATCGTTAAAATGAGAACTTTAGAACAAATAATGGTACTTTTTCTTAACAGCATCTGTTTACCCTAACCTCATCACAGCAATTCAGCAGGACCCACCATCATTATGGCACATTGTAGCACATTGACCAGGGATCTGATTGACCAATCAGTTATATTTTAATTCAATTGCCACATATGTTGTAACTGTATTTATGTGTTTAAGTGTACGTTCATGCACTGACAAGTTTGCACGGTATGGTTTGCACGGTATGGTTTGCAGGTATTATGTCGTATAAAACGATATGGTGCCACAGTATGGACGGAAACAAGCACATAAAGTGCATCTGTACAATAGCTAACTACGTGCGAAGTAAAATCTCTGTAGTTCCACCTGTAGCGATGCTACCGGAATTTGCCTGTAAATAGCATGCAATTATCTCGCAAAAAATAAATCATACAGGCATTTGAAGGCAAATTCCAGTAGCACCGTTACAATTGAAAATATATAAATTTTACTTCTCATGTCTTTCGCTTTGGTAAGATGCATGCTATTTGCATGTTTCCGTTCATATTCTGGCACCATGTGGTTTTCTATGACGAAATGCCCGCAAAAACATAGTGCAAACTTGCCAGTGTATGAACGTACCCTAATTGAGAAATAAAATAGCACGTTGTTTACTAAATACTCGTTATCAAAGCTACTCAAACAGGGGAGGGGGTGGCGGCCATCCACTTTCCGCGTTTATAACTTCCATTAACAAGCACCTAGAAACAAATAACAAATCTACATATATTTTTAAACGGACGGCCATCTCACAATTTCATAGAAACATGAACACACATTTTAGTTAGTATAAACGCCAACACAGGCTGGGCTGAATGACCTGGTGGTCTACAGTCTGCAGTCAATGAAAACCCGGACACATCGCACCGACAAGTGTGTAATTGGGGCACTGATAAATTACAGTGCTCGCTGACCCGCACTCGAAGGCTCAGGGGAACATTTATACACTAAGGATGCATTCAAATAGGGGAACATTTATACACTAAGGGTGCATTCAAACAGCTGGCAAGTTTGCCTGGTATTTTGTGCATGCAATTCGTCATATAAAAATCCACAGGGGTTCAGTGTGAACAATTTATTGCATTTCATTATATTATTTAAAAAAAAAGATTTAAAAAAAAATGATTGTGCGGAAACAAACCAAAACTCAAATAAAATAAAAAAAAAATGGCCCCGGACCCCTGTGAGAAAACCATATTATGCCATGCATGCTAATATGAATGGCAACATGTGTATACACTATAAAATGTATCTTTACCAATGCTAACGACATGTGAAGTAAAACTGCTGTAGTTAATAAGGAAGCTTATTCGGGACATGCATGGTGAAAACAAAAGTCAAAATTTCGACTTTCAATCTCGAAATTTCGACTTTACAAAGTAAAAATTTGACTTTCAAACTCGAAATTTCGAATTTATAAACTCAAAATTTCGACTTTATAAACTCGAAATTTCTACTTTATAAACTCGAAATTTCGACATTATAAACTCGAAATTACGACTTTGAAACAAGAAAACCCGAAAACCACACCGCTCTAGCTCGTGTGTCGGCCACAGGAGGCGATAAATTGTCACCCATTATAGCGTTTCGGTATTTTGTTGGCAGATTTCTACTAAATAAAAGTAAAGGTGTGGTGGGGTGCGGGCCACCCGAAGTTATCGCAGAAAAGTCGAAAACCGCACCGCTCCAGCCCTGCTGGGTGTACAGATGCATTCAGTTATCAGTTTTGCGTTCGTTTTCTTACAAGTTATAGCTTTCTGTATCTAAATATCAGCGAATAAATACCAGGTAAATGTGCGAGTGTGTGAACGAGTCCTAATGGTACGTTTGCAGACATTTCGGTATAGAAAGCTACAATGTGCCAGAAATCGAATTAATAAAAGCACTGTTACATGTGGAACTACCGAAAATTTACTCCTCATGCCGTTAGCTTGGGTAAATGTGACCCGCCATATCAAATCCAGTCGTAAGTCGGGATTTTTTTACCCTGTGCCAATGCATTCTCTTATATATGCGAGTCGACCATAGGTCGCCTCGCATATATATAAGAGAATGCATTGGCCTATCAATTTTTTATCATTTTTTTTAAATAAATGTTTCTTACAATTTTTAGGACATAAAATAAAAAAAACATCCATTACCCCGCAGGGAGCCCCACACATATATAGAAGCACATAGAAGAGTGTCGTCTGCTCATGTTTGTCTGGGGCTCTGTATGGGTGAAATTATAAAATTGTTAAAGAATACAAGAATTGTTTTTTTAAATTGTAACAAATTGTTAGGCCAATGCATTCTCTTATATATGCGAGGCGACCCATGGTCGACTCGCATATATAAGAGAATGCATTGGCACAGGGTAAAAAAATCCCGACTTACGACTGGATTTGATATGGCGGGTCATAAATATGCATTGACTTATGAATTGACTGCCGTTCATTTTCTTGCACCGCATGGTTTTATATGTTAAAACAACTGCAACATATGCCGTGCAAACTTGCCAGTGTATGAACAGTGTATGAACAGTGTATGAACAGTGTATGAACAGTGTATGAACAGTGTATGAACAGTGTATGAACAGTGTATGAACAGTGTATGAACAGTGTATGAACAGTGTATGAACAGTGTATGAACAGTGTATGAACAGTGTATGAACAGTGTATGAACAGTGTATGAACAGTGTATGAACAGTGTATGAACAGTGTATGAACAGTGTATGAACAGTGTATGAACAGTGTATGAACAGTGTATGAACAGTGTATGAACAGTGTATGAACAGTGTATGAACAGTGTATGAACAGTGTATGAACAGTGTATGAACAGTGTATGAACAGTGTATGAACAGTGTATGAACAGTGTATGAACAGTGTATGAACAGTGTATGAACAGTGTATGAACAGTGTATGAACAGTGTTTGAACAGTGTTTGAACAGTGTATGAACAGTGTATGAACAGTGTATGAACAGTGTATGAACAGTGTATGAACAGTGTATGAACAGTGTATGAACAGTGTATGAACAGTGTATGAACAGTGTATGAACAGTGTATGAACAGTGTATGAACAGTGTATGAACAGTGTATGAACAGTGTATGAACAGTGTATGAACAGTGTATGAACAGTGTATGAACAGTGTATGAACAGTGTATGAACAGTGTATGAACAGTGTATGAACAGTGTATGAACAGTGTATGAACAGTGTATGAACAGTGTATGAACAGTGTATGAACAGTGTATGAACAGTGTATGAACAGTGTATGAACAGTGTATGAACAGTGTATGAACAGTGTATGCACAGTGTATGAACAGTGTATGAACAGTGTATGAACAGTGTATGGACAGTGTATGGACAGTGTATGGACAGTGTATGGACAGTGTATGAACAGTGTATGAACAGTGTATGAACAGTGTATGAACAGTGTATGAACAGTGTATGAACAGTGTATGAACAGTGTATGAACGGTGTATGAACGGTGTATGAACGGTGTATGAACGGTGTATGAACGGTGTATGAACGGTGTATGAACAGTGTATGCACAGTGTATGCACAGTGTATGAACAGTGTATGAACAGTGTATGAACAGTGTATGAACAGTGTATGAACAGTGTATGAACAGTGTATGAACAGTGTATGAACAGTGCATGAACAGTATATGAACAGTGTATGAACAGTGTATTATCAGTGTATTAACAGTGTATTAACAGTGTATGAACGTACCCTTAGGGTACATTCACACAGTTGGCATAATTGACTGCGGAATTTTCATGATATTCGTCATAGCTGGTTATTTGTATATATCGCACACTTTTGAGTGAACGATTTTGGAATAACAGGATAATTGTATTCGATTGTTTTATCACGAGTTTTGGCACGATTGATTTATCAAATATTATCTGATTGGATTGTTTTAAAGAAGAATGGCCGTGAAAGAGACTAACAAAGCCGCGGGAATCGTCAACACTAAAAAGTCGTATAGACAATATTTCGATTTCAAATCCTGTTTTCTCATCAAGTAGAAGATAATTGGATTTGAAAGTATATCTATAATAACAACTGTGATATATAGAGGATCTCACATGAGTTTCTGTTTTATACGAAATTTATCAACTGAGTTCACTAAATTCGATTTGAGTCGAGGTTTACCGAGGCTCAACTATAATTTAGTGGACGAGGTGGATAAATTACGTGTACAATAGAACGAGTTTGAGACACATTTTATCACATGATCAAATAAACGCGAAGCAACGCGAAGTATTCATCGAAATCAACAATAATAAACTTCAGCGATCGCAGGTCACTTAAATAATGGCGTGACGTCATCGCAAGCGCTAATATTACACGTGTGTCTTACCAATAATTATGAAGCTGGTTTTGTGTGTTAATTATGTGATAAAAAGTGTTATTGTGCATAGTTATTGGCATATACCAATTCTAGTTCCAGAGATAAATAGTTGTTTTTGTCTCCTGAACGAATTTGATTTTCCTGAGATACGACCATTTAGAGGTCCACCGACGATTTGCTGACTATAATATCGAACAAATATCAGATTGTCAGTTGTATAATATCTTATGTTATTACATAAACCTCACTGCGTGTTACATGTAGTCAACAGTGAGGTATATGTATAAACCTCACTGCGTGTTACAAGTAGTCAACAGTGAGGTATATGTATAAACCTCACTGCGAATTGCATGTAGTCAACAGTGAGATATATGTATAAACCTCACTGCGTATTACATGTAGCCAACAATGAGGTATATGTGTAAACCTCACTGCGAATTGCATGTAGTCAACAGTGAGATATATGTATAAACCTCACTGCGTATTACATGTAGCCAACAATGAGGTATATGTGTACACCTCACTGCGTATTGCATGTAGTCAACAGTGAGGTATATGTATAAACCTCACTGCGTATTACATGTCGCCAACAGTGAGGTATATGTATAAACCTCACTGCGTATTACAAGTAGTCAACAGTGAGGTATATGTATAAACCTCACTGCATATTACATGTAGTCAACAGTGAGATATATGTATAAACATCATTGCGTATTACAAGTAGTCAACAGTGAGGTATATGTATAAGCATCACTGCGTATTACATGTAGTCAACAGTGAGATATATGTATAAACCTCACTGCGTATTACATGTAGTCAACAGTGAGATATATGTATAAACCTCACTGCGTATTACATGTAGTCAACAGTGAGATATATGTATAAACCTCACTGCGTATTACATGTAGTCAACAGTGAGGTATATGTATAAACCTCACTGCGTATTACATGTAGCCAACAGTGAGGTATATGTATAAACCTCACTGCGTATTACGTGTAGTCAACAGTGAGGTATATGTATAAACCTCACTGCGTATTACATGTAGCCAACAGTGAGGTATATGTATAAACATCACTGCGTATTACATGTAGCCAACAGTGAGGTATATGTATAAACCTCACTGCGTATTACATGTATCCAACAGTGAGGTATATATAAACCTCACTGCGTATTACATATAGCCAACAGTGAGATATATGTATAAACCTCACTGCGTATTACATGTAGTCAACAGTGAGGTATATGTATAAACATCACTGCGTATTACATGTAGTTAGCAGTGAGGTATATGTATAAACCTCACTACGTATTACATGTAGTCAACAGTGAGGTATATGCATTTTATAAGTGGCAATCTAAATATGTCCATATCAAGCCGTGCCATATTTTATCGAAACATAAAGGATTCTATCAGATTGAGCCAATACTTAGTATATATTCCCTCTCATCTGGCTACTTATTTACTGAAATTTAGAACAGCCAATTACAGACTACCGGTGGAGCAATTCAGATGTCATAAAAGTACATGTATAAAGACACGCAATGCCCGTTATGTGGCGAAAATGTCTGTGATGAATACCATTTTGTTATTTTGTGTACAGAACTTAACGACCTGCGAGATATCTATATCCCGAAGTATTACTGGGAAAATCCTAACAAACATAAATTCTACAGATAGCCGTCACTGCTAGATATTAGTATATTGAAAAGAGTGTGCATTTTCTTAACATTGGCGTTTAAAAAGTTACCATGACGCCAGTATTATATTATACTATATATAAAATAAATATTATATGACTTATATACCATTTAAGATACATATTCCTGAATGTGTTAGCTTTATTTGCCTTCATTATTAATACCATGCAATATGATTGAAGAATTTAGTGATGTACATACATGTTATGTATTGTTTGTATATATGTATTTATCCATCACCTTTGTCGCCTACTATATAGATAAAGGCTGCGAAATAAACCATGGCTTTAGCACGTGCTAAAATAAAGCAAGAACGGATACTTCAACTATCATAATAAAGGCACGTTCTTAGAACTACAAACCAAAATCTTGCAATCGATTTAAATGTGTCCTAAAGAAATTCCCCATTAATTTCTTATCCCATTTAAACACATTTAATAGATGTTAACGACTTTTAAACTTTTAAAGCTCGGTCCCCAATTTGATGAATCATACTCGCGAAAATAAACCTTGTATCTAGTCAAACTATATGGATATTCTATATATACGTTGTATCATGTTGCAATTTCGATGATGACCTTGCAAAAATAAACAATTCAATATGTTCACATCTTGTCACACCCTCTTCAGCGAACTGCCTGTGAAATTGACAGACAACCTTTTCAGCGTGCACATGCACGCTTACATGTGAGGAAACACAATACAGATGCAAGAAAATTAACCTAATTAATTCAACAATTAACACGACGAATATCAAGAAATACATTAATTTATTAACGTATCTCCATTCACACATTTCGGAACTCAGTGCAATAGGTTTAAATCACCCTATAATGAATCGGTGATGCATTATCCTATACAATGTTCTCCGGGGGCAATTCTTCCACACGCATCATTAAGTAATGAGGCGTTATTTGTAAAAATAGTCATCATTAAGGGCCACAAAAATGACGTTTTCTGCATATAATTAATACAAAAAATTATGACACCCAGAGGCAAAATAAAGTTTGATCAGTCAGCTCAACGCCCTATCTGTGCAATTGATAATTATAGTCGCCGAGTCCATCTCCGATCACACGCAATCAGAACATCTATGCGTTGTCAGGTTGTGATTGAGATCAAGAACGGAAAAGTGATTCGTTCTTCTGAATTCCTTGGTGATCGGATTCTCATTAACGTTCAATTGGAGTTAATTTAATTTATTTGGAGTTTATTTAATTTATTTGGACATCCAATTAACATTGAACAGTGAACAAAAATACAATAACCATGCCAGGAAAAGATTCCACACAAAAGCGAAGGCGTCACTCTGACCGCAGTATGGACCCAACAGTCAACGAAAAGGTAACTCTCCCAAGTGAGGTTTCGCCAAACACACGGATCGAGTACTACGTAATTAACCCTTTACCCAACAAAACGGCCAAAACCGGCCAAATAAAGCTTCAACAGCCTAAAAAATCTTCGGTCTGTCTCAATAGAACCATACAAATATGGATATCATTGGAACCGGCTCCTTGACCACATTGTGGTAGTTACAGTTATGCCCTGTGCCAATGCATTCTCTTATATATGCGAGTCGACCATAGGTCGCCTCGCATATATAAGAGAATGCATTGGCCTAAACAAATAATCTTTTTTTAACACTTTTTACCATTTTTTCTTACATTCTTTAACAATTTTATAATTTTTAATGTGTTAAGCCAATGCATTCTCTTATATATGCGAGGCGACCTATGGTCGACTCGCATATATAAGAGAATGCATTGGCACATGGCCCTTCTGTTGGGTAAAGGGTTAAATAATGTGCATCATCTCACCAAAGTATGCACGCGTTCTCAATGTAACTCATCATAACCTTCACAAAGGATAGAGTATCATTTTTTTTCGGTTTTTATCAAAAACTTCAGTCACTTAGTTTTGTTGTATCACACATCCACTACTTATCAAGTTTCGGACCACCACATGTCCTCAATTAGCCACTTGAATAGAAGAGTATTGTACACACTGTGCTTAACCCTTTAATGACGAGAGCTGCTCTGGCGCAACGTTAAAGACCCTGTGCCAATGCATTCTCTTATATATGCGAGTAGACCATAGTTCGCCTCGCATATATAAGAGAATCAATTGGCCTAACAATTTGTTATAAATTTTACTTACATTCTTTAACAATTTTTTATCATTTTTTCTTACATTTTAAAACAATTTTCATCATTTTTTATCATTTTTTCTTAATTTCTGTAACAATTTATATATTTTTTCTTATATTCTTTAACAATTTAATAATTTTTTATCAGTTTTTCTTACATTCTTTATAAATTTTTATCATTTTGTCTTACATTCTTTAACAATTTTTAGCATTTTTTTAATCATTATTTCTTACTTTCTTTAACAATTTTTTCTCATGTTTTTTCATTTTTTCTTACATTTTTTCTTACATTTTTTAACAATTATGAAAAAATATTATAAAATTTGTTAGGTCAATGCATTCCCTTATATATGCGATGCGACCTATCGTCGAATCGCATATATAGAGAATGCATTGGTACAGGGTTTTAACAAACAATCAGGAAGCTGCAGTCATCAAAGAATTAACGCTCCTAAATTACTACATCTTTGGCTCTGAGGGTAAACCCACCCATCAAAGCTCAGTGTTATCAGGTATCGATTTTTGAAATCTGTTATTTTTCACCACCTGGAATATTTGGCGGCCAAGCAAATTTTCGACTAGCCGACAGACTAATCTCGACACCAAATTGCGTTGAACAAAATGTTGATAATAACATGTTTTGAAAAATTTAATACTAGAGTAGACAGTCACTGTGGTTAGCACGATTTTTTTTAATTAATCGATTCCAATAAGTAAAACGTCTTTTGAAGAAATATTGTTGTTGTTGAATATGATGATACAGGGACCATCGAATCGGATTGTGTACCTTTAATACCTCACTGCAAGCGATTACCCAGCATGCATTATCCGAAACCTTATTCATCGTTCTTATTTTTTGCGAAACGACATTTTTGGGAACTGTCTTAATACGCATGAAATTAATGCAAGTAGATGAATGCACATGCATTGATATGAGTACTACGTACTACATGCCCATGACATGTGATTGAGCAAGGGATTTCCACGCGGTCAAACACTATTCTGGACGATCGATCGTGCAATTATATATATCGTTGATAATACAATGTAGTAAAACGTAATGGGTAGAGATAAATCTTGGTGAAACGCAATGGGGTAATTGGTCCAATCGACTCATTGTGTGGAAACTCAGCGGGCAACATGGCTAGCTACGGCGCAGAAATATGACGACCAATTGTCAACAAACTGCACCATAATAAATTGTCATACCTACGTTTCCATCGCTACTGTGGTACGTGTGTCCGCAGCCAATGACCACTTAAATACATATTATGAACTTGTTCGGGTGCGTGAAAATGATAAGTTAATAACCAGGCGCTATGCCAAACTGGATAATGTAACATTCCACTAGAATCGGCCATACCAATCCACAGAAAACATCGTCTGAACTGTGCTCAATTGTAAATATTTATATCTCGATTCTGGACGCAACTATCGGAATTTAAGCTAACACAAATGCTTTCGCCATCGAGAGTTATTTAAATTTAATTAATATATAAGAATGATGGTGTGTGTCGTCAATTTGGAATATTATTCGTGAAAAAATAACTACTTTGAGCAAGATTATTCTCAAGTTATATTTGATTAGCCTACCGAGTGTTTCACACCACTTTAACCAGGAAGACTTATTAAAATTTATTATTGTTATATATAATGATATAGAATAAATTAAGAGCGTTTGTCTCTGTAAAAGTCCTGCATTTATATTACTTAATATTCCATCTGACGTAGACCTGGCGACTTCTGAGTGGTCCACGCAGAACTGTGTTATATATTGTGTAGTGTTGTGCTAAATTTAGCACACTACTATACCAAATTAACATTAAAAAAACCATGAACAGTGGCAACGATCTCGAAAAAGATATACATTATATGTATCCATCAATACTCTAAGGCGTGCCCAAATGAAATTAAACATTACTTTGAATATTTGTTTTCACTAGAACGACGTCGACTTGCGATCGAAGTGGCAACATTCGGTTGAATTCACCTTGAAATACAGTTTCGGGTTTTCGTGCATTAAAAACAAAACCTAAATACTTCGTGTTTCGATTTATTGAACTTGATTTCAATACATTCTTGCGACGAATGCTTCTCTTAAACTGTTATCGGTAAATTGACAACCATTCAGTCTATTTGTTCTCAGTAAAACGAGTTATGCACGATTTCTTTTAACATGCATCTCATGAAGGGAATTTGAACACTCTAGCAGTTGGTGCATCATTTGTCAGACAAAGGTTAGTCCCCCCCCCCGGGATACCGAATGCATCACCGAGACGCAGAGAGTCGCACATGGGGTGGTTGATGGGGGGGGGGGGTGTCACCATCCCACCGTTGGAAAATAAAAAAATATAATAGGTTTATTTAGATGCCCCCTGTGTGCATTTCATTGCAAGTTACTGACTTATATTAAGATTGCCAGGATGATGTGCAGTGTATATCATTTATTAAACTAATGTGTGTATTTAATATTTGAACTTATAGTCCACGGACGGAGCATGATATCGCCAAAATTGTTGGTATGATACGAATTGTTCGGTGAAATATAATAAATAGAGCATGTCTTATCGTTGACTACGCGGGTGTAGTGCCCAGTGGGGTAGTCAACGATAAGATATCCCGTTTCGTGTCGTGATCTATATATACCCACTCCACTGTGAACTATTGGCCATGCCGCTCCTGTACAATATAACTATATGTTCACTTTTGTATATTGTATTGTTACCAAATATCTACATATTGTACACATAAAAAATACTACTACTAATACTCTTTTCCCGCGTTATCAACTCCAAGCCACGATTCATTTATTACTTAGTACTATATATTGACTGCATTGGCCTTATGGCCAATTACGTATATATTTTCCTTTGTCGCAAGCCGGCTATGGCGAAATCGGTTGATGTTTTACGTCGAAGCCCCGTGTTTACATAAGTATTTCAGTATCCGGGTTTAGCGTTGTTGACCCACTCACCTAAAATCCCCATTAACTGTAATAACATGTTACAAAGGTGACAGTAAACCGGTATATCCCATAGAATGTATTATATTTGTTCTGAACCCCACAAGCGTTGACAACTGAAACTAGTAACGTAATAGGATATGCACTACGGGAGGCGAGCCCCCCCCCTCGACGAATTTATACATGGGGCACAATTTTCTTGAGGCTGAACAATTCCCATTTGAGAATCCGGATGTTGGCGACCCCTAACATGCAGGGGGTGGGGGGGGGGGGTGGGGGGGGGGGGGGGGGGGAGTCATGCAAAGAATAATTCAGTGCTGAAAATAAAAATGCCACCTAACCAGAGACAACTCCCAACGCGGGCGCAAAATTGTTTGTTCCTCCGACAAATTAGGGACCCACCCCCCTTTTCATCATATATTGACAATTGAAACTGTTTAGTCATCTCTAAAATTAATGCTGACTAATGCATATCTCTCAGTGATAGAATATTTGAAGCAGATAAAGTTATTTCTCTGTTAAAGGTACTCAATGCGATCAGACGCTCCTAAATTACTATTTATTTGGCTTCGGGGTAAACAATATTTGATTCGAGTCGAGGAACCCACACATCAAAGCACATAGTGATCAGATATCGTGTGTTATTTCTATTGTTTGTGGCTCAGAAGCACGTGGTCAAATGGACGAAGATGAGGATGAAAACGGATAACTATAAAATCAAGTGGTTATTATTACTACATATTTTAGATTTATCAACCTGCATTCGCATCTTCGTACCTGCATACATACATATCAAAATATTTATTAGTATTAAGCTATTGGGCCACCGCACTTGAGCTATCCTGCTTTGTAATCTGCGACTTTAATTACTTCCAGACCACTATCACATGAGTACAACTAGGTGATCGCCTACATGTCACACCATTGTTTCCATCACCTTTGGCTCAACAATCTGGCTCACGTACCAACGCACATATGGGCAATCGGATTCGTCGACAAACATCAAACATGTTTGGTGTGCATGTTTGATATGCAAGTTTGATGTGCATGTTTGCTGTGCATCTTTGCTGTGCAAGTTTGATGTGCATGTTTGATGTGAATGATTTATGTGCATGTTTGATGTGCATGTTTGATGTGCATGTTTGCTGTGCATGTTTGATGTGCATGTTTGACGTGCATGTTTGATGTGCATGTTTGATGTGCATGTACAATACTTCGCGTGCATGTGCATTGAGTATATATGTCGTGGATACACGCGTGAGTATAATACACAATCTCCGTACATCTCGCCGATGGTCTTCACCCATGTTTCTTCAATTCTGTATTGCAGCCCCGTTATGCAGGAAACGACAGGAGGCATTCTTTATGCGCATTACAACACCCAGATACTCTCATCAGACCACCAGATCCGACCCGGGATAGACACGTGTCCTTAGGTGACGATTCCTACATTCAACCAGCACGATACAGAACAAAACATAAAACGAAGCGCAATAAACGACTTTCAGTGACCATACAGCCTGAAAGTTCAGATTTTAACACTGACACTGAAGTGGATCGGTCACCTCATAGTGGGTCGATGCACAGTAACCTCACATCATCCACTGGGCTATCTTATTCTCAGGACTCTATTGGCGAGTCCGTCTCGCTTTCCAGTAGTTTGAGTGACGTTAGATATTCTCAAAGATCTTCCGGTACAAATTCTCGAACAAAAGACCGGACGTTTCCCTCTGGAACATTGCAGAGAAAATCAAGTGAACAGTCCTTGCAGCATCTGTCTCCAAACCACACTAGGCAGTCTAGCGGAAGTGCTCTTTCGGTAATGAGTGGTACTTCGGATGGTAGTTCCAGAGACGTGCGGAGTGATACATCCAGTGCGAAAGCCAGACGACATAGTAATGCCGGAAATCTGGAGCCAAATCGTCGAACGTCAGTCGAAACAACCCGAAGAATATCCATAGACAATACGCTGCTAGAAGCAGCTTTCAAGGAAACGTTTCCGAACGAGAAACCGAAATTGGGTTGTCGGCCGAAGAAATATATCTGGCCATTAGTAGTCGCTGGTCTTGTGATTGTGGTGATAATAAGTCTTGTGACGGCCTTCTATTTCGCCAATATTTTGAAAGGTGAGCCCAATTTCAATTCTGTAATCTCAATAAACCAATTTATAGGTACGTGAGATTTACAAAACATGGCAAAGGCACATTTAACAGGTACAATAATTATATAATATTAATTTACTAGGCGGTTGCCCGTCACAAAATGACGGGTATATAAATGTTCTTTGTCATTTTCTAGTGTCCGCTTTCATGGACACATGGAATGGTCATGCTTCTCTTTTTTTGTTACTGGATGCGCGTTGGAACACTTTATTTCACTAAAACTGTATTTCTACACACCCAGTCTACATATGCGCATGCACATATTGAACGAAACAAAATCAGTATATTATTTAAATACTACTATGCACCAACTGAAACAAACTCAATTCAGCAGCCTTCATTTGGGAGCTTGTTGCACATTTTGAACGGACCCACTTTGGAACCTGTATTCCGCATGCCGCCTAATTATCACACGCCTGCACTGTGCGGTCCATTTGTATGAACACTTTTCAATAAAATTGTATTTTTTACCCCCACCCCCAACTCCCCAACCCATGTATATGCATGCACATATGGAACGCAACAATCAAAATATTGTACTTTATCTATACTGAAACAGGCTCAATTCGGGAGACTTTATTCAGCGGGGAGGGGTCTACAGCCCCTTTCTGCGCATCACGCACATTATATATGATCTTGAACTGCGTGAGCTTCGCGCACATATAGGGAGCTTGCAGCACATTTTAAACGGACCCCCTTTGGAACCTGTATTCAACATGCAGCCTAATGACCACACGCCATGCATTGCGCGGCCCATTTATATATATGAAAACTTTATTTCAATAAAACTGTATTTTTGCCCCCACCATCATCTCCCCAACCCACGTATATGCATGCACATATGGAACGCAACAATCAAGATATTTTACTTTATCTATAGGGCCTACTAAACGAAACAGGCTCTATTCGGAACCTTTATTTAGCTGGGGAGGGGTCTCCAGCCCCTTAGTGAGCTTCGCGCACATTATATGAATTTAAACTGCGTGCGTTTCGCGCACATGGTGATCTTTTAAACATTTATTCTTTTATCAGATTTGAACTCAAACGAAAGATTCAAAGAACATTAATTAGCGTCGGCAGTATTGCTTACACTGTAGGCCCTATTATTAGGCCTGTCCCGAGAATGTGATTTTTCTAACTGAGTTTGGCGAATTTACTGAGTTCACGGTACCCACTGGCGGGAGGTCAGACTGTCCATTCGCCATCTTCCGCGCGTGTATACTGGTACTCCTTCGATACCACACTCAATGCACAACATTCGTATCAAAGGCAGCATTATTTACTTATGTTCAAACCCAACTGGCAAATTAAAATAGAACCAAATTACCATATTAGAATTAGTACCTATGCCCAACGACGAACGTTCGAGTCTTGACTCTGCACCCCACTACATCCACCTGTTCCCAACGACGGTAGAACGTTCGAGTCTTGACTACACCCCACTATACATGCACTTCCGCGACAAAATCAACATTCGTTATCTAAATTCACAATGTACCTGAACTGACACATTAAGTTAGCGCTTATTTCCAACAACGCTTTGGTTGAGCGCATGGAAATTTCGCCTACAATAGCAAAGCAAGTGTTGGTTTGCGTTCGACGTCAATGACGTCATTTGGACAAACGTCATAAGAAATAGTGTCTACTTGAGTGCAGATACTGCATTTGGGGACCATGTTAGATCTCAGGTTTGCTCAGACCAATCGGCGTGAAATTTGGTGAGTCACCTTTTATGACAGACTATAGGCAGTGGTACAAATTTGGGCCACATTGGACGCATGATTAAAAAGTTATAAACGCGCCAAAAGCGTGACCGAGTTATACACACACACACACACACACCATCACACACACACACGCACCCTCTCACACACACACACACACACGCACACATACACACCACACACACACAGACGACGGGTTTTTATATATGTAGATTAATTGAGTTCTAGGCGCACCCACATCCATAATTTAGGTCATGAAACCATGCAGTGTGAGAGAAAATAAATAGTTATAATAATGTCGTTTTTATGTGTCGATTGCAATATGTTCTAAATTATTACATGTACCAAATGTAGTTGTATTAAATCGCTCATGCCAGTGATTGATTTGGGAAGTACGAAACAAAACAAAAATAAGCCAACTTCCTCGTCAATATAATATGGAGGGCCGAAAGGGTCATAATTCTATCTTACTATTTTAAGTCTAACATAATATTTTAATTCTAATATTTTAATACTAATTTGTTAGTTTAACTCTAACTTAATATTTAACTCTAACTTAATATTTCAATTCTAAGTTAATATTTTAATTCTAATATTTCAATTTTAACTCAGCATTTTAACTCTAACTTATTATTTCAACTCCAACTTAACATTTTAATTCTAACTTAATATTTTTATTTCAATATTTTAATTGTAGCTTCAAAGTAAGAAGCTAAATACATATCTACTGCTAAAGGATATAATGTTGGAATTAAAATATTATAATTAAAAGGTTGAAATTGGAATGAACATAAAACGGATATCAGAATTGAAAAGTAAATATTAAAACAAACAAAACACGCATATATTGAGTTGGAATTGTGACCCGATTGGTCCACGTGCATCCTATAACAATTCTATCGAAAGACGTTGCTGCGATCGGGGGTCAATACTATGAAACTTTTTCTTTGTAAGAATCTACAATTGTTTGTAAGAAATAACAATTTATCATTCCGCCAATACTATGAACCTACGATTACAAACATAAATCACAAATAGTACGTGTTCTTTGTATTTACAAATATCTCCAATCACAAAGAATGTTGAGTACTATGAAACATAATTTTTCAGTTTTCGCACCCTTAACCCGGATAATATAATATATATATCTATGATACGCAGGGACGTGGCGACAAGGGGTCGATTCACCCCCTCGTGAAAATATTTTGTCAGCTGGAAATTTCAAGTACAACCCACAGGGACGTCGCGACAAGGGGGTTGGGTTATGTTTCTCGCTCCAAACATTTTATCAACACGTTCAACAGCTGCAAATGTGATACCTGAAACAACATGAATTGGAAATTTCACAACAACAATAGGTTGAACTTGTTCTGTTATTTTGTTTTTTCCAACAATTTATTAGGGGGTATGTTTTGTTTTAGACCAACATTTGCATATTTACCTCCTTTGGTCAAAAGTTTGGATTGAAATGGCCTATATTTAGAAATTGTCAAACCTTATGGGGTGTCAGCTTGGATGTGATGTAGCAGTATGTGTTCCTTGTAACTACTGAAATTACCCAATTTATTGAAAGTTACAACGTTAAGAACTTGTCTAGAATGTCTATATAGGGTGTCAAACATAAATTGTCGATTTTCACATCCTTAAACCAGAGCATATAAGTTCATCACCCTAGTAATTTTGATTAATGTTATGCCTCAGTCATGTTGGCTGAACTAAGTCAGTCATCCTGAGGAAAAACGTTTGACTAACATATGTTAGTCATATTGACTAAGTTTTGTTATCAGCGTAGAAAAATTAAAATACTTTCCCTTGATATACGATTCCATCGTTATGTGGAATTTCTAGGCATTTTTTTGTTCAAAAAGTGCATATGGAAATTATAGGATGGACACCCCGTCGCCAAACTGAGCCCATATAGCCACGTCCCTATCTAGATATATTATAAAATATCGGAGCAGTTTGAAATTATAATTATAAAATGACACTCCTATTGGTTTGGTTTGGTTTATTAGGGTTTATCGTCGTTCTAGCCGCTAGGCCACATACGACGTTGTCAATTTTACGGGTGGAGGAAAGACCACGCAGAGGCTTGATTTCAGCGAGTAATCGTCCCACTGCGTGTAGAAACCACAGACCCCCGGAAAGCAACTGACAAACTTGCCCAGATACACGATTCCGGTCACCCTCCATATGACGGGGTTAGAACCAACTTCGTCAGCGCTGGGCGGCCTGTAACGGTGTAATGCACCTGCATGGCATTCTACCGACTGGCACTCTACCGCACCACTCCTATAACCGAGACCAGTAGCACGTCCCTGCTTCGATACACCCCCTCCCGATAAAATGGAGCCACGTTACTGCCTCGATGTGTTATGATAACAGTAGCGGATCAGTTTGAAATAATAGGATGGTCACAATATATATAATGCTATACCATCAAAATAATATTTTATTTTCACAAACTGAATGGTTGTAAATTTGTAATTTGTAAAAACAATGATACCAAATTGTTTGTAGTACTCGTTATTACACTGACTTGTACTTACATACACACACTACAAACGAACCGTTTAATTGTTAACTTGCGCAGACAAGTGGTCATCAACTTAGCAATCCGTGAACCGATTGGATAGCTCTGATAAGCGTTCACCTCTCAACTTATGATTGGTTATTTCTTTTGTAACTTTGGCCCGCCGTGATTCAATATATTGTTAATCACCCACAGGCAAAGGGTTGTCCGTAAGCAATCTACAATAATCAACAGTAGATCTTTGTGAAATTTGCGAGATTCTGTTAGCTCATCGTTTCATAGTACCGGCGTTCTCACTAATCACAATATGATAGCACGCATTGTAACTTCCCCATATAAATTGTTGTCAGTTATTTTAGCACTATATACATGTCCGTCTAATTTGAACTGGTATTCAGATAACACTGATAACAGGTGCATGGGAGCAGAATGGGGAGTTAGTTTTTTCTAAGTTTTACAGCTGCCTTTTAGGGGTTTCACCTCTCGCCCAGTCTAAGGTATTACAATAATACGGCTAAATTTTCCCTGTACTATAAAACCACTGTGATAGTTAACACAAATTTGTAATTACAAATTAATAAATACAATTTGTATTTACAGGTATAAAATTGTTCATAGTATTGACCCCGGACCGCGGAAATTGCCGATCTCGCAAGCTTTCCCGGCGTCGCTATCTTTGTCGATGCGCGAAGCGGCGTTTCTGTTTCTGTTTCTGTTATTTGTCCCTGTGAGAACAATGGCTCCAATAATTTGATGGTTATTTTAAAATTGCATCTATATATACAAAGGGCGTTTCAGACAGGAACATAATAATAATTATAATATAATAATAAATAATTATGCTGAGATGTATTTCAAGCCATACATGGTAGTAAAATGTTCGACTATATCTATTTCCAAAGCATGTGCTGGATATATTTCATTTATATAATACAGGAATGGGTCGACAAGTATTAGATCATGTCACGAATTTGTACTTGATGTTCTGGCGGGGAACTTTATAGCATTCAACACACAACGCAGGGAATATATTTCTTTGTTAGTACTTTTTACTTAATAACATATATCACAGTGGGGCTATGGTACCAACTCCAAATTGCATGATGTTTTTTGCCATGATTGTGAGTCGATATCTCAATAAACATTGAATTGATTACGCGGAAGAAATTCTACGATTGCAAGGGATGCCAATCAGACTTGGCTCAACAAATTGACCTATTCTATTTCAAGCATGCAATGTCGAGCTGCATGGAACCTACACTAACTGTCGAATGTCAGTGCATAATTATTAACTAAGGAACAGGTATTATTATACCTAAGAAATATATTATAAAAATCGCTGTCAGAACATGAACAAGTTCCCATGATTTGAACCGGTGGATTATGAACTCTACGGACGTTGCCAGAGTAGAGATTCATGACATGGTATTAAATATTGTTTTTCATAATATATGCACATCTCTTCATTGCACGTTTAAATGTTGATATCAATTGAATACAAGACATGATGGGGAGATTAACTTTAATTGGTTAATTATCTATACTCCTATAATCTCCACGAATGCTATACATCCTAACTCTCTGGTATACCCATATACCGCACGGAATGAACATAAGTTAAAGCTACTCAATCCGATCAGACGGTCCCCATATCATCAAGATACAACAACAGCAACAACATTTCTTCAAAATACGCTTTAGTTATCATAATCGATTAATTGCAACAAAATAATGCTAACCACTGTCAACTATGGTATAACATTTCCCAAAACGTGTTATTTATCAACATTTTGTTCAACGAAAAATTGCCGTATTATTACGAAATTTGGCCGTATTACCACTTGATTTTAGAGTTATCCATCTTCATTCGCAATTTTGTCCGAGACCGTCCGTTTGACAACGTTTTTCTGGGCCACAAATAATTGCACATCTCGAGAAATAACTAACTTCAAAATCCGATATCTGATCACTCTGAGCTTTGAAGGGTGGGTTCATCGACTCGAATCAAATATTTTTACCCCCCCCCCAAGCCAAAGAAATGGTAATTTAGGAGCGTTAATTCGGATAATGCATCTTTAATCTGTGGCAGGAACTTTAATATCGGCATGATTATTAGACCCCATGCTATAATTATATATATACTTGAAACAATCGGAGTCATCGATTATCTGAATGACCAGGGGTGGAACAGGGGTGCAGATAATGGCAGCCCCCCGTCTCACTGCTCACTAGGGTTAACCGGGCTAGACATAAATGTTATGCTACTGCCAATTTATTTTATAAAGGCATTAATAAAGCTCAATCCACCATGAGAGATTGCTCTATATAAGCATATATATAATGCTTGTTGCCAAATCATCTTCTTTTCAGGTTCATACACATACTAGTGTCATGTTTCACAATTATATCTATGTCTTTAGGGTGGTGGGGTCTATTGTGCCAAATACCTGTGGAAAAACCTATTGGAATGCGAAGCGTACACTGGTGTACGACAATGTATATTGCGAAATATTACTGGACTCATCCTAAGATATTTAAAATGGCACAACCCTTTGATAACCAAAATGTACAAGTCATGCCAGGAATGTGTAATGTTCTTGACACAATTTATAAATGCCAGTACGATATTGACTCATAGAAACTTCGCTTTCGTTATTCAGGTGTCGCTTTGTTTGTTATGCGACATAAAATAATCATATTCGCTCCAAATTTTGAATTATTAATGTACAATTAAACTATGATATACATGTAGGCTATAATATATACAGTACGTAATACAACTTTTACACTTTAGCCAGTACATGTATATGAAGTACCTACTTCTGACCAATATACCACTTAGTATTTCAATGCTCGAAACAATGCATAGACACATGAATAGCACGGCATACATGTAGAACATCCCCCACACCAAAATATATCGAATAGCTATACCCGGCAACTTACCATTGTTCTCACATAAGTCCTGTTTCAAGGTTAGTATAGTCGATTGATAATATGAATTGTACGTGTCACGTAGTGGAGCAACCACACACGATGTGCCTCAAATTTGCATTTTTTCGGCGACATAACGCTAAGAATAATTTATGTAACATCATGCAGTGGTCACGACGGAGACCAGTCTATGTAAACATACACTCAGATGCATAATGATACTGAGTCTATTGCATTCCCATCAACTTTTCATTTCTGAACGGTTGTGGGCTTCCCCCAAAATACGTCACACCGCGCTAAATATAAATCTGAAATTAGTTGTGATTGACAGGTGTAAATATGGTCACGTGCCAGTGCCGTCATGACCGTTTCAACCCTGTGAAGCCGATTCTAAGAATCGGAATTAATAGTTGTAGGGTTTGTGACTTTTCGTTCGGCGGTTGTTTTACTGACAATAAAGGGAAACAGCTTCCGGGATCCAAAATAAAATGTACAATAACTAAGACAGATCTACTTGAAATTATAAAAAATGTCAATTTATGTGGATTTCTTGGACTCAGAAGTTCTCAGAACGAATTATTTTTAGATTGGCCAGGCGATTTGTCGCCCATGTTGTCAAAAAATAACACAAATCAACGGCCACGAATAAAAAATACATGAATGTCGGGACTATCTGATAAAACAACTACAGAACTAAAAAAAAGTACCGTGACATAAAAAAAACGATCTATCAGTTCCCCAGTACCGTAGCACCACCGCAGCCAAAACGAGCGAAGAGCAACACAATTCTCTACCACCAACGCCACCGAAACCCATCCGACATTACACAGCCGTATTATTAGCTCCAAAGATTGTACCACTTGTACCCAAATTACAGTTGCCTGCAATCCACATTCCGGTGATTTTAAACTTTCGATTGCTCGTCAACAATCTACTTTATTTGTCGATTTGTGAATTTCTCTTCCGGTATAACATGACGTCATGTATACTATTTTTAACAACCTTTAGCCACACCTTCGGAATTTCCACACCAAGAGCACGTGGCATGTTACTAGTTTTTGTTATTGGGGCACACATTTCTTGGAGCTAAGTTTTGATTGGCGGTAATTACAAGGAATCCCAGATTTGGGAAATGAAAACTGAACGAAAGGTCGTCAGACCCACTATTTTTTATATGTGGGTATGTAGTTTACTCCAGACTGGACGGAGACGACATGCCAAATTGACAAGACGTGTCGTGGATTGTAAAATCGTGTCTGGATTATCGTCATGACTTCTTTATTTTTCGTTTTCATTAAGCTGATCAACGAAATTGGTCTAAATAAAATTAATAGACTTAAATCACATGTGAATTCTTCGTAAGTTGTGAAGTAGTTATACTTTCATTTTTTATCGCGATGCTTCATTTCCAATTCCGCGTTATTTTTGCAATCTCCACACGGTTGCTAACCGGAAGTCACGTGACAATTTCTCCAAAATCGTTTCCCGCGATCTTGAAAATTCACTGATGGATATAGACAAAATTATATGACGTCATTCACATGCCTTAGGTATAAGCACCCTTGGTGGTTGCTATAAACCTAGCAATTGTTTAACACCCAAAGTAAATAGGTACGCGTTTAATATGTCGTGCACCCATTATGACACAAACACGGCCCTTGTCTTATTATATCCGTTTCATTTTTGTGCTAATGTATATTTGTTTCCATACTGCTTTCTTACATGTATATTTATGTTTTTCGGATTGCCACCCTGACGCATGCTTTGGTGAATTAGCGCCAAAAACCCATTCATTTCTGGAGTTGGCGACCAGCGCAATATTGTTATTGTATTGGTAATGAGAAATTAAATAATTGAATTGAAATAATTGAAGTGTCCCAACGACCAGAGCGCTATGCACCTTAGTATAACACACCCAAACTGCATTCATTTCTTATATTTATATAGGATTTATGAGTGCTCAATTCTTCAAATGTGCTTTTTTAAATGAACGTGGACAAATTCTTATTTTATTATCGAAATGACCATGTATCGTTTTTACATATTAATTTCACAATAAAATTGTGAACCCAATTATTTACTCTTCTTCAATTTAACGACATATGGTAGATATTATATTTCCACATGACTAAACGACACCAATATATATACGGACAATTATTTTCAACCCTTCCCGTCTGAACTATATAGGGGTGATAAGAATACAGTCAGTCATGACTATATCACCCCTAACAATATACATGTATAGTCTATTAATATTATATTTATTTGTAATTGTACTTTCCATGTGTGTATATTGTAAATAAAATTATCCTATCCTATCCTAACACATCCTACCCCTCCCCACTTATTGGGGACGGGGCATGTAGCCAGAGAGAAGACTTCATATAAGCCATCGGGCTTGTTGTCTGATCATCGATTCCATAAATTAACACTTCTATTTTGCATATATGTGTCATCTGTATATTATGTTATCTATTTGGAAATAAAAAATATGTTTACACTAAACCACAGGTGCGCACACAAGCAATGCAATTTCTTGGGTACACATTGTGGAGTACGATATAAGGACGATAACAGATTATAAGTCAACCAAATAGAAAGTAGAAGAATAAAGTGACATGCGTGAGAGCACACAGTGAACTATTTTAGAGAAAGAATTACTACGACCAGGCCGAAATATGTCACAATTACAAAGTTTGGTATGCCAGAACATATAAGTGGACTACGGTGGTCAACAGAGCGCACATGGATTATGTTATAGACATAAGATAAGATAAGATAGTTTATTGCAATACACTAGTGCAGGCAGTTGCATATAACATAATGTACAAGTAAATTAAACATAATACATAATATATGTGCATATAAAAGTAAACAAGCCTATAACTATATCCTACATACGATTCTTAATTAAATATAAATTTCCCATAATTTTCATTTCCCCATATTTATATTTGTTCTCCTTTGGAAGAATAACCGGATCATGTTGCACACGGAATTCATAATTACTTTGTCTTCATTTTTCAATATAAAAATGAATTTATCATCATCGTTCATGTTTGTAAAGTGTATGTTATTAGTGTTAGCAACATCAAATAATTCTTTCCTGAAGTCAGTGTACGCACTGCATTCCATTATGAAATGTTTTTCAGTTTCAACTTTTTTCCCATCACACATGAGACAAATTCTGTCTTTTAATAACGTCTTTGGCTGTGTGTGTCGGCCTTTATCTATAGCTAATATATGATTGCTAACACGCAGTCGGTAAACATTTCTCTTGCCGTAGGTGATCGGACGTGTTTGAGGTATGGTTCTATTTTATATTTGTCTTTGAACGTTCTATATGTGCGTAGTTTATTAGCACCATTCTTTTTGTCGTCATAGAATATATCTTTTTTGAAATGATTTACATGTTCTGATTTTAGTCTCTCAATTATAAGTTTGTCGGTGAATCCTATCGTTTTATTAAACTGTGATATATTGATACCGCTTTTCGCAAGATGTGTGTCCCACGTTGGAAGATTACATAATAGAGATTCTGTGAAAGAATCATGTATTATATTTCCCGGTTGTGCAAAACCGGGAAATATAATACCGGGAGGCAATTCACGCGTTACTAGTGGCGCACTTTTTGTCGATATAATATCGGAATAAAAAAATGGCATTTTGCCTAGATGGAGAGTGCGAACAAGATAGAGTCCTTCCTCTTGATAAGATATGAATGCGCTTGAGTTTATGTTCTAAAATATTCAATAAAATATCCAATAAAACTGTCCTCAAAATAATTAAACTCCCCCCCCCTAACATATTACACAGCATCTCCTCAACACCTCAAAATAATTAACTCCCCCCTAATATATTACACAGCATCTCCTCAACACCTCAAAATAATTAACTCCCCCTAACATATTACACAGCATCTCCTCAACACCTCAAAATAATTACCCCCCCCCCCTAACATATTACACAGCATCTTCTCAACACCTCAAAATAATTAACTCCCCCCTAACATATTACACAGCATCTCCTCAACACCTCAAAATAATTAACTCCCCCCTATCATATTACACTTATATGTTCTGGCATACCCAACTTTGTAATTGTGACATATTTCGGCCTGGTCGTAGTAACATAATGAGTCTATTATTATTATGAGACGGTTTCAACATTCCTACAAATATTAAAATGTGAATTGCCTCGCCGGAAATAAGTGTTTCCAATAAATAAGAATGTCATTCATAGGTGCACGCAGACGACAGCGCGTGCGAATTATGCTAATACAACGACGATAGCCGACTATAAAGGTATCTGATGATCAAAAACTAATAAAACTAACAAAGCGTATGATATGCAGCTCGTTTTGAATCACACCGTACCCCGGGGGTAAACTGATGGGTGACACGATTACGTAATATCATTCCATTAGTTGTGTTTTTATTGTGCGCTTCGCGTCGCGTAATTGACTATAATGTTCGGGGCCGACAATGTAATAACCATTTTGAGTTCTAGTTCTAGTTTAGTGTAAACATTTTTTTTTTTAAAGCTGCACGTGTTTTTTTTTTGTGGAAAAAAAGCGCATCAAATTAATTTTCTCAACAACACATGCGGCTTCACAGAAGAAAAAAACAGAACCTCATATTGACAATTTATAAATAGACAAACAATTAAAGAGTTCAAACGAGGATGGTTCTAGTTTGTTATATATCACGATCTGATCTGACATCAATGGAATACTATCAGGGCCACTTCCTAATGGCGCTTTCGGCGCGCCGAAAGCGACCAAAAGTGCGCCATTAGTAACGCGCCGAAAGTGCCGAAAGCGACAAAATGTGCAATATTAGCGCATGTTTCGGCGCGCCGAAAGCGACAAAATGTACGATATTTATATTTACGATATTTAGATTTATATTATTTATATTTATTACGATATTTATATTATTGTTACGGCGCACAGTTTGTCGCTTTCGGCGCGTTACTAATGGCCCTAATAGTATTCCATTGACATCAAATGATCCAAAATTTTAACTTTCCGAGCAAAATGAAATGGACAAAAACAAATCAATCACCATAAAACGAGTCACATAAAAATGTAAAACCTGTTTGAAATTCATCTTTGGAATATGTATTTGTCGATATCTGGCTACCAGAACCTCATATTAATGGGCTCATGGGTCCGATCTAATTAAACCTCATATTAATGGGTCCATGGGTCCGATCTAATTAAACATCATATTAATGGGTCATGGGTCCGATCTAGTTAAACCTCATATTAATGGGGTCGTGGGTCCGATCTAATTAAACATCATATTAATGGGCTCATGTGACCGATCTAATTAAACCTCATATTAATGGGTCATGGGTCCGATCTAGTTAAACCTCATATTAATGGGGTCGTGGGTCCGATCTAATTAAACATCTCATTAATGGCGTCATGGGTCCGATCTAATTAAACCTCATATTAATGGGGTCATTGGTCCGATCTAATTAAACCTCATATTAATGGGGTCATGGGTAAGATATAATTAAACCTCATATTAATGTGGTGATGGGACCAATCTAATTAAACCCCCTTATTAATGGGCTCATGGGACCGACACAATTAAACATCATATTAATGTGGCCATGGGTCCGATCTAATTAAACCTCATATTAATGGGGTCATTGGTCCGATCTAATTAAACCTCATATTAATGGGGTCATGGGTACGGTATAATTAAACCTCATATTTCATTTGGTGATGGGTCCGATCTAATTACACCTAATATTAATCGGCTCATGTGTCCGACCTAATTAAACCTCATATTAATGGGGTCATTGGTCCGATCTAATTAAACCTCATATTAATGGGGTCATTGGTCCGATCTAATTAAACCTCATATTAACGGGGTCATGGGTAAGATATAATTAAACCTCATATTATTGTGGTGATGGGACCGATCCAATTAAACCCCTTATTAATGGGCTCATGTGTCCGATCTAATTAAATATCATATTAATGGGGTCATGGGTCCGATCTGATTAAACATCTCTTTAATGGGGTCATGGGTCCGATCTAATTAAACATCATATTAATGGGGTCATGGGACCGATCTAATTAAACCTCTTATTAATGGGGTCATGGGTAAGATATGATTAAACCTCATATTAATGTGGTGATGGGACCGATCTAATTAAACCTCTTATTAATGGGCTCATGGGACCGACATAATTAAACATCATATTAATGTGGTCATGGGTCCGATCTAACTAAACCTCATATTAATGGGGTCATGGGTACGGTATAATTAAACCTCATATTTCATTTGGCGATGGGTCCGATCTAATTACACCTAATATTAATTGGCTCATGGGTCCGACCTAATTAAACCTCATATTAATGGGGTCATTGGTCCGATCTAATTAAACCTCATATTAATGGGGTCATTGGTCCGATCTAATTAAACCTCATATTAACGGGGTCATGGGTAAGATATAATTAAACCTCATATTAATGTGGTGATGGGACCGATCCAATTAAACCCCTTATTAATGGGCTCATGTGTCCGATCTAATTAAATATCATATTACTGGGGTCATGGGTCCGATCTGATTAAACATCTCTTTAATGGGGTCATGGGTCCGATTTAATTAAACATCATATTAATGGGGTCATGGGACCGATCTAATTAAACCTCTTATTAATGGGGTCATGGGTAAGATATGATTAAACCTCATATTAATGTGGTGATGGGACCGATCTAATTAAACCTCTTATTAATGGGCTCATGGGACCGACATAATTAAACATCATATTAATGTGGTCATGGGTCCGATCTAACTAAACCTCATATTAATGGGGTCATGGGTACGGTATAATTAAACCTCATATTTCATTTGGCGATGGGTCCGATCTAATTACACCTAATATTAATTGGCTCATGGGTCCGACCTAATTAAACCTCATATTAATGGGCTCATGGGTCCGATCTAATTAAACCTACTATTAATGGGGTCATGGCTACGATATAATTAAACCTCATATTAATGTGGTGATAGGTCCCATCTAATTAAACCTCTTATTAATGGGCTCATGGGACTGATCTAATTAAACCTCAAATTAATTGGGTCATGGGTACGATCTAATATAACCTCATATTAATGGGGTCATGGGCCCGATCTAATTAAACCTCATATTAATGGGGTCATGGGTCCTGTCTAATTAAACTTCATATTAATGGGCTGATGGGTCCTATCTAATAAACCTCTTATTATGTGGTCATGGGCCCGATCTAATTGAACTTCATATTAATGGTCTCATGGGTCTGATCTAATAAACCTCTTATTAATGGGGTCATGGGACCGATTTAATTATTTTCTGGTGTTGAA
This sequence comes from Siphonodentalium dalli, assembly GCA_032622095.1. Taxonomy (NCBI): domain Eukaryota; kingdom Metazoa; phylum Mollusca; class Scaphopoda; order Gadilida; family Siphonodentaliidae; genus Siphonodentalium; species Siphonodentalium dalli. The sequence continues at coordinate 154,802,312 of CP136062.1, forward strand.
AACGTAAATTGTGACTTTATAGTGTCAAATAAAACGTTGCATAAAAGTGTGGACAAGGGGCAATTTATACCTTTAAAATGGTAAATCCCGTTCCTAATATTAAACATTTATTTATATTTCTTCAAATTGAGCTATAGGTTCCCATTTCTATACATCGATTATGATTTATATGTTATACGCTTTATAAATCTTCATATACTGGAGGAATATATTTAATAATAAAAAAATTGCAACGCAGTTATTTTTTCTACTTATAGGGTATCGCCACACTATAGGCTACATGCTACGTGGGTTTATATACCAAGCGATAACCAACTGTTGTTTAGACGTGTTGTTCATATGTGTTGTTTATATGCGTTGTTTATGTGTTTTTATGTGTATCGTTTATATGTATGGTTTATATGTGTCGTTTATATGTGTTGTTTATATATGCGGGTTTGGAAAACAATATTTTTCTATCAATTAATATTGACATTTTCGTATATATACTGCGACAATCAAGTGATACATTTTTTCGTTACTAATTTTTAGAATTTTTAGATAGAATATGCCGCATGCTATGCTCCAAACGAATGCGTGAAGTAAACTGTTCGAAATTGATTGTATTTATACCAGAACATTATAAATGAAATAAATATTAATTGATATATAAGCGTTTCTGGACAGGGGTCTTTGATCCATATTTATTATTTATACCCTGAGACTATATAAAACTTGTTATAGGAAATTATAGACCATCTTCATAGTAATCATGACATAGTTAACTGTTTTTATACTAAACACCAATGAGTAGTTATCACATAGGAAACGTTCAGATAATATGTTCAACCTGTGGTCGTTTGTTGAACTTTTATCTGATCATTTCCCTTAATAAATTGGACTCCTTCTGCACTTTTATTATCTGTCGTTTGCTTATATTAACCGTACATCCATCAAAATCAATAATAGACCAATCTGATTTACACTTTTAAAAAACTTGGTAGATATTCCATTTGAATGAATGCTTTATTGCGAAGACCCAAATTAATGAGTAACATGCAAAACATATATACAAGTAGAATTTAGTATAGAATGGGTTAATTATGACTCTCGTCGCTTTATTAAAGGTTTAAACATATTTTATTTGTAATATAATATTACAAAGAAGATTGGGACGCAAGCTACAGAAGTTAAAGAGCCCCTCTCATTTTTACAAACACATTACATACTTAACAGAGTGGCACAATGCAGTAACGTATCTCCAGCTGTGATGACTGTGAGTGAATGATGACCTGTGAAAGATTATAAACGATCGTTTAGAAAGAATGATATGAAGTGGTGGTATGTCACGGTGTGGAATCATGTGGTTTCGAGGTTGGTGAGTACCACGAATTCAAAATTTGCAAACGCACAAAATCAAAATATACGAGGAACTGACACACAACTTAGCAGTTTGACTGTTACGAGCATGTTGATACCTTATTTGTTCTGAAATACTTTGTGGTTTTCTATAACATTCTGACCAAAGTTTTGCCAGTCGGAGGTGCGTGGAATACACCAGTCCATGCATCTTGGAGAATCCTTCGACTGACAACTCTGGTTAGAATGTTAGAGCAAACAAATATGAATTTGGACATAAATGAGGTATCAGCTTGTTTGAAAAATAGTATAGCATCTGCTCGTAGCTGTCAAAATAATATGTAATATGTCATATCTTAGTTTATCACATTTTTCCTCGCGTCTGGCCGCGTTTTATCGACTCGGCCATTTTGAATGCGTGATACTCATCAACTCGAAACCAAGTGATTAGCAACCGTGTATGTACCAACGTCCATTGTCCTTATTGAGCTTATTGAGATAAAAACAAAGGTTTATTACTTACTAATTAGGTTAATGTCAACACGTTTAGTCTCCGCAATAAAATGTTACAAATGAGTCTGGACCACCCCTGCTCAAGTGGTCCTGCTAATGCTGGTTGGGCCTGCTGAATTGATATAATGCGGGTAGGGCAAACTGATGCTGTTAAGAACAAGTGCCGTTATTTGTTCTGAAGTTCTCATTTTCGCGTGTTTGGACAATCTGCACATATCCAGGGGCCTGTACTATAGATTTCCAACAGCCGTGTTTGAACACGTGGACAACGTGTCGAATACTATGGATACGGTAATTTACAAGTATGTGCGATTCCCCGTCATTTACAACAGCAGACAAAATCCAGTACTATGGATCTCCGTTTGCTGCGCGTGGAGGCGAACGCGCTTGTTAACTTACTCTAATATTATACATTAATGGATATAGTAATGCCTATATATAAAGTCAATGTTATGATAGGCAATGGGGAACATGAAAACTAATTGCGAGCACCATAATCCCGATGGCACAAGCATCGCGAAAATACACAAACGCTTACAACATTTTACGCTGAACACGAGTAGAAAATATCATTAGCGAAAACGCTCTTTATAAGAGATAGATGTTTTATTGACCTACATAATAGAAGACAATATATATATATATATATATATAGATTTTAATTGACTTTCCTTGCATTTACATGGTTCATGGTAAAATATATTTAACGATGTATGTACGAACACAAAGGAATAGAGACGGATAGAGTTATCACAAATAAACCCCATCGACAGAAAAACCTACACATGGTGATTATATAGTGTCATATTGAGCAGGGAAACTTTTAACTAGATATCGTATATACATGCATACGATTTCGATACATGTACAATGTAATTGAAAACAAACTGAATTGCCGAAGATAATAGACTGATAAAAATATTTCCAAGTTAAAAGGGTGACAATATATATTTCAAGTATATTTTCCAAAGGGTCGGTGTAACTTTTTGTTTTAGGAGAAACTTAGATTTAACAACCAAAATTACACTGAATGTAGGAAAACATTCTACTAGTGGTATAAAGTATGATTTGCTGGAAAGTTTAGCCATTGTAATGATTACAACCTATTCTCCAGTCTTAATTTTCAAATTCAATGCCATTTTCTACCATGGAATCGCGGTAACGTTCACATATAAGGTCTCCGCTGCCCGAGTGCACCTCCTCCCTGAACCAATTATTATTTCCGAGTCCGGAAAACTATATTTGCACCCCTTTCGGTTGAAAATCTGCAATGGTTACTCAAGATTTCCAACTGTTAGAAATCCCCAACCCAACAACTCCAACCGATCAAAACTTCTCAACTAATTGCCAATTAACTCCATAAATCAATCATCACGAACTTTGGGACGAATATTATGGTGATGCGCCAACACCCATCGACACATCCCTGCATGGAGTTCCCAATTTTTGAGTATTTTGGTTAGAATCGCCCCTGTCACAACATAATTTATGTGGAAACCCATATTTATCAAAGCCAATTTGTCTCTGTTTATGAACCCCATCTCAAAATATATCTATCTACGCACATGCGTAATTTGAACCCATCATCCCAATATATGACTACGATTTTATTGACCCGGTGAAACTTCGCACGTCGACAAAGGGTTAATACATGAGTGCGCAATACACCAAGCGATAATCCGACATATCGACATTCGCACGCGTTTCATTGCAGTGACAACCACTAACTCAGCCTCGTATACTTGTAATTTTAACACCGTGTTCTACCCGATTTGTGCTATTTCTGTACTATGGAACTCCTTAAGTTGGTAATTTATCAGCCCGCCAAGCGAGTTCTTGTTTTTCCCCAAGATAGACACTTCGAGTACTATAGAATAGCAAAAAGATGCAGCGTTGGGACACTACATTCACCCCAAAAACCGAGCAGCTTGCTGCTGAAATGAATCCCAGTTACAGAATGGTTCTCCCAGAATATTATATAAGTCAGTCCACAACGATGTAAGGTGTGAAAAAGTGTGATCGCCTGTTGTTAAATTCCAATATACAATGCAAGGAATTTACTAGAATACAATTGCTCGAGTACTATAGAACACAAATCTCGCTTTACAAGAATAGGAAAATACCGAGGAACGTTGTCAACGTGTTCAAACACGGCTATTGGAAATCTATAGTACAGGGCCCTGGATAAGTGTGTCGAACATTCAAAAAAATATAATTTGCGAATTGGTTGTATTATAGTTGTTACACATGACTAAAACCAAGATGGCCATCCATGTCGTTTTGCAAACACCAGCGCAACAATTATTCATTTTTTTCTCCAAAAATATATATGTTTTCGAGTGTTTCATACAGACACTAGATTTTTCTTAAATCGCTCGGATTAGCCAAACACCGCGAAATTGACAACTTTAGAAAAATAACGGTACTTTTTCGTAACGCCATCAGTTTGCCCTATCAGCATCATATCAATAAGCAGGACCAGCATCATCATAGAAAATTAGCAGGACCACTTGGCCAGGGTGGACCAACAACTCGTTTCGTCTGGCGGGCTGTTTATTTGTGCTCAGCACGCGTTGTAAAATGTGTTATGCTCGTATGCAAATTCACTTGGTATTTAGGTTGACACGTTTGTTACATAACAGCGGTCCAAACCTACCATACAAAACATGTATGCTAGTCTACATTTAAAACATGGTACATTTTATCTTGCAGAAGAACAGAAAAATCAGATTGGTAAGTACACGCCAAATACATTGCTGTCATAGCAGACTTTTCAAATAACCCGGGTGTGGAGGGTCCAATTTGACACCAATTAATAAGAAAATTCACAAAATGTTTGCAATCACCATAATTCGAATCACACAGGCATCGCAAAAATTCACAAAATCGATATAGGTAATACTTTGAAACGATTGCAAATGCTCTTTATTAGATAACGCTTCTGGGCGACGGAAGTATATATATAAACACGCTTTATAAGAGGCTATCACTTTAAGTATGTAAACACGCTTTATAAGAGACTATCACTTTAAGTATGTAAACACGCTTTATAAGAGGCTATCACTATAAGTATGTAAACACGCTTTATAAGAGGCTATCACTATAAGTATGTAAACACGCTTTATAAGAGGCTATCACTATAAGTATGTAAACACGCTTTATAAGAGGCTATCACTATAAGTATGTAAACACGCTTTATAATAGGCTATCACTATAAGTATGTAAACACGCTTTATACGAGGCTATCACTATAAGTATGTAAACACGCTTTATAAGAGGCTATCACTATAAGTATGTAAACACGCTTTATAAGAGGCTATCACTATAAGTATGTAAACACGCTTTATAAGAGGCTATCACTATAAGTATGTAAACACGCTTTATAAGAGGCTATCATTATAAGTATGTAAACACGCTTCATAAGAGGCTATCACTTTAAGTATGTAAACACGCTTTATAAGAGGCTATCACTTTAAGTATGTGAACACGCGTTATAAGAGGCTATCACTTTAAGTATCTAAACACGCTTTATAAGAGGCTATCACTTTAAGTATGTAAACACGCTTTATAAGAGGTTATCACTTTAAGTATGTAAACACGCGTTATAAGAGGCTATCACTTTAAGTATGTAAACACGCTTTATAAGAGGCTATCACTTTAAGTATGTAAACACGCTTTATAAGAGGCTATCACTTTAAGTATGTAAACACGCGTTATAAGAGGCTATCACTTTAAGTATGTAAACACGCTTTATAAGAGGCTATCACTTTAAGTATGTAAACACGCTTTATAAGAGGCTATCACTTTAAGTATGTAAACACGCTTTATAAGAGGCTATCACTTTAAGTATGTAAACACGTGTTATAAAAGGCTATCACTTTAAGTACGTAAACACGCTTTATAAGAGGCTATCACTTTAAGTATGTAAACACGCTTTATAAGAGGCTATCACTTTAAGTATGTAAACACGCGTTATAAGAGGCTATCACTTTAAGTATGTAAACACGCTTTATAAGAGGCTATCACTTTAAGTATGTAAACACGCTTTATAAGAGGCTATCACTTTAAGTATGTAACACGCTTTATAAGATGCTATCACTTTAAGTATGTCGACACGCTTTATAAGAGACTATCACTTTAAGTATGGAAACACGCTTTATAAGAGACTATCACTTTAAGTATGTAAACACGCTTTATAAGAGGCTATCACTTTAAGTATGTAAACACGCTTTATAAGAGGCTATCACTTTAAGTATGTAAACACGCTTTATAAGAGGCTATCACTTTAAGTATGTAAACACGCTTTATAAGAGGCTATCACTTTAAGTATGTAAACACGCTTTATAAGAGACTATCACTTTAAGTATGTAAACACGCTTTATAAGAGGCTATCATGCACTTGTTAGCTGACAACTTCCTCTTATCTGGCCATCACTATATCACATATTAAAGGCACGGGCGGCGTTCGTTGCAGAAATATTCATATTTGTTCAAATCGCCATCACAGAAGGACTATTTAGGAGATAAACATACCCTGTTGAGTTGTACATTCTGGGATTCGAGCATGAAAACAGTTTGTGAACGAGCCGGCTTGCCGGCGAGTTCACAAACTGTTTTCATGCTCGAATCCCAGAATGTACAACGAAACAGGGTACGTTTATCTCCATTGTAATTCAATCTAGCAAGGAATTTGCAAAAAAAATGTATAAAAAGTATCATTTAGTCATTTTCATGACACGAATCGAGACTTTCATTTCGCCGTTGTCACCGTGCACAAATCATTGGGTTTGTCCATTGCGTTACTCGGAACACTGCTCCGTAACCATTTCCTGTGGGGCGGGTTGGCTCGTTTCGCTACTCCGTTCTGCGCCGATCAAATTGTACCGTGCTACATTCAGATTTGATGCACGCTGAAGCGGCCGATGTCGGTGAATCGAAAACGAAAGTTAGCCGCTCTCGGCCAATCAGAATGCTTGATTTTAGTGACAAATACTCAATTGAATTACAATACAATATATATATAGTTTTCTTCATATGCCAAACATAATCAGCGCGTAAATAGTGTATTGTCGTCAAGACGTACGATGGTGTACGTAAACAAGAGCCTGCTCGTGTTAAAGAAGTTGTGCTTCTGTTTACATAACACAGCGCAATTCTATTGGTTAATCACACAAAATGATATAAACGCTCTTTAGTATTTCCATATCAGGAAAACAGTAACAAATAACCTTCTTTATATTTACCATATCCGGATCTAAACAAAAGCCTGGACACGTAACGTTTTTTGCTTTTGTTTACATAACAAATGAAAACAAATTGACAATACCATACTGTTTATGTCATATTTCTGATTAGTATAAGAACAAGGTCTGTCTATATTTTACTATTCTGTCTGTTTATGGCGGTTTTTGACGGAGCTGAATATTTTAACAGCATACCCACCGCCAACGCCGCCCGTATCTTTAATTGTCTCAATGGTCCGCTCGCATTATATCCCTGTATAGAAAACGAGTCAACTCGGACAGGGCGTCATTAACAACCCTTTCACGACGGGAGCTGCGCTGGTGCAGCATTACATATCATGTGCCAGTGCATTATCATATATATGCGAGTATCCCATAGGGACATTGGAGCCTCGCATACATATAAATCAATGCACTGGCACACGGCTTTCGCAACATTTCAGAAAGCTCTAATCACGGAAGGGTTAACAACCTAGGATATTCTCTAATAATGAGTTGGTGACAAGCCACAATATGAAACACCAGTCTATTTATCTAAAGTGTTGGATATCACCTCACCCAGAAATGGCGCCATTTGTTTGGTCGAGAGCTGTGTCCTATATGGTGATGTGTTGTTCTAAATTTAGCACATGCTCTACTATACTTGTATATTCTCGTTCTAAATTTAGCACACTACTATACCAAACTCGCAGGCAGAAAGCAATGTACAGAGTCAACAATCTCGAGAAGAGATATACATAGATGGCTGCGGATACACGTACCACAGTAGCGATGCATAGTAGGTGTGGCAATTTATTATGGTGGAGTTTGGTGACAATTGGTTGTCATAATTAATATGCCATATCAAGCCATGTCACTCTCTGCAAATTCGCACACAGAGTCTACCACGCTCTACCAGCGACGGTCGATGTCTCAAGGATGTATCTACCTGAATGTCTTGTCGATGTTGATCTTTACTCAACACGCAGTGTTATATTTTGCATGCTAACACACAAGTCCACTTGATAACTTAATGAATAACCCATCTCAACAGCCATGATTGTTGTTACTAATGAAATTAGTATAAGTAGATAAACATGCATGCATTGAGATCATATAAAAAAAACGTACCACAATAGTGATATATGTGAGTCAATGAGGAATTGCCACCAGGCCACGGCCAAACACAATTCTGGACGATCTATCGTGCAATTATATATATCGTCGTGAATACAATTTAGCAAAACGTAATGAGTAGAGATCAACCTTGGTGAAAAGCAATGGTTAATTGGTCCAGTCGGCTCATTGTGCGGAAAATCAGCGGGCGACATGGATAGCTATGGCACAGAATTATGACGGACCAATTGTCACCAAACTCCACCATAATAAATTGTCACACCTACCATGCCATCGCTACTGTGGTACGTGTGTCCGCAGCCAATGTGTCCAGCAATTTACTAAGGCGTGTCCAAAAAAAATAAAATTAATGTGAACAAATTGGTCACAGGAATGTCAAATTGCGAAGTGGCATCAATCGGTTGAATTGTGGTACATGTGGTTTCGGGGTTTCGTGCATTCAAAAGAATATCTAAATACTGCGCATGCGCCTTTAGGGTTATATAACTAGATTTCAACACATTCATCCGACGATTATGTTTCTCTTAAACTGTTTATGATTTATCGGTACTGGATAACCATATTTGTTCTCAGAAAATCGAGTGAATTAGCATTAAAAAAATGTGAAATAATGACAGTCGTGGACAGTTGAAACCGGTTTCATTGATAAAGTCGAACCTTGCCATGAGCGAGTTCATCACTTGCACTAAACAACATGATCACCGCCCATGTACTGGCATTCATTTCATAAGATAAACGAGCGTAACATACGTAATGAAAAGGTGCAGCGTATCCTACGTAATGAATAGGTGCAATGGAACCTGGCATAACCACAGGCTCCTGGGGGAAATACCAGTGACGGGTATAGTCTATACTGGTATTTTATTACCCCCCCCCAGGGACCTGTGGCACAACAGCGCGTTCTATTTCGATTTTTACACGACTTACTTATTGGTGTTATTCGCGAGGGAATGCAACAAGACGCTGAACACCCACATCGAATAATTTTTTTTGCAAAAAACAAATCTCGATACTCAGGGAATTCTTTGGTAATCACTACCATGTAGAATTGCTGTAACTTTACAGTGTAGAAACGTATTAAGCCATGACGCCAATCTCACTCATGATTTATCTGTTTAAAGCTAACCCTTTGCGTCAAATTAACTACTCCTACATGGAGGAGATTACTGGATACCCAAAACATTAATAAAATAATCTAACTTAAAACCTGGGTATAAAATAATAAATATGAATCGATAACCCTTGTCTGGAAACGCTTCTATCAATTAATATTGAATTTATTTCGAATTTCTGGCATCATATACAAACAATCAATTTGAAACACGTTACGACTCGTTTTCGTTGGGAGCATAGCATGCGGCATAACTCTATTTAAAAAAAATAGATACGAAAAAATGTCCTCTTGATTATCGCATTATATAAGAAAATATCGATACAAAATCAACATGAATGATAGAAGCGTTTCCGGGCAGGTGTCAACGTCTCATATTTATTATTTTACAGCCCGGAAACTATATAAAACGTATTTAGGAAGAGATCATCCATCTGTGTCTCTCCACTGTTTCAGAATTTCTTCGGGCGACATTGGCACTTAGATTTTCAACAGAAACAGCGATACCACCAGAGAAACTAACTTCGGTGTATGCCTCTTACTGTGAGCAGGTAAGTCGTGTGTATAACCAGGTAAATCGTGCTGCTCTCAGGGACGTGGCTAGTGGTAAGCGACAGTGGGGGGGGGGGGTCCAACTGCACCCCCGAAATAGATTTAAATCCAATGAATATGCAACCCCCGCCCTGGGTTGGAACTTTCAAACTGGTACCGTGGTACCTCAAATTTGCAAATTTCCAACATGACACCCAACAAGGTTGGAAAATTTCCAACTGACGGCGAATTGAAATCAAAATTTTAACCAAAATAGAAAAATATCATGCTGTTAGACTAAAAACAACACGTTTTTCACTGATTACTGGTTGGAAAATCAAACAATGACAACAGTTTCAACCTATATATGCTGTAAAATTTCCAACTAATGATGTGTCAGGCATTAAATCCCTAACTGTTGGAAATTTTGACCAAAGTTAACACAATACAGTTTGAACATTATAATGGAATAATTACATCCACCATACATTTCTATATATTTTTGCCATTAGTTTCCAAAAATATATTTAACCCTTCCATGACTGGAGTAGCCTGAAATTTTGCGAAAACCCTGTACCATAGGGAACCTCGCATATTGTAGAGAAAACATTGGCCTAAAATTGGCCTACCTTGACATTGTAAGCCAGTGGGAGATTTTCGTTTCGTCTCTTTCTTATATGCTTTCTTCGCTTCGAACAATTCTATCAATAAAGACTTGTCGTTTGGATGTTCTTGTATTTGCTTGATAACAATTTCCATATTTTCCTTCAACTGTTTGCACTTACTGTCAAACCATGCACGTTTTCTTCTGAGTTTATTGTTGTTTACGATTATTCTCGATGCAAATTGATTGAGTAATATAAATAACTCGTTCAAGTGGCAGGTTGCCGCTTCTGTGCGTTCAGCGTTTTCCGCGTAAATTGCATGAATTTGTTTTGTGCACGAGGTTTGTAGAGTATTCCTCGTGCTGTATATCAACTGTTCTCGAACCGACTTAGGGTGGATACACACATGCATGTAATGTCTGTATGTAAAATCCATGTATTTTACATGGTCACACCAATCATTGATAGCATTAATCGCCTGCGCGCGATCGTTCCATTTTAACAGGCGAGACCAGTGAGTAGTTTTTAGCCAAAATCAAACTAACTGTTATCAAGAGATTTCAGGCCAGTCATAAACATGACTTTTTTCATGGGTGCCGAAATAAATAAATCCTGTCTGATATATGTTGCTGTTTTTCACGAGTTTTAGTTCATTTCGAAAAGTGGATTTGAGTCCGTCGATTTTATACTTGATTTGTTTCTCGTCATTTCTTGGAAACAGGGTCATCCAAAATAAAAATGAAATGTGCAGACTTTTGAAGCTCTTTTAGCACGATTGTGATACATGAGTGTTTAATGTCCCACACACTGACTCCCAATTTGATCTCGTCCAGCAAAACCCGAACGGCTCTCTGGCTCCTCATTTTGGAAGTGCTATATTAATACACATGCACTGCCAAAAATATTTTCTCAATTCAGGAAAAAAAAAATCTTGAAATGAGATATTATCTTGGGAGAATAGCTAGAAAAATAAGAAAAAACATATTTTCTAGGTCAAGAAATGAAAGGGTGGGAAAATTTCTTGTCTGAGAAAATTTCTTGTCTGAGAAAACACAGTAATCTTAGTAAGAAAATCCTAGTAAAAAAATCTTAGTATAGATTTTTTTTCTTAATGTAGGAAAGATTGTTTTTCTCACATAAGTTTATTTTTCTTGAAATAAGATAAGTTTAAGATACTGCGATTATCTTGGGAGAATAGCTAGAAATTTAAGAAAGCTATACAATTAATCTAGAACAAGAAATTATATTTTCTATAGTTAGAAATATCGTCAAGATATTTTTTCTTAAGTGATGCCAATTTTTTCTAGAATGAGATTTTCTCAAGCAGGAAAATAAATCTAAGTAAGGAAAACAAGTTTTCTTAACTAGGAATATTTTCCCCAATTAGGAAAGATATATTAGAAAACAATTCTTAATTAAGAAAAACATTTAATTTTAAATTAATATATAATTTCAATTGTGTTTTTAAATATACAATTGACATTTATTCTGAATATAAAAACTTCTTTGTAAATATCATTGTTAAATGTATAATAGAGACAATAAGGGGGCTTAAAGGCACGGGAGGCCTTATAGTTGTCAAAAATATTCATATTTGTTTCAATCACCGTAAACAGAAAAACATTAAAACGCATACAGTTTTGTTCATATATACCATGACCATCGCGTAAACAGCATGCTATCATAAAGACCTACCTAAGCAGGAGCCTGATTGTGTTACAGAAGGCAGCACAGTGTTACTGGCTAATCACACACAAATGATATAAATGCTCTTTATTCGTTCCATATCAAAATTCAGCAACATTGAACGCTCTTTATGTTTACCATCATAATATAAACAAACACCAGGAAAGTACCTTTTTATGCTTTTGTTTACATAAGAATGGTCAAGCATATGACAATAACATACTGTTTATGCGATATTTCTTATTTGTATACGGACAAAGTCTGTCTGCATTTTAATATTCTTTCTGTTTGTGGCGGTTTTTGACCGGTGGAAATATTTTCACAGCATACCCACCGCCAAGGCCTCCCGTACCTTTAAACTTTAAATATCAACAATATTTCGTTACAGTTATGGGTTTCTAAAATTGCAAGTGGCCAAACAAGATACTGTGTACATTCGCGAAATGAAACTATACAAAGTACCTGTATCTTGTTCTGCCTCTTAAAATTGTATAAACCTATATACGCAACAAAAAATATATTGATTGCTAATAATTACATCCCGACACATGATTTTCAATATATTTATAGAAAGAGTTACCTCAAATCTGTCGGTTGCAAAAAAAATATATAACAATTTCTGTTATTTGAGTATCCAGTTCAAACGATAGGAAAAAAAATCATCACACATGACAAAACAAGCACTGTATGTGCCTTAATAAACATCGTAACCCTGTATTTTTAAATGCACATATTCTAGGACGGGTGATGTGTAATAAACAGAAAGACACTTGTATTAATGGATTTGTTGATACGGCACTTGTGCCATTGAGGAAAGATAGAACTCTAGGGTGTGCTGTTAATTCCGTCATTGTGCGCTAGCACTCGTGTCATATCAACAAACCCATAAACAAAATTGTGTAATTCTGAGTATATACAGCATGGTTTCAATAGCTGTTTCATGAATCATGCAGATTGCAGGTTTACTGTTCAGGTACTAGCCCAAGTCTTTTCGGTATGCAACAACTTGAGATATCGAATACAGTAATGCCCCGAGTATAATTGACTCCTGAAACACAGTAGAATTATGGGTAACTTTTCAGGATTTAGTCGGAAATATGGCTTGTTGCCATTCATCGGAAAGCTCTCTGAGAGCTTTCCGATGAATGGCAACAAGCCATATTTCCGACTAAATCCTGAAAAGTTACCCATAATTCTGCTGTGGTTAAGGAGTTGATTACTTAGAGCATTACTGCAGTTGAAACTGTTTTGGATCGAGTCCTGTACGGCTACTCTTCTATAACCTCTCAAGATTTTGAAGTGTTGAATGGGTCACAATGAATCGCTCAATTAAACAATCGCAACGGTGTTGAGTGTTTTGCTTATCGCTCACTATTTACTGCTGTATATAAACAAACGATTGACTCACACAAAGTGTGTTTTGTGGATAATAACGCATTCATATGAACATTATCCTATACTATTAGTATATTCTTGGGAAACTTTTTGTAAATGTTATTTATAAATTATAACCTATAACGAAGGCCATCCATTCCTTTAAGTTCCAAAGATATAAGGAGAATCACTGCATTTTAATTGCATACCGCATCCATCGTGGTGCTGTTTTGTGTTCAAGTGACAACCTTACCATGGTGTTGGAAATTACTGCAGTGTAATACCACAGCATTACCTGGGTAACACCACGTTAGAGATGGTCAATTACTTTAAGTATATGCAGGTTTGAAATCATCACGCTTGGGAAAGGCTGCCCTCTATGTTCCTATAAAAAAGCGTCACTTTGACCTAATCTGACGAAATACTGGTAGTGCTACAATCAAGATAACTTCAACCCACAATTCTGGGCGTAAAGTCCATTATAGAAGAGTATCGGGATGGGACTCGGTCCAAAACAGCATCAACCCAACCGATACCACAAGTTGTGGACAGGGAAAACTTGGTCTAAACAGGTACTAGTACATGCATGTATTACAAGCATTAAAGGGTACACTAAATCCGGCCATTTATGAGACCATCTCCTTGTATACTCAACAGAATATATGCAACAAATGTATTTGTTAAAATGTATATGGGAGAGGGGCGGATTTAAGTTGTTAAAACTTGTGCCCCGATCCCTTGTGTAATATTATATTACAATAAAATATGTTTAAACAAAAAAACAAATGAATGAATTTGCCCCATGGATAAGTGCAATACCTGTGTGCTCTATGAACAATGCAAACATGGTATTTATAATGATAATGAATTATTGGCTGGAGTCATAAATTAATTTTCATTATAATTTATACCATGTTGTTTGCATATATTCTGCTGAGAATAAAAGGAGATGCTCTTAATGCTCAGTGTAAAACACTGCAAATATGGAACTTAAAGAGCTTTTGTCTATCTTCTACTGGAAACAACTGTTAAATTTATTAAGACTTTATCAAGTCTTTTCACAGTATATAGTCTCCATGTTTAATAGTATAGCACTAGTACTCACTAGTATTTCCAGACTTTTTGTGATAAAAATGCGGATAAAAGTGCAGAATTCTAAATTGATGCATTAAGTTGCAGAATTTTAAATTGATGCATTACGTGCATGAGCGGCTTTAGAGTTCTTTGAAGTGCGGTCATGCAAAATAACATAAAAGTTTGTAAAACAAGGTACATGTACATACTATGATTATAGCGGTATGAAGTGTCTGGAGCACCTTTGATGGATAAAAGCGAATGTATACAGGCCTTAAAATTTTGCAAGAATCAAACTATAGCATTTCTACATCAAATCAGCTGCTTTTTACCAGACTCAAACGAAGAATCATGATTCTGACTCTCATCACACTAAAATCCCTACAAAATAATCTACTGGTGTGCAGATATTTCATGGAGTGTTTCAAATCATTTTAAAGGGACCCAAGGCACTCAATAGTGAGTAAATATGCCAAACATATAACATACAACGGTTCGTAAAAACATCACCACTCAGAAAAACATGAATTCCTGATTCCTATATTAATTATTGAAAGTTTTCCAATAACGAAATTTCTCCTGTTGGAACCATTGCTATGTAAACAAAACTGTTACAGTGATTTGTCAACAAACATTGCTACTAGTAATCGCGTAGAAGGTTAAACATATTTTAGTCTATTAAAATATTATTTTCAGAATATTTTTCAATGCTTTGGCCATGCAATGTTTAACCCTTTCATGATGGGAGCTGCGCTGGTACAGCATTAAAGATCATGTACCAGTGAATTCTTGTATATATGCAAGTCTCACATAGGAAGCCTCATATGTATAAGAGAATGCACTGGATTACAAGGTCAAGGTAAATATTGTTAGGCCATGTATTCTCTTATATATGTGAGGCTCCATTTTGGAGACTCGCAAATATAAGAGAATGCATTGGCACAGGGTTTTAGCAACATTTCAAGAATCTCCAGTCATGGAAGGGTTAAGTTTTTATTAAACTTTGGCATCTTATTGGACTTATTCAACATTGGATGGTAATGTCACTGTAACAGTGATGTTTATCAGAATTGCTAGCATGCAATGACATTCTTTCATATAAATTAATTAACTCACAGAATATCGAAAGACCAGATGTGAGTATAATATAAATTTATCACCCCATTTTATGCAGGGATACAAAAAATAAAGATAACATATGTTATGCTTTAAAGTCAGCATGGACAATTAAAGGTAAACAATCTGAATTGATGGTCTCCATACCATCAGATTCCAAGAACAACATTTCTTAATCGATTAAATACCAAAACATAATGCTAACTAAGTACTGTCAACTCTAGTGTAACATTTTCCAAAACATGTTATATATCAACATTTTGTTCATCGCAACTTGGTATCAAGATTAGGTCAGTCGACTCAGTCGGCTTGTTGAATATTTGCTAGGCCGGGAAATATTCAAGGCGGTGAAAAATAACAGATTTCAAAAATTTATATTTTGTAACTCAGAACTTTAAAGGGTGTGTTGACTGTGTTCCTCGACTCGAATCAATTATTTTTACCCCCGAAGCCAAAGAAATAGTAATTGAGGAGCGTGAACTCGGATTATCTATCTTTAAATGTGCATGTATGGTACATGTATAAGCCACTTTAAGCTCCTTGTACAGATTACTTGGTGATACAGCAGGTTGACAAAGATAAAGGAACATTAGAATATTTTGATTCTGTTATGGATTTTAAGGCCTGTATGTGTACATGAATCTGATTATATTGACATACTGCAATAATATGTCACTTAAAAGTTCATATCCTTCAGATAAGCTCAGAAACAAGGCTTGAGACTGTTGTGCTTTGTGTGGAGATTTGAAACTGGTACACCTCCAAATTCTGGTCAATGTAGTATGAAATATAAAAAAGTTTATGCATACACTGGATGCCATAGTGCACATTTTCTGAGACTCGATGAAGCATACAAGTACATGTCTGTTGTAGAATTGAATTCACTAACTTCACTTGCCAAGATTTTCATCACATAAGTCTGATAAAATGTAGAGGTCACTGATCGGTCTCCATCAAGGAAGGAATGCATACATATATGTGTCATTTTTGCCTTTGATGAACACATTGATCGTCATTTGGTTATAAATTAAAGCCTCCCCTTCGCTGCAGTGTGCACTAGTTACCAGGTAAGCATGGTACTGGATTCAGTGCATACCGTCCGTAGGTATACATATGGTACATGTGTATAGCCAGGAGACCCAGGACTCACTGTCACACAGCAACAACACACATGTCATCACCATTGTCATGCATGGACGAATACTGATAACATCTACAGTACATGTATACAGTACATGTATCCAGTACATGTACACCGAATAACATTTGAAATCCTTCCTCATCCAGTCTTGGACAGAATTAATAATATTGGTATTAAGGGTCACCATGCAGTGTCTGCAAGAAGCACTCTGACAGGAAACATGATTCTATGATTGGTTATCAGATAATCATATCAGGCCTTGAATGAAATTTTGATGTCTCAATCCAGTCAAGCAGCTCCTCCTGTCTGAAAAAAAAAGATTTTAATGCTTGTAATGACATCAGAAAAGAGGAATGACTGATCATATATTATTAAGATACATCATCCAAATTGATCACCCGGGGGCCGAGTTATAACAGTAAATTATATCCATTCAAATGCTGCATGATGGTCAGAAACAGCTACAAATACATGTACCGGTATCATATACCGGTGTAACAGATATCTCCCCCTGGATATATCCCCCACTCTGGATACCCCACCCCCCCCCATGAATGACTAAAATAAAATTTCACTCATTTGATATATGTTACTTGAACAAACAAAAATAAAAAATAAAAAAACAAACTTAAATCTCATAAAACATTTCTTTCTGGCCATTTCAGGGTCAAACGATATTAAATGAGTGAATTTTCTTTTAGTCATACATGGGGGAAAATGCCCAGGGTGTGCGAGTGAGATATCTGAGGAAATTCGCAAATACACTCCCCCATGGAGGAAGATATCCAGACAGGAGGAGGTGACGTGTTACACCGGCAGAGGCGGACTGGGCCAAGAAACCGGCCCGGGAAATTAATATAATACCGGCCCATCTGTTTGGGGGGGGGGGGGGCGTCCAGTCCACCTTGGAAAATTCCAACTGCACACCCCCCCCCCCCTTTGAATCAAAATCAGACCAAATACATATTTTTGCATAATTCCATTTGCACCCCCCCCCCTTGAATCAGATGCAGACCAAATACATGTTTTTGCATTTTGCATAATTCCATTTGCACCTCTGGTCTAATATCATATATATTCATAAACCATGGTTCTATATATTCCCGGTATGAGACCATTCAGATATTTTTACCTGAAAAATTGCATAAAATCTAACGGTCTCCAGACAAGAAGCTCGCAAATCCTAGCATCTCTATATAGACTGGCATCAACTGAAGCGTTCCTATTTTGTTGTAAATTTCAATTGGGGGAGGGTCCGGGAGGGTTGTGTGAGATTTTTTTGGGATTTACAGCTGGAATTTCGAGATTAACGGGGTCTTTACGTGGTGTTATATGATGCTGACAAGTTCATTTAATGACAAACTTACGATTAGCCAATTCGGCTGGTTAAACAACACATGTGGCGGCCCATGTCCGGAGTTTTCCCGATCGGCCAGTCCGCCTCTGCCCCCCCCCCCCCCATCGTCACATTATGCTCACATGGGGAACCTGCCAACTTCCCAATTTAGGTAACTTCTGTCTTTCCTCGCCGGTTTTCCGCTTCTCGGGTGATATATATTTATATATATATATATTGGCAGTACACAATATCCGAAGTAAAACATTTGACATGTACAATAATTTCCGAATCAATATATTCTTAGAAGAGTGCCATCTTATTGAATACACGGCAGGTTAAACAACACATGTGGCGGCCCATGTCAGTTTCATTTGCGGCCCAAGTTGTGGTTTGGGCCGCCCAACCACATATACCCCCCCCCCCCCCCCCCCCCCAAAACCGTAAAAAAAAACCCTCGGATTCTCGCTTGATAGAAAATCACGTGGAATCAGAATTTTTCCGGCCCATCGGGAAATTTCCCGGTCTCCTGATCGGCCAGTCCGCCTCTGGGTGTGGGAGATTCACTGTAAACAGCTGTATATGAATTTCTGTGAATACTATTTGTCATGGATGTTAACATTGACATGTAAATAGGAACGACTCATTTTGGGGTCATTCAGCAAAAAAAACATGGCTGCCGGTCACCAGCCGGTGGCCATCTTCGAATTCAAAATTCAATCCATTAGCATGAGCTACAAGCTATACTGTTTGTCTGATCATCATGAAATTTGTCATTTCTGTTTTATAAATACCGGTATTTCTCTTATTGTAATGAGTTTTAAGCCAAACTCATTGCAAAAACAGTCAAACGACTTGCAGGAAAAAAACATTTTATTTGCGGAAAAAAATGTTTGTTGGTCCCATCAAGTTCAACCACCCATCCACCCCGGCATACGTGCCCAGAAATCCCCCCCTGACATGATGGCCAATATTTTTAAAGAAGTCAATCCGCAGTATAAGTGGTATATACTGGTATGTGTGATATTTGACATGCAGAAGTACTAGTTTGTGCTGCTATCTTCTAGTATACATAATTATGCTTGTATAATATACAGTATAATTTGTTCAATTCCCCAATGATTATGTATAATTGTGTTTACTAGTATATGCATGGAAATAGAGTATTTGTGAACTCACCTATTCAAGTAAAGATGATAAAATCAAATGTTGTATTGACATTTGGGGTGCCACATTGCCCCCCCCCCCCCCCCCCCAGGGGGGGGTCGGAAACAAATTTCAGGCATGTATGGCATTTTTTCCCTTTCGAACATTTTTTGTACCCACCCACCCCCACCGCCAAATTTGTTTCCGTTTTCGGCAGTTTTTTCCGACCATATTTTTTACACCCACCCCCCTTTTAACACTAAAACAGAGATTTGCGGGGGGAAATTCACTGTAAACAGCTGTATATGAATTTCTGTGCATACTATTTATCATGGATGTTAACATGGACATGTAAATAGGAATGAGTCATTTTGAGGTCATTCGGCCAAAAAAACATGGCTGCCAGTGGCCATCTTGGATTTCAAGATTTGCAACAAAATACAACACGATAACTGCCTGCAGTCAGTTTACCAGTTAGAATTACATTATTTCTCTCATTCAAAGTGGTTTTGAAGCCCAACTCATTGCCAAAACACTAAAAAAACAAGTAGGAAATTTTTGTTTTAGTTGCGGAAAAAATTGCTTGTTGGTGGCTTTGACCACCCACCCACCCCGGCATACGTGCCGGAAATTTTTGTTCACCCCCCCCCCCCCCCAAGCTGTTTAAATTGCCTTAAAACATTTTACAAATATATGATATTTACAAGACCAATATGATATCATACCTGGCCGATCGGGAGACCGGGAAATTTCCCGATGGGCCGGAGGCCAGAATAATTCTGATTCCACGTGATTTTCTATCAAGCGAGAATCCGAGGGTTTTTTTACGGTTTGGGGGGGGGGGGGGGGGTACCCCGCTGGACAAAACAAGTGTCCATTGGCACCGCGGTGTATTTGCCGTTCGGCCGCGGTGTCAGAATTTGTAACTGCAGTTGAGCACCGCGGCCGAACGGCAAGTACACCGTGGCCCAACAGAAAGTACACTGCGGCCGAAAGGCAACTACACCGCAGCCGAACGGCATGTACACCGTGGTTAGATTTCTGGTTTGTATCGTCTTTTTTCAGTTGAATGAACGTACACCGCGGCAATTACACCATGGCCGAACGGCAAGTACACCGCGGCCCAACTGTAGTTAGCCGGTGGAGCCGCGGTGTAGTTGCATTTCAGCCACGGTGGCAATGCTAACTGCACCGCGGTTAGGTGGACACTTGTTTTGTCAAGCAGGGTATATGTGGTTGGGCCGCCCAACCACAACTTGGGCCGCAAATGAAACCGACGTGGGCCGCCACATGTGTTGTTTAACCAGCCGTGTATCCAATAAGATGGTACTCTTCTCACATAAATTCATGAGGGCAGAGGCGGACTGCATGGCCGATCGGGAGACCGGGAAAATTCCAGACGTGGGCCACCACATGTGTTGTTTAACCAGCCGAATTGGCTAATCGTAATTTTGACATTAAATGAACTTGTCGGCATCATATAACAACACGTAAAGACCCCATTAATCTCGAGATTTTAACGGTAACTCCCAGCTGTAAATCCCAAAAAAATTCTTACGCACCCCTCCCCCAATTGAAATTTACAAGAAAATAGGAACGCTTCAGTTGATGCCAGTCTAGTTTATCGGATTCAATATTTTCTTGTATAGTTTTCAAAATGTTCTCACCCCGGGCCGAACAACCATGAACAGCCCGGTGTGTCCTGGTCTCTTGTCCGTAGCCGTGTGCATTTGTCTGGAGTTAGACCGCTAGATGTTAGAATTTATGCAATTTTTCAGGTAAAAATATCTGAATGGTCTCATATCGGGAATATATAGAACCATGGTTTGTGAATATATAGGATATAATAGGCCAGAGGTGCAAATGGAATTATGCAAAAACATGTATTTGGTCTGATTCTGATTCAAGTGTGGGCGGGGGGTGCAGTTGGAATTTCCCAAGGTGGACTGTGGACACCCCCCGAACAGATGGGCCGGTATTATATTAATTTCCCACACAACCCCCCCCCCCCCCCGCAAATCTGTTTTATTGTTAAAATGGTGGGGGTGGAAACCGGTGGATGTTTGGACGCGGGGGTGGGTGGGTCCCAACAAGGGTCGAACGAAAAAAATCAGCATACATGCCTGAACATATTTTCCGACCCCCTGATCATATGGCCATTTTCGTCTATTTTTCCAACTATACTTTCTATAAGCAATGGGAATGCTTGATAGAAAATTTGTAAATAGTATATACAAGTAAGGGGTTAAATGTAGCACACCATGAACTTTGAAGTTGCCGACATTGTTTCTGGTGTCAATTTTTAAACTCCACCCATCCCCGGTTGTCAGGCCGCATTCATTGGCATTACACAAACAGGCATGGAAATACAAGATAGTGATTCGTCTTATACATGCATATATAAGTTAATTTAACGATATCCGTGTGGTTGTATTAATTTTCAACTTTTGGTGTGATATCTTTTGGTGTATCAGACATATACTGCCGGTAATACTGCGGTCATTACGTGGTATCACCCCGTTTTAAGGTCAATTATTTTGAGGATAGCGCAGGGAAGAATCCAGAGATTTTTTGGGGACACCTGTTCTGCATTTGAGAATGTTCCTATATAAATTGGGACATTAGCCATTTTATGACAAGAGCTGCACTAGTGCGGCATTAAAGATCCTATGCCATTTCATTCTCTTATATATGCAAGTCTTCCGCATAAGAAAATGCACTGGCTTACAACGTCAAGATAAAAGCCAATGTATTCTCTTATATATGCGAGGCTCCTTAGATGGAAGACTCGCATATACCGTATAAGAGAATGCATTGGCACAGGATTTTTGCTAAATTTCAAGAAGCCCCAGTCATGAAAGGGTTAAAACATTCCTCACTGCACACTTGATTATGGAAATAAAGGCTTTATATCAACTGAATATTGATGATTTGCATTGCATGTTGTTGAATTATAATAGAAGATTTCCTTCAAAATATAGAAAATTCAGCTTTAATAAAGACTATTCACTTGCAATTTGGGGACAATTAGGCCTCCAGAGTTTGGGTGCCCAAACCTGTAACAGGTATCAAAACAGCCCTGGATCCTTCCCTGGGATAGCGGTATATACATGTATTGGTGACAATGTACCAATATTCATCTGCATGGTAGCTATATAGATTATACACTCACCACTGGTATTTTGATCAACACACTTCTTCCAGTAATATTTCACCTGTCATTTGTTCATTACCACATGTCTAGTAAGACATGACCGATGCTTAGACTAATCATGGGCAAAGTAAATCTTCATCTTCAGATGTTGAAGACGACAGGGCATCCACCATGGCTAATGAATCTGGCATTACTGAAATTGAAGAAAAATATGCTGCATATACATGTATGTGATATGGATACATGTATTTTTATAATTTGCAAACATATTTATAAACAAAGTGTAAAGTTCATTCTTCCAACAATGTGAGCATCGTCGGCGATTCAGACGACCATGATTCAATCGTAAGTGGAGGAATCGGGCCTGATAAAATCATGGATAGTTTGTTCACACGATTACGATGTCATCGCAGAGGAGTATATTATCGGCGGTTAACCACGTGATTAACTACCCTATGATCTTTCCATTTACTTTGTATGATTTTTACGAACACACAAAGTTCTGTGATTCCATCACAGGTGGAGGTAACCAAGGATATGCTACAATTTCGCATCTAAAATCAAACATTGCTTGACATTACTTTTTTCACTTGCGATCATGTCGTGAGCATGCATGCGCAGTCCAACACACACAATGGAAATCTTTCCACTTACGATTGAATCATGGTCATATGAATGTTCACTTAGTGAACGTTCAGATGACACGATACAATCATAAGTGGAGGAATCGGGACCGACGAGATCGTGGATAGTATGTTCACACGATTACGATGTCGTCGTACATGATGAAATCGTAGGTTGTTCGTAAAGCATGTTATTGACTACCCTGCGATCTTTCCAGCCACGATTTTTACCTACACACGACTGATTATGTCACAAATGGAGATAACCAAGGATACGCTACGATTTTGCATCTAAAATCAAACAGTGCTTGATATTATTTTTTTATCTAATATTTTGACGTGAGCATGCGCAGTCCAACTATCGGTTACTTCCTACGACGGACATATTTCAACTTACGATTGTATCGTGGTCGCCTGAACAATCACTTAGTGTTAAATTGACAATAATGAGATTGTGTTTGTGGGAATTCTATCACTGTACTAGTATCAGGTTGACATTTGTTAGAATAATGCTATGAAGTATAACTGACAATTGCCTTATAACTTAGTTATATTATAAGCTATATTTTCAATAAATGGGACCTTTTTGTTTTCCAACTGACTATTATCATATTAATATGTTAATGTCGACCGATAATACACTGCATTTATGCCATAATTTGATTTTGCAAACTAAAATAGCCATTCCCGGAGGGAACGGGACTACCCGCCCCCGAGACAACCCGCCCCTATGCTATTTTGGGGGCGGGTTGTCCCGATAAATGAGGGCGGGTTGTCCCGAAATTGTTAATAGTGATTATGTTATTTTATGTTCTTTGATGATATATTATTAAAGATTTTGATCAACAAAACATGTGTTTATTCATTAATTATGTCAATGCGTGGACAGGGATAAAGAATGACACGATGTTTTGACAACTGAACGGCACTTAAAGGTACTCAACCCGTAAAGAGGGTCCCCATCTCAAAAGGGGTGCTTTCAAAACAAACATTTGATGCAAATGGTTCATTATCACAGTGTGTTATCACAACACTTAGAGATCGGGATTCGATCATCTCACTCGACACAGAATCCCGATCACGTTACACTATCCAGGCCAGGAAGATTATAGGGAGTTCTGGGATGATTACATGTCCGATCCACCGAGGTTAACAGCAGCCAGCTTTCTGAAGAAGTGCTCAAACGTCTACGGAACGAAGAAGAGACCGGCACACTGCAGACAGACACCAGCAGCAGCCCCAAATTAATCATTGTTCGTTTGTTAAACTTATTAAATTTTGTTTTTAATCTTCGTTCATATTCATTCATTCCGCTTTTAAATTTCGTTCTTTAAACTTCGTAGTAAATAAACATATTATCGTTGATGCATTTTTGTGTTCATAAGTTATATTATATTACATGTGTATTTATTGTTGTCCATGTTGTTAAATCAAATAAAAATATATAAAAAAAACAACCCAGTTTCGTTAAACAAACATCTCATAATCCCCTCACACCTACTAATTAGCCACTGATTACCGCTAATTGATTTTTGGGGGCGGGTTGTCCGGGGGCGGGTTGTCTCAGAGTGAAAGGGGCGGGTTGTCTCGGGGGCGGGTAGTCACGGACCCTTCCCGGATAGTATTACGTTTATATAGCACAGAATTTAGGCCCAATTTATAACTCAATAAAAATCGTTTTTGCAATTTTTTATACAGTTGGGAATATTGTGTAAGTGTACGTTGGTATATGAATCATAAATGCAGTATAATCATAGGCCATCATATGTTACTATGTTGTCATGACAAATCATCATTATGACTATCCGATCATCGTATTCTAATTTTTGTTTACACATTTCACCGACAGTAAAATTCACGATAATTTAATTTGAAGAACGTGAATAATTCACGCAATTTTAATCGTATTTCAATTAAGTATATCACTCGTAACATCATCTTCGTAAAGAGAAAACACTTCAACATTAACTAATTAGCTTCACTTACCTGAATAATAGTTTAAATATATCAAGTGTCTGACCGTAAAAATTGTCAACATGGAGAAACAAAACCTCGTGCATGAGACATGACCTCCAGCTGCCGGCGGTATGTAAAAGACCCGGAACGGTGTTTAACCGTGTTTTAGCGGAACGAAATTAAATCAAGTACTAAACCGCGAAAATAGTTAATAAGCTCCATGAAACAATAAATTGATTAGACCACCGCCAACAGGGACGTGAAAACAGTGCGAATGGGGTGTCTATACCGCCAACTTTGGTCAAAATTTTCAATAGTTGAAAATTTCATGACTGCCACATTAGTTGTACATTTTACACCATATATGTATGGGAGTCCCTTTTCACATTTATTATTTATTTGCACTTAAGTGCAAATATGTGTCTATCAATTTATTTGCGCTTAAGCGCAAATACCAAACACTCCCTTACTTCCCTCTGGTTGGGAATGATGGAGTCCATCTCATAATATATTATTATGAACTTATGGGCCCATAGTAGTAGCCCGGTGAATGATGGAGTCCATCTCATAATATATTATTATGGGCCCATAGTAGTAGCCCCATACAGACTCAAAATTTTAAGAAAAAACATATTTCCATATGCATATCAGCATATCTGTCGCTGGTGTCCCAAGAATTGGTGCCTCACTCCCAGAGCTCTAGTATATTTGATTAAAGGGACATCTCCTGCACAGATATATACCATTTCCATGGCCATAAAAGTGGAATTAGGGGTTAATGGAGGCTTGCTTCCTGCATGTGGTTTACTTATTGACTTGAAATAGGGGAAAACAACCCTATTTTCATATTATCAGCATCCCTGTCCCTAATAATTTGTGTCTCCATCTCAGAGATGTAGTATATTTTATAAAAGAGACATATCCTGCACAGATCTATACCATTTGCATGGTCATAAAAGGTATCTAGGGATTACTGGGGATTGCTTCCCTCATATGGTGGGCCTATATAGACTTGAGTGATGTGTTTAGGCCTGTGCCATTTAAAATTAATTCAGGGGGGATCAATGCATATTAATTTTTATTTGCGCTTAAGCGCAAATGATTTGCGCTTAAGCATAAAAGATTTGCGCTTAAGCGTAAATGATTTGTGCTTAACCGCACATGATTTACGCTTAAGCATAAATATTTGCGCTTAAGCCCAAATGATAGAGGTTATTTGCGCTTAAGCGCAAATATGTGTGTTTAAGCACGAATATTTGCGCTTTAGCATAAATAAATAATAAATGTGATAAGGACCTCCCATATATATGACCATATATATTACTTGAATCGCTCACCACGTTGTTGAAAGAAATAGGTTTGTGCAACCATTGTTTATTTTTTTAACCCTCTCATGGCGGGAGTTTCGCTGGTGCAGCATTAAAGACCATGTGCCAGAGCATTCTCTCATATATGAGAGTCATCCATATGGAGCCTCGCATCATATATAAGAGAATGCACTGGCTTACAAGGACATCTTTGCCAATAAACTAAACATTTCTCAGGTTATTGCATGCACTTTTATTACACAGGGCAAGGTATATTACATTATATTAAGGGTATTTTACTTAAAATATTCTGTGGAAACTACATAAAAGCAATATTGTATGCATCCATGTATAGCCAAATGAAATTAAACTATGGATATTTTATTGTTTATTTCACCAGAGACATGTATTCTGTTGAGATATTGCCTTATATATGTTATAAACATGCAAATAGTGGCTTCATTTGGGCTTGCTTCCATAATTTAGAGAGTCAAACCTGAAGAGATTCCCTTATTTCAAATTTGTAAGATGCCAAGGCAACTGAAATGGTGTATCAAACCTCAAATGGCAGTATTTCTTATCAGATGGACATGTCTACCAATAAATTAAACATTTCTCATGGTCATTGCATGCATTTTAATATACAGGACAAGGTAGAAACATCATTTGATGGAAATATTACTTAAAATAGTCTGTCAAATCTACATAAAAGCCATATTGTATGCATCCCTGTATAGCCAAATGAAATTAAACTATGGATATTTTATTGTTTATTTCATTAGAGACATGCTTTCTGTTGAGATATAGCCTTATATATGTTATAAACATGCAAATAGTGGCTTTATTTGGGCTTGCTTCCATAATTTAGAGAGTCAAACCTGAAGAGATTCCCTTATTTCAAATTTACAAGATGCCAAGCCAGCTGAAATGGTGTATCAAACCTCAAATGACAGTATTTCTTATCAGATGGACATGTCTACCAATAAATTAAACATTTCTCATGGTCACTGCATGCATTATAATATATAGACCAAGGTAGAAAACATCAGTTGATGGATATTTTACTTAAAATAGTCTGTGGAAACTACATAAAAGCAATATTGTATGCATCCCTGTACAGCCAAATGAAATTAAACTATGGATATTTTATTGTGTATTTTATCAGAGACGTGTATTCTGTTGAGATATAGCCTTATACATGTGATTAACATGCAAATTGTGGCTTCATTTGGGCTTTCTTCCATTATTTAGAGAGTCAAATCTGAAGAAATTCCCTTAGTTTTATATTTATGATCCCATAATCCCATGAAATGGTATTTTAAACCTCAAATGTCAGTATTTATTATCAGATGGACATATCAACTAATGAATTAAACATTTCCCATGGTCATTACATGCATTTTAATATACAAGGCTATGTAGAAAACATCATTTGATGGATATTTTACTTAAAATAGTCTGTGGAAACTACATAAAAGCAATATTGTATGCATCCCTCTATAGCCAAATGCAATTGAACTATGGATATGTTATTGTACATTTTATCAGAGACATGTATTCTGTTGAGATATATAGCCTTATACATGTTATTAACATGCACATAGTGGCTTCATTTGGGCTTTCTTCCATAATTTAGAGAGTCAAAGCTGAATAAATTCCCTTAGGTTTCAAATTTAAAAGATGCCAAGCCAGCTGAAATGGTGTATCAAACCTAAAATGTCAGTATTTCTTATCAGATGGACATCTCTACCAATAAATTAAGCATTTCTCATGACCATTGCATGCATTTTAATATATAGGACAAGGCAGAATACATCACTTGATGGATATTTTACTTAAAATACTTTGTGGAAACTACATAAAAGCCACATTGTATGCTTTCCTATATAGCCAAATGAAATTCAACTATGAATAAATTGGATATTTTATTGTTTGTATCATCAGAGATATTAGCATTCTGCTATTATATAGTCTTTTGTGTGTTATAAACATACAATAGGTGCATGGCCTCATTGGGCTTGCTTTCATAATACAAGAGAGTCAACTCTGAATAAATACCATCGGTTTGAAATTGGTAGCATCTTCCATCCTTATATAAGAGGGGTATATACCAGCTTGAAGTACCGGTTTAATTAATAGGTTCAATGCAAGGGGCCACCAGAGAGGTTTGTCTAGTTCGGGATGGTGTGGCAAACCGCCATTTGGATATTTCAAGGGAGCTCTAGGTCTCCTCAATGGCGACCCACTATATTGTGCAAACAAAATTTTATTAAAATTGTATAAAGGTCAGCATGCCCTAAGAGCATTGAGAAATAGATAAAAACACTTACTGACAGATTGCCAATAACAAAATTACATCTGTTGAAACTATTGTTATGTAAACAAAACTGTTACAGTGATTTGTCAACAAATATATAATTCTAGCTGTATTATTAGTTCAAATATTTAACTATGAATAACATTTTCAGAATATTTAATCAACAGGTTGGACCTTTTCCAATGTTATGTAAACAAAACTGTTACAGTGAGTGACTTGTCAACAATTATATAATCCTATAGCTGTAGTATTACATGTAGTTCAAATATTTAAGTATGAATATGAATTTTCAGAATATTTAATCAACAGGTTGGTCTGGTTGGACCTTTTTCAATGTTTACCATAAAATTTTGATCACAATTTTGCTCTCGTTGGACTTTTACAGTTATTCCAATACAGCAGTAATTTCTACATAACAATTAATTCTTGGTTTAGAAATATTTTCTTTAAGTATTTCTTAACTTAGAAAAAAAATCTTGAAACAAGAAATATATATTTAATTTTTGAAGCCATTTTCTTAGTAAGGAAATTGTTTCTTGTTTCAAGACTAAAATCTATCTTATTTGAGAAAACTATCTCTTGTCTGGTGGGAGTTTCTTAAATTTTCTTGATGTAGCAGAATTGGGGGGTATATTTCCCAAAATAAGATTTATTTTCCTGTTTCAGGAAATAGTTTTTCTTGTTTCAAGATATTTTATCTTATTAAGAAATTATTTTTGGCAGTGTGGCAATCAACTAACTCATACATGGTGAATTCCATGTTAAGTGATTTAGCTATGATATGCTATGCTTTAATCTCTAAGACATGAATTCACATGTTACTGGCGAGATGTGCAATATTTACAAAGTGCTTAGTGCGAAATATATACATATACATAAAAGAAGACAGAACACGGAGAAGAAGAAGAAGCAGAAACAGAATAGGAAAAGAAGAAGAGGAAAAGAAGAAGATAAGAAGAAGAATAAGATAGAAGGATATAGAAGAAGATTTGTAGATATATATGGCGGTAGTCTCTCTGTTAACCATAGCATAATCGGACAACGTCGAGTCGTAAGGATAAGGATATTTGTTTCTCGACTATGCATGGCCTGAGCTCAAATTTTAACAATCCGATATGGTGCTCTCATGCCTTGAATAACAGGCATTGGAAAAATAAGACAGACAATACCCGTTTGTTGAGATTGCTTGGATAATTTGAGGGCGAGCTCATGTGATAACATTCAATTGGGATTTCCATGCATATATCCATTACAGCGCCAAAACAATTAATGCATGTACAGCGTTGAAAGAAAAAAGAGTCACCCCGCCCATTTTTAACCCATAATTTACAGAACAGTATATGTTTCTCAGGCCACAGGATGAACAAGTTCCTAACTGTCACAATTTTAGCCTGTACAGGCTTGAATTATCACATTTTGGACTATAAACCATGATTGGGGGAGGGGGCTGGTTCTCGAAAGTTTCGAATAACTAAGGGATTTAGTTGAATGTATCGGCCGGGATTATCTGGACAAGAATGTACAACATAATGTTTTACTTAAATATTCCATAGTTGTAAATTGTGCGTATATAACACAAGAGAGGAAAGGTGACGTAGTTGTGAACTCGTAGCTAGACAACCCTTTTCCCGAATGAAGACACACAGCAACACCACCTTCTGTACCTTCAAATTTAAAGCTGTAATAATATGTTCATAATTATATGAATAGCATAAATTGCTGCATATGAGATTAATCACTCGTAGCAAACAGGCACGACATATATGACTGTCAACTACAATATTTAGAAATCAGGAGTGGCTTCGTGACTTCAGGGGGTAGGGCTCGTGGTGCTGCACCCCCGGTCGAGGAAATATGTAATGGTCAGTCTGGTAGCTTCCGGGATAATATAGCATCCATGTTGGGGATAATGGAAATCCTGGGACCATCACTGGTACACAATCAAGAGAAGACTGACAGTGATTTAAACAGAACGTCCAACATTTGGGTCATCGCGCGAACAATTATTTTAAGCGGCCTGACGACTTCGTCCAGTTAACGGCTCTCTGCGCGTTCAGAGCTTGACTCACTGTGGTCAAACATAGCCGCAATGATTGGATTGTCAGCAGACACATATTACATGATCTGTATGATCCATGTAAAACGCCAAATACACGATATTTACAGAGATTACATGCATGTGTGTATCCACCCTTAGGGTAAATTTTACATGGCCACACCAATAATTGACAAAATTAATCACCTGCGCGCGAGAGGTCAATTTCACCAGTTAGTAGTTATAAGCCATTATCAAACAAACTGCCATCAAGAAATTTCAGGCCAATCATAAACATGTCTTCTTTCATGGATGTCGAAATGAGTAATTCTTGTCTGATATATGTTGCTGTTTTTCACGAGTTATAATTCATTTCGAAAAGTGGATTAGAGCCGGTCGATTTTATACTTGATTTGGTTCTGTCATTTCTTGGAAACAGGGTCATCCAAAACAAAAATAAAATATGCAGAATTATTTTATAGGATGATACCGGCTTGTTGAGATTTCTCTGATAATTTGAGAGCGAGCACATGTGATAACATTAATTCAATTGGGATTGCAAATATTCATTATTGCGCCAAAAAATAATGCAGGTACAGCGTTGAAATTAAAAAGGGTGACACCCCCCCCCCCATTTATATATGTTTCTCAAGCCAAGGTTGAACAAGCTCCTAACTGCCACAGGCTTGAATTATAACATTTTCGACCATAATCCATGATTGGGGGATGGGCTGGTTCTCGAAAGCTTCCAATAACTAAGGGAGTTAATTGAATGTATCAGCCGGGATTATCTGGGCAAGAATTACAATATAATGTTTTACTTAAATATTCCATAGTTGTAAATTTTGGGTATACATGTATAACTGTATAACACAAGAGAGGAAAGGTGACGTAGTTGGGAACTCGTAGCTAGGAAACCCTTTCGCTGAATGAAGACAAACAGCAACACCATGCATTCAAATTTAAAGCTGTATAATATGTTCATATAAGAAATAAACGGCGGTTTCAATGTGGTCATGGGATTTTGACCGCGAGAAAAAATCAGCAAACTGCATGAACCCCGAAGGGGTTCATGCGGAGTTTGCTGATTTTTTATCGCGGTCAAAACCCATGACCATGTTGAATCCGCCGTTAATTATTTATATTTATATACTTAAATTCATTATGAACTAGGATTGTCTGTCTTTCCCACTATTTATTCATCTATTTAAATGAACGCATTAGAGTTCAGTTCAGAAAGTGCGAATCCTCGTTTTTTGGAAAACCAAACATTTTGAGAATCCGTTCTTGAAGAACGGAAAAAAAACGCAATTTCACAGTTTAGTATACACATATGACAAACTGTATTGTTTAGCTAGTAACTAATGCATGTAGACGTGTTGATTTCAAGAATGATAACTGAAACTAACAATTAAGTTTCGGCTGTGAATAAGAAATCGACAACAGGCCGTTCTACCATAATGATATATTTGTGAGGTTCGGGGGATATTTGTAGCGGTAATGAATATGATAAAACGTTATTAATTAGCGGGATTTTTGAACATCAACGCTCAGTAACACAGAGCAGCAACACTGATTATAGACCGAAACAAATTTCTTGCCAAATCCGGACGTACTATATACTCAAGCAGTCGGTAATGTCCGACAATCCCCGGTGATTTCCGGGACCAATGTGTTCATAAACCTATGAACGACATTGGAAGTGACGTCACGTTACGTTCATAGGTTTATGAACGCATTGAATAAGGGGGCGTGTCTACCGTAACGCTATGGGGAAATCGGAAGAGATATCAGGTGTATGTAAATATAATTATATGAATAGCATAAATTGCTGCATATTAGATTAAACACTCGTAGAAAACAGACACGACAGACATGACTACGATATTTATAAAGCAGGGTGTCAGGACTCAGGGTGCTGCATGCACACCCCCCGTCAAGGAAATGTGAAATGGTGAATTTGGTAGCTTCTGTGATAATATAGCTCCCCGTGCATGTTGTGGGTGATAGCCCCATGCGTTGGGGAAGAGGTCATCACTGGTATTAACATCAATAGAAGACTGACAATGATTTAGACAGAACGTCGACCTTTTGAGTTATCGCGCGAATAATTATTTTAAGCGGCCTGACGACTTTGTCCCAGTCAACAGCTCTTCCGCGGTTCAGAGTTTAACTCACTGTGGTCAAACACAGTCGCAATGATTGGGTTGTCAGCGGACACATATTACACGGTGTGTATGATCCATGTAAAACGCCAAATACACGATATTTACAGAGATTACATGCATGTGTGTATCCACCCTTAGCGTTTTATTCGGCTTTGTATAAGTGTACTTCATACTTTTTATTTCATTAGAAAAAACATCTTCTACAATTTATATGAAGTGCTAGCTGACAATGGTCCGAATATTCGGTCGGCGATTTAACACAGAAATAACTAACTTCAGATAAATAACGTTATTTTATGTTGTGTTCGTAGCCCAGTGGTTAGAGCGTCGGACTTGTAATGGTGTTATCGTATGGCGTGAGTTCATGCCCACCAGTGGACTATCGTCTATTGATAAATACACGAAATATTGATATTCCGGCTTCATATGCTCTGAAAATTACAGCTATTTACCTGCTTCTTCAGGCTTCTTTCAAATTTTTCGCACAGAAGTAAAACAAAGCTCTTTATTTCTACCATATCAGGAATGGACTAATAAGGAACGCTCTTCGTTGTTCAATGCCGAATAATTCAATCACATGAATTAGCTTTTCTGTGGCATAACGAAATAGTATAAAACTGTTTGGAGTATTTATCGATCTATGTTGAAACCCGGAACCGGACCGCGAAGTAACAAAAGTAAGCATATTCTGGACATTCAAAACGACAAGTGCCTCTAACCACGAATGTTACCAGGGTTAAAGGATCTAGTATATTCTTCTAAGACTTATGTTTTCAAGTCGTTGTATTTTGTGTCATATTTCCGCCTTGTTGTATTCAGATTTGTGTTCCATTTCAGATCGACCGATTTTACAGAGAAAGTTCCCTAACAGGCGATTATCAGGGATGCAGCGTCAATTCCATGAAGTGAGTTCAAAGTCATAATTACTTCAGAAGGAGACAAGATATCTATTCATTTAGATAATGTCATGAATCTCTACTTTGGCTAACGCCCGTAGAGATCATATTCCACCGGTACAAAACCTATGAACTTTTTTTTATTTTTACAGGGGATTTTTACCTTATAAAGTCGATGAAGTAACGCGGGGAATATATTTCTTATCTGTTCCTTAATAATGTACGTCACATTTAAATAATACAGACCACATTGAAGCACACGGTTAGACCTAATACGCTCGTAAAGCTACAACATCAGCGATCATTTGTTGTTAAATTATAACGCGCAAGGATACCGAATGACGCAAATATTGACGTCACGGCGCAGTGTTGAGAGTAGGATAACATCTTGAGAGTAGAATAACACGTTCGGTCTTCTGGGAGTGGGGGTACGATTTATATTTTGAAGTAAAACGTTGATGAAATGATAATAAAGAGAGGATGTCTACACAGTTTGGTTGATGAAATGATAATAAAGAGAGGATGTCTACACAGTTTGGTTGATGAAATGATAATAAAGAGAGGATGTACACAGTTTGGTTGATGATATGATAATAAAGAGAGGATGTCTACACAGTTTGGTTGATGAAATGATAATAAAGAGAGGATGTCTACACAGTTTGGTTGATATGGAAATTGTCTCATGAGTGCTGACCAAAAAAATATAAATTACCACGAGTGGAAATTCATTTATTTTTGTCATCGCGAATGAGATGTTCTGTTTATTATATGGCCCATGGCTCAACTCGAAAGAAGAGTAAAAAGTGCAAATTTGTATACCCAAGCACAGCCATGGTTTTGAACTTGTGCATATAAAATAGTTCCATTTTCAGGCAGATTGGTTGAGGGATAACGATGCTAAGATAGTATGTTTATCAAAAAAATTTAGTTGATCACATGTTACATTAACTCTAGTTCAATGTGGCAAAGCGATGTGAACTAATCTAGTATCGAATCACCTTTAATTGTAGCGCGGATGGATGCGAGTGAGATATCGATATCTCACTAGACGGCTAACGGGTTTTATCTGATGCAAAAACACTAATATTGATAGCTAGCTGAGCATATAATAACAAGAAAACCATAATCAGAAATGGTAACGCCACCAAGATCATATTATTACACATAAATATAAATTATAACTACACCTTTTACCGCATTCGGGGTAGCACTACAGCTTTTAATGCGACCCAAAAAAACAATTATCTATTTATAAAACGCCCATAGGACCATAGATTTCTTTAATTTGTAGAACAGTATACACCGGTGGCCTTAATAAATTATTTTCAGGCTATCAGTTGGTTGAATACTATTTCCCTTTTTACTAAAGTAAATAAATAAACTAAAGTAAAATAAAGTAAAATAAAATCAAACAAATATAGGACTTACAGATTATTTTTTGGCATATCTTATCACAAAAAACAAAAAATCAACATTATTGACATAAATAACAACTACACCTTTTAACGCATTCGGGGTAGCACTACAGCTTTTAAGGCGACCCAATCTATTTATAAAACCTACATAGGACCACAGAATTCTATAATTTGGCCAACAGTATACACCGGTGGCGTTAATTAGTGGTATTCGTCACATATATGGTTCCGATTGCATAACTCCGGATTAAGATTCTAATTTGGACCGTTGTTGTTTCAGCGGAAAGATAATCAACTTCACCATATTATTCTCTGCTGACGCTGATCCGACGAAAAACGACATTGTGTCCGTCCTAAAAGCGCAATCGGCGGACATACGTGTTGCAAATGATATGTCCTTAAAACTGGACACAGACGACATATCAATAACGATAGAGAAGAAAGGATCGCCGCCAATAAGTCCAGAAAAACCAGCAACCAGAAATCCAATAAATGGTTGGTGCATCATATTTGTTGTATAACACTTACATGACTGCAGATGCATGGAGCTTCCTGAATTTTTGCGAAAACCTTGTGCCAATGCATGCTCTTATATGTGCGAGTCGCGCATAAAAAAGAGAGTGCATTGGCCTAACAATATTTACCGTGATCTTGTAAGCCAGTGCATTCCCTATGGGAGACTCGCATATATAAGATAATACACTAGCAGTTGTTTTTAATGCTGCACCAGCGTAGCTCCCGTCGCGAAAGGTTTAAAAAGGGGCGCTACTATCGGAGCGGAATTCTCTACATTTTACATTGTAGCGACGTAACAAATTAAAAATGCTGATGTATAATATGTATAGCAACATCAAGGCCTAAAAACTAATTGCTTTTAACACATGTCATATTTGTGAATTTTTTGTGAACTATTTATCTTGAATTGTAAATACCACCACCGTCTCTACAACTTCTTCCACTCTAACACTACATCTGCCACCACCACATACTTCTATAGTATGACCAATATGTCTAAATTGTATTGAATCACGGGTGAGACGACATTAAAGGCCCACTTATTGTGACAAATGTGTAATGCTGATAAGCTAGTAACCGGGACTATATATGAGTCAGTCAGACTCGTCCTTTGAATAAATGATGATTAATTTTCTAGTCCCCAGATCATATTATATGCAACATATTCCATAGTATGTACCTTTTGAAAGAGGTAGCCCTAAAACATGTATATCAACGTGAATGGGTACTGTAAAATAAAGCCGGTAATTTATGGGACCATCTCCTTTTATATACTCAACCTAATTTATGCAACAAATGAATGAATTGGATCCATGTATTATTACAAAATATACACTCATGCGATCTATGAACGATGGAAACAACGTGGTAATTATAATGAAAATGAACTTATGACTCTGTTTGTGTTGAATATAATCGGATTTAGGGTACAGGCCCCCTTTAAATTAATTTTTCTTCGTTAATTTCGAAGAAGAAATTGGTCATTGGTCAATTTGGCCACCGACAGCGTGAATAAATCCTGTACAACATTGTAAGGTCATATAGGCAAACTTGTTTCTTATGGAATGTATCCTGATGTGACACTGAACCTGGCCATTGTTTCATCCTCAGATAAAACATCGACGATGTCGCCAATTGTGGTTACGTTGATAGACAGCAGAGATCGTTACAGCAGAAAAGGCAAGTATGCATGATGTGAAAACGGTGAGCTGTCATCGTAAATCATCAAATTGAATATATTCCAGTTTGTGTACAAGAAGGGAACCCCATTGGTGCAAGACAAGCAATACAATAAAAGAAAGATCTAAATTTAACACAGCAATGTTTGGTAATTTTAATGACTTGGTAACAAGTTTTCAAACATATATCGACCTGTGAACATAGTCATGAAGTCAGAAAAAAAAAAATTTAAGCCAAATTATTAAAGATGCAGCAACATACAACATAGTGGAAAGTAAAACAGCAAGTCGTGCAAAATATACTTGAGATATAATAGAGATGTCACGAAATGGAATTAAAAAGGACACAAAAACATTACCATAATTTATACTATGATTCTGTTTTCGCTGAGAAGGTAGTGGAACACTATTACTTTGTTAGTGGAATGCATAATTTGTCAGTGCACTGTAGTGTACGCAACATTGTTTGTCAAAAATGTATCTCTGTGCTATCTATTAACGGGGACCAAGAGTCAAACGGCTCGGTCTTATATTACGATGAAATCTATGTAAAGACATGACACCTAATCCATATGCACGTATAATTGGAGACGACGGCAGCCATGTATGGAACATGGACATATATCGCACACACATGGGCCTGTAACCCGCTCCCCTGCCCGCCCATTTTGCACTGCCTCTATACGCCGATGCTATATACGCGCCTGCTTCACGTTAATGATACTATGAGGTCCTTATTATAGTAGCAATAACGTGAAGCAGGCGCGTATATAGCTCGGCGTATATTGGCAGTGCAAAGGGGTGGATAGCGGAGCGCGTTACACGCCCCTGTGATCACACACATGCAACGTTAGGATACTTTCACACACTCGCAAATTTGCGTTTATCTCACGTTTGTTTGAAACATTGAAAACTGCTGGCCAGCGGCTATGACCATGGCAAGTATTTCTCAGAACATATGAAGGCGGTATATCAATATTGCGTGTATTTAAATACCTATCGCATACCTCCTTCCATATTATGAGACTAAACTAACTAAATAAATAATTGTTTATTGGATAACAAATAAAACATACACATAATATAAATGAATACATGTTATAAATAAGTATTATCCGGGCGATGCCATGGCCTCCCGGGTCGTCTTCCTGGCATCGTCCAGGCCAATAACCACGAATTTTCAAACCCAGCCCGAGTCCCTGCACATAGCCATATAGTCCTCTATGTTTACTATGTTTATATTATAGGATTTGTGTTGGTGAATTTGTTTTTAAGGATGGATCAAGACATAAAATAGAGAATAAGGGATTTTAATGATCAAATGATTTTGAATGGTGCCATGGTTTCTATAAGGGATATATAATTTATATAGGGGTTGTGTAATTATGGGAGAAGTTAGGTGTCTATTTATTTTATTTTGCAGTCGGAGCAAACATAGTTATCACATTTAGGTTTCAGACACTACATGGTTTGGAAATGGTTTATTAGTCTACGTTTGACATGGAAGTTGGTATGAGCTCGTGTGTCCAGTCATAAATGAAGAGGGCTGTTCGAAACACGATTTGGAAGTTCGGAATGAGCCATATCCGTTTAACCTTAAACTGTCATTTCAGTGCAGCAATGCATTTATTGGAACAACTTTTTGACTAAATGTGATTTCTCATGAGTTGATCCACCAGCGGTATACATGTAGCAAGCTGCAAACCAAAGTTCAGTACCTCGCTACGCTATGTCTGACTACAGTAAATTACTGTCTGCATGTGTCTTTTCTTAATTAAATCTAAAACAAAATTATTGAAGTGTTTTGTCATGTTACAATTCTTGATCGAGACAATTTTCAAATGAACATAAACAGTTTAGTTTCTCAGAATAATGCAGAATGAATTGTAACCTATAAATTATTAGTAGGTTGGCAGCGGTAAGTCATGCGTATGGGACTGAACCCTACATGGAGCTTGTACATGTAATTGTCATTGTGCCGTTTTCATTTCCGTTCCAGAATATCCCGAAAATCCATGCAAGGAACCAGACTCAGCCGTGTTGCTTCATGCGCATCCAAAAGATTGTATGTTATATATAGAATGCATCAACAAAATTCCAACCAATCGGCGATGTCCACCGGGGACGGTTTTCTACCCGGCGAAACAACAATGTGACACGTTGCCAGGGCAATTGGATTGCCCGGATATGACTCCTTGCCAACTCAAACCTAACGGATATTTCGCGCACCCATATAACTGTTCCTTGTTCATATTCTGTGATAATGGAGACGAGGTTATTGGTAAATGTCAAAATGCGTTAGTATGGGACCCGGACATACACTCATGCACATCAAGTAACCAGGTTCTAGTATCACCTTGCCGAACGCCACCCTCTGTCATAGAAGAGCTTAAGGGACTTATCAGAGTTAACAGAGAATCGGGGCTTTCGAAACTACGGAGGATTATCAGAGAAAATAAATGAATTTTCGAGAGACGGGTTGTCAGATCAAATTCCAAACCTTGATGTCCGTTTTAATGTCCCTGTGCACTGGGTTATAATATGCCTCGACTAAAATGCCAATATAAAAAAAATTGCTTGATTTACATCACCTCCCGACCCTACTTTTAGTCCCCTCCTCAATTTTGTTTTATTTGGATATATTTTATGTCAACT
Source organism: Siphonodentalium dalli (assembly GCA_032622095.1). NCBI lineage: Eukaryota > Metazoa > Mollusca > Scaphopoda > Gadilida > Siphonodentaliidae > Siphonodentalium > Siphonodentalium dalli. The sequence continues at coordinate 154,841,862 of CP136062.1, forward strand.
TTTTTCTCGTACCTTAATGTGAACTTACATTTCAATGACACATTAATCAGTCTATTTTGATTAAATTGGACAATCTAAATCAAATTGTATTATATAAGATAGGATACTGCTTCAATGTCTAGAACTGTTCATGACCATTTATGTTACTAAGAATGAAAAAAAGTTTAATCTATAAATTTATTTATATTGGACAACGCGACTGTACTTGTCGGAACTGAAATCAAACATAGTAATGTATCGCTCGTGTCCGGTTCCAGTGATCACTTAAGTATTGTGAGGGATCGATTAAGTATTGTGAGGGATTGATTAAGTATTGTGAGGGATCGATTAAGTATTGTGATGCAAATGGTCAAAAACTGATGCCTTGTTATACTTTTGTGGTTAAAGCACGGGATATATCATTTCAAAACCTGGATGGGTTAATTGTGCTAAATAAATGGACTAAGTGTAACCTCTAATTCCAAGATGGCTGTCGCCATAAGCAAAAACTCCAGCATACATTCTTAATTATGTTTGCATGCGTCTTGACCAGATCTATCATTCGATAAGGGGTACAACTCCAAGCCGTCTCGACCTACAGCGCTGGCGATAAAGGTTCTAATCCACATGTTTCCATTGTGGACTTTGTAACTCGAAATCGTTATTTGGTGGTGTCGCCAGTTACTCGCCGATGGCCGGTTGTTTGCCGCACATGGTCGACGAGTTTATCAGCCATTAAAATCACTGTTAGATTAGCCGTAATTGTAAGTCCCCCCCCACTACTAAAACTGGCAATATTGTGATATGGCCTTAGTTTCTAAAAGCTACATTAAAATCCAAATCAATCAATCAGTCTACCGAAAATATCTGCGATATGTCACAAACCATCCGATTCACATTAATTTATGGTTTATTTTAGTTCAGGAGGCGCGACAAGTGTTCAGGAAGTTCAGAGTCAACATTCTGGGGTTGTTTAGCGAATTTCGTTGTGTAGGCTGTGGCTGATTTACATGCAGTTTTTCCTCCATTCGGTTATCTTTTCATATTTTCTACTTCCGGCTGGATAAAACATTGGAAGAGTCTTAAAAATCCCCCCAAACTCAGTAGTTAAATTTAAGAAAACTACACTGGCTTGCTTCTGCCAAAAAAGTATACAATAATTAGTTTGCCCCGCATTATAATATCAACAAAGAACGTACGGCTCTCTTCTGTTCGGAAATGTGAAAATTAATGATACATTCGGCAAGTAACGTTATGTATATCAGGGATGTAAGAACTTCCTCAGCATAATCATTTGAAAAATTCCAACTCAAGGAGATGTTTCTTCGTAATAACGAACTCAAAATCGAACTCCGGATAAAGTTCGAACTTGAATGGAATTGCATGGAGCTCACACAAAAACGCTTCCAGTAAAATCTAAACCATTTGGTCTAAATAGAAACAAAGTTTGAGTGCAGAACGGGCGGGATCACCATGCAGTCTTCAGACAAGCAAAGATACATAACTCCAGAAGAAGTCGTCACAGTATACTGCTTATCGTACTTGGAATTGACACACCGGATTTAGACCAAATCCGATGACGTTTGAAGTGATTGCGGTTAAATAATGGCACCAGACTCCTATAGCCATAGTTTAACCCTTCCACGATGACTGGAGCTTCCTGGAATTTTGCGCAAAGCCATGTGCCAATGCATTCTCACATATGTAAAAGAATACATTGGCCTAACATTTTTTTACATTGACCTTGTATGCCAGTGCATTCTCATATATATAAGAAATCTTTAATGCTGCACCAGCGCAGCTCCCGTCATGAAAGGGTTAATGAGGCACGATCCGGTTTGATACAATAAACCACCTTCTGTGTACATTGTCTGTACCAGTAAATAATTCGATCGAAGCCATACCAGGAGCCCATTAATAAGATGTTTTAATGGCCAGATATCGCCTTTCAAAAGAGGAAATTGCTACACTTTTCGGATTTGTGTAGGCCTTGCAAAACTTCATATGACCGCCTATTATAAAGAGCGTGGGTGCTCCCGTCGCTCAAAAGAGGTGGACGATAAACAGTGTTAGCAATTGTGATATTTCGTACACGTTTACAGCGTAAGACAAGAAAACCATAGTCAGAAATGGTAACGCCACCAAGATCGTATTATTAGCCATAAATATAAATCATAATATAAAATATATTGGTTACATGAATGGACCGCCTCAGAATTCCGTTAAGATAAGTAATTCTTCAAATTATTACAATGAACTACGGCTTATAAATTACTGCAGGTTTCTCATTCGCCACACCAGAATGCTTCTAAATGCGGATCAAAGCTAAGAGTGCGTGGCACAGCCATTGTTCATAGACATTTTACAGATAGCGAGAATGATGCATGCTGGGAACGAAAGCATCCACAGCAAAGCCATGTGCTTACGGAGGCATGCGTTTATTATAGGGGATTTATGGTACGTGGGCCTATAAAACTAATTATAACTTTGTTATCTGTCATAGTTTATGCGTGAAATTTTAAACATATATACCTGGACATCTACCCCTTCCAGAATGTTGAAAAACATTTTCAGTTGCTCATCGTATTTTTATAGACGAAATAGTCCGAAATTCCAGAAAATTGCGCTAACTGCTCAATGTTTTAATGTGTTACAAAACGTCTGATAAAAATAGTTCTATCGGGAATATTCACACCATTTTTTTTCAGAGAACATAGTGTAAATATAGTCCTATCGGGATATCGTAAAGGAGATTAATTAAACCCCTCAGACTGCCGAAACTGACGACATTAAATTCGCTTTTTCGTGTCCCACGGAAATGAAACTTGTCTGTCCATTGATCACGTTATTTATTTGACATAGTATTTTTTTCTTCTGTTGTATTTGAACACTTGTTGCACGCGCAGGCTGCACGATCATAATAACTTCAACCGATAAGCGCCGACTGATACCCGCGCAACAGTTTGTCTCAAATAAATTGTTATCAAAACGCAGGTTTATGGCCGCGGACATAAGCCGATTAAGTGTAATGTAATTTATCCATGAACTTGACTGAAAAATTGTGATTCTATCACCATTAGCCACGAAAATGGGACCTCTAAACAGGCAAGTTTGATTTTCGGGGGACACGAACAAGCGAATTTATTGTCGGCAGTTTCGGCAGTCTGAGGGTTAATTAATCCCGAATTAAACGGAACTACTTTACGATAGTCCGATAGGACTATGTTTACTCTATGCATGTTCTCTGAAAAAATAGTGTGAATATTCCAGATAGAACTCTTTTTATCAGACGTTGTGTAACACCTTAAAACATTGAGCGGTTATAGCGCAAACCGAAATGTGTTGTCTTGCAAGATATCCCACCGCTTTAGCTAAATTTACCTTCCTACAATATCCATAAAGAGGATCATATATTATATACCCACGGTTTTAATTATAGAATATAAAATATATTGGTTTCGCGAATGACCAACTCAGAATTCCGTTAAAATAACAATAACAACCACCACCTATAACGAACCGTTTTACTGGACTTGGCCTACTGGTCGCGTAGTTCCGACTTTTAAATAAACGGAATTTCCAACTCTATAAATAAAAGCCCCACAATGCATTCGCCCTGTCCACCACGCAATATCAAAATCTCAGCAGCTAGATACACCACAGGTGGCGTAATAAATGCTCTTTATTATTTCCATATCAGGAATACAGTAACAAACAAGACAGCAGTAAAATAAATGGGGACAAAAAGTTAGTGTAATCATGTATGAAATTTCCAACTGTTAAAATTCTTTATAACAGTTGTGACTCCCACCCCCTCAAAATACCTTCATCATTCGATCCCCGTCCCCATCATAATGGGGACAATAATTACTAGTTGGGATACAAGGCAATGGTAACCATGTATTTTAACCTTTATGTTGTAGTGTAATAATGTATGAAATTTCCAACTACATGTGCATTAACTTTTTTTTACAAAAGTTGTGAATCATACACACTCAAAATCTAACTTCCACCCCCACCCCACTACACTGTCCCTTCCACTTAAAAACATTCTGGAGATCAAGTTGGCCACAGGTGTTCATTTATTATACCCCACGTGTCTTGGACTGTTGCCAAATTCACAGTGCTCCATTAGAGGGCCTGCTTGGACTGTTGCCAAATTCACAATGTTAACTGCAGAGAGGTTGTATGTTATTGGAGACGTTCTAATATGACAATAGGCTGGCCTAATTAACGAACCATGCACAGCTAAATACACACAAGCAACTTTTAATCTTCAAATAGATACAATTGTCGGCCTCCAAAATTCAATATAATTTCTTATATACAAACAAACATTGAACTCATACCATTGTTTCACTTAACCAAAATAGCGAATTTCCCCAAAAGAACGCATATAGACTGCGCATGCGCAATTATATTAAAATACCCACAATACACTTCACGAGGCTCTCAATGGGTTATAATATTTGTTTTCCAAATTTGTTTTATCTTCAACTAAAAACAAATAGTCTATCGAAATGAAATTCGCCATTTTTCTTCAAACAATTTTATTCTTTACAAAATACAAATTATCGGGTTAACATAAAACCATTCAAAAATTGAAACAAACTTAAATAATAAATAAATTAAACAATAAACTCTTACCATAATTACAGAAAATAAAAGATGGCCGTTACTACAAAAAAAACAGACATGCGCACTCCAATTAAAATTACCCATAATTCAGTTCACTACACCAGGGGCTCCCAACAGGTTATACAATATTTTCAGGCTATCAGATTATTTATATTTTCGACTTTAAGTTTACAATTTGAGCCTGTCCTCACTCTATCGATACGATTTATCATAAACATATTATACACCAGTGGCGTTAACTTTACAACTTCGGCATCTACGTGATTATATCGGTACGATTCAGTAAGGTACAAACAATCTCCATAAAATACGCACAATTCAGTTCACTACATGCAGGGGCTCCCAATAGGTTATTCCCATTTATTATGGGCTCCCAATAGGTTATACAATATTTTCAGGCTATCAGATTATTTATATTTTCAACAACATATTATTACACCGGTGACTTTAAGTTTACAATTTGAGCCTGTCCTGACTCTATCGATAGGATTTATCATATTTTCATAAACGTATTATACACCGCTGACGTTAACTTTACAATTTCGGCATCTACGTGATTATATCGGTACGATTGAGTAAGGTACAAACAATCTCCAAGAATATATTCGCCCTGTACTCCATGCGACATAAAAAAAACAAATGCTAGTAACACCACACTAGGTGGCGTAATGATGAGAAGTTTTGTGTATTTCGGCTAGATTGTGTCATGCGAATGACGTAGTCCGGGAGTTGATAGAGAACCCCTGAACCACAATGACTTAACTTCACCTAACTCATTTTATTCCTTATTATGTCCGTCAACTGTTAAGCAATGTTAACACGAAACAAAGTGGCCGTGTAGATACCAGACAAGATGGCGTCCACCATGGCCGCCGTTTTTCGGACGAGGCACTAAGTCAGTTTGATGCAAATTATAGCCAGAAAATCTCGCAAATGTATATATATTTTTTAAGCCTGAAGTTTAGTAAAATAGTAGATATTTCAGATATATCCCGAACATTAGTCTCTGCTGTTCCGAAAAGGTAGCAAACTTTGACTAATTTGGTTACTAAACATATTCTCATATTCTCACCTTTATGGCGTGTTTCCGATTCTCAATAATAACACAATTTATGATGCATACGAAGTCAACTCCTTCTCGTGATCATCACATTCCATACTATAATAGAGAGAAAGTATGAAATTCCCTGTCGCTAACCATTGGAATTATTTCCCCTGAAATGTTTGTATTGGTTGCCACAAACGCTGTTGCCTATTTTTATGCGTTGATGCTTAACAACAACAGTTAACTAATTGGTGAGGTACTATAATACAAGTCATTTAATAACGTTTTTTCTTGGCAGTTTGTACGATAAGCGAGTCTGGTTTGCAACTTCCATATATGGTGATGCCTGTAGTTTTAGTGGAATTCCCGAACACAAGTCATTACAAATATAAACAAACATATTTTAACTTTTGACCAACATGATGTTCTATAACATATCTATCTGCATGACTAAAACATGATTACCGATTCGTAAATAAGTATATGTATGTATCCGCACGTCAGCTATCACAAGTTACCTTATTTGTTGTTGCTGGCGTTATTTTTCATTGTGTTATATTCCGAAATTAGTTAGCGATAGCACTGATCGCCATGCAAAGTCTCTTCGAGATGCCGCTCGCGCATTTTTGGAAGAAAACAATTGGATTTTTTGCTAGGCCGCCAAATATTCGATGTGGTGAAAAACAACAGATTTCAAAAACCAAAGGCTGATAACTCTGATCTTTGATGGGTGTGTTCCGCGACTCAAATGAAATTTGTTTTTACCCCGAAGCCGACGAAATAGTAATTTAGGGGCGTTAAATCTTTACGCATAATTTCAGACTTAAAATGGCCACTGGATTTTAATTTCCACGTTCCTGTTGTCAGAGAGGTTCTGTTTGCACCCCTTGCCATGTAATTTTCACCTGGTACCCTAGGCTTTCCAAGTAACGGAAACTGACATGGCTCATTCGAGCTCTGAAATTTGTCTGCGTAATTTGGAAAGAGGTATTAGAGAGGTTGACCGATGCGTGAAATATTGATATACCGGCTTCCTATTATCTTCCCATAGCCACAGCCATTTTCCAGCCGTTTTCAATTTTTCGCACAGAAGTGAAACAAACGCTCTTTATTTATACCATATCAGGAATATACTAATACGGAACGCTCTTTTCTGTTCCATGCCGTGGATGTGGCTGTTGTTTGTTTGGGACCCAAACACAATGTTCAATGTTGTATTTTGTATTACTTCAATGTGTCTTTCTGTGACATATGATGTTCGTTAAATGGTAGTTTATATATTTATCGACCTATTTCAATACCGGCCAAAATTCAAAAGCGAATATCTTTAGGTGTATCATTTTGGAGCGCAAATCGTCATTTGGCTTTAACGCTAAATATATATGGGTTCAACTATAAAAACTGTTCTAGTCTGAATTTTCCAACTGATGTTGTGAAGGGCATGGCATTTATAATTCCCCGACCCATACCTCCGTGTCATCAAGTCCCTGTCTGCTCTACATCCATCAGTTGAACAGGGAACATTGATCGTTTGCTTCAACTGAATCCAACATTTGCCACACTCGCTGTTAAATTCCCAGGAACAACATTGATTGTTGAAAGTAGTTGTTTACTAAAAGCTTTTGTCCCAAGATCGCGTGGCCTCATGTAATATTAATTTATTTTCACTGAAATTACGCCCTATGAATCGTAACGGGAAAATCGCATACCTTTGTTCGTTGATTGGCCGCCAGAATAGAGTATATATTGACAAAACATTTGAACGGATGCTGTATCACCATTGTGTACCTATTAATTTCTCACTCGTGTCTAATCCGACATTACTTCGACGTAACCCAGCTAGAGTAGTGAAATCGGTTGGGACAATGGTGTTTTACGTCGTAGCCCCTGGTCAAGTGGTCCTGTTAATGTGCCATGATGCTGCTGAGTCCTGATATTGTTATGATGATGTTAGGGCAAACTAATTCTGTTAAGAAAAAGTACCGTTATTTTCTTCTAAAGTTGTCATTTTCGAGGTGTTCAGATAATCTTAACATATCCAAGCAAAGCCATTATATGTATCAAACATTCAAAAACTGGTTGTATTAGTTGTTTTGAGACACCAGCGCAGCCATTCTTAATTTTTTCAAAAAAATATCTATGTTGCTCTGCCTTTTTGTCACATTGCTCGGATTAGCCAAACAACGCGAAAATGACAACTTTAGAAACACATAACAGCATTTCTTCGTACCGTCATCAGTTTGCCATTCCAGCATCATAGCAATTCAGCAGGACCACCAGCAATCATAGCACTTTAGCAGGACCACTTGACCTGGTTGGTATATATGTTTCTCTATGTCGGGGTTTAGTATTGTTGACCCGTTCACCTAAAATCCACAACAACTGTAATAAAATGTCACAATTGTGACAGTAAACATCTATATCTATATTTGCGAATGTCTGTCTGTCTGTCTGTGTTCTATAGAAATTCACAGGGGACTATCTGGATGATACCAAAGGGGTCTACTAGGGGTAACTTTTTACGAAAAAAATAATGGTGGGGTTAGAATTTTCTAAAGTGACGCCGTTGTTGTCAGGGTCAGAAATTGGGGAGGGGCAGATTTTTTTTTTGTCGCCGATTACCACGAAACTTACATATAATCATCCCCATGATATGAAGAATCTAATGGTGTGGTTTAAATATGTCAAAAGTGGCGTCGTTCGAGTCAGGGATGCACGGACGGGAGAGGGGCACCAAAATTGATAAAACTAATTTTAGCGCCGATTTTCACCAAATTGATATATATTCTTCTTCATGATACAGGGAATCTAATTGTGCGATGACAGATGGAGGGGGGGGGGGGGGGGGGTGGGCACTAAATTTGATAAGAATGGGTTTAGTCTCCGATTGCCACCACACTTATACAAAAACATTCCAATGGTATGAGGAGTCTAATGGTGTGGCTTAAATATGCCAAATATGGCCTCATTCGAGTCAGGGGTGCACTGAAAGGGAGAGGGGCACCAAAATCTATACACAATATTTTAGCGCCAATTTCCACCAAATTGATACACGTTCTTATCCATGATACGAGGAATCTAATCGTGTGATTTAAAGACGCCATATTGGTGCTGCTTGGGTGAGAGATGGGGAGGGGGAGGGGTGTTTACCAAATTTGACAAAAATTGTTTAGTCGCCGCCTAGCACCAAACTTATATTCATCTCCATGATATCAGGAGTGTAATTGTGTGGTTTAAGGATGTCACAAGTGGGGCCATTCGAGTCAGTGGTGTATAGAGGCGAGTGGGGGACACACAAAAATTATAACAATATGTTTAGCGCCGATTTCCACCAGATTGATACATATTCTTCTCCGTGATACGAGGAATCTTATCGTGTGGTTTAGATACACCAAATTGGTGCACTCTGGGTGAGAGATATGGGGACCTTAAATTTGATACGAATTTGTATACTCGCCAATTTTCACCAATTTTATTTTTATGCATCTCTAATCTCTAATGAGTCTAAGTGTGTGGTTTAACGGTGACAAAAGTGGCGCCGATTGAGTCCGAAATAGGGACGGGAGGGTCACCAAAACTGATAAAAAATATTTTTAGTACGAAATACCATCAAATTCAGACACGTTCTTCTCAAATGAACCGAGAAATCAAATCGTGCTGTCTGTCTTTCTGTCTCTGTATGCGTTCTATATATAACTTCACGGGGTACAATCCAGATAGCACCAAGGCGTTCTAAAAGGGGTAAATTTTTACGAGGAAGATAATGGCGCGGTTAAAATTTTCTAAAGTGACGCTGTTGGTGTCAGAGGAAGAAAAGGGGGAGTTCGGCAAAATTAAAAAAATACGGTGAAATAGTTTTGTCGCCGATTTCCACCAAACGCATACATAATCACCTCTGCGATATGGCGCTGTTCGAGTCAGCGTTGCAGGGGGCATCAACAATTGATTTAATAAACTATTTTTAGCGCAGATTTCCACCAAATTGATATATTATTCTTCTCTATGATACGAGGAATATAATCGTGTGATTTAAAGTAGCCAAATTGCTGCCGTTTGGGTGAGAGATGGGGGGGGGGGGGGTCATAACTATTCTAATAATTTGTTTAGTTGCTGATTATCACCAAACCTATATATACTCATCTCGAGTATATCATGCTTCCATGAGTCTAATGGACGTGGTTAAATATGTCTAAAGTGGCGCCGTTAAAGTCATGCATGAGGATGGCAGTTGCACCAAAGCTGATACAAATATATTTAGCACTAATTTTCACCAAATTCATACACGTTCTTCTCTAATGATACGATGAATTAAATCACATTTGATGTCGCTTGGGTCACGGATGGCGAGAGGTAAGATTGCTATTCGCCGATATCAACCTATAAGTTATATATAGTCACCAGGCCTTCGCCATATCATTTTAAGGAGTTTTGGGCGTTCAAAGTTCACAATCTCGACAAATGGTGAACCATTTAAGTCACTTGAAAAACTGTCATATTTATATGGGGATAGCAATCAGGGCATTCACATAATGAGCTAGCAAAAGAGATACATAGAAGAAGTATTAAAAGTGTATTTATCATTCTATTTAAGAGATACATATATTCTTGCAAACTGAGAGACCTCGAACCGTCAGAGGATTGCATATATATTATAACTCAATTGAGTCTGTTCAATTCAATATAGTTTCCACAAAAAGGTTACAATTTGTCAAGAGATATGGAAATGTATCGAAATCCTGTTCAAAAATAGTAGTTAGTGTTTTCTTCTGATATAAAAGAAAATGCAGTCAGTAGCACATGACTTTTCAGGATCGTCCAATACTGACATCTGACAAGGGTATATCTGCCCGATACAGCAGAATTTTAGAACAGACTCATCGACTGACTTAAGCAACTCAAAATCTCGCTCTGTGTCTGGCACATGTAGCTGATATACTTTCGCAGCAACATTTCTTTTAAACTGAGAATATTTAGCCAATATATAACACCCTGAACAGAGGAGCACCTGGAAAGTTCTTTAAAACATCTGTATCTTCATGGAGATATGATAGCCAGGTGTCCTCAATATATTAGTCCAACCCACTAGATTGATTGATACATCTCTATATGTAAAACCCAATTGTCGTCTTTTATTTTTGCGAACTAATGTGTTTATGATGATCATGTATCATATTATAACGTCTGAAGTATACACCGTTGTAAATAAATATGGAACGGATTAATCACGATAAACAAAATGAAAATCGACAAGATGAGCCACTATACTTATATTCCATGACTGTGTAAGAATAATGTTTTGTGATGCTATTTGAATATACAATTTATGAGAATACGTATAACACTTTGAGCAAGAGTATTCTATATTCCCAACAAATATTCACAGCATGCAGAGGGTTTCACATCACTTTAACCTGGGCAACGCCGGGTAACCCTGCTAGTTCCATATAAAATACTATATTTGTTCACAACTCCACAACTGAATATAGTAGTGTATTGTATCACAATTTTTACATAGATACGAACTCATTTGACTTCGAGAAGTGACGTTGTGAATGGAATGAAGAGAATTCTTACAATATAATTTATTTTCATTTATTGAGCCTCATTTAAACAATTGAAATATTTTGCTCATAGCAATAACATATAATTTCAAAACCTGAAAAATGACGAGTCTAGAGACTAGATGTATATATGAGGTTCTTTGGGTGACATCTAGATGCGAGCTGTCCATTTTTTCTCTCTCCGAAATTCGTTATAAACATAGCCGCCTGCAGCCATCTTGGATTTCACATTCGAATCCACCGGCATACGCTGCAACCCACATTTATTGGAGGAATGTTTGAAATGAAAATAATTTCACTTACACAATACAATCCCTTTACTAAAACTTTTTGGCATACATAGTGGGGGGGATAGTTGCAAAATCGTTCACTTTGTGATAGAAGCGCCAAACTTTCAGAGTTTGTTAAGTAGTTGGTGAGTATCACTAAACTGGCTGGTTCCAGATTTTGGAGGTCACCTTGACCTTCAATTTGACCTTGACCTTTTTGAAAATCTCAGTTTTTGGGTTGGGTGGTTTATGCCATCCTCTTCTTGTGAAAATCGCATCTTCTCACAGTTTTCTCAATACAGTTATAGTTGGGAGGTGACTACGGTTCATTTGGGCCAAAACATATCTAAATTTTCATAAGATGGCCGCCAATATGGCCGCCGGAAGTTGAAAATGTGACAATTTTTCACAAATATCTTCTAGTTCAATTCATGCTGTTTGGAACTGGTTGAGTAATGCAACTTTATTTTGTGTTTTGTATATTAACCGATCATTGGAGCAATTCAATATGCAATTATTGTGGTCCTAGCCCCTTCCGATCCCTCAAAACTTCGATTTTACAGGATGCGGTATAAAATTTCACAAAAAATCACAATTGGGAATCTAGTCATATTTCAACAAGAAATGAACATAACTTTGTAATGTAAGTGAGGCATATCATTACCTATGAATATTCCAAATCACTGGAACCAAAATTCTTACTTTGGCTCAAAATGGCTGCCAATATGGCCGCCAAAATATGGAAAATGGTAAATATTACACCAGCGTCTCCTGCAATCATTTGCAAGTTGTGGTTGATGTATAAAATTGGCAATTATGCATTCTATACATTGAATACTAACATGTCTGATGCACCATGGTTAATTGTTACTATTGTCACCACTGACATCGTCAAAAATATTGGACTTTTCTCTCAAAAACTTGACATAAATATTGGCAAAAATTCACTTTTCAGGTTTGGACCATTTTTTCAGGTAAAATGTAACTATCTTTGGATTGAAAGGTTTTTATTGTTTTGGTCTATCTTAAATGTGTCTCACTACGGTGTTTATAGACCAAATTGCTCAAGATGGCTTCCAAAATGGCAACCAAATTTGTAAAATGTTAATTTTTTACATATATCCCGAACATTCTCTGCATTATCCGAAAATGTAGCAAAATGTGACTCACTTGGTTATTATACGTGTTAGTTAATTAACTGACAACTAAATGTTCTATTCTGGTTGTCCCACTTCCGTATGGGGCAAAATAAATTCATTTTAAAGTATGTAATTTTGCCGAGCACCTCTTTTGTGATTTTGGCCATAGTTATTGAAAGGAAATGGGCAGAACTTTGAGACAGAATTGAGATGGACCATAATATTTGGCTATTCTGGTCCATTATGCTAAGAAAATGTCAACTGAATACAGTGTGGATGCCAAGATCGTAGCCAGGGAGTTACTCTATGATCATACGTGAGGTGAATAGGTATACAGTGAGTTATTGTATGTCATGACTTATGTGAATAGGTATACAATGAGTGACTATATGGTTATGAGTGGGTTGTCCATTGTAAGATATATGTATACAAGGAGATGTCATGGTCAGGTGTGAGGTGAATCGGTATGCATGGAGTGACTGTATAGTGTATGATTGTGTATATCCAGGTGTGCCTGTATGGGCATTGGTGTGGTGTATGGATATAGCTACATGGTCATCTATGTGTTGATTATGAATATATGGAGTGACTCTAAGGGCATGGGTGTGATGTACATGTGTTGTCTGTATGATCATAAATGGGTGTTTTGGTAAATAGTGTGTGATTTGATGGTTACGGGTAATGTGTATAGGTATACATGGAATGACTGTACGGACATGATTGAATATGATTACCTGGAGTAAGCTTGGTGGACATTGTCGAGTGTGTGAGTATATAGGGAGCGTCTTTGTGGTAACGGGTGGGATGCATATTTATATATCTTATGGATGTATTATCATTGGTTGGTGTATAGGGATTAGCTCTATTATCATAGATGGCATGTATGATTATACAGTGAATTGCTGAATTGTCATGTGTGAGGTGTATATGCAAGTATGGATTGTTTGGGTGGTTGTGTGTATATCTGGAAGGGCTGAATGGCCATTAGTGAGGTTTACTTGTATGCTTGGAGTGAATCTATGGTCTAGGGTGGGCTGTATATGTATATTGAGTGGTTATATGACTATGTGTGTCGATATAGGTATACAGGTAGTGAATGTATGGTCAATGGTGAGATGAGTACATGTATGTATACAAGTAGTGACAGTATGGTCATAAATATAATGGACATCTATACAGGGGGTGACTATTAAAATGGTCATGTGTCAGGCGTATGAGTATACCTGGTGTTCCTGTTTGGTGACTCGTGGCGGTATGGTCATGTGTAGGTTATATCAGTATACACATGTGTTGCTTTTTGTCATGGGCAAGGGATATGTGTATATAGCAAGTGGCTATATGGTAATGGATAAAGTGCATATGCATACATGGAGTGACTATACTGACATGGCTGGGATGTATTAGTATATATTGAGTGACTATGCGGCTATGGTGTGACAAATAGGGATACAGGGAGTGACATGGCCAATGTTGAGGTGGATATGTATGCAAGGATTGACCATGGTCGTGTATGAATGTTTTGAATAGGTACACACGATGTGACTATATGGCCATAGGTCAGGTACCATTGGTGAAGGTATGTGTATGAAGCGAATGGCTATATGGCCATTGGTGAGGTGCATATGTATACCCAGAGTGACTTTATGGTCATTGTTGATGTATATATTGATTGTCTATTTGACCACGTGTTTGGAGAATATGTATACAGGGGATGACCTTATGGCCAATGATGAACTGAATGGGTATACAAGGAATGACTATATAGTTATCGGTCATGTTTAGAAGTATCCCCGGTGTGCCTGTATCGTGACGCATGGCTGTAAGGTCACCCGTGGTCATGGGTCAGGTGTACATTTATACAGTGGGTCACTATATTGTTATGTCTGTGGTGTTTATGTATATAAGTAATGACTGTGTGGTAATAGGTGGCCATCGTTTTCCGTGTTTAACGCCCCCCCCCATGTTTTTAAACACCATCAAGATAGAGAACTCTCTGACATGACCTCTCCATTGATTAACATATCCTTGAGTTATTGTGTCACCCAATGTACACATGTACAACTCACCCATTACCTCAGTCACTCCATATTTACATAAACACAACACAAATGACAACATAGTCACCCACTTTATACACGTACACCTGATCATACAGCCATACTTGGTTATACCCATACATACCACAAACGACGATACAGCCACGAGTCACCATGTATGAACACCAGGTATACACATACACCCGACACATGGCCATATAGTCACTCTATGTATACATAATCACTGCATTCACGATCATACGGTCACGCGTTGTATACCTATTCACCTCACCGTGGACTATACAGCCACTACATGTATACTTATTCGCATATCCATTACCATAGAGTAAATCCAGTTATACATATGCACATCACCAATTGTGAGCCCTTCCAGATATACCAATACCCGCACATACAACATCTCATAAGTTCCACACTTGCCATACTCATGATCATGCATCTACTACCCATACACCATCAATGATAACACATCCACAACATATATAAATATACAACCCACCGTTGCCAACAGGGCACTCCCCATATACCCACACATCATCCATGACCATACAATAACTCGCGGTATACCTATTATCCTCATCTACGATCATAGAGTAACTCCCTGGCTGTCATCTTGGCTTCCACCCTGTATCCAGTTGATAAATTTTTATCATAATGGGCCAGACTATACCCACATCTCATGGTTCATCTCAGTTCCGTCTCAAAGTTCTGCCCATTTCCTTTCAATAATATGGCCATAATCACAAAAGAGGTTATCCGCAAAATTCCATACTGCAACTTTAAAATGAATTTGTCATGCCCCATACGGAACTAGGATAAACATAATAGAACATAGTTGTCAGTTAATTAACTAACAGGTATAATAACCAAGTGAGTCACAATTTGCTACCTTTTCGGATAACGCAGAGAATAATTTTCTGGATATGTGTAAAAAATTTACTTTTTACAAATTTGGTTGCCATTTTGGAACCCATCTTGAGCAATTTAGTCTATAAACACCATAGTGTGACACATTTAAGATAGGTCAAAACAATAAACACATTTGATACCAAAGGTAGTTGCATTTTATTTGAAAAAATGGTCGAACCTTGAAAAGTGATTTTTTGCCGATATATATGTCAAGTTTGTGAGAGAAAAATCCAATATACCTGGTGATGTCAGTGGTGACAATAGTAACAATGACACATGGTGTATCAGACAAGTTAGTATTCAATGTATAGAATACAGATTAGCCAATGTTATACATCAACCACAACTTGTAAGCAATTGCATGACACCCTGGTGCAATATTTACAATTTTCCATATTTTGGCGGCCATTTTGAGCCAAGGTAAGATTTTTGGTTCCAGAGAATTGGAATATTTATAGGTAATGATATGCCTCACTTGCATTACAATTTTCTTTTCATTTCTAGTTGAAATATGACTAGAATCCCAATTGTGATATTTTTGTAAAATTTTGTACCGCGTTCTGTAAAATCGAATTTTTGACGGATTGGAAGGGGTTAGGGCCCCAATAATTGCATATTTAATTGCTCCAATGATCGGTTAATATACAAAACACAAAATAAAGTTACATTACTCAACCAGTTCCAAACAGCAGGAAATGAACTAGAAGATATTTGTGAAAAAATGTCATATTTTCAACTTCCGGCGGCCATATTGGCGGCCATCTTATGATAATTTAGATATGTTTTGGCCCAAATGAACCGTGGTCACCTCCCAACTATAATTGTATTGAGAAATCTGTGAGAAGATGCGATTTTCACAAGAAAAGGATAGCATAAACCACCCAACCCAAAAACTGAGATTTTCAAAAAGGTCAAGGTCAAATTGAAGGTCAAGGTGACCTCCAAAATCTGGAACCAGCCAGTTTAGTGATACTCACCAACCACTTAACAAATTCTGAAAGTTTGGCGCTTCTATCACAAAGTGAACGATTTTTATGTTTTCCTGTAATTATCCCCCCCACTATACAGTCTTCTTTATCATTATATTGGCGGTTCAGCATACAGCTACTAACGCCGCCCATGTCATTGACGCTTTAAAAATCCATCATTATTCTGATTGTCTGTTGGGTATAACACATTTTGGGGAAATGAGAACGAGATGAGAATTGTTTCGAATAAGACTGGACGGGGACAAAGAAATTAAAAAAAATATAAAAAAATCGACCAGGCTTTGAATTTGGATTGAATTTTATAGAACTTTTTCTCCTAATTATATTTACGGGATGCTAGTTTTAGAATAATGTACAAGGAAGGGTGGAGCTGTCAACGAAACTAATAATTAAAAAAATTGTGTTTTTGAAGCCATTTTCCCAAAACTTGGTGTTATTTCCTCTAAAATCCAGTTATGACCTTTCTAAAAAATAATATAAAATTGATAATAAATGTTCCCGGACCCCTGTGTTCATATTGCCCATTGGCATGACATATGCTTTGGTCACGTGTATACATTTTGATAACCGAAAGATCCCATTTCTGTTACCAGTCGATTCTACATACTGGGTTATGTTTTGCCAGTGTGGGGAGTCGATATGGTGTTCGTGTATCCTACCTTGATTTATAAGACGACACCCCATGTGCCATACTGGCTTACAGCCACGTGGCGGTTTGAAGTCAAAAATACACCTAATACTATTCGTTTGAGAATTTTCCCCGGTATCGAAATATGTCGATAAATACTTGAGCTACCTTTCTGCAGGCATTATATGCCGCAGAAAGAAGCATTGGAGTAATACAAAATACAACTCTGAACACGGTCCCAAAACAATTACAGCAATGTGCACGGCATGGTACAAAAAAGGCGTTCCGTGTTACTCTATTCCTGATATGGTAGAAATATATATTATGTGCGACAAATTTAAAATATCTGGAAAATGTCGATGATCACGGCAAGTATTATTTTTCAGAGCACATGAGGCCTGATGATGAGGGCGGTATATCAATATTTCGTGTATTTGTCAACCTATATATCATACCTCCTTCCAAATTACGCTGGACAAAAAATTGAAAGCTCGAATGAACGATGTCCGTTTAAAATATAAACAAGTTCCCGGTAATATATATATGAATCTTCACTCCCTAGTTTGCCAATTGCCTATCAGTGGTACCATTCTTGGTGGTCGGTGGAGTTGTATTTCAGTGAAGTTATTAAAAATGAACCCCCTTCCCAGTGACTCCCCATCACTGAAACTGACAGTTAGTGAAGTGTAACTACTGAAACAAAGAAACAAACATAACAAAGAACACCAAACTGTGTTAATCTAATAACATATGCATAATTCAGGAAGAGGATGAACATGGGTAGATTATCGACTGGTCAGTAGCCATGCACATCGCACGCGTTGCTTGTGAATGGCTTCCTTGGCAACATTGAAGGCAATGGTCAATAGTGAACCACATATTTAGCTGGATTGTAGATATGTTTTTAGTTGCGGAAGTTACGTTGACTTGAGGAACAAATGGACACTTCTGCAGCCATGGCTGAGTGTCGGGGCGGACGATTGTTTGCTACATGGATTCTGTTGTTGCTGCCTGGATTCTCTTCAGGTACGTGTTAGAACTGTATGAATGCTTCAGAACAGCGCATATATTATTTTGGCAACTACTCGTGTATCAGAACCCTTGGTTTAAACCGACATGGCTCGTTCAAGCTCGTTGGCTACGTAATTTGAAAGGGGTATAAGGTAGTGAAATAAACGCTCTTTATTTCTACCATATCCGGAATAGACTAACATGGAACGCTCTTTTCTATTCCATGCCGTGCACATGGCTTGCTTGTTTGGGAGCCAAACACGGTGCTCAAAGTTACATTTGTTAATGACTTCAATGCGTCTTTCTGGGACATACAATGCCTGTATAAAGGCAGTTCAAGTATTTATTGACCTAATCCGATACCTGAAAAAATTCGAAAGTGAATCGGTATATTTGGAGCCAACGCAAACCGCCATATGGCTTTAAAATTCTACATGTGTATGTCCGATTTTTTCAAATTTGTCAACATTTCCGAAGTAAATTTTCAGCTCACCAGACAATAGAAAAAAAAAGAAAGAAAATACTTACAATTACTATCATTCGCAGGCAATTCTTCAAGGATTGTCCACTTATAAATGGACAATCGGTACCTAAAATGGTCATTAATAAATGGACAATCCAACCACGCGTGGCACGCGAGCTTGGGATTGTCCACTAAATGAAGACATGTTTTGCTAATCCTGCATGTTAGCTTCATATTTAATATGAAGGGCAATAACTCTATAAATAATATTAATTTGCTAAATAACGGTGATTTGTATGAGAAGAAGTGTTTTTGACGAAATAACGGAGATATTTGAAGAAGAGTTGTTGACGAAATAACGTAAATATTCGAAGAAGTGTTTAAATTTCGTCTTTTGAAAGTCGCTATATGACCGTCAAAACGTCATTTGAATGGGTCCCTAACTGGTTCTTTTATTGATCAGATCGGACAGGGTACGGGCAGGGTATGGATACGGAAAGGTCAGTTTTCTCAATATCAAGTTTTGGAGTATGTTTTGGCTGAATATATTAAGGAATATTAATAAGACTTTGCTCACACACTGGAGGAAATCCGCCCAGCAGACCTTCAGGCTATTCGCCACATAGGGATATCACATGTAAGAACGTAACTGAAGTCCTTTAATAATGAGATGCTTAAAGGTACGGGCGGCGTTCGGTGCAGAAATATTTATATTTGTTCAAATCGCCATCGACAGAAGGAACACCAAATTATATACAGTACCGCTCATATGCCAAACATATCAGCGCGTAAATAGTATATTGTCGTCAAGACGTACGATTGTGTACGTAAACAAGAGCCTGCTCGTGTTACAGAAGTTGTGCTTCTGTTTATATAACACAGCGCAATTATATTGGTAATCACACACAAATGATATAAACGCTCTTTATTATTTCCATATTCGGAAAACAGTAACAAATAATGCTCTTTATGTTTACCATATCCGGATCTAAACAAAAGCCAGGAAACGTAACGTTTTTTGCTTTTGTTTACATAACAAAGGGCAAAAATTGACAATAACATACTGTTTATGCCATATTTCTGATTGGCATAAGAACAAAGTCTGTCTATATCTTACTATTCTTTCTGTTTATGGCGGTTTTTGACGGAGGTGAATAATTTAACATCATACCCACAGCCAACGCCGCCCGTAACTTTAACCTTTGAAGGTGTGTGAATAATCTATTTGTGTAATTTCCAACTCTTGTCAGGTAAATTCGCCAGTGTGTGAACAAACCCTAATCCAATATGCATCAATATTAATCAAATCAAATATATTATTGATTTAAATTATAGCTTACGTACATGTACACACCCTTCCCCGAATTAAATTCGTATCTTCATTTCGTATTAAATTGTCTTTGAGCTCAGAAAATCTTCCTATCATCTTTTGCGGTCCATCAGCATCCTTAAATAGCACTGGATCTCAACCTGCATATATCTTAGTGTATGGCTGAATAATAGTATGCAAATAATTTGCGATAAGCAAAACACTAATTTTTGGGAGAGTGATTCAAGGTGACCAACACCAAAAGGTTGAGTGACAAGGGTAAGCGAGCACTGTGGCATGGGGTTGCAATACGTGTTCCTGATACATTTCGACTGAAAAGTTAATAGTTTCAATTTCTTTTATCGTCCGTCGACCGTGGACACAAATTTGTCCGGAGTTTTTCTCAGTCGTTTTTTTTTTAGCATTTTCCGTGAAACTTGGCACATACATCAACCACCATGGGAACATGCGGACCTGCGATTATGACGTCTGTACGACTTTTTGTGGTGGAGTTACCCCTTTTTTTGCAACATGCATAATTTTGTCAGAACTTTTATTCCTACATGTTTTAGGTCAATGTATTTGAAACTTGGCACATATATATATAGTACCATGGGAACCTGTGCACCTGCGATTATGACATCTGCCAGATTTGTTTTGTGGAGTTATTCCCCTTTTTCGACGTAGAACATTTTCACAACATGCATAATTTTGTCCGAGCTTTTATTCCTACAGTTTTCGGTCAATTGGTTTAGGATTAGGGTTAGGGTTGTGCACCTGCAATGGGAATATGTTATTTTATTATTTTAACTAAATGTTTACTGACATGTGAAACCTCTTAGTGTTTTAAAAGCATGGGGGTATCCTTGGTCCCATTGGGACAGTCACACATCTAGTTTATGTAGGTACCAAGTAATGTACACTGATGGTTATATATAGCAGTACGGTTATTGGCAGGGAAGTCCTACTCGAAGGAACATCGAATTCCCTTTTAAAAGGAAGGATCGAATAGTCTTCATGTACATTTTTATGCACGCGGTATCAGGGTATATTGGCGTGGTCATGGCAACCAATGGTTTTATAGTAATCCGTGTATTGACAGCTTATTTTAATTATTGTATAATAACAAAACATCCACCGTAATCCAAATATGAAGCGGAGGAACACAAGGTAATACGGATAACAATTCACTTATACATAAATAAACAAATTAATAATGGTAAATATTATAATGCAATGTATATACGACAGGAGAAATAATTGCGAGACTTTCGAGTACAAGAGAAGCAATTGTTATATGAGGGTGTTTATACTACATGTATTAAAGTGATGTGAAACACTCGGGCAGGGTGATCAAATATAAATGGATGATAATATTGCTCAAAGTAGTTATTTTAACAAATATTAAAACCAAACTGACAACACACACCGTCATTATTATATATTAATTAAATTCAGTGATAGCGATAGCGAAATCGTTTTTGTTACTTGATCACCGATAGTTGCGTCCCGAATCGGGAAGTAAATATATACAATTGAGCGTAGTTCACATGGTGTATTCTATGGAGTGGTACGGTCGATTTGATTGAGATTTTCGACGATGTAGTAAAATGCTACATTCCTCCTGTTGGCATAGTGCCTGAATACTAACTTAACAGTTTAACGCACCGAACAAGTCCACAATATGTCTTTAAACAATGACGGACCAAACACTCGATAATAGAGACCTTTCGTATTTTGAACGACGACAGATAATTATTACGAATAGGGTAAAATATCACTAGAATGTGTGATCTGTATATTCGTTGTCGTTTTTTCCTATTCGTTGTTATGATTACAGGTTCCGATTTTCAACAAAACTCACAAGTACATGATATAGTAATAAGTTCATAATCATTTCTCAGCTCCTTAATGGGAGATAACTCTGAGATAATGTCTTTAAATTGTGATCGTTATGTGGCCTTTTTTTTATCTATTAGTGACAATCAAATCATTCGTCGTCGTGAAACATGAGACGCTTGCCAAATACAAAGCGCTAAGCTGTGACCTGATAACCTAATTAAGTACAAAATAATCACGGCACGCAGTCCCGTAATCCCCTTACCATCATGTCGATTGTTTCACAAACGGACTCGTAATCGTACGGTGGCTGGATGAGGACATGGGAAATTTTATTTTTATCTCGTTTAAAGGAGAAAACTATCTCGTTTAAACGAGATAGCAGATGGGAAATTTTATTTTTATCTCGTTTAAACGAGATAACTTATCTCGTTTAAACGAGAAAGCAGATAGGAAATTTTATTTTTATCTCGTTTAAACGAGATAACTTAAACGAGATAGTTTTAATACAACAGTTACTAGTGGCCAGTCCAGACGGTTGCGCTCGTATATAGGTAGTACCCAAACACCACCCCATCCCATCATCCATAGTATATTGTGCGCCGCAGGCGCTCGTATATGTGTAGTTACCCACCCACCACCACATCCCGCCACGCATAGTATCTTATGCGCCGCAGGCGCTCGTATATAGGTAGTTACCCACCCTTCACCCATAGTATATTGTGCGCCGCAGGCGCTCGTATATAGGTATAGTTACACCCACCCAACACCCCATCCCATCACCCATAGTATCCAATGCGCCGCAGGCGCTCGTATACAAGTTGTACCCACCCACCAGCCCATCACGTCACCCATAGTGATGGGATGGGGTGGTGGGTGGGTAACTACCTATATGCGAGCGCCTGCGACGCATAAGATACTATGGGTGGCGGGATGGGGTGGTGGGTGGATAACTACCTATATACGAACGCCTGCGGCGCACAATAAACTATGGGTGATGGGATGGGGTGGTGTTTGGGTACCACCTATATACGAGCGCATGCGGTGCATAAGATGCTATGGGTGGTGAGATGGGGTGGTGGGTGGATACTACCCATATACGAGCGCATGTGGCGCATAAGATACTATGGATGGCGGGATGGGGTGGTGGGTGGGTACAAGTTGTTCCCTATCCATTCCCGGTGCAACCGTCTGGACTGGCCACTAGTAACTGTTGTATTATAACTATCTCGTTTAAACGAGATAAGTTATCTCGTTTAAACGAGATAACAATAAAATTTCCCATCTGCCATCTCGTTTAAACGAGATAAAAATAAAATTTCCCATGTCCCCATCCAGCCACCGTATAATCGTCATTTCTGCGAAACGGTTTTTGGACCGTCCGAAAAAATTACGATAAGAATTAGCTATTCGTAATAATTACCTGTTGTCTTTCACTATGCGAAAGGTGTCCATTACTTTTCGCTGTACACTTTTGGTCATTTTCCTCGCTTTGGTTCCATTATAGCCATCTGCAATTAATGTGACGAAATTGAATCTAACCTATTATGATTTATTTACCCACCTCTGCCGCCTGTTTGTAATGCAATGTATGCTACCAGTATTGTCAATGTCTGGTATAGTGCTAGCACTAACAGTGATGTACTGTGTTGTCCCGGTCGGAATGTGGCTTTTTAAAACTGAGTTCTTGCTATTCTGCTGAACGGTATCCACAGTGCTGCGATTCTTTTCAAACGAGATGTTTAACTGATGAACGTGAGTGACCACAGCAGAATTATGGGTAACTTTTCAGGATTTAGTCGGAAATATGACTTGTTGTCATTCATCGGAAAGCTCTCAGTGAGAGTAATTCTGCTGTGTATGACGGGTGATCAAGCTGCGTCCCATGCATGCAGGCTCGTCCCATGCAGGCTCGTCCCCTCACCATCCGAATCCACATCCCATGCACCAAATTTCTTCGTTTTAATTGAGTTGGAAGAATAACACGTTTACGGGAAACACTCGCTCTTATGGTTCCTATGACCAAGGGTAATGTGTGAAAATATGAGCTAAATCGGAAGTTTGGTTAGAACGTCATATACTCACGAAAGGCGTGGCCGAGTTACAGACACACGATGGCTTATATATATGCAAATAGTACATGTCCTCAGCATATTATTCGTAATGACACCATAGTTATCACAGTGTGCCTCTAAGCTTGTTTGGATCCTAAATAAACGTGCAGTTGGACTTTCTTTGGTGCTAATGTATTTAGGAGATCCTATGTTCTTTCCTTTTCTTCTCAAAAAGCACCCTACTTATTCCTGATGCGATCGTATAATGGGATTGAAATAGGGAATGTGTTCGTCCTCAACGTCATCTTTACAATTGTTGCAACTTCTTTCCTTTCTATAATTTTCTGCCATGTCGACCGGGTTCAATGCATATTTCTTAAGCGCTATCTCAATTTTGCAGTAATACATTAATGTAGTTTGAATATGTTTCATTGAAGGATATACATGTAGGCGACTAACTTTAACCCGGATTCCGGATCCGGATTTGGCCGAAAAAGTGCTTTTCCCCAGATTCCGGATCCCGATCCGACCCATTTTTAAAAATTGCTTTAAATCACTATTATGTGGCATTTTCGCATTATATCACCGTTGTGTGTGACTTTATCAGCTAGATATATAAAGGTCCTTGCCACGAATCCGGGCTTCCCATGGCTGCAAACAGACGACTGGATCATACAAGTGAATCCGGATTGTTCTCGATTGTTAATCCCGGACTGGGTCACTTGTCTCGTTACTCTCTCTATCTATATATACATATCTCCCCCTCGTTCTTTCGTTAGCCCCTGATCATTCGAAAGGCGGCGCGTGTCCATACCTGTCGTCTTGATTCAGTTCCGGAACGCAAATCCGGGTTATTCTCGATCGATAATCTGAGACTCGGGTCTATGTCTCTCTCTCTCTCACACTCTCTCTCACTCTGTCTGTTACTATCTCTCTCTCCCTCTCACGATCTCATTCGTTCATTAACCCCTGATCGTTCAGAGGGCAGATATACGAACACATCGCCTTGGTTCAATTCCGGGAAGCGAATCCGGGTTATTCTCGATTGATAGTCTTGGATTCGGGTATTCTAATGTCAAGGTACTTATTGTTGAATCATAGCATATTGGGGGTGAGGTTGTCTCTCTCCACCCTCTCTATCTCTGTCTCTCACTCAAACTGTCCGTCTGTATGTCTCCCCTCTTCTCCCTCCTCTCTCTCTATCTCTCTCTCTGTCTCTCTCTCGTACATACACATCGACTTGGTTCAAATCTGGGAATCGAATCCGGCTTATTATCGATTGATAATCTGGGACTCGGGTCACTGTCCCGCTCTCTCTCATACTCTCTATCTTTCTCTCTCCCCCTCGTTCTCACACTCTCTCTCTCCCGCTGTCTATCTGTCTCCCTCGCCCCCTCTCTCATTCGTTCATTAATCCCTGGTTGTTCAGAGTGCAGATGTACGCACAAATCGCATTGGTTCAGTTCCGGGAAGCGAATCCGGGTTATTCTCGGTTGATAATCTTGGATTCGGGTATTCTAATGCCAATGTACTTATTGTTGAATCAATTCGGCCAATTTGGCCGTTTACTTCATGTCTGTTTTTCATCTGACGTGTGTGTCGAATAAATGATGTGGAGGATTTATGTAAATGTTAGCCCAAACTACATTTCCAAGTAACGATGGTTTTGTTGTTTATTTTGAGGAATAATACCGGGTCAGATGAATTCAGCCCAAATATGTTAACAGTTGTCGTGTAAAACATTCGGCAGTAGGTTAGCGTTATTTAGTATTTGTGGATGTCCTTTAACATGGGGAAAATAGACTACTACGCTTGAACGAGCATGTGGATTTGTCGTTTTTAATGTATAGCAACTTGATAATCAATAACAGAGGCATTCTCTGTCAAATATGGTCGCTCTATTTACGGTATTAATTGCGGAACTTTCTAAAGTAAACTACGCGTAAACGGATACATACGGTAAATTATAGAAGGTGCCGGAATCGGCCTAATCGCCCCAGGGCCAACTCGCCCCAGTCGACGTGTGTCAATTCGGTACCTACTATAACATGTACCCGAGGATGAGTCCGGCTCGGAATAAAATATGTATACGGGTGTTATATAGCGTTTTGTCCGTTGTTTCTCAATGAATATTATTGAAATTTGGTGTATATGTCCGGGCTGGGACATGGAATACAACAACGTTTGAATTGTTTTTAAATTTACAAATTTGTTGATTTTATTCATTTTTTTTTTCGTTCTGAAAACACACTATAAAGTGTATATAATATAATAACGAACACGAGACATACATAATTTATAAACTGTTAACAAAAGATATCAAATTCAATACATGACAAAGATGACTCAGTGGAGTTTATAAATTGAACATAAAAACATTGAGGTAAGAATCTTTTTAAGGAATGCAACTTTATTTAATGATAATAAACACATAAATTAAAATAACAAACATGCGACATACATATTTTATAAACTGTTAACAAAAGATATCAAACTCAATACATGACAAAGATGACTCAGTGAAGTTTATAAAGTGAACATCAAAATATTAAGGTAAGAATCTGTTTAAGCATTACCAAACCGTTTAGCACAGACCACAGTCCACTTCACTCATCCGATCATCACAAAACTTCATATTTATCTTGATATTGATCTATCAGTTGAGAGCTATCAAATATATTTTTAATTTCATAGGAAAAAATGGTCGCCAGCGGCCATATTGCATTTACGTTATATGTTATCGCGTTATGTCGATATCTAGTATTACTTAGAAATTTCACCATTCCAGATTCATAATTGCTCCATTGACTGTAACAGATGAAATTATTCCCCTCTTCGGATAGAGTGTCACTGAAACTTTATTTTGTCAGACTGTCTGTATAATCACTGATTATATATGGCAATAATCTGTAATAAGATGTAGCACTATTTTATTTTATATTTACACGCAGTGCTGTTTTTATACAACAATTCTAAACCCCCTAGATCATCATGTGATCGACCATACATCGCGCGAGGACCTGGTTGAATTAAGGGGGGTTTTATGGATCACTTCTGTCCTCAAGCTAGATTATACTTATGACATTTAATGGCATGTTCCTAACGTGGAGGGTTAGATATGCTTGAGAAACCACCACTCTTTAATTCACACCAAGTTCTCAGCTGTCATGAACCCATAGCCATGATATATGGTTTATTTTATGTATACTAGTAATATAGTTATTTTCAGTACCTTTATATACCAGTACTGTATATAACAATGCATATAAATTAATCAATGTATACATGTATATTGATTCAACGGATTCAGTGGTTTTGTCCATCAGTTTTTCAAATTTGCGGGGAAAACATGGCCACAAGCAGTACACCCTGCTAAATTTCGAATTTGAATCAATTGGCGCACCCCGCAGCCAGCTTTTATTGGAGAACTTTTTCTCATGTGGATATTTTGGGTCACCGCTAGATGTGAGCCATATTTTGTTCTCAAACTGTCCTTGTGAAGACATCACTGCCAGCGGTGATCTTCAATTTTACTATTTTTATGGCTAAATAATTTGGTTGATCCTACAGACGACACCCCTTGTCCGATCGTCACCAGATTCCACAATGATCTTCTGGATAACCAGCGTGAGAGTAATCTAATTTTCCCGAATTTCGTTAAAAAACATTACCACGGGCAGCAATTTGGTATCTTACTCTTTGATCCTCTTTTGCATGACTGAATTGTTTAGCAACTGTACAGACATATCCCCCATCTGATAGTCACCAAACTTCATATTGATCTTCGGGCTGACAACTAGATGGGAGCTATCGAATGCTTTGAATTTTTTTGGAAAACATTGTCGCCAGCAGTCATCTTCTATTTTGGTTTTTATATACATGTATATCTCTTCATGCGGATAGCCAGTATTACGTAGGTACTTCAACTTTCCGAATTCCTGTCATCATTTGAAATATAAAAATTTACCTGATACATGCACCCTTCAAAATTTGTTTCGTCGTATCTATTTTAATGACCCGCATGGTAATATTGATACAGATATATTTGTCAAACATTTCTTTGTACAATATACAGGTATTTAGTTTGTAACTAAATCTAGAAATATATAATAGTAGCTGGTGGACCCGACTTCGTCCGGGATGTTCCCCTCTGATTTTCGGAGAATTGCGCGATTTAAAAAGTCACGACAAAAGTACCCGTCGAAATCCGCCCGGCTTTACCCGATTTGACCTTGAATTGACAATTTTGAATGTCAAGATCAGGTCAGGGTCATGATTTGACCCACCCGAAACACTCCTGGGACAAAAGTAACAGTAGGTATCAAATTTCGTTGAAATACTTCCGTTTTACCAGATTTGACCTTGAATTGATCTTTTTGAATGTCAAAGTCAGGTCGGGATCAAGATTTGACCCGTCCAAAATACTCCCTGGAAATAATTTCCCCTAGGTATCAAATTTCGTCAAATCTGTCAGGCAGTTTTCCCGGCCATAGCTAACAGACAAACAGACAGACAAATGTCCAAAATATATATTATACTAGCTGATGTACTCGACTTCGTTCGGGCTAGTTAGGGATTTTTTTGTGATCGCCTCCATCTGGACATTACCCAGTATATACAGCGTCTGGCCAAACTATTGTTCAATTGGTCCAGAAACATGCCTATATCAGCACGTTCGAGAACATGGTCCCACGTGAAATTGGACCCGTCCATATTGCTCCCGGGATCGAAGTAGTCCTACACACAAATTTTTAGTCGGATCGGTCAAGGTCCAGAAACATGCCTATGAGCGAGGTCAAGTTGACACGTTAAATACCAAATTCGAGCAGTGTTAGAGTATATAACACATACACACATGCATACACACATACATACATACAGACAGGTGTTTCAAAATGTATAATCGATAGCTACAACAATTCTATAGTAGATAGTTCACGGCCGACCTGATGCATGCATCTCAGTTTTCTTGTAGCATATTGGGGGTGAGCTCGTTGCGCTCTCTCCTCTCTCTCACCTCTTCTGTCTCTCACTCAATCTGTCTGTCTCCCCTCACCCTCTCTCTCTCTCGTTCTTCCATGAGTCCCTGTACATACAAATATACTTGGTTTAATTCCGCGGGAATCGAATCCGGCTTATTCTCGATTGATAATCTGGGGCATGGGTCTCTGTCCCTCTCTCTCTATCACTCTCTCTCTCACTCTTTCTCCCTCTGTCTGTCTGTCTCCCTTGCCCCCTCTCTCATTCTTTCATCAACCCCTGATCGTTCAGAGAGCAGATGTACGTAAAATTCGCATTGGTTCGTGTTATTCTCGAATAACTATTTGAAAATCGGGTCGTTTAAAGACACTGATCAGTGCGTGTTAATTAGTTTATCTCGTAATTGTGAGCTGTCAGATAAAGGGATTAAATGTCTGGGCCTTGTATAAACACCTATTAATAAACACTGAGTCCGCGTGCGTCATGCCTGTAACCCATCTCTATCTCCCTCTATTCGTCTCTCTCTCCACCTCTCTCTCTCTCTCTCGTTCCTCAATTAGTCCCTGATCGTTCAGAGTGCAGATGTACATACAAATCGATATGGTTCGAATCCGGGTTATTCTCGATTGATAGTCTGGGACTCTGGTATTCTAATGTCGAGCACTTATTGTTGAATCATATATATAGCATATTGGGGGTGGCTGATCTCGTTGCTCTATCCTCTATTCTCTCTCTATCTCTCTCTCTCACTCTCTATCTCTGTCTCTCTCAATTTCTCTCCCGTTCTTTCATTAGTCCCTGATAGTTCAGAGTGCAGATGTACATACAAATCGATTGCTTCAAATCCGGGAATCGAATCCGGGTTATTCTCGATTGATAATCTTGGATTCGGGTCATCTAATGTCAAGGTACTTATTGTTGAATCATAGCATATAACATATTGTGGGGGTGATCTCGTTTCTCTCTGTCCTTCTTCTCTCTCTCTCCCCTCTATCTCTCTCTCTCTCTCTCGTTCTTTCACCAGTCCATGATCGATGAGAGTGCAGATGTACATACAAATTGACTTGGATCAGTTCGGGAATCGAATCCGGGTTATTTTCTGGTGCCTATTTGAAACTCGGGTAATCTAAGGACACTGGAGAGAGAGAGAGAGAGAGAGAGAGAGAGAGAGAGAGAGAGAGAGAGAGAGAGGGAGAGAGAGAGAGAGAGAGATATAGAGGGAGCGAGATAGAATGGACATAGCGCAACGAGATCTCCTCCCCAATAAGATATGAATTCAACACTAAGTGCCTATAGATATTAGATGACCCGAGTCCCAGATTATCAATCGAGAATAACCCGTATTCGCTTCCCTGAACTGAACCAAGTCGATTTGAATGTACGTCTGCACTCTGGACGATCACGAGATAGTGAAAGAATGACAGAGATTGAGAGAGAGAGACAGACAGAGAGAGATATAGAGGGGGGACGAGAGAGCGAGAGGGCGAGATAGAAGGGACAGAGAGCAACGAGATCTCCTCCCCAATCTGCTATGAATTCAAAACTAAGTACCTATAGATACTAGTTTTTATTACTAGATGACCCCAAGTCCCATATTATCAATCGAGAATAACCCGGATTCGCTTCCCGGAACTGAACCAAGTCGATTTGTATGTACGTCTGCGCGTCTGGACGATCAGGGACTAATAAAGGAATGAAAGAGGGGTGGAAAGAGAGACGAAGAGATGGAGAGAGAGTTAGAGATGTGGTACAGGCATGACGCACGCGGACTCAGTGTTTGTTAAAAGGTGTTTATACAAGGACCAGACACATTAATCCCTTTATCTCACAGCTCTCAATTACGAGACAAACTAATTAACACACACTGATCATTGTCCTTAGACGACCCGATTTTCAAATAGTTAATCGAGAATAACACGAATCAATGCGATTTGTACGTACATCTGCTCTCTGGACGATCAGGCAATGATGAGAGAATGAGTGAGGAGGCAAGGGGGGCAGACAGACAGAGGGAGAGAGAGTGTGAGAGATAGAGAAAGAGAGCGGGAAAGAGGGGAGACATAGACAGTTTGAGTGAGAGACAGAGGAGGCGAGAGAGAGGATGGAAAGAGAGCAACGAGCCCACCCCAATATGCTATGATTCAACAATAAGTACCTTGACATTAGAATACCCGAATCCAAGATTATCGATTGTTAAAACCCACCGGCGTGTTATCCCTTTGTCCTGACACGGCTCTTATCCGACAGAACGCTCAAGCGATTTGGTCGCATGAGTGTTATTTAACGCCCATGGTCATTCTTTTAAGAATTCCTGTGGGCATTATTTTTTAAGAATGACCGTGGGCATTCTTTTTTAAGAATACCCGTGGGCATTCTTTAAGAATACGCAAGGAATTATTTGATGATATACTCCCGTCGCGAGTCGAGAAAATAGAATAGAAATATACATACAACGTCTGTCGTAAAAGGGACTCTGGCGTTAATATGGGGTGGGAGTAATTAGTAATTAGCGGGGAATTTCCTATATTCGGTCAAAACGTTCGACGGGAATTTTCCAAAATATATTTTTTTAATTGTTCTCCAATCTCACTAATCGTTGGCCAGTCAAAAGCTGCTACTCAATTACAAATTACTAATAAATCAAACTAAAACAAAATGGCGGCCTGAATTTGTCTGTAGTTAAACATATACATATATATTCTAAGACTACAGATTTCAGTCAGGTTCGGATTTAAAAAATGATTAAAAAAACAAACAAATCGAGGCCTGAGTTTTCATGGAGTTAGACTTTTATATAGATGCTAGGATTTTACAGTGTTCAGGCTCATATTTCAAATTGTTTCATGATTCCTCCCCACAATAGGTACAATTAGGAAATTCCAAGCCACGGGGTGGGAAGCAAATGAAAGTACGCGACATTGCGAGCTCGGCCTGGTTAAACGGGGCGGGTTAACACAGGTTATACATTTGTGCACTGGCCATTTGTTAACTTTGGGGGGGGGTGGGGTGATACTTAAAGGTATATGTAAGGTAATCGTGGTGGGGGGAATAGTTGGAAATCATGCATATACGATGGGATGATTGGAATTTGCTAACCACGGGGGATGGCCCATGGGCCTGTAAGTTAGTCCAATATTCCTCCAGTGAATTATCGATCAACTAGACGTCTATGACCGCGTAATTAAAACACGCCTAGTTATTTTATCTACCGCTTTTGAAATAACCTAATGCAACACTATGCGAATTATGCTCTTGTTATTGTGTGTGTTATTTTGGATATGACCCAACATGACAGTTGAACACACGGTCTATGACCATATTTCTATTTCTATTTCCAGCTCCTTCGCCAACATGTAGCGCTTTCTTCCCTGCGGCCACCAACCAACCCGCACATCATTACGTGGGATCATCATGCTACTATGAGTTTCCGACCAATGTGCGGCTTAGCTGGGATCCCGCATACAAACTCTGTAAAGACAGTGGGACACACATTTTATTCTTAGAGACAGAGGCAGAGAGGATGGCAATCAAAGATTTGATTGGTATGTTATGTATGTTTTATTGCTTAATTAACCATTTCTTTACTAAGTGGTTTCTCATATTCAGTTATGAAAGTATACATTGCAATAGTATCATTAGTCTGGTCGATAAACTAAAATTTTAGGGTCAACCTAGAAAACATTTGGACTAAGTTGGTTTCTATTCCATTTTGAAGAGGAATATATCCTCTATAACATATCCAAAATCCGCTAAAATCCGCTTTGAGCATTTTCTGTAATACAAGATGGCGTCCATGATGGCAGTTGGTATAGAACAATCCTGAATTTCGGTGGTAGGTGCGCCAACAAATACCAAATTAGTAATAAAATAAAATCCACACAAACAATCCTTAGTCGTAAACCATATCGGTAGAATGTCTGTCCAAAATGGCCGCCAAAATGGACAAAATCGAATGAAATTTACAATTTGCGGAAAAGTGAATAGCTGGTTATACAAGAACGAACAGGCCGTCGAATTATACGAGGAAGAATGATTTCAGAGTATGAGGGGAGCTATTGATAATAGTATGTAAGAATTCTCTCTAATGTATCTCGCGAGAGAGCAACCGAAAGCCAGGTCTCATACAACGATTGAATGTGGACTTTTTGGGCGCCAAGAAATAGAAGAAT
This sequence comes from Siphonodentalium dalli, assembly GCA_032622095.1. Taxonomy (NCBI): domain Eukaryota; kingdom Metazoa; phylum Mollusca; class Scaphopoda; order Gadilida; family Siphonodentaliidae; genus Siphonodentalium; species Siphonodentalium dalli. The sequence continues at coordinate 154,874,901 of CP136062.1, forward strand.
AACGCAGTTTTATCTGTACTTTTATCTTGAATCGTGTAATATATGTGTATTAAAACAGTTAAATGTGATCTAATAGGGATGTACTCATTGTGTGACCTGTTCTAGAAGCAGAAATATATGTAATGAAAACAGTCTCACGAATGTGACCGATAATCATTTATTTTTGAATCTACAACACACAGTCTGTCAAAATTCACTACTATAGAACAGTATGAGAGCTATTCATATGGTACTAGGTAAAATGTGTAGATCCTATTGTCCGTGTCTTAAAATAGTAGTCATAGTTGCCTCCGGTCAAGTGATTAAACACGAATATTGCATTTTTATCACACAAATACATGGTGGTATACCATGAACGCAATTTATCAAAATACAAAGGATTAAAATAGACTATCTTCAATAAATTCTCAACATAACCCAATTTGCCTACATACTCTATGACAGAGACTGTCTTTATACCTGGCAATTATGTGCACTTAAATGCACTAAGGCCACATATACGCGAAACGTACGACCTTTTCTGCAACCGCATCGCCGCGTTTACACATTCTCCCTAATGTTACACATATCTGCTGCATACAAAACCATAAATAGCAACATTAAGTGAATGGTAAACGCAGAACTAATAACTGTAAACGCCGATGACCTGATATTTAGCGCAAGTCTGTGGGTGGCAATGGTAATATAATTTCAAACAACAAGATACTGATAACTAATAGTGTGTATTGCGGGGTACATATTCATGTTATAAAGTGCCGATTGAAGTAATTTGAACATAATTGTCTACTAAGAAACCGGTTTGGGAGCACCATGAAAATTAGTACTAAATAAAATGTACGACGTACAGTCTCTTCGATCTAGTGAGATATGGTACTATTCTGTTGAAGAGATAAGTGTTTCTTGACAGTATAATCAGCATTACGACATACGTGTTTGGTTTATTGTCACGGAGAGTGTTGAAAATTCTGGAAATATAACTAGTATTTACACAGATAGGGTGGGCTCTTCAGTTTCCGCTTTACATTCAATAATTAATCATCATTCCAAAAGGAAACTACCACGCACTGTGTGACAAAATATTACTTCGTGTGTTGCATGCCCAAAATAACTGTTTTTGGTCCGACTGTTGGATGTATTCTAATAAGAATACCCGAACGTAAATCATTGGGTTAACGTGCGTAGCAGTGATCGATAAATCATTCAGATAGATCTGTTTTAATTATATGTGTACCTTTAAAGATATATAACAACATTCTTGTAAATTACAAATGTGTATTTTCGCTTATAGGGGGTTATCCAATATGTTGCTTTCATCGTAGCATGGATTGTAGTTGCGGCCATTTTGACAGCCATTTCATCGCCGCGATTGCATTGTTTTCTGTCCTTGTCACTCTATTTGCCCCCTATACTCTTTTATACAAACTGGTATATATCGGATGGAGGATTAATGCGTTCTGGTGTCGCCGATGAGGGATATTGTAGAAAAACGTACTTAGCAAGGTCGAAAAATTAGCATTTTTAAAAATCTCTGTAAAAAAGTTTTCTCAAAGCGGATTTTAGCGGATTTTGGATATGTTGTAGAGGAAATATTCCTCTTCAAAATGGAATAAAAACCAACTTAGTCCAAATTTTTTCTAGGTCAAACCTTTTATCGACCAGACTACATATGCGAGCAGATAATACCGTTCATATATAATATGTTGAACAAACGGCACATCGTTGGTGTCTGTAACTTATTACATTAACTTTTACTAAGGGAACTACTCGTCGATGATTATTTAGTAAAGAAAGGGTTAAAGATGGTCTATATCCTCCTATAACATGTTTTTTATATAGTTTCCTGAGTATAAGATAATAAATATCAATCTAAGACCCCTGTCTGGAAACGCTTCTATCAATTAATATTCATTTTATTTTAAATGTTCTGGTATAATACCCATACAATCAATTTCTCTAGAATGACACATATGTTCGCATTAAACACAAGAATTCAGAATCTTTGAAAATAATTGTTTTTATACTTTTATAAAACTAACACTATGAAAAAAAAAACAGTTTTAATTTTTTTTTAAACGACATTTCTTGCAAATAATTAGAACACATCTCGCATATCGTGAAGACAGACATGTGTTGTTATATATAGTACTGTACCATAGATTGGTTATAGAGGATCATGATTTTTCCCTTCAAATTGATGATTTGAAATTGCGTTTTTTTTTAATTCACGAATGTTCGCCTCCTTAATCTGCACATATCTGACTAATTTCATTGTAAGCCATAGCCGAATAATGGCTCCTCAGTGTGTTTGTGGCAAGGATGGGGTAATCATTACATGTATCGTATATGTAATAAAATACATTGAAATTACCAAAGTATTCTAGATTATTTTCGGCGAGATAAAACATTTCTTATCGTAGCATCTATTTGAATGGGTCCACTTGATAAAAACAAACATAGGTTGCATTGCTGATGGCAACGCAAAACGATTATATTCCCATTAGTTTTGTGCACAACTATCTGATACTTGGTATGCTCATATTACTGATATTGAAAATCGAGTTGCACGTCGACTGTATATATACTGAGCAGGTATAAATTCATTCTGGACAGGTGAACTTTGGAACGCATATACTTACATATCCGCCACGAATGGAACATACTTCATTGGTATGGAATAACTGTATACAGGCGAATTCAAACTCGATCGAAAACAACCGTACGATTGGTCACAGAGGCGACTTGGAGCTGTAGTGAGGAATCAATGTTGCAAGAAATCTGGGATAAATATAGGACTGAAAAATATCGAGTAGTAACGACGGTGATGTTGATGATTATGGTGATGGTGATGATGATGATGATAATGATGATGCTGATGAGAATCATGGCGGGTGCTGATGACGACGATGATTTGATAATGATATATGATAATGATGATGGGGATAGCGGTGATTATTATTTTGATGACGATGACGATGGCAATATTGATGATGATATGCCAACTAATGATGATGGTAATGATGACAACGAAGATTATGGTGATTGTAATGATGACGATGATGAAGAAGAATATGATGTTGATGATGATGATGATTATCACAATAAAGATGATGTGAGGATGATGATGGTGGATGTCGCCGACGATGATTACGATGATGGGGATCAATTGAAGATGGCGATGACTGTGTTGTAATATGTAATTATTGTATATACGTTTCTTCCTCGTCTCTTATTTCGCGATCGTTCTTACTCTATCGAGCAGAATAGAACAAGCAGAACTCATTCAAATTGAAAAATAATTTAAGCGAGACACACCACCTTATTTATATACCCTTGGCCCTTGTATCTGAAAGTCCAACCACATATGACTTCAGACAAAAAGGACATATACGCCCTCCTTTTATTTTGACAGATTGTGCCAACCACTGTATAAAATGCCACCCGAACCGAAAACTGTACTAATCAGTCTCACAACTCTGTCCTTCCCACTTTTACTCCATCTCTCATCCTTCCTCTCTCTCATCACACTCACTCCGCCTCTCTCGAATTTGTCACTACAAATATAATATTGCGCATCTGCCTCGTGATATTATACAGTTGTCGCACGCGATTGAGTGGGACATGGGGAGGGGTGGGTGTCGCCCATTCGAGACCTGGAATGTCACGAGAGGGCCGGAGTGACATTCCAGGTCGAGAGCGACGACAAATCCCCATGTCACTCGAAAACAAGGGTGACAACTGTTTTCATTATCCGACAAAGGAGTACACATCTGCTTAATTTCAGGTGTCAGTGCGCGTGAATATTCTTTAATCCAGTTTGAGGAGTTAATTTTACGTTTGAATCTTCGGTTATGCTCCGGTCATTTTGCTGGTCTTGCGGTGTGAATCAATTCACGGAAAGAGGATCAAAGCAATTGCGAAGTAGAGTATATATATCCATGGGGCGAAATGTTCGGTTTAGTTTTAAATGAGTATATTAGTGTTAATTTCAAGAACATTAGCATGCATGTGGAACAAAGAGGCATCGGCCGTGCAATGGAAATTGACAACATGCAAACTGTTACGCCACTTATTAAGGGTATGCCTGTAGATTCGGGGGAACACACACCCCAAACACACCAACACACCCACACACACCCCACACACACACACACACACACACACATATATATATATATATATATATATATATATATATATATAGATATGAACTGCATATTAATGCTTAATTATTTGTTCAACGGTATTCAGCATTTATATAAAAGAGGTACAATAGTAACCTTGTAAGTCATAAAGCGGATTTATCTCAGTCACAGCACCATTTATTCACAATGCGTTTTAATTGCAAATTAAAAACAATAATTATGAAAATGAGCAAACATCACATTTCGTGATTGTTTCGAAAATGAGGTGTTTTATAAAAGGAGTGTTTTATGATACTATTAGAGATATATGTGAGGGAATCTCGGCTCGTTGAGTACTTCGTTGTTCTATGTTTACTGGTCATAGTTGAGCGGTCAATAACCTTTACCCTAGAGGGTAACAAGTGATTTGCGGCCCGACATGTGACGCACCCTCAGCAAATCACAAGGAAGGGGAGTTGGTAAAGGATAACAATGGGCATTGTTATCCTTTATCGCATTACCTTCTCTTCTGGTTGGTTGATGGTGCGTCACATGGCGGACCGCAAATAACTTGTTATCCTCGAGGGAAACATTTCGCAATTAGTTGCCCGCTCAACGACGACCAGTTAAAATAGCATTACAAAGTACTCAACGTGTTCTTTCAGCTATACATTCCTCCGAATTTCCAACAATATCCTTATGCATAGATGTGTTAAAAACGCTAACATCGTTGTGAAACTAGCAAGTTGATCGTGCAAGAGGAATTGACAACAGACTATTACGCCACATGTGATTCGGTATACTAGATGAGTTAACATCGCTTCGCCACATTGAACTAGAGTTACTTCAACATGTAATATGTGATATATTAATTTTGTTTGTTAAACATGCTATAATGTTAGCCCCTTTATCCCTTAACCTATCTATCTGAAAAAATGTAACTATTTTTGTATATGCACAAGCCCATTACCATGACTGTGCTTGGGTATGCAAAGGTATACAACATTGGAACTTTTACTCTTCTATCGAGTTGAACCATGGGCCAACTGGGTGGAGCTTACAATAAACAGAACCTCTGCACATTTTGGTTGGATATGGTAATGATCTCATTCGTGATGACAAAACAGATTTGTTTGCATTAATGTAATGTACATTTATGCTATCAGGAAATAAAATAAGTTTACACAAAAACGTGTTATTCAGTTTCCGATTTCAAGAGATGTCTCTCCAAAGATCATAATACCAAACCGTGATAATCGTTATACAAGACCAAGTCAAATTTACCACTGTCGTCTGTGTTGCAGTCACCTATACGTAATAATACTTTGTGCTGAGACCTCCGAAAATGTTTACATCATTGTCAGATTTTCAAAAAACAAAAAGGAGATAGATAACTAGTTTGTGGGTCGCAATATGACATTGAAAGTGAAGACGTTTCTTAATTGCTCGGATGACCTAATGACGTATATTGAAAATTCAGACATCAGTAATTCAATACCACAATTCATAGATAGAAGCAAACGATTTACTCGCAGCACGACAACAAACTGATATATGAACGTGTCATCTAAAGAATGGGGAAACCCTGTACGAGTACTCTCCCATTCACAATACCAAAAAAAAAACGACATAGTCGGTTCGGAGTTGTGTGTGATCCGCCGCGATCAACCACATATATTCTCGCGGGCGTTTGTCGAAGAGACAAGTAATTCTTATATCGCGGTAATGGGCACGGATATGCATTGGCTTCCGATCAGATCCTTTTTATCTCTTTTGTCATATTGTGTAACACTTTGTAATAAATGCATTTGTGTGCCTAGTAATGTTGTGAAATAAAGTTTATTATATGCTTCCCCATTAAATAGTGGGAAATTGCCGTGGCGTAGAGCGTTATATCCATCGCCTGGACCGACTCGATGGATAACACTGACCGACTCGATGGATAACACAATAGTATTACTTTTTCGGAGATTACTTCCGGTTTACAGCGGCGACTCACATTAAGTTTCAAAGCGTATCAATAACAGCCGGAATATTTTTTTAATTATCGATTTTTACGGTAAAACTGTTATTTAATTGTTATAATGTTAACTCATTAGTTTTAATATATTCTTATCATTAAATTATGTATATATTAATTTTCCCGCATCATTTCAGAATAAAACAATGGGGACTATTTCTTATGGCGGTTTTGCTCGATATTTGTCATTCAGTGGTGAGCAAATCAATTGATGGAATGTAAACAAAATGCAAATGTCGAAGCTTTCTAACAATTTGAAGTGAACTGTAGGACAAAACTAGCAATTTTGGGGCGGTTTATAACGTAGCGACTAGCGCATATAATAAAAAGAACACCTACGTGTTTTGGTTGAATACCCGGATTATCTCATTCGTGGGTACAAGGAAATACAGAATTTCCTTGAACCCACTCATGAGATAATCCGGGTATTCAACCAAAACCCGTAGGTATTCTCTATATATTTTGTTTGCACCAACTGACTGATGAAACATCCATCACAAATAACTACAGAAAAGCTTATTATTTCCTCGTTAAGTGAAAAGCGTGATGATTATTGAAATTAATTGGATGTAACTGAAAACGTATTTGAATTACATGTTATTTATAAAATAAATGAACACCATGAAAACGGTTTCTTTACAGTGGCTGATAATGTTTGGCTAGGGATACTGAAAACCAACGCACCAGCCAATGGTCAAGGACCTTATTGGATAGGCGTACCTCTACAATTCATTCCCCGGCCATTAGGGGATCTACCACTAGAACAGAATGGACATCGCTACTTTACGACAAGCCTCAATGGGTCACCACAATGGACTCGCGCTGGAAAGATAAATTCGAAAAACATCATATGTGAAGGATATATGCCAACGCCGTCGATACCACCAGGTAAACGCCAAGTCTCTTGACGTCAGGCGCAAATTCTAAATTAAACTATTATAGTGATATATATATCTGTATTTTCGAACGTCTGTCTGTCTGTGAGCTATATAAATTAACGAGGGACCATCTAGATTGCCCAAAGGTGTCCCAACAGGGGTAACTTTTTACGACGATGATAGTGATTGGGTTAAACTTTTCTACATTGTTGTCAGTGAGCAATAGGGGTGAAGTAAGACTTCTCTGTTAAAGTTTTTCTCCATGTATTGTGATTCTGGGTGGCGTGTGCATCAATTTCTAAGTGGCTGTGAAGTTCCCATTCGTGAGTATTTCCTATAATCCAAGATGGCGTCCAACATGGCTACCGTCGTATAGAATTTGAACTAAGTCAGATTAATTTATTTTTTTTATTTTTGGAAAACATATTTCATGGCAACTTTATATATTACATTGCTATTACATTATACTACCGTTTGTAGGAAAAATTGACACTCCATCAGAAAGATGACTGCCAAAATGGCGACAGGAATTGATGTTTTTCACTCATATCTCCTATATCCTTTTCTATTGTTTTGAACTGTTGGCAATTGTGTTTTGTTTTCTTATTCATATCGTATGGTCATTTTCTCCGTGTTATTTGTTGTTCATTTGGTCTCAGCCACTTTCAATCTCTGAAAAAAGTTATCTTACAGAACCTGGTATGAAATTTGCACGAAAACACAATATTGGTTTGTGGCTAAATTTAATGTGGAATGAACATATTTGAAGGAATAAAGCGAGTGGAGGTATTGCCTATACAATGCAATCTCATTAGGATCTTGAATGGTTACTATGGTTTGTGATGGAAGTCAAAATGGCGACAAATTTATAGAAAATGATATATTTCGTAATGCGCATGTGGCATGATATATATATTGTAGACCGGAGACTACCGCGTCATATTTATTTTGTTCAAGATACAACCTTGTATCAGTCTCAGATTAATTTAACTGGATACTTCCATATTTTCAAAAGCTTTACAACACAAAATGTTGCCATGCCCTAGCAGATCAGAGAAATTATTTGATCACAGCGTCATCAAAGTGATATATGTACATACTAAGTGTTGTCATCACTAAATCCAGCATTCCCATTGGTCGGCGCCCACGTGGCTTGTTGCAATTATTTCTCGGTGAATGCGCAACAGCTCATAACTGCAAGCTCATAACAACATGGATACGTCATTTGGATTTGGAAGGACGAACGCGTAATGTTTTGGGCGCATTTTGATTCGCGCAGGATTGACTTAATAAATCATCGGGTTTCAATTGTTCCTGTTAACTTTTGCCAAGGGTGCTATGGGATATTTTGGGCTGGTTTTGTCACGATACACTTTTCGATTTAAATACATTTACAAATGTGGCTTTTTCGCTAAATGTATATAAATATAATGATTAACTGTCATGTGGACTGTTTTTATGGAGATGTAACCGTGAGGTAAGTGGTCATAACTTGTATATAAAACCCTTCGGGTTTTACACTTAACTCACGGTTACATCTCCATAAAAACAGTCCACATGACAGTTGATCCTTATATACATTGGGCTGCCGGTACAATGTAATGGCGTTATCATGACATTCAATTATCACTCCCACACGTTCGGATGACAGCATTCAACTTGCGTGAGTTTCGATATCAGCATATACCAGGCATCGTTGACCATAGGACACTGAACTAGAATTTATGCGACAACCTCGTCAAGCATGAATAACAATATAATCTCCATGAGCAATGCGATAACAGGGGATGTCACGAATCATTGTTTCATATATACACAGCTAAATACATTGTGAAATCACGAAGAGAAAGAGCCAGAATACAATGATATTTCAGCGAAAGATGGAAGACGTAAATGTCCCCAATGATCTTGTTATATTCTTGAATATAGATCTTGGCAACCAGTGTTGAATTGAAAGAAATTGACGTAAAATATACCACACATAATAATACGATCCCAAAATGAGTGTGGTCAGATGATTGGCAACTGGTTTATTCGCAATCTGCTGGATACGTTTCGTATCACACATTTGGTTCAATAAAAGATAGCTCTCAGTTACAGACGTGTGCCCATTTGGACTATTCAGTGAAATATATATCACTATGTGGCGATTACTCTCGACCGCTAGTGGTTGAACACTTCCAAAGTATGCCCAAGATAAGTATTGACTGTAAGCAGTATTTAGAGAGAAATTCGGGTCACGGCGGAACAGACGTGAACACACACATACATAGGCTTGGTAAATCAGTTCCTCCTAATGAGTTGTTCGCCCATTGCACATCCCAAATTCAAAATCAATTGTGGTTACAACACTAAATAAATTATGGTTACAACATAGGGAATAATAATTATGGAGGTGCATCAAATGATTAAGTTCACTCTTGTAGTATATTGCAATACTCAACGATAAGTGTGTTGGAAACAAAATACTGGAATGAGAATATGTGTTTTGGAACGAATGCACTTCTGTGATATTTTGCTTTATTCTAAGGCAGATGCCTATACCAGCTTTTGTTGTCCACGATCATTGTGAAATATAAATGTGCCTGACTAAATGATGGTATTTAATTTTGTTAACACACAGTGCACATCCGGTTATCACAGATCGCATTAGAGACAAAAGACACATTTACCAAGGGAAAGCAAGCAATTTTGAAGACTCAAGATAATGTACATGTACATGGCTTTGAAAGCCATTGTACATATAGAGGATCTACAACGAGTCCCCAGTTTATAACGGAATTTACAAAACGAGTTCAGTAAATTAGGTCTGGACCGAGCCTTTGGCGAGGTCCAGACCTAATTTACTAGACGAGTTTTGTAAATTCCGCTATAAACATGGGACGATTTGTAGATTCTATTTATTATATGATCCAACACCTGGACAAAACTTACTTAAATCAACAAATGGGATGCGAAACTAACATCGGCTTCCATGAGGCATACGATGGCGTTTCACGTAACAATGGGTTGTTTGCCCGCGTAAAGAAATAGTTCCATATAAATAAAGACTCTGGCGTATTTAATGGCGTATATCTAATGACACAAACAACTTTTCAAACTCTTCATTCATTATAGTTGGAATAGTTATTATTGGAAAAATATTGGAAGTCATAGTATTGTGAGAATTTCGTATACTAAGTCTAAATGTAAACAGACGACAAACCGAGAGTCGAAGGTCACCTGGCACTATTTCCAGTTATTAAACGAACGTTTAATATCACAATTTATAGAATGGGTTTATTGAATGGAATAAAGGTTGGATCATGTAATAAAATTATATATGACCTGTCGAAACAAGCATCACCAAAGTTGGACCCATTCTCCACTATAGATAACATGGTTATGCTAAATTATATTTTCCGATCCAGTACACCACACCAATACACATGCGTACTGATAGATATGCAAATAACTCTCCCCAGAAGTCAACTAATATATGCATTTGGTGCGACGTATCACACCCAAGAAGACTAGAGCGCAGATTCAAGACAACAACTCAAAGTGCATGTCTTTCAAGTGAAGCATGCGTTCGATCGGCTCTACTTTGGCGGTTGGTGACATTTACTTCTGATGGGATATTCAGCTCAATGTTCTGAAAACGCTTAACTGTAAGCAATCATCAGTCATCTAGCGGTGCTCAGTACAGCTTTCTCCGAAATATTTAGCATAAATAGGAATGATACCAGAAAATGTTAATTATCTGTTGATTAATTGACTGATTGTAGTTTAATGCTGTTAATGTCGATAGACCATATCACGACTAATGCTACGTCATTCCCGTAGCTAGATTATGTTTAACTTTGAACATAATATTTGTTTTATTTCCGTAATCTTTGAGCTAGCGCGAACTGCATTGCTTCCTTCTATGAAGAAGTGTCAATATTTGCCTCACTGCTTATAAACATAATCAGCATCTCAGTCGTGTAAGGCAACATACTGATTTTCGAAGCCATTTTGTGCGATACTTTAGCTATCAAAGGGTGGTTCAACTGGGAATCACCAACCTAACACGTTCTATACATTTGACAAAATTTGGCTGCAATGAGAGATTATAGTGACCATTTCAGACACCAACGGGATTGAAATTGAACTACATATATAGGTAGTAATAGTTTGTGGTTCGTGTTCGTTTCACATTGCAATATGGGTAGAAACACAAGAATTATACCAAGATAAAACATGTTATCGACTGAAATGGACTGAGACCAAACAAATAACACGTGCAATGTCTCCAATGCAGAATAGCCAACTTCCACACATCAACCGCAATGTGTAAACACATACGGGTGAAATATATAATTTTCTATAAATATGCCGCCATTTTGACACCACAACATACCTTAGTAACCATTTCAGACCCAAATGAAATTACATTTTGTTGGTAATACTTCATCTGGTTTAACTCATTCAGATATGTTCATTTCACATTACAATATGGCTAGAAAGCGAAAGTGATCTTTCGGTGAAATATCATACTCAGTTCTTTAAAATATATTTGTTATGGATTAGCAGTAGCTGGAAACAAACGAACAACAAATTGCACTGCCCAAATAATCACATGACATGAATAATAAAAAACAAATACAAATACAAGATATGAGTTAAAACTGTTTCTATTTGTTTTCAATTTAGGTCATCATTTTGGCAGCAATCTTGCTATTGGAGTAGCAATTTATCCTGTAACACGTAGGACCATGTAATAGCATCCCAATATTGTATACATATGTATACAATTTATAAGATATTCTCTCCAACAAAACGGATTAAACTGACTAAGATTATATTTTGTAACAAGTCGGCCATGTTGGACGCCATCTTGGATTATAGGTAACGCTCAAGGGTGTGAGCTCCACAACCACCCATATTCTTGTTGTTTTAGCGTTTTTATTGATCAAAATTATATATCTATTATATATTTTGGAAGATCTGTCTGTGTGTCTGTCTGTGTGTCTGTCTGTGTGTCTGTGTGTTCGCGATGGACTCGAAAACGGCCGAACCGATTTCGATGAAACTTGGTATGTGGGGGTATTTTCGGCCGAGAACTGGCATAGGCCTATTAATTTGTCCGTGCGACGTGACCTTGACCTTGAAATCGGATAATTTCAAGGTCAAACGCCCGAATATCACGGGATTTCGATGAAACTTGGTATGTGGGGGTACTTTCTTATGGCGAGTCTCTTAAGCATATTCATTTGCCCGTGCAACGTGACCTTGACCTTGAAATCGGGTAACTTCAAGGTCAAATCGCCAATTTTGATGGGATTTCGACGAAATTTGATACGTGGGGTTACTTTTGTCCACTGATTGTTTTGGACGGGTCCAATCGTGACCCCGACCAGACCTTGACCTTCAAAATGATCAATTCAAGGTCAAATCGGGTAAAACTGGATGGATTTCGACGGGCACGTTTGTCGGGTACTTTTGTCCGGGCAGTGTTTTTGGACTGGTCAAATCGTGACCCCAATTGACATTGACCTTCAAAATGGCCAATTCAAGGTCAAAGCCCGGACGAAGTCGGGTCACCTTCTAGTCTCATATATATTTTGAAGACCTCTGTCTGTATGTATGTTTGTTTGTTTGTTTGTCTGTCTGTCTGTCATTTATACAAATCTACGATTCTCGACCGATCGGGACGAAACTTGGTACGTGTGTGTAGTTTGACCAGGCGGTGAACGTTGTCGTATTGGCGAGCCCGTGCGGCGCCCGCTTCGCGAATGCGCAGACGAGATCTCGGAAACGGGTGGAGCTATCGACTTGAAATTTGCTATGTGAATGTATCTTTCCCCGGATACGAATTTTATCGGGTCGCCGAGCCCGTGCGACACCAGCTTCGCGCATGCACAGACGAGATCTCGGAAACAGGTGGAGCTATCGACTTGAAATTTGGTATGTGAATGTATCTTGCCCCGGATACGAATTTTATCGGGTCGCCGAGCCCGTGCGATGCCGGCTTCGCGCATGCGCAGACCAGATCTCGGAAACGGGTAGAGCTATCGACTTGAAATTTTGTTTTTGAATAGCCCGGACAACGTCGGGCTCATCGGCTAGTCTATTATATATTTTGGAAGATCTGTTTGTGTGTCTGTGTGTGTGTCTGTGTGTTCGCGATGAACTCGAAAACGGCCATGCCGATTTCGATGAAACTTGGTATGTGGTGGTATTTTCGGCCGACGGGTGGCATGTGCCTATTAATTTGTCCGTGCGACGTGACCTTGACCTTGAAATCGGGTTATTTCAACGTCAAACGCCCGAATATCACGGGATTTCGATGAAACTTGGTATGTGGGGGTACTTTCTTATGGCGAGTCTCATAAGCATATTCATTTGCCCGTGCGACGTGACATTGACCTTGAAATTGGGTAACTTCAAGGTCAAATCGCCAATTTTGATGGGATTTCGACGAAATTTGATACATGGGGTTACTTTTGTCCACTGATTGTTTTGGACGGGTCCAATCGTGACCCCGACCAGACCTTGACCTTCAAAATGATCAATTCAAGGTCAAATCGGGTAAAACCGGATGGATTTCGACGGGCACGTTTGTCGGGTACTTTTGTCCGGGCAGTGTTTTTGGACTGGTCAAATCGTGACCCCACTTGACCTTGACCTTCAAAATGGCCAATTCAAGGTCAAAGCCCGGACGAAGTCGGGTCACCTTCTAGTATATATATATATATCTATTATATATTTTGGAAGATCTGTCTGTCTGTGTGTTCGCGATGGACTCGAAAACGGCCGAACCGATTTCGATGAAACTTGGTATGTGGGGGTATTTTCGGTCGAGAACTGGCATAGGCCTATTAATTTGTCCGTGCGACGTGACCTTGACCTTGAACTCGGGTAATTTCAAGGTCAAACGCCCGAATATCACGGGATTTCGATGAAACTTGGTATGTGGGGGTACTTTCTTATGGCGAGTCTCTTAAGCATATTCATTTGCCCGTGCGACGTGACCTTGACCTTGAAACCGGGTAACTTCAAGGTCAAATCGCCAATTTTGATGGGATTTCGACGAAATTAGATACGTGGGGTTACTTTTGTCCACTGTTTGTTTTGGACGGGTCCAATCGTGACCCCGACCAGACCTTGACCTTCAAAATGATCAATTCAAGGTCAAATCGGGTAAAACCGGATGGATTTCGACGGGCACGTTTGTCGGGTACTTTTGTCCGGGCAGTGTTTTTGGACTGGTCAAATCGTGACCAAATTGACCTTCAAAATGGCCAATTCAAGGTCAAAGCCCGGACGAAGTCGGGTCACCTTCTAGTCTATTATATATTTTGGAAGATCTGTCTGTCTGTCTGTGTGTGTGTTCGCGATGAACTCGAAAACGGCCAACCCGATTTCGATGAAACTTGGTATGTGGGGGTATTTTCGGCCGGGAACGGGCATAGGCCTATTAATTTACCCGTGCGATGTGACCTTGACCTTTAAATCGGGTAATTTCAAGGTCAAACGCCCGAATATCACGGGATTTCGATGAAACTTGGTATGTGGGGAACCCTTCGGCCGGGGAGTGGCATAAACCCATTAATTTGCCCGTGCGACGTGACATTGAAATCGGGTCATTTAAAGGTCAAACGCCCGAATATCACGAGATTTCGATGAAACTTGGTATGTGGGGGTACATTCGTATGGGAAGTTTCATAATCATATTCATTTGCCCGTGCGACGTGACCTTGACCTTGAAATCGGGTCAATTCAAGGTCAAATCGCCAATTTTGATGGGATTTCGACGAAATTTGATACGTGGGGTTACTTTTGTCCACTGGGTGTTTTTGGACGGGGTCAAATCGTGACCCCGACCTGACGTTGACCTTCAAAATTATCAATTCAAGGTCAAATCGGGTAGAACCGGATGGATTTCGACGGGCACGTTTGTCGGGTACTTTTGTACGGGCAATGTTTTGGACTGGTCAAATCGTGACCCCACTTGACATTGAGCTTCCAAATGGACAATTCAAGGTCAAAGCCCGGACGAAGTCGGGTCACCTTCTAGTCTATTATATATTTTGGAAGATCTGTCTGTCTGTATGTGTGTTCGCGATGAACTCGAAAACGGCCCACCCGATTTCGATGAAACTTCGTATGTGAGGGTACTATCGGTCGAGAAGTGGCATGGGCATATTAATTCTCAGATCCGAGGTCAACTTTTCACGTGCCGAGGTCAAATCTGTTTTTACGCTGTGTTACGGGACTTTCATTTGAGTTCGGTGCTTACAAATCGATTCGAAATAGCGCGAATAATAAAATGCCAGTCATAATAATGACATTGTGAGAATCTTTCGTGTTTCCTCTTTCCAACGATATATAATGCGTATGTATCCGTTTTAGTTATCTGCCTCAATTATCAAGAAGAAGTGGTACTATCTTCCATCAGGATAAAAACAATGCGTAACTTCTATGACGTCGTTGGAGGTCATAACGTTAGATCACGTTAACGCTTAACCGGCCAATGCATTTGACTGTTTCAGACGTCTTGGCGATATCTCGGGCACCGATGGTAATTTATCTTTACGTTGAAACTTGATAATTAATGAGCGTGTGTATATGAGGCGCGTTTATATACTTGAGTGGAAATCAAATATGGGTTAAACTGGCGGATTTTTACGGACGAAATTTGATGCATAGGGTATCTCGGTATCCGCTGGGCCGATTTCCCGGTATCCGCTGGGCCGATTTCCACAATTTTTGGGGTGTTGGTGTTTGACCCCACCTGACCTTGACCTTCAAAATGGTAAATTCAAGGTCAAAGCGCGGACGAAGTCGGGTCACCTTCTAGTATGATATATATGTTTACAAAATTAGCAATAAAGATGATATCACACACGCTCTTTCGTTCAACCAGGCTACCAATTCATTGCATACATCCTTTCACTCACCTGATCTCTCACCCATCGTGACACGTCTAAAATATACACGCTTCTTGTATGGCTACCGCAAACTATGTATGACATAAATTGATCCACCGTAGAAACGACCTCGATCGCAGTTTTTCGGGATCCGTGCCCTGCATCGATTGGTGAGAGCAATCCATCAGGTGCGTTGGAATGGTGGTAACCGCCCCGCCGATCGGAATGTACATTGGGGTGGTGGTTACCGCCCAGCCGACCGGAATGTACATTGGGGTGGTGGTAACCTCCCCGCCGATCGGAATGTACATTGGGGTGGTGGTTACCGCCCAGCCGACCGGAGTGTACATTGGGGTGGTGGTTACCGCCCCGCCGACCGGAATGTACATTGGTGTGGTGGTTACCGCCCAGCCGACCGGAATGTATATTGGGGTGGTGGTTACCACCCCGCCGACCGGAAGGTAGAGTAGTTTTAAAGATGATTCATGCACCAGAGGCTATATTTTATACAATGTAACGCTCGGGAATGCGGGATAGCAGCCCCCACCTCAACATGTACATGCTTCAATGTGTATGAGATATTAAGTGTATATATAGGCCTTTGTTTAGTACAATAGGATCTCGGTAAATATATAAATAATTGTATTCAGTTTTCTGGTGGATCGAATCGACGGTTCCTTTACATTTCTCCGGTCACTACTTGGGAGATAAATTGGGTTTCGGTGGGAACGATATTTTGATAGATCAAGTTATGTTTCATTCTGACGTTTTTCTAAGAGCTTCTACAATTAAGAACCAGTTTTGCTCGAAAGATGGTAATTTCATTTGGCATTGTCCTCGCCTAATGTTGATCCCATGCACATCGCTTCACATGACACCATATCCGACCACTAAACACTGTTATTTACTATCTATATGGAGATATATAGCATAATTGCAACCCATATTATCAGTCTACCTTCTACTATAAATTACAACACAAATTTATGCAAATAGCCAGAGTCTGCACTTTATTGTGCAAAATCAGCAAAGAGGCAATTACATACAGCTGGTATTATTCCTGCGTTAAAACAGAGATGAAACCCATTCTTTGGGAAAAAAACCGTCGGAAAGCATGGAACAATACCTCACACATGACATGAATATAACATGAATCAATTTGTATCATGACAAAATAATATAATATACAATGTTCTACTCGTGTGTATATATCAGATTTTTTTTTTGGTTCTGTATTTTTGCCTTTATTGTATGCTATACTTTTGTATAATATATTTGTTGTGGAACCATGCGCTGAAAGCAAACTGGCTAAAGTGATATATTTCACTCATAACGTCTAAGATGTAAACACATTTCAATTGTAATACTGCTCACTCATAATTAACCCTTTACCCAACAAACCGGCCAAAACCGGCCAAATAAAGCTTCAACAGCCTAAAATATCTTCGGTCTGTCTCAATAGAACCATACACATATGGATATCATTGGAACCGGCTCCTTGACCACATTGTGATAGTTACAGTTATACCCTGTGCCAATGCATTCTCTTATATATGAGAGTCGACCATAGGTCGCCTCGCATATATAAGAGAATGCATTGGCCTAAAACAATTCTTTTTTTTAACACTTTTTACCATTTTTTCTTACATTCTTTAACAATTTTATAATTTTTAATGTGTTAAGCCAATGCATTCTCTTATATATGCGAGGCGACCTATGGTCGACTCGCATATATAAGAGAATGCATTGGCACAGGGCCCTTCTGTTGGGTAAAGGGTTAACCTTGACAAATCATGCAGTGTGACCGAACGAGCGCTCAACACATTTCGGTGACCATTCAATTGTAATCACTCGTATCCGTATAGACAAAAGTTTTGATACTATTCTTAGAAACGTACAGAAATATTATTCCAGAGTGTGCTAACAGCTTCCCGTCAGAGCAGCCGACCGAAGTTCACTATATCGACTCAACATGCTACTATGGATTCAGCGAACGCGCTCGCACCTTCGCCGACGCCGATATTCTATGCAATTCGGCAGCAACTAAAGTGCTGTCACTGGAAACATTGGCCGAACGGTTTGCTCTTCGGTCCAAGTTTACTTGTGAGTATTGTAGTCACTGTGTATGCCCGGGTATATTTATTTCACCTAATGGTTACCAAAAGATATATATCGGGGCACACGATTACATGACGATCAGTATATAATCGCGACCACATGTGGCACGCATGGTTTCGTGTGCCAAGACGGGGGACATATAACGTTCAGACAATCAAAACGATTTGATAATTTATTACAAACAGTTCAATAGAATATCTTCGGGTCGTCGGTATGGACTATCTTCGTTGAGTTCGTCTTCCTGTCGTCTACGTGAATCGTGGGCTTCTATTACCTTCATAGGTTGAGTTCGTCTTCCTGTCGTCTGCCCGTCTCAGTGGCTCTTCCCTTCGTCACAGGTTGAATTCGCTGATCTCTAGTTGAGCATCTCGGCCTGTCGTCTGCTGTCGATGGTTACGCCAAGTCGACGGTACATCAGGGCTACGTCGTTCAGATTTACAAACGATTTGGCTCACCTATAATAGTTGTTCGCCATCTCTAGTTGGTCTTCTTCGTCTTCGTAGTTCGGCTGTCGATGTTGCGAGAACGGGTGTCGTCTTCAGTCGTTCTTGGTAGAATACTTCGACTTGGTGATGACTTGAAAACTCGCTGCGGTATGTATACTAGTCCTGACTTTGGATGCCTCATGCTATCTTCTTACGAGTGACTGGCGACACGGTACGAGCTCAGTCAAACGGTACAATCTTCATGATTCTATCGGTAGATATGTACCAGGTGGTCAGCTTGTCCATGCTATGGCCCCAGGTGTTGTGTCGAGGGTCCGACCCCGCGTTCCTATCGGAATATTCTATCTATAGATTGTTCGGCTCTGTCCCCTTCGATGAGTATTGCTAAATAATGGGTTTGTACTTTGTTTGTCAGGGGTGTCGTAGGTTATTGTCTCCCCTATATTCGTACTGCATATTGGCACATTCGAT
This sequence comes from Siphonodentalium dalli, assembly GCA_032622095.1. Taxonomy (NCBI): domain Eukaryota; kingdom Metazoa; phylum Mollusca; class Scaphopoda; order Gadilida; family Siphonodentaliidae; genus Siphonodentalium; species Siphonodentalium dalli. The sequence goes on from CP136062.1 coordinate 154,893,849, forward strand.
TGAGTATCCTATTTAATCTGAAGGGTGATAACTCTATATATAGATGTACTTTGACGAAATAACGGAGATTTGTATGAAAGAATTTTCAACACCACAATTGATCAACTCTGGTGAAATATAAGTGGTGGTATATTGGGTGGTGGGTTGGTGGGTTTGCAGGAGGTTAGCTCTTTGAAACACTTCTTCAATTATTACGTTATTTGGTTAAAAACTCTTCTTCAAATATCTCCGTTATTTCGTTAACAATAATAATTTCCTATTTCTATATTTCGCTGCATTTTTTTATTCCGCTATTTCGTTGTATTTCCTTCTTCGCTTTTTCGTTGTATTTTGTATTTCGATAATTCGCTATATTTGGCATATTATGATCTATTATGGGATATGGAATTATATGATATCCCATATACTGATATTCATTCGAACATCCCGTGCCACGTGTTACTGAGATTGACTATCATTAGATACATAATCGCGAACCACGATTACATATTGTTTGCTATCTAATCCTTGGAGTATTGGCTGATTTATTTGTACGCGTACTGTTGGGGCAGGGAAAGAGAGAATATAACGTAGCCGTGAGTAGAAACTAGCAAAGACCCGTAACATAATCACCGAAAGTTGCTATCTTAGTATCTGTAGCACGACAAGCTCTATCTATATACATGTACGCCAAAGTTATTCCGGAAACGGGTAGGCATACGGACTTTTATTTCACCAGTCCAACGACGAGCATTTCGCGCAGACAATTTGCAATATTTGTTTTCAAACAGCTATTCGTCGATTTGTGGTGATAACATCACATCGAACCTGAGCTCGCAAATACCTTCACTTATATCATGTGATGCATATAATAATGTTGATTTATGTACGATTTGTTGTTATGGCTTCATATAATCGTTTTCTGGTAATGAGTTGTTATCACCACTGTACTGACACTATAACAATCCGCGTCATATTACAGAACCACGAAAACGAGTAAAAATATAAAATACACCCACAGTAGCCGCGAATACCAAATTGTGGTTTTAACGAAGAGCCTTTTGGCTACTATGTGTGTATTTTATTAATGCCATCATTATTATTTTTGTCATTTTGGCCGCGAATATTCAACAACCCCACTGTTTACTTTGAATGTGTATCCTCACCCAGAGACACAAACACGACGCTATAAGGAATGTGCGTCACGCGTTGTGATGCTTACATTTACGCCATGACGTGAGCCTGTTTCTGAGCGATCTGTCCCTCGACATTACCATTAATATGTTTCCTAGGTCATATAGCACTGGCAAGCTACATTTGATTGAAATGCAGGCAATTTTCCTCATATCTAATTGATATCATGACAACTTCCAATTTTAAATGAATGTGACATAAGAACTATTATTCTAACTACGATGTAGTTCTACTATGGTATACGTATAACACATGAAATTACTTTGAACTTTTAGACCCACAGTATAAATTTATACCCACATGGTGTATAGATGAAGTTTACAAAATAGGTGTTATACGCACAATAGAACAGGCGATTATGGTATAAATATAATTAACTAATTATTTTTATTCATCCACAGTAGTGCAACCATACCCACGCATTCGCGACTCTGTTGGTGCGTAATTAATACATGCTTCTTCTGTTTGTTGTGGTTTATCTTCATTTCAGCCAACACGTGTGATTTTCATAAATCCATACAAATAATGCCTGCCGTTCAATAAACATTTTCGCCTCGATCTATCCAGCTTGAACTCTTGAATTTCACATATAGTTTAAACATATTTATTTATCTAGTTTATATAACACATGATATATAACACATACATTTGTTTATACAGACAATGGGAATAGAGGACTGCTGACTCACTGACTCACTTACGGGTACCCCCTCTCCCATATGACCATATATTTCACATATGACCATCGGCATTGCCATTGTTGCATCTGAACCTGTATTAAAAGAAGACAGAAATGCTTGTTCGGTGGATGCATGCACATGTATGTATATAGTAGCACAAGGCGCATATAAAAGGACAAACAGTGCGTATGCTGTATGCTTCTTGATTGCCATGCATCCAGCCATGTACTGAAATACAATTTCAGTAAAGAAGTTCACAGGAAGTATTCATTGAAATGTTTTAATGTCACACATCCTCCATCATCATTTGCATTTAGAATAGAACAGTTAGAAGATAATACGGACACTATAATAGAATTGTGGGGTAAAATCACTATTATTATTTTTGTACTAATAACTTCTTGAATTATTTCACAACACAAGCAAATCACAAAATTATTGTCTTGGGTCTGTTAGAGTATATTTATATTATGTTGAGTATTAAAATTAAATGACATGATATCACATATTATCACGCTGGCCTACACTATTGACCTATGGGAATGGATACTTGTATCACATGACACCGTATCCGACAACAAATCGCCATGTAACTTTTAATAACCACATCTATTACGATGACGAATGAAGCAGCCATAAATAGTTCAGCCCTATGAATAAAAATGTTTGTATGCATCACGATCCACTCAACCAGGAAGCAATCAACTGTAAATAGGCCACAGTGTTAAGGTATATGGTGGTCAGCTTGAAATTATATAATCACCCTAAATTGTCATTGAACAACATGCGTGCTATGTGAAGAAGTCTCGACTATATAAACTTGTTTGCGGGTGGTTATCTTGTTAATGAAGACAATTATGAAATTTCTGCCGTGTCGATATGTTGGTGTATCCTAGCTGCACACGCATTATTGTTTAAACAATGCCAATGGTTACCGAATTATGTGCAGCATTAGGTGGTAAACCACAAAGTCGTGGCCGCATCCATTTGAGGAAAAGAAGATCACTTTACGATCAATACAATGCTTATATAATCGGGAAAAGGGGCTTATTTAACTTTTTTAAAGTTAAACTTTCACGACGAGAGCTCCGCTGCTGCAACATTAAATATCATGTACCAGGGCCAGGGAGCCTCGCATATATAAGAAAATGCACTGGCTTACAATGTCAATGTAAGTATTGTTTGCCCAATGTATTGTCTTATAAACTTGTGCACCAGATCCGCTGTGGTTCTGTTTGTCGTATTGTACCACTAGCTATTGTGTCTTTTGTGTATTTATGTTTGGGAAAAATAACTATTTTTGAATTGAAAAAATTATTGCGCCCATCGGGTGTATACTTTGTACACATTCTAGATACCTATGGTTCGCTGAGCGTTTTATTTATAGATATGGGGTTTTTTGGGACTCATTAAATGTTGTAGTGCTACCCCGAGTCCAGTAAAAGGTGTATTTGTTATAAGCTATGCCAATTACAAATAGAAGAAATGAAAAAGATGAGTATATGTCAATTGATACGTATTTTAAAGAGTGTAGTCGGGGACAGCCGAGTCAGCCATCGGTTCGTTAATTAGATGCTGATCGGTGTGACAATTTACATTAGGTCCCCTATTTGCGAAGTTCCATTTGCGGAGTTCTCGAATTCGCTGAGGTCCCCTAAAATGGTTGATTTTAATGAGGGAACGGGTGCGTATATCTCAATTGATACATATTTTAAAGAAGTTAGTCGGATACAGTCGAGTCAACCACCGGTTCGTTAATTAGATGCTGACCGGTGTAACAATTTGCAGTAGGTCCCTATTTGCGGAGGTGCCGAATTCTCGGGGTCCCCTAAAATGGTCGAAATAGGTTGATTTTAACGAGGGAACGGGTGCGTATATGTCAATTGATACGTCTTTTATACAAATAACGACACGATCATCATAATAATGGTGCCGATCGATGTGAAAATTGACAGTAGATCCCCATATTTGCGGAGGTCCATTTGCGGAGTTCTCGAATTCGTGGAGGTCCCCTAAAATGGTATAAATATGTTGATTTTAGTGAGGGAACGGGTGCCTATATCTCAATTGATACGTATTTTAAAAAAGTTAGTCGGATACAGCCGAGTCATTCACCGGTTCGTTAATTAGGTGCTGATCGGTGTAATAATTTGCAGTAGGTCCCTATTTGCGGAGATCCCCGAATTCGCGGGGGTCCCATAAAATGGTCGGATTGGTTGATTTTAATGAGGGAACGGTGCGTATATCTCAATTGATACGTATTTTAAAGAAGTTAGTCGGATACAGCCGAGTCAACCACCGGTTCGTTAATTACGTGCTGATCGGTGTAACAATTTGCAGTAGGTCCCTATTTGTGGAGGTCCCCGAATTCGCGGGGGTCCCCTAAAATGGTCGAAATATGTTGATTTTAATGAGTGAACGGGTGCGTATATGTCAATTGATACGTATTTTAAACAAATAACGACACGCTCATCATAATACTGGTTTGTTCTATCAATTATATCATCACCATCATCATCTTCGTCACCACCATCATCATCATGATCATGATCATCATCATGATCATAATACGGAACAAGTCTTCCGACTTGTCGTCCCAATAACATTATTTGCAATGTTTGTTTTATATGTATCGTCATTCGATATTTTCTTATGAGTCACTTGAACATATTACTTGTCGTCGAACTCGTATTTTATATAATACGAGAATACGTCTTTGTATATTTTGAATTGATCGAGTGTTAGATTCAACAACGAAGTCTGGCAGAGAGTTCCAGCTATTAGCCATCCTCTGCGTGAAGAAAAAATTTCATATATATGTCCTTGTTAAAAGTGCGGATATGTAGCTTTTTATTATGTCCTCTTGTTCTTCTTGATGAATTTCTTTCTAATAGGTCACAGGCATTGATATTGTAATGACCATTCAACAGTTTATATACCTCGATTAGATCTCCTCTAAATCTTCGATATTTTAAAGACATCAGATTGAGTCTTATCATTCCTTCTCGGTAGCATAGAGTTTTGATTTGACGAACTAGTTTCGTTGCTTTTCTTTGTATTTTCTCAAACACAATTCTTTGATATTTGTGATGTGGGCTCCATGCAGAGTTACAGTATTCGACGATAGGTCTGACCATGCATGCTGATGTAGAGCGATCGGAAAGTGTCGATGTCCAAGTTCGTGAAAGTTCTATTGATCGATGATTTGAGAAGCTTAAATTTATTGTTTTAGTATATTGTAGGAAGGCTAATCTGGACTTGTCAAACTGAACTATAGCGATGGGATATCTCGCAGGGTTTTCGTGGGGTGTGTTTCGCTGGATGTCTGATAGTTGCAGTATTTAACTATTATCACCGCGTTAATTGCTTTCAATGTTTAGGTATGGGCCACTCTTGAAGATTTTATTACGGGAACACAATGCCTCCGATTTTGTATCCGCATTTGGAGGCTTTCTGGTGTGGTGAATGAGAAACATGCAGTTTAAGCCGTAGTTTTTTTGTAATAATTTGAAGGATTAGTTGTTTTAACGGAATTCTGAGGCGGTGCATTAATGTAGCCAATATCTGATTATGGTTTTCTTGTAATGCCTTGCCTTGTAGACATAGACCACGCATGGCTCTCATTGGAACACAGCACATATGGCTGGCGCTGGAATGGTGAGACGACAGCCATTCCCGAGTTCTGGGCGACAACACCGACTGATTTTACCACATGTGCTGTTACACAGAGCCTCAGTTCCGTTGATACGTGGGTACATGTTGGATGTGCGAACGTGGCTGCTTTCGCGATATGCGAAACACCAAGTTTTTTTTCGACTAATGGTGAGTGAAACCAAAATCAGTACAAAATATAAGGTATCGTACATTGCATAATTTTGGAGATTAAGGCACAACTTTGGCTATATAACGAAACACACCTAGAAATGGACTCTCTTTGTTGTTCTTTTATATCACACACATAATTATAATATTTAAATCCGAACAAATCCACATACCTTACTCGTATTTAAATTCGCGCAGTACTATTTTTCGCTCAGTTTTATTTTCGCGCACTTTGAATTCGCGCACCCAGTTGGGCGAATTCAAAACTGACAGATATATTTTCGAAAAAATCTTGTATCTTATGACAGTTTCGGTTCTTAGTTATACGTAAACATATAAAAGATAATCGCGAATAAAATTTACAGCGAATAGAGTACAAAATCTGTGTCATAATTTTGTCATACATAATATTTTTGTAAATACGGGTAATTATGATCCAAATTATCATTCTGATATACATGTATAATACATATTTATGGAAATTATGGAACTGAACTCGAAAGAAGTAAAACCACAACCGTTCGTATGTGCCGCTGACTTCATAAATTAAATCAACTCACGATTGCGTGTATTTTAAATAACTCACACTGTTTTATCACGGTGTCAGCCCAGCACACCCCAGGATTGTGAATACGGAGACATTATTTCATGCACATCACATTCAGCCAGGAATGTGTGTATTTCTTAGAATCATAAACTCGACATCAAAGATCCAGATATGATGTATCGTTTTACATGTACATAATATGATCATGTACGTAAACGTAATTTGCGCCCGCTTGTTACTGTTCATGGAATTATCGGATGAATTGTTATCTGTATAGAAGGATTTGATGATAAACACTAAGGGTGCACATGCATGTAATATCTGTAATTGTCGTGTATTTGGCGTTTTACATGGATCATACATACGATGTAATATGTGTCCACTGACAACCCAATCATTGCCTACGTGTTGAACGCACTGAGTTCTAGTTCCAATTAAGTCGGAATGTAGATAGTCGTTATCTTGGACCGAGTCGCCAGGCCACTTAAAATAATTATTCGTGGGATAACCCATATGGTAGACTTTCTATTTAAATAACTACCAGTCCTCTTTTATTTATAGCATTGGTGGATTAGGATTTCCCCGACGCATGCATGGGCTATATATGACCCCGAAAGCTACCAGGCGGGGTGGCTAACTCTGAGCTATTTAAGTAAAACATATCATATTGTACCTTCTTGCCCAGATTATTCCGACCGATACATTCAACTAGGCTAAGTCCCTTAGCGATTTGAAGCTTTCGAGACCCCACCCAAACAAGCATCATGGTTGAAAATGTTCTACATCAAGCCTACATATGCCAGACGTATGGCTTCTGGTGTTCGTGCATTAATAAAATGCAAAATATCATACAGACTTGACTAATTTCCGCATCCGTAAGAGAAGACATGTTTTGGACTGGCCTTAAATGTACTGATATAAGACAATTTGACTTCGCTTAGCACTACTCACTTGTCTGGCCTGTTAACAATGAACCGCTCGCGCGCAGGTGATTAATGTTGTCAATTATTGGTGTGGCCATGTAAAATACATGTATTTTACATACAGAAATTACATGCATGTGTGCGTCCACCCTTATAATGGGACACAAGAAAATGATATATACAATGTATGTAAATAATCACATATAAAGTAAATGTGGATATTTAGCCTGCCAGTAATACGAGTCTCAGCTGTCTGGCCATCGACACAGTCCTGTCTGGAATTTTGCGCGCCGGTGTCGGTAGTGACGTCATGAAGTTCGTCTTGATGTCATGACGCCTTTACTGGTTTCCCAAGAAGCAATCTTAAAATGACTCTGCGATCTTTCAATCGGAACTTAAAGTTTCCGTTTGTCGGCCTTGAACTTTGAGAATATTTCATCAATCTTTTAGGCGGAAATACCGTTAGAAAATTGAAGATAATATGTAAACGGCCAGCAAGGTCGCTAGATTCCTCTTTCGGGGTAAATATTTTTAATAATTTTATGAAATATGTAAACAAAACATTTTCATGCAATTTAACTTTTTTGTTAACCAGAGCTTTTGTTCAATTTACATTCACTTTTTGAAAATATATTTGGCTTTAGGAGCATGATGTTCCTACATATAATGAAGTATAGCTAACAGTTTCTAGATCAAAGTTTTTTATTTTTGCCCTGGAGCGTTTTGCCCAATTACACATTTCGAGGTGGCATTAATTAATACAAAATGGCGGCCGTCGCCAACAATCATTTTTGGACTCCGCTGACCTTTGAATTATGAATAAATTATCCTATTTGAGGTGATATCAATTAATTTTTAGATTGGGCCGAAAATGTCGATTAGTATATATCTCATATTCGCATACGTATACCCTGGTCGCTTCGCGTCCGCGGCTTCGCCGCGGGAGAGCGGGCGCTATAAATAATGACGTTGAGATTGTTGCCCGCGTGTAAATATATGTTGTCTATGGGCTATCTAAAATAACCCTCGTAGTTTCCCTATTGTTTGGAATAAACTCATATGAGTCGTACTATTTTTTGCTCAGTTTTCAATTCGCGCACCGACGGATGCGTGAAAAATAGTACTGCGCGAATTAAAGTACGAGTAAGGTATAGAGTATAATTTTCAAATTTAGCTTTTCGTAATGCAAAATAGCCCAAATGACTGATTCTGTCTCTGAGCTATTCTATAAACACATTCACTGTGAGAAAGCGTCACGTAATGATAATTATATGATACTAGAAGGTGACCCGACTTCGTCCGGGCTTTGACCTTGAATTGACCATTTTGAAGGTCAAGGTCAGGTGGGGTCAAACACCAACACCCCAAAAATGGTGGAAATCGGCCCAGCGGATACCGGGAAATCTGCCCAGCGGATACCGAGATACCCTATGCATCAAATTTCGTCCGTAAAAATCCGCCAGTTTAACCCGATTTTATTTCCACTCAAGTAAATAAACGCGCCTCATACACACACGCTCATTAATTATCAAGTTTCAACGTAAAGATAAATTACCATCGGTGCCCGAGATATCACCAAGACGTCTGAAACAGTCAAATGCATCGGCCGGTTAAGCGTTAACGTGATCTAACGTTATGACCTCTAACGACGTCATAGAAGTTACGCATTGTTTTTATCCTGATGGAAGATAGTACCACTTCTTCTTGATAATTGAGGCAGATAACTATAACGGATACATACGCGTTATATATCGTTGGAAAGAGGAAACACGAAAGATTCTCACAGTGTCATTATTATGACTGGCATTTTATTATTCGCGCTGTTTCGAATCGATTTGTAAGCACCGAACTCAAATGAAAGTCCCGTAACACAGCGTAAAAACAGATTTGACCGCGGCACGTGAAAAGTTGACCTCGGATCTGAAAATTGATAGGCCCATGCCACCCGCCGGCCGAAAATATCCCCACATACCAAGTTTCATCGAAATCGGCTCGGTCGTTTTCGAGTCCATCGCGATCACACACACACACACACACACAGACACACACACAGATCTTCCAAAATATATAATAGATTTGATGACGGCAGTATAATGTAAGGTAAAGCATTTTGCAGTCAACCACAGTCACGTGTATAATATTTGCTTTTAAAATGAAGTCTTTTATCCATGATGTTTTGTTTGATAACTTATAATAGATTCATGTTTAAACAATTATATGAGGCCATCCGAAATTAATATTCTCTGTCAAATTGGCACCAGTCTGTGTAAATTCAGACTAACACTGACATAATGACTGAGTCTATCGTATAGTCTCCCTGACTTGTGTTTCACAGAAAGAGTGTGGGCTTCCTCAAATTATGTTACACTGTGTTATATTGTTCGTTTCAATAGACCACGTTCATACAACATAGAGTGAATTTAGTGATCACCGTGTACGTGGTATCGCCAAACCCGAAGGTATTGCCAAAACCAGACCATGATGTGTTCATTTATCAAAACCGCAACTCTCTGGTTTGGAGATACCATCTGGTTTGGCGATACCACGTACACGGAGGTGAAGAATGTCACTACAATATGAATGTTCCCAAAAACCATGGGATAATGACCAATTCAGCAGTCTTACTATTTCTGCTGTGGGCATAGGTTGCAATTACAGGGGCGTCGGTGTGTGCTGGATTGTGTTATACAACGTATAAGACTCACTGGCGACCCGCTGGAAGTTTCAGTCCCAAGAACATCTTCTCAAATTGTAAAGGTTGGGACATTCTGTGTTTCGGAAATCATGAAGCCTGCAAGTGCACGCGTTTAAAGAATGCATAAACGAGAGGTCTCTGATTAATCAAGATTGTTCGCATTCGTAAAATGTTTTAAATTTGTCCAATGAGTGTTTTGGCGATATACATTCGGGTTTGGCGATACCACGTACACGGGGTGGTGATGCTACGCCGCACAGCGGTCTAGCGTCACCAGATTCAACCCATGTGGACCTCATTCTGCTTAGGCAAGATCTTCTGGGAAGTATCTATAGTTTCAAATTTGTATTATTTTAGTTACTTTTCCCCTAAATTTCGAGACAAATAGCTTACTTGTGAATAAAACATAAATATTGAGAACAGTATTTGTCTATAAAGTCATAAATAGTCGTTAGTTTTGTATGTCAACGAGAGTTGGCGGCAAAATATCTTCGATTCGAAAAGACTTTGGTCGTAATGGAGGATGCTGACATAGGGAGGGGGAGGGGGTTCAAAATTGTTTAAAGTTGAACATTTCATGCCTGACATAACAAAAGTTAGAAATTTTACACTACACACAGGTTGAACATTGTCTCATTGTTTCATTTTCGAACCAGAAAATTAGTGGCTATTTTTGTTGTCTTTAGACCAACAGTAGAATAGTTTTGTACCTTTGGTCAAAATGTTGGTCTGAAACGGCAATTAGAGTAATTCAATTCAATTTAAGGGTTTATCAGGATGGAAATATCTAACTGCGAGTTGGAAAGTTTCAACCCAATCGGGGGGGGGGGGTGGCTGCAAATGGAATTCCGTAAACCTGGGAGTTTGGACTGGTTCAAGGGATGGGGGGGGGGGTGCAGTTGGATTTGCAAGGTTGATACCCCCCGTACGAAAGGGAACACTCTAACCACGTCCCTGATTGTGAGTGACGACAACGCGCATGCCTGTTGTAGAATTATTTAGTGATTACGGCACACATTTCTATTGTAGAGCACGCAATTTGTGGTGGTGGCTTCGCATTAGTGCCGAACAAGATTAATATACATGATACAACTTGCTACCTTCATTTCGCTGACCAGACTCGGAATTATACACAAGCTAAGACGTTATGCGAGACAGCGGGCGCCAGCATGTTGTCAATAGAAACACTAGCCGAACAAAGAATATTGACGGCAGCAACGGAATGTGAGTAAATGCTTACACTCTCAGCATTATTTGTTCCTAAAGGGTTTGTTTGAAAACCCTTTGATTTTCATCAAAATCCATTGGTTTTAAGACTATCATTCTGGTTTTGATCTGATCCACCTTGGTTTGTAATCACCGATATTTCCGTTTGAAGATAATAGTTTGGGAGCTGAACATGATACAGAATGCTACCTTCATTTCGCCAAGACGCGGACTTATGTACAATCAACGGAATGTATTTATAGTGATACTTTTGATCTAGGATATGTGCTTATGCATCTTATCTTTGGTGGAACTCAATCAATCGGCCTCAAATTAATTCACGGTTAATGGACAAATGACTGGAGAGTCGGAACAAGAAAGTCGAGACCCGAAGGGTGTTTAATTCCGAATGTCCAATTGCGAGGCCATTAACAGACTGGAAGCAGTTTTAAAATACATGTAAATCAGATAAATCTCTTTAAATGAGACAAGTACACACTTTTATGTATCAAATGGTTGAGATGTTGTGTGTGTTTCAACTTCAACTTTGACAAAACGCCCATCAGTTGGAAATATCATGCCTGCACGCCTTTCCAGTGCTAGTGGGTGTAAGGCTAGAAATTCCCAACAGTTGGAAACTTTGGATACCAATTGGAAAATTCATCACAAAAGAGGGCGGTGAAAATGGGTTCTCTTACTTGGAAATTTCGCTTCAAATTGAGGAAAGGGAAAACATCACTCTCTTGCAGTTGCACGAAATCCGAAGTCAGAAGGACCATTGACCATCATTAGGCGGACTGCGACATTATGCAGACGAAATCCGGCCTGCCTATTTTTTGCATATCAGTCACAACTAGTTACCTGGTGCTTTAATTGTTAACATCTCTCCTTGTTCAACCGATTTAGGTTGTCTTTTGTCTATGAAATGATGGGATTGACAAATATTTTGTTAAGGGCATTTCAGCCCCGATAATTTTGAGACATATATATTCTGTCGATATATAGTTTCGTCATTGTGCAGTCGAAACATCCACAGCGGTCTTGAACAAATCAACTTTTCTGGTTTTGCATTTTTTATGTATAGGATGTAGCAAAAAAGGAGATAACTGGCCAAATGTCATTAAAACATCGAGAAATCTGGTGTATACATCGAAATTGAGTAAAAATTTCGGGTCTGCCTAATTTTTGCATGCCAGTCACAACTAGTTATCTTGCGATTTAATTGTTAACACCTTTCCTTGTTCAACGGATTTAGGTTGTCTTTTGTTTATAAAATGATGGGATTGAAACAATTGTTGAAAAGGGCATTTCCGCCCCGATAATTTTGAGACATGTATATTCGATCGATATACAGATTCATCATTGTGCGGTATTTTTTCAATCTCGAAATTTGTACTCAATTTCGATGTATACACCAGATTTTTCGATGTTTTAATGACATTTGACCTGTTATCTTCTTTTTTGCTGCATCCTATACATAAAAATGAAAAAACCAGAAAAGTTTATTTTTTCAAGACCGCTGTGGATGTTTCGACCGCACAATTATGAAATTATATATCGACAGAATATACATGTCTCAAAACTAACGTGGCTGAAATGCCTTTAACAATTGTTTTTTTCAATCCCATCCTTTTATAGACAAAAGACAACCTAAATCGGTTGAACACGGCGCGTAGAGGTGTTAACAATTAAAGCCCCATATAACTAGTTGTGACTGACATGCAACAAGTAGGCAGACCGGATTTGGTCTGCATAATGTCACAGTCTGCCTAGTGATGGTCCATGGTCCGCTTAGAATTAGGCAGACCTGAGAATTTGTATATTTCATATTACTTGAGGAATCACAAATTCCCATTGATCACACCTTGGTGGTCACATTTAGAACAAAACTAGAGAAAGAGTGTTTAAAATTGAGCGGTTTTAAAGTTTTTTGTATATGTCTGCCTAATGATGGTAATAGGGTCATGTCTGCCTAATGCTGAAAACAGCCATATATATATATATATATATATATATAAATATAACTATTGACTGATCGATTGACTGTTGGATATTTCGCGACGAGCCGTTGACTCTGAACTTTTATTTTAAAGCCACATATGGTTTGCGCTCCAAAATACACCGTTTTTAATATTGAAATAGAGATAGAAAGAGTGAGGATACACGAGAGCGAATGTATATTTGCTGAAAGTTTAACAGTAAGTGTGTGATCTCATTGTTAACCTTTATATACTAAGGCATCATATATTGTCGAGTAGTTATCTAAATATTTCTCTCAATAACAATGAATTATTATCCATCCCTTAACTAACACTATTTCTGATTGGGCAAAAGCCGCCACGTGATAATCCTGGAAAAGTCATATTGGACTCCCGAATGTCACATTGGACTCCCAGGTGTGCAATATGACTTTTTTTTATCTGAACTCTGTGACGTCGCGAATTAACTCTATTGCGAAATGAATCGGTGAAATTGTGATGCGCGCGCAACACTGGTGGATTTAGCAGACGTTTCACTTCCGCATTAAGTTTTTTTTCACTTCTGTGTTTACTGTTCCAAATCATGCTTTCTGATGATCAAATAGATAATTAAGTGACGACAAATACCAAAAGTAACTACAACAGTTTTGGATAAACATACAGATGGATAATAAAAATGTCATTATACAATGTTGTGTACAGTATGAGTTTTGTACTCGTCCAGGTTGTGGTGAAAAGTCATATTGGACTCGACACTGCGTGTCTCGTCCAATAGGACTTTTCACCACAACCTGGACTCGAACAAGAAAAACTCATACTGTACACAACATTGTATAATAACTTTATATTATGTACTACATTTATTTATCTCTCGTCTGCTTATATTACCTGTACATCTGTGGACATCAATAATAGACCATTCCGACCACACTGTTTAACTGAATGAGAGAATCCATTTAGTGTAGAAAGTGTTAAATTTACCGATCTTTGCAGCCATGTCCGCTGAAATATTGGGCACGAAATATAAATAGTCTGGCGACAAATGAAGTAATGTATTGGCTGAGAGCTTGATCAATTGAGTGTAGATTTAAATTATTTATGTTGGATTTTACTATTAAATTTACCGATCTTTTCAGATATTGACCATGCATGGTTATCATTGCAATATGACATTAGTACTGGCGGATGGAAGTGGGATTACGGGGGCGGTAATGTCGGTACAGTTATCCACACGGAATGGAAAACTTTGCCCGCACCGACATCCGGTTGTGGAGTGACGTCAGGTCTCAGCGTGAATAGTGAATGGGCGCAAATGGACTGCTCTCAAAGTGTTGGTCACGTGATATGCGAGAAACACCTGGACATAGTTCCGGAAGGTAATAAGAGAAATAAGAGAAAGAACGATAGACAACTATATGTAAATACTTTACACTTGTTATATGGGATGTTGCCAAGAGATGACTGGCAATATCAAATTAATAGGCAACACAATTTGTAATGGTTTTCCGGTGTTTCTCAGACAGAATAAATCACACGTACCCAGACACTGGAGATAAGAACATTGATACTTTTATTCCTCATAATATACTTATTTCATACATAATATATTATACATTTATTGCATGGTTTTGATGTTGACATGAGGATTTATTAACCCGAGGAAGTTAATATTCACCGAGGCCACAGGCCGAGGTGAATATTAACTTCCAAGGGTTGATAAATCGTCATGTCAACGTCGAAACCATGCAACAAGTGTTTTATTATATGACCTAGCGGCATTCTTTACTTGGTAGCGAATTGGAGTACTAATGTAGGAGTTTAACACACAAATATGTTCAACAAATAGCAGATTTACTGAAATTCTCTTCCGAAAATCAACGATAATGAGTTTAGTATAAGCAATTTTGATTGGCTGGTTGCAAAGCTATGCGTAACGTGATTGGACAGCCACCTCTTACGCGTGACGTAACACATATCTTGTTATTAAATCCGCGCCGGGTTAATATCGTGATTTATCAACCCGGCCACGCGAATCAATTACTATAGGGTTCCCGGGAGAAAATTAATGATCATATAATAATATATAATATCACATTTGAGAAAATAAATTTGTCAGTGAGCGAATGGTTATTGCGGCCATTTCCGATATATGAATGATTGTATGGCATTATATATGATGATAATGTACTTCTAAGTTTCAATTCGTTATTGTTGCTGCTTAACCATGTATATATGATAGCATTTTTGCCTGATCCCCCAGTCCCCGGGCCCACTTGACGTTATTGGTGATCAGAGCTTCGGTTACACTATGCAAATATTTCGATATTTGTATTCAAAGATAAATGGTGAGAGCCATTAAGTAATTTTTTCGTTTCAAGTTTCATTATCAGGCTTCCAATACACATTTTCTCTCGTTTTCTAGAATATTGTTTGCTGCCAATAATAATGAATTGAATCTCATAACGAGATTGGAAAATTAATACTTACATGTATTTACAATTGACTAATGTTTAACAATTTTCTATCACCGCGCGTCTTTGTTTTCTGTTGTGTATTCAGGCCTGATGTTGGAATTTCATTGTTCCCTAGGTTCTGAAACTTACATGTATAATTATATCTGCAATATTCTTGCTAACTTACAACATTGGAATTTCACATCACATGCACCGTTCACAGTAGTCCAAGTTTGCTCGCAGTAAGGGCGCGTACACATGAAGCTGCAAGAAAATATCTGCAAGAAAATATCAGGTACAATTGTACTCTGATATTATCTTGCTGAAAAGATTACGCCCGTGAGAAAGCGGCGGGTTAGTTGACGTTGATTGAGCTCAATGTGACTAGTGTTAGTCGTGTTTGTTGAAGTGAATTACTGCGGACAAACAACCTATAGTCCATATCGAATATTCATAGAGCTATAAAGTGTTATGGAAAATTTAAAATGCCACCTATTTTAACGAGAAAGGAACGCGCCCTCTATGCATACAGTCCAAATTAAAGTAAAACAACTAAATCAAGGCATGTGAGGTACCAAATTATAAAGCATCCCCATATACGCAGAAGGTTTCCGTTCGGGGGTGTCCACCTTGGGAAATTCTAACTGCACCCCCCTTAAATCAGAATCAGACCAAACACAAGTTTTCCATAATTCCATTTGCACCCCCTTGCACCTCAGTGCTCTTAGGCCTAATATTAGACCATGGTTTGGCCCGGTGTGCGAAAATTTTGTAATCTGAACAAGAAAATCGCAAAATCCTACCATCTAGACTAACCTCAATCATTCCTAGAGTTGGAAATTTCAAACCTGACACCCCACTTAGGTTGGAAAATTTACATTGACCAAATGTATGACAATATTGTTTTTTTAAATTAACTAGCAGTTTTTGACTTTTGACTGGCCACGGGGGAGGGACCAGGACACAAGCTTTCAAAGTGTTGGAAATTTCCAACCTATCACCCCACTGAGGTTGGAAAGTTTCCAACTGATGCCCATTTCAGACCAAAATTTTTACCGAAAATATGCAAATATTGGTCCAAAAACAATTAATTCCCCCAAGAAATGTTTTGAAAATCAAACTACAAGAACATTTTCAACCTATTGTTGGTGTGAAATTTCCAACTAATGTTTTGGCAGGTATGAAATGTCCAACTGTTGAAAATATTGACCAAAGTTGGGGGTGAGACACACCCCAAGCCCCCCCCCCTGTCGCCACGTCTCTGTACACACGTATATACATGTATATATAATACATCAGCGGTTCTGACAACCAATGTAAAATGGAAATACGTAGTATGTTGAAACAGACGATATTATTGATGGATCATAACTCGAGTGCTTGAATTGTTACGATCATATCCCTGCGAGATTAGTTAACGGATACCGATGGCCACATATCAAGGTGAACACATATCACCAATTGGCGATAAAATATCAGCGCGCTGCCTTCGTCGGATATTTTCCGGTATTATTTATTTCATTGGTCAAGTAAGTCACATGGGGCATACCTGATATTTTCTTGCTGGTCATGTGTACGCGCCCTAAACCAGCTAGTTATAATGATCGGCGAGATGACGTAAAACAGCATCTCGCCTACCAATATAACTACGTACGAGCAAACTTGGAATACATTCATAGATGCCCTCAGTCGGCCTGGCCTCGCATGTATCTTGCTAATGTACATTTGGAAATGTTTTAATGTACAATTGGAAATGTTGTGAATTTGATAAATGTTTCTTCAGTCGAGATTTTGAATCCCCCATACTCACCTCTTTATTGATCGAGGTCTTTTTGTGGAGTGAATATTTCTGACGTCACTGACTGAGTATTTGTTTCTTACAATTAAGTTATCCACATATTTGCAGATTGTGTGATTTTCATTTGTCACTGACGCCTGCGACAATTTGTTCTGGTGTTTCTGAGAGAACTGGACAAATCCAAATAATTTGGTTTGCTTGATGTGTTAGTAATCCTGTCAGCGCGGTGGTCGCTTCGGTGTCACATTCATCCAATTTTAAATCCCAGCCATAATATTTCTACCTTCCATGTTATTTTCCGAATGGACACTCTTTAAATAACATTTGTCTCCGCAATGAATGTACCACGAGCGCCCGATGGAGTACTCTGACAGAGAACCTGCAAGTTTCTGGCGAATCTCTACTCCGACCACAAATTAGAACATTTGCATAGAGCTATTGAACGACAGGCAATACATTTTCTTGTCTGCATTGTTCGAGGCAAAACTATTCTTATATACATACGTGTCCATAATTCAGATAATTGGTTTAACATTATATATAACGTATTTGTACTATAAGCTGCGTACGGCGCAAAACAACTAACTTATTATGTGTTTACGTAACCGACGTTTGGTTTTGAACAGAGTTGTACCGGTATAGGTCTAGATTTGTGTTCATAGCAAGTGCACATGCATGCAGCATCAAATAACACGAACGGTGCCAAGGGCGTGATTTTGTTGTTAGTTATACAGAAACACATTCGTATTAGTCTCAGTTATCGGAACTGTTCATCTGTATGAAAGTATTGCCTCATTGTATATTATATATATAGAGGATATACAACGAGTTCACAGTTTATAGCGGATTACAAAACGAGTCCAGTAAATTAGGTCTGCAACCGAGCCTTTGGCGAGGTCCAGACCTAATTTACTGGTCGAGTTTTGTAAATTCCGCTATAAAATGGGGACGAGTTGTAGACTCTATTTATTACATGATCAAAAACCTCGACGAAACATACTTAAATCAACAAATGGGACGCGGAAATAATATCGGCTTATATAAGGCATGCGATGACGTTTCGTGTAACTATGCGTTGTTTAATCGCGTAAAGAAATAGTTCCAGATAAATAAAGACTCTTTGGCGTATTAAATGGTGTACATTTAATGACATAACTTTTAAAACTCTTCACTCATTATAGTTTGTTGAAAAAATATTGGAAGCCATAGTATTTTGAGACGTAGTGTGCGGAACGTAAAAAGACGACAAACCGGAAGTCAAAGGTCACCTGGCACTATTTCCTGTTACTAAACGAACGTTTAATATCACAATTTATAGAATAAGTTTATTGAATAAGGGTAGTATCATGTAATACATTAAGTTAATGGACGAGCAACTGGACATTCGTCACTAAAATGTCACGCCCCTTCGGACTCGACCTTCTGGTTTCCGAATTTCCAATCGATACTCGACAATTAACCCTGGTGGAATCTGTATACACTTGTATACATTTTGGATCGGTAGATCAGTGGTTAGAGTGTCGAACTTGTAATGGTTCTAACGCACCAACATGAGTTCGCGACCGAAATGTGTGTGTTGTAGAGCCACACGCTGTTCAAATCTCGCGCCATGTTGTGACTCCCAGACAGGGTCACTTGTACTGGGCTCGCTTCGTCGTATCAAGACGAGAAATAGATATCTGGTTGTTTGGGTAAACGTAAGCCGCTCTGGTGAAGCGCCTGTAAAATGGCAGCAGACATAAGACCCGGAATTACGCAACAGCTGGGGTAATAATGTGAAGCGATTAGGGTCCGCTGGTACAGGAAATAAGCGCTATATATATATATACGCACCATTATTGTATTATTGTACCAAGTGTGGATTATATTTTATATCGGCATTTAAGGTACGTGAAGAGTATGCGGTAATTCGAGAGGAACGTGTGGAGGGGTAGTGATTTGTACGTGCAGGGGAGTGATATCACGGTAAAATAATATTAACCATCTGCATGCGCGGTAATTCCTCCGCACAAAAACAGTTTTCTGGCAGTGCACTTTTTCATGTATTGCCCCCTTTATTCACACCAACGCACATAACTGATATATGTTATGAGATTCTTCATAGTCGTGTCATATGCAACTCATTTAGAAAGAGATATCTCTTTAACCGCCAACGAGAATTTTATTCTATAAAGGTATTATACAATGTTGTGTACAGTATGTGTTTTTCTTGTATGAGTCTAGGTTGTGGTGAAAAGTCATATTGGACGAGACACGCAGTGTCGAGTCCAATATGACTTTTCACCACAACCTGGACGAGTACAAGAAAAACTTATACTGTACACAACATTGTATAATGACATTTTTATTATCCATCTGTATGTTTATCCAAATTTTGGGAATAAAACTTTTATTTGTCGGCACTTAATTCTCTATAAAAGCCTATATTTGATCATCAGAAAGCATGATTTGGAACAGTAAACACGGAAGTGAAAAAAAACTCAATGCGGAAGTGAAACGTCTGCTAAATCCACCGTGTTGCGCGAGCATCACAATTTCACCGATTCATTTCGTAATAGAGTTAATTCGTGACGTCACGGAGTCCAATATGACATTCGGGAGTACAATATGACTTTTTCCCGGATTATCAAGTGGCGGCTTTTGCCCAATCAGAAATAGTGTTAGTTAAGGGATGGATAATAATAACATAATTATACAGAGTTGAACATCGTAAAGTAATCCGGATGATTTGCCACGTGCAGCGAATGAACTCACATGCTGCCTCCAATACCATTTTTTATTAGGCACTCAGTCGACCACTTACAATTTACTATTTCCCAAACACACCAACTAACCCTTTCCCGCCATCTGCATATATCCTGTCCGTTGTAATACCAGTTATACATATATACTTATTATAACCCCCACCCCGATTTATAATAGACTCTCGTTAACAATCTCTCGTTAAGCAATCTCCGTAATATTCACGTAATCTATATATATTTATTCTACCCGTCCTACCGAAACCTTATATTAATCCAAAATACATTGTTTTATGCATGTGTTTATTTATCATCTGTATAGGCAGCGGATGTAAGTTTTACAAAACTTATCCCCAATCAATTATATGTAATGTATACATTATATATAACTCTAATTAAAATAGGTTATATCAAATCAATACAAACTCTCGAGCAATTCACGTTTTACGCAAACACGCTCTCCGTCACACCTAGGGAGACATACAAACTCTCAAGCAATTCACGTTTTCCAGATTTCACCAATGCGTTATCCGTCACACCTAAGGAGATTTACAAACTCTCAAACAATTCATGCTTCCTACAGTTTGCACCAAAACGTTCCGCGTCAAACCTAAGGAGATATACAAACTCTCAAACAATTCATGTTTCCTACAGTTTGCACCAATACGTTCTCCGTCAAACCTAAGGAGATATACAAACTCTCAAGCACGGGCGGCTGCTACTACTCATTCAGCGACAAAACGCGGACATACGATGAAGCAAAGGCACTTTGTCAGAAAGGCGGTACCAACGTGTTGTTTCTGGACTCTACAACAGAGCGGCAGGAACTCGGGTCTAAGGTCAACTGTGAGTGCATTCACGTTTTAACCCTTTCTATACTAAATGGATTCTCCCGATCATTTAAAAAGTATACATAGGAATGTACTGTTAATGATTTGGATGGAAATTAAGGTGATGAAAGCAGACGACAGATGAACAAAAGTACAGAAGCAGTCATATTTATTGAGGGA
The DNA here is from genome assembly GCA_032622095.1 of Siphonodentalium dalli. Taxonomy (NCBI): domain Eukaryota; kingdom Metazoa; phylum Mollusca; class Scaphopoda; order Gadilida; family Siphonodentaliidae; genus Siphonodentalium; species Siphonodentalium dalli. The sequence goes on from CP136062.1 coordinate 154,914,876, forward strand.
AATGTTTAATTTAAACATGCAGTTGTACAGTTGTAGGTCGTGTTTGGTTTGGTCTGCAGTATAACACGGGTACTAGATGGTATTGATTTCAGTTGTAGATCGTGTTTGGTTAGGCCTGCAGTATAAAACGGGTACCAGCAGGTCGTATTGGTTACATTTGTATGTCGTGTTTGGTTATATTGGCCGGCTGTATAACACGGACTCTAGCAGATGGTATTGGTTTACAGTTGTAGATCGTGTTTGGTTAGGCCTGCAGTATAACTCGGAATGGTATTGGCACGATGGGATACGCGATGTCGAAGTTAATCCCTCGTCTATGTACTGGTCACCATCCGATCCCATGAGTGGATGTGGTGTTACAGAGAGCCTCAGTACCTCAGACAATTGGATGCCGGTGTCATGCAATGTCGCCACCGCCCATGTCATCTGCGAAGCAAGTAAGTTGTCGTTATTCTATGTTATCCTCGCCACACAATATATATGGATTAAGTAAAGGATAATGTTCGAAGCAGAGGGAATTCGGTAAAAGAATAGACGAGGGCTTGCCCGAGTCTATTCTTTACCGAATTCCCGACGCTGAGAATATTATCTGACTTAAAACCCACTCATTGAATTGTCATTGGAGCCAACTATCCATTTTGTCTGACCCACATCTCTGCCTTGATTACCAGAGTACACGCCTACAGTTCAGCACGGACAGTTTGTGATGTCCGTGTTGTCCACGCCGAAAAGCAACACATTTCAATTATTATTTAATTCGAATTAGGACTCGCCAGTTGAGGGACGTTTCTTCCGAAGTTTGTCGTTGCGCCATGGATTCGGACACTGTATATGTGAGCAATATATTACTATCCAATTGTGTTTGTTTATTTTTTTTCTTTCTTGATTTAAAGATGCCTCATCTAATTCGACATCAAATACGTTAACATTCCATAATAATTTATCAGGAAATAAAACATGAAAAATAATGGTAATGATGTAAAAACGCTCTTTATACAATGTGATTTTTCGAATATCCTGGCGCCAACAACACGATACCTGGTAAAACTGTCTCATTATTAATAAATCGAAAGCATTGTTGTCTTGTGTAGAATATGCATGCATAGAAGTATTATAGTGTTCAATTGTATGGGGTATTTTGAATTTCCAATTATTATCAGAAAGAAACCTACATGATGTACTTGCTTGAATTTTAAGTATCATCCTGTGGTTTATACACATGGGCGTGGCTAGACGTGACTCAGAACAACATGACAATTTAATTTCGCACACCAACCCCCTTCATGGTGTTTCAACCTGAAAAGTATCATAACATTTCCAGTTATTGGACAATTCTTACACGACATGGGCCACCCCCGTTGTTCGCAATTTCCCAACGTGTGATTTCCAAATATTCACTCACCACGATGACCTTACATGTACCTTTAAGTGTCACCCACAGAAGTTAACAAATGGTTAGTGCGCAAATGTATAGCATGTATTATCTTTTCTTCGAAACGGCATACAATCGCGTAAATAGTGATTATATATCGTTCCAATATATAGTTGATTAGTCATCAGCGACGTGGCTAGAGGGCTCCTGTGATTTTTCGGCTGCATCCCGCCCCTTTTAACCAGACCGAGCTCGCAATGTCGTGTAATTTCATTTGCTCCCACCCCGTGGTTTGGAATTTATTAACTGTACCAATTGTGGGGAGGAATCATGAAACAATTTGAGACATGAGCCTGAAATCTGTAAAATCCTAGCATCTATACAAAAAAGTCTAACTCCATGAAAACTCAGGCCTCGATTTGTTTTGTTTTGTTTTTAAATTCAGTTGATAATGGAATGTTGTATGCCAGCATTAAACATGGGGTTTTCGCAGTGAGTAAATGTGCACACAATTTTTTTTCAAACACCAAAACCTCGTTTTAACTGGATCGCTGATGTTCAACAACGACACTTTCCATGCATTTTGCATACTTATGTGAACAGTACTGTAACATTGCTAGTCATTTTATCGCCAAATATTGCTTAATCTCGGTTCTGTTGACCATTTACCAAATAGATTGTATCGATTGTAAAACGACTCGTGCTTCAAGAAAAGTAAAAAAAAACGCATGATCACTTTATCCATGTCTTATCGACAATCAACACAAGAATAAAACCAATCCATTGTTCAACATTTTCTCTTGGTGATAATGATTTTACAGACCAATGCGAACGCCTTACGTATGTTCACCCTAAAATGTTCAAGTTCGGCCCACATGTTTGATCATACCATGATTCTTTACTCTGGCTATATACCCCTGTATATATCATTTTCCATATGTTCAACCCCTGTGAACCTTTTCTATTATCTTCTGACGGGGTTGAAGATTGAACAAACCACGCAGGGAATATATTTATGTGTTAATACTGTTCCTTGAAAATAAATCCCCAGCTCGAGGTTGCAAGATTTGTGTAGCTTTGTGAGCAACATCAATGAAATTCAAAGCGACGCATTATAGTACAATCGATTAATTCAAGTCCCCCAAACCATGCAAACTCGAGTTGGGACCTTTACCTGCTATAAAATACAATGTTATTACGGAACGGGTATATATAGTTAAAATCTGTGTTAAACGGTTTTGTGTTTATTTTACCGACTTAGGGACGTATTTAGATGTTATATATGTGTGTTTTAGCCTGCCTGTGGACTTTTCTAAATAGTAAGTCCAAATAGCTGTTGGTGTTTTTGTATCAAAGTTTGAAGAAGTTTTATTTTATTTTTTGGCAATATAAAATCAAAATCGCTAAATATTGTCAGTTTTAATTAGCTCAGACAAATTAGAGGTATTCAATCCGATCAAGTAATCCGATCAAGTACTGGGCCAGAAACAATTGAAATAACAAAACTTCAAAAAACAATCTGATCACTATGAGCGTTGATGGGTAGGCTTACTCGTCTCGAATCAACCATTTTATCCCCGAAGCCAAAGAAATAGTAACTTATGAGGGCCCGATCGGATTAAGTACCTTTAAGCTTGCCGATAGGCTCTTGACTCAACATACATGATTGGGGGAGGAGCCACTCTATGACGTCCCTCAGTCGATTTAATCCCTCGCGTATTCGTAAAAAATAATGCCCACGGGCATTCTTAAAAAATAATGCCCACGGGCATTCTTAAAAAAGAATGACTGTTGGCGTTAAAATAATGCTCATGCGATCAAAACGCTTGAGCTTTCTGCCAGATAAGAGCCGTGTCAGGACAAAGGGATAACACGCCGGTGGGTTTTAACTCCGGTATAATGACTTTTTACATGGGGTTTACCCCGGTAGAATATTAGTGATATGTGATTACGCGCCATTGCTATTACGTTGCATCTTGTATTTGTAACTGATGTGTAACGTTGTATTATATTCATTGTGAGTGAACTTGAGAAAGGCGAAAGCCGAAAGCTTGTTCGTATATAAATTTCAAAGGTCTTAAAGGTGTTATTTACTCCCAACTTTTCAACACAATAGTATCGCAAATTATGATAGTTATGCAATAACACTAGCAGCGTGCAGCGAGGACTAAATGATTTGGTATTCCTAAGCCATGCGCACGGGTGTAGATATCAAACAATATGCGATCCTCCGTAGGATAGGGTATCATATAATATGTGATCCTCGTCTCAGGAGTCACTCGTGGCTCAATGAAGGCAGGATCATATATCAAAATGAGAGGATAGGTGATGCCATGAAAAGGGGATCACCATATCCTCTCATTTTGATATGTGATCCTAAAATAAGAAAATATTTTTATTAACTAAATAACGGAGATATTTGAAGAAGTGTTTTTGACGAAATAACGGAAATATTTGAAGAAGTGTTTTAAAGAGCCACTGGCAATGGCAATATGACAACTACAATTCTTTAAACAATATTTGTTGTAGAATTGGACGTTTTGAACCTTTTAAGAATAGTATGAGTACACAGCAAATACCATGAGAGTGATTTACATAAACATAATATTTCACCTCACCAGAAATTGCGGATTCTGATTGGTAGAGTTGTATCCTATAGTGGTATAGTAAATTGCTACATATAACGCATTACTGCGTTGACATAGTCGTATGCACAATTTAGCAAAATGCTATGCCAAACTCATATGCGAAATGAAATAAACATGTTTCATTATAATGCTTCATTATATAATGCTAAAGTATATAAAGTACGCTTCTAGCCAATTACTTTAATATTAATTAACAATACAAGTATGTTGACTGTTTTTTCGCATTTCCTCCATGTGGGCCGCGATGCGTTTAGATTTGATTTTGAATTTTCCATGGTTCGTAAACAGTATATGTTATAAATATCAAAGTTGTGTAACTAAAAATATATACGGTACTTCGCTTCACTCCCCTCTTTCATTTGGGCTGATGTATGGTATACAATACCAATTAACTTGACAAACGTTCTTCCTTCATACACTCTATCCCTCTACCCCCTCCTTGAAGAATATTTTTTTCGGATCTAACATGTTATCCCCGTCTGCTAAATTTACCCTATATGGTATCTATTCTGATACCAAGGGTAAACTTCTTATTCCGAGGAAAAGACTTGATAAAAACCTTTCAGGCTTGATAAAAACCTTTTCAATCCCCGTTTTTGAACATCTGTTTTAAATTATGTCAATTTGTTTGTATGTGTTAAATGTTCTGTTCGAAAATTAAATATTGTTTACACTAAATATATTTACACACGAAGTGTTGTCATCACTAAATCCAGCATTCTGATTGGTCGACGCCCACGTGGCTAGTTGCAGTTATTTCTCGGTGAATGCGGAACGCCTCATAACACCAAGCTAATAACACCATCGATACGTCATTAGGTTTGGAAAGACGAACGCGCAATGCTTTGGGCGCATTTTGACTCGCGCAGGATTGACTTAATACAACATCGGGTTTCAACATGAAGAGAAATTGTTCCTATTAACTTTTGCCAAGGGTGCTATTGGGTATTTTGGGCTGATCTTGTCACGATACACTTTTCGATTTAAATATATTTACAAAAGTGGCTTTTTCGCTAAATGTATATAAATATAAGGATTAACTGTAATGTGGACTATTTTTATGGAGATGTAACGGTGAGGTAAGTGGACATAACTTGTATGTAAAACCCTTCGGGTTTTACACAAGTTATGCCCACTTACCTCACCGTTACATCTCCATAAAAAACAGTCCACATGACAGTTAATCCTTATAAACATGCAGAAAACCCAGCCTCGTGAAAATCATCAAATCCTCGCGCAGATAGGTCCCTGGTCGACCTATAAATATTCCTATATGTGACCCGCCATATCAAATCCAGTCGTAAGTCGGGATTTCTTTTACCCTGTGCCAATGCATTCTCTTATATATGCGAGTCGACCATAGGTCGCCTCGCATATATAAGAGAATGCATTGGCCTAACAATTTTTTACAATTTTAATAATTTTTTCTTGTATTCTTTAACAATTTTATAATTTCACCCATACAGAGCCCCAGACAAACATGAGCAGACGACACTCTTCTATATGCTTCTATATATGTGTGGGGCTCCCTGCAGGGTAATGGATGTTTTTTATTTTATGTCCTAAAAATTGTAAGAAACATTTATTTAAAAAAAATGATAAAAAATTGTTAGGCCAATGCATTCTCTTATATATGCGAGGCGACCTATGGTCGACTCGCATATATAAGAGAATGCATTGGCACAGGGTAAAAATTCCGAATCGTAATCTTGTGAGTCGTGAGTTGGTTTATTCGTGTTATTATCCGCCCATAGTGGACTTAAAATGAGTTAATATGATAATATAGATGGCATATATATTACGACACCGCTATTTCAGAGTAGAACCAAGTAAAATAACGGGTTACAGGGGTACTGTGCAATAAATACGACCATTTATGGGACCATCTTCTTTTATACTCAACATAGTATATGCAACAAATGATTGAACTTGGGCCGTGGATTAGTGAAAAACACATGTATGTGCTATGTGAACGATGCAAAGAACATGGTAATTAAAATCAAAAAATAATTTATGATTCGAGTCATAAACTCATTTTCATTAAAATTACCATGTTGTTTGCATCGTTCATAGAACAGATGACTGTATTTCCATGGCTGAAATTCATTCATTTGTTTCATATATTATGTTGAGCATAAAAGGAGATGGTCCCATAAATGGTCGGATTTAGTGTGCAGTACCCCTTTATTACATTGCTAAATATATTTGAATATTCTGTAAAACACTCTCATTTTCAGTTCGTTATGGACTCAAAATTAGGCGAATCTACGCCAAATCACGCCCAAATGCGAACCTAAAACACCTCGTAGTATAAGCCGACAACGTGCTCATTTTCAGGAGAATGAAACAATATTGGGAAATGCAGTCACCAATTTACTTAAGCGTGTCCAAAGAAATAAAAATTGTTTCTGCGGTCACGACTTTCACTTACCAAGCGACGACATGCTGTTGAACTCACTTTGCGTTTCCTTTTTGAGTTTTCGTGTTATCAAAATGTAACTTAAATATTACGCGATTCGACTTAGTATTGAACGTTCACGAAATTCTCAAACCAATTTTGTTTCTCTATAGCATCGTGCAAATAGGTTCACATTGGACCCACATATTAACATAGGTTCATATTGGACCCAAATATTAACATAGGTTCATATTGGACTTGTTTGATTCTGCAATATGCCCATATAGGACTTATACCAGTTATTCCGTTTTATGACAACGGCAACAGTGAACACATATTATAAACAAAACAACGTACATCTGGTAAGTCAATTTAGGTTCATATAGAGCGTAATTCAGATTCAAATAATGCCGGCATGGGCTTGGTTATGTGTTTAAAAATAAGTTCAATACCAGCTTATTTTCACGAGGACAGGCTGGTCTGATTTATCGGCGAGGGATTAATTAAAGTGATGTGAAACACTCAGGTATGGTGATAAAATAGAAATGGAGAATAATCTTGTTCAAAGTAGCAATTTTTACAAATAGTATATCCAAATTGACAAAACACACCACCATTCTGATATATAAATGAAATGAAGTGACTCTCGATGGCGAACTCGTTTTCGTTAGTTTTATCGCCGATAGATGCGTCCCGAATCGAGTGGTAAATATTTACAATTGAGCATAGTTCTGACGATGTTTTCTATGGAGTGGTACAGTCGATTTGCTTCAAATTTTCGGCGATATTAGTAGAATTTTAGATTCCTCCAGATGTCATAGCGCCTGAATATTAATCTATCAGTTTCACGCACCCGAACAAGTACATAATATGTCTTTATTCTACTATGCACGCCGATGCGCAGTGTATTTATTTCTTTTGTAATTCGACTGTATGTTTTGGTCGAAACTGTAGTGACATACGTTCAACCTGCTATTTAATAGCCCAGTTTTTAGCTCTGCGTGGTATGATTTTCCACATAACAGTTCCTCTCTTCAAACTCTAACGTCAAACATGGCGTCACTATTGAACGGCGACCCATTTTCATTACCATTTCAGTTAAGACTTATGTTCGTTCTATCTTAAATAAAATTCAGTATAGACAGTTACTGTACTGTAGGTAGTCATTATATATCTCTTTCTTCAGTCTATAGCATGACATTAGCCAATGCCCGTGTGGTTTGATTTCTGAAAGTTTGCGGCGTTGGCAGCATTTCAATGACTGTACCACATTTTGTTGTGGTACAATTCAGAATATCTAGACGACGGTCGTGTCTCCATGGGAATAAAGGATACTGACCAATCAGGAAAAGCATTGTATGTAGGTTTAGGCAAGGTCGTATTACAATCATATTGTTCTCAGTAAATCTAGTTGTACTTAACTTATATTAAATTCTCGAGAAGGGACTTTGATTTGACCACGCCAGCAGTGTATGTTGGTGAGATACAGCTCACGTAGTATGTATGATGTGCACATTATAATTTTCCGGTGAGATATAACAAGAACACCATAGTCAGAAATGGTAACGCGCTCTAGATCATATATTATATACCCATCATTGTAATGATAGAATATAAAATATATTGGTTTCACGAATGAACAACTCATAGAATTAATCGCCTTGCACTTCTTGGCATCCGAATAACAATTGAAATTGAAATTACCAACTACACCTTTTACCGGACTCGGCCTCCGGGTCGCAGTTCGACTTTTAATCCGTCCAAAAATTCCCATTCTATAAATAAAATGCACATGCGCCCACTGTAATTAAGAAACAGCGAAACATTATACACGCGGAGCGCGGAATAAATAAAACATGTCTTGATCTACACTTCGAACCCTGAACTAAAGTAATACTGCTATACCGACGCATTAGGCACTATACCCGTGTACAGTCAACTCCAAATCATGCTGTATTTATTAAGTAGATACCGGTAGTTCAAATAACTCACACTTGTGTTTGACAGGTTGCCAAACGGGATTCTATCTTACCGTATCCAAGAAGTGTTGGCGGGTCCATGTGGGCATTTTCGACGGCACCAATAACACATTAGACGCTAGAAACTACTGCGAAAACCAGGGAGCACATCTGGGGACGTTGGAGAACACCCTGGACATGAAAGCAATAGTGAACCACGCTTCAAATATTTCCGTGAGTATCAGGCCGTGACCACATGCATAGTTATTACGATGTCAATAGTTTAACTATCGTTAGCTATATAATCGAGCCATGTCAAGCGTTATTCGCATTGAGTCATGACACGCCGAAAGATAGGCTTCAATGCTGTGTCAGAATCCTATTATTTTGACATATTTTCTCATCGTTTCCACTAGATTATACCATTACTCGATTGACATGTTGCTATTTCTGGGCATTTTATAGACTCATCATTGAATCCAGATACTCTGAGCGGGAATATAAATATCGTTTTGCTGCAATGTCGGGTCGTTTCAGATCGTATCCGGTTTGCTTTAAACATATTTTAATAATATAATCATATACAGATACTAGGGGATTGGAGAACAAGTTCTTAAAACTTAGATGGACCTCCGCTCCCCACAATACAGAATAAGTATAACAACAAATATAAACAGTATATTAAACAGAATAGGTTTGGCATGACGGATGCATGTATGATGATACCCACCCTGTTTGGTTGCAAATCAGGAACGATAACTCTATCCGAAGTACACGACCTACATTTTCAGCAGTGCTCCTGTTGGTGTTAGTCTAGACAGTTTGACCTATATTCTCCGCCCACGCATTGCATCATGGTCTATTTGTATACCGGTTGGGCATGTCCAAAAAATTTCAAAAACTCCCAAAACTTCCAAAATTTCAAAAACTTCAAAAACTTCAAAAATTTCAAAAATTTCAAAAATTTCAAAAATTTCAAAAATTTCAAAAAATTTCAAAAATTTCAAAAAATTTCAAAAATTTCAAAAATTTCAAAAAACTTTCAAAAAAATCAAATTTTCCCAAAACTTCAAAAATTAAACAAAATTCAGGATTTAGTCAAAAATATGGCTTGTTGCCATTCATCGGAAAGCTCTGGGGGTACGGTGGTGAGCGAGGGAAAAATAACATGCCATGTGGTACATACTACAATTTATTATATTAACTATTCACTGTCACTTTCGTCCGAATTGTCATCACTTTCGTCAGATGTGTCATTTGTTTCGTCCATGAACTTTTCTAGCAATGGTCTGTACTTTAATATTGACATTTTCACTGCATCACGATCTGCAAAACCATTCTTCATATATTTGTCCACTTTATCCATGACACTGTTGTGCAGAGTCCCATTGCGCAGCCACATGTTCTTTATTATTGTCCAAGCATAAACAATCATAAATAGCCTCATGCCTTCAGTTTTAAGATCTGTACTTTTAAGGTCCTTGTCAGCTTGTACGTTTGCCTCTTTTTCTGTCGAGCCATTTTCCATATACGTTTCCACGTTATCACTCCATGCTTCTTGTGCTTTATCTACTCTCATCACACAAACTTTTTAAGTATTCATCTTCATTCGATTTAATTTTCTTATTCTGACTATCATCCATGTCCTCAGTTAATTTTCGTTTTAACTTATTTTCTTGGCACCAGTTTTTTTACGTGTTTCTGGACATCATGCTGATCTTCGAACAAAAGCCCGCAGTCATTGCAAGGGTACGACATGTCTTCTCGAATGCCTATGTTTTTATGGTTTTCTTTATTAATTTCATTGATCTCACCAGGTGTCCTTATGTCCTTAGTATAGCCATTATGTTGACCCTGGGGCACAATATAATTATATGTCATGCCCTCCCGTTGAGCAGGGATATATCTGTCATCATATTTCATCTCATTTCGTTGATCCGGGCTATTGTTGTCATCACATTTCACCACATTCTGTTCATCTGGGTGCTCGCTGTCCTTATGGAGATTATATTTCATGCCATTCCATTCACCCATATGTTGGTTCGTGTCCTCTTTTAGCACATTCTGTCGCAGCCGTAATGTTTCCGGGGTTGCAGCTTTTAAATCCACCAGTAGGTAACCGTACGGTTCACTCGTCGCTTCCGAAAACTCTCGCATCATACGTTGAGGGCATTCAGGATACATCTGTCTTGATAATGTTGAAATTAAACCCTTGTCAATTGGATTATTGAACAATACCAAATATTGACAATTTCGTCGTTGCATCAGATCTTTGTTGTAGTAGAAATTCTGGTTCAAACTTATCAAAGATAAGTTCAAATGGTGACTTCCTTCGGAATGTAAATCATTAACTCTCTGGTCTTTTGATGAAGTTTGCATCAAGTCATCGAGTACAACTAGATTTTTATACTGGGGGTTGATAAGAGAATCCAAGTTTGCTGGTATTCCCCGTATAAAGTTGACCTGAGGGTGACGGTATACTTTATGTCATCATATAGGGGCTGCCAATATTTATAAAACCATATTATTCTGTCAGGTGCGGGTGATATTTTTGAGGCAGACTTTTGTAGCAAGGTTTTCACGAAGTACGTCTTCCCACTAGATGTCAGTCCACTTACACATGCCGTGAATGGATGCTTGAAAATAAAATCTTCTTGGACATTGGCCATTGGATCATCAAAGCTGGATGTTATGTCGCTTTGTTGCTGCTTCCCCTGCTGGTGTTGTAGTATCTGGTGTTGCTGTAATGGATGTTGTTGTGGCTGATTATGCTGCTGCCTGTTGCTGCTGCTGCTGTTTGTTGCTGCTGCTTGGTGCTGCTGCTGTGGGTGTTGGTTAACAAACTCAGTGTGCTTAGATTGTACATGTCTTATCAAGGTTCCGCACATACTCACTAGAGCAAAGTGAACACTGGTGCTTCATTTATACTTGACTAAAATGTCTCGGGGGTATATGGCTTTCCTTTATACAAATGTTCCTTATAACCTCAAATCTGTCCTGTATTGACGGCGGCGGCGTTTGCCGGCGGCGGCGGCGTTTGTTCCACCGGCTTTTCAATTGCCTTCGAAAATTTAGGTAAATTACTCATATTAGTTCAGTGAATATGTCGTTTGGAGTTTCCTTTTTAACTTTTCCAATGTTTGTCTTCTTCGCTCTTCCTCCTTTTATCTCTTTAACTTTTATCTTCTTAGCTCCGGGTTTCCTTATAAGTTTTTCAGGTTTCGCTTCAGTCTTGGGTAGGTCCTTCGAGTCATCGTAGGGTACATATTTATTAAGATCAAAGTCTTGGATGGTAATTTGACGTCTATAAAAATTACTACTTCAGAGTACACTTTGAACTTTAGCCGGAATGGGGACTCCGTACTATTATGGAAATTTTTGAAGTTTTTGAATTTTTTGGAATTTTTGAATTTTTTTTAAATTTTTTGAATTTTTGAAGTTTTTGAAATTTTTGAAGTTTTTGAAATTTTTTGGACATGCCCAACCGGTATACAAATATACCATGATGCAATGCGTGGGCGGAGAATATAGGTCAAACTGTCTAGACTAACACCAACAGGAGTACTGATGAAAATGTAGGTCGTGTACTTCGGATAGAGTTATCGTTCCTGATTTGCAACCAAACAGGGTGGGTATCATCACATGTATACATACAATAACAATTGAATTTGAGTAACTATACTATTAGGTAATACTGGTGAGTGATAGTGTGGTGTGGGTACGAGTGGGGTGCAAGTTAACTATATAGGTCATGTGGTTCGTTAAGGGATGTTAATGGGGGTACATGTGTTAGGGGTGGCTAGCTATATAGCCGACAAGGGGTTGGTACGTGAACGTTATACTTAATGGTTTTTATGATGACTGAATTCAATCAGTACATATATATACGTATGTATACATAAATATACATATATACACAAGAATACATATATAATGAATTTAGTTTATTGATTAATCACGAGAATCTGCCGGACGATTTAATAAATGTTAGGATTGCATCAAGGAGAACGAAATTATCGTTGTCGTTGAGCGTGATGTCACCAATCAAGAGAGCTTTGTGTGAATATATTTGAAATGATTTCATTGTATCCGTTCAGTTATTTCGGTTGACTACAAAGGACAGTGTATCAGGAATTGTTCAGTATCTTCCTTTGTGAATCCACAGGCACAGGATCGGTCATCGGCAATGAAGTTGCTCACTTTGTTGTGATTTAAATCGTATCCGGTGCAGTCCGAAGGCTTAACCCTTTACCCAACAGAACGGCCCTGTGCCAATGCATTCTCTTATATATGCGAGTCGACCATATGTCGCCTCGTATATATAAGAGAATGCATTGGCTTAACACATATTAAAAATGATAAAATTGTCAAAGAATGTAGAAAAATATTATAAAAATTGTTAAAGAATGTAAGAAAAAATGGTAAAAAGTGTTAAAAAAAGATTTTGTTTAGGCCAATGCATTCTCTCATATATGCGAGGCGACCTATGGTCGACTCGCATATATAAGAGAATGCATGGTCAATGACCCGGTTCCAATGATATCCATATTTGTATGGTGTTAGTGAGACAGACCGAAGATATTTTAGGCTGTTGAAGCTTTATTTGCGCGTTTTTGTCCGTTTTGTTGGGTAAAGGCTTAACTGACTATAATATAACATTTATTTGATAAATTTGCCTGAAAGCTGTTCAAAAATATCTCGATGAAGAGCGTTCTATTTTGCGTCTGCAACATTGAATCGCACTCACCAGACAGTCAAACAATGGGAATCTGGTTCTCTTATTCTTCGAAACAGATAACATAGAAACAACATTTGAGTACATTACCCCTTGTATCGAAGCATTTACGAATCTGAGAACATGTATACTTGTCGTGATGAATGTGATTCTAGATTCTGGAAAACTATTCAGTTATGCAAACTCTGAATTTTTTTAATTTGTTTAATTTCAATAAAACCGTACATATGCATACAGTAATTGCGATAAATATGAAATACAAGTATACATGTGAAATTAATATTTACAAGTGATCAAGCAAATTACATACAAGAAACACAAATCAATTCTCGCCATTAACATCGGCATTTATTACCACGTATTCACCCTATACGATGCGACGGAGTCGGTAAGATAGGCCCCCTGCTTAGAAAATGGCTAAAACAGATAATCCTTAAAATATAGACATGTGGAACATATATATAGTTCAAGTATTTTGTAATCGTTTAACAGACCTGTCTTAAATTAGTATTTGTAATGTTCTAACAATAGTAGATTTCTGTCCCAGTTCGTGGAAGTGAGAACAATATATATTTCTTATAATGATATGCCATTAAATCTCTCTTGCTAAAATTATTATTTTATATATATATAACTAGCCGATGAGCCCGATGTTGTCCGGGCTATTCAAAAACCAAATTTCCAAGTCGATAGCTCCACCCGTTTCCGATATCTGGTCTGCGCATGCGCGAAGCTGGCGTCGCACGGGCTCGGCGACCAGATAAAATTCGTATCCGGAGCAAGATACATTCACATAGCAAATTTCAAGTCGATAGCTCCACCCGTTTCCGATATCTCGTCAGCGCATGCGCGAAGCTGGCGTCGCACGGGCTCGGCGACCCGATAAAATTCGTATCCGGGGCAAGATACATTCACATACCAAATTTCAAGTCGATAGCTCCACCCGTTTCCGAGATCTCGTCTGCGCATGCGCGAAGCTGGTGTCGCACGGGCTCGGCGACCCGATAAAATTCATATCCGGGGCAAGATACATTCACATAGCAAATTTCAAGTCGATAGCTCCACCCGTTTCCGAGATCTCGTCTGCGCATGCGCGAAGCGGGCGCCGCACGGGCTCGCCAATACGACAACGTTCACCGCCTGGTCAAACTACACACACGTACCAAGTTTCGTCCCGATCGGTCGAGAATCGTAGATTTGTATTAATGACAGACAGACAGACAGACAGACAGACAAACATACAGACAGAGGTCTTCAAAATATATATGAGATTATCAGTTGATAAAGAGAGTTCATGGGCGATATAAATCCACTGGGCCTCAATCATATTGAAGTTTGGTTACCACCCCTCATTAAGTGGTTCTGCAAATTTGATATGCTGATGATCGGTCCTGCTGTATTGATATGATGATGGTAGGGCAAAATTATGTTGTTAAGAAATAGTACAGTTATTTCTTTCTGAAGTTATAATTTTCGCTTTGTTTTGCTAATCCTACCGATTTGTAAAACGCCAGTGCATATGTGAAACAGTTATAAAATAGTTTAATGACAGCTTCTATAATGTGCTGGCGAAACGACAGTTAAAGGCAGCTTGATTATGGTCGGTTTTCATCAACCAATCACGGCTATCACTAAAATATTTTACAATAGACATGTCCTCAATGTTTTATACACAGTGTGTGTTTACCTTCATTCGTACAGATTAGCCAAATGCTCGAAAACGACAAATTTAGAAAAAAAGCGGTACACAATCTTAACAGCATCAGTTTGCCCCATTCAGTAGGACTTTAAAAATATGCATCATAGCAGATTAGAAGGACCAATTAACCAGGGGTGGTTACGATATGGTAGCTCAGAAGACCATCGCTAAATTACTTTATTGAAGTTCAACGAAGAATTATTTGGAGACAAGAGTGTTAATGGAAAATATTAGATCGACGGGGGTTAATCGATGGGGCATATCTTGGCGATTGGCGATAGTAGTTCACTGAGTGACAAGAGTTGATTGATATTGACTCGATTCAGCACGAGTTTCTCGAATGTTCTAAAGTGTGCTTGAACGCAACCCTCTCTCCCAAATTTAGTAACGTAGATAATTATTCGATTATATTGGCTTTTGAAAAAGTTGATCATAAATACATATGAGAATATAGACTGCAAAAGTTCGTTTCATTGTATGATACATGTTTATAGTGTGACAGTTCTTTTGTGATTATATAGTGATACCAATATATATATTTATATATATATGATGTAACATGGTGTAACCAGGGAAGTATATTGTTTTTCTATTGGCGTTGTTTTCCGTTTATTTGGAAATACTGAGAAACTAATTGCAGTATGAAGGCGAAATCTCTAGCGAATGTGGGCATCTAATGGCTACTGAAAATGAAGGTATCGCGAATTCGGCCAAATGCTTTTAAAGGGAGTTATCTCCATTTTACGATTATTTTTCTCTATTATTATTATTATACTGGGCAATTTTGCAACCACTATTACTCGGAAAGTATGTGGAGTAGCACACTAAGAGTTTGTACGCATGTTGGGACTAACGATTTATAACTAATCGTCATATGCAGAATGTTGTCCTCGTTTTCCTCCTGGAGTTATCTCCCTTTATCTGAAAAAAATTCATTTAACTATCTCGGAAATTACGAGGAGCAGGGCATCCAAATGTGCACACGTGCACACCTCGCTATGCCATACTGGCCACGGGCATCAGAACTTGTGTCCGCGGTTTCCCTGCATGCGGAGTTACCGCCCATAGATAGGCAAACCTCGAATTCATTGTACTCAGCTGTCCTCTCGTATCATTCCAGATAGCTGAATTTGGTTTTCACAGTCGTCTTGGTCATTGTCTGTTCATTGCCAAAAACGAAAACTGGACAGGGTCGATCTCATATTTTTTACAATGAGGTTGGGGGGGGGGGGGGGGGGGGGGGCAAATGTTTTATTTTTTTTCTCGTTACGAAACTCGTCTATTTAGGTGCATGGCTTCACTGCGTAAAGCTGATCATATAATACGACAGCTCTTTGAAATCTGAGTAGAACTACAAGAGTTGTGGACCCTCAAACATTGTATTTTTGGGGCAATCGGCTTGTCGCTGTATCTCCTTTAAAACGGACACACATTGGAGATATTAACACACTTTTAAGCATCCAGAATAAATAGTGCTCGGTGTGTGCCAAATTGTGCCAGTGTCTGTTCAGTATTGTGGTTCTGGGGAGGAGTGTTTCATGGTGCAAAATTTTATTTAGTCTCCTAATCAGATGAAACTTGGAATATAACATCTACTATACAATCTTATCACGAAAGTGAAAACATATCGTAAATCCGTTGGAAAAAGGCGGAGATTTTGCACCTCAAAATTTGAATTTGGTCCATATGCTTTCCGATAACCAAAGTGTTATTCGTCTCCGAATCAGATGAAATTTATAATATATTTATAATATATATAAAATCCATTGGAAAATTACGGAGTTACGGGCCCTCAATATTCGCATTTTGGGCCGGGGTTGACAATTTCCCAATCCCGTCACCAAATTTCGAGGCAGGGGTGGGGGTCACTTCCAAACACTTGAGATCAACACACACATGTTAAGGACAACATATAACCCTGCTTCATATTTTCCTTTCTTAAACTACGATTCTTTCAGCTCATGAGTTTCCCCATTATTATAACGAACCAAAGTCGGACGCTTTGGATCGTATATAGACTATATGTGATTTTGTGACGTCACCAATTATTATCTAATACGACGCTGGTATTTTGAAGTTTTGCGAGCACATTGTCGCACAGTAGATCGGTGTGCTTAAAGCATTAATGAGAGTTACCGCCCATAGATAGGCAAACACCGTACACCGGGATGTGTAAACTGAGGGTTTTTTTTGTATCCAGGGCTATTATTTTTTTTTCGCATATTCCGAATGGGAAGAGTGATTCGGACCCGAATATACCGTTTAAAAGTTTTTTCTAACTGGCCTTTCCGATATACGGGGAGCGGAAAAATTGCACCTATTTTTTTCGCCAAATCTAAACCGGCTAATTAAAGGACAAGGTAATGTCGTTGAAGGCACGTCGGCATACTGTTGGTACACCCACAATATTTGACCGCTATACTCTAACAACAACTTGCCCAACGGAGAATGCGAGTCGGGGTGGGTTGAGACTTTTGGAAATTCGACCGAAAATCGTAAAGGGGCAAAATTCAAACATCGAGTTAAAAGTTTTTTGACGAGTGCATCTGATGGGTAGTGTTCACGCGCATCTAGAGTGCGATTTTCTAATTTTCAGATGGAACGGTTACACGTGACAACGCTTTATAACATAAAGATGTATACTTAAGTAGTCTATCACTAACCTATTCTTAGCCCCAAATAAAAAACGGGCAAATGAACGAGCGAGTTTAATGCAGAACCATGTATACGTCTGTATACTGTAGGTACGCCTCCAAAATTTGACCGCTCTACTATAAATGCAACCTGCACATGCAACAGAGAGCTTGCGTCGGGATGGATTCAGACTTGGCAAATTCCACCGAAAACAAATTGGGGAAAATTACTCCAAGCATTTTAACATTGAGATAAAAACTTGTGGACGTGGTTAGCAGTATCTACGTGCAACTTTAGTACGATTTTATTAAGTTATAGAGTGGACGGTTTTCTCCTGGTAGCGTGTACCGTTGTTAACGTGTGATATATATTACTCAAATTCGAACCCACTCTTCTTGACGCCAAATTCAAACGGGCTTATCAAGGAGCAAGGCTAATGCATGAGCAGGTACATCGATATATACCACAGGTACGCCTCCAAAGTTTCACCGCTCTAATATGAAAGCAACCTTTCCAACAGAGAGCGCGAGTTCGCCCCACGGAGGGTCGAGGCTTTTGGCAAATTCCAAACTCGTAAAATGGAAACAATGGAAAATTGCGAATACAGTGTTTTATATTACTGAACACTGCATGTTATTGGTAATATATTTGAACAACATTAGTGCGATTTTCCAAGTTTTAGAGCGGACGGGTAGGCACAGCTAGCATTAATGATTGTGATAGAGTTAACTCTCGATCACAGTTAATTCTCTATTACAGAGACGATAACGACTGTGTAGCGATGATAGTATTAATTAAGCGGTCTTTCCTCCGCCATTAAAACTTCTAACAAATTCTGAATCCGAAACTGAAAGAATTATCCAATAAAATGCGAAATAACAGAGTTATGGTACATTAATATGCTTCATATCCTTTTGATATACATGTAGATTACGATATATATAATAAGACACGTCAAATTTCGTGACCGTTGAACAGGATTTGGGCGTTATGGCGAGGGGTTGTAATTAGCCCTAAAATGTACCATACCGAATAAAACGCCTGGCTGGGGTGAACGGTGGCTAAGTTGGTCAGGACCATGATACATTAGACTGTCATTAACCATCCACGCTGGGTCGAACCAAATGACAGAAACCTTTGGAATATATATCTTATTTAGAAATGTCAATTCATGTCCGCCATCAAATCACAGAGCACCACTAATACATTCGCACGAAGAGGAACACACATATACACAGAACACACACATGGAATGCGATACTATGGAAGTATATCTGATTGCATGGAATCAGACCTCTAGTTCGTAGTTGTTATTCTTTAAATCAGTTATGTTTGTTCGAGTGCAACGAGTTAAAACATAACACCACGTAGTCATTTTTGTATGGCAATCTGATTTTGCAGGAATAAAATGTGTTTAACCCTTTATATACTAAAGCACCATTGACGAGTAGTTATCCCATAGGAAATGTGCAGATAATAAGTTTAACCCTCTCTATACTTAATCATCATTGACGAGTCGTTATCCCATAGGAAATGTTTAGATAATAAGTTTAACCCTCTCTATACTAAATCATCATTGACGAGTAGTTATCCCATCGGGAATGTTCAGATAATAAGTTTAACCCTTTTTATACTAAATAGTCATTGACGAGTAGTTATCCCATAGGAAACGTTCAGAAAATAAGTTTAACCCTTTCTATACTAAAGCATCATTGACGAGTAGTTATCCCACAGGAAATGTTCAGCTAATAAGTTTAACCATTTCCATACTAAATCATCATTGACGAATAGTTATCCCATATGAACTGTTTTGATAATAATTTTAACCATTTGTATACTAAACCATCATTGACGAGTAGTTATCCCATATGGAATGTTCAGCTAATAAGTTTAATCCTTTCTATACTAAACCATCATTGACGAATAGTATCAAATAGTGACTGTTCAGATAATACTATTAATCATCCCTATACTAAACTTTCATGACGAGTAGTTATCCCATAGAAATGTTTAGATAATAAGTTTAACCCTTTCTATACTAAAGCATCATTGATGAGTAGTTATCCCATAGGAAATGTTCAGAAAATAAGTTTAACCCTTTCTATACTAAAGCATCATTGACGAGTAGTTATCCCATATGAAATGTTCAGATAATAAGTTTAACCCTTTCTATACTAAATCATCAATGACGAATAGATACTTTTTAACTGACTTGAACAATCCATTTAGTATAGAAAGGGTTGAAGCATTTATCAGAAACAAAATTATTTTTACATTATGTATATGTAACAGGTTCAGATACGATCAATATTTAATTGTTATATACACAGGTTTCACAGTTATGTATTGGTTTGAATGATATCGTCACGGAGGGAGTACAGCAGTGGACGGATGGGAGGGCGTGGGATCCCAGCATTATACCAGGCATGAGCCTCGCCAATCCATCCACCGACGTGCTCTTCAATCCTGTTCACACCGCGGGTGAGTTCACAACTGACTAAATGATGTCACCCGGCCTTACCCACCAATCTTGAAAACCAGTTAACAAAATGGTTGAATCCTGTGTCGCATTATAACAGAACATACGGAAGGGGGGCGGTCCATAGAGGGTGAATTTAGTGATGCTAGCCCGATGTGCGGTGTAGCGTCACCAAATTCACCCTCTGGGTACCTCATTCTGCAAATGACAGGCACACTAAACTCTGGCTTGCTGTACATATCATGATATTACCTCTAAACAATCAATCGTAAATGTATTTGAAGGCAAATGTAGTAGCACACGTATACAAGTGGAACTACAAAAAAATTCCCATTACTTCTCAAGTCTCAAGTTGTATGAATGTGTGGGTGCAGTTTGTCTTTTCCTCCTTTGTCATTCTTTCTTCTAAATAAAAATAAAAAAGGTCTCAATGTGTTGTCTTTGGTAAAGGTGCAGTTTGTAAGCACGTTGCCGTTCATATTACGCCACCATTAACCCTTTACCCAACAGAAGGGCCCTGTGCCAATGCATTCTCTTATATATGCGAGTCGACCATAGGTCGCCTCGCATATATAAGAGAATGCATTGGCTTAACACATTAAAAATTATAAAATTGTTAAAGAATGTAAGAACAAATGGTAAAAAGTGTTAAAAAAAGTTTTTTTTAGGCCAATGCATTCTCTTATATATGCGAGGCGACCTATGGTCGACTCGCATATATAAGAGAATGCATTGGCACATGGCATAACTGTAACTATCACAATGTGGTCAATGAGCCGATTCCAATGATATCCATATTTGTATGGTTCTATTGAGACAGACCGAAGATATTTTAGGCTGTTGAAGCTTTATTTGGCCGGTTTTGGCCGTTTTGTTGGGTAAAGGCTTAATGGTTTTCTATGATGAAATGCCTGCAAAACTACCATGAAAACCATTGTACAAATAAATATATATATCTATCTCTCTATCTATATATCTATCTATCCAGCGTGTTACCATACATTAAACTTTATAAAAAAATTGTTTACTGAGAACAAAGAATAACACAGGAGAAAAGACAAAATACACGTACGCGTTCATGCTCTCAATCCAGGACACGGAAGAGCGGACTCTACCATGCCCTGGCCTACTTACCATTGACACGACTTTCGGAAATATTTAAAGGCACATATTGTGTTGGGACAATGTTTTCAAGCACCGTTCAACTTAACATCAAGACGAAGCAGTGATACTAGTTTCTATCTTGACATATCTTTGACTGAATATTGGCTTTCTTTAGCTACAATAATGGTGATAAAAACAATATACTTTCCTTCAGAATAACTTTAAATGTCCCGTATTAAAACAGCTAAAGTGGTTGATGGTATGTAATATTTGTTGTTTGAAGAATCAAAGTTCCAAACAATATGTGCAACCTTAATTAATTTACGGTCAGAGTACAATAAACAGTATAATTAGTAGATTTAACCATTTTGAATCTGTAAATATTGGTTCAACAACCATCGGGAAAATAAACAACGCTCTCTGTTTTAGCTTTTCGGACTTTGACTGAAAGCTGTTGTGATGTGTTTTAAACCATACACTCAACTTAAACTATACGGTGTAAATGTAATTTAAGTTTGCGTACTATACATGTAGACCAATTTGAATACAATCATAGGCAACCTTCATCGTTTTACCAGATAATCCACCACTGGGTTCTGCTGACGAAGACTGCTACGTCATCAACAGCGATGGGACGTTTGCCAACATACCGTGCTGCGGCAGACCAGAACAGGCGGTAGATGCGGTGCTATGTGAAACGGGTATTGTATTTTACCACAACTTTTAGCTTCTTGAACCCTTTCTATACTAAATAGATTATCCCAGTCAGTTAAAGAGTGTACGTCGGAATGGTATATTACTGATATGGAGGGGTGTTAAGGTGATAAAACAGACGACAGAAAAATATAAGTCCAGAAGAAGACCTATTTATCGAGGGAAATGTTTAAATAATTATAGCTATGGTATTGGCATTGAATAAATGGTGCATATATAGGTTTTTCCGGGAATGTTCGTAAAGGAGAGTCTCGAGTCGCAGGCAAGTGGATAAGTTCGCCGAGGAAGAGAAGTTTTCTCACTTGTAGCTGGTGACTCATCGGCATAACTCCCAGCATACTGTGCGTGAGAGGTTTGTACTCGTCCCTGTTAGAATATTATGGATGTGCTTTATACAGGCACGGAAACAAATTTCAAGTATGTAGAGAGCGTTGCCGTCTGTTAAATATATGAGTTCATAGCCATAAAGCTCCGTTGGAAGCACATGCAGCCGTGTGTAGGCGATTGTTCATCTAGAGAGGGTGCACATACTTAAGGATTTCATTCCAGCGATAGAAAAGTATGTTTTTCTCAACACTTCGGAGGATATTCCTTGCCGAGATGGCGACAGTCGGTATTTTCATCGTTTGTGTCTCTCCCAAGCATCCGAGATATTTGTTGGTGTGCAAGCTGTTGATTCGATTCATTGTATATATACGACGACGGAACTCTTTGATTTTGAGAAACAGAAGCGCCATGTATTGCTGTAGTTGAAGCAGATGTTCATCAAGTTGTCCAAACCAGCCTTTGTGGGGGGAATTATAGCCTCTGTTATACTTCCAGTTATCACCGGTGACGCATATATGTTGAACACTGCATGGCTATGTTGTTATAACGATATGATCTGGTTATCTGGTGTTGTGCCAACGCATTCTCTTATATATGCGAGTCGACCATACGTCGCCTCGCATATATAAGAGAATGCTTTGGCCTAGCCAATTATAGATATATATTAATTTTTTTAAATGTAAGAAAAAATGAAAAAAAAGAAGATACATTGTTAAGGAATGTAATAAATAATGCGCCTCCGATATGTAGTACTACGAACTCGTCGTACAAGACATTACCTTAATAGAACCATACAAATATGGATATCATTGGAACCGGCTCCTTGACCACATTGTGATAGTTACATTTATGCCCTGTGCCAATGCATTCTCTTATATATGCGAGTCGACCATAGGTCGCCTCGCATATATAAGAGAATGCATTGGCCTAAAAAAAAAGTTTTTTTTAACACTTTTTACCATTTTTTCTTACATTCTTTAACAATTTTATAATTTTTAATGTGTTAAGCCAATGCATTCTCTTATATATGCGAGGCGACCTATGGTCGACTCGCATATATAAGAGAATGCATTGGCACAGGGCCCTTCTGTTGGGTAAAGGGTTAACAGTAGATTAAAATCATCATAACATAGTCGTATAAGAGCGACGTATTTTATCCCAAAGGGTTAAACAGATGCGGAGATTTAAACCAGAAACTTTTAGAAACGCAAACATGTTCGGTAGCGAAATATTTCACCGATAGATCACTACGCTACCAATACGCCATACCGCATGGAATTCCAAAGAAGTAAGCAAAATAAAATAAAGCGACAAAGTATTTGGACAAATTGACAACATAATCATGAATCGCGAGAGTTTGGGAAAAATGTTAATTAGGCCACGAAGCGATTGGGATAACTCTTGAGCAGGGAATGGGGAGAACTATATTTTTACACGTAGGGGTGAGCGGCGCGGTCGGTGTCTTTGCCCCCCCCCACCTTTCGGGGTTTGTTTTTGATGGCGGCGGTTATTGCGCCTCAAAAATTGTTAATTGTTTTTATTATTATTCATGTATCGGCTTCCTGTAATTATGTTTTGCTAAACAGGTAGCTAAAACTGCATTCCATTGTTTGTCTTTATATTAACCCTGTGGGATAAATCCCTTCTTTTCTCCCATAGAAATGAATAGGGAAATTTGAAACTAATATTTCAGTATATGTTCATGTTGAGCTGCATGAAGAATAAACTCAAATTCATGTACTGTTTGATATTTTTTACAACCGATTTCACCATAACTAACTGAATACAAATTGAATTGTCATAATACTGATATCAAACCCTTGACTCAAATTTAAACTGAAATCATCCCCCCCCCTTTGTTTGACAAATACACAATACGGAAAAATGCTGTGTGGTTCCCAGAAATATCATGGGGATCGATGTTGACCACATAATACGGGTTTATCTTTCATAGCTATTGACCAATCAAATTGAGGATAGCACACTAGTCAATAGATAGAAGTAATTACTTCCGGTAAAACTTCACATTCAAGTAGATTAAATAAGGAGAAAATGCCAAAAAGTTATTGGTTCAATATAATTTATAATATTTGCCGAATGTTTCTTGGTGATATATTATGTGCTATGTTGTACAAGAATTTCAGGAATAATTCCTTTTTCAAATCTTTCACTTTTAGAAATTGTGCCGCCACAAGTTACAGAGAACATAATGATAGATCATTGTTCGTGGATTGACTCACGTGCGTATTACTATCGTCTAACATCACTCCATCCCAAGATAATTGCGCTGCATGGTACCCTATCATTATAGCAGCTGAGTTTAAGATCATGTGCCAGTGCAGTCTCTTATATATGAGAGAATGCACTGGCTTACAAGGTCGAGGTAAATGTTGTTAGGCCAATGTATTCTCCTATATATGCGAGGCGCCCTCCCTATGGGAGACTCGCATATATAAGAGAATGCATCGGCACATGATTTTCGCAAAATATTTTTGCGTAATACGTAATACGTAATATGGAACGAAGTGTACGATATAGGTCGATACATAAACCAAATATTTTTATACCGGCTTCAGACTTGCCAAAGTCACAGCAATTTTTCAGCCGTTTTCAACTTTTCGCCATATTCAGACAAACGCTCTTTATTGCTAACATTTTAGGAATAGAATAACACGGAACGCTCTTTTCTGTTCCATATCGTGCAAATGGCTGGATTTTGTTTGGGACCCAAACACCTTGTTTATAGTTGAATTTTTCATTACTTCAATGCGTTATTTTGGGTTACAGAATGCTCGTAGAAAGGTAGTTGAGATGTATCGACCTATTTCGATACCGGGAAAAATTCAAAATCGAATAATATTATTCGTCTTTTGGAGCGCAAACCGCCATGTGGCTTTAAATTACATTAAAATGCTAATTGAGTGCACGACATTGAATATTTAATTTATGGCCCCTTTTATCAGAGCTTGGTGGTATTATTCAAAATTGACTAAACTAATGCCCCGCCTACATTGGCTGTCTGCATGGCAGCATACAATGAAAAATACCCACGATCACCACCACACGGGCATCGCGAAAATCCACAACATCAGTTTAAAGATACATAATCCGATTTAACGCCCCTATATTACTATTTCTTCGGCTTCGGGTGTAAATAATGTTAGATATGAGTCGAGGAGCCCACCCACTAAAGCCCAGAGTTATCATATTTCGAGTTTTTAAATATATTATTTTTCACCACCTCAAATATTTTGCGACCTGGAAACTAGTCGACGAATGCCGACGGACATACTATTGGTATCAAATTGCTTGGACAAAGTGTTGATGTAACACTTTCTTGGCAATTTTATACTATAATTTACTGTGGTAAGCAGTATTTTTTGGAAATTAACCGATTCTGATAAGTGAAGCGGCATTTCAAGAAACGTTGATGGGGACCATCGAATCGGATTGTGTGCCTTTAAGTAATAATAAATCAAAACGTGAAAGACGCAACCCTGAACCCTCTGTCTAAATGACAATCATTGGAATTTTTGCCAGGCTAAATCAAATAAAAAATTGTTCAACGTTACCCTTTTGAAAGTCGATATCTGATCAAAACCTATTACTGATCTCATCAGTCCTATCTAATTATTTTCCGGAATAGAACACCTAATTATTGTGGTTTTATTGTGTATTATTTACACAGCCCATCTGCGTTAGACTAAATCCTGCTCGGTGATTGGTCAGCTGCCAATTGGGTCATCCGTTTCACACCCCAATAACACACATATCGTAACGCGAACACGGTCAGCAGGGTAATTGGGCGTGCTATTTCAAAGATCAGTCGAATTGCATCTGAAGCCAGTTATTTATATCGATCAAGTTATCGTTGCTAAGTGCTTGGAAATCTTATATTGGGCTGACTTAATAAACTGCGTGGTCTGGTCTCAAATTCTCGGCAGCTAAGATATTATAGATAGCAATACACTCTGTGTTTTTATGGGAATAACTCATTAAAAGCTATAGAAATATAAGAAATGAATGCAGTGTGTGTCATATCGGGCGATACGGAGCCGTGGCCATTGTGGCACATATAGTGAGAACCTCTATCGGTTCACACGATGTACAATAACAACCACAACGATGTATCCGCAATAACACACATAGCATCTTCAAGTTACCAACAGGTTTTTGTGATTATTAAAAAAAATGGATTAAACTGATGCATTCCTCTGAATTTAATTGACATATCGATCTGTTTACAGCAAACCGATGCCGAGACGAATGTTGGGGCGAGATGGCTGGTAAATTCTCTAGCTGTAATTCCACAAGCTGTGATAGTTACATTGAGTGTAGCGGGGGAGAAACACTGAACCAAACTTGCCCCTGGGGAGAGATGTGGAATTCGACTACCCGAGAATGTCAGTTTTTATTGTCAGAGTACAGTGGCACAGTTTCTAACAAGGAATATACATCCGACTCGAGTAAGTGTACCCTTGTATCGCCGTCAAATAATCTGATAGCTAACATAAAACGAGTTGGTATAGCGGAATTAGCGAGATCACATAGTCGCGGCCATATTGAATTCATCCAGACCAGTTCCGCGGTGTAAGTGCTACAGGTCAAAGTTCTGGAGGTGCATTCGATATATGGAACTTTTGAATATTCATGATTCCATATAATTATGGAACTTTTGAATATTCATGAATTCCATATATGGAATCATGAATATTCATAAGCTCCATATATGGAATGCACTTCCAGAACTGTGACCTGCAGCACTTTAACCACGGGAAGGGGGCTGGATGAATCCAATATGGCCGCGATTCATTGATCTTGTTTGTTGTGTTAGACGATGACAAGCAAGCGCCCACAATCGACGCTTTTTGCCAACTATTTCATATACTGAACAATATCAAATGGTAGTCAGACGATGCACTGTGATCAACTGACCATGGATTGGAAAAGAAGACACGGGTATCCAATAGTTACAATTCAAATTCATGTACTGTGTGATATTTTTACCATAACAGATTTCACCACAAGTAACTGAACATTGTAACAAGTAATAACAAATATTGATATCACACTCTTAACTCAGATTAAAACTGAAATTATTCCTCGCCTTTGTTTGACAATTATACAATACGGAAAAAATTATGTGTAGTTCCCATAAATATCATGGGGTTAACTTCAATACATATCATGGGGTTAACTTCCGCGTTGTGACGTAAGCGATAATATAGTATCCCGGAGTCGATGCAGCTACAAGATATGGAATTGAAGATAGCACACTAGTCAACAAATAAATTAACGTCTCCCCAGCTAATGAAACTTGAATTGCGTGTCCTCCTGTGACATCTGATTCCAAATAAATAGGAAGTATTTTAGATGATTAATGAACATCAACTGTATTGTATAACAAACTTTGAATTATCATGATAACATTAAAGGATATTGAAAAAAATATTTCATATCCTGAAGATGGATCCCCGTTTAAAGTATTTTCGAAATTCACATCGGGATTTATAGCAGATGTTTTGATACACATCGGGATTTTCGCCCGAATTCTTTTGAAAGACATACTTGGATTTCTGATTGGCGTTTTAAAAAATTCCGGTGGGATTTCAATTAATCGCCACCAAAAATCATGATGGGATTCATAATAAAATTTGAATCGATTCCCATTTTGATCATATTTCGATAATATTTTCCCGCGATAATATAGAACAAACTTATATCTATTAACAATTATTTGCAACGATGTTCATTTTGGCATTGCGTCTTATACGGCTTGACAGGCTATGTCTTCTATCTTCCAAAAACAAATAATAGACAGAAAATTAATATATGCAAATTAACATTGAATTCTTCCTTCCATTAATCGTGCAACATATACGCTTTATTCGAACTACAATATTTACACTTAAATGTACACGAGCCTCAGCTAAACTAAGCTGCCACAATGAAAGGCATGACGGGTGTCACTGAAAGGCATGACTGGTGTCAACGAAAGGCATGACGGCTGTCAATGTTTTTTTTCCCAGCAGGACATAATGTTAGGATGATTCAAGAATTCAATGCCATTGCAAGCCATTTCTATTCATTCTACCTTAACTTCACCCCATGCAGTCTATCAATTTATAGCTCAACATCAATTTCAACGTAACTACTTTTATTTGATCGTTTTCGTTGCTGATACAATTGGGTAATTTTATGATTATGTGTAATGGCCACTCACTCATGAATATCCACAGAGTTTATGTTCTGTTATCCAGTCGATTAAATATGTGTGTGTATATTCTAGATATAACAGTTGAATTTGATATAACTACGATGAAATGCACCGGTGAGCTTTCTACCACAACATCATCAACAACAACTACGACGACGACAACACCAACAACAACAACGGCGACACCAACAACATCAACAACAACGATGACGACGACTTCGACAACAACAACAACTACTACGACCACACCGATACCAACAGTACCCGGGATTATGACGCCAGATCAGGCGAAGATGATGAAACATTGTCTTTGCAAACACATCACGACGACTCAAAAACCGACAACAACACCAGCTCCAACAACACGGATCCAGAGCTCCACTGCGTCCACTACTATGATGCTTCCTTCTACCACCCCGTCACCACCGACAATAACAACAGTCGACACAATTAAGGCGATGCAAAAAGCCATCGTAGATCATCTGCTGTTGGACAGGAAAACCCTCAGTAAATATCGCCGGAAGCAGTCCACAGCGCCGGACACCGAGTCTTCCAACAACCTGGCTGGATCCGTCTCTGTGATTGGCTTGTTTACTGTCGTGGGACTTCCGGTTCTGATGGATGCGATCACCGTGGCGTATTTCGTGTGGACGAAGCTGGTAACAATGGCCTTATCCACCTGAGGAAGTTTTCCGCACAGCCACACACATTGTCCTGAATCGAGACACAAGTCACGATTAGTTTAAACAGTACTGTCCCTCTATGGACATTCAAATATATAATTACAGTAGGTACAAATTGAGAAGAACAAATGGATTAGGCAACAAGCCATAGGCTTATTTGAAGCCCACTCCCTCGGCAATGGCGCGGCTGCAAGTCAAGTAGGGGTAAATTATAGAGGCAGAACAAAGATCAATAGAAAGAAGAAAAAAATTTAAATAAAAACTACAGTCGAGCCAGGGACAGAAGAGAATGCCAGAATTTAGAGAGAAGACCAGAAAGTACAGAATGTGAGGTGTATTTATAATTATATGTGATCATGCATAATAATTAATTTCAAAGAAACCAAACAGATATATAATAATAAATGTCAAGGAAATAAAAAGTATTTATACATATTTATGAACGAGAAAATAACCATGTGAACATCTACAGTGGTCCCTTGACCCGACGATCTACGTTGGAGAGACAAAGAGCATCTCGGTAGTCACGTTTCGAATGGATAGAACTTTCATGCATGATATTTGTAGACAAAATAGTTGGCTTTTATCATCGTGAATTTCGTATGGACGAAACAGGATTGTCTTACCACCTGTGATAAACTTATTGTAAAATAAGACAAACGCTGGATCTGACTATGTAGATTACTGTCTGCAAAATAAAATACTCTTGTATTGTACATATATACATCCGGGCCACAATTACAACAACATAATTAATATATGTGAAATATTCATGTTATATATGAGCTAACGCATGTCTTTTGAGAAAAATAAATATTGATCACTATAACCCATGATAAAGCTATGTGTATCCCTCTGCTGTGGAAATTTGGTGGGAATATATAATACTCTTGCTCAATGTGTTACACGCATATATGCTCATAAATTGTATATCCAAATGGCATCACAAAACGGCATCCTTATAAATGGATTATACGTAATGTCTCACCTTGTCGGAGTGATCGTCGACAGCTTTAGCATTTTGAACGACATCATATACTTATTAATAGCTATTTGTTGTCGTATTTTTTTTTCGGACGGATATATTTACATAGCCCGTCCGTATTACACTAAATCATGTTCGTTGATCGGTCAACTGCCAATTGGGTCACCGGTTTTATTCCCCAATAACACACAGACCGGAACACGAACACGACGTCATAAATTGTTGACCTAATCACTAAAAGCAATCAGCAGAAATGCATCTGAAGCCAGTTATTTATAGCGATCACGTTGTCGTTGCTAAGTGTTATATTGGGCTGACTTAATGTGCTGCGTGGGTAAGATTTTGTGAAAATAAATAAGAAAACACTCAGCTGTTTTAGGGAATGAATCATCAAAAGGCTATATAAATATATGTAGTGAAATGAATGTAGTGGGTGTGTGCTATATGACGCTGTGGTTGGTGCGGGCACAGCTAGTAAGATCCGTTTCAATTCAATTGGTTATTATCATCGCATAAATAGTACATTGGTTCAAATATTAAATTAAAGTGCTTAGTTTCCTGGATTAAATCTAGGCTACGTCACCCCCCCTGTTTGTTCCGGTTTCGACAATCTAGCAGAACCATGTCTTCGTTATGATTTCTAAACAATTTTTTAAATGTTTTTGTCTAAGCATCGCATTAAATCGCGTTTGTTATGGCTCTAGCATGTATCCACGACCGTGCTATAAGGTGTGTAAGTTTCGATCAATTCGCGACATGTTGTTTTTACTATAAGCTCAACAGAATCACGATAAACACTGGGGTGGTGCGTTTCCAATTGGTTCGCACACGCACTACATTCATTTCTACAGCGCTCACTTGATATTATCACAAACGTCGAATACGATATTTGTGGCAGTAAACGTCGAAAAATTGTCATTTGGAGAGACAGGTCCGCATTTATTTTTGTCGGAAAAGGGCCAAAATTTAAGCCATGCATACATCACTGGACATAACAATTCACAATGGTAAATCATATCACACATTAGACTATAACTGGGTTCCAATTAGAAGTTTGCTTACCATATACTATTATACAGTGTGTTTCGTTGAACACTCATTAAACAGTGAAGAGACATCAAGTATCCATTGCATTTGCCAAATTAGCCACTCTTTCATAATGTATTTTTCTGCTTATCATATGCAGGTACAAAACAGACATCGCAGAAATCTATAAAAGAATCCACCAAATGTCAATGAAACCAGTAGAAATATGATATCACTAGCTGAAACGGACTCCCTGCGGCACATGACAAATAATTTCCACTCTTGTATATGTACATACTATTTATTATTATCCATCCCATAACTAACACCATTTCCGACTGGGCAAAAGCCGCCACGTGATAGTCCTGGAAAAAGTCATATTGGACTCCCGAAAGTCATATTGGACTCCCGACTGTGCAATATCACTTTTTATTGGACTCCGTGACGTCACGAATTAATTCTATTGCGAAATGTGATGCGCGCGCAACACTGATGGATTTTAGCAGACGTTTCACTTCCGCATTGAGTTTTTTTTCTCACTTCCGTGTTTACTTTTCCAAATCATGCTTTCTGATGATCAAATTACAGGCTTTTATAGAGAATTAAGTGCCGACAAATACCAAAAATAACCACAAAAGATTTATTCCCAAAATTTGGATAAGCATACAGATGGATAATAAAAATGTCATTATACAATGTTGTGTACATTTGTGGTGAAAAGACATATTGGACTCGACACTGGTGTGTACAAGAAAAACTCATACTGTACACAACATTGTATAATAACTTTATAGTATGCTACTTCAATATATCCGCGTGCAAATAGTTTCATTTTGGACCTAACTAATTTGAGTATGGAATAAGCCCATATTATTCTGTTATTCTGTTGGATGGCGCGGGCCACAATGAAAGCACATATGTGAAGAGCGTGAATCTGGTGCTGAAATAGACCTATATCGAGCTTAATTGTATTGTTATTATTATTTATTATATTTTCAGTAACTTGTTCTGCCAAAATAATAATCGTATCCCCACTCCCGGAAGTGCCATGATGTTATCCTACTCCCAGAGGTTTATCCTACTCCCAGAGGTTTATCCTACTCCCAGCGGTGACGGACTATTTATCACAACCTCGCACGTTCCGAATTACGTAATTCGAAGTGCACGTTTTGGATTACTCCCCTTTCACCAAAATAATTGTCTTCTGTCTCAAGTTTGTTTCCGTCGAGCTGTCAAAATGTCACTGCAGTTGTCAGAAATGGATTTGGGAACGATTGATGATGACTTTTTACGCCAACTTTTGGAATCAGACATAGATTATGGTAACGTTGATGATTCGGTGACTGTCGATGCCAGCGAGAATGTTTCGGGAGCTGCGGAATCGAATTCTCGATCCAACGGGAGATTTCAAATGATGGATGATGAACAATTGACTAACTTTATGGCCGAAAATGAAAATACATTAAAGAAAACCATGTTGGATGTTAGATTATTTCAGAACTTCTTGAAGGCAAAATATGGCTTTACATCAGAATTTGCGGAACTCGAGCCTGGAACTCTGTGTGAGTACCTATGCCACTTCCTTGTATCTGTGAGACTGCGATATGTTGATGAATATGAACCCACCACCCACTACACTCAGGGCGTTTCTTGACCTCTCACAATGCAGTAATTATATTTATGTTTTACTCCTAGACTATTTCTATATTTATAAGTTTGCTGCAGATCGGCGTCTAACACCCCTCCCCACAATCTCTCAACCAAACAATACCTGTACATATACTTGCTTTTGAAATACATGAATCGGTAGCCTATCTGTTCTTCAGAAATGAATTGTGATTGAATTGTCAGACTATTCTGCATTATTTTTGAAGATTTATAGTAATTAGTATTTCCAACATTCATGTACATTATCTGACAGTACTATTATCAATACTGTCCATTTCAAATGGGGTTGTATTTAAAATTTATGAGTGTGTTGGCCTGTTAGGCTGCCAACAAACATGGGCTACAGGGCCAAATAAGGAATCTCTTTATGATTTTTTTTAAAGCACATTGCAGCAAACATGAACGATTGCTGATGCAAACATTAAATATATACCCCGTCTGATTTAACAGTTATTAAAATTAGTATTTCTTCAGCTATGGGGGTAAACCATGTTTCATTTTAGTCAAGAAACACCTCTCACAATGCAGTAATTATATTTATGTTTTACTCCTAGTCTATTTCTATATTTATAAGTTTGCTGCAGATCGGCGTCTAACACCCCTCCCCACAATCTCTCAACCAAACAATACCTGTACATATACTTGCTTTTGAAATACATGAATCAGTAGCCTATCTGTTCTTCAGAAATGAATTGTGATTGAATTGTCAGACTATTCTGCATTATTTTTGAAGATTCATAGTAATTAGTATTTCCAACATTCATGTATATTATCTGACATAAACCAAACCATACATATCGGTACCATGTCCAAGGCTGAATGTTTTCTAGAAGCACAACCTTGTTCTAGTCGTAATCATAACCACTATAATTCTAACTATATCTATAACTTTATGAAGTCATGGAATATAAGTAGAGGCTCACCTTTTCGATTGCAAATTTGTTTATCTCGATTAATCTGTTAACAACGATTGAAGTATTTATTTAGATACAACCATGTATATTTGAGACCTTATAGTATGATACATGAACATCATCAACTCATTAGTTCTCAAAAATAAAAGTCGACGAGGAAGGCTACTTTTGAAAAAAAATAATGCACACCATTTGTGTGTGTCCCTCTCAACTCTAGACACCGCTGAGTCGAAGGAACAACTTGTGACATTCTTAAACCGCACAATTACATTCATGATATTATGAATATGATTATTTATAAGTTTGCTGAAGATCGGCGTCTAACACCCCTCCCCACAAGCTCTCAACCAAACAATACCTGTACATATACTTGCTTTTGAAATACATGAATCGGTATCCTATCTGTTCTTCAGAAATGAATTGTGATTGAATTGTCAGACTATTCTGCATTATTTTTGAAGATTCATAGTAATTAGTATTTCCAACATTCATGTACATTATCTGACAGTACTATTATCAATACTGCCCATTTCAAATGGGATTGTATTTAAAATTTATGAGTGTGTTGGCCTGTTAGGCTGCCAACAAACATGGGCTACAGGGCCAAATAAGGAATCTCTTTATGATTTTTGTTTAAAGCACATTGCAGCAAACATGAACGGTTGCTGATGCAAACATTAAATATATACCTCGTCTGATTTAACAGTTATTAAAATTAGTATTTCTTCAGCTATGGGGGTAAACCATGTTTCATTTTAGTCAAGAAACACCTCTCACAATGCAGTAATTATATTTATGTTTTACTCCTAGTCTATTTCTATATTTATAAGTTTGCTGCAGATCGGCGTCTAACACCCCTCCCCACAATCTCTCAACCAAACAATACCTGTACATATACTTGCTTTTGAAATACATGTATCGGTAGCCTATCTGTTCTTCAGAAATGAATTGTGATTGAATTGTCAGACTATTCTGCATTATTTTTGAAGATTCATAGTAATTAGTATTTCCAACATTCATGTACATTATCTGACAATACTATTATCAATACTGTCCATTTCAAATGGGATTGTATTTAAAATTTATGAGTGTGTTGGCCTGTTAGGCTGCCAACAAACATGGGCTACAGGGCCAAATAAGGAATCTCTTTATGATTTGTTTTAAAGTACATTGCAGCAAACATGAACGATTGCTGATGCAAACATTAAATATATACCCCGTCTGATTTAACAGTTATTAAAATTAGTATTTATCCAGCTGTGGGGGTAAACCATGTTTCATTTTAGTCAAGAAACACCTCTCACAATGCAGTAATTATATTTATGTTTTACTCCTAGTCTATTTCCATATATTAAGTGATGCGTGGTTCCAACTGGAATTTCCCCAATGCTTGTCATCACAATTTATTCAAACAAACCATTTTTCATTGTGATCAGTATGGTGTTATAACCTAAGTGCCTATAAATAAAACATGATTACTAAATCAAGAATACTTGCAAGTACTGCATACCAAATTTTAATGTATCTACATGCCGTCTATATAATGAAATATTGTAAATTTAGTTTCTGGTGATATATTTTAGTCATTTTTCAAAAAATAAGTTCCGTTCGTAGCTTGTTTTAGAAAACTCTTGAGATTTGATGGGTGGGTTCCTGGACTCAAATATAATTGTTTCTACCCCCAAAGTCGAAGACTAGTGAATTATGTGCATTAAATTGTACAGAGTGACCTCATACTCAGCAGAAATTTAAAATAATGTTAAGAGATCTCTATCACATTTCTTTCCCATGAAAATTTTATGTGCAAGTAATGTGATGGCGATCTCCTTGGTTTATTATTATAGATGTACATGTATGATGCAATCTAAAATATCTCTTTACTATAATATATATAAATATAACTACCTTGTATACTATCAGTGCCAGTACTTACAATGTACATGTACCATACATACTATTTTGGGATTGACAACTATATGTCGCATTGTGGGTTTAGTTTGTAGAATTGATGCAGTTACACACTGATTCTTTGCGTCCTGTCATTGGAAATGGGGGCCTCTTGATACATTTACATCTACCGATACGTATATATCGTCCATTGCAATTTGGCTTTTTGAATGGAAAAAAGTAGATACAATTAGAAAGTTTTTAATGACATTTAAAGCAGAAATATAACTGGACCAATTCATGAGGTCACATAACCATTAACTCAAGCATGTAAAGTGCGTTAGTCAGAGTGTTCGTTACTAGTAGTTCGATGTGTTCGATTGTCGAGAAGTTCAATAGTTTCATGGTTCAATTGCCCAACGGTTCAATTCAAGTTACCCAGGTTTGAAAGAATCGGTTGTGTGTTTTACAACACATTAATTTAGTCAGTTATATACATGTATGCTAATAGTATTACCCTCATACAAAATAAATTACTCGCGACATAACAAAACATGTATTGCCCATAAAATTGTACACAAATTAAGGCAATAGTTATGCAATTGATAGCTTACACATACCGGTACATGTACGGAGTGTGAATGGGCATCTATAATTACAAATTTTGAGACAATGTAGACTCTAAAATAACCAAACAGTGGGACTATTAAATATCCAGGTTATGAGACTATCGGACTAGTGCACATTATGCAAAATGATTTGCGCTTCTCACATATTTAAAGGTACTCAATCCGATCAGAGGGTCCCCATCTCAACAGATTCCAACAACAAATTTTTTTTATCAAAGGTAACTTTAGTTATCAGAATCGATTAATTATCCAAAAATAATGCTAACGACTGAACTATCATATATTTGCCCACAATGTGTTATATAGCAACATTTTGTTGAATGGAATTTAGTATCGAGAGTATGTCGGTCTGCTTTTCGGTAAACTTCTGGGACAGAAAGTATTTCCGATAATGAAAAATAACAGATTTCTAAAATCGATATCTAATATATCTGAGCTTTGATGGGTAGCTCCCTCGACTCGAATCAAATATTTTTGACCCCCTAACCCATTGAAATAGTAATTGAGAGGAGTTTTTTTTCGGATTGAGTACCTTTAAAGATAAGAAAAAGTTGATAGGTGAATCAGTACATGTACATGTACAGATACAGATACAGATACTTGTAACACCAAACCGGTGTGTGTGACACCCTCCTTGGTCATAGTGACTAGTGTGTATTGTACAGGGTATTCTAACTGTTTAGAGTTGGTGCAAGTAATGTGCTTGTTTAATTTCTAGCATCTGAATATTATTTATAGTATACATTGCTATCTGATCAATTGCTACCGATATCAAAAAGGTTAAAGATGGTGTGTGTCTTTCCAAAATATTCTGTATACATGTACATTTGGGGGTTTATGAGTCAGATAATAACAGGAAACGTAAGTCCTTCTAACATTAATGGTGGATACACACATGTATGTAATCACTGTATGTGAAATACATGCATTTTAGATGGCCACACCAATAATTGACAACATGTATCACCTGCTTGCGAGAGTTTCATTGTTAATAGGCCAGACAAGTGGGAAGTCATAAGCAAAGTGAAACCCTAAGCTATCAGGACATTTAAGGCCAGTCCAAAATATGACCTCTTACGGATGTGGAAATCAGTTAAGTCTGTGAGATCTGGCATTTTATCAATGTACGAACGTCAGAAGCGACACATCTGGTGTATACAGGCTTGATATAGAATATTTTCGACCATATATACAGCTTGCTTGGCGTTTCGAAAGCTTCAAATCTCTAAGGGACTTAGTTGGATGAATCGGACGGAATAATCTCAAGAGGAGGGTACAATATAATAGTTTTACTTAAATAGCTCAGAGTTAGCCACCCCGCCTGGTATATTTCGGGATCATATATAGACCCAAGTCGGGGATCATATAGCCCCCTGCGTAAGGAAATCCTGATTATATTGCCCCCATGTTGGGGATCATAGCCCATGCATTGGGGAAATCTTGCGACCATCACCTGGATAAAAATCAAGAGAAAACTGACAATGATTTAAACAGAAAGTCCAACATTTGGGTTATCGCGCGAACAATTATTTCAAGCAGCCTGACGACTTCGTTCAGTAAACTGCTCTCTGCACGTTCAGAGCTTATCTCGCTGTGGTCAAAGATAGCCGTAATGATTGGGCTGTCAACGGACACATATACATGATCTGTCTGATCCATGTAAAACGGCAAATACACGATAATTACAGAGATTACATGCATGTGTACATCCACCCTAAGGAATAATGTGTCCTTATGAACCAGGACAAAATATGGCTATTGCTTGAGCATTACTGTATACAAATCGATATTTTGAAGCAATAAGATAATGACAGGAAACATGTCCTTAGACTAAGAAATAATATCATATGGTATGTGTTTCACACCAGAGCTCATGTTAGTTTAACAGCAAGCTATGCCTGGATCGGAAACACCATGATTCAACAAATGGCCTTAACTTTGGTGGGCCCCAACACTAATAAGTCTTATGTCTTCTTTGGTGTCCCCCTTGTCTTGACTTTCTGTGTCTGAAAATAAGATTGAGTAATATTGTGACTACAACAGAAATGTGGCGCTTCCGATGTGTTGCTCATCGTGCATCTCATTTTGACACTAGTAATATAAATAACTAATGTTAACGTCATTCTGCTTTGTTGTATGGAGAAAAACTAAAACAAGGTGTGACAAATAAACTTACGGCTATCAATTGCATATAAGATTTTGTTATTGAAAAATAAAAATAAAAATAATATTTGCTTTGAATCGATATGGAATCGCAAACATTACACTCATAATTTACCAGGGTGTCATACCCAATGTTTTCTGTGATTGATTTAGTATAATCAAAGTGTGTTTTTTAAATGAGACTTCAATGTGGGATTATGAATTCAGTAAAATGTCAATCAATTAACCGAAAGTGATTAACTTCCCATCAAAGTGACATCACTTAATCGAAATGTGATAAGACATATGGATAACTGAATACAATTAATTTAAAAATCTAATCAACATAATAACACACTAACTTTGGGAACCTTGACAGGAGGCTCTGTGTCGGTTTGCGTTGCATTTTTCATCATCTCACCAAGCGTAGTGCTGAACAATTAAGAGAAAAGCGTTCAATCGATTCAGCAAGTCCACATGGATATAGACGTAAATATGTATATCGAATATACAAGGAAAACAAGCTGATTTCGGAAATGTGAAATCTGGTCAAAACGGTCTACCGAACGCAAGTACACCAGCTATAGCTAAACGATATTATAGATACCTAGAGATTTTGTTTGCGCGAAAAATAAACTTCAAAGCAACTTTTGGGGTCCGTGAAGTTAGCACAACACTCAACATTCGTGTGAAGTTGGCACAACATTCAACATTCGTTCAACATTCGGATTTTCTTGTACATAATATTTTCAACGCGAATGGATTAAGAGTGCCATATATATATGGCACCGCTATCATGATGTGCCCCCTCTCTCCCCGGAATATAAATTGCTCGAAGTATCCAATACTCTAATTTTGATAAGGGTGCTATAATGTTGGAATGTTCTTTCTGTTCAACATTCGCCAGCGAAAACCACACATGTTAGGCGTGGGCCCTCTGGCGAATTAAAGTAACATCAGGGTACAATCTCTGAATATATGGGCCCGATCCGATCATGCGTATATAATGTGCCCCTCTCTCTCCCTCCGGAATTGCAATTGCTCAAAAATGAGCGTCGAAGTATCCAATACTCATTTTGGTAGGAGTGCTACATATACGACCCACTTAATCCATTCACGTTCAAAAACTTATGTACAAGAAAATTAGAATGTTGAACGAAAGCTGAATGTTGTGCTAACTTCACGGACCGCCAATGTTTTGCGTTTATTCTTCAGTGGTTGAAACTTATGTCCGTTTGTACACTTATGGGGATACACACATGCATGTAATTTGTGTATGTAAAATACATGCATTTAACATGGCCATACCAATTGCGGACAACATTAGTCAGTTGCGATCGAGCGGTTCACTGTTAACATGCCAGACAAGTGAGTAGTGATAAGCGAAGTCAAACAATCAAGACATTTAAGGCCAGTCCAAAACATGTCTTCTCTCACGGATGCGGAAATTAGTAAAGTCTGTGTGATATCTAGCATTTTATTAATGCATGAACGCCAGAAGCGTCACGTCTGGCATATACAGCCTTGATATAGAACATTTTCGAGTATGATGCTAGCTTGGCATGGGGTTTTGAAAGGTTCAAATCGTTTTGTGACTTAGTTGAATATATCAGTCGAAATAATCTGAGAAAGAAGGTAGAATATAATATGATTCACTTAAATATATTAAATAGCCATCCACCTGGTAGCTTTCGTGTATCGTACATGTATATAGCTCCTGCATCAGAGAAATCCTGATCCACCACTGCTATAAATATTAAGATAAAACGTCTACCATATGAATTATCTCACGAACAATTATTTTAATTGGCCTGGATACTCTTACCAAGATATGGGTTTCTTCACATTCTGACTAAATTGGAACTAGAACTCAGTGTGATCAACACGTCGACAATGATCGGGTTATCAGTTGACACATATTACATTGTCTATATGATAAAAGTAAAATGCCAAATACACGACAATTACATAGATTACATACATGTGTGTATCCACCGTTACACGAGAGGGCAAAAACATAAGTACGAATATGTATATTCAGTGCATTGACAGCAAATTTAGATTAAGAACTAATTAGCCAGATCATCGTAGGGCTGGAAACTTGCTCCACATTACCCATCGCCGCGCCACACAAAGTTTAAGCGCGGTTTCTATAGATATACTTTTGATATAGATGTATACGGTATAGTAAAGTTTATTATCTGCACCAGGCATTTATACTTTGACAGTGCAAAAACAAAAACAGACATTGCAAATAGTACTGAGTAGTACGCTTGTTATTTATATGATCTCAATGCATGTTTATATTACTTCTATCAAATTCATGTTCTGGATAACGTTTTTTATTTTGTAACATTTAGTTCTACGCATAATTCCGCTAACATTATATCATGTTCTGTGGAAATTATTTAATGCTTCTGTGATATCTGGCATTTTATTAATGCACGAACAGCAGTAGTGACATAGCTGACATAATTATACAGGCTTGACTTAACACGTTCGACCATAATGCGTGTTTGGCGTGGGGTCTCGAAAGCTTAAACTCGCTAGGTTGAATGTATCAATCGGAATAATCTGGGCAAGAAGGTACAATATATTATGTTTCACTTAAATAGATCAGAGTTAGCCACATCGCCTGCTAGCTACGAACAATTATGTTAGGTTAACTGGCGACTCAGTCCAAGATACAGGTTTCTCTACATTCCAACTTAATTGGAACTAGAACTCAGTGCGATCAGCAATGACTGGGTTGTCAGTTGATACATATTGCATTGTCTGTATGATTCATTAAAGCTCCAAAATATACAATAATTAAAGAGATTACAGGCATATGTGTATCCACCCTAAGCAATCAATCGGCCATTATGTTGCGCATCGAAGTCGAAATTGTAATTTCTGCAAATAGCAAAGTTTCCAGTTAAGCAACATTCAGAAGGTCGAAAATCAATTGGTTAATTTCCTTCAAAATTGTAGTCCAATCGCCATGTTATAAATTCGTTCAAAATATCGATGGGATCAAACGAATAGCGTGTATATGGATATACATCATGTGAGGGGGTCTTAATTTTCTCGAGGCATTTTGTTTACATTGTACCCAACCGATTGGTGGCTTGCTAGTTCAAACATCAGTCTAATAGTGTTGGCACATAAATCTACCTCTATATCAGTGTTTTGTCAATATAGATAAATCATAAACAGGAATTTCAAGAGCAGTGTTGCAATAAAATCGTACTGGGGATATTTATACAACCTATTCTGCATTCACTTGCTGTAGTGGTAATATAACGACAGTTCGACCAGGCAATGGAACTCTTGTTTAAAGCAGACACTGTTTTTTTCAGAATAAGAATTTACTATTGTTTAGATTATCCAATAATGTGGGACATATTTGCTAGCTCTTGTTCTAATCGTGGCTATGATGAACTGGGCTTAAATGTCTTGGTTACACCAGGGCAAATATATCTATTTAATTTTACATTTATCAAACCTTCTATCCGAATGACAATGAAGGTGACGATGATGATGGTGATTGAAGTGATGATAATGGTGATTGAGAAGGTGATGATGATGATTATGATGATGATGATGATGACGACAATGGCACTGACGACGACGACGACGACGATGATGATTTGGACGATTCAAATGATAACGGAAGGTTGAAATTGCTAGCCATAAATGTTTGTGGCCTACGTATGAGACTGAATTATACGGAATTTAATGGTCTCCTCGAAAAATATGATATAATTTGTCTATCTGAAACAAAAACCTTGGATGGCACGACACCGGAAATTCCTGGATTTAAGGTTTTTCCAACAAAGGCCGAACTATTAATTCAGGAAGTGCATCAGGGGGTCTAGTTATAGCAGTGAAACACATAAAAGAAAATAGTTGCACACTGGACGAAGACACCAATCTAGCTGACTTTGTTTCGGAAGGATATACCATATCAGATATGCAGCGATATTCTATGGACAAAAGTATGAATCAAAATGGGTATAGTTTTATCAAATTATGTAAAGCTAATAACTTATACATATTAAATGGAAGATTTGGGAGGGACAGGGGAATAGGCAAATTAACTTGCAGGAATGCTAGCATGGTAGACTACTTTATTGGGACAAGTAATATTTTCGGAATGATAAAATATCTAAATGTCGTTGAATTTTCTTCGTTATATTCGGATGTCCATAGTGCAATATATTTAGTTTTGAATAATACCGGAATTACTAATACCACTCTAAAAGCTACAGGTTGTAGCGAAAATAATGACAAACTACCACCGAAAATCAGATATTTAGATAAGAACAAATCGGAACTATACCTCAAAACTTTCAGTGATGCTTTTATGGAACAGGGAAATGAAATTATTGGGCAACTAAACAGTGGTGAGCACGAAACTGCTATTAACCAAGCTTGTGGGGGAAATAAATACACTTTTCGTGGACACGGCAGAAACAGTTTTAGGGAGACGAAGGGAAAGCGTACACATATATGCAGGGTGCTCTAATATTAATAAGCCTTGGTTTGATGCGAAATGCGAACAACGGAAATTATTTTACAAAACGAGAAGTATATACAGAAGAAACAAATCTATTAAAAATAAACTGAAAATGCGCAATGCGGGGAAAGTATATCGAAAAACCATGAATAGTAAGATAAATACAATGAATGATATTTGCTGTAGAGAATTAAGGTCGATATCTTCTTCAAAAGAATTTTAGAAAACACTTAAGAGGTACACAGATGGTATAGCAAATGATGATAGTACCAAGGTCCCAATGGAAAATTTTGTTGAGCATTTTAAAATGATGAACGAGGAGTCAGAAGATGAACATGGAACCTATGATTAGTTCCCTATTTGGAGATTGCGAGCCATAAATAGAATTAGATGCCCCTATTGATGACTACGAAATATTCAAGGCAATAGGTAATTTGAAAAATAACAAAGCCCCAGGGGAAGATGAAATCACTAATGAGTTAATAAAAGAAACAAAATTTATAATGGTACCGATATATAGAAAATTATTTAACGTAATATTGGACACTGGAATTTTCCAAGAAAGTTGGACAACTGGTATAATAAAGCCGCTATATAAAAATAAAGGCGACCGACGGAAACCAGATTCGTATCGTGGTATAACATTATTGAGTTCTCTGAGTAAAATTTTCACCGCGTTAGTTAACTCGCGACTGCGATCTTTTACCGACATATTGAATACGATAACAGAATGTCAGAGTGGATTCAGAGAGCAGCACTCAACAGCCGACAATATATTTATATTGTATGCTTTGATTGAACTTTTTCTTAAAAAGAAAAAGA
This sequence comes from Siphonodentalium dalli, assembly GCA_032622095.1. Classification (NCBI taxonomy): domain Eukaryota; kingdom Metazoa; phylum Mollusca; class Scaphopoda; order Gadilida; family Siphonodentaliidae; genus Siphonodentalium; species Siphonodentalium dalli. Next base: position 154,958,418 of record CP136062.1, read on the forward strand.
GACTTTTTTGTGCGTTCATTGATTTGAGAAAAGCATTTGATACGGTTTGGAGGGATGGTTTGATGATAAAAATTTTGAGGAGTAACAATGGTGGGAAAATATTTAGAGTTGTTCAAGGGATGTATAAGGGAATGAAGTGGTGTATTAAAGCCGGGAATTACAAATCGGATTATTTTTCTTGCAGTATCGGTGTACGACAGGACGGAAGTCTTTCTCCTTTTCTATTCACCATATTCTTAAATGACCTTGAAGAATTTTTGAATGATTGCTGTATAGAGGGCTTACCACACGTATGAGGGATGTTTGAGGATAAGTTCGATGATTATTTAAAAATACTGTGCATGTTGTATGCCGATCACATGGTGTTATAGCCGAGTCACGACAGGGGATGCAGAGAGCACTAGATGCATACAATGATCATACGGAATCTTGGAAGTTGGGCATACATGTGGACAAAAGTTAAATTTTGATATTTGGCAGTAGAAAGCAGAACGAGACTTTTAAGTTTACTATGAATGATACAGGTATTGATATTGTCGACTCTTTCTGCTATTTGGAAATCTATTTTTATTCGAACGGACGCTTCTGTAGGTAGATTGAACGTATAAAAACTGCTGGTGACAAATCTGTTTATGGGCTATTACATAAGACGGCGAAGATCAACATGTCACCCGATTTGACATACAAACTTTTTGACAGCATGATAGAACCAATACTGCTTTATGGAAGCGAAGTGTGGGGATTTGAGAATACCGCATCTCTCGAGACTGTGCACTTGCAATTCATTAAATACACTGTAAATATGTTATATTGACTATATTTTGTGCATAATAGTACAATTGAGTTATCAATAAAGCATACAAAAAAGACAGTTTTTCATCTCATCTGAAAGTTGTGGGACATTATTTGCCCTCTCTCGGCAATTTAAATTTAAATGTTTAATTACAATGAGTCAATACTTATTTGTATCCTGTCGTCCAAATTCAGTACCAAACATACCAGTTGTGACCGGCGGATACTACGTCACGGAGTTGAACATACGTTTCTGAAATTAAATCCACTTACATGTTGACAATTTTGTTACCATGGATCTTCATACTATATGACGACTCCAGTTGAAGTTGCCGCCCAATTTGGCGTTCGGCGCCATATACTTTCCCTGAGGCGGTTTTTATGCCAAGAATTGTGTATCTGTAATTGAGAGGTAAAAAATATTTAGACATATACTGAATTATTTAAAGTTCAGTCAATATTTACGTTAGTTGGTAGATTTATTGAAAGCAAAATATTTCTATTGAACATTTATCTATCGTTTGAATCTAAATGGTCAATATTTTCAAAACAGTTATGAACATATATATAGCATTGTATGTTATTATGTGTTGACATTTTTGAAGAGGTTTGGAAACGGATTGAAGAATATATTGAAGACATATGGACGCGAAAATTTTCACTAAACATAACATGCACACTTTGTTGTTACTTGAAATAGTTTACATCAATAATAATTGTTTTATTTGAAATATAGTATATAAATTACCTGGGACATTTAGCGGTTATCGTCTCGATAACGTCTGTCATCTTTTCGTCCAGCTGAGGAAACAATAATGTAACAGTAAGGTGCGATAATAAGTTGACCTGATATGTTTTACAGATGATTCGTCGTAGAAAATCATGCCTCGACCGGCATGTATAGTCACACTAATGTGGGACATATTAGCTAGTTCCTGCTCCAATCGTGGCCACAGTGAACTTGGCTTAAATGTCTTAGTTACACCAGCGCAGATTTATCTATTTCAATTGTGAATTTATCAAAGCTTCTATCCAAAGGGTGTCTGGAAGAATGTTTCTCATTTCATCTGAAAGTTGTGGGACATCGTTTGCCCTCTCGGCGATTTAAATGTTTAATTATAATGAGTTAATACTTATTTGTATCCAGTGATCCAAATTTAGTACCAACAGTACTACTTAAAGGCGGACTAATAAATTGCATTAGCTATAAAGAACGTTTATTATCAGCTCAGAAATATGTGGGGCAATTGGTACGCATATAGTTACCACGACTTAGAGGGGCACTGATAATTAGTAATACGATTTTTTTTATCAAATGATAAAACTTTACCAGGAAAGTTTTATGCAAAGGAATTAATTGTTTACCTCGAGGGACTAATAACTATTTTAATTTACTTAAAGGGGCACTAATATCTTTAATAATCATTCACACGCACTTCCTGCATGTCACCCATATCATTTTTGAATGGCAGCAGCCAATGATGTATATAGTTCACATTATTCAGAAATGGCGGATTAGGATTGGTGTGATAACTCTGTTCTAAATTGTGCAATGATGTACTAAATTTAGGCGTGTACTATAATTGAATAGTATCATGCGATATTTACCACACTACTGTGCCAAATGAGCATGCAGAATGCGTCGAACAGAGGTAACAGTGTAAAAGACATGCATATTAACTATACACCAAGTTACTAATGGGGTGTCCATATGAAATAAAAACATTGCTCGGAATATTTCTTTTACATGAACGACGTCAACTTGCGAAGTTGAAACATTGGTATGCTATAATAATTTATTTCTAAAAATGTTAAATCCTCACCGTCACTTTGGTCTCTAGAATCTGCGGATCAATCGGGCTATACTTTGTAAAACCTTTTTCCAAATTGGTGAGTAAGACTCTGTAATGTTCAGGAATTCAAATGGTTATTTGATAATGAGCAGACATTATAAGTCAAATAAAATGTATTGGTACATCGCTAAAGGCGATACAGTTAGGGTGGATACACATATACCAGGCAATACGCACACGCTTGACTACCAAAAGATAACATATCGGGGTTCACGATATGATGGCTATTGGCATACACTCGCGACCACGGGAGGCACGTGATGTTCGATTGATTATCAGAATGTAGGGTATCATATAATACCATATCCCATAATATGTCAAGTATAGCGAATTATCGAAATATGAAATAAAACGAAAAAGCGAAATAGGAAAATACATCGAAAATCGAAATAGGAAAATACAGCGAAATAGCGAAATAGAACGAAAAATCAATTGTTTTAAAGAGCGTAGTATATACCGGAAGCCAGTTCAAAGTTCAAAAGTTCAAGTTCAAGTTCAAAGTTCATAAGCTTTATTTATAAAGTCAGGCATTTTAAATTACAAACATGAGCATTAAGCTCTTAACTGACTTGTAAAACAATGAATATGTACATAAACAGTAACGTGAATAAAACACAACCTATCTGAAAAATAAATTACATGTATATTAGCTAAAACTTTGTAAAAGACGAGTAAAATTTCTAAGGACAGGTAGCCCTGACTGGATCAAAAGCGTAAGACACAAATTTGTATATTCATATACGGCACAGTAATGTGCACAACGAGTCCATATTTCATTCCTGGATAACACGTTTTGTTCCATTCAGAGATACCTGACCAGCGAGTGCGGATTACAATACAAAACATATGCATATAATTAGGATATCCTACAGGCACTGCATTTACATTTAAAACCATTCCAGGTTTGTAACATACATTCAAAGTCTTTCATCGTCTCTGTGGTTCTGCATGACTCTGGAAGAGAATTCCACACTTTAGGTGCCATGAATCTCAACGAGCTTAAACCGAAAGTAGTAGTATCAGGTGATGGCAGTTCCAGAGTCTCAGAATTTCTAAAAGAGTATGAACTATGTTTACGTTTCACCAGGCAGTCCAAATAGGAAGGAGTGCTAATGTCCTTCTTTAGTATTTTGAATACTGTGAGTGCCATAAGTCTGATTCTTTGGAGATGTAGATGCTCACAGTTTGCAATCTTTAGGAGAAAGTCATAATCAGATGTGTAGTCATTATAGATAAAACGAAAGGTTCTCTCCTGAATTTTCTCCAGCCTGTCCGTAGAGGACACACTGCAGAAATGCCAGGTAAGAGGGCAGTAATTAAAATTTGAGAGGATGAAATATTTGAAGATACATTTTTTGCCTGAGAGGGTCAGCATATGTCTAAGTCTCTTTAAGACATTTAGCTGCCTTGATGCCTTTGAACATAGCGAATCAATGTGAGTGTTAAACGTCAATTTACTGTCCAGAGTTATACCGAGTAATTTCACTTCCTCGATACATGGGTTAAGATGTGAAGCATTTATGCCAGTTATAGATTTACTTTTGGGACCCAATGATATTGCTTGGAACTTCTTTGGATTTGCCTTCATGCCATTTAGTGCGAACCACTCAATGAGATGAAGGCTATCAGATTCCAGAGTGCTCCGAACTACATCAGGGTCCTTGTGAGAGAAAAAAATTGTGTTATCGTCTGCATAATTATAAAGGGAGCAGTCCTTCACAAAGCCGAAAATGTCATTCAGAAAGATGTTAAACATGGTTGGGCCCAGTATGGATCCCATGTGGTACACCCTTTGTGATGCACCTCCAGGAACTCACACTGGAGCCAAGTTTAACGCATTGTCTGCGACCAGAAATATAGCTCCCCATATAAGACACCGACTTTTCACAAAGATTATATGCACCTAGTTTCTCTAACATAAGATCATGAGGTAGGCAATCAAAAGCCTTTGAAAGGTCCATCATTACAGCGGCAACACTTTCATGCTTGTCAAGTGCCCTGCGCCAGTCTTCAATGGCACTTAACATTACGTCACTGCATCCATGATGCTTCCTAAAAGCTGAGAGAGCGGGGTTAAAAATAGATTCAAAATGCATTTTTAGCTGTGAATTTATCGCTTTCCCAAATAATTTTGATATAGTAGGTAAAATACTAACAGGCCTGTAGTTTTCCTTACTCAAAATATCATTTTTCTTGTGTATAGGTGTCACTTGAGCAACCTTAAGGCTATCCGGGAAAGCAACGACAGACAGATAGTGGTTAAAAAGATTACTCAAAGGCACGTGGATTGCTGAGTTACATATTTTCAGCATTTTTGCTGAGATACCATCAATGCCAGTAGCCATTTTTGAGTTTAGCTTACATATCTCTTTGGAGAAGAACTATTCAGAGATTGGTTTCAGGCTAAAAGTGTCCGGCGAAATACAGTTCTCTTTGAGTTTGACGATGCTTGGATGTTTCTTATTTACAGGATGGTTCATGGGTATATTTGATGCAACGTCAATAAAAAATGAGTTGAAAATTTCACAGACCGATTGTTGGTCAGTAATTAACTCACCATTTTCCAGTAATAATGTACTTGTTTTGGCTTTAAAGGCCTTATTTGTCAAAAATGGTTTGACAGTTGGCCAGAAATCAGCAGATTTTGGGCCATCTGAACATTTGTCATTAAAATACGACCGGATGCTTTCCTTCTTGATACGTTTGATCAGATTTCTTTGTTTACGGTAAAGTTCCCAATTTTTATGTGATCTGTATTTAAAATAGCGTTTCTGTAAGAATCTTTTCTTATAGATAGCTTATCTCAAAACCTTATTCATAAACGGGGCCGGGTTTTTATGTGGCCGCCTTGTTTTAACAGGGATGTGCTCATCAATGACATCAAAAAGAAGCCTTTCATGCATCCAGTATATGCCGTTTCGCTTCACCGGTTATGGATGTCCACACTGATGTGAACCAGGTTTCGTCAAATTGAACCGATAGACGTGAAAACAAGTGAAAACAGCAAAGTGCAATTCCTGCTCCATTTCAGCCTGGGAGCGAGATTTGTAATGATGGAAGGCTTACCGCGAAAAACGCTGACTATTTTCAAGTTTAATTTCAAATGAATATGTGTATATGTTACAGTAAATCAGTGAAATTAGATATTACGCGAAATCCTCGAATCGTTTAGTAGATTCGTGAAATCCCTGATCTGAGTAGGGATTTAATGATATTACTGAAGAAAAACCAAGTTGAAATTTAAATTTTTTGTTATTGCAAACAAGTTATGGAATACATAGAAATTATAGTCATATTACAAACACAACATTTATACAATAAGATGTTTGATGCTAAGATAAATCATTACCAATGTTCCCCTTTTTTATTTTTCAGACATTATCAATTTATTAAATGGAAATATACCAGTAACAAATTTAGTTTACAGAAAGAAATATGCAAAATGTTTCCACTGTTTCAATTGACTTGATGTGTTCAAACTACAGTTATAAAAAGGTTTTTCTCAACGGCCGGGTTGAACTTTTTTGTCGACAAAAACAGAGGCATGAATGATTTCCACATAGGTCAATGCAAAGTCATCTACTTGGTTTTACGTGTTAGGCTATTGCGACATCATGAATTGCATTTCAATGACAGTCACTTGCAGTAATTATGAGTAATCACGGACCCTGTTTAGTGGTTTCATGTAATACCTAGGGATTTCGCGTAATTACTAATTTTAATGATTTACTGTAACATGTATATCTGACTTGAATAAACTTTTGCTATATAGAGAGAACATTCGCCATCATATTTCATTAACAGATAGAGGGATATTTAACCATATGAGGTCGGAAGCTGAGGTGATGCACCATTAAATGCGAATGCCTGTGTGTGTGTGAGGGTGTGTGTGTGTGTGAGAGAGGGAGGGTGTGTGTGTGGGGGGGGGGGGGGTGTGAGGGTGTGTGTGTGTGTATGAGGGAGTGTGATTGTGTGGGTGTGTGTGAGGGTGTGTGTGTTCCCTATAAACTGTGGTTTCTCGACCGATCGCCCCGAAATTTGGTATCTGGGCATAACTTGACCCGGGAAGGACATGGGCTGGCTAATGTTTGCACCAGACGTGGTCCAGTCGGTATACTGTTGGGTGCATTACACCGTCACATGCTTCCAGCGCTGACGAAGCTGGTTCGAATCCCGTCATGTGGAGGGTGACCGGAACCGTGTATCTGGGCAAGTTTGTCAGTTGCTTTCCATGGGTCGGTGGTTTTTACACGCAGTGGAACGATTTCCAGGTAAAATTTAAGCCTTTGCGTGGTCTTTCCTCCACCCGTAAAATTGACAACGTCGTGTGTGGTCTAGCGGTTAGAATGACGATAAACCATAACAAACAAACAAACATAGTTAAATGTCAGTACAGAGGGCAATTACGCCACTTTCGCGCATAAGTGAATTCGTTCATCAACAGATTAGCGTACATAATTAATTGCTCTTGCACTATTTCGTCTATTTACTAATGCCGCCGAAAAAAATTAAACTTGGCTCGGATTTCACAAAAAGCGAGGCGGAATGGGGCGACCAGACAGCGGGAAACCCCAGAGCAGCAAGGTAATAGTGTTTTTGATATTCTTGTCAACTTTTATTCGAATTATCGTTACTCAACTGAATAACGTGTGTTTTAATGACACCACAGGAGTTCACCTTCTGTCAAATGAATTTTAAAATAAACACGAGGGGTGGATAAGTACGAGGGAGGTTATGCACACCCTCTTATGATGTACCTTTATAAAGACTAATGCCCAAAATAATGTTTGTGTTACATGGAATAGGCTATCTTTAGCCTTTTATCTCTATGTTTCCCGAGCATCGCCGGGTCCATCCTCTAGTTCTCTTATATACGAGTGCTCACATAGACTGCTCAGAAAGTCATTGTAAATATTGTTGTATAGGACCTTACATCTCTACTCTACATTTTGGGACTTATGTTGTTTGTCTGTCTGTCTGTTTGTCTGTCTGTGTGTGTTAGCTATGGCCGGGAAAACTGCCAGAAGGATTTTGACGAAATTTGATACCTAAGAATAAATTTGTCCAGGGATTGTTTTGGACGTGTCAAATCGTGACCCTGACCTGACATTGACCTTCAAAAAGGTCAATTCAAGGTCAAATCGATTAAACCGGGACGGATTTCGATAAAAATTTGATACCTAGAGGTACTTTTGGACGGGGAACCTTTTATACGGGTCAAATCGTTACCCCGACCTGACATTGACATTTAAAATCGTCAATTCAAGGTCAAATCGCAAATTTTGACAAGACTTTGACGAAATTTGATACCTATGGTTACTTTATCTGAGGAATATTTTTGAATGGGTCAAATCGTGATCCAAACCTGACCTTGACCTTCAAAAATGTCAATTCAAGGTCAAATCTGGTAAAACGGAAGGATTTCGACGAAATTTGATACCTAGATACACTTTTGTCCCAGGAGTCTTGTATGGGTGCAAATAGTTAACCTGACCTGACCTTGACATTCAAAGAGGTCAATTCAAGGTCAAATCGGGTAAAACGGACGGATTTCGACGAAATTTGATAACAAGGGCTACGATTGTCCGGTGAGTATTTTGGACGGGTCAAATCGTGACTCCGACCTGATCTTGACCTTCAAAATTGTCAATTCAAGGTAAAAACGCGAATTTGTACGGGATTTCGACGATACATAGGGTTACTTTTGTCCGAGAAATGTTTTGGACGGGTCACATCGTGATCCCACCCTGAACTTGGCCTTCAAAATGGTCAATTCGAGGTCAAATCGGGTACAAGCGGACGGATTTCGACGGGTACTTTGGTCCGGGGAGTTTTTTGGACGGATCCAATCGTGACCCCGACCTTGATTTTCAAAATGGTCAATTCAAGGTCAAATCGCGCAATTCTCCGAAAAGCAGAGGGACAACAGCCCGGACGAAGTCGGGTCCACCAGCTAGTTGTTATATAAACCAGGTTCCCTATGAGGGACTATTATATAAGATACTTTATCTGGACATGGTTTTCGGAAGATTTCAGGAATCTCAAATCAAGGAAAGAATAAACAATAATTACATATAGTTTATAACCCCAGCTGCTGTCTGTGTTACCTGACTTGCTCCTTGGCTGCATGGAGTTTTGTTTTAGAATTTGTAACACGTTTGTTGAATGGTCATTAAGACGTTGGCAGAAACTTATGAAATGTTAATTGAACTGATATCAATCACTAAAGAAAGAGGTATGTCGGTATAGTTTACAGAATCTGAGCTACAGGAATAAACTTGAGATAAAAATACCGATTACAATGGACGTATCTAGTCACGCAATGGAACCGGCGAAGAACGCAAGATAATGTCCTGATAGTTCCACCAGCATTTCATGCAAAACTTTGTTTTTGTTGCTGTAATTTTCTACTTAAGGGATTTAATTTTAAGGCAAAAAGCAAACTGTTAGATAGTTTGAGTAAACAGTTTGAGATTAACGCGATCTTAAGGAACAAAACAATTTGAAATCTTTTACAAATCAGCGTATTGAAAATTCGAAGGTGATATATATATATATCATTTTAAAGTTAGACAACTGGTACGTTTTCCCCAATAATAATAATACTTACTGAGTGTACGGGTTAGGTGCACCAGCACCCCACCACACGAACTCCAAGGTGTGATAATTTTCACCCCTAAGGTGTATTTTGTTTCCATTGGTTCCTGGTATTTTGTTGATCTGAAAAAAAAAATTTAAGTACAGGTACAGGTAAGCAGATAGGTGTATTTAAGTACAGGTACAGGTAAGCAGATACGTGTATTTAAGTACAGGTACAGGTAAGCAGATACGTGTATTTAAGTACAGGTACAGGTAAGCAGATAGGTGTATTTGACCAACTGATTTATAGGTGCAGTGTGCCAATTTTATGTTTAAATTTACATGCATACAACCGGAGCCTTTATTTGCCTGAATATGGAGATTACGACATGAGGTCAGGAAAATAATTATAACACAAGATTGATTTTTGTTTCATTGCAACCGTGACTGCGTGTAGACACGCATACCCAACGTTAGATTAAAAATCGCAGGATTAGGCGAACAAATGATGTGATGTTTGTATTAAATAAACTTGATTTAACGAACCATGTTAAGTTCATATTGAGAACCCATAAGTAGTAGGCATCTTATACACACCTAAAACAATGACTTTGGCTGCCGACACACCAACAACAGCAGCGATGGCATAGTATGTGTGACAATTTATTATGGTGGAGTTTGGTGACAATTGGTCTGTCATAATACTGTGTCATAGCTATCGATGCCGCCCGCTGATTCTCCGCACAATGAGTCGACTGGACCAAGTAACCATTGCTCCTCACCAAGGTTGATCTCTACTCATTACGTTTTGCTAAATTGTATTGACTACGATATATATAATAGCACAATAGATCGTCCAGAATTGTGTTTGACTGTGGCAAGTCCTCATTGACTCACATATTATTGTGGTACGTTTTTATATGATCAATGCATGCATGTTTAGCTACTTATATTAATTTCGTTAGTAAGAACAATCATGGCTGTTGAAACGGGTTACTCATTAAGTTATCAAGTGGACTTGTGTGTTAGAATGCAAAATATCACTGCGTATTGAGAAAAGATCAACACCGACAAAACACATGCACATGCATATACACAGGTTGGTCGACCGTCGCTGGTAGACTCATTGTGCGAATTTGCAGAGGGCGACATGGGTTGCTATGGCATATTAATTACAACAACCAATTGTCACCAAACTCCACCATACTAAATTGTCACAGATACTATGGCATTGCTACTGTGGTACGTGTGTCCGCAGCCATTCAATGAGAAATCACCATGTTTGGCAGAAATGCGATACTAGGGGTGAATTAGCAAATTATTCCAGTTTATTCTGGTTTATTTACAACTTATATATTGAGAAATGTCGGTTACATGAAACGATACATCTGTTTGTGTTGTATGTGTATTTGCTGACCTATTCACCTGTGTCGCACAGCACAATAGTGTCATTTCGCCCGAAGGGAGATATTTTTGTGGATATTTCGCATTCAGTGTGGAAACATAATTCACATGGGTGTCTCGGTTACCATAAGTTAATGTAAGCCAGAAATTACCAATAAAACCAGCTCAAATATATTTACAAAGTATCAATTACCAGTGCGAAAAAATGGCACGACCAGGCATCGGATCCTTGTCAGCCCGAACCGGCCCATTGTATATATGCGGCATATTAGTGACATGTGAATGTGGGGTGTGATGAAAAACACATAAAGATATACGGTTGGTACCTCGGTCACACAGGAGTGAAGATATTAACCACTAACTTACGATAGTTTTAGATTATACATATTAAATTTATAACATTTTCCAACTGTACGTTATTAATTCTTGTAAAATAGTTCGTGGGCGATTTAATGCATGCATTTGTTTTGTATAGGTATCACATGTTACTATGGTGGAGTTTGACGACTATTTATTGGCCGTCGTGAACTCGTGATTACTGTGGCATATTTACTGATGTAGCTCGCGTCTCGAATTGCCGCAAAGCGTTCAAGCTTTACTGGCGTTTCATCTTCAATGATTAAAGGTACTCAATCCGATAAAACTCCTCTCAATTACTATTTCAATGGCGTCGGGGGTCAAAAATATTTGATTCGAGTCGAGGAAGTCACCCATCAAAGCTCAGATTTGTTAGATATCGATTTTAGAAATCTATTATTTTTCATTATCGGGAATACTTTCTGGCCCAGAACAGTCAAAATTGCGTTATTATTACCACTTGATTTTAGAGTTATCCATCCTTGTCTGTTTGAATAGTGTTTTGGTATACACATCTCGAGCAGGTTAGGAAATTGACTGCAATTATTACTACTCGTCTCGAGCAAATAACAAATTTCAAAAATCAATATCTAATAACTCTGAGCTTTGTTTGATGGGTTCCTCGACTCTAATCAAATATTTTTTACCCTCAAAGCCAAAGAAATAGTAATATAGGACACTCTGATCGGATTGTTGTTGTTGGAATCTGTTGAGATGGGGACCCTCTGTTCGGATTGAGTACCTTTAAATGGGTTGCTGTAAATGTAATCTAGTGCCAAACGCTATCAAACAGCGATTCAAATTTGACATGGAACAAAAGCTAATCTGATTAAAGTTTTGTGTTAACAATTATTCATGTTATGACTTACAGATTGGACAAATCCGTTCACGTTGAAACGGATGGGCAAGTGTGTGATGTCATCAAGGAATTCCGTAATTACCCCAGGATTAAGAAATTTTTCAATCGCTTCTTTATCTACCTCAAATGGCGCAATTTCGCTGATCTGAAAAGATATATTGTTTGTTATACACGTAGTTTAATGTTTTGTTTAACGAGTTGTCAGATTTCAAATCTAAATTTTATTTGAATAACAACGCTAATAGTCATATACATATTTCATCATTTGATACTAATTTGTATTCTGTATTTCTCTTCTGTTCAACAATCCCGCAATCATATAATTCCTTGTAACCTATGCTTCCACACGCAGAGTTCCGCTGCAGACAATACAAAACTGACAATATTTCGGAATGTAAACGGGCTTCAAACTCACCGAAATCAAAGGTCCCAAGTCAAGATCCAAAATCCAGAACACACCGAATTGAGGTTTAATGATAACTCCATCCTAAATCGGTTGAACAAGGAGGTGTTAACAATTAAAGCGCAAGATAACTAGTTGTGACTTGCAAGCACACATTAGGCAGACCGGATTTGGACGCCATCATGGAATTTTATTTTTTTGTTTAATTTTTACACATATTTATTACTTATGGGGATGGAGTTATCATCAAACCTCACACTTTATGGTTAAAGGGTTCTCGTGTTACAAAAGAAACACTATTTTGAGAATGGATGTACTTTATATTGATTTTATTATCTTGAAATTTGAATTACATGTAAATAATCGGTTTACACTTACAAGGCCACCACTTCCCGAGAAGCATTGTATATGCAGTGCATTTTTCCAAATTCCGTTTTCCAGTTCGAGATAGGAATTCACCTCAAACTTAGTCGTATAGAGGCTATCGGTGGACATCTTTATTATATTATTTGAGTCAGCCACTAGCACATATCCGAGTCCAAACATGCTGCCTTTTATTGTGACATCTTTTAGTTGAGTGAGGAGTTTAACTTTAATCTAAAATAGAAAAAAGCAAAGTGAATCAAACTCAAGACACCAATTGCACTAAATGCAAAAATGCCATGCCCGCTGGTCCTTCAGTTAGCACTATGATTGTTTACGTCTGACGACAAGCTCTTGCTCCCTTGCCACGATTTATGATAACGGCGTGTACCTCTTGGTGGTGGCCACAAAACGAGGCCTCTGTGTATTTTATGTTTTACCATGTTGTGCATTATCTACGTGTTGTCATTGATACGAATTGTGTAGCAGGGAGGGGTATTAATATAAGAGTTGGTTGTCGGTGATTGTCATGTATATACATTTATACAACTATTCAGTCAATTATTAGGTATATGTGTATATGGTGCTATTATGTAAATTACCTACTTACATATAGCATAACAACTATATTCTAAGTCGCATGGACAACGCCGAATACCCCAGGTATTTAATATACTAGCAGCTTAGCCCGCCAATGGCGGCAATCGTCAGAAACATGACATTTGTTTAATTATTATTTTTATTTTAATTTAATTTAATTTAATTTTTTTAACCCGTCCCCCAAAAAGGTATGATTTATGGTACATTGTGCGGAAAAACTGACCCGATAAAAATCTCCCCCCCCCCGTTACTAGGAACGACAGACATAAGAATCACACAACACGCATTTTATTTTCAATGAGTTAATTATGTCGTTTTAATAAAGAGAAATGATGGTAACCGACCCTAAAAGAGTTAGGATTTACGGTACATCGGGCAAAAAAACTGACCCGATGAAAATGTCCCCCGTTCTTAGGAAGGACGAAAGCCATAAGAATCACACAAGGCGCTCGTGTCTGGATACAGACGCTGACGCCCGTGTCCAGACATACGAACCACATTGCACACATACGCTTTTTATCAATGACACTGTGCATAGGAACGCTCTTTAACTATCAACGCGATTAACTCCAGTGTCAAGGTCGGTGATTTTGCCGCCTTGAAGTGGAGAAGGAGTGATCGGATGTTCTCAGAAGTGATGCTATGCACTGTCCGTGTGGTTACGACCTTAGCCTGGAAGTTTGATCTCAATTGGTCTAGCCGTTCTCGATTCTATAAAGGACATCTAATCTCATATATATTTTGAAGACCTCTGTTTGTCTGTCTGTCTGTATGTATGTTTGTTTGTCATTTATACAAATCTACGATTCTCGACCGATCGGGACGAAACTTGGTACGTGTGTGTAGTTTGACCAGGCGGTGGACGTTGTCGTATTGGCGAGCCCGTGCGGCGCCCGCTTCGCATGCGCAGACGAGATCTCGGAAACGGGTGGAGCTATCGACTTGAAATTTGCTATGTGAATGTATCTTGCCCCGGATACGAATTTTATCGGGTCGCCGAGCCCGTGCGACACCAGCTTCGCGCATGCGCAGACGAGATCTTGGAAACGGGTGGAGCTATCGATTTGAAATACATGCGAAGACCAGATCTCGGAAACGGGTGGAGCTATCGACTTGAAATTTGGTTTTTTAATAGCCTGGACAACGTCGGGCTCATCGGCTAGTCTCATATATATTTTGAAGACCTCTGTTTGTTTGTCTGTCTGTCTGTCTGTATGTATGTCATTTATACAAATCTACGATTCTCGACCGATCGGGACGAAACTTGGTACGTGTGTGTAGTTTGACCAGGAGGTCGACGTTGTCGTATTGGCGATCGCGTGCGGCGCCCGTACAGCGCATGCACAGACGAGATATCGGAAACGGGTGGAGCTATCGACTTGAAATTTGGTATGTAAATGTATCTTGCCCCGGATACGAATTTTATCGGGTCGCCGAGCCCGTGCGACGCCAGCTTCGCGCATGCGCAGACGAGATCTCGGAAACGGGTGGAGCTATCGACTTGAAATTTGGTATGTGAATGTATCTCGCCCCGGATACGAATTTTATCAGGTCACCGAGCCCGTGCGACGCCAGCTTCGCGCATGCGCAGATGATATCTCGGAAACGGGTGGAGCTATCGACTTGAAATTTGGTATGTGAATGTATCTTGCCCCGGATACGAATTTTATCAGGTCGCCGAGCCCGTGCGACGCTAGCTTCGCGCATGCGCAGACGAGATCTCGGAACGGGTGGAGCTATCGACTTGAAATTTGCTATATGAATGTATCTTGCCCCGGATACGAATTTTATCGGGTCGCCGAACCCGTGCGACGCTAGCTTCGCGCATGCGCAGACCAGATCTCGGAAACGGGTGGAGCTATCGACCTGAAATTTGGTTTTTAAATAGCCCGGACAACGTCGGGCTCATCGGCTAGTCTCATATTTATTTTGAAGACCTCTGTTTGTCTGTCTGTGTGTCCTTTATAGAATCGAAAACGGCCGGCTCGATTGAGTTCAAACTTCCCATCTAAGGGTAAAAACCCACGGACACCGTAGTTGTCGCGTTTTGGAGAAGTTCTGAGCACTCTTTCTCCACTCCCAATCATCAAAATCACCTCAAACGCCACTTCGGGGGTTAAGGCATTAACGATCTTTATATTGACCATATTCGGAGGTGTTAAGGATTAACGCTCTTTATTACAATCGAAGCTGCTAAACGGCTACCCATGCATAAAATACGGATGCAAAACTAAACGCGGAATGCAATTATCTCGATTAAACAGGCATAATGGGTTGTTGTGTCATATATGTCCTAGGAACAGCGGAATTTTTCATCGGGTCAGTCTTTGAGGGACGGGTAACATGAATTAATTCACGAAAAACAAAAAAGTGCGTGTTGTGCTGTCTTTCTTAGGAAGGGAGGGGGGGGGGGATTTCATCGGGTCAGTTTTTCCGCCCGATTACAATCGAGGCTGCTAAACGGCTACCCATGCGTAAAATACGGATGCAAAACGAAACGCGGAATGCAATTATCTCGATTAAAAAGGCAGAATGAGTTGTCGTGTCATATATGTCCTAGGAACAGGGGAATTTTTCATCGGGTCAGTCTTTGAGGGACGGGTACCATGAATTAATTCATGAAAACAAAAAATGCGTGTTGTGCTGTCGTTCATAGGAAGGGAAGGGGGGATTTCATCGGGTCAGTTTTTTCCGCCCGATAACAATCGAAGCTGCTAAACGGCTACCCATGCGTAAAATACGGATCCAAACGAAACGCGGAATGCAATTATCTCGATTAAAAAGGCAGAATGGGTTGTTGTGTCATATATGTCCTAGGAACAGGGGAATTTTTCATCGGGTCAGTCTTTGAGGGACGGGTACCATGAATTAATTCATGAAAAACAAAAAATGCAATGTTAAAAAATAAAATAAAATAAAATACAAACAAAATAATTTTTAAAATGTCATGTTTCTGACCAACCACGCCAGTGGCGGGCTAACCTGCTATCTCATATATATTTTGAAGACCTCTGTCTGTATGTCTGTCTGTCTGTCTGTCTGTATGTCATTGATACAAATCTACGATTCTCGACCGATCGGGACGAAACTTGGTACGTGTGTGTAGTTTGACCAGGCGGTGGACGTTGTCGTATTGGCGAGCCCGTGCGGAGCCCGTGTAGCGCATGCGCAGACGAGATCTTGGAAACGGGTGGAGCTATCGACTTGAAATTTGCTATGTGAATGTATCTTGCCCCGGATACGAATTTTATCGGGTCGCGGAGCCATAAGAATAACACAAGGCGCTCGTGTCTGGATACAGACGCTGACGCCCGTGTCCAGACATACGAACCACATTGCACACATACGCTTTTTATCAATGACACTGTGCATAGGAACGCTCTTTAACTATCAACGCGATTAACTCCAGTGTCAAGGTCGGTGATTTTGCCGCCTTGAAGTGGAGAAGGAGTGATCGGATGTTCTCAGAAGTGATGCTATGCACTGTCCGTGGGGTTACGACCTTAGCCTGGAAGTTTGATCTCAATTGGTCTAGCCGTTCTCGATTCTATAAAGGACATCTAATCTCATATATATTTTGAAGACCTCTGTTTGTCTGTCTGTCTGTATGTATGTTTGTTTGTCATTTATACAAATCTACGATTCTCGACCGATCGGGACGAAACTTGGTACGTGTGTGTAGTTTGACCAGGCGGTGGACGTTGTCGTATTGGCGAGCCCGTGCGGCGCCCGCTTCGCATGCGCAGACGAGATCTCGGAAACGGGTGGAGCTATCGACTTGAAATTTGCTATGTGAATGTATCTTGCCCCGGATACGAATTTTATCGGGTCGCCGAGCCCGTGCGACACCAGCTTCGCGCATGCGCAGACGAGATCTTGGAAACGGGTGGAGCTATCGATTTGAAATACATGCGAAGACCAGATCTCGGAAACGGGTGGAGCTATCGACTTGAAATTTGGTTTTTTAATAGCCTGGACAACGTCGGGCTCATCGGCTAGTCTCATATATATTTTGAAGACCTCTGTTTGTTTGTCTGTCTGTCTGTCTGTATGTATGTCATTTATACAAATCTACGATTCTCGACCGATCGGGACGAAACTTGGTACGTGTGTGTAGTTTGACCAGGAGGTCGACGTTGTCGTATTGGCGAGCGCGTGCGGCGCCCGTACAGCGCATGCACAGACGAGATATCGGAAACGGGTGGAGCTATCGACTTGAAATTTGGTATGTGAATGTATCTTGCCCCGGATACGAATTTTATCGGGTCGCCGAGCCCGTGCGACGCCAGCTTCGCGCATGCGCAGACGAGATCTCGGAAACGGGTGGAGCTATCGACTTGAAATTTGGTATGTGAATGTATCTTGCCCCGGATACGAATTTTATCAGGTCACCGAGCCCGTGCGACGCCAGCTTCGCGCATGCGCAGATGATATCTCGGAAACGGGTGGAGCTATCGACTTGAAATTTGGTATGTGAATGTATCTTGCCCCGGATACGAATTTTATCAGGTCGCCGAGCCCGTGCGACGCTAGCTTCGCGCATGCGCAGACGCGATCTCGGAACGGGTGGAGCTATCGACTTGAAATTTGCTATATGAATGTATCTTGCCCCGGATACGAATTTTATCGGGTCGCCGAACCCGTGCGACGCCAGCTTCGCGCATGCGCAGACCAGATCTCGGAAACGGGTGGAGCTATCGACTTGAAATTTGGTTTTTAAATAGCCCGGACAACGTCGGGCTCATCGGCTAGTCTCATATTTATTTTGAAGACCTCTGTTTGTCTGTCTGTGTGTCCTTTATAGAATCGAAAACGGCCGGCTCGATTGAGTTCAAACTTCCCATCTAAGGGTAAAAACCCACGGACACCGTAGTTGTCGCGTTTTGGAGAAGTTCTGAGCACTCTTTCTCCACTCCCAATCATCAAAATCACCTCAAACGCCACTTCGGGGGTTAAGGCATTAACGATCTTTATATTGACCATATTCGGAGGTGTTAAGGATTAACGCTCTTTATTACAATCGAAGCTGCTAAACGGCTACCCATGCATAAAATACGGATGCAAAACTAAACGCGGAATGCAATTATCTCGATTAAACAGGCAGAATGGGTTGTTGTGTCATATATGTCCTAGGAACAGCGGAATTTTTCATCGGGTCAGTCTTTGGGGGACGGGTAACATGAATTAATTCACGAAAAACAAAAAAGTGCGTGTTGTGCTGTCTTTCTTAGGAAGGGAAGGGGGGGGGGGGATTTCATCGGGTCAGTTTTTCCGCCCGATTACAATCGAGGCTGCTAAACGGCTACCCATGCGTAAAATACGGATGCAAAACGAAACGCGGAATGCAATTATCTCGATTAAAAAGGCAGAATGAGTTGTCGTGTCATATATGTCCTAGGAACAGGGGAATTTTTCATCGGGTCAGTCTTTGAGGGACGGGTACCATGAATTAATTCATGAAAACAAAAAATGCGTGTTGTGCTGTCGTTCATAGGAAGGGAAGGGGGGATTTCATCGGGTCAGTTTTTTCCGCCCGATAACAATCGAAGCTGCTAAACGGCTACCCATGCGTAAAATACGGATCCAAACGAAACGCGGAATGCAATTATCTCGATTAAAAAGGCAGAATGGGTTGTTGTGTCATATATGTCCTAGGAACAGGGGAATTTTTCATCGGGTCAGTCTTTGAGGGACGGGTACCATGAATTAATTCATGAAAAACAAAAAATGCAATGTTAAAAAATAAAATAAAATAAAATACAAACAAAATAATTTTTAAAATGTCATGTTTCTGACCAACCACGCCAGTGGCGGGCTAACCTGCTATCTCATATATATTTTGAAGACCTCTGTCTGTATGTCTGTCTGTCTGTCTGTCTGTATGTCATTGATACAAATCTACGATTCTCGACCGATCGGGACGAAACTTGGTACGTGTGTGTAGTTTGACCAGGCGGTGGACGTTGTCGTATTGGCGAGCCCGTGCGGAGCCCGTGTAGCGCATGCGCAGACGAGATCTTGGAAACGGGTGGAGCTATCGACTTGAAATTTGCTATGTGAATGTATCTTGCTGCGGATACGAATTTTATCGGGTCGCGGAGCCCGTGCGACGCCAGCTTCGCGCATGCGCAGACGATATCTCGGAAACGGGTGGAGCTATCGACTTGAAATTTGGTATGTAAATGTATCTTGCCCCGGATACGAATTTTGTCAGGTCGCCGAGCCCGTGCGACGCTAGCTTCGCGCATGCGCAGACGAGATCTCGGAAACGGGTGGAGCTATCGACTTGAAATTTGCTATATGAATGTATCTTGCCCCGGATACGAATTTTATCGGGTCGCCGAACCCGTGCAACGCCAGCTTCGCGCATGCGCAGACCAGATCTCGGAAACGGGTGGAGCTATCGACTTGAAATTTGGTTTTTAAATAGCCCGGACAACGTCGGGCTCATCGGCTAGTCTCATATTTATTTTGAAGACCTCTGTTTGTCTGTCTGTGTGTCCTTTATAGAATCGAAAACGGCCGGCTCGATTGAGTTCAAACTTCCCATCTAAGGGTAAAAACCCACGGAGACCGTAGTTGTCGCGTTTTTGGAGAAGTTCTGAGCACTCTTTCTCCACTCCCAATCATCAAAATCACCTCAAACGCCACTTCGGGGGTTAAGGCATTAACGATCTTTATATTGACCATATTCGGAGGTGTTAAGGAGTAACGCTCTTTATTACAATCGAAGCTGCTAAACGGCTACCCATGCATAAAATACGGATGCAAAACTAAACGCGGAATGCAATTATCTCGATTAAACAGGCAGAATGGGTTGTTGTGTCATATATGTCCTAGGAACAGCGGAATTTTTCATCGGGTCAGTCTTTGGGGGACGGGTAACATGAATTAATTCACGAAAAACAAAAAAGTGCGTGTTGTGCTGTCTTTCTTAGGAAGGGAAGGGGGGGGGATTTCATCGGGTCAGTTTTTCCGCCCGATTACAATCGAGGCTGCTAAACGGCTACCCATGCGTAAAATACGGATGCAAAACGAAACGCGGAATGCAATTATCTCGATTAAAAAGGCAGAATGGGTTGTCGTGTCATATATGTCCTAGGAACAGGGGAATTTTTCATCGGGTCAGTCTTTGAGGGACGGGTACCATGAATTAATTCATGAAAACAAAAAATGCGTGTTGTGCTGTCGTTCATAGGAAGGGAAGGGGGGATTTCATCGGGTCAGTTTTTTCCGCCCGATAACAATCGAAGCTGCTAAACGGCTACCCATGCGTAAAATACGGATCCAAACGAAACGCGGAATGCAATTATCTCGATTAAAAAGGCAGAATGGGTTGTTGTGTCATATATGTCCTAGGAACAGGGGAATTTTTCATCGGGTCAGTCTTTGAGGGACGGGTACCATGAATTAATTCATGAAAAACAAAAAATGCAATGTTAAAAAATAAAATAAAATAAAATACAAACAAAATAATTTTTAAAATGTCATGTTTCTGACCAACCACGCCAGTGGCGGGCTAACCTGCTATCTCATATATATTTTGAAGACCTCTGTCTGTATGTCTGTCTGTCTGTCTGTATGTCATTGATACAAATCTACGATTCTCGACCGATCGGGACGAAACTTGGTACGTGTGTGTAGTTTGACCAGGCGGTGGACGTTGTCGTATTGGCGAGCCCGTGCGGAGCCCGTGCAGCGCATGCGCAGACGAGATCTTGGAAACGGGTGGAGCTATCGACTTGAAATTTGCTATGTGAATGTATCTTTCCCCGGATACGAATTTTATCGGGTCGCCGAGCCCGTGCGACGCCAGCTTCGCGCATGCACAGACCAGATCTCGGAAACGGGTGGAGCTATCGACTTGAAATTTGGTTTTTGAATAGCCCGGACAACGTCGGGCTCATCGGCTAGTCTCTTATATATTTTGAAGACCTCTGTTTGTCTGTCTGTATGTCCTTTATAGAATCGAAAACGGGTTGACCGATCGAGACCAAATTTCGTATGTAGGTGTAAAAAACCACGTGGATCGTCGACGTCGCATTTTGGACAAGATCTGAGCACAGATTCTCCACTCCCAATCATCAAAATCACCGCAAACGCCACTTCGGGGGTTAAGGTATCAACGATCTTTATATTGACCATATTCGGAGGTGTTAAGGAATAACGCTCTTTATTACAATCGAAGCTGCTAAACGGCTACCCATGCGTACAATACGGATGCAAAACGAAACGCGCAATGCAATTATCTCGATTAAAAAGGCAGAATGGGTTGTTGTGTCATATATGTCCTAGGAACAGGGGAATTTTTCATCGGGTCAGTCTTTGAGGGACGGGTACCATGAATTAATTCATGAAAAACAAAAAATGCGTGCGCAGACCAGATCTCGGAAACGGGTGGAGCTATCGACTTAAAATTTGGTTTTTGAATAGCCCGGACAACGTCGGGCTCATCGGCTAGTCTATTATATATTTTGGAAGATCTGTGTGTTTGTCTGTGTGTGTGTAATCGATGAACTCGAAAACGGCCGACCCGATTTCGATGAAACTTGGTATGTGGGGGTATTTTCGGCCGGGGAGTGACATAGGCATATTAATTTGCCCGTGCGACGTCACATTGACCTTGAAATCTGGTAATTTCAAGGTCAAACGCCCGAATATCACGGGATTTCGATGAAACTCGGTATGTGGGGGTACCTTCGGCCGGGGAGTGGAATAAACATATTAATTTGCCCGTGCGACGTGACCTTGAACTCGGGTCATTTCAAGGTCAAACGCCCGAATATCACGGGATTTCGATGAAACTTGGTATGTGGGGGTACTTTCGTATGGGGAGTCTCATAAGCATATTTATTTGCCCGTGCGACGTGACATTGACCTTGAACTCGGGTAAATTCAAGATCAAATCGCGAATTTTGAAGGGATTTCGACTGTGAGGTAATGAACACATATATATATATATATATATATATATATAGGTACAAGTCTTTATTACGTCGTGAATAAGATACAAGCAGTGTATACAAATGTGATGATCAAGAGTCGCCGCGAAGTGAGGTCCCCGAATGGGTGATGCCTGGTGTGGGTGATGCCTGGAGAGGTATACTAACCTCGAGATGAGATGAGTCTAGTGAAAGCATGAAGTGATGGGATGTGGTTGTTTCTTATATACTATTTGGGATGCATATTAGATGAGGCGTTGGGCAATACACATCGGGATTGGTTCCCCGTTATGGTAATTTCCCTTGACATATTTGGGAGCCATCTTCATTGTGTGTATGTCTTTGCTGGGAGTAAGACGTGTGAGGTTTCGTTAAGAACCGAACACGAATATCTGAGTTTGGGGTTCTATATATTGGGACATTCGTATAGTTTGAATCAAGTTGTGAGATTATAATGGGTCGTTATCTCACATATGTCCCCCACCCGTGTAAGATTTTTAGCGCAGCGGAAAATCTTATGTAACATCAAAATTATGGACATAACTGGGGTATTTGTGATCGTGTAATGTGTATGAGGCTGAATGAAGTGTAATGACGATGGTGACAATATAGTAAGTCGATCGATACATTGTAACATTGATTGGGGTGAAGTTATGACTAATACATGTGGAACAAAGTTGTTTTAAAATGATAATACGCAATATTATGAGATTATGAAATAAATGGTGGGAAAAGCATATATGGTTTGGTATATAAAATGATCGTACATGCAGTCATAATGCGTGCTAGATTGATATGTAGGATAAGGTGTGATGATAGAATATAGAGAAACAAGTATGAGAAGTAATGAATATAACAATACGGCAATAGTGCATGGTATGTTTTGTTAATGAACTTATGGTACATATACGTACATTGGTGATGTATTATATAAATGCATGTTGTATTGTTAATAAAATCATGATGTTATGTATACATTTGTGATTGTGATTATGAGAGACCAAATGTTTCACATCTGCCGTCAATTGCACAGGGAAATTGTTGAGAGCATGGTATCAGAGGTGAAATATTACTTGGAGTATGGTATATAATGTTTAGCGCTGTGAATTGGACGGGGAGGCATTGATTAATGTGTTTGTTGATAGGTGGCGAGATCCGTGACCAATGTTATTGATGATAATCGATGGTCAGTTATCTTAATGATTGGGGTTGGCACGTGTCATAATGGGTGAAATATTGCTTGGAATATGACATATGATGACCGCGCTGTGAATTGGACGGGGAGATAGTGATTAATGTGTCTGTTTGATAGGTGGCGAGATCCTTGACCAATCTTATTGATGATTATCGACGGTCAGTTGTCTTAAAGCTTGGGATTGGCACGTGTCATAATGGCGTTAGTATATACAGCTGTCGGGGTGTGTGTGCAGTAACGAAATTATAATTTGTCTATGGGTTTGTGCCCCTTATAGAAAAAAAATGGTATTATTGATAAAATGATCAATAGAGATTGAGGGGTGGGTTATGGATGGAAGCGTGAGTTTTTATTATTTTCATAGGTCGTGATGTGGCTAATTCATCATCAACATCTCGCGGGTGTTTTTTGGCAAATGTCAAATCTTCTTGTGTGTAAGCGATTTTAATTCGTCTCGTGTTGTGATTGCGTTGAGTCCGATATTGGGAAATTTTCATAATACACTGAATAATGTATTCGCGACTTGAGATGGCAATCAGTAAAATTAATATGAATGTAATGACAGCAGGAATAACTAGAATGCACTCAGAGAGATGCCAACGTGCGCAAAAATGTAATAAACAATAATTTAAAAAATAATTTCACTGTATTTTACTTAATTTATTTAATTTAATTTAATGTTAGCAAAAAAAGACAATTACCATTTCTCATTTCATCACAGATAAAAGGAAAATTACTATATTAATCATTTAAGTAATTAAAATCAATTCCATGTTGCCGAAATGATGAGACTTTAATATCGATTACATTTTTTTCAGCGGCATATTTTCATTTTCATTTTCCGATAGTCAAAGTTGACCAAAGGAGCAATTATAAGAAATAATTAGTACTATTTTTGTAAATATTGATAGCAGTCAATATGCAACAATACATATCAATAATTAATCAATAATTAATCAATAACGATCATTGTATGTAATAATACACTCTTAAAACGGTGTTTGTGTTAACAAATGCGTTTTGTTTTGTGTTACGTCATTCGTCGTATTTGACCCGGAACTCTGCTGAAGGTTAGGCTATTCAGCCTATTGCGTCGAATTACAAAATCGCGTTTTGAATGTCTCTCGTTTCCCGCACGATAAAAAGAGGTCTTCGCACGAACCAAAAATGATAAAACTTCCCAATTATAAGTGAAAATACCCAAATGAAGGAGTCTATGTAGGTCCCGAAGGAGTCTATAGACTCTTTGATGTAGATTTCTGATGGAGAAAATGTAGGTCGATCTATTTTTGTCATAACTCTGACGAATTTTGACCTGGGAGAAAAAATCGAAATCGAGGCCAACTACGAGCATGCCAGTTTTAAATATAGAAACAGGGAATCCTGACAAATGGCGATATCGGAGACAAACAAATAAACGAAAACAACACATAAAATAAACATAGCAAAAACGCGGCACAGTAAAAATGTCAGAACGCCACGAGGTTTTACGTCGTTTTTGGTGACGTCATGGAGTGTGACACCAAGCTACCAAGCTACCAAGCTACGAATCTGTCTGATCGCCATACTGTTGCGCGAGCGCACGTAATGATTTGGTAGTAATCATGTTTTCGGTTTTGTTTGATGGGTTGCAGGGAGGTGACTGTTTGGAGAAAGTCATATAAGGACAGTTGCTTCATGGGGGGTAACTTGTTTGGAATCGATACTTGAGGGGGCAAGTTATGAATTTGCGAAAATAATGGCTTCCATTGTGGCAATTTATGTAATTCAATAGTTGATTGTAATTGTATTATTTGTGTGTTGATGGTGATGTTTGATGAGTTCAAAGTTGTGAATGCAATTAATTTGATGCTGGCTGTGTAGCTATGCACCTTGGTGGTAAAGTTATCATGGCGACAGTGGGTAATATTGTGATTGTATACAGTCGATTTATTAGAAGATTGTGATGACAGTTTACTGTAAATGTGTGCGCTTTCGTTGTTGTTATAAACCATGTACATGCTGCGATTTTAATAGCAGATGGTAAGTTATATTGAGCATAAATGGCTATGGGGCAATTTATGGCGGTATTTTTTGTATCATTGGTGAATATGTTCAGTAGGCAGTTATGATTATGTGATGCGGCGATCAAAATTTTTGAATTCTACAATATGGTAATTTATTTAAAATACATGGGTGATTGTATAGTTCGAGGGGAGTGCAATTGACGCATGAAATAGTAGTTCTATCTACATCGTAATGATAATATGTTGAGCGCTCATTATCATGTGGCGCTGGGGGTGGGGGGGGGGGGGGTATGTATACGATATAGTCGTGTTGGGGGATATATTGTGATTTAAACATATATGTTAGTCAGGTTCATTTTAGTCCTGCACATGCATGTGTGGTTTATGGTATTTGTGGGCGGTGGGGGGTATGTATACGATATCGTCGTGTTGGGGGATATTTGTGATTTACACATACATGTTAGTCAGGTTCATTTTAGTCCTGAACATGCATGTGTGGTTTAGGGTATTTGTGGGCGGTGGGGGTATGTATACGATATCGTGTTGGGGGATATTTGTGATTTACACATACCTGTTAGTCAGGTTCATTTTAGTCCTGAACATGCATATGTGGTTTAGGGTATTTTTGGGCGGTGGGGGTATGTATACGGTATAACCTTCTGTGATATGTGCTTTGATGTACTGTGTCCGTCTTTGGCTATCATGGGTGGGGTGTGTGATGGGTTATGGGTAATTGTGTGACACGTTTGTCGTGTTTTGTATGTCACATGTTAATTTAATTAGGCCTTGATTGGTCATTAACATGTACGTTATATTTGGAAATTTTCTTGTGGAAGGGCGTTCGGATGTTATGGGACTTGGATTGGGAATTGCATCTCACTAGATATGTGGTGTGTGGGGGAGGGGTGTGGTGTGCGTACTAAACCGTTATGGAAGGTTCATCTATCGGTGTTCTTGTCATAATAATTGGTTTGTGTGGGTCGCTTGAGTTTGACTTTATGATACACTTGTGAGGTCGTGAACCTTGGTTAGTTATTTCATCTAAATAGGGTTATTTGAGTTTAATGAATAATTATGGATAATTTTGGTTATGTTATGAGGCATATAAATTGGCTGGATAATGTTTGTTTATGTTATTAGTTTATGTTGAAAGATTCCTATTTATTGATATGATACCTGTGTAACATAATTTTATTGTATTTATTTCTGTTGTTTGAGGGAAGCAAGTTTTTCGCATGTCTCTGTTTCTAAGCGTGTTACTATTTTAAGAGGTGATCAATCTCTTAATATTGAATGTAACACCTTCTGGGCTTTATCCGATACGAAATTCAATGTGTACACTTGTACACAGTGCACACTGGACTTGCTACCATTGAGTTATTATCTGATTATTAAATGATGTTTAGTGTGTTAATTTATAAGTGGACTTTATGTGTAGATGGCGCGAAGAGATATTGCTTGAGAGCGTTTGTTCGTTCAAATAAATATGCTTTTAGTTGTTCCGGAAAATTTAGGGGAACTTATTGAATATGGGAGAGATGTCGGGATTGAGATAATATACGTTCTATAATAAAGAGCGTTATATGTTTGTTTCGGGGTTTCATGGGTTCAAATAATGTCGGCAAATGTCTGTGAGAAATGAGATGGGAAATGGAAGAGGTATTCAGTGATGATGGTGGAAATGCCGTGGTTTCTGTACCAATCGTTCTATAATAAAGAGCGTTATTTGGCAGTATTTTGTGTTTTATGACCTAAAATAATTTGGACGAATGTCAATGGGGGGGGGGGGGGGGGGGGTTGGGGAAAGTAATGTTGACGGAGAAATGCCGTGATTATTGTATCACATACTATATAATATATAGTGTCTTGCGGCGTTGGGGGGGGGTTGTATACGATGTGGCATCTAGATCTAGATGTATACGGGATTGTGCTTGATATAGATGGGCGTGCTTTGCGGCAGTGCGTGTGCTATGTCACTGATTATATTATTGAGTCAAGCATATTGGAAGCAATGAAGATGTAACTGAGTTCCTGATTTCCATAATTTTCATCGATGTATGTATATATATACTCGAATTGAAAGCATAACGCGAATGCGGATATATAATATTGTAAGTGATAGTAGATAATTCAGAATTAAAAATTAGTTTCTTCTGAGATATTTGTCTGTATATACTTTTGAAGTTATGACTTCAGACCAACGGGAGTTTACCATATGGAAATCTCATTAGTATTTAGAACGCGGAGGTGGCAGAGATGCCAAAAGCAGTGATTGACAGAATGGCACGAGCCGTGCGTAATCGATTGGTGAAAGATGCTGCTTGTCAGTCGTTATACTAAGGATCTATATTACATGCTAATTGGGTTTAATTGCTTCGAGGCTTGAGTCATGATGACTCATCGTACATCTGTTATCGAGAATTGAATTGTGGGAAGCGAGATAGTACCCTGGTGGTTCTATATGCTATCTGATCATGCACCAGGCATGGTCAAGATTTTTGCTCTTTTAGTAAGCCCATATTGTGAGATGACAGTGTGTCTTCTCTAAATATAAGGGGGTAGTGGAAGGTGTCGTTTTGTTTGCCTTTGTAAATAAAATATGTTTTATATAATACTAATAATAGTTATGTACACTATCTAACATTAGTGATTGTGAAGTATTAAAGTTACCATATAAGTTATATATAGATATGTGATGCCTCGTATCGCATTGAAAGTGTATGATACGGCTATTTTTGCCGATTGTTGTGTTTTGAAGTTAGTTTGCATAATAACGCAACTAATTCGCGGTGATAGGGGTGATATATGTAAATGATGAACGTGTCGTATAATTGTGTTTGATATATTCAGCACATGATTGCACCTAATATGTAAAGGGCGCTACTGCAGCGGTAGGTTCGTTGGATATTTGACATTTTTGCATGTGGGGGGGGGGGGGGGTCTGCGTGTTATGAGATACTTGACTAATGGTTATTAATTGTGGGAATAATGGGTGAGTATTTGAGTTTTGAATACGTGATGTTGTTGAGAAGTATTTTGATACATGATTATGAATGTTCGATATCAGTTGTCATTTGATATAAATCATATGTTTCTGTACTTTTTCGTTTGACCAATTCGTTGTATCATTTGAACGGCTGCTAAATGAGTGGGAATTATTGGATGAGGTAGATTGGAGATTAACTAGCGATGAATCTTTTGGCATGTGTTTGGCGTTCGGTGTATGTAATTTACGATGCCGGCCGCGTTTGTTAGATGCCCAACTCGATTTTGTGTCTGATGTAGTATTGTAAGAATTTTTTGTCGTAATTAATTTGTGTTTTATGACATTTGGTTCCTGTGATTGGGAACTTGAATGGTCGCTGGATGAAAATTGCGGGGGTGATTGGTTGTCTGTGTTTGGATTGGCGGGGGGTGTAAGTGGATTGTGATGGCACTCTTGGAATGTGCCGTTGGTTATTGTCGATATCCATTGGTTGAGGGGATTGTAAGTGTGGGAATTGGTTATAGTCATTGTGATGTTCACCGTAACGTAAGCGATAGCGCTGCCGAAGGTTCATTTCGCGTAGGGCAATATCAGTAGCTCTATCAAGCGTTACCGGGTCGTCTTTGAGAAACCTGAATTTAATACTAGAGTCGCGAATGCCGTCGGAAAAGAATGCTACTAATTGTGTTTGTACTGCTCTTGTATTAATTTCATCGGTAAAAGCGTGTTTAGCGAGGGTACGTGTGCGTTCTGCAAACATGGCAATTGTTTCCGTATGTCTCTGCCTAATGGCTCGTAATGAGGAAAGGGCCTGAGGCGAATCGGTTATGGAACTGAATAATGAACGTAATTGTGATTTCAGATCGGCCCAGGTGAACGTGAATTTTCCGTCCATGTTATTTTCATTTATGAAGCGTTGAATAAATTCAGAAACTTGAAATTTACATGTTTGAGCGGCAATTTTAATAATAGTCTCATCTTGTGCCGAAATCGCGCGGGAATATTTTTCCACCGAATGGACCCATTGGGGAAAAGCGTCAGGTTTGCCATCGAAGGGTTCAATAATGGAATTCATACCCAAAAGTGCCGTTATGGTTGTTTGAGTTTTTAAACTATCTGTCTGATCGCGGATAGAACTAGTGAAATGGCTAATTTCATGGGTAAGCCGTGACAATAGCAAATTTTGAGTATCTTTGCCCATTTCATTAGTAATGTCTGTGTGGGGGGGGGGTCTTGCGGTTGATCGGTCCGGTTCCCGGTAACTTTGGCTTGGATGAAAATAATCGCTGCTCTGCGGAGGTGGTGACTCCATTATGAGTACAAAACAATACTAAAAAATAGGGAGTGTGCAATTTGACAGCAAATGTGAAAGAAAAGATGGTCACTCACCAATTTCCAAGAAGAATAATGTGCACGAATCTGTGATGATGAATGGGTAGGCGATGTACAGTATGTTCTTGTAGTGTTTGTTGGAAACAGAAGGGTGTCGAAATCAGATGTTAATGTTTATATATAGCTGGATCTGGTCTGCAGGAGGCGTGAGTAATGTTTCTAGCTGGATACACGATGTGAGCTGGTCGTAGGAAAACAATGTGTCCAAAAGGTTGATTCGTCTATATCAGAAAGGTATGGTATGCGGTCCTGTGTGTTCGAAGGGTTGGGTCGTCGATATCAGATGAGTATGGTATGCGGTCCTGTGTGTCCGAAGGGTTGGGTCGTTCGATATCAGATGAGTATGGTATGCGGTCCTGTGTGCCCAAAGGGTTGAGTTGTGATTGTCCGATGCAGTGGTCTAGTCTAGTGTGTGAGGCTGTATCTCCGTGGCTGGTGTCTAAGGCTGTATCCCCGTGGTTGAGTAGCGGTTTGAGATTGTTTCTGCTTTGTAGTGATCGTTTAGTGGCCGATACTTCAAGTTGTGTGGTGTGACGTAGAACTGTTCACGGTACCATTAATACTATGTGAGGTAATGAACACATAGATATATATATAGGTACAAGTCTTTATTACGTCGTGAATAAGATACAAGCAGTGTATACAAATGTGATGATCAAGAGTCGCCGCGAAGTGAGGTCCCCGAATGGGTGATGCCTGGTGTGGGTGATGCCTGGAGAGGTATACTAACCTCGAGATGAGATGAGTCTAGTGAAATCATGAAGTGATGGGATGTGGTTGTTTCTTATATACTATTTGGGATGCATATTAGATGAGGCGTTTGGCAATACACATCGGGATTGGTTCCTCCGTTATGGTCATTTCCCTTGACATATTTGGGAGCCATCTTCATTGTGTGTATGTCTTTGCTGGGAGTAAGACGTGTGAGGTTTCGTTAAGAACCGAACACGAATATCTGAGTTTGTGTTTCTATATATTGGGACATTCGTATAGTTTGAATCAAGTTGTGAGATTATAATGGGTCGTTATCTCACACGACGATATTTGATATATAGGGTTACTTTTGTCCACTGGGTGTTTTGGACGAGTCGAGTCGTGAGCCCGACCTGACCTTGACCTTCAAAATGATCAATTCAAGGTCAAATCTGGTAAAACCGGATGGATTTCGACGGATACTTTTGTCAGGTACTTTTGTCCGGGCAGTGTTTTGGACGGGTCAAATCGTGAACCCACCTCACCTTGACAATTCAAGGTCAAATCGCGCAATTCGCCGAAAAGCAGAGGGGGAACAGCCCAGACGAAGTCGGGTCCACCGTCTAGTCTACAATATAATTTGAGACTTCCGTATATATATATATATATGTGTGTGTGTGTGTATATATGTGGGTACTTCATGGAATCGAAAACGCGTGAACAGATTGAGTTCAAATTTCGTATATAAGTGTAAAATCCCACGG
Organism: Siphonodentalium dalli; assembly: GCA_032622095.1. Lineage (NCBI taxonomy): Eukaryota > Metazoa > Mollusca > Scaphopoda > Gadilida > Siphonodentaliidae > Siphonodentalium > Siphonodentalium dalli. The sequence goes on from CP136062.1 coordinate 154,989,606, forward strand.
ACACCGTCGTGTTCGCGTTTTGGAGAAGCTCAGAGCACCCGTTCTCCAATCTCAGTCACAAAAAACGGCACTGTGGTGGTTAATCAAGTGATAATTTAATGAGCGTTTGTTTTTGACGCATCGCTATAAAGAGCGTCTGTTTACCATTCAACGTTATTAGCATCTGCAGAGAGATATACGGGAACAATACTTTTGAGTGGTTAGCTATGCGGGGAGATTTATTGGATGCCATAGTACTCTTACAACATCATTGTTATAGTATGTATGACACTTAGGTCAGGGCTTATGGGGGGGGGGGGTAGTTAGTGTGGATATAGGCATATGCTTCTCAGAAATCCCGGTTACAAACCAACACTCACAATTTCGTCTTTTGCATCAGATACCAACACCTCGACCGATCGGGACGAAACTTGGTACGTGAGTGTAGTTTGATCAGGTGATCGTCGTTGTCGTATTGGCGAGCCCGTGCGACGCCCGTGCAGCGCACGCGCAGACGAGATCTCGGAAACGGGTGGAGCTATCGACTTGAAATTTGGTTTTTGAATAGCCCGGACAACGTCGGGCTGAACAATTTTTCATCGGGTCAGTTCTTTCCGCCCGATGTACCTTAAATCTTTTAGGGACGGGTACCATAATTTCTCTTGATTAAAAAGGCACAATTAACTCGTTGAAAGCCAAAAAAATGTCATGTTTCTGACCAACGGCGCCAGTGGCGGCTAACCTGCTAGTCTACTGTATAATTTGAGAAGTACGTATATATGTATATATGTGTGTGTGTGTGTGTGTACTTCATAGAATCCAAAACGGCTGCGCGGATCGAGCACAAATTTCGTAGATAGGGGTAAAAACCCACGGGGATCGTCGACGTCTCGTTTTGGACAAGCTCAGAGCACCGCTTCTCCCTTCCCAGCCACAAAAATCACCGCAATCGGCACTTCGGGGTTAATCGCGTTGTTAGTTAAAGAGCGTTCCTATCCGCAGTGTTTACATAAAGAGCGTGATTTTCGCTATCGATTCAGATCCAAGAGGCGTAACTCTACATTTTTAATATCTGATTGTTATGTCTGACGTTCCTGGGAACGGGGGACATTTTCATGTACCTTAAATCATACCTCTTTTAGGGACGGGTACCATGTCTGTCGTTCCTAGGAAGTGGCAGATTTTCATCGGGTCAGTTTTCCACCCGATGTACCGTAAATCATACCTCTTTTAAGGACGGGTACCAAAATTTCAAATTAAAAAATTATAAGGCAGAATTAAAATAAATAAAATTCAAAAATAAAAACAAAATTTTATTACAAAATTAAATAAAATAAATTAAATTAAATAAAAAACAATTAAATAAATATTAAAAAATTCAAAAAAAATTAAATATTAAAAAATTCAAAACAAATTAAATAAAAACAAAATAATTAAAAAAATGTCATGTTTCTGACCAACCACGCCAGTGGCGGGTTAACCAGCTAGTCTACTATATATTTTGAGACTTCCGTATATATATGTGTGTGTGTGGGTACCTCATAGAATCGAAAACGGCTGCGCGAATCGATCTCAAATTTCGTATATAAGGGTAAAAACCCATTTGGGATAGTCGACGTCGCATTTTGGACAAGCTCTGAGCACTAATTCTCCATTCCCAATCATCAAAATCACCGCTAACGCCACTTCGGGGGTTAAGACATGAACGATCTTTATATTGACATATTCGGAGTTGTTAACCGACTAACGCTCTTTATTGCCATCGACATTGCTAACGGCTACCCCATGTGTACGAAATACGGATGCAAAACGCGAAATGAATTTATCTCGATTAAAAAGGCAGAATTGATCTAAGAGGCGTAACACTAATTTTTTTATTAAAAAGGCAGAATTAACTCATTGGAAAACAAAAAATGCGTGTTGTGTGTTAAATCATACCTCTTTTAGGGACGGGTACCATCAATTAGCTCATTGAAAAAAAAAATGCGTGTTCGTTTTTCCGCCCGAAAAAGGCATAATTAACTCACTGAAAATTAAAAAATTAAATTAAAAATTTAATATAAAAAATTTTAAATTACAAAAAAAATAAAATAAAATTACATTGAATTTAAAAAAATAAATATTAAAAAATTAACAAAAAAATTAAATAAAAACAAAATAATTCAAAAAATGTCGTGTTTCTGACCAACCACGCCAGTGGCGGGCTAACCTGCTAGTCTATTATATATTTTTTGAAGATCTGTGTGTGTGTGAGAGGGTGAGTGAGGGTGAGTGTGTCAACCCAACTCTGTGAGGACATTCATATAGTAAAACAATGTCCTCACAATGTTAACAATTTTTTCCCTTAAGGCGACGGAAATTTGTATTTTTGGAAATTTTTGATATTTTTTCGTCCGCACTAGGCGGAAATGATACTACGCACGCGTTACAAAGATTGCCGTTATTTCGTTAAAGGTAACCTCCGAGTTTGGATATATTTACGAAATAACGAGGTCCTCACAACTACGGTATTGTTTGAATTTCTAAAGAAATGTCCACACAACGTATGTAATACAAACAAGTGTGTGTGTGTGTGTGTGAGGGTGTGTGTGTGTGCGTGTGAGGGTGCGTGTGTGTGTGTGCGGGTGTGTGTGTGCGAGGGTGTGAGGGTGTGTGTGTGTGTGTGCGATGAACTCGAAAACGGCCGACCCGATTTCGATGAAACTTGGTATGTGGGGGTACTTTCGACCGGGAACTGGCATAGGCATATTAATTTACCTGTGCGACGCGACCTTGACCTTCAAAACTCATGCAGGCTATTAACAATCGTGTATCTATCCCAAAATATATCTTTTACAATTTCTGATAATTAAATTTTGTTACAGCTGATATTCTTAGGCCAATTGTCGATAGATTTATTTTTTGCATATTCACACCGCGCATAGGCTCAAGTCGTTTACAGTTGTCCCCGCGGATAAAAGTTCGCTAAATTGTTATCATATTTATGGTCTTGAATCTCATCCAAGAATCAATTTAGCTGAAATGGCTTCCGAGTACGAATCTACCGGTGGCCCCCAAGCCGCCAATGCCAACAACATCGACATTGTTCAACTTTGACGGCGAGAAAATAATTAGTTATAATTAGTTAAAATTTACCACACACTGCTAATTTATCTTTACGTTGAAACTTGATAATTAATGAGCGTGTGTATATGAGGCGCGTTTATATACTTGAGTGGAAATCAAATCGGGTAAAACTGGCGGATTTTTAGGGACGAAATTTGATACATAGGGCATCTCGGTATCCGCTGGGCCGATTTCCCGGTATCCGCTGGACCGATTTTTTGGGGTGTTGGTGTTGGTGTTGGAATTCTGTCAGACGGATTTTGACGAAATTTGATACTTAGTGGTAATTTTTTCCAGGGAGTGTTTTGGACGGGTCAAATCGTGACTCCGACCTGACCTTTACCTTCAAAATGATAAATTTGAGGTCAAATCGGGTAAAACCGGATGGATTTCGACGGGTACTTTTGTCGGGTACTTTTGTCCGGGCAGTGTTTTGGACGGGTCAAATCGTGACCTTCAAAATGGACAATTCAATGTCAAATCGCGCAATTCGCCGAAAAACAGAGGGGAAACAGCCCGGACGAAGTCGGGTCCACCTGCTAGTCTAATATATATATTGTGATTACTATGTGTGTGGGTGTGTGTGTGTGTGGGTGAGTTAGCTACGGCCGGGAAAACTGCCATACGGATTTTGACGAAATTTGATACCTATGGGTGATTTTGTCCAGGGAATGTTTAAGACGGATCAAAACGTGACCCCGACCTGACCTTGATCTTCAAAGAACGCCGATTTGTTTTCTGACAACTGTCTTCACTCCAGTAATGACATGTTATGATTGAGGGTCTATTCTCATTGCATACGCGCGTGCGATTAATTGCAGCGTTTTTTAAGGTCGAGCAGCTCTATATGCGTGTTCGATTGCATTCATTCCTCCCACTGATAAGAGCTCCCCCAAAAGGGGTTGGGTCTGGCGAACACATTCATAGACATGGCTAGGGCAGGCTGAAGGACGATAAAGTACAATTGATTAGGGTGACCACATATATATATATGCTGACACATTAACTTTAATTTTCGTCAATTATATTTACTCAGGTATAAGTTGAGTATATGGAGCCATGCCATCAAAATGACAACAGTTTTAAGGACACAATTTATATCTAGCTAATTATAATTAGAAATAGAGGGTTCACTTCCATGTAGTTGGTCATAAATATGCATATTTTATTCCTGCTTGAAACGTATAATAACGCTATATAGTACGATCACAGCCCAGATTACAGGAGGTTTATGTATATAATTGTTATTATCAGTCAAGATTATCAAAAGTGTACGATTCAAGTAGTTGAATTAGATCTTTCAACATTTTACTTCATAGTTAGCTAGGTCTGACAAAAATCGCCTTTCTGAATAAAGCTCTTTTAAAACAGTTGTACTCAAACATATGATATCCAGTAAAAATTATGGGGAAAGAGGGGATGAGACTCCAATTTGTTGGATGAAAACAAATAGATTTGCATGTAGGGAGGATGGTAGACCCATGGCTGGGAGGGATTTTTATGTTCAACCCTGTGTATGGACGTTTTTCTTTTTCAGGACCCACCTCCACCATGAGAGCTCATTTGTATAGACTCTGGCAACAGTTACAACGATGTACTATAATTGACAAACCAACATTCGAATAGAATAAGTGATGTGACTCAGAATTCGACCTTAAACGTCACACACGCATCGTTTCAGGTCTCGTTCTGTCGCCAGGACGCTGTTCGCATGAGAGATTGAATTCAATTTGATGGTCATCGGCGGCTTATCCACATGCAAAACGGCACATTATTTTATATCTATAAATTCAAAATCTTGGGTATAGTTTTGCGCGAGATTTATTTATTATTTTATTGGCCATCAGTTATGAGAATGACTGTACCCAGACACTATATGTGACCGAGTGAATCATTCCATTCTCTGAAAATTCAACAGTTCTCAGGACAACCCTACATCTGAACTGAACTGACAATGACGTCATATTTGTGACGTCATAATTCTATCCAGTCGCTGACACATGCAGTCTAACAATGTTTTTGTCCGACAAAGTGATACACTATCATAATATTATAGTGTCTACATTTGTTAAAAATATTCCCACGAAAGTACATAAGCAACTCTACTGTTGCTGAAATTAGTTGAGAAGTATCAGAGGGGTGTTAGGATAATAAATTCCAACAGTTGGAAAAATTGATAACACATATTCAGATTAAATAATGTCTGTTTGTAAGAGAGGTTGGGGGGGGGGCTTTTATGCATGTAGTGGTAAGTGTTTTGAGTGAATTACCCATCATGGATGTTGGGTTAGGAATTTGTGGTACAATTTGAAGATACGAATATATGCAGGGCACAGGTCCCCAGAAAAAAATTAACCCCACCCAAATGGTACTTAATCCTAGTACTATTTGGGTGGGGTAATTAATTTTCTGATCACTTTTTACAAGACGGGAGAGTGCGAATGAGATTTTTTTTAAAGTGGGAAAGTTGTCGGTTTTCTTCCTAGAGCCAAGTGCGGACACACAATCTGGTCTCCATATGGTGTTTATGATACTAAATTCATCAGCAAACCATCGATGGACCTGATCGTGGCGATCTCACATTGCAACAGACCAGATATAATAGTTCGGCTGACCGAATAATATTAAAACGCAGTGTTGAATGTACATTGTATTGTAAACCGCTCAATTCAATTTAGTCTAGAGAGATCGATATCATGAGTATACATAAATAACAAGTAAATGATGTGCGCATGCGGGCAGATTTTATTGTACTAGCATATACATTTGAAATAATGCGTCAGTTATGTGTAGTACATATACATGTATATATTCAATGAATTAATTGTAAGATATATAGTGCGACAACCCATGATTTAAAATGGTAAAATTCGTCAGTGGAAGCCTCAGGAGATTCAAAATAGCGGCAAAACCCTTCTAATGAATATAGACAGATTTGAGCGATATTAGAGGCCCCTTATTGCACTTAAAGGGGTACTGTACGCCATTTTCAATAAATTTCCGGTGATAACAACGACCTATTATCGATAATATATAGAAACATAAGTAATTTGAGTCGAAGATGTATTCTGTAAACGCTCAGGTTAATAGGCTATCTTAAAATTTAATAATTTAAAAGTTAATAATTTAATATAAATTGAATTTATGGCTGGAGCCATAAAATTGCGTAAATTAAAATACGAATTTCCGTGTACAAAACGTAATCAAATTATAATTGATGTATACTGGATTAGTAAACCCGTTGGACAAACGATCGTTTGAAATATTATGCCGATACGGGGAGAAAACTCAAGCCACTCACTGACTTGTGACGATACAATAAAAGTTAAATGAGTATATGGGACTAGTATGCATATAACATAACTTTTATTTGATTTATTTGGTTGAAAACTGTACAAAAATTACTCGACAACGACAATTTGCATTTTTGCATTCCGGTAAATTTGCCATCCGTAACACTACTTCGTACTCAACAGACTTTCAAATAATGGAAAAAATGTTACCTTATTCTCCGACTCGAAGACTATAGAAACAAACAACAACATTTTGGGTACAGTATCCCTTTAAGGGAAATAAGGCGTTCCTTATTGCAAAATCGCAATTGCATCTCTGGCTCCTAATCAGTGTTGCGCAATTAAAGTCTCCCTCGTGAGATCACTAGCGCTCTTCTATGCAAATAGTATATAAAATCCGAATAGGTCGACGTGTGGACAGTCACCATGCAGGTAGCACCCATTGCACTATCCGTTACACCATTTGATTCACATGGCGGTTATATAATGTGATTATTTGTGTTTGAGGGCAATAAGATTGATTGTTAATTCCACTTAAGCCATATTTAATAAATAGAGCATGGCTTGGAGTGAAATACGCCGATATAGTGCATAGTGAGGTTGTGTAATTCACGACGCGAAGCGGAGTGAACTACACAACCGCACTATGCACTATATCGGCGTATTTCACGACAAGTCATGCTCTAATTATTATATTGTATCGAACAAATGCAGAAATTTTCAACTTTTACTGAGTTCAGACAATTGATGTTCGCCTTACTGAAGCTTTAATTTGGATCAGCGGCGAAATAACAAGTAGTTTCAGAACAAAGTTTGATGTAGTGTTCGTTACTAATTTTAGTAGTCAAAACTACATATGCATAGTGCACGATGGGAGAGACTTGAAGGCGTAGTATACAACTACGACTAATAGAGTCGAGTAGCCAACCAATCGGAAAGCTTGATTTCAATAACAAAGTCACGTGAGATACAATATTAGCAGTTATTGCACTTAAGTGCAATAATAATAATACTCCTTTTTAATTAGATATACCTCTTTATGCTTGAATGCAACAAAATATTCATTATTGCGCTTAAGGGCAATTCGATATTTCCGTATTATGTTTGCTCAATTATAAGTGCAATTACAGATTCCTTATTGCGCTTAAAGATGCATAATCTGATTTAACAAGTGTGAATTACTATTTCCTTGGCATCGGTGGAATCATCTGGTTCGAATTTAGGAACCCGCTCATCAAAATTCGGAGTTATATTTGGAATGTATTATTGTTCACCACCAATCATTTTTAGTGGCCCAGTAAATGGTGGACGAGAAGAATGTCTCCGGCCAAATTACGGATGAATATGGATAGCTCAGAAATCAAGTTGCTTTTTGTGTCAAATAATTGACAAACCGGCAAAATTGTTATTGGAGAAAATATTAATAAAAACAGGTTCTGGGCAATTTTGTATACTGTAGTTGACTGGTTAGCATTATTTTGCCAATTAATCGAAAATGTCAATTTGGATTCCCACATACATCATACATGTACACGTATGTTTGTGGTTTCCAATAAAGTGCCTCAAGATGTTATAGGAAAATATAAAAACATCTCATCAAAATGAACACCATTGACGTTGAAGATCTGTTGTAGGAGAAGATACTAATTCGCTGTACATTAGGACAATTTACCGTCACGTAGAACGGTGGTGAAACCAGCAGAATGGAGCGACTAACTGGATTACAGTGAACAATTATCCACGTCAGGAAACGGAACGCTGAAAATGTGCGCGTCGTGAATCGGAACACTCCGAAAACAGAATCGGGACGTATGGTAGTGTTATACTTTGAAGACATGATGTCAAGTTTAAATATCGTATTTTAATCAACAATTTTTCTTCCCCGAAATTTTTTTAGGGAGGACTATTAAAATAGCCGACGTATGTCCGCCAATGCGTCCGTCCATCCGTATTGACGTCCGTCCGTGCGTCCGGAAATTGTTTCATGATCATCACGAGCGGATGATAAATTTAGTTCAATAGATCAAAAGCAAATTATATAGGCCAGTTTATGAGACCAAAATACTGGTCAAGTTCGAATATGGGTTTGCTTCCCATTTTTTCGAGAGTTATGGCCCTTTTTCGACTTAGAATCTTTTAATTTTCTGGTTTGAGGAAGACAACTTTAGTTTGTTTAACTATATCTGAACCAAAGTATGTGTGTTTCTCAGGCCTGTATACATATATAAGTTGGAATATCGGTTTGCTACGCCCATTTCTGGGAGAGTTATGGCATTTTTTCCGACACAGAATCCTGTCAACTTCTCGTTTCCGGATGACAATTTTAGTTTGTGTGATCATATCTGAATCAAATTTAGTATGATAGTTTATCCACCATTCCACCGGACAATGGTTGGATTGTTCTGAAATTTAGTATTGGATGTTTGGTCCTTGTTATTTTTTTTTTCTCAGAAAAGCTGTTGCCCTCAATGAAGCCACTTTTTCGGGGAACATTGGTCGGACGGCCTTTTATTAAAGGTACTCAATCCGATCAGAGGGTCCTATATTACTATTTCTTTGGCTTTGGGTGTAAAAAATAATTGATTCGAGTCGAGGAACCCATCAATCAACGCTCGGGGTGATCAGATATCGATATTTGAAGTTTCGTTATTTCTATTCTTTCTGGCCCAAAACACAGTCAAAATTGCGTTATTATTACCACTTGATTATAGAGTTATCCATCCTTGTCTGTTTGAATAGTGTTTTGGTGTACACATCTCGAGCAGATTACAAAGTTAAGGGCAATTATTAGTACTCATCTCGAGAAAATAACAAATTTCAAAAATCAATATCTTATAACTCTGAGCTTTGTTTGATGGGTTCCTCGACTCGAATCAAATATTTTTTACCCCCAAAGCCAAAGAAATAGTAAAATAGGACCCTCTGATCGGATTGTTGTTGTTGGAATCTGTTGAGATGGGGACCCTCTGATCGGATTGAGTACCTTTAAAGTAACGATGGGTGGTTTGTGGATACACATACAAAATTTGTTCTACGAAACATCTTTTTCGATTCGAAATTCATATTTGTACACGATACTCTCCTCTGTGGTTTGAGTGAACAAACCCTTGTAATTTGGTTCAGCGTGCTAGATGTGGGGGAAAATGAGTGAAGAGTATCCCAGAAACAAGTCCTACTAGTAATTTAAAGGAACTCAATCAGATTAAAAACCCATAAATAATATTTCTTTCGCTTCGGGGGGTAAAGCATTTGATTCGAGTCGAGGAACCCACCCTTCGAGGGTCAGATTGATCAGATATCTAATATCTGATCATTTGCGTGCTCAAACGGACAAATTACGGACATATTACAGTGTAAGATGGATAACACTAAAATCAAGTGGTTATTACTAACAATAGTAACCAATCGATTTTAGAGTTATCCACATTACACCCGCAATTTGCCCGTTTGAGCAAACAAGTGGACCAGATATCAAATTATCAAATTTAAAAAATCGCTCTGTTCTTTGAAGGGCGTGTTCCTCGCCTCGAATCAAATTGTCTTTTACCCCCGAAGCCAAAAAATTAGTAATTGATGGGTGCTTAATCGGATTACCTGTAAATGTATCATCTCATGTGTTGATTACCTGTAAATGTTTCATCTCATGTGTTGATTACCTGTAAATGTATCATCTCATGAGTTGCTCCCTCGGTATTTGTTTGGGCGGAAGGAGAATTCGAGGAGGAAATCCCCCAAAGTGATTTTATTGATAAGCGCGATCATAGCACTTTTCGCTTCAAGACATCTGCCATTTCTGTTTCTCGCAAACGATCCGTTTTTTTATGAAAGAGGGTTCCCGAGTAATTGTAGCCATTTGCTGGTTTAAGTTTGTTATCTGCAATTATTATATAGATTCCCTGGTATTCCCTCCAAATAAGATTCACATGCTGAGGCTATATGGGTTCGTCGAATGAGTGGACCCCGATCATAACATAAGAGTAAAAATTAGGAAAATAAATCGTACTTCAGAGTAGTCTTGATCGACATCTTGCATATTCATGGTTATAAACTATCAGAGACGTGGCGAGAGGGGGTGGGGATAGGGGGGGGGGGGGGGGGGTTACTCACATCCTAACTTTGGTCAAAATTTTCAACAGTTGGAAATTTCATGCCTTCGAAAACATTAGTTGGAAATTTCACTTCAACGATAGATTGAGAATGTTCTTGTGGTTTGATTTTCAAACAATTTATTGGGAGGGAATTGATTGGGCCAATATTTGGCGTGTCAACATTGTCATTAGAATTGTCATCAGTTAGAAATTTTCCAACCTAAGTTGGGGTGTCAGGTTTTAAATTTCGAAATATGAGAAGACTTGAGGCTAGTCTAGATGGAACGATTTTGTGATTTTATTGTTTAGAATTTTGCCACACCGGGCCCAACTATGGTCGTCCTTATGTGTCATTGTCCCTCCTCAACTGCCAATACAATATATATTATATAGGAGATATATAGCACAGTAGCAATGTTATATATTTTATGCCTCCGGAAACATTCAAATTTGCTGCTAGTTATAGTTTAACAAAACAATAATTTACTATTTTTGGTCAAACCTGTGGACTAAAATGGTAATCAGTTCGATAATTTTACGACCTGAAGGGGAGTAGGAGATTTGAAACATAGGAAAGCTTCAGCTGAGGCCAGTCTATGCGTTTTTCTTGTATATAGTCTTTGAATAACCATGGTCGCCCGATGTCTTCGGTTCTCTTGTCCGTAGCTGTGCGTATTTGTCTAGAGCTAGAGTACTAGCTGTAGAATATATGCAATTATCAGGTTAGGGCCTGAACACTGGGGTGGGGGGTGCAAGTCGAATTATTAAAAACTTGTACGGTCTGATTTTTATTCAAAGGGGGTGAAGTTTCCTAAAATTCGACACCCCCAACGGAGACCCTGTAGCCACGTCCCTGTAAACTACTAGTACCAACGTCACGTGAAAATAGTTATTATACCTTGTCGAGAGGGGAACGGAAACGTATAGCAGTCATAGGTTACGGGAAATTCCATAGTTACAGTATTACGCGGACTGACACCGCTAAAAGATTTTAACAGACGTGGCGAAAGTGTTTGTTGCATGGTGGGGGGGGGGGGGGGTCCTCATTGGGATATTCCAACTGTACCCCGTTGAATCAGAATCAGACCAAACACAAGTTTTGCATAATTCCACTTTCACCCCCCTCCCCGTTGCAGTTCCGTGCTGATGCCTAATATCCTATATATTGATATTCCATGGTTCTATATTCCCGTTATGAGAACAATAAAATGTTTTAACCTGAAAAAAATGCATAAATACCATCATCTAGTGGTCTAACTCCAGACAAATGCACACGGCTACGGACAAGAGCCCAGGTCACACCCTGCTGACCATGGTTCAGCCAGATGTGCAAAAATTGAAATCTGAACAAGACAATCGCAAAATCCTAACATCGTGAGTATAGCCTCAAGCCTTCCTAGAGTTGGAAAAGATTGGAAAATTTCCAATTGATAACAATTCCAATGAGAAATGTTGATCAAATGTTTGCCGATACTATTGTCCTAAGGGCTTTGTGGACCCAATTTTCCCAAAATTTTATAGAGTCCAAATAAAGGATTCTGTTCATGTATATTAGTAATAACAGAAACCATGCCCATTGACGTAACATTTTGAGAGTATACTTCATGGTGGATTATGTTAGAAATACAAAATGTGAACTTTATTGAGATTTAAAAAAATAAAATTTACAGGCAATGGGCCAAGAAAAACAAAGTCCATATCTAAGAATCAAATATGGGAATATGTACTGAACACTGTGATGAATGATGTACTACAAAAATAATATTATATTTCTTGAGTGTTCTTTGATAAAATTACTTTGAACCGGTTGTTGACAAATGATTATATACTTGCTTAAACAATGACTATGTGGGTGGTAGCAGGCACGGGTTAACAGCTGGCCATTGTAACTGCTCTGGACTCTGTTGACAATAGAATGCTAATCGTCAATCAAACTCCCACCATATCACCACACTAATTCTAGTAAGTAGGTCACCACTCACTCAGGGTAATCACTCATGTGGAAGTTTGACACTGGTAAAAAGCCATTCACACTAGACTGGACATCAGCCATGAAAGGTTGACCCATGAACTGCTGCCTCTCAGTCAACCATATTATGAAGTTAGTATATCATTTGTCAACAACCGGTTCAAAGTAATTTTATCAAAGAACACATAAGAAATATAATATTATTTTTGTAGTACATCATTCATCACAGTGTTCAGTACATATTCCCATATTTGATTCTTAGATATGGACTTGTTTTTCTTGGACCATTGCCAGTAAATTATTTTTTTTTAAATCTCAATAAAGTTCACATTTGTATTTCTAACATAATCCACCATGAAGTGTACTCTCAAAATGTTGCATCAATGGGCATGGTTTCTATTATTACTAATATACATGAACAGAATCCTTTATTTGAACTCAATAACAGTTTGGGAAATTTTGGAAAAATTGGTTCCACAAACCCCTTAAATTTACAGGCAGTTTTTGTTTGACTGGCCATGGGAGAGGGACCAGGACACAAGCTTTCCAAGTGTTGAAAATTTCCAGAGCCAGACATAGAAGACGTGGACATAGTGGCAGAAGCCAGCGTCCACTAACAGCATAAGGTATCATAAGGTAAGGTATTTCGAAACAGTTTGCTTGTAAAGGCGACACGTTTGTCACATAATAATGATGTGCAGCATTACCTTTGGCAAAATGTAAGTTGGTTGTTGGTTACATGTCAAAATTCCATGTCACCATTCTGGCAGACAGACTTCTTCGGAATTCATGATCCACTTATACAATGTATATAATATAATAGTAAGACACAACCATGCGACTGTCGCATTTGACTTTCCAAACACACGTGCGAGTTACTTGGTTTGTGAAAACGGGTCACCCGTTAATCACGTGCATGGTTAATCTATGGAATACTGCTAGGTGTCGCGAACGGGCTATTGTGTTGAATCTCGGCCAGCGCACGGATTTCGCGTCGTGGTCAACACACGCTCAGCGGCTCATTTCCAATTAATCGCATTATATCGTGTTAATTCTGCTCTAATTCGGACAGAGCACGCGAATAGTTCTTTACCAGATTCAATCTCGTCTCCGACTAGAGTGATTCTGGTAAAGAACTATTCTTGTGCTCTAACCATTACTCACACATCCAAGTTCCTATAGTAGCAGCACCACTTCCAATGTGATTGAAATTTCCGACGTGGCAGTCACGAGTAGTTCTTTTTATTTATCTTAGTTTCACCACCTGGGAAGGAAGAAAATTGTTAAATCATACCATCTGGACTGCCATCACAACGGTTAGAAAACTCCAACATGACCCCACCCCCTAAAATTTCAACTGGGTACATAGAATTTCAGTTCCAACATTTGTACCAAATGTGACCACACCAGTTAAACTGATGGCATTGATTTGTTTTAATCGCACCCACCCCTCCAAAGCCTGTCCTATCCCATGACATATATAGTAAAGGAACATATATAGACCAATATCATGCCCCCATGCATGACTGCGACTCCAAGAACATATGTACTATATTTTGTTGCTGTAAAGACCGCTGTTTAAATCGCGATACTTGGGCGAAATCACAATTACACTATTAGTCGTTTTCGTTCGAGTAAACGTCAATTCAGAAACATGGCGACACTGGGGCAGGGTTAAGTGGGTAGAGGTCAAAATTTCAAAAAATTTCATACCTCGCCAAAATATTAGTTGGAAATTTCACATTACAATACGTTGAAAATATTCTGGTAGTTGAATTTTCAAACAATTTATTGGAGGCATATTTCCTATTTTTTCAAAATTTTGGATTCAAATGGTCATTAGTTGGAAATTTCCAACACTTGGAAAGCTTGTGTCCTGGTCCCTCTCCCATGGCCAGTCAAACAAAAACTGCCTGTAAATTTAAGACAATAGTATCGGCAAACACTTGATCAACATTTCTCATTGGAATTGTTATCAATTGGAAATTTTCCAATCTTTTCCAACTCTAGGAAGGCTTGAGGCTATACTCACGATGTTAGGATTTTGCGATTGTCTTGTTCAGATTTCAATTTTTGCACATCGGGCTGAACCATGGTCAGCAGGGTGTGTCCTGGGCTCTTGTCCGTAGCCATGTGCATTTGTCTGGAGTTAGACCACTAGATGATGGTATTTATGCATTTTTTCAGGTTAAAACATTTTATTGATCTCATAACGGGAATATAGAACCATGGAATATCAATATATAGGATATTAGGCATCAGCACGGAACTGCAACGGGGAGGGGGGTGAAAGTGGAATTATGCAAAACTTGTGTTGGGTCTGATTCTGATTCAACGGGGTACAGTTGGAATATCCCAATGTGGAACCCCCCCCCACCATGCAACAAACACTTTCGCCACGTCTGTAGTCCGCATTGGCAACTCATAGCACATGTATTATCAATTTCAAACAGTTAAAATCTTTTAGTGGTGTCAGTCCGCGCAATACTGTAACTATGGAATTTCCCGTAACCTATGACTGCTATACGTTTCCGTTCCCCTCTCGACAAGGTATAATAACTATTTTCACGTGACGTTGGTACTAGTAGTTTACAGGGACGTGGCTACAGGGTCTCCGTTGGGGGTGTCGAATTTTAGGAAACTTCACCCTTTGAATAAAAATCAGACCGTACATGTTTTTAATAATTCGACTTGCACCCCCCCCCCTTGTACCCCAGTGTTCAGGCCCTAACCTGATAATTGCATATATCCTACAGCTAGTAGTCTAGCTCTAGACAAATACGCACAGCTACGGATAAGAGAACCGAATACATGGGGCTGACCATGGTTATTCAAAGACTATATACAAGAAAAACGCATAGACTGGCCTCAGCTGAAGCTTTCCTATGTTCAAATCTCCTACTCCCCTTCAGGTCGTAAAATTATCGAACTGATTACCATTTTAGTCCACAGGTTTGACCAAAAATAGTAAATTATTGTTTTGTTAAACTATAATTAGCAGCAAATTTGAATGTTTCCGGAGGCATAAAATATATAACATTGCTACTGTGCTATATATCTCCTATATAATATATATTGTATTGGCAGTTGAGGAGGGACAATGACACACAAGGCCGACCATAGTTGGGCCCGGTGTGGCAAAATTCTAAACAATAAAATCACAAAATCGTTCCATCTAGACTAGCCTCAAGTCTTCCCATATTTCGAAATTTAAAACCTGACATCCCAACTTAGGTTGGAAAATTTCTAACTGATGACAATTCTAATGACAATGTTGACACGCCAAATATTGGCCCAATCAATTCCCTCCCAAGAACATTCTCAATCTATTGTTGAAGTGAAATTTCCAACTAATGTTTTCGAAGGCATGAAATTTCCAACTGTTGAAAATTTTGACCAAAGTTAGGATATGAGTACCCCCCCCCATATCCCCACCCCCTGTCGCCACGTCTCTGGTAGTTTATAACCATGAATATGCAAGATGTCGATCAAGACTACTCTGAAGTACGATTTATTTTCCTAATTTTTACTCTATGTTATGATCGGGGTCCACTCATTCGACGAACCCATATAGCCTCAGCATGTGAATCTTATTTGGAAGGAATACCAGGGAATCTATATAATAATTGCAGATAACAAACTTAACCAGCAAATGGCTACAATTACTCGGGTACCCTCTTTCATTAAAAAACGGATCGTTTGCGAGAAACAGAAATGGTAGATTGTAATACTTTCAGACGACGTCGACGTATGTATGTAGGGTTAATCGTAGCTGAAAGTTCAATGTCTTTAGCTGAAATGCCGGTGTCCTAATCTTCTGGGAATTATAACTCTGAGTGGATGACCTATAATTATGGGTCATTGACTTTTAGAGTTAAATGCTTTGTCAAAGCGGATTATTAATTGTCCATCTGGTTTGATGTAAGCGACACGTGTCCCAGTCAGATCACGACATTTGGCGGCTAAGGGCGTTGTCCTTTTCGGCGGATATATACTAGGAGAGCCAAGCTCTCGGAGACTCTTGCTCGGACTCTCGATTCGAACGCATTAGCGAGAAACCATGTTATTACACTTTTCTCCATGGCCACCTGATGTGACTATTGTAAATATTTGTACAATAAAATTCATCAACGTGTTTCCGAGAATTCCAACTTAATGGTTAGAACCTGGGGAGTGCTACATTCCCGAGATGATGCCGTGAGCTAGGACATTTCTTGGAATTCTTGGACAGGTGGTCACGGAAGAAAAATATGGAGGAAATTAAATGGACGAAATAAGGTATATATGAGGCAATTTGCAATTCATTGGCTGGTTCACAACCCGTATAGGTTTTAGGTCATTTATCTTTGATTTAAAATTGTTAAGCCAATTTTGTCATATATAGTATACTTAGAAACTACTGTTGGCCAGTATGTTCATTTCAAGTTGTTTCAATAATCGTTGCGCCGATTAGAATAAATGATATCTAGTCTTAATTTTTGTGTAAATTGGCTGAACTCTTCATGAGTCGAGTTATCATGGTTTAAAAATAAGGTATACTTAGAAACTACTGTTGCTTCAGTAAGTTTATTTTGAGTTGTTGTTGTTTCAAAAATCGTTGTGCCGATTTGAATTAAAGGTTGGTTTTTATTTTCGAAGTATTTTTATTACATGTATGCTCGGTGTGAGTGGATTAAATCTGACACATGTTACTAGACATAATAATGGTTGCTGGGATAATTTTTGTGTCCAGGCTATGGTATCCAAGAATTGGATAAGAATTGATGTCACATTCTACACAGATCAGTCCCAGTGAATTATTAAATTATGCATGATAGAGATTTTTTTCTCTATACAAGGTATGCTAGGAAATTACCGTTATGGTTGGCGTTTTTCTATGTCGATTTGTTATTTATCAACTATATAGGAAATAATCGCTGGAATATAATGTGTGTCCATCGTTATATGGTATCCAAATTGGTAAGATTGATTTTACAGTCTACACGTGAAGATTCCAGTGAATTATTCGATGATGCATATATATACAGAGTGAATACGCCGCAGTTGTGTGTCTGTTTGATTTTAAACAAGTGAGTTTGGTTGAACATTTTTAGAGCGAAGAAATCTGTCACAAGGTTATGGTTAGATAGTTTAAACAGTGTCCTTGATGCCTATTATGGTCTATATAGTATGAGTTTGTCAAAATACAAAAGTAGTCTGGTTTGACATAGGTCTTGGTTTTGGAAAAGAACTTTAGAGATAATTAAGTTGTTTTGAGCAAACTGAAGGCGTATATATTATTAACGCACCTTTTGGTAAACTTGGTTGAGGTTGAATAACTTATTTTTGAACTGAACAAAAATGTTCTAGGAAATTCAGGTTATGCAGGTACTAAATTGTCACACCTTATCCAGGTTATATAGGTATTAAATTTACTGATGATTTTAGGTTGTTGTCAATCAGTATGATTTTAGTGAGTTCTGGTTTTGAACGAATTGTGGGTACAATTTCTGTTAAGGCTGTTCTGTCGGTCAATTGAGCGTATAATATTAGTTTTATTGTGCTCAGATTATCCATTTGAAAACATTAGTCATTTATGACAGTTTGTCAAGAAAACTGGTTGCGTCCAGCAAGATATATCTTTAAATAAAAGAAACTAGTTGAAGTAATTCGGAAAATTTTAAATTACGGACATTATAGTCACTTGAAGTTTGAAGTATGGTTTGGGAATGTTCAATTTAGCCAAATGATTCCAATGTTTTGCAAGAATATCTACACAGATGCTCAGTGGTATTTTGTGTTATGACACACCCGGATTGGGTTAAAATGTCGATTTTAAAAATAGATAGATCGCTGTACATGTATCGCCATTGTATATAGGCGTTATCAAAATGGTTTTAATGTGTTCAAGTTTCGAACAAACCAAAGTTGATCAGAGTTGACAAGTCGGAAAGTCAGAAATGTAACTGAATAATCAATTATGGTATGCCCATACACAAAAAGAATGGCTAGACAATTGATTATGCCATAGTAAAATCTGTTCCGGGTATTCTGAGAGTGTCTGTAAGTAATAAACCAGACTAACATGCTACCAGCATGTCTAAAATGTTTGTTGACGGCACCGAATACACGGAATAGAATAGAAACAAAGAAGGAACTTACCTTTAACGGAATTTAAATGGATCTGAAAATAGTCCTATTAATTCCATGGAAGATACACGGACTAAAGACACAAATTGAACCATAACTATGTTTAAAACTTGGTCATTAAGAAATATATCCGTTCCCACAGAAAATTTGTATACAACAGCTGTACAGCACCAACGAGACACTATTAGGAACGTATAGTCCATGTGAATGATCTGGTGATTTTGAGAAAATTCAACATCCAATTGTTGTGGTCAAAATTAATGAATGCCGCATTCAGGTGCTCTATTCAAAACACTGGAGTTAAATCTTGCCTTAGGGCATCAATTATTGAGGCTAGCTATCGAACAGGGGACTGAGTTGACCTTTGAAGATTATTCATGCGTGCTGAATTAATTATGGGGTTTGTGTTGTAGTCTGAATTAAAGTGGTAAAAATTGTCGTTAGCAATGGTCAGAAAAGCTATCGATTTTTGTTAAAGGGACATGTGGATGAAAATTAGCTTACGCATATCGTTTAAGAGTTGTCGGAGGTCATGAAAACAAAAGTTGTATAGTGAACCATTGCATGGTTTTAAAGGGACATTAAATGATAATAATGTAATGTAGGTTGTATTAAAAACCCATATATAATTAGCTATGTGAACCAATTAGCCAAGCAAATTGTCTCAGGGGTTGTACATTTTATTCCGTTGTTTCACAAGGAATAACTATATATGAAATATTTGACATTTATGTAAAATGTCCGTAATTGGTGTGGGTGTTACATGATAGTTGTTAGAATTACTAGCTGACAAGCTATAGATTACTCGACGCGTATGCCCAAATACGGGCACCGTGATATTTGATTTGGCGTTCCAAGTTTATGGAATCGTGCTTTGACACAAATGACGAGATTTGACTTGTCGGCGCTAATGATGTTGTAAAACGTTTATGTAATAGAGCATTAAGTTACATGCTGGTATACATGGAGATGTTTAGTTTGGCATTCCAGGTTAATGGATGGCGATTTTTACGTGACATGCGTGATTCGAAACGCAGTGCCAAAGATTTCTAAAATCTCAGTTGATAGAGCATTTGTGCAAGATCGTTTTGTACCATGCTCGTATTTGTAGAAGCTTGGAGCCAAATTAAAATGTGAATTTGTTAGATTGTCATTTCAAGGTTGAAATCGTGTTCTACACGTATAAGCGTGTTGTAACGCTATTGACATTACCCAGATAATTCATTTCAGTTCTTACACAACGTATATGAAGTCCTTTCCACTAGACAGTATTGAACCTTTATTTATGCCCAAATTCAAGATCGAGTTGAACTTTATTCATCTTTCGTATTGAAACAAGGCAAATATAACCCTCCACAGGAAGTCAAATTCTGGATATTAAACCATATTGATCCTTTGTCAAATGTCGCCCGAATTCAAGGTCAGATTGAAATTCATTCCAATTTTCGTACCGACACAAGGCGGTTATTTGAACATAGCTATCACGATGGGATCGACGCCTCTATCGTTTGGATCTGGATCCGCTGGGTATTCGGAATGGAGCCAGGACGAACGGAGTTAATAGGGAGGCCACTATTAACTCCCAACACGGAATGAGAAGCTAATATTCCAGGATGGTGCCATTCTCCTGTTCGGAACAATTCCTGCTATCGACGATTCGGATTATGACATTCATGTGTTAAAACTTATGTTTTACTGTGTTACATGTATATTCCAAATGGGATAGTTTGGATCTCCACTCACGGAATTATCAAGTTTTTTGTCTTAGGACAAAAATCTTGAAAAAGGTGATGAGAGTTATGTAATACTTTCAGACGACGTCGACGTATGTAAGTAGGGTTAATCGTAGCTGAAAGTTCAATGTCTTTAGCTGAAATGCCGGTGTCCTAATCTTCTGGGAATTATAACTCTGAGTGGATGACCTATAATTATGGGTCATTGACTTTTAGAGTTAAATGCTTTGTCAAAGCGGATTATTAATTGTCCATCTGGTTTGATGTAAGCGACACGTGTCCCAGTCAGATCACGACATTTGGCGGCTAAGGGCGTTGTCCTTTTCGGCGGATATATACTAGGAGAGCCAAGCTCTCGGAGACTCTTGCTCGGACTCTCGATTCGAACGCATTAGCGAGAAACAATGTTATTACACTTTTCTCCGTGGCCACCTGATGTGACTATTGTAAATATTTGTACAATAAAATTCATCAACGTGTTTCCGAGAATTCCAACTTAATGGTTAGAACCTGGGGAGTGCTACAAGATGTCTTGAAGCGAAAAGTGCTATGATCGCGCTTATCAATAAAATCACTTTGGGGGATTTCCTCCTCGAATTCTCTTTCCGCCCGAACAAATACCAAGGGAGCAACTCATGAGATGATACATTTACAGGTAATCCGATTAAGCACCCATCAACTCATGAGATGATACATTTACAGGTAATCCGATTAAGCACCCATCAATTACTAATTCTTTGGCTTCGGGGGTAAAAGACAATTTGATTCGAGGCGAGGAACACGCCCTTCAAAGAACAGAGCGACTTTTTAAATTTGATAATTTGATATCTGGTCCACTTGTTTGCTCAAACGGGCAAATTGCGGGTGTAATGTGGATAACTCTAAAATCGATTGGTTACTATTGTTAGTAATAACCAATTGATTTTAGTGTTATCCATCTTACACTGCAATATGTCCGTAATGTGTCCGTTTGAGCACGCAAATTATCAGATATTAGATATCTGATCAATCTGACCCTCGAAGGGTAAGTTCATCGACTCGAATCAAATGCTTTACCCCCAAAGCGAAAGAAATATTATTTATGGGTTTTTAATCTGATTGAGTTCCTTTAAATTACTAGTAGGACTTGTTTCTGGGATACTCTTCACTTATTTTCCCCCACATCTAGCACGCTGAACCAAATTACAAGGGTTTGTTCGCTCAAACCACAGAGGAGCGGACCGCTAGATAAATACCTGTTGTTTCTAATACCACATCAAGTCACACTCAGAAGTATGTGCAACTCTGTAATGTTTGCTCCGCATATTTGCATGGAAATCCCCATTCAAAATTGGTCATTTGACCTCCCCTGAATTATTTCACGCTGTTTATGCATTGTCATATTTATCCACGCTATCAACATTCTTCATTCCAGGACAGTTGTTTACAAATTAACTGCAAACCAGGACACGTACCACTGAATGGAATGTGTGTTACACCTTATATATCCACATCGCGTATTCCAGTCGACATAAGAATATACAGTCCCTGTGGAGTAACCTATCTGGATGTAAACAGTACAGAAATGGAATTCGTTGGACAGTTTATTTCTCAACATTTATTGTCATTATATGGTGGATCCAACAGCTGTATTCATCGAACAACTAAAATACATTTATCGAACCAGGTGTCGGTTACTGGAGATATCCGCCGGTTTGCATGTCGTGCGTTTGGTTTAGCTGATATACCCACAATCAAGTTGATAGAAATGAATACCTGGCTTGAAACAAATGCTTTTGAAATCAGCACGAACGGAAGCGTTTCTGTCATACACAATAAGAGCCAGTTATCAAATGAGACATGCCATGTGTCCAATAACTCTCAGCAATCAACCCCCTTCGATTGCTCGACTGTTATTATCACCAAGGAACAGAAAAATTTCCTTGATGCCTTTGGAGGAATCAGTTCCGTACTGAAGAACATTTCCAAAGAATCACAAGACGCGACTTCAATAAACGTATGCATTGATGATTTCAAAAGTCTAGAGCGTTTGATTAGAGATCGCAAACAAACAATGGTTTATAACTATTTCCACGAGTCTCAAATTCTTACATGCCGACTTTTATCCGTCTCAATTACATGTTTGGGATTAACTATCGTTGTATATGCTCTTAATCCTGACCTCCACAATCTTCAAGGTCGCCTGGTTCTGAACACGGTCGTATCCCTATTGACTTCTTGCATCATTACGTTTGTAGCCAACATATTCGGATGGAACAAAAGGATTTGCTATTTCACAGGTGGCTTGTCACACTATTCGTGGCTTGCATCCCTCTGTTGGTCGACAGCAATTGGAATACAGCTGTTGCAAGATTTCGCGCCATTACAGATTCCGGAGAGCCGAAGCTTCAGCTCATTATGGAACACACTTTGGATATACAGTTGTATTTGCTATAGCTTACCTCATGTTATCGTCGCCATTTCGATGGCGCTGGACGAATCGAACACATTTGATATGCAATATGGAACAAACCAATGCTTCTTGAACAACAAGATGGCAATTGCCTTCGCATTTGCGCTGCCAGTTGTATGTGGACTGCTCGTAAACTGCGTATCTTTGGTGTACGTTGTAACTACTTACTTCATCAGATCATCGGCGATTCGCTGCAATCATTCCACATGGCCGACATTGCTGGCAGTTACTGCGAAACTATTTGTCGTCCTCAGTCTGACATGGCTGTTTGGTTTCGCTGCTACTTGGTCTGACGACACTCTGCGTTTTGTACACGTGGTCCTCAACAGCCTGTGCTGCATAGACGCTGGTTTGGGGACAAAAAGGTACATTATAGAAGTACATTGGAAGTACGGGTACATATTATACTGCCCTATTGTCTACCGACATCAAAGGAGATCAAAGGAAAGTACCCCGCCCCCGCACCGTATGACGTAATGACGTTGTATGTAAACAAAGATCAAAGTACCACCGCCCCCGCACCGTATGACGTGGCGACGCGTGGGTGTTTGAGTATACGCGTGTGTGTATTTGTATACGTCACGGTTGTGGGGGGTCCTTCGGTATATGGATGTGTACTTCGTGGGTGTGGCTATTTGACAATGGTTGTATACGCTTTCGGGCCCTTGAGAACTGTACAATGGGCAATCGTATACTTCCGTCATCGAAGTACGTCGTGTATACTGTTCATCAGGTACAAAGTATATTTGACAATGATGGTGTAATGAGTCATTACAATCTAACGCAATCCCTTACTTCCGGCGCAACGCCTGAGTCATTGGAATCTGATGCAATACTTCCGGATGAACCCTACCGGCTGACTCCACGCTTATTGGCCCAGCAGTTCTGGAACCTTCTCCGATATATCCACTTTTCTGGACCCTATTAAAAATCCCTTCATAATTGCAAAGGCATAGTACATGATCCCTTTACGTTTCATACCTGTGTCGTATGTGTTTCTTTAATTTGATACCTGTAATCGAATTCTCAGGAATAAATCAAAATGCACCGGGGGATAAAACACGTGTCAATATCCAATAAACTAAATCACAGCGATTTGTTTCCGCACACAACACAACAGGCAGACAGATTCTCGAAGCTTCGTAATTAAACACACGTTTAAGTCATTAACTGCCACGATACAGATCAACATGTCTGTTATTGAAAAATGCATGTTCCTAACGGCTTCTGTGCAAGGGGTTTGTGAATAGAGTGGGGGGGATGAGTGTATGAGACCATCACTTCATAGATTTTCCTGGCAATCCAACTTAAAGCATTTATGAAGTATGTAGGGACACCGATCATTATACATTTTCACAAACAGATACACACTAATCGGTTCAGACTGGCGGTACACTATTCTCTTGAATTCCACATCTGTTAATAATATTTATTAAAATATATCTCTTCTGGTGCTCTATATGCTTTCTTTAATCGTTCTGCCTTACAAATCTTTACATATTACGTATCATTACGTATCAACTCAACTCAATTATGCAATACTTCTCACAACTACCCCCTCTCCCAGCATCTCATCCCCTTTATCTCTCTCTTCTCACTCTCACTCTCTCTCTCTCTCTCTCTCTCTCTCTCTCTCGTCATCTCTATGTCTCTCTCTCTCTGGTGTATCCCTGTAAACAAATTCTCAGAAATCATTTAGCGCATCGACCATATATATATTTCAAAATATCTAATAATACATATGCAGATTACCTCTAGGAAACAAGAATTTTCTAGAATGTGAAAAAACAATAACAGAGGGTATCTCCTATAATATAATATTCTCAAAGTCGTCACGTGACCTGACAGTTGGGCAGTAAACTCATTAGAATCGACAACGCACTGTCTGTTTATCAAAAGCACTTGTATCACATGCTCTGCCAATGCATTTGGAATGTTCGCCATATAAGCTTCAGTTTGAATCGCTCAAGTCCATGGTCCCCATAACATGTTCTCATTTGAAGACATTTGAAGAGCGTCTGGTTTAATCTCATGGTAAAGTATTGCACAATCATTCACAGAATAGATTAATGGAATCATTCTGCAATTTTCGAAGCTTCACATTCTCCAGCCATTGCTCTGCTGTTTGAATCCACATTATTAAAAAGATTAACATCTCTCGCCCGATGCGCTATAACCTTCATCACAAACACATGTCATTAAGTGTGCTGACAGAGGCAACAAAGCTAAGGTCTCGTCTTTCTCGCAATATATTAAACCCTCGAGTTATCTACCTTCTTGAATATTCCCCTTTAGTAAAGTAAATGATCTGTATACAGGTAATATTACTTTCATGGTCGTATGTAACCAAACGAGGCCCCTCTCATACTCTAGCAAACATAAAAGAGTAGCGGAAGAAAGAGAGAGGGGCAGAGAGAGAGAGAGAGCCAGGCGTAGAGGTGTGTTGTTTTATGGCTATATATTTCATGCACATAGATCACATACAGTAATGCCCTAATTAATCGACCCCTTATCCACAACAGAATTATTGGTATTTTCAGGATTTAGTCGGAAATATGGCTTGCTGTCATTAATCGGAAAGCTCTCACGGGGTTATGTGTGTTTCATAACCTTGGAGACGTTCGTATCGATGTTTGGTGCTGCTAGTAAATAACCAATACTTACTTCAGGCGCAACACCTGAGTCATTGGAATTTCAATGCAATCTTTGTGTGAACCCTAACGACTCACTCCCCGCTCATTGGACACATGTAATCTTCAACCACGCAATTTTTCTGGAACATTCTACATGTGGAAATTCCACAACATTCTATTTGACTAGTATTGAAAATTCCTTCATAATTTCATAATGGCATCGTATATGGTCCGTTTAAAATACCTGTATGTGGCCCCTTTAAGCTATGTATCCCGACTAATGGTACACTGTTATTTCAATGGCAAACTTGATTAAATCATCTCTAACATTCGTTATACTTTTTCTCTAACTACCACTTTACAATATGGTGTATATAATCGAACTATCAGGAATCAATCAACGCCTTACCCATAGATATTTGAACATACAACTGAACGCATTTAGGGTCACATACATTAAATGTGTTTTGGGCGGGTCAAATCGTGACCCCGACATGACGTTCACCTTTAAAATGGTAAATTCAAGGTTAAATCGCGCAATTCTCCGAAAATCAGAGGGAAACATCCCGGACGAAGTAGGGTCCACCAGCTACTATTATATATTTCTAGATTTAGTTACAAACTAAATACCTGTATATTGTACAAAGAAATGTTTGACAAATATATCTGTATCAATATTACCATACGGGTCATTAAAATAGATATGACGAAACAAATTTTGAAGGGTGCATGTATCAGGTAAATTTTTATATTTCAAATGATGACAGGAATGCGGAAAGTTGAAGTACCTACGTAATACTGGCTATCCGAATGAAGAGATATACATGTATATAAAAACCAAAATAGAAGATGACTGCTGGCGACAATGTTTTCCAAAAAATTTCAAAGCATTCGATAGCTCCCATCTAGTTGTCAGCCCGAAGATCAATATAAAGTGTGGTGACTATCAGATGAGGGATATGTCTGTACAGTTGCTAAACAATTCAGTCATGCAAAAGAGGATCAAACAGTAAGATACCAAATTGCTGCCTGTGGTAATGTTTTTTAACGAAATTCGGGAAAATTAGATTACCCTCACCCTGGTTATCCAGAAGATCGTTGTGGAATCTGGTGACGATCGGACAGGGGGTGTCGTCTGTAGGATCAACCAAATTATTTAGCCATAAAATAGTAAAATTCAAGAACACCGCTGGCAGTGATGTCGCAAATCTATGTTAAACGACAGTAGCATTATAACAGAGTGGTCACTTACCTTCAAGTAAAAAAAAGTACCATTATGTTCTCATTTTCTATCTTATCATTATGAAATTTGTCACGTGCGTGCCAGACGTCACTTAGAGGTCAGCACCATATTTTGGTTCGAATATTTTTCAATAACATGGCTGCCAGACTATTTCGAATTTTAGATATTTAAAATAAAATGTCAGGCTTAATTCACGCCGAACCACGGGTTCTCGGTTGAGAAACTTGGCCTCCAGTTGTCATCTTTTATTTAAGTCATAAATGCACTTCGAATTTTAAAGTGTCATAGTGGGCTTATGTTTCCACCAATCATTATGCAATTTGGCGAGTACGTGCCCGACGTCACTCAGATGTTATCACGAGATTTTAGTTCGAATCATACGAAAAACATGGCCGCTATTTTGTTTTTAAGTGATAAAACTACAGAACGAGGTGCAGAGTTTGGTCGTGTCGTGGTATTTCTCAAGTCATTCTCATTCTGTAGTGTTATTACAAAAATCACAAGATAATCGAAGAAGGTCATGCCAGAGAATAATTTCGACATGGTTTTCTACACGTGGGTCGGCTTTTCCATAGCAGTAAAACTGAACGCATCTTTTAATAATTTACACATTTTATTATTTATCAAACACAATCCATTTATTACATTACATAATAATTACAGTTTAAAACGAATCAGGTGTATATGTTTTGCATAATTCCGGTGAACAGAAACTACACATTAAAAAGCCAAGCTGATTTTTTTTATGATCCTCTTGCATGTAGCAGGGTACTAAAGTTTGTAGTTCCGGTACAGCCACAGTGACGTCATTAATGGTGGACATCAACTGTTCAAATTCTGAGTGGTTGAGAGTTACACCTGTCTTCGTAGGGCAAAGTGTCTCACTGTCTTTCGGGTAAAAGAATTTTCGGATATGTACAACACGGTGTTCATGATCATAAGTCACGTGTTCATTATGTCCGATATGTATCCTTTCCAAAGAAGATCTGCTTTGTAAATGTTCATACACTTTCTGTGCGTTATCAGCTAATTCCAGCCACTGTTGTAATCGCAGGCAGGCGCCGAATTTAGTAGGGAACTTCCCATCGTTCCATATTCTGATGTCTATATTTTTTATGCTTTTATATTCACCGACGGTAAGGTATCTATCCCGTCCTAAGTGTTTTGTGAAAATTTTAGAATTCATGGTGTCGTTTCGATGAACGCTGAACTGAAAATGTCGGAGGCGCGTGGATGTATTACGTTTATACCCTATATGACGTCATTGGGCGGTCCCATCACAACCGTTTCAAAGTATATAATCAATCAGATTGCCCCCCGGAATCGTATTAGTCAAATATGGAAGGGCCAATCATGTTTCGATCAGAGGGAACTCTCAGACAGTGGCTCGGAAGTACATTAGCTAAATACAGAATAAAGGGGTTTCGTGGTAAACTGTCTCGGCCTATAGGAAAGGGCCGGAAATGACACGCAACCGTGATTCAGGGTATTCATAACGCAGGTATGAATCATTTAACCAAAAGTTTTGGCATAGGCACGCACTACGCTTCTGCACAAGGGACAAGTCTCAGAACCGAGCGCGCACATGCCACACATTGCTACGTGTCCACATGGTAAAATCACACAGTTTTTATTCTTCTCTAGACAAATGATACATTTGCATTCTTCAGAATCGTCTACTGCCGTATCAGGCCAGTCATCTTCATAGGAACCAGACAGTCTCTCATCGTTTATTTCAGTCATTTCTTCGAAATTAACGGTAAGGTCATCTACTGAAAATGTATTCATGTCTTGAACAGAGGCACTATCCACGGGACGTTGCAATGAAACATTTGCTGGTACATCGGGGATTTCCATTAAATATCTCGGTCTGTTCCACTGTTTATACCTATCTTCAGGCAGGAAACGTTGCAAATAATTGAGATAGCTACAATTTGGAAAGAAACGGTAATGTTCAGTTCGAGGATCATCTCTCTTTTCCCATTGCCACAACCTACATCCGCAACTATAACATATGGTTTTATCAGCGGTCTTTGTGAAAAAGAAACCAGCTCCAGCTATTTTAGCAGCCTCCACGGGCGAGGTCCAGTTTACGAAAGAAGCTAATCTCGAGTGAAAATTTCGATACTCTGGGTATGACGGTTTCCAAGCCACAGTAAGACCATACACGTTTAAAAGTTCTGGTATCGTGCTTACACTATTATCGCTCGAATCAGCGGCGTGCGGCGGGATATCCATCACCTGTTATTTCTCCCCCACCCTGACAATCAGTATGAACCTGTAAATGTTAGTTCAAGCCTTATAACAATGGTAATATATAGAAACACGTTCATTGGCTGCTGTATTAACATTATTATTATTGTTTATATAGATGTACTTATTTTTCTTTTTACAGATGGAAAATTTCCAGGCTGAACAATTTCATCGCAATGCGTGGATTCGAAAGTAGTGACCTTATGAGGGGAATTAATGCGAGAAGACAACGAATGACTCATTAAATAGGTCACTATACAACAGACTGGTTGAGTTGGAACCATAATTCCCAATTTACAAAACCCTCTGTTTATTCGAGGAAATCCGCTAACTGAGACACGAGTTTCACGTCATGATGCAAAATCACGCAATCTGTGGCCCTAAATTTGCACGTACCTAGTGAGCATTTGATATCTAATAGCGATCAATGAAGTATTTAGTTCTTATCATAATATTTATAACAGCCAATCAAAATCCGTTGATGGATTTAACTATATAATACAAGGACAAACGGAATGAAAACATCTGTGCACCAACTTTATGTATTCCAGCCATAGTTCATTCATATTATTACTCTAAAATCTCCATTACATGGCAAAACCAAAGGACCCATTTGATGTAGACTAGTATATAAATACTTACTTCATGTATTCTTTTCATCAATGATATGTATTGTAACACCTATAAATATAGTCTGTTATACAGAGGAAACATTACCCACAGCCTCATGCCACAAAAGGCCTACTATGTGAACACATGTGTATATTAATTCCATATTTTCTTGTCAAAACGCTCTATTATATAACGATGTATTCGTTAATCGTTCCTTTATCTTTATTGTTGTTAATTTATAGCATTGTTAGTAGAAATTTAATCTAAACTCGATAATATATTGAAAATAATTCGTCAATACTGCTTTATTGGTGGTAACTGAACTTATTACATCATGTATGCAACTAAAACAAGCGAGACAACTCATAAATTTGTAATAGTTCTCATGTCTATGGCGGTTCACACAGTGTACATTTTCATTACCATTTAATGCGCACATTACTGATTTATGCATATGAACGCGTTTCCATGTTTCTTGAAGCAAATCCGTTACATATAAATACGTTATGACGTAAATTAAGTGTCATTTTCACTGTTAAATCACGTACAATATTAGCAAACGTGGTATTTCACACAAAACTATATCGAAACGGCCATTTATCAAACGAAATGACATGTCTGGGATCAAACGTGCTAATCAGGCCTGTGTTTTCGCCAACAAGGGAGTTTGATTTTGGTTGTATATGATGGTTCAGTCATTATATGATACCTAATCGGTTGCACATGGTGCTGTCTAGGGTATATACTGTGCATGTATATTAAATGCTCCATTGATGTTAGGAGTGTTTCTTAATTATGCACTCTCTTTACTATGACTCAATTTTATTGTGTACATATCATAACTGGCATTATATGTATTTTTTATCATTTAATGTAATAATTATTTTAAAAATACCGTGTATATCACAATACTTTACTATAGCCGATGTGTGTCTAGAAGCTTATTCATGCTATCATCACATACACTTGAATTAGATACTAACTATCGAGTTATGATTTTCCCTGTATTTTCATGCAATATTCGTGAATGGCAACAATCAGCAGTTCTTTTCTGATGAATGTCAAACGAGATTTCTCACTCCAATGCCCCCCTCTAACTGACATTTCGATAACCTTTATTGAATCTTAAACACTGTAATTTCTCTAATTTCTCCACGTTACTTCTCCTATACACGTAGTTCGATCAGCTGTCAATGTCATGTCTGGTGTTGCTGTTGTGTTCTTAATGGACCATCTGCTAACTAACGATGCGTGTCAGGTATGCATACTATTTGTTTTAATATGCCTGGTATACATGTATTCTCAGACACTCACTCTCAGATGTATCTCTTCGGTAAAACACATAGATATGATATAGCTGTGCAGTAAGGTTCGTCCATGACATTACTTCATTCCGACATTCTGATACATAGACCAATCACATAAAAGTAAAGAATGTACTCCCAATACGTTAGGCATATCTTTTAATCTGAGTGATGTCACCACAAAACGCGAGGTTCAAAAACTTCAAAAATAGTTAAAAGTACACATTTTTTTATTTCGAATATCATTATTTATGGTCAATTTCGTGTTATGAAATGGACCATTTTATAAACGCGTAATATGTGATTAAAAAAACGGCTATTTGATAAAAATTTTAAACGCTATTATCACTATATTTGGAATATAAAAAACGTTGTATTTGACGAAGTATGACAATGCAAAATGACTACTTTTATAAACGCGAATTTGAAAACACTAATATCGGAACGAATTTTAAACTAATTTCGTGTTATGAAATGACTCATTTTATAATCGCGGTCTAGTCAAACGGGGAAACTAGTATGTATGTGTAAGTCGACTTAACGCGGACCTCATTAAACCCCACCCCTAAACACCTCCCCCTGTCCGGATGAAACCCTGACCAAAAAAAGGGGGATGGGGGGAGGGGGGCGCGCCGTTTTTTATGACAAAAAAATATGATGTAAGGGTGACTAAATATAATATTGTATACAATATGTATGAAAAATGGTAAATATGGTATATTTGCCTATACCCAGGATGATATTGGAACCATAACTATGGATGTAAAACTGACTAAGGTATTGAATTATAGCTATATATTTATTCAGCCATAGAACCGCAACATTTTGTACACTTGAAGTACGATTCTTGATACTCCTTATGTTTATAGAATTTTCCTATTCGTATTGTCCAATATTTATTACAGTAGCACAGAAACCAGTCACTCCCAATATGCTATTTCACAGAACGTTTCTCTAATATCGCTTTTTTGATGTCATCACCATATGAAGACATATTGTACCATAGATCCTTGTCCATATAAATTCCATATTTAATTGGCAAAATACCATCTTATAATTGCCATATGTTTATTTTCACCCTTTTCTTCAGTAACTGTTAGGTATCTCTGTTGGCCATACATTGGTTTCACAATCTTCTGGTGATATAGCTCCATGCTTCGCAATGGTTTCTCAGCAAGTGATGGGGAGTATGTGATTTGGGGTGTGGGGGTGGCTACCCCGGGATGGTCGATAGCCCCTTTCCTTCACCCCAGTGACTGTGATGTCAAATGCACCTCATTTATATATCTTAATATTAACCAATGGCAAACACTTATATGTGACATGTTTGGACAAGTCCAGTAATACTTCTCTGACTCTTTCCAGGAATATAAACACACCTTCTCAAACCTAATGTTTTAGTACAATGTTCCAAAGTATTAGTGTATAACTCATCTTAACCTTTGATATAAGGTAGTCCACCTCCTCAAGTTGCTAGTGTGTAAATGTATGTTCCAAATTGTGCCGCTGCCATTACAGCAACTAAAATAAGAAAAACAACGACAACAACCAAACTAACATCAACAACAGCATCAAAAAGCAACCACAGCAACAACAATTACAACAATATGGTGAACGATTTGGTATGAAACTGGTTGCATGAAAAATATCTGGCATATTTTTTTGTCATAAAAAACGGCGCGCCCCCCTCCCCCCATCCCCCTTTTTTTGGTCAGGGTTTCATCCGGACAGGGGGAGGTGTTTAGGGGTGGGGTTTAATGAGGTCCGCGTTAAGTCGACTTACACATACATACTAGTTTCCCCGTTTGACTAGACCGCGATTATAAAATGAGTCATTTCATAACACGAAATTAGTTTAAAATTCGTTCCGATATTAGTGTTTTCAAATTCGCGTTTATAAAAGTAGTCATTTTGCATTGTCATACTTCGTCAAATATAACGTTTTTTATATTCCAAATATAGTGATAATAGCGTTTAAAATTTTATCAAATAGCCGTTTTTTTAATCACATATTACGCGTTTGTAAAATGGTCCATTTCATAACACGAAATTGACCATAAATAATGATATTCGAAATAAAAAAATGTGTACTTTTAACTATTTTTGAAGTTTTTGAACCTCGCGTTTTGTGGTGACATCACTCAGATTAAAAGATATGCCTAACGTATTGGGAGTACATTCTTTACTTTTATGTGATTGGTCTATGTATCAGAATGTCGGAATGAAGTAATGTCATGGACGAACCTTACTGCACAGCTATATCATATCTATGTGTTTTACCGAAGAGATACATCTGAGAGTGAGTGTCTGAGAATACATGTATACCAGGCATATTAAAACAAATAGTATGCATACCTGACACGCATCGTTAGTTAGCAGATGGTCCATTAAGAACACAACAGCAACACCAGACATGACATTGACAGCTGATCGAACTACGTGTATAGGAGAAGTAACGTGGAGAAATTAGAGAAATTACAGTGTTTAAGATTCAATAAAGGTTATCGAAATGTCAGTTAGAGGGGGGCATTGGGGTGAGAAATCTCGTTTGACATTCATCAGAAAAGAACTGCTGATTGTTGCCATTCACGAATATTGCATGAAAATACAGGGAAAATCATAACTCGATAGTTAGTATCTAATTCAAGTGTATGTGATGATAGCATGAATAAGCTTCTAGACACACATCGGCTATAGTAAAGTATTGTGATATACACGGTATTTTTAAAATAATTATTACATTAAATGATAAAAAATACATGTAATGCCAGTTATGATATGTACACAATAAAATTGAGTCATAGTAAAGAGAGTGCATAATTAAGAAACACTCCTAACATCAATGGAGCATTTAATATACATGCACAGTATATACCCTAGACAGCACCATGTGCAACCGATTAGGTATCATATAATGACTGAACCATCATATACAACCAAAATCAAACTCCCTTGTTGGCGAAAACACAGGCCTGATTAGCACGTTTGATCCCAGACATGTCATTTCGTTTGATAAATGGCCGTTTCGATATAGTTTTGTGTGAAATACCACGTTTGCTAACATTGTACGTGATTTAACAGTGAAAATGACACTTAATTTACGTCATAACGTATTTATATGTAACGGATTTGCTTCAAGAAACATGGAAACGCGTTCATATGCATAAATCAGTAATGTGCGCATTAAATGGTAATGAAAATGTACACTGTGTGAACCGCCATAGACATGAGAACTATTACAAATTTATGAGTTGTCTCGCTTGTTTTAGTTGCATACATGATGTAATAAGTTCAGTTACCACCAATAAAGCAGTATTGACGAATTATTTTCAATATATTATCGAGTTTAGATTAAATTTCTACTAACAATGCTATAAATTAACAACAATAAAGATAAAGGAACGATTAACGAATACATCGTTATATAATAGAGCGTTTTGACAAGAAAATATGGAATTAATATACACATGTGTTCACATAGTAGGCCTTTTGTGGCATGAGGCTGTGGGTAATGTTTCCTCTGTATAACAGACTATATTTATAGGTGTTACAATACATATCATTGATGAAAAGAATACATGAAGTAAGTATTTATATACTAGTCTACATCAAATGGGTCCTTTGGTTTTGCCATGTAATGGAGATTTTAGAGTAATAATATGAATGAACTATGGCTGGAATACATAAAGTTGGTGCACAGATGTTTTCATTCCGGTTGTCCTTGTATTATATAGTTAAATCCATCAACGGATTTTGATTGGCTGTTATAAATATTATGATAAGAACTAAATACTTCATTGATCGCTATTAGATATCAAATGCTCACTAGGTACGTGCAAATTTAGGGCCACAGATTGCGTGATTTTGCATCATGACGTGAAACTCGTGTCCAAGGACCTGTCAGTTAGCGGATTTCCTCGAATAAACAGAGGGTTTTGTAAATTGGGAATTATGGTTCCAACTCAACCAGTCTGTTGTATAGTGACCTATTTAATGAGTCATTCGTTGTCTTCTCGCATTAATTCCCCTCATAAGGTCACTACTTTCGAATCCACGCATTGCGATGAAATTGTTCAGCCTGGAAATTTTCCATCTGTAAAAAGAAAAATAAGTACATCTATATAAACAATAATAATAATGTTAATACAGCAGCCAATGAACGTGTTTCTATATATTACCATTGTTATAAGGCTTGAACTAACATTTACAGGTTCATACTGATTGTCAGGGTGGGGGAGAAATAACAGGTGATGGATATCCCGCCGCACGCCGCTGATTCGAGCGATAATAGTGTAAGCACGATACCAGAACTTTTAAACGTGTATGGTCTTACTGTGGCTTGGAAACCGTCATACCCAGAGTATCGAAATTTTCACTCGAGATTAGCTTCTTTCGTAAACTGGACCTCGCCCGTGGAGGCTGCTAAAATAGCTGGAGCTGGTTTCTTTTTCACAAAGACCGCTGATAAAACCATATGTTATAGTTGCGGATGTAGGTTGTGGCAATGGGAAAAGAGAGATGATCCTCGAACTGAACATTACCGTTTCTTTCCAAATTGTAGCTATCTCAATTATTTGCAACGTTTCCTGCCTGAAGATAGGTATAAACAGTGGAACAGACCGAGATATTTAATGGAAATCCCCGATGTACCAGCAAATGTTTCATTGCAACGTCCCGTGGATAGTGCCTCTGTTCAAGACATGAATACATTTTCAGTAGATGACCTTACCGTTAATTTCGAAGAAATGACTGAAATAAACGATGAGAGACTGTCTGGTTCCTATGAAGATGACTGGCCTGATACGGCAGTAGACGATTCTGAAGAATGCAAATGTATCATTTGTCTAGAGAAAAATAAAAACTGTGTGCTTTTACCATGTGGACACGTAGCAATGTGTGGCATGTGCGCGCTCGGTTCTGAGACTTGTCCCTTGTGCAGAAGCGTAGTGCGTGCCTATGCCAAAACTTTTGGTTAAATGATTCATACCTGCGTTATGAATACCCTGAATCACGGTTGCGTGTCATTTCCGGCCCTTTCCTATAGGCCGAGACAGTTTACCACGAAACCCCTTTATTCTGTATTTAGCTAATGTACTTCCGAGCCACTGTCTGAGAGTTCCCTCTGATCGAAACATGATTGGCCCTTCCATATTTGACTAATACGATTCCGGGGGGCAATCTGATTGATTATATACTTTGAAACGGTTGTGATGGGACCGCCCAATGACGTCATATAGGGTATAAACGTAATACATCCACGCGCCTCCGACATTTTCAGTTCAGCGTTCATCGAAACGACACCATGAATTCTAAAATTTTCACAAAACACTTAGGACGGGATAGATACCTTACCGTCGGTGAATATAAAAGCATCAAAAATATAGACATCAGAATATGGAACGATGGGAAGTTTCCTACTAAATTCGGCGCCTGCCTGCGATTACAACAGTGGCTGGAATTAGCTGATAACGCACAGAAAGTGTATGAACATTTACAAAGCAGATCTTCTTTGGAAAGGATACATATCGGACATAATGAACACGTGACTTATGATCATGAACACCGTGTTGTACATATCCGAAAATTCTTTTACCCGAAAGACAGTGAGACACTTTGCCCTACGAAGACAGGTGTAACTCTCAACCACTCAGAATTTGAACAGTTGATGTCCACCATTAATGACGTCACTGTGGCTGTACCGGAACTACAAACTTTAGTACCCTGCTACATGCAAGAGGATCATAAAAAAAATCAGCTTGGCTTTTTAATGTGTAGTTTCTGTTCACCGGAATTATGCAAAACATATACACCTGATTCGTTTTAAACTGTAATTATTATGTAATGTAATAAATGGATTGTGTTTGATAAATAATAAAATGTGTAAATTATTAAAAGATGCGTTCAGTTTTACTGCTATGGAAAAGCCGACCCACGTGTAGAAAACCATGTCGAAATTATTCTCTGGCATGACCTTCTTCGATTATCTTGTGATTTTTGTAATAACACTACAGAATGAGAATGACTTGAGAAATACCACGACACGACCAAACTCTGCACCTCGTTCTGTAGTTTTATCACTTAAAAACAAAATAGCGGCCATGTTTTTCGTATGATTCGAACTAAAATCTCGTGATAACATCTGAGTGACGTCGGGCACGTACTCGCCAAATTGCATAATGATTGGTGGAAACATGAGCCCACTATGACACTTTAAAATTCGAAGTGCATTTATGACTTAAATAAAAGATGACAACTGGAGGCCAAGTTTCTCAACCGAGAACCCGTGGTTCGGCGTGAATTAAGCCTGACATTTTATTTTAAATATCTAAAATTCGAAATAGTCTGGCAGCCATGTTATTGAAAAATATTCGAACCAAAATATGGTGCTGACCTCTAAGTGACGTCTGGCACGCACGTGACAAATTTCATAATGATAAGATAGAAAATGAGAACATAATGGTACTTTTTTTTACTTGAAGGTAAGTGACCACTCTGTTATAATGCTACTGTCGTTTAACATAGATTTGCGACATCACTGCCAGCGGTGTTCTTGAATTTTACTATTTTATGGCTAAATAATTTGGTTGATCATACAGACGACACCCCCTGTCCGATCGTCACCAGATTCCACAACGATCTTCTGGATAACCAGGGTGAGGGTAATCTAATTTTCCCGAATTTCGTTAAAAAACATTACCACAGGCAGCAATTTGGTATCTTACTGTTTGATCCTATTTTGCATGACTGAATTGTTTAGCAACTGTACAGACATATCCCTCATCTGATAGTCACCACACTTTATATTGATCTTCGGGCTGACAACTAGATGGGAGCTATCGAATGCTTTGAAATTTTTTGGAAAACATTGTCGCCAGCAGTCATCTTCTATTTTGGTTTTTATATACATGTATATCTCTTCATTCGGATAGCCAGTATTACGTAGGTACTTCAACTTTCCGCATTCCTGTCATCATTTGAAATATAAAAATTTACCTGATACATGCACCCTTCAAAATTTGTTTCGTCATATCTATTTTAATGACCCGTATGGTAATATTGATACAGATATATTTGTCAAACATTTCTTTGTACAATATACAGGTATTTAGTTTGTAACTAAATCTAGAAATATATAATAGTAGCTGGTGGACCCTACTTCGTCCGGGATGTTTCCCTCTGATTTTCGGAGAATTGCGCGATTTAACCTTGAATTTACCATTTTAAAGGTGAACGTCATGTCGGGGTCACGATTTGACCCGCCCAAAACACATTTAATGTATGTGACCCTAAATGCGTTCAGTTGTATGTTCAAATATCTATGGGTAAGGCGTTGATTGATTCCTGATAGTTCGATTATATACACCATATTGTAAAGTGGTAGTTAGAGAAAAAGTATAACGAATGTTAGAGATGATTTAATCAAGTTTGCCATTGAAATAACAGTGTACCATTAGTCGGGATACATAGCTTAAAGGGGCCACATACAGGTATTTTAAACGGACCATATACGATGCCATTATGAAATTATGAAGGAATTTTCAATACTAGTCAAATAGAATGTTGTGGAATTTCCACATGTAGAATGTTCCAGAAAAATTGCGTGGTTGAAGATTACATGTGTCCAATGAGCGGGGAGTGAGTCGTTAGGGTTCACACAAAGATTGCATTGAAATTCCAATGACTCAGGTGTTGCACCTGAAGTAAGTATTGGTTATTTACTAGCAGCACCAAACATCGATACGAACGTCTCCAAGGTTATGAAACACACATAACCCCGTGAGAGCTTTCCGATTAATGACAGCAAGCCATATTTCCGACTAAATCCTGAAAATACCAATAATTCTGTTGTGGATAAGGGGTCGATTAATTAGGGCATTACTGTATGTGATCTATGTGCATGAAATATATAGCCATAAAACAACACACCTCTACGCCTGGCTCTCTCTCTCTCTCTCTGCCCCTCTCTCTTTCTTCCGCTACTCTTTTATGTTTGCTAGAGTATGAGAGGGGCCTCGTTTGGTTACATACGACCATGAAAGTAATATTACCTGTATACAGATCATTTACTTTACTAAAGGGGAATATTCAAGAAGGTAGATAACTCGAGGGTTTAATATATTGCGAGAAAGACGAGACCTTAGCTTTGTTGCCTCTGTCAGCACACTTAATGACATGTGTTTGTGATGAAGGTTATAGCGCATCGGGCGAGAGATGTTAATCTTTTTAATAATGTGGATTCAAACAGCAGAGCAATGGCTGGAGAATGTGAAGCTTCGAAATTTGCAGAATGATTCCATTAATCTATTCTGTGAATGATTGTGCAATACTTTACCATGAGATTAAACCAGACGCTCTTCAAATGTCTTCAAATGAGAACATGTTATGGGGACCATGGACTTGAGCGATTCAAACTGAAGCTTATATGGCGAACATTCCAAATGCATTGGCAGAGCATGTGATACAAGTGCTTTTGATAAACAGACAGTGCGTTGTCGATTCTAATGAGTTTACTGCCCAACTGTCAGGTCACGTGACGACTTTGAGAATATTATATTATAGGAGATACCCTCTGTTATTGTTTTTTCACATTCTAGAAAATTCTTGTTTCCTAGAGGTAATCTGCATATGTATTATTAGATATTTTGAAATATATATATGGTCGATGCGCTAAATGATTTCTGAGAATTTGTTTACAGGGATACACCAGAGAGAGAGAGACATAGAGATGACGAGAGAGAGAGAGAGAGAGAGAGAGAGAGAGAGAGAGTGAGAAGAGAGAGATAAAGGGGATGAGATGCTGGGAGAGGGGGTAGTTGTGAGAAGTATTCCATAATTGAGTTGAGTTGATACGTAATGATACGTAATATGTAAAGATTTGTAAGGCAGAACGATTAAAGAAAGCATATAGAGCACCAGAAGAGATATATTTTAATAAATATTATTAACAGATGTGGAATTCAAGAGAATAGTGTACCGCCAGTCTGAACCGATTAGTGTGTATCTGTTTGTGAAAATGTATAATGATCGGTGTCCCTACATACTTCATAAATGCTTTAAGTTGGATTGCCAGGAAAATCTATGAAGTGATGGTCTCATACACTCATCCCC
This sequence comes from Siphonodentalium dalli, assembly GCA_032622095.1. Lineage (NCBI taxonomy): Eukaryota > Metazoa > Mollusca > Scaphopoda > Gadilida > Siphonodentaliidae > Siphonodentalium > Siphonodentalium dalli. The sequence continues at coordinate 155,029,507 of CP136062.1, forward strand.
CCCACTCTATTCACAAACCCCTTGCACAGAAGCCGTTAGGAACATGCATTTTTCAATAACAGACATGTTGATCTGTATCGTGGCAGTTAATGACTTAAACGTGTGTTTAATTACGAAGCTTCGAGAATCTGTCTGCCTGTTGTGTTGTGTGCGGAAACAAATCGCTGTGATTTAGTTTATTGGATATTGACAGGTGTTTTATCCCCCGGTGCATTTTGATTTATTCCTGAGAATTCGATTACAGGTATCAAATTAAAGGAAACACATACGACACAGGTATGAAACGTAAAGGGATCATGTACTATGCCTTTGCAATTATGAAGGGATTTTTAATAGGGTCCAGAAAAGTGGATATATCGGAGAAGGTTCCAGAACTGCTGGGCCAATAAGCGTGGAGTCAGCCGGTAGGGTTCATCCGGAAGTATTGCATCAGATTCCAATGACTCAGGCGTTGCGCCGGAAGTAAGGGATTGCGTTAGATTGTAATGACTCATTACACCATCATTGTCAAATATACTTCGTACCTGATGAACAGTATACACGACGTACTTCGATGACGGAAGTATACGATTGCCCATTGTACAGTTCTCAAGGGCCCGAAAGCGTATACAACCATTGTCAAATAGCCACACCCACGAAGTACACATCCATATACCGAAGGACCCCCCACAACCGTGACGTATACAAATACACACACGCGTATACTCAAACACCCACGCATCGCCACGTCATACGGTGCGGGGGCGGTGGTACTTTGATCTTTGTTTACATACAACGTCATTACGTCATACGGTGCGGGGGCGGGGTACCTTCCTTTGATCTCCTTTGATGTCGGTAGACAATAGGGCAGTATAATATGTACCCGTACTTCCAATGTACTTCTATAATGTACCTTTTTGTCCCCAAACCAGCGTCTATGCAGCAAGCCTGCAAGGGGCCTTGGTTTTCGTTGATATGGTTGTTGGGAGCAGCTCTGTGAGGAAGTGCATGTTGGATAAGATATCGCGAAAGAACGCATCCACCACACCTCAAAGAAAGCAAAGTGACCGACCGCTAGACAACTTATATCGACACGCACCACACCACACATGGAGTGGAAATTACGTCTGACCAGATGAACGGGAATCAATCCGAGACCGAGGATACTACATTGTGAATCAATCCGAGACCGAGAATACTACATTATGAATCAATCCGAGACCGAGAATACTACATTGTGAATCAATCCGAGACCGAGAATACTACATTATGAATCAATCCGAGACCGAGAATACTACATTGTGAATCAATCCTATTCATAAATTTGCCCGTCAGTTGTCCTTGAATAAAATAAGACATTATCCCTTTTCTGTGTCAGCTACCATAAACATATGTCGCAATGCTTTTTATATATACATGTACTGTATTTGATTTCACATAATGTTGTTAGGAGAAACTTGTGCAATTAAATCGTCTAGTCCAATAAATTATTTGTATTTGTATGTTGTAACGAGACACCATAGATTCAATAGATTAGCGCCCCATCTCACCAGATCAAAGAGACTGCACATCGAACATTTTAAGTAAGACTAATTTTCATGCTGCTGCCAAACCGGTTTCTTAGTAGACACTTTTATTCAAATTACTTCAGTCGGCAATTTACGGCATATATTCTCACTTTGCCGACGAGCCTGCAGAAATATCGCCGGGAAGGTTTGAGCGTCGCGCCTATAGTCTGTATTAATTAAATAACAGTTTGCCCCGGACGCAGTGTGTTTTTAGCATGCCGGCAGAATGCGTTTCAAATGAGTCATCGTCAGATGAGTGATTTTCATGTTCACTCGGTAAAATAGTAGTAAACTGTTTTGTGACGGGATTTTTGGGGATCTCTCATTCACCATATCTAGTCCATTATTCTGGAACCATCTGCCAGGTAACTGATCCATTTATACCATTTGATGAATTTAAATCTGGATTAAAGTCTCATTTATTTGAAAGAGTTTTTAAACACTTAAATTGTAACTGTAAAGATAAACGAAAATGCAAATATAAATAGTTTGGAAATAAGGACAATATTTATTTATCTGTGCACGTAGAAGCTCACATGCATGCACGTGTTTATAGTAAGGCCAGTGGGCACAATTTTGTAGAAACCTGGCTCTAAACTATATTATTATTAACGGCGATTCGTATTGAGCTACAAAACCCCTATGTCTCTCCAAAGTTGATCATATTAAATGTCATATCTTCGTCATGGTAAGTTCTTGAGTAAATGCATTCTTCACCCCAAAGGTCGAGGAGGCAAGCACCTGGTTTCAACGACTTCAAATTCCGCATTAACTCACGTCAATCAGAAAATGTCCACTGGGTGTACGACATAGATTGTTCTGCAAAGATTCATCACAATCATCTAGCTGAGTCCGACCAGATACGACTCATGCACTTTCCTGTATTACCTGTACCTGCAGGTATCATACACACATGCTTATAAAGAGCGTCGATTATTCGGAAAAAATAACAACTCCAGACCATAAAGAGCGTTCCATTTGATAATATTAATTATTCAGTCTTTGATATCCATATGATATCCAAACATGATCCACCACATTAAGAAAGAGCAGGCATACACAGAATCGACCACAACTTACTGCTGGCGACAGGGTTCAACCACAGAGGAGATAAATCTGGCGGTGAACGCGTCTCTTCGACAATTCAAGAGAGTACTCAGTGAGAACCAAATTAGCATTCTAGAATAATTGGCTGAATTAGTTCGCCATTGAGCTTTTTGTTAAACTATTGTTGTGTATTCGTTATGTATGTTATCTCCTTGTATATATTTTATTAATTATTTTGCAAAAATAAATAAATAAATAAATAAATAAAACATGACACAGATTATTTCCTAATCTCAACATTGAATCAGCGCCAAAGTTTCAAAACCCCAAATGTGACAAATCATTAAAACCCCAAAAGCAAAGATGACAAACCATTAAATCACCAAAAGAAATGAGGAATAGACTATAAGCGGCAAACAATTGAACTGAGGGATTATCGACAATTTACAACTGCAATATGCTACCATTCAGTGCACAATATTAGTGTTCAGTATGTTATTGTTTGAACATATACTACCGATACCACTCATGTACGTGTCTAAATATCAGATGATCAGCCTTAAAGTGGTTATTTCAGCGTTGACAATTCACTCAATGTTGCTATTTGTGGGTTTTTTTGTGCAGCGGATATGTACTCCTTTGTGTTTTGATAAATTGTGTTCATATTACACAACCATACATGTTTTGTGACAAAGGTGAAATATTCGTGTTTCATCACTTAATCGGAGGCAAGTATCACTATTTTAAGACACGGACAACAGGATCTACACATTTTGACCAGTGCTAGCATCTTGTTATACAGCAGTGAATGTTGAAAAACAATTTGATGTAGTGACTCGGTGTAAACCCCGTATAAATATTATAAAACACAATTTGTGTTCAATGGAGCAAGTAGTTGAATTAAAACAAAAATCAAAAATAATTCAGTCACTAATTCAGCCTGTTCTCTCGTAAATCCGCACAGTATCTGCTTATAAAGAACATATTTTAGGTAGATAATCTGCTTAGAACCGCTTAAACTGCTTAGAATCGCCTCATTTTGAGTCGGTAATGTGCTGACAATGAGATAAAATAACAGGTATGACTCCATTATCTGCTTATTTCAGAATCAAATAAGCACATCATGTACATATTTCACATTATAGGTCGATTATGTGCGTATTTTGGCGAGGACAAATGATTTTCATGCATAGGGAGTGAGGAACCAAAGTCCATTATTCCGATCCGATGAATTTATTTTTCGTTTGTGCTGGATACATGTGATATCTTGTGAAGAACATTTAGGACAATGCAGAGCATGAACACATGAACAGTAATGTAATAACCATGACAACATATATGGACAACATTAGTCAGGGCAATCATCATGTGTAATACACGTGAAAACATAGAACATCGGTTAGAGCAAGTGCCAAATGTATGAATGATTATGTGAATCATGATCGCGAGTCAGCACAATGACAATTGAAAGTGAAAGGAAAATTCACAAAACATGATCATCAATAATAAATTAGACAACGCCATAAAAAAATTAAATTGAAATTAAAGTGCACTTTCACGCCACATTTGAATCCGCTCTTAGCTAAATGTCGGTTGTGGGGTAACAACGTTACAAAAGACTGAAATTAAATGAATTTTCAAAAAATCCAAACAAATGTAACCAGTAGATATTCCAGAATGCAAAACAAGGCGGATATCCGTGGAAAAGCTATGAATACATATGGCGAGAGATACGTCGTATAAACAAACAACTTTATAAATGATAAATAATGTATACAACGAAAACATTAATCATATGTAATAAGTCTCATCACTGAGTCGCGGCCCTATTCTTCCTTCCATCCCGTTGAGTTATTTTGGTGCTACAGGTAAAAGTTCTGAAGTGGCATTCCATATATGGATCTTTTCAAGATTAACGAATTCCATATATGGAATGCTACTTCATAACTTTGACATGTGGCACTAAAACAACGGAACGGGGCCAAGCCTCGAAATAGTGTGTCTGTCATTTGCGGTTGGAGTTAGTGTTAACGTCCCGTCCCGGTTGGAGTTAGGGTTAAAGTCCCGTCCCGGTTGGAGTTAGGGTTAACGTCCCGTCCCGGTTGGAGTTAGGTTTAACGTGCCGGTTGGAGTTAGGGTTAACGTCTCGTCCCGGTTGGAGTTAGGATCCGTCCCGGTTAATTTAGCTTATTTCTGACTCATGATTTAGATCCCTTTGCATTTCAACAGTACATACTCTTCATGAGCGATGTAATAGACTAAAGTATTGTAATATTCACTCATACATGACTCAAATTCAATAATTTGTTGCATATTTTCTACTAAAGAGAGTTAGAGGTGGCCCCATACATAGCTGGATCTAGGTACAGTCTCCATTTAAGTGATCTCGGCTTCCAGTGAGTATATTTAAAGATATTGAGCCATAGCTAGAACATTTTCAATAATATCTGTAATAAACTTTCATGTTCCATGAAGATGTTAACCATGTCATCATAAAATAGTTTCGCTCATCAATTATAACAGTATATATTGGAATGGCATTTTATGAGCAGACGACAGACGGACACATAATAGTGACCTTTCGCAAAATCACGAATACGATTACGGATATGGAAATGTCCTGCCAGTATACGGCCAAAGTTCGATCTTTATGCATGGGGGTTCTTATGTGAGAGAAATATACCCAACGCAGTTTAATTATGTGTAGATGTGTCAAGGATGTGCCATTGGTACTGCTTGGGGACGCTCTAACAGTATCTGTGTAGTGTATTACACACGGATAAGAACATGGGATCTGTAAGAGACACACATTACTTTGTCCATCAAATATATGTGTAACTGAATATAGTGGGGCATATGCCGTCTCACCAATTAGCCATTGTAGGTAAATTGTGATGGTATCCAACCTTACTAGGACAATAAATCCTATCCGTAATCGTAATAGTGATTTTTGCGAAAGGTCTCTTATACAAGCAGGGTCCGGGCTGCCAGTTTCCAAATTTGCCAATGGAAAAAATAATACGCATTTGGCAAAAAATATTTTCATTTGGCAAAAGTTTTGGCAAGTCACTTTTTAATTCACCAAGACAGTTGACAAGTATTGGTCAATCGACACCTTTCATTTCAGAAAACTGTTACCATATAATTATATTAGTTGTGTTTTATAAGGTTTAGAAAAGTGAACAACTCGATTACGATACAGTTAATCTCATAGAATTAGTACCGATGGTTGAAGGGATTACTAGTATTTAGAGTGGCGGTGGTGTTTGCATATGTAATCCTCCTGTGGTGTGCCCTTCTGATGAAGCAACCCTTCTACCATTGTATTGTTCGATGATAGGCTTATTGTTATATGATACACCACAATAGAGATGCGAGTATAATTAATTATTAACTAACTGCTTTTCGATCGATATCAAAAGTCGTTCAAACCACGAGTGCCGAAACATAAAGATTTAAGGTTGCAGAAAATTATACTATCAGGGATAGCATTTGGCAAATGCTAAAATAATTTGGCAAAAATTATTTTCATTTGACAAATTATTTGGCAAAAGTTAATTTTTGTCCAGCGCGGACCCTGAATACAAGCAAATACGGAGTCATATTTATAGATAGACAATGTTCAGATAATAAATTCCACACTGGCCGTTTGTAGAACTTATTGCCTGAACATTTCCTACGGAAACTACTAGTGTTTGGTAAAGAAAGGGTACTCACCACCGGCCGCTGTGACTTTTGTCCGAACCAGATCGCACTTGTTCTCCACCAAAATAATGGGTTTGGTGACTTTGTTCACTCGGCGCAAATGGAACAGGATGTCAATTGCGTGGCTGAAGGACTTCCGGTCTCCTCTCTAGTAGACAACTACGTATATTTCGCAGTCATGGGTCAGAACCATAATCTGTAAAAGGGAGAGCAGCCAGGTAAGCGTAAACTCTTAAAGTCGTAGGCGTCCTCATTGAGTAACCTGATTTTCCAGTGAATTTACATTATTGTTACAGTGTGTAATAAGTTAAAAACGCAACATCGTGGGGACTTGTTTTGAGTGATTTGCTTACATCAAACTAGAACTGTATTTAATCCAGAATTGGTATTTATCTTTGTAATCTGATATAGCTACCAGAAATGATATAGACATAAAAAACCCAAGTGAACAAACTAACCAACCATAATTGCGTTACACGAATGAAAAAACATTACATGAAACACTATCGAACTGGTGCAATAAACTTAGATAGTGTACTATATATTCGAGCTAGTCGCATACACAACTTACCTAACGAGCTTGTGAATGATTGCGCAAACCATAAATAGTAAGGTTTTGATTCAATGTTCCTGTGCATGGAATATATTAGAGGGATCAGTTCGAATTGTGTGTGGTAGTTAGATGATAATTATTCGCCTTCTTAAATATAATTCATAGAAATAACATTTGAGAAGAAATTTCAATATAAGTCATCATTAATTAATAGATTAAATCTTACCTGAGTACAGGATAACACCTCGCTGTCAATATTCCCATGTGTTACCTTGTCCATATTCCTTTATTTTCCGGATTCAGTGATTTATCATGTTGATTTATGTTGACACCAATTGAAGTAGCCACCTCAACTAGTAGCCATGACTGTTCTGGATATCTCTTTTGAACGTATATATCCGTATCATGTTACGTATTACAACTCGTGACACCCAAACTATTCAGTGACATGCTCGTATGTTAATATGAAATCGTCACGACAGCAGCTATAGTTAATCCACTTTCTACACACCCACTATTTAACTAAATTGGTTTTACTGGTCGTCGGACGAGTCGATTATACAACTCGTGACACCCAAACTATTCAGTGACATGCTCGTATGTTAATATGAAATCGTCACGACAGCAGCTATAGTTAATCCACTTTCTACACACCCACTGTTTAACTAAATTGGTTTTACTGGTCGTCGGACTAGTCGATTTACACCATCTTGTGCATATCGTATACAGTAGATATCCAGATTGTTTAAATTTGAGTTGCATGTCGTAGATCACTGATGACAGTGGATACCCAGGTTGTTCAAGTTGAGTTTTACATCGACGGTGGATATCCAAATTCTAAAATGTTAGTAAACATTAACTTTTCTTGTGACAGTATTTCCACCATCTTTGCTTATCTCATGTTCATTGCATGGTGTCTGAGAAACAATGCCATACATATGTTGTTTCGATGCTTGGCATATCTCTCGTTGACAGTCAGTGTTGGTAAATTTATAACAATATGATATTCAATGCCACTAGTCTAGATAATATTTATAGGAGGAGGCAACTCCAATCAAAATCCTTGATTCTTTTGTACTCTGTTTGTGGTATATAGGTAAATGCTTAGACTACAATTTAGTCGGTACGGTGGGGCATGTGAAGAGTGTTTTGGACGTGTGTTATATTCAATTGATTGGTCAAGCACTAGTCATGGCGTAAGCCATACACCGCCAGCTTGTATATAATATGAGACCCCTTAGTCGATTATAAGTGTTTTGTTTAGTTGGGAATTACTGTAGTGTCAGCCACAAGAGACGATATTGGAAAAGGAATGAAAGTGGCAAAACAATATCTCCAAAAAGACAACAATATTATTTGGATTATGTATATAATTCTGACTAGCTTCTTGATCAATTAACAGATGAAACGTGTCCGTCCTTTGACTAATAACATTCTCCCACATTGTTTGTACCATATATTGACAAACCAAAACGTCTGTATAGTCGTGTAACATTTACTATCTTAGGCAATATGTTAGGTGCTTCTTGTCTGGCACGATAAATAACAATATGTGGAAATACTTCGCTAGCTGGTCTGCGTTGGGGTCTCCATCTGGGAATTCCAACTTCGCCCTTGGAATAGAGCCAAATTTCCAAGATCGATTCCATTGGGCTTTAAATGTCCATTGGCACCACAAACCTTTCAATTTTTTGAGGTATCCGACTAGGCACCCCCTGATGTATGTTTGAAAATTTGCTACTGTTTGCCATTCCATTTGAGTCCAAACAATTTAAAGGGGTACTGTACACTCAATCCGGCCATTTGTGGGACCATCTCCTTTTATATTCAGCAGAATATATGCAACAATGAATTAATTTGAGCCATAGTTTAGTGCAAAATACACTCATGTGCTCTATGATTGATGAATACAACATGGTAATTATAATGAAAATGAATAAATGGCTGGAGTCATAAATTCATTTTCATTATAATTACCATGTTGCAACGTTCACATATCACTCGAGTGTATTTTGCACTAATTCATTTGTTGCATATATTCTGTATAAAAGGAGACGGTCCCATAATTTGTCGGATTTAGTGTACAGTACCCATTTAAGCGAAAATACTGCAAAAGAGCTAGCCTTAATAAATTAATCTGGTTCAAGTCATAAATGTTTTATGTTACATTGCATCGTGATATTCATTATCGGCATAATTTATCTTCCATACATTGCCGCTTGATTTGTAATTACCTCATGTCATCATGATACATATTCATACATTTATTAGCTTAAGTTCATCCAACAATTTCATCAAAATATTAACTTCAAAGGCGCAGAAATATTGTCTACGTCATGGAGCATAATCGCTTATTGACATTTCCGGTTTTACGTAGTTTGCTCTTTAATTTTGAATTGTTCCTTTACAAACTATAAAATATTCCATATAAATATGATTACATTATCTACATGTGACCATACATATGAAATATATATGAATAAGTGCTTAATCCATGCAGACGATGGTACTATTCTGCTCTGCATTGAAGAAGTACCTTCATTAGTTTGCATCTCTGCTAGCGTTGTATGATGAAGCGTTCTCGTGTCCACAGTAATGAACTTGGATAGCAGACACTGTGTAGTTTATTTAAATTAAAATATAGACTAATATGGAATCCTATACGTTCCGGATACACGGACGTTACATACAGAATGATTCTATGAAATTTGCAAATCTAACCTACCACAGAACGTGGCAAAGACTAATATGGAATCCTATGCATTCCGGATACACATACAGAATGATTACATGTATTTTGCAAATCCAACACTCCACATAACGTGGCAAAAACTACCACCCGTGTCAAGAAGTAAACACAACATGGACGTGTAATAGACATCGGTTATAGAAGATTATTACCACAGTAATCTTACAGATTGTATCACAACTGAGTACTCAGCAATAACGTTGATTCACAAAATAAAGATGATTGGGTCCATTAGTGGGAGGTTTCGATGGTCAGATGTCGACTTCAATTTCTGTCGACTGAGCAATATTCCAGCGATCTCTGTTAAAGAGTGTCTCTGATAAAGAGAAGCTATGATTCCGTTGCCCAAACATGGAATATAATACACAGCATTTCTAATTATGATATTGTATACGCGTAAACCTGGTGTATATGCCTTTGTCAATTGTCGCGACGCTCGTGCCATAGAACAGATGATAATTGAATTCAGTTTTCCTTTTTCATTGTCCCGGTAAGCTGGTAATTATCTAAAATAATTCGGTCATCTGGTGTTAAATCGGACTGTAGATCTTTTAAAACTAACCAAACATTTTGATATCGGTAACTCCGTCTTTATCAATTTAATGCATCAACTCCACCCCAATTCAGAAAATCTTTATCTTCAAGCCGTACGATTAGTATCATGTTGATGCCTATAATAAATGCTGTTGTTTTCTAGCTCCTCATACCCAACGGCGCCTATCTGCCCACTTTGAAACACCTAACTAGCCATATAGCGATTCTGTATCTATCGGCGACTCTTATGAGTATGAAAACTATAATTTAAAACGAATACATCATATCACGGAGATGACTATATAAGTTTAGTTAATTGTGCGACACTTTATAGAGATGTTGCTCTTATCTATTTAAGACATAAATACACTGCGCATCGGCCACAAAGAAACTGATTGTAGGACGACGCGAAGCGGGCTAGTACAATCAGTTTATGTGGTCAAATTCTACTATACACGTCGATGCGCGGTGTATTTATTTCTTTTGTAATTCGACTGTATGTTTTGGTCGAAATTGTAGTGACATATGTTCAAACTGTTATATAATAGCCCAGTTTCTAGCTCTGCGTGGTAAGATTTTCCACCAAACAATTCTTCTCTTAGACCTGATAGTGAAACATAGCGTCACTATTGAACGACGACCCCTTTCCATTATTTTTGTGGCAAACAGATTCATTTAAGACTTATTTTTGTTCTAACTTAAATAAAAATCAGTATAATACAGTAGTTAGTCATTATATGTCTCTTTCTTCAGTCTTTAGCATGACATTAGCCAATGGCCGTATGGCTTGACTTCTGAAATTTCGAGGCGTTGGCAGCATTTCACTGATTGTACCACATTGTTTGTGGTACAATTCAAAATATCTATAATTGTACTACAAAAGGACGGTCCGCGTCTGCATGGGAATACATGATACTGACCAATCAGGACGAGCCGTGTGTGTAGGTTTAGGCAAGGTCGTATTACAATATGGTTTATCCGACTTCGATTCCTGATTTAGAACGCACCATGTGTTTAGTATGTTAAACGGACATGGCTCATTCGAGCTTCCAAATATTTGTCTGTCTAATTTAGTAGGAGGTATAATATAGATTGACAGATACACGAACTATTTATATTCCGGCATCATATATATGCTCTGATAAATAATTGCCATGGTCACAGACATCTTCCAGCTGTTTTCAATTTTTCGCACAGAAGTGAAACAAACGCTCTTTATTTCTACAATATCGGGAATAGCGTAACACAGAATTATCTTTAATGTGCCATGCCGTGACATGGCTGTTGTTTGTTTAGCACCCAAACACCGTCTTCAAAGTTATATTTTGTATGAGTTCAATGCGTCTGTCTGGGACTATACTGCCGTAAAATGGAAGTATATCTCGACGTATTTCGATACCGGGAAAAATCTACAGCGAATATTATTAGGTGTATTTCGGAGCGCATACCGCCATGTGACTTTAAAGTACACCATGTAGGGCAGTATATCATATAGACGCATACATATACATTTCCAGCACACTCTCGTACAAATAGGTTCATGTCTGACTTAAATATCCACATATGTTCATATTGGACTTATTTGGTTCTGAAATAGTGAGGGTGTAACCTTTATACAATTGAATGGTTCGGGCCCCAGTGAAAACACATTATAAAGAGCTTCGGGTCCATCATTCACTTCGACGGTGCACTTTGCCAACTTTAAATCATACCCTAAATGCCATGTACAATCTAAATTCCATTATGTATTCGTCTGGTGGCAATCGATGACAAAGAAGTTTGTATCATGTTCCTTCCTTGGTCCCCAACCATGACATCGACTGACGTATGGTTAAACTAAACCATTAGACTCCCTATAGCATGGCGTTGAGAACATTTTATACAAGGTTGATGGAGATGTACGACAGAAGTCCATAGTATACCATGGAGACGAATAAAGACTCATCCGCGTAGCATTTCAATCAGCCCTCAAGGCAAGTTCGGATGACTCACATTGAATGTCCATAGACTTGAAGGAAAGCGAAAGAAAGAAAAATAATGTATTCCACTGGACCCGCGCCTCAAACGTTTGAATACATTATACATTATAAATATATCATACAAGTTTAGTGGAATTCTACAATATAGTTGTTGTCATTATGTGTGACCCCCCCCCCCGCCCTGACACCAATGGCGTCGATCCGTCACTCATGTATCTATAAACCACACCATTAAAGTACTTATATCAAGGATATAACTATAAATGTGGCGGGAATTTGCTAAATAGTGGTGCCCAATTTGGTGCTAACAAATCGGAATGTCGAGTTGTATCATATTTGCTTGTTTTATTTAGGGCTATTTAACTTTAAACAGTAATTTCCCTTTGCGATTCCAGTATGAATTATTATTGGAAGCATGTGTTAATTTCAAGCATCAACTCTTGCCGTTCCTCGGTTAGATAATCAAGACGTAACAAATGATACTTTCCATTATGAGATTGGTATTATATACCATATGTTTAAGCAAATATACCGCGATAATTTGTATAATTATCTACTACGTTAATGTGACTTAATTCACTTCGGCGATGCGGGCGTGCATGGTGCACAGGCTGTCGAAACTCTCTCACAAGAGACGTATTTTTATAATTTGGTAGGTTTCTACACCATTCAGAGACATGTAGGCAATAGTCCTCCAGAATGCATTATAATATTCACTGTCTCTTGGTTTTATGAAATGTGGGATCCCACATTCAGCGCAGCTATGCTAGTAAGATGTCTGGTCACTCGGTGTGGATCACCTTTTTAAATCAGACTTGCCAACTTTTTACAAGAAATGTTTGTGTAATATTTATTTATTTAATGGCTATTCCTAAAGTTATTTATCAGCATTGGTATTCTTAAACTACTCACTAGAGTAGCATTTCAATAAGCCCTCAAGGCAAGTACGCAAGGATGGCTAACATTGAATGTCCACAAACTTGAAGGGCAGTGGAAGAATGAAGTGATATATTCCACGGATCGCGTGTTTCATACCAATGAATATATGCTAGGATAGTTCCCCGTCGTATATACAGAATTATGTCTGCTACAGGTAGCCAATGTAATTCTTGCAGATTGCATCTGTCTTCAGATCTTCTACGACAGAGAACTATCCTTGCAACAGTTTTCTGCAGACGCTGAGATACCTGATTATATAGTACACCAATTAAAATAGAATTGTTGTAGTCAGGTCTACTGATACTTAGAGATGACTAACGTTTTTAAAAAATTGAGTCGTTTTGAATGTATTTTCTCATTTTCCAATGTCGCCGAAGTTCAGTGTATATTGCCTTGCATATGTGGCTTGTAGGAGTGTGAACTTGAGTGTCATCAAAAGTCATAACATATATGCTAACTTTCTTTACGTATGCCAGATTAGACACTCACATTTCTTCAGTTTTGTCACTAATTAGTTTCAGTTTATTGGCCACCATCCACGATTTCACAAAATAATTGCACTGTTCCATTATAGTTGTAAAGCAATAGGGGTTGTCACCAGAAATGTACAGCTAATTATCATCAGCAGACATGTGCACAGAGATACTGTGTCCCCTGATTATCGCACTGAGCAGTTTGGTGTGGATTATATACAAGACCGTCACAAGACTATCCACATGTGTACACAATTTGGTACTTTGTTGTGAAAAACGGGGTGGAACCTTGTACTGATAAGTTAATATTCTGCATTTCAGCTAACATACATAATACGAACGCGTTGTCTAAGCCGAAAATATATAGAGGTTATTAATATACATGTACTGACATATAGTTATATGCCCGCATTTCAGCTGTAAATCATACACCGGATTCCAATACCACATGTACCTCACCCATCTGTTTAGCATGTTTTGTTGCTGACTGCATAACAGGGACACAAGTTCGAACATTATATATATATAATTTAAAGGAAAACACTAATTGTGAAACTTAAGAGAGCAATTTGATGAATTATTTCTACTTTCAAATATCGTGCAATTAAATCTTCTCACCAAACGCTCTTGGTTCTAAAAGACTGAACACTTAAGAGAGGACTCCAAACCTTAGACGTGAACTGCGATCCTCTCTTATGTTATCATCAAACAATTCACTATGCTTTGTCAATTTCTTGTGTACTTTACAATGATGCCACAGTAATGACGCCGATTAACATGCCGCCATGCATAATCCACATAGCAATGTCAACTATGGTTCTTTATATCTATAGTCGCGTAAGTGTGATCGATGGAAACCGAGGGCAACACGAGACGTGTTTGGGAAAATATGCAAGTACAGTATGCCGTTATCGCCGGTGCTTGAGAGCAACGCGGATATGTGTCGCCCTACCCAGAACGGACTGCAACCCGAGGCTCTTGGGGTGACATTCCTGTCCATATCAGTGACATATCATACATAGTTCCATGAGCTCTGATATTTCAGACATCTATCCATGACTTGTCTTTAATTTCACATGTGACTTTCAAACTTGCCTTGTTGTACAAAACCCATTTCACTTTAAGCTATTCGGGTGATTTATTGAGGAATCGCCATCAGGAGTGCATAGATATTCACCATGCGAACTCGATCAACACTTACTTGTCTCCATATATACCACTGTTTTTTTTCTAATGCTTGCTGCTAATTGATCATAATAAAGAATCCCTAAAGTTGCCCACTTTTGCAGAGGGGTACATCCATTGATGTGTGGTGCAGGAGTTATGGGGATACTAGGGCAGCTGTGTCAAGTGAGACATCGACCTGTGGTAACGGCTTAGCTCATGGTCCTCTTTGGTCCCACATCTCTTCAAGACGGGTGGTTGAGTTGACCCGGCTCAATCAATCGGCTAGTCACGTCCCTCGCAGTGTTTCAGATTACATTTCTGCCGTCTGCTGTATTTTGTTTCCGGTGTCTAGTAGTGTGTTGTTGTTCGTGTGTGTTGTGCCATTAATTTCGTCTTCGTGACTTAAATGTTTCAATACTATACTGTTAACGCCTGTCTCATTATGGCGAGGTACCGATAGGCTGATATGTGAAGTATCTAAACCGGTCACAATTCAGCTATGTACCAATCTTTGACCCGACCTTAATTCGGTGGGTAGTCCGAGGCGGCTGCGAGGATAGTTGTCGATCATCCGCTTTTCATATGGCAACTAAAAAAAAACGTAAAATTGACCTTCCACCAAGTTCCACTGATGCTGAGGTATTTCCTTAGTACTTGGTTTTGATCAAATGTCAAGAAACCTTCTGCATTTGTTATTGATAAAACGCTACAAAGCATAGCCGGACAATCAAAATCTGTCAAACCGATCAGGACTGGCCACTAAGTGGATCTCTTCTGATCAAATGTTCAAGAAAAATTCAAGCAAACGCTCTTATTCAATTAACATCCATTGCACAAACACCAATATTGCTCACACATCTCAAGTCATTGAACAGTAGTAGAGCTGTGTTGAGAATTCGCGATATAGCTGATTCCTTTGAATCAGAGATATTGGCTGAGAACACCACAGGGAGTTCCAGAAGTCCGTAGATTTACTAAGACAGTTGATGGTCAAAACGTTCCGTTGAATAATTATCTTTTGACCTTCAGTCGTTGCGACCATCCACCGACATTGAAGGTTCGGTATATGAAGACGGATATAAGCACATATGTTCCAAACCCATTGCAATGTTTTAAATGTCAAGGCTATGACCATGAACATTGTAAAAGTGAAGAAACCAGGTGCGCACACTGTTCCATTCCTGGTCATAAGGATTGTACGAATATTAAGCAATGTTCAAACTCTCAAGGTTAACATGCTTCAATGGATCATCCATGTCCCAATTTGGAGTATGAATTCAAGATTCAATGATATATTGCTGAGACGAATATGTCATATATAGATGCTAAGAAAATAGTTTGTCCTCGGCCACAGATTACGTACTCAACAATAGGGTCTACAAAACGTGTGATGACGACAGCACTCAAACACAGAGTCAAACTAAACTCGTCAGTGTATCACTAGCAACGCACGTGCAGGAATAGTGATACTATTCCTGTTCCAGAACCAGTAGCGCAAGTAATGGATTACGTCTCCTCTGTCGAGACAGATCATCCGAAACAATCTATGCAAGTTGATCATATTGTTCAAAAACAAAAATCTCAAAAATCTGTCAAATCTTTGACTCTCGGAAACAGCGTTTGATCTTTGAGTTTTTAATGTTCGATGCTATGCTTCGAGAGAACATGTTAACATGGAGGGAAGTGGATACCATGTATGCTATGTGGAGGGAGGCTGGCTGTTGGGCGAGGGATCAACTACTGAGTCAACTAACCAATTATCAACTTGTTGAATTGACCCCATATTCAACAGATTATAAATATATTATCAACCATTCATGAGGTTTATTTGCCAGCTACTTCAAATGTTATAAGCCGGAGCCTTGTTAAATTAAATTAAATTTTGCTGTCTAATTTTATACAGGTTTTATATCTTGGCTGTTCTCAAAGCAGTATTGTTGTCTATTTTGATATTATGTGTTATCTGTGTTTACACAATGGTCAGTTTCTTAATGGTTCCGACCGCAATCGAGCACTCTCGCTCTGGTTTCTGTGTTTTTATTTGTATGTATTTTGTTTAATTTTGGTATAATTCATGGCTTTGTCTAAACACAGTTGCTGCGTTTAGATACCCACATTAGTTCAGTTTTGTTTCTAGTTTATTGAGCAATATCCACAATTTCACAGAATTTTTAAGGCATATCGAAGTGTCAGCCACTGGTTATCGAAGTCACGATTCATATTACATTTTGCGCTGTATCTCTCGCATTCATATCTAAATTTGACATCACAAAGGAACAAGCGAGACAACTGCATGGGCGTGAATTTTGTTCTATACATATATTGTTTCAAAACCAGCAGGAAAATATAACTTTTTTGTGTTCATGAACTAGACCGAAAATGATATTATTTTTTGTAGATCAACGGGGAATTGGTTGTTTCTTGTCCATGTTAAAATTTCGTTTATAAAAGTTTGGACATGGGGACAATCCCAGCAAATATTAGTATTTGTTTCTTGTATGTTTTGACAGCGATTACAAAAACCATCGACTCGAATGTTAGCCACCTTCAGAAATGTATTGGTACTAATAATTCGTGTATTGATTCTGAATTGGAGCCACTGTAATTTCGTACCGATTTTAAAGGGAATGCTCAAATAATCTTCTCAATTTTCTATCTATTCGCCTATTTCGGATTCCCATTTTTGGCATGCATTCGGCATAGTGTTCCCACTTGCAAGAATTGTGTAAAATAATGTCCGCCTTTTAAGTCACGGAGTATCGGAGGAAGATTATTGTGTGGGCATGTGCAGGGTACACGAATTAAGGGTTGATTAAGAGAACTTGCCAATGACAGTATATGACGTATTGTGTTGCTGATTGTTATGAAATCGACACGATGTTGAAAGTTGAATATAATGTATATGGGGTATGGCATTTACTATCTGGTTGGAATTGATCATTTATAAAATATATCCCCGCATCTCTCCAAGATTTAAAGTTGATCGACGAACCTCCGATTTTTATATTCGGATTATTCCAGATATTTGAGGCCATAATATTATTATTTGAATTATTTGATCGCATAAGTTTACACCATGGGCCGAAATCATCTCTCTAGAATGGATTTGCGAACTTGTTTGTTTGCTTTACAATATAATTTGCATGGTAAGTGAGAGATAGTGGGTCGTTTAAGAAAGGGGTGGTATTGCACAATGAAGCCCATTTCGATTGTTTGCAAATCAAGCGTCGTATCCAGTTAATTTTCATGGCGCTCTCAAAGTTTTCAACATTAATCATCTTCAAACCTCCGCGCATATGGTCGGCACATAGTTGTTTGCTTTTTATTCTATCACGTTTGGAATTCGAAATGAAATTGTATAAACAGGTATTTAGGGCTTTCAAAAAAGCTGTATCTGGACGTGGAAGAGTTATAAATAAGTGGGTCGATTTTGGTAAGATGAGGGATTTGACAACTGTTATTCTACCTAAAGGGGTCAGGAGTCTGTGTTTCCAAATGTTTGTGATCTTTTCTATATCTTCGAGTCTATCATTGTATTTTACATTCATGATTATTAAATTAGTGTCGAAATGTATCCCTAATTTTTTTTAAATGCTTACAGTAGACAGGTTTAGTTCCGTAATAGCTTGTCGTATTTTATTTTGTGACCCTATCCCTATCCATGACTGCTTGATATTTTTCAGGATTTATGCGCAGACCCGATATCCGAGCAAATTCGTCCAGTGTTAAGTACGATTCACGTAGACTATTTTCAGAACCAACAAGTACGAGCGTCGTGTCGTCCGTTTTCTCTATAGTTGGGAATTTGGTGGGATGCAGATTGGAATTAGAAGATGAAATCCTCCACCACAACAAAAACCATATAGTCACCCCATGTATGAGTCTCACATGTGGCCACTCACCTGTTCTGAGACTATTGATATCCGTTCGGTGACGAATGAAATTGTGAAATCCATGTCAATTGCTGAGCATTCACCGTTATATTTAGACTGGATATCAAGTTTAAAACAAACGGGTTGTTTTAAAGTTGGAACTCGGGTTTCACAAACTTGTATTTGGTGTCTCACCTGCAACCTTGGTAAAACGTTTAGCAGTTGGAAATGTCATCCATGCCTGGTAAGTTAGTTGGAGGAACATGACAAAAATGGTGGGGGTGACCGGTGATATGTTCAACTTGTTTTGTAGTCAAGTTGGTTTGCTATTACTAATTATATATTTATCAGTGATATGGGAGATGGGTACCCATAAGTGATTTAGCACCTGTCCTCCAATTCCACAATATATGTGTTATATGTCATGGGTTATATAGATTAGACAAATAAATATGTTTAAACTAAAAATGGTTGAAATTGTTTTAATTCTTCTATTTTTGGACCAAAATTGGAATGATATCCTAATTTCGGTCAACTGTTTGGATTGAATTGTCATCAGCTGAAAACCTTTCGAACCTTTATTATAGGGGTGTCAGTTGGGGAGTTTTCAACATCTGGACAGAATGGTCATCAGCTGGAAACCATTCGAACCTTTATTATTGGGGTATTTGTTGAGGTTTCCAACATCTGGACAGAATGGTCATCATTTGGAAACCATTCGAACCTTTATTATAGGGGTGTCAATTTGGGAGTTTCCATCAGCTGGACGGAATGAAGTACTAGTTGGAAAATTTTAATCCATTGGAGAGTGGCGATGATAGGTACATGGGCCTACAATATATCTAACTTAGCGGACTTGGGATAAGTTGGGAATTTCCAGTAAGTTAATTCAATTATTATCCACCCAATTTAATGGTCTCATTTAAGAAATTGTCCAGTCATTTTTATCGGACATTTCCTTATTTTGCACCACAATTGTTTTGTTTTGTCTTAATATAATGTTGAGTGATTTTGCTGTTATACTCTTTCTTATGCATATTATTATTCTTTTTTTTTGGTTCTGTATTTTGTTTTAGTATTTTTTTTTTTTTTTTAAATTAGTATTTTATCAAATAATTTATTCCCAAATGATGAATTAGTGGTTTTCCTTGATACGAATTGTGTATCGGAGAGGGGCGCTGATAGAACATTTTGGTATCGGCGATTGTCGTACTTAATTATGCATGTATACGCTTCTCCGTTATACGCGAGCACTCTCATGACGTGGCATAATAGTGGTACTTCTCAAATCAGAAAATTGGGAGCTAGGGTGACGGGGGCTGGCAGAATGGACACTAACATTGTCGCCAACTTCACCAAACGTAAGATTTATGGAGGCAATAACTCAGTATGGGTATTCGTTGTTTCAAATGTGCTTAATTCAATGAGCTTGAACAGTTTCTCATTTATTATCGAAATGGCAATGTATCGATCGGAATGGCACATTGAGAGGTGCAGATTTTCGAATATGTTTGGGTTAGAACCCGGGCGAACATAGTCTAGCGATTATCTTAAACACTGCATTGATGTAATAAAGTTGTGTTGAAAATTTCTTTTGTCATGGTGGGGGTCTTGACAGCAGTGGCAATGGTTATTCTTTGACATTGATACATCAATCATATATACATATGTATACATATATACACCTATGCAGTAAATTATTGTGTGTAGGCTATGATTATGTAAATTTAGTACTCAAATAAAGCATATCAAAAATACATTCTAACTCGCATGGACAACGCCGGATAGCCCAATTAGTTACTATATATGAACATACTCAAGTATTTTTATAAACCTATATTTCAATCAATGCAATACTTACCACCAGGGACATGTGTCAGGGTGGATTTCCAAGAGTACAACAGTTTGACATTTAATGCCTGACACAACATTAATTGGAAATTTCCGACGAAACTATTTTGAATTTTGTGCTGATAATTTGATATAACAAAGAGTATTATTGTGTATTTAGACTGAAGGACCGAATTTTTGACTGAAATGCAGCAATCAGTTGAGACTTCTCAACCATTGGTTGTGTTACGATGGGAATGTCCAATAGTTGGAAAGTTTGATAATACAGATTCAGATTAAATAGTGTATGTATGTTACAAGGGTGACTTACACTGCGATTTATCGAAGGTCAGAAAGTCGCCGCATTTCTTCGTTGAGCCAAGTGCGGGCGCACCATCTCATCTCTATGTAACATTTATGGTACTCGTATATATATATCAGCAGCATCCCATCGATGGCGCTGGCCGTGTCGATCTCACATTCCAACATATCAAGTGACATTATTTTGACCGGCATAAGAATACCAACACGCACTGTATTCTTAATATAATTGTAAATAGCTCAGCGATATCAGCAATCACGCGGGTGTATCGATGGCTCAGTCGGATAGGGGTACAACTCCAAGCCGACTCGCCCTCCAGCGCTGGCGATGAGGGTTCAAATCCAGATATTTCCATCATGGACATTCTAACTTGAAATCGTTATCTGGTGGAGTTGCCAATCACTCGCCGATGGCCAGTGGTTTGCCGCACATGGCCGACGAGAGTTTAGATTAGCCGTAAATGTGCGGATTTCATCCACCACTAAAACTGGCAATGTCGTATTATGGTCTTGGCTGCTGAAAGTGACCTTAAACCCAAACCAATCAATCAGCAATCATGCAAAAAATCGCAGTTCTACATGATCATTGTTAAAGCTTATTGGTTGACAACTGTCACAAAATCCGTTTTGACTATTTTACAGCTGGCATTTCTGCAGTTTTCAGTGCAATATTGCAAGCGTATGAATGTACCATAACGGCAGTGTGATATCAAACAATGTGAGAATAATATAAATAAATAGTTGTAAAATCAACCTAACGTGCGAATGATGAACAATCAAAGAAATAACCTGTGTCGTTACTGCGAAACCAGAAATCGGTATTCTCGTATCACGAGTCTCCGTCCCAAGAACATCCTCAAGCGTACACTACTGGTACTTTGTTCTGGGAAATAGGGTGTAACGGACTGTAACCTTGTACTGGTGAGTTAATATTCTGCATTACTGAAGTATAGTTATATGCCCGCATTTCAGCTGTACATCATACACCGGATGCCAATGTCACATGTCACCCCTCGGTTTAGCAGGTTGTTGCTGACTGCATACCAGAGAAGGGACACAAGTTAGTTCATTATATATGTACGTTAAAGGACAAAATAATTGTAAAATTTAAAAGAGCAATGTGATGAATTATTTCTACTTTCAAATATCGTGCAATGGAATCTTCCCACCAAACGCTCTTGGTTCTAGAAGACTGAAAAACTTAGAGGAGAGGACTTAAAATACTCAGACTTGTGCTATCCTCTCTTATGTTATCATCTCACACCTCAGTATGCTTTATCAAGTCCTTATGTATAACCAATTGTAAGATGGGTATTGGAGGAATAATTATTGCCACATTCATGCCGCCGATGGATACATCGTTAATATGCCATCATGCATAAGTCGCATACCAATGTCGAATATGGTTCTTTATATCTATAGTCGCGTAGGTGTGATCGATGGAAACGAGAGCAAGACGAGACGTGTTTGGGCAAATATGTAAGTACAGTATACAGTTGTCGCTAGTGCTTGAGTGCAACGCGGATGTGTATCGCCCGATCGAGAACGGAATACCACCCGAGGCTATTGGGTGACATTCCTGTCCATATCAGTGTCATATCATACATAGTTCCACGAGCTCTGATATTTCAGACATCTATGCATAGTTTGTCTTTAGTTTCACATGTGACTTTCAAAATTGCCTTGTTATAATTATGTTGAACAGCTATTGCAATCCGACAAGTTAACATAATCGTAGACGCATTTCAGCATCTGATACAAAACCCATTTCACTTTAAGCTATTCGGGTGATTTATTGAGGAATCGCCATTAGGAGTGCATGGATATTCACCATGTGATCTCTATCAACACTTATTTGGCTCTACATATACCACTATTTTTGAATTGCTTGCTGCCAATTGATCATAATAAAGAAATCATCCCCGTATGGACCCGGGTAGAATAGGTTCACTTATTAAGAATCCCGTAAAGATTTACCCTAAAGTGGTCCACTTTTGCCGAGGGGTGCATCCCTTGATGTGTGGTGCAGGAGTTCTGTGAATACTAGGGCAGCCATGTCAAGTGAGACATCGACCTGTGGTAATGGCTTAGCTCATGGTCCTCTTTGGTTCTACATCTCTTCAATACGGGTGGTTGAGTTGATCCGGCTCAATCAATCGGCTAGTCACGACACTCACATTGTTTCAGATTAAATTTCTGCCACCTGTTATTTTTTTTTTCTGGTATCTAGTTGTGTGTTCTGTGTATCATGTATGTTGTGCCGTTAATTTCGTCTTCATGACTTATAAATGTTTCAACAGTGTACTGCTAACGCCTGTCTCATTGTGGTGATGTACCAAGAGGCTGGTATAAGCAATGACTAACGGGTCACCGCTCCGGCTATGTACCAGTCTTTGGCCCGACCATAATTCGATGAGTAGTCCGAGGTGTCTGCTGGAATAGTTGTCGATCATCTGCTTTTATTTTCATTTGGCAACTAAAAAAACGAAAGATTGACCATCCGCCAAATTTTACTGATACCTAACATCGTAGTTCTCTGGACGATATTCCTCGCTTCCGTGCAATAGACAGTATATAAACTAAGTATCCGGGAAAACGGAATACAACTGCAGACCCACAAGGTAAAATGAGTAATAATATGATATACAGTTCAATTACAACAAAAAGAAAGGACATTTCGTCACTTGACTTGGTCAGACGGCCTCCCAAATCTCGATCGACCGAGGACCTACTACTCATTTGCGATCGACGGCTATGGAAGTGGCCAGATGTTCACAAATCCGGGATGACGCCGGCGACACAAACAATATGCTATGTCATCCGAAACGTACAAACTATGGCTGTCAATACATCTATGCATTCATAAGGTTTTCTTTAAATCAGCTATGCAATCTACTACAGAGTGCGCAAATCACCTCAAAGTAGAGATGAACAACGTGAAACCCATGCACACAAAACTATTAAGAAGAATACCAAAACATCAGCAAACAAAAATGACAAACAATACATGATTGATTACGCCGAGCACCAATGTAGGCAAACGAGCCGACACTTCATAAAAATTTTAATTTATGAGAAAGTGAATAACCTCATGGATACTCCAACCAACGACCGTACCATATAATCCAGGAAGAAGATCCCTAACCAAACTATTCCCCCCAGATCAATTGCAAATACCACCCTCTTGGAAAAGATCGATAGTTCACGTTGCTGCGAAGGCTCAAAGTTTCTCCGATGACAAGGAAACCGGGTGGGAACAAAATGATGTCCGGCAAGCCTCTGATACCCCAACAAGCTTTCAAATAACAAATGTTTAGACCCGACAGGCCAATTCCCCCAAGCCTCGACGTTCGGCTCCGCTGCCTTCAATTCCCTCAACAATAGACCTATGGAATAATCTCGACCACAACGAAACAAGTTATGCATCCCTGGCATAATTTACAGAGTTCCTAAATGGGGACCAGGGAGTTAACCAACATTATTATGAAGCTAATACCAGGCAAACACATATTAACCACACCCGCCCAGACTCAACTGTAGTGATTTAAATGATCACACATACACACATTTCATCGCCGACCACCACCCGTACTGATTATATGGACACATAGAGGACAACGACCATTACCTCATGATCAGCGACATCCGAAAGGAATTCGCCTCTCCAGTCATTAAATGATACCTGCAACTTGACAACCCACAAGTGTCTTTGTGGATCCCCTGATATAACACCCGAACCCACTGTACAAAGTTGCAGAAGTACATATATACATATCTAGGACAAAGCATTTCGCCAACTAAGTTTGTAAATTGCCACGTTGAATGATCCAATGTTGTCAGACTAACAAGAGCAATGGATATATAGCAATAACTCGCGCAAGTACCAACGGCCTTCAGCCCGTTGGTGCGAGTACACCGAGTCATTCAAAAATACGAACAGCTCATTCTAAACAAAACTATAAACTCTACCTGTGATAACCGATATGACTACTCTAAGCCCATTCCAATCTTATTCTTAACTCAGACTTGTACCATATCGTTATCATTACTGATGGTCTATCACTCCCCATGAACATTTTCAGCAGCAACAACAACCCACAATTCTATGAATCTCTTTCGAACGTGTTGCATTATTAGTATTTCCATAAAATATAGAATCAAACGACCCTGTTATTAAGATACCACCATTAGATATATGAACGCGGTATATATGGTTAACTGTTTAAAGTAAAATAGACCTCCCAAAACACATTTATCATACAATTCAATGGTATAAGAAACGGGCTCGGTGGAATAAATCATTTCTTTCGTTCGCTGTCCTTCAAATTTGTGGACATTAAATGCGAGTCATCCTTGCATACTTGCCTTGGGGGTTATTGAAATGCTAAGTTGACGAGTCGTTAGCCAGCTCCATCATAGTGGCATTAATGGTGTAGTTTAAAGGTCCCCAAATGACACAGACCACACATTTATGAAAAAAATATTCTATAATCGATTATAGGGAGTCTAATGGTTTGGTTTAAGGATAAGAAAGTCGATGTCACAGTTATGCATCAGTGAAAGAGCTCAAACATGATACACGCTTTGCTGATGTCAATTTAGATTTCCACCAAACCTATATATAGTCATGTCCATTGTACATGGAATTTAAGGTATGATTTAAAGTTGCAAAAGTTCCACCGCCGAAGTCAATGATGGGGCGAACCACCAAGATTGACAACACATTTGTATCCTGGATGTCCCCAAACGTATATGTAGATATATGTGCTATACGAACACTAATGACGTAGCATAAATGTTCCGGATGGCTTCCATTTTGGGTCAGGAATTGATATCACGGACGAGGAGCAACACAATTGATAAAACTAATTCAACGATTTTCATAGAAACTGATATGTAGACGTCTACATGATATACTGAACGGGAATTGGTGTCGGTTAATTGGATTAAGACCATAATAGATAAGACAAACGTTTCTAAAAAGTGTCGCTGATGCACAACATAATTAATTATGTGGTGGATAATTTGGCCACAAATGGGGGCAAAATTGACATCAATACACTTTTTTGCGTTTGTTTCAGTGTTCGGCTCGGAAGTTTCATCTAGAACGAACCGCGTATATGTACCTCTGTAGAACGATATGCGCATTATTCAATTATACAGTTTAATTATAATAGCATGGGGCTCTCAACACAGCAGTTTTTTTTATATTATATATTATGTGGGGTACATATCTGAACGAAGAGAATAACCATGCGTCTAGAACCACCGGAGCCTTTGATTTGTCTTCTGGTGGGCACCACGCCCGAATCGAAACATTTTCTGAATAACATTCAACTATAATATCGCAGTTCAGATAACATCGATAGGACCCAATATCAACGGGGAAGGAGGGTGTATGCCTATATATAAAGTCCAAGGGCAGGTTTACCACATATTCGGATCCCTCCAGCCGCTGCCTGACGAACAACCTCGATATCTACAACTTTACTTTGTGCGAGATCATCAGAGCCAGACGCAGAGTAGATACAACGGAAACCAAGGAACACGATTTGATATCATTGTGAAATTACAGAACATGCCACATTCAACCAATAGCGTTCAAAGGTCTAAGTACACCTTGGAATGTGCACATAGACAAGAACAAGAAGTCGTCATTGATGCTGACAATGTTCAATCTGGAGAGCATGCTCGCCGTTTTAATGCACCGTAATGCAACGAAGTAGCTGTGATCGTGACTAGTTCGGTATATGAAACCAGGGATATTGTTTTAAAATGCAGATATAATAATCTCAGACGCAACATCGAAACACAGATAGCATGATGTCCTATTGTATCCTCTGTTGTTTGTGAATGGGGAAGAGGGTTATCACTTTGGAATTCCACAGGCAGGTGAAACTATAGAAAGACCGTCTCTTGTATGGACTTTTATGCCTGTCATTTCATGCCATGACCTTTGTTCGGCATTACGACCGATCCGATCTACTTATAACAATCACATGTAATTCAAAATGGAAGGAAACACAATGTGAGCTTCTTCTTGGTCAAACTTACGTCCACAGACATTATCTCACTGACATTCCACCTAGTACTGAAAGTAATGGACCTCATGACAAAGTCCCAAATTGCCGGACCAGTGCGGTGCCAAAAGTCCACCATATAATTCGTTGCCGCATGCGCATATTTTGATTTGGCTCATCACCAAAATTCAATCCAACCAGCTTGAAACCATCATATCGGCAGAGCTTCCATATCCTGCAACAGACAGATGGCTCTTCGACATTGTCGAGACACAAAATAATGGTACACGGTCCATTCAATTCCAATAAACACAAATCACCGTGCATGAAAGACAATAAGTGCAAGAAACGGTACCGCGAATCGTTTATTCTGGAGACTAAAACAGCCGAGGATGAGTATCCTTCTTACATGCGAAGGAGACCTGGAGACGGTGGTTTAAAAGCAATCAGATATATACACAACAATGAAGGTTTTATGGGATATTTGAAATTTTAGTCCACTAACAACATCATGGCATCTAACAGTTTGCTGTCCATTTGGAAAATGGTCAGCGGGTTTATTTTACCGCCGATAATGCTGCAAATCAGGCAATAGCACTGTGTCAGGAAGATTCCTTGGCACAAACGTTGTTTTATCACCAGGTACAATCCTATTGCACGTAGCGTAACAACAGATGGAATAGAAGAAAACGAGGTTCTGTTGTAGAATGCAATGCTCTAATTAGACACGACACTGCTATAGGGAGATTATACACCGTCCATTCCAGCCAACATGAATGTTTCCTTTTAAGACTACTACATGAAGTCAAGGGTCCCACCTCCCACGTTTTTGCAGATCACCGGACTGTGGATGGCATCGTCTGTGTTACTTATCGAGAAACATGTGTTAAGCGCGAATTGCTCGAAGGCGACAACAAAACATCGGATGCTGCTATGCATGCACTTCAGCAAGATGTCCACGATGAAGTTACCCAATACCCGATGGGCCGATATATAAGCAGCAATGAAGCTTTGTGGAGGATATCTGGATTTCCAATCCACGAACGACATCCTGCCATCCAACAACTTGCTGTCCAGTTGGAAAATGGTCAGCGGGTTTATTCTACCCACCGATAACGCAGCAATATCACCGTGAGATACTATACTGACGGGTTTCTTTCAACTGTGTCAAGAAGATTCCTTTGCACAAACGTTGTTTTATAACCCAATACCACCCAACTACACGTGGTGTAACAACAGATGAACTTGAAGAAACTGAGGTGCTCTAGACAATCATGCTGATATTAGACTTGATACTGCTTTATGGAGTACACACCGTCCATCCCAACCAACATTCATGTTTTTTTTAAAGACTACTCCTACGTGAAGTCAGTTGTCCAACTTCGTTTGCAGATCTCCGGATTGAGGATGGCGACGTATGCGCTACTTACCGAGAAGCATGCGTTAAGCGCGAACTGCTCGAAGACGATACCAAATGGGATGCAACTTTAATGAAAGCTTCGGCATCGCATTCAGCAACAAGCCTCCGAATTCTCTGCAATTATCCTCAAAACATGTGAAGTTTGTGATCCTTTAATACTATACCAATAACGGGATGATTTTTCTGAAGATTTTAAACACCAGGTTCAATTAAGATACCCGGAAATGGAAAGTGCCTACAGTGATGAGGTCTTCATTGTCGCATTAATAGATATAGAAGACAGGGTTATTTTGTGTATTTTGTGTATTTTGTCACATTAGGTGTATTTTGTATTTTATAAAATTTGGGCATCTTTAACTCACAGGTCGCCAGAACAAAAACAAAAATGCCCCGCCCCTATATTCTTCCTATAATAGAAAGGTATCGAACGCGGACGGCCCTAATTTGTTATAACTTTTTCAAAGTCCACAAACAGGTTCAAAACACACAAAAATAATGTTAGCAACATAAATGCTTCATATATAGGTAGAAAGATATTTTATTACTCTTCAATTTTAAGTATGCCGTGTAAAATTGGTTCAGAAAAACTCCGGATATGAGCACAGGTCTGGAGCAAACCGACTGCTAAAATCACTCGTTCTAGATGGTGCCCGCTAAACTGGGTCAGCGAGTCGGATTTTTACACCGACTTGCGCTTCAAAAACTCTCAACGTTAAGTAAAATATATATATTATACATCATTAAAAGCGGAATTAATTACTGACACACCCAAACCAATCTGGCCACATCACGTCATCGTATCTCTCGTATTTATTGAAAAAAATCAGATTCATGAATTCGGAAGCAAATATAAATTTTCCAAAACCAGCCATTTTATGCGAGTCTGCCGTGAGTACTATTTATAATTCTATGCAACACAATATGTATTTATAACAGTGTTCACGCTGGACCGAAAAAATCTTTAGCCAAAAGTTTAGCCAAATGAAAATTTTATTAGCCAAATGAAAAAAACTTTAGCCAAATGTTTTTTGGCCAAATTAAAAAAAACTTTGGCCAAATTAAATCATCGTTTTCTGGTCGGAAATCTAACAGACACAGGTAAAATACACAATAATTTAAATAATTTTTATGAACTAGAAGTATTTTTATATATATCATTTATTAAAAATTTATTAATCATTATGTGAAAGAGTGATTGGGGGGGGGGGGGGCGTAACCCGGGATTGTCCTTCTTAATGTCATTATTTTTTTGTTTTATATCAATATCTTTTTTTAAATCATTAAATATTTATCCTTGCGAAAATATCTAAGTGACATCTGGAAACTAATAACTTAATATTGTTACGCCATTATCAAATTACAATCCGTCATAAAAGCATTCATATTATTTTGTCCGTATCGGTATTGACGACAAATAGCCACAAAATATCTGTCGTGATTCACATTTGGCTGATTAAGCTATTGTCTTACACTTGGTGCTCATAAACCTCGACCGACATAAATACAATGTCATCATAAACATGCATTGTGCGGGAGTCCCGTGAGTGACCAGACAGACAATGGGGGATTAGGGGATTAAATGTAAAATAATAACCTTTTGCTGTTTCGTGCAGAATGACGTAATTTTTCTCCAGATTAAAACAGCCTGTTACGAACAAATTGGTTATATACCAGCATCAATGCACACTTTATAAAATATTGCTTTCTTCACATTGTCATGATTCAACCACGGCCCATGCGTCTTTGAATGTCCGTCTTGTGAAAACTGAAGATGATTGCATATCACTGTGTGATCGCTTGGTTGATAGAGTTGTCGATCGGGTTTCCCTTTGTACTGTCGATCTATTGAGCGCTTTTATGAATTAGCTTTCTGACTCCATGCTTTCAGTCTCCATTTGCGGTAAAAAAAAGTTTAGCCAAATGAAATTTTTATTAGCCAAATTCGAAAAAGATTAGCCATTGGCTAATTTGGCTACCGACAGCGTGAACGCTGATTTATAACAAATGAAAAGAATAGATAAAGATTGAATTAACACGAATGCCGATTTGAAAACATACACATGGACAAGAATATAACTTCGTAAATATTTAGAGCGTATGTACATTACTTCTTCGTTATATATTTGATTTATATTGGGCCAATGACAAATTAGTGTTACGTCATATCAGCTTACTTACAAAATGGCTTGTTTTGGACAATTTAAATTTGCTTCCGGTTTTATGAAACTGATTATTTCAATAAATACGAGAGATATGATGCCGTGATTCCGCTTCTAATTATGTATAATATATATATTCTACTTACCGTTTAGTGCGTTTTTGAAGCACAAGTCGGTGTGGTCAAAATCCGGCTCTTTGACCGAGTTGAGCGGACTCCATCTCGATCGAGGGATTTCAACAGCCGGTTTCCGTCAGACCTGTGCTCATAACAGGAGTTTTTCTGGACCATGTTTTTACACGGGATACATCAAATTGATGGGTAAGAAAATATATGTCTACGTATATATGAGGCCTTTATGTAACAAAAATATTTGTTTTCTATTTTGAAACTGTTTTTTTTACTGAAAAAAATAAATAAAAATTAGGCCCCGCCAAGTTGAATACATTTCTATGGGATTAAGTATTATTGGGGGTGGAGTAAATCTTTGATCTGGGGACCTGTGCTTCAACTGTCCCACTTATTCTCAAATATGAATGTTGTATATTTGTCAAATGACGAAAAAATTAGGCAGTTCGTTTGTCAGATAGTTAGATATTACGATTATTCGATAGTCCGAAAGTCGCGAATATGTAAATATACATGTAGGTCGCGCTAGCTTTCAGAATAGCATGTAGTTTCCTCACATACGGAAGCTGGCATCCGTTTCAGCATCGCGTTAAATTATTACACGTGTATGTGTCGCTCACGCACGTGCATGTACGTGAATCTTTATATAGAGCACCAATAAGTCACATATGTTGTAACATACATGTATAAGACACGACAAAGACGAACATTTGGATATCTGTGTATCATTTACGCAATTATATATACGCGTGTGTTAATTGTCTGTTCCCAAATGTATGTATGGTGTTTAAATTTGATACCGGTGGGATTCTTTTGCGCATGGTGATGCCTCAGGGAACATTTATTTTATGTTGATGAGGCCCGACTGTTATTCATGTCCACGTCGCTGTAAATTCTTAAGTATCGAACTCTCGGAATATCGAACACTAAGATTAAAGAACTGTCGCAATAATAAATTATTTGATTAACGAATCCCATGTATTGGCGTACCCTCGAACACAAATACAGTCAGACCATTAAAGTTTCATCCTATTACAGTATCACAACTGGTCAACTGGTCCCGCCAATGTGATGCGATGCTGGTGGGCCCTGTTGAATTGCTAAGATGCTGTCATGGCAAATTTACGCTGTTAAGAACATGTACGTTATTTGTTCTAAAATTGTCGTTTGTGCGGCGTTCGGAAAATCTGCAATATGAAAAGCCATTGTGTGTATCAAACATTCCAACACATATATATTGCGAGATATGTTTATATTGGTTGTACTAGTTGTGGCAAATCGACTATAGCAAGATGGCAATTCACATCGTTTTGCAAACACCAGAGCAGCCATTATTATATTTGTTCAAAATGTCTATGTTTTGTTATGTTCCAAACATGCACTGGTCTTATTCCAAACCGCTCGTATTAGCCATACACCCAGAAAATGACAACATTTGAAAAATAACGGTACTTTGTCTTAACAGCATCAGTTCGCCCGAATCGCATTATAGCAATTCAGCAGAGACCACCAGCATCACATCACATCACATTAGCAGGACCACTAAGTCTTGATCAGGGGTGCGTATATTCCAGCTGGAACCGCACGTATCAACAGTATACATATCAGTTACCTTTCAACAAAATACTAAGAACACAATTTACCATCAGTTGCAAACGAAACTAATCTAGGATATATGTGAGATAAGTGGTTGTACAAGTAATAGTACCCCAATACGCTATACATTTGACGATATATTTTCTTCGATAACACGGATTAAAGAGACTTAATCAAATTATAGTTATTTTTACTGAACTTCTATTAATTTGTATACAATAAGTAAAGACCGTAGTTATGTAATGTCACTGGTTTGATGCCTATTAAAGCAATTTCCATGCATAGGGAGTAAGTGAGACAAAGTCCATTATTCCGATCCGACAAATTTATTTTTCGCTTACATGTGGTGTCTGGTTAAGGACATTCGGGACAATGTATACCATGAACACAATCAACATAATGTAATACACATTACAACGTACATGTAGAACATTGGTCTGCGTAATCGCTATGTGTAGTAAACGTGAAAACATAGAACATCGGCTTGAGCAATCGCCAAATATATGAATATGATCACGTGATTCAAGATCACGAATCGACAATTGGAAGTGACAGGATTATTTAGAGCGCATGAATAACAATCATACAAATCAGTGAATGTCATGATAAAATGATATTTTCAAAAAATAAAGTTTACTTCTATGCAAAAGTTGAATAATCGCTTGGCCAAATATCGAGTTGTGGGCAATTTATGTACGTTACAAAAGACTCGAATGAAATGAAATTAACACATAAAAGCCAAAATAAATTAACCAGTATATATTGAAGCATGCAAAACCATGATACACAATGTAGAAACGATAACATGAGCCACATACAGATATATGAATCTAATCACGTGAATCGCTATCAGCCAAGAACAATTGAAAGACACAGGATTATTCACGAATATAAATCAAATAAATCAGACAATGGCATAAAATGAAATGGCATATTCGATAAGATAAAACTAAATTGTACTTCTACGCAAAATTATAATCATCTCTTAGTCAAATATCGGATTGCGGGTGTACAAACGTCCCAACATATTGAATTGAAATGAAAACATGAAAGCAACCAGCAGATATTCCTCTGCTGTTCGTTAATTCAAGAAGCAAGCGAAAAGACTGGTTGCAATATAAAGTGACGCCATGTGCAGTATGGATATGTTCACCTTGATGTCATAATAAACAACCGACCTCTACAATGTTATAGGCTTCCAGGGTAAACAGGTTTAACACGGTAGCCATTGACAGCGTTATTAGTATGTCCTCTTTGTAACTTGAGACCCGCTCTCATTACTTTAACAACGCTAACGTTGATAGTTCAAAAATAAAATATGTATATATCAGGTGTTCAGAAGTATATGTAAATAATAGCTGGATAGAATTCGATTTAGCCGAAGTAAATTTGGATCGAGTTTCAAAAAGTTTCCGAATATGAGTTGCTGCTATGCTCGGTCTGGAACATTGAAGTGAAAGTGCATGGGGCGATACTTTGGACCGAAAAAATTAGAACATCAGTGCCAATTGGTCGAAAACAGACGTACAGTGACGCCCCAACCAACACAACTACGAGTTGCTCCGCCCGCGCGCCCCGTTACCGTCACTACCCGCGCCCGCTGTCCCATCCCGTCCATCCCGGTTATGGTTAGGGTCCCGTCCCAGTTAGGGTTAGGATCCGCCCCGTCCTGTCCCGTTTATGATTAGTGCTATAGTGTAAAGGTCCCATCTCGATCTATCCCTGTTATACTAGGGTCCCGTCACGGCCCTTATCGTCCCGTGCCGATTACGGTCAGTGTGTGGGTCCAGCCCCGTCCCGGTT
The DNA here is from genome assembly GCA_032622095.1 of Siphonodentalium dalli. Lineage (NCBI taxonomy): Eukaryota > Metazoa > Mollusca > Scaphopoda > Gadilida > Siphonodentaliidae > Siphonodentalium > Siphonodentalium dalli. The sequence continues at coordinate 155,063,349 of CP136062.1, forward strand.
ATGGGTAGTGTTAAGGTCCCGTCCCGCCCCGATTCGGATTAGAGATAGGTTTAATGTCCTCCCGCTGGCATTCGGATTAGTGTAGGATTAAGGGCCGGCACACACCGCCGCGGTTGGGTAGGGGAACCTAAAGGGCCCGCCCCGGTTAGAGTTATGGTTAAGGGCCCGTCCCTACACGGTTCGGCTTAGAGTTAGGTTTAAGGTCATGTACCAGTTAGGGTTAAGGTTTACATCCCGTCCTGTAAGGGTTAGAGTCCCGTACCTGTTAGAATTAGGGTTACGGTTCCGTCCCGATTAGGGTTGGGTCCCATCCTCCCCGGATTAGCTAGAGTTAGTTTTAATGTCGAGTCCCGCTTAGAGTTAGGGCTCGGTTTACGGTCCCGTCACATCTCGGATAGTGTTACGGTCCCCTCCCGGTTAGAGCTAAGGTTAAGACCATGTCGCGGTTCGAGTCAGGGTCTACTCATAATTAGGTTAGGCTTAAGGTCCAGCCCCATCCGCCACGGTTTGAGTTGGGTGTTGGTTTAAGGTACCGTAACGTTTCGGTTAGTGGTAGGGTCCGTCCCAGTTAGGGTTAGTGTTAGGCCTAATTTACATTCCCGAGCCGTCCAGTCACAGTTATGGTTAGGGTCATACTCTGGTAGGGTTAGTGTCTCTCTCCATCCCGGGTTAGTTTCCCGACTCGTCCCGTCCGGTTAGGGTTAGAGTTATGGTCCCATCCCGCCACGTCCATCTTGGGGTACCTCCCCGGTTATTGTCAGGGTTAAGCTCCCGTCCCGGTTAAGGTTAGGTTCAATGTTTCGTCCAAGTTAGAGTTAGGGATATGGCTCTAAGGTCGAGTCCCGGTTAGTGTTAGGAATCCGACTGGTCTCGTCGCAGTCAGGTTCTGGTGAATTTCCAGTTCAGAGCCGTCCAGTCCCGGTTAGGGTTATCGTTAAGGTTAGTGTTAACGTCCCGGACGTCCCATGACACTGGTCCCGGTTTAGGGTAATGGTTAGGGTTAAGGTCCCGTTCCAATCCGTCCAGTTCTTGCTACTGTTAGGATACCGCCCTTGTTGTGGTCCCGTCCCTTCCCGGTTATGGGTTAGGCTCAAGGTCCCGTCCAAGTTCGAGTTAGGAATCGGACAAAGGTCCAGTCCAGGTTAGTGTTAGGGTCCCGACTGGTCCCGTCCCAGTTATGGTTATTATGAAATTCCAGCCCAGAGCCGTACAGTCCCGGTTATGGTTAGTGTTAACGTCAGGTCCTCTGGCCCCGTCCAGTTTTATGGTTACGTTTAGTGTTAAGGTCCCGTTCCAACCAGTTACGTTCAGTTAAAGGTTATATTAGGGTGCCGTCCTGGTTAGGGTCCCGATTCGTCCCGTCCGCTGTCGGGTTTACCCGCCAGGTAACGATTGTTGTCAGTTAGTACTGTAGTAACATCCCGTACCAGATAGGGTTAAACTCCCGCCAAGGTTATGTTTAAGGCTCCGTACCGGTTAGTGATAGGGCCCTGACCAGGTTAGTTGTGTTGTGTTTAAGTTCCCGCCCGAACCGTCCAGTCCCTTTAGGGTTTGGGTTATGGTTTTGCCAAGGGTTGAGGTCCCGTCACGGTCAGGGTTGGGGCATAGGCCCCGTCCTGTTAGTGTTTGGGTCCCGCCCAATTAATTTCCGTGTCAGACCCCCGACATGATTATGTTACAGTACCGTTCCGAACCACCACATCCAAATTAGAATCCCGCCCGTCCGGTACGGGTTAGGGTTTAGCACCAGTCCCGGTTGTATTTATGTTAACCTCCCGTTCTGGTCCGTATTAAGGTTTAGGTCCCGTCCCCTTTGTGGTTAGGCTTAAGGCCTCTTTTCAGTTATTGTTATTGCCCCCGACTGGTGCCGTCCCGGTTATGGTTATGATTAGTTTTAACGTCCCTCCCCTGACTTCCGCCCCGGGGTAGGGTTAGGGTTCCGGTTAGAGATAGGGTACCGTCCTATGGTCCCGTCTCTTCCTTGTTATGGTCCCGGCTCGTCCCGTCCGATGTACGGACCATCCGGATCCACCATCAGGTTACGAGTATTGTTAGTGTTAGGTTCCAACCGTCCCGGTTAGAGTTAGGGTTAAGCTCCCGTCCCGAATAGGTTAGGGTCAGGGGTCACGTCCCGGTTAGTATTGGGTTCCCCTAACGGTTAGCGTTATGGTCCCGTCTCGGTTAGGGCTAGGGTTAAATTCCCGTTCAGAGCCGTCCAGTGCCGTTTAGGTTTAGGGTTATTGGTGTAGCCAGTGTTAATGTCCCGTCAGGGTTGGGTCAATGTCCCGTCCTGCCTGGCTTAGGGCCCCGCCCCGTTCAGTTCCTGGATAGGGCCCCGATCCGGTTAGGGTTAAAGTTACAGTCACTCCGACCCCAACATAAAGGTTATGGTCCCGTCCGGTCGGACTAGGCCTGTTCAGTCTTAGAGTTAAGCTGCCGTTAGGGTTATGTTTATGCTTTATTTCCCGTCCCGGTTAGAGTTAGGGTTTCGTCCCGCCCCGGTTAGGATCCCGACTTGTTCCGTCTGCGGTTAGAACTATGAGTCACGGTCCAGCTAGAATTACGGTCTCGTCCAGTCTGGGTTAAGGTTGGGGTCCCGCACCGTTTCGCTCCGGGGTAGGGCCCAGGTTCGGTTATGGTTAAGTTACAATCCGTTCCGAACACCCACATACAACTTATGGTCCCGTCCGGTCAGGGTTAGGATACCGCGTCGTCCTGTTCAGTGTTAGGGTTAAGATGCCGTCCCGGTTAGGGTTAGGCCTAAGGTCGCGTCCCAGTTAATGTTAGAGTCGCGTCCCGCCCCGGTTAGGGTTAGGGTACCGATTTGTCCCGCCCGCGGTTAGATTAATAGCCACGGCCCGGGTCCAGCTAGAATTACTGTCCCGTCCCTTTAGGGTCCCAACACGCCTGTCCTGGTTAAAGTTCCGAGTCATCCGGTCCCGAAATTTTCCTGACAGACCAGAGCGGTAACTCATTTTCAGGCCACTTTTTGAAAGCTGATCCTAATTGTGTTCGGCCCCGTTGGCCGCTTACGAATGAGAGGTAATTTCCCACCGTTCTCGGATTTTGCCGAATGATCAATAAGGAATTAGTAACGGAATTCACGTCGTTTGATGAATGGAAGCGCGTGTAGATATATTTACGACCGAAATAGTTAACCGTCAATGCTCATATAATCCAAACAATTGGTGGTGATTACTTAAGACGACGGCGATGAATATGATGATGCCGGCGATGATGTTGATGTTGATTGTGATAACAGATAGCAGTTATGATGATTACGATAATGACCATGATGATGACAACGGTGATAATGGTGATGATGATAATGCTCTACATGGATATATAGTTTTATTTCAGACTATACATAATTATCCATAACTTACAAAATAATCATACGTTATATGCTACGTTTATGTTATATATACATATGCATCTAAGTGTACAACATATGATTCCATGATTTTGAATAATTTCGATTTGAATATATCTGAGTTACAAATGGATGACAGGATATGGTTATTAGCTTCAAGTATTCTCTGTTTAAAATGGTATACATGTTTCCTTCTCAACACTGACAAAGATAACACATTACCACACAGCACTTGTGCTACACGATCTCACATAACCGATGATAAATATATAACAATTGTTATAATAACATCATTTCATACTCTGAATGTTGCTGAACAGGTGACTGATAAATTATAATTTCATCAAATTTTCACAGGATGCTTTACTCTTGAAAATGCGTGGTAAAAGTGCCTTCATCTTCCTCCCTGAGCCTGTTCGCGCGTTGTTGTGCAAAGAGTTTTGTTTATGAATACCGACCAACAACTCATCCACGTTGTGATGGAAGAGTGTCGATGTCTCCACAAATTTGCAGTTGTATGACAGGGCGACTTTTTTCCCTTCTGTAAAAAAAGAGACATTCGAAAGTTAAAATGAATGTCAAGGAGGGGCAGAGGTAGCTTGTTTCAACATCGGAGGCCATGGAAACAAATTCACAAAGTAAATATTTCATAAAGAAAGCAGCATCATAACAATTGTGGATTCACTGCAACTCTAGTGTAATTATAGAGCGCAAACAATTGTGCATTTGTCAGAGAGGATACCATTTTGCAATTTGGCACTCTTTCTTCCAAAACACCACTTCCTGATTTTCAAGTCAAAACAATTTTCCTACAAAAGAACAACTTGAAACATAGAGGATATCTAATGAGTCGCACATGTATACGAAAGTAATCAATCGAGTGCACTAAATTATATTCGAACCGAGCTTTTGTGAGGCTAGAATCGAATTTATTGGAATAATACAATTCGCATAGAAATGCGACGAATTTAAGATCCATTTTATCACAGTCACACATAAGCGAGGAAAAACGACCTCGAAAAGGCTGGGGTTAACAAAATTAATATTGAGTTCCTTATCACAACCAAATATGATGTAAATGCACATTCAAGAGCGAATATATGTAATTTCAAATGTGTCTTTTCATGTTGAACAATTTTGTCAACAACCCGTATCAACCATGTTATCTCACACCCAACACTAAATAACGCAACAAAAATCGAATATCGTAATTACATTATGTTTAACATAATAATAAAGTCCCCGAATTGGCTTCGACACCATTGATATAAGCCCTTACGTCACTGCGCGCAGCGATAATACACGTGTGTCTTACTAAAACATTGGGACGGGGTTAACGGTTAATTATGTGATAAACCGGTGTACTGCAGATGTTCACAATGATTCAACTCACGTTCAATTTAATTTAGAATTGTTATTTCTGCTCAAAAACATTTAGCTTATTTCTGACTCATGATTTATCTCCCTTTGCGACAGTACATACTCTTCATGGGCGATGTAATAGACTAAATTACTGTTTTTTTCACTCATGCACGACGACTCAAATTCATTAATTTATTGGATATATTCTATTGAAGAGAGTTGGAGATGGCCCCATACATAGCTGGATCTAGGTAAAGTATATTTAAGTGTTTTGTGCGTCTAGTGAACATATTTAAACTTTTGAAGATATTGACCCATTGCTAGAACATCTGAAATAATATATGTAATAAACTGTCCATGGAGATGTTAACCATGTCATCACAAAATAGTTTCTCCCATCAGGTATAACAGTATATATTGGAATGACATATTATTAGCAGACGACAGACGAACATATAATACAAGTGCAGATGAGTCATACCTATATATAATGTTCAGAAAATAGTTTCTACACTGGCCGGTTGTAGAACTTATCTGAACATTTCATTCGGAAACTACTAGTAATTCAGTGTTTGGCAAAGACACGGTACTCACCTCCGGCGGCGATGACATTTGTCCGGACAAGATCGCACTTGTTCTCCACCAAAATGATGGGCTTGGTGACTTTGCTCACTCGGCGCAAATGGAACAGGATGTCAATTGCGTGGCGAAAGGACTTCCGGTCTCCTCGCGAGTAGACAACTACGTAGAATTCGCAGTCATGAGTTGGAACCATATTCTGTAAAAGGGAGAACAACCAGGTAAGCGTAAACTCTTACAGTTGTAGGCTTCCTCATTGAGTAACCTGATTTTCCAGCGAACTTAAATTATTGTTATAGTGTGTAATAAGTTAACAACTCAACATCATGGAAATATTTTTGTTGAGTGATCTGCTTACATCAAACTAGAACTGTATAGTATAACCTTCCAACAATGGTATGTATCTGTATAATATTATATAGCTACCAACGACAACATTACACGAAACACTATCGAATTGGTTCAGTAAACTTATATATTTTACTATAGATACGAACTAGTCACATACAGAACGAGTTTCGGAATGATTGCGCAAAACCATAAATAGTAATGTTTTGAATAATTGTTCCTGTGCGTGGAATATATTATCATAAATCAGTTCGAACTTGTATGTGGTAGTTGGGTGGTGGTAATTAGTCTCCTTAAACATAATTCATTGAAATAAAATTTGAGCAGAAATGTCAACATAGGTCCTCATTAATTACTAGATTAAATCTTACCTGATTACAGGATAACACCTCGATGTCCATATTCCCATGTTACCGTTCTCATATTCCTTTATTATCAGGATTCAATGTGATGCTCATATCGTAGATTAGTCATGGTAGTGATTTATCTCGTTTATTTGAAGTAACCACCTCAACCAGTAGCCATGACGGATATCTCTTCTGAACGTATATGTCCGTATCATGTTACGGATTAAACTCATGTAATATAAACATATGTTGAAACTGTCTCTTTATTGTCATGTTTGGAAATCAGTATTTTGTTTCTGCCCCACGTCATCTTCCAGGGATTCAAATTTGATGTTTGCCCCGAGTTATGGTTAGAGTTATGGTTCGGTACCAATTGTTCCGCCCGGACGAAGGTCCCGTCCCGGTTAGGATTATGCTTAAGGTCCCGTCGTATCCCTGTTAGAGTTACGGATCAGTTTATGGTCCCGTCTCGGTTTGTGTTATGGTACGGTTCCGTCCTCGTTAGTGTTAGGGTACCGTCCCATACCGGTTCGGGTTAGGATTGAGGTCGCGTTCCGGTTAGAGTTATGGTTAGAGTTATTGTCATCTTTCAGAGATTCAAATTTGATGTTTTCCTAAGGTCGTGACACCCAACTATATTCAGTGACATGTTCGTATGTTAATATGAATTTGTCATAACAGCAGCTATGTTCAGTCACCCCCACTTTCTACACCACCACTGTTTAATTAAATTGGTTTTACTTGTCGTCGGACGAGTCGATTTCCACCAAACGGTGCAAATAGTATACGGTAGATATCCTAGTTGTTTAAAGTTGAGCAGCATATACCCAGGTTGCTCAAGTTGTGTTGTACATCGTAGAGAAATGCTGGATATCCAGATTCTAAAATAGCTCATGACTCTTTTTCCACCATCTTTGTTTAATCCCTGTTCAATTGATGGTGTCTAATCAACAATGCCATACATGTTGTTCTGGTGCTTGGCATATCAGTCAGTGTTGGTAAATTTCGTACAATATAATATTTCAATGCCATTAGTCTAGATAAAATGTATAGGAGCAGGCAACTCAAATCAAAATCCTTGATTATTTTCAACAAATTTGTATTTAAAGAATTTGTTTTTTCAGCATGCGGGCAAATAGATTAATTTCTTCCACCAATTACAAATCAGTATATACGACACATGTTGCCCCGCCATTTGTGAAGGTTCTACACCGCCAGACTCCCAATTCACACCTCGCAACGAGCATTTTTTAAATATAACCAAATAGCGCCACGCAGCTGGGGCAGTGGATATAATATGCACACGTCCAAAACACTTTCCATGCCCCACCCGTACCGACTACATATTGTCTAAACATTTACATATATACAAAACAACAGTGTCTCAGTGTCATTTCCAGTATTGGCAATCATAGGAAACGACTGACTCATCATATAACAAAACTTAAGGCCAACGTAGAAATGCCGACTTTAATAGTTATAACGAGAGGAATATCCAGAACAAATGTATTCAAGACAAAGACCGATGAACCCCCTCTCAACATCAGCATCTTGTAAATTATCATCCAGGAATAATCGAGCATTATGTTCAATTGATTGATCAAGCACTAGTCATGGCTTTTGACCAAGACATACACCGCCAGCTTGTACAGAATGAGACGCCCTTAGTGTGGTTACGGATTACTGTCGTTTTAGGCACAAGAGACATATTTTAACGTGATATTGAAGGAAAGTGGCAAAACTAAAACATTATCTCCAAAAAAGACAAAAATATCACAGCGTAATAAACCCTCGCATTTAAGTCACTTTAAATATCAATAAACTATAATATGTTTTCAGGATTCCAGCCAATTTCTACAAATCCTTGTACGATTTTCATTTAGATAATGGTGCGACACTCAACATTTGTCGCTCAAAATTTCTTAAAATAGTGTACCAGTGTTTGCTGGCACCTTGGATATGCCACGTGTATTGAGAGAATGTTAGTTATTAATTTGTGAGCTTTATCGGGTTTCTTTGAGTTTTGAAAAAATATTGTTTCAGACTACGTTGCCTCCCACCCGCAGTAGTACCGATTTCTGCAAAACAGTGGCCACCGACGCTGATGCCGTTTTACCACCTACATTTATCATCTGCATTAAAACAAATTTGTTTTTGAAAATCCCAATGGTGAGTATTTAGAACAGTTTTGATGTTGGAGTTAGGAAATAGCGTTCTTCCAGTTATGCTCGAAAATGTCGTTTGTGTCACATAATACCAAGGGGTGTATGTCACTCTGTCTATTGCTATCCCAATTAAAATAATAATGCTGCAACCAAATCTTAAAGCATAAACCTGTGCTCTAACCAGGCATTGTGTTGAGGGTTCATATTATAGTTAGTGTGCACTGGTTTGATGCTCCCATCATTTTACACCCGGCCCTGCTGAAACTGGAGTGTCCCTTCTCTAAATATCACAATTATTATTTGTTAAGTTGATTCGATATGCACCCTGTCTTATGTCTGCACCCACACCTGCAGAAACTGGAATGTCACATGCAAGTCATTGCAAGACCAGCAAATATCACCATTAGTATCCTGTGCTATGCCAATTTGGTGAATGTGTCATTCTACTAACATCGCCGAAAATGTCAAGCAAATAGTGAGTACTCCATAGAAAATATCTGAACTTCGCTCAAATGTAGATATTTACTTCTCGATTCTGGACGCAACAATCGGCGATAAACTAATGAAAACTATTTCGCCATATTCACTGCATTTATTTAATATATAATAATGATGATGTGTTTTGATATATTATCTGTTAATTATAAATACTGTGAGAAAGATTATTCTCCAATTTATTTTATCACCGTGCAGGAGTGTTTGGCATCGCATCAATTTGACAATATTCTCACTAACAATGTTTCGGCAAATCTACCGACTTAGAAGCAACATTTCATGTTATATATACCACTCTGCTTGTGTACATATTGGCATATGTCGCCTTTGTCCACATCAATGTGTATATGTCGTCATTGATGTTTCTTCAAATGATATGTACTTCTTCAAGGTATCATGCTCTTTTAATCTTAACTGAAATGCTAACATTCACACTGCAAGGTACAGTGGACGACTGAAATTTTATTAAAATTTCATTCAAGAAGTGTGAGCTTAAATAATTTATAGTAATAGCCTTTTAGACCTTTTCAAACAAAATATGATGGGGGAAAATATCCACGTGGCGTTAAACCGCAACCAATATTGCTTATTGCGGTTGAAAATATACATGGCGTGTCAACGATCATTATACATATTATCATACATAGCATGTGTAGATATGGTCTCCATCGCAAACAAACGAAATGACACGCCCATTAAGGTGACAGTCTGGTTTCAAATGTTCAGTAGGGGTAAAAGGGATGTGGTGTGTGTATTGAGAAAAGGTTGGTTATAATTAGAGCATGTTTTGTTAGTTTTGAAAATAATGTTTCATTTTACTTTTACCACACCCGTATCAGGTAGCAGCGATGTCCGCGAAACAGTGGCTACATATACTGGTCTCACTTATCAAAATTTGTCATCTGCATGAAATAAATTTGTTTTCGAAATCCGAGTGGTGACCATTTTTAACCTTGATACCGGCCCACATTAAAATGATTTATGTGTCAAATATGAAATTCTAGCCTGTGCCCAACCCAGGCATACGTACATTGTGTAAGTGTTGTGGGTTCAACTTTCAGTCATCTTTCAAATAACTGTGGCCCCTTATTTACACACCCGTCCCTGAATAAACTGCGTTATCAGATGGTGTGTATAATGATATTTTCGGAACGAGACGTGACACATAAAATACTCTTGTTTGATAATTAATTGTGTATCCAGTTATTTCATAGTTTCGAAGTTTCAGAGCGACAACAATATTTCTTGTAAAGTTCTCATTTAAACAACTTTGTTTTCGTATTTGTGCGTTTAGATTGTATCATGTACATCAACTTTTTAATAACATTTTTCCATGAATCATAGGCTGGATGTTGTTATTGTTGTTGTTGTAACTGGTACCCCGAATAGGCACTTACTGACATACATTACAAACAAAGATCCTGTTTTTTGGAAGAGTTGAAAGTCCCGCAGCGACCAAGACGATGCACGCGGAAGCGTCATTTATTAGTATATGCCAATTCACTATTTCGCAAAATCACAATTAAAATAAATCAATAAATATGTTGGGCTGCTTGGGCCGCACATTTCCCTCGAGTTTAGACACTTGCTAAATAAACAGTAACCCGTGCCACTACTTCCGTAATATCTTAAATTGAGTAAGTGTGCCCCTCGAATATAGGACCATCATTACCACATTGTCACCACGAGTGGAATTGTGGTTTTAAAAACTCGCCAAAAGACTCGTGGTTAAAACCACAATTCCACTCTTGAAAATTTTACACTCAGCTTTATTATATATGTAATCATAACGTATTTCTTAACTTAAGTATTGTAATTGTAGGCGAATACATCGACTGATAAAAAAATTATATGCTATATGTTATCTTTGAAATGTGTACTTTAAGTAAACACATTTGTCGCCCCATGCCAGTTACGGGTGGTTTGGAAACATGAATACATCTTTAATTTAAAACTCGAGATATATATAGTCGTACCGGCCGTCATTATATTTAATTTCTAGCATGAAATATATTTTAGACAGTGAATAGGAGCAAAATGTCCGTGGTATGGATTAGATCATACCTGATGTGTTAGTTCCTCGTTAAAGCATTGCCATACTTGTTCTCCATTTAACATGACAGACACCTGTCTGATGTTATCGTCATCATCTTCTGGAATATAGCGAATGAATCAATGCAAACAACAAATCGAATTTCAGAATACCAATTGTGAACAGCACTGTTACAGCAGGAGCATAGCTAGAAAAGGCGGAACTGGAAATAGTAGCAAGCAATATAAAACATGACATCATCTTACCGACACTGTTATTCTCCATATCGGTGTTAATAATTTGTGATGCCAAGCTTTTTTTTTGCCAAAAACACTGTGTTAGAAATCTTCCGTGTTTCCAAGCTTTTTTGTCGACATTTTCAATTTTATTGTAATGTTCTTGTCAAAATATTTGCCTAGGAATTTAAAATTACTACTAGATATATTTTAAGGTCTGAGGAGACATGTCTTAATATATCGTTAGGCGGTGATCCGCAATAATGTATTGGCCTAAATGTGGCTGGTTTATTCTTCATTGCAATATATGGGGCTGTGCTATGTAATAAATCATAAAATCAACATTGTGACACAAAATTAATGAAGCTTCCTCTCATATGGCCAAAACAATAATGTATGTAATGATTTATTTGATTTCTGAAATTATTTATTATTATAGAAGCGATTTGGTACCTGAAGAGTAAAATTTGACAAATATTTTAAGTCCTCAAATGACTCATTCGAGATTCCAAATTCTGTCAACATAATTTGGAAGGAGGTATGATACATGTTGGTTGATAATTCATGACGTAATAATATACCGGCTTCGTATTCTCGGGAAAATTATCTGTCAATGTCACAGCTATGTTGTAAACGTTTCCAATATTTTATACTTAACTAAGTTAACTTTGGGTGAGGGGCATTAACTCTTGCTATACTAAATGGATTTTCATAGTCAGTTGAAAAGTGTACATATGAATAATCAGCCTGTTCTCGTGAAAATAAGCTTATAACGGGCTTGTTTTTGTGTGCGAAATAGGCTCAATGTATGCTCTATGTGGACATATAAGCGGGTTTTAAAACAGTCCATTATGGGACTCTTTCAATAATAAATAAGCCCATATTGGAATTATTTTGTCACTTTTTCATCGACGCGACATATAATAACCGTATAAGCTCTCTATGGGATTATGTCATAATCAAATTAGTTCAATATGAACCTATGTGAATATTTAGGACCACAATTAACTCACTTGCACGCACGACGGTATGTTGGAATAGTCTATTATTTGTTTGGAGGCATGTTATGTGATAAAAACAGACGACAGATACATAATATAGCAGAAGGAGCCCTATTTGTTGAGGGAACCGTCCAGATAATAAGTTCAACAAAGACAATGGTCGTTTGTTGAGCTTATTGTCTGAACATTTCATTTGGGATCACAACTATTCAATGATGCTTTAGTGTAGCAAGGGTTACAGCATACAATAACGATTTCCGTCAGTGCTCGTCGCGATAGCGATGTCTTATAATCTGTCGTACATTTGTTTACCTTTTGTTAAGCAGCCTGGCTAATTGATATGATATTGGTCCATTTACCATATCTGTATATTGCGAACAGTTTTTGGTCGGACACGATAAATGCCATTCAATCTGTCATTTTGTTATGATACGTCGATTAATAATTATAGTTATTTTAGTGAAAACTATCAACCCGTAATACACTTATATACACACATAGATTAAATGTGAACTATTGTTAAATATTGGGAACTTTGTAGTGACGTTGCCGCGACGTCTTGCGTTGTCATAGCGAAATTTAATATGCAACGTCCATTCCCATACCAATATAATTACCCTATTTAAAAGCATTTAATATTTGGATATCGATGGGGAAAATACTACAGCAAATGAAGTGAGTGTAATTATCCCTTTGGGATGCAACACATCGCGTTTATTCTTATGTCTGGTTTACGCATCGTAAAACTCAAATATATGAATAATAGACGATTTAGGGGCGATTTTATCGAGGTTTCTATATATCAGAACGGTTTGTATAACACGGACCGGTGTTATTATTTTGTATTCGCTGATTACAAACGGAACCGAGGACATGAACTCAAATTACAAGGGACATACTTAAAAAAGGATATCCGTAAATATGTTTTTCACGTGTAATTTCTAACATGAACAGTTTACCTTGTTTTGTAGTCGCGAGTTCATCAATGGACGATTTGAAGAAAGGAATATATGATTTGTATACAGCCCCGGTACTGGAGATCGGTGCCGTTCAATTTCCTGAACAAAGTCATGTCTTATGTATTATAATTATGTAACTTCCAGAGACAAAAAGCCATGTGGCGCGTTCTGGTTATATTTGATATTGATATTATCTGGAAATTACCTTAGGTACTAATTATGTGCCCATTCGAATCTTTAAACAATAAAATAAATTAACGGTACCAACCTTCCACATCGTCGACATCACCAACGTATTCTGACGTCATAAATTGTCGTATCATGGCCGTCTTCCCAACGCCATGTGAACCTACGACAGCTACACGGCAGCATTCTTGGCGTAGCACCGATTCGTCTGCGTAAAAGAAGTCAGAACAGCTAGAAGTACGGGAAGAACTATCGCTCGATTCGCCACTACTTGATGTTAGGCTTACGTCACTCAGAGATTGCATCGAATCCCCCTTATTGATCAGTCCTTTTGATGTGAAGCTGAAAGAACGACAGGAGTATATGTCACGATCCTCAGCATTAATTTTATAATTTTGACGAGACATTTTGACAAATTACAGGATATCGAAGGTGCGATATAAATGTCAGCGATGGTTTATTAACTGATGAGTTGCAAATGCGTTATGAGTGGTGTCCCTATCTACGACTCTTTATATAGGACGCTGAATCCTCATCTCATTATAATAAATAATCACATTCTAACGTTGCTTGCCAGAAATAGTCACGTGAGTAGTGTGTTCCTCCCAGCTCCTACGCATTTTATTACATGCTATATATAGTACTAGCATGGTGACCCGGCGTTGTCCAGGTTAAAGTGACGTGAACATTTTATGGGGACATTTGATAGGAATATATTTGGTCAAGGTAGTTTATGTTTTCCACAAATTGGCATAATACAACGTCAATCTTATACATAGATCATATACCCTGAATCACATTGTTGTCTTTAGTTTAACACCATTAATTCGACCCGTGTCAAGAAGTAAACACAACATGGACGTGTAATAGACATCGGTTATAGAAGATTATTACCACAGTAATCTTACAGATTGTATCACAACTGAGTACTCAGCAATAACGTTGATTCACAAAATAAAGATGATTGGGTCCATTAGTGGGAGGTTTCGATGGTCAGATGTCGACTTCAATTTATGTCGACTGAGCAATATTCCAGCGATCTCTGTTAAAGAGTGTCTCTGATAAAGAGAAGCTATGATTCCGTTGCCCAAACATGGAATATAATACACAGCATTTCTAATTATGATATTGTATACGCGTAAACCTGGTGTATATGCCTTTGTCAATTGTCGCGACGCTCGTGCCATAGAACAGATGATAATTGAATTCAGTTTTCCTTTTTCATTGTCCCGGTAAGCTGGTCATTATCTCAAATAATTCGGTCATCTGGTGTTAAATCGGACTGTAGATCTTTAAAAACTAACCAAACATTTTGATATCGGTAACTCCGTCTTTTTCAATTTAATGCATCAACTCCACCCCAATTCAGAAAATATTTATCTTCAAGCCGCACGATTAGTATCATGTTGATGCCTATAATAAATGCTGTTGTTTTCTAGCTCCTCATACCCAACGGCGCCTATCTGCCCACTTTGAAACACCTAACTAGCCATATAGCGATTCCTTTACCTATCGGCGACTCTTATGAGTATGAAAACTATACTTTAAAACGAATACATCATATCACGGAGATGACTATATAAGTTTAGTTAATTGTGCGACACTTTATAGAAATGTTGCTCTTATCTATTTAAGACATAAATACACTGCGCATCGGCCACAAATAAACTGATTGTAGGACGACGCGAAGCGGGGTAGTACAATAAGTTTATGTGGTCAAATTCTACTATACACGTCGATGCGCAGTGTATTTATTTCTTTTGTAATTCGACTGTATGGTTTGGTCGAAATTGTAGTGACATATGTTCAAACTGTTATATAATAGCCCAGTTTCTAGCTCTGCGTGGTAAGATTTTCCACCAAACAATTCTTCTCTTAGACCTGATAGTGAAACATAGCGTCACTATTGAACGACAACCCCTTTCCATTGTTTTTGTGGCAAACAAATTCACTTAAGACTTATTTTTGTTCTAACTTAAATAAAAATCAGTATAATACAGTAGTTAGTCATTATATGTCTCTTTCTTCAGTCTTTAGCATGACATTAGCCAATGGCCGTATGGTTTGACTTCTGAAATTTCGAGGCGTTGGCAGCATTTCACTGATTGTACCACATTGTTTGTGGTACAATTAAAAATATCTAGAATTGTACTACAAAAGGACGGTCCGCGTCTGCATGGGAATACAGGATACGGACCAATCAGGACGAGCCTTGTGTGTAGGTTTAGACAAGGTCGTACAATATGGTTTATCCGACTTCGATTCCTGATTTAGAACGCACCATGTGTTTAGTATGTTAAACGGACATGGCTCTTTCGAGCTTCCAAATATGTGTCTGCCTAATTTAGTAGGAGGTATAATATAGGTTGACAGATACACGAACTATTTATATTCCGGCATCATATATATGCTCTGATAAATAATTGCCATGGTTACAGACATCTTCCAGCTGTTTTAAATTTTTCGCACAGAAGTGAAACAAACGCTCTTTATTTCTACAATATCAGGAATAGCGTAACACAGAATTATCTTTAATGTGCCATGCCGTGACATGGCTGTTGTTTGTTTAGCACCCAAACACCGTCTTCAAAGTTATATTTTGTATGAGTTCAATGCGTCTGTCTGGGACTATACTGCCGTAAAATGGAAGTATATCTCGACCTATTTCGATACCGGGAAAAATCTACAGCGAATATTATTAGGTGTATTTCGGAGCGCATACCGCCATGTGACTTTAAAGTACACCATGTAGTGCAGTATATCATATAGACGCATACATATACATTTCCAGAACACTCTCGTACAAATAGGTTCATGTCTGACTTAAATATCCACATATGTTCATATTGGACTTATTTGGTTCTGAAATAGTGGGGGTGTAACCTTTATACAATTGAATGGTTCGGGCCCCAGTGAAAACACATTATAAAGAGCTTCGGGTCCATCATTCACTTCGACGGTGCACTTTGCCAACTTTAAATCATACCCTAAATGCCATGTACAATCTAAATTCCATTATGTATTCGTCTGGTGGCAATCGATGACAAAGAAGTTTGTATCATGTTCCTTCCTTGGTCCCCAACCATGACATCGACTGACGTATGGTTAAACTAAACCATTAGACTCCCTATAGCATGGCGTTGAGAACATTTTATACAAGGTTGATGGAGATGTACGACAGAAGTCCATAGTATACCATGGAGACGAATAAAGACTCATCCGCGTAGCATTTCAATCAGCCCTCAAGGCAAGTTCGGATGACTCACATTGAATGTCCATAGACTTGAAGGAAAGCGAAAGAAAGAAAAATAATGTATTCCACTGGACCCGCGCCTCAAACGTTTGAATACATTATACATTATAAATATATCATACAAGTTTAGTGGAATTCTACAATATAGTTGTTGTCATTATGTGTGACCCCCCCCCCGCCCTGACACCAATGGCGTCGATCCGTCACTCATGTATCTATAAACCACACCATTAAAGTACTTATATCAAGGATATAACTATAAATGTGGCGGGAATTTGCTAAATAGTGGTGCCCAATTTGGTGCTAACAAATCGGAATGTCGAGTTGTATCATATTTGCTTGTTTTATTTAGGGCTATTTAACTTTAAACAGTAATTTCCCTTTGCGATTCCAGTATGAATTATTATTGGAAGCATGTGTTAATTTCAAGCATCAACTCTTGCCGTTCCTCGGTTAGATAATCAAGACGTAACAAATGATACTTTCCATTATGAGATTGGTATTATATACCATATGTTTAAGCAAATATACCGCGATAATTTGTATAATTATCTACTACGTTAATGTGACTTAATTCACTTCGGCGATGCGGGCGTGCATGGTGCACAGGCTGTCGAAACTCTCTCACAAGAGACGTATTTTTATAATTTGGTAGGTTTCTACACCATTCAGAGACATGTAGGCAATAGTCCTCCAGAATGCATTATAATATTCACTGTCTCTTGGTTTTATGAAATGTGGGATCCCACATTCAGCGCAGCTATGCTAGTAAGATGTCTGGTCACTCGGTGTGGATCACCTTTTTAAATCAGACTTGCCAACTTTTTACAAGAAATGTTTGTGTAATATTTATTTATTTAATGGCTATTCCTAAAGTTATTTATCAGCATTGGTATTCTTAAACTACTCACTAGAGTAGCATTTCAATAAGCCCTCAAGGCAAGTACGCAAGGATGGCTAACATTGAATGTCGTCAAACTTGAAGGGCAGTGGAAGAATGAAGTGATATATTCCACGGATCGCGTGTTTCATACCATTGAATATATGCTAGGATAGTTCCCCGTCGTATATACAGAATTATGTCTGCTACAGGTAGCCAATGTAATTCTTGCAGATTGCATCTGTCTTCAGATCTTCTACGACAGAGAACTATCCTTGCAACAGTTTTCTGCAGACGCTGAGATACCTGATTATATAGTACACCAATTAAAATAGAATTGTTGTAGTCAGGTCTACTGATACTTAGAGATGACTAACGTTTTTAAAAAATTGAGTCGTTTTGAATGTATTTTCTCATTTTCCAATGTCGCCGAAGTTCAGTGTATATTGCCTTGCATATGTGGCTTGTAGGAGTGTGTACTTGAGTGTCATCAAAAGTCATAACATATATGCTAACTTTCTTTACGTATGCCAGATTAGACACTCACATTTCTTCAGTTTTGTCACTAATTAGTTTCAGTTTATTGGCCACCATCCACGATTTCACAAAATAATTGCACTGTTCCATTATAGTTGTAAAGCAATAGGGGTTGTCACCAGAAATGTACAGCTAATTATCATCAGCAGACATGTGCACAGAGATACTGTGTCCCCTGATTATCGCACTGAGCAGTTTGGTGTGGATTATATACAAGACCGTCACAAGACAATCCACATGTGTACACAATTTGGTACTTTGTTGTGAAAAACGGGGTGGAACCTTGTACTGATAAGTTAATATTCTGCATTTCAGCTAACATACATAATACGAACGCGTTGTCTAAGCCGAAAATATATAGAGGTTATTAATATACATGTACTGACATATAGTTATATGCCCGCATTTCAGCTGTAAATCATACACCGGATTCCAATACCACATGTACCTCACCCATCTGTTTAGCATGTTTTGTTGCTGACTGCATACCAGGGACACAAGTTCGAACATTATATATATATAATTTAAAGGAAAACACTAATTGTGAAACTTAAGAGAGCAATTTGATGAATTATTTCTACTTTCAAATATCGTGCAATTAAATCTTCTCACCAAACGCTCTTGGTTCTAAAAGACTGAACACTTAAGAGAGGACTCCAAACCTTAGACGTGAACTGCGATCCTCTCTTATGTTATCATCAAACAATTCACTATGCTTTGTCAATTTCTTGTGTACTTTACAATGATGCCAAAGTAATGACGCCGATTAACATGCCGCCATGCATAATCCACATAGCAATGTCAACTATGGTTCTTTATATCTATAGTCGCGTAAGTGTGATCGATGGAAACGAGGGCAACACGAGACGTGTTTGGGAAAATATGCAAGTACAGTATGCCGTTATCGCCGGTGCTTGAGAGCAACGCGGATATGTGTCGCCCTACCCAGAACGGACTGCAACCCGAGGTTCTTGGGGTGACATTCCTGTCCATATCAGTGACATATCATACATAGTTCCATGATTAAGAGAACTTGCCAATGACAGTATATGACGTATTGTGTTGCTGATTGTTATGAAATCGACACAATGTTGAAAGTTGAATATAATGTATATGGGGTATGGCATTTACTATCTGGTTGGAATTGATCATTTATAAAATATATCCCCGCATCTCTCCAAGATTTAAAGTTGATCGACGAACCTCCGATTTTTATATTCGGATTATTCCAGATATTTGAGGCCATAATATTTTTATTTGAATTATTTGATCGCATAAGTTTACACCATGCGCCGAAATCATCTCTCTAGAATGGATTTGCGAACTTGTTTGTTTGCTTTACAATATAATTTGCATGGTAAGTGAGAGATAGTGGGTCGTTTAAGAAAGGGGTGGTATTGCACAATGAAGCCCATTTCGATTGTTTGCAAATCAAGCGTCGTATCCAGTTAAGTTTCATGGCGCTCTCAAAGTTTTCAACATTAATCATCTTCAAACCTCCGCGCATATGGTCGGCACATAGTTGTTTGCTTTTTATTCTATCACGTTTGGAATTCGAAATGAAATTGTATAAACAGGTATTTAGGGCTTTCAAAAAAGCTGTATCTGGACGTGGAAGAGTTATAAATAAGTGGGTCGATTTTGGTAAGATGAGGGATTTGACAACTGTTATTCTACCTAAAGGGGTCAGGAGTCTGTGTTTCCAAATGTTTGTGATCTTTTCTATATCTTCGAGTCTATCATTGTATTTTATATTCATGATTATTAAATTAGTGTCGAAATGTATCCCTAATTTTTTTTAAATGCTTACAGTAGACAGGTTTAGTTCCGTAATAGCTTGTCGTATTTTATTTTGTGACCCTATCCCTATCCATGACTGCTTGATATTTTTCAGGATTTATGCGCAGACCCGATATCCGAGCAAATTCGTCCAGTGTTAAGTACGATTCACGTAGACTATTTTCAGAACCAACAAGTACGAGCGTCGTGTCGTCCGTTTTCTCTATAGTTGGGAATTTGGTGGGATGCAGATTGGAATTAGAAGATGAAATCCTCCACCACAACAAAAACCATATAGTCACCCCATGTATGAGTCTCACATGTGGCCACTCACCTGTTCTGAGACTATTGATATCCGTTCGGTGACGAATGAAATTGTGAAATCCATGTCAATTGCTGAGCATTCACCGTTATATTTAGACTGGATATCAAGTTTAAAACAAACGGGTTGTTTTAAAGTTGGAACTCGGGTTTCACAAACTTGTATTTGGTGTCTCACCTGCAACCTTGGTAAAACGTTTAGCAGTTGGAAATGTCATCCATGCCTGGTAAGTTAGTTGGAGGAACATGACAAAAATGGTGGGGGTGACCGGTGATATGTTCAACTTGTTTTGTAGTCAAGTTGGTTTGCTATTACTAATTATATATTTATCAGTGATATGGGAGATGGGTACCCATAAGTGATTTAGCACCTGTCCTCCAATTCCACAATATATGTGTTATATGTCATGGGTTATATAGATTAGACAAATACATATGTTTAAACTAAAAATGGTTGAAATTGTTTTAATTCTTCTATTTTTGGACCAAAATTGGAATGATATCCTAATTTCGGTCAACTGTTTGGATTGAATTGTCATCAGCTGAAAACCTTTCGAACCTTTATTATAGGGGTGTCAGTTGGGGAGTTTTCAACATCTGGACAGAATGGTCATCAGCTGGAAACCATTCGAACCTTTATTATTGGGGTATTTGTTGAGGTTTCCAACATCTGGACAGAATGGTCATCATTTGGAAACCATTCGAACCTTTATTATAGGGGTGTCAATTTGGGAGTTTCCATCAGCTGGACGGAATGAAGTACTAGTTGGAAAATTTTAATCCATTGGAAAGTGGCGATGATAGGTACATGGGCCTACAATATATCTAACTTAGCGGACTTGGGATAAGTTGGGAATTTCCAGTAAGTTAATTCAATTATTATCCACCCAATTTAAT
Organism: Siphonodentalium dalli; assembly: GCA_032622095.1. Classification (NCBI taxonomy): domain Eukaryota; kingdom Metazoa; phylum Mollusca; class Scaphopoda; order Gadilida; family Siphonodentaliidae; genus Siphonodentalium; species Siphonodentalium dalli. The sequence continues at coordinate 155,084,099 of CP136062.1, forward strand.
GGTCTCATTTAAGAAATTGTCCAGTCATTTTTATCGGACATTTCCTTATTTTGCACCACAATTGTTTTGGTTTGTCTTAATATAATGTTGAGTGATTTTGCTGTTATACTCTTTCTTATGCATATTATTATTCTTTTATTTGGTTCTGTATTTTGTTTTAGTATTTTTTTTTTTTTTTTAAATTAGTATTTTATCAAATAATTTATTCCCAAATGATGAATTAGTGGTTGTCCTTGATACGAATTGTGTATCGGGGAGGGGCGTTGATAGAACATTTTGGTATCGGCGATTGTCGTACTTAATTATGCATGTATACGCTTCTCCGTTATACGCGAGCACTCTCATGACGTGGCATAATAGTGGTACTTCTCAAATCAGAAAATTGGGAGCTAGGATGACGGGGGCTGGCAGAATGGACACTAACATTGTCGCCAACTTCACCAAACGTAAGATTTATGGAGGCAATAACTCAGTATGGGTATTCGTTGTTTCAAATGTGCTTAATTCAATGAGCTTGAACAGTTTCTCATTTATTATCGAAATGGCAATGTATCTATCGGAATGGCACATTGAGAGGTGCAGATTTTCGAATATGTTTGGGTTAGAACCCGGGCGAACATAGTCTAGCGATTATCTTAAACACTGCATTGATGTAATAAAGTTGTGTTGAAAATTGCTTTTGTCATGGTGGGGGTCTTGACAGCAGTGGCAATGGTTATTCTTTGACATTGATACATCAATCATATATACATATGTATACATATATACACCTATGCAGTAAATTATTGTGTGTAGGCTATGATTATGTAAATTTAGTACTCAAATAAAGCATATCAAAAATACATTCTAACTCGCATGGACAACGCCGGATAGCCCAATTAGTTACTATATATGAACATACTCAAGTATTTTTATGAACCTATATTTCAATCAATGCAATACTTACCACCAGGGACATGTGTCAGGGTGGATTTCCAAGAGTACAACAGTTTGACATTTAATGCCTGACACAACATTAATTGGAAATTTCCGACGAAACTATTTTGAATTTTGTGCTGATAATTTGATATAACAAAGAGTATTATTGTGTATTTAGACTGAAGGACCGAATTTTTGACTGAAATGCAGCAATCAGTTGAGACTTCTCAACCATTGGTTGTGTTACGATGGGAATGTCCAATAGTTGGAAAGTTTGATAATACAGATTCAGATTAAATAGTGTATGTATGTTACAAGGGTGACTTACACTGCGATTTATCGAAGGTCAGAAAGTCGCCGCATTTCTTCGTTGAGCCAAGTGCGGGCGCACCATCTCATCTCTATGTAACATTTATGGTACTCGTATATATATATCAGCAGCATCCCATCGATGGCGCTGGCCGTGTCGATCTCACATTCCAACATATCAAGTGACATTATTTTGACCGGCATAAGAATACCAACACGCACTGTATTCTTAATATAATTGTAAATAGCTCAGCGATATCAGCAATCACGCGGGTGTATCGATGGCTCAGTCGGATAGGGGTACAACTCCAAGCCGACTCGCCCTCCAGCGCTGGCGATGAGGGTTCAAATCCAGATATTTCCATCATGGACATTCTAAATTGAAATCGTTATCTGGTGGAGTTGCCAATCACTCGCCGATGGCCAGTGGTTTGCCGCACATGGCCGACGAGAGTTTAGATTAGCCGTAAATGTGCGGATTTCATCCACCACTAAAACTGGCAATGTCGTATTATGGTATTGGCTGCTGAAAGTGACCTTAAACCCAAACCAATCAATCAGCAATCATGCAAAAAATCGCAGTTCTACATGATCATTGTTAAAGCTTATTGGTTGACAACTGTCACAAAAATCCGTTTTGACTATTTTACAGCTGGCATTTCTGCAGTTTTCAGTGCAATATTGCAAGCGTATGAATGTACCATAACGGCAGTGTGATATCAAACAATGTGAGAATAATATAAATAAATAGTTGTAAAATCAACCTAACGTGCGAATGATGAACAATCAAAGAAATAACCGGTGTCGTTACTGCGAAACCAGAAATCGGTATTCTCGTATCACGAGTCTCCGTCCCAAGAACATCCTCAAGCGTACACTACTGGTACTTTGTTCTGGGAAATAGGGTGTAACGGACTGTAACCTTGTACTGGTGAGTTAATATTCTGCATTACTGAAGTATAGTTATATGCCCGCATTTCAGCTGTACATCATACACCGGATGCCAATGTCACATGTCACCCCTCGGTTTAGCAGGTTGTTGCTGACTGCATACCAGAGAAGGGACACAAGTTAGTTCATTATATATGTACGTTAAAGGACAAAATAATTGTAAAATTTAAAAGAGCAATGTGATGAATTATTTCTACTTTCAAATATCGTGCAATGGAATCTTCCCACCAAACGCTCTTGGTTCTAGAAGACTGAAAAACTTAGAGGAGAGGACTTAAAATACTCAGACTTGTGCTATCCTCTCTTATGTTATCATCTCACACCTCAGTATGCTTTATCAAGTCCTTATGTATACCCAATTGTAAGATGGGTATTGGAGGAATAATTATTGCCACATTCATGCCGCCGATGGATACATCGTTAATATGCCATCATGCATAAGTCGCATACCAATGTCGAATATGGTTCTTTATATCTATAGTCGCGTAGGTGTGATCGATGGAAACGAGAGCAAGACGAGACGTGTTTGGGCAAATATGTAAGTACAGTATACAGTTGTCGCTAGTGCTTGAGTGCAACGCGGATGTGTATCGCCCGATCGAGAACGGAATACCACCCGAGGCTATTGGGGTGACATTCCTGTCCATATCAGTGTCATATCATACATAGTTCCACGAGCTCTGATATTTCAGACATCTATGCATAGTTTGTCTTTAGTTTCACATGTGACTTTCAAAATTGCCTTGTTATAATTATGTTGAACAGCTATTGCAATCCGACAAGTTAACATAATCGTAGACGCATTTCAGCATCTGATACAAAACCCATTTCACTTTAAGCTATTCGGGTGATTTATTGAGGAATCGCCATTAGGAGTGCATGGATATTCACCATGTGATCTCTATCAACACTTATTTGTCTCCACATATACCACTATTTTTGTATTGCTTGCTGCCAATTGATCATAATAAAGAAATCATCCCCGTATGGACCCGGGTAGAATAGGTTCACTTATTAAGAATCCCGTAAAGATTTACCCTAAAGTGGTCCACTTTTGCCGAGGGGTGCATCCCTTGATGTGTGGTGCAGGAGTTCTGTGAATACTAGGGCAGCCATGTCAAGTGAGACATCGACCTGTGGTAATGGCTTAGCTCATGGTCCTCTTTGGTTCTACATCTCTTCAATACGGGTGGTTGAGTTGATCCGGCTCAATCAATCGGCTAGTCACGACACTCACAGTGTTTCAGATTAAATTTCTGCCACCTGTTATTTTTTTTTTCTGGTATCTAGTTGTGTGTTCTGTGTATCATGTATGTTGTGCCGTTAATTTCGTCTTCATGACTTATAAATGTTTCAACAGTGTACTGCTAACGCCTGTCTCATTGTGGTGATGTACCAAGAGGCTGGTATAAGCAATGACTAACGGGTCACCGCTCCGGCTATGTACCAGTCTTTGGCCCGACCATAATTCGATGGGTAGTCCGAGGTGTCTGCTGGGATAGTTGTCGATCATCTGCTTTTATTTTCATTTGGCAACTAAAAAAACGAAAGATTGACCATCCGCCAAATTTTACTGATACCTAACATCGTAGTTCTCTGGACGATATTCCTCGCTTCCGTGCAATAGACAGTATATAAACTAAGTATCCGGGAAAACGGAATACAACTGCAGACCCACAAGGTAAAATGAGTAATAATATGATATACAGTTCAATTACAACAAAAAGAAAGGACATTTCGTCACTTGACTTGGTCAGACGGCCTCCCAAATCTCGATCGACCGAGGACCTACTACTCATTTGCGATCGACGGCTATGGAAGTGGCCAGATGTTCACAAATCCGGGATGACGCCGGCGACACAAACAATATGCTATGTCATCCGAAACGTACAAACTATGGCTGTCAATACATCTATGCATTCATAAGGTTTTCTTTAAATCAGCTATGCAATCTACTACAGAGTGCGCAAATCACCTCAAAGTAGAGATGAACAACGTGAAACCCATGCACACAAAACTATTAAGAAGAATACCAAAACATCAGCAAACAAAAATGACAAACAATACATGATTGATTACGCCGAGCACCAATGTAGGCAAACGAGCCGACACTTCATAAAAATTTTAATTTATGAGAAAGTGAATAACCTCATGGATACTCCAACCAACGACCGTACCATATAATCCAGGAAGAAGATCCCTAACCAAACTATTCCCCCCCAGATCAATTGCAAATACCACCCTCTTGGAAAAGATCGATAGTTCACGTTGCTGCGAAGGCTCAACGTTTCTCCGATGACAAGGAAACCGGGTGGGAACAAAATGATGTCCGGCAAGCCTCTGATACCCCAACAAGCTTTCAAATAACAAATGTTTAGACCCGACAGGCCAATTCCCCCAAGCCTCGACGTTCGGCTCCGCTGCCTTCAATTCCCTCAACAATAGACCTATGGAATAATATCGACCACAACGAAACAAGTTATGCATCCCTGGCATAATTTACAGAGTTCCTAAATGGGGACCAGGGAGTTAACCAACATTATTATGAAGCTAATACCAGGCAAACACATATTAACCACACCCGCCCAGACTCAACTGTAGTGATTTAAATGATCACACATACACACATTTCATCGCCGACCACCACCCGTACTGATTATATGGACACATAGAGGACAACGACCATTACCTCATGATCAGCGTCATCCGAAAGGAATTCGCCTCTCCAGTCATTAAATGATACCTGCAAATTGACAACCCACAAGTGTCTTTGTGGATCCCCTGATATAACACCCGAACCCACTGTACAAAGTTGCAGAAGTACATATATACATATCTAGGACAAAGCATTTCGCCAACTAAGTTTGTAAATTGCCACGTTGAATGATCCAATGTTGTCAGACTAACAAGAGCAATGGATATATAGCAATAACTCGCGCAAGTACCAACGGCCTTCAGCCCGTTGGTGCGAGTACACCGAGTCATTCAAAAATACGAACAGCTCATTCTAAACAAAACTATAAACTCTACCTGTGATAACCGATATGACTACTCTAAGCCCATTCCAATCTTATTCTTAACTCAGACTTGTACCATATCGTTATCATTACTGATGGTCTATCACTCCCCATGAACATTTTCAGCAGCAACAACAACCCACAATTCTATGAATCTCTTTCGAACGTGTTGCATTATTAGTATTTCCATAAAATATAGAATCAAACGACCCTGTTATTAAGATACCACCATTAGATATATGAACGCGGTATATATGGTTAACTGTTTAAAGTAAAATAGACCTCCCAAAACACATTTATCATACAATTCAATGGTATAAGAAACGGGCTCGGTGGAATAAATCATTTCTTTCGTTCGCTGTCCTTCAAATTTGTGGACATTAAATGCGAGTCATCCTTGCATACTTGCCTTGGGGGTTATTGAAATGCTAAGTTGACGAGTCGTTAGCCAGCTCCATCATAGTGGCATTAATGGTGTAGTTTAAAGGTCCCCATATGACACAGACCACACATTTATAAAAAAAATATTCTGTAATCGATTATAGGGAGTCTAATGGTTTGGTTTAAGGATAAGAAAGTCGATGTCACAGTTATGCATCAGTGAAAGAGCTCAAACATGATACACGCTTTGCTGATGTCAATTTAGATTTCCACCAAACCTATATATAGTCATGTCCATTCTACATGGAATTTAAGGTATGATTTAAAGTTGCAAAAGTTCCACCGCCGAAGTCAATGATGGGGCGAACCACCAAGATTGACAACACATTTGTATCCTGGATGTCCCCAAACGTATATGTAGATATATGTGCTATACGAACACTAATGACGTAGCATAAATGTTCCGGATGGCTTCCATTTTGGGTCAGGAATTGATATCACGGACGAGGAGCAACACAATTGATAAAACTAATTCAACGATTTTCATAGAAACTGATATGTAGACGTCTACATGATATACTGAACGGGAATTGGTATCGCTTAATTGGATTAAGACCATAATAGATAAGACAAACGTTTCTAAAAAGTGTCGCTGATGCACAACATAATTAATTATGTGGTGGATAATTTGGCCACAAATGGGGGCAAAATTGACATCAATACATTTTTTTGCGTTTGTTTCAGTGTTCGGCTCGGAAGTTTCATCTAGAACGAACCGCGTATATGTACCTCTGTAGAACGATATGCGCATTATTCAATTATACAGTTTAATTATAATAGCATGGGGCTCTCAACACAGCAGTTTTTTTTATATTATATATTATGTGGGGTACATATCTGAACGATGAGAATAACCATGCGTCTAGAACCACCGGAGCCTTTGATTTGTCTTCTGGTGGACTCCACGCCCGAATCGAAACATTTTCTGAATAACATTCAACTATAATATCGCAGTTTAGATAACATCGATAGGACCCAATATCAACGGGGAAGGAGGGTGTATGCCTATATATAAAGTCCAAGGGCAGGTTTACCACATATTCGGATCCCTCCAGCCGCTGCCTGACGAACAACCTCGATATCTACAACTTTACTTTGTGCGAGATCCTCAGAGCCAGACGCAGAGTAGATACAACGGAAACCAAGGAACACGATTTGATATCATTGTGAAATTACAGAACATGCTACATTCAACCAATAGCGTTCAAAGGTCTAAGTACACCTTGGAATGTGCACCTAGACAATAACAAGAAGTCGTCATTGATGCTGACAATGTTCAATCTGGAGAGCATGCTCGCCGTTTTAATGCACCGTAATGCAACGAAGTAGCTGTGATCGTGACTAGTTGGGTATATGAAACCAGGGATATTGTTTTAAAATGCAGATATAATAATCTCAGACGCAACATCGAAACACAGATAGCATGATGTCCTATTGTATCCTCTGTTGTTTGTGAATGGGGAAGAGGGTTATCACTTTGGAATTCCACAGGCAGGTGAAACTATAGAAAGACCGTCTCTTGTATGGACTTTTATGCCTGTCATTTCATGCCATGACCTTTGTTCGGCATTACGACCGATCCGATCTACTTATAACAATCACATGTAGTTCAAAATGGAAGGAAACACAATGTGAGCTTCTTCTTGGTCAAACTTACGTCCACAGACATTATCTCACTGACATTCCACCTAGTACTGAAAGTAATGGACCTCATGACAAAGTCCCAAATTGCCGGACCAGTGCGGTGCCAAAAGTCCACCATATAATTCGTTGCCGCATGCGCATATTTTGATTTGGCTCATCACCAAAATTCAATCCAACCAGCTTGAAACCATCATATCGGCAGAGCTTCCATATCCTGCAACAGACAGATGGCTCTTCGACATTGTCGAGACACAAAATAATGGTACACGGTCCATTCAATTCCAATAAACACAAATCACCGTGCATGAAAGACAATAAGTGCAAGAAACGGTACCGCGAATCGTTTATTCTGGAGACTAAAACAGCCGAGGATGAGTATCCTTCTTACATGCGAAGGAGACCTGGAGACGGTGGTTTAAAAGCAATCAGATATATACACAACAATGAAGGTTTTATGGGATATTTGAAATTTTAGTCCACTAACAACATCATGGCATCTAACAGTTTGCTGTCCATTTGGAAAATGGTCAGCGGGTTTATTTTACCGCCGATAATGCTGCAAATCAGGCAATAGCACTGTGTCAGGAAGATTCCTTGGCACAAACGTTGTTTTATCACCAGGTACAATCCTATTGCACGTAGCGTAACAACAGATGGAATAGAAGAAAACGAGGTTCTGTTGTAGAATACAATGCTCGAATTAGACACGACACTGCTATAGGGAGATTATACACCGTCCATTCCAGCCAACATGAATGTTTCCTTTTAAGACTACTACATGAAGTCAAGGGTCCCACCTCCCACGTTTTTGCAGATCACCGGACTGTGGATGGCATCGTCTGTGTTACTTATCGAGAAACATGTGTTAAGCGCGAATTGCTCGAAGGCGACAACAAAACATCGGATGCTGCTATGCATGCACTTCAGCAAGATGTCCACGATGAAGTTACCCAATACCCGATGGGCCGATATATAAGCAGCAATGAAGCTTTGTGGAGGATATCTGGATTTCCAATCCACGAACGACATCCTGCCATCCAACAACTTGCTGTCCAGTTGGAAAATGGTCAGCGGGTTTATTCTACCCACCGATAACGCAGCAATATCACCGTGAGATACTATACTGACGGGTTTCTTTCAACTGTGTCAAGAAGATTCCTTTGCACAAACGTTGTTTTATAACCCAATACCACCCAACTACACGTGGTGTAACAACAGATGAACTTGAAGAAACTGAGGTGCTCTAGACAATCATGCTGATATTAGACTTGATACTGCTTTATGGAGTACACACCGTCCATCCCAACCAACATTCATGTTTTTTTTAAAGACTACTCCTACGTGAAGTCAGTTGTCCAACTTCGTTTGCAGATCTCCGGATTGAGGATGGCGACGTATGCGCTACTTACCGAGAAGCATGCGTTAAGCGCGAACTGCTCGAAGACGATACCAAATGGGATGCAACTTTAATGAAAGCTTCGGCATCGCATTCAGCAACAAGCCTCCGAATTCTCTGCAATTATCCTCAAAACATGTGAAGTTTGTGATCCTTTAATACTATACCAATAACGGGATGATTTTTCTGAAGATTTTAAACACCAGGTTCAATTAAGATACCCGGAAATGGAAAGTGTCTACAGTGATGAGGTCTTCATTGTCGCAGCATTAATAGATATAAAAGACATGGTTATTTTGTGTATTTTGTGTATTTTGTCACATTAGGTGTATTTTGTATTTTATAAAATTTGGGCATCTTTAACTCACAGGTCGCCAGAACAAAAACAAAAATGCCCCGCCCCTATATTCTTCCTATAATAGAAAGGTATCGAACGCGGACGGCCCTAATTTGTTATAACTTTTTCAATTTTAAGTATGCCGTGTAAAATTGGTTCAGAAAAACTCCGGATATGAGCACAGGTCTGGAGCAAACCGACTGCTAAAATCACTCGTTCTAGATGGTGCCCGCTAAACTGGGTCAGCGAGTCGGATTTTTACACCGACTTGCGCTTCAAAAACTCTCAACGTTAAGTAAAATATATATATTATACATCATTAGAAGCGGAATTAATTACTGACACACCCAAACAAATCTGGCCACATCACGTCATCGTATCTCTCGTATTTATTGAAAAAAATCAGATTCATGAATTCGGAAGCAAATATAAATTTTCCAAAACCAGCCATTTTATGCGAGTCTGCCGTGAGTACTATTTATAATTCTATGCAACACAATATGTATTTATAACAGTGTTCACGCTGGACCGAAAAAATCTTTAGCCAAAAGTTTAGCCAAATGAAAATTTTATTAGCCAAATGAAAAAAACTTTAGCCAAATGTTTTTTGGCCAAATTAAAAAAAACTTTGGCCAAATTAAATCATCGTTTTCTGGTCGGAAATCTAACAGACACAGGTAAAATACACAATAATTTAAATAATTTTTATGAACTAGAAGTATTTTTATATATATCATTTATTAAATTTTTTTTAATCATTATGTGAAAGAGTGATTGGGGGGAGGGCGTAACCCGGGATTGTCCTTCTTAATGTCATTATTTTTTTGTTTTATATCAATATCTTTTTTTAAATCATTAAATATTTATCCTTGCGAAAATATCTAAGTGACATCTGGAAACTAATAACTTAATATTGTTACGCCATTATCAAATTACAATCCGTCATAAAAGCATTCATATTATTTTGTCCGTATCGGTATTGACGACAAATAGCCACAAAATATCTGTCGTGATTCACATTTGGCTGATTAAGCTATTGTCTTACACTTGGTGCTCATAAACCTCGACCGACATAAATACAATGTCATCATAAACATGCATTGTGCGGGAGTCCCGTGAGTGACCAGACAGACAATGGGGGATTAGGGGATTAAATGTAAAATAATAACCTTTTGCTGTTTCGTGCAGAATGACGTAATTTTTCTCCAGATTAAAACAGCCTGTTACGAACAAATTGCTTATATACCAGCATCAATGCACACTTTACAAAATATTGCTTTCTTCACATTGTCATGATTCAACCACGGCCCATGCGTCTTTGAATGTCCGTCTTGTGAAAACTGAAGATGATTGCATATCACTGTGTGATCGCTTGGTTGATAGAGTTGTCGATCGGGTTTCCCTTTGTACTGTCCGCGATCGGGTTTCCCTTTGTACAGTCGGCAATATATTCCCACTTTCGATATTTTCGGACTAGAACGTTCACATCACAGAATTGAAAACCCACTTGCCAAAATTTATGTTAGATTTGGAAATAAAAATATGTTTACTGTACACTAAATGTTAGAGCTTACCTTTTGCTGTTACGGAACGAAATTAATGAAATACTTTCGTCACCTACCTTCGTCTTGAATGTCGATCTATTGAGCGCTTTTATGAATTAGCTTTCTGACTCCATGCTTTCAGTCTCCATTTGCGGTAAAAAAAAGTTTAGCCAAATGAAATTTTTATTAGCCAAATTCGAAAAAGATTAGCCATTGGCTAATTTGGCTACCGACAGCGTGAACGCTGATTTATAACAAATGAAAAGAATAGATAAAGATTGAATTAACACGAATGCCGATTTGAAAACATACACATGGACAAGAATATAACTTCGTAAATATTTAGAGCGTATGTACATTACTTCTTCGTTATATATTTGATTTATATTGGGCCAATGACAAATTAGTGTTACGTCATATCAGCTTACTTACAAAATGGCTTGTTTTGGACAATTTAAATTTGCTTCCGGTTTTATGAAACTGATTATTTCAATAAATACGAGAGATATGATGCCGTGATTCCGCTTCTAATTATGTATAATATATATATTCTACTTACCGTTTAGTGCGTTTTTGAAGCACAAGTCGGTGTGGTCAAAATCCGGCTCTTTGACCGAGTTGAGCGGACTCCATCTCGATCGAGGGATTTCAACAGCCGGTTTCCGTCAGACCTGTGCTCATAACAGGAGTTTTTCTGGACCATGTTTTTACACGGGATACATCAAATTGATGGGTAAGAAAATATATGTCTACGTATATATGAGGCCTTTATGTAACAAAAATATTTGTTTTCTATTTTGAACCTGTTTTTTTACTGAAAAAAATAAATAAAAATTAGGCCCCGCCAAGTTGAATACATTTCTATGGGATTAAGTATTATTGGGGGTGGAGTAAATCTTTGATCTGGGGACCTGTGCTTCAACTGTCCCACTTATTCTCAAATATGAATGTTGTATATTTGTCAAATGACGAAAAAATTAGGCAGTTCGTTTGTCAGATAGTTAGATATTACGATTATTCGATAGTCCGAAAGTCGCGAATATGTAAATATACATGTAGGTCGCGCTAGCTTTCAGAATAGCATGTAGTTTCCTCACATACGGAAGCTGGCATCCGTTTCAGCATCGCGTTAAATTATTACACGTGTATGTGTCGCTCACGCACGTGCATGTACGTGAATCTTTATATAGAGCACCAATATGTCACATATGTTGTAACATACATGTATAAGACACGAAAAAGACAAACATTTGGATATTTGTGTATCATTTACGCAATTATATATACGCGTGTGTTAATTGTCTGTTCCCAAATGTATGTATGGTGTTTAAATTTGATACCGGTGGGATTCTTTTGCGCATGGTGATGCCTCAGGGAACATTTATTTTATGTTGATGAGGCCTGACTGTTATTCATGTCCACGTCGCTGTAAATTCTTAAGTATCGAACTCTCGGAATATCGAACACTAAGATTAAAGAACTGTCGCAATAATAAATTATTTGATTAACGAATCCCATGTATTGGCGTACCCTCGAACACAAATACAGTCAGACCATTAAAGTTTCATCCTATTACAGTATCACAACTGGTCAACTGGTCCCGCCAATGTGATGCGATGCTGGTGGGCCCTGTTGAATTGCTAAGATGCTGTCATGGCAAATTTACGCTGTTAAGAACATGTACGTTATTTGTTCTAAAATTGTCGTTTGTGCGGCGTTCGGAAAATCTGCAATATGAAAAGCCATTGTGTGTATCAAACATTCCAACACATATATATTGCGAGATATGTTTATATTGGTTGTACTAGTTGTGGCAAATCGACTATAGCAAGATGGCAATTCACATCGTTTTGCAAACACCAGAGCAGCCATTATTATATTTGTTCAAAATGTCTATGTTTTGTTATGTTCCAAACATGCACTGGTCTTATTCCAAACCGCTCGTATTAGCCATACACCCAGAAAATGACAACATTTGAAAAATAACGGTACTTTGTCTTAACAGCATCAGTTCGCCCGAATCGCATTATAGCAATTCAGCAGAGACCACCAGCATCACATCACATCACATTAGCAGGACCACTAAGTCTTGATCAGGGGTGCGTATATTCCAGCTGGAACCGCACGTATCAACAGTATACATATCAGTTACCTTTCAACAAAATACTAAGAACACAATTTACCATCAGTTGCAAACGAAACGAATCTAGGATATATGTGAGATAAGTGGTTGTACAAGTAATAGTACCCCAATACGCTATACATTTGACGATATATTTTCTTCGATAACACGGATTAAAGAGACTTAATCAAATTATAGTTATTTTTACTGAACTTCTATTAATTTGTATACAATAAGTAAAGACCGTAGTTATGTAATGTCACTGGTTTGATGCCTATTAAAGCAATTTCCATGCATAGGGAGTAAGTGAGACAAAGTCCATTATTCCGATCCGACAAATTTATTTTTCGCTTACATGTGGTGTCTGGTTAAGGACATTCGGGACAATGTATACCATGAACACAATCAACATAATGTAATACACATTACAACGTACATGTAGAACATTGGTCTGCGTAATCGCTATGTGTAGTAAACGTGAAAACATAGAACATCGGCTTGAGCAATCGCCAAATATATGAATATGATCACGTGATTCAAGATCACGAATCGACAATTGGAAGTGACAGGATTATTTAGAGCGCATGAATAACAATCATACAAATCAGTGAATGTCATGATAAAATGATATTTTCAAAAAATAAAGTTTACTTCTATGCAAAAGTTGAATAATCGCTTGGCCAAATATCGAGTTGTGGGCAATTTATGTACGTTACAAAAGACTCGAATGAAATGAAATTAACACATAAAAGCCAAAATAAATTAACCAGTATATATTGAAGCATGCAAAACCATGATACACAATGTAGAAACGATAACATGAGCCACATACAGATATATGAATCTAATCACGTGAATCGCTATCAGCCAAGAACAATTGAAAGACACAGGATTATTCACGAATATAAATCAAATAAATCAGACAATGGCATAAAATGAAATGGCATATTCGATAAGATAAAACTAAATTGTACTTCTACGCAAAATTATAATCATCTCTTAGTCAAATATCGGATTGCGGGTGTACAAACGTCCCAACATATTGAATTGAAATGAAAACATGAAAGCAACCAGCAGATATTCCTCTGCTGTTCGTTAATTCAAGAAGCAAGCGAAAAGACTGGTTGCAATATAAAGTGACGCCATGTACAGTATGGATATGTTCACCTTGATGTCATAATAAACAACCGACCTCTACAATGTTATAGGCTTCCAGGGTAAACAGGTTTAACACGGTAGCCATTGACAGCGTTATTAGTATGTCCTCTTTGTAACTTGAGACCCGCTCTCATTACTTTAACAACGCTAACGTTGATAGTTCAAAACAAAAAATATGTATATATCAGGTGTTCAGAAGTATATGTAAATAATAGCTGGATAGAATTCGATTTAGCCGAAGTAAATTTGGATCGAGTTTCAAAAAGTTTCCGAATATGAGTTGCTGCTATGCTCGGTCTGGAACATTGAAGTGAAAGTGCATGGGGCGATAATTTGGACCGAACAAATTAGAACATCAGTGCCAATTGGTCGAAAACAGACGTACAGTGACGCCCCAACCAACACAACTACGAGTTGCTCCGCCCGCGCGCCCCGTTACCGTCACTACCCGCGCCCGCTGTCCCATCCCGTCCATCCCGGTTATGGTTAGGGTCCCGTCCCAGTTAGGGTTAGGATCCGCCCCGTCCTGTCCCGTTTATGATTAGTGCTATAGTGTAAAGGTCCCATCTCGATCTATCCCTGTTATACTAGGGTCCCGTCACGGCCCTTATCGTCCCGTGCCGATTACGGTCAGTGTGTGGGTCCAGCCCCGTCCCGGTTATGGGTAGTGTTAAGGTCCCGTCCCGCCCCGATTCGGATTAGAGATAGGTTTAATGTCCTCCCGCTGGCATTCGGATTAGTGTAGGATTAAGGGCCGGCACACACCGCCGCGGTTGGGTAGGGGAACCTAAAGGTCCCGCCCCGGTTAGAGTTATGGTTAAGGGCCCGTCCCTACACGGTTCGGCTTAGAGTTAGGTTTAAGGTCAAGTACCAGTTAGGGTTAAGGTTTACATCCCGTCCTGTAAGGGTTAGAGTCCCGTACCTGTTAGAATTAGGGTTACGGTTCCGTCCCGATTAGGTTTGGGTCCCATCCTCCCCGGATTAGCTAGAGTTAGTTTTAATGTCGAGTCCCGCTTAGAGTTAGGGCTCGGTTTACGGTCCCGTCACATCTCGGATAGTGTTACGGTCCCCTCCCGGTTAGAGCTAAGGTTAAGACCATGTCGCGGTTCGAGTCAGGGTCCACTCATAATTAGGTTAGGCTTAAGGTCCAGCCCCATCCGCCACGGTTTGAGTTGGGTGTTGGTTTAAGGTACCGTAACGTTTCGGTTAGTGGTAGGGTCCGTCCCAGTTAGGGTTAGTGTTAGGCCTAATTTACATTCCCGAGCCGTCCAGTCACAGTTATGGTTAGGGTCATACTCTGGTAGGGTTAGTGTCTCTATCCATCCCGGGTTAGTTTCCCGACTCGTCCCGTCCGGTTAGGGTTAGAGTTATGGTCCCATCCCGCCACGTCCATCTTGGGGTACCTCCCCGGTTATTGTCAGGGTTAAGCTCCCGTCCCGGTTAAGGTTAGGTTCAATGTTTCGTCCAAGTTAGAGTTAGGGATATGGCTCTAAGGTCGAGTCCCGGTTAGTGTTAGGAATCCGACTGGTCTCGTCGCAGTCAGGTTCTGGTGAATTTCCAGTTCAGAGCCGTCCAGTCCCGGTTAGGGTTATCGTTAAGGTTAGTGTTAACGTCCCGGACGTCCCATGACACTGGTCCCGGTTTAGGGTAATGGTTAGGGTTAAGGTCCCGTTCCAATCCGTCCAGTTCTTGCTACTGTTAGGATACCGCCCTTGTTGTGGTCCCGTCCCTTCCCGGTTATGGGTTAGGCTCAAGGTCCCGTCCAAGTTCGAGTTAGGAATCGGACAAAGGTCCAGTCCAGGTTAGTGTTAGGGTCCCGACTGGTCCCGTCCCAGTTATGGTTATTATGAAATTCCAGCCCAGAGCAGTACAGTCCCGGTTATGGTTAGTGTTAACGTCAGGTCCTCTGGCCCCGTCCAGTTTTATGGTTACGTTTAGTGTTAAGGTCCCGTTCCAACCAGTTACGTTCAGTTAAAGGTTATATTAGGGTGCCGTCCTGGTTAGGGTCCCGATTCGTCCCGTCCGCGGTCGGGTTTACCCGCCAGGTAACGATTGTTGTCAGTTAGTACTGTAGTAACATCCCGTACCAGATAGGGTTAAACTCCCGCCAAGGTTATGTTTAAGGCTCCGTACCGGTTAGTGATAGGGCCCTGACCAGGTTAGTTGTGTTGTGTTTAAGTTCCCGCCCGAACCGTCCAGTCCCTTTAGGGTTTGGGTTATGGTTTTGCCAAGGGTTGAGGTCCCGTCACGGTCAGGGTTGGGGCATAGGCCCCGTCCTGTTAGTGTTTGGGTCCCGCCCAATTAATTTCCGTGTCAGACCCCCGACATGATTATGTTACAGTACCGTTCCGAACCACCACATCCAAATTAGAATCCCGCCCGTCCGGTACGGGTTAGGGTTTAGCACCAGTCCCGGTTGTAGTTATGTTAACCTCCCGTTCTGGTCCGTATTAAGGTTTAGGTCCCGTCCCCTTTGTGGTTAGGCTTAAGGCCTCTTTTCAGTTATTGTTATTTCCCCCGACTGGTGCCGTCCCGGTTATGGTTATGATTAGTTTTAACGTCCCTCCCCTGACTTCCGCCCCGGGGTAGGGTTAGGGTTCCGGTTAGAGATAGGGTACCGTCCTATGGTCCCGTCTCTTCCTTGTTATGGTCCCGGCTCGTCCCGTCCGATGTACGGACCATCCGGATCCACCATCAGGTTACGAGTATTGTTAGTGTTAGGTTCCAACCGTCCCGGTTAGAGTTAGGGTTAAGCTCCCGTCCCGAATAGGTTAGGGTCAGGGGTCACGTCCCGGTTAGTATTGGGTTCCCCTAACGGTTAGCGTTATGGTCCCGTCTCGGTTAGGGCTAGGGTTAAATTCCCGTTCAGAGCCGTCCAGTGCCGTTTAGGTTTAGGGTTATTGGTGTAGCCAGTGTTAATGTCCCGTCAGGGTTGGGTCAAGGTCCCGTCCTGCCTGGCTTAGGGCCCCGCCCCGTTCAGTTCCTGGATAGGGCCCCGATCCGGTTAGGGTTAAAGTTACAGTCACTCCGACCCCAACATAAAGGTTATGGTCCCGTCCGGTCGGACTAGGCCTGTTCAGTCTTAGAGTTAAGCTGCCGTTAGGGTTATGTTTATGCTTTATTTCCCGTCCCGGTTAGAGTTAGGGTTTCGTCCCGCCCCGGTTAGGATCCCGACTTGTTCCGTCCGCGGTTAGAACTATGAGTCACGGTCCAGCTAGAATTACGGTCTCGTCCAGTCTGGGTTAAGGTTGGGGTCCCGCACCGTTTCGCTCCGGGGTAGGGCCCAGGTTCGGTTATGGTTAAGTTACAATCCGTTCCGAACACCCACATACAACTTATGGTCCCGTCCGGTCAGGGTTAGGATACCGCGTCGTCCTGTTCAGTGTTAGGGTTAAGATGCCGTCCCGGTTAGGGTTAGGCCTAAGGTCGCGTCCCAGTTAATGTTAGAGTCGCGTCCCGCCCCGGTTAGGGTTAGGGTACCGATTTGTCCCGCCCGCGGTTAGATTAATAGCCACGGCCCGGGTCCAGCTAGAATTACTGTCCCGTCCCTTTAGGGTCCCAACACGCCTGTCCTGGTTAAAGTTCCGAGTCATCCGGTCCCGAAATTTTCCTGACAGACCAGAGCGGTAACTCATTTTCAGGCCACTTTTTGAAAGCTGATCCTAATTGTGTTCGGCCCCGTTGGCCGCTTACGAATGAGAGGTAATTTCCCACCGTTCTCGGATTTTGCTGAATGATCAATAAGGAATTAGTAACGGAATTCACGTCGTTTGATGAATGGAAGCGCGTGTAGATATATTTACGACCGAAATAGTTAACCGTCAATGCTCATATAATCCAAACAATTGGTGGTGATTACTTAAGACGACGGCGATGAATATGATGATGCCGGCGATGATGTTGATGTTGATTGTGATAACAGATAGCAGTTATGATGATTACGATAATGACCATGATGATGACAACGGTGATAATGGTGATGATGATAATGCTCTACATGGATATATAGTTTTATTTCAGACTATACATAATTATCCATAACTTACAAAATAATCATACGTTATATGCTACGTTTATGTTATATATACATATGCAGCTAAGTGTACAACATATGATTCCATGATTTTGAATAATTTCGATTTGAATATATCTGAGTTACAAATGGATGACAGGATATGGTTATTAGCTTCAAGTATTCTCTGTTTAAAATGGTATACATGTTTCCTTCTCAACACTGACAAAGATAACACATTACCACACAGCACTCGTGCTACACGATCTCACATAACCGATGATAAATATATAACAATTGTTATAATAACATCATTTCATACTCTGAATGTTGCTGAACAGGTGACTGATAAATTATAATTTCATCAAATTTTCACAGGATGCTTTACTCTTGAAAATGCGTGGTAAAAGTGCCTTCATCTTCCTCCCTGAGCCTGTTCGCGCGTTGTTGTGCAAAGAGTTTTGTTTATGAATACCGATCAACAACTCATCCACGTTGTGATGGAAGAGTGTCGATGTCTCCACAAATTTGCAGTTGTATGACAGGGCGACTTTTTTCCCTTCTGTAAAAAAAGAGACATTCGAAAGTTAAAATGAATGTCAAGGAGGGGCAGAGGTAGCTTGTTTCAACATCGGAGGCCATGGAAACAAATTCACAAAGTAAATATTTCATAAAGAAAGCAGCATCATAACAATTGTGGATTCACTGCAACTCTAGTGTAATTATAGAGCGCAAACAATTGTGCATTTGTCAGAGAGGATACCATTTTGCAATTTGGCACTCTTTCTTCCAAAACACCACTTCCTGATTTTCAAGTCAAAACAATTTTCCTACAAAAGAACAACTTGAAACATAGAGGATATCTAATGAGTCGCACATGTATACGAAAGTAATCAACCGAGTGCACTAAATTATATTCGAACCGAGCTTTTGTGAGGCTAGAATCGAATTTATTGGAATAATACAATTCGCATAGAAATGCGACGAATTTAAGATCCATTTTATCACAGTCACACATAAGCGAGGAAAAACGACATCGAAAAGGCTGGGGTTAACAAAATTAATATTGAGTTCCTTATCACAACCAAATATGATGTAAATGCACATTCAAGAGCGAATATATGTAATTTCAAATGTGTCTTTTCATGTTGAACAATTTTGTCAACAACCCGTATCAACCATGTTATCTCACACCCAACACTAAATAACGCAACAAAAATCGAATATCGTAATTACATTATGTTTAACATAATAATAAAGTCCCCGAATTGGCTTCGACACCATTGATATAAGCCCTTACGTCACTGCGCGCAGCGATAATACACGTGTGTCTTACTAAAACATTGGGACGGGGTTAACGGTTAATTATGTGATAAACCGGTGTACTGCAGATGTTCACAAGGATTCAACTCACGTTCAATTTAATTTAGAATTGTTATTTCTGCTCAAAAACATTTAGCTTATTTCTGACTCATGATTTATCTCCCTTTGCGACAGTACATACTCTTCATGGGCGATGTAATAGACTAAATTACTGTTTTTTTCACTCATGCACGACGACTCAAATTCATTAATTTATTGCATATATTCTATTGAAGAGAGTTGGAGATGGCCCCATACATAGCTGGATCTAGGTAAAGTATATTTAAGTGTTTTGTGCGTCTAGTGAACATATTTAAACTTTTGAAGATATTGACCCATTGCTAGAACATCTGAAATAATATATGTAATAAACTGTCCATGGAGATGTTAACCATGTCATCACAAAATAGTTTCTCCCATCAGGTATAACAGTATATATTGGAATGACATATTATTAGCAGACGACAGACGAATATATAATACAAGTGCAGATGAGTCATACCTAAATATAATGTTCAGAAAATAGTTTCTACACTAGCCGGTTGTAGAACTTATCTGAACATTTCATTCGGAAACTACTAGTAATTCAGTGTTTGGCAAAGACACGGTACTCACCTCCGGCGGCGGTGACCTTTGTCCGGACAAGATCGCACTTGTTCTCCACCAAAATGATGGGCTTGGTGACTTTGCTCACTCGGCGCAAATGGAACAGGATGTCAATTGCGTGGCGAAAGGACTTCCGGTCTCCTCGCGAGTAGACAACTACGTAGATTTCGCAGTCATGAGTTGGAACCATATTCTGTAAAAGGGAGAACAACCAGGTAAGCGTAAACTCTTACAGTTGTAGGCTTCCTCATTGAGTAACCTGATTTTCCAGCGAACTTAAATTATTGTTATAGTGTGTAATAAGTTAACAACTCAACATCATGGAAATATTTTTGTTGAGTGATCTGCTTACATCAAACTAGAACTGTATAGTATAACCTTCCAACAATGGTATGTATCTGTATAATATTATATAGCTACCAACGACAACATTACACGAAACACTATCGAATTGGTTCAGTAAACTTATATATTTTACTATAGATACGAACTAGTCACATACAGAACGAGTTTCGGAATGATTGCGCAAAACCATAAATAGTAATGTTTTGAATAATTGTTCCTGTGCGTGGAATATATTATCATAAATCAGTTCGAACTTGTATGTGGTAGTTGGGTGGTGGTAATTAGTCTCCTTAAACATAATTCATTGAAATAAAATTTGAGCAGAAATGTCAACATAGGTCCTCATTAATTACTAGATTAAATCTTACCTGATTACAGGATAACACCTCGATGTCCATATTCCCATGTTACCGTTCTCATATTCCTTTATTATCAGGATTCAATGTGATGCTCATATCGTAGATTAGTCATGGTAGTGATTTATCTCGTTTATTTGAAGTAACCACCTCAACCAGTAGCCATGACGGATATCTCTTCTGAACGTATATGTCCGTATCATGTTACGGATTAAACTCATGTAATATAAACATATGTTGAAACTGTCTCTTTATTGTCATGTTTGGAAATCAGTATTTTGTTTCTGCCCCACGTCATCTTCCAGGGATTCAAATTTGATGTTTGCCCCGAGTTATGGTTAGAGTTATGGTTCGGTAGCGATTGTTCCGCCCGGACGAAGGTCCCGTCCCGGTTAGGATTATGCTTAAGGTCCCGTCGTATCCCTGTTAGAGTTACGGATCAGTTTATGGTCCCGTCTCGGTTTGTGTTATGGTACGGTTCCGTCCTCGTTAGTGTTAGGGTACCGTCCCATACCGGTTCGGGTTAGGATTGAGGTCGCGTTCCGGTTAGAGTTATGGTTAGAGTTATTGTCATCTTTCAGAGATTCAAATTTGATGTTTTCCTAAGGTCGTGACACCCAACTATATTCAGTGACATGTTCGTATGTTAATATGAATTTGTCATAACAGCAGCTATGTTCAGTCACCCCCACTTTCTACACCACCACTGTTTAATTAAATTGGTTTTACTTGTCGTCGGACGAGTCGATTTCCACCAAACGGTGCATATAGTATACGGTAGATATCCTAGTTGTTTAAAGTTGAGCAGCATATACCCAGGTTGCTCAAGTTGAGTTGTACATCGTAGAGAAATGCTGGATATCCAGATTCTAAAATAGCTCATGACTCTTTCTCCACCATCTTTGTTTAATCCCTGTTCAATTGATGGTGTCTAATCAACAATGCCATACATGTTGTTCTGGTGCTTGGCATATCAGTCAGTGTTGGTAAATTTCGTACAATATAATATTTCAATGACATTAGTCTAGATAAAATTTATAGGAGCAGGCAACTCAAATCAAAATCCTTGATTATTTTCAACAAATTTGTATTTAAAGAATTTGTTTTTTCAGCATGCGGGCAAATAGATTAATTTCTTCCACCAATTACAAATCAGTATATACGACACATGTTGCCCCGCCATTTGTGAAGGTTCTACACCGCCAGACTCCCAATTCACACCTCGCAACGAGCATTTTTTAAATATAACCAAATAGCGCCACGCAGCTGGGGCAGTGGATATAATATGCACACGTCCAAAACACTTTCCATGCCCCACCCGTACCGACTACATATTGTCTAAACATTTACATATATACAAAAAAACAGTGTCTCAGTGTCATTTCCAGTATTGGCAATCATAGGAAACGACTGACTCATCATATAACAAAACTTAAGGCCAACGTAGAAATGCCGACTTTAATAGTTATAACGAGAGGAATATCCAGAACAAATGTATTCAAGACAAAGACCGATGAACCCCCTCTCAACATCAGCATCTTGTAAATTATCATCCAGGAATAATCGAGCATTATGTTCAATTGATTGATCAAGCACTAGTCATGGCTTTTGACCAAGGCATACACCGCCAGCTTGTACAGAATGAGACGCCCTTAGTGTGGTTACGGATTACTGTCGTTTTAGGCACAAGAGACATATTTTAACGTGATATTGAAGGAAAGTGGCAAAACTAAAACATTATCTCCAAAAAAGACAAAAATATCACAGCGTAATAAACCCTCGCATTTAAGTCACTTTAAATATCAATAAACTATAATATGTTTTCAGGATTCCAGCCAATTTCTACAAATCCTTGTACGATTTTCATTTAGATAATGGTGCGACACTCAACATTTGTCGCTCAAAATTTCTTAAAATAGTGTACCAGTGTTTGCTGGCACCTTGGATATGCCACGTGTATTGAGAGAATGTTAGTTATTAATTTGTGAGCTTTATCGGGTTTCTTTGAGTTTTGAAAAAATAGTGTTTCAGACTACGTTGCCTCCCACCCGCAGTAGTACCGATATCTGCAAAACAGTGGCCACCGACGCTGATGCCGTTTTACCACCTACATTTATCATCTGCATTAAAACAAATTTGTTTTTGAAAATCCCAATGGTGAGTATTTAGAACAGTTTTGATGTTGGAGTTAGGAAATAGCGTTCTTCCAGTTATGCTCGAAAATGTCGTTTGTGTCACATAATACCAAGGGGTGTATGTCACTCTGTCTATTGCTATCCCAATTAAAATAATAATGCTGCAACCAAATCTTAAAGCATAAACCTGTGCTCTAACCAGGCATTGTGTTGAGGGTTCATATTATAGTTAGTGTGCACTGGTTTGATGCTCCCATCATTTTACACCCGGCCCTGCTGAAACTGGAGTGTCCCTTCTCTAAATATCACAATTATTATTTGTTAAGTTGATTCGATATGCACCCTGTCTTATGTCTGCACCCACACCTGCAGAAACTGGAATGTCACATGCAAGTCATTGCAAGACCAGCAAATATCACCATTAGTATCCTGTGCTATGCCAATTTGGTGAATGTGTCATTCTACTAACATCGCCGAAAATGTCAAGCAAATAGTGAGTACTCCATAGAAAATATCTGAACTTCGCTCAAATGTAATTATTTACTTCTCGATTCTGGACGCAACAATCGGCGATAAACTAATGAAAACTATTTCGCCATATTCACTGCATTTATTTAATATATAATAATGATGATGTGTTTTGATATATTATCTGTTAATTATAAATACTGTGAGAAAGATTATTCTCCAATTTATTTTATCACCGTGCAGGAGTGTTTGGCATCGCATCAATTTGACAATATTCTCACTAACAATGTTTCGGCAAATCTACCGACTTAGAAGCAACATTTCATGTTATATATACCACTCTGCTTGTGTACATATTGGCATATGTCGCCTTTGTCCACATCAATGTGTATATGTCGTCATTGATGTTTCTTCAAATGATATGTACTTCTTCAAGGTATCATGCTCTTTTAATCTTAACTGAAATGCTAACATTCACACTGCAAGGTACAGTGGACGACTGAAATTTTATTAAAATTTCATTCAAGAAGTGTGAGCTTAAATAATTTATAGTAATAGCCTTTTAGACCTTTTCAAACAAAATATGATGGGGGAAAATATCCACGTGGCGTTAAACCGCAACCAATATTGCTTATTGCGGTTGAAAATATACATGGCGTGTCAACGATCATTATACATATTATCATACATAGCATGTGTAGATATGGTCTCCATCGCAAACAAACGAAATGACACGCCCATTAAGGTGACAGTCTGGTTTCAAATGTTCAGTAGGGGTAAAAGGGATGTGGTGTGTGTATTGAGAAAAGGTTGGTTATAATTAGAGCATGTTTTGTTAGTTTTGAAAATAATGTTTCATTTTACTTTTACCACACCCGTATCAGGTAGCAGCGATGTCCGCGAAACAGTGGCTACATATACTGGTCTCACTTATCAAAATTTGTCATCTGCATGAAATAAATTTGTTTTCGAAATCCGAGTGGTGACCATTTTTAACCTTGATACCGGCCCACATTAAAATGATTTATGTGTCAAATATGAAATTCTAGCCTGTGCCCAACCCAGGCATACGTACATTGTGTAAGTGTTGTGGGTTCAACTTTCAGTCATCTTTCAAATAACTGTGGCCCCTTATTTACACACCCGTCCCTGAATAAACTGCGTTATCAGATGGTGTGTATAATGATATTTTCGGAACGAGACGTGACACATAAAATACTCTTGTTTGATAATTAATTGTGTATCCAGTTATTTCATAGTTTCGAAGTTTCAGAGCGACAACAATATTTCTTGTAAAGTTCTCATTTAAACAACTTTGTTTTCGTATTTGTGCGTTTAGATTGTATCATGTACATCAACTTTTTAATAACATTTTTCCATGAATCATAGGCTGGATGTTGTTATTGTTGTTGTTGTAACTGGTACCCCGAATAGGCACTTACTGACATACATTACAAACAAAGATCCTGTTTTTTGGAAGAGTTGAAAGTCCCGCAGCGACCAAGACGATGCACGCGGAAGCGTCATTTATTAGTATATGCCAATTCACTATTTCGCAAAATCACAATTAAAATAAATCAATAAATATGTTGGGCTGCTTGGGCCGCACATTTCCCTCGAGTTTAGACACTTGCTAAATAAACAGTAACCCGTGCCACTACTTCCGTAATATCTTAAATTGAGTAAGTGTGCCCCTCGAATATAGGACCATCATTACCACATTGTCACCACGAGTGGAATTGTGGTTTTAAAAACTCGCCAAAAGACTCGTGGTTAAAACCACAATTCCACTCTTGAAAATTTTACACTCAGCTTTATTATATATGTAATCATAACGTATTTCTTAACTTAAGTATTGTAATTGTAGGCGAATACATCGACTGATAAAAAAATTATATGCTATATGTTATCTTTGAAATGTGTACTTTAAGTAAACACATTTGTCGCCCCATGCCAGTTACGGGTGGTTTGGAAACATGAATACATCTTTAATTTAAAACTCGAGATATATATAGTCGTACCGGCCGTCATTATATTTAATTTCTAGCATGAAATATATTTTAGACAGTGAATAGGAGCAAAATGTCCGTGGTATGGATTAGATCATACCTGATGTGTTAGTTCCTCGTTAAAGCATTGCCATACTTGTTCTCCATTTAACATGACAGACACCTGTTTGATGTTATCGTCATCATCTTCTGGAATATAGCGAATGAATCAATGCAAACAACAAATCGAATTTCAGAATACCAATTGTGAACAGCACTGTTACAGCAGGAGCATAGCTAGAAAAGGCGGAACTGGAAATAGTAGCAAGCAATATAAAACATGACATCAACTTACCGACACTGTTATTCTCCATATCGGTGTTAATAATTTGTGATGCCAAGCTTTTTTTTTGCCAAAAACACTGTGTTATAAATCTTCCGTGTTTCCAAGGTTTTTTGTCGACATTTTCAATTTTATTGTAATGTTCTTGTCAAAATATTTGCCTAGGAATTTAAAATTACTACTAGATATATTTTAAGGTCTGAGGAGACATGTCTTAATATATCGTTAGGCGGTGATCCGCAATAATGTATTGGCCTAAATGTGGCTGGTTTATTCTTCATTGCAATATATGGGGCTGTGCTATGTAATAAATCATAAAATCAACATTGTGACACAAAATTAATGAAGCTTCCTCTCATATGGCCAAAACAATAATGTATGTAATGATTTATATGATTTCTGAAATTATTTATTATTATAGAAGCGATTTGGTACCTGAAGAGTAAAATTTGACAAATATTTTAAGTCCTCAAATGACTCATTCGAGATTCCAAATTCTGTCAACATAATTTGGAAGGAGGTATGATACATGTTGGTTGATAATTCATGACGTAATAATATACCGGCTTCGTATTCTCGGGAAAATTATCTGTCAATGTCACAGCTATGTTGTAAACGTTTCCAATATTTTATACTTAACTAAGTTAACTTTGGGTGAGGGGCATTAACTCTTGCTATACTAAATGGATTTTCATAGTCAGTTGAAAAGTGTACATATGAATAATCAGCCTGTTCTCGTGAAAATAAGCTTATAACGGGCTTGTTTTTGTGTGCGAAATAGGCTCAATGTATGCTCTATGTGGACATATAAGCGGGTTTTAAAACAGTCCATTATGGGACTCTTTCAATAATAAATAAGCCCATATTGGAATTCTTTTGTCACTTTTTCATCGACGCGACATATAATAACCGTATAAGCTCTCTATGGGATTATGTCATAATCAAATTAGTTCAATATGAACCTATGTGAATATTTAGGACCACAATTAACTCACTTGCACGCACGACGGTATGTTGGAATAGTCTATTATTTGTTTGGAGGCATGTTATGTGATAAAAACAGACGACAGATACATAATATAGCAGAAGGAGCCCTATTTGTTGAGGGAACCGTCCAGATAATAAGTTCAACAAAGACAATGGTCGTTTGTTGAGCTTATTGTCTGAACATTTCATTTGGGATCACAACTATTCAATGATGCTTTAGTGTAGCAAGGGTTACAGCATACAATAACGATTTCCGTCAGTGCTCGTCGCGATAGCGATGTCTTATAATCTGTCGTACATTTGTTTACCTTTTGTTAAGCAGCCTGGCTAATTGATATGATATTGGTCCATTTACCATATCTGTATATTGCGAACAGTTTTTGGTCGGACACGATAAATGCCATTCAATCTGTCATTTTGTTATGATACGTCGATTAATAATTATAGTTATTTTAGTGAAAACTATCAACCCGTAATACACTTATATACACACATAGATTAAATGTGAACTATTGTTAAATATTGGGAACTTTGTAGTGACGTTGCCGCGACGTCTTGCGTTGTCATAGCGAAATTTAATATGCAACGTCCATTCCCATACCAATATAATTACCCTATTTAAAAGCATTTAATATTTGGATATCGATGGGGAAAATACTACAGCAAATGAAGTGAGTGTAATTATCCCTTTGGGATGCAACACATCGCGTTTATTCTTATGTCTGGTTTACGCATCGTAAAACTCAAATATATGAATAATAGACGATTTAGGAGCGATTTTATCGAGGTTTCTATATATCAGAACGGTTTGTATAACACGGACCGGTGTTATTATTTTGTATTCGCTGATTACAAACGGAACCGAGGACATCAACTCAAATTACAAGGGACATACTTAAAAAAGGATATCCGTAAATATGTTTTTCACGTGTAATTTCTAACATGAACAGTTTACCTTGTTTTGTAGTCGCGAGTTCATCAATGGACGATTTGAAGAAAGGAATATATGATTTGTATACAGCCCCGGTACTGTAGATCGGTGCCGTTCAATTTCCTGAACAAAGTCATGTCTTATGTATTATAATTATGTAACTTCCAGAGACAAAAAGCCATGTGGCGCGTTCTGGTTATATTTGATATTGATATTATCTGGAAATTACCTTAGGTACTAATTAGGTGCCCATTCGAATCTTTAAACAATAAAATAAATTGACGGTACCAACCTTCCACATCGTCGACATCACCAACGTATTCTGACGTCATAAATTGTCGTATCAGGGCCGTCTTCCCAACGCCATGTGAACCTACGACAGCTACACGGCAGCATTCTTGGCGTAGCACCGATTCGTCTGCGTAAAAGAAGTCAGAACAGCTAGAAGTACGGGAAGAACTCTCGCTCGATTCGCCACTACTTGATGTTAGGCTTACGTCACTCAGAGATTGCATCGAATCCCCCTTATTGATCAGTCCTTTTGATGTGAAGCTGAAAGAACGACAGGAGTATATGTCACGATCCTCAGCATTAATTTTATAATTTTGACGAGACATTTTGACAAATTACAGGATATCGAAGGTGCGATATAAATGTCAGCGATGGTTTATTAACTGATGAGTTGCAAATGCGTTATGAGTGGTGTCCCTATCTACGACTCTTTATATAGGACGCTGAATCCTCATCTAATTATAATAAATAATCACATTCTAACGTTGCTTGCCAGAAATAGTCACGTGAGTAGTGTGTTCCTCCCAGCTCCTACGCATTTTATTACATGCTATATATAGTACTAGCATGGTGACCCGGCGTTGTCCAGGTTAAAGTGACGTGAACATTTTATGGGGACATTTGATAGGAATATATTTGGTCAAGGTAGTTTATGTTTTCCACAAATTGGCATAATACAACGTCAATCTTATACATGGATCATATACCCTGAATCACATTGTTGTCTTTAGTTTAACACCATTAATTCGACCCGTGTCAAGAAGTAAACACAACATGGACGTGTAATAGACATCGGTTATAGAAGATTATTACCACAGTAATCTTACAGATTGTATCACAACTGAGTACTCAGCAATAACGTTGATTCACAAAATAAAGATGATTGGGTCCATTAGCGGGAGGTTTCGATGGTCAGATGTCGACTGCAATTTATGTCGACTGAGCAATATTCCAGCGATCTCTGTTAAAGAGTGTCTCTGATAAAGAGAAGCTATGATTCCGTTGCCCAAACATGGAATATAATACACAGCATTTCTAATTATGATATTGTATACGCGTAAACCTGGTGTATATGCCTTTGTCAATTGTCGCGACGCTCGTGCCATAGAACAGATGATAATTGAATTCAGTTTTCCTTTTTCATTGTCCCGGTAAGCTGGTCATTATCTCAAATAATTCGGTCATCTGGTGTTAAATCGGACTGTAGATCTTTAAAAACTAACCAAACATTTTGATATCGGTAACTCCGTCTTTATCAATTTAATGCATCAACTCCACCCCAATTCAGAACATCTTTATCTTCAAGCCGCACGATTAGTATCATGTTGATGCCTATAATAAATGCTGTTATTTTCTGGCTCCTCATACCCAACGGCGCCTATCTGCCCACTTTGAAACACCTAACTAGCCATATAGCGATTCCTTTATCTATCGGCGACTCTTATGAGTATGAAAACTATACTTTAAAACGAATACATCATATCACGGAGATGACTATATAAGTTTAGTTAATTGTGCGACACTTTATAGAAATGTTGGTCTTATCTATTTAAGACATAAATACACTGCGCATCGGCCACAAAGAAACTGATTGTAGGACGACGCGAAGCGGGGTAGTACAATCAGTTTATGTGGTCAAATTATACTATACACGTCGATGCGCAGTGTATTTATTTCTTTTGTAATTCGACTGTATGGTTTGGTCGAAATTGTAGTGACATATGTTCAAACTGTTATATAATAGCCCAGTTTCTAGCTCTGCGTGGTAAGATTTTCCACCAAACAATTCTTCTCTTAGACCTGATAGTGAAACATAGCGTCACTATTGAACGACAACCCCTTTCCATTGTTTTTGTGGCAAACAAATTCACTTAAGACTTATTTTTGTTCTAACTTAAATAAAAATCAGTATAATACAGTAGTTAGTCATTATATGTCTCTTTCTTCAGTCTTTAGCATGACATTAGCCAATGGCCGTATGGTTTGACTTCTGAAATTTCGAGTGTTGGCAGCATTTCACTGATTGTACCACATTGTTTGTGGTACAATTAAAAATATCTAGAATTGTACTACAAAAGGACGGTCCGCGTCTGCATGGGAATACAGGATACTGACCAATCAGGACGAGCCTTGTGTGTAGGTTTAGGCAAGGTCGTACAATATGGTTTATCCGACTTCGATTCCTGATTTAGAACGCACCATGTGTTTAGTATGTTAAACGGACATGGCTCTTTCGAGCTTCCAAATATTTGTCTGCCTAATTTAGTAGGAGGTATAATATAGGTTGACAGATACACGAACTATTTATATTCCGGCATCATATATATGCTCTGATAAATAATTGCCATGGTTACAGACATCTTCCAGCTGTTTTCAATTTTTCGCACAGAAGTGAAACAAACGATCTTTATTTCTACAATATCAGGAATAGCGTAACACAGAATTATCTTGAATGTGCCATGCCGTGACATGGCTGTTGTTTGTTTAGCACCCAAACACCGTCTTCAAAGTTATATTTTGTATGAGTTCAATGCGTCTGTCTGGGACTATACTGCCGTAAAACGGAAGTATATCTCGACCTATTTCGATACCGGGAAAAATCTACAGCGAATATTATTAGGTGTATTTCGGAGCGCATACCGCCATGTGACTTTAAAGTACACCATGTAGTGCAGTATATCATATAGACGCATACATATACATTTCCAGAACACTCTCGTACAAATAGGTTCATGTCTGACTTAAATATCCACATATGTTCATATTGGACTTATTTGGTTCTGAAATAGTGGGGGTGTAACCTTTATACAATTGAATGGTTCGGGCCCCAGTGAAAACACATTATAAAGAGCTTCGGGTCCATCATTCACTTCGACGGTGCACTTTGCCAACTTTAAATCATACCCTAAATGCCATGTACAATCTAAATTCCACTATGTATTCGTCTGGTGGCAATCGATGACAAAGAAGTTTGTATCATGTTCCTTCCTTGATCCCCAACCATGACATCGACTGATGTATGGTTAAACTAAACCATTAGAATACCTATAGCATGGCGTTGAGAACATTTTATACAAGGTTGATGGAGATGTACGACAGAAGTCCATAGTATACCATGGAGACGAATAAAGACTCATCCGCGTATCATTTCAATCAGCCCTCAAGGCAAGTTCGGATGACTCACATTGAATGTCCATAAACTTGAAGGAAAGCGAAAGAAAGAAAAATAATGTATTCCACTGGACCCGCGCCTGAAACGTTTGAATACATTATACATTATAAATATATCATACAAGTTTAGTGGAATTCTACAATATAGTTGTTTTCATTATGTGACCCCCCCCCTCCCGCCCTGACACCAACGGCGTCTATCCGTCACTCATGTATCTATAAACCACACCATTAAAGTACTTATATCAAGGATATAACTATAAATGTGGCGGGAATTTGCTAAATAGTGGTGCCCAATTTGGTGCTAACAAATCGGAATGTCGAGTTGTATCTTATTTGCTTGTTTTATTTAGGGCTATTTAACTTTAAACAGTAATTTCCCTTTGCGATTCCAGTATGAATTATTATTGGAAGCATGTGTTAATTTCAAGCATCAACTCTTGCCGTTCCTCGGTTAGATAATCAAGACGTAACAAATGATACTTTCCATTATGAGATTGGTATTATATACCATATGTTTTAGCAAATATACCGCGATAATTTGTATAATTATCTACTAGTGACTTAATTCACTTCGGCGATGCGGGCGTGCATGGTGCACGGGCTGTCGAAACTCTCTCACAAGAGACGTATTTTTTTATAATTTGGTAGGTTTCTACACCAATCAGAGACATGTAGGCAATAGTCCTCCAGAATGCATTATAATTTTCACTGTCTCTTGGTTTTGATGAAATGTGGGATCCCACATTCAGCGCAGCTATGCTAGTAAGATGTCTGGTCACTCGGTGTGGATCACCTTTTGAAATCAGACATGCCAACTTTTTACAAGAAATGTTTGTGTAATATTTATTTATTTATTTAATGGCTATTCCTAAAGTTATTTATCAGCATTGGTATTCTTAAACTACTCACCAGAGTAGCATTTCAATAAGCCCTCAAGGCAAGTACGCAAGGATGGCTAACATTGAATGTCCACAAACTTGAAGGGCAGTGTAAGAATGAAGTGATATATTCCACGGATCGCGTGTTTCATACCATTGAATATATGCTAGGATAGTTCCCCGTCGTATATACAGAATTATGTCTGCTACATGTAGCCAATGTAATTCTTGCAGATTGCATCTGTCGTCAGATCTTCTACGACATAGAACTATCATTGCAACAGTTTTCTGCAGACGCTGAGATACCTGATTATATAGTACACCAATTAAAATAGAATTGTAGTAGTCAGGTCGACTGATACTTAGAGATGACTAACGTTTTTAAAAAATTGAGTCGTTTTGAATGTATTTTCTCATTTTCCAGTGTCGCCGAAGTTCAGTGTATATTGCCTTGCATATGTGGCTTGTAGGAGTGTGAACTTGAGTGTCATCAAAAGTCATAACATATATGCTAACTTTCATTACGTATGCCAGATTAGACACTCACATTTCTTCAGTTTTGTCACTAATTAGTTTCAGTTTATTGGCCACCATCCACGATTTCACAAAATAATTGCACTGTGCCATTATGGTTGTAAAGCAATAGGGGTTGTCACCAGAAATGTACAGCTAATTTTCATCAGCAAACATGTGCACAGAGATACTTTGTCCCATGATTATCGCACTGAGCAGTTTGGTGTGGATTATATACAAGACCGTCACAAGACAATCCACATGTGTACACAATTTGTACTTTGTTGTGAAAAACGGGGTGGAACCTTGTACTGATAAGTTAATATTCTGCATTTCAGCTAACATACATAATACGAACGCGTTTTCTAAGCCGAAAATATATAGAGGTTATTAATATACATGTACTGACATATAGTTATATGCCCGCATTTCAGCTGTAAATCATACACCGGATTCCAATACCACATGTACCTCACCCATCTGTTTAGCATGTTTTGTGGCTGACTGCATACCAGGGACACAAGTTCGAACATTATATATATATAATTTAAAGGAAAACACTAATTGTGAAACTTAAGAGAGCAATTTGATGAATTATTTCTACTTTCAAATATCGTGCAATTAAATCTTCTCACCAATACGCTCTTGGTTCCAAAAGACTGAACACTTAAGAGAGGACTCAAAACCTTAGACCTGATATGCGATCCTCTCTTATGTTATCATCAAACAATTCACTATGCTTTGTCAATTTCTTGTGTACTCTTGGTTATAAGATGGGTATTGGAGGAATAATTATTGTTTACAGTGATGCCACAGTAATGACGCCGATTAACATGCCGCCATGCATAATCCACATAGCAATGTCAAATAATGATCTTTATATCTATAGTCGCGTAGGTGTGATCGATGGAAGCGATGGCAACACCAGACGTGTTTGGGCAAATATGCAAGTACAGTATGCAGTTATCGCCGGTGCTTGAGAGCAACGCGGATATGTATCGCCCGATCGAGAACGGAATGCAACCCGAGGCTCTTGGGGTGACATTACTGTCCATATCAGTGACATATCATACATATTTCCATGAGCTCTGATATTTCAGACACCTATCCATGACGTGTCTTTAATATCACATGTGACTTTCAAACTTGCCTTGTTATAATTAAGTTGAACAGCTATCGAAATCCGACACGTTAACCTAATCGTAGACGCATTTCAGCATCTGATACAAAACCCATTTCACTTTAACCTATTCGGGTGATTTATTGAGGAATCGCCATTGGGAGTGCATCGATATTCACGATGCGAACTCGATCAACACTTACTTGTCTCCATATATACCACTGTTTTTCTAATGCTTGCTGCCAATTGATCATAATAAAGAAATCTTTCCCCGTGTGGGCCCGGGTAGAATAGGTTTACTGTCCCACTGCCAGGGGTTAGAATCCCCTAAAGTGGCCCACTTTTGCCGAGGGGTGCATCCCTTGATATGTGGAGCAGGAGTTCTGGGGATACTAGGGCAGCCGTCTCAAGTGAGACATCGACCTGTGGTAACGGCTTAGCTCATGGTCCTCTTTGGTCCTACATCTCTTCAAGACGGGTGGTTGAGTTGACCCTGTCCAATCAATCAGCCACGTCGCTCACAGTTTTTCAGATTACATTTCTGCCGTCTGATGTATTTTGTTTCTGGTGTCTAGTTGTGTGTTGTTTTTCGTGTGTGTTTTGCCATAAATTTCGTCTTCGTGGCTTAAATGTTTCAATACTATACTGTAAACGCCTGTCTCATTATGGCGAGGTACCGAGAGGCTGATGTGTGAAGTATGTGATTGATAAAACGCTACAAAGCATAGCCGAACAATTAAAATTTGTCATACCGATCAGGACTGGCCACTAAATGGATCTCTTCTGATCGAATGTTCAAGAAAAATTCAAGCAAACGCTCTTATGCAATTAATATCTATTGCACAAACACCAATATTGATCACACCTCTCAAGTCATTGAACAGTAGTAGAGCTGTGTTGAGAATTCGCGATATATCTGATTCCTTTGAATCAGAGATATTGGCTGAGAACACCACAGGGAGTTCCAGAAGTCCGTAGATTTACTAAGACAGCTGATGGTCAAATCGTTCCGTTGAATATTTATCTTTTGACCTTCAGTCGTTGCGACCATCCACCGACATTGAAGGTTCGGTATATGAAGACGGATATAAGCAAATATGTTCCAAACCCATTTCAATGTTTTAACCGTCAAGGCTATGACCATGAACATTGTAAAAGTGAAGAAACCAGGTGCGCACACTTTTCCATTCCTGGTCATAAGGATTGTACGAGTATTAAAAAATGTTCAAACTCTCAAGGTTAACATGCTTCAATGGATCGTCCATGTCCCAATTTGGAGTATGAATTCAAGATTCAATGATATATTGCTGAGACGAATATGTCATATATAGATGCTAAGAAAATAGTTTGTCCTCGGCCACAGATTACGTACTCAACAATAGGGTCTACAAAACGTGTGCTGACGACAGCACTCAAACACAGAGTCAAACTAAACTCGTCAGTGTATCACTAGCAACGCACGTGCAGGAATAGTGATACTATTCCTGTTCCAGAACCAGTAGCGCAAGTAATGGATTACGTCTCCTCTGTCGAGACAGATCATCCGAAACAATCTATGCAAGTTGATCATATTTTTCAAGAACAAAAATCTCCAAAATCTGTCAAATCTTTGACTCTCGGAAACAGCGTTTGATCTTTGAGTTTTTAATGTTCGATGCTATGCTTCGAGAGAACATTTTAACATGGAGGGAAGTGGATACCATGTATGTTATCTGGAGGGAGGCTGGCTGTTGGGCGAGGGATCAACTACTAAGTCAACTACCCAATTATCAACTTGTTGAATTGACCCCATATTCAACAGATTATAAATATATTATCAATCATTCATGAGGTTTATTTGCCAGCTACTTCAAATGTTATATGCGGAGCCTTGTTAAATTAAATTAAATTTTGCTGTCTAATTTTATACAGGTTTTATATCTTGGCTGTTCTCAAAGCAGTATTGTTGTCTATTTTGATATTATGTGTTATCTGTGTTTGCACAATGGTTTGCACTCTCGCTCTGGTTTCTGTGTTTTTATTTGTATGTATTTTGTTTAATTTTGGTATAATTCATGGCTTTGTCTAAACACAGTTGCTGCGTTTAGATACCCACATTAGTTCAGTTTTGTTTCTAGTTTATTGAGCAATATCCACAATTTCACAGAAAATTTTTAAGGCATATCGAAGTGTCAGCCACTGGTTATCGAAGTCACGATTCATATTACATTTTGCGCTGTATCTCTCGCATTCATATCTAGATTTGACATCACAAAGGAACAAGCGAGACAACTGCATGGGCGTGAATTTTGTTCTATACATATATTGTTTCAAAACCAGCAGGAAAATATAACTTTTTTAATTTCTGTGTTCATGAACTATACCGAAAATGATATTATTTTTTGTAGATCAACGGGGAATTGGTTGTTTCTTGTCCATGTTAAAATTTCGTTTATAAAAGTTTGGACATGGGGACAATCCCAGCAAATATTAGTATTTGTTTCTTGTATGTTTTGACAGCGATTACAAAAACCATCGACTCGAATGTTAGCCACCTTCAGAAATGTATTGGTACTAATAATTCGTGTATTGATTCTGAATTGGAGCCACTGTAATTTCGTACCGATTTTAAAGGGAATGCTCAAATAATCTTCCCAATTTTCTATCTATTCTCCTATTTCGGATTCCCATTTTTGGCATGCATTCGGCATAGTGTTCCCACTTGCTAGAATTGTGTAAAATAATTGTCCGCCTTTTAAGTCACGGAGTATCGGAGGAAGATTATTGTGTGGGCATGTGCAGGGTACACG
Organism: Siphonodentalium dalli; assembly: GCA_032622095.1. Lineage (NCBI taxonomy): Eukaryota > Metazoa > Mollusca > Scaphopoda > Gadilida > Siphonodentaliidae > Siphonodentalium > Siphonodentalium dalli. The sequence continues at coordinate 155,120,234 of CP136062.1, forward strand.
AATTAAGGGTTGATTAAGAGAACTTGCCAATGACAGTATATGACGTATTGTGTTGCTGATTGTTATGAAATCGACACGATGTTGAAAGTTGAATATAATGTATATGGGGTATGGCATTTACTATCTGGTTGGAATAGATCATTTATAAAATATATCCCCGCATCTCTCCAAGATTTAAAGTTGATCGACGAACCTCCGATTTTTATATTCGGATTATTCCAGATATTTGAGGCCATAATATTATTATTTGAATTATTTGATCGCATAAGTTTACACCATGCGCCGAAATCATCTCTCTAGAATGGATTTGCGAACTTGTTTGTTTGCTTTACAATGTAATTTGCATGGTAAGTGAGAGATAGTGGGTCGTTTAAGAAAGGGGTGGTATTGCACAATGAAGCCCATTTCGATTGCTTGCAAATCAAGCGTCGTATCCAGTTAATTTTCATGGCGCTCTCAAAGTTTTCAACATTAATCATCTTCAAACCTCCGCGCATATGGTCGGCACATAGTTGTTTGCTTTTTATTCTATCACGTTTGGAATTCGAAATGAAATTGTATAAACAGGTATTTAGGGCTTTCAAAAAAGCTGTATCTGGACGTGGAAGAGTTATAAATAAGTGGGTCGATTTTGGTAAGATGAGGGATTTGACAAATGTTATTCTACCTAAAGGGGTCAGGAGTCTGTGTTTCCAAATGTTTGTGATATTTTCTATATCTTCGAGTCTATCATTGTATTTTATATTCATGATTATTAAATTAGTGTCGAAATGTATCCCTAAATTTTTTTTAAATGCTTACAGTAGACAGGTTTAGTTCCGTAATAGCTTGTCGTATTTTATTTTGTGACCCTATCCCTATCCATGCCTGCTTGATATTTTTCAGGATTTATGCGCAGACCCGATATCCGAGCAAATTCGTCCAGTGTTAAGTACGATTCACGTAGACTATTTTCAGAACCAACAAGTACGAGCGTCGTGTCGTCCGTTTTCTCTATAGTTGGGAATTTGGTGGGATGCAGATTGGAATTAACCGTTCGGTGACGAATGAAATTGTGAAATCCATGTCAATTGCTGAGCATTCACCGTTATATTTAGACTGGATATCAAGTTTAAAACAAACGGGTTGTTTTAAAGTTGGAACTCGGGTTTCACAAACTTGTATTTGGTGTCTCACCTGCAACCTTGGTAAAACGTTTAGCAGTTGGAAATGTCATCCATGCCTGGTAAGTTAGTTGGAGGAACATGACAAAAATGGTGGGGGTGACCGATGATATGTTCAACTTGTTTTGTAGTCAAGTTGGTTTGCTATTACTAATTATTTATTTATCAGTGATATGGGAGATGGGTACCCATAAGTGATTTAGCACCTGTCCTCCAATTCCACAATATATGTGCTATATGTGATGGGTTATATAGATTAGACAAATAAATATGTTTAAACTAAAAATGGTTGAAATTGTTTTAATTCTTCTATTTTTGGACCAAAATTGGAATGATGTCCTAATTTTGGTCAACTGTTTGGATTGAATTGTCATCAGCTGAAAACCTTTCGAACCTTTATTATAGGGGTGTCAGTTGGGGAGTTTTCAACATCTGGACAGAATGGTCATCAGCTGGAAACCATTCGAACCTTTATTATAGGGGTATTTGTTGAGGTTTCCAACATCTGGACAGAAAGGTCATCATTTGGAAACCATTCGAACCTTTATTATAGGGGTGTCAATTTGGGAGTTTCCATCAGCTGGACGGAATGAAGTACTAGTTTGAAAATTTTAATCCATTGGAGAGTGGCGATGATAGGTACATGGGCCTACAATATATCTAACTTAGCGGACTTGGGATAAGTTGGGAATTTCCAGTAAGTTAATTCAATTATTATCCACCCAATTTAATGGTCTCATTTAAGAAATTGTCCAGTCATTTTTATCGGACATTTCCTTATTTTGCACCACAATTGTTTTGTTTTGTCTTAATATAATGTTGAGTGATTTTGCTGTTATCCTCTTTCTTATGCATATTATTATTCTTTTGTTTTGTTCTGTATTTTGTTTTAGTTTTAGTTTTTTTTTAAATTAGTATTTTATCAAGTAATTTATTCCCAAATGATGAATTAGTGGTTGTCCTTGATACGAATTGTGTATCGGGGAGGGGCGTTGATATAACATTTTGGTATCGGCGATTGTCGTACTTAATTATGCATGTATAAGCTTCTCCGTTATACGCGAGCACTCTCATGACGTGGCATAATAGTGGTACTTCTCAAATCAGAAAATTGTGAGCTAGGGTGACGGGGGCTGGCAGAATGGACACTAACATTGTCGCCAACTTCACCAAACGTAAGATTTATGGAGGCAATAACTCAGTATGGGTATTCGTTGTTTCAAATGTGCTTAATTCAATGAGCTTGAACAGTTTCTCATTTATTATCGAAATGGCAATGTATCGATCGGAATGGCACATTGAGAGGTGCAGATTTTCGAATATGTTTGGGTTAGAACCCGGGCGAACATAGTCTAGCGATTATCTTAAACACTGCATTGGTGTAATAAAGTTGTGTTGAAAATTGCTTTTGTCATGGTGGGGGTCTTGACAGCAGTGGCAATGGTTATTCTTTGACATTGATACATCAATCATATATACATATGTATACATATATACACCTATGCAGTAAATTATTGTGTGTAGGCTATGATTAAGTAAATTTAGTACCAAATAAAGCATATCAAAAATACATTCTAACTCGCATGGACAACGCCGAATAGCCCAATTAGTTACTATATATGAACATACTCAAGTATTTGTATAAACCTATATTTCAATCAATGCAATACTTACCATCAGGGACGTGTGTCAGGGTGGATTTCCAAGAGTACAACAGTTTGACATTTAATGCCTGACACAACATTAATTGGAAATTTCCGACGAAACTATTTTGAATTTTGTGCTGATAATTTGATATAACAAAGAGTATTATTGTGTGTTTAGACTGAAGGACCGAATTTTTGACTGAAATGCAGCAATCAGTTGAGACTTATCAACCATTGGTTGTGTTACGATGGGAATGTCCAATAGTTGGAAAGTTTGATAATACAGATTCAGATTAAATAGTGTATGTATGTTACAAGGGTGACTTACACTGCGATTTATCGAAGGTCAGAAAGTCGCCGCATTTCTTCGTTGAGCCAAGTGCGGGCGCACCATCTCATCTCTATGTAACATTTATGGTACTCGTATATATATATCAGCAGCATCCCATCGATGGCGCTGGCCGTGTCGATCTCACATTCCAACATATCAAGTGACATTATTTTGACCGGCATAAGAATACCAACACGCACTGTGTTCTTAATATAATTGTAAATAGCTCAGCGATATCAGCAATCACGCCGGTGTATCGATGGCTCAGTCGGATAGGGGTACAACTCCAAGCCGACTCGCCCTCCAGCGCTGGCGATGAGGGTTCAAATCCAGATATTTCCATCATGGACATTCTAACTTGAAATCGTTATCTGGTGGAGTTGCCAATCACTCGCCGATGGCCAGTGGTTTGCCGCACATGGCCGACGAGAGTTTAGATTAGCCGTAAATGTGCGGATTTCATCCACCACTCAAACTGGCAATGTCGTATTATGGTCTTGGCTGCTGAAAGTGACCTTAAACCCAAACCAATCAATCAGCAATCATGCAAACAATCGCAGTTCTACATGATCATTGTTAAAGCTTATTGGTTGACAACTGTCAAAAAAATCCGTTTTTGACTATTTTACAGCTGGCATTTCTGCAGTTTTCAGTGCAATATTGCAAGCGTATGAATGTACCATAACGGCAGTGTGATATCAAACAATGTGAGAATAATATAAATAAATAGTTGTAAAATCAACCTAACGTGCGAATGATGAACAATCAAAGAAATAACCTGTATCGTTACTGCGAAACCAGAAATCGGTATTCTCGTATCACGAGTCTCCGTCCCAAGAACATCCTCAAGCGTACACCACTGGTAATTTGTTCTGGGAAATAGGGTGTAACGGACTGTAACCTTGTACTGGTGAGTTAATATTCTGCATTACTGAAGTATAGTTATATGCCCGCATTTCAGCTGTACATCATACACCGGATGACAATGTCACATGTATATCACCCCTCGGTTTAGCAGGTTGTTGCTGACTGCATACCAGGGAAGGGACACAAGTTAGTTCATTATATATATACGTTAAAGGACAAAATAATTGTAAAATTTAAAAGAGCAATGTGATGAATTATTTCTACTTTCAAATATCGTGCAATGGAATCTTCCCACCAAACGCTCTTGGTTCTAGAAGACTGAAAAACTTAGAGGAGAGGACTTAAAATACTCAGACTTGTGCTATCCTCTCTTATGTTATCATCTCACACCTCAGCATGCTTTATCAAGTCCTTATGTATACCCAATTGTAAGATGGGTATTGGAGGAAAAATTATTGCCACATTCATGCCGCCGATGGATAGTTCGCTAATATGCCATCATGCATAAGTCGCATACCAATGTCGAATATGGTTCTTTATATCTATAGTCGCGTAGGTGTGATCGATGGAAACGAGGGCAACACGAGACGTGTTTGTGCAAATATGAAAGTACAGTATACAGTTGTCGCTGGTGCTTGAGTGCAACGCGGATGTGTATCGCCCGATCGAGAACGGAATGCCACCCGAGGCTATTGGGGTGACATTCCTGTCCATATCAGTGTCATATCATACATAGTTCCATGAGCTCTGATATTTCAGACATCTATGCATAGTTTGTCTTTAGTTTCACATGTGACTTTCAAAATTGCCTTGTTATAATTATGTTGAACAGCTATTGCAATCCGTCAAGTTAACATAATCGTAGACGCATTTCAGCATCTGATACAAAACCCATTTCACTTTAGGCTATTCGGGTGATTTATTGACGAATCGCCATTGGGAGTGCATGGATATTCACCATGCGTTCTCTATCAACACTTATTTGTCTCCAGATATACCACTATTTTTGTTTTGCTTGCTGCCCATTGATCATAATAAAGAAATCATCCCCGTATGGACCCGGGTAGAATAGGTTCACTTATTAAGAATCCCCCAAAGATTTACCCTAAAGTGGTCCACTTTTGTCGAGGGGTGCATCCCTTGATGTGTGGTGCAGGAGTTCTGGGGATACTAGGGCAGCCGTGTCAAGTGAGACATCGACCTGTGGTAATGGCTTAGCTCATGGTCCTCTTTGGTTCTACATCTCTTCAATACGGGTGGTTGAGTTGACCCGGCTCAATCAATCGGCTAGTCACGATACTCACAGTGTTTCAGATTAAATTTCTGCCACCTGTTATTTTGTTTCTGGTATCTAGTTGTGTGTTATGTTTATCATATATGTTGTGCCGTTAATTTCGTCTTCATGACTTATAAATGTTTCAATAGTGTACTGCTAACGCCTGTCTCATTGTGGTGATGTACCAAGAGGCTGGTATAAGCAGTGACTAAGGGGTCACCGCTCCGGCTATGTACCAGTCTTTGGCCCGACCATAATTCGATGGGTAGTCCGAGGTGTCTGCTGGGATAGTTGTCGATCATCTGCTTTTATTTTCATTTGGCAACTAAAAAAACGAAAGATTTACCATCCGCCAAGTTTTACTGATACCTAACATCGTAGTTCTCTGGACGATATTCCTCGCTTCCGTGCAATAGACAGTATATAAACTAAGTATCCGGGAAAACGGAATACAACTGCAGACCCACAAGGTAAAATGAGTAATAATAGCAACCACCCCAGTGGGTGTTTATACCTAAATGCATGTGAATTATGACGTCATATCATTTTTATATAATTTTTATATAATTTTTATATAATTTTTATATATTTCTATATACCATGAGAGAAAGTACCGGGTACGTTTATTTGTGAATTTAACACGTGACTTCCGGGTGGTGACTGCGCAGAATCCAGCAGAAACTACAGGGTGCTCCGATTTAACGGAGGAATATGCAGACAACAACAACAACTGATCAAATTCATTCCCAGATTCTAGAATGTACCCGACTTTCAAGTTTACCCTATTCAGTTCTTTCTGAGGATTAATTACAGTCTTTTCATCTGATAAAAATCATTGGTATATCATTAGCATAATAATTAATTATCCCCAGTCAAGCGACCGTCCTGTCAGTGTCATCCGGCTTACGGCAGTTACTTGATCGGAATTTACTTCCGTATATCCCATAGACCGATAAGGCCTTCACCTTCGCTTCATGGCAAATTTTTTCACAAATGTACGAGTGTACGTAGATTAATTAATCGCTTGATTTCGTGACAATCGACAGTTACTGAGTTAGGCTTCACTGTAAACTGTTACAGACAACAATGATCAAGATTCCAGAATCATTCAATCAACCAAAAACTTCGAATTTCAAAGAAAGATAAAAAAAATGAAAGTACGAATTCTGTGTTACGTGTAAAATACTGTAAATTGTGATACTAAAATTGTAGTATGTTTCCTAGTTACCATCTTCAACTTCAACTTAAGTTCAAGGAATTGATATCTGATGAGGATTCTGGCGGTGTTGTGAACACAACAGCACAATGCGTGCTCCTGGAGGCATTTTTCTCCAAATCCAAGATTTTTTTAAAGCAATAAAGGTACCGGTAGGTCTGTTTGCTTTAAATTAAAAATTAAATTTTGATTATTATTTCATTTAATAATTTTTCATCATTTGACAATTTGTCGTTGTCATTCGTTGGTCATCAGTGTCACAGTCAGTGTGTTTGTCGTCATTCGTGTTTGGTTGTCGTCTGTCGTTTGTCGTCGTGTTTATTGTTGGTCGTTTGTTTTCATCCTTTGTTCATTTGTCGTCAGTCGTGGTTTTTGTGGCAATGTAGTGCATTTCGGCCGCAGTGGCAATGCTAACTGCACCGTGGTCAAGTGGAAACTTGTTTTGTCCAGCAGGGTACATTATACATGTATCCCGTAGATTTGGACTAGGATTACCAGGCGGAAAAAAAATACATGTACTGTAGGTTACACATAATTTTGAAACCTGCAGGCCTGGGTCGATGTGTTTGTCATCAAGACATTTTTCGTCGTCGATCATTCGACATCGTGTTCATCTATGGCTGTTTGTTTTTCGTCATCAGTAATTTTTCGTCATCGATTGTTTGACATCGTGTTAGTCGTTGGCCATTTGTTTTTCGTCATCAGTCGGTATTTTACTTCGTTGTTGTTTGTTGCCATTTGCCATCGTCATCCTCGTCATTTATCTGTCATTTGCCACCATTCGTCAGCCGGTGTGTTTTTTCGTTGTTTTTCATCATCGGTCATTTGTTCATCGGTTGTTTTTCGGAAATTCTGTCTGTGTGCGGGACCACTTAACTGCGGTGTGGTTAGCATTGCCACCGCGGCTGAAATGCAACTACACCGCGGCGCCACCGGCTAACTACAGTTGGGTCGTGATGTAATTGCCATTCGGCATGGTGTATTTGCCACAGTGTACTTTCATCAAACTGAAAAAAGACAATACAAACCAGAAATCTAACCACGGTGTACATGCCATTCGACCGTGAGGGTAGTTGCCTTTCGGCCGTAGTGAACTTGCCGTTTGGCCGCAGTGTACTTGCCGTTCGGCTTCGGTGCTCAACTGTAGTTACAAACTCTGACACCACAGCCGAACAGCAAATACACTGCGGTGCCAATGGATACTTGTTTTGTCCAGCGGGGTACATGTATTGTATGTCTACTTTGATCCCGGAAATGGGCGGGTCCAATTTCATGAGTGACCATGTAGGTATATGCTCATATACTATAGGCATGTGTCTGGACCTCAACCAATCGATTGGTACATGTACATGTACATTGTATGCACGGTAGGCTTCTTTCATCCTGGAAACAATATGGGAGGTCTAATTTCACATGCGACTGTCCTTGACATTGACCTACCGGTAGCGCACATATACACTCATCGGTTTCTGGACCTCGACTGGTCGTTTTTCCACTGACCAGATGCTGTATATTTTGTCCAAACGGAGGCGATCATAGAGAAATCCCTAAATAGCGCGGACGAAGTCAGGTACATCATTTGGTCTATTATGTTATATTTTAGAACTTCTGTCTCTGTGTGTTATAGACTTGAAAACTGCACGACTGATCGGACTTAAATTTGGTATTAATTTACCAAAGGCCTACTTTGATCCCGGGAACTACCGGTATATGGATGGGTCCAATTTCATATGCGACTGTGTCCTTGACTGCGACCTCGATATATACTCATACATTGTACATGTTTACCGGTTGGCAACGTTGTTCCCTAAAGAGCCCAGATGAAGTCAGGCACATCAGCTAAGTGTACCGGTACAGACTTTCATTTTTGAGGCGCGCGATCGCTCTTGCGCACCATCGCACAGCTAAAACTGAAAACCAGCGAGAGATCGATTGCGCACCTAGGCCAAATACAGAGAGCGAACATGATAACGCTATTATTAGTGTCTACCCAGACGAGGTCACACGGTGTGACGTGTCAAATGTACTATCTGTCTGAGACTGAATGAATCGAAGCTAAAAATACATTTCTATGTACCGGTATGGCTTATGACGTCACATAAATTCCTCGAAAATCAAAGCGAGACCACGTGGCTGGGAGATGTTGATATTTATTCTGTCAGCTTGGAATCTGAGTATTAAATTGATTCCTTATTAATAATTATGAATTACATTTAATATAGGAGCATGTAGAATATAAAACATAGTGTGTAACATTCACTTGTGCTCATGGATAGTGGATTAAGCAGTGTTAAACCATCAAAGAGATTCACTGGACATCGATCGTGAGTAAACAAATTCAATTTACGTGGCATTTATGAATGTATTTCCGCTGTTTATTTTATCTTGATAGAAACCGCGCGCCTGGCCAAAACCCAGCGAGCGGGACTCTGCGCGCCTACATTTTCTAAAAATGAAAGTCTGCCGGTACATGTGTACATGTACATACATGTATGTACATGTAATAAGTAATAATTTAGAAATAACAGTTACCAAATTATGAAAATTTCCTCCAAAATATCCTAATAGTATACCGTACATGTAGAATAATGAAATATATTAAGAATGCGTTATTTTCCGCAAAACACTTTGTGTGAGCGGAGCGTTTGTATATATACAGCATGTAAATAGTGAGCGATAAGCAAAACACTGTGGCGATTGATTAGGTTGAGAGTGATTCATGGTGACCCATTCAACACCAAAATCTGAGATTTAGCTTATTAAATGGCTATACCGGTAATGCGGTATGTTGTAAATAAGTTCATGATTCCACTGAATTGTAGGGGCTATGAATCATTGCTCCCTTATCGTAGCGAAAATTTGATATAACCCTTTCTTTACTAAATGGATTCTCCCACCAAGTAAAAAAGAATTTATTTGAATGATCTATTATTCATTCAGAGGGTTGTTCAGGAAATGCAAGCAGATGACAACAGATAAGACATACATGTACATGTGTAGAAGGATAGATCTATTAATTGGTTGGAAATGTTCAGAAAAGTTCAACAAACGACTTTATCTGAACACTTCCCACAACATCTACTTGTCAATAAGCATTTAGTAAAGGAAGGGTTAATATATGATTCTCAATAGAACTAGAGGTGGGCGGTCCCCAAGTCTGAATTTAGTGTGGCTGACATTTGCGGAATGAGGTCCCCAGAGGGCTAGCATCACCAAATTCACCCTCTGGGAACCTCATTCAGCTTAGGCCTCTCTGTATGGGAGGCATTGGATCAGATTCCACAGTTAAAGATGGTGATGTTCAGCCATTAATTACTTTGATTATGCGATTTAACTTGGATTAAATTAAATTTTAATTGGAAATACCCATGATCAGTGTGTTGGTGAACTGCTTGGTGAAGTTTCAAGCACCATACATCTATAAAATTTCTTTGTTGATGTCAAATGATCCAATATTCCCAATATTCAATAAATTGTTACCTACAAAACTTGAAAATATAAGGGTACATGTAACATAACTTGCTGAATGCTGATATAAGCCCAAGTTGCCAGGAAATGATATGGGGGCCATTGGTTCATTTCTTTCACCTTTCATATGCTTCAGAACAACCAGACAGCCCCCATTTTCGGTTTACTTTAAAAAGTACCCCCAATAGTCACAAGGGGGTACCCCCCCCACTCACTCAAACCTATCACCTCTGTCCCCCAAATTAGCCTAATCTAAAGGCGTGAAATAACGGTGGCATTTCTAAAAAAAATTCATATACATGTATATGCAGTGGGGGTCTACTCGGTGTTGAGTGTTTTGCTTATCGCATACTCTTTACTTACATGTACATGTACTGTTTGTTTACATAAGATGACGTTTGCTTACATACATGTAACACAAAGTACTAACATAACAACATGCTGAAATTAATGTGATACATGTATTTATGATTGGTATAAGAACAAAGTTTGTTTATAATATTAATTCTGCTTATGGCGGTTTTAACGGATGTGACTGTTTTAACAGCTATACCCAGCGCCAACACTTACCCAATCTTTAAAAAGATCCTCATGGACATATATCATAATTTTCTTCAACATCTGGTGTGACAACCCGCTAATACCTGTAGGGCTGTAGACCGTGTATCATAACCTAACGGCATGTATCGTAACTCCACCACAGTGACAGTTTCCATACTGCTGTCATTGCCAATTCATTAAAAGCGACACATCACATATTCATTATTAGCTCAACGACGTCCATGTGTGCGTGTGTGTGTCCGTCAACAATTTTCTTTGGTGCGGGCTACAGGTCGTACCTTTGGTCTGATCTTTATAACATTTGTCATGAATGTTGACATTGACATGTAGATGGGAACAAGTCATTTTGGGGTCATTGGCCAAAAAACATGGCGGCCGACAGCCATCTTGGATTTCAAAATTAAATCGATTGGCGCGGTCTACATGTCTTACTGTTTATCTGATCATCATGAAATTTGTCATGGATATTAACGAGTCATTTTGGGGTCGTTCGGCCAAAAAACATGGCCGCCAGCAGCCATCTTTGATTTTACTCTTTGCATGACTAAATCCTTTGGCGCCGCTACAGGTCGTAGCGGTGGTAGGATCTTCATGAAATTTGTCATGGATGTTAACAATAACATGTAGATTGGAAAGAATCCTTTTGGGGTCATTCAGCCAAAAATCATGGCCGCCAGCAGCCATCTTGGATTTCACTCTTTGTATGACTAAATCCTTTGGCACAGGCGACAGGTCGTACCTTTGGTCAGATCATTATGAAATTTGTCATGAATGTTGACATTGGCATGTAGATGGGAACGAGTCATTTTGGGGTCATTCGGCCAAAAAACATGGCCACTGGCAGCCATCTTGGATTTCAAAATTAAATCGATTCGCGTGGTCTACAGGTCATACTGTTTGTCTGATTATCATGAAATTTGTCATGGATGTTAATAATGACAGGCAGATGGGAAACGAGCCATTTTGGGGTCGTTCGGCCAAAAAACATGGCCGCCAGCAGCCATCTTGGATTTTACTCTTTGCATGACTAAATCCTCTGGCGCGGGCTACAGGTCGTAGCTTTGGTCGGATCTTCATGAAATTTGTCATTGGTGTTAACAATGACATGTAGATGGGAACGAGCTGTTTTGTGGTCATTCGGCCAAAATACATCTTGGATTTTACTCTTTGCTTGACTAAATCCTTCAGCACAGGCTCTAGGTTGTACATTTGGTCAGATTATTATGATATTTGTCATGGCTATTGACATGTAGATGTGAACGAGTCATTTTGGGGTAGTTTGACCAAAAAACATGGCCACCAGCAGCCATCTTGGATTTTACTCTTTGCATGACTAAATCCTTTGGCGCTGGCTACAGGTCGTACCTTTGGTCTGATCTTTATGAAATTTGTCCTGAATGTTGACATTGACATGTAGATGGGAACGAGTCATTTTGGGGTCATTCGGCAAAAAAACATGGCTGCCAGCAGCCATCTTGGATTTCAAAATCCAATCCATTTGCATGGGCTACAGGTCGTACTGCTTGTCTGATCATCATGCAATTTTGCATGATGTTAATATTGACATGTAGATGGGAACGAGTCATTCTGGGGTTGTTATGGCCGCCAGCAGCCATCTTAGATTTTACTCTTTGCATGACTAAATCCTATGGCGCGGGCTACAGGTCGTGGCTTTGGTCAGATCTTCATGAAATTTGTCATGGATGTTAACAATGACATGTAGATGGGAACAAGTCGTTTTGGCCAAAAAACATTGCCGCCCAGCAGCCAATTTGGATTTTACTCTTTGCATGACTAAATCCTTTGGCACAGGCTACAGGTCCTTACTTTGGTCAGATCATTATGAAATTTGTCATGAATGTTGACATTGACATGTAGATGGGAATGAGTCATTTTGAGGTCATTTGGCCAAAAAACATGGCCGCTGGCAGCCATCTTTGATTTCAAAATTAAATCGATTGGCGCGGTCTACAGGTCGTACTGTTCATCTGATTATCATGAAATTTGTCATGGATGTTAATAATGACAGGCTGATGGGAACGAGTCATTTTGGGGTAGTTTGGTAAAAAAACATGGCTGTCATGAGCATCTTGGATTTTACTCTTTCCATGACTAAATCCTTTGGCGCGGGCTGCAGGTCGTAGCTTTGGTCGGATCTTCATGAAATTTGTCATGGCTGTTGACCTTGACATGCAAATGGGAATGAGTCCTTTTGGGGTCATTCGGCCAAAAGACATGACCGCCAGCAGCCATCTTGGATTTTACTCTTTGCATAACTAAATCCTTTGGCACAGGCTACAGGTCCTTACTTGGTCAGATCATTATGAAATTTGTGATGAATGTTGACGTTGACATCTGGATGGGAGTGAGACATTTTGGGGTCATTTGGCCAGAAAACATGGCCGCTGGCAGCCATCTTTGTCTCTTTGATTTCAAAATTAAATCGATTGGCGCAGTCTACATGTCGTACTGTTCGTCTGATTATCATGAAATTTGTCATGGATGTTAATAATGACAGGTTGATGGGAATGAGTCATTTTGGGGTAGTTCGACCAAAAAACATGGCCGTCATGAGCATCTTGGATTTTACTCTTTGCATGACAAAATCCTTCGGCACAGGCTCTAGGTCGTACCTTTGGTCAGATCATTATGATATTTGTCATGGCTATTGACATGTACAATGTAGATGGGAACGAGTCATTTTGGGGTCGTTTGACCTAAAAACATGGCCGTCAGCGGTCATCTTGGATTTCAAAATTCATTCATTAGCACGGGCCACAGGTCGTATCTTTTGTCGGATCATTATTAAATTTGTCATGGATGTTAAAATTGACATGTAGATGGGAAATGAGTAAGTTTGGGGTTGTTCGGCCAAAAACATGGCCGCCAGCAGCCATCTTGGATTATACTCTTTGCATGACTAAATTCTTTGTCAAGGGCTATTGTCGAATCTTTGGTCCAATCATCATGAGATTTGTCATGGATGTTAACAATTACATGTAGATGGGAAAAGATTCATTTTGAATTGAACCAAGAAACCTGGTCGCCAGCAGCCATCTTGTATTTTACTCTTTACACGAATAAATCCTTTGACACGGGCTACAGGTCGTATCTTTTGTCGGATCATCATGAAATTTGTGAAGGATGTTAACAATGACATGTAAATAGGAAGGAGTCTTTTTTGGGTCATTTGGCAAAAAAACGATGGCTGTCGAGGCCATCTTGGATTTTAATCTTTGCATAACTAGGCCTTTCAACTTTCCACATTCCTAATCGCTCCAATAACTGTAACACATGAAATTATGCCCTTTCCTCGTTGAGCTACAGTGTCATTGACACTTTCATAATTACATTTCAGTCAATTCACATTTTCAGCTGCATATACATGTATACCGGTATGTGAACCAATTTCATCATTACAGAAATTGCAAATTCATCGTTGATTCCATCATCTCAACATTTCATTAAAGTGAGACTTGATGTTCACACATCGATTCATTCAGGCAACATTTTTTTTCCATTTCTACACTGGTCATTGCATTGATCGTCTTCAATGGGGATAATCTATAATTATATATGTATATCATCGTTAACTATTAACGTGACATTTCTCTTCCTCCCAATCGATATTGCATTAAAATGACGCTTCATATTCATTTAATACACTTCATTCAATAATTTCTGTTTCTACATCACTTATTGCATTGATTGCCTTCAGGTAAGGTAAGCTATGTCTGACTCAAATATTAAAGTGACGCATCATATTCACTACATTTTATTCAATAATTTCTTTTTCTACATAGTTTACATGTATTGCATTGATTGCCTGCAGCTAAGGTAATCTATGTCCGACTCAAATAATACAAATATTAGAGGCATTCCATTTCCATCCATTAATTCTAAGGAAACTTCTGCTGTGATATATATATATATGTATATATACATACAGGGTACTACATGTGCTACACCACTCGGAGAAATGTCTGTGTCATCACACTAAAATACCATGTTAGAACTTGAATTGATATATTCGTAATCGTATATAGTCACCAATAACCGGGTTACTACCGTAGTACATGACATTGCCCATCTAGTGAACTATTCAAACCCAAACAGGCCTGGTTGATTTCGCTGTGGGATGATGGTTCACTTCCATCCTCAAGCTACGGTACTTATGCCATTTCATGGCATAATTCTGTTCTGACGTGCAGGGGTAGATATGCTTGAGGCCCCACCACAGTTCAATTCGCACCAGGTTCTCAGCTATTATTATCTTATGTTCGAACTTTACTCATATGTTTGGACTGATCATTACCATGATTTTAATGCTGGGTTTTAATAGTTCACTAGATTCACAATGTCCGTTACTACGGTAGTAACCCGGCTATTGGTGACTATATACGATTACGAATATATTAATCCAAGTTCTAGCATGGTATTTGTGTGACGACACAGACATTTCTCCGAGTGGTGTAGCACATGTAGTACCTACCCTGTATGGTACATCCTATAATTATTGTAACATTGAACTTAATGATCAACTTGGTGGTTGCTCCATTACGTGTCACGTACGATCATATTATGATATACAGTTCAATTACAACAAAAAGAAAGGACATTTCGTCACTTGACTTTGGTCAGACGGCCTCCCAAATCTCGATCGACCGAGGACCTACTACTCATGTGCGATCGACGGCTATGGAAGTGGCCAGATGTTTACAAATCCGGGATGACGCCGGCGACACAAACAATATGCTATGGCATCCGAAACGTACAAACTATGGCTGTCAATACATCTATGCATTCAGAAGGTTTTCTTTAAATCAGCTATGCAATCTACTACAGAGTGCGCAAATCACCTCAAAGTAGAGCTGAACAA
Source organism: Siphonodentalium dalli (assembly GCA_032622095.1). Taxonomy (NCBI): domain Eukaryota; kingdom Metazoa; phylum Mollusca; class Scaphopoda; order Gadilida; family Siphonodentaliidae; genus Siphonodentalium; species Siphonodentalium dalli. Next base: position 155,135,641 of record CP136062.1, read on the forward strand.
CGTGAAACCCATGCACACAAAACTATTAAGAAGAATACCAAACATCAGCAAACACAAATGACAAACAATACATGATTGATTACGCCGAGCACCAATGTAGGCAAACGAGCCGACACTTCGTAAAAATTTATGAGAAAGTGAATAACCTCATGAATACTCCAACCAACGACCGTACCATATAATCCAGGAAGAAGATCCCTAACCAAACTATTCCCCCCAGATCAATTGAAAATACCACCCTCTTGGAAAAGATCGGTATTTCACACCAAAAGTAACGTTGCTGCGAAGGCTGAAAGTTTCTCCGATGACAAGGAAACCGGGTGGGAACAAATTGATGTCCGGCAAGCCTCTGATACCCCAACAAGCTTTCAAATAACAAATGTTTAGACCCGACAGGCCAATTCCCCCAAGCCTCGACGTTCGGCTCCGCTGCCTTCAATTCCCTCAACAATAGACCTATGGAATAATATCGACCACAACGAAACAAGTTATGCGTCCCTGGCATAATTTACAGAGTTCCTAAATGGGGACCAGGGAGTTAACCAACATTATTATGAAGCTAATACCAGGCAAACACATATTAACCACACCCGCCCCAGACTCAACTGCAGTGATTTAAATGATCATACAAACACACATTTCATCGCCGACCACCACCCGTACTGATTATAGCGACATCCGAAAGGAATTCGCCTCTCCAGTCATTAAATGATACCTGCAACTTGACAACCCACAAGTGTCTTTGTGGATCCCTTGATATAACACCCGAACCCACTGTACAAAGTTGCAGAAGTACATAATTACATCTCTAGGACAAAGCATTTCGCCAACTAAGTTTGTAAATTGCCACGTTGAATGATTCAATGTTATCAGACTAACAAGAGCAATGGATATATAGCAATAGCTCGCGCAAGTATCAACGGCCTTCAGTCCGTTGGTGCGAGTACACCGAGTCATTCAAAAATACTAACAGCTCATTCTAAACAAAACTATAAACTCTACCTGTGATAACCGATATGACTACTCTAAGCCCATTCCAATCTTATTCTTAACTCAGACTTGTACCATATCGTTATCATGACCGATGGTCTATCACTCCCCATGAACATTTTCAGCAGCAACAACAACCCACAATTCTATGAATCTCTTTCGAACGTGTTGCATTATTAGTATTTCCATAAAATATAGAATCAAACGACCCTGTTATTAAGAAACCACCATTAAATATATGAACGCGGTATATATGGTTAACTGTTTAAAGTAAAATAGACCTCCCAAAACACATTTATCATACAATTCAATGGTATAAGAAACGGGCTCGGTGGATTAAATCATTTCTTTCGTTCGCTGTCCTTCAAATTTGTGGACATTAAATGTGAGTCATCCTTGCATACTTGCCTTGGGGGTTATTGAAAAGCTAAGTTGACGAGTCGTTAGCCAGCTCCATCATAGTGGCATTAATGATGTAGTTTAAAGGTCCCCAAATGACACAGACCACACATTTATAAAAAAATATTCTGTAGTCGATTATAGGGAGTCTAATGGTTTGGTTTAAGGATACGAAAGTCGATGTCACAGTTGTGGATCAGTGAAAGAGCTCAAACATGATACACGCTTTGCTGATGTCAATTTAGATTTCCACCAAACCTATATATAGTCATGTCCATTGTACATGGAATTTAAGGTATGATTTAAAGTTGCAAACGTTCCACCGCCGAAGTCAATGATTGGGCGAACCACCAAGATTGACAACACATTTGTATCCTGGATGTCCCCAAACGTATATGTAGATATCTGCGCTATACGAACACTAATGACGTAGCATAAATGTTCCGGCTGGCTTCCATTTTGGGTCAGGAATTGATATCACGGATGAGGAGCAACACAATTGATAAAACTAATTCAACGATTTTCATAGAAACTGATATGTAGATATACTGAACGGGAATTTATGTCGGTTAATTGGATAAAGACCATAATAGATAAGATAAACGTTTCTTAAAAGTGTCGCTGATGCACAACATAATTAATTATGTGGTGGATAATTTGGCCACAAATGGGGGCAAAATTGACATTAATACATTTTTTTGCGTTTGTTTCAGTGTTCGGCTCGGTTGTTTCATCTAGAACGAACCGCGGTATATGTACCTCTGTAGAACGATATGCGCATTATTCAATTATACAGTTTAATTATAATAGCATGGGGCTCTCAACACAGCAGTTTTTTTATATTATATATTATGTGGGGTACATATCTGAACGATGAGAATAACCATGCGTCTAGAACCATCGGAGTCTTCTGGTCGGCACCACGCCCGAATCGAAACATTTTCTGAATAACATTCAACTACAATATCGCAGTTCAGATAACATCGATAGGTCCCAATATCAACGGGGAAGGAGGGTGTATGCCTATATATAAAGTCCAAGGGCAGGTTTACCACATATTCGGATCCCTCCAGCCGCTGCCTGACGAACAACCTCGATATCTACAACTTTACTTTGTGCGAGATCCTCAGAGCCAGACGCAGAGTAGATACAACGGAAACCAAGGAACACGATTTGATATCATTGTGACATTACAGAACATGCTACATTCAACCAATAGCGTTCAAAGGTCTAAGTACACCTTGGAATGTGCACCTAGACAAGAACAAGAAGTCGTCATTGATGCTGACAATGTTCAATCTGGAGAGCATGCTCGCCGTTTTAATGCACCGTAATGCCACGAAGTAGCTGTGATCGTGACTGGTTGGTATATGAAACCAGGGATATTGTTTTAAAATGCAGATATAATAATCTCAGACGCAACATCGAAACACAGATAGCATGATGTCCTATTGTAACCTCTGTTGTTTGTGAATGGGGAAGAGGGTTATCACTTTGGAATTCCACAGGCAGGTGAAACTATAGAAAGACCGTCTCTTGTATGGACTTTTATGCCTGTCATTTCATGCCATGACCTTTGTTCGGCATTACGACCGATCCGATCTACTTATAACAATCACATGTAATTCAAAATGGAAGGAAACACAATGTGAGCTTCTACTTGGTCAAACTTACGTCACAGATATTATCTCACTGACATTCCACCTAGTACTGAAAGTAATGGACCTCATGACAATGTCCCAAATTGCCGGACCAGTGCGGTGCCAAAAGTCCACCATAGAATTCGTTGCCGCATGCGCATATTTTGATTTGGCTCATCACCAAAATTCAATCCAACCAGCTTGAATCCATCATATCGGCAGAGATTCCATATCCTGCAACAGACAGATGGCTCTTCGACATTGTCGAGACACACAATAATGGTACACGGTCCATTCAATTCCAATAAACACAAATCACCGTGTATGAAAGACAATAAGTGCAAGAAACGGTACCGCGAATCGTTTATTCTGGAGACTAAAACAGCCGAGGATGAGTATCCTTCTTACATGCGAAGGAGACCTGGAGACGGTGGTTTAAAAGCAATCAGATATATACACAACAATGAAGGTTTTATGGGATATTTGAAATTTTAGTCCACTAACAACATCATGGCATCTAGCAGTTTGCTGTCCATTTGGAAAATGGTCAGCGGGTTTATTTTACCGCCGATAATGCTGCAAATCAGGCAATAGCACTGTGTCAGGAAGATTCCTTGGCACAAACGTTGTTTTATCACCAGGTACAATCCTATTGCACGTAGCGTAACAACAGATGGAATAGAAGAAAACGAGGTTCTGTAGTAGAATACAATGCTGTAATTAGACACGACACTACTATAGGGAGAGTATACACCGTCCATTCCAGCCAACATGAATGTTTCCATTTAAGACTACTACATGAAGTCAAGGGTCCCACCTCCCACGTTTTTGCAGATCACCGGACTGTGGATGGCATCGTCTGGGTTACTTATCGAGAAACATGTGTTAAGCGCGAATTGCTCGAAGGCGACAACAAAACATCGGATGCTGCTATGCATGCACTTCAGCAAGATGTCCACGATGAAGTTACCCAATACCAGATGGGCCGATATATAAGTAGCAATGAAGCTTTGTGGAGGATATCTGGATTTCCAATCCACGAACGACATCCTGCCATCCAACAACTTGCTGTCCAGTTGGAAAATGGTCAGCGGGTTTATTCTACCCACCGATAACGCAGCAATATCACCGTGAGATACTATACTGACGGTTTTCTTTAAACTGTGTCAAGAAGATTCCTTTGCACAAACGTTGTTTTATAACCCAATACCACCCAACTACACGTGGTGTAACAACAGATGAACTTGAAGAAACTGAGGTGCTTTAGACAATCATGCTGACATTAGACTTGACACTGCTTTATGGAGTACACACCGTCCATCCCAACCAACATTCATGTTTGTTTTAAAGACTACTCCTACGTGAAGTCAGTTGTCCAACTTCGTTTGCAGATCTCCGGATTGTGGATGGCGACGTATGCGCTACTTACCGAGAAGCATGCGTTAAGCGCGAACTGCTCGAAGACGATACCAAATGGGATGCAACTTTAATGAAAGCTTCGGCATCGCATTCAGCAACAAGCCTCAGAATTCTCTGCAATTATCCTCAAAACATGTGAAGTTTGTGATCCTTTAATACTATACCAATAACGGGATGATTTTTCTGAAGATTTTAAACACCAGGTTCAATTAAGATACCCGGAAATGGAGCCTACAGTGATGAGGTCTTCATTGTCGCATTAATAGATATAGAAGACATGGTTATTGCTATGCGAGGAGAAGGACTGCATACGCTTGGTCGGCCTCAAACTGAAGCGAGCTGAACATTCTGACAACGAGATATTACGGCAAACATTCAACGAAATCGATTCTTTGGTCAGATACATTAATGAAAATGAAAAAAATTTGTTTACACGAATAAAGGGTAGTATATTCCACCATCGGTGGAGTGCAATCTCATACTGGAGGAATATGTTTTCACGATGCACCTGCTGGAACTGGGGAAACTTCGTCACGAACATGTTGCTTCGTCGGGTAATGCTGCCACAGCTCATTCTGCCTTTAAGTTGTCTTTGGACTTGGTCACCAATGATGCTCCGGTTTGCAACATTTCCAAAACTTCCGGACTTGCGCAATTTTTCAGAACGTGACACATGATTGCATGGGATGAATGCACAATGGCACATACCAGAGCATTGGAGGCAATTGACATAACATTAAAAGACGTGCGGGATACAAATCCACAAATGGGGAGACTCACTGTCATGTTGTCTGGTGACTTTAGGCAAACTTTACCAGTCATTACCAGGGGGACGAAAGCTGACGAGAACCAGGCTTGCGTGAAGTCTTCTTCGTTGCGGCACCATGTAACCATAAATCGCTGCGAGCACAACTCCATGGGAACCAGCTTTCGCACAGTTCGCTCGAACATTACAACAACTTAGAGAAACTAAAGTGTTTTAGACGATGATGGCGTGTGGATCCTTCCCCGTTTCACGTGTGTTCTCAAGCCTACGCGACCACTATCAAAACATTACTTGTCTATGTAAACTTGCAATTATTGCGCCAATGTCTGTGACTGAACAGCATCAACAACAAACGTGTTAATGAAATGCCCGGGAGCTCTCATTCCTACACATCAGTTGACGTTGTTACAGATTCATCAGAGGTTGTCACCTATCGCACATAATTTAATTTATTAGAGCCATGGTACCATGTCTTCCTCTTCACCATATTTGGCTGAAAGCAGGAGCAAAACCATGCGTCTGCGCAACATTTTCAACGGAACACGGCTGGTGGTCACTAAGCTATTGGAGCATGTCATTGTGGCTACTATTCTGCCTGGCTGTGGATAATATGTGTTTATGCCATGCACACCCCCATACCATCTGACATTCCGTTTCGGTTTAAGAAACTAAAATCAAAAATTGAGCTTTGCCATTTCAATTAATAAGTCTCAAGGCCAAACTGTATTTGTTGTTTGTTTACAACTGTCTTAATTTTCGCATGGACAACTGTATGTAGGATGTTCTAGAGTTGGAACTCCTCATACTTTGTTCGTCCACGCTCCTACTGGAAAGACTCGCATCATTGTGTATCCTTAGGTTTTGTGAGCACATCTAACGTTGCTAGCGATGACTTAAAGATGCCCTGACGGTTTGACAGCAAACAACCTTCAAATGCACAGTTTGTATACAAGAAAATGAATGGCACAACGAACCCTGCATCATCATTATGAAGTATTGATGGCCAAATGTCGAATTTCAAAAGAGCAACTTTTTAGCACGTTTGACTGTGGTCAGTCTAGCAAACATTCCAATATCGTCTATGATAGCATCCATGCTTATGTTGCCAAAGTTTTGTTTTTGTCAAATTTGGTGTATTTTGTCACATTAGGTGTATTTTATCAAATTTGGGCATCTTTAACTCACAGGTCGCCAGAACAAACAACAAATGCCCCAGCCCCTATAATACTTAATATTATTCTTCCAATAATAGAAAGGTATCGAACGCGGACGGCCCTAATTTGTAATAACTTTTTCAAAGTCCACAAACAGGTTCAAAACACACACAAATAATGTTAGCAACATAAATACTTCGTATATAGGTAGAAAGATATTTTATTACTCTTCAATTTTAAGTATGCCGTGTAAAATTGGTTCAGAAAAACTCCGGATATGAGCACAGGTCTGGCGCAAACCGACTGCTAAAATCACTCGTTCTAGATGGTGTCCGCTAAACTGGGTCAGCGAGTCGGATTTTTACACCGATTTGCGCTTCAAAAACTCTCAACGGTAAGTACAATATATATATTATACATCATTAGAAGCGGAATTATTTACTGACACACCCAAACCAATCTGGCCACATCACGGCATCGTATCTCTCGTATTTATTGAAAAAATCAGATTCATGAATTCGGAAGCAAATTAAAATTTTCCAAAAACCAGCCATTTTTTGCGAGTTTGCCGTGAGTACTATTTATAGTTCTATGCAACACAATATGTATTTATAAAAAATTAAAAGAATAGATAAAGATTGAATTAACACGAATGCCGATTTGAAAACATAAACATTTAGATCGTATGTACATTACTTCTTCGTTATATATTTGATTTATATTGGGCCAATGCCAATTAGTATTACGTCATTTCAGCTTACTTACAAAATGGCTTGTTTTGGACAATTTAAATTTTCTTCCGGTTTTATGAAACTGATTTTTCAATAAATACGAGAGATATGATGCCGTGATTCCGCTTCTAATGATGTATACTATATTTTTCTACTTACCGGTTAGGGCGTTTTTGAAGCACTAGTCAGTGTAAAAATCCGGCTTTTTGACCGAGTTGAGCGGACACCATCTCGAACGAGGGATTTCAACAGCCGGTTTCTGTCAGACCTGTGCTCATAACAGGAGTTTTTTTTAACCATTTTTTACGCGGGATACATGAAATTGAAGAGTAAGAAAATACATTTCTACGTATATATGAGGCCTTTATGTAACAAAAAAAAAATTCTTCTATTTTTAACTTGTTTTTTGACTGAACAAAAATTAAAAAATTAGGCCCCGCCAAGTTGAATACCTTTCTATGGGATTAAGTATTATTGAGGGTGGGGTAAATTTTTGATCTGGGGACCTGTGCTTCAACTGTCCCACATATTCTCAAATATGAATGTTGTATATTTGTCAAACGACGAAAAAATTAGGGCAGTTCGTTTGTCAGATAGTTAGATATTACGATTATTCGATAGTCCGAAAGTCGCGAATATGTAAATATACATGTAGGTCGCGCTAGCTTTCAGAATAGCATGTAGTTTCCTCACATACAGAAGCTGGCATCCGTTCCAGCATCGCGTTAAATTATTACACGTGTATGTGTAGCTCACGCACGTGCATGTACGAGAATCTTTATATAGAGCACCAATAAGTCACATATGTTGTAACATACATGTATAAGACACGACAAAGACGAACATTTGGATATTTGTGTATCATTTACGCAATTAGATATACGGGTGCGTTAATTGTCTGTTCCCAAATGTGTGTATGGTGCTTAAATTTGATACCGGTGGGATTCTTTTGCGCGTGGTGATGCCTCAGGGAACATTTATTTTATGTTGATGAGGCCCGATTTTTATTCATGTCCACGTCGCTGTAAATTCTTAAGTATCGAACTCTCGGAATATCGAACACTAAGATTAAAGAACTGTCGCAATAATAAATTATTGGATTAACGAATCCCATGTATTGGCGTACCCTCGAACACAAATACAGTCAGACCATTAAAGTTTCATCCTATTACAGTTTCACAACTGGTCAACTGGACCCGTCAATGTGATGCGATGCTGGTGGGCCCTGTTGAATTGCTAAGATGCTGTCATGGTAAATTTACGCTGTTAAGAAAATGTACGTTATTTGTTCTGAAATTGTCATTTGTGCGGCGTTCGGAAAATCTGCAATATGAAAAGCCATTGTGTGTATCAAACATTCCAACACATATATATATTGCGAGATATGTTTATATTGGTTGTGTTAGTTGTGGCAAATCGACTATAGAAAGATGGCAATTCACATAGTTTTGCAAACACCAGAGCAGCCATTATTATATTTGTTCAAAATGTCTATGTTTTGTTATGTTCCAAACATGCACTGGTTTTATTCCAAACCGCTCGTATTAGCCATATACCCAGAAAATGACAACATTTGAAAAATAACGGTACTTTGTCTTAACAGCATCAGTTCGCCCCAATCGCGTTATAGCAATTCAGCAGAGACTACCAGCATCACATCACATTAGCAGGACCATAACGTCTTGATCAGGGGTGCGTATATTCCAGCTGGAACCGCGCGTATCAACAGTATACATATCAGTTACCTTTCAACCAAATACTAAGAACACAATTTACCATCAGTTGCAAACGAAACGAATCTAGGAGATATGAGATAAGTGGTTGTACAAGTAATAGTACCCCAATACGCTATACATTTGACGATATATTTTCTTCGATAAAACGGATTAAAGAGACTTAATCAAATTATAGTTAATTTTACTGAACTTCTATTAATTTGTATACAATAAGTAAAGACCGTAGTTATGTAATGTAACTGGTTTGATGCCCATTAAAGCAATTTCCATGCATAGGGAGTAAGTGAGACAAAGTCCATTATTCCGATCCGACAAATTTATTTTTCGCTTACATGTGGTGTCTGGTTAAGGACATTCGGGACAATGTATACCATGAACACAATCAACATAATGTAATAAACATTACAACGTACATGTAGAACATTGGTCTGCGTAATCGCTATGTGTAGTAAACGTGAAAACATAGAACATCGGCTTGAGCAATCGCCAAATATATGAATGTGATCACGTGATTCAAGATCACGAATCAACAATTGGAAGTGACAGGATTATTCAGAGCGCATGAATAACAATCATACAAATCAGTGAATGTCATGATAAAATGATATTTTCAAAAAATAAAGTTTACTTCTATGCAAAAGTTGAATAATCGCTTGGCCAAATATCGGGTTTTGGGCAATTTATGTACGTTACCAAAGACTCGAATGAAATGAAATTAACACATAAAAGCCAAAATAAATTAACCAGTAGATATGGAAGCATGCAAAACCATGATACACAATGTAAAAACGAAAACATGAGCCACATACAGATATATGAATCTAATCACGTGAATAGCTATCGCGAGTCAGCCAAGAACAATTGAAAGACACAGGATTATTCACGAATATAAATCAAATAAATCAGACAATGCCATAAAATGAAATGGCATATTCGATAAGATAAAACTAAATTGTACTTCTACGCAAAATTATAATCATCTCTTAGTCAATTATCGGATTGCGGATGTACAAACGTCCCAATATATTGAATTGAAATGAAAACATGAAAGCAACCTGCAGATATTCCTCTGCTGTTCGTTAATTCAAGACGTATGCGAAAATACTGGTTGCAATATAAAGTGACGCCATGTGCAGTATGGATATGTTCAATTTGATGTCATAATACACAACCGACCTCTACAATGTTATAGGCTTCCTGGGTAAACAGGTTTTAAACGGTAGCCATTGACAGCGCTATTAGTATGTGTACTTTGTAACTTGAGATCCGCTCTCATTACTTTAACAACGCTAACGTTGATAGTTCAATATAAAAAAATATGTATATATCAGGTGTTCAGAAGTATATGTAAATAATAGCTGGATATAATTCGATTTAGCCGAAGTAAATTTGGGTCGAGTTTCAAAAAGTGTCCGAATATGAGTTGCCGCTATGCTCGGTCTGGAACATTGAAGTGAAAGTGCATGGGGCGATAATTTGGACCGAAAAAATTAGAACATCAGTGCCAATTGGTCGAAAACAGACGTACAGTGACGCCCCAACCACACAACTACGATTTGCTTCGCCCGCGCGCCCCGTTACCGTCACTACCCGCACCCGCTGTCCCATCCCGGTTATGGTTAGGGTCCCGTCCCAGTTAGGGTTAGGATCCAGCCCCGTCCTGCCCCGTTTAGGATTAGTGCTATAGTGTAAAGGTCCCATCTCGATCTATCCCTGTTATACTAGGGTCCGGTCACGGCCCTTATCGTCCCGTGCCGATTACGGTCAGTGTGTGGGTCCAGTCCCGTCCCGGTTATGGGTAGTGTTAAGGTCCCATCCCGCCCCGATTCGGATTAGAGATAGGTTTAATGTCCTCCCGCTGGCATTCGGATTAGAGTATGATTAAGGGCCGGCACACACCCGCCGCGGTTGGGTAGGGGAACCTAAAGGTCCCGTCCCGGTTAGAGTGATGGTTAAGGGCCCGTCCTTACCCGGTTCGGCTTAGAGTTAGGTTTAAGGTCCAGTACCAGTTAGGGTTAAGGTTTACATCCCGTCCTGTTAGGGTTTGAGTCCCGTACCTGTTATAATTAGGGTTACGGTTCCGTCCAGATTAGGGTTAGGTCCCATCCTCCCCGGATTAGCTAGAGTTAGTTTTAATGTCGAGTCCCGCTTAGAGTTAGGGCTCGGTTTACGCTCCCGTCAAATCTCGGATAGTGTTACGGTCCCCTCTCGGTTAGAGCTAAGGCTAAGACCCTGTCTCGGTTCGGGTCAGGGTCCACTCACAATTAGGTTAGGCTTAAGGTCCAGTCCCATCCCGCCACGGTGAATTTCACGTTCAGAGCCGTCCAGTACCGGTTAGGGTTGTCGTTATGGTTAGTGTTAACGTCCCGGGCGTCCCATGACACTGGTCACGGTTTAGGGTAATGTGTTAGGGTTAATGTCCCTTTCCAATCCGTCCAGTTCTGGCTACTGTTAGGATACCGCCCTTGTTGTGGTCCCGTCCCTTCCCGGTTATGGGTTAGGCTCAAGGTCCCGTCCAAGTTCGAGTTAGGAATCGGGCAAAGGTCCAGTCCCGGTTAGTGGAACTAACGCTCGGTTGAAGGGGGTCAGTCTTAATGCCACGCTCATCGGCGACAGTGTAATTGAATTTTCTGATGTTATTAAAAACCTCGGTGTGACCATCGACAAAAACTTCTCAATGTCATCTCACATCAGCAACCTATGCAGGTCCTTATATATGGAGCTCCGGCGCATTTCGCATGTACGTCCATATATCTCCGAACAATCCACACAAATATTGATGTCCTCATTTGTGTTATCCAAAATCGATTACTGTAATTCTATTTTAGCAGGACTCCCAGATTATCAACTTCACAAACTTCAAAAAATTGTTAATATTGCTGCAAAAATTGTGTGCCGTGCAGGCAAATTTGATCATGTTACCCCACTGTTGTATAAATTACATTGGCTTCCCATATTTGAACGAATTGTGTACAAACATGCTACTTTGTGTTATAGAAAGTCGGATATTGATAATGCTTTGCCACCATATATTGATACATTGTTGGTCAAATATGTACCTGCTCGACCACTTCGATCACAGGATGCGAATGCGATGGTTGTACCTAAACGAGATCTGATGTACTTTGGTCGCCGTTCTTTCGAGGTCTACGGGCCGACCATTTGGAACAACCTTCCCAAAGAGGTGAAACAGTCTGACTGTTTGGAAACATTCAAATCGGCCCTAAAAACTCACCTATTCATCTCCCATTTCGGACAAATAACATCAGAAAACGTTGAGGAGACTTAATTATTGAAATACATGCATATTATTTATTGCGTATATGTTATAGTGTGAATGTGTGTGACTGCGTTTGTGTGAATTGTTCAGCGCCATGAGCCATACGGGATATGGCGCTATACAAATACTCTATATTATTATTAGTGTTAGGGTCCCGACTGGTCCCGTCCCAGTTATGGTTATTGTGATATTCCGGTCCAGAGCCGCACAGTCCCGGTTATGGCTAGTGTTAACGTCAGGTCCCCTGGCCGCGTCCCGTTTTATGGTTACGGTTAGTGTTAAGGTCCCGTTCCAACCAGTTACGTTCAGTTAAAGGTTAGGGTGCCGTCCTGGTTAGGGTCCCGACTCGTCCCGTCCGCGGTCGGGATTACCCGCCAGGTAACGATTGTTGTCAGTTATTACTGTAGTAACTTCACGTCCCAGATAGGGTTAAACTCCCGCCAAGGTTATGTTTAAGGCTCCGTACCGGTTAGTGATAGAGCCCTGTCCAGGTTAGTTGTGTTGTGTTTAAGTTCCCGCCCGAACCGTCCAGTCCCTTTATGGTTTGGGTTATAGTTGTGCCAAGGGTTGGGGTCCCGTCACGGTCACGGTTGGGGCATAGGCCCCGTCCTGTTAGTGTTTGGGTCCCGCCCACTTCATTTCCGTGTTAGACCCCCGACATGAGTATGTTTAAAGTTACAGTACCGTTCCGAACCACCACATCCAAATTAGAATCCCGCCCGTCCGGTACGGGTTAGGATTTAGCACCAGTCCCGGTTGTAGTTATGTTAACCTCCCGTTCTGGTCCGTATTATGGTTTAGGTCCCGTCCCCTTTGTGGTTAGGCTTAAGGCCTCGTTTCAGTTATTGTTATTGCCCCGACTGGTCCCGTCCCGATTATGGTTATGAACTTATGATTTGTATTAACGTCCTTCCCCTGACTTCCGCCCCGGGGTAGGGTTAGGGTTCCGGTTAGAGTTAGGGTACCGTCCTGTGGTCCCGTCTCTTCCTTGTTATGGTCCCGGCTCGTCCCGTCCGATGTACGGACCATCCGGATCCACCATCAGGTTACGAGTATTGTTAGTGTTAGGTTCCAACCGTCCCGGTTAGAGTTAGGGTTAAGCTCCCGTCCCGAATAGGTTAGGGTCAGGGGTCCCGTCCCGGTTAGTGTTGGGTTCCCCTAACGGTTAGCGCTATGGTCCCGTCTCGGTTAGGGCTAGGGTTAAATTCCCGTTCAGAGCCTTCCAGTGCCGTTTAGGTTTAGGGTTATTGGTGTAGCCAGTGTTAATGTCCCGTCAGGGTTGGGTCAACGTCCCGTCCTGCCTGGCTTAGGGCCCCGTCCCGTTCAGTTCCTGGATAGGGCCCCGATCCGGTTAGGGTTAAAGTTACAGTCCCTCCTACCCCAACATAAAGGTTATGGTCCCGTCCGGCCGGACTAGGCCTGTTCAGTCTTAGAGTTAAGCTGCCGTTAGGGTTATGTTTATGCTTTATTTCCCGTCCCGGTTAGAGTTAGGGTTTCGTCCCGCCCCGGTTATGATCTCGAATTGTTCCGTCCGCGGTTAGAACTATGAGTCACGGTCCAGCTAGAATTACGGTCACGTCCAGTCTGGGTTAAGGTTGGGGTCCCGCACCGTTCCGCTCCGGTGTAGGGCCCTGGTCCGGTTATGGTTAAGTTACAATCCGTTCCGAACACCCACATACAACTTATGGTCCCGTCCGGTCAGGGTTAGGATACCGCGTCGTCCTGTTCAGTGTTAGGGTTAAGCTGCCGTCCCGGTTAGGGTTAGGCCTAAGGTCCCGTCCCAGTTAATGTTAGAGTCGCGTCCCACCCCGGTTAGGGTTAGGGTACCGATTTGTCCCGCCCGCGGTTAGATTAATAGCCACGGCCCGGGTCCAGCTAGAATTACTGTCCCGTCCCTTTAGGGTCCCAACACGCCCGTCCTGGTTAAAGTTCATACGGTCCCGAAATTTTCCTGACAGACCAGAGAGGTAACTCATTTTCAGGCCACTTTTTGAAAGCTGATCCTAATTGTGTTCGACCCCGTTGGCCGCTTACGAATGAGAGGTATTTTGCCGAATGATCAATAAGGAATTAGTAACGGAATTCACGTCGTTTGATGAATGGAAGCGCGTGTAGATATATTTACGACCGAAATAGTTAACCACCAATGCTCATATAATCCAAACAATTGGTGGTGATTACTTAAGACGACGGCGATGAATATGATGATGCCGGCGATGATGATGTTGATTGTGATAATAGATAGCAGTTATGATGATTACGATAATGACCATGATGATGACAACGGTGATAATGGTGATGATGATAATGCTATACATGCATATATAGTTTTATTTCAGACCATACATAATTATCCATAACTTACAAAATAATCATACGTTATATGCTACATTTATGTAATATAAATATGCAGCTAAGTGTACAACATATGATTCCATGATTTTGAATAATTTCGATTTGAATATATCTGAGTTACAAATGGATGACAGGATATGGTTATTAGCTTCAAGTATTCTCTGTTTAAAATGGTATACATGTTTCCTTCTCAACACTGACAAAGATAACACATTACCACACAGCACTCGTGCTACATGATCTCACATAACCGATGATAAATATATAACAATTGTTATATTAACATCATATCATACTCTGAATGTTGCTGAACAGGTGACTGATAAATTATAATTTCATCAAATTTTCACATGATGCTTTACTCTTGAAAATGCGTGGTAAAAGTGCCTTCATCTTCCTCCCTGAGCCTGTTCGCGCGTTGTTGTGCAGAGAGTTTTGTTTATGAATACCGACCAACAACTCATCCACGTTGTGATTGAAGAGTGTCGATGTCTCCACAAATTTGCAGTTGTATGACAGGGCGACTTTTTTCCCTTCTGTAAAAAAAGAGACATTCGAAAGTTAAAATGTATGTCAAGGAGGGGCAGAGGTACATGTAGCTTGTTTCAACATCGGAGGCCATGGAAACAAATTCACAAAGTAAATATTTCATAAAGAAAGCAGCATCATAACAATTGTGGATTCACTGCAACTCTAGTGTAATTATAGAGCGCAAACAATTGTGCATTTGTCAGAGAGGATACCATTTTACAATTTAGCACTCTTTCTTCCAAAACACCACTTCCTGGGTTTCAAGTCAAAACAATTTTCCTACAAAAGAACAACTTGAAACATAGAGGATATATAATGAGTCGCACATTTATACGAAATTAATCAACCGAGTGCACTAAATTATATTCGAGCCGAGCTTTTGTGAGGCTAGAATCGAATTTATTGGAAGATGATAATACAATTCGCATAGAAATGCGACGAATTTAAGATCCATTTTATCACAGTCACACATAAGCGAGGAAAAACGACATCGAAAAGGCTGGGGTTAACAAAATTAATATTGGGTTCCTTATCACAACCAAATATGATGTAAAGGCACATTCAAGAGCGAATATATTTAATTTCAAATGTGTCTTTTCATGTTGAACAATTTTGTCAACAACCCGTATCAACCATGTTATCTCACACCCAACACTAAATAACGCAACACAAATCGAATATCGTAATTACATTATGTTTAACATAATAATAAAGTCCCCGAATTGGCTTCGACACCATTGATCTAAGTCCGTACGTCACTGCGCGCAGCGATAATGCACGTGAGTCTTACTAAAACATTGGGACGGGTTTAACGGTTAATTATGTGATAAACCGGTGTACTGTAGATGTTCACAATGATTCAACTCACGTTCAATTTAATTTAGATTTGTTATTTCTGCTCAAAAACATTTAGCTTATTTCTGACTCATGATTTATCTCCCTTTGCAACAGTACATACTCTTCATGGGCGATGTAATAGACTAAATTACTGTTTTTTTCACTCATGCACGACGACTCAAATTCATTAATTTATTGCATATATTCTATTGAAGAGAGTTGGAGATGGCCCCATACATAGCTGGATCTAGGTAAAGTATATTTAAGTGTTTTGTGCGTCTAGTGAACATATTTAAACTTTTGAAGATATTGACCCATTGCTAGAACATTTGCAATAATATATGTAATAAACTGTCCATGAAGATGTTAACCATGTCATCACAAAATAGTTTCTCCCATCAGGTATAACAGTATATATTGGAATGACATATTATTAGCAGACGACAGACGAACAGATAATACAAGTGCAGATGAGACATACCTATATATAATGTTCAGACAATAGGTTCTACACTGGCCGGTTGTAGAACTTATCTGAACATTTCATTCGGAAACTACTAGTAATTCAGTGTTTGGCAAAGACACGGTACTCACCTCCGGCGGCGGTGACCTTTGTCCGGACAAGATCGCACTTGTTCTCCACCAAAATGATGGGCTTGGTGACTTTGCTCACTCGGCGCAAATGGAACAGGATGTCAATTGCGTGGCGGAAGGACTTCCGGTCTCCTCGCGAGTAGACAACTACGTAGATTTCGCAGTCATGAGTTGGGACCATATTCTGTAAAAGGGAGAACAACCAGGTAAGCGTAAACTCTTACAGTTGTAGGCGTCCTCATTGAGTAACCTGATTTTCCAGCGAACTTAAATTATTGTTATAGTGTGTAATAAGTTAACAACTCAACATCATGGAAATATTTTTGTTGAGTGATTTGCTTACATCAAACTAGAACTGTATTGTATAACCTTCCAACAATGGTATTTATCTGTATAATATTATATAGCTACCAACGACAACATTACACGAAACACTATCGAATTGGTTCAGTAAACTTATATATTTTACTATAGATAAGAACTAGTCACATACACAACCTACAGAACGAGTTTCGGAATGATTGCGCAAAACCATAAATAGTAATGTTTTGAATAATTGTCCCTGTGCATGGAATATATTATCATAAATCAGTTCGAACTTAATGTGGTAGTTTGGTGTTGGTAAGTAGTCTCCTAAAACATAATTCATTGAAATAACATTTGAGCAGAAATGTCAACATAGGTCCGCATTACTTAATAGATTAAATCTTACCTGAGTACAGGATAACACCTCGCTGTCCATATTCCCATGTTACCGTTCTCATATTCCTTTATTATCAGGATTCAATGTGTTGCTCATATCGTAGATTAGTCATGGTAGTGATTTATCTCGTTTATTTGAAGTAACCACCTCAACCAGTAGCCATGACGGATATCTCTTCTGAACGTATATGTCCGTATCATGTTACGGATTAAACTCATGTAATATAAACAGATGTTGAAACTGTCTCTTTATTGTCATGTTTGGAAATCATTATTTTGATCTGCCCCACGTCATCTTCCAGGGATTCAAATTTGATGTTTGCCCCGAGTTATGGTTAGAGTTATGGTTCGGTTCCGATTGTTCCGCCCCGGACGAAGGTCCCGTCCCGGTTAGGATTATGCTCAAGGTCCCGTCGTGCCCCTGTTAGAGTTACGGATCAGTTTATGGTCCCGTCTCGGTTTGTGTTATGGTACGGTTCCGTCCTCGTTAGTGTTAGGTTACCGTCCCATACCGGTTCGGGTTAGGATTGAGGTCTCGTTCCGGTTAGAGTTGTGGTTAGAGTTATTGTCATCTTTCAGAGATTCAAATTTGATGTTTTCCTAAGGTCGTGACACCCAACTATATTGAGTGACATGTTCGTATGTTAATATGAATTTGTCATAACAGCAGCTATGTTCAGTCACCCCCACTTTCTACACCACCACTGTTTAATTAAATTGGTTTTACTGGTCGTCGGACGAGTCGATTTCCACCAAACGGTGCATATAGTATACGGTAGTATCATAGTTGTTTAAAGTTGAGCAGCATATACCCAGGTTGCTCAAGTTGAGTTGTACATCGTAGAGAAATGCTGTATATCCAGATTCTAAAATTGCTCATGACTCTTTTTCCACCATCTTTGTTTAATCCCTGTTCAATTGATGGTGTCTAATCAACAATGCCATACATGTTGTTCTGGTGCTTGGCATATCAGTCAGTGTTGGTAAATTTCTCACAATATAATATTTCAATGCCATTAGTCTAGATAAAATTTATAGGAGCAGGCAACTCAAATCAAAATCCTTGATTATTTTCAACAAATTTGTATTTAAAGAATTTGTTTTATCAGCATGCGGGCAAATAGATTAATTTCTTCCACCAATTACAAATCAGTATATACGACACATGTTGCCCCGCCATTTGTGAAGGTTCTACACCGCCAGACTCCCAATTCACACCTCGCAACGAGCAATTTTTAAATATAACCAAATAGCGCTACGCAGCTGGGCAGTGGATAAAATATGCACACGTCCAAAACACTTTCCATGCCCCACCCGTACCGACTACATATTGTCTAAACATTTACATATATACAAATAACAGTGTCTCAGTGTCATTTCCAGTTTTGGCAATCCTAGGAAACGACTGAATCATCATATAACAAAACTTAAGGCCAACGTAGAAATGCCTACTTTAATAGTTATAACGAGAGGAATATCCAGAACAAATTTATTCAAGACAAAGACCGATGAACCCCCTCTCAACGTCAGCATCTTGTAAATTATCATCCAGGAATAATCGAGCATTATGTTCAATTGATTGATCAAGCACTAGTCATGGCTTTTGACCAAGACATACACCGCCAGCTTGTACAGAATAAGACGCCCTTAGTGTGGTTCCGGATTACTGTCGTTTTAGGCACAAGAGACATATCTTGACGTGATATTGAAGGAAAGTGGCAAAACTAAAACATTATCTCCAAAAAAGACAAAAATATCACAGCGTAATAAACCCTCGCATTTAAGTCACTTTAAATA
This sequence comes from Siphonodentalium dalli, assembly GCA_032622095.1. Classification (NCBI taxonomy): domain Eukaryota; kingdom Metazoa; phylum Mollusca; class Scaphopoda; order Gadilida; family Siphonodentaliidae; genus Siphonodentalium; species Siphonodentalium dalli. Next base: position 155,154,572 of record CP136062.1, read on the forward strand.
TCAATAAACTATAATATGTTTTCAGGGTTCCAGGCCAATTTCTACAAATCCTTGTACGATTTTCATTTAGATAATGGTGCGACACTCAACATTTTCCAATTGTCAATAGGGATAAATTTCTTTAAATAGTGTGCCAGTGTTTGCCGGCACATTGGATATGACACGTGTATTGAGAGAATGTTAGTTATGAATTTGTGAGCTTTATCGGGTTTCTTTGAGTTTTGAAAAATAGTGTTTCAGACTACGTTGCCTCCCACCCGCAGTAGTACCGATTTCTGCAAAACAGTGGCCACCGACGCTGATGCCGTTTTACCACCTACAAGTTTTCATCTGCATTAAATCAAATTTGTTTTTGAAAATCCCAATGGTGAGTATTTAGAACAGTTTTGATGTTGGAGTTAGGAAATAGCGTTCTTCCAGTTATGCTCGAAAATGTCGTTTGTGTCACATAATATTAATGGGTCTATGCCACTCTGTCTATTTATATCCCCAATAAAATAATAATGCTGCAACCAAATCTTAAATCCTAAACCTGTGCTCTAACCAGGCATTGTGTTGAGGGTTCATATTATAGTTAGTGTGCACTGGTTTGATGCCCCCATCATTTTACACCCGGCCCTGCTGAAACTGGAGTGTCCCTTCTCTAAATATCACAATTATTATTTGTTAAGTTGATTCGATATGCACCCTGTCTTATGTCTGCACCCACACATGCAGAAACTGGAATGTCACATGCAAGTCATTGCAAGACCAGCAAATATCACCATTGGTATCCTGTGCAGGTACGTGAAACTAATATGTTAGTATGCAGGCGCTATGCCAATTTGGTGAATGTGTCATTCTACTAACATCGCCGAAAATGTCAAGCAAATAGTGAGTACTCCATAGAAAATATCTGAACTTCGCTCAAATGTAGATATTTACTTCTCGATTCTGGACGCAACAATCGGCGATAAACTAATGAAAACTATTTCGCCATATTCACTGCATTTATTTAATATATAATAATGATGATGTGTTTTGATATATTATCTGTTAATTATAAATACTGTGAGAAAGATTATTCTCCAATTTATTTTATCACCGTGCAGGAGTGTTTGGCATCGCATCAATTTGACAATATTCTCACTAACAATGTTTCGGCAAATCTACCGACTTAGAAGGAACATTTCATGTTATATATACCACTCTGCTTGTGTACATATTGGCATATGTCGCCTTTGTCCACATCAATGTGTATATGTCGTCATTGATGTTTCTTCAAATGATATGTACTTCTTCAAGGTATCATGCTCTTTTAATCTTAACTGAAATGCTAACATTCACACTGCAAGGTACAGTGGACGACTGAAATTTTATTAAAATTTCATTCAAGAAGTGTGAGCTTAAATAATTTATAGTAATAGCCTTTAGACCTTTTCAAACAAAATATGGTGGGGGAAAATATCCACGTGGCGTTAAACCGCAACCAATATTGCTTATTGCGGTTGAAAATATACATGGCGTGTCAACGATCATTATACATATTATCATACATAGCATGTGTAGATATGGTCTCCATCGCAAACAAACGAAATGACACGTCCATGAAGGTGACAGTCTGGTTTCAAATGTTCAGTAGGGGTAAAAGGGATGTGGTGTGTGTATTGAGAAAAGGTTGGTTATAATTAGAGCATGTTTTGTTAGTTTTGAAAATAATGTTTCATTTTACTTTTACCACACCCGTATCAGGTAGCAGCGATGTCCGCGAAACAGTGGCTACATATACTGGTCTCACTTATCAAAATTTGTCATCTGCATGAAATAAATTTGTTTTCGAAATCCGAGTGGTGACCATTTTTAACCTTGATACCGGCCCACATTAAAATGATTTATGTGTCAAATATGAAATTCTAGCCTGTGCCCAACCCAGGCATACGTACATTGTGTAAGTGTTGTGGGTTCAACTTTCAGTCATCTTTCAAATAACTGTGCCCCTTATTTACACACCCGTCCCTGAATAAACTGCGTTATCAGATGGTGTGTATAATGATATTTTCGGAACGAGACGTGACACATAAAATACTCTTGTTTGATAATTAATTGTGTATCCAGTTATTTCATAGTTTCGAAGTTTCAGAGCGACAACAATATTTCTTGTAAAGTTCTCATTTAAACAACTTTGTTTTCGTATTTGTGCGTTTAGATTGTATCATGTACATCAACTTTTTAAAAACATTTTTCCATGAATCATAGGCTGGATGTTGTTATTGTTGTTGTTGTAACTGGTACCCCGAATAGGCACTTACTGACATACATTACAAACAAAGATCCTGTTTTTTGGAAGAGTTGAAAGTCCCGCAGCGACCAAGACGATGCACGCGGAAGCGTCATTTATTAGTATATGCCAATTCACTATTTCGCAAAATCACAATTAAAATAAATCAATAAATATGTTGGGCTGCTTGGGCCGCACATTTCCCTCGAGTTTAGACACTTGCTAAATAAACAGTAACCCGTGCCACTACTTCCGTAATATCTTAAATTGAGTAAGTGTGCCCCTCGAATATAGGACCATCATTACCACATTGTCACCACGAGTGGAATTGTGGTTTTAAAAACTCGCCAAAAGACTCGTGGTTAAAACCACAATTCCACTCTTGAAAATTTTACACTCAGCTTTATTATATATGTAATCATAACGTATTTCTTAACTTAAGTATTGTAATTGTAGGCGAATACATCGACTGATAAAAAAATTATATGCTATATGTTATCTTTGAAATGTGTACTTTAAGTAAACATATTTGTCGCCCCATGCCAGTTACGGGTGGTTTGGAAACATGAATACATCTTTAATTTAAAACTCGAGATATATATAGTCGTACCGGCCGTCATTATATTTAATTTCTAGCATGAAATATATTTTAGACAGTGAATAGGAGCAAAATGTCCGTGGTATGGATTAGATCATACCTGATGTGTTAGTTCCTCGTTAAAGCATTGCCATACTTGTTCTCCATTTAACATGACAGACACCTGTTTGATGTTATCGTCATCATCTTCTGGAATATAGCGAATGAATCAATGCAAACAACAAATCGAATTTCAGAATACCAATTGTGAACAGCACTGTTACAGCAGGAGCATAGCTAGAAAAGGCGGAACTGGAAATAGTAGCAAGCAATATAAAACATGACATCATCTTACCGACACTGTTATTCTCCATATCGGTGTTAATAATTTGTGATGCCAAGCTTTTTTTTTGCCAAAAACACTGTGTTAGAAATCTTCCGTGTTTCCAAGCTTTTTTGTCGACATTTTCAATGTTATTGTAATGTTCTTGTCAAAATATTTGCCTAGGAATTTAAAATTACTACTAGATATATTTTAAGGTCTGAGGAGACATGTCTTAATATATCGTTAGGCGGTGATCCGCAATAATGTATTGGCCTAAATGTGGCTGGTTTATTCTTCATTGCAATATATGGGGCTGTGCTATGTAATAAATCATAAAATCAACATTGTGACACAAAATTAATGAAGCTTCCTCTCATATGGCCAAAACAATAATGTATGTAATGATTTATTTGATTTCTGAAATTATTTATTTTTATAGAAGCGATTTGGTACCTGAAGAGTAAAATTTGACAAATATTTTAAGTCCTCAAATGACTCATTCGAGATTCCAAATTCTGTCAACATAATTTGGAAGGAGGTATGATACATGTTGGTTGATAATTCATGACGTAATAATATACCGGCTTCGTATTCTCGGGAAAATTATCTGTCAATGTCACAGCTATGTTGTAAACGTTTCCAATATTTTATACTTAACTAAGTTAACTTTGGGTGAGGGGCATTAACTCTTGCTATACTAAATGGATTTTCATAGTCAGTTGAAAAGTGTACATATGAATAATCAGCCTGTTCTCGTGAAAATAAGCTTATAACGGGCTTGTTTTTGTGTGCGAAATAGGCTCAATATATGCTCTATGTGGACATATAAGCGGGTTTTAAAACAGTCCATTATGGGACTCTTTCAATAATAAATAAGCCCATATTGGAATTCTTTTGTCACTTTTTCATCGACGCGACATATAATAACCGTATAAGCTCTCTATGGGATTATGTCATAATCAAATTAGTTCAATATGAACCTATGTGAATATTTAGGACCACAATTAACTCAGTTGCACGCACGACGGTATGTTGGAATAGTCTATTATTTGTTTGGAGGCATGTTATGTGATAAAAACAGACGACAGATACATAATATAGCAGAAGGAGCCCTATTTGTTGAGGGAACCGTCCAGATAATAAGTTCAACAAAGACAATGGTCGTTTGTTGAGCTTATTGTCTGAACATTTCATTTGGGATCACAACTATTCAATGATGCTTTAGTGTAGCAAGGGTTACAGCATACAATAACGATTTCCGTCAGTGCTCGTCGCGATAGCGATGTCTTATAATCTGTCGTACATTTGTTTACCTTTTGTTAAGCAGCCTGGCTAATTGCTATGATATTGGTCCATTTACCATATCTGTATATTGCGAACAGTTTTTGGTCGGACACGATAAATGCCATTCAATCTGTCATTATGTTATGATACGTCGATTAATAATTATAGTTATTTTAGTGAAAACTATCAACCCGTAATACACTTATATACACACATAGATTAAATGTGAACTATTGTTAAATATTGGGAACTTTGTAGTGACGTTGCCGCGACGTCTTGCGTTGTCATAGCGAAATTTAATATGCAACGTCCATTCCCATACCAATATAATTACCCTATTTAAAAGCATTTAATATTTGGATATCGATGGGGAAAATACTACAGCAAATGAAGTGAGTGTAATTATCCCTTTGGGATGCAACACATCGCGTTTATTCTTATGTCTGGTTTACGCATCGTAAAACTCAAATATATGAATAATAGACGATTTAGGGGCGATTTTATCGAGGTTTCTATATATCAGAACGGTTTGTATAACACGGACCGGTGTTATTATTTTGTATTCGCTGATTACAAACGGAACCGAGGACATGAACTCAAATTACAAGGGACATACTTAAAAAAGGATATCCGTAAATATGTTTTTCATGTGTAATTTCTAACATGAACAGTTTACCTTGTTTTGTAGTCGCGAGTTCATCAATGGACGATTTGAAGAAAGGAATATATGATTTGTATACAGCCCCGGTACTGGAGATCGGTGCCGTTCAATTTCCTGAACAAAGTCATGTCTTATGTATTATAATTATGTAACTTCCAGAGATAAAAAGCCATGTGGCGCGTTCTGGTTATATTTGATATTGATATTATCTGGAAATTACCTTAGGTACTAATTAGGTGCCCATTCGAATCTTTAAACAATAAAATAAATTAACGGTACCAACCTTCCACATCGTCGACATCACCAACGTATTCTGACGTCATAAATTGTCGTATCAGGGCCGTCTTCCCAACGCCATGTGAACCTACGACAGCTACACGGCAGCATTCTTGGCGTAGCACCGATTCGTCTGCGTAAAAGAAGTCAGAACAGCTAGAAATACGGGAAGAACTATCGCTCGATTCGCCACTACTTGATGTTAGGCTTACGTCACTCAGAGATTGCATCGAATCCCCATTATTGATCAGTCCTTTTGGTGTGAAGCTGAAAGAACGACAGGAGTATATGTCACGATCCTCAGCATTAATTTTATAATTTTGACGAGACATTTTGACAAATTACAGGATATCGAAGGTGCGATATAAATGTCAGCGATGGTTAATTAACTGATGAGTTGCAAATGCGTTATGAGTGGTGTCCCTATCTACGACTCTTGATATAGGACGCTGAATCCTCATCTAATTATAATAAATAATCACATTCTAACGTTGCTTGCCAGAAATAGTCACGTGAGTAGTGTGTTCCTCCCAGCTCCTACGCATTTTATTACATGCTATATATAGTACTAGCATGGTGACCCGGCGTTGTCCAGGTTAAAGTGACGTGAACATTTTATGGGGACATTTGATAGGAATATATTTGGTCAAGGTAGTTTATGTTTTCCACAAATTGGCATAATACAACGTCAATCTTATACATGGATCATATACCCTGAATCACATTGTTGTCTTTAGTTTAACACCATTAATTCGACCCGTGTTAAGAAGTAAACACAACATGGACGTGTAATAGACATCGGTTATAGAAGATTATTACCACAGTAATCTTACAGATTGTATCACAACTGAGTACTCAGCAATAACGTTGATTCACAAAATAAAGATGATTGGGTCCATTAGCGGGAGGTTTCGATGGTCAGATGTCGACTTCAATTTCTGTCAACTAAGCAATATTCCAGCGATCTCTGTTAAAGAGTGTCTCTGATAAAGAGAAGCTATGATTCCGTTGCCCAAACATGGAATATAATACACAGCATTTCTAATTATGATATTGTATACGCGTAAACCTGGTGTATATGCCTTTGTCAATTGTCGCGACGCTCGTGCCATAGAACAGATGATAATTGAATTCAGTTTTCCTTTTTCATTGTCCCGGTAAGCTGGTCATTATCTAAAATAATTCGGTCATCTGGTGTTAAATCGGACTGTAGATCTTTAAAAACTAACCAAACATTTTGATATCGGTAACTCCGTCTTTATCAATTTAATGCATCAACTCCACCCCAATTCAGAACATCTTTATCTTCAAGCCGCACGATTAGTATCATGTTGATGCCTATAATAAATGCTGTTGTTTTCTAGCTCCTCATACCCAACGGCGCCTATCTGCCCACTTTGAAACACCTAACTAGCCATATAGCGATTCCTTTATCTATCGGCGACTCTTATGAGTATGAAAACTATACTTTAAAACGAATACATCATATCACGGAGATGACTATATAAGTTTAGTTAATTGTGCGACACTTTATAGAAATGTTGCTCTTATCTATTTAAGACATAAATACACTGCGCATCGGCCACAAAGAAACTGATTGTAGGACGACGCGAAGCGGGGTAGTACAATCAGTTTATGTGGTCAAATTATACTATACACGTCGATGCGCAGTGTATTTATTTCTTTTGTAATTCGACTGTATGGTTTGGTCGAAATTGTAGTGACATATGTTCAAACTGTTATATAATAGCCCAGTTTCTAGCTCTGCGTGGTAAGATTTTCCACCAAACAATTCTTCTCTTAGACCTGATAGTGAAACATAGCGTCACTATTGAACGACAACCCCTTTCCATTGTTTTTGTGGCAAACAAATTCACTTAAGACTTATTTTTGTTCTAACTTAAATAAAAATCAGTATAATACAGTAGTTAGTCATTATATGTCTCTTTCTTCAGTCTTTAGCATGACATTAGCCAATGGCCGTATGGTTTGACTTCTGAAATTTCGAGGCGTTGGCAGCATTTCACTGATTGTACCACATTGTTTGTGGTACAATTAAAAATATCTAGAATTGTACTACAAAAGGACGGTCCGCGTCTGCATGGGAATACAGGATACTGACCAATCAGGACGAGCCTTGTGTGTAGGTTTAGGCAAGGTCGTACAATATGGTTTATCCGACTTCGATTCCTGATTTAGAACGCACCATGTGTTTAGTATGTTAAACGGACATGGCTCTTTCGAGCTTCCAAATATTTGTCTGCCTAATTTAGTAGGAGGTATAATATAGGTTGACAGATACACGAACTATTTATATTCCGGCATCATATATATGCTCTGATAAATAATTGCCATGGTTACAGACATCTTCCAGCTGTTTTCAATTTTTCGCACAGAAGTGAAACAAACGATCTTTATTTCTACAATATCAGGAATAGCGTAACACAGAATTATCTTTAATGTGCCATGCCGTGACATGGCTGTTGTTTGTTTAGCACCCAAACACCGTCTTCAAAGTTATATTTTGTATGAGTTCAATGCGTCTGTCTGGGACTATACTGCCGTAAAACGGAAGTATATCTCGACCTATTTCGATACCGGGAAAAATCTACAGCGAATATTATTAGGTGTATTTCGGAGCGCATACCGCCATGTGACTTTAAAGTACACCATGTAGTGCAGTATATCATATAGACGCATACATATACATTTCCAGAACACTCTCGTACACATAGGTTCATGTCTGACTTAAATATCCAAATATGTTCATATTGGACTTATTTGGTTCTGAAATAGTGGGGGTGTAACCTTTATACAATTGAATGGTTCGGGCCCCAGTGAAAACACATTATAAAGAGCTTCGGTCCATCATTCACTTCGACGGTGCACTTTGCCAACTTTAAATCATACCCTAAATGCCATGTACAATCTAAATTCCACTATGTATTCGTCTGGTGGCAATCGATGACAAAGAAGTTTGTATCATGTTCCTTCCTTGATCCCCAACCATGACATCGACTGATGTATGGTTAAACTAAACCATTAGAATCCCTATAGCATGGCGTTGAGAACATTTTATACAAGGTTGATGGAGAAGTACGACAGAAGTTCATAGTATACCATGGAGACGAATAAAGACTCATCCGCGTAGCATTTCAATCAGCCCTCAAGGCAAGTTCGGATGACTCACATTGAATGTCCATAAACTTGAAGGAAAGCGAAAGAAAGACAAATAATGTATTCCACTGGACCCGCGCCTGAAACGTTTGAATACATTATACATTATAAATATATCATACAAGTTTAGTGGAATTCTACAATATAGTTGTTTTCATTATGTGCCCCCCCTCCCGCCCTGACACCAACGGCGCCTATCCGTCACTCATTTATCTATAAACCACACCATTAAAGTACTTATATCAAGGATATAACTATAAATGTGGCGGGAATTTGCTAAATAGTGGTGCCCAATTTGGTGCTAACAAATCGGAATGTCGAGTTGTATCTTATTTGCTTGTTTTATTTAGGGCTATTTAACTTTAAACAGTAATTTCCCTTTGCGATTCCAGTATGAATTATTATTGGAAGCATGTGTTAATTTCAAGCATCAACTCTTGCCGTTCCTCGGTTAGATAATCAAGACGTAACAAATGATACTTTCCATTATGAGATTGGTATTATATACCATATGTTTTAGCAAATATACCGCGATAATTTGTATAATTATCTACTACGTTAATGTGACTTAATTCACTTCGGCGATGCGGGCGTGCATGGTGCACGGGCTGTCGAAACTCTCTCACAAGAGACGTATTTTTTTATAATTTGGTAGGTTTCTACACCAATCAGAGACATGTAGGCAATAGTCCTCCAGAATGCATTATAATTTTCACTGTCTCTTGGTTTTGATGAAATGTGGGATCCCACATTCAGCGCAGCTATGCTAGTAAGATGTCTGGTCACTCGGTGTGGATCACCTTTTGAAATCAGACTTGCCAACTTTTTACAAGAAATGTTTGTGTAATATTTATTTATTTATTTAATGGCTATTCCTAAAGTTATTTATCAGCATTGGTATTCTTAAACTACTCACTAGAGTAGCATTTCAATAAGCCCTCAAGGCAAGTACGCAAGGATGGCTAACATTGAATGTCCACAAACTTGAAGGGCAGTGTAAGAATGAAGTGATATATTCCACGGATCGCGTGTTTCATACCATTGAATATATGCTAGGATAGTTCCCCGTCGTATATACAGAATTATGTCTGCTACAGGTAGCCAATGTAATTCTTGCAGATTGCATCTGTCGTCAGATCTTCTACGACATAGAACTATCATTGCAACAGTTTTCTGCAGACGCTGAGATACCTGATTATATAGTACACCAATTAAAATAGAATTGTAGTAGTCAGGTCGACTGATACTTAGAGATGACTAACGTTTTTAAAAAATTGAGTCGTTTTGAATGTATTTTCTCATTTTCCAGTGTCGCCGAAGTTCAGTGTATATTGCCTTGCATATGTGGCTTGTAGGAGTGTGAACTTGAGTGTCATCAAAAGTCATAACATATATGCTAACTTTCTTTACGTATGCCAGATTAGACACTCACATTTCTTCAGTTTTGTCACTAATTAGTTTCAGTTTATTGGCCAACATCCACGATTTCAAAAAATAATTGCACTGTGCCATTATGGTTGTAAAGCAATAGGGGTTGTCACCAGAAATGTACATCTAATTTTCATCAGCAAACATGTGCACAGAGATAATTTGTCGCATGATTATCGCACTGAGCAGTTTGGTGTGGATTATATACAAGACCGTCACAAGACAATCCACATGTGTACACAATTTGGTACTTTGTTGTGAAAAACGGGGTGGAACCTTGTACTGATAAGTTAATATTCTGCATTTCAGCTAACATACATAATACGAACGCGTTGTCTAAGCCGAAAATATATAGAGGTTATTAATATACATGTACTGACATATAGTTATATGCCCGCATTTCAGCTGTAAATCATACACCGGATTCCAATACCACATGTACCTCACCCATCTGTTTAGCATGTTTTGTTGCTGACTGCATACCAGGGACACAAGTTCGAACATTATATATAATTTAAAGGAAAACACTAATTGTGAAACTTAAGAGAGCAATTTGATAAATTATTTCTACTTTCAAATATCGTGCAATTAAATCTTCTCACCAATACGCTCTTGGTTCCAAAAGACTGAACACTTAAGAGAGGACTCAAAACCTTAGACCTGATATGCGATCCTCTCTTATGTTATCATCAAACAATTCACTATGCTTTGTCAATTTCTTGTGTACTCTTGGTTATAAGATGGGTATTGGAGGAATAATTATTGTTTACAGTGATGCCACAGTAATGACGCCGATTAACATGCCGCCATGCATAATCCACATAGCAATGTCAAATAAGGATCTTTATATCTATAGTCGCGTAGGTGTGATCGATGGAAGCGATGGCAACACCAGACGTGTTTGGGCAAATATGCAAGTACAGTATGCAGTTATCGCCGGTGCTTGAGAGCAACGCGGATATGTATCGCCCGATCGAGAACGGAATGCAACCCGAGGCTCTTGGGGTGACATTACTGTCCATATCAGTGACATATCATACATATTTCCATGAGCTCTGATATTTCAGACACCTATCCATGACGTGTCTTTAATATCACATGTGACTTTCAAACTTGCCTTGTTATAATTAAGTTGAACAGCTATCGAAATCCGACACGTTAACCTAATCGTAGACGCATTTCAGCATCTGATACAAAACCCATTTCACTTTAACCTATTCGGGTGATTTATTGAGGAATCGCCATTGGGAGTGCATCGATATTCACCATGCGAACTCGATCAACACTTACTTGTCTCCATATATACCACTGTTTTTCTAATGCTTGCTGCCAATTGATCATAATAAAGAAATCTTTCCCCGTGTGGGCCCGGGTAGAATAGGTTTACTGTCCCACTGCCAGGGGTTAGAATCCCCTAAAGTGGCCCACTTTTGCCGAGGGGTGCATCCCTTGATATGTGGAGCAGGAGTTCTGGGGATACTAGGGCAGCCGTCTCAAGTGAGACATCGACCTGTGGTAACGGCTTAGCTCATGGTCCTCTTTGGTCCTACATCTCTTCAAGACGGGTGGTTGAGTTGACCCTGTCCAATCAATCAGCCACGTCGCTCACAGTTTTTCAGATTACATTTCTGCCGTCTGCTGTATTTTGTTTCTGGTGTCTAGTTGTGTGTTGTTTTTCGTGTGTGTTTTGCCATAAATTTCGTCTTCGTGGCTTAAATGTTTCAATACTATACTGTAAACGCCTGTCTCATTATGGCGAGGTACCGAGAGGCTGATGTGTGAAGTATGTGATTGATAAAACGCTACAAAGCATAGCCGAACAATTAAAATTTGTCATACCGACCAGGACTGGCCACTAAATGGATCTCTTCTGATCGAATGTTCAAGAAAAATTCAAGCAAACGCTCTTATGCAATTAATATCTATTGCACAAACACCAATATTGATCACACCTCTCAAGTCATTGAACAGTAGTAGAGCTGTGTTGAGAATTCGCGATATATCTGATTCCTTTGAATCAGAGATATTGGCTGAGAACACCACATGGAGTTCCAGAAGTCCGTAGATTTACTAAGACAGCTGATGGTCAAATCGTTCCGTTGAATATTTATCTTTTGACCTTCAGTCGTTGCGACCATCCACCGACATTGAAGGTTCGGTATATGAAGACGGATATAAGCAAATATGTTCCAAACCCATGTCAATGTTTTAACCGTCAAGGCTATGACCATGAACATTGTAAAAGTGAAGAAACCAGGTGCGCACACTTTTCCATTCCTGGTCATAAGGATTGTACGAGTATTAAAAAATGTTCAAACTCTCAAGGTTAACATGCTTCAATGGATCGTCCATGTCCCAATTTGGAGTATGAATTCAAGATTCAATGATATATTGCTGAGACGAATATGTCATATATAGATGCTAAGAAAATAGTTTGTCCTCGGCCACAGATTACGTACTCAACAATAGGGTCTACAAAACGTGTGCTGACGACAGCACTCAAACACAGAGTCAAACTAAACTCGTCAGTGTATCACTAGCAACGCACGTGCAGGAATAGTGATACTATTCCTGTTCCAGAACCAGTAGCGCAAGTAATGGATTACGTCTCCTCTGTCGAGACAGATCATCCGAAACAATCTATGCAAGTTGATCATATTGTTCAAAAACAAAAATCTCCAAAATCTGTCAAATCTTTGACTCTCGGAAACAGCGTTTGATCTTTGAGTTTTTAATGTTCGATGCTATGCTTCGAGAGAACATGTTAACATGGAGGGAAGTGGATACCATGTATGCTATCTGGAGGGAGGCTGGCTGTTGGGCGAGGGATCAACTACTAAGTCAACTACCCAATTATCAACTTGTTGAATTGACCCCATATTCAACAGATTATAAATATATTATCAATCATTCATGAGGTTTATTTGCCAGCTACTTCAAATGTTATATGCGGAGCCTTGTTAAATTAAATTAAATTTTGCTGTCTAATTTTATACAGGTTTTATATCTTGGCTGTTCTCAAAGCAGTATTGTTGTCTATTTTGATATTATGTGTTATCTGTGTTTGCACAATGGTTTGCACTCTCGCTCTGGTTTCTGTGTTTTTATTTGTATGTATTTTGTTTAATTTTGGTATAATTCATGGCTTTGTCTAAACACAGTTGCTGCGTTTAGATACCCACATTAGTTCAGTTTTGTTTCTAGTTTATTGAGCAATATCCACAATTTCACAAAATTTTTAAGGCATATCGAAGTGTCAGCCACTGGTCATCGAAGTCACGATTCATATTACATTTTGCGCTGTATCTCTCGCATTCATATCTAAATTTGACACCACAAAGGAACAAGCGAGACAACTGCATGGGCGTGAATTTTGTTCTATACATATATTGTTTCAAAACCAGCAGGAAAATATAACTTTTTAAATTTCTGTGTTCATGAACTATACCGAAAATGATATTATTTTTTGTAGATCAACGGGGAATTGGTTGTTTCTTGTCCATGTTAAAATTTCGTTTATAAAAGTTTGGACATGGGGACAATCCCAGCAAATATTAGTATTTGTTTCTTGTATGTTTTGACAGCGATTACAAAAACCATCGACTCGAATGTTAGCCACCTTCAGAAATGTATTGGTACTAATAATTCGTGTATTGATTCTGAATTGGAGCCACTGTAATTTTGTACCGATTTTAAAGGGAATGCTCAAATAATCTTCCCAATATTCTATCTATTCGCCTATTTCGGATTCCCATTTTTGGCATGCATTCGGCACTGTTAGACAGTTTGACCTACATTATCCGCAGTACTACCGTTGGAGTTTGACCTATATTCTCCGCCCACGCGTCGGTCTATTTGTACCGGTTGGACATGTCCGGACATGACCCGCTGGTTATATCCAGATTTCTCCATATGAATGGTATATTATCTACATGTATATCACGTGATGATCTCGGTGGGGTAGCTTCAGTCTTGAATATTAAAGGGATACTAGTCTCTCACGGGGGATGATTATTAAAGTGACACTCACTATGGATGAATGTTAAAGTAACACATGGCGCACACTGTGGGATAATGTTAAAGTGACACTCGCATTGAAAACTTCCAAAAAGTTCAAAAAGTTCAAAAAGGTCAAAAAGTTCAAAAAGTTCAAAAAGTTCAAAAAGTTCAAAAAGGTCAAAAAGTTCAAAAAGTTCAAAAATTTCAAAAAGTTCAAAAATTTCAAAAACTTACAAAATTTCCAAAATTTCGAAAAACTTCAAAAAGTTCAAAAATTTCAAAAAGTTCAAAAATTTCAAAAACTTACAAAATTTCAAAAATTTCGAAAAACTTCAAAAACTTCAAAAACATCACAAATTTCACAAATTTCACAAATTTCAAAAAACTTCAAAAATTAAACAAAATTCAGGATTTAGTCATAATATCAAATCCAGTCGGAAGTCGGTTTTTTTTATCCTGTGCCAATGCATTCTCTTATATATGCGAGTCGCCCGCGGCGGCGGCGGCGGCAACTACATAATCCTATGGCATGCAAAGAAATTGGCGGCCGCCGCCGCCGGCGGCGGCGGCGGCGGCGGTTAAGGATTTAGTCAGTGATGATACTGTTGTTGTTGTTGTTGTTGTTGGTGTTGTTGGTGTTGTTGTTGTTGTTGTGGCTGATGATACTGTTATTGTTGTTATTGTTGTTCTGAAGGCGTGTGTTTAACTTTGATATGACGCTTCAAACTATCTTGCCAAGCATAGACACTTAAGCACTCTTCACATTGATACTTCATTTTCCTATATAATCAGTGAAATCGAGCGTTCTTCTATGCACCTATATTTATATAGAACAGAAACAAGGGAAACGTGGTGGACTAGTTAACTAGTTCAGGCTGTCGTTCACAACGTCTCTTAGTGTTGTTTGTACTGGATACAAATTTATCACATTGGCTACAATACAACATACCTATCCAAATGTCAATGCAATTATGAGTGAATTCAATATGAGAGTATATATATATATATAAGCATTTGTATCGACATCTCGTGAATCTATCGAAATATCTTACTTCTCTTTCCAAATTGCGTAATAATTATGTTGAGGTTCAGTGGGTACGTCCTATATATCCAGCTGAAGGCAGAATGGACAATTGCTTCCTCTGATGTACAGTTAGTTTGAATCAGTAAACATATGCACATGATTGTGTCTGTGCAACTTGAAACAATACAATTAAAATCTGGTCGTTTTCGGCGGCGGCCGTAATGCGCATGTCAACGCCGCGCCGCCGGCGGCGGCGGCGGCGGCGGCGGCGGTTAAGGATTTAGTCACAAATATGGCTTGTTTCCATTCATCGGAAAACTATGGGGGTAAGGTGGTGAGCGCCACCGAAAAAAGCAAGTGAGCGAGGGAAAAAAGAGAAAAATAACATGACAAGTGGTACATAGTACAATTTATTATATTAACTATTCACTGTCACTTTCGTCCGAATTGTCATCACTTTCGTCAGATGTGTCATTTGTTTCGTCCATGAACTTTTCTAGCAATGGTCTGTACTTTAATATATATATATATATATATATATATACACACAATTGATATTAATATGTTTGCCAATAATTTACACATCCATGAATCGATCTGAAAACATTATGGTTCATTGTCAACATTTTTGACGAGTAGTTGTCAATATTTAGACATTCCTGGAAGAAATTATCCCAACTGCCTTCCCGTTCGACCCATTGGTCAGTGTATAATGTCACGATAGTGTGTGCCCATTGCACAATTTCGCTGACCAATGAGAAGTCGTTGTCTTTGTATGCTTTTAAACACATTTTTACTGTGAACAGGAATGCAGCCATTATTCTCTCCCATGTGTAGGGGCCATCTTCCCGAAATATATTGTCCAACAAGTCACTAAATATATAGGGAAAATGATCCCTATCGTAATTGTCCAATTTCCCTGTCAGCTCATTTAACAGCCACATGTTATAATTTTCCAGCTGTTGAAGTATTCTTCTTGTGCAGTCACGTATTTCATCTAACTCTGATAAATAAAAGTTATTAGTGTCTGGGTAATGAAAGCCGTTTCTCAGAATGATATGCCTGACATAACTTTTCATCAAATATTTCGTAACTGCGCCAACTTCCATACTGTTCAATTTCTTGAGCTGTGTATCCATTATTATTTTTTTCCCTTCTACGTCAGACATAAAATATCAACAGTCCCTTTATTATGTTGAGTCAGCTAACCAATCAAAATGCATGATATTAACGTGTTCCGACATGTTTCATTTCTAATTTTAGATGTTAAATGTGCCGACATTGTTCTTTGTTGTTGTAAAAATATTGGCGCGCGTGCGGCCCCCCTCACCCCCTCACTGCCGCCGCGCCAATTTTGTTACATGCCATAGGATTATGTAGTTGCCGCCGCCGCCGCCGCCGCCGCCGCCGCGGGCGACTCGCATATATAAGAGAATGCATTGGCACAGGATAAAAAAAACCGACTTCCGACTGGATTTGATATAGCGGGTCACATTTATGACTAAATCCTGAATTTTGTTTAATTTTTGAAGTTTTTTGAAATTTGTGAAATTTGTGAAATTTGTGAAGTTTTTGAAGTTTTTGAAGTTTTTCGAAATTTTTGAAATTTTGAAAGTTTTTGAAATTTTTGAACTTTTTGAAATTTTTGAAGTTTTTCGAAATTTTGGAAATTTTGTAAGTTTTTGAAATTTTTGAACTTTTGGAAATTTTTGAACTTTTTGAACTTTTTGACCTTTTTGAACTTTTTGAACTTTTTGAACTTTTTGACCTTTTTGAACTTTTTGAACTTTTTGGAAGTTTTCAATGCGAGTGTCACTTTAACATTATCCCACAGTGTGCGCCATGTGTTACTTTAACATTCATCCATAGTGAGTGTCACTTTAATAATCATCCCCCGTGAGAGACTAGTATCCCTTTAATATTCAAGACTGAAGCTACCCCACCGAGATCATCACGTGATATACATGTAGATAATATACCATTCATATGGAGAAATCTGGATATAACCAGCGGGTCATGTCCGGACATGTCCAACCGGTACAAATAGACCGACGCGTGGGCGGAGAATATAGGTCAAACTCCAACGGTAGTACTGCGGAGAATGTAGGTCAAACTGTCTAGACTGCCACCAACTGGGGTGGGTATCATCAGTTCCCACTTGCTAGAATTGTGTAAAATAATTGTCCGCATTTTAAGTCACGGAGTATCGGAGGAAGATTATTGTGTGGGCATGTGCAGGGTACACGAATTAAGGGTTGATTAAGAGAACTTGCCAATGGCAGTATATGACGTATTGTGTTGCTGATTGTTATGAAATCGACACGATGTTGAAAGTTGAATATAATGTATATGGGGTATGGCATTTACTATCTGGTTGGAATAGATCATTTATAAAATATATCCCCGCATCTCTCCAAGATTTAAAGTTGATCGACGAACCTCCGATTTTTATATTCGGATTATTCCAGATATTTGAGGCCATAATATTATTATTTGAATTATTTGATCGCATAAGTTTACACCATGCGCCGAAATCATCTCTCTAGAATGGATTTGCGAACTTGTTTGTTTGCTTTACAATGTAATTTGCATGGTAAGTGAGAGATAGTGGGTCGTTTAAGAAAGGGGTGGTATTGCACAATGAAGCCCATTTCGATTGTTTGCAAATCAAGCGTCGTATCCAGTTAATTTTCATGGCGCTCTCAAAGTTTTCAACATTAATCATCTTCAAACCTCCGCGCATATGGTCGGCACATAGTTGTTTGCTTTTTATTCTATCACGTTTGGAATTCGAAATGAAATTGTATAAACAGGTATTTAGGGCTTTCAAAAAAGCTGTATCTGGACGTGGAAGAGTTATAAATAAGTGGGTCGATTTTGGTAAGATGAGGGATTTGACAAATGTTATTCTACCTAAAGGGGTCAGGAGTCTGTGTTTCCAAATGTTTGTGATATTTTCTATATCTTCGAGTCTATCATTGTATTTTATATTCATGATTATTAAATTAGTGTCGAAATGTATCCCTAAATTTTTTTTAAATGCTTACAGTAGACAGGTTTAGTTCCGTAATAGCTTGTCGTATTTTATTTTGTGACCCTATCCCTATCCATGCCTGCTTGATATTTTTCAGGATTTATGCGCAGACCCGATATCCGAGCAAATTCGTCCAGTGTTAAGTACGATTCACGTAGACTATTTTCAGAACCAACAAGTACGAGCGTCGTGTCGTCCGTTTTCTCTATAGTTGGGAATTTGGTGGGATGCAGATTGGAATTAACCGTTCGGTGACGAATGAAATTGTGAAATCCATGTCAATTGCTGAGCATTCACCGTTATATTTAGACTGGATATCAAGTTTAAAACAAACGGGTTGTTTTAAAGTTGGAACTCGGGTTTCACAAACTTGTATTTGGTGTCTCACCTGCAACCTTGGTAAAACGTTTAGCAGTTGGAAATGTCATCCATGCCTGGTAAGTTAGTTGGAGGAACATGACAAAAATGGTGGGGGTGACCGATGATATGTTCAACTTGTTTTGTAGTCAAGTTGGTTTGCTATTACTAATTATTTATTTATCAGTGATATGGGAGATGGGTACCCATAAGTGATTTAGCACCTGTCCTCCAATTCCACAATATATGTGCTATATGTGATGGGTTATATAGATTAGACAAATAAATATGTTTAAACTAAAAATGGTTGAAATTGTTTTAATTCTTCTATTTTTGGACCAAAATTGGAATGATGTCCTAATTTCGGTCAACTGTTTGGATTGAATTGTCATCAGCTGAAAACCTTTCGAACCTTTATTATAGGGGTGTCAGTTGGGGAGTTTTCAACATCTGGACAGAATGGTCATCAGCTGGAAACCATTCGAACCTTTATTATAGGGGTATTTGTTGAGGTTTCCAACATCTGGACAGAAAGGTCATCATTTGGAAACCATTCGAACCTTTATTATAGGGGTGTCAATTTGGGAGTTTCCATCAGCTGGACGGAATGAAGTACTAGTTTGAAAATTTTAATCCATTGGAGAGTGGCGATGATAGGTACATGGGCCTACAATATATCTAACTTAGCGGACTTGGGATAAGTTGGGAATTTCCAGTAAGTTAATTCAATTATTATCCACCCAATTTAATGGTCTCATTTAAGAAATTGTCCAGTCATTTTTATCGGACATTTCCTTATTTTGCACCACAATTGTTTTATTTTGTCTTAATATAATGTTGAGTGATTTTGCTGTTATCCTCTTTCTTATGCATATTATTATTCTTTTTTTTTGGTTCTGTATTTTGTTTTAGTTTTTTTTTTTTTTTTTTTAAATTAGTATTTTATCAAATAATTTATTCCCAAATGATGAATTAGTGGTTGTCCTTGATACGAATTGTGTATCGGGGAGGGGCGTTGATATAACATTTTGGTATCGGCGATTGTCGTACTTAATTATGCATGTATACGCTTCTCCGTTATACGCGAGCACTCTCATGACGTGGCATAATAGTGGTACTTCTCAAATCAGAAAATTGTGAGCTAGGGTGACGGGGGCTGGCAGAATGGACACTAACATTGTCGCCAACTTCACCAAACGTAAGATTTATGGAGGCAATAACTCAGTATGGGTATTCGTTGTTTCAAATGTGCTTAATTCAATGAGCTTGAACAGTTTCTCATTTATTATCGAAATGGCAATGTATCGATCGGAATGGCACATTGAGAGGTGCAGATTTTCGAATATGTTTGGGTTAGAACCCGGGCGAACATAGTCTAGCGATTATCTTAAACACTGCATTGGTGTAATAAAGTTGTGTTGAAAATTGCTTTTGTCATGGTGGGGGTCTTGACAGCAGTGGCAATGGTTATTCTTTGACATTGATACATCAATCATATATACATATGTATACATATATACACCTATGCAGTAAATTATTGTGTGTAGGCTATGATTATGTAAATTTAGTACTCAAATAAAGCATATCAAAAATACATTCTAACTCGCATGGACAACTCCGGATAGCCCAATTAGTTACTATATATGAACATACTCAAGTATTTGTATAAACCTATATTTCAATCAATGCAATACTTACCACCAGGGACGTGTGTCAGGGTGGATTTCCAAGAGTACAACAGTTTGACATTTAATGCCTGACACAACATTAATTGGAAATTCCGACGAAACTATTTTGAATTTTGTGCTGATAATTTGATATAACAAAGAGTATTATTGTGTGTTTAGACTGAAGGACCGAATTTTTGACTGAAATGCAGCAATCAGTTGAGACTTATCAACCATTGGTTGTGTTACGATGGGAATGTCCAATAGTTGGAAAGTTTGATAATACAGATTCAGATTAAATAGTGTATGTATGTTACAAGGGTGACTTACACTGCGATTTATCGAAGGTCAGAAAGTCGCCGCATTTCTTCGTTGAGCCAAGTGCGGGCGCACCATCTCATCTCTATGTAACATTTATGGTACTCGTATATATATATCAGCAGCATCCCATCGATGGCGCTGGCCGTGTCGATCTCACATTCCAACATATCAAGTGACATTATTTTGACCGGCATAAGAATACCAACATGCACTGTGTTCTTAATATAATTGTAAATAGCTCAGCGATATCAGCAATCACGCGGGTGTATCGATGGCTCAGTCGGATAGGGGTACAACTCCAAGCCGACTCACCCTCCAGCGCTGGCGATGAGGGTTCAAATCCAGATATTTCCATCATGGACATTCTAACTTGAAATCGTTATCTGGTGGAGTTGCCAATCACTCGCCGATGGCCAGTGGTTTGCCGCACATGGCCGACGAGAGTTTAGATTAGCCGTAAATGTGCGGATTTCATCCACCACTAAAACTGGCAATGTCGTATTATGGTCTTGGCTGCTGAAAGTGACCTTAAACCCAAACTAATCAATCAGCAATCATGCAAACAATCGCAGTTCTACATGATCATTGTTAAAGCTTATTGGTTGACAACTGTCAAAATAATCCGTTTTTGACTATTTTACAGCTGGCATTTCTGCAGTTTTCAGTGCAATATTGCAAGCGTATGAATGTACCATAACGGCAGTGTGATATCAAACAATGTGAGAATAATATAAATAAATAGTTGTAAAATCAACCTAACGTGCGAATGATGAACAATCCAAGAAATAACCTGTATCGTTACTGCGAAACCAGAAATCGGTATTCTCGTATCACGAGTCTCCGTCCCAAGAACATCCTCAAGCGTACACCACTGGTAATTTGTTCTGGGAAATAGGGTGTAACGGACTGTAACCTTGTACTGGTGAGTTAATATTCTGCATTACTGAAGTATAGTTATATGCCCGCATTTCAGCTGTACATCATACACCGGATGACAATGTCACATGTATATCACCCCTCGGTTTAGCAGGTTGTTGCTGACTGCATACCAGGGAAGGGACACAAGTTAGTTCATTATATATATACGTTAAAGGACAAAATAATTGTAAAATTTAAAAGAGCAATGTGATGAATTATTTCTACTTTCAAATATCGTGCAATGGAATCTTCCCACCAAACGCTCTTGGTTCTAGAAGACTGAAAAACTTAGAGGAGAGGACTTAAAATACTCAGACTTGTGCTATCCTCTCTTATGTTATCATCTCACACCTCAGTATGCTTTATCAAGTCCTTATGTATACCCAATTGTAAGATGGGTATTGGAGGAAAAATTATTGCCACATTCATGCCGCCGATGGATAGTTCGCTAATATGCCATCATGCATAAGTCGCATACCAATGTCGAATATGGTTCTTTATATCTATAGTCGCGTAGGTGTGATCGATGGAAACGAGGGCAACACGAGACGTGTTTGGGCAAATATGAAAGTACAGTATACAGTTGTCGCTGGTGCTTGAGTGCAACGCGGATGTGTATCGCCCGATCGAGAACGGAATGCCACCCGAGGCTATTGGGGTGACATGCCTGTCCATATCAGTGTCATATCATACATAGTTCCATGAGCTCTGATATTTCAGACATCTATGCATAGTTTGTCTTTAGTTTCACATGTGACTTTCAAAATTGCCTTGTTATAATTATGTTGAACAGCTATTGCAATCCGTCAAGTTAACATAATCGTAGACGCATTTCAGCATCTGATACAAAACCCATTTCACTTTAGGCTATTCTGGTGATTTATTGACGAATCGCCATTGGGAGTGCATGGATATTCACCATGCGTTCTCTATCAACACTTATTTGTCTCCACATATACCACTATTTTTGTTTTGCTTGCTGCCCATTGATCATAATAAAGAAATCATCCCCGTATGGACCCGGGTAGAATAGGTTCACTTATTAAGAATCCCCCAAAGATTTACCCTAAAGTGGTCCACTTTTGTCGAGGGGTGCATCCCTTGATGTGTGGTGCAGGAGTTCTGGGGATACTAGGGCAGCCGTGTCAAGTGAGACATCGAGCTGTGGTAATGGCTTAGCTCATGGTCCTCTTTGGTTCTACATCTCTTCAATACGGGTGGTTGAGTTGACCCGGCTCAATCAATCGGCTAGTCACGATACTCACAGTGTTTCAGATTAAATTTCTGCCACCTGTTATTTTTTTTTTCTGGTATCTAGTTGTGTGTTCTGTTTATCATGTATGTTGTGCCGTTAATTTCGTCTTCATGACTTATAAATGTTTCAACAGTGTACTGCTAACGCCTGTCTCATTGTGGTGATGTACCAAGAGGCTGGTATAAGCAATGACTAAACGGGTCACCGCTCCAGCTATGTACCAGTCTTTGGCCCGACCATAATTCGATGAGTAGTCCGAGGTGTCTGCTGGGATAGTTGTCGATCATCTGCTTTTATTTTCATTTGGCAACTAAAAAAACGAAAGATTGACCATCCGCCAAATTTTACTGATACCTAACATCGTAGTTCTCTGGACGATATTCCTCGCTTCCGTGCAATAGACAGTATATAAACTAAGTATCCGGGAAAACGGAATACAACTGCAGACCCACAAGGTAAAATGAGTAATAATATGATATACAGTTCAATTACAACAAAAAGAAAGGACATTTCGTCACTTGACTTTGGTCAGACGGCCTCCTTTGTCACGATCGACCGAGGATCTACTACTCATGTGCGATCGACGGCTATGGAAGTGGCCAGATGTTTACAAATCCGGGATGACGCCGGCGACACAAACAATATGCTATGGCATCCGAAACGTACAAACTATGGCTGTCAATACATCTATGCATTCAGAAGGTTTTCTTTAAATCAGCTATGCAATCTACTACAGAGTGCGCAAATCACCTCAAAGTAGAGCTGAACAACGTGAAACCCATGCACACACAACTATTAAGAAGAATACCAAACATCAGCAAACACAAATGACAAACAATACATGATTGATTACGCCGAGCACCAATGTAGGCAAACGAGCCGACACTTCGTAAAAATTTATGAGAAAGTGAATAACCTCATGAATACTCCAACCAACGACCGTACCATATAATCCAGGAAGAAGATCCCTAACCAAACTATTCCCCCCAGATCAATTGAAAATACCACCCTCTTGGAAAAGATCGGTATTTCACACCAAAAGTAACGTTGCTGCGAAGGCTGAAAGTTTCTCCGATGTCAAGGAAACCGGGTGGGAACAAAATTTTGTCCGGCAAGCCTCTGATACCCCAACAAGCTTTCAAATAACAAATGTTTAGACCCGACAGGCCAATTCCCCCAAGCCTCGACGTTCGGCTCCGCTGCCTTCAATTCCCTCAACAATAGACCTATGGAATAATATCGACCACAACGAAACAAGTTATGCGTCCCTGGCATAATTTACAGAGTTCCTAAATGGGGACCAGGGAGTTAACCAACATTATTATGAAGCTAATACCAGGCAAACACATATTAACCACACCCGCCCCAGACTCAACTGCAGTGATTTAAATGATCAAACAAACACACATTTCATCGCCGACCACCACCCGTACTGATTATAGCGACATTCGAAAGGATTTCGCCTCTCCAGTCATTAAATGATACCTGCAACTTGACAACCCACAAGTGTCTTTGTGGATCCCTTGATATAACACCCGAACCCACTGTACAAAGTTGCAGAAGTACAGAATTACATCTCTAGGACAAAGCATTTCGCCAACTAAGTTTGTAAATTGCCACGTTGAATGATTCAATGTTATCAGACTAACAAGAGCAATGGATATATAGCAATAACTCGCGCAAGTATCAACGGCCTTCAGTCCGTTGGTGCGAGTACACCGAGTCATTCAAAAATACTAACAGCTCATTCTAAACAAAACTATAAACTCTACCTGTGATAACCGATATGACTACTCTAAGCCCATTCCAATCTTATTCTTAACTCAGACTTGTACCATATCGTTATCATGACTGATGGTCTATCACTCCCCATGAACATTTTCAGCAGCAACAACAACCCACAATTCTATGAATCTCTTTCGAACGTGTTGCATTATTAGTATTTCCATAAAATATAGAATCAAACGACCCTGTTATTAAGAAACCACCATTAGATATATGAACGCGGTATATATGGTTAACTGTTTAAAGTAAAATAGACCTCCCAAAACACATTTATCATACAATTCAATGGTATAAGAAACGGGCTCGGTGGATTAAATCATTTCTTTCGTTCGCTGTCCTTCAAATTTGTGGACATTAAATGTGAGTCATCCTTGCATACTTGCCTTGGGGGTTATTGAAAAGCTAAGTTGACGAGTCGTTAGCCAGCTCCATCATAGTGGCATTAATGATGTAGTTTAAAGGTCCCCAAATGACACAGACCACACATTTATAAAAAAAATATTCTGTAGTCGATTATAGGGAGTCTAATGGTTTGGTTTAAGGATACGAAAGTCGATGTCACAGTTGTGGATCAGTGAAAGAGCTCAAACATGATACACGCTTTGCTGATGTCAATTTAGATTTCCACCAAACCTATATATAGTCATGTCCATTGTACATGGAATTTAAGGTATGATTTAAAGTTGCAAACGTTCCACCGCCGAAGTCAATGATGGGCGAACCACCAAGATTGACAACACATTTGTATCCTGGATGTCCCCAAACGTATATGTAGATATCTGCGCTATACGAACACTAATGACGTAGCATAAATGTTCCGGCTGGCTTCCATTTTGGGTCAGGAATTGATATCACGGATGAGGAGCAACACAATTGATAAAACTAATTCAACGATTTTCATAGAAACTGATATGTAGACGTCTACATGATATACTGAACGGGAATTGATGTCGGTTAATTGGATAAAGACCATAATAGATAAGATAAACGTTTCTAAAAAGTGTCGCTGATGCACAACATAATTAATTATGTGGTGCATAATTTGGCCACAAATGGGGGCAAAATTGACATTAATACATTTTTTTGCGTTTGTTTCAGTGTTCGGCTCGGTTGTTTCATCTAGAACGAACCGCGGTATATGTACCTCTGTAGAACGATATGCGCATTATTCAATTATACAGTTTAATTATAATAGCATGGGGCTCTCAACACAGCAGTTTTTTTTATATTATATATTATGTGGGGTACATATCTGAACGATGAGAATAACCATGCGTCTAGAACCATCGGAGTCTTCTGGTCGGCACCACGCCCGAATCGAAACATTTTCTGAATAACATTCAACTACAATATCGCAGTTCAGATAACATCGATAGGTCCCAATATCAACGGGGAAGGAGGGCGTATGCCTATATCTAAAGTCCAAGGGCAGGTTTACCACATATTCGGATCCCTCCAGCCGCTGCCTGACGAACAACCTCGATATCTACAACTTTACTTTGTGCGAGATCCTCAGAGCCAGACGCAGAGTAGATACAACGGAAACCAAGGAACACGATTTGATATCATTGTGACATTACAGAACATGCTACATTCAACCAATAGCGTTCAAAGGTCTAAGTACACCTTGGAATGTGCACCTAGACAAGAACAAGAAGTCGTCATTGATGCTGACCATGTTCAATCTGGAGAGCATGCTCGCCGTTTTAATGCACCGTAATGCCACGAAGTAGCTGTGATCGTGACTGGTTGGTATATGAAACCAGGGATATTGTTTTAAAATGCAGATATAATAATCTCAGACGCAACATCGAAACACAGATAGCATGATGTCCTATTGTAACCTCTGTTGTTTGTGAATGGGGAAGAGGGTTATCACTTTGGAATTCCACAGGCAGGTGAAACTATAGAAAGACCGTCTCTTGTATGGACTTTTATGCCTGTCATTTCATGCCATGACCTTTGTTCGGCATTACGACCGATCCGATCTACTTATAACAATCACATGTAATTCAAAATGGAAGGAAACACAATGTGAGCTTCTACTTGGTCAAACTTACGTCACAGATATTATCTCACTGACATTCCACCTAGTACTGAAAGTAATGGACCTCATGACAATGTCCCAAATTGCCGGACCAGTGCGGTGCCAAAAGTCCACCATAGAATTCGTTGCCGCATGCGCATATTTTGATTTGGCTCATCACCAAAATTCAATCCAACCAGCTTGAATCCATCATATCGGCAGAGATTCCATATCCTGCAACAGACAGATGGCTCTTCGACATTGTCGAGACACACAATAATGGTACACGGTCCATTCAATTCCAATAAACACAAATCACCGTGTATGAAAGACAATAAGTGCAAGAAACGGTACCGCGAATCGTTTATTCTGGAGACTAAAACAGCCGAGGATGAGTATCCTTCTTACATGCGAAGGAGACCTGGAGACGGTGGTTTAAAAGCAATCAGATATATACACAACAATGAAGGTTTTATGGGATATTTGAAATTTTAGTCCACTAACAACATCATGGCATCTAGCAGTTTGCTGTCCATTTGGAAAATGGTCAGCGGGTTGATTTTACCGCCGATAATGCTGCAAATCAGGCAATAGCACTGTGTCAGGAAGATTCCTTGGCACAAACGTTGTTTTATCACCAGGTACAATCCTATTGCACGTAGCGTAACAACAGATGGAATAGAAGAAAACGAGGTTCTGTAGTAGAATACAATGCTGTAATTAGACACGACACTACTATAGGGAGAGTATACACCGTCCATTCCAGCCAACATGAATGTTTCCATTTAAGACTACTACATGAAGTCAAGGGTCCCACCTCCCACGTTTTTGCAGATCACCGGACTGTGGATGGCATCGTCTGGGTTACTTATCGAGAAACATGTGTTAAGCGCGAATTGCTCGAAGGCGACAACAAAACATCGGATGCTGCTATGCATGCACTTCAGCAAGATGTCCACGATGAAGTTACCCAATACCAGATGGGCCGATATATAAGCAGCAATGAAGCTTTGTGGAGGATATCTGGATTTCCAATCCACGAACGACATCCTGCCATCCAACAACTTGCTGTCCAGTTGGAAAATGGTCAGCGGGTTTATTCTACCCACCGATAACGCAGCAATATCACCGTGAGATACTATACTGACGGTTTTCTTTAAACTGTGTCAAGAAGATTCCTTTGCACAAACGTTGTTTTATAACCCAATACCACCCAACTACACGTGGTGTAACAACAGATGAACTTGAAGAAACTGAGGTGCTTTAGACAATCATGCTGACATTAGACTTGACACTGCTTTATGGAGTACACACCGTCCATCCCAACCAACATTCATGTTTGTTTTAAAGACTACTCCTACGTGAAGTCAGTTGTCCAACTTCGTTTGCAGATCTCCGGATTGTGGATGGCGACGTATGCGCTACTTACCGAGAAGCATGCGTTAAGCGCGAACTGCTCGAAGACGATACCAAATGGGATGCAACTTTAATGAAAGCTTCGGCATCGCATTCAGCAACAAGCCTCAGAATTCTCTGCAATTATCCTCAAAACATGTGAAGTTTGTGATCCTTTAATACTATACCAATAACGGGATGATTTTTCTGAAGATTTTAAACACCAGGTTCAATTAAGATACCCGGAAATGGAGCCTACAGTGATGAGGTCTTCATTGTCGCATTAATAGATATAGAAGACATGGTTATTGCTATGCGAGGAGAAGGACTGCATACGCTTGGTCGGCCTCAAACTGAAGCGAGCTGAACATTCTGACAACGAGATATTACGGCAAACATTCAACGCAATCGATTCTTTGGTCAGATACATTAATGAAAATGAAAAACTTTTACACGAATAAAGGGTAGTATATTCCACCATCGGTGGAGTGCAATCTCATACTGGAGGAATATGTTTTCACGATGCACCTGCTGGAACTGGGGAGAAAACTTCGTCACGAACATGTTGCTTCGTCGGGTAATGCTGCCACAGCTCATTCTGCCTTTAAGTTGTCTTTGGACTTGGTCACCAATGATGCTCCGGTTTGCAACATTTCCAAAACTTCCGGACTTGCGCAATTTTTCAGAACGTGACACATGATTGCATGGGATGAATGCACAATGGCACATACCAGAGCATTGGAGGCAATTGACATAACATTAAAAGACGTGCGTGATACAAATCCACAAATGGGGAGACTCACTGTCATGTTGTCTGGTGACTTTAGGCAAACTTTACCAGTCATTACCAGGGGGACGAAAGCTGACGAGAACCAGGCTTGCGTGAAGTCTTCTTCGTTGCGGCACCATGTAACCATAAATCGCTGCGAGCACAACTCCATGGGAACCAGCTTTCGCACAGTTCGCTCGAACATTACAACAACTTAGAGAAACTAAAGTGTTTTAGACGATGATGGCGTGTGGATCCTTCCCCGTTTCACGTGTGTTCTCAAGCCTACGCGACCACTATCAAAACATTACTTGTCTATGTAAACTTGCAATTATTGCGCCAATGTCTGTGACTGAACAGCATCAACAACAAACGTGTTAATGAAATGCCCGGGAGCTCTCATTCCTACACATCAGTTGACGTTGTTACAGATTCATCAGAGGTTGTCACCTATCGCACATAATTTAATTTATTAGAGCCATGGTACCATGTCTTCCTCTTCACCATATTTGGCTGAAAGCAGGAGCAAAACCATGCGTCTGCGCAACATTTTCAACGGAACACGGCTGGTGGTCACTAAGCTATTGGAGCATGTCATTGTGGCTACTATTCTGCCTGGCTGTGGATAATATGTGTTTATGCCATGCACACCCCCATACCATCTGACATTCCGTTTCGGTTTAAGAAACTAAAATCAAAAATTGAGCTTTGCCATTTCAATTAATAAGTCTCAAGGCCAAACTGTATTTGTTGTTTGTTTACAACTGTCTTAATTTTCGCATGGACAACTGTATGTAGGATGTTCTAGAGTTGGATCTCCTCATACTTTGTTCGTCCACGCTCCTACTGGAAAGACTCGCATCATTGTGTATCCTTAGGTTTTTTGAGCACATCTAACGTTGCTAGCGATGACTTAAAGATGCCCTGACGGTTTGACAGCAAACAACCTTCAAATGCACAGTTTGTATACAAGAAAATGAATGGCACAACGAACCCTGCATCATCATTATGAAGTATTGATGGCCAAATGTCGAATTTCAAAAGAGCAACTTTTTAGCACGTTTGACTGTGGTCAGTCTAGCAAACATTCCAATATCGTCTATGATAGCATCCATGCTTATGTTGCCAAAGTTTTGTTTTTGTCAAATTTGGTGTATTTTGTCACATTAGGTGTATTTTATCAAATTTGGGCATCTTTAACTCACAGGTCGCCAGAACAAACAACAAATGCCCCAGCCCCTATAATACTTAATATTATTCTTCCAATAATAGAAAGGTATCGAACGCGGACGGCCCTAATTTGTAATAACTTTTTCAAAGTCCACAAACAGGTTCAAAACACACACAAATAATGTTAGCAACATAAATACTTCGTATATAGGTAGAAAGATATTTTATTACTCTTCAATTTTAAGTATGCCGTGTAAAATTGGTTCAGAAAAACTCCGGATATGAGCACAGGTCTGGCGCAAACCGACTGCTAAAATCACTCGTTCTAGATGGTGTCCGCTAAACTGGGTCAGCGAGTCGGATTTTTACACCGACTTGCGCTTCAAAAACTCTCAACGGTATGTACAATATATATATTATACATCATTAGAAGCGGAATTATTTACTGACACACCCAAACCAATCTGGCCACATCACGGCATCGTATCTCTCGTATTTATTGAAAAAATCAGATTCATGAATTCGGAAGCAAATTAAAATTTTCCAAAAACCAGCCATTTTTTGCGAGTTTGCCGTGAGTACTATTTATAGTTCTATGCAACACAATATGTATTTATAAAAAATTAAAAGAATAGATAAAGATTGAATTAACACGAATGCCGATTTGAAAACATAAACATTTAGATCGTATGTACATTACTTCTTCGTTATATATTTGATTTATATTGGGCCAATGCCAATTAGTATTACGTCATTTCAGCTTACTTACAAAATGGCTTGTTTTGGACAATTTAAATTTTCTTCCGGTTTTATGAAACTGATTTTTCAATAAATACGAGAGATATGATGCCGTGATTCCGCTTCTAATGATGTATACTATATTTTTCTACTTACCGGTTAGGGCGTTTTTGAAGCACTAGTCAGTGTAAAAATCCGGCTTTTTGACCGAGTTGAGCGGACACCATCTCGAACGAGGGATTTCAACAGCCGGTTTCTGTCAGACCTGTGCTCATAACAGGAGTTTTTTTTAACCATTTTTTACGCGGGATACATGAAATTGAAGAGTAAGAAAATACATTTCTACGTATATATGAGGCCTTTATGTAACAAAAAAAAAATTCTTCTATTTTTAACTTGTTTTTTGACTGAACAAAAATTAAAAAATTAGGCCCCGCCAAGTTGAATACCTTTCTATGGGATTAAGTATTATTGAGGGTGGGGTAAATTTTTGATCTGGGGACCTGTGCTTCAACTGTCCCACATATTCTCAAATATGAATGTTGTATATTTGTCAAACGACGAAAAAATTAGGGCAGTTCGTTTGTCAGATAGTTAGATATTACGATTATTCGATAGTCCGAAAGTCGCGAATATGTAAATATACATGTAGGTCGCGCTAGCTTTCAGAATAGCATGTAGTTTCCTCACATACAGAAGCTGGCATCCGTTCCAGCATCGCGTTAAATTATTACACGTGTATGTGTAGCTCACGCACGTGCATGTACGAGAATCTTTATATAGAGCACCAATAAGTCACATATGTTGTAACATACATGTATAAGACACGACAAAGACGAACATTTGGATATTTGTGTATCATTTACGCAATTAGATATACGGGTGCGTTAATTGTCTGTTCCCAAATGTGTGTATGGTGCTTAAATTTGATACCGGTGGGATTCTTTTGCGCGTGGTGATGCCTCAGGGAACATTTATTTTATGTTGATGAGGCCCGATTTTTATTCATGTCCACGTCGCTGTAAATTCTTAAGTATCGAACTCTCGGAATATCGAACACTAAGATTAAAGAACTGTCGCAATAATAAATTATTAGATTAACGAATCCCATGTATTGGCGTACCCTCGAACACAAATACAGTCAGACCATTAAAGTTTCATCCTATTACAGTTTCACAACTGGTCAACTGGACCCGTCAATGTGATGCGATGCTGGTGGGCCCTGTTGAATTGCTAAGATGCTGTCATGGTAAATTTACGCTGTTAAGAAAATGTACGTTATTTGTTCTGAAATTGTCATTTGTGCGGCGTTCGGAAAATCTGCAATATGAAAAGCCATTGTGTGTATCAAACATTCCAACACATATATATATTGCGAGATATGTTTATATTGGTTGTGTTAGTTGTGGCAAATCGACTATAGAAAGATGGCAATTCACATAGTTTTGCAAACACCAGAGCAGCCATTATTATATTTGTTCAAAATGTCTATGTTTTGTTATGTTCCAAACATGCACTGGTCTTATTCCAAACCGCTCGTATTAGCCATACACCCAGAAAATGACAACATTTGAAAAATAACGGTACTTTGTCTTAACAGCATCAGTTCGCCCCAATCGCGTTATAGCAATTCAGCAGAGACCACCAGCATCACATCACATTAGCAGGACCATAAAGTCTTGATCAGGGGTGCGTATATTCCAGCTGGAACCGCGCGTATCAACAGTATACATATCAGTTACCTTTCAACCAAATACTAAGAACACAATTTACCATCAGTTGCAAACGAAACGAATCTAGGAGATATGAGATAAGTGGTTGTACAAGTAATAGTACCCCAATACGCTATACATTTGACGATATATTTTCTTCGATAAAACGGATTAAAGAGACTTAATCAAATTATAGTTATTTTTACTGAACTTCTATTAATTTGTATACAATAAGTAAAGACCGTAGTTATGTAATGTAACTGGTTTGATGCCCATTAAAGCAATTTCCATGCATAGGGAGTAAGTGAGACAAAGTCCATTATTCCGATCCGACAAATTTATTTTTCGCTTACATGTGGTGTCTGGTTAAGGACATTCGGGACAATGTATACCATGAACACAATCAACATAATGTAATAAACATTACAACGTACATGTAGAACATTGGTCTGCGTAATCGCCAAATATATGAATATGATCACGTGATTCAAGATCACGAATCAACAATTGGAAGTGACAGGATTATTCAGAGCGCATGAATAACAATCATACAAATCAGTGAATGTCATGATAAAATGATATTTTCAAAAAATAAAGTTTACTTCTATGCAAAAGTTGAATAATCGCTTGGCCAAATATCGGGTTTTGGGCAATTTACGTACGTTACCAAAGACTCGAATGAAATGAAATTAACACATAAAAGCCAAAATAAATTAACCAGTAGATATGGAAGCATGCAAAACCATGATACACAATGTAAAAACGAAAACATGAGCCACATACAGATATATGAATCTAATCACGTGAATAGCTATCGCGAGTCAGCCAAGAACAATTGAAAGACACAGGATTATTCACGAATATAAATCAAATAAATCAGACAATGCCATAAAATGAAATGGCATATTCGATAAGATGAAACTAAATTGTACTTCTACGCAAAATTATAATCATCTCTTAGTCAATTATCGGATTGCGGATGTACAAACGTCCCAATATATTGAATTGAAATGAAAACATGAAAGCAACCTGCAGATATTCCTCTGCTGTTCGTTAATTCAAGACGTATGCGAAAATACTGGTTGCAATATAAAGTGACGCCATGTGCAGTATGGATATGTTCAATTTGATGTCATAATACACAACCGACCTCTACAATGTTATAGGCTTCCAGGGTAAACAGGTTTTAAACGGTAGCCATTGACAGCGCTATTAGTATGTGTACTTTGTAACTTGAGATCCGCTCTCATTACTTTAACAACGCTAACGTTGATAGTTCAAAATAAAAAATATGTATATATCAGGTGTTCAGAAGTATATGTAAATAATAGCTGGATATAATTCGATTTAGCCGAAGTAAATTTGGGTCGAGTTTCAAAAAGTGTCCGAATATGAGTTGCCGCTATGCTCGGTCTGGAACGTTGAAGTGAAAGTGCATGGGGCGATAATTTGGACCGAAAAAATTAGAACATCAGTGCCAATTGGTCGAAAACAGACGTACAGCGACGCCCCAACCACACAACTACGATTTGCTTCGCCCGCGCGCCCCGTTACCGTCACTACCCGCCCCCGCTGTCCCATCCCGGTTATGGTTAGGGTCCCGTCCCAGTTATGGTTAGGATCCAGCCCCGTCCTGCCCCGTTAAGGATTAGTGCTATAGTGTAAAGGTCCCATCTCGATCTATCCCTGTTATACTAGGGTCCGGTCACGGCCCTTATCGTCCCGTGCCGATTACGGTCAGTGTGTGGGTCCAGTCCCGTCCCGGTTATGGGTAGTGTTAAAGTCCCATCCCGCCCCGATTCGGATTAGAGATAGGTTTAATGTCCTCCCGCTGGCATTCGGATTAGAGTAGGATTAAGGGCCGGCACACACCCGCCGCGGTTGGGTAGGGGAACCTAAAGGTCCCGTCCCGGTTAGAGTGATGGTTAAGGGCCCGTCCATACCCGGTTCGGCTTAGAGTTAGGTTTAAGGTCCAGTACCAGTTAGGGTTAAGGTTTACATCCCGTCCTGTTAGGGTTTGAGTCCCGTACCTGTTATAATTAGGGTTACGGTTCCGTCCAGATTAGGGTTAGGTCCCATCCTCCCCGGATTAGCTAGACTTAGTTTTAATGTCGAGTCCCGCTTAGAGTTAGGGCTCGGTTTACGCTCCCGTCAAATCTCGGATAGTGTTACGGTCCCCTCTCGGTTAGAGCTAAGGCTAAGACCCTGTCTCGGTTCGGGTCAGGGTCCACTCACAATTAGGTTAGGCTTAAGGTCCAGTCCCATCCCGCCACGGTGAATTTCACGTTCAGAGCCGTCCAGTACCGGTTAGGGTTGTCGTTATGGTTAGTGTTAACGTCCCGGGCGTCCCATGACACTGGTCACGGTTTAGGGTAATGTGTTAGGGTTAAGGTCCCGTTCCAATCCGTCCAGTTCTGGCTACTGTTAGGATACCGCCCTTGTTGTGGTCCCGTCCCTTCCCGGTTATGGGTTAGGCTCAAGGTCCCGTCCAAGTTCGAGTTAGGAATCGGGCAAAGGTCCAGTCCCGGTTAGTGTTAGGATACCGACTGGTCCCGTCCCAGTTATGGTTATTGTGATATTCCGGTCCAGAGCCGCACAGTCCCGGTTATGGCTAGTGTTAACGTCAGGTCCCCTGGCCGCGTCCCGGTTTATGGTTACGTTGGTGTTAAGGTCCCGTTCCAACCAGTTACGTTCAGTTAAAGGTTAGGGTGCCGTCCTGGTTAGGGTCCCGACTCGTCCCGTCCGCGGTCGGGATTACCCGCCAGGTAACGATTGTTGTCAGTTATTACTGTAGTAACTTCCCGTCCCAGATAGGGTTAAACTCCCGCCAAGGTTATGTTTAAGGCTCCGTACCGGTTAGTGATAGAGCCCTGTCCAGGTTAGTTGTGTTGTGTTTAAGTTCCCGCCCGAACCGTCCAGTCCCTTTAGGGTTTGGGTTATAGTTGTGCCAAGGGTTGGGGTCCCGTCACGGTCACGGTTGGGGCATAGGCCCCGTCCTGTTAGTGTTTGGGTCCCGCCCACTTCATTTCCGTGTTAGACCCCCAACATGAGTATGTTTAAAGTTACAGTACCGTTCCGAACCACCACATCCAAATTAGAATCCCGCCCGTCCGGTACGGGTTAGGGTTTAGCACCAGTCCCGGTTGTAGTTATGTTAACCTCCCGTTCTGGTCCGTATTATGGTTTAGGTCCCGTCCCCTTTGTGGTTAGGCTTAAGGCCTCGTTTCAGTTATTGTTATTGCCACGACTGGTCCCGTCCCGATTATGGTTATGAACTTATGATTTGTATTAACGTCCTTCCCCTGACTTCCGCCCCGGAGTAGGGTTAGGGTTCCGGTTAGAGTTAGGGTACCGTCCTGTGGTCCCGTCTCTTCCTTGTTATGGTCCCGGCTCGTCCCGTCCGATGTACGGACCATCCGGATCCACCATCAGGTTACGAGTATTGTTAGTGTTAGGTTCCAACCGTCCCGGTTAGAGTTAGGGTTAAGCTCCCGTCCCGAATAGGTTAGGGTCAGGGGTCACGTCCCGGTTAGTGTTGGGTTCCCCTAACGGTTAGCGTTATGGTCCCGTCTCGGTTAGGGCTAGGGTTAAATTCCCGTTCAGAGCCTTCCAGTGCCGTTTAGGTTTAGGGTTATTGGTGTAGCCAGTGTTAATGTCCCGTCAGGGTTGGGTCAAGGTCCCGTCCTGCCTGGCTTAGGGCCCCGCCCCGTTCAGTTCCTGGATAGGGCCCCGATCCGGTTAGGGTTAAAGTTACAGTCCCTCCTACCCCAACATAAAGGTTATGGTCCCGTCCGGCCGGACTAGGCCTGTTCAGTCTTAGAGTTAAGCTGCCGTTAGGGTTATGTTTATGCTTTATTTCCCGTCCCGGTTAGAGTTAGGGTTTCGTCCCGCCCCGGTTATGATCTCGAATTGTTCCGTCCGCGGTTAGAACTATGAGTCACGGTCCAGCTAGAATTACGGTCACGTCCAGTCTGGGTTAAGGTTGGGGTCCCGCACCGTTCCGCTCCGGTGTAGGGCCCTGGTCCGGTTATGGTTAAGTTACAATCCGTTCCGAACACCCACATACAACTTATGGTCCCGTCCGGTCAGGGTTAGGATACCGCGTCGTCCTGTTCAGTGTTAGGGTTAAGCTGCCGTCCCGGTTAGGGTTAGGCCTAAGGTCCCGTCCCAGTTAATGTTAGAGTCGCGTCCCACCCCGGTTAGGGTTAGGGTACCGATTTGTCCCGCCCGCGGTTAGATTAATAGCCACGGCCCGGGTCCAGCTAGAATTACTGTCCCGTCCCTTTAGGGTCCCAACACGCCCACCCTGGTTAAAGTTCATACGGTCCCGAAATTTTCCTGACAGACCAGAGAGGTAACTCATTTTCAGGCCACTTTTTGAAAGCTGATCCTAATTGTGTTCGACCCCGTTGGCCGCTTACGAATGAGAGGTAATTTCCCACCGTTCTCGGATTTTGCCGAATGATCAATAAGGAATTAGTAACGGAATTCACGTCGTTTGATGAATGGAAGCGCGTGTAGATATATTTACGACCGAAATAGTTAACCACCAATGCTCATATAATCCAAACAATTGGTGGTGATTACTTAAGACGACGGCGATGAATATGATGATGCCGGCGATGATAATGTTGATTGTGATAACAGATAGCAGTTATGATGATTACGATAATGACCATGATGATGACAACGGTGATAATGGTGATGATGATAATGCTATACATGCATATATAGTTTTATTTCAGACCATACATAATTATCCATAACTTACAAAATAATCATACGTTATATGCTACATTTATGTAATATAAATATGCAGCTAAGTGTACAACATATGATTCCATGATTTTGAATAATTTCGATTTGAATATATCTGAGTTACAAATGGATGACAGGATATGGTTATTAGCTTCAAGTATTCTCTGTTTAAAATGGTATACATGTTTCCTTCTCAACACTGACAAAGATAACACATTACCAAACAGCACTCGTGCTACACGATCTCACATAACCGATGATACATATATAACAATTGTTATATTAACATCATATCATACTCTGAATGTTGCTGAACAGGTGACTGATAAATTATAATTTCATCAAATTTTCACATGATGCTTTACTCTTGAAAATGCGTGGTAAAAGTGCCTTCATCTTCCTCCCCGAGCCTGTTCGCGCGTTGTTGTGCAGAGAGTTTTGTTTATGAATACCGACCAACAACTGATCCACGTTGTGATTGAAGAGTGTCGATGTCTCCACAAATTTGCAGTTGTATGACAGGGCGACTTTTTTCCCTTCTGTAAAAAAAGAGACATTCGAAAGTTAAAATGAATGTCAAGGAGGGGCAGAGGTAGCTTGTTTCAACATCGGAGGCCATGGAAACAAATTCACAAAGTAAATATTTCATAAAGAAAGCAGCATCATAACAATTGTGGATTCACTGCAACTCTAGTGTAATTATAGAGCGCAAACAATTGTGCATTTGTCAGAGAGGATACCATTTTGCAATTTAGCACTCTTTCTTCCAAAACACCACTTCCTGGGTTTCAAGTCAAAACAATTTTCCTACAAAAGAACAACTTGAAACATAGAGGATATATAATGAGTCGCACATTTATACGAAATTAATCAACCGAGTGCACTAAATTATATTCGAGCCGAGCTTTTGTGAGGCTAGAATCGAATTTATTGGAAGATGATAATACAATTCGCATAGAAATGCGACGAATTTAAGATCCATTTTATCACAGTCACACATAAGCGAGGAAAAACGACATCGAAAAGGCTGGGGTTAACCAAATTAATATTGGGTTCCTTATCACAACCAAATATGATGTAAAGGCACATTCAAGAGCGAATATATTTAATTTCAAATGTGTCTTTTCATGTTGAACAATTTTGTCAACAACCCGTATCAACCATGTTATCTCACACCCAACACTAAATAACGCAACACAAATCGAATATCGTAATTACATTATGTTTAACATAATAATAAAGTCCCCGAATTGGCTTCGACACCATTGATCTAAGCCCGTACGTCACTGCGCGCAGCGATAATGCACGTGAGTCTTACTAAAACATTGGGACGGGTTTAACGGTTAATTATGTGATAAACCGGTGTACTGTAGATGTTCACAATGATTCAACTCACGTTCAATTTAATTTAGATTTGTTATTTCTGCTCAAAAACATTTAGCTTATTTCTGACTCATGATTTATCTCCCTTTGCAACAGTACATACTCTTCATGGGCGATGTAATAGACTAAATTACTGTTTTTTTCACTCATGCACGACGACTCAAATTCGTTAATTTATTGCATATATTCTATTGAAGAGAGTTGGAGATGGCCCCGTACATAGCTGGATCTAGGTAAAGTATATTTAAGTGTTTTGTGCGTCTAGTGAACATATTTAAACTTTTGAAGATATTGACCCATTGCTAGAACATTTGCAATAATATATGTAATAAACTGTCCATGAAGATGTTAACCATGTCATCACAAAATAGTTTCTCCCATCAGGTATAACAGTATATATTGGAATGACATATTATTAGCAGACGACAGACGAACAGATAATACAAGTGCAGATGAGACATACCTATATATAATGTTCAGACAATAGGTTCTACACTGGCCGGTTGTAGAACTTATCTGAACATTTCATTCGGAAACTACTAGTAATTCAGTGTTTGGCAAAGACACGGTACTCACCTCCGGCGGCGATGACATTTGTCCGGACAAGATCGCACTTGTTCTCCACCAAAATGATGGGCTTGGTGACTTTGCCCACTCGGCGCAAATGGAACAGGGTGTCAATTGCGTGGCGGAAGGACTTCCGATCTCCTCGCGAGTAGACAACTACGTAGATTTCGCAGTCATGAGTTGGGACCATATTCTGTAAAAGGGAGAACAACCAGGTAAGCGTAAACTCTTACAGTTGTAGGCGTCCTCATTGAGTAACCTGATTTTCCAGCGAACTTAAATTATTGTTATAGTGTGTAATAAGTTAACAACTCAACATCACGGAAATATTTTTGTTGAGTGATTTGCTTACATCAAACTAGAACTGTATTGTATAACCTTCCAACAATGGTATTTATCTGTATAATATTATATAGCTACCAACGACAACATTACACGAAACACTATCGAATTGGTTCAGTAAACTTATATATTTTACTATAGATACGAACTAGTCACATACACAACCTACAGAACGAGTTTCGGAATGATTGCGCAAAACCATAAATAGTAATGTTTTGAATAATTGTCCCTGTGCATGGAATATATTATCATAAATCAGTTCGAACTTATTGTGGTAGTTTGGTGTTGGTAAGTAGTCTCCTAAAACATAATTCATTGAAATAACATTTGAGCAGAAATGTCAACATAGGTCCGCATTACTTAATAGATTAAATCTTACCTGAGTACAGGATAACACCTCGCTGTCCATATTCCCATGTTACCGTTCTCATATTCCTTTATTATCAGGATTCAATGTGTTGCTCATATCGTAGATTAGTCATGGTAGTGATTTATCTCGTTTATTTGAAGTAACCACCTCAACCAGTAGCCATGACGGATATCTCTTCTGAACGTATATGTCCGTATCATGTTACGGATTAAACTCATTTAATATAAACAGATGTTGAAACTGTCTCTTTATTGTCATGTTTGGAAATCATTATTTTGATCTGCCCCACGTCATCTTC
This sequence comes from Siphonodentalium dalli, assembly GCA_032622095.1. Lineage (NCBI taxonomy): Eukaryota > Metazoa > Mollusca > Scaphopoda > Gadilida > Siphonodentaliidae > Siphonodentalium > Siphonodentalium dalli. The sequence continues at coordinate 155,194,445 of CP136062.1, forward strand.
CAGGGATTCAAATTTGATGTTTGCCCCGAGTTATGGTTAGAGTTATGGTTCGGTTCCGATTGTTCCGCCCCGGACGAAGGTCCCGTCCCGGTTAGGATTATGCTCAAGGTCCCGTCGTGCCCCTGTTAGAGTTACGGATCAGTTTATGGTCCCGTCTCGGTTTGTGTTATGGTACGGTTCCGTCCTCGTTAGTGTTAGGTTACCGTCCCATACCGGTTCGGGTTAGGATTGAGGTCTCGTTCCGGTTAGAGTTGTGGTTAGAGTTATTGTCATCTTTCAGAGATTCAAATTTGATGTTTTCCTAAGGTCGTGACACCCAACTATATTCAGTGACATGTTCGTATGCTAATATGAATTTGTCATTACAGCAGCTATGTTCAGTCACCCCCACTTTCTACACCACCACTGTTTAATTAAATTGGTTTTACTGGTCGTCGGACGAGTCGATTTCCACCAAACTGTGCATATAGTATACGGTAGTATCATAGTTGTTTAAAGTTGAGCAGCATATACCCAGGTTGCTCAAGTTGAGTTGTACATCGTAGAGAAATGCTGTATATCCAGATTCTAAAATTGCTCATGACTCTTTTTCCACCATCTTTGTTTAATCCCTGTTCAATTGATGGTGTCTAATCAACAATGCCATACATGTTGTTCTGGTGCTTGGCATATCAGTCAGTGTTGGTAAATTTCTCACAATATAATATTTCAATGCCATTAGTCTAGATAAAATTTATAGGAACAGGCAACTCAAATCAAAATCCTTGATTATTTTCAACAAATTTGTATTTAAAGAATTTGTTTTATCAGCATGCGGGCAAATAGATTAATTTCTTCCACCAATTACAAATCAGTATATACGACACATGTTGCCCCGCCATTTGTGAAGGTTCTACACCGCCAGACTCCCAATTCACACCTCGCAACGAGCAATTTTTAAATATAACCAAATAGCGCTACGCAGCTGGGCAGTGGATAAAACATGCACACGTCCAAAACACTTTCCATGCCCCACCCGTACCGACTACATATTGTCTAAACATTTACATATATACAAATAACAGTGTCTCAGTGTCATTTCCAGTTTTGGCAATCCTAGGAAACGACTGAATCATCATATAACAAAACTTAAGGCCAACGTAGAAATGCCTACTTTAATAGTTATAACGAGAGGAATATCCAGAACAAATTTATTCAAGACAAAGACCGATGAACCCCCTCTCAACATCAGCATCTTGTAAATTATCATCCAGGAATAATCGAGCATTATGTTCAATTGATTGATCAAGCACTAGTCATGGCTTTTGACCAAGACATACACCGCCAGCTTGTACAGAATAAGACGCCCTTAGTGTGGTTCCGGATTACTGTCGTTTTAGGCACAAGAGACATATCTTGACGTGATATTGAAGGAAAGTGGCAAAACTAAAACATTATCTCCAAAAAAGACAAAAATATCACAGCGTAATAAACCCTCGCATTTAAGTCACTTTAAATATCAATAAACTATAATATGTTTTCAGGGTTCCAGGCCAATTTCTACAAATCCTTGTACGATTTTCATTTAGATAATGGTGCGACACTCAACATTTTCCAATTATCAATAGGGATAAATTTCTTTAAATAGTGTGCCAGTGTTTGCCGGCACCTTGGATATGACACGTGTATTGAGAGAATGTTAGTTATGAATTTGTGAGCTTTATCGGGTTTCTTTGAGTTTTGAAAAATAGTGTTTCAGACTACGTTGCCTCCCACCCGCAGTAGTACCGATTTCTGCAAAACAGTGGCCACCGACGCTGATGCCGTTTTACCACCTACAAGTTTTCATCTGCATTAAAACAAATTTGTTTTTGAAAATCCCAATGGTGAGTATTTAGAACAGTTTTGATGTTGGAGTTAGGAAATAGCGTTCTTCCAGTTATGCTCGAAAATGTCGTTTGTGTCACATAATATTAATGGGTCTATGCCACTCTGTCTATTTATATCCCCAATAAAATAATAATGCTGCAACCAAATCTTAAATCCTAAACCTGTGCTCTAACCAGGCATTGTGTTGAGGGTTCATATTATTGTTAGTGTGCACTGGTTTGATGCCCCCATCATTTTACACCCGGCCCTGCTGAAACTGGAGTGTCCCTTCTCTAAATATCACAATTATTATTTGTTAAGTTGATTCGATATGCACCCTGTCTTATGTCTGCACCCACACATGCAGAAACTGGAATGTCACATGCAAGTCATTGCAAGACCAGCAAATATCACCATTGGTATCCTGTGCAGGTACGTGAAACTAATATGTTAGTATTCAGGCGCTATGCCAATTTGGTGAATGTGTCATTCTACTAACATCGCCGAAAATGTCAAGCAAATAGTGAGTACTCCATAGAAAATATCTGAACTTCGCTCAAATGTAGATATTTACTTCTCGATTCTGGACGCAACAATCGGCGATAAACTAATGAAAACTATTTCGCCATATTCACTGCATTTATTTAATATATAATAATGATGATGTGTTTTGATATATTATCTGTTAATTATAAATACTGTGAGAAAGATTATTCTCCAATTTATTTTATCACCGTGCAGGAGTGTTTGGCATCGCATCAATTTGACAATATTCTCACTAACAATGTTTCGGCAAATCTACCGACTTAGAAGGAACATTTCATGTTATATATACCACTCTGCTTGTGTACATATTGGCATATGTCGCCTTTATCCACAGCAATGTGTATATGTCGTCATTGATGATTCTTCAAATGATATGTACTTCTTCAAGGTATCATGCTCTTTTAATCTTAACTGAAATGCTAACATTTACACTGCAAGGTACAGTGCACGACTGAAATTTCATTAAAATTATCTGATTCAAGAAGTGTGAGCTTAAATAATTTATAGTAATAGCTTTTTAGACCTTTTCAAACAAAAGATGATGGGGGAAAATATCCACGTGGCGTTAAACCGCAACCAATATTGCTTATTGCGGTTGAAAATATACATGGCGTGTCAACGATCATTATACATAGTATCATACATAGAATGTGTAGATATGGTCTCCATCGCAAACAAACGAAATGACACGTCCATTATGGTGACAGTCTGGTTTCAAATGTTCAGTAGGGGTAAAAGGGATGTGGTGTGTGTATTGAGAAAAGGTTGGTTATAATTAGAGCATGTTTTGTTAGTTTTGAAAATAATGTTTCATTTTACTTTTACCACACCCGTATTAGGTAGCAGCGATGTCCGCGAAACAGTGGCTACATATACTGGTCTCACTTCTCAAAATTTGTCATCTGCATGAAATAAATTTGTTTTCGAAATCCGAGTGGTGACCATTTTTAACCTTGATACCGGCCCACATTAAAATGATTTATGTGTCAAATATGAAATTCTAGCCTGTGCCCAACCCAGGCATACATACATTGTGTAAGTGTTGTGGGCTCAACTTTCAGTCATCTTTCAATTAACTGTGCTCCTTATTTACACACCCGTCCCTGAATAAACTGCGTTATCAGCTGGTGTGTATAATGATATTTTCGGAACGAGACGTGACAAATAAAATACTCTTGTTTGATAATGAATTGTGTATCCAGTTATTGCATAGTTTCGAAGTTTCAGAGCGACAACAATATTTCTTGTAAAGTTCTCATTTAAAAAACTTTGTTTTCGTATTTTTGCGTTTAGATTGTATCATGTACATCAACTTTTTAATAATATTTTTCCATGAATCATAGGTTGGATGTTGTTATTGTTGTTGTTGTAACTGGAACCCCGAATAGGCACTTAATGACATACATTACAAACAAAGATCCTGGTTTTGGGAAGAGTTGAAAGTCCCGCAGCGACCAAGACGATGCACGCGGAAGCGTCATTTATTAGTATATGCCAATTCACTATTTCGCAAAATCACAATTAAAATAAATCAAGAAATATGTTGGGCTGCTTGGGCCGCACATTTCCCTCGAGTTTAGACACTTGCTAAATAAACAGTAACCCGTGCCACTACTTCCGTAATATCTTAAATTGAGTAAGTGTGCCCCTCGAATATAGCACCCTCAGTACCACATTGTCACTACGAGTGGAATTGTGGTTTTAAAAACTCGCCAAAAGACTCGTGGTTAAAACCACAATTCCACTCTTGAAAATTTTACACTCAGCTTTATTCTATATGTAATCCTAACGTATTTCTTAACTTAAGTATTGTAATTCTAGGCGAATACATCGACTGAAAAACAAATTATATGCTATATGTTATCTTTGAAATGTGTAATTTAAGTAAATACATTTGTAGCCCCATGCCAGTTACGGGTGGTTTGGAAACATGAATACATCATTAATTTCAAACTCGAGATATATATAGTCGTACCGGCCGTCATTATATTTAATTTCTAGCATGAAATATATTTTAGACAGTGAATAGGAGCAAAATGTCCGTGGTATGGATTAGATCATACCTGGTTTGTTAGTTCCTCGTTAAAGCATTGCCAGACTTGTTCTCCATTTAACATGACAGACACCTGTTTGATGTTATCGTCATCATCTTCTGGAATATAGCGAATGAAACAATGCAAACAACAAATCGAATTTCAGAATACCAATTGTGAGCAGCACTGTTACAGCAGGAGCATAGCTAGAAAAAGCGGAACTGGAAATAGTAGCAAGCAATATAAAACATGACATCATCTTACCGACACTGTTATTCTCCATATCGATGTTAATAATTTGTGATGCCAAGCTTCTTTTTTTTTTGCCAAAAACACTGTGTTAGAAATCTTCCGTGTTTCCAAGCTTTTTTGTCGACATTTTCAATGTTATTGTAATGTTCTTGTCACAATATTTGCCTAGGAAATTAAAATTACTACTAGATATATTTTAAGGTCTGAGGAGACATGTCTTAATATATCGTTAGGCGGTGATCCTGCAATAATGTATTGGCCTAAATGTGGCTGGTTTATTCTTCATTGCAATATATGGGGCTGTGCTATGTAATAAATCATATAATCAACAGTGTGACACAAAATTAATGAAGCTTCCTCTCATATGGCCAAAACAATAATGTATGTAATGATTTATTTGATTTCTGAAATTATATATTATTATAGAAGCGATTTGGTACCTGAAGAGTAAAATTTAACAAATATTTTAAGTCCTCAAATGACTCATTCGAGATTCCAAATTATGTCAACATAATTTGGAAGGAGGTATGATACATGTTGGTTGATAATTCATGACGTAATAATTACCGGCTTCGTATTCTCGGGAAAATTATCTGTCAATGTCACAGCTATGTTGTAAACGTTTCCAATATTTTATACTTAACTAAGTTAACTTTGGGTGAGGGGCATTAACTCTTGCTATACTAAATGGATTTTCATAGTCAGTTGAAAAGTGTACATATGAATAGTCAGCCTGTTCTCGTGAAAAATAAGCTTATAACGGGCTTGTTTTTGTGTGCGAAATAGGCTCAATATATGCTCTATATGGACATATAAGCGCGTTCTAAAACAGTCCATTATGGGACTCTTTCAATAATAAATAAGCCCATATTGGAATTCTTTTGTCACTTTTTCATCGACGCGACATATAATAACCGTATAAGCTCTCTATGGGATTATGTCATCATCAAATTAGTTCAATATGAACCTATGTGAATATTTAGGACCAAAATTAACCCACTCGCACGCACGACGGTATGTTGGAATAGTCTATTATTTGTTTGGAGGCATGTTATGTGATAAAAGCAGACGACAGATACATAATATAGCAGAAGGAGACCTATTTGTTGAGGGAACCGTCTAGATAATAAGTTCAACAAAGACAATGGTCGTTTGTTGAGCTTATTGTCTGAACATTTCATTTGGGATCACAACTATTCAATGATGCTTTAGTGTAGCAAGGGTTACAGCATACAATCACGATTTCCGTCAGTGCTCGTCGCGATGGTGATGTCTTATAATCTGTCGTACATTTGTTTACCTCTTGTTAAGCAGCCTGGCTAATTGCTATGATATTGGTCCATTTACCATATCTGTATATTGCGAACAGTTTTTGGTCGGACACGATAAATGCCATTAAATCTGTCATTTTGTTATGATACGTCGATTAATAATTATAGTTATTTTAGTGAAAACTATCAACCCGTAATACACTTATATACACACATAGATTAACTGTGAACTATTGTTAAATATTGGGAACTTTGTAGTGACGTTGCCGCGACGCCTTGCGTTGTCATGGCGAAATTTAATATGCAACGTCCATTCCCATACCAATATAATTACCCTATTTAAAAGCATTTAATATTTGGATATCGATGGGGAAAATACTACAGCAAATGAAGTGAGTGTAATTATCCCTTTGGGATGCAACACATCGCGTTTATTATTATGCCTGGTTTACGCATCGTAATACTCAAATATATGAATAATATACGATTTAGGGGCGATTTTATCGAGGTTTCTATATATCAGAACGGTTCGTATAACACGGACCGGTGTTATTATTTTGTATTCGCTGATTACAAACGGAACAGAGGACATGAACTCAAATTACAAGGGACATACTTAAAAAAGGATATCCGTAAATATGTTTTTCACGTGTAATTTCTAACATGAACAGTTTACCTGGTTTTGTAGTCGCGAGTTCATCAATGGACGATTTGAAGAAAGGAATATATGATTTGAATACAGCCCCGGTACTGGAGATCGGTGCCGTTCAATTTGCTGAACAAAGTTATGTATTATGTATTATAATTATGTAACTTCCAGAGACAAAAAGCCAGTGGCTCGTTCTGGTTATATTTGACATTGATATTATCTGGAAATTACCTTAGGTACTAATTAGGTACCCATTCGAATCTTGAAACAATCAAAATAAATTAACGGTACCAACCTTCCACATCGTCAACATCACCAACGTATTCTGACGTAATAAATTGTCGTATCAGCGCCGTCTTTCCAACGCCATGTGAACCTACGATAGCTACACGGCAGCATTCTTTGTCTAGCACCGATTCGTCTGCGTAAAAGAAGTCAGAACAGCCACTACTTGATGTTAGGCTTACGTCACTCAGAGATTGCATCGAATCCCCCTTGTTGATCAGTCCTTTTGATGTGAAGCTGAACGAACGACAGGAGTACATGTCACGATCCTCAGCATTAATTTTATAATTTTGACGAGACATTTTGACAAATTACCGGATATCGAAGGTGCGATATAAATGTGCAGCGATGGTTTATTAACTGATGAGTTGCAAATGCGTTATGAGTGGTGTCCCTATCTACGACTCTATATATAGGACGCTGAATCCTCATCTAATTATAATAAATAATCACATTCTAACGTTGCTTGCCAGAAATAGTCACGTGAGTAGTGTGTTCCTCACAGGTCCTACGCATTTTATTACATGCTATATATAGTACTAGCATGGTGACCCGGCGTTGTCCAGGTTAAAGTGACGTGAACATTTTATGGGGACATTTGATAGGAATATATTTGGTCAAGGTAGTTAATGTTTTCCACAAATTGGCATAATACAACGTCAATCTTATACATGGATCATATACCCTGAATCACATTGTTGTCGTTAGTTTAACACCATTAATTCGACCCGTGTCAAGAAGTAAACACAAAATGGACGTGTAATAGACATCGGTTATAGAAGATTATTACCACAGTAATCTTACAGATTGTATCACAACTGAGTACTCAGCAATAACGTTGATTCACAAAATAAAGATGATTGGGTCCATTAGCGGGAGGTTTCGATGGTCAGATGTCGACTTCAATTTCTGTCGACTGAGCAATATTCCAGCGATCTCTGTTAAAGAGTGTCTCTGATAAAGAGAAGCTATGATTCCGTTGCCCAAACATGGAATATAGTACACAGCATTTCCAATTATGATATTGTATACGCGTAAACCTGGTGTAGGCCTTTGTCAATTGTCGCGACGCTCGTGCCATAGAACAGATGATAATTGAATTCAGTTTTCCTTTTTCATTGTCCCGGTAAACTGGTCATTATCTCAGATAATTCGGTCATCTGGTGTTAAATCGGACTGTAGATCTTTAAAAACTAACCAAACATTTTGATATCGGTAACTCCGTCTTTATCAATTTAATGCATCAACTCCACCCCAATTCAGAAAATCTTTATCTTCAAGCCGCACGATTAGTATCATGTTGATGCCTATAATAAATGCTGTTGTTTTCTTGCTCCTCGTACCCAACGGCGCCTATCTGCCCACTTTGAAACACCTAACTAGCCATATAGCGATTCTGTATCTATCGGCGACTCTTATGAGTATGAAAACTATACTTTAAAACGAATACATCATATCACGGAGATGACTATATACGTTTAGTTAATAATGCGACACTTTATAGAAATGTTGCTCTTATCTATTTAAGACATAAATACACTGCGCATCGGCCACAAAGAAACTGATTGTAGGACGATGCGAAGCGGAGTAGTACAATCAGTTTATGTGGTCAAATTATACTATACACGTCGATGCGCAGTGTATTTATTTCTTTTGTAATTCGACTGTATGTTTTGGTCGAAATTGTAGTGACATATGTTCAAACTGTTATATAATAGCCCAGTTTCTAGCTCTGCGTGGTATGATTTTCCACCAAACAATTCTTCTCTTAGACCTGATAGTGAAACATAGCGTCACTTTTGAACGACGAACCCTTTCCATTGTTTTTGTGGCAAACAAATTCATTTAAGACTTATTTTTGTTCTAACTTAACTAAAAATCAGTATAATACAGTAGTTAGTCATTATATGTCTCTTTCTTCAGTCTTTAGCATGACATTAGCCAATGGCCGTATGGTTTGACTTCTGAAATTTCGAGGCGTTGGCAGCATTTCACTGATTGTACCACATTGTTTGTGGTACAATTCAAAATATCTAGAATTGTACTACAAAAGGACGGTCCGCGTCTGCATGGGAATACAGGATACTGACCAATCAGGACGAGCCTTGTGTGTAGGTTTAGGCAAGGTCGTATTACAATATGGTTTATCCGACTTCGATTCCTGATTTAGAACGCACCATGTGTTTAGTATGTTAAACGGACATGGCTCATTCGAGCTTCCAAATATTTGTCTGCCTAATTTAGTAGGAGGTATAATATAGGTTGACAGATACACGAACTATTTATATTCCGGCATCATATATATGCTCTGATAAATAATTGCCATGGTCACATACATCTTCCAGCTGTTTTCAATTTTTCGCACAGAAGTGAAACAAACGCTCTTTATTTCTACAATATCAGGAATAGCGTAACACATAATTATCTTTAATGTGCCATGCCGTGACATGGCTGTTGTTTGTTTAGCACCCAAACACCGTCTTCAAAGTTATATTTTGTATGAGTTCAATGCGTCTGTCTGGGACTATACTGCAGTAAAATGGAAGTATATCTCGACCTATTTCGATACCGGGAAAAATCTACAGCGAATATTATTAGGTGTATTTCGGAGCGCATACAGCCATGTGACTTTAAAGTACACCATGTAGTGCAGTGTATCATATAGACGCCTACATATACGTTTCCAGCATATTCTCGTACAAATAGGTTCATGTCTGACTTAAATATCCACATATGTTCATATTGGACTTATTTGGTTCTGTAATAGTGAGGTTGTGACCTTTATACAATTGAATGGTTCGGGCCCCAGTGAAAACACATTATAAAGAGCTTCGGGTCCATCATTCACTTCGACGGTGCACTTTGCCAACTTTAAATCATACCCTAAATGCCATGTACAATCTAAATTCCATTATGTATTCGTCTGGTGGCAATCGATGACAAAGAAGTTTGTATCATGTTCCTTCCATGGTCGCCAACCATGACATCGACTGATGTATGGTTAAACTAAACCATTAGAATCCCTATAGCATGGCGTTGAGAACATTTTATACAAGGTTGATGGAGATGTACGACAGAAGTCCATAGTATACCATGGAGACGAATAAAGACTCATCCGCGTAGCATTTCAATCAGCCCTCAAGGCAAGTTCGGATGACTCACATTGAATGTCCATAATGTATTCCACTGGACCCGCACCTCAAACGTTTGAATACATTATACATTATAAATATATCATACAAGTTTAGTGGAATTCTACAATATAGTTGTTGTCATTATGTGTGCCCCCCCCCGCCCTGACACCAATGGCGTCGATCCGTCACTCATGTATATATAAACCACACCATTAAAGTACTTATATCAAGGATATAACTATAAATGTGGCGGGAATTTGCTAAATAGTGGTGCCCAATTTGGTGCTAACAAATCGGAATGTCGAGTTGTATCATATTTGCTTGTTTTATTTAGGGCTATTTAACTTTAAACAGTAATATCCCTTTGCGATTCCAGTATGAATTATTATTGGAAGCATGTGTTAATTTCAAGCATCAACTCTTGCCGTTCCTCGGTTAGATAATCAAGACGTAACAAATGATACTTTCCATTATGAGATTGGTATTATATACCATATGTTTAAGCAAATATACCGCGATAATTTGTATAATTATCTACTACGTTAATGTGACATAATTCACTTCGGCGATGCGGGCGTGCATGGTGCACAGGCTGTCGAAACTCTCTCACAAGAGACGTATTTTTTAAAATTTGGTAGGTTTCTACGCCATTCAGAGACATGTAGGCAATGGTCCTCCAGAATGCATTATAATATTCACTGTCTCTTGGTTTTATGAAATGTGGGATCCCACATTCAGCGCAGCTATGCTAGTAAGATGTCTGGTCACTCGGTGTGGATCACCTTTTTAAATCAGACTTGCCAATTTTTACAAGAAATGTTTGTGTAATATTTATTTATTTAATGGCTATTCCTAAAGTTATTTATCAGCATTGGTATTCTTAAACTACTCACTAGAGTAGCATTTCAATAAGCCCTCAAGGCAAGTACGCAAGGATGGCTAACATTGAATGTCCACAAACTTGAAGGGCAGTGGAAGAATGAAGTGATATATTCCACGGATCGCGTGTTTCATACCATTGGATATATGCTAGGATAGTACCCCGTCGTATATACATAATTATGTCTGCTACAGGTAGCCAATGTAATTCTTGCAGATTGCATCTGTCGTCAGATCTTCTACGACAGAGAACTATCCTTGCAACAATTTTCTGCAGACGCTGAAATACCTGATTATATAGTACACCAATTAAAATAGAATTGTTGTAGTCAGGTCGACTGATACTTAGAGATGACTAACGTTTTTATAAAATTGAGTCGTTTTGAATGTATTTTCTCATTTTCCAATGTCGCCGAAGTTCAGTGTATATTGCCTTGCATATGTGGCTTGTAGGAGTGTGAACTTGAGTGTCATCAAAAGTCAGAACATATATGCTAACTTTCTTTACGTATGCCAGATTAGACACCCACATTTCTTCAGTTTTGTCACTAATTAGTTTCAGTTTATTGGCCACCATCCACGATTTCACAAAATAATTGCACTGTTCCATTATAGTTGTAAAGCAATAGGGATTGTCACCAGAAATGTACAGCTAATTATCATCAGCAGACATGTGCACAGAGATACTGTGTCCCCTGATTATCGCACTGAGCAGTTTGGTGTGGATTATATACAAGACCGTCACAAGACAATCCACATGTGTACACAATTTGGTACTTTGTTGTGAAAAACGGGGTGGAACCTTGTACTGATAAGTTAATATTCTGCATTTCAGCTAACATACATAATACGAACGCGTTGTCTAAGCCGAAAATATATAGAGGTTATTAATATACATGTACTGACATATAGTTATATGCCCGCATTTCAGCTGTAAATCATACACCGGATTCCAATACCACATGTACCTCACCCATCTGTTTAGCATGTTTTGTTGCTGACTGCATACCAGGGACACAAGTTCGAACATTATATATATATAATTTAAAGGAAAACACTAATTGTGAAACTTAAGAGAGCAATTTGATGAATTATTTCTACTTTCAAATATCGTGCAATTAAATCTTCTCACCAAACGCTCTTGGTTCTAAAAGACTGAACACTTAAGAGAGGACTCCAAACCTTAGACGTGAACTGCGATCCTCTCTTATGTTATCATCAAACAATTCACTATGCTTTGTCAATTTCTTGTGTACTTTACAATGATGCCACAGTAATGACGCCGATTAACATGCCGCCATGCATAATCCACATAGCAATGTCAACTATGGTTCTTGATATCTATAGTCGCGTAAGTGTGATCGATGGAAACGAGGGCAACACGAGACGTGTATGCAAGTACAGTATGCAGTTATCGCCGGTGCTTGAGAGCAACGCGGATATGTGTCGCCCTACCCAGAACGGAATGCAACCCGAGGTTCTTGGGGTGACATTCCTGTCCATATCAGTGACATATCATACATAGTTCCATGAGCTCTGATATTTCAGACATCTATCCATGACTTGTCTTTAATTTCACATGTGACTTTCAAACTTGCCTTGTTGTAATTAAGTTGAACAGCTATCGCAATCCGACACGTTAACCTAATCTTAGACGCATTTCAGCATGTGATACAAAACCCATTTCACTTTAGGCTATTCGGGTGATTTATTGAGGAATCGCCATCAGGAGTGCATAGATATTCACCATGCGAACTCGATCAACACTTACTTGTCTCCATATATACCACTGTTTTTTTTCTAATGCTTGCTGCTAATTGATCATAATAAAGAAATATTTCCCCGTGTGGGCCCGGGTAGAATGTGTTTACTGTCCCACTGCCAGGGGTAAGAATCCCTAAAGTTGCCCACTTTTGCAGAGGGGTACATCCATTGATGTGTGGTGCAGGAGTTCTGGGGATACTAGGGCAGCTGTGTCAAGTGAGATATCGACCTGTGGTAACGGCTTAGCTCATGGTCCTCTTTGGTCCCACATCTCTTCAAGACGGGTGGTTGAGTTGACCCGGCTCAATCAATCGGCTAGTCACGTCCCTCACAGTGTTTCAGATTACATTTCTGCCGTCTGCTGTATTTTGTTTCTGGTGTCTAGTAGTGTGTTGTTGTTCGTGTGTGTTGTGCCATTAATTTCGTCTTCGTGACTTAAATGTTTCAATAATATACTGTTAACGCCTGTCTCATTATGGCGAGGTACCGATAGGCTGATATGTGAAGTATCTAAACCGGTCACAATTCAGCTATGTACCAATCTTTGACCCGACCTTAATTCGGTGGGTAGTCCGAGGCGGCTGCGAGGATTGTTGTCGATCATCCGCTTTTCATATGGCAACTAAAAAAAGTTAAATTGACCTTCCACCAAGTTCCACTGATGCTGAGGTATTTCCTTAGTACTTGGTTTTGATCAAATGTCAAGAAACCTTCTGCATTTGTTATTGATAAAACGCTACAAAGCATAGCCGGACAATCAAAATCTGTCAAACCGATCAGGACTGGCCACTAAGTGGATCTCTTCTGATCAAATGTTCAAGAAAAATTCAAGCAAACGCTCTTATTCAATTAACATCCATTGCACAAACACCAATATTGCTCACACATCTCAAGTCATTGAACAGTAATAGAGCTGTGTTGAGAATTCGCGATATAGCTGATTCCTTTGAATCAGAGATATTGGCTGAGAACACCACAGGGAGTTCCAGAAGTCCGTAGATTTACTAAGACAGTTGATGGTCAAAACGTTCCGTTGAATAATTATCTTCTGACCTTCAGTCGTTGCGACCATCCACCGACATTGAAGGTTCGGTATATGAAGACGGATATAAGCAAATATGTTCCAAACCCATTGCAATGTTTTAAATGGCAAGGCTATGACCGTGAACATTGTAAAAGTGAAGAAACCAGGTGCGCACACTGTTCCATTCCTGGTCATAAGGATTGTACGAATATTAAGCAATGTTCAAACTCTCAAGGATCACATGCTTCAATGGATCGTCCATGTCCCAATTTGGAGTATGAATTCAAGATTCAATGATATATTGCTGAGACGAATCTGTCATATATAGATGCTAAGAAAATAGTTGGTCCTCGGCCACAGATTACGTACTCAACAATAGGGTCTACACAAAGTGTAGCACTCAAACACAGAGTCAAATTAAACTCGTCAGTGTATCACTAACAACGCACGTGGAGGAGAGTGATACTATTCCTGTTCCAGAACCAGTAGCGCAAGTAATGGATACCGTCTCCTCTGTCGAGACAGATCATCCGAAACAATCTATGCAAGTTGATCATATTGTTCAAAAACAAAAATCTCCAAAATTTGAGTTTTTAATGTTCGATACTATGCTTCGAGAGAACATGTTAACATATAGGGAAGTAGACACCATGTATGCTATGCTTCGAGAGAACATGTTAACATGGAGGGAAGTAGACACCATGTATGCTATGTGGAGGGAGGCTGGCTGTTGGGCGAGGGATCAACTACTGAGTCAACTACCCAATTGTCAACTTGATGAATTGACGCCATGTTCAACAGATTATAAATATATTATCAATCATTCTTGAGGCTTGTTTGCCAGCTACTTCAAATATAATATTCCGGAGCCTTGTTAAATTTAATTAAATTTTGCTGTCTAATTTTATACAGGTTTTATATCTTGGCTGTTCTCAAAGCAGTATTGTTGTCTATTTTGATATTATGTGTTATCTGTGTTTGCACTATGGTCAGTTTCTTAATGGTTCCGACCGCTATCGAGCACTCTCGCTCTGGTTTCTGTGTTTTTATTTGTATGTATTTTGTTTAATTTTGGTATAATTCATGGTTTCATCTAAACACAGTTGCTTCGCTTAATTCTGATTCAGTTTCTCTCCCTAATGATGTGGCATAACGGCTAAAACGACGTAAAGTCCTAACTAAACAAACAAACAAACAAACAAACAAACAAATAAAGAAAGAAATCATCGACTGAAGTCCTATCAACTCGTTAATAATTTAACCAATTGACTCATCACAATCAACCTGTGCTGTTAGATAAACCCCGTTATCTAACATCGTAATGTTCTGGACATTTTATAAAGATATTCATCGCTTCCGTGCAATGGACAGTATATAAATTCAATGTCCGGAAAAACGGAAATACAACTGCAGACCCACAGGGTAAAATGAGTACTAATATGATAAACAGTTCAATGACAACAAAATGTAAGGACATTTTTCGCCACTTGAATTTGGTCCGGGTGGAAATTTAGACGAATTCCCACATCTCAATCGTCCGAGGACCTCAACGCATGTATGTTCGGTATCTATGACTGTGGTCAGATTTTTATTATTCCTACTCATAGGAATGGTGCCGTCGATGCAAAGAAAATGGTCAGCCAAACGCAAATACACCCTATAGCAATCAAGACATCAATCAATTCAAAAGGTTTTCTTGAAATCAGCTATAGAATATACCACAGAGTGCGTAAATCACATCAAAGTAGAACAACGTGAAACAAATGGACACAAGATTATTGAGAATACCAGAAATTGAGAAAACAACAATGACATATAATACACGAGGACGCCGAGCACCACTGTAAGCAAATGAGTCTACGCTTCATCAAAATTCCCATTTCTGGGAAAGTGAATAACCTCAGGAATATTACAACTTAGGACCTTATCATATAATCCTTGAAGATGAACCATAACCTACCAATTTCACCCGATCAATCATTAAATTCCACCTTTGGAAAAGTTCGATTCTTCACACCAAAAGTAATGTTGCTGCGAACACTCAAAACTCCTCCGCTGATAATGAAACCGGATGGAACCCATCACCGTACGGCGCAAACGTGAGGAGAGTTAATGTAGTTGGGATGGTCGAAAACATCGAGTTATCTTCTCCTTCACCCCATGTCGCAAACGTTTCAATGTGCATCTCTTTTCCACAATAACTCCGGCCTAGCCCCTTTTTTATTTGAAAAATCTGATACCCCAACAAACGTGGAAACAAAAATGTTAACCCCCGCCATGCCAATCCCTTCAATCTGCCTTCACGAAATCCTATACAATATACCTCTGGAATAATCTCGACCGGAATGAAACAAGTTATGCATCCCTGGCATCATTTAGAAAGTCGCTAAATGGAACTAGAGAGGGAGTTCCCCGACACTATTAAGAAGCTAATACCAGAGAAACACAGATTCACCACACCAGCCTCAGACTCAAATGCAGTGATTTAAATGATCATAAATACACACATTTCATCGCCGGCCAGCCATACTGGTCATGTGTGCTCATAGAACATCAATCATTATCTCATGATATGCAATAGATATACATCCGAAAGGAATTCACTTCTCCAGTCATTAAATGATATCTGCAACTTGACAACACATAAGTTTCTTTATGGATCCCCTGATGTAACATTCGAAACCAATGAAAAACGTTTCAGAGAAGTACAGATATGCATCTCTAGTACAACGCATTTCGCCAACTAAGTTTATTCATCGCCACGTAACATAATCCAATATTATCAGACTAACGATAACCATGAATGTATAGCAATAACTCGCACGAATATCAATGCAGTTCATTCTGTTGGTACGAGGTCACCGGGTCATTCAAAAACCCTAACAGATCATTCTGAACATAACCCTAAACCCGACCTGTGATAACCCATATGACTAAGCTTCGAACGTGATACGTTATTATTTCCATAACAAAATAGAATAAAAAGTTGCCTTGAATGTGCGGCTAATATGTGTTGTTAGTTGTCATCAATGGTCATAACATATATACTAACTTTCTCTACGTATGCCGGCGTAGATACCCAAATTAGTTCAGTTTTGTTTCTAGTTTATTGTTCCATTACAGATTTAAGAATAAGAGTATCATCAGCATACATGTGCACGAAGACACTTTCGGCCGAATTGTATTCTCTGGTCTTGACTGAAGTCGGGACTCTAGTTTCGAGAAACCACCTGGTCGCGAGCTGCCAGCTGCCATCAGTCTCTGCATGCATGGACAAATTATTGCATAACGGCACCTGTATGTCGTCTCCGGGAGCGTCATGATTGTTTGCGAAAACCCTGTGCCAATGGCCCAGTGCATTCTCTTATAAATGCGAGTCGTCATTAGGTCACCTCACATGTGTAATAGAATGCATTGGCCTAACAACTTTTATATTATTTTTTTTATAATT
Organism: Siphonodentalium dalli; assembly: GCA_032622095.1. Taxonomy (NCBI): domain Eukaryota; kingdom Metazoa; phylum Mollusca; class Scaphopoda; order Gadilida; family Siphonodentaliidae; genus Siphonodentalium; species Siphonodentalium dalli. The sequence goes on from CP136062.1 coordinate 155,211,581, forward strand.
GTCAAAGAATGTAAGAACAAATTGAAAAAATTTATAAAAAATTGTTGAAGAATGTAAGAAATAATGATAAAAATGATACAAATTGTATTTAAGAAGTATGTAAGAAAAACATTATAAAAATTTGTTGTTTTGGTTGGATGGTTGGATGAGTTTTGGCTTATCGTCGTTGTAGCCGCTATGCCATATCACGACGTTGTTAGTTTTACGGGTGGAGGAAAGACCACGCAGATGGTTAAATTCGCCGGGAAATCACACCACCGACTACCGACCACCGGAAAACAACTGACAAAACGTGTCCAGATACACGAATCGTGTTACCATTCCTTTGCATCGATCACGAATCCGCGCTTGCCGAGGTTTATACAAGCTTTCTCAGCGCCGTACGGCATATGACTGCTCAATCTACTGAGCACCCTACCGAATGAACCACCGGGATCCCCTTCTAGTCAATGTAGTATACAATATTTTGTTTTCAGACAAGAACCTATTATTATTCTACTTTCAGTCAATATATTAAATGTAAGATTGAAATTACATTGGTGCGAAATTTTCCACCCCACTCGTGGGTGTTGCGTTATGTTTGTGATTTCTTACTGATTCTGATCATATGAGAAATAACGAGGTATCGATTAGAGAAACTCGTTTTGAGAGACATGCCTTTTGTCAGATTGATTTAAACCCAGAGTCAGATCGGATTAATGATCCATGAGCGATACTTGTTTCTCAGTGAATAAATACATTGAGCGTGCACGCGTTCGCGATAATTTATGACGTGCAAATTACCATTATATCGGCCTGTCTTTTTGGTCCGATTGGTAAGAGGGTAGTTTGAATGCATGCTCATATCACCGAATCGAGTTGTCAGTCAATTAGCTGGCAACTGAAAGACAACAATTCCCTTTCAGACCATGTTTGGCTGGACCGGCAATGTAGGTATAAACCAGGTTTAAACCGGAGATGACGAATCCGGGCTATACTTGAAAGAGATATCTCGATAAAACGTTAGGGTCGTACATGGAGCGTATCAAGAGAGAGAGAGAGAGAGAGAGAGAGAGAGAGAGAGAGAGAGAGAGAGAGAGAGAGAGAGAGAGAGAGAGAGAGAGAGAGAGAGAGAGAGAGAGAAAGAGAGAGAGAGAGCTCTATCTTGTTAGCATCTACATCGACATTTCACCGCGAATTACACTCAGCGACATCAGGGATAATAAACCACTATATTGTTTAGTTTTGAAATCGGATTTTATAAACAAAAATATGCTGTTGTAATTGTGGTCCGGAAGAGATACGCCATATTTAACTGACATGCAGCATGGTGTACAGCATTTCCTCGTGCAAATAGGTTCTTATTTGACCTAAATATGCACATCGGTTCATATCGGCCTTGTTTGATTCTGAAATAAGCCCATAATGGACGTATACAGTTTATTCCGTTTTATACACTGGACACACATTATAAAGAAAGTACATCTGGTAAGTCGATCAAGGTTCATAAAGACCGTAATTTAGATTCAACTAATGCCGACATTATTGCCGGAATTATTTGGCCGGATTCGTCATCTCCGGTTTAAACCTGGTTTATACCTACATTGCCGGTCCAGCCAAACATGGTCTGAAAGGGAATTGTTGTCTTTCAGTTGCCAGCTAATTGACTGACAACTCGATTCGGTGATATGAGCATGCATTCAAACTACCCTCTTACCAATCGGACCAAAAGACAGGCCGATATAATGGTAATTTGCTCGTCATAAATTATCGCGAACGCGTGCACGCTCAATGGATTTATTCACTGAGAAACAAGTATCGCTCATGGATCATTAATCCGATCTGACTCTGGGTTTAAATCAATCTGACAAAGGCATGCCTCTCAAAACGAGTTTCACGCGCTGTTCATCACTTTGCTTGTGATTGATTTTCTGCAAGATGCTTTAACCACAGAGTTATCTGTATATACTAAATGGTATATGAGCTGTCTATCTGTATGCCCTTATGTCTGTTCGCAACTGTTCTCCCATACCTCTGAACCGATTTCAACCAAATTAGGTGTGGTGACTCGGAGGGTATAACGGCGTTAGGTTTAAAAAAATTTGATTTAAAAATAAGAATTATTTAAAAAAAAATAAAAAAAAATGGGTTGTTAAATTGAGTAAAGAATTGAATCTAACAAGAAACAAAATTTAAAATTTAAATTAATATTTTTTTGTTTTAAATTTAATTATTGTTTATTTTTCATTAAATGTTCAAACGATCAAAATGCGCACAAAGATGTCACAGGCCCCTATCACACAAAGGGGCCACAGGTCCGTATGATGCTGAATAAAGGCCCCATAATCGAGTCAATCCTGGACCAAGAGGCCAGTCAAGTAAAGGCAATTTGCGTATGAGTGCACACCAGAAGCGGCATCTGAACTGTTGGAAGTGGGCAACCATGCATAGCGACAGCTTTTAAAGAAGATATATATTATATGCGTTGCTTTGTTTCAATGCCATAAATTTCCCGTCATGCAGAAAATAAAAAAGTTCCTAGGTTTTGAACTGGTGGAATATTATGGGAAATGTTTGGGCGTCGCCAGAGTAGAGATTTGTGGCATGATCTACATCAAAATTAGTTATCAAATATGACTCGTATAGTAGTATATGTTTAGGATTATAATATATGTGCATAGCATATATGGTCATGCAATAGCATCGTTTTAGTGTCAAAATTAAAACGTTGAACCCTTCAAATGAATTCGTGAAAACACAAGTATTTGTGATTGCCACAAGTCAAAAAAAAAACCACAAGATAGTCCTAAAGTTCATATTGAAGGAACATGTCCATTTCTTAGCAAAGCTCCGGTGCGAATGAATCAACTGTGACATGATAACACCTGTCGGCAGTAGCCACTTAGACACGCCCTGACTTGAGATTATTTACAGCTCCACCCTTTGACTGATTGTTTCGCAATCATAGACCGCGATGAAGAAAAGACGGATTCGTCATCTCAAGTTTAGCCTGGGCAAAGCTGGTTTGGCTGGATCGCCGAATTATATGGTTTAGTTGCCGATTTAAGCTTATAAAACCACATAAAAACATCGAAATTGACAAAAACATATCCCCACACGCTTTATAGGTGTGAGTGCTTCTCGGTTATAAATTCCCAATCACAATATGCTCGCTGTCGTAATTATTGATTTTCGCAATCAATAAATCGAGGCGATCCGCATTAGGAAGGTACGATTAATTATCTCGACGATTCAGAGACACTACTGCTAAACCACTGGTCTGGCTGGACCAGGTTTAAACCAGAGATGTCGAATGCGTCACTTAGACCTGCGGTCTCGGGTTTAAACCACGGATTTAGCTGATTCACGGCAGTTTAAACCTAGAGGTTTAGGTAGACCAGGTTAAACCTGATATGACGAACCGGCCTTTGTGTTTTTGAAATAAGTGCATTGTGCAGCCTGTTCTCGTGAAAACATGCACACTATGGGTTTATTTTAATGACAGAAATAAGTTCATATTGTCATTATTTAACCCCAATACACACTCTTAATTGACATAAAACGCGATCTTGGCTTTAGTTACATCAAGACAAGTTTATATATTTCAGTTTTACATTTTTCGAAACTTCTTTCCGAAGGGTGTCGGTAAGGAATGTTTTCACCCGACCGCCCCATATGCCACATGCCATATAGCTTAATGTCATCTCTCCTAAGGCCCATATGAGGTCCCAGTAACATAAATATGGTGTTTTTTGCAGTTATAAATTCTTATAATATGTTTTAAACTGTTACAAATACAAATACAAGGGCACAAAAGGTCTTTAGTAAAAAAATTGCATGAGGGTGTAAAAAACACGTTTTTTGCCCCGCAGGCTACCCACCACACCGGCATACCTTTTTCACTACCCCCCCCCCCCCCCTTGGATAACACCAAACAAAATCACTCAAAATTATATTAAAACAGAAAAATTGTGATAGGAAAAAAGGAAATGTCCGATAAAAATGACTGGACAATTTCTTAAACTTTGATGAGACCATTAAATTATGTGAATAATAATTGAATTAACTTACTGGAAATTCCCAAGTCCGCGAAGTTAGATATATATTGTAGGCCCATGCACCTATCATCATCAATTCAGTCCAAAAAGTTGACCGAAATTAGGAAATCATTTCTATTTTGTTACAAAAACAATTAATTTCCTGGAAAAAAAATCAAAGAAACAATTTCAACCCATTTTTTTGTCAGGAACCTGCAACTAATTTACCAGGCATGTATACCATTTCCAACTGCTAAAAGTTTTACTAAAGTTGCAGCTGCGACACCACATACAAGTTTGTGGTGGGTGTTTTGTCGAAACCCGAGTTCCAACTTTAAAACAACCTGTTTGTTTTAAAATTGAGATCCAGTCTAAATTTAACGGCGAATGCTCAGCAATTGACATGGATTTGACAATTTCATCAGTTACCATAAGGATCTCAATAGTCTCAGGACAGGGGAGTGGCCACACGGGAGACTCTATTCGGGACGTGACTAGAATGTTTTTGTTGTGGTCGGGGTTGTCATCTTCTAATTCCAATCTGCACTAAACCAAATTCCCAACTGAAGAGAAAATTGAATTGCCACCTTTACGTTCGAAATATTCTAATCGATACCTCGTTATTTCTCATATGATCAAAATCAGTAAGAAATCACAAACATAACGCAACACCCACGAGTGGGGTGGAAAATTTCGCACCAATGTAATTTCAGTCTTACATTTAATATATTGACTGAAAGTAGAATAATAATATGTTCTTGTCTGAAAACAAAATATTATACACTAACATTGACTAGAAGGGGCTCCCGGTGGTTCAGTCGGTAGGATGCTCAGTGGATTGAGCCGCCATATGCCGTACGGCGCTGACAAAGCTGGTATGAATCTCCGCAAGCGTGGATTCGTGATAGATGCAAAGGGATGGTAACACAATTCGTGTATCTGGACACGTTTGTCAGTTGTTTTCCGGTGGTCGGTAGTCGATTCCCGGTGAATTTAACCATCTGTGTGGTCTTTCCTCCACCCGTAAAACTAACAACGTCGTGATATGGCATAGCGGCTACAACGACGATAAGCCCAAACTGAACCAACCATCCAATCAAAACAACCAACCATCCAACCATCCAACCAAAACAACCAACCATCCAACCAAAACCATTTATTGGAAACTTAACGCTTTCATGACGGGAGCTGCGCTGGCGCTACATTAAATACCCTGTGCAATGCATTCTCTTATATAGGTCGCCTTGCATATATAATAGAATGCATGGGCCTAACGTTTTTTTCCTTTTTTTTATTCATCAATTTTTCTTACATTCTTTAACTAACAATTTTTATTATTTGTTCTTACATTCTCTACCAATTTTGTGTCATTTCTTCCTACATTCTTTATAATTTTTATCATGTTTTTCTTACATACTTCTTAAATACAATTTGTATCATTTTTATCATTATTTCTTACATTCTTTAACAATTTTTGATAATTTTTTTCAATTTGTTCTTACATTATTTGACAATTATAAAAAAAATAATAAAAAAGTTGTTAGGCCAATGCATTCTATTACATATGTGAGGTGACCTAATGACGACTCGCATTTATAAGAGAATGCACTGGACCATTGGCACAGGGTTTTCGCAAACAATCATGACGCTCCCGTCATGAAAGGGTTAAACTATCGGGACAATCCCAACATATGATCACGGTCGGTCTGAACTGTCCAACTCCAATTTATTCAGACATGAACGTTTCGAGCTGTTGAAAATTGTGACCATTTCAGGGGCTGAAAAATCGGCATACACACTCCCCCGTGATCCATGTATAACGGAGACGACATACAGGTGCCGTTATGCAATATGGAGATAAGCCGCTTCCACGTGCTCAGGTTTGGCGATACCATCACAACAATCTCGAAGCAGAGCGCAACACGCCTTTGTCCATGCAGAGACTGCTGTTGATTGAACAATAATCACCGATGGCAGCTCGCGACCAGGTGGTTTCTCGAAAATAGAGTCCCGACTTCAGTCAAGACCAGAGAATACAATTCGGCCGAAAGTGTCTTCGTGCAAATGTATGCTGATGATACTCTTATTCTAAATCTGTAATGGAACAGTCCATCAATTTTGTAAAATTGTGGATATTGGCCAATAAACTAGAAACAAAACTGAACTAATGTGGGTATCTAAGCCGGCATACGTAGAGAAAGTTAGTATATATGTTATGTATGACCATTGATGACAACCAAGTTCACTTTTCAGAATGATCTGTTAGGGTTTTTGAATGACCCGGTGACCTCGTACCAACAGAATGAACTGCATTGATATTCGTGCGAGTTATTGCTATACATTCATGGTTATCGTTAGTCTGATAATATTGGATTATGTTACGTGGCGATGAATAAACTTAGTTGGCGAAATCCGTTGTAATAGAGATGTATATCTGTACTTCTCTGAAACGTTTTTCATTGGTTTCAAATATTAATTTATTGTTCTTTATCACCATTGTTGTTGCTACAGAAAGCCCATTTTCGGACAATAATATATCAAGATAATATCTAGTATCCCTGCTTCGTCTTTCTTTTAAGTTGAGAACTTGAGAGGTGTATGCACAACATTTCCGAACACAATATGTGCCTTTAACTCTTTTATAATTACGTGTCACAAATGAGAAAGTAGGCCAGGGCATGGACGAGTTACTCTCTCCCATGTCCTGGATCGAGAGAATGATTGCGTGCATGCATTTTGTCTCTTCTTCCTTTGTTATTCTCTATTCTCAATAAACAAATTACAAAACAAAACTGTAGAGAAAATGAATTGCCCCTTTACGTTTGCAATATTCTAATCGATACCTCATAATTTCTCATGTGATCAGAATCTGTTAGAAATCACGAACATAACGCAACACCCACGAACAATCTCGAATCGATGTAATTTCAGTCTAACATTTAATATATTGACTGAAAGTAGAATAATATGTTCTTGTCTGAAAAAAAAATATTATACACTAACATTGACTAGAAGGGGCTCCCGGTGGTTCAGTCGGTAGGATGCTCAGTGGATTGAGCAGTCATATGCCGTACGGCGCTGACAAAGCTGGTATGAATCTCCGCAAGCGCGGATTCGTGATCGATGCAAAGGGATGGTAACACGATTCGTGTATCTGGACACGTTTGTCAGTTGTTTTCCGGTGGTCGATAGTCGGTTGTATGATTTCCCGGTGAAATTAACCATCTGCGTGGTCTTTCCTCATCCCGTAAAACTGACAACATCGTGATATAACATAGCGGCTGCAACGACGATAAGCCCAAACTCAACCAACCAACCAACCATCCAACCAAAACCATTGATTGGAAACTTAACCCTTTCATGACGGGAGCTGCGCTGGCGCAGCATTAAGTACCATGTGTCAATGCAGTCTCTTATATAGGGAGCCTTGCAACCAGCCAATCAACCAACCAACCATCCAACCAACCAACCAAACATCCAACCAACCATCCAACCAACCAATCATCCAACCAACCAACCAACCATCCAACCAACCAACCACCCAACAAACCGACCATCCAGCCATCCAACCAACAATCCAACCATCCATCCATCCAACCAACCATCCAACCATCCAACCAACTAACCAACCATCCGACCAACCAACCAATCATCAACCATCCATCCAACCATCCAACCATCCATCCAACCAACCATCCAACCAACCAACATCCAACCAACCAACCATCCAACCATCCAACCAACCAACCATCCAACCAACCATCCAACCAACCATCCAACCAACCACCCAACCAACCAACCATCCAACCAACCAACCAACCATCCAACCATCCAACCATCCAACCAAACCCAATGATTGGAAACTTAACGCTTTCATGACGGGAGCTGCGCTGGCGCTACATTAAATACCGTGTGCAATGCATTCTCTTATATAGGTCGCCTTGCATATATAAGAGAATGCATGGGCCTAACGTTTTTTTCATTTTTTTTATTTATAAATTTTTCTTACATTCTCTACCAATTTTGTATCAATTCTTCCTCATTCTTTATAAAGTTTTATCATGTTTTTCTGACATACTCGTTAAATACAATTTTTATCATTTTTATCATTTTTTCTTACATTCTTTAAAAAAATTATCAATTTTTTCAATTTGTTCTTACATTCTTTGACAATTATTAAAAAATTAATATAAAAGTTGTTAGGCCAATGCATTCTATTACACATGTGAGGTGACCTAAGGTCGACTCGCATTTATTAGAGAATGCATTGGCACAGGGTTTTCGCAAACAATCACGAAGCTCCCGTCATAAAAGTGTTAAACTATCGGGACAATCCCCCATATGATCACGTCGGTCTGAACTGTCCAACTCCAATTTATTCAGGCATGAACGTTTCGAGCTGTTGAAAATTGTGACCATTTCAGGGGCTGAAAAATCGGCATACCCACTGCCCCGTGATCCATGTCTAACGGAGACGACATATAGGTGCCGTATATGGAGATAAGACGCTTCCACGTACTCAGGTTTGGCGATACCATCACAACAATCTCGAAGCAGAGCGCAACACGCTTTTGTCCATGCATCCAGAGACTGCTGTTGATTGAACAATAATCACCGATGCCAGCTCGCGACCAGGTGTTTTCTCGAAACTAGAGTCCCGACTTCAGTCAAGACCAGAGAATACAATTCGGCCGAAAGTGTCTTCGTGCGCATGAATGCTGGTGATACTCAACTTTACATAGCTGGTGACCACCACTATTTTCTTAAAACTGTAATTGAACAGTGAAATTGTGGATATTGGCCTATAAACTAGAAACAAAACTGAACTAATGTGGGTATCTAAGCCGGCATACGTAGAGAAAGTTAATATATATGTTACTAGCAGGGTTACCCGGCGTTGCCCAGGTTAATGTATGCTGTGGATATTTGTTGGGAATAGAGAATGCTCTTGCTTAAAGTGTTATACGTTTTCTCATAAATTGTATATTCAAATAGCAGCACAAAACATGATTATTACAGTCATGGAATATAAGTAGTGGCTCACCTTGTCAATTGTCATTCTGTTTATCGCGATTAATCCGTTCCACCAATAATGAAGTATTTATTTATTTACAACTGCGTATACATTAGACGTTATGATATGACACATGAACATCATAAACACATTAGTTCGATAAAAGATGATAATTGGGTTTTACATATTGAGATGTATCAATCAATCTAGTGGGTTGGACTAAGACTCGATGACACCTGGCTATCATATCTCCATGAAGATACAGATGTTTCAAAGAAATTTCCAGGTGCTCCTCTGTTCATGGTGCTATATATTGGCTAAATATTCTTAGTTTAAACGAAATGTTGCTGCGCATATATATCAGCTACATGTGCCAGGCACAGAGCGACTTTTTGAGTTGTTTATGTCAGTCGATGAGTCTGTTCTAAAACCCTTGTCAGATGTCAGTATTGGTAGGATCCTGAAAAGTCTTGTGCTACTAACTGCATTTTCTTGTATATCAGAAGAAACTATATTTGACTGCACACTGTGGCCACTATTCTTGAACAGGCCTTCCATATCTCTTGACAAATTGTAACTTTTTGTGGAAACTGTATTGAATGGAACAGACTAAATTTTGTTATTATATATATGCAATCCTCTGACGGTTCGAGGTCTCTCAGTTTGCACGAATATATGTATCTCTTCAATAGAATGATAAATATACGTTTAATGCTACTTCTCGTTATCTCTTTTTGCTAGCTCATTGTGTGAATGCCTTGATTGTCATTCCCATATAAATATGACTGTTAAGAAGATATAATTGTTCAAGTGACTTATGTGGGTCACCATATGTCGGGATTGTGAAATGTGAACGCCCAACTACTTAAAATGATATGGAGATGGCCTGGTGACTGTATATAAATTATATGTGGCTATCGTCGAATAGCAATCTTATCAATGATAGTGCATATCTGCTCGCCATCCGTGACGCAAACGACACCAAATGTGATTTAATTCATGGTATATCATTAGAGAAAAACGTGTATGAATTTGGTGGAATTTGGTTTATTAAATCAATTGTTGATGTTGGTGCCCCTCTCCCCTTCCGTTCACCCCTGACTCAAACGACGCCACTTTTGACATATTTAAACCACACCGTTGGATTCTTCATATCATGGGGATGATTATATGTAAGTTTCGTGGCAATCAGCGACATAACAAAAATCTGCCCCCCCCCCCCTTCCGGGCACCCCTGACGCGAACGGCGCGACTTTTGCCATATTTAAACCACGCCATTAGATTCCTCATATTATGGGGATGATTACATATAAGTTTGGTGGCAATCGGCGACAATTTTTGTTCTGCCCCTCCCCCCTTTCTGCCCCTGACAACAAAGGCGTCACTTTAGAAAATTCTAACCCCGACCATTATCTTTCTCGTAAAAAGCTACTCCTAGTAGACCCATTTGGTATCATCTAGATGGTCCCCTGTGAATTTCTATAGAACACAGACAGACAGACAGACAGACAGACAGACAGACATTCGCAAATATAGATATAGATGACCATTGATGACAACCAAGTTCACTTTTCAGATAGCGCAAAGAATCTCGGCATATATCGCTTTATATAACAACATGTACTTGTATTAGCCGCACATTCAAGGCAACTTTTTATTCTATTTTGTTATGGAAATAATAACGTATCACGTTCGAGGCTTAGTCATATGGGTTATAACAGGCCGGGTTTAGGGTTATGTTTAGAATGATCTGTTAGGGTTTTTGAATGACCCGGTGACCTCGTACCAACAGAATGAACTGCATTGATATTCGTGCGAGTTATTGCTATACATTCATGGTTATCGTTAGTCTGATAATATTGGATTATGTTACGTGGCGATGAATAAACTTAGTTGGCGAAATCCGTTGTAATAGAGATGTATATCTGTACTTCTTTGAAACGTTTTTCATTGGTTTCGAATGTTAGATCAGGGGATCCATAAAGAAACTTATGTGTTGTCAAGTTGCAGATATATCATTTAATGACTGGTGAAGTGAACTCCTTTCGGATGTATATCTATTGCATATCATGAGATAATGGTTGATGTTCTATATGAGCACACATGAACAGTATGGCTGGCCGGCGATGAAATGTGTGTATTTATGATCATTTAAATCACTGCAGTTGAGTCTGAGGCGGGTTTGATGAATCTGTGTTTATCTGGTATTCGCTTCTTAATAGTATCGGGGAACCCCCTCTCTAGTTCCATTTAGGGACTTTCTAAATGATGCCAGGGATGCAAACTTGTTTCATTCCGGTCGAGTTTATTCCAGAGGTATATTGTATAGGGAATGCAGGATTTCATGAAGGCAGATTGAAGGGATTGGCCTGCCGGGGGTTAACATTTGTTGTTTTCACGTTTGTTGGGGTACCAGATTTTTCAAATAAAGAGGGGCTATGCCGGAGTTATTGTGTAAATGAGATGAACCTTGAAACGTTTGCGACATGGGGAGAAGGAGAAGATAACTCGATCTTTTCGACCATCCCAACTACATTAACTCTCCTCACGTTTGCGCCGTACGGTGATGGGTTCCATCCGGTTTCGTTATCCGGATGTCTAGATTGCTATAGGGTGTATTTGCGTTTGGCTACCATTTTCTTTGCATCGACGGCACCATTCCTATGAGTAGGAATAGTAAAAATCTGACCACAGTCATAGACACCGAACGTACATGCGTTGAGGTCCTTGGACGATTGAGATGTGGAAGATCGTCTTCGTTTCCACCCGGACCAAAGTAAAGTGGCGAAATGTACTTACTGTTTTTTGTCATTGAACTGTATATCATATTAGTACTCATTTTACCCTGTGGGTCTGCAGTTGTATTTCCGTTTTTCCGGATATTGAGTTTATATACTTGAGGAATATCGTTCTAAAATGTCCAGAGCATTACGCTGTTAGATAACGGGGTTTATCTAACAGAACAGGTTGATTGTGATGAGTCAATTGGTTAAATGATTAACGAGTTGATAGGACATCAGTCGATGATTTAATTATTTGTTTGTTTGTTTAGTTAGGGCTTTACGTCGTTTTAACTGGTATGCCACGTCATTAGGGTGAGAAACTGAATCAGAATTAAGCTAAGCAACTGTGTTTAGACGAAACCGTGAATTATACCAAAATCAAACAAAATATATACAAATAAAAACACAGAAATCAGAGTGAGAGTGCTCGATTGCGATCGGAACCATTAAGAAACTGACCATTGTGCAAACACACATAACAGAATATATCAAGACAGACAGCAATACTGCTTTGAGAACAGCCAAGATATAAAACCTGTATAAAATTAGACAGCAAAATTTAATTTAATTTAACAAGGGTCAGGCATATAATATTTGAAGCTGCTGGCAAATTAGCCTCATGAATGATTGATAATATATTTATAATCTGTTGAACATGGCGTCAATTCATCAAGTTGATAATTGGGTAGTTGACTCAGTAGTTGATCCCTCGCCCAACAGCCAGCCTCCCTCCACATAGCATACATGGTGCCTACTTCCCTCCATGTTAACATGTTCTCTCGAAGCATAGCATGCATGGTGTCTACTTCCCTCCATGTTAACATGTTCTCTCGAAGCATAGCATACATGGTGTCCACTTCCCTCCATGTTAACATGTTCTCTCGAAGCATAGCATGCATGGTGTCTACTTCCCTCCATGTTAACATCTTCTCTCGAAGCATAGCATACATGGTGTCTACTTCCCTCCATGTAAACATGTTATCTCGAAGCATAGCATCGGACATTACAAACTCAAAGATCAAACGCTGTTTCCGAGAGTGCTCGATTGCGGTCGGAACCATTAAGAAACTGACCATTGTGCAAACACACATAACACATAATATCAAAACAGACAGCAATACTGCTTTGAGAACAGCCAAGATATAAAACCTGTATAAAATTAGACAGCAAAATTTAATTGAATTTAACAAGGCTCCGGCATATAACATGTGAAGTAGCTGGCAAATAAACCTCATGAATGATTGATAATATATTTATAATCTGTTGAACATGGCGTCAATTCATCAAGTTGATAATTGGGTAGTTGACTCAGTAGTTGATCCCTCGCCCAACAGCCAGCCTCCCTCCACATAGCATGCATGGTGTCTACTTCCCTCCATGTTAACATGTTCTCTCGAAGCATAGCATACATGGTGTCTACTTCCCTCAATGTAACCGTGTTCTCTCGAAGCATAGCATACATGGTGTCTACTTGCCTCCATGTAAACTTGTTCTCTCGAAGCATAGCATACATGGTGTCTACTTCCCTCCATGTAAACATGTTATCTCGAAGCATAGCATACATGGTGTCTACTTCCCTCCATGTAAACATGTTCTCTCGAAGCATAGCATACATGGTCTCTACTTCCCTCCATGTAAACATGTTCTCTCGAAGCATAGCATACATGGTGCCTACTTATCTCCATGTTAACATGTTCTCTCGAAGCACAGCATCGAGCATTGAGAACTCAATAATCAAACGCTGTTTCCGAGAGTCAAAGATTTGACAGATTTTTGTTTCCATTACTTGCGCTACTGGTTCGGGAACAGGAATATTATCATTCTCCTCCATGTGGGTTGCTAGTGATACACTAACGAGTTTAGTTTGACCCAGTGTTTGAGTGCTGTCTTCATCACACATCTTGTAGACCATATTGTTGAGTACGTAACCTGTGGCCGAGGACCAACTATTTTCTTAGCATCTATATATGACAGATTCGTCTCAGCATTGTATCATTGAATCTTGAATTCATACTCCAAATTGGGACATGGACGATCCATTGCAGCATGTGAACCTTAAGAGTTTGAACATTTCTTAATATTCGTGCAATCCTTATGACCAGGAATAGAACAGTGTGTGTACCTGGTTTCTTCACTTTTACAATTTTCATGGTCATTGGCTTGACATTTAAAACATTGCAATGGGTTTGGAACATATGTGCTTATATCCGTCTTCATATATCGAACCTTCAATGTCGGTGGATGGTCGCAACGACTGAAGGTCAGAAGATAAATACTCAATTGGAACATTTTGACCATCAACTGTCTTAGTAACTCTACGGACTTCTGGAACTCCCTGTGGTTTTCTCAGCCAAAATCTCTTATTCAAAGGAATCAGCTATAGCGCGAATTCTCAACACAGCTCTACTACTGTTCAATGTCTTGAGAGGAGTAATCAATACTGGTGTTTGTGGAATATATGTTAATTGCATAAGAGCGTTTGCTTGAATTTTTCTTGAACATTCGATCAGAAGAGATCCACTTAGTGGCCAGTCCTGATCGGTTTGACAGATTTTAATTGTCCGGCTACGCTTTGTAGCGTTTTATCAATCACAGATGCAGAAGGTTTCTTGACATTTGGATCAAAACAAAGTACTAAGGAAATACATCAGCATCAGTGGAACTTGGCGGAAGGTCAATGTTACGTTTTTTTAGTTGCCATATGAAAAGCAGATGTTCGACAACTATCCCCGCAGCCGCCTCGGACTACCCATCGAATTATGGTCGGGTCAATGATTGGTACATAGCTGAATTGTTACGCGTTTAGATACTGCACATATCACCTTCTCGGTACCTCGCCACAATGAGACAGGCATTAATAGTATAGTATTGAAACATTTAAGTCACGAAGACGAAATTAATGGCACAACACAAAAGAGAAACAACACACAACTAGACACCAGAAACAAAATACAGCAGAGGGCAGAAATGTAATCTGAAACACTGCGGGACGTGTCTAGCCGATTGATTGAGTCGGGTCAACTCAACCACCCGCCTTGAAGAGATGTAGGACCAAAGAGGACCATGGGCTAAACCGTTACCACAGGTCGATGTCTCACTTGACAAGGCTGCCCTAGTATTCCCAGAACTCCTGCACCTCACACTATGGGATGCACCCCTAGGCAAAAGTGTGCCAATTTAGGGGATTCTCACCCCTGGCAGTGGGGCAGTGAGGTAGTGAACATATTCTACCCGGGCCCACACGGGGGATGATTTCTTTATTACGATCAATTGACAGTAAGCATTAAAAAAAATAGTGGTATATATGGAGACAAGTAAGTGTTGATAGAGACCGCATGGTGAATATCCATGCACTCCCAATGGCGATTCCTCAATAAATCACCCGAATAGCCGAAAGTGAAATGGGTTTTGTATCAGATGCTGAAATGCGTCTACGATTGGGTTAACGTGTCGGATTGCGCGATAGCTGTTCAACATAATTATAACAAGGCAATTTTGAAAGTCACATGTGAAACTAAAGACAAGCCATGGATAGATGTCTGAAATATCAGAGCTCGTGGAACTATGTATGATATGTCACTGATATGTCACTGATATGGACAGGAATGTCACCCCAAGAGCCTCGGGTGGCATTCCGTTCTCGATCGGGCGATACATATCCGCGTTGCACTCAAGCACCGGCGACAACTGTGTACTGTACTTACATATTTGACCAAACACGTCTCGTGTTGCCCTCGCTTCCATCGATCACACATAGGCGACTATAGATATAAAGAACCATATTTGACATTGCTATGTGGATTATGCATGGCGGCATGTTAATCGGCGTCATTACTGTGGCATCACTGTAAACAATAAGTATTCCTCCAATATCCATCATATAACCAAGAGTACACAAGAAATTGACAAAGCATAGTGAATTGTTTGATGATAACATAAGAGAGGATCGCATATCACGTCTAAGGTTTGGAGTCCTCTCTTAAGTGTTCAGTCTATTAGAACCAAGAGCGTATTGGTGAGAAGATTTAATTGCACGATATTTGAAAGTAGAAATAATTCAGCAAATTGCTCTCTTAAGTTTCACAATTAGTTTTGTCCTTTACATTTTATATATATAATATTCGAACATGTTTCCCTGGTATGCAGTCAGCAAGAACATGCTATACCGAGGGGTGATATACATGTGACATTGGCATCCGGTGTATGATTTACAGCTGAAATGCGGGCATATAACTATATTTCAGTATATGTATATTAATAACCTCTATATATTTTCGGCTTAGACAACGCGTTCGTATTATGTATGTTAGCTGAAATGCAGAATATTAACTTATCAGTACAAGGTTCCACCCCGTTTCTCACAACAAAGTACCAAATTGTGTACACATGTGGATTGTCTTGTATATAATCCACACCAAACCGCTTAGTGCGATAATCAGGGGAAAAAGTATATCTGTGCACATGTCTGCTGATGGTAGTTAGCCTTACATTTCTGGTGACAACCCCTTTTTCTTTGCAACTATAATGGAACAGTGCAACAATTTTGTGAGATCGTGGATGGTGGCCAATAAACTGAAACTAATTAGTGACAAAACTGAAGAAATGTGGGTCTCTAATCTGGCATACGTAAAGAAAGTTAGCATATATGTTATGACTTTTGATGACACTCAAGTTCACACTCCTATAAGCCACATATGCAAGGAAATATACACTGAACTTCGGCGACATTGGAGAATGAGAAAATACATTCATAACGACCCAATTTAAAAAAAACTTTGTCATCTCTAAGTATCAGTCGACCTGACTACTACAATTCTATTTTAATTGGTGTACTATATACTCAAATTACTCAGCGTCTGAAGAAAACTGTTGCAAGGATAGTTCTCTGTCGAAGAAGATCTGACGACAAATGCAATCTGCAAGAATTACATTGGCTACCTGTAGCAAACATAATTCTGTATATACGACGAGGAACTATCCTAGCATATATTCAATGGTATGAAACACGGGATCCGTGGAATATATCACTTCATTCTTCCACTGCCCTTCAAGTTTGTGGACATTCAATGTTAGCCATCATTGCGTACTTGCATTGAGGGCTTATTGAAATGCTACTCTAGTGATTATTTTAAGAATACCAATGCTGATAAATAACTTTAGGAATAGCCGTTAAATAAATAAATAAATATTACACAAACATTTCTTGCAAAATGTTGGCAAGTCTGATTTAAACAGGTGATCCACACCGAGTGACCAGACATCTTACCAGCATAGCTGCACTGAGTATGGGATCCCACATTTCATCAAAACCAAGAAACAGTGCATATTATAATGCTTTCTGAAGGACTATTGCCTTCATGTCTCTGAATGGTGTAGAAACCTACCAAATTATTAAAAAATACGTCTCTCGTGAGAGAGTTTCGACAGCCTGTGCACCATGCACGCCCGCATCGCCGAAGTGAACTAAGTCACCTTAACGTAGTAGATAATTACACAAATTATCGCGGTATATTTGCTTAAACATATGGTATATAATGCCAATCCCATAACGGAAATTATAATTTGTTACGTCTTGATGATCTAACCGAGGGAACGCCAAAAGTTGATGCTTGAAATTAGCACATGCTTCCAAATAGATGGCAATAATAATTGATACTGGAATCGCAAAGGGAAATTACTGTTTAAAGTTAAATAGCCCTAAATAAAACAAGCAAATAAGATACAACTCGACATTCCGATTTGTTAGCACCAAATTGGGCACCACTATTTTGCACTTGAGGGCTGATTGAAATGCTACGCGGATGAGTCTTTATTCGTCTCCATGGTATAATATGGACTTCTGTCGTACATCTCCATCAACCTTGTATAAAATGTTCTCAACGCCATGCTATAGGGATTCTAATGGTTTAGTTTAACCATACGTCAGTCGATGTCATGGTTGGGGACCAAGGAAGGAACATGATACAAAACATGATTGCCACCAGACGAATACATAGTGGAATTTAAATTGTACATGGCATGTAGGGTATGATGTAAAGTTGGCAAAGTACACCGTCGAAGTGAAGGAAGGACCCGAAGCTCTTTATAATGTGTTTTCTCTGGGGCCCGAGCCATTCACTTGTATAACGGTTACAACCTCACTATTTCAGAACCAAATAAGTCCAATATGAACCTATGTTGATATTTAAGTCAAACATGAACCTATTTGTACGAGAATATGCTAGAAACGTATATGTAAGCGTCTATATAATATACTGCACTACATGGTGTACTTTAAAGTCACATGGCGGTATGCGCTCCAAAATACACCTAATAATATTCGATGTAGATTTTTCCCGGTATCGAAATAGGCCGAGATTAACTTCCATTTTACGGCAGTATAGTCCCAGACAGACGCATTGAACTCATACAAAATATAACTTTGAAGAGGGTGTTTGGGTCCTAAACAAACAACAGCCATGTCACGGCATGGCACATTAAAGAGAATTCTGTATTACGCAATTCCTGATATTGTAGAAATAAAGAGCGTTTGTTTCACTTCTGCACGAAAAATTGAAAACAGCTGGAAGATGTCTGTGACCATGGCAATTATTTCTCAGAGCATATGATGCCGGAATATAAATAGTTCGTGTATCTGTCAACCTATATTATACCTCCTACTAAATTAGGCAGACAAATATTTGGAAGCTCGAATGAGCCATGTCCGTTTAAAATACTAAACACATGGTGCGTTCTAAATCAGGAATCGAATTCGGATAAACCATATTGTAATACGACCTTGCATAAACCGACATACAAGGCTCGTCCTGATTGGTCAGTATCCCCTGTATTCCCATGGAGATGCGGGCCGTCCTTTTGTAGTACAATTCTAGATATTTGGAATTGTACCACAAAAAATGTGGTACAATCAGTGAAATGCTGCCAACGCCTCGAAATTTCAGAAGTCAAACCATACGGCCATTGGCTAATGTCATGCTAAAGACTGAAGAACGAGACATATAATGACTAACTACTGTATTATACTGATTTTTATTTAAGTTAGAACAAAAATAAGTCATAAATGAATTTGTTTGCCACAAAAACAATGGAAAGGGGTCGTCGTTCAATAGTGACGTCATGTTTGACTATCAGGTCTAAGAGAAGAATTGTTTGGTGGAAAATCATGCCACGCAGAGCTAGAAACTGGGCTATTATATAACAGTTTGAACATATGTCACTACAATTTCGACCAAAACATACAGTCGAATTACAAAAGAAATAAATACACTGCGCATCGACGTGTATAGTATAATTTGACCACATAAACTGATTGTACTACTCCGCTTCGCGTCGTCCTACAATCAGTTTCTTTGTGGCCGATGCGCAGTGTATTTATGTCTTAAATAGATAAGACCAACATTTCTATAAAGTGTCGCACAATTAACTAAACTTATATAGTCATCTCCGTGATATGATGTATTCGTTTTAAAGTATAGTTTTCATACTCATAAGAGTCGCCGATAGATAAAGGAATCGCTATATGGCTAGTTAGGTGTTTCAAAGTGGGCAGATAGGCGCCGTTGGGTATGAGGAGCAAGAAAACAACAGCATTTATTATAGGCATCAACATGATACTAATCGTGCGGCTTGAAGATAAAGATTTTCTGAATTGGGGTGGAGTTGATGCATTAAATTGATAAAGACGGAGTTACCGATATCAAAATGTTTGGTTAGTTTTTAAAGATCTACAGTCCGATTTAACACCAGATGACCGAATTATCTGAGATAATGACCAGTTTACCGGGACAATGAAAAAGGAAAACTGAATTCAATTATCATCTGTTCTATGGCACGAGCGTCGCGACAATTGACAAAGGCCTACACCAGGTTTACGCGTATACAATATCATAATTGGAAATGCTGTGTACTATATTCCATGTTTGGGCAACGGAATCATAGCTTCTCTTTATCAGAGACACTCTTTAACAGAGATCGCTGGAATATTGCTCAGTCGACAGAAATTGAAGTCGAAATCTGACCATCGAAACCTCCCGCTAATGGACCCAATCATCTTTATTTTGTGAATCAACGTTATTGCTGAGTACTCAGTTGTGATACAATCTGTAAGATTACTGTGGTAATAATCTTCTATAACCGATGTCTATTACACGTCCATGTTGTGTTTACTTCTTGACACGGGTCGAATTAATGGTGTTAAACTAACGACAACAATGTGATTCAGGGTATATGATCCATGTATAAGATTGACGTTGTATTATGCCAATTTGTGGAAAACATAAACTACCTTGACCAAATATATTCCTATCAAATGTCCCCATAAAATGTTCACGTCACTTTAACCTGGACAACGCCGGGTCACCATGCTAGTACTATATATAGCATGTAATAAAATGCGTAGGAGCTGGGAGGAACACACTACTCACGTGACTATTTCTGGCAAGCAACGTTAGAATGTGATTATTTATTATAATTAGATGAGGATTCAGCGTCCTATATAAAGAGTCGTAGATAGGGACACCACTCATAACGCATTTGCAACTCATCAGTTAATAAACCATCGCTGACATTTATATCGCACCTTCGATATCCTGTAATTTGTCAAAATGTCTCGTCAAAATTATAAAATTAATGCTGAGGATCGTGACATATACTCCTGTCGTGCTTTCAGCTTCACATCAAAAGGACTGATCAATAAGGGGATTCGATGCAATCTCTGAGTGACGTAAGCCTAACATCAAGTAGTGGCGAATCGAGCGATAGTTCTTCCCGTACTTCAAGCTGTTCTGACTTCTTTTACGCAGACGAATCGGTGCTACGCCAAGAATGCTGCCGTGTAGCTGTCGTAGGTTCACATGGCGTTGGGAAGACGGCCCTGATACGACAATTTATGACGTCAGAATACGTTGGTGATGTCGACGATGTGGAAGGTTGGTACCGTTAATTTATTTTATTGTTTAAAGATTCGAATGGGCACCTAATTAGTACCTAAGGTAATTTCCAGATAATATCAATATCAAATATAACCAGAACGCGCCACATGGCTTTTTGTCTCTGGAAGTTACATAATTATAATACATAAGACATGACTTTGTTCAGGAAATTGAACGGCACCGATCTCCAGTACCGGGGCTGTATACAAATCATATATTCCTTTCTTCAAATCGTCCATTGATGAACTCGCGACTACAAAACAAGGTAAACTGTTCATGTTAGAAATTACACGTGAAAAACATATTTACAGATATCCGTTTTTAAGTATGTCCCTTGTAATTTGAGTTCATGTCCTCGGTTCCGTTTGTAATCAGCGAATACAAAATAATAACACCGGTCCGTGTTATACAAACCGTTCTGATATATAGAAACCTCGATAAAATCGCCCCTAAATCGTCTATTATTCATATATTTGAGTTTTACGATGCGTAAACCAGACATAAGAATAAACGCGATGTGTTGCATCCCAAAGGGATAATTACACTCACTTCATTTGCTGTAGTATTTTCCCCATCGATATCCAAATATTAATGCTTTTAAATAGGGTAATTATATTGGTATGGGAATGGACGTTGCATATTAAATTTCGCTATGACAACGCAAGACGTCGCGGCAACGTCACTACAAAGTTCCCAATATTTAACAATAGTTCACATTTAATCTATGTGTGTATATAAGTGTATTACGGGTTGATAGTTTTCACTAAAATAACTATAATTATTAATCGACGTATCATAACAAAATGACAGATTGAATGGCATTTATCGTGTCCGACCAAAAACTGTTCGCAATATACAGATATGGTAAATGGACCAATATCATAGCAATTAGCCAGGCTGCTTAACAAAAGGTAAACAAATGTACGACAGATTATAAGACATCGCTATCGCGACGAGCACTGACCGAAATCGTTATTGTATGCTGTAACCCTTGCTACACTAAAGCATCATTGAATAGTTGTGATCCCAAATGAAATGTTCAGACAATAAGCTCAACAAACGACCATTGTCTTTGTTGAACTTATTATCTGGACGGTTCCCTCAACAAATAGGGCTCCTTCTGCTATATTATGTATCTGTCGTCTGATTTTATCACATAACATGCCTCCAAACAAATAATAGACTATTCCAACATACCGTCGTGCGTGCAAGTGAGTTAATTGTGGTCCTAAATATTCACATAGGTTCATATTGAACTAATTTGATTATGACATAATCCCATAGAGAGCTTATACGGTTATTATATGTCGCGTCGATGAAAAAGTGACAAAAGAATTCCAATATGGGCTTATTTATTATTGAAAGAGTCCCATAATGGACTGTTTTAAAACCCGCTTATATGTCCACATAGAGCATATATTGAGCCTATTTCGCACACAAAAACAAGCCCGTTATAAGCTTATTTTCACGAGAACAGGCTGATTATTCATATGTACACTTTTCAACTGACTATGAAAATCCATTTAGTATAGCAAGAGTTAATGCCCCTCACCCAAAGTTAACTTAGTTAAGTATAAAATATTGGAAACGTTTACAACATAGCTGTGACATTGACAGATAATTTTCCCGAGAATACGAAGCCGGTATATTATTACGTCATGAATTATCAACCAACATGTATCATACCTCCTTCCAAATTATGTTGACAGAATTTGGAATCTCGAATGAGTCATTTGAGGACTTAAAATATTTGTCAAATTTTACTCTTCAGGTACCAAATCGCTTCTATAATAATAAATAATTTCAGAAATCAAATAAATCATTACATACATTATTGTTTTGGCCATATGAGAGGAAGCTTCATTAATTTTGTGTCACAATGTTGATTTTATGATTTATTACATAGCACAGCCCCATATATTGCAATGAAGAATAAACCAGCCACATTTAGGCCAATACATTATTGCGGATCACCGCCTAACGATATATTAAGACATGTCTCCTCAGACCTTAAAATATATCTAGTAGTAATTTTAAATTCCTAGGCAAATATTTTGACAAGAACATTACAATAAAATTGAAAATGTCGACAAAAAAGCTTGGAAACACGGAAGATTTCTAACACAGTGTTTTTGGCAAAAAAAAAGCTTGGCATCACAAATTATTAACACCGATATGGAGAATAACAGTGTCGGTAAGATGATGTCATGTTTTATATTGCTTGCTACTATTTCCAGTTCCGCCTTTTCTAGCTATGCTGCTGCTGTAACAGTGCTGTTCACAATTGGTATTCTGAAATTCGATTTGTTGTTTGCATTGATTCATTCGCTATATTCCAGAAGATGATGACGATAACATCAAACAGGTGTCTGTCATGTTAAATGGAGAACAAGTATGGCAATGCTTTAACGAGGAACTAACACATCAGGTATGATCTAATCCATACCACGGACATTTTGCTCCTATTCACTGTCTAAAATATATTTCATGCTAGAAATTAAATATAATGACGGCCGGTACGACTATATATATCTCGAGTTTTAAATTAAAGATGTATTCATGTATCCAAACCACCCGTAACTGGCATGGGGCGACAAATGTGTTTACTTAAAGTACACATTTCAAAGATAACATATAGCATATAATTTTTTTATCAGTCGATGTATTCGCCTACAATTACAATACTTAAGTTAAGAAATACGTTATGATTACATATATAATAAAGCTGAGTGTAAAATTTTCAAGAGTGGAATTGTGGTTTTAACCACGAGTCTTTTGGCGAGTTTTTAAAACCACAATTCCACTCGTGGTGACAATGTGGTAATGATGGTCCTATATTCGAGGGGCACACTTACTCAATTTAAGATATTACGGAAGTAGTGGCACGGGTTACTGTTTATTTAGCAAGTGTCTAAACTCGAGGGAAATGTGCGGCCCAAGCAGCCCAACATATTTATTGATTTATTTTAATTGTGATTTTGCGAAATAGTGAATTGGCATATACTAATAAATGACGCTTCCGCGTGCATCGTCTTGGTCGCTGCGGGACTTTCAACTCTTCCAAAAAACAGGATCTTTGTTTGTAATGTATGTCAGTAAGTGCCTATTCGGGGTACCAGTTACAACAACAACAATAACAACATCCAGCCTATGATTCATGGAAAAATGTTATTAAAAAGTTGATGTACATGATACAATCTAAACGCACAAATACGAAAACAAAGTTGTTTAAATGAGAACTTTACAAGAAATATTGTTGTCGCTCTGAAACTTCGAAACTATGAAATAACTGGATACACAATTAATTATCAAACAAGAGTATTTTATGTGTCACGTCTCGTTCCGAAAATATCATTATACACACCATCTGATAACGCAGTTTATTCAGGGACGGGTGTGTAAATAAGGGGCCACAGTTATTTGAAAGATGACTGAAAGTTGAACCCACAACACTTACACAATGTACGTATGCCTGGGTTGGGCACAGGCTAGAATTTCATATTTGACACATAAATCATTTTAATGTGGGCCGGTATCAAGGTTAAAAATGGTCACCACTCGGATTTCGAAAACAAATTTATTTCATGCAGATGACAAATTTTGATAAGTGAGACCAGTATATGTAGCCACTGTTTCGTGGACATCGCTGCTACCTGATACGGGTGTGGTAAAAGTAAAATGAAACATTATTTTCAAAACTAACAAAACATGCTCTAATTATAACCAACCTTTTCTCAATAGACACACCACATCCCTTTTACCCCTACTGAACATTTGAAACCAGACTGTCACCTTAATGGACGTGTCATTTCGTTTGTTTGCGATGGAGACCATATCTACACATGCTATGTATGATAATATGTATAATGATCGTTGACACGCCATGTATATTTTCAACCGCGATAAGCAATATTGGTTGCGGTTTAACGCCACGTGGATATTTTCCCCCATCATATTTTGTTTGAAAAGGTCTAAAAGGCTATTACTATAAATTATTTAAGCTCACACTTCTTGAATGAAATTTTAATAAAATTTCAGTCGTCCACTGTACCTTGCAGTGTGAATGTTAGCATTTCAGTTAAGATTAAAAGAGCATGATACCTTGAAGAAGTACATATCATTTGAAGAAACATCAATGACGACATATACACATTGATGTGGACAAAGGCGACATATGCCAATATGTACACAAGCAGAGTGGTATATATAACATGAAATGTTCCTTCTAAGTCGGTAGATTTGCCGAAACATTGTTAGTGAGAATATTGTCAAATTGATGCGATGCCAAACACTCCTGCACGGTGATAAAATAAATTGGAGAATAATCTTTCTCACAGTATTTATAATTAACAGATAATATATCAAAACACATCATCATTATTATATATTAAATAAATGCAGTGAATATGGCGAAATAGTTTTCATTAGTTTATCGCCGATTGTTGCGTCCAGAATCGAGAAGTAAATATCTACATTTGAGCGAAGTTCAGATATTTTCTATGGAGTACTCACTATTTGCTTGACATTTTCGGCGATGTTAGTAGAATGACACATTCACCAAATTGGCATAGCACAGGATACTAATGGTGATATTTGCTGGTCTTGCAATGACTTGCATGTGACATTCCAGTTTCTGCAGGTGTGGGTGCAGACATAAGACAGGGTGCATATCGAATCAACTTAACAAATAATAATTGTGATATTTAGAGAAGGGACACTCCAGTTTCAGCAGGGCCGGGTGTAAAATGATGGGAGCATCAAACCAGTGCACACTAACTATAATATGAACCCTCAACACAATGCCTGGTTAGAGCACAGGTTTATGCTTTAAGATTTGGTTGCAGCATTATTATTTTAATTGGGATAGCAATAGACAGAGTGACATACACCCCTTGGTATTATGTGACACAAACGACATTTTCGAGCATAACTGGAAGAACGCTATTTCCTAACTCCAACATCAAAACTGTTCTAAATACTCACCATTGGGATTTTCAAAAACAAATTTGTTTTAATGCAGATGATAAATGTAGGTGGTAAAACGGCATCAGCGTCGGTGGCCACTGTTTTGCAGAAATCGGTACTACTGCGGGTGGGAGGCAACGTAGTCTGAAACACTATTTTTTCAAAACTCAAAGAAACCCGATAAAGCTCACAAATTAATAACTAACATTCTCTCAATACACGTGGCATATCCAAGGTGCCAGCAAACACTGGTACACTATTTTAAGAAATTTATCCCTATTGATAATTGGAAAATGTTGAGTGTCGCACCATATCTAAATGAAAATCGTACAAGGATTTGTAGAAATTGGCTGGAATCCTGAAAACATATTATAGTTTATTGATATTTAAAGTGACTTAAATGCGAGGGTTTATTACGCTGTGATATTTTTGTCTTTTTTGGAGATAATGTTTTAGTTTTGCCACTTTCCTTCAATATCACGTTAAAATATGTCTCTTGTGCCTAAAACGACAGTAATCCGTAACCACACTAAGGGCGTCTCATTCTGTACAAGCTGGCGGTGTATGTCTTGGTCAAAAGCCATGACTAGTGCTTGATCAATCAATTGAACATAATGCTCGATTATTCCTGGATGATAATTTACAAGATGCTGATGTTGAGAGGGGGTTCATCGGTCTTTGTCTTGAATACATTTGTTCTGGATATTCCTCTCGTTATAACTATTAAAGTCGGCATTTCTACGTTGGCCTTAAGTTTTGTTATATGATGATGTTTTGGACGTGTGCATATTATATCCACTGCCCCAGCTGCGTGGCGCTATTTGGTTATATTTAAAAAATGCTCGTTGCGAGGTGTGAATTGGGAGTCTGGCGGTGTAGAACCTTCACAAATGGCGGGGCAACATGTGTCGTATATACTGATTTGTAATTGGTGGAAGAAATTAATCTATTTGCCCGCATGCTGAAAAAACAAATTCTTTAAATACAAATTTGTTGAAAATAATCAAGGATTTTGATTTGAGTTGCCTGCTCCTATAAATTTTATCTAGACTAATGGCATTGAAATATTATATTGTACGAAATTTACCAACACTGACTGATATGCCAAGCACCAGAACAACATGTATGGCATTGTTGATTAGACACCATCAATTGAACAGGGATTAAACAAAGATGGTGGAAAAAGAGTCATGAGCTATTTTAGAATCTGGATATCCAGCATTTCTCTACGATGTACAACTCAACTTGAGCAACCTGGGTATATGCTGCTCAACTTTAAACAACTAGGATATCTACCGTATACTATATGCACCGTTTGGTGGAAATCGACTCGTCCGACGACAAGTAAAACCAATTTAATTAAACAGTGGTGGTGTAGAAAGTGGGGGTGACTGAACATAGCTGCTGTTATGACAAATTCATATTAACATACGAACATGTCACTGAATATAGTTGGGTGTCACGACCTTAGGAAAACATCAAATTTGAATCTCTGAAAGATGACAATAACTCTAACCATAACTCTAACAGGAACGCGACCTCAATCCTAACCCGAACCGGTATGGGACGGTACCCTAACACTAACGAGGACGGAACCGTACCATAACACAAACCGAGACGGGACCATAAACTGATCCGTAACTCTAACAGGGATACGACGGGACCTTAAGCATAATCCTAACCGGGACGGGATCTTCGTCCGGGGCGGAACAATCGGAACCGAACCATAACTCTAACCATAACTCGGGGGCAAACATCAAATTTGAATCCCTGGAAGATGACGTGGGGCAGAAACAAAATACTGATTTCCAAACATGACAATAAAGAGACAGTTTCAACATATGTTTATATTACATGAGTTTAATCCGTAACATGATACGGACATATACGTTCAGAAGAGATATCCGTCATGGCTACTGGTTGAGGTGGTTACTTCAAATACACGAGATAAATCACTACCATGACTAATCTACGATATGAGCATCACATTGAATCCTGATAATAAAGGAATATGAGAACGGTAACATGGGAATATGGACATCGAGGTGTTATCCTGTAATCAGGTAAGATTTAATCTAGTAATTAATGAGGACCTATGTTGACATTTCTGCTCAAATTTTATTTCAATGAATTATGTTTAAGGAGACTAATTACCACCACCAACTACCACATACAAGTTCGAACTGATTTATGATAATATATTCCACGCACAGGAACAATTATTCAAAACATTACTATTTATGGTTTTGCGCAATCATTCCGAAACTCGTTCTGTATGTGACTAGTTCGTATCTATAGTAAAATATATAAGTTTACTGAACCAATTCGATAGTGTTTCGTGTAATGTTGTCGTTGGTAGCTATATAATATTATACAGATACATAACATTGTTGGAAGGTTATACTATACAGTTCTAGTTTGATGTAAGCAGATCACTCAACAAAAATATTTCCATGATGTTGAGTTGTTAACTTATTACACACTATAACAATAATTTAAGTTCGCTGGAAAATCAGGTTACTCAATGAGGAAGCCTACAACTGTAAGAGTTTACGCTTACCTGGTTGTTCTCCCTTTTACAGAATATGGTTCCAACTCATGACTGCGAAATCTACGTAGTTGTCTACTCGCGAGGAGACCGGAAGTCCTTCCGCCACGCAATTGACATCCTGTTCCATTTGCGCCGAGTGAGCAAAGTCACCAAGCCCATCATTTTGGTGGAGAACAAGTGCGATCTTGTCCGGACAAAGGTCATCGCCGCCGGAGGTGAGTACCGTGTATTTGCCAAACACTGAATTACTAGTAGTTTCCGAATGAAATGTTCAGATAAGTTCTACAACCGGCCAGTGTAGAACCTATTTTCTGAACATTATAATTATATAGGTATGACTCATCTGCACTTGTATTATATGTTCGTCTGTCGTCTGCTAATAATATGTCATTCCAATATATACTGTTATACCTGATGGGAGAAACTATTTTGTGATGACATGGTTAACATCTCCATGGACAGTTTATTACATATATTATTTCAGATGTTCTAGCAATGGGTCAATATCTTCAAAAGTTTAAATATGTTCACTAGACGCACAAAACACTTAAATATACTTTACCTAGATCCAGCTATGTATGGGGCCATCTCCAACTCTCTTCAATAGAATATATGCAATAAATTAATGAATTTGAGTCGTCGTGCATGAGTGAAAAAAACCAGTAATTTAGTCTATTACATCGCCCATGAAGAGTATGTACTGTCGCAAAGGGAGATAAATCATGAGTCAGAAATAAGCTAAATGTTTTTGAGCAGAAATAACAATTCTAAATTAAATTGAACGTGAGTTGAATCCTTGTGAACATCTGCAGTACACCGGTTTATCACATAATTAACCGTTAACCCCGTCCCAATGTTTTAGTAAGACACACGTGTATTATCGCTGCGCGCAGTGACGTAAGGACTTAGGGCAATGGTGTCGAAGCCAATTCGGGGACTTTATTATTATGTTAAACATAATGTAATTACGATATGTAATTTAGTGTTGGGTGTGAGATAACATGGTTGATACGGGTTGTTGACAAAATTGTTCAACATGAAAAGACACATATGCAATTAAATATATTCGCTCTTGAATATGCCTTTACATCATATTTGGTTGTGATAAGGAACCCAATATTAATGTTGTTAACCTCAGCCTTTTCGATGTCGTTTTTCCTCGCTTATGTGTGACTGTGATAAAATGGATCTTAAATTCGTCGCATTTCTATGCGAATTGTATTATTCCAATAAATTCGATTCTAGCCTCACAAAAGCTCGGTTCGAATATAATTTAGTGCACTCGGTTGATTAATTTCGTATACATGTGCGACTCATTAGATATCCTCTATGTTTCAAGTTGTTCTTTTGTAGGAAAATTGTTTTGACTTGAAAATCAGGAAGTGGTGTTTTGGAAGAAAGAGTGCCAAATTGCAAAATGGTATCCTCTCTGACAAATGCACAATTGTTTGCACTCTATAATTACACTAGAGTTGCAGTGAATCCACAATTGTTATGATGCTGCTTTCTTTATGAAATATTTACTTTGTGAATTTGTTTCCATGGCCTCCGACGTTGAAACAAGCTACCTCTGCCCCTCCTTGACATTCATTTTAACTTTCGAATGTCTCTTTTTTTACAGAAGGGAAAAAAGTCGCCCTGTCATACAACTGCAAATTTGTGGAGACATCGACACTCTTCCATCACAACGTGGATGAGTTGTTGGTCGGTATTCATAAACAAAACTCTTTGCACAACAACGCGCGAACAGGCTCAGGGAGGAAGATGAAGGCACTTTTACCACGCATTTTCAAGAGTAAAGCATCCTGTGAAAATTTGATGAAATTATAATTTATCAGTCACCTGTTCAGCAACATTCAGAGTATGAAATGATGTTATTATAACAATTGTTATATATTTATCATCGGTTATGTGAGATCGTGTAGCACGAGTGCTGTGTGGTAATGTGTTATCTTTGTCAGTGTTGAGAAGGAAACATGTATACCATTTTAAACAGAGAATACTTGAAGCTAATAACCATATCCTGTCATCCATTTGTAACTCAGATATATTCAAATCGAAATTATTCAAAATCATGGAATCATATGTTGTACACTTAGCTGCATATATATATATAACATAAACGTAGCATATAACGTATGATTATTTTGTAAGTTATGGATAATTATGTATAGTCTGAAATAAAACTATATATCCATGTAGAGCATTATCATCATCACCATTATCACCGTTGTCATCATCATGGTCATTATCGTAATCATCATAACTGCTATCTGTTATCACAATCAACATCAACATCATCGCCGGCATCATCATATTCATCGCCGTCGTCTTAAGTAATCACTACTAATTGTTTGGATTATATGAGCATTGACGGTTAACTATTTCGGTCGTAAATATATCTACACGCGTTTCCATTCATCAAACGACGTGAATTCCGTTACTAATTCCTTATTGATCATTCGGCAAAATCCGAGAACGGTGGGAAATTACCTCTCATTCGTAAGCGGCCAACGGGGCCGAACACAATTAGGATCAGCTTTCAAAAAGTGGCCTGAAAATGAGTTACCGCTCTGGTCTGTCAGGAAAATTTCGGGACCGGATGACTCGGAACTTTAACCAGGACAGGCGTGTTGGGACCCTAAAGGGACGGGACAGTAATTCTAGCTGGACCCGGGCCGTGGCTATTAATCTAACCGCGGGCGGGACAAATCGGTACCCTAACCCTAACCGGGGCGGGACGCGACTCTAACATTAACTGGGACGGGACCTTAGGCCTAACCCTAACCGGGACGGCATCTTAACCTTAACACTGAACAGGACGACGCGGTATCCTAACCCTGACCGGACGGGACCATAAGTTGTATGTGGGTGTTCGGAACGGATTGTAACTTAACCATAACCGAACCTGGGCCCTACCCCGGAGCGAAACGGTGCGGGACCCCAACCTTAACCCAGACTGGACGAGACCGTAATTCTAGCTGGACCGTGACTCATAGTTCTAACCGCGGACGGAACAAGTCGGGATCCTAACCGGGGCGGGACGAAACCCTAACTATAACCGGGACGGGAAATAAAGCATAAACATAACCCTAACGGCAGCTTAACTCTAAGACTGAACAGGCCTAGTCCGACCGGACGGGACCATAACCTTTATGTTGGGGTCGGAGTGACTGTAACTTTAACCCTAACCGGATCGGGGCCCTATCCAGGAACTGAACGGGGCGGGGCCCTAAGCCAGGCAGGACGGGACCTTGACCCAACCCTGACGGGACATTAACACTGGCTACACCAATAACCCTAAACCTAAACGGCACTGGACGGCTCTGAACGGGAATTTAACCCTAGCCCTAACCGAGACGGGACCATAACGCTAACCGTTAGGGGAACCCAATACTAACCGGGACGTGACCCCTGACCCTACCCTATTCGGGACGGGAGCTTAACCCTAACTCTAACCGGGACGGTTGGAACCTAACACTAACAATACTCGTAACCTGATGGTGGATCCGGATGGTCCGTACATCGGACGGGACGAGCCGGGACCATAACAAGGAAGAGACGGGACCATAGGACGGTACCCTATCTCTAACCGGAACCCTAACCCTACCCCGGGGCGGAAGTCAGGGGAGGGACGTTAAAACTAATCATAACCATAACCGGGACGGCACCAGTCGGGGGCAATAACAATAACTGAAAAGAGGCCTTAAGCCTAACCACAAAGGGGACGGGACCTAAACCTTAATACGGACCAGAACGGGAGGTTAACATAACTACAACCGGGACTGGTGCTAAACCCTAACACGTACCGGACGGGCGGGATTCTAATTTGGATGTGGTGGTTCGGAACGGTACTGTAACATAATCATGTCGGGGGTCTAACACGGAAATGAATTGGGCGGGACCCAAACACTAACAGGACGGGGCCTATGCCCCAACCCTGACCGTGACGGGACCTCAACCCTTGGCAAAACTATAACCCAAACCCTAAAGGGACTGGACGGTTCGGGCGGGAACTTAAACACAACACAACTAACCTGGTCAGGGCCGTATCACTAACCGGTACGGAGCCTTAAACATAACCTTGGCGGGAGTTTAACCCTATCTGGTACGGGATGTTACTACAGTACTAACTGACAACAATCGTTACCTGGCGGGTAAACCCGACCGCGGACGGGACGAATCGGGACCCTAACCAGGACGGCACCCTAACCTTTAACTGAACGTAACTGGTTGGAACGGGACCTTAACACTAAACGTAACCATAAAACTGGACGGGGCCAGAGGACCTGACGTTAACACTAACCATAACCGGGACTGTACGGCTCTGGGCTGGAATTTCACAATAACCATAACTGGGACGGGACCAGTCGGGACCCTAACACTAACCTGGACTGGACCTTTGTCCGATTCCTAACTCGAACTTGGACGGGACCTTGAGCCTAACCCATAACCGGGAAGGGACGGGACCACAACAAGGGCGGTATCCTAACAGTAGCCAGAACTGGACGGATTGGAACGGGACCTTAACCCTAACCATTACCCTAAACCGGGACCAGTGTCATGGGACGTCCGGGACGTTAACACTAACCTTAACGATAACCCTAACCGGGACTGGACGGCTCTGAACTGGAAATTCACCAGAACCTGACTGCGACGAGACCAGTCGGATTCCTAACACTAACCGGGACTCGACCTTAGAGCCATATCCCTAACTCTAACTTGGACGAAACATTGAACCTAACCTTAACCGGGACGGGAGCTTAACCCTGACAATAACCGGGGAGGTACCCCAAGCTGGACGTGGCGGGATGGGACCATAACTCTAACCCTAACCGGACGGGACGAGTCGGGAAACTAACCCGGGATGGAGAGAGACACTAACCCTACCAGAGTATGACCCTAACCATAACTGTGACTGGACGGCTCGGGAATGTAATTTAGGCCTAACACTAACCCTAACTGGGACGGACCCTACCACTAACCGAAACGTTACGGTACCTTAAACCAACACCCAACTCAAACCGTGGCGGGATGGGGCTGGACCTTAAGCCTAACCTAATTATGAGTGGACCCTGACTCGAACCGCGACATGGTCTTAACCTTAGCTCTAACCGGGAGGGGACCGTAACACTATCCGAGATGTGACGGGACCGTAAACCGAGCCCTAACTCTAAGCGGGACTCGACATTAAAACTAACTCTAGCTAATCCGGGGAGGATGGGACCTAACCCTAATCGGGACGGAACCGTAACCCTAATTATAACAGGTACGGGACTCTAACCCTTACAGGACGGGATGTAAACCTTAACCCTAACTGGTACTTGACCTTAAACCTAACTCTAAGCCGAACCGTGTAGGGACGGGCCCTTAACCATAACTCTAACCGGGACGGGACCTTTATGTTCCCCTACCCAACCGCGGCGGTGTGTGCCGGCCCTTAATACTACACTAATCCGAATGCCAGCGGGAGGACATTAAACCTATCTCTAATCCGAATCGGGGCGGGACGGGACCTTAACACTACCCATAACCGGGACGGGACTGGACCCACACACTGACCGTAATCGGCACGGGACGATAAGGGCCGTGACGGGACCCTAGTATAACAGGGATAGATCGAGATGGGACCTTTACACTATAGCACTAATCCTAAACGGGACAGGACGGGGCGGATCCTAACCCTAACTGGGACGGGACCCTAACCATAACCGGGATGGACGGGATGGGACAGCGGGCGCGGGTAGTGACGGTAACGGGGCGCGCGGGCGGAGCAACTCGTCGTTGTGTTGGTTGGGGCGTCACTGTACGTCTGTTTTCGACCAATTGGCACTGATGTTCTAATTTTTTCGGTCCAAATTATCGCCCCATGCACTTTCACTTCAATGTTCCAGACCGAGCATAGCAGCAACTCATATTCGGACACTTTTTGAAACTCGATCCAAATTTACTTCGGCTAAATCGAATTCTATCCAGCTATTATTTACATATACTTCTGAACACCTGATATATACATATTTTTTGTTTTGAACTATCAACGTTAGCGTTGTTAAAGTAATGAGAGCGGGTCTCAAGTTACAAAGAGCACATACTAATAACGCTGTCAATGGCTACCGTTTTAAACCTGTTTACCCTGGAAGCCTATAACATTGTAGAGGTCGGTTGTTTATTATGACATCAAGGTGAACATATCCATACTGCACATGGCGTCACTTTATATTGCAACCAGTCTTTTCGCTTGCTTCTTGAATTAACGAACAGCAGAGGAATATCTGCTGGTTGCTTTCATGTTTTCATTTCAATTCAATATGTTGGGACGTTTGTACACCCGCAATCCGATATTTGACTAAGAGATGATTATAATTTTGCGTAGAAGTACAATTTAGTTTTATCTTATCGAATATGCCATTTCATTTTATGCCATTGTCTGATTTATTTGATTTATATTCGTGAATAATCCTGTGTCTTTCAATTGTTCTTGGCTGATAGCGATTCACGTGATTAGATTCATATATCTGTATGTGGCTCATGTTATCGTTTCTACATTGTGTATCATGGTTTTGCATGCTTCAATATCTACTGGTTAATTTATTTTGGCTTTTATGTGTTAATTTCATTTCATTCGAGTCTTTTGTAACGTACATAAATTGCCCACAACTCGATATTTGGCCAAGCGATTATTCAACTTTTGCATAGAAGTAAACTTTATTTTTTGAAAATATCATTTTATCATGACATTCACTGATTTGTATGATTGTTATTCATGCGCTCTAAATAATCCTGTCACTTCCAGTTGTCGATTCGTGATCTTGAATCACGTGATCATATTCATATATTTGGCGATTGCTCAAGCCGATGTTCTATGTTTTCACGTTTACTACACATAGCGATTACGCAGACCAATGTTCTACATGTACGTTGTAATGTGTATTACATTATGTTGATTGTGTTCATGGTATACATTGTCCCGAATGTCCTTAACCAGACACCACATGTAAGCGAAAAATAAATTTGTCGGATCGGAATAATGGACTTTGTCTCACTTACTCCCTATGCATGGAAATTGCTTTAATAGGCATCAAACCAGTGACATTACATAACTACGGTCTTTACTTATTGTATACA
Organism: Siphonodentalium dalli; assembly: GCA_032622095.1. NCBI lineage: Eukaryota > Metazoa > Mollusca > Scaphopoda > Gadilida > Siphonodentaliidae > Siphonodentalium > Siphonodentalium dalli. Next base: position 155,246,965 of record CP136062.1, read on the forward strand.
AATTAATAGAAGTTCAGTAAAAATAACTATAATTTGATTAAGTCTCTTTAATCCGTGTTATCGAAGAAAATATATCGTCAAATGTATAGCGTATTGGGGTACTATTACTTGTACAACCACTTATCTCACATATATCCTAGATTCGTTTCGTTTGCAACTGATGGTAAATTGTGTTCTTAGTATTTTGTTGAAAGGTAACTGATATGTATACTGTTGATACGTGCGGTTCCAGCTGGACTATACGCACCCCTGATCAAGACTTAGTGGTCCTGCTAATGTGATGTGATGTGATGCTGGTGGTCTCTGCTGAATTGCTATAATGCGATTCGGGCGAACTGATGCTGTTAAGACAAAGTACCGTTATTTTTCAAATGTTGTCATTTTCTGGGTGTATGGCTAATACGAGCGGTTTGGAATAAGACCAGTGCATGTTTGGAACATAAAAAACATAGACATTTTGAACAAATATAATAATGGCTGCTCTGGTGTTTGCAAAACGATGTGAATTGCCATCTTGCTATAGTCGATTTGCCACAACTAGTACAACCAATATAAACATATCTCGCAATATATATGTGTTGGAATGTTTGATACACACAATGGCTTTTCATATTGCAGATTTTCCGAACGCCGCACAAACGACAATTTTAGAACAAATAACGTACATGTTCTTAACAGCGTAAATTTGCCATGACAGCATCTTAGCAATTCAACAGGGCCCACCAACATCGCATCACATTGGCGGGACCAGTTGACCAGTTGTGATACTGTAATAGGATGAAACTTTAATGGTCTGACTGTATTTGTGTTCGAGGGTACGCCAATACATGGGATTCGTTAATCAAATAATTTATTATTGCGACAGTTCTTTAATCTTAGTGTTCGATATTCCGAGAGTTCGATACTTAAGAATTTACAGCGACGTGGACATGAATAACAGTCGGGCCTCATCAACATAAAATAAATGTTCCCCGAGGCATCACCATGCGCAAAAGAATCCCACCGGTATCAAATTTAAACACCATACATACATTTGGGAACAGACAATTAACACACGCGTATATATAATTGCGTAAATGATACACAAATATCCAAATGTTTGTCTTTGTCGTGTCTTATACATGTATGTTACAACATATGTGACTTATTGGTGCTCTATATAAAATTCACGTACATGCACGTGCGTGAGCGACACATACACGTGTAATAATTTAACGCGATGCTGAAACGGATGCCAGCTTCCGTATGTGAGGAAACTACATGCTATTCTGAAAGCTAGCGCGACCTACATGTACATGTATATTTACATATTCACGACTTTCGGACTATCGAATAATCGTAATATCTAACTATCTGACAAACGAACTGCCTAATTTTTTCGTCATTTGACAAATATACAACATTCATATTTGAGAATAAGTGGGACAGTTGAAGCACAGGTCCCCAGATCAAAGATTTACTCCACCCCCAATAATACTTAATCCCATAGAAATGTATTCAACTTGGCGGGGCCTAATTTTTATTTATTTTTTTCACTAAAAAAACAGGTTCAAAATAGAAAACAAATATTTTTGTTACATAAAGGCCTCATATATACGTAGAAATATATTTTCTTACTCATCAATTTGATGTATCCCGTGGAAAAACATGGTCCAGAAAAACTCCTGTTATGAGCACAGGTCTGACGGAAACCGGCTGTTGAAATCCCTCGATCGAGATGGAGTCCGCTCAACTCGGTCAAAGAGCCGGATTTTGACCACACCGACTTGTGCTTCAAAAACGCACTAAACGGTAAGTAGAATATATATATTATACATAATTAGAAGCGGAATCACGGCATCATATCTCTCGTATTTATTGAAATAATCAGTTTCATAAAACCGGAAGCAAATTTAAATTGTCCAAAACAAGCCATTGTGTATGTAAGCTGATATGACGTAACACTAATTTGTCATTGGCCCAATATAAATCAAATATATAACGAAGAAGTAATGTACATACGCTCTAAATATTAACGAAGTTATATTCTTGTCCATATGTATGTTTTCAAATCAGCATTCGTGTTAATTCAGTCTTTATCTATTCTTTTCATTTTTTATAAATACATATTGTGTTGCATAGAATTATAAATAGTACTCACGGCAGACTCGCATAAAAAGGCTGGTTTTGGAAAATTTATATTTGCTTCCGAATTCATGAATCTGATTTTTTTCAATAAATACGAGAGATACGATGACGTGATGTGGCCAGATTGGTTTGGGTGTGTCAGTAATTAATTCCGCTTCTAATGATGTATAATATATATATTTTACTTAACGTTGAGAGTTTTTGAAGCGCAAGTCGGTGTAAAAATCCGACTCGCTGACCCAGTTTAGCGGGCACCATCTAGAACGAGTGATTTTAGCAGTCGGTTTGCTCCAGACCTGTGCTCATATCCGGGGTTTTTCTGAACCAATTTTACACGGCATACTTAAAATTGAAGAGTAATACAATATCTTTCTACCTATATATGAAGCATTTATGTTGCTAACATTATTTTTGTGTGTTTTGAACCTGTTTGTGGACTTTGAAAAAGTTATAACAAATTAGGGCCGTCCGCGTTCGATACCTTTCTATTATAGGAAGAATATAGGGGCGGGGCATTTTTGTTTTTGTTCTGGCGACCTGTGAGTTAAAGATGCCCAAATTTGATAAAATACAAAATACACCTAATGTGACAAAATACACAAAATTTGACAAAAACAAATCTTTGGCAACATAAGCATGGACGCTATCATAGACGATATTGGAATGTTTGCTAGACTGACCACAGTCAAACGTGCTAAAAAGTTGCTCTTTTGAAATTCGACATTTGGCCATCAATACTTCATAATGATAATGCAGGGTTCGTTGTGCCATTCATTTTCGTGTATACAAACTGTGCATTTGAAGGTTGTTTGCTGTCAAACCGTCAGGGCATCTTTAAGTCATCGCTAGCAACGATAGGTGTCCTCACAAAACCTAAGTATACACAATGATGCGAGTCTTTCCAGTAGGAGCGTGGACGAACAAAGTATGAGGAGTTCCAACTCTAGAACATCCTACATACAGTTGTCCATGCGAAAATTAAGACAGTTGTAAACAAACAACAAATACAGTTTGGCCTTGAGACTTATTAATTGAAATGGCATAGCTCAATTTTTGATTTTAGTTTCTTAAACCGAAACGGAATGTCAGATGGTATGGGGGTGTGCATGGCATAAACACATATTCTCCCTTACCACAGCCAGGCAGAATAGTAGCCACAATGACATGCGCCAATAGCTTAGTGACCACCAGCCGTGTTCCGTTGAAAATGTTGCGCAGACGCATGGTTTTGCTCCTGCTTTCAGCCAAATATTGTGAAGAGGAAGACATGGTGGCTCTAATAAATTAAATTATGTGCGATAGGTGACAACCTCTGATTAATCTGTAACAACATCAACTGATGTGTAGGAATGGGAGCTCCCGGGCATTTCATTAACACGTTTGTTGTTAATGCTGTTCAGTCACAGACATTGGCGCAATAATTGCAAGTTTACATAGACAAGTAATGTTTTGATAGTGGTCGCGTAGGCTTGAGAATACACGTGAAACGGGGAAGGATCCACACACCATCATCGTCTAAAAACACTTTAGTTTCTCTAAGTTGTTGTAATGTTCGAGCGAACTGTGCGAAAGCTGGTTCCCATGGAGTTGTGCTCGCAGCGATTTATGGTTAACATGGTGCCGCAACGAAGAAGACTTCACGCAAGCCTGGTTCCGTCAGCTTTCGTCCCCCTGGTAATGACTGGTAAAGTTTGCCTAAAGTCACCAGACAACATGACAGTGAGTCTCCCCATTTGTGGATTTGTATCCCGTACGTCTTTTAATGTTATGTCAATTGCCTCCAATGCTCTGGTATGTGCCACTGTGCATTCATCCCATACAATCATGTGTCACGTTCTGAAAAATTGCGCAAGTCCGGAAGTTTTGGAAATGTTGCAAACCGGAGCATCATTGGTGACCAAGTCCAAAGACAACTTAAAGGCAGAATGAGCTGTGGCAGCATTACCCGACGAAGCAACATGTTCGTGACGAAGTTACCCCAGTTCCAGCAGGTGCATCGTGAAAACATATTCCTCCAGTATGAGATTGCACTCGACCGATGGTGGAATATGCTACCCTTTATTCGTGTAAAATAAATTTTACGAAGGAAAAGATTTTTATAGACGGTCGACCTTAATATTGTATCGACCTGCGACCGGGGTCAGCGGTTTAGAAATTTCGAGGTCAAGTGAACATCTGAGCGCCAACCACGAGAAAGTCGGGTACCTTAATTGATTGATTGTCTTCGTGGTGACGTTGTCGATATCCGACTGCCCATTCAAACGAATTTCGCACAGACCACAAGGTCAATAATTTCTAGCTCCTGTTTCGAGATACCTTTGGGTCTACTGTTGTATCATCACCATCTATGTGTTTGCTATGTGTGCAGTCTATTCCAGTCTGGGGATGCTGTCTTGAAATGATTGTCTGTGTTCATGTGAGATGCGTGGTTAACCAGAGCGGTGTTAGGCTTATGCATGACGTTTGCAAAAATGCTATGAGGACTTATACAGGTAATATGAACTTTCCATTGACCCTGCCCACCAGGAATGAGAATTCATTGACTGCCAAAGCTGACTCAATCAATTTAATGTCAAAGGCTCGAGGACAGTTATCTTGAATGGACCACTATACCCCTTTGACTAGTTTCTAGGGCTATGTTTGAAGATTAAGGTTTTCGTCATTCCATTCTTATTTTTCACAGGTATATTTGGATTGAGACATTTGACTTGGCATTCAGCTAGGTTTCCCGGAGGCGAGAGCCCACCTTGGTAGGAGCTCCATCACTGTTTTAGCTCCAATTCATCGGGGCAGCCACCCTTTATCCGTTGCACGCGAATATGTGGCGATTTGCTTTTTATGACTACTTTGTGGTGGGTTGCCAGGTGCGCAATGCAGTGGGCTGGCTCTTCAGCGGATGGCAAGTTTGGTCAATGTGGCCACGGCGGATTACACCCTACATCCCGATGATCACTAATTACTCACCGGCCTAGAATGGATGAACTTAATGTTTTTCACACATAATATTCATTAATCAACAAAGTTCTCGTCAGTATAAGCTCTATGTTTGTGTCTGATAACCGACAATTTCTCGATTACTTTATATTTCCATTTTATAAACCGTACTTTTCTTCGCGATTGTTTTCTTACAGTGCACCAAACTAGCATTGACCGGAAGCGAACCCCCACCGTGAGTCCGTCGTGAAATATGACATATTTCGTCGGAATACGGTACTTTCCCATTTATAAATTTGTTTTTTAATATATAAAACATGTAAGTTTTCTAGTTATGTACTTTGGGTCATAATACGACATCTTGTAATCTCGCTTTCGACTGGAGTAGTAATTCTAATCTTTTAGAGTATCAACATTTTCATCTGTAAACGGTACAAAACTTATATAAATCGTGCATAATCAGGCGATGAAATTAATTCCAACGACTTGAACAAACGGTCAGCATCTATTTCACATCTTACATTTGCCCGATAGCCGGATCGATTTGCTTTCGTGGCAGAATTTCATGTACCTGCCACGAATTCATAAATGACAACATCAGGAACATGTGTCTACAATAGTAATATGGCGACTAGCTCCCCAAGAAAAACTGACTGACAGGTTTTAGCGGACGTTTTTCACACGTTACCGTAAACACTAATCAAAAGAATTGTTCCTTGGCTCTTCATTGTATGTCACTTTTCATAATGGGCTGCCTAATGTTACTGTTGAGATATAGTTTTTTTTTACATTTGACTGCCCAAACATTGTCATAATAGTGCAGATATCTTCTGTTTCCAAGTCACTTTTCTGGTACATAAAGCTTTTTAGTTCACATCTATTAGTGCCCCCCCCCCCCTTTACCACGATGTATGCTCTAATTGTTCTCATGTTATGTCTATTTATGTCTGATTTTAGGTGGACAGGGGCATTTTTGTCAGCCCGTTTGTTCGACATTTTTCGTGAAACGGACTTTTCCATCCCCTTAATTCAATTCCGTTGGGTTATTCTGGTCATCATATAGGATATTCGCGTTGTTCCTATTACAAAATATGTTACATAATAGTTATGTATGCGGGCACATAGGTTATCATGTAGATTGAGCGGATTTCTACGACACTATGGTCATGTTCAAAATAATTATTATTTTAGATTTGATCATTGTGGTCCAGCGAGCGGGGTTTGTGCTATGAGGGCTAATTAGCCTCACGAGGACTGAACTCGTTTGGGTCGTGATTCTTTCGCGTTAACTTTACTCAGACGAGATTGGTTGCATACATGCTTACTTATCAATGAATTTATAGTAACTTATGCCTTCCTTCAAGGTTGGGGCAGACCATTTGCCATGGCAGGATTCTCATCGTGACAATTCATACTATATGGGTATCACCCGCAGTCTATCAATATCCTAGGAATTTTGGGTAGATCCCACCACATTGCGACCGGTTGCCATAGCACCTTCTTTGCGGAAATTTATGAGGTTGGGGGCTGTAATTTCGCTATATGCTGTTATGTTTGAATATAATATAAATGGTTTTTCTAAAGCTAAATGATCCAGGGCTATTTTCCAACATCTGAAACTAACCTTGCTCTCAAATCTTCCTTCAGCCTGTGGGCGCCATTCCAAATGGCCACCGAACCACCCTTTCTCATGTTACAATGCTTACTTTTCTATAACTTTATAGCCATGTACGCGTTAATTTCATGCTGTGTCCGACTATTTGGCATGACGGAATTATCCAGGGACAACTCATGTTATACGGGTCATCAGTCGGGGTCTATACATCCTCCAAAATAATTTGGTCAATGCCCCCAATTTGCGTCCGGGTGACGGGGCAACCCATTTTCGGGAAACAGGCGGTCCGAGGCGAGGAACCGCCCTCGTGGGAAACGCGTCCGAGGTTTCCCACTCTTTAGGCGAAAAGCGGAAAGTTATGCGTTTGGGGGCTGTATTTGCGCTTTCCGAGATGTCGACATGCGACATTTTGAAACAAAAGCAATTAATTGCCACAAACTAGGGTCCAGGAATATATTTAAAATACTCGCGTTTCTTGTCTTTCCGCGGAAGTGGTAAAGATTCGCCTGCCAAGGAGATTTCCAACCGAAGTCTTGTCTGCGCGTCTATGACTTCGGCTTCTCGGCGCCAACATTTTGGAACAATGACGTCACGGAGTCACGCGACCCCCGCGTGCCGCCAAAGATAGGTTACATCTTCCTGGACCCCTCGCTGCGTGATCGGCCTATCGACTGAATACCTGATACTAGGCGCAAACATTTAATTATAACCGATTCATTCGCTTCTTTCAAGTGCATGGATTGGGAAACGGACAACAAGTCTCAGCCTTTTCCGACGACATTCGGCAAGTTCCTTGTTACGTGCGATCGCGCAACAGTATGGCGATCAGACGGATTTGAACCTTGGTGTCGCTCTACTCCGTTTCACTCCATGACGTCACCAAAAAACGACGTAAAACCTCGTGGCGTTCTGACATTTTCACTGTGCCGCGTTTTTGCTATGTTTATTTTATGTGTTTTCGATTATTTGTTTGTCGCCGATTTCGCCATTTGTCGGGATTCCCTGTTTCTATATTTAAAACTGGCATGCTCGTAGTGAGCCTCGGTTTCGATTTTTTCTCCCAGGTCAAAATTCGTCCGAGTTATGACAATAATAGATCGACCTACATTTTCTCCATCAGAACTCTACATCAAAGAGTCTATGGACTCCTTCGGGACCTACCTAGACTTCATTTGGGTATTTTTACTTATATTTGGGAAGTTTGATCGTTTTTGGTTCGTGCGAAGACCTCTTTTTATCATGCGGGAAAAGACATTCATAACGCGATTTCGTAATTCGACGCAATTGGCTGCATAGCCTAACCGTCAACCGAGTTCCGGGTCACATACGACGAATGACGTAACGCAAAACTATACGCATTGGTTGACATCGTTTGAAGAGTTTATTGTTACATAAAATGATCGTTATTGATTAATTATTGATTAATTCTTGATATTTATTGTTGCATATTGGCTGTTATCTATATTTACATCAATGGTTTTAATTATTTCTTATAATTGCTCCTTCGGTCAACTTTGACTATCGGAAAATGAAAATGAAAATATGCCGCTGTAAATACAAATGTAATCGATATTAAAGTCTCATCCTTTCGGCAACATGGAATTGGTTTTAATTAAATGATTAATATTGTAATTTGCCTTTTATCGGTGATGAAATGCGATATGGTAATTGTCTTGTTTTGCTAACATTAAATTAAATTACATAAATTAAGTAAAATACAGTGAAATTATTTTTTAATTATTACCTTGTTGCGCACGTTGGCATCTCTCTGAGTGCATTTTAGTTTCTTTTTGGTTTCGTGAGTTACGTAATTGCAGTAGGGTCCTCAAGCTAATCGGCCGTAGCTCTTTACATAAAACATCACCAGCAATACGCTCAATTGTAGATATTTACTTCGCGATTCGGGACGCAGATTTCGGCGACTATACAACAAACCCATTTGTCATGGAGGGCCGCTGGATTTAATTAATCTATCATAATGACAGTGTCTTCTATCAGTTTGGATTTAAATAAAACACAAACGTAACAATACAAAACAAAACACAAGATGTCAGCATAACTCACTTTCTAACAATCGTGTGAGGAGGTTCTCACAAGTGAGTCAGCACTTCTCCTTCTTCCCCCGGGCGGACAGCTCGGGTGACCCGTACTCTCGTATGGTTACAGGTTGTACAAAATCGGTCCCCCATGATAGGTTGCTCTTTGAACTCGAATGGGAGAAGCTGGACAGTAGGCGGTATGTTAAACGAATGAGTATATTTTACGATATTGCAAACAGCAAAGCCCCCGCCTACTTAACTCGGCTTCTTCCGTCAAAGGTTAAGGATAACTGATTACGAACTGAGAAATACATCAAATTTATATCGGCCCATTTCAAATAGCACATGAACAGATAACACTTTCTTCCCCATATGCGTTATGGATTGGAACAAATTGGCGGACAAAATAAATAACACAAAAAAACAAACAAACAAACACAGGATGAAACATTCCACTCGATAGGTTCAAGAAAGCACTAGTAACTAAGCCATTCCAACTACCAACGTGTTTTTCATATGGTAAACGGCTATTAAACATCCTTCATTGTAAACAGTGGTGTGAATGTGTTAATCTCCAAGCTGATAAACTTAAAAATTATATAGCAATTTCTGCTACAGGTAGGTGGGGACATGCTGTAGCGAATGCTTTCCACTAATGTTTTGTATGCCAACCACACTTTGAAGAAAGAAGTACACGCCGTAATAATCTTCTGCGCTTTCATATACAGTCAGTTATGGCACTTATATTTGGGGACCCGAACTTCGAACAATTATAAACTGAACATATATCTTTCAAGCTGTGCAAAATTACTTCCGAGATACAACTCAAGAGGAAAATCCGACAAAGTTCTGTTAAGGCGCTCGAATCATTTGAATGCAAATTGTACAAATGTTAACAATGCACCATGAGGTACATGTATCACATTTAAAACAGCTACTTGCAATCATTAATGAAATTATTTAGAATTGGTGGGGTGCTGAGACTATACACTATACTTCAAATAATATACAATGATCCACTGTATGTATACACTTGTACATTCTGTTATACCTATCGTGTTGACAACCCACATTCTTATGTATCGGTGTTAAAACGGAAATTGGGAGAGGGGGTTATGTATAAGTGGATCGCACTTGTCCTCCAATCCCAATATGTATTGTTATATACTTATTGGTAATAAATATGTTTACAGGAATACGGTCCTGAAAAAACAACAATAATATTTTCTTTCAATATACCGATAATATATATGTAAAATGTCCATTGGGCGCATATAATATAATATTCGGCCGCCAATCGTTCTTTTTATAACGACTAAATAAAAAATTCCGAAGTTAGCCGAAGATTTTGTTGTAGACGTAGTCACGTGATCGACCCGATCACGTGATTGTCACATGTACACAGAAGCATAGCACGTGATCGATCACGTGATAACTCATTGACAACGCATAGATACGCATCGGCGGTGTTTTAAGTTTGCATGTAGTCGATCGCGGCCTTTGAAGATTGTCGTGTTATCACACTGCGAATGCAAAACTTCGCCGAAAACATCGCCGTTCTCGTAATTAACTGTCTTTATCGTGTTATTATTTTTATATGCATCGCGATGTGCTATTACTATTAAGCCATGCCTGTATATTATTCAGTTTGGCGCGCATTTATCTATATAAACACGTGATGTATTTATATATTTTTTTTCGTTACCGGAATAGTCCAAGTTATATTATATATTCATATAAAGATTGCATATATATGCGAAGACTTGCACAGTTATTAGGCAATTATCATCTCGTAAACATTCCAATTTCCAGATGCCCTTAGTCGTGTGTGAATAAAGAGCGTTTCGTTTTAATTTATTGTAACGCGGTAGAACAAAAAAAAACAAAAAACAAAAATAAAAAAAATCGGTTTATTGCTGTCGGATTTAATCAATTATAATCAATTCATTCATTACCAATATGATATGATAAATTCATTTTTTCTTGGTTATGAATCGTGTATATATTTGGGCAATATGGTGTTTATATATATTTCGGAATATTGCTTCCCACACCCCAACAATCTTGCCGACTGTCACTGATGGAAATTCACTGCGTCTATGCATGGTTATTGGCCTATATAATTAGCACTCTAGCGATGCGGTCTATTGAATATCCAGGTCATAACTCGACCTATGTGCCAATTACGCATAACAATAGGATTATAAAATATATAACCGTTCGCCGTGGTTCGTTTAAACACCCAGTCATATATAACACTTTTTGAAGGAGGGATAATAATCCAGTTTAACATGTAATCACATATACAAGCACTCTTTATTCGAAATATATCGTACTAGTGAACACTCTTTATTGCGTCAAGGTAAAGAGACTCGACTTAGAACAATTGTCATCGTGATTGTTTATTGATTACACAAATACAGGTCAATACAATCATGTACACGTATTTCCTATATGCATGCTTTATATATCCTTCCAAGTCATAGCAATTCCCGCTTTATTAAACTCTTTTTATTCGTACCATATTAGGAAAACTATTAACATGGAACGCTCTTTATTGAGCCAGGGTGAAGGAAATGGGGACTCGACTTAGTACAGTTGTCATCGTGAATTATTCATCAACATACTCCCCACTTTAACTGCAACTGTATGTATTAGTAACCATGACTGACTCGTCAAATTAAACGCTCTTTATTTGGTGTATGTAATCGGTTTCTGATTTTGCGCAACGGGTTTCCCACAGGAATCCCGCCAAATGTCACGTAAACGATCATCGTTTGGAAATGAATACAGCATTATACCTAACCGAGAGTCACTAGACCGGCCACAGCCGAAAACACTGCATTTATATGGCATTGTCACGAATGACTGATTGTAAATACGGGAATCTGGATTGCTTTATTCTTTGATCCAATTAAATAACATGAATAGATATTGAGAAAACGATTTTATATACATAAGATGGACAGAATAACGAAAAGTATTTATATACAATATATACAGTGTGACAGATATACAACATCGCGAACACGCACCCGAATAATGTTCACTTGCCGGCTCGTGTTTTCATAAGCTTTATTTTTGACACGAAAGTGTTATCTACCCCGCTCAATCGGCCTTCTATAGTTTTTGTCAAAACATTACCTTTCCAAACAGCACTTAAGATAAATCACAAGTGAAGATAACTCACCGTGCGATGACAATTCACCATGTGTACACAATGCTATTGATATGCCCCGCAGTAATTACATTACACTATCGCGCTGATAATTAACTCCGACTCCGATTCCCTGTTTTTATATTAGTTTACCTCGCTTGACGTCATGCGAGGTTTTGCGACGGAGATAGCCGACAACCGATGGTAGTATTATTTATTTATTTCTCGGCTTATTTATTACGCGATTTTTATGGGACTTGGATCATTGTGATCACAATAGGGGTGGCTTTCCGATGGAGTTTTGTTGTTTCATGAGGATAGTAATCCTTTAAACCAAACTCGGTTAGGCAATATTCCTCATGGGGAGTGGTGTCGCGGTGATCGCATGGTATCCATAGGGTCGTGGTCCGGTTTTGCCACTTGTTTGTCCGTATGTCCGTCCGTCCGTCTGTCTGTAGACACTTTACGCATGGTGCTATAACTGACCTCTTTTCACGCTGATCGGTGCCAAATGTTGTGTATGCATTTCTCCGCACTAAATACAGATCGAAATCCGATATATTTTAAAGGATTATGGCCCATTGCCATTGAAATCATGCATGCTTCGACAATTCACCCATTTTTCAGCTGTTAGGTTCCATATACTTGGTCTGAGTTCTCAACGCACGACTATAGATCGAGTTCGATTTTGGTTTGCTCCGATATTCTTCATGCCGTTCTGCCCCTTTGATTATTTTCTTCCTGTCTAACCATATATCTTAGTTGCATAGTATGCACTGTCCCGGTAGTCTGTTATAAAACCGGTTTACAATGCCATGCAGTTTTTCCCCACATGTGTGTTGGCCATCATATGCGATATCATTGAGGGGAAGGTTTCTGCTATAATTTTTATACCCATGGTTATTTCCATTGCAGCTTGGAGGCCTAACCTGGTTTTACTGTTTAGTAGCATTACTGTTGGTGGTTAATGCAGTGATTGTGTTAAGTAGATGGTTGGTTGCTTCGGCTACCCTAGTTGGTGTGGGCGCTCGCCATGATGTACCGGTGGGTTTTGGTGCATCCTACGGTGGTCTCCGGGCTATAACGGTCGTCATCCGGTACGGCGTTCTGGCCGGGGCGTCGGTTACGCCTCTTTCTATGACCTTAGTACTTGTTTTCTCCTTTTTTTCAGATGCCAAAAGCGACAGCAATGACCAGACACCGATTAGTACCCGACGTCCCGGTGGAAGTGGTTGGGCCATCGCGGGGGACCAGGCATGCATTACCAGCCGTCGTCCCTGCCCGTTCGAAGGGGATGCCCGCCAGGAGTGGTACATATTCTACGGCCGCGCCTTCAATTGTTCGTCCCGTACGGCCGCGGGTCACGCGTGTGCCTGGCAGTGTGCGTCATAGGTCGGTGCGGTCGACTCCAGCGTCATCGGTTGGTGCGCGATCGTCGTGTGGTCGGGTGCGTGCTGTGGTCATGTCCGAGGAGGTTGCAGCGGTCGCTGCTTCGGCCGATATTCGCGGGGAAGACGAGCAGTGTGTTTTCCGGATCAGTATAGCGGGCCTCTCCTCTCAATCCCGTTAGTGCTTTCTGCAGAGGACAAGGCGCGTCTGGCTCCAAAGTTGCAGGACGCATGGCTGGGACTTGGTGGCATCGTCTCCCGTTCAGGGTGCCGCGGTCCCTCGTCGGCATTAGGACAGCCACAGACTTACGCTACTGTGGCTTCTGATCTCGATATTCCACCGGCTGGCCCCATGGGCCGACCCGGAACAGACTCCGTTGCCTGCGTCGCTGACCATCGACACCTTGTGGGAACTATGACTCGGTTACTCGATGCTGCCCTTACTTGTTCATCTCGGCAGTATACGCCCGAAAGGGGGTTTTTTGTTCAGTTTGCTTCCCGCTTTAACGTCCGTCCATATCCGCCCGTTAACGTGAGCACGCTGGGGCTCTTTCTCGCACATCTTTTCCAGATCGGGTATAGCACCGCCACGGTGCGTAGTGTTTTGTCGGTCATCGCATATCAGCACAATATTCAGGGCTTAGCGACTCCCACTACACATTTCCGGATTAACAAAATGCTCGCGGGCTTTCAACGCTTGCGCCCGAGCGGCGACCCGCGCCGACCAATTACTGTTCCCATGTTACACTCTATGATCGCTGTATTGCCCTGTTGCGTGGCATCACACACGGAATTGTCCTTTTACGCGCACTATTCGTATTCGCGTTCTACGCGCTGGCCCGTATTGGCGAAATGTGCACTTCACTCTCTGCCCCTCATCTAACTGTCCTGCTCGTTTCCGATGTCACGGTCACGCCCGCCTCCATCGACATCTGCTTCCGGCATGTCAAGCACGGAGTTAATAGATTGCCCCAAGTGGTCGCGATTGGCAAGTTAGAGGATCCCACCTTTTGTCCTCATCCCCATTTCCGTCTTCACTAAACATCGCGTTTCGACGGCGGGCCTCTTCTTCTGCTCACCGGACGGTCGGGGCATAACACGGGCGCATTTCAATGCCGTTCTCCGGAGAGTGTTGTCAATTCTGCGATTGGATGACCGGGATTTCAAGTCTCACTCCTTTCGGATAGGCGGGGCAGGCTTGGCAGCATCGCGGGGTTACTCCGATGAACAAATCCGGATGCTCGGGCGCTGGACATCCGATGCGTTTCGCAAGTACATCCGTCCTCCGCCGTTGTCATAACAAGAGTTCCGCGACTGCCCGTTTCCGTTCGTGCGTCTTGCCACCCTCGTATATCAGTCACAGCGGCCGAGCGGGCACCCTTCCATCAATGCCGGGCGTCGTTATCTGCAGTTCCGTTTGCCGACTCGACGGGCACGCACAGTCAGATTTCCGCAACTGGGAGGGGTTTGGCAGGGTTATCCGGCCTGTAAGTCGTGTCGCAGCACGCGTGGGGGATCTCGCTGCCCGGTCTCTCCCTGTCCTTTGTTTTCATGTTTTCCGACCCCCCCCCTAATTTTCTGTTTCAAGCAGGGCCCGAGCGTTGTCCGCGTATGCGCTACCCAGTTTACATGTACTTCATGGCCCGGTTTCCGTTTCATGTCCGACCGACATCCGCCCCCTGCCTCTGCTGGTGGTGCGCAATGGTTGCACTGGTTGCACGGTGCTAGTGATGGTTTTTTGGTTGTTAATTGTAGCGCCGGTTTCACTGTTCCAGTGATGGTTTGTTTTGGTGGTTAATATTTAATTTTTTTAAGCGCTCATCAGTCTCTGGTGGCGCCGGTTTCACTGTTCCCCAGTGATGGTTTGTGTTTTCTTTTTCACTGTTACAGTGATAGTTTTTTTTTGGTTATTCTTCACTATTGGTTTTTTGGTGATTCACTTTTATAGTGATGGTTATTTGGTTGCGCTCACCAGTCTATGGTAGCGCTGGTTTCACTGTTACAGTGATGGTTTTTTGGTGGTTAATATTTATTTTTTTTAGCGCTCATCAGTCTCTGGTAGCGCCGGTTTCACTGTTTCAGTAACGGTTTTTTGGTGGTTAATATATATTTTTTTTCAGCGCTCATCAGTCTCTGGTAGCGCCGGTTTCACTGTTCCAGTGATGGTTTGTGTTTTCTTTTTCGCTGTTACAGTGATAGTTTTTTTTTGGTTATTCTTCACTATTGGTTTTTTGGTTATTTTTTTTCCGCGCTCATCAGTCTCTGGTAGCGCCGGTTTCACTTTTATAGTGACTATTTTTGGTGGTTTTTTTTCAGCGCTAATCAGTCTCTGGGGTTGCAGTGGGTTTTTCTCATTTCCGTAATTTGCGTAATTTTACACTTTCTTTTTATAGGTGGGTTCTTTTCTCAGTCTTTATACTGGTTTTTGTATTGGCTTCTGGTGGGTGTATGCCGAGCTCGCGTCCAACACTTCACTCGGCAAGTGGCGTGGTACACCCAGGTTGCATATTGTTCAATCGGGGCCGCGCCACATGCCGATGGTTGTCTTAATTTCGGTAATTCGATTAAAGAATTGCCATTACGCAAATATGTCTTAGTCTTTAATTATTTAGCCCAACAGTGGTACCCAGGGAATTGTCGTAAAGTAGGGAGATAGGATATAAAATAAATTTTACGAAGGAAAAGATTTTTTATAGACGGTCGACCTTAATATTGTATCGACCTGCGACCGGGGTCAGCGGTTTAGAAATTTCGAGGTCAAGTGAACATCTGAGCGCCAACCACGAGAAAGTCGGGTACCTTAATTGATTGATTGTCTTCGTGGTGACGTTGTCGATATCCGACTGCCCATTCAAACGAATTTCGCACAGACCACAAGGTCAATAATTTCTACCCGCCATCCCACCCTTTCAGGTGTGGGCTTCTGCCCCCCCCTCTTCCTCCAGTGACTGGTTAGTGCTTAGTATGGCACGGCCCGGTGCCGTGCCATACCTTTTTTGGTTTAGGCGTGTGGCGTGGTACACCCAGGTTGCATATTGTTCAATCGGGGCCGCGCCACATGCCGATGGTTGTCTTAATTTCGGTAATTCGATTAAAGAATTGCCATTACGCAAATATGTCTTAGTCTTTAATTATTTAGCCCAACAGTGGTACCCAGGGAATTGTCGTAAAGTAGGGAGATAGGATATAAAAGTTTTTTTTTCATTTTCATTAATGTATCCGACCAAAGAATCGATGTCGTTGAATGTTTGCCGTAATATCTCGTTGTCAGAATGTTCAGCTCGGTTCAGTTTGATGCCGACCAAGCGTATGCAGTCCTTTTCCTCGCATAGCAATAACCCTGTCTTCTATATCTATTAATGCGACAATGAAGACCTCATCACTGTAGGCACTTTCCATTTCCGGGTATCTTAATTGAACCTGGTGTTTAAAATCTTCAGAAAAATCATCCCGTTATTGGTATAGTATTAAAGGATCACAAACTTCACATGTTTTGAGGATAATTGCAGAGAATTCGGAGGCGTGTTGCTGAATGCGAAGCCGAAGCTTTCATTAAAGTTGCATCCCATTTGGTATCGTCTTCGAGCAGTTCGCGCTTAACGCATGCTTCTCGGTAAGTAGCGCATACGTCGCCATCCTCAATCCGGAGATCTGCAAACGAAGTTGGACAACTGACTTCACGTAGGAGTAGTCTTTAAAAAAAACATGAATGTTGGTTGGGATGGACGGTGTGTACTCCATAAAGCAGTATCAAGTCTAATATCAGCATGATTGTCTAGAGCACCTCAGTTTCTTCAAGTTCATCTGTTGTTACACCACGTGTAGTTGGGTGGTATTGGGTTATAAAACAACGTTTGTGCAAAGGAATCTTCTTGACACAGTTGAAAGAAACCCGTCAGTATAGTATCTCACGGTGATATTGCTGCGTTATCGGTGGGTAGAATAAACCCGCTGACCATTTTCCAACTGGACAGCAAGTTGTTGGATGGCAGGATGTCGTTCGTGGATTGGAAATCCAGATATCCTCCACAAAGCTTCATTGCTGCTTATATATCGGCCCATCGGGTATTGGGTAACTTCATCGTGGACATCTTGCTGAAGTGCATGCGTAGCAGCATCCGATGTTTTGTTGTCGCCTTCGAGCAATTCGCGCTTAACACATGTTTCTCGATAAGTAACACAGACGATGCCATCCACAGTCCGGTGATCTGCAAAAACGTGGGAGGTGGGACCCTTGACTTCATGTAGTAGTCTTAAAAGGAAACATTCATGTTGGCTGGAATGGACGGTGTATAATCTCACTATAGCAGTGTCGTGTCTAATTAGAGCATTGTATTCTACAACAGAACCTCGTTTTCTTCTATTCCATCTGTTGTTACGCTACGTGCAATAGGATTGTACCTGGTGATAAAACAACGTTTGTGCCAAGGAATCTTCCTGACACAGTGCTATTGCCTGATTTGCAGCATTATCGGCGGTAAAATAAACCCGCTGACCATTTTCCAAATGGACAGCAAACTGTTAGATGCCATGATGTTGTTAGTGGACTAAAATTTCAAATATCCCATAAAACCTTCATTGTTGTGTATATATCTGATTGCTTTTAAACCACCGTCTCCAGGTCTCCTTCGCATGTAAGAAGGATACTCATCCTCGGCTGTTTTAGTCTCCAGAATAAACGATTCGCGGTACCGTTTCTTGCACTTATTGTCTTTCATGCACGGTGATTTGTGTTTATTGGAATTGAATGGACCGTGTACCATTATTTTGTGTCTCGACAATGTCGAAGAGCCATCTGTCTGTTGCAGGATATGGAAGCTCTGCCGATATGATGGTTTCAAGCTGGTTGGATTGAATTTTGGTGATGAGCCAAATCAAAATATGCGCATGCGGCAACGAATTATATGGTGGACTTTTGGCACCGCACTGGTCCGGCAATTTGGGACTTTGTCATGAGGTCCATTACTTTCAGTACTAGGTGGAATGTCAGTGAGATAATGTCTGTGGACGTAAGTTTGATCAAGAAGAAGCTCACATTGTGTTTCCTTCCATTTTGAATTACATGTGATTGTTATAAGTAGATCGGATCGGTCGTAATGCCGAACAAAGGTCATGGCATGAAATGACAGGCATACAAGTCCATACAAGAGACGGTCTTTCTATAGTTTCACCTGCCTGTGGAATTCCAAAGTGATAACCCTCTTCCCCATTCACAAACAACAGAGGATACAATAGGACATCATGCTATCTGTGTTTCGATGTTGCGTCTGAGATTATTATATCTGCATTTTAAAACAATATCCCTGGTTTCATATACCCAACTAGTCACGATCACAGCTACTTCGTTGCATTACGGTGCATTAAAACGGCGAGCATGCTCTCCAGATTGAACATTGTCAGCATCAATGACGACTTCTTGTTCTTGTCTATGTGCCCATTCCAAGGTGTACTTAGACCTTTGAACGCTATTGGTTGAATGTAGCATGTTCTGTAATTTCACAATGATATCAAATCGTGTTCCTTGGTTTCCGTTGTATCTACTCTGCGTCTGGCTCTGAGGATCTCGCACAAAGTAAAGTTGTAGATATCGAGGTTGTTCGTCAGGCAGCGGCTGGAGGGATCCGAATATGTGGTAAACCTGCCCTTGGACTTTATATATAGGCATACACCCTCCTTCCCCGTTGATATTGGGTCCTATCGATGTTATCTGAACTGCGATATTATAGTTGAATGTTATTCAGAAAATGTTTCGATTCGGGCGTGGTGCCCACCAGAAGACTAATCAAAGGCTCCGGTGGTTCTAGACGCATGGTTATTCTCATCGTTCAGATATGTACCCCACATAATATATAATATAAAAAAACCTGCTGTGTTGAGAGCACCATGCTATTATAATTAAACTGTATAACTGAATAATGCGCATATCGTTCTACAGAGGTACATATACGCGGTTCGTTCTAGATGAAACTTCCGAGCCGAACACTGAAACAAACGCAAAAATTTTTATTGATGTCAATTTTGCCCCCATTTGTGGCCAAATTATCCACCACATAATTAATTATGTTGTGCATCAGCGACACTTTTTAGAAACGTTTGTCTTATCTATTATGGTCTTAATCCAATTAACCGACACCAATTCCCGTTCAGTATATCATGTAGACGTCTACATATCAGTTTCTAAGAAAATCGTTGAATTAGTTTTATCAATTGTGTTGCTCCTCGTCCGTGATATCAATTCCTGACCCAAAATGGAAGCCATCCGGAACATTTATGCTACGTCATTAGTGTTCGTATAGCACATATATCTACATATACGTTTGGGGACATCCAGGATACAAATGTGTTGTCAATCTTGGTGGTTCGCCCCATCATTGACTTCGGCGGTGGAACTTTTGCAACTTTAAATCATACCTTAAATTCCATGTACAATGGACATGACTATATATAGGTTTGGTGGAAATCTAAATTGACATCAGCAAAGCGTGTATCATGTTTGAGCTCTTTCACTGATGCACAACTGTGACATCGACTTTCTTATCCTTAAACCAAACCATTAGACTCCCTATAATCGATTACAGAATATTTTTTGTATAAATGTGTGGTCTGTGTCATTTGGGGACCTTTAAACTACACCATTAATGCCACTATGATGGAGCTGGCTAACGACTCGTCAACTTAGCATTTCAATAACCCCCAAGGCAAGTATGCAAGGATGACTCGCATTTAATGTCCACAAATTTGAAGGACAGCGAACGAAAGAAATGATTTATTCCACCGAGCCCGTTTCTTATACCATTGAATTGTATGATAAATGTGTTTTGGGAGGTCTATTTTACTTTAAACAGTTAACCATATATACCGCGTTCATATATCTAATGGTGGTATCTTAATAACAGGGTCGTTTGATTCTATATTTTATGGAAATACTAATAATGCAACACGTTCGAAAGAGATTCATAGAATTGTGGGTTGTTGTTGCTGCTGAAAATGTTCATGGGGAGCGATAGACCATCAGTAATGATAACGATATGGTACAAGTCTGAGTTAAGAATAAGATTGGAATGGGCTTAGAGTAGTCATATCGGTTATCACAGGTAGAGTTTATAGTTTTGTTTAGAATGCGCTGTTAGTATTTTTGAATGACTCGGTGTACTCGCACCAACGGACTGAAGGCCGTTGGTACTTGCGCGAGTTATTGCTATATATCCATTGCTCTATTTAGTCTGATAACATTGGATCATTCAACGTGGCAATTTACAAACTTAGTTGGCGAAATGCTTTGTCCTAGATATGTATATATGTACTTCTGCAACTTTGTACAGTGGGTTCGGGTGTTATATCAGGGGATCCACAAAGACACTTGTGGGTTGTCAAGTTGCAGGTATAATTTAATGACTGGAGAGGCGAATTCCTTTCGGATGCCGCTGATCATGAGGTAATGGTCGTTGTCCTCTATGTGTCCATATAATCAGTACGGGTGGTGGTCGGCGATGAAATGTGTGTATGTTTGATCATTTAAATCACTGCAGTTGAGTCTGGGGCGGGTGTGGTTAATATGTGTTTGCCTGGTATTAGCTTCATAATAATGTTGGTTAACTCCCTGGTCCCCATTTAGGAACTCTGTAAATTATGCCAGGGATGCATAACTTGTTTCGTTGTGGTCGATATTATTCCATAGGTCTATTGTTGAGGGAATTGAAGGCAGCGGAGCCGAACGTCGAGGCTTGGGGGAATTGGCCTGTCGGGTCTAAACATTTGTTATTTGAAAGCTTGTTGGGGTATCAGAGGCTTGCCGGACATTATTTTGTTCCCACCCGGTTTCCTTGTCATCGGAGAAACTTTGAGCCTTCGCAGCAACGTTACTTTTGGTGTGAACTATCGATCTTTTCCAAGAGGGTGGTATTTGCAATTGATCTGGGGGGAATAGTTTGGTTAGGGATCTTCTTCCTGGATTATACGGTACGGTCGTTGGTTGGAGTATTCATGAGGTTATTCACTTTCTCATAAATTAAAATTTTTATGAAGTGTCGGCTCGTTTGCCTACATTGGTGCTCGGCGTAATCAATCATGTATTGTTTGTCATTTTTGTTTGCTGATGTTTGGTATTCTTCTTAATAGTTTTGTGGGCATGGGTTTCACGTTGTTCATCTCTACTTTGAGGTGATTTGCGCACTCTGTAGTAGATTGCATAGCTGATTTAAAGAAAACCTTATGAATGCATAGATGTATTGACAGCCATAGTTTGTACGTTTCGGATGACATAGCATATTGTTTGTGTCGCCGGCGTCATCCCGGATTTGTGAACATCTGGCCACTTCCATAGCCGTCGATCGCACATGAGTAGTAGGTCCTCGGTCGATCGAGATTTGGGAGGCCGTCTGACCAAGTCAAGTGACGAAATGTCCTTTCTTTTTGTTGTAATTGAACTGTATATCATATTATTACTCATTTTACCTTGTGGGTCTGCAGTTGTATTCCGTTTTCCCGGATACTTAGTTTATATACTGTCTATTGCACGGAAGCGAGGAATATCGTCCAGAGAACTACGATGTTAGGTATCAGTAAAATTTGGCGGATGGTCAATCTTTCGTTTTTTTAGTTGCCAAATGAAAATAAAAGCAGATGATCGACAACTATCCCAGCAGACACCTCGGACTACCCATCGAATTATGGTCGGGCCAAAGACTTGTACATAGCCGGAGCGGTGACCCGTTAGTCATTGCTTATACCAGCATCTTGGTACATCACCACAATGAGACAGGCGTTAGCAGTACACTGTTGAAACATTTATAAGTCATGAAGACGAAATTAACGGCACAATATACATGATAAACAGAACACACAACTAGATACCAGAAAAAAAAAATAACAGGTGGCAGAAATTTAATCTGAAACACTGTGAGTGTCGTGACTAGCCGATTGATTGAGCCGGATCAACTCAACCACCCGTATTGAAGAGATGTAGAACCAAAGAGGACCATGAGCTAAGCCATTACCACAGGTCGATGTCTCACTTGACACGGCTGCCCTAGTATTCCCAGAACTCCTGCACCACACATCAAGGGATGCACCCCACGGCAAAAGTGGACCACTTTAGGGTAAATCTTTACGGGATTCTTAATAAGTGAACCTATTCTACCCGGGTCCATACGGGGATGATTTCTTTATTATGATCAATTGGCAGCAAGCAATACAAAAATAGTGGTATATGTGGAGACAAATAAGTGTTGATAGAGATCACATGGTGAATATCCATGCACTCCCAATGGCGATTCCTCAATAAATCACCCGAATAGCCTAAAGTGAAATGGGTTTTGTATCAGATGCTGAAATGCGTCTACGATTATGTTAACTTGTCGGATTGCAATAGCTGTTCAACATAATTATAACAAGGCAATTTTGAAAGTCACATGTGAAACTAAAGACAAACTATGCATAGATGTCTGAAATATCAGAGCTCATGGAACTATGTATGATATGGACAGGAATGTCACCCCAATAGCCTCGGGTGGTATTCCGTTCTCGATCGGGCGATACACATCCGCGTTGCACTCAAGCACTAGCGACAACTGTATACTGTACTTACATATTTGCCCAAACACGTCTCGTCTTGCTCTCGTTTCCATCGATCACACCTACGCGACTATAGATATAAAGAACCATATTCGACATTGGTATGCGACTTATGCATGATGGCATATTAACGATGTATCCATCGGCGGCACGAATGTGGCAATAATTATACCTCCAATACCCATCTTACAATTGGTTATACATAAGGACTTGATAAAGCATACTGAGGTGTGAGATGATAACATAAGAGAGGATAGCACAAGTCTGAGTATTTTAAGTTCTCTCCTCTAAGTTTTTCAGTCTTCTAGAACCAAGAGCGTTTGGTGGGAAGATTCCATTGCACGATATTTGAAAGTAGAAATAATTCATCACATTGCTCTTTTAAATTTTACAATTATTTTGTCCTTTAACGTACATATATAATGAACTAACTTGTGTCCCTTCTCTGGTATGCAGTCAGCAACAACCTGCTAAACCGAGGGGTGACATTGGCATCCGGTGTATGATGTACAGCTGAAATGCGGGCATATAACTATACTTCAGTAATGCAGAATATTAACTCACCAGTACAAGGTTACAGTCCGTTACACTCTATTTCCCAGAACAAAGTACCAGTGGTGTACGCTTGAGGATGTTCTTGGGACGGAGACTCGTGATACGAGAATACCGATTTCTGGTTTCGCAGTAACGACATAGGTTATTTCTTTGATTGTTCATCATTCGCACGTTAGGTTGATTTTACAACTATTTATTTATATTATTCTCACATTGTTTGATATCACACTGCCGTTATGGTACATTCATACGCTTGCAATATTGCACTGAAAACTGCAGAAATGCCAGCTGTAAAATAGTCAAAACGGATTTTTGTGACAGTTGTCAACCAATAAGCTTTAACAATGATCATGTAGAACTGCGATTTTTTGCATGATTGCTGATTGATTGGTTTGGGTTTAAGATCACTTTCAGCAGCCAAGACCATAATACGACATTGCCAGTTTTAGTGGTGGATGAAATCCGCACATTTACGGCTAATCTAAACTCTCATCGGCCATGTGCGGCAAACCACTGGCCATCGGCGAGTGATTGGCAACTCCACCAGATAACGATTTCAAGTTAGAATGTCCATGATGGAAATATCTGGATTTGAACCCTCATCGCCAGCGCTGGAGGACGAGTCGGCTTCGAGTTGTACCCCTATCCGACTGAACCATCGATACACCCGCGTGATTGCTGATATCGCTGAGCTATTTACAATTATATTAAGAACACAGTGCGTGTTGGTATTCTTATGCCTGTCAAAATAATGTCACTTGATATGTTGGAATGTGAGATCGACACGGCCAGCGCCATCGATGGGATGCTGCTGATATATATATACGAGTACCATAAATGTTACATAGAGATGAGATGGTGCGCCCGCACTTGGCTCAACGAAGAAATGCGGCGACTTTCTGACCTTCGATAAATCGCAGTGTAAGTCACCCTTGTAACATACATACACTATTTAATCTGAATCTGTATTATCAAACTTTCCAACTATTGGACATTCCCATCGTAACACAACCAATAGTTGAGAAGTCTCAACTGATTGCTGCATTTCAGTCGAAAATTCGGTCCTTCAGTCTAAACACACAATAATACTCTTTGTTATATCAAATTATCAGCACAAAATTCAAAATAGTTTCGTCGGAAATTTCCAATTAATGTTGTGTCAGGCATTAAATGTCAAACTGTTGTACTCTTGGAAATCCACCCTGACACATGTCCCTGGTGGTAAGTATTGCATTGATTGAAATATAGGTTTATAAAAATACTTGAGTATGTTCATATATAGTAACTGATTGGGCTATCCGGCGTTGTCCATGCGAGTTAGAATGTATTTTTGATATGCTTTATTTGAGTACTAAATTTACATAATCATAGCCTACACACAATAATTTACTGCATAGGTGTATATATGTATACATATGTATATATGATTGATGTATCAATGTCAAAGAATAACCATTGCAACTGCTGTCAAGACCCCCACCATGACAAAAGCAATTTTCAACACAACTTTATTACATCAATGCAGTGTTTAAGATAATCGCTAGACTATGTTCGCCCGGGTTCTAACCCAAACATATTCGAAAATCTGCACCTCTCAATGTGCCATTCCGATCGATACATTGCCATTTCGATAATAAATGAGAAACTGTTCAAGCTCATTGAATTAAGCACATTTGAAACAACGAATACCCATACTGAGTTATTGCCTCCATAAATCTTACGTTTGGTGAAGTTGGCGACAATGTTAGTGTCAATTCTGCCAGCCCCCGTCACCCTAGCTCCCAATTTTCTGATTTGAGAAGTACCACTATTATGCCACGTCATGAGAGTGCTCGCGTATAACGGAGAAGCGTATACATGCATAATTAAGTACGACAATCGCCGATACCAAAATGTTCTATCAACGCCCCTCCCCGATACACAATTCGTATCAAGGACAACCACTAATTCATCATTTGGGAATAAATTATTTGATAAAATACTAATTTAAAAAAAAAAAAAAATACTAAAACAAAATACAGAACCAAAAAAAAGAATAATAATATGCATAAGAAAGAGGATAACAGCAAACTCACTCAACATTATATTAAGACAAAACAAAACAATTGTGGTGCAAAATAAGGAAATGTCCGATAAAAATGACTGGACAATTTCTTAAATGAGACCATTACATTGGGTGGATAATAATTGAATTAACTTACTGGAAATTCCCAACTTATCCCAAGTCCGCTAAGTTAGATATATTGTAGGCCCATGTACCTATCATCGCCACTCTCCAATGGATTAAAATTTTCCAACTAGTACTTCATTCCGTCCAGCTGATGGAAACTCCCAAATTGACACCCCTATAATAAAGGTTCGAATGGTTTCCAAATGATGACCATTCTGTCCAGATGTTGGAAACCTCAACAAATACCCCAATAATAAAGGTTCGAATGGTTTCCAGCTGATGACCATTCTGTCCATATGTTGAAAACTCCCCAACTGACACCCCTATAATAAAGGTTCGAAAGGTTTTCAGCTGATGACAATTCAATCCAAACAGTTGACCGAAATTAGGATATCATTCCAATTTTGGTCCAAAAATAGAAGAATTAAAACAATTTCAACCATTTTTAGTTTAAACATATTTATTTGTCTAATCTATATAACCCATGACATATAACACATATATTGTGGAATTGGAGGACAGGTCCTAAATCACTTATGGGTACCCATCTCCCATATCACTGATAAATAAATAATTAGTAATAGCAAACCAACTTGACTACAAAACAAGTTGAACATATCACCGGTCACCCCCACCATTTTTGTCATGTTCCTCCAACTAACTTACCAGGCATGGATGACATTTCCAACTGCTAAACGTTTTACCAAGGTTGCAGGTGAGACACCAAATACAAGTTTGTGAAACCCGAGTTCCAACTTTAAAACAACCCGTTTGTTTTAAACTTGATATCCAGTCTAAATATAACGGTGAATGCTCAGCAATTGACATGGATTTCACAATTTCATTCGTCACCGAACGGATATCAATAGTCTCAGAACAGGTGAGTGGCCACATGTGAGACTCATACATGGGGTGACTATATGGTTTTTGTTGTGGTGGAGGATTTCATCTTCTAATTCCAATCTGCATCCCACCAAATTCCCAACTATAGAGAAAACGGACGACACGACGCTCGTACTTGTTGGTTCTGAAAATAGTCTACGTGAATCGTACTTAACACTGGACGAATTTGCTCGGATATCGGGTCTGCGCATAAATCCTGAAAAATATCAAGCAGGCATGGATAGGGATAGGGTCACAAAATAAAATACGACAAGCTATTACGGAACTAAACCTGTCTACTGTAAGCATTTAAAAAAATTTAGGGATACATTTCGACACTAATTTAATAATCATGAATATAAAATACAATGATAGACTCGAAGATATAGAAAAGATCACAAACATTTGGAAACACAGACTCCTGACCCCTTTAGGTAGAATAACAGTTGTCAAATCCCTCATCTTACCAAAATCGACCCACTTATTTATAACTCTTCCACGTCCAGATACAGCTTTTTTGAAAGCCCTAAATACCTGTTTATACAATTTCATTTCGAATTCCAAACGTGATAGAATAAAAAGCAAACAACTATGTGCCGACCATATGCGCGGAGGTTTGAAGATGATTAATGTTGAAAACTTTGAGAGCGCCATGAAAATTAACTGGATACGACGCTTGATTTGCAAACAATCGAAATGGGCTTCATTGTGCAATACCACCCATTTATTAAACGACCCAATATCTCTCACTTACCATGCAAATTATATTGTAAAGCAAACAAACAAGTTCGCAAATCCATTCTAGAGAGATGATTTCGGCGCATGGTGTAAACTTATGCGATCAAATAATTCAAATAATAATATTATGGCCTCAAATATCTGGAATAATCCGAATATAAAAATCGGAGGTTCGTCGATCAACTTTAAATCTTGGAGAGATGCGGGGATATATTTTATAAATGATCAATTCCAACCAGATAGTAAATGCCATACCCCATATACATTATATTCAACTTTCAACATCGTGTCGATTTCATAACAATCAGCAACACAATACGTCATATACTGTCATTGGCAAGTTCTCTTAATCAACCCTTAATTCGTGTACCCTGCACATGGCCACACAATAATCTTCCTCCGATACTCCGTGACTTAAAAGGCGGACATTATTTTACACAATTCTAGCAAGTGGGAACACTATGCCGAATGCATGCCAAAAATGGGAATCCGAAATAGGCGAATAGATAGAAAATTGGGAAGATTATTTGAGCATTCCCTTTAAAATCGGTACGAAATTACAGTGGCTCCAATTCAGAATCAATACACGAATTATTAGTACCAATACATTTCTGAAGGTGGCTAACATTCGAGTCGATGGTTTTTGTAATCGCTGTCAAAACATACAAGAAACAAATACTAATATTTGCTGGGATTGTCCCCATGTCCAAACTTTTATAAACGAAATTTTAACATGGACAAGAAACAACCAATTCCCCGTTGATCTACAAAAAATAATATCATTTTCGGTATAGTTCATGAACACAGAAATTAAAAAAGTTATATTTTCCTGCTGGTTTTGAAACAATATATGTATAGAACAAAATTCACGCCCATGCAGTTGTCTCGCTTGTTCCTTTGTGATGTCAAATTTAGATATGAATGCGAGAGATACAGCGCAAAATGTAATATGAATCGTGACTTCGATAACCAGTGGCTGACACTTCGATATGCCTTAAAAATTCTGTGAAATTGTGGATATTGCTCAATAAACTAGAAACAAAACTGAACTAATGTGGGTATCTAAACGCAGCAACTGTGTTTAGACAAAGCCATGCATTATACCAAAATTAAACAAAATACATACAAATAAAAACACAGAAACCAGAGCGAGAGTGCTCGATTGCGGTCGGAACCATTAAGAAACTGACCATTGTGCAAACACAGATAACACATAATATCAAAATAGACAACAATACTGCTTTGAGAACAGCCAAGATATAAAACCTGTATAAAATTAGACAGCAAAATTTAATTTAATTTAACAAGGCTCCGGCATATAACATTTGAAGTAGCTGGCAAATAAACCTCATGAATGGTTGATAATTTATTTATAATCTGTTGAATATGGGGTCAATTCAACAAGTTGATAATTGGTTAGTTGACTCAGTAGTTGATCCCTCGCCCAACAGCCAGCCTCCCTCCACATAGCATACATGGTATCCACTTCCCTCCATGTTAACATGTTCTCTCGAAGCATAGCATCGAACATTAAAAACTCAAAGATCAAACGCTGTTTCCGAGAGTCAAAGATTTGACAGATTTTGGAGATTTTTGTTTTTGAACAATATGATCAACTTGCATAGATTGTTTCGGGTGATCTGTCTCGACAGAGGAGACGTAATCCATTACTTGCGCTACTGGTTCTGGAATAGGAATAGTATCACTATTCCTGCAGGAATAGTATCACTATTCCTGCACGTGCGTTGCTAGTGATACACTGACGAGTTTAGTTTGACTCTGTGTTTGAGTGCTGTCGCCAGCACACGTTTTGTAGACCCTATTGTTGAGTACGTAATCTGTGGCCGAGGACAAACTATTTTCTTAGCATCTATATATGACATATTCGTCTCAGCAATATATCATTGAATCTTGAATTCATACTCCAAATTGGGACATGGATGATCCATTGAAGCATGTTAACCTTGAGAGTTTGAACATTGCTTAATATTCGTACAACCCTTATGACCAGGAATGGAACAGTGTGCGCACCTGGTTTCTTCACTTTTACAATGTTCATGGTCATAGCCTTGACATTTAAAACATTGCAATGGGTTTGGAACATATGTGCTTATATCCGTCTTCATATACCGAACCTTCAATGTCGGTGGATGGTCGCAACGACTGAAGGTCAGAAGATAATTATTCAACGGAACGTTTTGACCATCAACTGTCTTAGTAAATCTACGGACTTCTGGAACTCCCTATGGTGTTCTCAGCCAATATCTCTGATTCAAAGGAATCAGCTATATCGCGAATTCTCAACACAGCTCTACTACTGTTCAATGACTTGAGATGTGTGAGCAATATTGGTGTTTGTGCAATGGATGTTAATTGAATAAGAGCGTTTGCTTGAATTTTTCTTGAATATTTGATCAGAAGAGATCCACTTAGTGGCCAGTCCTGATCGGTTTGACAGATTTTGATTGTCCGGCTATGCTTTGTAGCGTTTTATCAATAACAAATGCAGAAGGTTTTCGTGACATTTGATCAAAACCAAGTACTAAGGAAATACCTCAGCATCAGTGGAACTTGGTGGAAGGTCAATTTTACGTTTTTTTTTAGTTGCCATATGAAAAGCGGATGATCGACAACTATCCTCGCAGCCGCCTCGGACTACCCACCGAATTAAGGTCGGGTCAAAGATTGGTACATAGCTGAATTGTGACCGGTTTAGATACTTCACATATCAGCCTATCGGTACCTCGCCATAATGAGACAGGCGTTAACAGTATATTATTGAAACATTTAAGTCACGAAGACGAAATTAATGGCACAACACACACGAACAACAACACACTACTAGACACCGGAAACAAAATACAGCAGACGGCAGAAATGTAATCTGAAACACTGTGAGGGACGTGACTAGCCGATTGATTGAGCCGGGTCAACTCAGCCACCCGTCTTGAAGAGATGTGGGACCAAAGAGGACCATGAGCTAAGCCGTTACCACAGGTCGATGTCTCACTTGACACAGCTGCCCTAGTATCCCCAGAACTCCTGCACCACACATCAATGGATGTACCCCTCTGCAAAAGTGGGCAACTTTATGGATTCTTACCTCTGGCAGTGGGACAGTAAACACATTCTACCCGGGCCCACACGGGGAAATATTTCTTTATTATGATCAATTAGCAGCAAGCATTAGAAAAAAAACAGTGTTATGTTGAAATTAAAGACAAGTCATGGATAGATGTCTGAAATATCAGAGCTCATGGAACTATGTATGATATGTCACTGATATGGACAGGAATGTCACCCCAAGAACCTCGGGTTGCAGTCCGTTCTGGGTAGGGCGACACATATCCTCGTTGCTCTCAAGCACCGGCGATAACGGCATACTGTACTTGCATATTTTCCCAAACACGTCTCGTGTTGCCCTCGTTTCCATCGATCACACTTACGCGACTATAGATATAAAGAACCATAGTTGACATTGCTATGTGGATTATGCATGGCGGCATGTTAATCGGCGTCATTACTGTGGCATCATTGTAAAGTACACAAGAAATTGACAAAGCATAGTGAATTGTTTGATGATAACATAAGAGAGGATCGCAGTTCACGTCTAAGGTTTGGAGTCCTCTCTTAAGTGTTCCGTCTTTTAGAACCAAGAGCGTTTGGTGAGAAGATTTAATTGCACGATATTTGAAAGTAGAAATAATTCATCAAATTGCTCTCTTAAGTTTCACAATTAGTGTTTTCCTTTAAATTATATATATGTAATGTTCGAAATTGTGTCCCTGTTATGCAGTCAGCAACAAAACATGCTAAACAGATGGGTGAGGTACATGTGGTATTGGAATCCGGTGTATGATTTGCAGCTGAAATGTGGGCATATAACTATATGTCAGTACATGTATATTAATAACCTCTATATATTTTCGGCTTAGACAACGCGTTCGTATTATGTATGTTAGCTGAAATGCAGAATATTAACTTATCAGTACAAGGTTCCACCCCGTTTTTCACAACAAAGTACCAAATTGTGTACACATGTGGATTGTCTTGTGACGGTCTTGTATATAATCCACACCAAACTGCCCAGTGCGATAATCAGGGGACACAGTATCTCTGTGCACATGTCTGCTGATGATAATTAGCTGTACATTTCTGTTGACAACCCCTATTGCTTTACAACTATAATGGAACAGTGCAATTATTTTGTGAAATCGTGGATGGTGGCCAATAAACTGAAACTAATTAGTGACAAAACTGAAGAAATGTGAGTGTCTAATCTGGCATACGTAAAGAAAGTTAGCATATATGTTATGACTTTTGATGACACTCAAGTTCACACTCCTACAAGCCACATATGCAAGGCAATATACACTGAACTTCGGCGACATTGGAAAATGAGAAAATATATTCAAAACGACTCAATTTTTTAAAAACGTTAGTCATCTCTAAGTATCAGTCGACCTGACTACAACAATTCTATTTTAATTGGTGTTCTATATAATCAGGTATCTCAGCGTCTGCAGAAAACTGTTGCAAGGATAGTTCTCTGTCGTAGAAGATCTGACGACAGATGCAATCTGCAAGGATTACATTGGCTACCTGTAGCAGACATAATTCTGTATATACGACGGGGAACTATCCTAGCATATATTCAATGGTATGAAACACGCGATCCGTGGAATATATCACTTCATTCTTCCACTGCCCTTCAAGTTTGTGGACATTCAATGTTAGCCATCCTTGCGTACTTGCCTTGAGGGCTTATTGAAATGCTACTCTAGTGAGTAGTTTAAGAATACCAATGCTGATAAATAACTTTAGGAATAGCCATTAAATAAATAAATATTACACAAACATTTCTTGTAAAAAGTTGGCAAGTCTGATTTAAAAAGGTGATCCACACCGAGTGACCAGACATCTTACTAGCATAGCTGCGCTGAATGTGGGATCCCACATTTCATAAAACCAAGAGACAGTGAATATTATAATGCATTCTGGAGGACTATTGTCTACATCTCTCTGAATGGTGTAGAAACTTACCAAATTATAAAAAATACGTCTCTTGTGAGAGAGTTTCGACAGCCCGTGCACCATGCACGCCCGCATCGCCGAAGTGAATTAAGTCACATTAACGTAGTAGATAATTATACAAATTATCGCGGTATATTTGCTTAAACATATGGTATATAATACCAATCTCATAATGGAAAGTATCATTTGTTACGTCTTGATTATCTAACCGAGGAACAGCAAGAGTTGATGCTTGAAATTAACACATGCTTCCAATAATAATTCATACTGGAATCGCAAAGGGAAATTACTGTTTAAAGTTAAATAGCCCTAAATAAAACAAGCAAATATGATACAACTCGACATTCCGATTTGTTAGAACCAAATTGGGCACCACTATTTAGCAAATTCCCGCCACATTTATAGTTATATCCTTGATATAAGTACTTTAATGGTGTGGTTTATAGATACATGAGTGACGGATCGACGCCATTGGTGTCAGGGCGGGGGGGGGGAGTCACACATAATGACAACAACTATATTGTAGAATTCCACTAAACTTGTATGATATATTTATAATGTATAATGTATTCAAACGTTTGAGGCGCGGGTCCAGTGGAATACATTATTTTTCTTTATTTCGCTTTCCTTCAAGTCTATGGACATTATTATTATTATTATTATTATTATTATATACATTTAAAAACGCATTATACAATAAAGTTTCAATGCGCTTTACAACAAAGCGCGACAAAAATAACATTGAAATGTAAAATTGAAAAAGCATAGTAATAAGGTAAAGGAAGTTAAGATGATGACTAAGAACTAGATTTAAACTTAACGATTAACTTGCGGGAAACATTGTCTAAAAAGTAAAGTTTTGAGATCGGTTTTTAAATCCTTCAATGTAGAACATCGTCGAACAGTTTGTGGCAGACCGTTCCATACCTGCGTAGCCAATTCCTGAAAACATTTATTACCGTAATTCACGTTGGGTTTCGCTATTGTCCTAATGTCTAAACCGCTTGTCGTTGAACGCGTAACTCTGCCGGATTTTAGGACAAACATATCAGATATGTACTCAGGCGTTGTCTTTCTCAATGATTTGTATATAGTCACCGCACATTTGAACTTAAGTGAGTCAATGTTTGAACATAAAAATTCAATGTGAGTCATCCGAACTTGCCTTGAGGGCTGATTGAAATGCTATCTTTATTCGTCTCCATGGTATACTATGGACTTCTGTCGTACATCTCCATCAACCTTGTATAAAATGTTCTCAACGCCATGCTATAGGGAGTCTAATGGTTTAGTTTAACCATACGTCAGTCGATGTCATGGTTGGGGACCAAGGAAGGAACATGATACAAACTTCTTTGTCATCGATTGCCACCAGACGAATACATAATGGAATTTAGATTGTACATGGCATTTAGGGTATGATTTAAAGTTGGCAAAGTGCACCGTCGAAGTGAATGATGGACCCGAAGCTCTTTATAATGTGTTTTCACTGGGGCCCGAACCATTCAATTGTATAAAGGTTACACCCCCACTATTTCAGAACCAAATAAGTCCAATATGAACATATGTGGATATTTAAGTCAGACATGAACCTATTTGTACGAGAGTGTTCTGGAAATGTATATGTATGCGTCTATATGATATACTGCACTACATGGTGTACTTTAAAGTCACATGGCGGTATGCGCTCCGAAATACACCTAATAATATTCGCTGTAGATTTTTCCCGGTATCGAAATAGGTCGAGATATACTTCCATTTTACGGCAGTATAGTCCCAGACAGACGCATTGAACTCATACAAAATATAACTTTGAAGACGGTGTTTGGGTGCTAAACAAACAACAGCCATGTCACGGCATGGCACATTAAAGATAATTCTGTGTTACGCTATTCCTGATATTGTAGAAATAAAGAGCGTTTGTTTCACTTCTGTGCGAAAAATTGAAAACAGCTGGAAGATGTCTGTAACCATGGCAATTATTTATCAGAGCATATATATGATGCCGGAATATAAATAGTTCGTGTATCTGTCAACCTATATTATACCTCCTACTAAATTAGGCAGACACATATTTGGAAGCTCGAAAGAGCCATGTCCGTTTAACATACTAAACACATGGTGCGTTCTAAATCAGGAATCGAAGTCGGATAAACCATATTGTACGACCTTGCCTAAACCTACACACAAGGCTCGTCCTGATTGGTCAGTATCCTGTATTCCCATGCAGACGCGGACCGTCCTTTTGTAGTACAATTCTATATATTTTTAATTGTACCACAAACAATGTGGTACAATCAGTGAAATGCTGCCAACGCCTCGAAATTTCAGAAGTCAAACCATACGGCCATTGGCTAATGTCATGCTAAAGACTGAAGAAAGAGACATATAATGACTAACTACTGTATTATACTGATTTTTATTTAAGTTAGAACAAAAATAAGTCTTAAGTGAATTTGTTTGCCACAAAAACAATGGAAAGGGGTTGTCGTTCAATAGTGACGCTATGTTTCACTATCAGGTCTAAGAGAAGAATTGTTTGGTGGAAAATCTTACCACGCAGAGCTAGAAACTGGGCTATTATATAACAGTTTGAACATATGTCACTACAATTTCGACCAAACCATACAGTCGAATTACAAAAGAAATAAATACACTGCGCATCGACGTGTATAGTAGAATTTGACCACATAAACTGATTGTACTACCCCGCTTCGCGTCGTCCTACAATCAGTTTATTTGTGGCCGATGCGCAGTGTATTTATGTCTTAAATAGATAAGAGCAACATTTCTATAAAGTGTAGCACAATTAACTAAACTTATATAGTCATCTCCGTGATATGATGTATTCGTTTTAAAGTATAGTTTTCATACTCATAAGAGTCGCCGATAGATAAAGGAATCGCTATATGGCTAGTTAGGTGTTTCAAAGTGGGCAGATAGGCGCCGTTGGGTATGAGGAGCTAGAAAACAACAGCATTTATTATAGGCATCAACATGATACTAATCGTGCGGCTTGAAGATAAAGATGTTCTGAATTGGGGTGGAGTTGATGCATTAAATTGATAAAGACGGAGTTACCGATATCAAAATGTTTGGTTAGTTTTTAAAGATCTACAGTCCGATTTAACACCAGATGACCGAATTATTTGAGATAATTACCAGCTTACCGGGACAATGAAAAAGGAAAACTGAATTCAATTATCATCTGTTCTATGGCACGAGCGTCGCGACAATTGACAAAGGCATATACACCAGGTTTACGCGTATACAATATCATAATTAGAAATGCTGTGTATTATATTCCATGTTTGGGCAACGGAATCATAGCTTCTCTTTATCAGAGACACTCTTTAACAGAGATCGCTGGAATATTGCTCAGTCGACAGAAATTGAAGTCGACATCTGACCAACGAAACCTCCCGCTAATGGACCCAATCATCTTTATTTTGTGAATCAACGTTATTGCTGAGTACTCAGTTGTGATACAATCTGTAAGATTACTGTGGTAATAATCTTCTATAACCGATGTCTATTACACGTCCATGTTGTGTTTACTTCTTGACACGGGTCGAATTAATGGTGTTAAACTAAAGACAACAATGTGATTCAGGGTATATGATCCATGTATAAGATTGACGTTGTATTATGCCAATTTGTGGAAAACATTAACTACCTTGACCAAATATATTCCTATCAAATGTCCCCATAAAATGTTCACGTCACTTTAACCTGGACAACGCCGGGTCACCATGCTATTACTATATATAGCATGTAATAAAATGCGTAGGAGCTGGGAGGAACACACTACTCACGTGACTATTTCTGGCAAGCAACGTTAGAATGTGATTATTTATTATAATTAGATGAGGATTCAGCGTCCTATATATAGAGTCGTAGATAGGGACACCACTCATAACGCATTTGCAACTCATCAGTTAATAAACCATCGCTGCACATTTATATCGCACCTTCGATATCCTGTAATTTGTCAAAATGTCTCGTCAAAATTATAAAATTAATGCTGAGGATCGGGACATGTACTCCTGTCGTTCTTTCAGCTTCACATCAAAAGGACTGATCAATAAGGGGGATTCGATGCAATCTCTGAGTGACGTAAGCCTAACATCAAGTAGTGGCGAATCGAGCGAGAGTTCTTCCCGTACTTCTAGCTGTTCTGACTTCTTTTACGCAGACGAATCGGTGCTAGGCCAAGAATGCTGCCGTGTAGCTGTCGTAGGTTCACATGGCGTTGGGAAGACGGCCCTGATACGACAATTTATGACGTCAGAATACGTTGGTGATGTCGACGATGTGGAAGGTTGGTACCGTTAATTTATTTTAATGTTTAAAGATTCGAATGGGCACCTAATTAGTACCTAAGGTAATTTCCAGATAATATCAATATCAAATATAACCAGAACGCGCCACATGGATTTTTGTCTCTGGAAGTTACATAATTATAATACATAAGACATGACTTTGTTCAGGAAATTGAACGGCACCGATCTCCAGTACCGGGCTGTATACAAATCATATATTCCTTTCTTCAAATCGTCCATTGATGAACTCGCGACTACAAAACAAGGTAAACTGTTCATGTTAGAAATTACACGTGAAAAACATATTTACGGATATCCTTTTTTAAGTATGTCCCTTGTAATTTGAGTTCATGTCCTCGGTTCCGTTTGTAATCAGCGAATACAAAATAATAACACCGGTCCGTGTTATACAAACCGTTCTGATATATAGAAACCTCGATAAAATCGCCCCTAACTCGTCTATTATTCATATATTTGAGTTTTACGATGCGTAAACCAGACATAAGAATAAACGCGATGTGTTGCATCCCAAAGGGATAATTACACTCACTTCATTTGCTGTAGTATTTTCCCCATCGATATCCAAATATTAAATGCTTTTAAATAGGGTAATTATATTGGTATGGGAATGGACGTTGCATTTTAAATTTCGCTATGACAACGCAAGACGTCGCGGCAACGTCACTACAAAGTTCCCAATATTTAACAATAGTTCACATTTAATCTACATGTATGTGTGTATATAAGTGTATTACGAGTTGATAGTTTTCACTAAAATAACTATAATTATTAATCGACGTATCATAACAAAATGACAGATTGAATGGCATTTATCGTGTCCGACCAAAAACTGTTCGCAATATACAGATATGGTAAATGGACCAATATCATAGCAATTAGCCAGGCTGCTTAACAAAAGGTAAACAAATGTACGACAGATTATAAGACATCGCTATCGCGACGAGCACTGACCGAAATCGTTATTGTATGCTGTAACCCTTGCTACACTAAAGCATCATTGAATAGTTGTGATCCCAAATGAAATGTTCAGACAATAAGCTCAACAAACGACCATTGTCTTTGTTGAACTTATTATCTGGACGGTTCCCTCAACAAATAGGGCTCCTTCTGCTATATTATGTATATGTCGTCTGTTTTTATCACATACATGTAACATGCCTCCAAACAAATAATAGACTATTCCAACATACCGTCGTGCGTGCAAGTGAGTTAATTGTGGTCCTAAATATTCACATAGGTTCATATTGAACTAATTTGATTATGACATAATCCCATAGAGAGCTTATACGGTTATTATATGTCGCGTCGATGAAAAAGTGACAAAAGAATTCCAATATGGGCTTATTTATTATTGAAAGAGTCCCATAATGGACTGTTTTAAAACCCGCTTATATGTCCACATAGAGCATATATTGAGCCTATTTCGCACACAAAAACAAGCCCGTTATAAGCTTATTTTCACGAGAACAGGCTGATTATTCATATGTACACTTTTCAACTGACTATGAAAATCCATTTAGTATAGCAAGAGTTAATGGCCCTCCCCAAAGTTAACTTAGTTAAGTATAAAATATTGGAAACGTTTACAACATAGCTGTGACATTGACAGATAATTTTCCCGAGAATACGAAGCCGGTATATTATTACGTCATGAATTATCAACCAACATGTATCATACCTCCTTCCAAATTATGTTGACAGAATTTGGAATCTCGAATGAGTCATTTGAGGACTTAAAATATTTGTCAAATTTTACTCTTCAGGTACCAAATCGCTTCTATAATAATAAATAATTTCAGAAATCAAATAAATCATTACATACATTATTGTTTTGGCCATATGAGAGGAAGCTTCATTAATTTTGTGTCACAATGTTGATTTTATGATTTATTACATAGCACAGCCCCATATATTGCAATGCAGAATAAACCAGCCACATTTAGGCCAATACATTATTGCGGATCACCGACTAACGATATATTAAGACATGTCTCCTCAGACCTTAAAATATATCTAGTAGTAATTTTAAATTCCTAGGCAAATATTTTGACAAGAACATTACAATACAATTGAAAATGTCGACAAAAAAGCTTGGAAACACGGAAGATTTCTAACACAGTGTTTTTGGCCAAAAAAAAGCTTGGCATCACAAATTATTAACACCGATATGGAGAATAACAGTGTCGGTAAGATGATGTCATGTTTTATATTGCTTGCTACTATTTCCAGTTCCGCCTTTTCTAGCTATGCTTCTGCTGTAACAGTGCTGTTCACAATTGGTATTCTGAAATTCGATTTGTTGTTTGCATTGATTCATTCGCTATATTCCAGAAGATGATGACGATAACATCAAACAGGTGTCTGTCATGTTAAATGGAGAACAAGTATGGCAATGCTTTAACGAGGAACTAACACATCAGGTATGATCTAATCCATACCACGGACATTTTGCTCCTATTCACTGTCTAAAATATATTTCATGCTAGAAATTAAATATAATGACGGCCGGTACGACTATATATATCTCGAGTTTTAAATTAAAGATGTATTCATGTTTCCAAACCACCCGTACACATTTCAAAGATAACATATAGCATATAATTTTTTTATCAGTCGATGTATTCGCCTACAATTACAATACTTAAGTTAAGAAATACGTTATGATTACATATATAATAAAGCTGAGTGTAAAATTTTCAAGAGTGGAATTGTGGTTTTAACCACGAGTCTTTTGGCGAGTTTTTAAAACCACAATTCCACTCGTGGTGACAATGTGGTAATGATGGTCCTATATTCGAGGGGCACACTTACTCAATTTAAGATATTACGGAAGTAGTGGCACGGGTTACTGTTTATTTAGCAAGTGTCTAAACTCGAGGGAAATGTGCGGCCCAAGCAGCCCAACATATTTATTGATTTATTTTAATTGTGATTTTGCGAAATAGTGAATTGGCATATACTAAAAAATGACGCTTCCGCGTGCATCGTCTTGGTCGCTGCGGGACTTTCAACTCTTCCAAAAACCAGGATCTTTGTTTGTAATGAATGTCAGTAAGTGCCTATTCGGGGTACCAGTTACAACAACAACAATAACAACATCCAGCCTATGATTCATGGAAAAATGTTATTAAAAAGTTGATGTACACGATACAATCTAAACGCACAAATACGAAAACAAAGTTGTTTAAATGAGAACTTTACAAGAAATATTGTTGTCGCTCTGAAACTTCGAAACTATGAAATAACTGGATACACAATTAATTATCAAACAAGAGTATTTTATGTGTCACGTCTCGTTCCGAAAATATCATTATACACACCATCTGATAACGCAGTTTATTCAGGGACGGGTGTGTAAATAAGGGGCACAGTTATTTGAAAGATGACTGAAAGTTGAACCCACAACACTTACACAATGTACGTATGCCTGGGTTGGGCACAGGCTAGAATTTCATATTTGACACATAAATCATTTTAATGTGGGCCGGTATCAAGGTTAAAAATGGTCACCACTCGGATTTCGAAAACAAATTTATTTCATGCAGATGACAAATTTTGATAAGTGAGACCAGTATATGTAGCCACTGTTTCGCGGACATCGCTGCTACCTGATACGGGTGTGGTAAAAGTAAAATGAAACATTATTTTCAAGACTAACAAAACATGCTCTAATTATAACCAACCTTTTCTCAATACACACACCTCATCCCTTTTACCCCTACTGAACATTTGAAACCAGACTGTCACATTAATGGACGTGTCATTTCGTTTGTTTGCGATGGAGACCATATCTACACATGCTATGTATGATAATATGTATAATGATCGTTGACACGCCATGTATATTTTCAACCGCAATAAGCAATATTGGTTGCGGTTTAACGCCACGTGGATATTTTCCCCCATCATATTTTGTTTGAAAAGGTCTAAAAGGCTATTACTATAAATTATTTAAGCTCACACTTCTTGAATGAAATTTTAATGAAATTTCAGTCGTCCACTGTACCTTGCAGTGTGAATGTTAGCATTTCAGTTAAGATTAAAAGAGCATGATACCTTGAAGAAGTACATATCATTTGAAGAAACATCAATGACGACATATACACATTGATGTGGACAAAGGCGACATATGCCAATATGTACACAAGCAGAGTGGTATATATAACATGAAATGTTCCTTCTAAGTCGGTAGATTTGCCGAAACATTGTTAGTGAGAATATTGTCAAATTGATGCGATGCCAAACACTCCTGCACGGTGATAAAATAAATTGGAGAATAATCTTTCTCACAGTATTTATAATTAACAGATAATATATCAAAACACATCATCATTATTATATATTAAATAAATGCAGTGAATATGGCGAAATAGTTTTCATTAGTTTATCGCCGATTGTTGCGTCCAGAATCGAGAAGTAAATATCTACATTTGAGCGAAGTTCATATATTTTCTATGGAGTACTCACTATTTGCTTGACATTTTCGGCGATGTTAGTAGAATGACACATTCACCAAATTGGCATAGCACAGGATACTAATGGTGATATTTGCTGGTCTTGCAATGACTTGCATGAGACATTCCAGTTTCTGCAGGTGTGGGTGCAGACATAAGACAGGGTGCATATCGAATCAACTTAACAAATAATAATTGTGATATTTAGAGAAGGGACACTCCAGTTTCAGCAGGGCCGGGTGTAAAATGATGGGAGCATCAAACCAGTGCACACTAATAATGTTTTAGTTTTGCCACTTTCCTTCAATATCACGTTAAAATATGTCTCTTGTGCCTAAAACGACAGTAATCCGTAACCACACTAAGGGCGTCTCATTCTGTACAAGCTGGCGGTGTATGTCTTGGTCAAAAGCCATGACTAGTGCTTGATCAATCAATTGAACATAATGCTCGATTATTCCTGGATGATAATTTACAAGATGCTGATGTTGAGAGGGGGTTCATCGGTCTTTGTCTTGAATACATTTGTTCTGGATATTCCTCTCGTTATAACTATTAAAGTCGGCATTTCTACGTTGGCCTTAAGTTTTGTTATATGATGAGTCAGTCGTTTCCTATGATTGCCAATACTGGAAATGACACTGAGACACTGTTTTTTTGTATATATGTAAATGTTTAGACAATATGTAGTCGGTACGGGTGGGGCATGGAAAGTGTTTTGGACGTGTGCATATTATATCCACTGCCCCAGCTGCGTGGCGCTATTTGGTTATATTTAAAAAATGCTCGTTGCGAGGTGTGAATTTGGAGTCTGGCGGTGTAGAACCTTCACAAATGGCGTGGCAACATGTGTCGTATATACTGATTTGTAATTGGTGGAAGAAATTAATCTATTTGCCCGCATGCTGAAAAAACAAATTCTTTAAATACAAATTTGTTGAAAATAATCAAGGATTTTGATTTGAGTTGCCTGCTCCTATAAATTTTATCTAGACTAATGGCATTGAAATATTATATTGTACGAAATTTACCAACACTGACTGATATGCCAAGCACCAGAACAACATGTATGGCATTGTTGATTAGACACCATCAATTGAACAGGGATTAAACAAAGATGGTGGAAAAAGAGTCATGAGCTATTTTAGAATCTGGATATCCAGCATTTCTCTACGATGTACAACTCAACTTGAGCAACCTGGGTATATGCTGCTCAACTTTAAACAACTAGGATATCTACCGTATACTATATGCACCGTTTGGTGGAAATCGACTCGTCCGACGACAAGTAAAACCAATTTAATTAAACAGTGGTGGTGTAGAAAGTGGGGGTGACTGAACATAGCTGCTGTTATGACAAATTCATATTAACATACGAACATGTCACTGAATATAGTTGGGTGTCACGACCTTAGGAAAACATCAAATTTGAATCTCTGAAAGATGACAATAACTCTAACCATAACTCTAACCGGAACGCGACCTCAATCCTAACCCGAACCGGTATGGGACGGTACCCTAACACTAACGAGGACGGAACCGTACCATAACACAAACCGAGACGGGACCATAAACTGATCCGTAACTCTAACAGGGATACGACGGGACCTTAAGCATAATCCTAACCGGGACGGGACCTTCGTCCGGGGCGGAACAATCGGAACCGAACCATAACTCTAACCATAACTCGGGGCAAACATCAAATTTGAATCCCTGGAAGATGACGTGGGGCAGAAACAAAATACTGATTTCCAAACATGACAATAAAGAGACAGTTTCAACATATGTTTATATTACATGAGTTTAATCCGTAACATGATACGGACATATACGTTCAGAAGAGATATCCGTCATGGCTACTGGTTGAGGTGGTTACTTCAAATAAACGAGATAAATCACTACCATGACTAATCTACGATATGAGCATCACATTGAATCCTGATAATAAAGGAATATGAGAACGGTAACATGGGAATATGGACATCGAGGTGTTATCCTGTAATCAGGTAAGATTTAATCTAGTAATTAATGAGGACCTATGTTGACATTTCTGCTCAAATTTTATTTCAATGAATTATGTTTAAGGAGACTAATTACCACCACCCAACTACCACATACAAGTTCGAACTGATTTATGATAATATATTCCACGCACAGGAACAATTATTCAAAACATTACTATTTATGGTTTTGCGCAATCATTCCGAAACTCGTTCTGTGTGTGACTAGTTCGTATCTATAGTAAAATATATAAGTTTACTGAACCAATTCGATAGTGTTTCGTGTAATATTGTCGTTGGTAGCTATATAATATTATACAGATACATACCATTGTTGGAAGGTTATACTATACAGTTCTAGTTTGATGTAAGCAGATCACTCAACAAAAATATTTCCATGATGTTGAGTTGTTAACTTATTACACACTATAACAATAATTTAAGTTCGCTGGAAAATCAGGTTACTCAATGAGGAAGCCTACAACTGTAAGAGTTTACGCTTACCTGGTTGTTCTCCCTTTTACAGAATATGGTTCCAACTCATGACTGCGAAATCTACGTAGTTGTCTACTCGCGAGGAGACCGGAAGTCCTTTCGCCACGCAATTGACATCCTGTTCCATTTGCGCCGAGTGAGCAAAGTCACCAAGCCCTTCATTTTGGTGCAGAACAAGTGCGATCTTGTCCGGACAAAGGTCATCGCCGCCGGAGGTGAGTACCGTGTCTTTGCCAAACACTGAATTACTAGTAGTTTCCGAATGAAATGTTCAGATAAGTTCTACAACCGGCCAGTGTAGAACCTATTTTCTGAACATTATATATAGGTATGACTCATCTGCACTTGTATTATATGTTCGTCTGTCGTCTGCTAATAATATGTAATTCCAATATATACTGTTATACCTGATGGGAGAAACTATTTTGTGATGACATGGTTAACATCTCCATGGACAGTTTATTACATATATTATTTCAGATGTTCTAGCAATGGGTCAATATCTTCAAAAGTTTAAATATGTTCACTAGACGCACAAAACACTTAAATATACTTTACCTAGATCCAGCTATGTATGGGACCATCTCCAACTCTCTTCAATAGAATATATGCAATAAATTAATGAATTTGAGTCGTCGTG
This sequence comes from Siphonodentalium dalli, assembly GCA_032622095.1. Lineage (NCBI taxonomy): Eukaryota > Metazoa > Mollusca > Scaphopoda > Gadilida > Siphonodentaliidae > Siphonodentalium > Siphonodentalium dalli. The sequence goes on from CP136062.1 coordinate 155,291,109, forward strand.
CATGAGTGAAAAAAACAGTAATTTAGTCTATTACATCGCCCATGAAGAGTATGTACTGTCGCAAAGGGAGATAAATCATGAGTCAGAAATAAGCTAAATGTTTTGAGCAGAAATAACAATTCTAAATTAAATTGAACGTGAGTTGAATCCTTGTGAACATCTGCAGTACACCGGTTTATCACATAATTAACCGTTAACCCCGTCCCAATGTTTTAGTAAGACACACGTGTATTATCGCTGCGCGCAGTGACGTAAGGGCTTATATCAATGGTGTCGAAGCCAATTCGGGGACTTTATTATTATGTTAAACATAATGTAATTACGATATTCGATTTTTGTTGCGTTATTTAGTGTTGGGTGTGAGATAACATGGTTGATACGGGTTGTTGACAAAATTGTTCAACATGAAAAGACACATTTGAAATTAAACATATTCGCTCTTGAATGTGCCTTTACATCATATTTGGTTGTGATAAGGAACCCAATATTAATTTTGTTAACCCCAGCCTTTTCGATGTCGTTTTTCCTCGCTTATGTGTGACTGTGATAAAATGGATCTTAAATTCGTCGCATTTCTATGCGAATTGTATTATTCCAATAAATTCGATTCTAGCCTCACAAAAGCTCGGTTCGAATATAATTTAGTGCACTCGGTTGATTACTTTCGTATACATGTGCGACTCATTAGATATCCTCTATGTTTCAAGTTGTTCTTTTGTAGGAAAATTGTTTTGACTTGAAAATCAGGAAGTGGTGTTTTGGAAGAAAGAGTGCCAAATTGCAAAATGGTATCCTCTCTGACAAATGCACAATTGTTTGCGCTCTATAATTACACTAGAGTTGCAGTGAATCCACAATTGTTATGATGCTGCTTTCTTTATGAAATATTTACTTTGTGAATTTGTTTCCATGGCCGCCTCCGATGTTGAAACAAGCTACCTCTGCCCCTCCTTGACATTCATTTTAACTTTCGAATGTCTCTTTTTTTACAGAAGGGAAAAAAGTCGCCCTGTCATACAACTGCAAATTTGTGGAGACATCGACACTCTTCCATCACAACGTGGATGAGTTGTTGGTCGGTATTCATAAACAAAACTCTTTGCACAACAACGCGCGAACAGGCTCAGGGAGGAAGATGAAGGCACTTTTACCACGCATTTTCAAGAGTAAAGCATCCTGTGAAAATTTGATGAAATTATAATTTATCAGTCACCTGTTCAGCAACATTCAGAGTATGAAATGATGTTTTTATAACAATTGTTATATATTTATCATCGGTTATGTGAGATCGTGTAGCACGAGTGCTGTGTGGTAATGTGTTATCTTTGTCAGTGCTGAGAAGGAAACATGTATACCATTTTAAACAGAGAATACTTGAAGCTAATAACCATATCCTGTCATCCATTTGTAACTCAGATATATTCAAATCGAAATTATTCAAAATCATGGAATCATATGTTGTACACTTAGCTGCATATATATATATATAACATAAACGTAGCATATAACGTATGATTATTTTGTAAGTTATGGATAATTATGTATAGTCTGAAATAAAACTATATATCCATGTAGAGCATTATCATCATCACCATTATCACCGTTGTCATCATCATGGTCATTATCGTAATCATCATAACTGCTATCTGTATTCACAATCAACATCAACATCATCGCCGGCATCATCATATTCATCGCCGTCGTCTTAAGTAATCACCACCAATTGTTTGGATTATATGAGCATTGACGGTTAACTATTTCGGTCGTAAATATATCTACACGCGCTTCCATTCATCAAACGACGTGAATTCCGTTACTAATTCCTTATTTATCATTCGGCAAAATCCGAGAACGGTGGGAAATTACCTCTCATTCGTAAGCGGCCAACGGGGCCGAACACAATTAGGATCAGTTTCAAAAAGTGGCCTGAAAATGAGTTACCGCTCTGGTCTGTCAGGAAAATTTCGGGACCGGATGACTCGGAACTTTAACCAGGACAGGCGTGTTGGGACCCTAAAGGGACGGGACAGTAATTCTAGCTGGACCCGGGCCGTGGCTATTAATCTAACCGCGGGCGGGACAAATCGGTACCCTAACCCTAACCGGGGCGGGACGCGACTCTAACATTAACTGGGACGGGACCTTAGGCCTAACCCTAACCGGGGCGGCATCTTAACCCTAACACTGAACAGGACGACGCGGTATCCTAACCCTGACCGGACGGGACCATAAGTTGTATGTGGGTGTTCGGAACGGATTGTAACTTAACCATAACCGAACCTGGGCCCTACCCCGGAGCGAAACGGTGCGGGACCCCAACCTTAACCCAGACTGGACGAGACCGTAATTCTAGCTGGACCGTGACTCATAGTTCTAACCGCGGACGGAACAAGTCGGGATCCTAACCGGGCGGGACGAAACCCTAACTCTAACCGGGACGGGAAATAAAGCATAAACATAACCCTAACGGCAGCTTAACTCTAAGACTGAACAGGCCTAGTCCGACCGGACGGGACCATAACCTTTATGTTGGGGTCGGAGTGACTGTAACTTTAACCCTAACCGGATCGGGGCCCTATCCAGGAACTGAACGGGGCGGGGCCCTAAGCCAGGCAGGACGGGACCTTGACCCAACCCTGACGGGACATTAACACTGGCTACACCAATAACCCTAAACCTAAACGGCACTGGACGGCTCTGAACGGGAATTTAACCCTAGCCCTAACCGAGACGGGACCATAACGCTAACAGTTAGGGGAACCCAATACTAACCGGGACGTGACACCTGACCCTAACCTATTCGGGACGGGAGCTTAACCCTAACTCTAACCGGGACGGTTGGAACCTAACACTAACAATACTCGTAACCTGATGGTGGATCCGGATGGTCCGTACATCGGACGGGACGAGCCGGGACCATAACAAGGAAGAGACGGGACCATAGGACGGTACCCTATCTCTAACCGGAACCCTAACCCTACCCCGGGGCGGAAGTCAGGGGAGGGACGTTAAAACTAATCATAACCATAACCGGGACGGCACCAGTCGGGGGCAATAACAATAACTGAAAAGAGGCCTTAAGCCTAACCACAAAGGGGACGGGACCTAAACCTTAATACGGACCAGAACGGGAGGTTAACATAACTACAACCGGGACTGGTGCTAAAGTTAAACCCTAACCCGTACCGGACGGGCGGGATTCTAATTTGGATGTGGTGGTTCGGAACGGTACTGTAACATAATCATGTCGGGGGTCTGACACGGAAATTAATTGGGCGGGACCCAAACACTAACAGGACGGGGCCTATGCCCCAACCCTGACCGTGACGGGACCTCAACCCTTGGCAAAACTATAACCCAAACCCTAAAGGGACTGGACGGTTCGGGCGGGAACTTAAACACAACACAACTAACCTGGTCAGGGCCCTATCACTAACCGGTACGGAGCCTTAAACATAACCTTGGCGGGAGTTTAACCCTATCTGGTACGGGATGTTACTACAGTACTAACTGACAACAATCGTTACCTGGCGGGTAAACCCGACCGCGGACGGGACGAATCGGGACCCTAACCAGGACGGCACCCTAACCTTTAACTGAACGTAACTGGTTGGAACGGGACCTTAACACTAAACGTAACCATAAAACTGGACGGGGCCAGAGGACCTGACGTTAACACTAACCATAACCGGGACTGTACGGCTCTGGGCTGTAATTTCATAATAACCATAACTGGGACGGGACCAGTCGGGACCCTTACACTAACCTGGACTGGACCTTTGTCCGATTCCTAACTCGAACTTGGACGGGACCTTGAGCCTAACCCATAACCGGGAAGGGACGGGACCACAACAAGGGCGGTATCCTAACAGTAGCAAGAACTGGACGGATTGGAACGGGACCTTAACCCTAACCATTACCCTAAACCGGGACCAGTGTCATGGGACGTCCGGGACGTTAACACTAACCTTAACGATAACCCTAACCGGGACTGGACGGCTCTGAACTGGAAATTCACCAGAACCTGACTGCGACGAGACCAGTCGGATTCCTAACACTAACCGGGACTCGACCTTAGAGCCATATCCCTAACTCTAACTTGGACGAAACATTGAACCTAACCTTAACCGGGACGGGAGCTTAACCCTGACAATAACCGGGGAGGTACCCCAAGCTGGACGTGGCGGGATGGGACCATAAATCTAACCCTAACCGGACGGGACGAGTCCGGAAACTAACCCGGGATGGAGAGAGACACTAACCCTACCAGAGTATGACCCTAACCATAACTGTGACTGGACGGCTCGGGAATGTAATTTAGGCCTAACACTAACCCTAACTGGGACGGACCCTACCACTAACCGAAACGTTACCGTACCTTAAACCAACACCCAACTCAAACCGTGGCGGGATGGGGCTGGACCTTAAGCCTAACCTAATTATGAGTGGACCCTGACTCGAACCGCGACATGGTCTTAACCTTAGCTCTAACCGGGAGGGGACCGTAACACTATCCGAGATGTGACGGGACCGTAAACCGAGCCCTAACTCTAAGCGGGACTCGACATTAAAACTAACTGTAGCTAATCCGGGGAGGATGGGACCTAACCCTAATCGGGACGGAACCGTAACCCTAATTCTAACAGGTACGGGACTCTAACCCTTACAGGACGGGATGTAAACCTTAACCCTAACTGGTACTTGACCTTAAACCTAAATCTAAGCCGAACCGTGTAGGGACGGGCCCTTAACCATAACTCTAACCGGGACGGCACATTTAGGTTCCCCTACCCAACCGCGGCGGTGTGTGCCGGCCCTTAATCCTACACTAATCCGAATGCCAGCGGGAGGACATTAAACCTATCTCTAATCCGAATCGGGGCGGGACGGGACCTTAACACTACCCATAACCGGGACGGGACTGGACCCACACACTAACCGTAATCGGCACGGGACGATAAGGGCCGTGACGGGACCCTAGTATAACAGGGATAGATCGAGATGGGACCTTTACACTATAGCACTAATCCTAAACGGGACAGGACGGGGCGGATCCTAACCCTAACTGGGACGGGACCCTAACCATAACCGGGATGGACGGGATGGGACAGCGGGCGCGGGTAGTGACGGTAACGGGGCGCGCGGGCGGAGCAACTCGTAGTTGTGTTGGTTGGGGTGTCACTGTACGTCTGTTTTCGACCAATTGGCACTGATGTTCTAATTTTTTCGGTCCAAATTATCGCCCCATGCACTTTCACTTCAATGTTCCAGACCGATCATAGCAGCAACTCATATTCGGACACTTTTTGAAACTCGATCCAAATTTACTTCGGCTAAATCGAATTCTATCCAGCTATTATTTACATATACTTCTGAACACCTGATATATACATATGTTTTGTTTTGAACTATCAACGTTAGCGTTGTTAAAGTAATGAGAGCGGGTCTCAAGTTACAAAGAGCACATACTAATAACGCTGTCAATGGCTACCGTTTTAAACCTGTTTACCCTGGAAGCCTATAACATTGTAGAGGTCGGTTGTTTATTATGACATCAATGTGAACATATCCATACTGCACATGGCGTCACTTTATATTGCAACCAGTCTTTTCGCTTGCTTCTTGAATTAACGAACAGCAGAGGAATATCTGCTGGTTGCTTTCATGTTTTCATTTCAATTCAATATGTTGGGACGTTTGTACACCCGCAATCCGATATTTGACTAAGAGATGATTATAATTTTGCGTAGAAGTACAATTTAGTTTTATCTTATCGAATATGCCATTTCATTTTATGCCATTGTCTGATTTATTTGATTGATATTCGTGAATAATCCTGTGTCTTTCAATTGTTCTTGGCTGATAGCGATTCACGTGATTAGATTCATATATCTGTATGTGGCTCATGTTATCGTTTCTACATTGTGTATCATGGTTTTGCATGCTTCAATATCTACTGGTTAATTTATTTTGGCTTTTATGTGTTAATTTCATTTCATTCGAGTCTTTTGTAACGTACATAAATTGCCCACAACTCGATATTTGGCCAAGCGATTATTCAACTTTTGCATAGAAGTAAACTTTATTTTTTGAAAATATCATTTTATCATGACATTCACTGATTTGTATGATTGTTATTCATGCGCTCTAAATAATCCTGTCACTTCCAATTGTCGATTCGTGATCTTGAATCACGTGATCATATTCATATATTTGGCGATTGCTCAAGCCGATGTTCTATGTTTTCACGTTTACTACACATAGCGATTACGCAGACCAATGTTCTACATGTACGTTGTAATGTGTATTACATTATGTTGATTGTGTTCATGGTATACATTGTCCCGAATGTCCTTAACCAGACACCACGTGTAAGCGAAAAATAAATTTGTCGGATCGGAATAATGGACTTTGTCTCACTTACTCCCTATGCATGGAAATTGCTTTAATAGGCATCAAACCAGTGACATTACATAACTACGGTCTTTACTTATTGTATACAAATTAATAGAAGTTCAGTAAAAATAACTATAATTTGATTAAGTCTCTTTAATCCGTGTTATCGAAGAAAATATATCGTCAAATGTATAGCGTATTGGGGTACTATTACTTGTACAACCACTTATCTCACATATATCCTAGATTCGTTTCGTTTGCAACTGATGGTAAATTGTGTTCTTAGTATTTTGTTGAAAGGTAACTGATATGTATACTGTTGATACGTGCGGTTCCAGCTGGACTATACGCACCCCTGATCAAGACTTAGTGGTCCTGCTAATGTGATGTGATGTGATGCTGGTGGTCTCTGCTGAATTGCTATAATGCGATTCGGGCGAACTGATGCTGTTAAGACAAAGTACCGTTATTTTTCAAATGTTGTCATTTTCTGGGTGTATGGCTAATACGAGCGGTTTGGAATAAGACCAGTGCATGTTTGGAACATAAAAAACATAGACATTTTGAACAAATATAATAATGGCTGCTCTGATGTTTGCAAAACGATGTGAATTGCCATCTTGCTATAGTCGATTTGCCACAACTAGTACAACCAATATAAACATATCTCGCAATATATATGTGTTGGAATGTTTGATACACACAATGGCTTTTCATATTGCAGATTTTCCGAACGCCGCACAAACGACAATTTTAGAACAAATAACGTACATGTTCTTAACAGCGTAAATTTGCCATGACAGCATCTTCGCAATTCAACAGGGCCCACCAGCATCGCATCACATTGGCGGGACCAGTTGACCAGTTGTGATACTGTAATAGGATGAAACTTTAATGGTCTGACTGTAATTGTGTTCGAGGGTACGCCAATACATGGGATTCGTTAATCAAATAATTTATTATTGCGACAGTTCTTTAATCTTAGTGTTCGATATTCCGAGAGTTCGATACTTAAGAATTTACAGCGACGTGGAATGAATAACAGTCGGGCCTCATCAACATAAAATAAATGTTTCCCGAGGCATCACCATGCGCAAAAGAATCCCACCGGTATCAAATTTAAACACCATACATACATTTGGGAACAGACAATTAACACACGCGTATATATAATTGCGTAAATGATACACAAATATCCAAATGTTTGTCTTTGTCGTGTCTTATACATGTATGTTACAACATATGTGACTTATTGGTGCTCTATATAAAGATTCACGTACATGCACGTGCGTGAGCGACACATACACGTGTAATAATTTAACGCGATGCTGAAACTGATGCCAGCTTCCGTATTTGAGGAAACTACATGCTATTCTGAAAGCTAGCGCGACCTACATGTATATTTACATATTCGCGACTTTCGGACTATCGAATAATCGTAATATCTAACTATCTGACAAACGAACTGCCCTAATTTTTTCGTCATTTGACAAATATACAACATTCATATTTGAGAATAAGTGGGACAGTTGAAGCACAGGTCCCCAGATCAAAGATTTACTCCACCCCCAATAATACTTAATCCCATAGAAATGTATTCAACTTGGCGGGGCCTAATTTTTATTTATTTTTTTCACTAAAAAAACAGGTTCAAAATAGAAAACAAATATTTTTGTTACTTAAAGGCCTCATATATACGTAGAAATATATTTTCTTACTCATCAATTTGATGTATCCCGTGTAAAAACATGGTCCAGAAAAACTCCTGTTATGAGCACAGGTCTGACGGAAACCGGCTGTTGAAATCCCTCGATCGAGATGGAGTCCGCTCAACTCGGTCAAAGAGCCGGATTTTGACCACACCGACTTGTGCTTCAAAAACGCACTAAACGGTAAGTAGAATATATATATTATACATAATTAGAAGCGGAATCACGGCATCATATCTCTCGTATTTATTGAAATAATCAGTTTCATAAAACCGGAAGCAAATTTAAATTGTCCAAAACAAGCCATTTTGTAAGTAAGCACGTAACACTAATTTGTCATTGGCCCAATATAAATCAAATATATAACGAAGAAGTAATGTACATACGCTCTAAATCTTTACGAAGTTATATTCTTGTCCATGTGTATGTTTTCAAATCGGCATTCGTGTTAATTCAATCTTTATCTATTCTTTTCATTTTTTATAAATACATATTGTGTTGCATAGAACTATAAATAGTACTCACGGCAGACTCGCATAAAATGGCTGGTTTTGGAAAATTTATATTTGCTTCCGAATTCATGAATCTGATTTTTTTCAATAAATACGAGAGATACGATGACGTGATGTGGCCAGATTGGTTTGGGTGTGTCAGTAATTAATTCCGCTTCTAATGATGTATAATATATATATTTTACTTAACGTTGAGAGTTTTTGAAGCGCAAGTCGGTGTAAAAATCCGACTCGCTGACCCAGTTTAGCGGGCACCATCTAGAACGAGTGATTTTAGCAGTCGGTTTGCTCCAGACCTGTGCTCATATCCGGAGTTTTTCTGAACCAATTTTACACGGCATACTTAAAATTGAAGAGTAATAAAATATCTTTCTACCTATATATGAAGAATTTATGTTGCTAACATTATTTTTGTGTGTTTTGAACCTGTTTGTGGACTTTGAAAAAGTTATAACAAATTAGAGCCGTCCGCGTTCGATACCTTTCTATTATAGGAAGAATATAGGGGCGGGGCATTTTTGTTTTTGTTCTGGCGACCTGTGAGTTAAAGATGCCCAAATTTGATAAAATACAAAATACATCTAATGTGACAAAATACACCAAATTTGACAAAAACAAATCTTTGGCAACATAAGCATGGACGCTATCATAGACGATATTGGAATGTTTGCTAGACTGACCACAGTCAAACGTGCTAAAAAGTTGCTCTTTTGAAATTCGACATTTGGCCATCAATACTTCATAATGATAATGCAGGGTTCGTTGTGCCATTCATTTTCGTGTATACAAACTGTGCATTTGAAGGTTGTTTGCTGTCAAACCGTCAGGGCATCTTTAAGTCATCGCTAGCAACGTTAGATGTCCTCACAAAACCTAAGTATACACAATGATGCGAGTCTTTCCAGTAGGAGCGTGGACGAACAAAGTATGAGGAGTTCCAACTCTAGAACATCCTACATACAGTTGTCCATGCGAAAATTAAGACAGTTGTAAACAAACAACAAATACAGTTTGGCCTTGAGACTTATTAATTGAAATGGCATAGCTCAATTTTTTATTTTAGTTTCTTAAACCGAAACGGAATGTCAGATGGTATGGGGGTGTGCATGGCATAAACACATATTCTCCCTTACCACAGCCAGGCAGAATAGTAGCCACAATGACATGCGCCAATAGCTTAGTGACCACCAGCCGTGTTCCGTTGAAAATGTTGCGCAGACGCATGGTTTTGCTCCTGCTTTCAGCCAAATATTGTGAAGAGGAAGACATGGTGGCTCTAATAAATTAAATTATGTGCGATAGGTGACAACCTCTGATGAATCTGTAACAACGTCAACTGATGTGTAGGAATGGGAGCTCCCGGGCATTTCATTAACACGTTTGTTGTTGATGCTGTTCAGTCACAGACATTGGCGCAATAATTGCAAGTTTACATAGACAAGTAATGTTTTGATAGTGGTCGCGTAGGCTTGAGAATACACGTGAAACGGGGAAGGATCCACACACCATCATCGTCTAAAAACACTTTAGTTTCTCTAAGTTGTTGTAATGTTCGAGCGAACTGTGCGAAAGCTGGTTCCCATGGAGTTGTGCTCGCAGCGATTTATGGTTAACATGGTGCCGCAACGAAGAAGACTTCACGCAAGCCTGGTTCCGTCAGCTTTCGTCCCCCTGGTAATGAGTGGTAAAGTTTGCCTAAAGTCACCAGACAACATGACAGTGAGTCTCCCCATTTGTGGATTTGTATCCCGTACGTCTTTTAATGTTATGTCAATTGCCTCCAATGCTCTGGTATGTGCCACTGTGCATTCATCCCATACAATCATGTGTCACGTTCTGAAAAATTGCGCAAGTCCGGAAGTTTTGGAAATGTTGCAAACCGGAGCATCATTGGTGACCAAGTCCAAAGACAACTTAAAGGCAGAATGAGCTGTGGCAGCATTACCCGACGAAGCAACATGTTCGTGACGAAGTTTCCCCAGTTCCAGCAGGTGCATCGTGAAAACATATTCCTCCAGTATGAGATTGCACTCCACCGATGGTGGAATATGCTACCCTTTATTCGTGTAAAAGTTTTTTTTTCATTTTCATTAATGTATCCGACCAAAGAATCGATGTCGTTGAATGTTTGCCGTAATATCTCGTTGTCAGAATGTTCAGCTCGGTTCAGTTTGATGCCGACCAAGCGTATGCAGTCCTTTTCCTCGCATAGCAATAATCCTGTCTTCTATATCTATTAATGCGACAATGAAGACCTCATCACTGTAGGCACTTTCCATTTCCGGGTATCTTAATTGAACCTGGTGTTTAAAATCTTCAGAAAAATCATCCCGTTATTGGTATAGTATTAAAGGATCACAAACTTCACATGTTTTGAGGATAATTGCAGAGAATTCGGAGGCTTGTTGCTGAATGTGATGCCGAAGCTTTCATTAAAGTTGCATCCCATTTGGTATCGTCTTCGAGCAGTTCGCGCTTAACGCATGCTTCTCGGTAAGTAGCGCATACGTCGCCATCCTCAATCCGGAGATCTGCAAACGAAGTTGGACAACTGACTTCACGTAGGAGTAGTCTTTAAAAAAAACATGAATGTTGGTTGGGATGGACGGTGTGTACTCCATAAAGCAGTATCAAGTCTAATATCAGCATGATTGTCTAGAGCACCTCAGTTTCTTCAAGTTCATCTGTTGTTACACCACGTGTAGTTGGGTGGTATTGGGTTATAAAACAACGTTTGTGCAAAGGAATCTTCTTGACACAGTTGAAAGAAACCCGTCAGTATAGTATCTCACGGTGATATTGCTGCGTTATCGGTGGGTAGAATAAACCCGCTGACCATTTTCCAACTGGACAGCAAGTTGTTGGATGGCAGGATGTCGTTCGTGGATTGGAAATCCAGATATCCTCCACAAAGCTTCATTGCTGCTTATATATCGGCCCATCGGGTATTGGGTAACTTCATCGTGGACATCTTGCTGAAGTGCATGCATAGCAGCATCCGATGTTTTGTTGTCGCCTTCGAGCAATTCGCGCTTAACACATGTTTCTCGATAAGTAACACAGACGATGCCATCCACAGTCCGGTGATCTGCAAAAACGTGGGAGGTGAGACCCTTGACTTCATGTAGTAGTCTTAAAAGGAAACATTCATGTTGGCTGGAATGGACGGTGTATAATCTCCCTATAGCAGTGTCGTGTCTAATTAGAGCATTGTATTCTACAACAGAACCTCGTTTTCTTCTATTCCATCTGTTGTTACGCTACGTGCAATAGGATTGTACCTGGTGATAAAACAACGTCTGTGCCAAGGAATCTTCCTGACACAGTGCTATTGCCTGATTTGCAGCATTATCGGCGGTAAAATAAACCCGCTGACCATTTTCCAAATGGACAGCAAACTGTTAGATGCCATGATGTTGTTAGTGGTCTAAAATTTCAAATATCCCATAAAACCTTCATTGTTGTGTATATATCTGATTGCTTTTAAACCACCGTCTCCAGGTCTCCTTCGCATGTAAGAAGGATACTCATCCTCGGCTGTTTTAGTCTCCAGAATAAACGATTCGCGGTACCGTTTCTTGCACTTATTGTCTTTCATGCACGGTGATTTGTGTTTATTGGAATTGAATGGACCGTGTACCATTATTTTGTGTCTCGACCATGTCGAAGAGCAATCTGTCTGTTGCAGGATATGGAAGCTCTGCCGATATGATGGTTTCAAGCTGGTTGGATTGAATTTTGGTGATGAGCCAAATCAAAATATGCGCATGCGGCAACGAATTATATGGTGGACTTTTGGCACCGCACTGGTCCGGCAATTTGGGACTTTGTCATGAGGTCCATTACTTTCAGTACTAGGTGGAATGTCAGTGAGATAATGTCTGTGGACGTAAGTTTGACCAAGAAGAAGCTCACATTGTGTTTCCTTCCATTTTGAATTACATGTGATTGTTATAAGTAGATCGGATCGGTCGTAATGCCGAACAAAGGTCATGGCATGAAATGACAGGCATAAAAGTCCATACAAGAGACGGTCTTTCTATAGTTTTACCTGCCTGTGGAATTCCAAAGTGACAACCCTCTTCCCCATTCACAAACAACAGAGGATACAATAGGACATCATGCTATCTGTGTTTCGATGTTGCGTCTGAGATTATTATATCTGCATTTTAAAACAATATCCCTGGTTTCATATACCCAACTAGTCACGATCACAGCTACTTCGTTGCATTACGGTGCATTAAAACGGCGAGCATGCTCTCCAGATTGAACATTGTCAGCATCAATGACGACTTCTTGTTCTTGTCTATGTGCACATTCCAAGGTGTACTTAGACCTTTGAACGCTATTGGTTGAATGTAGCATGTTCTGAAATTTCACAATGATATAAAATCGTGTTCCTTGGTTTCCGTTGTATCTACTCTGCGTCTGGCTCTGAGGATCTCGCACAAAGTAAAGTTGTAGATATCGAGGTTGTTCGTCAGGCAGCGGCTGGAGGGATCCGAATATGTGGTAAACCTGCCCTTGGACTTTATATATAGGCATACACCCTCCTTCCCCGTTGATATTGGGTCCTATCGATGTTATCTGAACTGCGATATTATAGTTGAATGTTATTCAGAAAATGTTTCGATTCGGGCGTGGTGCCCACCAGCAGACAAATCAAAGGCTCCGGTGGTTCTAGACGCATGGTTATTCTCATCGTTCAGATATGTACCCCACATAATATATAATATAAAAAAACTGCTGTGTTGAGAGCCCCATGCTATTATAATTAAACTGTATAATTGAATAATGCGCATATCGTTCTACAGAGGTACATATACGCGGTTCGTTCTAGATGAAACTTCCGAGCCGAACACTGAAACAAATGCAAAAAAATGTATTGATGTCAATTTTGCCCCCATTTGTGGCCAAATTATCCACCACATAATTAATTATGTTGTGCATCAGCGACACTTTTTAGAAACGTTTGTCTTATCTATTATGGTCTTAATCCAATTAACCGACACCAATTCCCGTTCAGTATATCATGTAGACGTCTACATATCAGTTTCTATGAAAATCGTTGAATTAGTTTTATCAATTGTGTTGCTCCTCGTCCGTGATATCAATTCCTGACCCAAAATGGAAGCCATCCGGAACATTTATGCTACGTCATTAGTGTTCGTATAGCACATATATCTACATATACGTTTGGGGACATCCAGGATACAAATGTGTTGTCAATCTTGGTGGTTCGCCCCATCATTGACTTCGGCGGTGGAACTTTTGCAACTTTAAATCATACCTTAAATTCCATGTACAATGGACATGACTATATATATGTTTGGTGGAAATCTAAATTGACATCAGCAAAGCGTGTATCATGTTTGAGCTCTTTCACTGATGCACAACTGTGACATCGACTTTCTTATCCTTAAACCAAACCATTAGACTCCCTATAATCGATTACATAATATTTTTTGTATAAATGTGTGGTCTGTGTCATTTGGGGACCTTTAAACTACACCATTAATGCCACTATGATGGAGCTGGCTAACGACTCGTCAAGTTAGCATTTCAATATCCCCCAAGGCAAGTATGCAAGGATGACTCGCATTTAATGTCCACAAATTTGAAGGACAGCGAACGAAAGAAATGATTTATTCCACCGAGCCCGTTTCTTATACCATTGAATTGTATGCTAAATGTGTTTTGGGAGGTCTATTTTACTTTAAACAGTTAACCATATATACCGCGTTCATATATCTAATGGTGGTATCTTAATAACAGGGTCGTTTGATTCTATATTTTATGGAAATACTAATAATGCAACACGTTCGAAAGAGATTCATAGAATTGTGGGTTGTTGTTGCTGCTGAAAATGTTCATGGGGAGTGATAGACCATCAGTAATGATAACGATATGGTACAAGTCTGAGTTAAGAATAAGATTGGAATGGGCTTAGAGTAGTCATATCGGTTATCACAGGTAGAGTTTATAGTTTTGTTTAGAATGAGCTGTTAGTATTTTTGAATGACTCGGTGTACTCGCACCAACGGACTGAAGGCCGTTGGTACTTGCGCGAGTTATTGCTATATATCCATTGCTCTTGTTATTCTGATAACATTGGATCATTCAACGTGGCAATTTACAAACTTAGTTGGCGAAATGCTTTGTCCTAGATATGTATATATGTACTTCTGCAACTTTGTACAGTGGGTTCGGGTGTTATATCAGGGGATCCACAAAGACACTTGTGGGTTGTCAAGTTGCAGGTATCATTTAATGACTGGAGAGGCGAATTCCTTTCGGATGTCGCTGATCATGAGGTAATGGTCGTTGTCCTCTATGTGTCCATATAATCAGTACGGGTGGTGGTCGGCGATGAAATGTGTGTATGTGTGATCATTTAAATCACTGCAGTTGAGTCTGGGGCGGGTGTGGTTAATATGTGTTTGCCTGGTATTAGCTTCATAATAATGTTGGTTAACTCCCTGGTCCCCATTTAGGAACTCTGTAAATTATGCCAGGGATGCATAACTTGTTTCGTTGTGGTCGATATTATTCCATAGGTCTATTGTTGAGGGAATTGAAGGCGGCGGAGCCGAACGTCGAGGCTTGGGGGAATTGGCCTGTCGGGTCTAAACATTTGTTATTTGAAAGCTTGTTGGGGTATCAGAGGCTTGCCGGACATCATTTTGTTCCCACCCGGTTTCCTTGTCATCGGAGAAACTTTGAGCCTTCGCAGCAACGTTACTTTTGGTGTGAACTATCGATCTTTTCCAAGAGGGTGGTATTTGCAATTGATCTGGGGGGAATAGTTTGGTTAGGGATCTTCTTCCTGGATTATATGGTACGGTCGTTGGTTGGAGTATTCATGAGGTTATTCACTTTCTCATAAATTAAAATTTTTATGAAGTGTCGGCTCGTTTGCCTACATTGGTGCTCGGCGTAATCAATCATGTATTGTTTGTCATTTTTGTTTGCTGATGTTTGGTATTCTTCTTAATAGTTTTGTGTGCATGGGTTTCACGTTGTTCATCTCTACTTTGAGGTGATTTGCGCACTCTGTAGTAGATTGCATAGCTGATTTAAAGAAAACCTTATGAATGCATAGATGTATTGACAGCCATAGTTTGTACGTTTCGGATGACATAGGATATTGTTTGTGTCGCCGGCGTCATCCCGGATTTGTGAACATCTGGCCACTTCCATAGCCGTCGATCGCACATCAGTAGTAGGTCCTCGGTCGATCGAGATTTGGGAGGCCGTCTGACCAAGTCAAGTGACGAAATGTCCTTTCTTTTTGTTGTAATTGAACTGTATATCATATTATTACTCATTTTACCTTGTGGGTCTGCAGTTGTATTCCGTTTTCCCGGATACTTAGTTTATATACTGTCTATTGCACGGAAGCGAGGAATATCGTCCAGAGAACTACGATGTTAGGTATCAGTAAAATTTGGCGGATGGTCAATCTTTCGTTTTTTTAGTTGCCAAATGAAAATAAAAGCAGACGATCGACAACTATCCCAGCAGACACCTCGGACTACCCATCGAATTATGGTCGGGCCAAAGACTGGTACATAGCCTGAGCGGTGACCCGTTAGTCATTGCTTATACAAGCCTCTTGGTACATCACCACAATGAGACAGGCGTTAGCAGTACACTGTTGAAACATTTATAAGTCATGAAGACGAAATTAACGGCACAACATACATGATAAACAGAACACACAACTAGATACCAGAAAAAAAAAATAACAGGTGGCAGAAATTTAATCTGAAACACTGTGAGTGTCGTGACTAGCCGATTGATTGAGCCGGATCAACTCAACCACCCGTATTGAAGAGATGTAGAACCAAAGAGGACCATGAGCTAAGCCATTACCACAGGTCGATGTCTCACTTGACACGGCTGCCCTAGTATTCCCAGAACTCCTGCACCACACATCAAGGGATGCACCCCTCGGCAAAAGTGGACCACTTTAGGGTAAATCTTTACGGGATTCTTAATAAGTGAACCTATTCTACCCGGGTCCATACGGGGATGATTTCTTTATTATGATCAATTGGCAGCAAGCAATACAAAAATAGTGGTATATGTGGAGACAAATAAGTGTTGATAGAGATCACATGGTGAATATCCATGCACTCCCAATGGCGATTCCTCAATAAATCACCCGAATAGCCTAAAGTGAAATGGGTTTTGTATCAGATGCTGAAATGCGTCTACGATTATGTTAACTTGTCGGATTGCAATAGCTGTTCAACATAATTATAACAAGGCAATTTTGAAAGTCACATGTGCAACTAAAGACAAACTATGCATAGATGTCTGAAATATCAGAGCTCATGGAACTATGTATGATATGACACTGATATGGACAGGAATGTCACCCCAATAGCCTCGGTGGTATTCCGTTCTCGATCGGGCGATACACATCCGCGTTGCACTCAAGCACTAGCGACAACTGTATACTGTACTTACATATTTGCCCAAACACGTCTCGTCTTGCTCTCGTTTCCATCGATCACACCTACGCGACTATAGATATAAAGAACCATATTCGACATTGGTATGCGACTTATGCATGATGGCATATTAACGATGTATCCATCGGCGGCATGAATGTGGCAATAATTATTCCTCCAATACCCATCTTACAATTGGTTATACATAAGGACTTGATAAAGCATACTGAGGTGTGAGATGATAACATAAGAGAGGATAGCACAAGTCTGAGTATTTTAAGTCCTCTCCTCTAAGTTTTTCAGTCTTCTAGAACCAAGAGCGTTTGGTGGGAAGATTCCATTGCACGATATTTGAAAGTAGAAATAATTCATCACATTGCTCTTTTAAATTTTACAATTATTTTGTCCTTTAACGTACATATATAATGAACTAACTTGTGTCCCTTCTCTGGTATGCAGTCAGCAACAACCTGCTAAACCGAGGGGTGACATTGGCATCCGGTATATGTTGTACAGCTGAAATGCGGGCATATAACTATACTTCAGTAATGCAGAATATTAACTCACCAGTACAAGGTTACAGTCAGTTACACCCTATTTCCCAGAACAAAGTACCAGTGGTGTACGCTTGAGGATGTTCTTGGGACGGAGACTCGTGATACGAGAATACCGATTTCTGGTTTCGCAGTAACGACACAGGTTATTTCTTTGATTGTTCATCATTCGCACGTTAGTTTGATTTTACAACTATTTATTTATTTTATTCTCACATTATTTGATATCACACTGCCGTTATGGTACATTCATACGCTTGCAATATTGCACTGAAAACTGCAGAAATGCCAGCTGTAAAATAGTCAAAACGGATTTTTGTGACTGGCCATCGGCGAGTGATTGGCAACTCCACCAGATAACGATTTCAAGTTAGAATGTCCATGATGGAAATATCTGGATTTGAACCCTCATCGCCAGCGCTGGAGGGCGAGTCGGCTTCGAGTTGTACCCCTATCCGACTGAGCCATCGATACACCCGCGTGATTGCTGATATCGCTGAGCTATTTACAATTATATTAAGAATACAGTGCGTGTTGGTATTCTTATGCCGGTCAAAATAATGTCACTTGATATGTTGGAATGTGAGATCGACACGGCCAGCGCCATCGATGGGATGCTGCTGATATATATATACGAGTACCATAAATGTTACATAGAGATGAGATGGTGCGCCCGCACTTGGCTCAACGAAGAAATGCGGCGACTTTCTGACCTTCGATAAATCGCAGTGTAAGTCACCCTTGTAACATACATACACTATTTAATCTGAATCTGTATTATCAAACTTTCCAACTATTGGACATTCCCATCGCAACACAACCAATGGTTGAGAAGTCTCAACTGATTGCTGCATTTCAGTCAAAAATTCGGTCCTTCAGTCTAAACACACAATAATACTCTTTGTTATATCAAATTATCAGCACAAAATTCAACATAGTTTCGTCGGAAATTTCCAATTAATGTTGTGTCAGGCATTAAATGTCAAACTGTTGTACTCTTGGAAATCCACCCTGACACATGTCCCTGGTGGTAAGTATTGCATTGATTGAAATATAGGTTTATAAAAATACTTGAGTATGTTCATATATAGTAACTAATTGGGCTATCCGGCGTTGTCCATGCGAGTTAGAATGTATTTTTGATATGCTTTATTTGAGTACTAAATTTACATAATTATAGCCTACACACAATAATTTACTGCATAGGTGTATATATGTATACATATGTATATATGATTGATGTATCAATGTCAAAGAATAACCATTGCCACTGCTGTCAAGACCCCCACCATGACAAAAGCAATTTTCAACACAACTTTATTACATCAATGCAGTGTTTAAGATAATCGCTAGACTATCACTACTGCACAATAACCCATTAAATGACCATTAAATTCCCATTAATCAGAAGTAATTAAAACACCATTAAAACCCACTTAAAAACCCATTAAAAAAACCTCTTATTCGTTGTCCTTTAAGTGCCATTAAATTGCCATTAATACGGACCATTAATGGGCATTAAATCCAAAAATATTTAATGGCATGTACACAATGTGTTAATGGGCATTAAGTATCGAGTAAATGCCATTAAAACAAATTAATGGGTGGTGACATCTGTTAATGGGCATTAATTTCCCATTAAAAACCACTTAAAGGACAACGAATAATGGCCATTAAATTCATGGCCATTAAATACTTCGTAATTGTCATGGCCATTAATTTTTGCAGAAGCATTTTCATTGCTATTAATGGGCATTAATTTCCCATTAAAAGCACTTTTTACTTTCATGGCCATTAATTTTATGGCCATTAATGACATTCCACATTTTAATGGGTTGAACTTATTTTTACTTTAATGACCATTAATGAGATTTCGAATGGTTTGAAATAATGGCCATGAAATATACCATAGCAACCATTAACCAGGGCTGGCATTTTGCAGGCGGGCTGCCCGCCTACAGCCCACGCAAAATTATTTTAGGCGGGCGATTGATAGCCCGCCTAACTTCTCCTAAGTTTGACTGGCAAAGTCGCGAAGTTTTTCAGAACAAAACTTCAAAGACCGACACCGCCGACGAAACACGAAAGAGACTGTCGGTTTATTCGAAATTCCATCGCTGAAACAAAGACTAATTCGCGTTTATTGTCGACGGAGGCCACGTGCTATCCCGCACATCACTGTTATGTGTTGAAGTTGAACGCCATTCTGTTCCGGAGTTGAAATTTTTAACACCATACTTGAAATTTTGCGATACCTCAATGGAATCGAAAGTTGTTTATTCTCGTAAACTGTAAACAAATAAAAAAATTATGTGTAAATGAAATCAATAAATTTTATAACTAGAAAGTCAATGTTTTCCGTAGGAATACTTTGTCAATTTTTATAACACATAGTTGATTCAGTGTCGTACGTGTCATATTAAACAAATTCTTCAGAATTTAGAAAATGCAAAATGAGTTGAAATTTGTGGAATTTCCGCGGACAATATTGATACAAATGTATAACAATCTGACGGAAAATCGGGACCAATCTTCCGAATATATTATTTTCATTCACAAGTCTGGTATGCTGTTTAATGCAATTTTTATATTTTTTGGTTGAGGAGGCTTAATAGCGTGATCACCTGATCACAAGATACTAGGATATCCGTTATCTAATATACTAGTAGTTTAGCCTTCCACTCGAATGATATTAGTGTGTCATATTCAAAGCACACAATATATTATTCCTATTGTCTCGGCATTGCCTGTTTCAATTATGAATGAGCTTTATTCTTATCAATGGGGAGGTGGGATATGTACTATTGTACACTCCCACTCATAGTTATAAAAGTATACATATGAATAGTTTGGAGGGGTGTTCATGAAACCAACAGGAAACGACATGAATACAGAGTCTATAAAACAATCGCATCAAACTAGACAAATAGCCATTTCACACCAGCGTTGCTGAAGACAAATCTGAAACTATGGGTTCCAATAATGCTCCAGACCAAGTTTGAAAGAAATCCACCCAGTGGTTCTTGTGAAGATGTTTTAATGTTGCACCAAATTAAGCCTCTAAATTGCCCATAATTAACATATTGACCTAAGGCCATTAAAAATTAAAGTCCGGGCTCACAGGCAATTATGTCTAAAGTTTTGTTGAGGGAGGGAGGCTTTTTATATTTATTACTTATTTTAAATTCTTCAAAACATACCTCAAAATCGAATAATCATTTTTCATGATTCCAGCAGGGGGGGGGGGGGGCGGAAAAAAACTGCAGACACAGGGTGGAAAAAACAGTTTTCTTCGGTTTGGGTACCCCCCCCCCCCCCCCCCCAAACAGCAAAAACTGCAGTTTTTTTCCACTGACCATTTGCCCCCCCCCCCCCCCCAGAAAAATCAAATCTACCCCAGCCGGACAACAACTCGGTTTGACTGCAAACCGAAAAAAACACCGGAGCATACAATTAACGAGAAGGTGCTTGGTAACTTAGTTTAGATTATTATGACTAAAATGGTCATTGTCTACCAGTAGAACGCAGATTTGTACCTCGTGATATCATGACATGTACAAACATGTATATTGGTGATCGCAACGCTATGTATGCACTTTAAAAAATGACAACTAGTCATTACCTCGACTTTGAAAAAGATGCAAATGAGATGAGTGAGATACCAGCATATAACTGTTTTCTGATACCATTGGAGGAGAAATTGTTTAATACATGGGATAGTTCTCCAGTAAAAATTTGCCAGATAAGCGATCGCAGGGTAGAATTCTGCATTCGACTGGTAGACACTGACATAGTCGGCATTATTAAGAGTGTTAATGGGGTCAATATCACATGTAAACCAAGACAGTGGTTATCCAAAATTGTTTTATGTGGATTGTACTACTCGTGTATATATGATTTTGATATTAAGCCAATTTAAGGTTAATCCATATTCTATAAAATGAGAGAAAATTGAAGTTGTGGGTCTGAAAATACATATTTGGAAAAACATTACATGCAAATTTTTTCCGACAACCCCCCCCCCCCCCCAAATGAATAAGGAAAAAATGTACGTGTAAATTTGTTACGCCTGTGTACCCCCCACCCCCGGTACGTTGTGTCCCGCAGTTTTTTTTCCGCCCCCCCCCCCTGATTCCAGGTAATACAACTTGTCTCTGTGTAATCACATGTATAGCTCAATACTTGGGAATATTCTGACACCTCTGTTGTTCCAATTCCCAAAGCATGATGGCTCTAAATGGCCATTGAGGAAAGGCATAGCATGAGTTTTTTCTGGTTCTATTCATAATAGGGTGAGGGATATGGTTTATAAAGTCAGAACCGCTCAATGTCTCCCACCAAATATCAGAACTGTACAATGTAACCACACAAGTAGAGAAACACACACCACTCAAATTACAAAAACTTCTGACAATTGTATTAGGAATTCTGAGAAAGCGGTCAGATTCAAATGTAGCAGTGCCATAATGTAGCAGTTCTGTTGCAGACATTTATGGCAATATATTCGTGTGTAGTGTTTTACTCCATACATTGGTAAATACAACCACACGACCGCTCTGTGCGATACACGTGTTCATTGTGCCTACATGACATGTATATATATCATAAAAATCCTAACACCAGTCAAAAGCTGCAAATAAATTGCCTGATTTGGAACGAACGCGCAGATATGTGATTTTCGGTTTTCGGAGAGTAGGGACATGACATTAAATTAGTCATATGTGATCGTAAATAAAACAAAAAATTGAATAGTATAAAATCTACTTTATGCGACTCATCGTCTATATACTTTTCGGCGCGGTGATTGTAATCTTTGCGTGTTGCATTGTTCCTTAACGCAACGCAGTTAACGTAAACACGTTGCGTTGACGTTATGACCGCGTTGTTAACGCCTGGGGACCGCGTTAAACAGGACACTTATTTGTTAACGCCTGGGGACCGCGTTAAACAGGACACTTATTTTGAGAAGATCTGTGCATCTGTAATTGTAGGTATCTCAGCGCAGGAGCCTTGCGACTGTAGGTGCATGTGGTGTCAAAGTGACAGTTCTGATAAATTGGTTGAATTCATTGGGAGGAACTTCAAGAAGAAAAAAGTATTTGTGAATAACTTCATTTTAATTTTTCTATTAGATCACCTATTTTGGCACCAGGAAACACTTTTGCCCATTGAAACTACTCGAGTTTCCGATATAGAATATCGGTTTAATGTCTTTCAAATCGTTTGGAATTTTCGGGATTTCGCCAAATCATCAGATTTATTGCATTTTATTGTCTCATAAAGTTCACCAACAGATGTTCCTTCGGTTAATCCTCCATATACACTCCACTGCAGGATAACTGTGATCCCTGTCGTAATGCACACAGAAAACAAACTCATTTTCCCATTTTAATCAGTCCAAAATTGATGAAAAATAGACAAACGATAACATTGGAGCACGTGCTTTTGACACCGGAAGTAAATATAACCGGTGCTTTTAAAAATGTGACCGGTGCTCTTAAAAATGTGACTGGTGATCCAAAAATAAGTCCCTATCACTAGCGTATGGAGGGGACTTTTTTTTTCCTTTTTTAAATTGCGATAAATGGTTTTGATGCGGCGGACTTTTAGTGATGCGGGCGGGGCCCACGAACACAGACTTTAATTTGTAATGGCCTATTAAAGGTATATATCTTTATTGAACACATATTCCCAATAAAGGATAGAAAACCACACAATGCATCTTTTGAAAATATTGTGTGTCACTGTGGAACTGATATTTGTTGAAAATGAGTGGTTTGGTAACTTAATGTGCGCCAGAACCTCTGGTGACAAGCCTGTGACTCTAAATATCGTTATGAAAGTGCTTGCTCGATAAATTCAGCCCCCAATCAAGTGACAATATATCACATTTTATCGTATAGTATATATATTATATATCGTAAAGTTACTAAGGCTCGAATTAGTTTCTCCTCTCGAAAACAAGCATATAGCACTGACGCATGTCAGGTGATCAAGCGTCCCAGTCGCCCTGGCGGCTTTAGTTTGAAAATACTATTGGTGACATCACATAATATAGCTATAGTGTATATCATATATATATCAAATTATCTAATTAATAAAACACACTGATCATCAGACATGATTCCATTTCTATCCATGAAAACCGTTTTGCATTTGGGTTGTATTGGTATTTTATATATAAAAGCAGTTTAACAAGCTTAAGTTGCACAGGCACAACTTGTACATTCCAATTTATTTCATTAGAATCTAAAAGAAACCACATTTGGAAAGTGATGAACATCAATTTTCCTATTCCAATAAGATGGGGTGTTAATTAATAATATTTACACTTCTACCTCCACTTCTGGTACCGAGATTGGATCAAGTCTTCTGTTTGGTCAGGAACTGATCAGCTGATGGAGCAACCGTAATGCGTAAAGTGTGAAAGAAGTGACACCTGCTTCACATGTGTAACGTAGGAATTACGTTAATAACGCGCCTGTCGCTTTCAACATTCTATTTTTCATTAGAAAACGGTGCAAATCAGCTGTGCAAATCATTCATTTTATTCAATATTCGAAACCAATTTCCATTGAATGTTCTTTTTGGTGTGTAAATATAAATAATGCTTCCTGTATTTCCATGCGTTATGAAATCAGGTTGGTCTGACAAAGTTATGTGAGGAGCGCTTCAGCGCTACGCACTGCAACCTGCTTTCATACATCGATCATATCTAGAAATACAGGAAGCAAACTTTCAGTTCTTAATGAGTTTGATGGGCATTCATTTTTCCAATTATATGTTAATGGCCATTAACCATCATTTAGGGCCCTTAATTTGTTTATTACTAAGTTAATGGGCATTAAACACCAGCACTATTGAGGTGATAGCCATTAATTTTTCAAAATGATTAGATAATGGCCATTAAACACCCAAATGCATATAAGTAATGGGCATTAACATATAATTAATGAGCAAAAAGTTTTCAAATCATACAGTTATGGGCAGTGGTGGGTATAAATTTGTCAAAATACTTAATTAATGGCCATTAAACACTCAAATACATATAATAGATGGATAATAGCCATTAAAATATTAGAGACTATGGCCATTAAATTGTAGTCTTTACAAATTTTAAGGGCATCTAATGGGCATTAACAATACATGGTTGATGATTAATGGGAAATAGGGCAGTATTGGCCATTAAAATAACAAAATATATTGGTTTTTAATGGGTTCTGGGAAACCCATTATTTTTTTTGTTACGAGAATTAATGGCATAAAGTAATGGATTTATGATATTTAATGGGATTTTAATGGGATTTAAATGAGATTTTAATGGGTTGTGTGTGCAGTAGTGTATGTTCGCCCGGGTTCTAACCCAAACATATTCGAAAATCTGCACCTCTCAATGTGCCATTCCGATCGATACATTGCCATTTCGATAATAAATGAGAAACTGTTCAAGCTCATTGAATTAAGCACATTTGAAACAACGAATACCCATACTGAGTTATTGCCTCCATAAATCTTACGTTTGGTGAAGTTGGCGACAATGTTAGTGTCAATTCTGCCAGCGCCCGTCACCCTAGCTCCCAATTTTCTGATTTGAGAAGTACCACTATTATGCCACGTCATGAGAGTGCTCGCGTATAACGGAGAAGCGTATACATGCATAATTAAGTACGACAATCGCCGATACCAAAATGTTCTATCAACGCCCCTCCCCGATACACAATTCGTATCAAGGACAACCACTAATTCATCATTTGGGAATAAATTATTTGATAAAATACTAATTTAAAAAAAAAAAAAAAATACTAAAACAAAATACAGAACCAAAAAAAAGAATAATAATATGCATAAGAAAGAGGATAACAGCAAACTCACTCAACATTATATTAAGACAAAACAAAACAATTGTGGTGCAAAATAAGGAAATGTCCGATAAAAATGACTGGACAATTTCTTAAATGAGACCATTACATTGGGTGGATAATAATTGAATTAACTTACTGGAAATTCCCAACTTATCCCAAGTCCGCTAAGTTAGATATATTGTAGGCCCATGTACCTATCATCGCCACTCTCCAATGGATTAAAATTTTCCAACTAGTACTTCATTCCGTCCAGCTGATGGAAACTCCCAAATTGACACCCCTATAATAAAGGTTCGAATGGTTTCCAAATGATGACCATTCTGTCCAGATGTTGGAAACCTCAACAAATACCCCAATAATAAAGGTTCGAATGGTTTCCAGCTGATGACCATTCTGTCCAGATGTTGAAAACTCCCCAACTGACACCCCTATAATAAAGGTTCGAAAGGTTTTCAGCTGATGACAATTCAATCCAAACAGTTGACCGAAATTAGGATATCATTCCAATTTTGGTCCAAAAATAGAAGAATTAAAACAATTTCAACCATTTTTAGTTTAAACATATTTATTTGTCTAATCTATATAACCCATGACATATAACACATATATTGTGGAATTGGAGGACAGGTGCTAAATCACTTATGGGTACCCATCTCCCATATCACTGATAAATAAATAATTAGTAATAGCAAACCAACTTGACTACAAAACAAGTTGAACATATCACCGGTCACCCCCACCATTTTTGTCATGTTCCTCCAACTAACTTACCAGGCATGGATGACATTTCCAACTGCTAAACGTTTTACCAAGGTTGCAGATGAGACACCAAATACAAGTTTGTGAAACCCGAGTTCCAACTTTAAAACAACCCGTTTGTTTTAAACTTGATATCCAGTCTAAATATAACGGTGAATGCTCAGCAATTGACATGGATTTCACAATTTCATTCGTCACCGAACGGATATCAATAGTCTCAGAACAGGTGAGTGGCCACATGTGAGACTCATACATGGGGTGACTATATGGTTTTTGTTGTGGTGGAGGATTTCATCTTCTAATTCCAATCTGCATCCCACCAAATTCCCAACTATAGAGAAAACGGACAACACGACGCTCGTACTTGTTGGTTCTGAAAATAGTCTACGTGAATTAACACTGGACGAATTTGCTCGGATACTGGGTCTGCGCATAAATCCTGAAAAATATCAAGCAGGCACGGATAGGGATAGGGTCACAAAATAAAATACGACAAGCTATTACGGAACTAAACCTGTCTACTGTAAGCATTAAAAACAATTTAGGGATACATTTCGACACTAATTTAATAATCATGAATATAAAATACAATGATAGACTCGAAGATATAGAAAAGATCACAAACATTTGGAAACACAGACTCCTGACCCCTTTAGGTAGAATAACAGTTGTCAAATCCCTCATCTTACCAAAATCGACCCACTTATTTATAACTCTTCCACGTCCAGATACAGCTTTTTTGAAAGCCCTAAATACCTGTTTATACAATTTCATTTCGAATTCCAAACGTGATAGAATAAAAAGCAAACAACTATGTGCCGACCATATGCGCGGAGGTTTGAAGATGATTAATGTTGAAAACTTTGAGAGCGCCATGAAAATTAACTGGATACGACGCTTGATTTGCAAACAATCGAAATGGGCTTCATTGTGCAATACCACCCCTTTCTTAAACGACCCACTATATCTCACTTACCATGCAAATTATATTGTAAAGCAAACAAACAAGTTCGCAAATCCATTTTAGAGAGATGATTTCGGCGCATGGTGTAAACTTATGCGATAAAATAATTCAAATAATAATATTATGGACTCAAATATCTGGAATAATCCGAATATAAAAATCGGAGGTTCGTCGATCAACTTTAAATCTTGGAGAGATGCGGGGATATATTTTATAAATGATCAATTCCAACCAGATAGTAAATGCCATACCCCATATACATTATATTCAACTTTCAACATCGTGTCGATTTCATAACAATCAGCAACACAATACGTCATATACTGTCATTGGCAAGTTCTCTTAATCAACCCTTAATTCGTGTACCCTGCACATGCCCACACAATAATCTTCCTCCGATACTCCGTGACTTAAAAGGCGGACATTATTTTACACAATTCTAGCAAGTGGGAACACTATGCCGAATGCATGCCAAAAATGGGAATCCGAAATAGGCGAATAGATAGAAAATTGGGAAGATTATTTGAGCATTCCCTTTAAAATCGGTACGAAATTACAGTGGCTCCAATTCAGAATCAATACACGAATTATTAGTACCAATACATTTCTGAAGGTGGCTAACATTCGAGTCGATGGTTTTTGTAATCGCTGTCAAAACATACAAGAAACAAATACTAATATTTGCTGGGATTGTCCCCATGTCCAAACTTTTATAAACGAAATTTTAACATGGACAAGAAACAACCAATTCCCCGTTGATCTACAAAAAATAATATCATTTTCGGTATAGTTCATGAACACAGAAATTAAAAAAGTTATATTTTCCTGCTGGTTTTGAAACAATATATGTATAGAACAAAATTCACGCCCATGCAGTTGTCTCGCTTGTTCCTTTGTGATGTCAAATTTAGATATGAATGCGAGAGATACAGCGCAAAATGTAATATGAATCGTGACTTCGATAACCAGTGGCTGACACTTCGATATGCCTTAAAAATTCTGTGAAATTGTGGATATTGCTCAATAAACTAGAAACAAAACTGAACTAATGTGGGTATCTAAACGCAGCAACTGTGTTTAGACAAAGCCATGCATTATACCAAAATTAAACAAAATACATACAAATAAAAACACAGAAACCAGAGCGAGAGTGCTCGATTGCGGTCGGAACCATTAAGAAACTGACCATTGTGAAAACACAGATAACACATAATACTTTTATGTGTAACCATATAAGGTAAGGGGGTGTCTGACCAGGTAGCAGAACTGTCAAGGTTAGCGACCCCACACCTAGCTCACTAGAAAGACAGAGAAAAGTCAAAGTAATGTGCTGGCAGGTGGACCAGAAGGCCTTTCAGAAAGTCAACTAAAGAAAAAAGTAAAACGGCTAAGAACGCATTTGTCATAAGAATTTTACACACAATTGATACCGGTCGGTGCAAAATGTACGGTCTATATAAAGTGGTAGTATAGTCCCCCCGCAAGTTTGGAAACAATTACATATGCGTGACACGGAAAGGGTTATACAGTGTATTACATATAAAACGTAATATATATTAGTAAAACGCTATTTATATGGCCTTGTAATCTCAATGGGTTGATATATACGCGACCATGCAAGTACAGTATCTATGTATATATATATAGGTATATGTGGGTATATGTGCTCATATACAACCCTACGTTGTTATTTAAGTAATATATGATGCGGATCCCACCACATCAACACTCTTCATATTACAAACCGATAAGTGTCACATATATTTAACACGAATCTTATAAGAGGTATTTAACACGAATCTTATACTAGTAAGAGGTATGCAAGTTGGAATGTACTTCCCAACAATTGTAGATGATTAGTATAGTATTCGGGAACATATATACATAGCGTTATCCAAGTTATCGTGTGTATGCGGTATGGGTGGTACACCATATAGTATTATAATATATACACGGTAGGTATAACTAGAGTTAAACGCTCTCTATATTATATTGTTAAACGCTCTTTATGTGACCAAGTTAGCTATATATAGCTATCATATCTGTCATCGTGAAGTATCTTTACATATTACAATCAGTATATGACTATGTGACATATAGGTGGTGGTTAAACACTTAAACAAGATTTCGAATAATTAATTTAGATGAGTACATGGGGTAATACATCTTATTGTGAGATGTATGCATGCTGGAAAGTACTCACTAACACCAGTAAATTATTACCTTAGGATTATGAAGCATAATATAAAGGGTTAGATTATATACTTAAGATAAATGTAAGTGAGCATTATATCTCACAACAATTATTATATGGGTAGAGATAATAATATTATATATATACATATATATGCACGAAAAAACACACCTAGCCTTCCAGAATGACAATAAAAAGTCAGAATGGAGCATTGGCTGACGGACCTTGCGGCCTTTCCGTTTGTCAACATAAGTATAGTGAAAGAATTAACGGCTTTCAACCTATCTGTCATATAATTTCCCCACAAAATGAAGGTGGTTCACAAATGCATGGATGTCAAAAGAAAGGGGAGGTTGTCTGCTGTATGCATATTAAAGAAGATTCGAGGCTACGTGTGATGATGACCAAGGTCCCAATTTCCCGCAGACAATTTGCTCCTCGTTCCGATGACATGAATTTTGAGGTGGAAGCTGGACCCTGGAGCGGTTTATTAGAATTTTGAAAATAGTTTTAGAACGTACCCCATCGAAATAAGATTCATTTAATGCCAAAAGTAGAATTTCTAGGTTTTTGAAAAATTCTCCCAATAAGTTAAAAAGATGCCAGAATGTTTTGATAAGATTAGACAGCAAAATTTAATTTAATTTAACAAGGCTCCGGCATATAACATTTGAAGTAGCTGGCAAATAAACCTCATGAATGGTTGATAACATATTTATAATCTGTTGAATATGGGGTCAATTCAACAAGTTGATAATTGGTTAGTTGACTCAGTAGTTGATCCCTCGCCCAACAGCCAGCCTCCCTCCACATAGAATACATGGTGTCCACTTCCCTCCATGTTAACATGTTCTCTCGAAGCATAGCATCGAACATTAAAAACTCAAAGATCAAACGCTGTTTCCGAGAGTCAAAGATTTGACAGATTTTGGAGATTTTTGTTTTTGAACAATATGATCAACTTGCATAGATTGTTTCGGATGATCTGTCTCGACAGAGGAGACGTAATCCATTACTTGCGCTACTGGTTCTGGAATAGGAATAGTATCACTATTCCTGCAGGAATAGTATCACTATTCCTGCACGTGCGTTGCTAGTGATACACTGACGAGTTTAGTTTGACTCTGTGTTTGAGTGCTGTCGCCAGCACACGTTTTGTAGACCCTATTGTTGAGTACGTAATCTGTGGCCGAGGACAAACTATTTTCTTAGCATCTATATATGACATATTCGTCTCAGCAATATATCATTGAATCTTGAATTCATACTCCAAATTGGGACATGGATGATCCATTGAAGCATGTTAACCTTGAGAGTTTGAACATTGCTTAATATTCGTACAATCCTTATGACCAGGAATGGAACAGTGTGCGCACCTGGTTTCTTCACTTTTACAATGTTCATGGTCATAGACTTGACATTTAAAACATTGCAATGGGTTTGGAACATATGTGCTTATATCCGTCTTCATATACCGAACCTTCAATGTCGGTGGATGGTCGCAACGACTGAAGGTCAGAAGATAATTATTCAACGGAACGTTTTGACCATCAACTGTCTTAGTAAATCTACGGACTTCTGGAACTCCCTGTGGTGTTCTCAGCCAATATCTCTGATTCAAAGGAATCAGCTATATCGCGAACTCTCAACACAGCTCTACTACTGTTCAATGACTTGAGATGTGTGAGCAATATTGGTGTTTGTGCAGTGGATGTTAATTGAATAAGAGCGTTTGCTTAAATTTTTCTTGGACATTTGATCAGAAGAGATCCACTTAGTGGCCAGTCCTGATCGGTTTGACAGATTTTGATTGTCCGGCTATGCTTTGTAGCGTTTTATCAATAACAAATGCAGAAGGTTTTCGTGACATTTGATCAAAACCAAGTACTAAGGAAATACCTCAGCATCAGTGGAACTTGGTGGAAGGTCAATTTTACGTTTTTTTTAGTTGCCATATGAAAAGCGGATGATCGACAACTATCCTCGCAGTCGCCTCGGACTACCCACCGAATTAAGGTCGGGTCAAAGATTGGTACATAGCTGAATTGTGACCGGTTTAGATACTTCACATATCAGCCTATCGGTACCTCGCCATAATGAGACAGGCGTTAACAGTATATTATTGAAACATTTAAGTCACGAAGACGAAATTAATGGCACAACACACACGAACAACAACACACTACTAGACACCGGAAACAAAATACAGCAGACGGCAGAAATGTAATCTGAAACACTGTGAGGGACGTGACTAGCCGATTGATTGAGCCGGGTCAACTCAACCACCCGTCTTGAAGAGATGTGGGACCAAAGAGGACCATGAGCTAAGCCGTTACCACAGGTCGATGTCTCACTTGACACAGCTGCCCTAGTATCCCCAGAACTCCTGCACCACACATCAATGGATGTACCCCTCTGCAAAAGTGGGCAACTTTAGGGATTTTTACCTCTGGCAGTGGGACAGTAAACACATTCTACCCGGGCCCACACGGGGAAATATTTCTTTATTATGATCAATTAGCAGCAAGCATTAGAAAAAAAACAGTGTTATGTTGAAATTAAAGACAAGTCATGGATAGATGTCTGAAATATCAGAGCTCATGGAACTATGTATGATATGTCACTGATATGGACAGGAATGTCACCCCAAGAACCTCGGGTTGCAGTCCGTTCTGGGTAGGGCGACACATATCCGCGTTGCTCTCAAGCACCGGCGATAACGGCATACTGTACTTGCATATTTTCCCAAACACGTCTCGTGTTGCCCTCGTTTCCATCGATCACACTTACGCGACTATAGATATAAAGAACCATAGTTGACATTGCTATGTGGATTATGCATGGCGGCATGTTAGTCGGCGTCATTACTGTGGCGTCATTGTAAAGTACACAAGAAATTGACAAAGCATAGTGAATTGTTTGATGATAACATAAGAGAGGATCGCAGTTCACGTCTAAGGTTTGGAGTCCTCTCTTAAGTGTTCAGTCTTTTAGAACCAAGAGCGTTTGGTGAGAAGATATAATTGCACGATATTTGAAAGTAGAAATAATTCATCAAATTGCTCTCTTAAGTTTCACAATTAGTGTTTTCCTTTAAATTATATGTATATAATGTTCGAACTTGTGTCCCTGGTATGCAGTCAGCAACAAAACATGCTAAACAGATGGGTGAGGTACATGTGGTATTGGAATCCGGTGTATGATTTACAGCTGAAATGTGGGCATATAACTATATGTCAGTACATGTATATTAATAACCTCTATATATTTTCGGCTTAGACAACGCGTTCGTATTATGTATGTTAGCTGAAATGCAGAATATTAACTTATCAGTACAAGGTTCCACCCCGTTTTTCACAACAAAGTACCAAATTGTGTACACATGTGGATTGTCTTGTGACGGTCTTGTATATAATCCACACCAAACTGCTCAGTGCGATAATCAGGGGACACAGTATCTCTGTGCACATGTCTGCTGATGATAATTAGCTGTACATTTCTGGTGACAACCCCTATTGCTTTACAACTATAATGGAACAGTGCAATTATTTTGTGAAATCGTGGATGGTGGCTAATAAACTGAAACTAATTAGTGACAAAACTGAAGAAATGTGAGTGTCTAATCTGGCATACGTAAAGAAAGTTAGCATACATGTTATGACTTTTGACGACACTCAAGTTCACACTCCTACAAGCCACATATGCAAGGCAATATACACTGAACTTCGGCGACATTGGAAAATGAGAAAATACATTCAAAACGACTCAATTTTTTAAAAACGTTAGTCATCTCTAAGTATCAGTCGACCTGACTACAACAATTCTATTTTAATTGGTGTACTATATAATCAGGTATCTCAGCGTCTGCAGAAAACTGTTGCAAGGATAGTTCTCTGTCGTAGAAGATCTGACGACAGATGCAATCTGCAAGAATTACATTGGCTACCTGTAGCAGACATAATTCTGTATATACGACGGGGAACTATCCTAGCATATATTCAATGGTATGAAACACGCGATCCGTGGAATATATCACTTCATTCTTCCACTGCCCTTCAAGTTTGTGGACATTCAATGTTAGCCATCCTTGCGTACTTGCCTTGAGGGCTTATTGAAATGCTACTCTAGTGAGTAGTTTAAGAATACCAATGCTGATAAATAACTTTAGGAATAGCCATTAAATAAATAAATATTACACAAACATTTCTTGTAAAAAGTTGGCAAGTCTGATTTAAAAAGGTGATCCACACCGAGTGACCAGACATCTTACTAGCATAGCTGCGCTGAATGTGGGATCCCACATTTCATAAAACCAAGAGACAGTGAATATTATAATGCATTCTGGAGGACTATTGCCTACATGTCTCTGAATGGCGTAGAAACCTACCAAATTTTAAAAAATACGCCTCTTGTGAGAGAGTTTCGACAGCCTGTGCACCATGCACGCCCGCATCGCCGAAGTGAATTAAGTCACATTAACGTAGTAGATAATTATACAAATTATCGCGGTATATTTGCTTAAACATATGGTATATAATACCAATCTCATAATGGAAAGTATCATTTGTTACGTCTTGATTATCTAACCGAGGAACGGCAAGAGTTGATGCTTGAAATTAACACATGCTTCCAATAATAATTCATACTGGAATCGCAAAGGGATATTACTGTTTAAAGTTAAATAGCCCTAAATAAAACAAGCAAATATGATACAACTCGACATTCCGATTTGTTAGCACCAAATTGGGCACCACTATTTAGCAAATTCCCGCCACATTTATAGTTATATCCTTGATATAAGTACTTTAATGGTGTGGTTTATATATACATGAGTGACGGGTCGACGCCATTGGTGTCAGGGCGGGGGGGGGCACACATAATGACAACAACTATATTGTAGAATTCCACTAAACTTGTATGATATATTTATAATGTATAATGTATTCAAACGTTTGAGGTGCGGGTCCAGTGGAATACATTATGGACATTCAATGTGAGTCATCCGAACTTGCCTTGAGGGCTGATTGAAATGCTACGCGGATGAGTCTTTATTCGTCTCCATGGTATACTATGGACTTCTGTCGTACATCTCCATCAACCTTGTATAAAATGTTCTCAACGCCATGCTATAGGGAGTCTAATGGTTTAGTTTAACCATACGTCAGTCGATGTCATGGTTGGGGATCAAGGAAGGAACATGATACAAACTTCTTTGTCATCGATTGCCACCAGACGAATACATAATGGAATTTAGATTGTACATGGCATTTAGGGTATGATTTAAAGTTGGCAAAGTGCACCGTCGAAGTGAATGATGGACCCGAAGCTCTTTATAATGTGTTTTCACTGGGGCCCGAACCATTCAATTGTATAAAGGTCACAACCTCACTATTACAGAACCAAATAAGTCCAATATGAACATATGTGGATATTTAAGTCAGACATGAACCTATTTGTACGAGAATATGCTGGAAACGTATATGTAGGCGTCTATATGATATACTGCACTACATGGTGTACTTTAAAGTCACATGGCTGTATGCGCTCCGAAATACACCTAATAATATTCGCTGTAGATTTTTCCCGGTATCGAAATAGGTCGAGATATACTTCCATTTTACTGCAGTATAGTCCCAGACAGACGCATTGAACTCATACAAAATATAACTTTGAAGACGGTGTTTGGGTGCTAAACAAACAACAGCCATGTCACGGCATGGCACATTAAAGATAATTATGTGTTACGCTATTCCTGATATTGTAGAAATAAAGAGCGTTTGTTTCACTTCTGTGCGAAAAATTGAAAACAGCTGGAAGATGTATGTGACCATGGCAATTATTTATCAGAGCATATATATGATGCCGGAATATAAATAGTTCGTGTATCTGTCAACCTATATTATACCTCCTACTAAATTAGGCAGACAAATATTTGGAAGCTCGAATGAGCTATGTCCGTTTAACATACTAAACACATGGTGCGTTCTAAATCAGGAATCGAAGTCGGATAAACCATATTGTAATACGACCTTGCCTAAACCTACACACAAGGCTCGTCCTGATTGGTCAGTATCCTGTATTCCCATGCAGACGCGGACCGTCCTTTTGTAGTACAATTCTAGATATTTTGAATTGTACCACAAACAATGTGGTACAATCAGTGAAATGCTGCCAACGCCTCGAAATTTCAGAAGTCAAACCATACGGCCATTGGCTAATGTCATGCTAAAGAATGAAGAAAGAGACATATAATGACTAACTACTGTATTATACTGATTTTTAGTTAAGTTAGAACAAAAATAAGTCTTAAATGAATTTGTTTGCCACAAAAACAATGGAAAGGGTTCGTCGTTCAAAAGTGACGCTATGTTTCACTATCAGGTCTAAGAGAAGAATTGTTTGGTGGAAAATCATACCACGCAGAGCTAGAAACTGGGCTATTATATAACAGTTTGAACATATGTCACTACAATTTCGACCAAAACATACAGTCGAATTACAAAAGAAATAAATACACTGCGCATCGACGTGTATAGTATAATTTGACCACATAAACTGATTGTACTACTCCGCTTCGCATCGTCCTACAATCAGTTTCTTTGTGGCCGATGCGCAGTGTATTTATGTCTTAAATAGATAAGACCAACATTTCTATAAAGTGTCGCACAATTAACTAAACTTATATAGTCATCTCCGTGATATGATGTATTCGTTTTAAAGTATAGTTTTCATACTCATAAGAGTCGCCGATAGATAAAGGAATCGCTATATGGCTAGTTAGGTGTTTCAAAGTGGGCAGATAGGCGCCGTTGGGTATGAGGAGCTAGAAAACAACAGCATTTATTATAGGCATCAACATGATACTAATCGTGCGGCTTGAAGATAAAGATTTTCTGAATTGGGGTGGAGTTGATGCATTAAATTGATAAAGACGGAGTTACCGATATCAAAATGTTTGGTTAGTTTTTAAAGATCTACAGTCCGATTTAACACCAGATGACCGAATTATCTGAGATAATGACCAGTTTACCGGGACAATGAAAAAGGAAAACTGAATTCAATTATCATCTGTTCTATGGCACGAGCGTCGCGACAATTGACAAAGGCCTACACCAGGTTTACGCGTATACAATATCATAATTGGAAATGCTGTGTACTATATTCCATGTTTGGGCAACGGAATCATAGCTTCTCTTTATCAGAGACACTCTTTAACAGAGATCGCTGGAATATTGCTCAGTCGACAGAAATTGAAGTCGACATCTGACCATCGAAACCTCCCGCTAATGGACCCAATCATCTTTATTTTGTGAATCAACGTTATTGCTGAGTACTCAGTTGTGATATAGTCTGTAAGATTACTGTGGTAATAATCTTCTATAACCGATGTCTATTACACGTTCATTTTGTGTTTACTTCTTGACACGGGTCGAATTAATGGTGTTAAACTAACGACAACAATGTGATTCAGGGTATATGATCCATGTATAAGATTGACGTTGTATTATGCCAATTTGTGGAAAACATTAACTACCTTGACCAAATATATTCCTACCAAATGTCCCCATAAAATGTTCACGTCACTTTAACCTGGACAACGCCGGGTCACCATGCTAGTACTATATATAGCATGTAATAAAATGCGTAGGAGCTGTGAGGAACACACTACTCACGTGACTATTTCTGGCAAGCAACGTTAGAATGTGATTATTTATTATAATTAGATGAGGATTCAGCGTCCTATATATAGAGTCGTAGATAGGGACACCACTCATAACGCATTTGCAACTCATCAGTTAATAAACCATCGCTGCACATTTATATCGCACCTTCGATATCCTGTAATTTGTCAAAATGTCTCGTCAAAATTATAAAATTAATGCTGAGGATCGTGACATGTACTCCTGTCGTTCGTTCAGCTTCACATCAAAAGGACTGATCAACAAGGGGGATTCGATGCAATCTCTGAGTGACGTAAGCCTAACATCAAGTAGTGGCTGTTCTGACTTCTTTTACGCAGACGAATCGGTGCTAGACAAAGAATGCTGCCGTGTAGCTATCGTAGGTTCACATGGCGTTGGGAAGACGGCGCTGATACGACAATTTATGACGTCAGAATACGTTGGTGATGTTGACGATGTGGAAGGTTGGTACCGTTAATTTATTTTGATTGTTTCAAGATTCGAATGGGTACCTAATTAGTACCTAAGGTAATTTCCAGATAATATCAATGTCAAATATAACCAGAACGAGCCACTGGCTTTTTGTCTCTGGAAGTTACATAATTATAATACATAATACATAACTTTGTTCAGCAAATTGAACGGCACCGATCTCCAGTACCGGGGCTGTATTCAAATCATATATTCCTTTCTTCAAATCGTCCATTGATGAACTCGCGACTACAAAACCAGGTAAACTGTTCATGTTAGAAATTACACGTGAAAAACATATTTACGGATATCCTTTTTTAAGTATGTCCCTTGTAATTTGAGTTCATGTCCTCTGTTCCGTTTGTAATCAGCGAATACAAAATAATAACACCGGTCCGTGTTATACAAACCGTTCTGATATATAGAAACCTCGATAAAATCGCCCCTAAATCGTATATTATTCATATATTTGAGTTTTACGATGCGTAAACCAGGCATAATAATAAACGCGATGTGTTGCATCCCAAAGGGATAATTACACTCACTTCATTTGCTGTAGTATTTACCCCATCGATATCCAAATATTAAATGCTTTTAAATAGGGTAATTATATTGGTATGGGAATGGACGTTGCATATTAAATTTCGCCATGACAACGCAAGGCGTCGCGGCAACGTCACTACAAAGTTCCCAATATTTAACAATAGTTCACAGTTAATCTATGTGTGTATATAAGTGTATTACGGGTTGATAGTTTTCACTAAAATAACTATAATTATTAATCGACGTATCATAACAAAATGACAGATTTAATGGCATTTATCGTGTCCGACCAAAAACTGTTCGCAATATACAGATATGGTAAATGGACCAATATCATAGCAATTAGCCAGGCTGCTTAACAAGAGGTAAACAAATGTACGACAGATTATAAGACATCACCATCGCGACGAGCACTGACCGAAATCGTGATTGTATGCTGTAACCCTTGCTACACTAAAGCATCATTGAATAGTTGTGATCCCAAATGAAATGTTCAGACAATAAGCTCAACAAACGACCATTGTCTTTGTTGAACTTATTATCTAGACGGTTCCCTCAACAAATAGGTCTCCTTCTGCTATATTATGTATCTGTCGTCTGCTTTTATCACATAACATGCCTCCAAACAAATAATAGACTATTCCAACATACCGTCGTGCGTGCGAGTGGGTTAATTTTGGTCCTAAATATTCACATAGGTTCATATTGAACTAATTTGATGATGACATAATCCCATAGAGAGCTTATACGGTTATTATATGTCGCGTCGATGAAAAAGTGACAAAAGAATTCCAATATGGGCTTATTTATTATTGAAAGAGTCCCATAATGGACTGTTTTAGAACGCGCTTATATGTCCATATAGAGCATATATTGAGCCTATTTCGCACACAAAAACAAGCCCGTTATAAGCTTATTTTTCACGAGAACAGGCTGACTATTCATATGTACACTTTTCAACTGACTATGAAAATCCATTTAGTATAGCAAGAGTTAATGCCCCTCACCCAAAGTTAACTTAGTTAAGTATAAAATATTGGAAACGTTTACAACATAGCTGTGACATTGACAGATAATTTTCCCGAGAATACGAAGCTGGTATATTATTACGTCATGAATTATCAACCAACATGTATCATACCTCCTTCCAAATTATGTTGACATAATTTGGAATCTCGAATGAGTCATTTGAGGACTTAAAATATTTGTCAAATTTTACTCTTCAGGTACCAACTCGCTTCTATAATAATATATAATTTCAGAAATCAAATAAATCATTACATACATTATTGTTTTGGCCATATGAGAGGAAGCTTCATTAATTTTGTGTCACACTGTTGATTATATGATTTATTACATAGCACAGCCCCATATATTGCAATGAAGAATAAACCAGCCACATTTAGGCCAATACATTATTGCAGGATCACCGCCTAACGATATATTAAGACATGTCTCCTCAGACCTTAAAATATATCTAGTAGTAATTTTAATTTCCTAGGCAAATA
Organism: Siphonodentalium dalli; assembly: GCA_032622095.1. Lineage (NCBI taxonomy): Eukaryota > Metazoa > Mollusca > Scaphopoda > Gadilida > Siphonodentaliidae > Siphonodentalium > Siphonodentalium dalli. Next base: position 155,330,722 of record CP136062.1, read on the forward strand.
TTTTGACAAGAACATTACAATAACATTGAAAATGTCGACAAAAAAGCTTGGAAACACGGAAGATTTCTAACACAGTGTTTTTGGCAAAAAAAAAAGAAGCTAGGCATCACAAATTATTAACATCGATATGGAGAATAACAGTGTCGGTAAGATGATGTCATGTTTTATATTGCTTGCTACTATTTCCAGTTCCGCTTTTTCTAGCTATGCTTCTGCTGTAACAGTGCTGCTCACAATTGGTATTCTGAAATTCGATTTGTTGTTTGCATTGTTTCATTCGCTATATTCCAGAAGATGATGACGATAACATCAAACAGGTGTCTGTCATGTTAAATGGAGAACAAGTCTGGCAATGCTTTAACGAGGAACTAACAAACCAGGTATGATCTAATCCATACCACGGACATTTTGCTCCTATTCACTGTCTAAAATATATTTCATACTAGAAATTAAATATAATGACGGCCGGTACGACTATATATATCTCGAGTTTGAAATTAATGATGTATTCATGTTTCCAAACCACCCGTAACTGGCATGGGGCTACAAATGTATTTACTTAAATTACACATTTCAAAGATAACATATAGCATATAATTTGTTTTTCAGTCGATGTATTCGCCTAGAATTACAATACTTAAGTTAAGAAATACGTTAGGATTACATATAGAATAAAGCTGAGTGTAAAATTTTCAAGAGTGGAATTGTGGTTTTAACCACGAGTCTTTTGGCGAGTTTTTAAAACCACAATTCCACTCGTGGTGACAATGTGGTACTGAGGGTGCTATATTCGAGGGGCACGCTTACTCAATTTAAGATATTACGGAAGTAGTGGCACGGGTTACTGTTTATTTAGCAAGTGTCTAAACTCGAGGGAAATGTGCGGCCCAAGCAGCCCAACATATTTCTTGATTTATTTTAATTGTGATTTTGCGAAATAGTGAATTGGCATATACTAATAAATGACGCTTCCGCGTGCATCGTCTTGGTCGCTGCGGGACTTTCAACTCTTCCCAAAACCAGGATCTTTGTTTGTAATGTATGTCATTAAGTGCCTATTCGGGGTTCCAGTTACAACAACAACAATAACAACATCCAACCTATGATTCATGGAAAAATGTTATTAAAAAGTTGATGTACATGATACAATCTAAACGCACAAATACGAAAACAAAGTTTTTTAAATGAGAACTTTACAAGAAATATTGTTGTCGCTCTGAAACTTCGAAACTATGCAATAACTGGATACACAATTCATTATCAAACAAGAGTATTTTATTTGTCACGTCTCGTTCCGAAAATATCATTATACACACCATCTGATAACGCAGTTTATTCAGGGACGGGTGTGTAAATAAGGAGCACAGTTAATTGAAAGATGACTGAAAGTTGAGCCCACAACACTTACACAATGTATGTATGCCTGGGTTGGGCACAGGCTAGAATTTCATATTTGACACATAAATCATTTTAATGTGGGCCGGTATCAAGGTTAAAAATGGTCACCACTCGGATTTCGAAAACAAATTTATTTCATGCAGATGACAAATTTTGAGAAGTGAGACCAGTATATGTAGCCACTGTTTCGC